>CM018689.1:2120887-4909028 GCA_009363875.1 Mikania micrantha
GTTACAGTAGAGATACTCGGTCTTTGACCTACTAATGCGCAAGCCTTTACTCTCTAAGGCCAATCGCCACTGTTCTAGCCTCGCATTTAGGTCCTCCTTGTTTTCTGCCACTAGCACTATATCATCCGCAAAAAGCATGCACCATGGGATGTCTTGCTGGATAGACTTCGACAACTCATCCAGAATAACTGCAAAAAGGAATGGGCTAAGTGTTGAACTTTGGTGTAGTCCCACCTCCACCGGGAAGAAATCTGTCTCCCCTACCGGTGCTCTAACACTAGTTTTAGCCCCAACATACGTATCTCTTATCAATTGTATATATTTCCAAGGGATATTTCTTTTCTCCAGGCTATCCCAAATCACCTGACGTGGCACACTGTCATATGCCTTCTCTAGATCGATAAACACCATGTGTAAATCTCTCTTCTTCTCCCTATATCTCTCCGTCAGTCTCCTCAAAATGTGTATCGCCTCTGTGGTCGACCTCCCTGGCATAAATCCAAATTGGTTCTCAGTCACTTGGGTTTCTCTCCTCAGTCTCGTCTTGATCACTCTTTCCCAGAGTTTCATAGTATGACTCAGCAGTTTAATTCCCTATAGTTAGCGCAACATTGTGCGTCTCCCTTATTCTTATATAAGGGAACTAAGACACTACTTCTCCACTGATCCGGCATCTTGGCTGTCCTGATTATGGTGTTGAACAAAGTTGTCAGCCAGCCAACTCCTTCATCTTGTAGACATACCCATACTTCAATAGGGATATTGTCTGGTCCCACCGCTTTCCTCCTTCCCATTTTTCTAAGTGCTCTCTGCACCTCTTCTTTGATAATGCGTCTACAATAGCAGTTGTTCTGTTCTATTTCTCTGTTTGTGATATGCTCACTACCTTCTATGTTGTTCATGTTGTTGAGTAACCCATTAAAGTATGTTTGCCACCTCTCTATGATGTCTTTCTCATTTACTAGGACTCTTCCATCCCCTCCCTTGATGAATCTCACCAATCCTATATCTTGTCTCTTCCTCTCCCTGACTTTGGCGATCTTGAACATGTCGTGTTCTCCTTCTTTGGTCTCAAGGCGTTTATACATCTCTTTGTATGCCTTGTATAATATATATGTATATATATTAGATTTTATATATAATTATATATATATACATACATATTAGATTTTATATATATTAGATTTAATATATTAGATTATATATATATATATATAAAATATAAAGTGGAGGAAAAAAACAAGCTGGCTCGTGGCTTGAGGTTTTTTACAAGCCAAGCTAGAGCCAGGATTTTTGACTCGAAAGAAATTTTGGGTCGGCTCGAGCTCGGCTCAAAAATTGCTCAATTATGGCCCTAGTGGAGAAGCCAAGAAGACGACTTGAAGGCGCCAAGGAAGGACTCGACCACTCGGGAGACGCAGTGGAAAAACCAAAAAGCCAAACACAGAAACCTAGGGTTATTTTCACAGGTGGAGAAACAGAGAAGACGACTCCAAGGCGCCACTCGGGAGACGCCGTGGGTTTCTCTATACTCCCATTTGTGAATTCAATTTGAAGACGTTAGGAGTTAGGAGTCTCCTCAATTACCTCATACTTATACCTGGCAATATGGGCGGGTTGGGTAACGAGTCAGAACGGGTTCGGGTTAGGATGGGTGCGGGTTAGAACGGGTTTTAAGCAAAATCATTTCGGGTCTAAATAGATTGTTCTTAAAAAACATCAATTTTAGTTTAACTTAAGATGTGCTATAAGTAAACAAATAGTCCATTTGGATAATTTTTAGTGATTTTCTTATCAAGTATGTTATTAATCATTTTTAAATGTTTGAATCCAATGCATTTACATACTTTTTTTATTACCAGTCTTGACCCGCCTTGTGTTTAAATGCTATCCATCCCAACCCATTCCATATTATGATGTTATCCATTTCAACCCATTATACTACAATTGTTTACCCAAACCAACCCATTCCATTTAACATGGGTAAAAATTGCCACCTCTGAGTCATACTATCAATTCAAAGAAACTGCGGACTGCCCTCAGCTGGAGACGGAATGCAATGGTTTCCTCTTTTGTTTCCTGTCACTACTCACCTGCTCTACTCATAACTTGCTGTCGCTTGATTGCAATGGTTTATGCATAGCTTTCAGGTTAGAATGTTGTCCATTCTTGTTCCAGTAGCTTGATTGTTAATTTTTATGATTGTTTAATTTTGAACCACTCGCTTAGAGGTGGCAATTGTTACCCATGTTAAAGAAAATGAGTTGGTTTGGGTAAACAATTGTAGTATAATGGGTTGAAATGGGTAACTTCATAATATTGGATGGGTTGAGATGGGTAACACTTGAACACAATGCGGGTCAAGACGGGTAACCAATAAAGTATGTAAATGCAATGGATTCAAACATTTAAGAATGATTAAATACATATTTGATGAGAAAATTACTAAAAATTATCCAAATTGACTATTTGTTTACTTATAACACATCTAAAGTGAAATTAAATTGATGTTTTTTTAACAACAATCCATTTAGACCCGAACTTATTTTGCTTAAAACCCGTTCTGACCCGCACCTATCCTGACCCGAACCCGTTCTAACCCGTTACCCAACCCGACCCAACCCGCCCATTTTGCCAGGCATAGACTCGCTCATCCGCTAGATTGCATTTGTTGTCAGTTTGTTTAATTTGAACAACTTAGGATCCATTTTGAATAGGTTTGCATTTGCAAATATCTTGTTTTCTTAAAACAACTTAGAATCCTTTTTGAACAGTTGCCCGTCCCAATCCCGAATAAAGGGTTTTTACATGAAATGTTAGAGGTGAGAGAAAGACCTCGGATTTAAATTTCTCCTAGCCCCACAGAATTGCTTGAGAGTATACGATCATGATACATATTTTGTTAATTTGAAAGGTATTTAACTTATCTACATTCGTGACCAATTTTTTCAAATTTCGAATCTTTTATTGTCCCATATAATTATTAAAATTTTTGATATAATACAAATGAAGGTACCATTAGTTGAATGGAAGTAAAAAATAGGTAATCAATTAAAATACGAAATTTTAAGCAATCAAAAGAAATAGAAATTTTTTATGTATTTTAAAGTCTTTGGAAGCATTCAAATATATTGTTATAATAAGAACATTTTAAGCAACTAATAAGAACTATAATGCAATTATGTTATTGGATAACAAAAGAATTTATAAAAGAATCAAGGATTACCAAAATTTAATAAAAAACCAAGCTACTAAACACAAGTAATTGATTTGAACTCCCAGAATATATATGTAACATATTAGTCTGCAACAAATCAAGGTAATGATAAGGAGAGGAAAAATATTAGCAAGCTTTTAAACAAAGATGATCAGTAACTGCTACATGAAAATTGGAAAGGCATAAAGAATATTATATATTGGTAGCTTCTTAATCCAGTCGTATATAGCCTAAATTCACTGCATAACCAAATGAAAAAAAGGGATAAAAATTAAACAAAGTAGCCTCAAAGCTTCCTTAATTAAAATAACCTAAAATTAACATGCAAAATAAGTTGTGTTCTTTGAGACCATCAATGGAAATGTTAACTACAGTATATTGATTTAGTTTAGTCCATAAAGACAAACACATGCATGATGAGAATCAAAGACAAAAAAGACTATAATTGTAAGCAATTAAACTATATATGAGTCTACCCTCCATGAGACATAATAAACAGGCATCAATGTAAGATCCCTATCAACCTACTCCATCTTTTATTGTCGATGTGTTTTAATTAATAATCATAAGATTCAAGAGACCATCTCATTCTCTCATGCAATCGTTCTCTCTCTATATGAAAGTTCTCTCTCTCTCTAAAATACACGAGGTGCCTAAGGCGAGGATTATGCCTGACAAAATAGACGGGTTGGGTTGGGTAAAAGGTTAGAACGGGTGCGGGTCAAGATGGGTGCGAGTTATGGTGAGTTTTAAGCAAAATCAATTTGGGTTTAAATGAGTTGTTTTTAAAAAGATCAACTTATTTCACGTTAAAATGAGTTGTAATGAAAAAAGAAAGTTTATTTTAGTTTTTTTTTCATGATTTTCTCAGTAAATATATTATTAATCATTCTTAACCATTTGAATCAATTATATACAAAGAGGTTTTAAGTCACCCATTTTGACCCGCATTGTGTTAAGATTCTATCCATTCAATGTCATGTTGCTACCCATTTCAACCCAAAATACACTAAGTTTTTACCCATATCTACTCATTTATCTTGTGGTGGGTTAAGATTGCCAGGTTTAGCGAGGATAAGACACACACAAGGTGCAATGTATTTATATAATATATTTTTTTTAATAATTATGATAGGCTTCTATCCTTGCATACTCAAAATTATTATTATATATATTATATATATTAAAATCCATTAGAAAGGAATAGTAATTATATTAATATTATATTGAATAGTAAATTTAACTTTTATATATATATATATATATATATATATATATATATATAATGAGTGGGCCCCGATGCTTATATTATATGTATTATTATATATTATAATTATATTATTTAGGTGTCTGCTCAATGTATTAACGCTTTCAAAATTTAGACTTAAACTATTAGAATTTTTTAACTTTGTAAAAGAGTAAAAAAGATATAAAAAGTATTAAATTTGAAAATTTTGCTTAAAGATTTGAGTTTTTATTATATTTGAAAGATTTACTTAGAGATTTGAGTTTTTGTTTTAATTCAAACTATTGATTGCGGGTGAGACGGATTTTGTAAAGTAATTTTTTATTATTATTTTTATAACATATTTGTGAGGTTTTTGTATGATTTTATGAAATATTTGTATATAGTTCATGATGAGATATTTGATTTTGCTATGTAACTTATGCTTCTGCAAATGATATGTATAATACCCGCTCTCAAGAGTGTACTGTGATAACCCACCGCAACGCGCTGGGGGAATAAAGCTAGTTTAGATGATTAATAACTTCCATGTACATCATAAAAAGCTATATGTACAACCTAATGAATATTTAAGCAAATTTGACTTATGCCT
The DNA here is from genome assembly GCA_009363875.1 of Mikania micrantha. NCBI lineage: Eukaryota > Viridiplantae > Streptophyta > Magnoliopsida > Asterales > Asteraceae > Mikania > Mikania micrantha. Next base: position 2,125,943 of record CM018689.1, read on the forward strand.
AATGTTCAAATGATGCCTCACATCATGGAAGCCATGTCGCTAGAGTGCGCCTTGCGTCTAGGCTTCTTGTTTTTTTAAACTACTAATGTGAATAGAACATTTTTTTCTCTATAGTAAATTGGTGAACAAATATGTACTTCATACTTCATAGTTATAGTTCTCTCCAACAAATATTTGCAGCCAACTTCATCGGCATTGACATCCAGCCTCACCCTCACCCCAATGACATCGGCATCGACATCGAAATCCATCGGCGTTCAGCTCAGTCTCCGCAAGCATGTGATTGATGTTTTAGACTATTGGACATTTAGCAAGTGTTTATATTACATATTGGTAAATTTTAACACTCGAACATAATTTACTTTAGGTCTGAATCATCAATGTGTGACTAGGCTTGATCACACATGGTTCTTGGCCTCATTTTATTGAAAATTTTTGACAAAAAGAGACTATTATGCTATTGGCAAATGGTTTGAGGTGCTTAATATGGCTAAAGGTTTGATTAATTGACTTTTATGTTGTGCGATAAATTGGCAAATGTTGTGCGATCGGTTTGGTTGGTTCTTAACCGAATCTAAACTAAATTGAACATTGTTGAATTCGGTTCGGGTTACCTTATCTCGAATACGGGTTAGCTTTCGGTTGGGCTAGAAAAAATTTCAAAACCGTTTGACCGCAAACCGAAACACCCTTAAAGGTAGTCATGATAAGAAGAGAAATAAGAAATCTAAGAGAGATTAGTAAGTTCATTTATCACCTAGTGTTGTTTATTTTTGGGTTAAAATGGGTCTCTTTTTATTCTGATGGGCTAAAATTGAATTAATGACTCTGGCCATGTGTAATCTTATAGTAGAGTACTAGAGCTGCACAAATCGGGTTTTTTTTTAACCGGTTCCGGTATCAATCGGTTTCAGTTTCGGTCAACAAAGTCAATACTCGGTTCCGATTCCAGTTCCGGGTTTTGACCGCTTCCGACCGGTTTTTGACCAGTTCCGGTTTGGGTTTTGGCCGGTTTCGGTTCGGGTTTTGGTTGGGTACAGGTGGAACCAGTTCCAGTTTTCCCGGTTCCGGTTTTAATTTGTCTAAAAAACCGGACCCATTTGTACCCAGTGGTTCGGGTGTGGCCGGGTCCGGTTCCGGGTCCGGTTTTTTTTGCCCAACTCTATCTTATAGGTGCATTAAAAACACACGCCTTTTCATCTCAATTTTTTTAGTACAAACAAAACCCATAACTTTATATTTGGGTCTCTTTTTTATGCTGATGGGTTATGTTGGTAGAAAACACGGGTCAGGTCACGATGGTTTGGAAACTCAGTCACTCACAAATCCAACCGATTATTCAATCGGTTGAGTCACTAGACGATTCTTCGATCAATCGGTTGGAGCACTGGACGATTCAACCATGATTGGAGCACGCCATGACGATTTATAAACGACGTCAACCCTAAAAACTCTCTCTAATCTTGCCTGAAATTGGAAATCATTGGTTTGAAATCTGCAAAATCTTAAACAAATTGTAAGTGTGGTTTGAGTAATCCTAGATTAAGAGAGTTTTACTATCATCATCTGAATCTATTTTCTGTTCAATCATGTTCGTACGCATGAATCTGTGTTTCATTATGTAAGCGTTGAACAAATGTTGTGAATGTGTGGGTTTAAGGTAATTTAGTGAGTTGATTCAGGCTTTGGTGTGTGGGTTTTAGCTGATTCGTTGAATTGATTCACATTATAGTGTTTGGGACTCGTTTTGATACAAATATGATGTAAAGATGCTTATGCTAATCCGACAGAAACTTGTTCTAATTGTTGCATTGATATAAGATCAATTCCTATTTTACCATATGTTTTGGATCCAATGTTATTATGTTATCATCAATTATTTCAATTCATTTTAAAGGATTCTTAGAAGATTGCAGCTTTAATTCATATAACTTAATGATGTTATCATCTTTGTTGCATATATTTGCAATCCAATCTGTCAGATCTTAGCCATTTTTAGAGTTTGTAGATGACCCATTCTGACCCGGAATTATTTGTGTTAAAACCCGTTCTGACTTGGACCAAAATGACCAATTTTTGAAGTAACCTGTCTTGATCCGTAACCATTTTGACCCGAACCTGTTCTAACCCGTTACCCAACCCGCCCATTTTGCCAGGCCTTTTAATGGTGGTTTGATGTCCAAATTGTTTGTATCATTCTTTATAGTAGTGAGATCATAAGGAGAACTCCACAATAGTCCGTGCAAATTAGACATTCCTTGAGAACTCAATAACATTGAATTGGGCCTCTCTTGCTATCGTGCTAAACAGTATGTGTCTCTTAACATTCTTGGCTTGAACATCTTTACTGGGTTTCGATTTGCAGATTTAAAGCCCAGTAAGGAATATGTCTCCTGTATCTTCAGCTGCCAGCTCAATAAGGTTTATCATGTTTTTTGAGGGTTTTCTTAAGTTCCTGGATTCTTGTTTTCTCATTTTCTTGGTTTCTGGTTCACTTCAAGTGTCTAGATGTATATGTTGTTTGCTCGTAGCCTGATAATCAGTTCCTACTTCCTCCATATCCCACTATCAACGAGGAAAGATTGCTTTGATACCATTGTTAAGACACAATTGGTACTCACAAATAAGAAAAAAAACGAGAAAACTGAGAGAGAAATTTTACTAATCCCATTTGTAAGTTCATCACCTACTGTTGCTCATATCGCTTGACCTCAGCTAATTAGAGCTAGTCAGTTAGTTAAGGCCTTATTTACAACTAATGCCTACACCTATAAAACTATCCATACCAGTCAATGACCAACACATTTCAACATTTGATAATTTTTTTCATTCTCTGGTGGATTTGAACTCCAAGCATCGTGAATACACATCACCTCCTTGGTTGCAACAAATCAGCTTAAATGTATTGTGCTCTTTTTTTTGGATGAAGTATACTAAGTTATGATTTTACTTAATATTTTGAACTTATCTATGATAACAAAAATGAAGTGGGAGAGCGAGATGCGATAGGCAAGAAGGGAGACCGGAGATGCTAAGACGGGAGAGGCGGAGATCGGAGAGGCGGAGACTAGAGACACGGAGACAAGAGGCGGGTCTCGTGAGACCCAAAAACAAAATTAGGTTTATTTTGAGAGGAGAGGCAGGAGAGCAGAGATTATTTGAATTTGAGAGAGCAATTGGGCATTTCACATTTGGGAATTATGGAATTAGGCCATGCCGGCTAAGGCTGGCTATTTTAAACACGAACACGTTAACACGACACAAACTACACAAATTTAACATGTTTCGTGTTTACCTTTAACATGTTTCCTGTCTAAACCAGATCAACACGTTAAAACCTGTTTATTTTTAGTGTCTAAACAGGTAAAACCCGTTAAGACCTATGAAAATCTATTTAAAACATAACATTTAAAATAAATAATATAATAAAATAGGTGGTTAACCGATTAGCTTTTAAAAGATTCTAATTGTCCAATCCTAATTCCTTAAAGGGTTCCTTAACAGGTTCCTTGGTGGGTCATTTCGTGTTTACGTGTTTTTAACGGGTCGTGTTTGGAAAAACAGACAGGATAAGAATTCGTGTTGTGTTCGTGTCTACCCAGTTCATGTTTCATGTCTTGACGTGTCGTGTCTGACCCGTTATGACAGCCCTATGCCAGCTAAGTAAAATATTTTTCTTTTATTATTTATTTCTAAATTTAAATTTTAAATAATAACATGTCTTAACAGGTTAGAGGTTTTTTCCATGTATAAACATGAAAATTATCAGGTTTTAACGTGTCAACATGTTTTAGATACGAAATATGTTAAGGGCAAACACGAAACATGTTGAAGTCTTGTCGTGTTAACATGTCAGTGTCTGAAATTGTAAGCATCTAATCATAATCATATAGGTCAAAAACTAGGGTTGTAAACAAACATAAGCAAACGTAAATATTATTGTATTAAACTATTAACTAAAAATAACTTAAATATTTTTGTATTAAACTAAAAATAAAAAAATTAAGAACATACAACAGATTTAATGAATAAATATAATAGATGAATATAACCGAACATAAACAAATGTAAACGAACATGTTACCGGAACGTTCACGAACACAAATGAAAAAGCACGACCTCTGTTCATGTTCGTTTATTTAACTAAAGGAATGAAATTTCTTGTTCGTGTTCGTTCCTTTACTAAACGAACGAACATATACGAACTTTCAGCCGAACAGTTCACAAATTGTTCACTGAATGTTCGTGGAAGCCATGTCGCCAGAGTGCGCCTTGCGTCTAGGCTTGTTTTTTTAAACTAATAATGTGAATAAAACATTTTTTGTTTATAGTAAATTAGTGAACAAATATGTACTTCATACTTCATAGTGATAGTTCTCTCCAACAAATATTTGCAGCCAACTTTTGTGTGAATGGCTAAGATTAGTGAGACAATAACACAACTTAGATGGTGATAGGCAAGAGTCCGAATCACATGGGTCGGATCTGGTAGGTTCGATTGAACCAACTATTACCGAACCTGATCATCGACATTTGGGTTGTTTGTGGGTCAGCGTGCAAAGTCAAGGCTGATGTCATTTATTTACCCACGTTATTTATTTCTTTGTTTATTTATTTATGTTTATGTTAGTTTTAGTTGGTTTCTAGAAAGTAGTAGTGTTGAACGTGGGTAGTTTTTCTTTATGTGTTTGGGTTATGTAATCATCGATTATGAATGAAGAAGGCAGTTTTTGAATTTGTAAAATTTTACTCTTGATCGAGAGTGTATTCCTTGCTATTCCAATTTGTGGCTGAATTGGAAGGTGATCTTGGGAGATCCAATTTGAAGTTCGTGGTGTAGCTGTATCGAGCATCATATTGGACAATTGCCCATCAATTCTTTGAGTGGTGTTGCTGTATCTCAATAGGGTTGGTGCGAATTTAATTTTTGTGATGGATTGGGTATTATTTGATCCTGATTTTAAAGCTTCTGATTATCATTTGGTATCAGAGCCATTTTTGGCTTACTTTGTGGCACAAGCTGGGCACAAAACTTAAGTTCAGTACCGCAAGTCACCCTCAAACTGATTGGCAGACCGAGGTTACTAATCGTACGTTGGGTTCCCTTCTTCGTTCTCTTATCAGCACCAATTTAAAACAGTGGGAAGATCTTTTACCTCAGGCTGAGTTCGCTTACAACCGTGCTCCAAACAAAACTACAGGAGTTAGTCCTTTCAAGATTGTCTATGGATTGAACCCAATGACTCCTTTGGATATGGCTGTACTAGATACCTCATCTAAGTTCAGTCAAGTTGCTAGTGATCGAGCTGCAGATATTAAGGCTCTTCATCAGCAGGTACATGACAAAATTGTTAAATTCAATGACTTGTTGAAGTATCTGCGTGACAAAGGAAGGAAGCATGTGCTGTTTCAACCGGGTGATCTTGTGTGGATTCATTTTCGTAAAGATCGTTTTCCAGCCAAACGACGTTCGAAGCTTAGTCCACGTTCTGATGGTCCTTTCAAGGTATTGGCTAAGGTTAACGACAATGCTTATAAGATCAGTTTACCTGGAACACCTCAAGAAGCTGCTACCTTCAATGTTGCTGATATTGAACCATAGTTTGATCCTGCTGATCCCATTCCAAGTTTGAGGGCAAACTTTTCAGAAGAACGGGAGGATGATAGGCAAGAGTCCGAATCACATGGGTCGGATCTGGTAGGTTCGATTGAACCAACTATTACCGAACCTGATCATCGACATTTGGGTTGTTTGTGGGTCAGCTGCGTACAAAGTCAAGGTTGATGTCATTTATTTACCCACGTTATTTATTTCTTTGTTTATTTATTTATGTTTATGTTAGTTTTAGTTGGTTTCTAGAAAGTAGTAGTGTTGAACGTGGGTAGTTTTTCTTTATGTGTTTGGGTTATGTAATCATCGATTATGAATGAAGAAGGCAGTTTTTGAGTTTGTAAAATTTTACTCTTGATCGAGAGTGTATTCCTTGCTATTCCAATTTGTGGCTGAATTGGAAGGTGATCTTGGGAGATCCAATTTGAAGTTCGTGGTGTAGCTGTATCGAGCATCATATTGGACAATTGCCCATCAATTCTTTGAATGGTGTTCCTGTATCTCAATAGGGTTGGTGCGAATTTAATTTTTGTGATTGATTGGGTATTATTTGATCCTGATTTTAAAGCTTCTGATTATCAGAAGGTTTTATGGATCTTCTTTGACAACAGCCTTTTCAGGGAAGTCACTTGTTCCTGTGCTTAGAACCACTATCAAATTAAAGAACCCGCTATTTCTCTTTCCTAAAACTCAGGTCTTATACATGTGTTGCAGCGTGATGTCAAAGACAAATGAAAGTTTGTCATCAAGTCTACCAGTTGTGGTCAAGGAGAATATTGTTCTAACTGATAAAGAAAAGCAGATATTTGATCACCTGCGCCAAGTTCTTCATCCTTTTAGTCTTGAAACCAAGCTTCGTGTTGCTGGTGGGTGGGTCCGTGACAAGCTTTTAGGCAAAGAGTACTATGATATAGATATTGCTCTTGATGATATGTTGGGAAGAGAGTTTTGTGAAAAAGTAAATGAGTATTTGGTATCTACAGGAGAAAAAACACAAGGAATTGGTGTTATTCAAAGCAATCCGGATCAATCTAAGCATTTGGAAACAGCAAGGATGCGTTTGTTTGATGTCTGGATTGATTTTGTGAACTTGAGATCTGAAGATTACTGTGAAAGCAGTAGAATTCCAACAATGCAGTTTGGTACTGCAGAACAGGATGCTTATCGAAGAGATTTGACCATTAATAGTTTGTTTTATAACATCAATACATGTTCTGTTGAAGATTTCACTGGGAGAGGGTTGGATGATTTAAAATCTGGAAGAATTGTGACACCTTTACCACCAAAAGAGACATTTCTGGATGACCCGTTGAGAGTTCTTAGAGCAATTCGTTTTAGCGCTAGGTTTGAGTTTGAAATGGTGGGAGATTTAAAGGTTGCAGCTGCAGACAATGATGTGAAATCTGCTATTTCTGATAAGATTAGTAGAGAACGCATTGGTCACGAGGTTGATCTTATGGTTAGAGGGAACCAACCGACTAAAGCGATGGATTACATATCTGAGTTAGGGTTACTTTGGGTTGTCTTCACACTACCAGAAAGTTGTAAATCGTTGATCTCAAAAGAGCATGATAGGGCCTGTGTTCAATACATCAATTTGGCATGGAGACACATGCGTGGAGTGGGATCTAGCTTGAGTGATGATCAAATGAGGCTGTATTTGTATGCATCATTGTTCCTTCCACTTCGGAAAACCGTTTACATAGATAACAAAAAGAAAACAGTACCTGTAGTGAACTACATCTTTAGAAATTCCCTCAAGTTGAAAGCTAGCGATGCAGATGATGTCACGAGGTTGCATGCGGTGGCTGAGAAGGTGTTGACTTTGATTCCTGCCGTGTTATCTGGTGAAGATAAGCAAACTGGTGAAATTTGTTGGGAAACAGAGGTTATAGATGTTCATCCGTCATTAAAACTAAGAATCTTGTTGGGTTTGCTTCTTAGGGAAATTAAAGATTTTTGGAGGACTGCATTGTTGCTTTCTACTCTTATGTACAAGAATGATTCTTCTGTTGAGGTCATTGAGGGGGATTTAGAGAAAAAAAGACAAGTGTTTAGGGAGGTTGAGCAAGAAATTTTGAAATTAGGTTTGCATAAAGTGTGGGAAATAAAACCTTTGATTAATGGGAAGGATATTATAAGGCTTTTGGAGCTTGACAAAGGAGGTCCAGTTGTTAGTGAATGGCAACGGAAACTAATACAATGGCAGCTTGCTTATCCTTCTGGAACAGTTGATGAATGCATTGACTGGATGCAAACGCAAGCTCAACTGAAGCGCGCTAGAACATAAAGGGACTCGAAACACCATCTTGTAGCTGCTCTTGCTGGTGAGTAGATTCATAGTTACAGGCTTGTTTTGAACTCAATTTCCACCATTAATATGCATAAAATCATACATCATGATACTGTATTGCTTGAATTTGATTTTTTGTAATTCGGTTTCTTCAAAATTTTGAATGGAATTGAAAATATGATGAAATGATTTTGCAAGTTCACACTACTTTTGATCTAATCTGATAGGTCTAACAGTACATTACCTCTCTTTTAAAACCTATTGGAGGAATAGTAATGGGTATATTTGCTCCATTTGGTTGCCCGATCCAATATCCTTTGCCCCGCCGACGATCACACGTTTTTGCCCAGAATATTCGTAGCTTGCTTGGGTTACTGGATGCTCCTTTGGTATCGTCTCCTCCTCCTCCTCCTTAAATTTCAATTTACTGAAGTATTATTCTATTAAAGAATAATGAGATGAGTTGGATAAATATACAGATCTTTCTATTCTATATATAGAAAAAGAAAAGGATTCTTTTCGTGAGATAGTTGGAGATTCCTATAACATAATAAATCACCGGCTTTTGCGAAAAGAGGAAGACACTTTTTTTCAATATTCTTTGATTTCAAAGATGGATTATCAATAATGTAAAACATCGAATAAAATAAATAGAGAAAAGAAAGTAAAATAAATAGAGAAAAGCCGACTATCGGAATCGAACCGATGACCATCGCATTACAAATGCGAAAAAGGTTTGAGTTTGAAACGTCAGCACAAAGCTGGTGAGTTCGACAGTTCAATTTAAAACAATATGATATGATAAGTATGTACTCAGAAAGTTCAGTTTCAGATAACCATGGGACCCGTATCTAGTTCCTTTCGGACAGTTGTATAAAGACGAATAGTTGTCTGGAGATTTGACGGCGGACTTAAAAAGCCACCTACAGACGCTTTACGCCCAATCATTCCGGATAACGCTTGCATCCTCTGTATTACCGCGGCTGCTGGCACAGAGTTAGCCGATGCTTATTTCCCAGATACCGTCATTGCTTCTTCTCCGGGAAAAGAAGTTCACGACCCGTGGGCCTTCTACCTCCACGCGGCATTGCTCCGTCAGGCTTTCGCCTATATCACGTTATCATATCTATGAACTCACCAGCATCCTTGCTGATCTTTTATATTACAAAACCATTTTCAGGGAGAAGGTAACAAGTGCGAGAGTGAGGATGCACGATTACAAGACACGTGTAGTAACTTATAACTGATTAATGTTGTTTAAGAATGTTGAAACTTAATGTATAATATTATAGTTATGATGGCCGATCAAGCCGAAAGATATATTTACCAGAGGTTTCCCTGTCTGAGGTTGGACGACACCCCGAGTTCTAGTGCAGGAGCAGACACGGATCCTAGTGAGGTTTCATCTGCAGCCTCTCAGGCGACCCCTGCCGGACCGCATACACCATCATCCCCCAGACCTGTTACTCCACCACCACCACCATCACCAGTACCACCACCAGCATTTCCCATTGTACCCAGTCCTCCCCATTCATCCTTGGTTCAGGTTTCTGTTGAGAGGAGACAGAGCTCCTCTACACGAAGAGTCCCCGCGTGGGACGGATTACGACGGATGCGGGGACAAGCCCGCAAGACCACGGGGCTACCCCTAGACACCAGATGGCTCCACGAGATGAGCCACAGACTATCCATGAGGTGATAATTAAACTTATGTTAAATATCGTTATTTAATATTTATTTTATGTATTAATTTAATTCAAGAGGTACCTGAGAATTTGGCATATAATTTCTCATGGATACTAAGAGGAACTTAACGAGTATGGCAAAAAAAAGTTTGATTCAGAGGGAAAAGAAGAGGCAAAGAGCTAACTACCGAGACTTTGGACTATCCGGAATAGTTACACCTACACGGCGGAATAGTGCACCTACACGGCTTCATCGACGTTGTTTTTCAACTGGAAGGCCAAGAGCTAACTACCGAGACTTTGGACTATCCGGACACATACTTCGTGAAATGGTTCATGCATGTTTGTTGCCAGGGGCGACAAGATCGAGTTGGTAATGATTCAAATATCTCTTTATTTCATTTCTATGATCGATGATCATAGACGACCTCTTTACCATTTTGTATAAATAGGCTATTCTATTTGTACAGATATGGTAGAGGGGCGCATTCAATCCTTGCTTGTATATTAGTTTTCAGTTCTTCTCTTCGGCTGATGCTGATGAAGGTCCTGCCTCAGGCCCTGCAGGTCTTGAGAGACCTGCTGCATTTGGGCCCGCAGCTCAGCTTGGTGGGAGGATTCTCCCACCTCATGGATAGTCTGTGGCTCATCTCGTGGAGCCATCTGGTGTCTAGGGGGTAGCCCCGTGGTCTTGCGGGCGTGTCCCTGCATCCGTCGTAATCCGTCCCACGCGGGGACTCTTCGTGTAGAGGAGCTCTGTCTCCTCTCAACAGAAACCTGAACCAAGGGTGAATGGGAGGACTGGGTACAATGGGAAATGCTGGTGGTGGTACTGGTGATAGTGGTGGTGGTGGAGTAACAGGTCTGGGGGATGATGGTGCATGCGGTCCGGTAGGGGTCGCCTGAGAGGCTGCAGATGAAACCTCACTAGGATCCGTGTCTGCTCCTGCACTAGAACTCGGGGTGTCGTCCAACCTCAGATAGGGAAACCTCTGGTAAATATATCTTTCGGCTTGATCGGCCATCGCTGTACAATCAAAATCTCTAATCAGTATCATGAAGTAAATATTAAATAACGATATTTAACATAAACATGGACATGATATGATGTTCTTTCCTATCTCCAGACAACCATTCGTCTTTATAGTTATTGAGGTTCTGCTTGAATTAAATTATATTGTATTCTTTATAATCACATTTCAATATAAAATTTCAGTGTAACTGAATATGATTGAATTTATGTGATAGAACGGGTTGTATCTTTAATGTTCTTAAACTGACCTGAGTTTGTCTGCTTGTGAGCAGAATAATGGCTCCTAAAAGAGGTCGACCAACTAAGAGAGCTACCCAGAACATTACAAACCCTGAACAGAATCAAATTCCACCTTTGAATGTTGAATCAAATCCGGATCCACGTGTTAATCCGGAAGCGAACATGGTTCCACCTGGGAATTTAATACTGCTCCACCAGTGAACCCTAGAGCAAGCACTGTTCCACCTGCAGGTACAAGTGGATCTGAAACGAACGAAGCAATGATAGCACGAATTGTGCGAGAACAGCTATCTGCTTGTGGTGTTTTGATGCAACACCAACCACATATCACTGCAGGTTCTGGTGGGGACCACGATCATGCTGAACATAATGCTACTGGTGGTCACGTCGAAACTCATACTATCGCCGGTGCAACAACCACAAAAACAACTGTTCCTGATCCACCACAGCAAGGGTGTACATATAAGTACTTTGCTTCTTGCAACCCTCCTACTTTTACAGGCAAGGAAGGAGCGGCTGGTCTTTTACGGTGGATTGAGGAAATGGAAACCAAACTCAAAATCAGCCAGTGTTTATAAGAGCATAAGGTGTCTTATGCTGCCTATTCTCTGAAAGACTCAGCTTTGACCTGGTGGAATACCTAGGCCAAGACTTTGGGTTCAGCCACAGTTGACTCGATGGGCTGGAATGATTTCAAAACTCTGATTAGATCAGAGTACTGCCCAATTACTGAAATTCAATAACTCCAGGAGGAATTCTGGAATCACTCAATGATCGGTGCTGATTGTCTGGCTTACACCGATCGGTTTCATGAACTTACTTGCTTACTTCCCGATATGTTTCCTACGGAAGCAGCTTTGATCGAGAAGTACATTAAGGGTTTGATTCCCCAGATTCGGGGAATGGTTACTGCAGCTGAACCTACAACTTTGAAACATACAATTCTTTTGACCACTAAGCTTACCAATGAGGCGGTAAGGAGTGGTACTCTGTCTTTGAAACCTCTGACGGCTCACAGCCGTAGTGATGTCGGTACCTCTAATGTGTCAAAAGGTATCAAACGAAAGTGGTTTGGCAAAACCAAGGCGAAAGCTCCGGCTGAGATCACCCAGAGCAAGCCAACTGTGAAAAACTATGGTGCTGCTATTCCTGAGAGGAAAACTTATACCGGGCAGACGCCCAAATGCAATAAATGTCCATTTCATCACACGGGACCGTGTCCTGTTTGTGCCAACTGTAATCGAGTTGGACATTTCACCAAATATTGCAATTTTCCTGCTCAACCACAAAATCAAGCACCACGACAAACCACTCAAACCAACCGGTCATGCTACAAATGTGATGGACGATCCATTAATCCAACTAGTAGAGGACTATAAATGGATCAATTTTTTTGATTTCCGTTGGAAATTAAGAATATATGGACTGTCTATAGGACCTGTTTTATTAACAGGATTTATCACTACTTTAGCTACTTTAGCAATGTTAAAGACATTGCTTTGTAAGTCATCAAACCGATATTAAATGTTTAATTGATTAATTTGTTATCATATCATACAATGTATGATAATGTAGGAACCTATATTGCATTAGATTCCCAATACAAGGTTGATGACACTCTTGATTAATCAGAATAATCTCGGATTAACCAAATAGTTAACGTTGTTGATTATGATACTGTAACATTTTCTAGATAATTTAATGGCTTGAGAATGATCAATCCTTGTTATTGATTACCCAAATATCATGAAATATCACAATGTAGCATCAGAATAGGTGTAATAACCAGGTTTAACATACTAATCTGACTGTTATCATAAACCTCAGATAATCGTTCCAATGAGTATGTTAATGATTGTGATTAGTTTGAAACACTTGGATTTAACCTTGCATTTCAAGGATTAATCCAACTAATCACCTACATTGTTATAATCAAATGGGTTAAACCATTATAATCATGGGTATGGTTTCATGCAAACCGGGCATTACAACGGATCAAAACAAGGATTTAACCGTTAAAACATCGTGTTCTTTGTTTATAATCGATCCTAGCCATCATCTAGGCAATAATCAACAATCCTAACTATGTCATTACGTTCAAAATCAAGATCTAATCAATCAAAATCAAACTAGAAGGTTAAAACGGATCATTACCTAATCTGACGGATATCTGCGGTTAAAACAACGATCAGAACTTGTAAAGATGATCCCTGGTGCGATCCACGGCTTCTGATGGCTTCAAAATGGCGATTTGATGGTGAAGTGGTCGAGTTTTCGTCTGATGGTTCGTCTGAGTTCGAAAGTTTTAAGAAAATAAACTCTGCATGAAATCTGATGAAGTAGATCAGATTTCACCACCGCCTCACCCGTCACGTACCGCGGCGGAAAGCCAAAGAAGGCTTCGCGTACCGCGAAGATTTTCGGGAATCTCAGATATTTTTCATGCATCGCGTACCGCGAAGGAAACTCAACTCCTCCATCGCGTACCGCGACGAGCCCATTTGATCAATACTTAGAACTTTTTCTTCGTTTTTCGATTTCGGGCAATCCAGGACTCCGTTTTGCACACGGTTTTCGCCCACGTTCATCATTTCTCGCATACTATCGATCTGTAATAATTTCAATCATTAAATCAACGCGGATTTCTAGAACGACCAAATGTGATCCCGTCACCAATGACGTAATTCTCAATCGCAATTATCACAGTCTCCTCCTGTTAAAGAAATTTCGTCCCGAAATTTAGTGAAGACTTACTGTATGACAATCGTTTATGAGAATAGATGTGGGTACTTTGATTTCATTTGATCTTCACGTTCCCACGTATACTCGGGTCCACGTTGCGAGTTCCATCGAACTTTAACGATTGGTATGCGGCTACGTTTCAGCACTTTCATTTCTCGATCCATTACCTCTACTGGTTCTTCACTGAACTGAAGTTTTTCATCAATATGAATCTCTTCTAGAGGTACGATCAATGACTCATCAGCACTTCTTCAGATTGGATATGTGAAAAACATCGTGAATGTTACTAAGTTCAGGAGGTAACTCAAGTTTGTAGGCTACTGATCCAATTCTTTCAAGAATTTTGAATGGCCCTACAAATCTTGGTGAAAGTTTACCTCTCTTCCCGAATCTGAAAATGACTTTCCAAGGTGACACTTTCAACATTACTCGATCACCTATTTGGAATTCTAACGGTCTACGACGATTATCAGCATAACTCTTTTGACGATCGCGAGCGTTTATCAGCATAACTCTTTCTCTTTCTCTTTCTCTTTCCCTGTCAATATCAACCATGATGAAGGTATACGATAATATTCGTCTTCTTCTTCTGATCTTTCCCTGTCAATATCAACCGTGATGAAGGTATCGTCTTCTTCTTCTGATCTTTCCCTGTCAATATCAACCGTGATGAAGGTATACGATAATATTCGTCTGTTGATTTGCTCATATATGATTTCCCTTTCTCCTTCGCATACGTTTTAGGGTTTCTGGTGGCGATTGCCACCACCCTCATACGATGGTATATTTGGGGCTTGGCGGTGCTGCTCTTTGGATCCGCTCATATGTGGCTTCCCTTTCTCCTTCGCACCCATTGTAGGGTTTCTAGGGCCGATTATCACCTCTCTCAAGAGATGGTATATTTGGGGTTGTGATGATTGATTGTTGTCAGGCTGAATCAGGAAAGGGTTTGAGTCTAAATTGGTTCAACAGTTGGATGGTAAGTACTCTCTTGCAACCCTGTTGTCACCATCGTGCTCTATTCTTTTTGCTGATATCATAAATTAGATCTGAGCCTCAGTAAACAGTGATAGGTATTGCAAAAATCACTTGAGTCTGTGTGAAGTTGAACTGTCAATGTGTAAATAAAGCCATTGAAACTGACACATGTTGCTATAATGTTTTTATATGTTTGTGTGACATGAGCCTTGAGGCTTAAGCGAATAGCCAACCTTCAAAGGAAGATTGTGCAAATAGAATTGTAGAGATCCATAAGCTGGGTGAATTTTTTTGCAAATTTTATAGTAAAGACATTGCTAAAAGACATTGGAAAGAAAGTCATTTCATGGTTAGACAACATGTGGAGTTCAAATGGCTCTCTTATAGGTATATTATTTTGTTGCTAAATGGGTCATAACAGTGTTCTTTGCTGGTTCATACCCATCAAATTGTGGCTGCACACGTCAGTTTGCTTTATTCATACTATGAGTTTTTATTGCATCATTTTTAACACGATTGTATTTATACATAAAAGGAAAATAAAGTTGTCATAAGCAACCTTCATAACATGCCCATAACAAATGAAAACAAGCTAGATTGCTACATATTTAAGAATTTAATAAAATAAAAGAAAGATGAAACACATTATATAATATGTTAAAAGCCAATAGTAAGAAATGAAGAAATGTGTTGATGCCTTGAAATTTAGAGATTGGAGGATCCTAAGAATTTTGAATGCATCAAGTAGGCAAAATGACAACATTCCTCAAATTGCATGTACCAAAACAGATTTCTACGATAAAGCAAATTTAATAAGCGATTTTAAATAATCTTCGTTATAAGTTGGGCAGGCAAAAAAATAGGAGTGTGGGTTCATATATAGCATGTAGCTTCCAAGACTATAGACTAATAGACCTATACCATGAAATACATTTATGTATATGATGCTGTAAATATTATACACACACAACTGAGTAACCACACATATATTATACTTGAAAGGTAATTACTTCATTAAAAGTTTTCTGTTTGTTTCTTACTTTGATGTTAATCTGGTTTGGATTTTGGTTAATGTCTGTATTTGTTGCATGATTCAAGAATTCAAAATTTTCATATACTAAAGATTTGGAACTATGGAGAAGCTTGCCTAATGGATTTAACCAATTAATTCTTGCTTTGTTAGCAATCCTTTTTAATGTTTTGCAACTTTGTTAGCAGTTGGTTTTTATTTACAAAGCTTTAGGTAAATTAAATATTTAAGGCATTTAGGTTGTGATTAACATATTCACATTATGTTTTTTTTTTCTTTCTAGGTATCATTTCATTTTTTATGCATATTTTGGAGGTTTGCATTTGGAGTTTCTTTGTGTGATCACCTGGTTTCTCTCAGGTAATGCAGCAGAGCATTCAATGCTTTTTTTTTTTTTTTTTATTTTGAATTTGGTTAGAATAATTATAATTTAAATTAAGTGAATTTGATGGCTATGGTAAGTTAAAGGTATTTAAGACAGTAATTTCATGAAATCTCAGGTAAAACAATTCAACTTTAATCACGATCATTGAGCTTGGTAAAAAATTATTATAAACTGTTAGAATTCATCATTTAATTGGGAAAATTTTTGGGTAAATTAGTAACTATGGTTATGATTAGTATCAATAATTAGTGTTTTGACATATTTACGTTATCTTTTGCAAAATGTATTGTTTCAATGCAGGTTATTAGTGGGTATCAATAAGGGACTAATTTGACTGCTTGTGTTTACCTGCATAGGATTAGCCTAATTACTTTTGAAAGCTATCATCGGGTAGTCAAGAATGTAGATAACTTTATCAATTTATCACATCGAGTTTATATTAAAAAAATTGTTAATTATAAGGTTAATTTTGACATGTTTGAAGTGTGCTTTGATCATAAGATCATAAATAGCTTTGATCATTAAGATCATATCGCCACAACGCGTGGGAGCGCCTTCTAGTTAACTTTAGAATGCATATAGATAACAAGACAATCTTTCAAATGGTACATCTTGACTTTATCTACTTGCTTTACAAAAAAAACCTTGCAAAACTAAAGAAAAGTTGCAACTTTTGAGTACGGTCTATGGGGAAGGATAAAGACAAACATTACCCCTATCTTAGTTGGGATAGAGAGGTTGCTTCGAAGGAGTCCATGACTCAAAGTTATCTTTTGAACTTTGAAGTTAATCATCTCAACACTTTTAACATTATTTTCACAAAATAAGTAAAATAGCGGTAAAATTAGTGCAAATTTACTTTTGTCCCTTGAGGGTCTACACATATACACATTATATGCATGCACTACAAATGGGGTGTTGCTTATAAAATGAATCATTGTATATAATTTAACAATGCCATGGAGATTAAAAGAACCCATACCTGAACCATTAGGATGTCATATTCTTGATCTCAAATTAGTGCTTGACCTTTAACCGTTTGACCATATTTATATTTCATACACTAGCTAACCCTCATGAAGTCACTTGTATATCTTCAAATATATATCTATTTTAAAATTTAAGTAAATTACTAACAATATGAAGAAAAAGTAAAATAGATAAACAACCTAAGAGACTTGTATGTAGCCATAGACGGGAACAATCAGATCTTGCCATTAGCTTTTGATTCAAAGTTTTATAAACTATTTGAGGCATTTGATAATCATAGACGGTTCACATCTGAAGGGGAAATTCAAGGGCAACATGTTCTTGGTTGTAGCCATGGACAGGAATAAGCAGATCTTGCCAATAGCTTTTGACATTGGCAAAACCGAGAGGTGAATTCTGGACTTGGTTTCTGTCAAAACTAAAGGAATGTATCGTTGAAAACCCAAGTCTTTCAATTATATCTGACAGGGTGGCATCAATTAAAATGGCCATCGGACGGTATTCCATTTGCGTTTGACGGTTTATGTTGTGCCATTTGATGGTAAACATGAGGCTAAAGTCCAAAAAAGGTAAAATATATGAGCAGTTTTGGTGGAGGACCAGTAAAGCATACATATTTCGGACTTTGACGAATTAATGCATACATTAATAGACATTTGTCCTGATATCTATAACACACTTTTGAATATGGGTTATGATAAATGGTCTAGGGCACACTCTGGTGGGTAAGGGTACAAGGTTATGACATCAAACAGTGTTGAGTCTATTAATGCTCTATCTCGTCACGCAAGAAATTTGCCAATCACAAAACTAATTGAATTTTTTTTGTGAATATTTATAGAAATGGTGTTATTATCGACGAAATCCTGGAGGTAATTAATTTAAAAAAATACGAGTTATTATATTTTTTTGTAACGCTAAAAATGTATTTATTTGACAGTTGAATTAGAGCATGCACTTACCCGGGCTCAGAACAAGGTCATGTGAAGAATCACTAAAAGTGCAACATGGAAAGTGACGGGTGTTAATGGTCACATTTTTTAGGTTGTTGATGGAGGTAAAAAAAAGGTTTAGTTGATTTGTATGCTGGAACATGTAGCTGTCGACAATGGGAGTTGTCAGGTTTACCATGTGGTCATGTCATTGATGTATCCAGATTTTTAAATCAAATAGATTGTAGTCATTGGCCGTTGTACATATGAGGAGTCAATAAATCCTCTTCCGGATGAATCAGAATGGGAGATACCAGCTGATTTTGTTCATATTCAACCGCCATTAATGAATAAAAGACAAGTTGGCAGACCACGTGAAAACAAAAGAATCCCTTGTCGCGGTGAAGAAGTTACCCCAATAACTTGTAGTAGGTGTGGACTTAGAGGTCATAATTGTGATCGATGTAGAAGTCCCTTGACATCACAACTGTCATCTAGATCAAAAGTTATGAATGCTAATAGTGTTTCTTATACTACCAATTATGTGAATGTTTCAAATTTTAAGGAACACCGTGAAACAAGCAGCAAACAATCACAAAACTGGGAATATGATTTGAATGAACCGTAGCAGAGATTGTAATATTAATTCTATCAATTTGTAGTATTAGTATAATCAATTATTTCTATGAGGATCTTTCCACTACAATTAAATTAAAATGCTGTTGAAAATTAATTCTTGTGCATGCCATACTTCCATCTTGTCAAATTTTAAAAAATAAATCAAGACCTCAATTATTGAGGCACAAACTTCACTTGAGCTCCACACACACACATATAGGGATTCAATTGAGAACCATTGTAGTTTAAGAATTAAAAGAACCATTTCTAGCCACAAGTTTGAAGGGTATAAAGGTAACCTCCCCTATTTTCAAGGAAAATTAATTTTATACCTTTCAAAACTTGTGGCTATAAATGTGGTTTTTTTATTTCTTTACAATTTATTGGTTCTTATTAGAATAAGTCCATATATATATTTATACAATAAAAAATAAAATAGAAATATTAAACTCAAAAATATTATATCAAACAGGAGTATTAAATGTTAATACTACATTAATAAGAAGTAGTAGAGAAGAAATATTAAGGGTAATAGACAAAACAGTTACTATAGAAGTATTCTGGGTGGTGCATTTAAGCGAAGCGAAATAAAAGCAAAGAAATAAACGGAAATATTAAAAACTTACTTGAAATCAGAGAATTGAGAGAAGAGAAGAATTTCTTGATCAGTATTTGCAGCAGAAACTCTTTTTTTTATTAAGATATAGTGTGAAGCTCTGAGAATAAGGGAGTGTTTGGAAGGTGAAGTGGAAGACGGATGTTTGTGGTTTAGTGTGCCATAAGAGAGATTAAAAGATTTCAAATATTATTTATTGCTCTTCGGTATATTACAATGTAACGAATGAATGCCTTATATAGGCAAAGAAAAGTATCAAATAATTTACAAGCAACGATCTAAATCTAAATTACAAAAAGAAGGATCAAGATTAAAAGATGAAAAAGCAAAAGTAACTCTATAATTTCTGAAAAGAAAAAGTAAAAGATGCCGTCTGTTGTCTGTTTTTGACTTTTTTGCACTCGTCTGTCTTCTTTTGTTTTTCTGTACAAACGTCATTGGTGACGATTTCTTCTAGATCGTCTCCTTCTCCTACAAATGGTATAAGCATAATCCAATTGCTATGTGCATAAATCTGTACATAATGTCATTCTCCAAGTAAAATATAATTTTGACATCTAAAACTTTCTGGCAATTTGGGAGTTTGTTGACACTTTGT
Organism: Mikania micrantha; assembly: GCA_009363875.1. Classification (NCBI taxonomy): domain Eukaryota; kingdom Viridiplantae; phylum Streptophyta; class Magnoliopsida; order Asterales; family Asteraceae; genus Mikania; species Mikania micrantha. The sequence continues at coordinate 2,145,694 of CM018689.1, forward strand.
ATAAAATTTTGAAAACTCAGGCATCTTTATGGGATCTTCTAAGAACAAATCATTTGATCCCTAGAAGACTCCCGCAATCAATACCTTCATTTAATGCTAGACTTTTTAAATAATAGTGTGTATGCATTCTGTGAGATACAAAAATTCCTTTTTCTAGCAGGCCTGTATGTATTTTCATTTAAATGTGGGAAAGAAGAAAAAATTTTACATCCCACAATAGGATCTTGAGAATGTGTAGATATATTGCAAATAATAACTGTGAATTTTCTTCAAATCTTTGCAACAAATTTTATGTTCTTCTGTTTAGTCTGATTTCTAGATAATCAATCATGCCATAATGGTAAATTTGAATTATCTCATCATATGTTAGAGTTGTGGGATAAAATATTTGTAATAATAATAATCCCGTTCTCTCTCTTTCCTATTCTTCGACTCTTTCTATAACTTTAACCCCCTTATTGTCTTTTTCTGATGCAAAAGCAATATCCAGAATCTTTTGTTGTAATTTGTAAAAAATTATTGGAAATTCTACACAAATTTTTTGAGAAATAATCCTTTCAAACTCCGGGAATTTATCTGTAAGAGGCTTTAAATTTTGCTTCCATGGTGTATCAATCATTCTGTATTTGAAAGCTTCAAAACTTCTGGGTATTTCTATATTTTTCTTTTCTACTCTTTGTAAAATGTGTGTATTTTTTGCTTTTAATATCTTTATCTGCTGTTTTAATAAACTGTTTTCTATAGAGAGCTGTAAATTCTGTGTATCTTTATTACTCTTTATGAGTTTTTCTTGTAACTGTGCAATTTCTTCCTGTTGTTGCTTTATAACTTGTTCTGGATTGGCTTTTACCATATCCGAGAACGTTTGTACCTGTTCGGGTTTTATATAAAATGTTAACCCTAGGTTTTCCCTTGCTACTTTTAAAGCTTCATTAAAAGAACAGAAACCTTTAAAAATAGGGTTTGGGCACTGTATATACTTTGCAACTGTTTCCCATTTGTTGTATATTCACAACTGTGTACCCCTAAATATCACATAATGTGTATATTTGGGTCTCTGTATTTTTTCGGGATTTTGTACTGTTTGCTCAGCGAAATAAATACTTAGAGCATTTAGAATCTGTATTTTAAACTTTGAAGCCTGTGGCATGGTTTGAATATGCCATAGATTGTCTAATAAGCATTGATGATTTTCTGTAAGAGTTATATCTATCATTGGACGAAATTTTTTATTTACATCGTCACATCTTTGTAAGACATAATTTCCATAGGTTATAGTAGAACTTTGTATAACTTTTGGAAATACAGTGGTCTTCTGTGTAATTTGTAATTTTGGACTTGGTCCATGAAACTTTGTAAACTGTGCCTGTGTAACCGGGCCAATTATAGAAGCTGGTAATTTTCTGTAATTCTGTGTATACTGTTGTTTTTCTTCATCAGAAGATATCTCCATTGGAGATGAGCTTCTTCCTACCTGTATAAGCTTTCTTTTTCCATTATTTTTCCTGTCCATCTATACAAAACAACTTGTTTATATTTCTAGATAACATATCTGCTATTCCATTATTTTTTCCTTTAATATGTTCAAAATTTATAGTATATCCCTGTCCTTGTATTATATTTTGTAAATTAACCCATATGGTTCTATTTACTTTATTATTTTGATCATTTTTTATAAATTTTACTATAACTTCAGAATCTGTTCTAACTGTGAATTCTTTTTGTAAAAATATTTTAAATTTTTCAAGAGAATTTATTAATGCTTGTATTTCAAAATCTATGCTTGTTTTTTAATTTAAAATTTCCACTGGCATAAGCACACATTTTTTCTTCTTCTTTTAAACTATATTTATTAGGTTTACTAAGCAAAACTGCTCCCCATCCTTCTTTACATCCATTGTTTCTATTATTATATAATCTGTTATTAATGGTAATTCTAGTGGTTTAATTTTCTTTATTTTTTCTTTAATTTGTTTTACTAATTATATATCTTCTTTATTAAAAAACCTTTGTCCATTTTTTGTAGTTTTACAGTATAATGGTCCTACTAATTTTGATAAATTCGGTATAAATTTTCTAGCATAATTTACTAAACCTAAAAAAGCCTGTATTTGTTTTAAATTTTCTGGGAATTGTAAAATTTTTGTAGAAATATGTAATTGTAATTCTATTTTTCCATTTCCAATTTCTAACCCTAAAAAAGATATATTTTTTCTAAATAATTCGATTTTTCTTTTTGATATAACTATACCGTTTCTTTTTATTTCTTCAAAAACCTGTTGCAGATGTTTTTCATGCTCCTGTACTGTTTCACTTGCCACTAAAATATTATCAATATATACTAAACAAAATTCATATTTTAAAAATATATTATCCATGAATCTTTGAAAAATTGAAGGAGCGTTCTTTAGTCCAAAACTAAGAATGTTCCATTCAAACTGTCCTTCTGAGCATGTGAATGCTGTCCATTTTTTTAAAATTTTCCCCTAATTTTAACTGATTATATCCTGATTTTAAATCAAACTTTGAAAAAATCTTTTTCTTTTGTATTAATTGGATTAGATTATCTTTATTTGGTATATTGTATCCATCATCCTCTGTATTATCATTTAGTCTTTTGTAATTATATATTATCCTTGCTTTTCCTCTTTTTATTTCACTATGATTTCTTACTATAAATGCTGCTGAGCTGTGAGGACTTTCTGATTTTCTAATCAATCCTTGTTCTATCATTTATGGTATCTGTTTTTTAAATTCCTTTTTATCTAAAGGACTATATTCAATATAGATTTTTTATTTTAAATTTGCAAATATATGTTATCTTTGATTTTTAATATCTTCTCCTATTAATCCTATTTTTTCTAAATGTAATATTATTGGATGGTTTATACTATTTTTTATATCTTTTCCTTTTTCTAATTCATGGTTTAAAAAATCTGTTAATAGTTTTGTCGTTTCATTCTGTAATAATTCTTTCCTTTGATTAATTTTTAAAATTCTAAATTTTCTTTTTCACCTCTTTTTTCAACAAATGTAGAAGTATTTGTATATCTTGAGGTTGGAAAACTATATATATATTTACTTAACGTTATAAAATTTTTTATTATTGTTATTGCTCCATTTAGTCCTAAAATAAAATTTAATCCTAGAACAAAATCCTGAGATTTTATATATTTTGGATTTATATTTATTTGTGGTATATGGAAGTTGCTCTCCATACACCAGGCGAAAAAAAAAGGAAAAGGAAAAAGAAACAGGAAACGGTCGCTGACAACCAGCGCATCACCGCCGGCCGTCCGTCCAAGGACCACCGCACCACCGCCGGCCGGGTAACCCTCCCCTCTCTCTCTGCGCTGCTATCTCCTCTCTTCTCCCCGATTCTCAGTCTTGTCTCTTTCTCTTTCTCTTTCCCTTCTTTCGAACTTCTAGCCCTAGCCCTCTTCTCCCCGGCCGGTCGGAAATCATTTTACCACTGCTCCTTCTTCTCCATACTCATCGTCTACCCTAATACACCACTCCGACTGGTTAACAACAACACCACCTTCGTTTTTAGAGTTCTGATTTCTGCCCTCCCCCTCGCTCTATCCAGCAAACCACACCCCCCCTCTCACTAGCTATTATGTTTAACATATAAACCCCTAAAACCACAAACCCCTCCGGTAGCCTACCCAGCCACCACACAGCCGCCAGACAAGGAGCAAGGACTACCACAGCAACCGTCAAGAACACCACTGCCAACTGTCAATTCCATTTTCTCTTGCTATTTGTGAGTTTTGCAAGTGAACAAGAAGACAAGAGAAGACAGAGACAGAAGTTTATCAACCGTCACGCCAGGCCGACCTTGGGGAAACCCGCTGTGAGATTGTTCCCTTTTCTTTTTCCTTGGCCGTTACAATCTAGCCTATTTTTTTGATTGGTTTACTGCTGCCAGTGTCATCTAGGGTCTTGGTTTATTGTTTGCTTGTGTGTTGCTGAATTACTTTAAATTAAAATTTGAGATATAATTGTGTGACCTTGAGCTACAGTCTGTGTGCGCGTGTTTATTAGTAGCCTCTTTGTTAGCATTATTGGTTCTTGTGGAGACTTGTATCTTTGATTTGCTAGCATAGACGGGAGTGTGCATTATGATACTTTGAGGTCATGTCCAGGGAGGAGCGGTGCGGGTAGAGGGAAAAATAGGTTGGGGGAGATTTTGCGCATAGGGTCATGGAACATCGGAACCCTTACCGGAAGAGTTTTGGAGCTCGTGGATGCACTTAGAAGACGCAAAGTTAGAGTTGCATGTCTGCAGGAGACAAGATGGAAGGGAACCAAAGGAGCTGAATATAACGGATACAAGTTATGGCACTCAGGATCCAGCGGATTAAAGAATGGAGTGGGATTCTTAGTTAGTAGAGAACTTCAGAACCAGGTGGTGGAAGTGAGAAGATACAATGACCGGATCATGATGCTAAGGAAGGGGAGGAGGCGATGGCAGTAGTGAGTGCCTATGCACCACATGTCGGGTTGGGAGAGAATGAAAGGAGGAAGTTTTGGGATTGCATGATGAAGTTATAAGAAACATCCCAAGAGATGAGAAAGTTTGCATAGGAGGAGACTTTAATGGCCACATTGGAAAGGAGGAAGACGGGTAGGGGTTTCAGTTTCGGATCATGGAACGAGAGTGGGGCCACACTTTTGGAGTTTGCGGTGGCTCATGATCTAGGTATCATAAAACTCCTTTTTTAAGAAGAGAGATTCACATTTGATCACGTTCAGCAGTGGAGGACGGGACACTCAGATTGACTACCTCATGATGAGACGATCGGATCGTGCCAGGTGGTGGGACTGTAAGGTATTTCCTGGAGAGACAGTGGTGACGCAACATAAACTCTTGGCAGTGGATATTATTATGCGTAAGAGGCTGGTAGATGGGAAAAAGAAGAACCCTCAGATTAAGTGGGGTGCCCTAAAGGGAGAAAAGATAACGTTGTTCAGCAACAAGGTACCGAAGAGATACAGACCAGTATATGCAAGGACGCAAATCTATTGTGGGATGAGATGGCAGAAAAGGTGACCAAGGCAGGAAAGGAGACACTTGGGATGACAACAGGTAACAAAAGTGAACAGAGGGAGTCTTGGTGGTGGAACGACGAGGTGCAGATAAAGGTTAGAGAAAAGCAACAGAAGTTCAGAGAGTTTGCCACATGTACAGAAAGCGTCGAGAGGGCACAATTGAAGACGAGGTACAAAGAAGCGAAACGGGAGGCAAAGAAGATAGTTTCAGAAGCTAAAACCAAGGCTTACATAGAGATGTATAAACGCCTTGAAACTAAAGAGGGGGAGCACGCAATGTTCAAGATTGCAAAGGTTAGGGAACGAAAGAGGCAGGACCTGGGAGTAGTGAAGTTTATAAAGGGAGAGGATGGACGCGTGTTGGTAAAGGAAGGTGAAATTAAAGACAGGTGGCAGACATACTTCCATGATCTTTTCAACAAGAGCAACTATCAAGAAGAAGAGGGAGAGAACACCACGAACACAGGAACATTTCGGAACAACTGCTATTGTAGACGTGTCACCAAAGAAGAGGTTCTTACAGCTATCAAGAAGATGGGAAGGAGGAAAGCGGTGGACCAGATGATATCCCCATTGAGGTATGGAAATGTTTGGGGGATGAAGGTCTGAAGTGGTTGACAATGTTGTTCAACACTATACTCAAAACAGGTACCATGCCAAACCAGTGGAGAAGGAGTATTCTACTCCCTATATACAAGAACAAGGGAGACGCCCAAGGTTGCGAAAACTATAGGGGGATAAAGCTGTTGAGCCACACTATGAAACTATGGGAAAGGGTAATCGTGACAAGATTGCGAAGAGAAACCCAAGTTACGGTAAATCAATTTGGATTTATGCCAGGAAGATCGACAACGGAGGCAATTCACATTCTTCGGAGACTAATGGAAAAATACAGAGAGAAGAGGAAGGACTTGCACATGGTATTCATCGATCTTGAGAAGGCGTATGACAGCGTACCACGGAAGGTGATGTGGGATGCCTTGGAGAGTAGAGGTATTCCTCAGAGGTACATACAGGCAATCAAAGATACATATGCAAGTGCAAAAACCAGTGTGAGAGCTCCGGTGGGAGATACAGACTTCTTCCCAGTGGAGGTGGGACTACATCAAGGATCGGCATTAAGCCCCTTCCTTTTTGCGATTATTCTGGATGAGCTGTCGAGGTCTATCTAGGCTCATATCCCATGGTGTATGCTTTTCGCGGATGATATTGTCTTAGTGGCAGAAACGAAAGAGGAGCTAAACGTCCGTTTAGAGGAGTGGCGGACAACTTTAGAGCAGAGAGGCTTACGCATCAGTAGGTCAAAAACTGAGTACCTACATTGCCATTTTAGCAGATCAGACGAGGACGACGAAGATGATCAACTGACTATTGGAGGCCAGGAGGTGCCAAGGACGACAAGGTGCAAATACCTAGGATCGTTTATACAAGAGGATGGTGACATTGACAGTGACGTAGTCCATCGGGTCCAGGCAGGGTGGAAAAAGTGGAGAACAGCTACGAGCATCATATGCGACAAGAAGTTTCCAGAAAAACTCAAAGGTAAGTTTTACAGAGTGGCGATCAGGCCAGACATGATGTACGGCACTGAGTGTTGGCCGATTAAGAAAAACCAAACTAGGAGGCTGGAGATAGCTGAGATGAGGATGCTCAGATGGATGTGCGGACATACAAGGCTTGATCGGATAAGGAACGAGGTGTTCCGGGAAAGATTACAGGTGGCAAACATCTCAGATAAAGTAAGAGAAGGAAGATTGAGATGGTTTGGACATGTGAGACGAAGAAGCTAAGCGGCACCTGTCCATAAAGTAGAGTTTCTCACGGTGGAGTGGAAGAGGGGAAGGGGTCGACCTAAGCTGACTTGGGACAAGCAGATCAGACACGATTTGACAGAGCTACACCTCTTCGAGGACATGATCTATGATAGGAGTACGTGGAGACGTAGAATAAAGGTTAAGGATACATAGAGCCTTTTCTAGGTTTCTCCACATAGGGGTCGTGAGTTGTGTCTTTTGGTGTCTCTGAGATTCATGATATGAGGTTATATATGTTATATGCTCGTTTGCGGGATGGGGGTTGGGCTGTTTTGTGATATATCTTTTGGTGGTCCCGGGTTCGTGATAGGAGATTACATGTGTTTTATGCTTCATTGCGGGATGGGCGGTTTATAAGCGGTATCTGTATACATTATCTTGTATGCTTTGTTTGTGGGCCAGGATACCGCATGGTTGCTGGTGTACTTGTCTGTTGAATTATATGAGTGTTGCTTACCTGTTCCCGTTTAGTTTCTTTGGTGCCTCTTGTTTATTTTGTATGCTACTGGATGTGGTCATATGTGGTTATGTTGTGGTTTTTCATAATGTTGTAAAAAAATAATGTGACAGTTGCGTACGAAGAATTCGGCATAAATGACGTAAGCACATTTGGTCATGCTTGAAATCCACGAGGATTTAGTAACTTTTGTTATTGGGGATTGATAGTACGTGAAAAATGATGAACGTGGGCGAAAACCGTGCCCAAAACGGAGTTCGTATGCTCCCGGAATCGCGAAACGAAGTTTGGAACAAAAAATGATGTGCTGATGACGTGGGGCGCTACGCCTGGCGCCAGGCTGCGAAGCCAGGCGATGCGCGCGGATGGTTATGTCGGCAAAAAAAATTGATTTTTAAGATCAGAACTCGTAGAAACTTGCAGAACATCACCATTCTCGTCCCTGATCACCTTTAGACGCAATTTTCAGCCATCAAACCTTTCCAAGCTTCATTTCAAAGGCTTTTTAACATCCGGATCGTTCCAGGGATCGTATATACAAGTCCCGATCGTAGTTTTACCCGCACAAACTCGTTAGAACAGGTAACGGTTCGTTTTAACCTTCTAGTTTGATTTTGATTGATTAGATTTTGATTTTGAACGTAATGAGATAGTTATGATTGTTGATTATTGCCTAGATGATGGCTAGGATTGATTATAAACGAAGAACACGAAATTCTAACGGTTAAATTCTTGTTTTGATCCGTTGTAATGCCCGATTTTCATGAAATCATCACTATGATTATAATGGTTTAAACCATTTGATGATGACAATGTAGGTGATTAGTTTGATTAATCTTTGAAATGCAAAGGTTAAATTCAAGTGTTTCAAACTAATCATAATCATTAACATACTCATTGGAACGATTTTCTGATGTTTTTGATAACAGTCAGATTAGTATGTTAAACGTGGTTATTATATCAATTATGATACTACATTGTGATATTTCATGATATTTGGGTAATCACTAACAAGGATTAATCAATTCTAAGCCATTAAATCATCTAAAAATTGTCTTAACGTTATAATCAACAATATTAACTATTTGATTAATCCGAGATTATTTAGATTAATCAAGAATGTCATCAACTTTGTATTAGGAATCTAATGCAATGTAGGTTCCTACATTATCATACATTGTATGATAAAATATTAAATTAATTAATTATAAAATTAATATCGAGTTGATGATTTACTAAGCAATGTCTTTGACATTGAACGTTCAGAAGGATCTAATCAGTAAACTAGAACATAAATAACTCATTAAATATAAATAAATGCAGAATCACTTCTCTATTATCAGTTTTGAGATATTCTGCTACATCTATACTATCAGGTGAGTTTCGTACAACCCCTTTTTATTTTTAATCTTTTATAAACATCGGGGTAACACTGCAAACTGTTGACTGAATATATGATATGATTCAATGATATCTGTGTGATTTCATTAGACTTTTGTGGGATTTCATGGGATTTTGCCTGTAGACTGAACCCTATCATGGAACTGAAAGTCCTCATTTTTGAACTGTATCTAGTGAACCCATGTGTGGCCGAGCAGAAAACATTGATAGTACTATTGGTTGACACCCCATTCGCTGGGAGGATTGCATCTCCCCTTGTGTGAATGTTTGTTATCTGTTTCCTGAACTTCTTAATGGTGTGATAGACATTAAGATAATGAGGCACTAAGATATGTACCAACGGGTAATATCTTGAGACAGACTAGACGTCCGAAAGGAACTAGATACAGGTCCCATGGTTATCCGGAACTGAACTTTTGAGAACGTGCTTATCATATCATATTGTTTTAATTTGAACTGTCGATCTCACCAGCTTTGTGCTGACGTTTCAAACTCAAACCTTTTTGCAGGTAAACCATAGTAGCCGGTGAGGATGCACTTTTGGAACAGTTGCACTTTAATAATTAGTATTGTAATTAAATAAATGTAGCTTTAATGTGATTATTATTGCGACACCCTGGTAAAGTATTTACTTTAAGTTAATCTGTGTGCTTATGATATTGGTTCAAGTAAGTCACCCCTCACCTCGGAGACATCACCACTATGCTTCCGCAACCGATTCAGTGACGTAAGACCAGACACGAGGTGACGAGGGGTGGGGGTGTGACAGGGTGGTATCAGAGCCACAGGTTATAGAGAATTAGGTTGACTTAGAGACCTAGACTATAACCATAGGCTCGTATAGTTACACAGAGAGCACCGAACATTAATATTGAACAAAACTTGTTTTGAATTAAGCCAGGATAATCAGGTGGTACAAATTCCAGTTATGAGTGGCCAGCATAACTGAAATTTGCAACACGTGTGCATTCTAGTTTGATTTAATTCAAGCAAAACACTATCAATAGTAATGACGAATAGTTGAGTTAAGATAGGAGGACGTCTCATATCATGTGTATGTTGAATTTTATTATTCAATATATTTCTTTCATGATACTGATTAGAGATTTTTATTGTACAGCAATGGCAGATCGAGGCGAACAGTATCAGCTAGCTCCTCATGATATGAGGGATGGTACTCCGAGCTCTAGCTCAGCACCGGATTCAGATCCTTTGGAGGCATCGACTGCAGCCTCACGAGCTCCATCTGTAGTGCCACAGGCACCACCAGCATTACCACATTCACCATTGGAGCCTAGACCAGTTACACCACCAGCACCAGCACCTATGCCATCTCCACCGAGAGTTCCAGCATGGGATGGACTCAGACGGATGCGGGGTCAGGCCCGCAAGACCACAGGATTACCTCCCCGGAAGCAGTTGGCTTTCAGGGATGAGTTTCACGCTGTACATGAGGTAGGAGAGTCCTCACAGCAGGCGGAGTTTAGGGCACAGCTTCGCCAGGTGACCTTAGATCTTCAGGGGACTCGACTAGAGTTACAGGAGTCTCGTGCTATTGGGGAAGATACACGTACCACTGTGTTCAAGATACTCACATCTCATCTGTTGTTGATGGAACAGATGAATGCACTGGATGCTGGCTCGCAAGCTTGGCGGGCTATGATCGAGGAGAGGATGAGGAGAACCGTGATTCAGGGGATGATAGCTGCATTTTGGCAGCGAGTGATAGTGATGAGAGGAGTGATGATGGGAGTGCTAGGGGGTATGAGCTTAGAGGCTAGGTTATTATGTGTGGCTATAGGGTTGGTCATTATAGCCATGGTGTTGGACGGATTATGGTATTTTCTGCGGTGAGGATTGATTGGAGGCGGAACAGTTGTGACTTTATTGTACATATGATGTGATATAGTGTGATCAGTAGTTGTGAGAGCGGGATATTTTGGTATGGACAGATCCTGAGTTGTGAGATGTAGTGTATGATGTTGTTGGTTTAGAGTATTATGACTTTTGGTTGTATCGAAACTTGGTATGTATAAAACTATGTTACTGTAATATATGGGTGTTTTTGTATATCTGTTTGTACAATGAACTTTGTGTGTGAACTATAATTAATTTTTCTGTGTGAAAACATAACCGTATGCGAACGAATTAATATGAGAACATGTCAAACTAATATATATATTTCGCTGAAATACAGTACGGGAACAATACTGTATGCGAATATATTGAACTAATATATATATTTCGCTGAAATACAGTACGGGAACAATACTGTATGCGAATATATTGAACTAAAATATATATTTTGCTGTAATACAGTACGGAGCAATACTGTATGCAAATATATCTGTAACTTAAGTACAGTACGAGAGCCATACTGTACGAGAACATGTCTAAATTGTGAACGTGCCTGAATTGTGAATGTGTCTGTAACTTAAGTACAGTACGAGAGCCATACTGTACGAGAACATATCTATAGTCTGTATGAGAACTTAATGTATGAACTGAGAACATATTAGAGAACTTGTCTGAGAACATGTCCTAGTCCTGTATGAACATATCTTTAAAAACATGTGTTGCAATGCAAAGAGCTGGGTAAGACTCTAACATGTTTTTGAAATAACAGGACTAAGTATAACTACGAATAATTGTGTGATCTGTGTGTAATGTGAACATGTCTGGACTGAATTCATGTAGTTATACTGTATTCTTATAATCACCTTTTAATACAACTTTTCAGTGTAACTGAATGGGATTGTATTTATGTGATAGAACGGGTTATATCTTTAATGTTCTTGAACTGACCTGAGTTTTTGTCTGCTTGTGAGCAGAATAATGGCTCCTAAACGAGGTCGACCAGCTAAGAGAGCTACTCAGAACATTACAAACCCTGAACCGAATCAAATTCCACCTTTGACTGTTGACTCAAATCCGGATCCGCATGTTAATCCGGAAGCGAACGTAGTTCCACCTGGGAACTTGGAAACGCATACTACTCCACCAGTGAACCCTGGAGCAGGCATTGTTCCACCTGCTGGTACAAGCGGATCTGAAACAAATGAGGCTATGATAGCTCGCATTGTGCGTGAACAACTATCTGCTTGTGGTGTTCTGACACAACACCAACCACATATCACTGCAGGTTCTGGTGGGGATCATGATCATGTTGAACATAATGCTACTGGTGGTCACGTTGAAACTCATACCACTACCGGTACAACTACTATTGTTCCTGATCCACCTCGACAGGGATGTACTTACAAGTATTTTGCTTCCTGTAACCCTCCTACTTTTACTGGCAAAGAAGGAGCGGCTGGTCTAATAAGGTGGATTGAGGAAATGGAAACTAAGCTCAAAATCAGTCAGTGTTTGGAGGAGCATAAGGTGTCTTATGCTGCCTGTTCTTTGAAAGATTCTGCTTTGACCTGGTGGAATACCCAGGCCAAGACTTTGGGTTCAGCCACAGTTGACTCGATGGGCTGGAACAATTTCAAAACTCTGATTAGATCAGAGTATTGTCCCATCACTGAAATTCAAAAACTCCAGGAAGAATTCTGGAATCACTCGATGATCGGTGCTGACTGTCTTGCTTACACCGATCGTTTTCATGAACTTACTTGTTTGCTTCCTGATATGTTTCCTACGGAAGCCGCTTTAATCGAGAAGTACATTAAGGGTCTGATTCCTCAGATACGAGGAATGGTGACTGCTGCTGAACCTACAACTCTGAAACACACGATTCTTTTGACCACTAAGCTTACCAATGAGGCGGTAAGGAGTGGTACTCTGTCTTTGAAACCTCAGACGGTTCATAATCGTAGTGATGTCGGTACCTCGAATGTGTCAAAAGGTACCAAACGAAAGTGGTTCGGTAAAACCAAGGCGAAGGCTCCGGCTGAGATCACCCAGAGCAAGCCAACTGTGAAAAACTATGGTGCAAATGTTCCTGAGAGGAAAACTTATACTGGGCAGGCGCCCAAATGCAATAAGTGTCCACTACATCACACGGGACCATGTCCTGTTTGTCTGAACTGTAACCGAGTTGGACATTATGCTAAATATTGCAACTTTCCTGCTCAGACACCAAACCAAGCACCACGACAAACCACTCAAACCAACCGGTCATGTTACAAATGTGGAAGCCCTGATCATCTCATACGAAACTGTCCGAACAATAACACCAATCCGGGAACTGAAGCTAGGGGGAGAGCTTTTCAGATTGGTGCGACCGAGGCGAGACATGATGCAAATATTGTTACTGGTACGTTTCTTCTTAATAATCTATACGCATCAGTTTTGTTTGACACAGGAGCGGATAAGAGCTTTATCTCTCCTGAATTTGCATCATTAATTTCATTGCCTACGGTAGATCTAGAAACTCCTTATGTCATTGAACTTGCTAATGGCAAGTTAATCAAAACTAACAGTGTTATTCAAGGATGTTCCTTGAATTTGAATGATCATCTTTTCAAAATTGATTTACTTCCTATTGAGCTTGGGAGCTTTGATGTCGTTGTTGGTATGGACTGGCTTTCTAATAACCAAGCGGAAGTTGTCTGTCAAAACAAGGTGATCCGCATTCCATTACCTAACGGTAATACACTGATAGTTCAAGGAGAACGAGCTGGTAGAAAACTTGGTATCATATCTTGTATGCGAGCTCAGAAGTTCTTAAGGAAAGGTTGTTATGCTTTCCTAGCACATGTGACTGAGCACAATTCTTCACCCAAACAAATCACAGATATCCCAGTAGTCAAGGATTTTCCTGAAATCTTTCCTGAGGACATATCAGGATTACCCCCAGTGAGACAAGTTGAATTTCGAATCGACTTGATTCCAGGTGCAGCACCTGTTGCTAAAGCCCCGTATCGGCTTGCACCATCCGAAATGCAAGAACTTTCAGGTCAATTACAAGAACTGTTAGACAAAGGTTTTATCAGACCTAGTTTCTCACCCTGGGGAGCACCTATTCTTTTTGTGAAAAAGAAGGATGGTTCATTCAGAATGTGTATTGACTACAGGGAACTCAATAAACTGACAATCAAGAACCGTTATCCACTACCTCGTATCGATGATCTGTTTGATCAACTACAAGGTGCTACTTATTTTTCAAAAATCGATTTAAGATCCGGATATCATCAGTTACGTATTCATGATGATGACATTCCTAAAACTGCTTTCAGAACTCGATACGGACATTACGAATTTTTAGTGATGCCGTTTGGTTTAACAAATGCACCAGCAGTTTTCATGGATCTGATGAATCGAGTATGTAGACCTTATCTGGATAAATTTGTGATTGTGTTTATTGATGATATTCTTATTTATTCTCGAAATCAACAAGAACATGCTCAACACTTGAAACTGATCTTAGAACTTTTGGCACGTGAAAAATTATATGCAAAGTTCTCTAAGTGTGAGTTCTGGTTACGAGAAGTTCAATTTCTGGGTCATGTAGTAAATCAGAACGGTATTCAAGTGGATCCCAGTAAGATTCAGGCGGTGAAACAATGGGAGACACCACGAACCCCGACTGAAATACGTCAATTCTTGGGGTTGGCAGGTTATTATCGTCGGTTTATCAAGAATTTTTCCAAGATAGCCTTGTCACTGACTACATTGACACAGAAAAATCAACCGTTTATATGGGGTTCTCAACAGGAGGAGCCGTTCCAACTGTTGAAATACAAACTCTGCAACGCACCTATCTTGGCACTACCGGAAGGTACTGATAACTTCACAGTGTATTGTGATGCTTCTCGTCAAGGTCTTGGGTGTGTTTTAATGCAGAAAGATAAGGTAATTGCTTATGCTTCTCGACAACTAAAAGTAAATGAGAAGAACTATACCACACATGATCTGGAACTTGGTGCAGTAGTGTTTGCACTCAAGATTTGGAGACATTATCTATACGGAACTAAGTGTATTATATACACTGATCACAAAAGCCTCCAACACATTCTAGATCAGAAAATGTTAAACATGCGACAGAGGCGATGGGTTGAACTGTTGAACGATTACGACTGTGAGATTCGTTATCACCCAGGCAAAGCAAATGTTGTAGCTGATGCTTTAAGTCGCAAGGAACGAGTCAAGCCTTTACGTGTGAAAGCGTTAGGTATGACTATTCAAACCAGTCTAATTCCTCAAATCAAAGAAGCTCAGCAACAAGCTTTACAAGCAACGAACTATTCTGCTGAGGGATTGAGAGGATTAGATAAGAAACTCGATACCAAAAACGATGGACTGTTGTACTTCAAAGACCGAATGTGGGTTCCTCTATTCGGTAACTCTCGAATTATTATCTTGGATGAGGCGCACAAATCCAGGTATTCTATTCATCCAGGTGCTGACAAAATGTATAAAGATCTTAAAGACTTTTATTGGTGGCCTGGAATGAAGAAACAAATAGCTGAATACGTGGATCGATGTCTAACATGTCTCAAAGTTAAGGCTGAACATCAACGACCTTCTGGGTTATTGCAACAACCTGAGATTCCCATGTGGAAATGGGATCAGATCTCTATGGATTTCATTACTAAATTACCCAGAACATCACGTAATCATGACTCTATATGGGTTATCGTTGATCGCCTTACGAAATCTGCGCATTTCTTACCTATCCGAGAAGATTATTCTATGGATCGGCTCGCTAAACTTTATGTTAATGAGATTGTATCTCGACATGGAGTACCGATCTCTATCATTTCTGACAGAGATAGTCGATTTATGTCACGATTTTGGCAAACTCTTCAGAATGCTTTGGGCACTCAAATCAATATGAGCACTGCTTATCATCCTCAAACAGACGGGCAGACTGAACGAACAAATCAAACTCTTGAGGATATGCTTAGAAGTTGTGTGATTGATTTTGGAGGTAGCTGGGATATTCATCTTCCACTTGTTGAATTCTCATACAATAACAGCTACCATACTAATATTCAATGCGCTCCATTCGAAGCACTTTATGGACGCAAGTGTAGATCACCTATCTGTTGGTCAGAGGTAGGTGAAAGTCAAATCATAGGCCCAGAATTCATTCAGGAAACAACTGATAAGATCGCACTCATTCAGGAACGAATCAAAGCTGCTCGCGATCGTCAAAAGAGTTATGCTGATAATCGACGTAGACCACTCGAATTTCAAGTAGGTGATCGAATAATGTTGAAAGTGTCACCTTGGAAAGGCATTTTCAGATTCGGAAAGAGAGGTAAACTTTCACCAAGATTTGTAGGACCATTCAAAATTCTTGAACGAATTGGGTCAGTAGCCTACAGACTTGAATTACCTCCTGAACTCGGTAACATTCACGATGTCTTTCATGTATCCAATCTGAAAAAGTGTTTAATTGATGAATCATTGATCGTACCTCTAGAAGAGATTCATATTGATGAAAAACTTCAGTTCAGTGAAGAACCAGTAGAGGTAATGGATCGAGAAATGAAAGTGTTGAAACGTAGTCGTATACCAATCGTTAAAGTACGATGGAATTCACAGCGTGGACCCGAATATACGTGGGAACGTGAAGATCAAATGAAAGCAAAGTACCCACATCTATTCTCCTAAACGATTGTTATCCCGTAAGTCTTTCACTAAATTTCGGGACGAAATTCCTCTAACAGGAGGAGACTGTGACAGTTGCGTACGAAGAATTCGGCATAAATGACGTAAGCACATTTGGTCATGCTTGAAATCCACGAGGATTTAGTAACTTTTGTTATTGGGGATTGATAGTACGTGAAAAATGATGAACGTGGGCGAAAACCGTGCCCAAAACGGAGTTCGTATGCTCCCGGAATCGCGAAACGAAGTTTGGAACAAAAAATGATGTGCTGATGACGTGGGGCGCTACGCCTGGCGCCAGGCTGCGAAGCCAGGCGATGCGCGCGGATGGTTATGTCGGCAAAAAAAAATTGATTTTTAAGATCAGAACTCGTAGAAACTTGCAGAACATCACCATTCTCGTCCCTGATCACCTTTAGACGCAATTTTCAGCCATCAAACCTTTCCAAGCTTCATTTCAAAGGCTTTTTAACATCCGGATCGTTCCAGGGATCGTATATACAAGTCCCGATCGTAGTTTTACCCGCACAAACTCGTTAGAACAGGTAACGGTTCGTTTTAACCTTCTAGTTTGATTTTGATTGATTAGATTTTGATTTTGAACGTAATGAGATAGTTATGATTGTTGATTATTGCCTAGATGATGGCTAGGATTGATTATAAACGAAGAACACGAAATTCTAACGGTTAAATTCTTGTTTTGATCCGTTGTAATGCCCGATTTTCATGAAATCATCACTATGATTATAATGGTTTAAACCATTTGATGATGACAATGTAGGTGATTAGTTTGATTAATCTTTGAAATGCAAAGGTTAAATTCAAGTGTTTCAAACTAATCATAATCATTAACATACTCATTGGAACGATTTTCTGATGTTTTTGATAACAGTCAGATTAGTATGTTAAACGTGGTTATTATATCAATTATGATACTACATTGTGATATTTCATGATATTTGGGTAATCACTAACAAGGATTAATCAATTCTAAGCCATTAAATCATCTAAAAATTGTCTTAACGTTATAATCAACAATATTAACTATTTGATTAATCCGAGATTATTTAGATTAATCAAGAATGTCATCAACTTTGTATTAGGAATCTAATGCAATGTAGGTTCCTACATTATCATACATTGTATGATAAAATATTAAATTAATTAATTATAAAATTAATATCGAGTTGATGATTTACTAAGCAATGTCTTTGACATTGAACGTTCAGAAGGATCTAATCAGTAAACTAGAACATAAATAACTCATTAAATATAAATAAATGCAGAATCACTTCTCTATTATCAGTTTTGAGATATTCTGCTACATCTATACTATCAGGTGAGTTTCGTACAACCCCTTTTTATTTTTAATCTTTTATAAACATCGGGGTAACACTGCAAACTGTTGACTGAATATATGATATGATTCAATGATATCTGTGTGATTTCATTAGACTTTTGTGGGATTTCATGGGATTTTGCCTGTAGACTGAACCCTATCATGGAACTGAAAGTCCTCATTTTTGAACTGTATCTAGTGAACCCATGTGTGGCCGAGCAGAAAACATTGATAGTACTATTGGTTGACACCCCATTCGCTGGGAGGATTGCATCTCCCCTTGTGTGAATGTTTGTTATCTGTTTCCTGAACTTCTTAATGGTGTGATAGACATTAAGATAATGAGGCACTAAGATATGTACCAACGGGTAATATCTTGAGACAGACTAGACGTCCGAAAGGAACTAGATACAGGTCCCATGGTTATCCGGAACTGAACTTTTGAGAACGTGCTTATCATATCATATTGTTTTAATTTGAACTGTCGATCTCACCAGCTTTGTGCTGACGTTTCAAACTCAAACCTTTTTGCAGGTAAACCATAGTAGCCGGTGAGGATGCACTTTTGGAACAGTTGCACTTTAATAATTAGTATTGTAATTAAATAAATGTAGCTTTAATGTGATTATTATTGCGACACCCTGGTAAAGTATTTACTTTAAGTTAATCTGTGTGCTTATGATATTGGTTCAAGTAAGTCACCCCTCACCTCGGAGACATCACCACTATGCTTCCGCAACCGATTCAGTGACGTAAGACCAGACACGAGGTGACGAGGGGTGGGGGTGTGACAAATAAATAAATAAAAAATAAAATTTTTAGGTGTGTGGGTGTGTGCTGTATATGTATATGAAAAAAAAAAATTTTTTTGAGCCGGGGGACTTTAGCGAAGCAGCCTCTCTATTCTACTTTGTAGATAGGGGTAAGGTATGTCTTTATCTTCCCCCAGACCCCACTATAAGTGGGATTTTACTGGGCATGGATGTTGTTGTTCTTTTATTTATTTGTGGTATATCATATTTTATGCTGTAATTTCCTGAGAAATCTAAAAACTGTATTCCTGTATGTTCTAAATAATGTGTTATAGATATTAATCTATCTTCTACTGTTCTAGTTACTAATTTATATGTTAATTGTTTATGATATTTTATTGGTGTCAGACTATATGATATTAAACTCTTTGTTGCACATGTATCTATTAGTGCAGTTAAATCTATAAATTTATTTGTATCTAACCATAATCTACATTGTCTATTTATCATATTAATTGATCCTTGAGTTTTTATATATGTTTTTTTCTTTTTCAGTTGACATCTGATTAATTTCTTGTTGTATTTGTTTTTTCTTTTGGATTATATTTTCTATATTTTCTATTTTATCTTCAATTATTTGTAATTTCATTTTATGTAATTCTGTCATTAATTCTAATTTTTCTATTTTTTCTGTATATACTTCTTTATTTTCTTTAGTTTCTATATTAGGTTCCTTATCTTCCTTATCTATATTATATAATTCTTTTAAACATAAATAACATATTTATTTAAAACATATATTACACTGTGATCTTTTTTCTATACTAGGATAATATCCACAACTGTAACATTTAATATAATTATTTCCTCTTTTATGTATCCAATCATGGTTACATTTTTCTTCTATATTCATGTATGTGTATGTTATTTTTGTTAAAGGTTTTTCTTCATCACTATATATACTATATATAGATTCATTATCTGTATTATCAGTTTCTAATACTTCTATTTCATATTCATTTAATTGCTCTATTAAACTACTTCTTTCTGTATTTTTATTTTTATTTGGACATTTATTTGCCAAATGTTTTTCATCTCCTTAAATAAAACATTTACATTTTCTTGTTTTTGGTTTATTTACATATCGATATTTATTTTTATAATAAGGTCTATATTCTTTTTTATAAGTATTACTTTTTCTTAATTTTTTCTTTCTATCGTAATACCCATATGCTTGTAGTGTATATATTGATGTTTAACAGAATGCATATGTATTTCTTTTTAATTGTTCCTGTAGAGATACATCTTTACATTTTTCTTCTAATATTCCAAATGTATATGTTATTTTAGGTCCTATTCCTAGATTTTTCTGTTGATCATAATATTGTTTCTATGATTCATGTATACTTTTTCCAAAATCTCCTGGTAATTTTATAAAATATTTATCACATAAATCATCATCCATAGCATGTCCTGTTTGTGCTAATAATCTTGTAAAATCTAATGTAAATTCATTTATATACTTCATATCTGCTATACTTAATTGTTCTAAGTTTCTTATTGTTGTATCTTGTATTAATGTATTATTTTTTGTTGGATCTACTCCTATAAGAAGAGTTCTAATCTTTGATGTAAAATTATAAGGATTTTCTCCTAAATCTTTTAATCTGTTTATTGCATCTGGATCTTGATTCTTTTTACTCTGCCATATTCTTAAGGCAGTTGGTCCTAGAGTAGTTTCTAAATATGCAAACATATCCATGCTTTCTCTTTTATTTGTTTCCCACATTCTTACTACTGTTTGTTCCCAAATTAGGATTTCATCAATCCATAATTGTGGTTTTTGTAATTCTAATATTAACATACTTTTACTATGTATGTTTTCTATTGGTAATCTATTTCCTCTTCCTATACTAGTATCTTCTTGTTGATAAATAACCGATGGTTTTTCCCATGGTTCTTTTCCTACTCTTTCTTCTGCATCATCTCCTAATGTACCCCATTCTGTTTTTCTTTTTCTTCTTAGGAAACTTTGATCCATAAATGTATATTCTTCTTTATAGAAATCAAAAATCATTGTTTTTCCTTTTGATATACTTTCTACTAAAGGTAGATTAAAATATTCTTGTAATTTATTATAACTTTCTTCATATGTCTTTTGTAAATCCATCATACATTCTATAATCATATCATCTACTTCTTCTTGTATATTTGATTCTGTAAATTTTTTATTAATTATTTGTTCTATAGTTTTATTTGTTTCCTCATTTTTAAATATTGGTTCATCTACTAATTCTTCTTCTTCAAGTAAATTGTAATCCATTTCTTCTTGTTCAAATTTTATAAATTCTGGGTTTATTTCTTGTATTTCTTCTTCTGTATCATAAATTGTTAAATCTTTTGTATCTGATTCATATTCTGCTAAATTCATATAATTATATTGTGTTTGTGTTTCACTTTGTGTTGCATAATTAGTTTCTTCAGTTATATTTTCTTCTTTATAATTTGTAAATCTTAAGCTTTGTGTTCCATCAATTCCTTCATATAAATAACTTCTTTTTGGTATTAATGTTACTGTTTCTTCTTCTTTAATATCATCTATTTTCCATTCTAATTCTGCTAATTTTTTAGGATCTATTTTTATAGGTTCTATCATTTGTATAGATTTTGAGGCTATTGTATTTACTATTCCTTCTATATATACTTTAAAATGCATTCCTGATTTGTTACTAGCTCTTCCTAGTACTCCTATACTTATTACTATATTATTTCCTTCGTATTTTTCATATCCTTTAGTTTGTAATGCTATTTTTAAATTTTTAAGATCATTTATATCTTTTAAAATTCCTGGTGTACAATAAAATAAGGCTGTATTTTGACTAAGATCTATTTACATTCCAGAAATTATTGCTTTATTTAATTCTGTTTTCCGGCATTTATCTAGTATTAATGCTAATAATTTTGTTCCTAAATTTTTTGTTCCTAAAGTTTTTATTCCTATAACTATTAATCCTGTGTGTACAAAGTTTTTTCTTGAACTTTTGATCTTTCTTATTGTTTATGTAGAAAATACTTCTATAGTAACTGTTTTGTCTATTACCCTTAATATTTCTTCTCTACTACTTCTTATTAATGTAGTATTAACATTTAATACTCCTGTTTGATATAATATTTTTGGGTTTAATATTTCTATTTTATTTTTATTGTATAAATTTATATTTTTGTTTAAATCTATTTCTTCCTCTAGTTGTATATTTTTTGAACTATTAGAACATGATCCTTTTCTTATTATTTTGTTTATAAAAGATTCTGAACTAATTATATTGTTTATATTACTTGTAGAACTTCTTGCTTCTTGTATAGATCTACTTTTATTCATTTTCTTGGTAACCAGTGTTTATATGGTTTATGTTCCTTTTCAATTTTTATATCTTCTATATTTAATTTATTTATAGCTTGTGTTATTTTATCAATTTCTTCTTGATTATTTACTTCTTTTTTATTTTTAAATTCTCTTATTATTTGTTTATTTTGTTCTCTAATATAGTCTAAGTTTTCTGTTAAATTTTTAATTTCTTTTGTTTGTTTATTTACTTGGGATAATAAGTATTTATTATTTAATAGTTCTGTTTGTAAATTATAACCTAGATTTATAATTAAATCTGTTAACCTGTTTAGATGTGTGTTATTTGTGTGTAAACTATGATTATGTTTTTCTTTTATCCTACAAACAAGATTATAAAAATTACCAGTTATCTTTGTTTCACCTTTTTCAACAAATTCTAAATTTTTTGAGTTTTTTAAATCAATATTTGATAATCTTCCATCTTCCGTTCTATCTTCCATTTTACCTATATTCCTTAAAATTTTCGTATATCTTAATTTATTATTTTTGATAATTGTACAATATAACGATAATTATAAAATATAATGATAATTTCAAAGAAATAAACAATCCTTAATCTTCATCTGAGAGAGTTCTCTAAAAAAATAGGACTTAAACAATTTAAGCTGCCTCACATAGAGCTTGTCACAGCCTTTTAGATTATGAACCGTCTTTGCTCTGATACCATTATCTTGGTAGGGTGGTGCATTTAAGAAAAGCGAAATAAAAGTAAATAAAAGCAAAGAAATAAACGGAAATATTAAAAACTTACTTGAAATCAGGGTGTTGAGAGAAGAGAAGAATTTCTTGATCAGTATTTGCAGCAGAAACTCTCTTTTTTTATTAAGATATAGTGTGAAGCTCTGAGAATAAGATGTGTTTGGAAGGTGGAGTGGAAGACGGACGTTTGTGGTTTAGTGTGCCATAAGAGAGATTAAAAGATTTCAAATATTATTTATTGCTTTTCGGTATATTACAATGTAACGAATGAATGCCTTATATAGGCAAAGAAAAGTATCTAATAATTTACAATCAACGATCTAGATCTAAATTACAAAAAGAACGATCAAGATTAAAAGATGAAAAAGCAAAAGTAACTCTATAATTTCTGAAAAGAAAAAGTAAAAGATGCCGTCTGTTATCTGTTTTTGACTTTTTTGCACTCATCTGTCTTCTTTTGTTTTTTCTGTACAAACGTCATTGGTGACGATTTCTTCTAGAATTCTCTATGTGTACCTGGTATGCTGTCTACTGAGTGTGGTGATACTGGATTGTTATCATCTTCTTGATTAATTATATGTTCAAATTCCAGATCGTCTTTGCTCTAATACCATTATCTTGGTAGGGTGGTGCATTTAAGCGAAACGAAATAAAAGTAAATAAAAGCAAAGAAATAAACGGAAATATTAAAAACTTACTTGAAATCAGAGAGTTGAGAGAAGAGAAGAATTTCTTAATCAGTATTTGCAGCAGAAACTCTTTTTTTTTATTAAGATATAATGTGAAGCTCTGAGTTTGGAAGGTGGAGTGGAAGACGGACATTTGTGGTTTACTGTGTCATAAGAGAGATTAAAAGATTTCAAATATTATTTATTGCTCTTCGGTATATTATAATGTAACGAATGAATGCCTTATATAGGAAAAGAAAAGTATCTGATAATTTACAATCAACGATCTAGATCTTAATTACAAAAAGAACGATTATAATTTCTGAAAAGAAAAAGTAAAAGATGCCGTCTGTTGTCTGTTTTTGACTTTTTTGCACTCGTCTGTCTTAGTTTTGTTTTTTCTGTACAAACGTCATTGGTGACGATTTCTTCTAGAATGCTCTATGTGTACCTGGTATGCTGTGACATCTGTAAATTTTTCAGGTTTTAATCTCGACTGAAACTTTAATTCTATGTAGTTATGTTAAACTCATTTACAATCACCGAAATCCAACAAGTTAAATATATATATGTGTGTGTGTATATATACATATATATAATGTTATATATTTAGTTTGAGTTAATTGGTTCACAGTCAAATCTCAAAACTTAAAACTTTGATGTTATAATTTAAATTTTTGTTGTTTAATATCACAAATATTGGGTCTTAAAAACATAATCGAATGAATATGTGTATATATTTTAGGATCTGGTTATACTCCATATACAACCATATTATTTCCATTTAACTCACTGTCATATATATATGTGTATATATATATATATATATATATATATATATATATATATATATTTGTTTTTGAAAAAAAAAATTAATAAATCATTATTTTAGTTAACGGTTGTAAAAAAAAAAAAGAAAAAAAAAACGTACAAGTATATATATATATACTCTTATAAAACAATATAACAATAATATTTACGGCACAAATATTATGAATTGATGACAAGTACTCACATACTTCTTTCTGAAATAGCTGACAAAAACCATCATTATTTTGACATCTCAATCCATACTCTATTGATTTATTTCATACCATTTCTTCCTTCATTTGACGGCAATAGATACAACATCAGTCTCACACCATACTTCAAATCTTGAAAATATCTACCTGCAATTCAGTCCACTCCATGCCTTACTATTATTATTATTATTATTATTTTTATAACAAAAAAAAAACCATAATTTCTGTTATAAAAAGGAGGACACTTAAAGTTGCAAGAACCCATCACGAGTTCAAAGCTTTCCTACATATTCTTTTGTTCTTCTTTCGGTCAAGAACCGACTAAAACAGCCCCTTTGGCTGGAACTTAGCCAGCAAACTGGGCATTATTCGAACCAGAATAAAGAGCCACATACTCAACACCTTTCCTAACCAATACAGCTCTCTAGGTGCTAAACAAACGGTCAACGGAAACAATCGGATCGTCTCTAGCTACGGGTACCATCTTCTTTCAAGTTTTATAATTAAAGATCAAGCTCTTTCTACGTATCTACCTTCTCCTTGCTTGCTAAGGTGAAACCCACGCTCAAACGCTTAATTAAAAATATATACATACACAAATAAACTTTCCTGATTTCGAACATAAAACTATGTCAAAGTTAACGAACCATAACTTTCTCATAAAAACTCTAAAATGAGTAAACTCAAACTCTAAAGTTATGTTCGTCAAGTTAGCTTTCCAAAAAGTACTTATACGTTTTCTAGCTCAACCAAATGATATCCGAAACACCTCTACAAAATCAGTACGCATATTTCAACCTTCTGATTTGAGTGGCTGTTTTGTCCTATTTCCGAGCAGAATCTCAAGAAAGTTTCTAAACAAAAGTTGTTCGGAACACGTTAAAATACTTGACTGTAAATTTTCATAATTTTATAAAAACGTTTGCTATTTTAAAACTTCGCTCGAAGTCGCTGAACTGAATCTGTTAGAAAACGAAAATTTAAACATACATACCCATATGTACTACATATATAACATTGTCATGGAAAATGAAATATTAACCCGTATACGTATATATGAATTGATTTAAATGGTTATTATGAAAATATAATATATCAAGTTTTAGATATTGATAAACAAAAATAAACATTTTTCTTTTCAAAATACGTTGTGTTACTAATGAAACTTCTTAAAAATAATAAATAATTATTTTTTTAGACAGTATAAAAAGTTTTTCCAACTATAAAACACATTTTTTTACAAGAATTCTAATTACAAAAATATACCAAAAATATCATAACAAGAACTTCGTAATAAGAACACGAAACATAACAATAGTAACACGAACTTTGACAAGTTCCCGAACTCAATGAAAATCCGCAATGTTGTAGGAACCAGGTAGGGATTCCATACAAGACAACATTCATATTCAGGATTCGGAGATCCACTCTTACTGTGAGTTTCACGGCCCCTATTTTTATAATGTTTTACTAACTCACAGGGGGAGAAATCATGCTTGTAATCGTTTCATTGACACAAGTGGTTTTGGTTCAACACATTATTACATGAGTTACTTTTATCGCATTAAGTCCCCTATTCTATAACCGTTAATTGTGGGTGAACGTGAATTATTGGGAATAGTACTATTCGGGAGTGACAAACCCCACCCGTGGTTAGTAGCGCTAACTTTGATTGTAGGTCAGATCGGGTGCACAATATTCATCTCAATACAATGTTTTGCGATAGAACATTGGGATGGGGCAATTCAATCATGTCGAGTTCGGTTATGGGAGCTCATGGTAATAATTAATAAACACAACTCATGATATTGTTTTGAGAACAATAGACACATTTTGAAATCTTGTGGTCAAATGAAACAACTCAATTTTTACGTGTCTAAACCTGTGAACTCACCAGCTTTATGCCGACTGTTTTTAGCATGTATTTCTCAGATAATTGAAGCAAGCATTGGGACATATTTTGGGAATGATTAGCTTGAAGTCACAACACATTCACATGCATATTTTTGGGATTTTTCTTGCATAACCTATTGACTTAGACCATGTTTGTAAAATCTTACACATCATATTTTGTTAGTTTAAAAATTTTGTTAGTTATATTTTGGATGATTGTAAGATAAGACATCATGTAAAACTTTATTATCAATGCATGTAGAAGTCGTTCAATGTAAACAATGACTGTGAAACCTTTACCGTCGCACCTCGCGTGTTCCGCCTTGGCGGGGTGTGACAGATTGGTATCAGAGCCATTGGTTATAGAGAACCAGGTTGCATGTAGTAACTTGAACTATAACTGTAGGCTCACAAGGTTCCATTCGTACTAGCTACACATATAGGCATGACTTAAGTAAAAACATTCTAGGGTTGTTGTATTGCTAGCATGTTGATAACACGTAACCATGTTCACGTGTAGTCATCGGGTGAGGATTACCTTATTCACACCACCTCCAGCATCTCCGTCAGCAGAGACACCGTCACCCATCATGGTTTCTAGCGATACCGTGGGTGCGGTCACGGTCAGCCGATAAAGACATCAAAGATAATTACCGATCCAATCTAGAGGAGCTACCAGAGAGCCTAGTTGAGAATGATGCTGGCCAGGTTACCACTAGGAACGAGAATCCTGAATCTAAAGAGACTGTACCATACACAATACTCTTGGGACACTCTATTTCAGATGCAATAGAGGACTACGCTTCAATGCTTTAGAGTAATTTCTCTAGCACCATCCAGGAATACTTTATCAAACATTCTATTTCGAATAACTCTCAACCATGTAACCGGTGGTTACAGGGTGGAATTATGATGTCCTTAAGGATAGCACTCTGAACCAAGATAGGAGGAATCAAAATGATTATGTAAGGTAAATTGACGATTACGGGTGGCCAACGTAATGGTGAATTTACATGTAGATATGAATTTTGGTGAAACCTATTGTTCAGACTACAAAGCAAACCCAACCCACAAAGAAAAATTTATAGGAGATATCTAAAACACCTTACAAAGGATTATATTTTCATTCATCACCAACTACCTAATGGAAGGATGATTAAGAATCATAATTTTTCTTTCCTTTCATGTCGTTGTATGAACCATTAATGGTGCAACACTGGCACTTCACTTGAGTACTCATAATCGTAAATCAAGTCAATGACTCCACATCAAGGATAATGTGTACCCTGATCACACCCATTTATAAGGAAGGTTTTCAACTAAATCCTAAGGAACGGAGGAAGGATTGAATTGACGCAATAAGCATTTCCTTATTTGGAAGTAAAGTAGGAAAACTTTCCCCGTAGAGTTGAAACTTAGGGTATTACATTGCTTCCAATGTATGTTAGCCCTTCATTTAGCACAAGTCTCACAAATTTTAAATTACTTTCATCTCTAAGACACCACATGTTGAAAAAAAAAACTAAATTTACCAAATAGAAACCTCATTTGATCTCAACTAATCAAGATTTTGATCACATTCATCAGTGATTTGGTTGTATCCATATTTTCTCCCTCATACAGGAGTCCTAGTAAGTCTAAGACTCTTATCACAACTTTGTCTAGAAATCTACCTTGACAAAAAAAAAACATAACGAAGCCTTTAGGTGTGACAATTGCAGGTAAAGATTACGTCATCAATGACGTTCACACGTTTGGTTGTTCTAGAAATCCGCGCGAAATTGATGATTGTAACTATTGCAGGTTTAAAGTATGCGAGAAATCGAGAACATAGGAGAAAACGGATCGCGAAACGGAGTTACGGATTGTCCGGAATCGAAAAACGAAGAAAAATCTCTAAGTATTGGTCGAAAGGGCTTATCGCGGTACGCGGAGGTGGGCTTGAGAGTCCTCCGCGGTACGCAATGGTTGTTAAATATCTCAGATTCCCGAAAAACTTCGCGGTACGCGAAGCCAAAATAGACTCTCCGTCGCGGTACGCGACGGATGAGGCGGTGGAACAAGTTGATCCTTTTATCAGATTTTCATGCAGATTATAATTTTATTACACTTCTCGAACTTCTTCGACCCTGCAGACGAAAAACCAAGATTTTGAAGCCTTCAAACAATCTTCTGAAGCCATTAGAAGCCACGAATCATCCCAGGGAACTTGTTTTCAAGTTCTGATCGTAGTTTTGAAGCCAGAAATCCGTCAGATTAGGTAATGATCCGTTTAAACCTTCTAGTTTGATTTTGATTGATTAGATCTTTATTTTGAACGTAATGGCATAGTTAGGATTGTTGATTATTGCCTAGATGATGGCTAGGATTGATTATAAATGAAGAACACGAAGTTCTAACGGTTAAATCCTTGTTTTGATCCGTTGTGATGCCCGGTTTGCATGAAACCATACCCATGATTATAATGGTTTAATCCATTTGATTATAACAATGTAGGTGATTAGTTGGGTTAATCCTTGAAATGCAAGATTAAATCCAAGTGTTTCAAACTAATCACAACCATTAACATACTCATTGGAACGATTATCTGATGTTTATGATAACAGTCAGATTAGTATGTTAAACATGGTTATTACACCTATTCTGATGCTACATTGTGATATTTCATGATATTTGGGTAATCAATAACAAGGATTTATCATTCCTAAGCCATTAAATTATCTAGAAACTGTTACAGTATCATAATCAACAACATTAACTATCTGGTTAATCAGAGATTATTCTGATTAATCAAGAGTGTCATCAACTTTGTATTAGGAATCTAATGCAATGTAGGTTCCTACATTATCATACATTGTATGATATAATCTTAAATTAATTAAATACATAATTAATATCGAGTTGATGATTTAGTAAGCAATGTCTTTGACATTGAACGTTCAGGAAGATTTAATCAACAAACTAGAACAGAAATAACTCATTGAATATTAATAAATGCAGAATCATCTCTGTACTATCAGTTTGGTGATACTCTGCTACACCTATACTATCAGGTGAGTTTCGTACCACCCCTGTTCTTTTAATGTTGTATAAACATCGGGGTATAACTGCTAAACTTTTCTTGATCATATGATATGTGTCACTGTTATCTGCGTGATTTCATGTGATTAACTGAATTTGTGGATTTCATGGGATTGTTGCCGTTAGTATCTCTATCATGATATCAAAGTCCTCATTCTTGAACTGTATCTAGTGAACCCATGTGTGGCCGAGCAGAAAACATTGATAGTACTATCGGTTGACACCCCATTCACTGGGAGGATTGCATCTCCCCTGGTGTGAATGTTTGTTATCTGTTTCCTGAACTTCTTAATGGTGTGATAGACATTAAGATAATGAGGCAATAAGATATTTACCGACGGGTAATATCGAGAACTGAACATATCGTCCGAAAGGAACTAGATACGGGTCCCATGGTTATCCGGAACTGTGAACATGTATTTGAACTTAACTGTCATATCATATGATTTAACTAAATTGTATGAACTCACCAGCTTTGTGCTGATGTTTTCGAAACTAAAACTTTTGCAGGCAATCAAGGACAACGGTGAGGATGCACTCACAGCACTAGCAACAACTGTAATTAAATAAATTGTAATATGTATAAACTGTAATAATATTTGTAACCACGAACCTTGTAATGTAAGTTTTACTGTTCGTAATCTGTGTGCTATGATGATACCGGATCAAGTAAGTCACCCCTCATGCTCTGAGACATCACCACTATGCTTCCGCTACCCTTTTGATGACATCATTCTCAGGTGACGAGAGGTGGGGGTGTGACAGGGTGGTATCAGAGCCACAGGTTATAGAGAATTAGGTTGACTTAGAAACCTAGACTATAACCATAGGTTCGTATAGTAACACAGAGAGCACCGAACATTAATATTGAACAAAACTTGTTTTGAATTAAACCAGGATAATCAGGTGGTACAAATTCCAGTTATGAGTGGCCAGCATAACTGAAATTTGCAACACGTGTGCATTCTAGTTTGATTTAATTCAAGCAAAACACTAACAATTCTAAAGACTAATAGTTGCTTTGAGATAAGAAGAGATATCATATCATGTTTGTATTGAATATTATTATTCAATGTTTATTTCATGATACTGATCTAGAACTTTGTTTATTCAGCAATGGCGAACCCGGGAGAAAACTATATTTACCAGAGATTCCCTTACATCATCCTTGACGACACACCCAGTGATAGCTCGGGATCGAGCTCGGGTGCAGTACCATCTCATGCGTCTTCTGTATCATCTCAGGTGGGACCACAGCTATCAGCTACACCACCCGGATCTCCTTTTGTACCACCACTACCGCCCGGATCTCCGTTCATACCACCACCACCACCGGGATCCCCACCGGTGCACAGTCCACCCCACTCACCGCTGGCCGACGCTTCGGCCATGAGGAGGCAGAGCTCCTCACCACACAGAGCCCCGGCATGGGACGGGCTCAGGCGTATGCGGGGCCAGGCCCGCAAGACTACGGGACTACCTCCACGACGCCCCATGGCTCCACGTGACGAGCCAGCACCAGTACACGAGGTGGGAGAATCCTCCCACCAGGCTGAGCTTCGGGCTCAGGTACAGCAGGTATCTCAGGACCTGCTGGGCCTCCGACAGGATTTGCAGCAGCACCATGCCACGATGGAGGACACCCGTAATACGGTGTTGGAGATTCTCGCGTCTCACCTGGCTCTTATGGACCATGTGACTACTCAGGGTGCGGACACCCTAGCCTGGAGGGCGACCATTGAGGATCGCCTTCGGAGGACTTGGTGGAGGGAAATGATTGCTGCATGTAAGCAGCAGGTGGCAGCCTTTGGGGAAAGGCTGCAGGGACTGATCTGGACGCTCGGTACGCTGAGCACCGAGGCTAGACTTATCTGGTTAGCTATAGTACTCGCTACTATAGCTATAGTGTTAGCCTGTTTACCGTATTTCTTACGGTAAGTCAGATCAGTTGACCCACATTTTTGGGATTTTCATTGTACATCTCATAGACGGATAGGTTGTTTGTATGGATGTATTATGAGGGCACTCTTTGTATCATAAACTTTATGGTTTTATAATAACAGTGTTGTTTTAATCAAACGTTTGTTTCTGTATATCTGTTGTATGTTATGTGAACACTATATCCAAATCAGTATGAGAACGTATCTAAGAACATATCAGTATGAGAACATATCTATGAACATATCAGTATGAGAACGTATCTATGAACATATCAGTATGAGAACGTATCTAACTGAAAACATATTGCGCTGATATACAGTACGAGAGCCATACTGTATGCGAATATGTCAAACTAAAAATATATATATTGTGCGAAAATACAGTACGAGAGCAATACTGTATGCAAATATATCTAACTGAAAATATATTGCGCTGATATACAGTACGAGAGCCATACTGTATGCGAATATATTTAACTAAAAACATATATTGCGCGAAAATACAGTACGAGAGCCATACTGTATGCGGATATATTAACTAAAGTACAGTACGAGAGCCATACTGTACGAGAACATATCTAAACGAGAACGTATCTGTAATGTGAACGAGAACATATCTAAACGAGAACGTATCTGTAATGTGAACGAGAACATATCTAAACAAGAACGTATCTGTAATGTGAACGAGAACATATCTGAACGAGAACGTATCTGTAATGTGAACGAGAACATATCTAAACGAGAACGTATCTGTAATGTGAACGAGAACATATCAGTAACTAAAGTATAGTACGAGAGCCATACTATACGAGAACATATCAGTTACTAAAAGTACAGTACGAGAGCCATACTGTACGAGAACATATCTAAACGAGAACGTATCTGTAATGTGAACGAGAACATATCTGAACGAGAACGTATCTGTAATGTGAACAAGAACATATCTAATGAGAACATATCTGTAACTAAAGTACAGTACGAGAGCCATACTGTACGAGAACAAGTGAACATATTTGTTGTTGTGTGAGAACATATCCTAGTCCTGTATGAACATATCTCTAAAAACATGTATTGCGAGGCAATGAGTTGGGTTATACTCTACACATGTTTTGAAATAACAGGACTAAGTATAACTACGAATATCTGAATGACTAGTGTGAACTGAGAACGTATCTGGATCTTTTCAATGTAGTTATACTTGAATACTTAAATGATCACGTTTCAACATGAAATTATCAGCATGTCTGAACATGGTTGAGTTATGTGATTAAAAAAAAGGGTTATATCTTTAATATTCTTGAACTGACCTGAGTTTGTCTGCATGTGAGCAGAACTATGGCTCCGAAAAGAGGTCGTCCAGCTAAGAAAGCTACTGAGAATATTACTTCCCCTGAACCGAATCCAGTTCCACCACCTGTTTCTGAAACAAATACCGTTCCTCTGGTGAACCAGGACCCAAACCCGACACCAACGACAGCTCCTAGTGGGTCGGTATTGAATGAAGCAGCTATAGCCCGAATCGTAAAGGAACAGCTATCGGCTGCTAGCATTGTAATACCACCACAGCCACATGTCACTTCTGGGTCTGGTCATGTGGAACATAATGCCACAGGTGGACATGTTGAAACTGTTCATACCACAGGCACAACTACTACTGCTCCTGATCCACCACGACAGGGATGTACGTATAAATACTTTGCTTCCTGTAACCCACCTACTTTCACAGGTAGGGAAGGAGCGGCTGGACTCCTTAGGTGGATCGAGGAGATGGAAACAAAACTGAAAATCAGCCAGTGTCTGGAGGAGCATAAGGTGTCTTATGCTGCCTGTTCTTTGAAAGAATCAGCTCTTACCTGGTGGAATACCCAGGCTAAAACTTTGGGTTCTGTTACAGTTGATTCTATGGGCTGGAATGAATTCAAAACTCTGATTATGTCAGAGTACTGCCCAATCACTGAAATCCAAAAACTTCAGGAGGAATTCTGGAGTCACTCAATGGTCGGTGCTGATTCTTTAGCCTACACCGATCGTTTTCATGAACTTACTTGTCTACTTCCCAATATGTTTCCAACTGAGGCAGCATTGATTGAGAAGTATATCAAAGGGTTGGTTCCCCAGATTCGGGGAAATGTAACTGCTGCTGAACCCACAACCCTCAAAAGAACCATTCTGTTGACCACCAAGCTTACCGATGAGGCGGTAAGAAGTGGTACATTGATCTCAAAATCTCAGACGGCCGTGGGCCGTAGTGAAGCTGGTACCTCGAACGTTTCTAAAGGTACCAAACGTAAATGGTTTGGCAAGTCCAAGACCAAAGCTCCAGCTGAAACCAGTCAGAACAAACCAACCGTGAAAAACTATGGAGCGGCGATACCAGAGAGGAAAGTTTACACTGGGCCGGCGCCCAAATGTGATAGGTGTCCCTACCATCACACAGGACCATGTCCTGTTTGTGCAAAATGTAATCGGGTAGGACACTATGCTAAATACTGCAACTTTACTGCTCGTCAACCAAACCAAGCTCCACGACCCACTGCTCAAACGAACCGGTCATGTTACACTTGTGGAAGCCCTGATCACCTCATGCGCAATTGTCCAACCAATAACACCAATCCAGGGAATCAAGCTAGGGGTAGAGCTTTTCAGATTGGTGCAGCCGAGGCAAGACATGATGCAAATATTGTCACTGGTACGTTCCTTCTCAATAATCTTTATGCATCAGTTTTATTTGACACAGGAGCAGATAAGAGTTTTATTTCTCCTGAATTTGCATCATTACTTTCATTGCCTACGGTAGAACTAGAAACTCCTTATGTCATTGAACTTGCAAATGGCAAGATGATCAAAACTAGCAGTGTTATTCAAGGATGTTCCTTGAGTCTGAATGATCACCTTTTCTGTATCGACTTACTTCCTATTGAGCTTGGTAGCTTTGATGTCGTGGTAGGCATGAATTGGCTTTCTGATAACCAAGCGGAAGTTGTATGTAAAACTAAGGTGATCCGTATTCCATTACCTAATGGTAATACACTGGTAGTTCAAGGAGAACGAGCCGGTAGAAAACTTGGTCTCATATCTTGTATGCGGGCTCAGAAATTTTTAAGGAAAGGCTGTTATGCTTTCCTGGCACACGTGACCGAGCACAATTCTTCACCTACACGTATCACTGATATCCCAGTAGTCAAAGATTTTCCTGAAGTTTTTCCTGAAGATATATCAGGATTACCCCCAACAAGACAGGTTGAATTTCGTATTGACTTGATTCCTGGCGCTGCACCTGTTGCTAAAGCCCCGTATCGGCTTGCGCCATCTGAAATGCAAGAACTTTCAGGTCAATTACAGGAACTTCTTGATAAAGGTTTCATTCGACCCAGTTTTTCACCCTGGGGAGCACCAATTCTTTTTGTGAAAAAGAAAGATGGATCATTCAGGATGTGTATCGACTACAGGGAACTCAATAAACTGACAATCAAGAACCGTTATCCATTACCTCGTATTGATGATCTGTTTGATCAGTTGCAAGGTGCTACATATTTCTCAAAAATTGATTTGAGGTCCGGATATCATCAGTTACGAATCCATGACAATGATGTTCCAAAAATTGCTTTCCGAACCCGGTACGGACATTACGAGTTTTTAGTAATGCCGTTTGGTTTAACCAATGCACCTGCAGTTTTTATGGATCTGATGAACCGAGTATGTAGACCTTATCTGGATAAGTTTGTGATTGTATTTATTGATGATATTCTCATTTATTCCCGGAACCAGCAGGAACATGCCCAACATCTGAAACTCATCTTAGAACTTCTAGCACGTGAACAGCTATATGCCAAATTTTCCAAGTGTGAATTTTGGTTACGAGAAGTTCAGTTTCTGGGGCATGTTGTGAATGAGAATGGTATTCAAGTGGATCCCAGTAAGATCAAAGCGGTAGAACAATGGGAGACACCCCGAACCCCGACTGAAATACGTCAATTCTTGGGGTTGGCAGGTTATTATCGTCGATTTATCAAGAACTTTTCAAAAATCGCTCTGCCACTTACCACTTTGACTCAGAAGAACCAACCGTTTATATGGGGTTCCCAACAGGAGGAGGCTTTCCAACTGTTGAAACATAAACTCTGCAATGCACCTATTTTAGCACTACCGGAAGGTACAGATAACTTCACGGTTTATTGTGATGCTTCCCGTCAGGGACTTGGGTGTGTTTTAATGCAGAACGATAAGGTGATCGCTTACGCTTCTCGGCAGTTGAAAGTACACGAGAAGAACTATACCACTCATGATCTAGAACTTGGTGCAGTTGTGTTTGCACTCAAGATTTGGAGACATTATCTGTACGGAACCAAGTGTATTGTGTACACGGATCACAAAAGTCTCCAACATATTCTAGATCAGAAAATGTTGAACATGCGACAAAGGCGATGGGTTGAACTCTTGAACGATTATGATTGTGAAATCCGTTATCACCCAGGCAAGGCAAATGTTGTGGCCGATGCCTTGAGTCGCAAGGAACGGGTCAAACCCCTACGTGTGAGAGCGTTAGGTTTGACTATCCAAACTAGTCTAATTCCTCAGATTAGAAATGCTCAGCAACAAGCTTTACAAACAACGAATTATTTTGCTGAGGGACTAAGAGGATTAGATAAGAAACTTGATACTAAGGTTGATGGACTGTTGTATTTCAAAGACCGAATGTGGATTCCTCTATTCGGTAACTCTCGAACAATTATCTTGGATGAGGCGCACAAATCCAGGTATTCTATTCATCCAGGTGCCGATAAAATGTATAAAGATCTTAGAGATTTTTACTGGTGGCCTGGGATGAAGAGAAACGTATCAGAATACGTGGACCGATGCTTAACGTGTCTTAAAGTGAAGGCTGAACACCAACGACCTTCTGGGTTACTCCAACAACCTGAGATTCCCATCTGGAAATGGGATCAGATCTCTATGGATTTCATTACAAAACTACCCAAAACGTCACGTAACCATGACTCGATATGGGTTATCGTTGATCGCCTTACTAAATCTGCGCATTTCTTACCCATCCGAGAAGATTACTCTATGGATCGACTGGCTAAACTCTATGTTAATGAGATTGTATCTCGACATGGAGTACCGATCTCTATCATTTCTGACAGAGATAGTCGATTTATGTCGCGATTTTGGCAAACTCTTCAGAATGCTCTGGGCACGCAAATCAATATGAGCACATCCTATCATCCACAAACGGATGGGCAAACGGAGCGAACAAATCAAACGTTAGAAGACATGCTCAGAAGCTGTGTGATTGATTTTGGAGGTAGCTGGGATATTCATCTTCCACTTGTGGAATTCTCGTACAATAACAGCTACCATACCAGCATACAATGCGCTCCATTCGAGGCACTGTATGGGCGCAAGTGCAGATCTCCTATTTGCTGGTCGGAAATAGGAGAAAATCAAATCATTGGCCCAGAATTCATCCAAGAAACCACTGACAAGATCGCACTGATTCAAGAACGAATTAAAGCTGCTCGCGATCGTCAAAAGAGTTATGCTGATAACCGTCGTAGACCACTAGAATTCCAAGTTGGTGATCGTGTAATGTTGAAAGTATCACCCTGGAAGGGCATTTTCAGATTTAGTAAACGAGGTAAACTCTCACCGAGATTTATAGGGCCATTTAAAATTCTTGAACGAATTGGATCTGTAGCCTACAGACTCGAATTACCTCTTGAACTCAGTAACATACATGACGTTTTTCACGTATCAAATCTGAAAAAGTGTTTAAACGATGAATCTTTGATCGTACCTCTCGAAGAACTTCAGATCAATGATAAACTTCAGTTTACCGAAGAACCGGTAGAAGTAATGGATCGAGAAGTTAAGGTACTTAAACGCAGTTGCATACCAATCGTTAAAGTTCGCTGGAGCTCTCAACGAGGACCTGAATATACCTGGGAACGTGAAGATCAGATGAAAGCAAAATATCCTCACTTGTTCTCATAGACAATTGTCGACAGATAAGTCTTCACTAAATTTCGGGACGAAATTTCTGTAACAGGAGGAGACTGTGACAATTGCAGGTAAAGATTACGTCATCAATGACGTTCACACGTTTGGTTGTTCTAGAAATCCGCGCGAAATTGATGATTGTAACTATTGCAGGTTTAAAGTATGCGAGAAATCGAGAACATAGGAGAAAACGGATCGCGAAACGGAGTTACGGATTGTCCGGAATCGAAAAACGAAGAAAAATCTCTAAGTATTGGTCGAAAGGGCTTATCGCGGTACGCGGAGGTGGGCTTGAGAGTCCTCCGCGGTACGCAATGGTTGTTAAATATCTCAGATTCCCGAAAAACTTCGCGGTACGCGAAGCCAAAATAGACTCTCCGTCGCGGTACGCGACGGATGAGGCGGTGGAACAAGTTGATCCTTTTATCAGATTTTCATGCAGATTATAATTTTATTACACTTCTCGAACTTCTTCGACCCTGCAGACGAAAAACCAAGATTTTGAAGCCTTCAAACAATCTTCTGAAGCCATTAGAAGCCACGAATCATCCCAGGGAACTTGTTTTCAAGTTCTGATCGTAGTTTTGAAGCCAGAAATCCGTCAGATTAGGTAATGATCCATTTAAACCTTCTAGTTTGATTTTGATTGATTAGATCTTTATTTTGAACGTAATGGCATAGTTAGGATTGTTGATTATTGCCTAGATGATGGCTAGGATTGATTATAAATGAAGAACACGAAGTTCTAACGGTTAAATCCTTGTTTTGATCCGTTGTGATGCCCGGTTTGCATGAAACCATACCCATGATTATAATGGTTTAATCCATTTGATTATAACAATGTAGGTGATTAGTTGGGTTAATCCTTGAAATGCAAGATTAAATCCAAGTGTTTCAAACTAATCACAACCATTAACATACTCATTGGAACGATTATCTGATGTTTATGATAACAGTCAGATTAGTATGTTAAACATGGTTATTACACCTATTCTGATGCTACATTGTGATATTTCATGATATTTGGGTAATCAATAACAAGGATTTATCATTCCTAAGCCATTAAATTATCTAGAAACTGTTACAGTATCATAATCAACAACATTAACTATCTGGTTAATCAGAGATTATTCTGATTAATCAAGAGTGTCATCAACTTTGTATTAGGAATCTAATGCAATGTAGGTTCCTACATTATCATACATTGTATGATATAATCTTAAATTAATTAAATACATAATTAATATCGAGTTGATGATTTAGTAAGCAATGTCTTTGACATTGAACGTTCAGGAAGATTTAATCAACAAACTAGAACAGAAATAACTCATTGAATATTAATAAATGCAGAATCATCTCTGTACTATCAGTTTGGTGATACTCTGCTACACCTATACTATCAGGTGAGTTTCGTACCACCCCTGTTCTTTTAATGTTGTATAAACATCGGGGTATAACTGCTAAACTTTTCTTGATCATATGATATGTGTCACTGTTATCTGCGTGATTTCATGTGATTAACTGAATTTGTGGATTTCATGGGATTGTTGCCGTTAGTATCTCTATCATGATATCAAAGTCCTCATTCTTGAACTGTATCTAGTGAACCCATGTGTGGCCGAGCAGAAAACATTGATAGTACTATCGGTTGACACCCCATTCACTGGGAGGATTGCATCTCCCCTGGTGTGAATGTTTGTTATCTGTTTCCTGAACTTCTTAATGGTGTGATAGACATTAAGATAATGAGGCAATAAGATATTTACCGACGGGTAATATCGAGAACTGAACATATCGTCCGAAAGGAACTAGATACGGGTCCCATGGTTATCCGGAACTGTGAACATGTATTTGAACTTAACTGTCATATCATATGATTTAACTAAATTGTATGAACTCACCAGCTTTGTGCTGATGTTTTCGAAACTAAAACTTTTGCAGGCAATCAAGGACAACGGTGAGGATGCACTCACAGCACTAGCAACAACTGTAATTAAATAAATTGTAATATGTATAAACTGTAATAATATTTGTAACCACGAACCTTGTAATGTAAGTTTTACTGTTCGTAATCTGTGTGCTATGATGATACCGGATCAAGTAAGTCACCCCTCATGCTCTGAGACATCACCACTATGCTTCCGCTACCCTTTTGATGACATCATTCTCAGGTGACGAGAGGTGGGGGTGTGACATTAGGCGATCATCATGATTTAGGTATAGGAATTAGAATTGAGAAATTTGGTAAGATAATGTTCAAACCCATTAAGGCTGTTAATTTCTTTTCTATACAAATTTCAATATTCTGAGTAAAAATTTCAGAACCTAAAAATATGTAAGTGTTAGTCGCCTTGTCAACACTTAAACAGATAATAAACATCAATACCTCAACTTGTTCCTTATACCTATTGCAACAACAGACAGCTAATTCTAGTATGATCATCCCCATAGAATCACCAAATCATATTTCATATTCTGATGCAGAAACTATCACCGATACATTCGAAGTAAAAATACCTCACATGCTTACTCTCCCATTACGAATGCTCAACACTCGTTAAATGGTTCAGTGACATTAATCCTATTTCAGATTTCAATCGTGGAGTATGTAAACACATAAATCAATGCGAATGATTAACAAAACTCTCCTGAAAAAAAAATCTAAAATGAAGATGTCAACACAAACTTCCAACTGTTAATCAAACACATATTCCAATGTTACATGTAAGTACCATAATTACCCATGTACTCTATTTTTACCATGTTGTGGAATCTATCCTTCTGATTCCTACATGTAACCAAAGTTTAGCCTAATTGTGGTTCTACATGTAACTATCACGTCTATTTTGATCCAAGTCAATCCACATTCGAAGATCACCTTAAATTAAGCTAAGACAACTATTCACCACAAAATCAGTTATTTTTTGATGTGCTCTTCATTCTTTGTCAGAATTGTTAACCCAAATTGCACCTCATCACTACTCCTATGACAAGTGCTAGGGCACGACAACTTTGGGCATAGACAAATAGCCACCTAGGCACGAACCAGTTCTTATTACTCAAGATCTTAGCATTCTCCATGATGAAAATATTATTTAGATAATTTATATTCAAGTTCTGTACCTACGACAGTTATATCTGAGTGTGTGACACCTCCGGGTACCTCTATCACGTAAACATAAGTGATAAATCAAGATCGATGCACAATCACATGTATAGCAATTCAAATATACCCAAAGATATATTACAACCACCCACTGACTAACCAACCAAACTTGAACCTCCTTTAACAAAAATTCTAGGGAAATTTTGGGTATCCATATTTGGTTTGTTGTAACACCACAATTAGCTATGTGGCCAATTCATTTTCGTTGGTAATGTGATTGATTAGCTGCAATGTAACTTACACATAAATCCTAAAGGTACCTCGATTTTCAGAACTAGAACTGGATTGGGAACCGGCCTTAGGCTGGAAACCACATTCACTTCCACTTTTCATGTTGTACAAAAGATGGACACCTCTTTGACAACTTCTAGACACCGTATCTACTCATTTGATCTTTACATGGCATCCACACCTTGTGTATCTATGTGACATCCATAAAAATTGGGGTACAAACCAACTCTCTAAACTACTAAATTCTCTTATCATAACTAGATTTTATCCTTAACTAAATTCCTAAGAATGCCCGACAACTAATTCACTAAACATAGATCTACACCCTGATTGAGCTACCTACTTATCGAATGATAGAAACATTATGCTTCATAAGATAAGTCCTTAGCAAAAAAAAAAAAAAAAAAAAAAAACCTTCTGAAAAAAAAAAAAATAGAAAATGTTTGCTGACAACTCGACTGTAACTTTTCGAAGAACAAAATACTTAAGTTTTTTTTTTTTTTCAAGAAAGTAAAAAAAAAAAAAAAGCTTAAGTTTCTAGAATAAAGCTTCTGAAGGACACGATACTTCAATTTTTAGAAGAGACCTTTCGAAGAACAATGCGAACTTATGAATAAAACCCACTAACCAATTTTGTTGAATTCTCAAACATTTAACTCCACTGCTTGAAATATCTCGAACTTCAGATTAAATAACTCAACCATTCAACCCATTAACTTCCAAAGGTTTAAGTCCTTCAAAAGGGTAATGAACTATTCTTCCTAACATGCAACTATCCCCACATTGAACTTAAACTATACCTCAAAAAAAAAAAAAAAAAAAAAAAAATAGAAAGTTGACTTGCCTTCTCTAGTGTACCTTCCAAAGACTTAACTAAGGTAGCATGTGAAATCCTTGACGAAAGGTCATCACAAGCGACTACATCATTCCTTCTCTTGACAATGGTGATTCACACAAGTCAATGCCATTCCATATACCTTGGGACAAAGAAACACAATATCTCCTTGATATTGTACTCAAACCTCGTTGTGTACACAAATACCATTGATATCAAAAAGGATTGATTTAATCAATATTAAACTGATTATATCACAGGATCATAAATCAACTTTGCTTGACAAAACTCACACATTACAAGTTATACATATGATGCTCCTACACTATGAGATTTGATGCTTGTGCTTCTCACCAGCTTATAATTCTCTAGTAACTAGATAACATCTTTTCATCCTACCCTCACTTAAGAATGAGCACTTTGTGACATGTCAATTATTTAAACATAATATACCTACTTAGATTTTTTTTTTATGCACACCAACCATGAAGTAAATCTACATAATAAAATCACATTATAATATTTGTCAATGGTTATTGGTAGTCACAACATTCAACTGTAATAACACTACTTCGGAGCTCTAATGTGTGGAGTATTTAGTTCATGATCAAAACGTGGAACAAATACAAGGTTATCTCATACTAACATTATATCATTGTTTGGGTGGACCAAAGAATGGTAGGTTATAAGAAAAACATACTACCTAAACAAGGTTCAAGATTAAAGAATCTGAAAGACACACAAAAGGGAAAAACCACACTAGCCATGAACTAATTCCTTAGATACAAAAACTTTGCGTCTAGCATATCCAACTATGTTTGAAACTCACAACTAGCCTAGTTACTCATACTTGGACCAACATCACTCTTAGAAATTGTTAGTACTAAGACGATGTGTTCATAACCTTCGGTCATCATATACTAAAATGATACATTATGATCACCACAAATCATCGTAGCATCATCTGCTAAATCTTGAATCATTATTTCTGCCCATTAAACTTTGTAGCTTATATGATTGGAAGTGCCAATCTCTTGTATTTTGGACAGATATTAGTTAGAGCCAACATCCAACTCAATGGTCCAAAACTCATTCAAGAAACCACTGATAAATTCTTCAAAATCAAGGATTGATTACAGGCTGCAAGTGCTCGTCAGAAAAGTTGTGCTGATGTGAGACGTAAGCCAATGGAGTTTCAAGTGGGAGACAAAGTCATGGTGAAAGTCTCAACATGGAAAGGAACCGTTAGGTTTGGAAAACGCGAAAAACTAAGTCCACGATATATCGGACCATTTGAAATTCTAGCACGGATAGATCCTATAGCTTTCTGACTTCAAATACACCCAGAACTCAGTGAAGTTCACAACACGTTTCATGTTTCAAACCTAAAAATGTGTCCTTGTGATGAAACACTAGTTATACCCTTAGATGAAATTTAAATCGATATCAAACTACACTTTATTGAAAACCACTAGAAATCATGGATCGAAAAAAAAAAGATTGAAATAAAGTCGTATCCCTATAGTAAAGGTTTGATGAAACTCTAGGCGAGGACCATAATTTAATTGGGAACGCGAGGACCAAATGAAACTCAAGTACCCCCAACTATTCGAGAATGAACCGATATGGGGAATCACAAAATGAATTTCGGGACGAAATTCTTCTAACGGGGGGAGACTGTGACATCTGTAAATTTTTCAGGTTTTAATCTCGACTGAAACTTTAATTCTATGTAGTTATGTTAAACTCATTTACAATCACCGAAATCCAACAAGTTAAATATATATATGTGTGTGTGTGTATATATACATATATATAATGTTATATATTTAGTTTGAGTTAATTGGTTCACAGTCAAATCTCAAAACTTAAAACTTTGATGTTATAATTTAAATTTTTGTTGTTTAATATCACAAATATTGGGTCTTAAAAACATAATCGAATGAATATGTGTATATATTTTAGGATCTGGTTATACTCCATATACAACCATATTATTTCCATTTAACTCACTGTCATATATATATATATGTGTATATATATATATATTTGTTTTTGAAAAAAAAAATTAATAAATCATTATTTTAGTTAACGGTTGTAAAAAAAAAAAAAGAAAAAAAAACGTACAAGTATATATATATATACTCTTATAAAACAATATAACAATAATATTTACGGCACAAATATTATGAATTGATGACAAGTACTCACATACTTCTTTCTGAAATAGCTGACAAAAACCATCATTATTTTGACATCTCAATCCATACTCTATTGATTTATTTCATACCATTTCTTCCTTCATTTGACGGCAATAGATACAACATCAGTCTCACACCATACTTCAAATCTTGAAAATATCTACCTGCAATTCAGTCCACTCCATGCCTTACTATTATTATTATTATTATTATTTTTATAACAAAAAAAAAACCATAATTTCTGTTATAAAAAGGAGGACACTTAAAGTTGCAAGAACCCATCACGAGTTCAAAGCTTTCCTACATATTCTTTTGTTCTTCTTTCGGTCAAGAACCGACTAAAACAGCCCCTTTGGCTGGAACTTAGCCAGCAAACTGGGCATTATTCGAACCAGAATAAAGAGCCACATACTCAACACCTTTCCTAACCAATACAGCTCTCTAGGTGCTAAACAAACGGTCAACGGAAACAATCGGATCGTCTCTAGCTACGGGTACCATCTTCTTTCAAGTTTTATAATTAAAGATCAAGCTCTTTCTACGTATCTACCTTCTCCTTGCTTGCTAAGGTGAAACCCACGCTCAAACGCTTAATTAAAAATATATACATACACAAATAAACTTTCCTGATTTCGAACATAAAACTATGTCAAAGTTAACGAACCATAACTTTCTCATAAAAACTCTAAAATGAGTAAACTCAAACTCTAAAGTTATGTTCGTCAAGTTAGCTTTCCAAAAAGTACTTATACGTTTTCTAGCTCAACCAAATGATATCCGAAACACCTCTACAAAATCAGTACGCATATTTCAACCTTCTGATTTGAGTGGCTGTTTTGTCCTATTTCCGAGCAGAATCTCAAGAAAGTTTCTAAACAAAAGTTGTTCGGAACACGTTAAAATACTTGACTGTAAATTTTCATAATTTTATAAAAACGTTTGCTATTTTAAAACTTCGCTCGAAGTCGCTGAACTGAATCTGTTAGAAAACGAAAATTTAAACATACATACCCATATGTACTACATATATAACATTGTCAT
Source organism: Mikania micrantha (assembly GCA_009363875.1). Classification (NCBI taxonomy): domain Eukaryota; kingdom Viridiplantae; phylum Streptophyta; class Magnoliopsida; order Asterales; family Asteraceae; genus Mikania; species Mikania micrantha. Next base: position 2,190,258 of record CM018689.1, read on the forward strand.
GGAAAATGAAATATTAACCCGTATACGTATATATGAATTGATTTAAATGGTTATTATGAAAATATAATATATCAAGTTTTAGATATTGATAAACAAAAATAAACATTTTTCTTTTCAAAATACGTTGTGTTACTAATGAAACTTCTTAAAAATAATAAATAATTATTTTTTTAGACAGTATAAAAAGTTTTTCCAACTATAAAACACATTTTTTTACAAGAATTCTAATTACAAAAATATACCAAAAATATCATAACAAGAACTTCGTAATAAGAACACGAAACATAACAATAGTAACACGAACTTTGACAAGTTCCCGAACTCAATGAAAATCCGCAATGTTGTAGGAACCAGGTAGGGATTCCATACAAGACAACATTCATATTCAGGATTCGGAGATCCACTCTTACTGTGAGTTTCACGGCCCCTATTTTTATAATGTTTTACTAACTCACAGGGGGAGAAATCATGCTTGTAATCGTTTCATTGACACAAGTGGTTTTGGTTCAACACATTATTACATGAGTTACTTTTATCGCATTAAGTCCCCTATTCTATAACCGTTAATTGTGGGTGAACGTGAATTATTGGGAATAGTACTATTCGGGAGTGACAAACCCCACCCGTGGTTAGTAGCGCTAACTTTGATTGTAGGTCAGATCGGGTGCACAATATTCATCTCAATACAATGTTTTGCGATAGAACATTGGGATGGGGCAATTCAATCATGTCGAGTTCGGTTATGGGAGCTCATGGTAATAATTAATAAACACAACTCATGATATTGTTTTGAGAACAATAGACACATTTTGAAATCTTGTGGTCAAATGAAACAACTCAATTTTTACGTGTCTAAACCTGTGAACTCACCAGCTTTATGCCGACTGTTTTTAGCATGTATTTCTCAGATAATTGAAGCAAGCATTGGGACATATTTTGGGAATGATTAGCTTGAAGTCACAACACATTCACATGCATATTTTTGGGATTTTTCTTGCATAACCTATTGACTTAGACCATGTTTGTAAAATCTTACACATCATATTTTGTTAGTTTAAAAATTTTGTTAGTTATATTTTGGATGATTGTAAGATAAGACATCATGTAAAACTTTATTATCAATGCATGTAGAAGTCGTTCAATGTAAACAATGACTGTGAAACCTTTACCGTCGCACCTCGCGTGTTCCGCCTTGGCGGGGTGTGACATATGCTGTCTACTGAGTGTGGCGATACTGGATTGTTATCATATTCTTGATTAATTATATGTTCAAATTCCAGATCGTCTTTGCTTTGATACCATTATCTTGGTAGGGTGGTGCATTTAAGCGAAGCGAAATAAAAGTAAATAAAAGCAAAGAAATAAACGGAAATATTAAAAACTTAATTGAAATCAGAGAGTTGAGAGAAGAGAAGAATTTCTTAATCAGTATTTGCAGCAGAAACTCTTTTTTTTTATTAAGATATATTGTTAAGCTCTGAGAATAAGGGAGTGTTTGGAAGGTGGAGTGGAAGACGGACATTTGTGGTTTACTGTGCCATAAGAGAGATTAAAAGATTTCAAATATTATTTATTGCTCTTCGGTATATTATAATGTAACGAATGAATGCCTTATATAGGCAAAGAAAAGTATCTCATAATTTACAATCAACGATCTAGATCTAAATTACAAAAAGAACGATCAAGATTAAAAGATGAAAAAGCAAAAGTAACTCTATAATTTCTGAAAAGAAAACGTAAAAGATGCCGTATGTTGTCTGTTTTTGACTTTTTTGCACTCGTCTGTCTTCTTTTTTTTCTATACAAACGTCATTGGTGACGATTTCTTCTAGAATTCTCTATGTGTAACTGTTATGCTGTCTACTGAGTGTGGCGATACTGGATTGTTATCATATTCTTGATTAATTATATGTTCAAATTCCAGATCGTCTTTGCTCTGATACCATTATCTTGGTAGGGTGGTGCATTTAAGCGAAGCGAAATAAAAGTAAATAAAAGCAAAGAAATAAACGGAAATATTAAAAACTTAATTGAAATCAGAGAGTTGAGAGAAGAGAAGAATTTCTTAATCAGTATTTGCAGCAGAAACTCTTTTTTTTTATTAAGATATATTGTTAAGCTCTGAGAATAAGGGAGTGTTTGGAAGGTGGAGTGGAAGACGGACATTTGTGGTTTACTGTGCCATAAGAGAGATTAAAAGATTTCAAATATTATTTATTGCTCTTCGGTATATTATAATGTAACGAATGAATGCCTTATATAGGCAAAGAAAAGTATCTCATAATTTACAATCAACGATCTAGATCTAAATTACAAAAAGAACGATCAAGATTAAAAGATGAAAAAGCAAAAGTAACTCTATAATTTCTGAAAAGAAAACGTAAAAGATGCCGTATGTTGTCTGTTTTTGACTTTTTTGCACTCGTCTGTCTTCTTTTTTTTCTATACAAACGTCATTGGTGACGATTTCTTCTAGAATTCTCTATGTGTAACTGTTATGCTGTCTACTGAGTGTGGCGATACTGGATTGTTATCATATTCTTGATTAATTATATGTTCAAATTCCAGATCGTCTTTGCTCTGATACCATTATCTTGGTAGGGTGGTGCATTTAAGCGAAGCGAAATAAAAGTAAATAAAAGCAAAGAAATAAACGGAAATATTAAAAACTTTCTTGAAATCAGAGAGTTGAGAGAAGAGAAGAATTTCTTAATCAGTATTTGCAGCAGAAACTCTTTTTTTTTATTAAGATATAGTGTTAAGCTCTGAGAATAAGGGAGTGTTTGGAAGGTGGAGTGGAAGACGGACATTTGTGGTTTACTGTGCCATAAGAGAGATTAAAAGATTTCAAATATTATTTATTGCTCTTCGGTATATTATAATGTAACGAATGAATGCCTTATATAGGCAAAGAAAAGTATCTAATAATTTACAATCAACGATCTAGATCTAAATTACAAAAAGAACGATCAAGATTAAAAGATGAAAAAGCAAAAGTAACTCTATAATTTCTGAAAAGAAAACGTAAAAGATGCCGTCTGTTGTCTGTTTTTGACTTTTTTGCACTCGTCTGTCTTCTTTTTTTTCTATACAAACGTCATTGGTGACGATTTCTTCTAGAATTCTCTATGTGTAACTGTTATGCTGTCTACTGAGCGTGGCGATACTGGATTGTTATCATATTCTTGATTAATTATATGTTCAAATTCCAGATCGTCTTTGCTCTGATACCATTATCTTGGTAGGGTGGTGCATTTAAGCGAAGCGAAATAAAAGTAAATAAAAGCAAAGAAATAAACGGAAATATTAAAAACTTTCTTGAAATCAGAGAGTTGAGAGAAGAGAAGAATTTCTTAATCAGTATTTGCAGCAGAAACTCTTTTTTTTTATTAAGATATAGTGTGAAGCTCTGAGAATAAGGGAGTGTTTGGAAGGTGGAGTGGAAGACGGACATTTGTGGTTTATTGTGCCATAAGAGAGATTAAAAGATTTCAAATATTATTTATTGCTCTTCGGTATATTATAATGTAACGAATGAATGCCTTATATAGGCAAAGAAAAGTATCTAATAATTTACAATTAACGATCAAGATCTAAATTACAAAAAGAACGATCAAGATTAAAAGATGAAAAAGCAAAAGTAACTCTATAATTTCTGAAAAGAAAAAGTAAAAGATGCTGTCTGTTGTCTGTTTTTGACTTTTTTGCACTCGTATGTCTTCTTTTGTTTTTTCTGTACAAACGTCATTGGTGACGATTTTTTCTAGAAGTCTCTATGTGTATCTGGTATGCTGTCTACTGTGGCGATGCTGGAGTGTTATCATCCTTTTGATTAATTATATGTTCAATATATATAGGATGAAGATCACAACATAACCTTCCCTTATCGCGTTAACCGCTTAACCCTTTGCAACCAATGAAGTCATGAGACGTGTACTATAGGAAATGAATCTGTCAAGGGTATAAACGTCATTTGTCTAGTTATTTTAAAAGAGTAAAACTAATACTCTTTCTTACGGTACAATTCATATCCATTGTACACATCTCAAATCTCCATCACCATACTTTTACTGACCACCTTTTCAAAAAGCTTTATTTAATCTATCTTTTTTATATTTCCCAAAAACCCATTTTCCATACCCATCTTCCCCATTGTTTAACTTTCCCTGAACTTTTGTTTCTTGTTATTTCAGACGCACATCCAGTTTTTTTTTGAATAAGCTTGTTTCAACACTTTTATATTACTCTTGCTTGAACATCAAACATGGGTGGAGATGATCAGCCGTTGATACTAGTTCACTGTTCTTTGGAGGAGACGGAAAATTTATTATCTCCTGTTGTACGTGAAGCTGAACCGGACCCTCTAAATGTTGATATATTTGGCATACTAACAGGTGATTCTCCTCTGCGTTATATTGGTTTCGACCAGCAAGGTATGTAACGTGGTTGATATTAGTCTTTTGTTGTTATTAATTTGGTCTCCCCTGGTACATGAGTATACTGTTTGTTGTTTATTTTAGGTTGTCATAGTAGCTTGGTATACCAAACTCCTAATGGTAGTCGCTACTGGTGCCCTGATGTTAGTTCTCAATTTAAGCCTGTAGTTGGAAAGATTTTTTTATCTTTGGATGAAGTTTACAAGATGTATGAAACATATGGAGAGATGTCTGGTTTTCAAATTCGTGTTGCTTGGTATAAAAAGTGGAAAGGAGAAATAACTCATAGGGTTTTGGTATGTAACAAAGCAGGTAAACCTAGGGCAAAATGGTTGATTCAACACCCGTAAAGGGGACAAAAAACATGTTATACCTGTTAACTCATGTTATATACCAAAACCCTATGATGCAACCTATTCAACACCCGTAAAGGGGACAAAAAACATGTTATACCTGTTAACTCATGATGCAACCTATTCAACAAACAAGTAAGCTTCTATAGTATGTTATTGTTGTTTTTTTTGTATAGTCAGTTGAATGTACGTTAATTCTAAATTTTTAAACTTTAACAGGTATAACATGTTTTTTGTCCCCTTTACGGGTGTTGATAACCACAAAAGATGTGTCACCTTTGGGGCTGGTCTTATTCACAACAAGACAGTGGAATCGTATTGTTGGCTTCTTGAGGCTTTTATTAAGATTCATGTTAAACATCCTCGATTAGTTTTGTCAGATCAAGACCCCGCAATGAGGATTGCCGTGCCAAATGTTTTTACTCAATCTGTGCATCGTCTTTGCATGTGGCATATCATGAAAAAATTACCATCTAAGGTATTTTATTTATGTCTATTTTATCATACTTAGAATTATGTAGACATGATAGACCTAAGTTTTTGTTAATCGGACTTTACGAATTATTTCAACCAAGATGTGCATAATTTCTATTAGTACTTGTATTGTAGTATTGTATGAATTCTATAAGTAATATTTTAGTTAATTACATCAACTTACATTTATATCATAATATTGTATATTTTTAATTTACAAAACAAATAGTTCATACAAATAGTATTCACTTACATCATTTACAGTTTAGTATACATAGGTGTAATATTTTATGTTGTATTAGTAATTTACAGTTTACACTATTGTTAGAGAATTGAGAAGTAAGGAGAATAGGATCTTTGTTCACTTACAGCAACTTACATTTTATACACGTAATATGTTTAGTATGTAATGATCATCTACCCCACTTTAGATTATCTTTTTTGATGTTAAAATTTGTTAATTGTATTTTTAGGTATTTGTCGATTTGATTCATAATTCAAATATACGGTCTAGATTACATAAGTTAGTTTGAAATGTTTACATTTCTACTACTACTTTTGAAGAAAAATGGCATAATCTGATGGCTGATTATGCACTGGAAAACCACAGTTGGTTAAATGAAATGTTTTCTATTCGTGAACTTTGGGTGCCTTGTTATTTCCATGACATTCCAATGTGTTGTCTTATGAAGACTACATCTCGTTGCGAGAGTTCTAACTCCATGTTTAAGGTTACATCTGGTAGCACCAACACACTTGTTCAATTTCTGATGTGTTTTGACACCGCTATAGACAATCAGAGGTACAATCAAAGGGTGGTAGATTTCAAATCAAAGAGTACCACGTGTTTTCAAAACAGGATTAGAATTGGAAGTTCATGCTGCTAAGATTTACACACAAACAATTTTCAAAGATGTTCAAAAAGAGATTTATAAGTGCATGATAAATTGTTTTATCACTAATGTTGATGTTGTTGACAATTTCAAAGTGTACACTGTTTCTCACATGGACAACATAAATGACTTTTTCAACCATTTTAAGGTATTATATTTACCTCATTAACTGCTCAACAGTTTTAGTAGACTTGTAGTCAACATTATATGTTAATGATTTTATTTTTATCATTGTAGGTTTCTGTTCATATGCTAGAGCATTCATATAAATGCTCCTGCATGGGATTCACTCGTGTTGGTTATCTTTGTCTTCATATATTATGTGTCTTTAGACTGCACCAAATAAAAAACATCCCTTATCGTTACATTTGAAACCATTGGAGGAAAGGGAGTCTACTAAGCCGTGTTTATAGCATTTCCCAAAGGCTTAGTGTTGATAATTCAGAAGTTTCGGTTCTGAGGAATGAAGTGGCTGATTGTCTTAATGAATGTGTCGATCATTTGGCATTTAATGTGGACAGATTTTCCTCTTTTAACCAAAAGATGAAGGAATTGAAGAGGGAATTAGTTGACAATTTTCTAGGTTCATCAAGTTCACAAAAAAAAACAATGCGTTATTGAACATTTGGTTGGCCAACATGATGAAGACACTATAGACTTGTTACCTCCTCATGGCATTCGTAACAAGGGATGTGGTACGAATAGGCGTTTAGTTGAACATGGAGAGAAGGCTATTGAGAATTCCAAAAAGAATCCAAGGATGTGTCGTTCATGCAATCAGTTAACCTTCCATGATTCTCGCAATTGCAAAAAGAAAGCAAATGTTGGGGAATCAACATCTGAAAAGTAGGTTTGTACCGACGACCTGTGTGTTTTTGGTTTGCCATGAAACGATTTTTGGGAACCTAAAATATTACCTAATATTTTATGGTTTGTTGGTTATTGGAAATACAACTTTTTGTTAATGTTTCTGTAAGAAGATGTCACAGGTGTATAACTTTTTGATGTGATTGTAGGATTTTAGTCTTGTGTTTTTTAGAATGTATCGCTATAAGCGTTTTACGTTTCATGGGGCAAATACTAATGTAATTTATTGTAAGAACACTTACAAATGATGTATGTATTTTTGGTGATATCATTAATGTAATCTAGTATTAGACGCATTTTAGTCTTACATCGTAACCATTAATTACCATGTGCATTAACTTGCTTCTAGTTACAGTGAGAATGTAATCTTGACTTACAGGAACTTACACTAATGTTTTGTTAATACATGCAATGCAAGTTACATTAACTTACATTAATGTGTTAAATTTAATAATGTAAGAAAACGTAGTATTAAATTACATCTACTTACACTTATGTGTTAAGCATGTTTTAAGCACAAAGTTCTACATAGAAAAAAAAGTTACAGCTATCTTTTTTAGGTAATAAGTTATTACTTCACAAAATTTTATTTAATTATTTTTTTTAATAAATCAATAAATTTAAAACTGTATTATTTTTTAAAGAATTAAGTAGCCTGTCTGTTTTTTAAATAACTATTTTTACGGACTTTCATTAATGATTTAACTACATCAATTTACAATAGATTTATAAAAACCTTTTTTAAAAAATTTTGTATGAACATACGTAGCATATCAATTTTCAATAGATTTATACTTATAATTTTATACATATAATAAAAGACCGAACTATTTTTGTAACCCTATAAGACACTTTATTACTTTTATGTTTATTGTGACAAATTTTTCCCTATGTTATGAACATTAGTGTTAATAGTTATACTCCTATTTTTTTATGGTTATATTCATCTACGTTTACTAAAAGGGAAGTCACATTTGCAGATACAATTTTGCAAGTAGAAGATCTTGTACCTTTTAATTTGTTTTTCTTATATTTAATGACATTTTTACTTTATTGAAATGTCACACCCATTTTCCAACACACCACACTCTATGTGACATGAATTAGCAAGAAACATATTATAGTATTTTTTTTTTACCACATTTGGTTAAAAGAGGAAAGTCCATCCACATTAAATGCCAAATGATCGACACATTTATTAAGACAATCAGCCATTTCATTCCTCATAACCGAAACTTCTGAATTAACTTACTTCTAGTTACAGTGAGAAAATGTAATCTTGACTTACAGGAACTTACACTAATGTTTTGTTAATACATGCAATGTAAGTTACATTAACTTACATTAATGTGTTAAATACAATAATGTAAGAAAACGTAGTATTAAATTACATCTACTTACACTTATGTGTTAAGCATGTTTTAAACACAAAGTTCTACATAGAAAAAAAGTTGCAGCTATCTTTTTTAGGTAATAAGTTATTAGTTCACAAAATTTTATTTAATTATTTTTTTATTTTTTTAATAAATCAATAAATTTAAAACCGTATTATTTTTTAAAGAATTAAGTAGCATGTTTGTTTTTTAAATAACTATTTTTGCGGACTTTCATTAATGATTTAACTACATCAATTTACAATAGATTTATAAAAACCTTTTTTTCGGAAAATTTTGTATCAACATTTTCTGCCCTAATTATGTAATATTTGACTTACATAAACTTACATTTTTTCATAGATAATAACCTCCGAATTATTTTGTAACCACATTCTACTTTTTATGACTTTTTTTTACTATTACTGTTTATGGGTTTATATTTACACTTTTTGATTTGATGATATTTAAACCCATTACTGTTTATGGGTTTAGTTTGACACTTTTTTTTATGCTTTATATTCATAGACGTTTACATTTTTAATTGATAAAAATGAAGTCCAATGAAAAGATACACTTTTTTACAAGGACAAGATGTACTTTTTATATTATTTTTACCTATACCTAATGTCATAACTTTATTGAAATGTCATCTCCATTCTTCAATACACCATACTTTATGTCACATGATTATGGAAGAAGCACATTATAATATTACTTTACTTCACTTTTTTATGGAAATGTCAGACACCTTATCCTAACCTAACATCACCTTTATGGTTCTAGTTAACATCTTTTTTCTTATTGACTACTCCTTACAACCTGGTTGTCAATTTTAATCCTGACACAATTAAAAAATTCGGAACTTAAAAAAATGTTTCACAAAAAATTATAGACTACAAGTTGTCATTAATATCTTACCATAAAAACCATGTTTTAGATAACTTACCACAAGTTTTCATTAATATCCTACTACAAAAACCAATACTAACATGTTTTTTAACTCTTTTACAAACCTACCTTCGCTAACAATTCTTGCTTTTGCAAATTTATATCTGACAGTAAGATTCTGCAGGCTTATTTCTTATGTAGTGTCTGAATTTGAGTTTTTACCTGCTTTTCTGAAGCCTTGAATCCACGGTCAAAAGTCTTACGGTTGCTTCCCATGAACATCTCCTACACCACAATCAATGATATTTCCTATTGTCGCCCATTCTAAATCAACCCTGGTAACTTTCTGCATTGACAGTTTATCAGCTTTCACATGTTGAAATTTCTCCAAATACTTCACGAACATATGTTTCTGTAAAAAGTGATAAACATGAGATTAGTTGTGTATTTTTTTAATTTTACCTGTTTAACTTAAAAATTCGTACCACTTTGTACGGTGTATCTTTCTTGTAGTAGTCTTGATGATCTTTAATCGAAATCACGGTTTCGTCTTTATCCATATTATCTACCAAATGGATACCTGGATTTTTCAAATCAAAAACCATAACATAAAAGTGATCGTTTTCTAGAATAGGAATGATAACTATATCATAGCTTTTTAAATCCCTCATGTTTTCAATCCTCCCAATTGCTTCAAACATCATCTTTGTCAGTGTCACCAACCGAATCGTTTCATCTTTTTTTGGAGTTGTAAACATCCATTTCAGCTGTTGAATGCATATTATACAAACGTTAAGTATATTTGCAATCTGTTATTAAAATATACCACTTTAGTCTTTATATTTATTGTTTTGTTGTTTTAAGAAACTTACAAAAACACGATGTCCACAAAACAAGCGATACAGGGATTTGGGACTACATAGTTTCTCCTCTTCATTCAACACAGATGCCCAACAATCTATTATCTCCCCATAAATTCTGTTTCCTGGTAATAAAGTCTTGAAGAATCGGGTTTCTGTAATTGCTCCATTACTAGTCTCACAAATTACTTCCCTATGACATGTATATGTAAAAGAAAATCAAGTTTAAATCAACTTAAATATTATATTAAGTGTATTGTAAGTAACTTACATTTCATTACAGCCAGACTTTTCTTTTTTTGATCCACCTTTAACCTTTGTTGACCCCTCTCCAGTTTCTTTTCTGGTTTCAATAAATATGTTAAAAGGCCAAGCATGTTTAAACTTCAAATAATATGTTAAAACAAAATTTAAACGTACTTATTCGTAAGGTTTACGATGTACCCCCATAATGCATTTTCTTCTTTGATGTACCTATTAGTTATTTCAACTTCACGGACCAAGTATGGTGACTTGCAGTCCTTTGAAACACCTTTTATACGTTTACTCTTACCGATGTTTGTCTCATCAAAGGCTTTAGATGCATCTACTATACATAAAAACAACCAAAATGTAATACTTTATATTTGGACCAGGTTACAAATGTTCCTCAAATACATATTTTGTAATTTATAAATTAATGTGCATCATAATGGCTAATGTACTTACCATTTTTGTGTTCAACTATTTCTTCAACTCTCTCAATCTTTTTTTGAATGATTTTTTTCCCATCTTCATTTCCACCACCACTGTCTACCAACTTGTCAGAACTCTTGTTTAATGACTCCACTTTCGTCTTTTTTTGTGACATGTCTTTCATTGCTTCACTTTCTGCATTTTTTCAGTTTATTTTTATTAATGTAACGGCCACTAACATCATAGTTGATGTACCAATAGACCAAACACAAAGTTAGTTACATTAAACCTATTACTACACTATCTTTAATTAACACTAAACCTACTTACATCAAATTATAATAATAATAGTAATACATTCTTCTCCCACATTCGGCTCAATAATGCCTTCTTTTATCTTATTCTGTTTTGAAGTGTTTTTTGACACTACCTTCTTTGCCTCCAATCCTGCAATTACTTTATTTTTTTCAGCCAAGATATCTGCAACAATTTAAATACTAGCAACATGAGTCTATATTTATCAACAGCAGTCGGTTACTCACATTTATTAACTTGTTAATAGAATAAATTAATGTAATATAAAGCCTGGTTAAAATAACTTACAATACCCTAACATATTAACATATTTAACAAAACAAATACCAAGCTTTTACGTGCTTTTGTCCTGCCCAACACCCTAGATCGCGGTGCATCCAAACCTTGATTTAGAGTTCCACTCGTACCATATTTTTCTGCCAGAATATCTGCATTAATGTATGACAAACAAATATTAAGTTGTATCTGTTAGAAAAAAATTTAGATTAACTTACAGTAATCTACATTACAACAACACTACATTACAATAACATTACATTAAAATTATACACCAAAAATTTTAACGCTCTTACCAGCTTTTGTACTTCCCACCAACTTACTAGCTGCGTCATTAATAAAACAAATAAACAAAAGCAAATACAAAGTCAAATCTACATCTATGTAGGCTTTTTGTTTATTTGTAGAGTTTAGTTATTTGCAAACCTGTGATTTTATGGAGTCTTCTTGTCTCCATTCTTGTGTTAACCCCAGACTAAATGTTGGAAATTCATTATTCAACAAACCTTGTTTCAAATTATCGTTTTGCTTTTCCATCCAGATGTTCTCTCCCGAAGCATTTTTTTCTTGCGAAACTGCACAAAATCATATCATACCTGTTACTTGAGGTGTGCACATTTGGTGTACATAAAATCATATCATTCCATGTACATTAAAATTACGCTATATTTACTTTTATGTGACTTGGATTGAAAACTTCAATTTAATACATCTTCGTACCTTACTGTTGGCCCTTTTCTATCACTTTCAGCTTATTTTTGCACATTGGCACCGGTTTTTTCAGCCAATATTTCTGCATTAAGTTAAAGGACATTTTAGATGTACTTACATTATCTTACAGTCACAAAAATAATCAATTGAATATATTTAAAAGTCAATTACATCTACTTACAATAAAAGTTTTTTAAACCTATACACACTTAATCATTAGCCATTTACCTGCTTTTGTCCTCCCAACCAACTGACAACCAGCTACAGTCATGTTTTGAGTAAAATCATGCATATTCATCTTTTCACTAAAATCATTCCCTGCTATGTGTGCTTTAATTAAACATAAACCAAAAGCAACATATACTCATATTTCAGTGATATAGATTGAAAAACTTCAATTTTAAACTAACCTAGTCTTTGAAATACAATGTCAATTTAACACATATTTGTACCTGATTGTTCCCCCCTTTTCCTATCAACTTCTTCTTTTTTCGGTGCATTTGTACCTTTTTTCAGCCAATATTTCTACCTTAATTTAAAAAAACGAACAAAACTTATCTGTGTAAAAAATGACATTTTATATGTACTTACATTATCTTACAGTTTGAAATTAATGTATATATGTACTTACATTATCTTACAGTTTTGAAATTAATGTAGTGTTATTTAAAACACAATTCAATCTGCTTACAATAACACTTTTTTAAACCTATACACAATTAATCATCATGCATTTACCTGATTTTGTCATCCCAACCAACTTACATCCGGCTACAGTCAAGTTTTGAGTATAATCATGCAAATTCATCTTTTCGCTTAATTCATCACCTGCTATGTGTGCATTAATAAAACAAAAACCAGTAGCAAATCCAAATAATAAACCTTACAAACGTTACATACGTATACCTTTAATTTGATTGGATCCTTCTTGATTACACTCTTGTGTTAACCCAAGACTAAAGCTTGGTAAATCTTTGTCACACCCCCAAATTCCCACTCGTGGTGTCAGTCCACGTGGGTGTGACGTGGCCAGGATCACAGCTCATGGTCATATAGAACGACTCTATATGAGTTATACAATCACACAATCTTTGTAAAGTAAACAAGTTTTCAAGTAAAGAAGCGGAAATGTTTTAATATCATAAGTAAATAAAGTTTGCAGCGGAAAGTAAATTGTATTCAAACACTACATAAATCAAATTGTTTTCAAAATGAACACGTCAATACAAAGCCTAGGAGTCTAATATGCATGAGACTCTCTTGTACTCCTCCTTTGTGTCCTAGCGTGTGCTCCATTAGTTACCTGAGAATATATGCGAAAAGTGTCAACTAAAAAGTTGGTGAGTTCACAGGTTTAGACAGACTGAAAAGTAAACAGACATATACTGGGCATGTTAAGTTTAGTTGTGGATCTACGATACGTGGAGTGTGTCAGTTCATCTTACCGAAACTAGACTGTTCCCGTTTGCCTCCACAGGTCATCGCTGAACCCGCATTCCCATCGAAATTACACTCGTTATGACCTCCAGTCAACATTGGTGCCGAGTGGGGTTAGTCAAACCCAGTAGTACTACGTAATTACGACTCGTTTGTGATACAACTAACGGTAAGGATAAGTGAGGACTTTAAGCGATAATAGTTACACTCGAAAATGGTTTTCACAACATACCAGTACTATATCTAAAACAGTTGCATAGTATTCTCACCCCAAAGTTAAGTAAAACAGTATAAGAGTAAAAGTGGGGCTGTAAAACTCACCTGAGTTCGTGTAGACTTACCGTGCGCAAAATAGAGTAGCTCACCGGCTAGCAGTTACCTATATCACATAGGTGTCGAGAGTTCGTGTTTGCATACGTGTGGGCCTCACAGGGCCGTGTTCGTGTCTAACAACTCTAAGTTGTTATGTGGGTCGTGTTGACCGTGTTTGACCGTGTTGTCCGTGTTTGACCTAACGACCCGTTGGTGACGGTTTTGGATCAAGTGTTCGTGTAACGTGCGGTTTAGTGTCGTGTGATGTGTGCGGATACCAAAGTCACTTTCGTGAGGAAACTTACTAGTTATAGTAAGTTTCTATTTTAGGAAAGTTTCCACATTAGGCAAGTCATGCGTAAAATCACATTCCGGTTATTCTAACATGCGTGTTAATCCTAAATGAGCATGTTATCACATAGCACATAGTTAAACATGCCGGTTTATCATATTTAGCGCGTAAAAGTTACTATTTATGGAAAGTTGCACAATTAAGCACATTTCACCAAATTTAATAGCCAATATCATTAATAATCACATTTCAATTTCAAGAATCATGTAAAACATCATAGATCGTGCATGCATGTGGTTTAAAGTCATCATCTAGGCCAAAGAGTCCCAAATAACATCCAAAACCATATTTTAACCAACAATATGATAATCAAATCTTGCAAGAACACTTATACATTATCAAGAATCATCTCTACATCAACAAAAGCATCTAGCATGTCCTAATCATACATGCATGGCATCATCTCAACACTTTATGACCAAATCATGCATTCTATCCATACACAACATCATGGGTCATCATAAGATGCATTCTAATCATCCTAGATCATCATAAAACACATTGAAATCAACAAACCCAGAAGTGAATCTCGTGCATGTGCATCAAAGGTGCTTGCATGTGGGTATTTCCCCTTGCATGTGTGATTTATAGTGTTTTTAAGCTAGACTAAGCATAGATACTACCTTACAAAGCCTTGGATCGACAAGATGGAGCTTGAACAGGTCTGAAACAACTCGAAATCTTCCTGGGAATGGCTCCTGGGTCGTTATAAGTGGCGGTGGTGTCGATGGTTGGCTCCAAGCTTCACCTCCTATCTTCCAATCTTTGATCTTGAGCTTTCAAAGCCTCAACAATGGCTTCCAGGGTTTAATGGTGTAGTTGCAGGTGAAAAAGACGAGCAAGAGAGTCTAGAGCTCGAGAAAAGAGTTATAGAGTGGTTATGTAATGATTAGCCTTGGTTTAATCAAAGATTTTGCGTGTTGGAGTCGTCGCTAAAAAGATTCCTCGCGTACCGCGGCGGATTTCGGGTTTCAATTTTTCCCGAAACTTGTCGCGTACCGCCATAGAACTTCTTGGGGTCCATCACGTACCGCGATGGGTCCACAGAGAGCCCAATTGGCCCAATTTCATGGTTTTGAACCGTTTTTCGAGTTTCCAACGATTACGAGCATCGTTTCTCGACATGTGAGTGTTGTTCTACCTATGTTAGGTCTTCTAGGACCTAAGTGAAGTGAAAGTGTATTGTGGTTTGATCCGTTCACCAACGTTCGTCATTCAAGACACGTGCGAGTGTGGTGCGTTAATTCCTCGAATTACCGATGTGTTCGAATTGTTGTGCCACGTGTCACACTAAATACAATTATTCTAGTGCCACGTATGAAATAATATTACACATCATTATTAAAATAAAATAAATGTTGTCCTGGAATTTCCGAGGTGTCACAATCTTCATTCAACAATTCTTGATTCAAATCAATTCCTTGTTGGTCTACGGAAACTTTGTTTCATGTATTACCTTAATTGTTAATACAATCCTCAATTCACAATCAACTTGGCATAATCTGTACAACATAAAATCATACCTGAAATTCGTCTTCTGTCTTTACATTCAGCCTCCGATACACCCACATTGAAACCTGGAAATATGTCCAGCAAATCACCTTTGCTTTTATCTACATTTTACATATTGATATCTTTAGCAAATATAAAAATCGGGGGTATGTATTAACACATTACATGAGCTTACATTTGGTCTTTACATGAAATGAAGGAATCAAAATTAGAAAAAGTGTCATAAAAAAATACAATATCAATTTAAAAATCACTTCTACCTGATTGTTCTACTTCTTTTTGTTTTTCAGCCTGTGTTTGTGTAAAACCAAGACTGAAACTTGGGCAACATAAGTCTGCTTCATCAGATTTGTTGACAATAGGATTTGCCCTAATTGTCGTATCAACTTTCCCCAAATCAACAGGATCCTCCTCATCCTCGCTTTCTATCCACCTTTGTCTACGTTTATTGATCTCCAAACACAAACCCATTATTGTGTCATCTATATCATCACCTAAAGCGCTATCAAAAACCTCATGACTCGTCTGACAAGTCTCATCATTGTTCTTTTGAACCTCTTTTTCTTTTAAAGATTCAACAACACACTGTTTTTCGTTGAAAATTCTCTCATATTTTATTGCCATAAGTCTCAACCATATCGTTGTTGGGTTCATCTTCAAACTTCTTCACAATTGCTAACTCCATCTTTTTCTTGTTGGACATGGTTTGTTCAAGCATACGTTCCAAATCCATCATGGTCCCCTACAGTTTTAGATTTCAAAATTAATTTTGATTTCTATATAATTTAAAACATCAGAATTTAAAATATTCCTTTCTTTTAGTAGATTCCCGCTTTCAGAAACTTCTTTTAACTCCAACACCTCCCTTTGTTTAAGATTTTCCATATTCCAAAACTCTATTGGCGGTATTGTATGATCCACATTCATTCCATTGCATTGTACGTTGTCCACATACAACAACTTCCAAGAAACACACAAAAAATTAGTTATTTGTCAAATTTTATAATTACAGTGTGCTAAATAAACATGAAACATACCGTAAGTATTGCTAAAGCCCCTTTAAATGGAGATTTTATGTTTGGCAACCACCCATACTTACATCTCTCAATGCAATCAACAACGTAAGAACACGAATTTATCTTACATATGTCACACCCCCACCTCTCGTCATCTAATGATGATGTCACTGAGAAGATTGCGGAAGCATAGTGGTGATGTCTCAGAGATGAGGTGTGAATTTACTTGAACCGATATCATAGCACACAGATTAACTTAAAATAAATACATTACAAGGATCGCCATTACAACCAACACTATAGTTTACAAACTAAGTTTTATTACACAACTATCTTATTTAATTACAATTATACATATAATGTGCATCCTCACCCGATACAGTCGCTGTCTCCCTGCAAAAAGTTTAGATTTAAAACATCAGCACAAAGCTGGTGAGATCATACAATTCAAGTTTCACAATATAATATGATATGTAATTCGAGTTCTCAAAATATTCAGTTCAAGATAACCATGGGACCCGTATGTAGTTCCTTTCTGACGTTCTTATTCTATAAGATACTACCCGTCGGTAACATCTTAATGCCTCATTATCTTAATTTCTATCACAACATTAAGCAGTCTAAAAACAGATAACAAACATTTACACCAAGGGGAGTTGCAGCTCCCGGCAAATGGGTGGTCAGCCGATAGTACTATCATTATTTCCTATTCGGCCCTCATGGGTTCACTAGATACAGTTCAAAAATGAGGACTTTTGATACTGTGATAGTGTTCTTGTTCTCCAGGCAAAATCCCATGAAATCCACAAGTTCTCAACAATCACATGAAATCACGCAGATAACAGTGATACTTATCATATGTTCAATAAAAGTTCAACAGTGTTCCCCGATGTTTATAAAAGATTAAAAATAAAAGGGGTTGTACGAAACTCACATGATATCTCAAGATAGCAAGATAACTCGCAGACTGATGATAATAGTGTAAGTCTGCATTATTTTATATTTAATGGGTTATTTGTTCTTTAACTTACTGATTAGATCTTTCTGAACGTCTAATGTCGAAGACATTGCTTTGAAATTCATCAAACCACTATTGAGTATTTAATTGATTAATTTAATGTTATATCATACAATGTATGATAATGTAAGAACTTATACTGATTCAGGTTCCTAATATGAAGTTGATGACATGTTTGATTAATCAGAATAATCTTGGATGAACCAAATAGTTAATGTTGTTGATTATAATGCTATAACAATTTCTAAACAGATTAATGGCTTAGGAATGATTAATCCTTGTTATTGATTACCCAAATATCATGAAATATCACAATGTAGCATTTGAATAGGTTTAATAACCATGTTTAACATACTGATCTGACTGTTATCATAAACATCAGATAATCGTTCAAATGAGTATGTTAATAATTATGATTAGTTTGAAACACTTGAATTTAACCTTTGCATTTCAAAGATTAATCAACTAATCACCTACATTGTTACAATCAAATGGTTCAATCCATTATAATCATAGTTGTGATTTCATGTAAATCGGGCATTATAACGGATCAAAACAAGAATTTAACCGTTAACACATCGTGTTCTTCGTTTATAATCAATCCTAGCCATCATCAAGGCAATAATCAACAACCCTAACTATCTCATTACGTTCAAAAACAAGATCTAATCAATCAAAATCAAACTAGAAGGTTAAAACGAACCGTTACCTATCTGACGAAGTTTTGCGGTTAAAACAATGATCAGGACTTGTAGATATGATTCCTAGGATGATCCAGATGTTTGAACGGCTTTGAAATGGAGTTTAGATGGTAAAAATGGGTTTTTGGTCGCCTGGAAATCGAATAGGGTCGAGATAGATGAAAAAAATAACTTTCTGGACGAAATCTGATCTTAAACTCGTCCACCACCTCAAATCACCCCCGGGCGCATACGAACTCCGTTTTGCGCACGGTTTTCACCTACGTTCACGATTTTTCGAGCTTTTTCCAATGGTTATAATCTCAAGACCTAAAGAGTTCAAAATATTTGACCTCTTATCTATTGCTATATTCGATTCAGTGTATCTTGAAATCGGAGCCTCGTTTCGCAATTTCGCTTACACTCATTCTCTTCATTTTCGAGTTATGATTCTAACCTGAGAATTTTGAGTTGTCACAACATATCTCAGTCTCATCACCTATGTAGTTAAGAACATCTATTTTGAATTTACCATGCGCATGACATTCGACAATTGTACTGATAAACAACATCAAGAAATCTACTTTGAAATTAAAAGAATCATCATCTCCAGCCTGGCCAAGTCTCTTAACCAATTCAGAAGGAGATATATATTCATTGGGGTATAATTTTCTCCACTCTTGGAATTTGGTAGATAGATTTCTAGTTGGATTAACAGTTTTTAAGTCAATTCCTCTATTTGGGATTCCTAACAATCTAAAAACAGCCTCTTGATTCACCTCAATTGGACCTTGTCTACCAAGTATTTGCATAGTTGACACATCTAGTTTTTCTACAATATAATGCCCGATCTTTTGGGGTATTCCATTAACCTTAAAATGGAGGAGTTTTCCAAAACCCATATCTTCAACCGCTTTTCTTTGTTTGGGTTTTAAACTTCCCACTCCTTTAACAAATTGTTTAGGTGAGCATCTGTTAACTATTGAGAACCACTCAACATCGAAATATGAAACATCTTCTTTATCTATCTTCTGTTTCTTTTTATCCCTCTTCTTTTAGTTAAATGAGCTTTCCTATGCCTTTTTAGTTCCTTTTTTTTCCTATACCTACCACATTAGGTTTTCTATCTACACATTTTCCTTTGATACCACTGCTACTTGAGATACTAATTATTGTATTCAGAAAATAAAACCAGCTTTAGGTTTTTCAAAAACATGTTCTAACAACATGATGTAAATAAATACCTTTTTTCTTCTTTGTCCGTTGTGTTTTACGATCGTAATAGTCATCTTCTTGACTACTGAACCCCTTATCTGACATAAGACATGTTTATTAAAGATAACCTAACTTTATATAAACTCTACTTAGTATACTTAGAACAATACCATTGTTGGTTTTCTTTAAATCATCATCTGAATAAACCTCAACACGTGAGCACGTGTTTTTGAACCTGCTAAAACACTTCTTAGCTAACCTATCACTCTTCCTTCCTGCAATTGTATTCTATTTTAGCACAAAATGGTAAATAATGTTTTTTTAAGATAAAATAAGTTGTTGTAATTTACTATGTGTTGATTGGCCGCTTGAATCAATTGAATTGTCTTCATTTTTGTAACTACCAATAAAGAGTTTTGTAAGAGGTTATCATATATAAAAAAAACACAAATAAAGTTATATTGACGAATATAAATACATTTGAGCAACATACATACAACTGAATACTAGTTATAGTTCATGTTTGACAAACATAAATACATTTGAGCAACATAAATACGTTTGAGCAACATACATACAACTGAATACTAATTTTAATACTGATTATCATTTCAATATCCAAGGAACAATAACTGAAGCTATCATGTTTTATCGAGTTTGATTAATCTAACATATATAAAAATTCACATATGAATACATAACTGATTATCATGTTATTTAATCAATACATAACTGAAGCTATCATGTTTATCTAGTTTGATTAATCTAACATATAAAAAAATTCACATATGAAAAGGAAAACTCACCGGAAGTTGAAAAAAAAAGCGACCAAAGCTTTAGTGACCGGAATAACTCTTAAAACGTCCAACAAAATTTTAAATATCGATTAACCTGCAAATTTCAAAACCAGACATGGGTTAACAACTGTTCATAACGATTATCGTGCATGTCCAGATTGGGGGTAAAAATTGGTCTTACCGATTGGGTATTTACGGACGGTCACCGGCATTTTATTTCGTTTCCACGGTGTCACCGAATACATTTTCATTGAAGAAGAACCCTAAATAACTACTCAAAATAATAATGAAGATGAACAATGAAGACATGCGTTTGACAGAGACAACTTACGGTTAATGACGATGCAGACGAAGCTCCAAATCGGAATGCTTAGAACGACGAAGGCCCAAAATCGGAATGCTTTTGAACGACGATGCACAGTAGTTCGACGAATCACTTCACTTCTTTGAACGAAGTTTGCACCCAATTTTGGTTCAAAAAGGTAAAAGCAATCGGTATGGAACCAAGGAGAGAGAACGTGCCTTTTTACTGTGTTTGTAACTGTTTGAATAAAATCAGTTGCAGCTTTTTTGTAAACTGGAAATACCTATAATACCCTTCTCAGTTACTTCCCCTATTAAAATAATACCATTAAATGAGATGCATTGCAATCAGCCGTTGGATCACCTTTTCCTATTTATTTAAACCACTAGGATTGAGTTATACGGTTATCGTGATAAGGAAGGGTTAACAAACGAACTATCCCCTATATATATACATATATGTGGGTAAGGATATGTTGTTAACCCTCCTTATTGTGTTAACCCGAAATAACCACCAAGATCAACCCGAATCTTTTGTTTTTTTTCTCAAAATCTTTGTTTTACATGTACAAGAGTATGTTCTTTTATGTGTTTGTGAAAATTATTTTTCGTTTGAGATCCTACATCACTGTAAGTTTCCTTACAGCACTATAAATGGGTTATTTCGGGTTAATACAATAAGGGTGGGTTATTATAGGATGCCAATCCTATATATATATAGGGGATGGTTCGAATGTTAACCGTTCCTTATTGCGTTAACCGAATAACTAAAATGAGGTTTTCATTTTATTAATTCCTTATATATATATACTAGCCTAGAAAAACCATGTATTACACGGGTTGAGTAATAAAAAATATAATTTATTAACACTAAATACTAATAAATATTTAATAATTATAAAATTATATTTAGGATAGATATAATTGAATTATTCTTTATTAACTTTTAATAAATTAGTAAATTATTGTAATAAGAAAAATTATATTTTTTGATATTTAATTATATAATATAATTATTAGAAGTTAATATTATTTGTTAGGAGAGAGAAACGGGAAAAATATTTTCAGATTTAATGAGAATACGACACATGTCTCCTAAAAATACTCTTTTATTAAAATAGGAAGATATGGAATTGATGCATTTCATTTGGGGCATAAGGTCACTTCTGTTGCTTAGAAGTGATAGGACTTGATTTACCAATGGAAGTTGAATAAATTTGTTTCACTTCCGTTTTCACCAACAAATCATCATTTATTTGTTTGTCTACATAATACAGATCATGTTAAATTCATTGTTGTGATTGTGCTATGTTTATCTACATAATATAGATCACAAGAAAAAAACTTAAGAGAATGTCATGTGGCCACTCTCACCAACTGATCACATGCCATGTTATCACATAAAAGGAGTGTCATGTCGATTGATAAGCTACCACGACGGTTCTAACATGAATAAAAAAATTCAAAGTGAAAAGGTTGACTAACTAATCAATTATTTGATCTTATCACATTTTATGTTTTTATTGGTGTTAAAACCATTGTGTTAAGTTATCAATTTCTTGTAATGTAGCTTTATGTTTTTATTTGTCTTGTAATGATATTTTTTGAGTTGTAATATATATTATTATGTGTTGTAATGACAATATATATTTGTGTTAAAAATTGATTTGTTATCATAGTCACTATATATAGTTAGAAAGGTAAACAAAAAAATACCAAAATAATAAAGCTAAGAAACTAAATTAAATATGAAAAGTAATACAAATTTAAAAATAACATAATATTACATCATTACATTACCTTTATAAAATTCATTCGCCGTAAATAGTCAAAATATATAACTCTCCTCTTCAATTTTGCCTCTTCATTCCCCACAGATCTTGTGTCTTCATATATTGTAATCTTCTGGTTGTTGATTAACTGTTGAAGATATATACATATCCACACTCCACAATCGCATGTCATGCTTGCATGTTGAGGAAGATTTTCAGAAAATATTCTTCCAAATGCTCTTGGTAATACATATATTTCTCGATTCAAGAAAAACCTGTTGGAATATAACCAAGAACATAGAGCATGATCCAACAAATATAATGCCGACAAAATATTGGAATCGTGAGTCCCCTTTAAACTATTTGCAAAAAAAATAATAAATTATTAATATAAAATAAATAAAAAATCAATATAGATTAAGTAAAAATTACATGTCATAAATTGTTATAGTCTATGCTAGTAAATTGACATGTAATAGTATCCAATGTTGATCCTTGACATTAACCGAAAAGTATAACTTCAAAAAAATAAAGTTAGACACATTCTAAAGTATTATATAAATAGTTCAAATTTTTAAAAAACATAAATTTCATGAACAACATCGCATATCGCGGGATATGGGGAATTGAAACCGGCGGCCAAATCTGGACATTGGTCGTAATTTAACAATAATTGTTGAAACCAAGGAGGTAAAATAAACCATATGCGAGTCTTGAATTATACAAGAAACTCTCCCATGCAAACAAATGCTATCAAAAAGAATTATTGTTGTTAGTATTATAGTTTATAATGAAATAATTATAACAATAAGTAAATAAAAACGAAAAAAAAATACTATTATACATTTGTCTCCAACGATCTGAGGGCTGTGGTGCAACACATGGCACTTTTGTATAAATCAAAAATATCTCTTAATTCATCGTCTAGTTTTTTCTTCAAATTAGGCATGCTTGAAATAACCACAAATGGTGAAAGCAAAACTACTTATGGCTTCATTACTCTTTCCCCCTTCTTTGAGCCAATGGAATTTTCTGTTAAATATATGGATAAAATGGTTCGAATATAAAAAAAAATAGTAGGTATGGAGTACAAATAATTGAAAAATAAACACACAATTATAAATTATTTACCTCAACTGACATTTCTACAACAAATGGAGTTGTTGCATTAATAGTATCTTATATAAATTGATTTCCACCAACGGAAGTGAACAAATCTTTAAAGTCATTTGTCTCATTCAGTTGTGTAAATAAGTCATGAGACTTTACAGCATTGTAGTTACTAGTTGTTGCTTGATTCGTCTTGTTTAAATATTTTTCCTAAAAAATATTTGTATTTAATTTCTAATAAAAAAATAAATATACAATATAGTTAGGTATTACAATTAATTGATTAATTATTTCCTCCAAGCGACTTTGATTTGTAATTGTCTCCACTTTCTGCTTACAAAATATAACATAATGAAAAAATTAATAAAAAAATATGAATAATAAGATAGCATATATAACTTGACAATTCCTACCTTGGTAAGATCATAAATCTGTTGAAGAACTTCATTGGTTGTGATATTTTCATGCCTCATATAATTCATTTTATTATTTATATTGTTTAAATGATCATTATTATCATGTCCATAGTCATGGGTCGTGAATTGAAGAGTAGTATTCGCATTTGGTTGCTCTTTGCCACTATTGTCAACGGATGAAGTCTCACCCCAAAAATAACAGCTGAATCTATAATAAGGCATGTTAATCTCATGTACAGTAGAGCAAATATCTGTTGGAATGTAACCTTCCTAAAATATACATAATGTAAACTTCTTTAAAACAAATATGTATATTAAAATAATTACGAATATTGAACATAATTATTTAAAACTAACCATGAAACTATTATGATAAATTGATTGGGCTTTTTCCCAAGTAATTCTAGGTGATTTTCGCCACCCAAATATGCTAAGTTTATATGACCAAAATTAACTTGACCCGAGTGTTTAACCACCAATAACTATCATTTTGCTTGCTAAGTTTATATGACCAGAAAATGATTTTAACAAGATCATATTAAAATCTAAGCATTGATTATCGAGATTTCTCTAACAAAGAATACTTACCTCAATCAAGTTGACAAATTACTGTGAAAATTACATTAATGATTCACTCTTAAAAAATCTTTATGGGTTCACCTTACCTTGGGGCAAAATCGTACTCAAGATCCACCACTAAAATATTAACGGGTCTACCATATTGTTTAACACTTTCGAAATATTTTTTCCTATTAACGAGTCGAAGCGCGGTGGGTTCCCGTGAACCCACTAGCTTATACCTAGATCCGCCCATGCTTGTTCGCCAAGTTAACTGTATAATCAAGAATTTTCGTTTGATTAACGTCTCAATTCTGACTGTTCGCTCGAGTTTGAGGATAGAGACCTATAGTAACTTATTTCAATGTATATCATATTAGTTCTTGTTTGCATACATGGTGCATCAAGCACCCGCGATAGATGATTTGTACGAGAGTGAATATACTTGTTAGTTGATGAACAATATTTGAGACGATGACACTACTAGAAAAACTAGTTTTTTGCTACGAAAATTTGCTACGCAATTTTTTTGTCACAAATTCCTACAGAATTGAGACAAAATACCGACGAAAGAGATTGAATTAAAAAAACATTAAGTTTTGTCACCAATGTGTCAGAATTTGCTACAGATTTCCGACAAAAAAAAATTAATTTAATTAATTAAATATATTGTCGCAAATGTGTCATAATTTCCGACAAATTTCCGACCAAAAAAAATTAGTTTAATTAATAAAATGTTTCGTCACAAATGTGTTGTAGATTGCTACAAATTTCCGACAAAACAAATTTAATTTAATTATTAATTTTTTTTATCGCAAATACGTTACAAATTGCTACAGATTTTCGACAAAAATAATTTTAGTACAAGCAATAAAAATTTTCGTCCCAAATGTGTCGCATATTGCGACAAAATTCCGACAAAAAAAATTAATTTATTTAATAAAATTTCTCGTCGGAAATGGGTTGCAGATTGCTACAAATTTCCAACAAAACAAATTTAATTTAATTAATATTTTTTTCGTCGCAAATACGTTGCAAATTGCTACAGATTTTCGACAAAAATAATGTTATTATTTTTCGCAAATGTGTCGTATATTGCGACAAAATTCCCACAAACGAAAAAATAATTTATTTAATAAAATGTATCGTCGGAAATGGGTTGCAGATTGCTACAAATTTCCGACAAAACATATATAATTTAATTGATAATATTTTTTCGTCGCAAATACGTTGAAAATTGCTACAGATTTTCGACAAAATTAATGTTAGTTTAAGCAATATATTTTTTTGTCGCAGATTGTGACAAAATTCCGACAAAAATAAAATAATTTATTTAATAAAATTTTTCGTCAGAAATGGGTTGCAGATTGCTACAAATTTCCGACGAAAATAATTTTAGTTTAAGTAATAAAATTTTTTGTTGCAAATGTGTCGCAGATTGTGATAAAATTCCGACAAAAATAATATTACTTTAATTAATAAATTTTTTGTCGCAAATGCGTTGCAGATTGCTACACATTTCTAACAAAAATAATTTTACTTTAGTTAATAAAAGATTGCGTCACAAATGCGTTGCAAATTGATACAAATTTTCAACAAAACAAATTTAGTTTAATTAATAAAGTTTTCGTCAAATGTGGTGCTGGTTGTTACCGTATGCTTAGATGTGCTTTCTTTAGATATATATAAGATTGTTTAACCATGATAGGTTTGGTTTTGACATTTATAGTCAATCTGTTATTATCAATAGTTTTAAACCATTTTAATTGATGAGGAATATTTTTTATACGCGAAATTTGTACTTGTTCATTTGGTTTAAAACATTAAAGTGATATAAACATGCTTGAAACATTAAATAAATTTGTTAATCTCCTAGATGTATCTGACTTTTAATCAAACAAGTTATAGGTTTGACCTTGATGATCACAAAGTTTTGGTTAAATGGATTCAATGTTGGAAATTGAATGAATAGCATTCTACATGTTTAATTCTATTCAAAAAAAAAAAATTCTAATGCCAAATATGTATGTTTTGTTATGTTTGTAGATTCATGATTTGGAGGTTCAAATTGAAGCGGAAAGGAGATCAAGGCTTGAGCTAGAAGAAGAAATACGAAAAGAGCGCCAGGAACGACTTGAAATGCAACAACAAATGAAAGAGTTCATGAAATTTATGCAACGTCCTACTAGTTAGATGTGTTGATTTGGATATTATTAAAAACTTATGTTATTTTGGAGACTTTTGGATGTTTGCTTGATTGTGTTTCAATCTGATTTGCAAAAAGTATTTTGTAGTTCCCTTTTTAAAGCAAGTTATGTATTAATTTGCAATGGTTTAGTAGGGAAAAACGGGATGAATTTGGTTTCATTGTCAAAAAAAAAATAACGAAATATTGTTGAAATTTCGTCGGAATTGCGTCACAAACAATGCAAATGTTTCGTCGGATTTGTGTCGCGATTAACCAATGTTTTGTCTGAATTCCGTCACAATGATCATAATTTTTTTGTCGGAATTCTGTCGCCACGAGCAAAAACTTTTGTCGGAATTGGGTCGCAAAGGGTTTCGTCGGAATTGGATCGCATAGTGTTTCGTCGGAATTGTGTCGCAATATTTTTAGTCGGAATTGGGTCGCAAACTGTTTCGTCGGAAATGGGTCGCAAGGTAGGGTCGCAATATTTTTGGTCGGAATTGGGTCGCAAACTGTTTCGTCGGAAATGGGTCGCAAACTTTTTCGTCGGAATTGGGTCACAAATTAGTTTGTCGGAATTGTATCACAGCTGTTTTTGTCGGAATTGCGTCGCAAATGTTAAATACATATATATTATAGTAAATATAATTAATGCTACTTTGTGTCGGAAATAGGTCGGAATTTCCAATGTTCTTTTTTCGTCGCAAATTTGTCACATTTTCCGTCGGAATTTTGTCGGAAATGCATTTCCGACCAAGGGTTTTCCGACAACCAGTTTGTGTAGCAAATCTGTCGGAAATCTTGTTTTGCGACCCATTTCCCACGCGAATTTGCGTTCGAAATATTATTTTTTCTAGTAGTATAACATAGTGAACAACGGACGTTTTTTTTTTATGTCAAAGCTCTGTAATATGCAACCACAACTCATACATTTATAATTATCTTTTAATTTGTTAGCAACTACCCTAATACATGTTAGTGATTCTTGTATTTTCTTTTTGAACGACCAACTAATCAACTGCCGGGTACTTTGTACGCGACCCTTAATAGCTAAAGGATGCCCAAGCTGGCCACTAGTCCAGACGGACGGAGCCCCTAGCCCTCCAGCTACCAATTCCCGGGGAAAACCCGACTCAAGCACCCGCCTAAAAGCACGACGGTGGAAGGCTGGTAAAACCGGGTGAGATCAAGAATCGAACCCATGACGTGGGTCTTCTATCACTTTCCCTATACCTTTATCTTACCACTAGGACAAGACATCATTATTAAAACATTAGATTTACAATTTAATCAAATAATAGTTAAATGCAATGCATGTTTTCTAACTAAGCTTATTTTTGACACGGTATAAACGCAACTAAAGTGATTATTTACAGTGATTTTCCATATTCTCTGTTTATGAGGAAAACCTGTATTACAAACAAGCATTGGAGTCTCTGAAAGTTTTATTATATTATTTATTGCTAGATTACTATGGTAAAAACAATAACAATCAAATATACTCAAGTCACACTAATCACTAGGGTATGTGAGGTGAGTTGAAGACGAACTTTACCCTTACCCATATGGGAGAGAAAGACTGATTTTAAGGACCCCTATATGATCAAAACTATGCCCGGAAAAATGGGCGGGTTAGGTCGGGTTGGATAACGGGTCAGAATGGGTTCGGGTCAGGATGGGTGCGGGTCAGAACGGGTTTTAAGAGAAATTAGTTTGGGTCTAAATGGATTGCCCTTAAAAAACATCAATTTAGTTTAACTTAAGATGTGTTATAAGTAAGCAAATAATCTATTTGGATAATTTTAGTGATATTCTCATCAAATATGTTATATTAATCATTTAAGAATGTTTGAATCAATTGCATTTGCATACTTTTTTTGATTACCCGTCTTAACCCGTATAATTGAGGTGCTACCCATCCTAACCCATTCAATATTATAATGTTACCCATCTCAACCCATCATACTATAATTGTTTACCCAAACCAACCCATTTCCTTTAACATGAGTAAAAATTGCCACCTCTAATATTATCCTAATAAATGAACATGTGAACACTAACATGCTCAATAGATTGTTTCCAATGGTATAATTGTTGGATTGGACCCATATGTGTGTTGCTTTTATCCTACATAAGCAAAAAAAAAAATTAATTTTAAGATAAAGGAATGTGAGTGATTATTATAAGGTAACGTGTAATTAATTAGTATAAGGGCATTATGGATATTCATGATGTTAAAGTCCAATATGAGGTTGAGGAGAATGTGCAGCAGCCACTCATTAGTCACACTCTCGTGTGTCAAACCAACCATAAGCTGAACGTCCACGAGTCCAATACTCTAGCTACGAATCTAATTACATATATACTTAAGTCAAAAGTTAAATTACACATATCTTTTTCTTTTGTGATTCATTCTTTAGATAACATGATATATGCAATTTAAAACTTTAAGCAAGAGGATATATGTAATTTAAAGGGCTATATAAGAGGAAATATGTAGTTTATTTTTAAATTACGTATATACAATTTATAAAGTTTATACGGTAATATATATAATTGTATTGTTTATGTTGCTATTTGGTAAGTCATTAAATGACATTATACAAATGCTACACAATTTTTATGTCATTAAATATAACCTCCAAATACAAACACTAAAATAACACTTTAGCTAAAGTCATTAAATATAACCTCCAAAGACAAACACTAAAATATCACTTTGGTAATTTACGTCTAGCGTGCATACAAACAATAATAGCTATAATCATATTAACATAATTAGTTATGTTGCAATACCAACAAACCCTACTAACCTGATTTGATTAAACTAAAACTCGATTGAAAAGACTCTTTCAAACGACATGTTTGTTGTTTGTTAGTTGACATGACATGAAGATCCGTTTGATCCAACTTTTTTTTTTGTTATTTTAGTAAGATATCAATATTCTAAAAATAAAATTTTATAACAAAAACTACAAAATATACATGTTACTATGAAGTTTTAATTATATTAATTTGTTTATTTAAATTTTAGTATTAAAAGCCTAACAAAATTTAAATAAATTAAACATATCAACCTACGTCCTATGAACCTTCTTGGATTCACATGAATCGACCAATTTAGTTAAGTTTTTTTATTTGAACACTAACAACTAAACCTAGGATATCATAGAGTCCAAAGACTTGAAACCCAAATCATATGACACCAAGTGAACCCAGGTGTCCCATCACAAAATAAAACCCATTTATAAACAAATGGAAACCCATTTAGTTGAGTGACCCATTTGGGAGGAAACCCACTTAGTTAAGTGACCCATTTTCTTTTATACTAGCCTTATTTGGGATTGCTTATTTAACTCTAAAATGACTTCTTGTCAAAAATGCTTATTAACTAATGACTTTTTGAAATGAAGTTCTAAAAAATGTGTTTGGAGTAGGGATCATTTTGGGTTTCGGTTTTTATCTTTTTAAACCCATTAGGAATCATTTCGGGATTTGCTTTTTTCGGTATTTCTACTTAAGTCTAAAATTTTTAGGCTTATGAACAACCCAAAATATTGTATTTTTACTAAAACATTTTAGCCTAAAACCTATATTCTATAGCAAAATGTTATAGCTAAAACCTAAATGCTAATATTATAGAATTTGACAATACGGTTTTGTGACATTCATGTTCCTTCGCAAAGAAATTTTCTAAATTCTAGAATTAATTACTACTTTAATGTAATTATGGATGAATACACACACACATGGGAAACAATGTATGTATGAAAGGAAATTTGCAAGAAGGAACGCAATTCAAAAGACAATACGCGAAATTGCTGAATTACGTGAAATTGTGATAACAATATCGAAACTGTGAGGATTCGATGACCAAAACCAAATTAAAAAGTCATAACCAAGGTAAATTGTATTATACAAAAAAAATAATAATAAAGCAATGAATAGCAATAACAATGCCCAATTGTATAATAAGTCAAACCGTGAAAATTTGCGAAAAGGCAATTCGGCATGCGTAATCGGAAAATTCTTGACAACCCGTACATACTAATCACATTATATTGATAATAGAATGTAATTGGAAGTATAACAATAATTGTTGACCAAATTCCTGAAGTGCGTATAAAATCCGAACAAACGATCGCGAAAACGGCAAAACCAAATAAAATCTTAAACCTTTTCACATTAGAGCCTTTACAATCTAGTTATTAGAGGATAATTATGCTAAAATATCTAAGAAGCTTGTTGAGGAAGTTATTTAACATGAATATCAAGCTGTTGACTTTTTTGGTCAACATTTTTACTTTCATTTCTTTCCAAGCTCTCCAAATTCAACCAGAAGCTCCTACTATCTTCCTAGAACTTCAGAACACTTCCTAACATCAATTCTAACAATCCTATGTGAAGAACTAAGGCCAAGATCAAGCAATATAAGAAATCACCTTCCAAAAGTTGGTTTTTGTGGGTTTTGAAGCCAAAAACTCAAATCAGTAAGTTCTGGACGATATTCTTTGTCTCAGTAGTTTATATCACTTATACAAGCATGTTTGAATGCTGGTAGAAGTTTGAAAATTATCAGGATAACAAAAGCCATGAAAAGGGCAATTTTGTCCAAACACCTCGATTTTTCAAAGTTACCAAAATTGGGATTTTTTTTCACCAAACTCTAGATATGTGTTAAATATTAGGATCTGTAGATTTTAGCCCGCTAAAAGTATAAAAAAAAGTCGGTTTTGGCCCCAGAATCTGTTTCTGGCACGCTGAATGGGCACAGCGGCCCAATGTGGCACGCGGGCGTGGCTTGCGGCCCCTACGACACAGCATGCGGACCCGTGACCCATATGCGGCCCAAGCCAGGGCTAGGCCAGCCTGGACCAGCGACCAGCCGGCTTAAACCATGAGCCAAAACCACCGAACCACCACTAGCCGGAATCCGGCCTAACTCTGACGAAGTTCCGGCAAAAAGTCGCCGACGAATTTCGATCGTGACTCGGAATTCAAGTTCCCATCAATTTTTAACTTGAGAATCTATTCGTAATCGATTTTGCGTTCCAAAATCAATTTTGAGATCGGTTTTGCAATCCAGTGACCCGGA
The DNA here is from genome assembly GCA_009363875.1 of Mikania micrantha. Taxonomy (NCBI): domain Eukaryota; kingdom Viridiplantae; phylum Streptophyta; class Magnoliopsida; order Asterales; family Asteraceae; genus Mikania; species Mikania micrantha. The sequence goes on from CM018689.1 coordinate 2,222,163, forward strand.
ATTCAGTTTGTCGTCGGGTTTTAACATCAGATCCTATTATTGATCAATTTCGCATTCCGAACTCAGTTTTAAGATTACTTTTGTAATCTGGAAACCATTTTTAATCAAGAAGCTGATTAAGACTTCGCTTTCGATACGAAAATCAATCGGCTATCAATTATTCAATTTTTAATACAATTTCAATGCAAACCCTATAAATTACCAAAATCAAAGATTTTAACCACACAAATCAAATGATACTCGTATCGAATCAATTCCGGACACACTTGTAGTTCAAGATCAGCTCGATAGTCTGGTTTGTCAAATCCTTGACAATGAATGTCCAGGAATGTCTCGATAAACGAAACCAGTTACAGTAACTCATAGAAACTTAACCAATTGCAGAATTGGAACCAATGAACTAAAACATCACATTTGAGGACTGTTTATTGCTTTTTCTACATCCCAGGTGAGTTTCATGAAACCTCTTTTACTTTTCAAGTTTATAAATATCAGGGAAACTTTACTGAAATCTTTCCAAACGTATGATATGCTTAGGAATATCATATGACTACTTGATTGTGGATATCATGGGATAATAGTACGGTATCAATGTGAATATCAAAAGTCCTCATATATCAAACTGTATCTAGTTAACTCATGTGGGGCCGAACGAATAAACAAAGGCAGTACTATATGGCTAACAACCCTATGCTGGGATGATTGCATCTCCCCCGGTGGGAATTCTTGTTACCGTTTCCAATATCAACTTAATGTAGTGAGACATTAAGGCGAGGCATCTATGTTTACCTTCAGGTAATTTCAATATCAATCAGAAAGGAACTAGATATAGGTCACATGAGTATTCTAATCGTGTTAATGTGTACATGTTCATCTTAACAAACTTAATTCTAACGAGGTTTTTGATCAAAATTGAACGAATTGTAAAATCACACAAAAGTAGATCATTTGAACAAGTTTGAAAACATGAGTAGTATTCAAAATTGAATACCCTGTGACATATTAGAATTATTTAGTTTGTAAGATGCTTGGTGTGATTTCCTTTGGCCTATAAGTGGTCATACTTTCAATAAAAGCCCCTAGGAAAGCTAGACGGGTCCCACAGTACCTCGGAGATTTATACAAATAGCGTTCCTAGACAGGAATTATAACCACAGGTAGTACAGTCTTCTAGGTAAGACATATCCACCTCACAACCTTAATTCTAACATGATCTTAAAATCAATATTGGGATTCCTATATCATTTAAGGAGTAATCATAGACAATAAGTCTAATGAGTTTGAATGCCTAACCTCTTAGAATTGTTTGCGCATACATGAATTGTTAGGGAAATTTCTAAGGCAATTTTTTAATAAGTAAATCCCATAATATAATGTTATCCTACTCTAAGGAATCCTTAACTAAGTGCAAGCAAGACATAATAACAACTATGTCATTCTTCTATGGTAACATATATAAAAATAGAACACAATGGATATTATTGCACCTAGCACATAAGCAAGTAATGAACATGCAGTGATAATATGAGATAACTCATATTTGGGTAAGCTTTATTATAGAATAGGCCACCATTTTCTAATAACCTAGATCCCTATAACCAAGGCTCTCATACCAATTTGTCACACTCGATCGACATCGGAATATGTCGTGGCGTGACTTCAACTGTTCATTAGCTCATGGAGATATTAATACGTTTGAATAATTAAAGCGTTCATTATCAGTCAACTCAAACAAAACATACATTAACTTTATACATACAATCCATAACAATTACATTACAATAGACATAACATTCAAATTACAATTGAATACTAAAACATTGTTTATAAATTTAACTAGGTTTACTAAATCCTATCTTATGTATTCATCTTAACCTGTTACATATGTAAAAATTGGTTTTGGGTCAACTATATGAATAGTTGGTAAGTATAACATATAGTTTAAACAAATGTTTTAAAATTAAATGAAGCATTATAATTAGACTATCTAAATTAGAATCTAAGCAAATATGTCACACCCCGACCGACGGCGGAATACGTCAAGGCGCGATAACGACTGTTCATTAGCTCATGGTGCTATTAATAAGTTTGAATATTACATCATCCATTATTAAAATTAAACCAAACATTTATTGAATACAATGAACAATTACAAGCATTCAATGATTTACAATGAATAATATATCATTAGCCTAAACATTGTTAAGAATTATACTAGGTCCTCTAAGCTTATCATATGTCTTCTCCACAGTCTTCACCTAATGTAACATCTGTATATTTAGTCATGGTAATCATTAACAGGAACAAAATAGTGTGCAATCATATTCTATGTGTCAATGGGATAGTGTTAGTGCGTAGTGTCATGACGAATAATAAAACAAATGAATCATTTAAACAAAATCGTAATGCGTAAGTGAGACTTGGTATCATTATGGGTGACGATCCATAAAGATATCAATGTTAAACTTATTGTTACGAGTAAACGTTAACAAATACATAAAATGACCAAAAACGTATATAATTACGGGTATACACATATCTATATTCGTTAACGATTCTAAAACATACGAACATTTCAAATACGTAAAATATTATATTTTATATCTTTTTACAATTTTGGAACTCATCAAAAACAAACCAAAATCTAAAATGCAAAACTATACAATAATTACGTAATTGTTACGTCGCGTACATAAAAATACGCGAAACCGAATCCGATCGAACCCGAACACGATGGGAACCTGGGGTATAAGGGCATGAAAAATCCTCATTTATTGCCCCAACCACCATATTTCTACTCTCTCTCTACAAGTTCGTCACTTTCTCTCACTACTCTCTCTAGAAATCCCACCTTCAATCTCACTCGTTTTTCAACGGATTTGTAAGATCTTGGTGTCTACGGAATGTTCTTAAGGTGTACATCAAGAAAGTACCAAGGATCAGAGCTCTACACATCTAAATTCGAGCAGGTTTGAGCTTCAACCTTTGGTTTTAGGGTTTTCTCAAAACCCATTCAATCTAAAACTGGATTTCAGACTTTCCCACTCAAGAACAGAACTTGAAATCGACTTAGGAACACTTGGGAAAGCTTGGATTGAATTTATTAACAGCTGGCATGGTCGATAGTATCACCTGGGATTAGTATCGATGGAAGAAAGTGATGGCAGCTAGTATCGACACAAGAACAACATGAGCTGATCTTATGTCGATAGTATTAAGTCTGATGGGGTTCTAGGATGGCCAAGTAGTATCGAAAAAGATGGTATCGACAATTCCAAGGGTGACCAGAATAACCTATGATGATATTACCAAGTTCGAAGCTGCTCATGGTCGATACTAAGCTGCCATCATCGATGGGCTTCATCTCACACCAACCGAGTTTACCATCGATGTTGAACACCCAGGGGGCTTATTAACCATGGAATATTTTTAGCATAACCTTTACAAACATAATCCAAGTGGGATGGTGTTGGAGAACAATCAATACGATCGAGTTAAGGTGCTTCTTTGGGGCTGGAATGTGACATCCTGTTTTAAGAATATATAAATAAAATACTCTTGTTTATAATTAAAATATTCTTACTTAAAAATATAATGATAGTAACGGTCATTTGAATCATAAGGTCCCGGCTAATGAATAAAATAGTTTATTTTATAAAATACGAGTATTCGAGACTATAAAAGTAAAAATATATGTTCAAAATTTTTAGCATTCGTTGCAAATAGCTATAAGGATATATTAAGCAAATAGTTTATTTTAGGAATAGAAAATAAACGCTTCAAGAATCATCCTTGCAAATAGATATAAGGATATATTAAGCAAAAACGCTGCCCAAATTTATATTGAAAAGTTCTAAGCTGTCGCTCAGCCAACAAAAAATTCAGGTGAATGCATTTAAGTTCTTTTTAAATATAAATGAATTTTTGAGCATGGTTTGTTTAAACTTTGACGCATAAAGAGATACTACGTGACCAACATTTAGGCTATTAGTATACGTATGATTTGCAAATTGTATCCGCTTATGGATTAAATTCCCATACGGGCTGGTATAGGTGGGTTGGAAGGTTAAACGTAAGACGTACTCCGCAGGCAACTTAACCAGTGACCAGCTGTGGGCCGGAGGGAACAAAACGTAAGACGCGCTGCGCTGTAGTTCCTAACCAGTGACAATTATAAACCAGTGTATGCAGTAGTTGTATCGATCAGTGAAATAACCTGCTAAATGCGTAAATTGCCAATAAAAATTATGGTTAAAGGACCGAACATGCTATGCTTACATATCGAGTCTGTTATTTGTATTCACCAACATTATGTTGACGTTTTATTTTCAAAAACTTTTCAGATAATAATGAAATGTAAAAGAGAAGCAAGATTAGAGATTCTTGGCCTATGATGCCTTGAATAGGATCTTGTGGTGAGACTATGGAGCTATTGGAGATATGCCTCCAAGTCATGTATAAACCGAATATTATAAAATGATATGAAATTATTTTTAAAATCTGGTTTACAATAATATGTAATGATGGTGTTCATACCTATGCGTATGAAATTTTATGAAATCCTGAAAAGTTATTTTTGAAAAGTTATTTACAAATAACGAAAGATAGTTTTTCATGCCTATGCGTATGAATCATTTAGAAACGATGAAATATGATTTTCGCATCTATGCATGTGAATTATTTATGAAATTTGAAAAGTAACGATTTTTGCTACGTAAAGATATGAATTCATAAAACAACGCCTTCGCTTAAAACATATGAAAAAGAGTAGAATAGTATTTTTTTTCAAATACTATGAATGATTGAAATAACATAGTGAATCTTTATGATAGCCTATAAGCTAAATTATGATGAATTTTTATTAGACCTTGTCAAATATCTTATTTCGTAGACAATGTCTAGAAATCTAAACAATAGCGAACCTTCTGAAAACACACGAGGGCGAAAGAAAACACAAGGATATCATTGAAACCGTGACTCAGAATGCTGAGATACAATGAATGATTGTGAAATGAATAAAAGATACGATTCTGTCAATAATCGCTAAAAAATGAAAATTCGAATCTCGCGAAAACAATAACAAAGAAAACGATGCATCTAAAATGAACAATAAAAATTATGAAGCTTCTAGTTTGAAAAAATCCGAAATTAAGGAATGTTAGTGTAAAACATTCCAGTCTTGTAAACCTTCTAAGTTCGCTGGAACGGAAGGAGTTGTCATACCATCAATATGTATTGAATCGATTAAGGCAGTATTTGCTATCATCAAATGTGCCGATGAAGATATAGTTGTATATACTTTGAATTTCATTTAAAGATGTAGCTTTAGAATGGTGGAATTCCATTATTCAAATCAATGGAAGAACCAATGCGTATGCTATGACTTAGGAATGCTTTCGAGCCGGGTGACTCTAAAATTTTACCAAATGAACGAAAAGGAATAAATCAAGAGAAAATTCTTGAGTCACAGCATGGTCGGTGCTAGGCATCAAGAATACACTGCTAATTATTTTCAATATACTCAATAGGTCCCGCATATTGTGACACCAGAATAATATCTTTTCAGTCGTTATATATGGGAGTTAGTAAGTGAAATTCGTGACATGGTTAAGGCTGCTATGCCTCAGACCATGGACTCAGCCGTTGGGCTGGCATGGTCCTAAATTGGACAAATTAAGTGGAATTAGCAGTGTTGGTGGTTCGGGAGTAAAAGCGGTTTCAAATACAAAGAAGACTACTTGAGCTTTTGTTCATAATATTAAGAAAGCTGCAGACATGCCAGGTGACATTACCAGCATGTTTATTGTCAACAATGTTTATGCTAAGGTCTTGTTTGATTCTGGAGTAAACAAAAGTTTTATTGATCCTGATTTTTGTAAGACTGTAAATGAACCAATAACGAAACTTGATAAAAGTTATCTGGTAGAAACCGCTAATGATGATATAGTTAAGATAAATGAGGTTTAGTAAACTGTAAGGCCACTCTCATTAAACATGATGAATCAGATATGCAAACCTTATCCGGATAAGTTCATCATTTTATTCATTGATAATATTCTTATTTATTCAAAAGCACATGAGGATAATGCAAAACATCTTAGAACTCTACTTGAGTTACTATGATGTGACAACCAGTACCAGATCGTCCGCCAAGTCCGTACGGTACGTGTACTTTCGCTATTTACTATGTGTAAATACAATGTGTAAACAGTTGTGTGACAACAGGACTAAGAGAAAAAATAATAGTTGTATGTGTTTAAGCGAAAATTTAAATACAGTAAATACAACAACTCATGTGAAACAACAGGGTGAAAACAAATGACAAAAGCATATCGGTTGCGATCTGATGTCCACAAATAATAGGAATCAGATGGCCGACAATTCAGTGAGAAAGCAATGTGAATTCAATGATAACAATGTGAAAATAGGCAAGTTAGTTGAGTCCACCAGTGAGGAAATGCAATTTAAATGACAATTCAGTATCGTTTACTAATGATTAACTGACAGTGTGTTTGCGCGAGTGACGATTCACACAAACACATATGTGGTTTTAATATTCTAAATGATGACTGAAAAGTAGAAAACAAAAATCAGAAAGTGAAATTGTTGTCGGATTCGTTCGGGTGACGATTCGAACGAACACGCGCGATGGCGGAACGATCTGACGAAACGAAACGACAAAACGATCTAATAATAATAAAATAAAAGAATTAAAAAGATTTACTAGGAATAACCACTTCAAGAATGTAAAAATAAAACCCATTTTATTTAAACTCGTAAAATACGCGATTATGTTCCGGAAACGTAACGAAAACAAGAACCAAGCAACCGAAACGAACCCGAACACACACGTGGTATAAAAACCTTGAATATTTTCATTTCTTCATTTAATCCATTCACCTACACCCTTCTCTCTCTAAAATTCGGCTCACCTCTCTCTCTCTCTCTAAGATTTCATCACAAAAACAACAAGATCTCCCTTGTTTCTTAACCAAATCTTACAAATAAGCTATCAAATCGAAGCCCTTGACATTCCTTACACAAAAGTACAACAGATCAGGGGTGGAAATCACTGAATCGAAGGTAATATGGGCTGCAAGTTTCGGATTTCTAGGGTTTTGACAAATCAAACACCCCTAAGCTTTAAAATCGGTGTAAACCCTTCAACCCATGTAGAAACCACTAGAATGAAGCTTGATCAAGAGAAACACCTTGCAGAAACCATGGCCTCGAAAGGGGATGGCATGAGTGTTTCGGTTTCAGCTCATCCGAATGGAGCTGTGCGAAACAAGTTGAGGGCCTAATGGCCATGCGAAGCCAGTTAGGGGAGAAGGAGCTTCTTCGGCCGAAGGGTTACCTGGTTTGTCCCCCACTTCGCACGAAAGGAACTACTCATTCGCATGGTTCTTCATTCGCATGGGTTCTCAACGGCTGATCATCATCAGTCGCATTAATACTTCATTCGGCCGACCACACTTATTCGCATGTATCATCCATGCAGTTCTCATGCCCATTCGCACAACAGCTTTGGTTATGCCATAGTTGTGTACACGTGGGTAGTATGGGTGGATGAAGAACCATTAGGGTTGCGGGTAATGATAACCAGATTTAAACTTAACTAAGCCAATGAGTTCAACACTTAAAACCATTATAATCTATGAATGTGGGGATAATCATCATAGATGTTAAGATACATGGGTCTTATAGAACAAAACCAAGACTATCTAAATCTTTTTGGTAAGTAGTTAATTAGTAGTTTTGGAAACTACTATCATATTAACATTTCAAATAAAGATAATTTTTGGTTAATTCCAAGTGACATTCTAAGTTTCGCACTTAGAAAACAAGTTGATTTTCGAAATGACATCGTTTTTCAAAACCCTAATTCAAGACTAAAACATTAACAACAGGCACCTTAATATAATAACAACTAACCTTAAACGGGTTAAGTGTTATTGTATATATAACCTCACAAGTGAACTAGGACAAAGAGATAACAAGGGATTACAAGCGTTAGCCAACTTTAGGGCTAACACACACATATACCCATAACTTATGCTTATAAGTTGCACACAATTGGAATCAATACAGGATCGTGAAAACAACATAACAAAAACAACAAGCGCGTGTATTTTGTGATTCTTAGTCAACCACTACAAGATTCAGGTGAGTTCATACGCCCCTTTTCTAATCTTTTGATTTTAAATTGCGGGGCTGAGAAACATGCTAAATCTTTTATTTACTTAAAAATTTTAGTACAATAATTCATACATTCTATGATTTAGATAATATTGAGTTATCTTTATTATCTTAATTATTCAAGATCAATGTGTATGCTTGTGTGTGCATCAACAACTATGACAATTCAAGGATGTTTCATGATAATATAACTTCATGAAATCATCCGAATATCTAAATAACTTATGTGAAATAAGATTTGATCTTATAACGCTTCGTTATATACAATGAGATAACAACGTGATAACATGAGACAATTACAAGTGATAACGAGAATGATAATCATGATTACATAATTTCATGACGATAATATCATTCACTACATTTACTAACATTGTGTAATAAGACAAGTTCTTATAACACTTTGTTAAAGACTATGAGAACACATAAAACTTAGAATAGACGACATCAAGATGATGACAAAGGGTGAACATAACGACAATTGATTACTATTAAACTGTTTGTATTATATCACAACAATCATGTGTTCATGAGATCATGTTCATTCGTAAGTCCCTTGCAAGATAATCGTTTACCAGTTAATTTAGTGCGACTAAACCGACGATAACGTAGTGGTACCATAGGTTTGACAAACCGCCGGCGAGTGAGGTCGGTGTTGGTCGTAACATTATCATTGGCCGGTATCGTATGACCGGTAACAGGGTGGCATCAGTCAGGTTTGGTAAACGACACATGGTGATATTAATCTACAGTAACTAATTGTAATTAAATCCTTCGATTCTATTGACTGGTAGACTGAGGAATTGACTTTCTCTCATGTCATATTACTGGTAATAGTTTCATTGAAGGCACTGAGACTACAAATGGGATAGAGGTAAATCGGATGCATTGTGGTCTGATTACGTGAGAACCACAATGGATCCCATTTAGGCTTTATACATTCAATATTGAGAACAACATCAATAAGTTAACTGTCACTCCTATTATTAGAAGTGAATTACAGTTAACCCTACAATTGAGAGAATAATAATAAGGATAAGATTTTGATAAATCTATTTTCCTTAAAACACTGAGGGTTTATCATTACTTAGGTTTTGATAACTAAATTCCCTCATATTCTTTTATTCTATACATATATAATTACGGGTGATGAACACAAATCAAGGGCGAATATCAAATGGGGTGAACACATGTGAGATAGAAATGGGTATCCATAGTTGTATTGCAAGTGGTGTTGAATTCTGTTAAGCGTGTGGTGGGATGTCGGCTGGGGCTTGTTCCCCTACGTATGCCTTATATATAAGCATGCTTGATTGGATGAAATACTAGTTGTAAGTATAACTACGGAGAGGACATTGTGTGAGAAAAATGAGACAATTATCAATGAGACTTGTGTATGACAATGTGATTGTGTATGACACAAATAAGTGGTTTTCAATTACTAAACTTATGAACTCACCAACCTAGTGTTGACTTTGTTTAAATACATGTTTTCTCAGGTGATGAACAGGTCTAATCATCAGACTCAGGACTTAAACTAGTGGACTTTTAGAAGACTTAGCTTCATTTTGTGTTGTGCATATTTTGAATGACAAAACTTTGAATCATCTTTCGTAAATCTTGTGCAGATACAAGATAGAAAACTCAATGATTCTTTTTGGGTAGAATTACTTAGTTAAATTATGAACATAACAATGTAATTTAACTTTGTAATTCCGTATCAATGTCACGTTAGCATTTCTCATTTACATATCATGTGCCATGTAAACAATCTGATCATTTCGATTATCACACAATATCGCGCCTCGAGAACCTTGCACCCGACGGGAAAGTCGATCCAGCCCGCCGTCTTGGGGTGTGACATATGACAAGAGAAATTGTATGCGAAATTATCTAAATGCGACTTTTGGCTAACATAGGTACAATTTCTGGGGCATGTTATTAGTTCTCATGGTATTCAAGCAGATCCATCAAAAATAGAGGCTATAACCAAATGGAACCCTAAGTCACCAACAAAGGTGCAGAGTTTCTTAGGCTTGGACGGTTATTATCGTCGATCATTCAGAATTTCTCCTAAATAGTCGTTCCTCTCACCTCATTGACTCAAAATCTATAAAATTTGAATGGGGTCCCAAGTAAATTGAGGCCTTCCAAATTTTTAAAGAAAGGTTAACTCATACTCCAATCCTTGCATTACCTGAATGCGTTAAACACTTTGTTGTCTATTGTGACACTTCTCACAAAGGATTAGGATGCGTACTGATGCAACAAAACAAAGTGATTGCCTATGCATCACGTCAACTAAAGTCTCACAAAAAGAATTATGCAACTCGTGATCTGTATTTCGGCGCCATAATCTTTGTAGTTATAAAGACACTATTTGTACGAAGTTCATTTCACAGTTTATATTGATCATAAAAGTTTAAAATATATCTTTAGTCAGAAGGATGTGACAGACTTGTAATAGCCCTGTAGGTGAAAGCTTTTCACTTCAAACATCTTATGAATACGAAATCTAACCCATTTTCTTACAAATGCCAAACGAGTCAAAGTTTATGGTTTTTATGAAATGAACTTCTTCAATCTACTTGATTGAGGTTAGTTAAACCAAACATATTGTAAACCACAACAATATTAGTAAGACAAGTTTTCATTCTATGAAGTTACAAAATAACTCAATTATGTGTCACATTCATGACGTAGGGTAATCATGCAAGGCAAATTACCGTTGCGGGTGCACACTGAACGATAATTTACAGTAAATATGAATCCTGCTGTAAGGGACAATTGACACAATCATAACAAATTTTGAATATAAATCCTAAAATAATTAAATATGCAACAACAAAGTAGGATCGAGACATGAAACGACTATGAATGTGAAATTCTCTATCACAAAAGAAATACGAATGTGGTAATAGATGCTTAAGCCGAAAGGAGGCAAAGAAACTAAAAAGAGTATGGGCCTAAGGCTTGAACTACAACTTAATTTAATAAATCAGATTAAAGAAGCAGAAAAACAAGCCCAAAAAGATGAAAACAAAGATTGAAGAAATGAAGGGCATGACTGAGCAATTAGTCAAAGGAGATGATAAAATTCTCCGAATGAACACAAGAATCTGACGGATTAAGAAAAATAATATTAGAATAAGATCATAAATCCAAATATATGATGTACCCAGGAAGTGATAAAATATATAAAAATCTCAAAGAAAACTATTGGTAGATTGGCATGAAGAAAAATGTAGCCGCATATGTTGCAAAATGTTTGGTTGTTCCCAAGCAAAAGCTGAACCTTATAAACCTCTTGGTATGTTGCAATAAGTATAACTAAATGCTTGGAATTAGAAAATGATAACCATGGATTTTATAACTAAGTTTCCTCGAACCAGTAAGGGGAATGATATGATTTGGGTTATCATTTATAGACTGACCAAGTCTGCTTATTTCCCACAAATTAAAGAAAACTTACAATATGGATAAATTAGCACAACTATACGATAATGAGATTGTATCCTCACACAATGTGTTTCACGTTTTTAAATCGATGAGTGAAGAGAAAAAAAATCAAACGCAAAAACTTGATATTAGTTAAGGATAAGTGGAACTGCAGACGTGGCCCTGAATACACATGTGAACTGGAGTTATAAATTGAGAAATAAATATCCCCACCTACTTCAATAATCTCGAGGACGAGATTAACATAAAGGTGGGGAGGGTGTGACATCTCGTTTTAAGAATATAAATAAAAAATACTCTTGTTTATAATTTAAATACTTAATTAAAAATATAATAATAGAAACGGTCATTTGAATCATAAGGTCCCGTCTAATGAATAAAATAGTTTAGTTTATAAAATGCGAGTATTCGAGAGTATAAAAGTAAAAATAAATGCTTAAAATTTTTAGCATTCGTTTTAAACGAATAGGTAGTATAAAACAATTATTAGAAATAATCGGTGTCTAAACAACCGTTAAGATTAGTCAAAAGTCGGTTAAATAATAATAATAATATTAAAATATATTATATTTGGATCTGATTCGTTTTTAACGAAACTTTGGTCGAAATGTAGAGAAAAATGAGCAGATTCTACTCATATATTTATAATTTTATAAAACACAAAATTTTAAAAGTTATAAAAGAAAAAAAATTAAACTAAACTAAATTACTTATAATAATATAATAATGATTATTATATAAAAAGAAAAAAAAAATGAGATAAGTGAACAATGTGTGTAATGTAGTGGATTTAAGTGTAACTTGATGTGTGCAGATGTCACAATTATAAAACTAACTTCACAGGGAATATTCAAAATAATAATAATAATATTAATAAATTGAATTAAGAAGATAAATTCTTATGATGAAACGTTGAGGCAAATAGATACACCGACATAATTGAGTCGGCTAACCATACCTATATAAATACATACATTGAAGCATTCTGTCTCAACTTCAATATCCACATTTTCAAGTTTGAATTATTGAGTACATGTTAGGAGGAGAAAAAAAATAAGCTATTCGAAAGAAGTTATCCTCCAAGATATTTACAAAGAATAGAGGATTTAGAAGGAACCAACCAATATCTATTGAGAAGTTGGTACGTTAAGAAGTTGGTACGCGATTAGGTATGTATTTCTATCTCTTAGTTTATTCATAAATTTATGTTTTTGGATATTATTAACTAATAGGGTTAGGGTTAAGATCCGATCCCTATATATAAAATAGTGTGTTGAACTTAAGATCTATTTTAGGAATAGAATATAAACGCTTCAAGAATCTGTAACGACCGGTTTTAATGGTCATGTGTATGTATGTATTCGTACTACTCAAAAAAGGGGAAAAATGTAACTACGGGTGAAAACCGTGTGAAAAACGGAGTTCCTGATTCTCCGGAATCGTAAAAAACGAGAAAAGTACAAAGGTATCTTGTTCTGGGACACTTCGCGGTACGCCAAGGTGGTTCGGAGGTTCCTTAGCGTTACGCTAGGAGTCCAAAATATCTTTTGGACTCCGAATTTCTTCGCGATACGCCAAGAGCTCTTGAGCCCCTTTTGGCGGTACGCGACGAGTGTGGCGGTGCAGAATCAGATAAAATTCCAAAGATTTTATGCAAACTTATCTTTTTCTTTTTCTCTTTGAACTCAGACTTCCCAAACTATCTTATGGTCGATTTTGATCATACAAATATTGATCTAAAGCTACAGGAGCCCAGATTAAGCTGAAGATTGATTCTACGTTATTGGATCGTCGTATTGCAACCAGAATTTGTTCAAAAGGGTAACGATTCGATCTCTCCTACTGGTTTGATAGTATATGGATTAAATATAGTTTTGAACATAATAAAATGATTATTGTGGTTGATTATTGCCTAGATGATGGCTTGGAATAATTAGAAACGAAGAACTCGATATTTTAACGGTGAAATCTTTGTTTTGATCCATTATAATGTCTGGTTATCATGAAAACCATATCATTGTGTTTGATAACTAGTAGGATGGTTAAATAATGGTTATGATGGCTTTGGATCATTCTTTGGAATGATAGGTCGGATTCAAGTGTTTGATAAATGTTCGAGATTTGAAAGTTAATGATTTTGGCATAAATATGTTAATTATAAGTTGTATCTTGACTCCTAAATGCCACATAATATTGAATGAGATTCAACTGAGTTTGAATCAATATGTATGGGTGTTGCGTGTATTGAAACTAGTTGTATACAAGTTAATTGCAATTAGGTGTCGGTGGTGGAAGTCAAGAGACAAGTCACAAAAGATGGAATTTTGATAACTTGAATATGACTAAGAACATGGGTAGAATAATTTCTGCGCATGAGTTGTTGATAAAAAGCCTCAATGAGGTTTTGATTAAGTATGAAAAGTAAAATATGTCAAATGAACTAGATTACATAAATAGCACAAGTTGTGTGTTCATGTTATTAAATCTTGTTATATGTGGATATATAATAGGAAGAGGAGGTGAATCTAGTTCTAGAAGACCTGGAAAGGAATTGGAGATTGTTGACAGCTCTCCAAATCAAGGTAAGTTACCCATTTTGTTGAACTTGTAGTTGTAGGATTGGATGAGTCCACACTACATGTATTTTTTCATTTAGCATATATGTGATTTGTTGTTTTAGTTGAATTTGATACAAATGGTTAAGGTTAATGTGGTTATTGTAGTTGAATGATTTACAAGGGTGTGGACATTCAACTAGTGATCATGGTTGAGCTGATTTACAAAAGTGTAAACAACCATCATAATGTAAAGGTAATGATCTACAAAAGTGTAGACATTAAACTGGCTGTATGCATGCTTTGATTCACAATAGTGTGAACATAAGACTTGCGAAGCTAATGTAGTAGATTCAGAAAAGTGTGAACAAAAGATGATCTACAAGAGTGTAGACATCCAATTTCAAGAGTCAAATTATTTAAGTTTGACTTATGGGAAATATGATGCACAAATTGGAGTTTTTGTGCACATATGTGTTGTGCTAAATTATAATGGTTGAGCATGAATGGGAGATTTAAGGGGTTTTGGGTGAAAACGACCCGTTAGTAAATTGTTTTGTGTTTGATTGAATAATGTTACCAAATTATATTTGGAACATTATTAGTGTATCCATATGGTATTATGGAATACACTTGAGGAAATAGTGGGGTGAACTTACTTAGTTCTAACGAACTAATGGTGATTTAAATGTGGTGTTTACAGGTACAAAAGAGTCGGGTGAGCGGTGAAGGAGATCGGAATCGAACATGAAGGCTCGGATGGTGGTTTTAAACTTAATAACCAAAAGTTTGTGAAACATTTGTGTAATAAATGTTTTTTGGAGTATGTAAACATATTTAAACCTTGTTTAACATGTGTTAGCAAATAGTATGTATATAGATGTATAAATCACAAAAGTTTTTGCTGAGACCTAAACGTAGTTTGTTAAATAATGTTTTAAAATGTCCGAAAGGGACATAAAGTGATACGGGTGTTACAAGTTGGTATCAAAGCCAACTGTTTGATGGATTTGAGTGCGTCATGAACACTTAAACTCAAACCATTGAGCTCTTGATAGATGAGGAGAGCCGTTCGATCCGAAATCCGATCACAAAGCCGAATTCACCAGGTATTATGTATCTGTTAATTGTTGCATAGTGATATGTGATATGGGAAATTGTCTTGTTACAAACCAATATTCCTAACTTGTGTGAAACAGTGAACGTAAGGACACGGGTATATGTGCATATTTTGCTATACCTGGCCAGTTTAGTAACATATACACGATATGAACGTATCTTTAGGAACATTATTTCATATTAGCATATGAAAGATTTGGTAAGATGTTAGGATTTGGTATATGTGATCAGTTAGAATCACAATTGTGTCATTATTTGTTTAAATAATTGAGTAATTCACAAAAGTGTGAATATTCAAGAAAGACACATAAATATGTAGTGTATAAATCTGATAGGGATGAGTATGTGGTTTGCATATATGTTTAATATATATGTAAAACTAATGATGTGTTTAACCTATTTCAGTCATAAAACGACTGAGAAACATAACCCAGAGGGGTTAGGTCATGAAAAAGAACATCTCACCGAACTACAAGTGATGGTAAGGGAAGTGGTAGCCAAAGCATTTGAAGCTACCTTACCAACTCATCTAGATGGAATAAAAGCTTCATTAAAGAATTTTATACGTGAAGAGTTTGCAACTCTTAAAGATGAAATAGGTGGGAAGAAACATTCTAAAAAGGTTACTTACAAAGAGTTTGTAGCTTGTAAACCAACTGAATTTAAAGGTGAGGTAGATCCATTGTTGAGTCAAAGGTGGATTTCTGACATGTAAAGTACTTTTGAAACATGTCATTGCGATCTGTCTGATGAGGTTATGTTTGCTGAAAACCAACTGAAAGATCGAGCAAAAGATTGGTGGGAACTTCTTCGAAAGGAGAAGGGTCGGGATGGCATAAAGGATTTGACTTGGGCTACATTTAAGGAGTTGCTCCTTAAACGATTTTGTTCTCAAGCTACCATTGATAGAATTACTGAGGAGTTTCTTCATATGAGGCACAAGGAGGAGGATATAGACACTATTACTGCAGTGTTCTTTGATAAAGCCAAATTATGTCCTGATCTTCTTAGAACTAAACGAGTGTGGATTAACAGGTACCATAACATGTTGAATGCTAAGTACCGGGAGTTTCTCATACCATCCAAGTTTGAAACTTTTTCTGAATAAATTGATTGTGCTCGTGAATGTGAACTAGATTTGAAGAGACAAGAAGATCATAGGGAAAAACGAAAGGTGGAAAGGGATATGGGATCCTCTAAAAAGGGGAAATTTGCTATTCCACTAAAAAAGTCTAGTTCTTTGAAAGAAGCTAGACATTGCTTAATTTGTGGAAAGAAACATGCTGGGGAGTGTAATTTTAAATCAGTAGTATGCTATAAATGTGGCAAGTCGGGGCATCTTGCCTCTAAATGTGCTAGTGCACTTAATCTGTGTTACAACTGTTACAGACCGGGTCACCGACAAAGTGAGCGCCCAGAATTGAAAGGGTCAGGTCAAGGAAATGTGGGAAGTGGGTCATTCAAGACTCAAGGTAGTGGCAAGAAGGTTGAAATACCCACACCAAAGGGTAGAGCCTTCAAAATTACAGCAGAAGAGACCAAAGCCACTTTAGACGTGGTGACAGGTACTTTTCATATTAATTCCATGCCTGCTTATGTATTGTTTGATTCTGGATCTAGTCGTTCTTTTATATATGTGAAGTTTGTGAATCGTCATTTGTTTGTATTAGCTAAGCTACCTTATCCATTAGAGGTAGAAATAGCTGACTCTAAGAGTTTCTTAGTGTATGACATATATCATAGATGTAAACTCACCATAGATGGTGTGAATTATGAGGTTGATTTAATTCCAATGATCTTGGAAGAGTTTGATGTTGTGATTGGGATGGATTGGTTGTCTAAATATGGAGCCAACATTGTATGTAACCGCAAGGTTATTCAATTAATATCTCCGGGTGGTTATGAAGTATGCATTCAAAGAGAGACGAGGTGGAACCATATTGTGCTCTCAAGCTAAAGCTATGAAGTGCATGAACCATGGAGGTCAGTCATTCTTAGCTTATGTGCTTAATGCAGAAAAGAAGATAAAGTAACTTAATGATGTTCCAGTGGTCAGGGATTTCCCTGATGTATTTTCGGATGATTTACTAGGAATTTCTTTTGATAGAGATGTTGAGTTTAAGATTGCTTATTCCTGGAGCTAAGCCCATAGCTAAAGCTCCATATCGTTTGGCACCATCTGAAATGAAGGAATTGATGACACAGTTGTAAGATCTATTAGATAAAGGCTTTATCTGTCCGAGTATCTCCCCGTGGGGTGCACCAATTCTTTTCGTTAAAAAGAAAGACGGAAGCCTTATAATGTGTATCGACTATAGAGAGTTGAACAAAGTGTGACAACCAGTACTAGATCGTCCGGCAATCCGTATGGTATGTGTACTTTCACCTTTTACAATGTGTAAATACAATGTGAATAACAGTTGTGTGACAACAGGACTAAGAAAACAAATAAAAGGTGTATGTGTTTAAGGGAAAATTTAAATACAGTAAATACAACAATTAATGTGAAACAACAGTGTGAGAATAAGTAACGAAAACATATCGGTTGCAATCTGATCTTCACAAATAACATAAATCAGATGGCCAATAATTCTATGAGTAAACAAGGTGAAACAAGTGTGATTATGTGCAATTAGGTGTGTTTAATTGAGTCCGTCAGTGAGGAAATTCAATGCAAAACAGAAATTCAGTATCATTTCGGAATAATAAACCGACAGAGTGTTTGCGTGGGTAACAATTCACACAAACATATCTGTGGGTTTAACGTTCTAAATAATGACTGAAAAGTAGAAAACAAAAATCAGAAAGTGAAACCGTCGTCGTATTCGTTCGGGTGACGATTCGAACGAATACGTGCGAAGGTGGAACGATCTAACGAAACAAATAAAATAAACGTTTCGAAACAATAAAATAAATAAAAGAATTATAAAATATTTACTAGGAATAATCACCTTAAAAAGATTGAAATAAAACTATTTTAATTAAATTCGTAAATTTCGTAAACGCAACGAAAATGAAAACCGAACGAACCCGAACTACCATGGGGGTATAAAAACCCTAACTAAAATTTACTTCCTCATTAAAACACCCACCAACCTCTCTCTCTAACTCTCGTTCATTCTCTCTCTCTCTCTCTCTAGAAATTTCCCCACAAAAATCAAGCAAAAATCTTCATTTCTAGCTCAAATCGCACGAATTTGGTATCCACGCGAAGCTCTCGACATTCTCTACACAAAAGTACAAGGGATCAGGCTTAAAACCCACGGAATCGAACGTAATACGAGCTCTAATGTTAGGATTTCTAGGGTTTTCTACACATCCCACCAAAACCAAACTTTAGCCGATTAAAAACACTCCCACCTCGACCCTACATCATGCAAACAAGTTTTCGCGCCTATATCCACTACAAACCATCATGGAGCTTGACTAAAACTCGAAGAGAGCACCATGGTAGTGCTCGACCACAGCTCGGGCGAATGGGTGCCAACCGAATGAGTCCAGGGCCGAATGGGTCTTCTCGTTCGCATATACACAACCACGAATGAACCACCTGCCGAATGGACCATTCGTGGGTTCTATTCGTATGAACAGACCCTATTCGCACGATAAGAAAATTCGTACCACTCATTGATTCGTACCATCATTCGTTCGTCCGAATCCTTGAGAGCCATTCGTCCAAGGGATTCATTCGCACACCAGGGACACAACAATTTTAAACCAATCTTGTTCGTGTTATACACCAAATGAAAGTAGTACTTAATTTTACTACAAAGTTGATATAATGTTTTTCTATGACAAACTAACACTATCTAAACCCTTTCGTAAGTTGTTAATTAGTAAGTTTTGTAAATTACTACCATATCAACACCTTCAAATAAAGACAACTCTTTTTGGTTAACACCAAGTGATATCCTAAGTTTAACTTGGAAAAACCCTAAGTTTGATATTTGGAAAATAACATAGTCTTTCAAACTTGGACCTGAGGTTGATAGAGTTGAGTAAGATCAAACCTCTAAACAAGAGGAGTACAATATGTTAAACTTAACCTAATTGGTTAAGTGATAGTATGTCCACCATAAGTGAATTAGGGTTAACATATGAAATAATAACTTAAACTTATACATTGCAAACAACATGGAATTAAACACAGGATCATGAACTCAACATCATAACAACAACAACGAGTGTGTGCATTTTGTGATTCTTAGTCAACCACATCAACTACCAGGTGAGTTCATACGCCCCTTTTCTAATCTTTGATTTTAAATGCGGGGCTGAGAAACCTGCCAATCCTTTTATTTACTTAAAAGTTTTAGTGCATTATTCAATTATCATATGATTAGATAATATAGATTTTATCTTTATTATCATATATCATTTATGTGTATGCTTGTGTGTATATGACATGTTAAGATATCAAGGATGAATCATGATAACATAGTTCATGATTTCATCAACACAATAGAATAGCATAAGTTATAAGATTAAATCTTATGACACTTGTTATTATTACAAGGATGAACATGAGATAACACTAAGAAAAATATAATTGACAACACGAATGATAATCAGGATAACAAAATTTTCTGATGATGATATCATTCACCACAGTTATTGACACTGTGTAATAAGACAGGTTCTTATAACACGTTGTTAACACTATGAGAACACATAACACTGAGAACGGGGAAAACATTGAGACAATAACATTTGAGGAACACAATCAATAATTACTAATTAGGACTGTTTGTATTATATCACAACAATCATGTGTTCATGAGTCCATGTACAGTCGTAGGTCCCTACAACTAAATCGTATACTAGTGCGACTAAACCGACGATAGCGTAGTGGTACCATAGGTTTGACAAACCGCCGACGAGTGAGGTCGGTACGTTATTCGTAACATTATCATTGGCCGGTATCGTATGACCGGTAACAGGGCTGCATCAGTCAGGTTTGGTAAACAACACATGGAGATATTAATCTACAGAAACTAATTGTAATTAAATCCTTCGATTCTATTAACTGGTAGACTAAGGAATTGATTTTCTCTCCAGTCATATTACTAGTAATAGTCTCATTGAGGGCAATGAATCTATGAGAAACCAAATCGGATAGAGATAAATTGGAGGCATTGTGGTCTGATTACGTGAGGTCGACAATGTGTACCATTTATGCTCTATGCATTTAGGCCAAGAACAATATAGATGAGTTAGCTATTACTCCTTTATTTAGAAGTAATTATAGTTAACTCTTCACTTGAGAGAACAATAATAAGGATAAGATTCAATAAATTTGTTTTCCTTAAAACGCTGAGGGATTTTCATTACTTGGGTTTTGATAACTTACTTCCCTCATACACTTTTACACTATACTTATAACAATGTGAGTGATGAATACATATGGGATGAATATCAAATGGGATGGACACATGTGGGATAGAAATGGGTATCCATGGTTGTATTTATAAGTGGTATAGAATTCAGTCAGGTATGTGATGGGATGTCGGCTGGGGCTTGTCCTCTACGTATGCCCTATATGTAAGCATGCTTGATTTGGATGAAATACTATTTGTAAGTATAACTATGGAGAGGACATTGTGTGAGACGGATGAGACATTTATCAATAAGACTTGTGTATAACATTGTGATTGTGAATGACAATAAATCAATTGCTTTCAATTACTAAACTTATGAACTCACCAACCTAGTGTTGACTTTGTTTAAATGCATGTTTTCTTAGGTGATGAACATGTCTAGATTACATGCAGCAGGATTAAGCTAGTGGACTTTAGAGGAGACCTAGCTTACTTTTGTGATGTGCATATTTTTGAATGACATAACTCTGAATCATCTTTTGTAAATCTTGTGTAGATACAAGATAGAAACTCAATGATTCTTTTTGGGTCGATTTACTTAGTTAAATTAAGAACATGTATTGTGTAATTTAACTTTGTAATTCTATATCGATGTCATGTTAGTATTTCTCGTTATATATCATGTGCTATCTAAACAATCTGTTCATGTCGATTATCACAACAATATCGCGCCCCGAGAACCTTCCGCCCGACGGGAAAGTCGACCCAGCCCGTCGGCTCAGGGTGTGACAGATTGGTATCAGAGCCATGGTTATAAAGAAGTATAGGTCATATTACTTAAACGGTTTGGCCTAGACTATGGCCTAGGGACCCTTCATGTAGAGAACATAAGACTTAGAATTTTATTTGCATACGTCTTCTGCATTTGATCATTGCACTAACCGATTTTCTTTCGGTTGTGATCAGGATGCCGCCAAGAAGACGTCCACCTCTGTTGCCATCACCACCACATTCACCTCAACACTCACCGACACCAACACCACCCCTTCCTCCACCTCCACTTCCTCCTCCGCATACTCCACCTCATCAACCATCTCCCAACTACGAGTTGGATCTGGCTACTATTGCACTGGCCACCTTGCTGACAAGTAAACTGAGGGAAGTGATTCCTGACATGATGAATCGGATCAACTCCAACAACGGCAACAGTAACAGCAACTTAACTGGTGAAGGCAGCGGGAACACTGGACATCAACAAGACTATTCCTATAAGAGCTTTGTAGGATGCAAGCCACCAGAATTCAGTGGCAATGAGGGAGCCGTCGGCTTGATCCAATGGATTGAGAAGATGGAGACGACCCTCGACATTAGTGGCTGTCCTGAACAGCACAAGGTGAGGTATGCTGCGGGCTCGTTTAACAAGTGTGCTTTGACGTGGTGGAATGCCTAGGTGCAGACCAGGGGGCAAGATGAGGCATTGTCTATACGTTGGGAAGAATTCAAGATTCTGCTGAGAGCTGAGTTTTGCCCGAGAAATGAACTGAAGAAGGTTGAGACGGAGCTGCTCAATCATGTCATGATTGGTGCTGGACATCTGGCCTACACCACCAGATTTCATGAGTTAGCAACATTGGCACACGATATAGTGCCAACAGTGGAGAAACGGATCGAGCGGTACGTCGGTGGATTGCCGGCTTGTGTTCAGGGGCGTGTGATTGCTTCCCACCCAACCGCTTTGGAGATGGCTGTCACTCTGTCATCAACATTGACAGATGTAATGGTTGCCTCTGGAGCACTGAAGAAAGAAGCTGAAGCAGCAAAGGCTGGAAGCTCAAAGAAGCCGGATAAATGCCCAGCAAAGAAACAGGAAAGTGGTCAAGAATTATGTTGCGATCACCACAGGCCACACAACCACAACCACTGCAGATCTAGAGGCCTTACACTGGCACAGCACCACTGTGCAACAACTGCCAGTATCATCATCAACCAACTTCTCAGTGCAGGCAGTGCAACAACTGTGGGAAGTTTGGTCATTGGGCCACTCAATGCAAGAGCACGGGGGCTCAGAACAGGAACAAAAATGCAGCAGTTACAGTTGCTGTTGCTGACAACAGGTCTTGCTACACTTGTGGTGAACCTGGACATTTCTCGCGGGATTGTCCCAAGAGAATGCAACCCAGGGCTCAGGTAGCTAGAGTACGAGCTTTTCAGATCGGAGCTGCTGCTGCACGATAAGACCCGAATGTGTCACTGGTACATTCCTCTTATCTGAGTTTTATGCATCTATATTATTTGACACTGGTGCGGATCAGAGTTTTATCTCATCCGATTTTGTATGCCAACTTAATAATGTTGAGGAATCTTTGGACTCCCCTTATATCATCAAGGTAGCAAATGGCAAGAAGATAACAGTTAACACGGTATTTAGTAACTGCCCATTGACACTTGATGAGCACACATTTTCCATCGATTTGATACCGATGGAGCTGGGCAGTTTCAACATTATTGTCGGGATGGACTGGTTGTCCCTTAACAGGGTTGAAATCATCTGTTCCGAAAAGCTATTACATATTCCAGTGGAGAATAATCAGATGTTGGAAATTCATGGGGATCAAGCAAATCGCAGTGTCAAATTAATATCGTGCATGAACGCACACAAGTGTCTAAGGAAACGGTGTGAAGCATTTCTCGCTCACGTAGTGGAAAAAGACAAAAAGGCAATCAAGATTCAAGATGTACCGGTTATGAAAGACTTTGTGAACTTGTTTCCGGATGATTTACCTAGATTGCCACCAGAACGATCGTTGCAATTCCGAATTGACTTAATTCTGGGAGCAGTTCCTATGGCTAAGTCTCCTTATAGGCTTGCGCCCTCAGAAATGCAGGAACTGTCCAATCAATTACAGGAGTTACTAGACAAAGGGTTCATCCGACCCAGTTTCTCACCATGGAGAGCTCCGGTCCTTTTTGTCAAGAAAAAGGATGGATCTTTCAGGATGTGTATTGATTACAGAGAGCTTAACAAGCTCACCATCAAGAATCGGTACCCGTTACCAAAGATTGATGATCTGTTTGATCAATTGCAAGGAGCTCATTATTTCTCTAGATTAGACATGCGTTCAAGTTATTACCAGCTCCGGATACAAGAATAAGACATACCCAAGACGACCTTTCGTACCTGATATGGACACTATGAGTTTAAGGTGATGCCATTTGGATTGACGAACGTACCGACAGTGTTCACAGATCTTATGAACCAGGTGTGTAAGCCGTATGTAGATCAGTTTGTTATCGTCTTTATTGATGATATACCGATCTATTCAAAGAGTGAGAAAGAACATGAACAACACCTCAGAACAATCTTGGAACTTTTGAAGAATGAACAACTCTATGCCAAATTCTCCAAGTGTGAATTTTGGCTAAGAGAAGTTCAGTTCTTGGGTCATGTGATTAATAGTAACGGTATTCACGTGGATGTGACTACTTATGTTGGTAAGTGCTTAACATGTGCTAAAGTCAAGGCTGAACACCAGAAACCGTCAGGTATGCTGGAACAACCAGAAATACCACAATGGAAGTGGGAAAAGATAGCTATGGACTTTATAACCAAGCTACCCCGTACTCCCAACGGACATGATTCTATATGGGTCATCATTGACAGATTGACTAAGTCCACTCATTTCTTACCGATCAGAGAAAACTACAAGATGGAAAAGCTAGCAAGACTTTATGTTAATGAGATAGTAGTACGGTACGGTGTGCCATTATCTATTATCTCAGACCAGGACAGTCGATTCACATGATGGTCCTGGAAATCATTGCAACAATCCTTAGGGACCAGTGTGAACTTGAGCACCGCTTACCATCCACAAACGGATGGTCAAAGCGAGTGAACGATTCAAACCCTAGAGGATATGTTGAGGACATGCTTCCTAGACTTCGGTGGAAGTTGGGACAATCATTTACCACTCATCGAGTTTTCCTACAAAAATAGCTACTACAACAGTATTGGATGTGCTCCGTTCGAAGCATTAAATGGTAGAAAATGTCGGTCTCCAATTTGTTGGACCGAAGTGGGAGATAACAGGATCACTGGGCCTGAACTTATTCAGGAGACTACTGATAAAATAGCCTAGATTCAACAGAGATTACAAGCAGCACATAGTCGCCAAAAGAGTTACGCAGACTAACGGTGAAAGCCTTTGGAATTCCAAGTGGGTGACCAAGTCATGTTGAAAGTGTCCCCGTGGAAAGGCATGGTTCGTTTTGGGGCAAAGGGCAAGTTAGCACCAAGGTATGTCGGACCGTTCGAGATAATCCAATGAATTGGTCCGGTAGCATACCGCCTCAGACTTCTGAATGAACTCAGCGGGGTACATGATGTATTTCATGTATCAAATCTCAAGAGATGTCTCACTGATGAATCGTTAGTCATACCTTTGGAAGAAATACAAGTAGATGAACAACTACATTTCATTGAGGAACCTGTAGAGATTATGGATCGTGAAGTCAAAAGACTGAAACGAAGCTGTATCCCTATCGTGAAGGTTCATTGGAACTCCAAGCGTGGACCAAAGTTTACCTGGGAGCGTGAGGATCATATGAAGACAAAATATCCCCACCTGTTTGAAGAAGAAGAAGTAGTACCCGACAATGATGCTTAAATTTTGGGACGAAATTTCTTTAACAAGGGGAGACTGTGACAACCAGTACCAGATCGTCCGGCAATCCGTACGGTATGTGTACTTTCACCTTTTAAGATGTGTAAATACAATGTGAATAACAGTTGTGTGACAACAGGACTATGAAAACAAATAACAGTTGTATGTGTTTAAGTGAAAATTTAAATGCAGTAAATACAACAATTCATGTGAAACAACAGTGTGAGAACAAGTAACGAAAACATATCGGTTGCGATATGATCTTCACAAATAACAGAAATCAGATGGCAGATAATTCTATGAGTAAACAAGGTGAAACAAGTGTGATTATGTGCAATTAGGTGTGTTTAATTGAGTCCGTCAGTGAAGAAATTCAATGCAAAACATAAATTCAGTATCGTTTCGGAATAATAAACAGACATAGTGTTTGCGTGGGTAATGATTCGAACAAACATATCTGTGGGTTTAACGTTCTGATTGATGACTGAAAAGTAGAAAACAAAAATCAGAAAGCGAAACTGTTGTCGTATTCGTTCGGGTGACGATTCGAATAAATACGCGCGAAGGTGAAACGATCTAACGAAACAAGTAAAATAAATGTTTCGAAACAATAAAATAAATAAAAGAATTATAAAATATTTACTAGGAATAATCACCTTAAAAAGATTGAAATAAAACTATTTTAATTAAATTCGTAAATTTCGTAAACGCAACGAAAATGAAAACCGAGCAAATTGAACGAACCCGAACTACCACGGGGTATAAAAACCCTAACTAATATTTACTTCCTCATTAAAACACCCACCAACCTCTCTCTCTCTAACTCTCGTTCATTCTGTCTCTCTAGAAATTTCCCCACAAAAATCAAGCAAAAATCTTCATTTCTAGCTCAAATCGCACGAATTTGGTATCCATGCGAAGCTCTCAACATTCTCTATACAAAAGTAAAAGGGATCGGGCTTAAAATCCATTGAATTGAAGGTAATACGAGCTCTAATGTTCGGATTTCTAGGGTTTTCTACACATCCCACAAAAACCAAACTTTAGCCGATTAAAAACACTCCCTCCTCGACCCTACATCATGCAAACAAGTTTTCGCCCCTATATTGTCGCACCCCGAGTCGGCGGGCCGGATCGTGTGTCCCGTCGGGCGGTAAGGCCTCGAGGCGCGATATCGGGAATGATAATCGTGATGATCACATTGTTTACATTGCACATGATATATAATGAGAAAATACTAAATAAAATAGAATTACAAAGTTAAATTACTTCAGTTTTGTTCATAATTTAACAATGTAAATCTACTATCAACATCATAATTCTTCTATCTTGTATATGCACAAGATATACAAAATAATCTGTAAAATGATGTTCAAAAATATGCAGGTCCAAAATACTAGGTCCCCTATCTGGCATCCTAGTCCAAAAGCAATAACTTCTTACTCAGACCTGTTCGTCACCTGAGAAGTCATGCAAAAAGATCAAGTCAACACATGGTTGGTGAGTTCATATAGTTTTATTTAAAAATGAATTAGAATAAACCATTCGGATGACAACCTTAACCTCACCATTAACCACCTATACCATCTAATTCAGTATGCTTATATATAGGGCATATGTAGGGTCGAACTTACCGCCCGCCCAGCCACCGTCCCACCACATACCAAACCACATGATATATTGTTCCTGGTGATAATTAAGCATTTCATCCCATACCTTTGATTCACAACGTTTGAATAACCTGAAAACCTGTTTCCCTTGATCACCCGAGATGACAACCTTAACCTAATTAACAACCACCTATGTTATCCAATCAAGTATGCTTATATATAGGGCATATGTAGGGTCGAGCTTACCGCCCGCCCAGCCACCGTCCCACCACATACCGGACTGCTTAACATATTGTTGTTAATGATAATTAAGCATTTCATTTCATACCATCGTCATATTAGATTTCGAGTTCCACAAAATGAAATTCTACCGATTTCTTGAGTTCATCACGTATTCATGATCAACCATAGCATTTGTAGAAACATAACATTAAATGCTTAATTAAATGAATAATTAATAATTTAAATACAACTAAGACATGATGATTGGGCCTTATTTGACTCAATCAATTAGTCTTAGTTGTTGGTGGTGTCCAGCTTGTATCATCACACACGTGGCCCATATCAGGCTTGACCCAAATGAGTCTACCTGTATGTGTCGGGACTCTCATGATGTGCCCATATCAGCTTGACCTTCAGGTCTACTATACATTTCTGGACTTTAGGATATCTTTTGATCTTTGTTCACCTTTGTTCTTTAGAATTCGTTTGATCGTTTGATTTAGGCCCATATAGCGTGACTATAAAAGTCTACTATTTATGCCGGGACTTTCCGTGTGTTTACACGTGGTCTCGATCTGCATACAATTGACATCCACCTTAAATTGATCGTTAATGACTTCATTAGTTCTTTGATTCACACTTGGATATGATTTCCTTGATTTTGATCCTTAGACTTCCATGGCTACAACACTGAGTTTAGATTCTTTGAATTTGATCCTTAGTTTTCTTGAACACACACTGAATTTAGACTCTTAAGATTTGATCATTAGTTTTCTTGAACACACACAGAATTTGGATTCTTTGAATTAGAGCTTTGATAGGATAGTTGTTTGTTTAGAATTTTTGTCTTACTCATGAAGAGTAATTAATTAATTCATTAAATAAGTCTGTATATAGTTTACCTAGACAGGAATCTAGGATACATTTATGTATATATAAAACATACAAGAAGCAAAAGCATTTACGTAAAACATATTTTAAGAAAATAATTTACGCATGCTTCTCAGCCTCGCGCTTGTAAAACAAAATGTTTAGAAAAGGGGCAATGAACTCACCTGTGTTGCTAAGAATTGAATCACAACCGATAATGCGCGCTCGTTAATTGTAGCTTAAGTATCTTCCATACCTAAGTTGTTTTAAAAGAATTCGAATACTATAAGTATTTATAATAGACGTATCTAGGGTTTTGATCTCGGTGTGCAACTATGTGTCCTACGTTACTAGTGTGTTTCTATGTCTCTCTAGCTATTCTAAATGTATTACCCGTTCATAAACCCTTATCCCGTGAATATTAAACCTTAGTTATGTAAGGTTTATGTTAGTTACGTTCATAGCTCCTTCTAAGTTTAACATCATTTTATAAAATCCGTTTTAGGTTGTAAAACATTTAGTTTAAAATTCATTTAAGATATTGTTAACTAGTTTAAATGGAGAATTTTATAAATCATTACTTTTATTAAAACACAAATCATTTTAAGAAAATATAAGTTAACATGATTAGACTTAGGTAATCCCGTTTCATAAACTCTAAGTCTGATGCTAGATCTTTGTTTCCCCATGGTTCTTTGATCAACTCTTGTGTATAACTTGCTTAGAAAGTTCTATTGAACAATCTAACTTAGTTATGCTTTTTGTGTAGAATTTCTAAGTATTGAGTGTTAATAATGTGATTAACACTTAGATACCTAGATTGTTTCCTTGATTCTTGATTAATTCCCGTCTACTCATTCATGGTTTAGTTTAATGAAATCCAAATGTGTTAAGCTCAACCGATGTCCAAACATTCATGTTGTAGTTCAACATTTGTTTAGAAAAAGTTGGTGTTATCAATCCCTAGTATAGGGAATTTACCCAAAATCTGATTTCCTTCACTTAAAACCTTAATAATTTCCCATTAATTCCTGCTAGTACTATTAGAGTATTTCGACTAAACGATTTGCTAAATCTATGATCACATATCATTGATATTTTAGAATATCTTAGTGTCAAGCCCTAATAGATTTTCCTATTAATTCTCATTAGTAATCAGGGACGAAGCTTGAAATTTTTCGGTAGGGGGTCGAAAGCCACGGGCCAATATTTGTTTTCCTATTGCTATATTTCTTATATTGGGTCAGCCATTCGGGTCGGGTAAAAAATTTAAATACTTTAAAGATATAATTTAGAAAACAAGAAAATCAACAAACAAAAGAGAAAATGTTTTTAACAAACAAAAAGATAAAATGTTTAAGATAAAAGAGTAAGTGCCCGGAAGATAAACTACAACTCAGCTCGCCGACCCTTAAGCTCTATAAATTCATCAATGATAGAAGTTTTAGCAATTGAAGCTTGGAATGTCAACCAACGAACCACATCAACGGTTGTTTTTAATCTTAAACGGTTCTTCACAATTTGCTCTTCATTTTGCTTCGATATTAAATTTTCAATGTGTGCTTCTTGGTTCAACAAGTTTTCACTATATGTCACACCATTCCTATGTTGGTTAGTACCAATGTGCTTTAAGAATGCACAATTTTTCCCATCAACTTTTTTCCACTTGTCAAATCCTTTAACTGTAAATGAATCATAACCAGAGCTAACACTTGGTTTATACTTATATTTAACTAAAAAACGAGTTTAAACAGTAAACTGTTAAACACTTAAACGTATTATTAATATTCTAGTTTAACTTCAGTATTTTTTTTCTTTTAGAAACCAAGGGGGCCCAAGGATTTTTAGGAAGAAAAACCAAAGGGGCGGGACTCTATTAATATAAAATTTTCCGACCAAATCCTACTACATACATGCTTCTGAGCCAAAAAACAGCAGTGGCCGGGGCCACCCCTGGCCCATGTCATCCTTCGTCCCTGCTAGTAATGTGAGGGTATGGTGAACTAAATGATTTGATAAATCCATGTTTCTAACTCGTTGAAATTTAGAAAACCTTAGTGTTAACCTTAGTATAAATGGTTCACAAAACCAATTTAATGCCCTCGTGAACCCTAATACTTTTCCCATGCATGTAGTCCATGTAACAATTACATGCATGCATGAAATTTGGTGTATGTGATTAACCATTCCCATGCAAGGATAATCTTTTCATGTTCCTTCGGTTGTCACTATCCTCGAATGAAACTAGTATTGGCCGAAAGAGGTTTGTCATGCGAAGAACATGACCATCCGAATGGTGTTCACCCAGCCGACTAAGGATGGATCAGCCAAATGATGTGGCATGCGAAAGGCTAAGGCCGAAAGGGGTTGGTTCATGCAAATGGAATCTGGGCCGAAAGAGGACTGCCATGCGACTGGAACACCTGACCGAATGAGAAGGCTCGTGCGAATGGAAGTCTCCCGACCGAAAGGTGATATCAGGCGAAGGAGGCCACTCGGCCTTGGCTATTCAGCCTAGCTAAGTGGTGTCCATTCGGCCGCTTTGACCAGGACGAGTGCAGCCCCCCATACGTCGAGCTTCACAACCACACCATGAATCTCCCAAGTTCCTACAACATCCTAAGTGTTTTTGGTGTAGTTTCCCTAAGGTTTAAAAGGGCTAGGACCGGCTTTTGATGGGGTTCGAACAAGAGGGTTTGAAAACCCTAAAACCGAGATTTCTAACTCATTTTTACCTCGATTTAGGTGGTTCTTGGCTCCGATCGTCTGTACTTTCAAGATCTACGTGTTGTTGTGGTCGTTTTGACACCAAGATGGCTCGATTTGGTGGTGAAATGAAGAATTTAGGGCTTTGAAATCTAGAGAGAGAAAGTAGAGAGAGGACGAAGATGGTGATGTTGGAGCTGGTAGGTGGGAAAGAAATGAGAAATGTTTTCATAACTGGACCGGATGTCGAACTGGTTTCCTTACTGGTCAGAGGTCTGACCGGTCGAATTGGATGATTTTATATACATTTTATAAATATATATATATAAAAAATCAAAAAAAAATTTAAAAAATAAAAAATATATAAAAAAGGGTTCAACCACCGGTCCGACCACCGTTTTTCCGGTCCGACAGCCGGTTCGCCGATTCGACCGGCCGGTTCACCCAAAAACGGCCCAGAATCCCTAATGCTTGAGAGCCATTCGTCCAAGGGATTCATTCGCACACCAGGGACACAACAATTTCAAACCGATCTTGTTCGTGTTATACACCAAATGAAAGTAGTACTTAATTTTACTACAAAGTTGATATAATGTTTTACTAAGACAAACTAACAATATCTAAACCCTTTTGTAAGTTGTTACTTAGTAAGTTTTGTAAATTACTACCATATCAACACCTTCAAATAAAGACAACTCTTTTTGGTTAACACCAAGTGATATCCTAAGTTTAACTTGGAAAAACCCTAAGTTTGATATTTGGAAAATAACATAGTCTTTCAAACTTGGACCTGAGGTTGATAAAGTTGAGTAAGATCAAACCTCTAAACAAGAGGAGTACAATATGTTAAACTTAACCTAATTGGTTAAGTGATAGTATGTCCACCATAAGTGAATTAGGGTTAACATATGAAATAATAACTTAAACTTATACATTGCAAACAAACATGGAATTAAACACATGATCGTGAACTCAACATCATAACAACAACAACGAGCGCGTGCATTTTATGATTCTTAGTCAACCACATCAACTACCAGGTGAGTTCATACGCCCCTTTTCAAATCTTTGATTTTAAACTGCGGGGCTGAGAAACCTGCCAATCCTTTTATTTATTTAAAAGTTTTAGTGCATTATTCAATTATCATATGATTAGATAATATAGATTTTATCTTTATTATCATATATCATTTATGTGTATGCTTGTGTGTATATGACACGTTAAGATATCTATAAATCATGATAACATAGTTCAGGATTTCATCAACACAATAGAATAGCATAAGTTATAAGATTAAATCTTATGACACTTGTTATTATTACAAGGATGAACATGAGATAACACTGAGACAAATACAATTGACAACACGAATGATAATCAGGATAACAAAATTTTCTGATGATGATATCATTCACCACAGTTATTGACATTGTGTAATAAGACATGTTCTTATAACACCTTGTTAACACTATGAGAACACATAACACTAAGAACGGGGAAAACATTGAGACAATAACATTTGAGGAACACAATCAATAATTACTAATTAAGACTGTTTGTATTATATCACAACAATCATGTGTTCATGAGTCCATGTCCAGTCGTAAGTCCCTACAAGTAAATCGTTTACCAGTTAATTTAGTGCGACTAAACCGACGATAGCTTAGTGGTACCATAGGTTTGACAAACCGCCGACGACTGAGGTCGGTACGTTAATCGTAACATTATCATTGGCCTGTATCGTATGACCGGTAACAGGGCTACATCTGTCAGGTTTGGTAAACGACACATGGCGATATTAATCTACAGAAACTAATTGTAATTAAATCCTTCGATTCTATTAACTGGTAGACTAAGGAATTGATTTTATCTCCAGTCATATTACTAGTAATAGTCTCGTTGAAGGCAACGAATCTATGAGAAACCAAATGGGATAGAGATAAATTGGAGGCATTGTGGTCTGATTACGTGAGGTCCACAATGGGTCCCATTTATGCTCTATACATATAGGCCAAGAACAATATTGATGAGTTAGCTATTATCCCTTTATTTAGAAGTAAATTATAGTTAACTCTTCACTTGAGAGAACAATAATAAGGATAAGATTCATTTATGTGAGTGATGAATACATATAGGATGAATATCAAATGGGAGGGACACATGTGAGATAGAAATGGGTATCCATGGTTGTATTTATAAGTGGTATAGAATTCAGTCAGGTATGTGGTGGGATGTCGGCTGGGGCTTGTCCCCTACGTATGCCCTATATATAAGCATGCTTGATTTGGATGAAATACTATTTGTAAGTATAACTATGGAGAGGACATTGTGAGACGGATGAGACATTTATCAATTGTAACATCACTGTACTTCCGGTCATCCGTACATCCATACGATTTTATTGTTATGACCTGAGATTTTGTAATTATTAATATTGATACATTATTTGATGATTATCACTGTTACTGGTATACATGTTTAGAACATATTATACGCGTAAACCCTGGAAAGTTTAGTTGTAACTCAACTAAACAGAACCAGAGAGTTTATCGCAGTTATATTGTTGATGATTATGGTATTGGAATGGAAAGGAACTGGGAGTTGCTTATGTTCTGGTTGCTAAACGTAGTCAAGGACACATGGTCATGGTTTATCGAAATAGCGGTGGGACGGTGTAGGGGAGGTTGCGATCTACCTCTGCATATGCCCTATACATATACATATTTCGGTCTATCATGGATGTGTCAGTGACTTGGTTTAGTGGGGTTTTGGTTTGGGAATTATAATATTAAAGTTAATAAAATGATAAAAGTTTAATTGGAAATGAATACGCGATGGTGAGGTTACGAACATAATTTAAACGCGAATGTTAATTCAGAAATATCAACTTAATAATGTATTCACGTGGGTGACGATTCGCATGAATATAATTATTAAGAATGATATTCTAAAACGATATTCCATAAATAATAAATCAAATCAAAATACGATACGAGCGTTGGATTCGCAAAGGTGACGATCTTTACGAATACGTACGCGAGTAACGCGTTTCGACGAGATAACAAAATAATTAATTAAGATATTAATTTAATAAATAGAAACTAAAAACGTTTATTAGGAATCACAATCTAAAACGAAAACAAACGAATTATTTGGTTTAAATAATTCGTGAGGGGTGGGTGTTGGCCGAACCCTTCTTCACCTAGCCGAACCCTTGGTGTACCAGCGAACCCTCGACTAAACCTTAGGAACCAACGAACCTTGGATCCATCTGGTCACGAACCTCCCTTAGGGAACGAACCTTTCGGCTAAACCCTAATTGCCGAATCTATCAACCGCAAGACCATTGGGCGAACCTTTTCAATGCTTAGCCAAATCTTTCTTTTCTTCTTAGCCGAACCATGGATTCTGCGAACCATGGGACGAACCTGGACATGCAGGTTCACGAACCCTGACTTAGCCATGAACCCTTGGGCTGGATCTCCCTAAAGCCGAACCTTACATAGCTAACATCCGAACCACTTAGGTTTTCTAGCCGAACCTAGGGAGAAATGGGAATAGGTTCGCTGGACCAAGGGCTGCCACACCCATTTTCGAGTTGTCGGATTTTAAACGTTGAAGCAAGGACTTGAGAAACCCTGTAACATCATGCATGCATGAATGATAATACTAGCCACCACCTTTTCTTTTACTAACTTAAATTGTTATTAAAATCATGGAGTTATCTATGTATATGTTGGATTTTGGATAACACTTAACGTCTCATGAGAATAATTCGAAGGCAACTTTCTTCAACATAAAATTTACTATAAAAACTTAGATTTATTTGTTAAATGAAAGAATTTATGCATGTAAACATAGGTATGTGTATAATTAATATTACCACCTTCATATATACATACCTATGAGTGAGTTCATAGGATCTCAAGACTTGTCCATAATTATGTGATGATAAAAAGAACCAACGAGTCTCACTTATGATCTAATAAAGAGTAATAACGAAAGGTTGGGGCAAACATCTTACTAGGGATAAATAAACTAAGATTAAGATAATACTTAATGATTTAAAAGCTAACAGATATGGATAATTGACTTGAATGAAACTCATAGACTTATGAACACGAAACACATGATAACTACAGGTAATTGAGCTGTACTGATTTCTTTTACGTGAGTGCGCATTTCACAAGAACACTATACTAAGGACTCAGTTGAGTTCTCATAACCTCCCTTTCTTTAAACTGTTTTGTTTTAAAATTCGGAGGTGAAGCATGTATACCAAATTTAAATATTATTTTGATAAC
This sequence comes from Mikania micrantha, assembly GCA_009363875.1. Lineage (NCBI taxonomy): Eukaryota > Viridiplantae > Streptophyta > Magnoliopsida > Asterales > Asteraceae > Mikania > Mikania micrantha. Next base: position 2,257,187 of record CM018689.1, read on the forward strand.
ACAAGGATAATACCTGTTTATCAATATGATATTCATATTATAGAATTATCATTATTCATGGATTATCTCTTACATTCATATATCCGTGTAAACATTGTTATTGACTTCGGTCAATAACAAAGATTACATGTATTGTCACAAACTCCGTGAATCATCGCCTTTAACTTCGGTTAATTGCTTTGACATCATGTATTGTCACGTGGATTGTTTCCACTCCATGAATCATTGCCTTTAACTACGGTTAATTGCTTTGACTTCATGTATAGTCACGTGGTTAGCTACCACTCCATGGATCATGTTTTTAACTTATGTTTATTACATAATGTCCATGTATAGTCACAGAAATTATTTGAGATTACTGATGATGAGATTGGTGAATGGTTATGTGAACGATTATCTATGATTGACTATGACTTAATTGATTTGTGGTTATGTGTTGATTGAATGTTTGATTTGTTGAATTGATGGATGTGTGTTGGATTATCTCATACAGGTATTGTTGTGGACTTTCTCAGAAAAATCATAAGCATTTATACTCATTTTATCTAAACCTTTTATAAAACCATTTTAAACTTAAACTTTTAAATTCATTTTATAAAACCTTTTAAGTATAAAAACATATGATTACTCACCAACTACTTCGTAGTTGACACTTGATTTTCTTACATAGTTCAGGTGATGAAGCTAAGTAGGTTGAAGAAGACGAATTCTCATAACTAAAATTCTGGCGATTAGAGTTTAGTTAGTTTAGCTAATTCTTGTGTAATTGTTGTATTTAATTCATGATAGACATGATTTTTGTGTAATTAATTTGATGAATGGAATGTTATGTGATGATTTAATTTAGATGCCCACGAGCTTTTGAACAATCTACACATCTCTCGTGGCATCCTGACGTTTCCGCCATCGGTCGGGGTGTTACAGATTGGTTTCAGAGCCTGGGTTATAGGGAATTAGGTTACTAGAAATGGTTGACCTAGTCTATAACCGTAGGATACCATAGTATGAAGAAATTCATACACTAGTTAGTTTATTCAGGATTTCATCTTATGTCTTTATTACATGTTAACTGAACTCCTGCTATATATTTGATTCGCATGTATCACTTGTTTACTTGTGCCCTAATGCTTCAATAATGACATGCACATGGCGTACCGTAAAGGTGGTGGGACGTTGGCTGGGGCAGTTGCGACTGACCCCTACATATGCCCTATATATAAGCCATTTACGGTACATTAGGTGGATGTCAGTATTGAAGAATGTGGGAACTATTCGTTTGGGAAACTTACCTGTTTAGGAAATTAACTGTTTAGGAACTTATTTGCTTTAGAAATTAATTGTTTGATATAGGATTTCCAGACAAGGATACACTCTTGGTATACTACAAAGGTGGTGGGATGTTGGCTGGGGCAGTTGCGACTGACCCCTACATATGCCCTATATATAAGCCATTTGTAGTATATTGGGGGTCTGTCAGTGTCAGGAGCTTAGGATATTGCTAGGATGTACTAGGAACTGTTGTGAAGTTATGATTGATGGACTGTTGATGGAATGTGGTAAAGGTTAGTGTTGAATTGACACTTTGGATTATCATATTTGATGAACACATATAAACTCATTAACAGACACACTTATTGGACACGTGAGGGTGTATAGGATCAACGAACGATACGAATACTTAGTGATGGACTGTAGACTTGATTGATGATATAGACACTTGGTGAAAATATGAATGCATAGTGATGATACTAACACTTAGTGATGGTATGGACACTTGATGAGAATGAATTATAGGGGGGATATGAACACTTAGTGACAATAAGAGCACTCAGTGATGATATGAACCCTCATTGGTGATTATGAATATTGGGATTTAGTATGGATTTTAGTGAACTTAGACATTAGGGGAACTTTAATGTCAGGTGAACTTAGACATTAGGTGAACTTAGAAATAGGCAAACCTACATGTCAGGTGAACTTAGACATTAGGCGAACCTAATTGTCCAAGGGAACCAGAGACCACTTCACTCAATATTATCCTACTTAGGATAAGGTTTGTGAAGTGAGATTATGGTAAGATACATGACACACCCTAAATTCTAACAAGGACATAATCGCGGTGCCATGCAACGGTGGTGGGACGGTGTAGGGGAGGTTGCGATCTACCCCTGCATATGCCCTATATATAAGCTTGTTGCATTGCATCGGGAGTTTGTCAGTGTTGGTATAGGGTGGAGAATGTATGAAACTTAGGAATAGCTAGCTAGTATTAGTTATGACCAACTAGGACACTTAGTATGATATTAGGAAAGTTATAAATGTTATGAGTTTAATGACAGATAGGAGAAAAATGTAGTTCCTATATGTAATCTTAATTGTCTAAATGAACTCATTTGACCATTGTTTGTATGACTTACGTTGTAAACGGTAGTAATATGTTTCTAATTTCTCAGAAACATGCCGCCACGCCGTCACAACGAAGATGACTCGAACAGTGGGGATGCTAACAACGTTAATGCCAACTCCGGCATACAAGAGTTAGCCACACTTATTTCTGGCTTGGTTAATCAGTTGACTCAAGCAAATCAGTCTCTCACTCAGAAGAGAGGTGGTGCAAACCCACCAACTTGCATATTCAAACACTTCAATTCCTGTAATCCACTGAAGTTTACGGGAGCTGAGACAGCCACTGGTATGCTGCAGTGGTTTGAGAGCATGGAGAATACTTTCATCAACAGTGATTGCCCCGATAATATAAAGGTTCGTTATGCCACTAGTGTTTTCCAAAAGAGAGCACTAACATGGTGGAATAAGGAAAAACGAACTAGGGGAGTTGATGCTGCTTTAGCTTTGACATGGACGGAGGTCAAGAACTTGATGACCACTGAATTCTGCCCTCGAAGCGAGATGAGGAAACTAGAGACTGAATTATGGGAACTCAAGCAAGACAGCGGGGAGAATGTCATCTACAATACTCGTTTCCATGAGTATAGCCTGCTGGTGCCTCACCTTGTGACACCTTTGGAGAGAGCAATCGAGAAATATATCGGCAGGCTGCCGATGCAGATTCAGGATACTGTCTATGGGAGCAATCCCAAAACACTTGAGGCTGCTATCCGTTTATCTGCAACTTTTACTGACAATCATGTGAAGAATGGGACACTCACAAGGAAGGGAACGAAGAAGGCTGAGGTGAAGACTGCTACGATGGAAATAAAGACTGAAGTCAAGTATGAAGCTGCTAGTTCATCCAAAAGCAGCAACAAAAAGAGGAAGACCAGAAACTTCATGGTCACTGCTCCGGCTGCTAAGTCTGCGCAGCAATCATCCAACAACACCTCTACTAGAAATTACACTGGGAATACTCCCTAGTGTAATACTTGCAGATATCATCACATGCCAAACTTGCCGTGTCGCGTCTGCAACAACTGTGGCAAGTATGGCCATTTTGCTAATGTTTTCCGGAGTGCACCGCAAGCACAAAGGATGCAACATGCACCGCTTGCACTGCCAGCTCCACAAGCCCAACCTATTCCAGTTGTACCCGTTCGCCAGGTACCTCAAGCACAGGCAAGAGCCTGTGCTGAGTGTGGTGAAGTGGGTCACTTCAGAAATTGATGTGTTAGTTTAACACATCCGTTTTCGTACATATTAGAGTCTGTTTTCGTTAGTTTTGTATATATTTCGAGTCGATTTTAGTTCCTTTTTACATTTTAGTGTTTTTGTGCAGGAATGTCTCCTGGAGGAGCGGAAATGAAGGCAAACGGGCATCGGAATCAAGTGCGGTTGAACAAGCGAAGAAATCAAGAGAAGAAACCCTAGGCGGTACGCCTAACGTGGAGACTTGGCACCAGGCGTTACGCGCGGCATCATCAGCCGCCAATCTCCCATATATCTTGCGCGTAACGCCTAAGACTCATGCAGGCACGTCAGGCGTTACGCCCCAGATGATTTTTTAGCCCAAAACCCTAATTTCAAGCCCTCTATAAATCCATCGCATTCCAGCCGTTTTGAGGACCTTTTTCTGCGACTTTGGAACCCTAATCGAGCTAGGAAGCTGCTGGAGCTTAACCATGGAAGGAAGAGCTTGATTAGGGTTTGTAGAAATGAAGAAGGAGCTTGTCTTTGAGTATTTTCCTTTTCTTTACATGTTCTTAGTTTAAAGCTTTGATCTTTGATGTTTTTAGACTTGATTCAGACTTGTTTAGCTACTGTTAGCATGATTTGTGGCTAGATCTATGGTTGTATCTAGGTTTGGGATGATAAAGTTGTGAACTTTGATGATTTTGGACTTGATTTATGCTTGATGATGATATATGCTTTGTAATCAGTTGTAAAGATTGAAACTTTGATGGTTTTTACAGATGTTGAATGATTATATTTGGTGTATGTTTGATCCACATGTGTTTAGGAAGGTCTTTCCACACATAGATGCATGTTAGGCCTACTACTTTGTGTTTTAGGTTAGTTTATGGGTTGTTGATCACATTCCATAGGATTAGACTTCACTAAGTATAGTTATTTGCATGTGTAACCTAACCTAGAAATCCGGGAGGTGATAGGTTAGATGGTTGGTCTCTTACACTTAGGATTTTTGAGTTAAACGACCCGGGAGGGCGTTGTCTTATATCTACTTAGTGTTTAGTGTCAATCCATGTCAAAGTTGTCAACTTTATGTCTCTCTAGTGTCTTAGGATACAAACGGGTGGAGAAATCCGGGAGGTGATCCACCCGTTAGAGTGCAATTGCATGTCGGGGAATTCGGGAGGATACCCGATTGACTAGTGCATATATTACAGCCTTAGGATTCCTATTGGAGTTGCCTGGTATCTGATCTGGGTCCCCCTTATGTACTTCTTAGTCTGTTCTTTAAGATCCTAGTTTTCATCCTTCATAAATCAGTCCAGATCAGCATCTGTCACACTTTTGATTTCCAGCCTAGATACGCCAGTTTTCCTCATTACAGTTAGATTCCAGTTTCATTATTAGTTTTAGTTTACTGTTTTAGTGTAGTTGTTAATTTAGTGGTTTCAGTTAGTTCAGTCAGATTAGGTTATCAGTTGCACCAAACCCCCCCTCTTTTACCTTAGTCAGTTCACAATTTAGGTATTAGTTTGTTATACTAGTGTCCATTGGTTCGATATCCGGACTTCCATCAGCTATTCTGCCACCGACAGGTACACTTGCCTTAGGAGCGGTCTAGTTTAGGTTTTTCGATTATTACTAGGTGTTAGGTTAAGTATAGGTCTAGGATTAGATTTTGGGTCTTTAGCTTAGGTTAAATAGCTTTAATTTAGTCTTGTTTATAGTATACTGACCGCTTGCATCAAGTTTTTGGCGTCGTTGCCGGGGACACTAGGCAATAGCGAAACTAGCTTTGGTTGTGTCTGTGTTTCTCTTTGTTTTGTTTTTATTTGTGAGTTTTTTTTGTGGTGAGTCTTGTGAGTCTAGGTTGTATTTTTAGGTTTCAGGTCTAGTTTTTAATTTTAGTGCATCATGTATGCATATAGGTCTAGAGGGGATCTGAATGGATGGTTGAGAGATGCCAGGGGAAAAAGAAATAAAGAAATCCTAGATATCATTAAGGGCATAACAGCATCCCGTGTGAAAAATCAGGGACGATTTACATACGACCGGGATGGTAACTACTTGGGATTTCAATTTCAGCATGATGATGAAAAAGAGGAGAAGGAAGGTGAAGTTGATTTGGAAGATGAAGTCACTAAAGAACAATCTTGGGAAGATGAGTTTGGTGAGGAGCTGCTTGATATACCATCAGTAGTAGGGGAGGATTTGCATTTTGACCCACTTGGTGACCTACAGATGTTAGAGGAATTGTTAAATGGAGAACTAAGTGTGGGTATCCAGGTGGAAGCTCAAGAGTTTGTTGAGGAGACCATAGAGATGGAAGTTGAGCTACCTATGATCGAAGAAGAAGTGTTAGTGGAAGAGGTAGAGCACCAGAGCCGGCCCGTAGGGAAGATAGAGGATGGAACTCCACTAAAATGCACAGAACCTCGGGAGAAGGCAACAAAAAGGAAGGTAGTGGATCAAAACCGACTGAAGAAAAGGAGAACCAAGCCAGCAAGGTTTGTGCACAACCATTCTCCTCATTACATGCCACGCATCAGGTTTGGTCCAGGGAAGTTTAAATATTGGTGGCCCGACTCGTTCAAGTGTTTTAAAATGTTCTTCAAATCCATTGGTTTAATTTTTAACCATGAGCGAAAGGAATTGAACAGGCTGGACACAGGATGGATTAAGGAGAAGCCTCCTGACTAAGGTTATGTTAGGGATTCGGGCTTCGGCCCAATTTGTATATATTGTACATAGGTTAATTAAGTATTTTAGTTGAGTATATCGAGTCTTATGTGATTGGTGATGCACTTATGCTCATACGATTATGTCAGATTCAAGTGTGGGTAATTGTTATCTACGTTTGATATCCATTTCGGACAGATGATTACCATCCCATGTTTAAAATCTGATCACTTTATGCATCACCGATCATTTAACTCGGTTTTCTTTGATTTTTTTAACTTTTTTTTATAAGTTCTTATTTAGAAAAATTTTAGTTTAAAGAATTAGAATTTAATTTAATTTAGGGTTTAATTTAGTTTTAAATTTTATTTAGTTTCAATTTTTATTTGTTTATTTTATTAGAATTTAGTTTTATTTAATTTTGCTAATTTAAATTTTATCTTATTGGATTTTTAATTTTTAGTTCTTAAAATTTTAAGTAATTTGGATTTTAGTTAAATTCCATTAGTTGCTTTTATTTCTTTAGTTATAGTTAATTAGTAATTAATTTAGTTTAAAATGTAATTAGTTTAAATTTTTAGTGTTTTCTTTTATCTAGGATCAAAAAAAATAATAATAATAATAATATGTGTATATATATATATATATATATAATAATAGTAAATAATTATTTGTTGTTTGTTGTTTGTATTATTAACTGAATATATTGTTTGTTTGTTAATTGTATTTAAATGTTGTTGTTTACACTATTTGTATTATTGTATAAATATTGTTTATAATTGTTGTTGTTGTTGTTGTATGATTATTTCAAATTGTATATTATTGTTTATATTGTAACAGTGTTCTAATGTTGTTTGTATCATTGTAATTCATTTGTTGTTGTATTAACAATTGTATACTTGAGTTTGTGATTGTATATAGAAAGGCGCGCGGCTCCACTCACGATACGATTGCAAATTATCAGGGAGTCCGTCTCTTTACTTTGTTGTATTTTAGTTTTTATTATCTATCGTCAGTTCTGAGTCCACATTGAGGACAATGTGTTGTTCTAAGTGTGGGTATGTCTGGCTGACGCGTTTTAATTTTAATGTCAATGTTAATTTTAATTTTAATTTTAGTTTTGTAATTTTTGTAAAAAATCAAATCATTGTATATATTCAAGTCAAATATTTAATAAAAATTTTAAATTTTGAATAAAATTTTTGAAATTTTTGTTAAAATATATAAAAAATTTCACAAAAATATTTTTCTTTCCAATTGAGTCATTGTAAATAATCAATTAAGTCAGTATTTGAGTCTTTTTCTTTTTCAGTTAATCTAGTTGGTTTGTTTGAGATCTTAATTTGCAGTCTGGTTTTAACCACTCGTACTCAATTACATTCGGGTGGCGGCTACTTAGACTACTTCATTTGCAAACGGCCGGCTGTTGATTGACTTCTTTTCAGATTAGACTCACTTGTGCTGATGTTGCGTGATCAGCTAAGTCTTTTCCACTTTTTACCTTAGTTTTATATTTCTGTAAATATTCGTTTGTTTATTTATTTATTTTGCATTTTCTGATTGAGTCTAGAGTTTTAGGATGTATATAGCTAGAGTCTTAAAAATGTCCTTGTTCTTGCTTGCATTTTGTAAATGGAAGATGATCGGACTATGATTAGGGCTTAGGTTTTTAGAGGCTAAGTTGTGTATTGACTTGGGATTTGTTGGTAGGCCCAGCCAATAGATAGTTCCTTAGGATTTGATAGAATAAACTTAAATTCAGGATTCTTGTGGGTTTAAGACTTGGAAAATTCGGGAAATCTGAAACTAAGTAATAGTGAATAAAGGAACCTCTGTAAACTAACAACCTAGATTTCTTAAAATTTAAACCTGGCACATATGTTCTCTTTTTATGAAAATAAATCCGAGACTATGGCGCCCGCTAAATAACAGAAATTTCACAATCCACTAAGTGAGCTGAGCCTATGCAAATAAAAGAAAGAGAGAATAAGAGCTAAAAAGCAGTTGTCATACCCCGGCTCATAACCGAGTGAAACAGTGCTGTAATATGCTCAAGTGAGGTAAAAACAAAAGAAAAATGAGAGAATAAAAAGGCAAAATGCTCACATCTTCATCCATCTCCATCATTAGGTTAAAATTTTAATTTTATCTAGGTAGTTTGCATACAGAGGTGGGTTTAAGTCTTTTGATTTAATCCTGTGCCTTGAAAGCTGTTGTTTAGGATTAAGATAACTCGTTTTGACCAAGGGATGGGATCCATAAGATGAATGATTAAACTTGAACATAAATAAATCATGATTAGGGAACTTGAAATTGGTGTTTGGGTTTAGATTGGACCTTTATACCAATAATCGCAGTTAATACACAAGGATTTAAGATTGTTAAATCATTGCATATTAAAAACCTAGCCCTGATCTATGATTCCATTTTGTTAGCTTTTTCGAGGACGAAAAAGGTTTAAGTGTAGGTATTTTTGATGTGTTAGTTTAACACATCCGTTTTCGTACATATTAGAGTCTGTTTTCGTTAGTTTTGTATATATTTCGAGTCGATTTTAGTTCCTTTTTACATTTTAGTGTTTTTGTGCAGGAATGTCTCCTGGAGGAGCGGAAATGAAGGCAAACGGGCATCGGAATCAAGTGCGGTTGAACAAGCGAAGAAATCAAGAGAAGAAACCCTAGGCGGTATGCCTAACGTGGAGACTTGGCACCAGGCGTTACGCGCGGCATCATCAGCCGCCAATCTCCCATATATCTCGCGCGTAACGCCTAAGACTCATGCAGGCACGTCAGGCGTTACGCCCCAGATGATTTTTGAGCCCAAAACCCTAATTTCAAGCCCTCTATAAATCCATCGCATTCCAGCCGTTTTGAGGACCTTTTTCTGCCACTTTGGAACCCTAATCGAGCTAGGAAGCTGCTGGAGCTTAACCATGGAAGGAAGAGCTTGATTAGGGTTTGTAGAAGTGAAGAAGGAGCTTATCTTTGAGTATTTTCCTTTTCTTTACATGTTCTTAGTTTAAAGCTTTGATCTTTGATGTTTTTAGACTTGATTCAGACTTGTTTAGCTACGGTTAGCATGATTTGTGGCTAGATCTATGGTTGTATCTAGGTTTGGGATGATAAAGTTGTGAACTTTGATGATTTTGGACTTGATTTATGCTTGATGATGATATATGCTTTGTAATCAGTTGTAAAGATTGAAACTTTGATGGTTTTTACAGATGTTGAATGATTATATTTGGTGTATGTTTGATCCACATGTGTTTAGGAAGGTCTTTCCACACATAGATGCATGTTAGGCCTACTACTTTGTGTTTTAGGTTAGTTTATGGGTTGTTGATCACATTCCATAGGATTAGACTTCACTAAGTATAGTTATTTGCATGTGTAACCTAACCTAGAAATCCGGGAGGTGATAGGTTATATGGTTGGTCTCTTACAGTTAGGATTTTTGAGTTAAACGACCCAGGAGGGCGTTGTCTTAGATCTACTTAGTGTTTAGTGTCAATCCATGTCAAAGTTGTCAACTTTATGTCTCTCTAGTGTCTTAGGATACAAACGGGTGGAGAAATCCGGGAGGTGATCCACCCGTTAGAGTGCAATTGCATGTCGGGGAATCCGGGAGGATACCCGATTGACTAGTGCATACATTACAGCCTTTGGATTCCTATTGGAGTTGCCTGGTATCTGATCTGGGTCCCCCTTAGGTACTTCTTAGTCTGTTCATTAAGATCCTAGTTTTCATCCTTCATAAATCAGTCCAGATCAGCATCTGTCACACTTTTGTTTCCAGCCTAGATACACCAGTTTTCCTCATTACAGTTAGATCCAGTTTCATTATTGGTTTTAGTTTATTGTTTTAGTGTAGTTGGTAATTTAGTGGTTTCAGTTAGTTCAGTCAGATTAGGTTATCTGTTGCACCAAACCCCCCCCTCCTTTACCTTAGTCAGTTCACAGTTTAGGTATTAGTTTGTTATACTAGTGTCCATTGGTTCGATATCCGGACTTCCATCAGCTATTCTGCCACCGACAGGTACACTTGCCTTAGGAGCGGTCTAGTTTAGGTTTTCCGATTATTACTAGGTGTTAGGTTAAGTATAGGTCTAGGATTAGATTTTGGGTCTTTAGCTTAGGTTAAATAGCTTTAATTTAGTCTTGTTTTTAGTATACTGACCGCTTGAATCAGAAATCAATGCCCAAAGTTGACTGGGAAGAGGGTGGCAAGAGGCCGGACGTTCCAACTGAATGCTCCAGCTGCTCAAGCCAACCAGGATGTGGTCAACGGTACATTTCTAATCAACAACTCTTATGCATCTGTCTTATTTGATTCTGGTGCCGATAGGAGTTTTGTTTCATATGATTTTGAATGCTTGCTTGGTAGAACACGTACATATTTAGATAAACCGTTTATCGTGGAGGTGGCAGACGGAAACACTATTGATATAGACACTGTTTTTTGTCGGATGTACTGTGAACTTAAATGATCACGTTTTCCCGATTGATCTTATACCTATGCATCTTGGTAGCTTTGATGTTATCATAGGCATGGATTGGTTGGCCACCCACAAAGCGGGGATAGTTTGTCATGAGAAATACATTCATATACCATTGCCTTCGGGTGAAACTTTAAGAGTCTTTGGAGAAACTTCTAGCAAAGGTCTTAAGCTTATGTCATGCACTAAAGCACACAAGTACCTTAGGAAGAAATGTATAGCATTTTTAGCTCATATTGTGGAGAAAAAGGAGAAAGGAAAGAGAATTGAAGATGTTCCGGTGATCAGGGATTTTCCTGAAGTATTCCCAGACGAATTGCCGGGTCTTCCACCAGAACGTCAAGTAGAGTTTCGAATTGACACAGTACCTGGTGCGAACCCAGTTGCTAAAGCTCCCTACAGACTTGCACCTTCGGAGTTGCAAGAATTGGCAAGCCAGCTGCAAGAGCTTACTGATAAAGGATTCATTCGCCCGAGCCATTCGCCATGGGGTGCACCGGTCCTGTTTGTTAAGAAGAAGGACGGGTCATTCCGAATGTGCATCGACTACCGCGAATTAAATAAACTTACAATTAAGAATCGATATCCACTGCCGCGCATCGATGATCTCTTCGATCAGCTTCAAGGCTCGGCATGGTTTTCAAAGATCGATCTTAGGTCTGGGTATCATCAGCTTCGCGTACATGATGATGATATTCCCAAGACTGCTTTCAGAACAAGATATGGCCATTATGAATTTCTGGTAATGCCTTTCGGCCTTACCAATGCACTAGTGGTTTTCATGGACCTCATGAACCGTGTCTGCAGGCCATACTTGGATAAATTTGTGATTGTATTCATTGATGATATTTTGATCTACTCAAAGACCAAGGAAGAACACGAGAAGCACCTTAAGTTGGTTTTGGAGATCCTAAGAAAAGAGCAACTGTATGCCAAATTCTCTAAATGTGAATTTTGGCTTAAGGAAGTTCAATTCTTGGGACACATAGTCAATGAACATGGTGTTCATGTAGATCCTGCAAAGATTGATGCGGTAAAGAATTGGAGTACACCGAAGACATCGACGGAGATTCGATCGTTTCTCGGACTCGCCGGTTACTATCGGCGGTTCATCTCGAATTTCTCCAGGATTGTTGTCCCTCTCACTTCTTTGACTCAAAAGAATAAACCATATGAGTGGGGACCGAAGCAAGAAGAGGCGTTTCAGACTCTGAAGCAGAAACTCTTTGATGCTCCTGTCTTGACACTGCCTGTTGTAAATGATGATTTTGTGGTCTATTGTGATGCATCCAACATGGGTCTCGGTTGTGTTCTCATGCAACGGGGAAAGGTTGTGGCCTATGCATCAAGACAACTGAAAATTCATGAGAAGAACTACACCATACACGACTTGGAACTTGGTGCAGTCGTGTTTGCCTTGAAGATATGGAGACACTATCTTTATGGCACTAAGTGTGTAGTGTTCACTGATCATAAAAGCTTACAACATATTCTCAATCAGAAAGAACTTAACATGAGACAACGGAGATGGGTTGAACTGTTGAATGATTATGACTGTGAAATTCGCTACCATCCCGGTAAAGCAAATGTAGTAGCAGATGCGCTTAGTCGCAAGAGTCAAGTTCAGATCCATAGTGTCCGAGCGCACTCTAGTCTCCGTAATGATGTTCTCACAGCCCAACAACACTCATTAACTCAAGATGGCTTGAAAAATGATATGTCTTGCGGGGCTGAGATATTATTGGAAACTAAGGAGGACGGTTTGATGTATTATTTGAATCGGTTGTGGATACCGAATAGGGGTGATCTTAGGATGGCGATTATGGATGAAGCTCATAAGTCACGATACTCAATCCACCCGGGTTCTGATAAGATGTATCAAGACCTTAGAGGCTTGTACTGGTGGCCCGGAATGAAAAAGGATATTGCTAAATATGTGTCCAAATGCCTTAACTGTGCTAAAGTCAAGGCAGAACACCAGCGACCTTCGGGATTGTTATTACAACCAGAAATACCCATGTGGAAGTGGGAGAATATCTCCATGGATTTTATTACCAAACTCCCACGGACCACTAATGGTAAAGATAGCATTTGGGTAATTGTTGATAGATTGACCAAGTCGGCTCATTTCTTACCGATACGTGAAACTTACCCTGTGCGGAAGTTAGCTCGTATCTACATTGCTGAGATCATTAGCCGACATGGTATTCCCCTAAGCATAATATCGGATCGTGATGCTCGTTTCACGGCACGATTTTGGGAATCACTTCATGAAGCCTTTGGAACAAGATTGGATCTTAGCACTGCCTATCATCCTCAAACGGACGGACAGACGGAGCGAACGATTCAGACCCTGGAAGACATGTTGAGAGCTTGTGTCATCGATTTCGGGGGCAATTGTGATAGCCACTTACCATTGGTTGAGTTTTCGTATAACAACAGTTATCATGCGAGCATTGGTATGGCACCGTTTGAAGCTCTTTATGCCAGGAAATGTCGGTCACCTATTTTTTGGACCGAAGTCGGCGATTCGCAGATTACTGGTCCTGAGATTATTCAGGAAACGACTGACAAGATCCGCCAGATCCGCGACAATTTGTTAGCTGCTCGCAGTCGACAGAAGAGCTACGTGGATAAACGAAGAAAACCTTTAGAGTTTGAAGTGGGAGATGTGGTATTGCTTAAAGTGTCGCTTTGGAAGGGCGTTGTGCGATTTGGGAAGAAGGGTAAACTTGCTCCACGATATGTTGGCCCTTTTAAGATCCTTGAACGGATCGGGAAGGTTGCTTACAAGCTGGAACTTCCTCCTGAACTTAGTAATGTGCACCCGACGTTTCACGTGTCCAACTTAAGAAAGTGCTTAGCTGATCAGGATCTTCAGGTACCACTCGATGACATTCGCGTTGATGATACCATGCATTTTGTGGAAAAACCGGTGGAGATAATGGATCGTGAGGTTAAAAAGCTCAAACGCAGTAGAATTCCAATTGTCAAAGTACGTTGGGAATCGAAGCGGGGTCCAGAATTCACTTGGGAGCGGGAAGATCAGATGAAGCTTAAGTACCCACATTTATTTACTACGGTCACTCCAAGTTGAATTTCGGGACGAAATTCCCTTAACTAGGGGAGACTGTAACATCACTGTACTTCCGGTCGTCTGTACATCCGTACATCCGTACGATTGTACTGTTATGACCTGAGATTTTGTAATTATTAATATTGATACATTATTTGATGATTATCACTGTTACTGGTATACATGTTTAGAACATATTATACGCGTAAACCCTGGAAAGTTTAGTTGTAACTCAACTAAACAGAACCAAAGAGTTTATCGCAGTTATATTGTTGATGATTATGGTATTGGAATGGAAAGGAACTGGGAGTTGGTTATGGTCTGGTTGCTAAATGTAGTCAAGGACACATGGTCATGGTTTATCGAAATAGCGGTGGGACGGTGTAGGGGAGGTTGCGATCTACCTCTGCATATGCCCTATACATATGCATATTTCGGTCTATCATGGATGTGTCAGTGACTTGGTTTAGTGGTGTTTTGGTTTGGGAATTATAATACTAAAGTTAATAAAATGATAAAAGTTTAATTGGAGATGAATACGCGATTGTGAGGTTACGAACATAATTTAAATACGAATGTTAATTCAGAAATATCAACTTAATAATGTATTCGCGTGGGTGACGATTCACACGAATATAATTATTAAGAATGATATTCTGAAACGATATTCCATAAATAATAAATCAAATCGAAATACGATACGAGCGTTGGATTCGCAAAGGTGACGATCTTTACGAATACGTACGCGAGTAACGCGTTTCGACAAGATAACAAAATAATTAATTAAGATATTAACTTAATAAACAGAAACTAAAAACGTTTAATAGGAATCACAATCTAAAACGAAAACAAACGAATTATTTGGTTTAAATAAATAATTCAACGAAACCGTTTTACGAAACAACGATATTTAAATAAAATCATTTTATTTAAGATGAAACTTAATTATTTTAATGTTTTATGCTTTAAATATATTTTCCAAGCGAAACCGAATATTTGTTATATATTATCGCGAAAAAAAAACGAGACCGAGCACGCGGGGAGTATCCGGACTATAAAATCCATGATCTCTTCTTCCTCTTCATTTTGAAAGAACCTTTCTCTCTCTAAAACACATAAAAACGCACACACACTCTCTCTCTAACTTCTCTCTAACGTATCTCATTCGTTTCTTCACGAAATCGTGAGATCTCGGAGTCTAAACGACTAGTGAATCAAGGAGAACAAGAAAGTACAAGAATATCTTACGTTTGATCCACGAAACAAGGTAAATCTGTAGTTCTATCCACAGTTTTAATGTAGATTCGAATTTTAGAAATTGTTAATGCTTTAATTGATCAAAAAACACATGTAGAACTCTTAAACGAGATAGTAATAGCTGGTAGAGGCCATGGATGGTCTTGGATATGTAAGAACTTGATGAGAATGACGATGAATACCCAAGGATAACAGGTTCGCGTAGGTGGGGCTGTCAAAGGCGCAAGGTTCGTGAGGGGTGGGTGTTGGCCGAACCCTTCTTCACCTAGCCGAACCCTTGGTGTACCAGCGAACCCTCGACTAAACCTCAGGAACCAACGAACCTTGGATCCATCTGGTCACGAACCTCTCTTAGGGAACGAACCTTTCGGCTAAACCCTAATTGCCGAATCTATCAACCGCAAGACCATCGGGCGAACCTTTTCAATGCTTAGCCAAATCTTTCTTTTCTTCTTAGCCGAACCATGGATTGTGAGAACCATGGGATGAACCTGGACATGCAGGTTCACAAACCCTGCCTTAGCCGCGAACCCTTGGGCTGGATCTCCCTCAAGCCGAACCTTACATAGCTAACAGCCGAACCAGTTAGGTTTTCTAGCCGAACCTAGGGAGAAATAGGAATAGGTTCGCTGGACCAAGGGATGCCACACCCATTTTCGAGTTGTCGGATTTTAAACGTTGAAGCAAGGACTTGAGAACCTGTAACATCATGCATGCATGAATGATAATACTAGCCACCACCTTTTCTTTTACTAACTTAAATTGTTGTTAAAATCATGGAGTTATCTATGTATATGTTGGATTTTGGATAACACTTAACTTCTCATGAGAATAATTCGAAGGCAACTTTCTTCAACATAAAATTTACTATAAAAACTTAGATTTAGTGGTTAAATGAAAGAATTTATGCATGTAAACATAGGTATGTGTATAATTAATATTACCACCTTCATATATACATACCTATGAGTGAGTACATAGGATCTCAAGACTTGTCCATAATTATGTGATGATAAAAAGAACCAACGAGTCTCACTTATGATCTAATAAAGAGTAATAACGAAAGGTTGGGGCAAACATCTTACTAGGGATAAATATACTAAGTTTAAGATAATACTTAATGATTTAAAAGCTAACAGATATGGATAATTGACTTGAATGAAACTCATAGACTTATGAACACGAAACACACAATAACTACAGGTAATTGAGTTGTACTGATTTCTTTTACGTGAGCGCGCATTTCACAAGAACACTATACTAAGGACTTAGGTGAGTTCTCATAACCTCCCTTTCTTTAAACTGTTTTGTTTTAAAATTCTGAGGTGGATCATGTATACCAAATTTAAATATTATTTTGATAACACAAGGATAATACCTGTTTATCAATATGATATTCATATTATTGAATTATCATTATTCATGGATTATCTCTTACATTTATATATCCGTGTAAACATTGTTATTGACTTCGGTCAATAACAAAGATTACATGTATTGTCATAAACTACGTGAATCATCGCCTTTAACTTCGGTTAATTGCTTTGACATCATGTATTGTCACGTGGATTGTTTCCACTCCGTGAATCATTGCCTTTAACTATGGTTAATTGCTTTGACTTCATGTATAGTCACGTGGTTAGCTACCACTCCATGGATCATGTTTTTAACTTATGTTAATTACATAATGTCCATGTATAGTCACAGATATTATTTGAGATTACTGATGATGAGATTGGTGAATGGTTATGTGAATGATTATCTATGATTGACTATGACTTAATTGATATGTGGTTATGTGTTGATTGAATGTTTGATTTGTTGAATTGATGCATGTGTGTTGGATTATCTCATACAGGTATTCTTGTGGACTTTCTTAGAAAAAATTATAAGCATTTATACTCATTTTATCTAAACCTTTTATAAAACCATTTTAAACTTAAACTTTTAAATTCATTTTATAAAACCTTTTAAGTATAAAAACTTATGATTACTCACCAACTACTTCGTAGTTGACACTTGATTTTCTTACATGTTTCAGGTGATGAAGCTAAGTAGGTTGAAGAAGATGAATTCTCACTTTTGGACATCATCACATAGGATCTTGAAATTAGCTAAAATTAACTAAAATTCTGGCGATTAGAGTTTAGTTAGTTTAGATAATTCTTTTGTGTAATTGTTGTATTTAATTCATGATAGACATGATTTTTGTGTAATTAATTTGATGAATGAAATGTTATGTGATGATTTAATTTAGATGCCCACGAGCTTTTGAACAATCTACACATCTCTCGTGGCATCCCGACGTTTCCGCCATCGGTCGGGGTGTTACATCAATAAGACTTGTGTATGACATTGTGATTGTGAATGACAATAAATCTATTGTTTTCAATTACTAAACTTATGAACTCACCAACCTATTGTTGACTTTGTTTAAATGCATGCTTTCTCAGGTAATGAGCAGGTCTAGATTACAAGCATCAAGATTAAGCTAGTGGACTTTAGAGGAGACCTAGCTTACTTTTGTGATGTGCATATTTTTAAATGACATAACTCTGAATCATCTTTTGTAAATCTTGTGTAGATATAAGATAGAAACTCAATGATTCTTTTTGGGTAGATTTACTTAGTTAAATTATGAACATGTATCGTGTAATTTAACTTTGTAATTCTATATCGATGTCATGTTAGCATTTCTCGTTATATCTCATGTGCTATGTAAACAATCTGATCATGTAGATTATCACAACGATATCGCGCCCCGAGAACCTTCCGCCCGACGGGAAAGTCGATCCAGCCCGCCGGCTCGGGGTGTAACACAAAGTGACTATGAAAAACCGATATCCTCTACCTAGAATTGATGATCTTTTTGACCAACTACAAGGAGCGTCGTGGTTTTCTAAAATCGATCTTCGCTCGGGTTATCATCAACTCAAGGTTAAAGAGGATGATATTTCCAAGACCGCTTTCCATACTTGTTACGGTCATTATGAATTTCTTGTGATGTCATTTGGGTGGACAAATGCACTGGCTGCATTCATGGACTTGATGAACCGGGTGTGTCACCCAATGTTGGATCGATCTGTCATTGTTTTTATTGATGACATCCTTATTTATTCCAAAAAGGAGGGTGATCACGTTTGTCATTTGCGTGAAGTCCTTGAAACTTTACGGAAGGAGAAACTATATGCCAAATTCTTCAAATGCGCTTTGTGGTTACGTGAAGTCCAGTTTTTGGGACATGTGGTGTGTGCTGATAGCATACTTGTCGATCCTTCGAAGGTTCAAGCGGTGACGAAGTGGAGTTCTCCTAAAACTCCTACTTAAATTAGAAGTTTTCTTGGTCTAGACAGTTACTATCGGCGATTCATACAAGATTTTTCAAGAATTGCAATTCCTTTGACTAAACTGGCAAGGAAAGATGTGAAATTTATGTGGGGTGATGATCAAGAAAAAGCTTTCAATGAACTCAAGTCCAAGTTATCTTGGGCTTGGTTGTGTCCTTATGCAAAGGGGAAAAGTGATTGCCTATGCGTCGAGGCAACTTAAAGTTCATGAATTAAACTATCATATTCATGATCTAGAATTGGCAGCGGTGGTGTTTGCCTTAAAAATCTGGAGGCATTACTTGTATGGTGTGAAATGCACAATTTACACTGATCACAAGAGCCTGAAATATTTCTTCACACAGAAGGAATTAAATATGAGGCAAAGATGTTGGATAGAACTAATCAAGGATTATGATTATGATATCCTTTATCATCCGGGAAAAGCCAATGTGGTAGCGGATGCCTTGAGTAGGAAAGAAGAACATGAACCCATTAGGGTTACAGCAATGAAGATTATAATATTCTCCGATTTGGTGGGTCAAATTAAAGAAGCTCAAGTTGAAGCCTTAAAAGAAGAAAACTGGAAATGACATCGAATAAAGGGGCAAGCTCATAATCTGGATGAGGATAGTCGCGGTTTAAAGACAAGATGGGGTAGGGTGTGGATACCTCCCATTTGTTCTTTGAAAACTGATTTGATGGAGAAGACTCATAAATCAAAATACTCAATTCATCCAGGAGCCATTAAAATGTATCGAGACCTTCGGGTAAATTACTAGTGGACAGGTATGAAACGAGATATTGTTAAATATGTTGAAAAATGTTTTACTTGTTTGCATGTAAAGGTTGAACATCAAAAGCCTTATAGAAAATTACAGCCTTTGGAGATTCCTATGTGGAAATGGGAACACATCACAATGGACCTAATAACTAAAACTTCCGAAAACTCGAAAGGGGTATGATACGATTTGGGTCATTGTGGATCGGTTGACTAAAAGTGCTCATTTTATTCCTATTCGTGAATTGTATTCTTTCGAGAAGATGGCTGAAGTGTATGTGAAAGAAATAGTGTCGCGTCACAGGATACCAGCGACGATTTTGTCCATTCGAGACGCACGATTCACTTCTTATTTCTGGAAGAATTTTCAAGAGGAATTGGGTACGAAATTGTTGTTAAGGACGGCGTATCATCCTCAGACTGATGGTCAGAGTGAACGGACCATTCAGACACTTGAGGATATGTTACGAGCGTGTATTATTGATTTTGGAGGTAGTTGGGATGACTATCTACCTCTGGTGGAATTTTCTTATAACAACAATTATCATTCTGGGTTGGGAATGCCTCCATATGAAATGTTATATGGGAGGCGGTGTCGTACTCCCGTTTGTTGGGGAGAAATTGGCCCGCGAGAGCTCGAAAATAAAGAAATACTTAAAGTTACAAACCAGCGAATTGATCAGATTCGAGCTCACTTAAAGGCGGCACAAGATAGTCAAAAGTCGTATGAAGATAAATGAAGACGTCCGATTGAGTTTCAAGTAGGAGACTTTGTGTTGTTAAAGGTTTCCCCTTGGAAGGGTGTGATTCGTTTTCGTAAGCAAGGGAAATTAAGCTCGCGTTTTATCGAGCCATTCAGAATTATAGCTCGGATAGGTAGTGTTGCTTATCGCCTTAACCTACCAGAAGAATTGAGTGGTATACATGATACTTTTCATGTGTCATACCTGAGAAAATGTCTGGCTGATGAATCGGCTTATGTGCCACTAGAAGACTTAGAAATTGATAACAAGTTAAACTATGTGGAAAAGCCAGTAGCTATATTAGACAGAAAAGTCAAACATTTGATAAACAAGTCCTTGAACCAGGTAAAGGTTCAATGGAAAAAAGAAGGGAGTCTGACACCACGTGGGAGTCTATTAAATGAGATGAGGAAATTTTACCCTTTTCTTTTTGATGTATAAACGGTTTCGGGGACGAAACCTTTGTAAAGCGATGAGAATTTGTAACGACCGGTTTTAATGGTCATGTGTATGTGTGTATTCGTACTACTCAAAAAAGGGGAAAATTGTAACTACGGGTGAAAACCGTGTGAAAAACGGAGTTCCTGATTCTTCGGAATCGTAAAAAACGAGAAAAGTACAAAGATACCCTGTTCCGAGACCCTTCGCGGTACGCCAAGGTGGTTCGAAGGTTCCTTAGCGGTACACGAGGAGTCCAAAATATCTTTTAGATTCCGGAATTCTTTGCGGTACGTCAAGAGCTCTTGAGCCCCCCTTGGCGGTACGCGACGAGTGTTTCGCACCCCGGCCCTCCCAGCCTTGTCGGGGGCGCGAACAAGACTGTCAGGATCGCAGTCTCCGGTCATAAAGTTGCGAGACCTACATGTCTGGATGCATACGTACATCCAAATACTTGGACAAAACAGTTTTATAAAATCATAGTTGCAGAAGTAAAGGTTTAAGTTGTCAAAACAACATTGAAGATATAAGTTGCGGAAACGGTATTAAAACAATTTTCAAAAAAACAATAGCAAGTAATAATGCGGAAGCGGTTTAAGTATTTACCATTACATAACAAGTCAAATGTTTAAATGTCCCCAAATGACCTAAGACACTAAAATTATGCATGGACTTCATCCTAGCATCCTAGTCCTCGTGCGCGTGCCTTAGTTACCTGAGAAAACATGCGAGTAAAAAGGGTCAACACAATGGTTGGTGAGAGCACAGGTTTTTCATAAGCAGTAAACATCAAAATGTTTAAAGTAAAGGTTGTTGGATTACATATCATTACAATGGAGTATCGATTGATAGCTAGTCAATGCAATTATATTATGTGGGTTCGTACCGAAGCTGACTATGGTGCCTCCCGCCATGTCCATCACAAGACAATGGCAAAGTGTGTTGGTCAATATTGCATCCATTCCGACCTCCAGTCAGGTTGGCCTCCTAGGAGCGATGGGTGGGGCTTGTCAGGCCCAAATAGTACTATCCAAGATTACCACGCTAGGCGCTCCGCGCTACTAACGGTCTGAGGTATGTTTGTGAGGACTTTTGAGTTTGTGATGTGTACCACACATATATATAGTGATAAAGCATGTCCATACGAAATTAAAATCAGTTGTTGTATCAAAAACAGTTTATCATGCGATGTTTTCTCCCCCATATGTAGAAAAGATAAAAGGGGGCCGTGAACTCACCTGATGAAGCAGTTCTGGTTTGTATGTGTTCGCGGCTTGCGAATGCTAGCACCTTCTAGTATGCACCTATAACCATATAGGTGTGAGTATTTGTTTTGTGGTGCGTTGTATCCATACAACTCCAAGTGTCGGTGTGCTCAACCGAGTGTGTGTGTTGACTTGTGTTGACTCGACGAATCGTTGGTGACACGTTTGTTGTGTTAAGTTTGATTATGCGTCTTAATGCAAATAAGACACCAACATTCATCCTATGACTCTAATCATGATGCTTTCACATAAATCATGTTTCGAAAACCGTAACGTTTCCGTTTCGGGAAAGTTTCTATATTTAGAAAGTTTCTATTTTTTGAAAGTATAGTTATGAAATCCCATTTCATAAAATCAATACTTCTAATATGTTTATAAAAATACGTTTAAATACTTAAATCGTATCGTTTACACATGAATCACCGTTTATGGCATTTTTCCCAAATAAAGTTTCCTTATTTGGAAAGTATCCGTTTAAATGTCCGTTTTCAACTATCAAAGTTTCCAATATGCTTAGGAATCATTTTTAAACATATTTCAATAATCACAATTTATCAAAACCACTTAAAACATCAAAACCCCTCTTTTGATTTACAAAAGTTTCCTTATTTAATAAGTTTCTACAAAATCATGTTTTTCACCAAATCAATCACCCAAATATGTTTCTAAACACTTCAATATGTATTTGACAACATCTAGACATGTCTAACATGTCTAGATCATCACAAATCTATCACATGCATCATAAAAGTTTCCTTTTATGGCAAGTTCTACAAATCCTCAAAATAATCTACCCAAAACTCAATCCAATCAATCCTATACTCTAAAATCAGTGGATCTACATCGATATCACACCAAATCACCAACCAATTCGTGCACAATAGCCACATGGAGTTGCATGTGTTCAAACACACTTGCATGTGTGTTTTTACATCATGCATGTACGATCTAACCATAGATAAGCATAGGAAACTACTTTAGAAGCTCTTAAATGGATAGATCTGGTCTGAACAGAAGCTATAAGTCACTGATGAAGGCTTTCTTGCTTGTGGATGGCTTCCAAAACTTCTACTTGAAGCTCCAATGGTTCAAGATGCTCCAAGATGGTCCCAATGGTGATTCCAGAGGCTTGGGGGTTTGATTTCAGGGAGTTTTGGTTGAGAGAGAGGGTAGAAGTTCGGAGAAAATGGGAAGAAACTGGATAGAAAATGAATGGGGTTGGTTTTTATAATGTTTTGTCACCCGGGACTCATCGTGTACCGCCAAGGCCGATTATGCATGGCCTCGGCGTACCGTGATGAATATAATATTAATTTTTCATCCCAAAACATGCCACGTACCGCCAAGACCCTTGCGCATGGCCTTGGCGTACCGCCAAGAAATCCGGAGTTCAAAACTCCCGCTCCCTCTTCGCGTACCACCGAGGATGCTTGGCGTACCGCGAAAGATCTATTTTCTCTTTTTTCGATTCCGTTGATTCGATTTCGTTTGTGTTCGATTCCTAACGTTTATCCTAAACATCTAATACATGTTTAGCACTTATTCACCTAGTAACACATAAGTTTGTTTGATTATTGTTTGATCACCAACATTCGTGGGACTCGTGTGTGTGTTTTGATAGTTCCTCTGATCATCTTTCATAGTTTGTGTTCGTCGTCACGAACTGTTTGCATGCTTGATTCTACATAATCAACATGTAATACACAATCCAATAATTCCCCGAATTATTGTTTTGCGTTTGTGTTTGTGTTTGTGTTTGACTCATCTAATTAAACATAATTAAATGAAATGCAACAAGTATGAATGTGAAATGTAAAGGATGTAAGAGTTGTAATTTACCTAAAATTGCCATGTGTCACATCATCCCCTTGTTGAAAGAAATTTCGTCCCGAAATTTGATTGTTGTTTGTCGTGTTTGAGAAGCAAAAATTTTCTGGTTGTCACAAGTGTGGCAGTGCAGAATCAGCTAAAATTCCACAGATTTCATGCAAACTTATCTTTTTCTTTTTCTCTTTGAACTCAGACTTCCCAAACTATCATATGGTCGATTTTGATCATCCAAATCTTTATCTAAAGCTACGGGATTACCCAGATTAAGCTGAGGATTGATTTTACGTTATCGGATCGTTGTATTGCAACCAGAATCCGTTCAAAAGGATAACGACTCGATCTCTCCTACTGGTTTTATAGTATATGGATTAAATATAGTTTTGAACATAATACAATGATTATTGTGGTTGATTATTGCCTAGATGATGGCTAGGAATAATTAGAGACGAAGAACTCGATATTTTAACGGTGAAATCTTTGTTTTGATCTGTTATAATGTCCAGTTATCATGAAAACCATATCATTGTGTTTGATAACTAGTAGGATGGTTAAATCATGGTTATGATGGCGTTGGATAATTCTTTGGAATGATAGGTCGGATTCAAGTGTTTGATTAATTGTTCGAGATTTGAAATTTAATGATTTTGGCATAAATATGTTAATTATAAGTGGTATCTTGACTCCTAAATGCCACATAATAATGAATGAGATTCAAATGAGTTTGAATCAATATGTATGGGTATTGGTGTATTGAAACTAGTTGTATACAAGTTAATTGCAACTAGGTGTAGGTGGTGGAAGTCAAGAGACAAGTCACAAAAGATGGAATTTTGATAACTTGAATATGACTAAGAACATGGGTAGATTAATTTATGCGTTGTAGTTCCTAACCAGTGACAATTATAAACCAGTGTATGCAGTAGTTGTATCGATCAGTGAAATAACCTGCTAAATGTGTAGTATTGTCAATAAAAATTATGGTTAAAGGACCGAACATGATATGCTTACATATCGAGTCTGTTATTTGTGTTTACCAACATTATGTTAACGTTGTATTTTTAAAAACTTTTCAGGTAATAATTAAATGTAAAAGAGAAGCAAGATTAGAGATTCTTTGCCTATGATGCCTTGAATAGGATATTGTGGTGAGACCATGGAGCTATTGGAGCTATGCCTCCAAGTCATGTATAAACCAGATATTATAAAATGATATGAAATTATATGTTTTCGAAAATCCGGTTTACAATAATATGAAATGATGGCGTTCATGTATATGCGTATGAAATTTTATGAAATCCTGAAAAGTTATTTTTGAAAAGTTATTTACAAATAACGAAAGATGTTTTTTCATGCCTATGCATATGAATCATTTAGAAACGATGAAATATGGTTTTCACATCTATGCATGTGAATTATTTATGAAATTTGAAAAATAACGATTTTTGCTGCGTAAAGATATGAATTCATAAAAAAAACGCTTCCACTTGAAACATATGAAAAAGAGTAATAAACTCTGACCGAGACTGTATTTATCCATGAAACCAAGCGGGTCGCAGCGCCCGGGCCGTCAAGAGCCCGTGATGTGACATGGAAAGACAACCATCAATATTGCTAATACCGATGGACACCTCTTGTCTTCACCACCTTTGAACTTGTCGATAGTACTAATCTCAACACCCCATAGTTCAGCCTACTGTCTATACTAATCTACAAATCAATCCAAGGATCTTAAACCATAAAAGAACTATCATCGGTCAAGTGCAAGTGGGTAATTAATCAATGGAAGCACAATAAGGTCGGGTATAGAGATTCAAGTCTTAGTTGATCCTAGGTGACTATGAAGTTATCTTATTCTAGTTGAGTTTAACTTAACCTGATGGTAACACCATTCCACGATCATCAAGGCTTAAACTTACAAACATTTCAAGGAAGTCATGTGAAAAAAGGTTAATTAAGTCATAACAAACACATGTTGCGTCATGCATGACATGTCTTGTGCATAATGTAATATGACACATACTTTTTCATAAGTCAATCATTATTCTAAGGATTCAATTATGATTTTTAAAGTTAATTCAACAACCTTAAACATATAACAAGTTTATACTAAGGAAATCTATCAACAAGTTAATACAATTTAATCAAGTAAACAAAGTCAAACATATTAATGAATCTTATATTATATGTATGATTACAATGATATAGGAATCATTTAGAGGTCTTGTTGAGTTGCTACTTGTACAGGACTGAGTCTACTGCTGTCAGGTGAGAACATTAACCCATATTTTACTAATTTACAACCGTTTTGGGGTGAAACATGTGATCAAACGTTTTTAATGATATAACTTTTCAATTACAGTTTACACTACTCTTTTACAACAACAAACAGTTAAACTCTTTTACACTCATTAGTTTTACAAATTATTAAACTCTTTTGAAGGAACACACTCTTTTTGAAGGAATAAACTCCTTTTGAAGGAATAAGTTTTATAAATTTGTAAATTGTAAGCTTGTGTTTTCAAATAAATATTTTAGTTCAAACCTTAAATATAGGCAAGGGTTTTCCATCAAAGTATTCAATCAAAGCTTTACAAAGGATATACTCAATTATGGTATTCAATCAAGGGCTTTCAAATCATGGTATTCAATTAAATCATGGTATTCAAATCAAGGGTTTTCAATCAATGTATTCAACCATGTTGATCAATTATTCAATCTTAAAAACTGATAGTCATGGTGTTCATCATTGTGAGCAAACTTATGCACATCAAGACACATTCATTCTTAATCTTAATCTTTTAACGCTAGTACTGGGTGATCACAACAAGGGAAAGCAGGACACGTTTCGTTACGCAAAGGGTGTGGTTAGCGTTTTAATTTGTTTTAACAACTAACTGTAGATTGGATGCGTTACAGTAATATGGATTTGCTACTAATTAGGTTTACCAGCATAGGTCATATTGGCCGGGTTACGTCAACACGGAGTTGTCATTAGAAACTCAATAGTACAACTCGTGTTGAATGCATTGTGCTGACTACCGATCTAACTCCAAATGTAATTTGGGACCTGATCATATGTTGGCATTTGTTAGTAAATAGTCATTGACTGTTTGCACGCGTTATTCTTACTTGATGATAGTTTGTGTTACAGTTATCCATGACATATTTATACAATGTTTTATTCATATTGTTTACAACTGCAGCTTCATATGTGCAATTGTTAAACCTATTGTTCTCACCAGCTACTTGTAGTTGACAGTTACTTTTCAAGTGTTTCAGGTAATCAGGTTTAGAGCATTACAAGGACAACTAAGGTGACCATAGTTATGATATAACAAAATCAAGAAACAAGCTAGGATGGAATAGAAACTCACTTAATCCTGATTGTTTAATTATCTTGTCTGTTCTTATTTTGTAAACATTATTTTGGGTCAGTTAGTTGTCATTCTTTTGGTAGTTAGATAGAAAGCATGTAACTAAACAATGTTTAACATTATGAAACTTAGTAATGCATTATGGTTGTTCTTCTTTCAATACTTGTGCATGATTCAACCAGTGATCATCACAGCGCCGTGGATTCCGCACGCGGCGCAGGGGTGTGACACCTTATCCTGTTACAAATGTAAAGTAAATTTGGGTCAACTATATGCGTAGTTGGTGAGTTACCCATATAGTTATATATATATATATATATATATATAAGAATGTGTTTAACACTTAAATGCAAACAAAGTCTAAATTAGTAAGCCCTAAAGCAAGTAAAATCTACAAGCTCAAATTGAATTCTTTGGCTTTTTCACCTTTACTAACTTAATGACATAAACCATTAATGAAAGGCTACTAGTTACAACAATTGAATATCAACTCTTTCACCTATGCTTTAAACAATAACAAAAGTCATTGTGCAAAGACTAACAGTTTGCATCTAATTGATTTTGACTCTAGAATAAAGTTTGATTGAATAATGACATATGTAACATACCAAAAGTACAAAATGTAAAAGAGAGGGTATATGAGTAGAACTCACATGGCTTTCTTAGAAGCTAGTCCTCAAAGCCTTTGCGTGATGTTTGAAGAAGTAAAGCTCAATCACCCTAAAGTTTGAGTAATAGAGAATCTTAGTATCCTAAAGTTCAAGTTTTGATTGTCTTAGAACTAAGGTATACTATGAAAGTCCTAAAATAATATTTGTCTAAGTTTGAATGGTGTAAATTTAAGTATGTATTTATTTATTTAAGTAAATAACTATTTTTGTTTGAATTACATAGCATTTGAATAACCTAATTCCAACCATTTGTTTTGTGTTTAACAAGTTTTATGTTTAAGTAATATGTTTTAAGAATTTATTTCAAATAACTTGTGAATTAAATAAATGATTGAATCAAATATTTGTCATAAGAAGTGGATATTTAAAAAAAATATCATTCTATGTATATCTTTAATGGTTTAAAATAACTTTCAGAACATTACTAATTAAATGGATAAATAAATAGTTTACAAGCATTAAGATTATTTGTTTGAATAACTTCTTAAAAATCATTTTAATTTTAGTTAATAAAAAAAACAAACTTAGTGTGTATATATATAATTTTTTAAATAAATTAATTTGCTTGAATGAATATTCTTGGAGTAAAATAAAATGAATACACAATAGCTTCTTTTGTCAATTAAAATAATTTAATAAAATTGGTAAGTATGTATATATATATATATGTATAATTTTATAATAACAAAGTATTTATAATTTTTTTTATCATTTCAAAATAATAAAAGAGAACTTCTATGTGGCTTATAGTTAAATTTTATTGTTAAAGTACCACAAAGTATTTATAAATACTTTGTTATTATAAAATTATATATATATAATTTTATAATAACAAAGTATTTATAATTTTTTTTATCATTTCAAAATAATAAAAAGAGAACTTCTATGTAGCTTATAGTTAAATTTAATTGTTAAAGTATTAATAATTGGTAATCATTTTTTTTATTATTATCATTAAAATAATTTTTGAATTTCTTTTAAGAATATAAACAATTTAAACTAGAAAACTAAATGTAATATATTTCTGGAATTAATTAACATTTACTAAATATTAAGAAATTATTTTTATGATTTTTAGATCTTTTTTTAGAATAAATTGGTCGGAACCGGATAAAAGGGCCAAAATCGAAAAAATTGGATCCCAAACGCTCCGGCCGGGTTTTGAACCGTTCCCTCTGCCCAGAATACGCGCATCTTACCGGCTGCTCTGTGTGAGGGTCCGCTGTTGATATCGGATTCTAATTATTCTTATAATGATTCCTTGATTCTCCCCAAATTAGTACGAACCCTAGAATTCATCCCGATTCAAATCGAATCCGATTGTTGATTGTGGGTTCACAAATTCATAGGGCTTTTATTTCCTATAAAAAACGATTATAAACCATCTAAAACTTACTTGGATTGATTACGAATCGAAGCAGCTCGAGTAGAAGTTATGGGTCTATGGTTCTTGGCTACAAATCGTACTCAGAAGTGTTTGTGAGAGCATTTGGTTGGCACAAACTAGTTCGAAAGCTTAAAATGAAGCTAATGTGATAGTTGATTTCGTGTGTTTATACTGATTTGTATCAAATTTGTTTTTTTTTTTGTTCAAGGTCGTATATTTGGAAGTCATTCACTCGACTATGAATTGATTTTGAGTCGATTGTTGATTGAGAATGATTACTAAGATCGAATCCTTACCTATTATGCCCGAATCGAGCTGTTAACGAACATATCTTAGCTGTTGATGTGTTCGGGTTGTGAAAACGATTCATGGGTAACCCGTTTGGGTTCACGGGTGAGCAAGAAATGGAAAGGAAAGGAATTTATAATTCCAGTCCTTATTGTTTTTCCTATCTTCTAAATTGTATTTGAAATTTTCTTTCTCACAAAACCAACGTTTGAGTAAACATATGTAACATACTAAAAATATGAAAAGAAGAGGGAGACTTAATAAGCAAAGTATTCCTAAAGTTCAAGTTTTCGTGTACTAATGCTATGACATCAATGGATTTTCTAAAGTAATGTGTCTAATATCTATAATGTATTTGTATAATTAAAAGGGTATTTCGGTATCATAAATATAATAGAACATATGACTATTCTATATATGATTATAAAAGGTCTAGATAACATATATGTGACTTAATAATAATAATAACAATAATAGTTATATATTAGTCAAATTGTTATATATTACAATTTATGAATCATTTATGTGAGATAATTATTTTGAATTATTTGAAATGATTAATTATGATTATTCTATTTCGATTTGTAGTTAAACTATTGTTATTAATTGTTTTAAGCTTACCACAAAATTTGTGATTTTATTTAATGTTTAAATATGTTTTTGCCTTTATTTAAACAACTTTATACATGTGTGTGTATATATATTACAAAGCTTTTATTGTTTTTAAATATGGATTTCAAAAATAATATTTTGAATTGTTTGAATTTTGATGTAAAAGATTTATAGAAAGGGGATACGAAATAACCATAGCGGATGCATCGAATTAAATGGATTCAAAATGATGTTACTGAATTTTGGGAGAACATTCCATATGCACAAAATTCACTATATAGAAATTATGTTTCTAAAGCAATGATTTTACAAAGTATAGATCTTGATAGTTTATTTTGTAAAATTTGTTTACTAAATTCAACCATAACGTTTATTATGTCAAATAATTTTGTAAAATACATTTTTTAAAAGTTTATATTGTTTAAGACAAATTATAATAATAATAATAATAATAATAATAATAATAATAATAATAATAATAATAATAATGAATTTATGTTTATTAGATAATCTTATTGAGATTATATTTTTTTTATATCTTGTAATTTGATTTTCTAAATTTTATAATCTTTTAAAATAAATGCAGATTTATTTTGTTAAATAATTAAATATGTCACACCCCGAGCCGGCGGGATAGGATCGGTTGTCCCGTCGGGCGGAAGGTTCCCGGGGCGCGATATCGTGAATGATAATCGTGATGATCAGATTGTTTACATTGCACATGATATAAATGAGAAATGCTAAACATAATAGAATTACAAAGTTAAATTACATCAGTATTGTTCATAATTTAACAGTGTAAATCTATCATAAACATCATAAATTTCTATCTTGTATTTACACAAGATATACAAAATAAATTGTATAATGATGTCTTCAAAAGTATGCAGGTCCAAAATACTAAGTCTTCTATCTGAAGTCCTAGTCCAAAAGAAATAACTCCTTAGTTGACATGTTCGTCACCTGAGAAGTCATGCAAAAATCAAGTCAACACATGGTTGGTGAGTTCATATTGTTTATGTTTGGAAATGATTTGAAACTGATTTTGAAACTTCCTTCGGTAAAGACCCTAACCTCATTAACATCAGCTGTATCATCCAGATCGGTATGCTTATATATAGGGCATACCCCTGGGTCGAGGCTACAACCCCGCCCAGACGCCATCCCACCACATACTAATCGGCATAGGACATTGATATTAATGATAGCTAAGCATTTTTACCCAACACACCTCTGATTTAGATTATGACCTCCAAAACTTGATTTACCTTTGATTCCCTTGATTTTGATCATAGATAGATGATTTCTCAAAAATCAGTGATAGTAATTAAAATGTTAAATATTTAATTAAATAATAAAACATTTAATTACAACTAAGACATGATGATTGGGCCTTATTTGACTCGATCAATTAGACTTGGTTGTTGGTGGTTGTCCAAGTTGTAACCTCTCACACGTGACCCATGTCAGGCATAACTCACAAGGAGTACACCTGAACTGAGCGGGATTTTAATGATTTGCCCGTTACAGCCTGACCCAATGGTCTTCTGCATCTGAGTGGGACTTTAATGTTTTGCCCGTTACAGCCTGACTCAATGGTCTTCTGCATCTGAGTGGGACTTTAAGGATATCCTGTGATTCTTGATCTCTTGATTCTCATGATTTTGACTTTGATATTGATCCCATTTGATCATTCATGTTATTGCCCGTTACAGCCTGACCCGAAGGCTTGCTGCATCTGAGTGGGACTTTATATGTGTGTTACACGTGGTCTTGATTCCATATACAACTGACATCCACCTTGACTTGAGTATTAATGATTTCATTAGATTATAATGATTTCATTATTACAATGATTCACACACATTTATGATTTCTGATTCCTTGAGTCTTTTGATCTTGATCTTTGGAATTTCCATAATTTACAATGGTAATTGATTTGTTTATGATTCTTGAATCTCAGATCACACACTGAGTTATGATTCCTTGGAATATGATCTAATGATTTTGTTCATTTGATTTCACTTTGAATTTAGATTCTTGAATTTTGAGCTTGATGGACTAAGGGTTGATTTAGAGTTTAAATTTAAGGTATTACTCATGAGAGTACTTAAATTTATTTGATAACTTGATCTGTTCAATAATTTCCTAGACAGGAATCTAGGAGTATCAATAAACATATATATGTAAATAAAAGCATTTAGATAAACAGTTTAAATAAAAACAGTTTACGCATGTTTCTCAGCCCCGCATTTAAAAACAAAAATGTTAGAAAAGGGGCAATGAACTCACCTGTGTTGCTTTGTATTGAATTACCACAGAATGCGCGCTCGTTGTTGTAGTCTAAGTATCTTCGGTTCCTGAATTTGTTTTAAGAGAATTCGCATACGATGAGTATCTATAGTAAACGTTAGGTCTAGGGTTTGGTCTCGGTGTGCAACTAAGTGTCCTATGATACTAATGTGTTTCTAAAGTTCTTTCTATCTAACTAACTTATTACCCATGATGGATCCATATCCCACTTTATTAGTTGCTCCAAAACCCTAAACAATTAGGGTTTATTTTGATTATCCAAGTCTTTTATTAACACATTTTTAAATTAACCCATTTTAAGTTAAACTTTTATTTGAAAATTATTTAATTACTTTAATAAGATTCTACAATGAAATTCCCTTTTATGAGAACATAATTAATTTAGGAAAGGTGTGTTTAAACATGACGGGTTTGTGTTAAACCCATTGGGCCAACTTTGAGCCCAACATTAATCCTTGATTCATATAAACGATTTCTTGCTAGTTCATGGATTAACTATCCTTGATAGCTTAAATATCATCTAAGTTAGTCACCCACTTATTGACATCCAACGATCTAGTTGTTAACACTTATTTCAACCCATACCCTTATGTTTTTGTATTGATTTACCCTTGTTGGCACGAAATTTCATGTTGCATTATTATGAATGGGTGTTGATTTCATACAAGGAATCCTAAGATCCCATGCATGCTTTCACGTGCCAAACCCATGCACACACACATTCATAGTAAGTTCCATGCATTCATGCGATCCCAATCTACCCAACTCTACCGAAAGAAGATTAGCCCGATCGAATGTGTATCGGTCGAATGGTGGCAAGGTCGAATGAAGTTAGGCCGAATAGAACAAGTCGAATAGGTGATGGTCGAATGGAAGGAAGGTGTACGAATGTGGGCTGCCGAATGAAGGTCCATTCGAGGATATCTTGGTCGAATGAACAGCCTATGGATCGAATGAAGGCTTAGTCGAATGGGAGGGCGAATGAGACTTGAGCGAATAAGGGTCATGGTCGAATAAGGGGTGTCGAATGAAGGCAGTGGCGAATGGGGCTAGGCCCGGTCGAATGAGATCTGGCGAAGGAACATGGTTCAGCGAAAGAGAAGGGACCGAATGAGAGCCTGCCATTCGGCGAATGAGGTGCAGGTGGCCATTCGGCGGCTTGATGACAATGGCCATTCGGCCGATTGAGATTCAAGAACAAGCAGCCACGAATTTTTGAGCTATGTGACTAAATGATGAAATAAAACCTACCCCCTATCATTCTAAGGTGTTTTTGTGAAAATCCTATGGTAGAAAAGGGTTTAAAACCGGTTTACATGAAGGGTTCAAGATTAGGGTTTTCAAAGCCCTAAATCGACCATAAAATCGATTTTTACCTCAGATCGATCGGAAAACCTCTTAGATCTGTTGTACTTTCGAGTTTTACTAGTTGCAAGGGTCGTTTTGACACCAAATATGCAAGATTTCGTGATGAATTGAAGGAGAAATCTTAGAGAGAAGATGATGAACTTTTAGAGAGAGAAAGTGGCGAATTGTGATGAAATGGGTGGAGTAAATGGCTGGTGGGTGGGGGTTGTTGTGGTATTAAAAGCCACATTAAATGTGGGGAAAATACCCGGATTCGTTCGGGTTCGTTCGGTTTCGCGTGGTTTCGCGTAAAGCGTCGGTTTCGCGTCATTTTCGTTACGAAACGACTCGGTTTTAAAATAGAATCATAAAATTTATTTTAGATTGTGATTCCTAATAAATTAACTAAATATCTTTTAATTATTAAAATTTCAAAATATTTATTTAACGTTTAAAATCGAATCGCGCGGTCATCGCGCGTATTTGTTCGAATCGTCACCCGATCAAACACGACGATAACTACACTTTTCAATGTTGTTTTCTAGTTATTGAATATCATTCAGCACGTTAAACTTTCGGAATTATTCGTACAGATCGTCACCTATACAAATAATCTGTCGGTTTAGCATTCACTTAACGATATCCATGCTGTTTTGTTCTGTAAAGCCTCACATACGTTTATACATAATAAAATCCTAACAATTAATCACATGATGGTTCTAGGTTGCCAGATAATTATCTGACTCAAGAACCATTGTTCTAAACTTGTTTCTCTGAAATGACTGTGAATTTGCGTTATGATAACATGAAATGATAACAATGTTTGGCATGAATATGAAATACACTGAATTACGTAGAATTCGTACCTGATTGCTGTTCATGTACTGTTTAAGATCACTGTTCCGGTGACGTTTCCGGCACTGATGTTACAAAATATTTAAAAAATTCAAATAATTAAAATATCATTTCTAATAAGATCAAAATGTGGGAAATAATGGTTTAATATTTATAAATTTTTTTATGATTTTTATACAAAAGAAAAAGACTGAAAAAGGGGAAAAACCACAAAACCGGATCAGAGGGTGCTGACCGGACTCGGATCTAATTCGACGAATTCATTGTTCGTGAGCCCGCTTAAGGTTAGGGCTTTCGATTTAGATTTGATTATGAGTACAATGCACATAAAACTTACATGTCAAGGATTCATACCGAAAGAGTTCAAACGGGGAGCAGTTATTGGTTTGTTTTAAGTTTGATCTGACGATTTAGTGTATCTCAGAGGAACAGTTATGGTTTTGTCTAGCTTGAGATGTTTAACAGTTGTATTACCCGAAATTAGTTAAGTATTTTAAGAATCTTGATCGTAGATTGATTCATTATTGATGAGAGAGCGTGTTTGGGTTCAAAATTTGAATTTAGGATGGCATCATGTTTGGTTTTTGGTAACTAACCGGTAATAGCGGGTTTTGAACTCGCGTCGGGGTTTGAAAAAGTTAAATATAAATTTTAAGAAAAGCTTTAATAAAAAAGTTAACATTTTGAGAATTTTTAATTAAAAAACCTTTACGTCTAAGAGAAGGAAGACATTTACAATAATAACACATGGCAGCAACATGTACCATTTAGAGATGAGAAGTGCAGATCGAAACTAAAACAAATATTTACCATCATACCCCTTCACATTCAAAGCGAAGAAAAAAACTCCACGCGCTCACGCGCCAAAACTCACCACCTTTTGCTTTCCTCCTCCTTTCTTCCATCTTTCATCAT
This sequence comes from Mikania micrantha, assembly GCA_009363875.1. NCBI lineage: Eukaryota > Viridiplantae > Streptophyta > Magnoliopsida > Asterales > Asteraceae > Mikania > Mikania micrantha. The sequence continues at coordinate 2,292,421 of CM018689.1, forward strand.
ATTCCTGCTTCTGCACGTTAAACCCTACAAATCACACAACACACACTCTCCCTCGCATTGCCTTCTTCCTCTTTACAAATCTTCAAAACCTATCGATTTCACTTCAGTTGATCCACATGGCCACCCGACGCCGTCCTCCGCCGTCACCTCCGCCGCCTCCGCAATCGGATGAAGCCTCCTACAACATCATCCCCATCCACAACCTCCTAGTCGACCACCCCTCCCTCCGTTTCCCCGAAGTACGCGCCGCCACCGCTGCCATACGCGCCGTCGGAGACCTCCGCAGACCACCCTTCGTCCCGTGGCAGCCACACTACGACCTCCTTGACTGGCTCGGTCTCTTCTTCGGCTTCCAGGCAGCCAATGTCTCCAACCAACGCGAACACCTCGTTCTTCATCTCGCCAACTCTCAGATGCGTCTCCAGCCACCGCCTGACGACGTCGACACCCTACATCCAACCGTCCTCCGCCGCTTCCGGCGTAAGCTTCTGAACAATTACACACGCTGGTGCTCCTTCCTTGCCAGGAAATCCAACGTCTGGATCTCCGACAGCCGCGGATCCTCCGGCAACCGCCGCGAGCTTCTCTACGTTGCTCTTTATCTACTCATCTGGGGTGAATCCGCCAATCTCCGGTTTATGCCCGAATGCATTTGTTACATATTTCATCATATGGCCATGGAATTGAACAAAATACTCGAAGATTACATCGATGAGAACACCGGCAGGCCAATTTTACCCACAGTTTCAGGGGAAAACGCATTTCTAAACCGTATTGTAACCCCAATTTATAACACAGTTAAAGCCGAAGTAGAAAGCAGTGGAAACGGAACCGCACCCCATTCCAATTGGCGAAATTATGACGACATTAACGAGTATTTTTGGAGCAGAAGGTGTTTTGATAAGCTCAAATGGCCGATTGACATCGGAAGTAACTTTTTCGTGACACCCGTTAAAAGAAAAACAGTTGGGAAAACTGGATTTGTAGAGCAGAGGTCGTTTTTGAACTTGTTTAGAAGCTTTGATAAGCTGTGGATCATGTTAATTTTGTTCCTGCAGGCTGCTATTATCATCTCCTGGAAAGAACAACATGATTATCCATGGCAGGCTTTAGGGGATGAAGACATTCAAGTTCAGGTTTTATCGGTTTTCATCACTTGGAGTGCATTGCGGTTCGTAAAGGCTCTTCTCGATGCTGTAATGCAGTTTAAGTTGGTTTCTAAAGAAACACTATGGCTTGGGTTCAGAATGGTGTTGAAGGTTGTAATTTCTGTGATTTGGATCATGGTTTTTGTGGTGTTTTATGTCAAGATTTGGAATCAGAGAAACCATGATCGCCGGTGGTCTGCTGCAGCTAATCGGAAAATCGTCACATTTCTTGAGGCTGCTTTGGTGTTCTTGGTCCCCGAGATTATAGCCTTGTCTCTCTTCCTTCTTCCATGGGTTCGCAACTTTCTTGAAAACACCAACTGGAGAATTTTTCATGCGGTCACATGGTGGTTTCAGAGCAGAAGCTTTGTGGGTCGTGGGCTTCGTGAAGGTCTGTATGATAACATTAAGTATTCCCTCTTCTGGATCATCGTTCTCTCCACAAAGTTTTGTTTCAGCTACTTCTTGCAGATAAAGCCGATGATCAGACCCACAAAAGATCTTTTACACCTTCATGGTGTGACTTATGAATGGCATGAGTTCTTTGGTGACAGCAACAGATTTGCAGTTGGGCTTCTTTGGGCACCGGTTGTATTGATCTACCTTATGGATTTGCAAATTTGGTACTCAATTTTCTCCTCCGTTGTTGGAATGGGAGTTGGGTTGTTTAATCATTTGGGTGAGATCAGAAACATGCAACAGTTGAGATTGAGGTTCCAGTTTTTTGCCAGTGCAATGCAGTTCAACCTCATGCCTGAAGACCAAATGTTGAATAAAATAGGAACTTTCAAGAACAGATTCAAAGATGCGGTTCATAGATTGAAACTGAGATATGGGTTTGGTAGACCATTCAAGAAACTGGAATCAAATCAGGTCGAGGCTCATAAATTTGCGTTGGTATGGAATGAAATTATTTTGACTTTTAGAGAAGAAGATATTGTTAGCGATCGTGAAGTTGAATTGCTTGAGTTACCACAGAATACTTGGAATGTTAGAGTGGTCCGGTGGCCGTGTTTGTTATTATGCAATGAGTTGCTTCTTGCACTTAGCCAAGCTGAAGAGTTGGCTGATGTGCCTGATAGATGGATCTGGTATAAAATGGCTAAAAACGAGTACAGACGTTGTGCGGTCATAGAGGCTTACGATAGCATAAGACACTTGCTGCTCATGATACTAAAGCCCAACACAACTGAACGTTCCATCATCACCACGTTCTTTCAAGAAATCGATGCTTCTGTCGAGGATGAAAGGTTTACAAAAACTTTTAACATGCTAACGCTTCCGAAAATTCATTCACAGCTCATCAAACTCATGGGTCTTTTGAAAAAGCCCGAGAAAAACGTTAACAAAGTGGTGAATACACTACAGGCGTTATACGAGGTTGCCACACGGGATTTCTTTAAAGATAAAAGAAGCATGGATCAGTTAAAAGAAGATGGTTTAGCCCCAAAAGAACCTGTTCCAAGTGGTGGGTTGCTTTTTGAAAATGCGGTTGAGTTACCTGGTTCAAAAAATGACATTTTCTACAGACAAGCGAGACGGTTAGTCACGATTCTTACATCCCGAGATGCGATGAATAATGTTCCTGTGAATCTTGAAGCCAGACGCAGAATAGCATTTTTTAGCAACTCATTGTTTATGAACATGCCGCATGCTCCACAAGTTGAAAAGATGATGGCTTTTAGTGTTTTAACACCTTACTATAATGAAGAAGTTGTGTATAATAAAGAACAGCTTAGGACCGAGAATGAAGACGGTGTTTCGACTCTTTATTACCTGCAAACAATTTATGCCGATGAATGGAAAAACTTTTTGGAACGAATGAAACGTGAAGGAATGAGGTCAGATGATGAATTATGGACCCTCAAACTTCGGGAGCTTAGGCTTTGGGCATCATACAGAGGTCAAACACTGGCCCGTACGGTTAGGGGAATGATGTACTATTATCGCGCTTTAAAAATGCTCGCTTTTCTTGATTCAGCTTCTGAGGTCGACATCCGAGAAGGGTCAATAGAACTCATGTCTATGAACCGTGGTGGCAGTGATGGTGCACGGGGGTTAAGTAGAGCCAACAGTACTGTTAGTACTTTGTTTAAAGGCCATGAATATGGAACTGCTTTGATGAAATACACGTATGTAGTAGCATGCCAGATTTACGGGACACAAAAGGCAAAGAAGGATCCACACGCGGATGAGATTTTGTATCTAATGAAAAACAACGAAGCCCTTCGTGTTGCGTATGTTGATGAGGTGGTAGGAGGTGATGAAACAAAGTATTATTCTGTTCTAGTGAAGTATGATCAAGAAGAGGGCAAAGAAGTAGAGATTTATCGGGTTAAGCTGCCCGGCCCATTAAAGCTAGGGGAAGGAAAGCCTGAGAATCAAAATCATGCCATGATTTTCACTCGTGGAGATGCGGTTCAAACAATTGACATGAATCAAGACAATTATTTTGAAGAAGCACTCAAAATGAGGAACTTGCTCGAGGAATACCGAAGCTATTATGGCATTCGTAAGCCAACCATTTTGGGTGTTCGGGAAAACATCTTCACAGGCTCGGTTTCTTCACTAGCTTGGTTTATGTCAGCCCAAGAAACAAGCTTTGTGACACTGGGTCAACGAGTTTTAGCCAACCCGTTAAAAATCCGGTTGCATTATGGTCATCCAGATGTGTTTGATCGGTTCTGGTTCTTGACCCGTGGTGGGATTAGTAAAGCTTCTAAGCTAATCAACTTAAGTGAAGACATTTTTGCGGGTTTTAATTGCACTTTAAGAGGCGGTAATGTGACTCACCATGAGTATATTCAAGTGGGGAAAGGAAGAGATGTTGGCTTGAATCAAGTTTCCATGTTTGAGGCTAAAGTTGCAAGCGGAAACGGGGAACAAGTTTTAAGCAGAGACGTGCACCGTTTGGGTCATAGACTCGATTTTTTCAGAATGCTTTCGTTTTATTACACAACCGTTGGCTTCTTTTTCAACACATTGATGATTTCGTTAACGGTTTACACTTTTTTGTGGGGCAGATTGTATCTGGCATTGAGTGGGATTGAGAGTTCTGTTGCAAATAACGCCAACACAAACCGCGCGTTGGGCACCATTTTAAACCAACAGTTTGTTGTACAAATCGGGCTTTTTACTGCACTACCAATGATTGTCGAAAACTCACTTGAGCTCGGGTTTCTTGCTGCCATTTGGGATTTTATCACAATGCAGCTGCAATTATCATCTGTTTTCTTCACATTCTCGTTGGGTACTCGTGCTCATTACTTTGGGCGAACAATTCTTCATGGTGGGGCAAAATACCGGGCCACGGGCCGAGGTTTTGTGGTCGAGCACAAGAAGTTTGCTGAAAATTATCGATTTTATGCCCGCTCTCATTTTGTGAAGGCGATTGAGCTTGGGCTCATACTCACAGTTTATGCAGGCTACAGCCCGGTTGCTAAAGGAACATTTACTTACATTGCATTGACAATTTCAAGCTGGTTTCTGGTGTTTTCGTGGATCATGGCACCATTCGTGTTCAATCCTTCTGGGTTCGATTGGTTGAAAACCGTTTACGATTTTGATGATTTCATGAACTGGATATGGTTTCGAGGGGGCGTTTTTGCAAAACCAGAAGAGAGTTGGGAAAAATGGTGGTATGAAGAGCAAGACCATTTGAGAACGACCGGCTTTTTTGGGAAATTATTCGAAATAATTTTGGGTTTACGATTTTTCTTTTTCCAGTATGGGATTGTTTACCAACTGGGTATTGCAGCAGGTAGCAAAAGCATTGCTGTTTACTTACTCTCTTGGATCTATGTTGGTGTTGCTCTTGGAATTTATTCAACTATTGCATTTGCACGCGATAAATACGCTGCAAAGGAACACATATACTATCGGCTTGTTCAGTTTCTTCTTATTATCCTCGGGTCCCTTATAATCGCTGCTCTGATTCAGTTTACACATTTCAAGTTTCTAGATTTGCTCACTAGTTTGTTTGCGTTTATACCAACTGGTTGGGGGTTTCTGTTGATTGCACAAGTGTTTAGGCCTGTTTTAAAGGATAGTTGGATTTGGGATACGGTTGTTTCAGTCGCGCGAATGTATGACATCATGTTTGGAGTGATTGTTATGAGTCCAGTGGCGTTTTTGTCATGGATGCCTGGTTTCCAGTCTATGCAAACCAGAATTTTGTTCAATGATGCCTTCAGCAGGGGTTTGCAGATATTCAAGATCCTTGCTGGAAAGAAAAACAAAGTTGAAAAGCAATTTTGAGGTAAATCTGTGATGCATTTATTTATTTATGTTTTGAACTTTATAGAAAACTAATACATTAATTAAAATAATAAAACTTATGTTGTCTATCTAATAATCAATATTTTTGTAGTGTATAAGTCAAAGAATTTGGCTCTTTTATTCATAGATTATTTTTTTTGTCATTTGAAAAAAAAAATGCATTTTATGGCTTACAGTTGAAGTTGATGCAGGGATTCTCTTTGTTTATTGTAGGTATGATGTTGAATTACAGACTTTGTAAAGTGCCAGATTTGCAAGTGCTCTGTTCTTGTTTATTTTGGTGAGGAAGCAAAAACTTGTTTATGATACTATTTGTGTATGCAAGTAGAGTTGGCCAAAATGACAGTGTAGTAGAAATCGCCAGTCACTAGTTGGATGGTGGGTGGGAACTGAATAGGGATTAATTGGGGTTAATCAGAATGGAATTTTATATGTAATTTTTCAAAATTATATATAATTTTAAAAATACTTGGAAGATTTTGACCAATTTTAGGTCAAGGTTTCCTAAAAAAGCCATTGAAAATTTAAAGCCCAAAATAATCAGCCTTTTGCATGACTAACCCCACCAACTTGGTTGACTACTACCGATTTTGTGAAGTTTACATTGGTGAATGACTATTGGATTGATCAGCAGGCATATTATATAAGGGGTTTGGTGGAATTTGGTAGGGTTTGTAATGAGATGGGATTGTCTGTCCAAGATTTTTACCTTAAATAATAATAATAATAATTGTTTATTTTTGTTAAAATATTTATATTCTAGTTTTTAAATAATTTGATTTTTGAGTTAAAAGTACACATAGAGATGAAACATAATCTGTATGATATTTTATCTATGAATCTAATTGGGTGAATTGTTTTGCAGGTATCATGAGGGAAGTTGGGTTTTATAAATGAAATTAAGCGTGTGCAGTTTTTTTATTACAAGCTCATATCTAGAAACATTAACTCAGTAGTTAATTATTTTCACATGTCAGGTTACAAGGCTTTTATTTTTGTTACAGCAGTTTTTTGATCAAACTGCTGGAGCTGGCTGAGTTGGCCGGTCTGACTAGTTATAGCGGTTTAAATCAGTCTTTTTTTTTTAATGTATAATATTTTCTTTCAAAAATTCTTGAAATATTATTAAAAAATCATTCAACCATTATGAAAATAAAAGTAACAAAAAAATAGGTCAAAGACTAGTTTGGTTTTTTCGTCGAAATCGAATTTTATTAATGTCAAACCGGTTGACTTATTTCAATTTCAATGACTTGATACTTTTAATCATCAAAAACATACTGTACAAGTGTCATGTCAAACTGGTCGACTTATGATAAGAAATTGAAAGGAATCGAAAGAGAGGAAAAGTGAGTCAATTCATTATCAATGTTCAATTCAAGGATTACAACAGATATATAACAACCATTGTCTAAACTCGTTTAACTATTTACTAAACAACCCCTACAAAATACAAGAAATACATACATGACCCTTCTTTATTACAAATGATACGTAACATACTTTGATTTGAATTTTGATACCTTAGTAGTTTTTATGACATCTTGATTTTATATGAAAATCTTGATAGAGCTGGCAGACTTAGTTTTAATAGTTTGTCATGAAAATGAATTTGTTAATTGTGTTTTGGAAATGTTAATGGTTTAAAGAGTGCTCTCTCTCTTCAAGCGGTCGCCAAGCATAGCCATTAGCCTCTCCTGTCTACACCGCCCAGAATTACCATGACTAGCCAGACCCCATCACTAGTAACCGGTTACCACCAACCCCTCTCTCTCTCTCTCTCTCTCAACAATCACCAAACATCACTAATGGCCTTCACCATCTTCATCAACGAAGCACTTCACGGGTCTCTACTCTCCAAGTAGTCAACAAGCATCACCAACGGCCTCCATTATCTGCATTGATCAAGCACTACCACCGGTCTCCACCTCCATCACCAGCCAAACACCACAACGTCACCATACTTTTTTTACGATGCATAGGAGTAAGACAAAAGTGAACGTCAAGATAATCTGGGTCTCTCGTGTTTCGTCTTCGCGTGCACTCACACTCCTCCCTAAAACAATCAACGTGCTGCCATATTCATTGGAATTGTGTGAGCTATGATTTTAAGAATATAACTAAAAGAGGGAAACATCCATCAAATCATAGTTGTTTATTCATTGATTATATACAGCTACAATTAATGAACTAACTATAATATGTTGTTAGTTACAACTATCACTTCATTTTACAAATTGACCCCTCAATATGCTTTATGAAGAGAACACTTCTATTTTGGTAATATTACTTGACGATTATGATGAAGTGTTTTGCCGTATCATTTGGAACGTAAGGAATATGCAGAGGTGGAACATAACCATAACCATGTAGAGCTTGAAAAGGAGACATATTAATGGTTGAATGCGGAGTAGTATTGTATCACCATTCTGCCAAAGATAACCATTTAGGCCCCCTGATTAGGAGTATCACAGATTATAGACCTTAGATAAGATTCCAAACAACGATCAGTTTGAACATCACTTTGTGGGTGATAAGCTGTAGAGAAAGTTTAACTGAATTCCTTGTAAACACATAAATTCTTGCCAAAACTGACTCAAAAAACAGGAATCTCTATGAGATACAATAGTGGTTGGGCATGCATGCAATTTGTAAACATGATCCATGAAAGGTTGTGCGACATGTAGAGCAGTAAAAGAGTGGGATAAAGGAATGAAATGAGAATATATAGTTAAGCAACCCACTACTACAAAATGTGTCATCTTTACCCAGTACTTTAGGTATGAAATCCGTATAGATATCACTGAAATAATGAGAAGGGACAGGTAAAGGTTTCGTTCATATTTTGGGACGTACAATCTATATTGAAATCATGAAGTTGTTTATAGCAACCACTCCACTAACAAAAATTCTTTAGTTCCTTAAATGTAGGAATCAAAATTGTATGACCTTCTGGAGAAGAATGAAACAAGTTTAAAATATGTTTTCTCAGGTCAGGATCATTTCCTACCATCAACATGTTCTTATATTTGGGATCGCGGGTCTTTTTATTAGCTCCTATTTGTGGTGCACAATTTCGTGGAATGTAGAGTGCACCATCCCTTGTTGTGTTAGACACCATCTCAAAATCTGAATTATTTCTTGTAACTTCAAATCTTGCGACCAAGAAGCTTAAAATAACACTGGATTAATTGCACTTAAAGCCATAAAGAAAAGAGCTAAACCTTGTACTATGGAGAGTCCATCAGCCACTACATTATCAGACCCTTTCTTATATGTGATTTCGTAGTTGTAGCTAGGCCTGTAAACGAACCGAACGAACACGAACACGAACACATTAACGAACATGAAATTTGTGTTCGTGTTTGTTCGTTAAAAAATTAAACGAATTGTTCATGAACACAAATGAACACAAACGAACCAAAATAAACAAACAAACATAATTGAACAACCATAAACGAACACAATTGAGCAACCATAAACAAACACAATTTAACAAACATAAACAAACAAAATTGAACAAGCACAAGCGAACGGAAACGACAAATCTCTTAAATGTATACACATATCATCCATAATTTAGATAGTTAAACGAACGTTAAAGAACACAAATAAACAAACATAAATAAACGAACGCTATGTGTATTCGTGTTTGTTCATTTATTAAATAAACTAACATAAACGAACTTTCCGCCTAACAGTTCATGAACTGTTCTGTAACATCACTGTATTTTTCAGTTGTCCGTACGTCCGTACATCCGTACGATTGTACTGTTACGACTGGAGATTTATTTATTATGAATGATTATGAAATTATTGATTGACATTACTGATATTATCACTGTTACTGGTATACATGATTATAATTTATTATACGCGTAAACCACAGGAAGTTTAGTTGTAATTCAACTAAACAGGCCTGTAGTGTTTATCGCAGTGCTTTATTATTGGTGAGTTAATGGTCTGAGAATAGATTTGGGATTTGAGATGGAGTTGTTGAGTCTGGTTACTAAACGTAGTCAAGGACCCATGGTCATGGTTTATCGAAATAGCGGTGGGACGGTGGCTAGGGCAGTTGCGACTGACCCTTACATATGCCCTATATATATGCATATTTCGGTCTATCATGGATGTGTCAGTGACTAGGGTTTAGTGGGTTTTGGTTTGGGAAATGATAATATTAATGTATTAATAAATGGGAATAATAAATACGCGATGTGAGGTTACGGTCATTATTTAAACGCGAGTATTGATTCAGAAATATTAACTTAATAATGTATTCGCGTGGGTGACGATTCACACGAATATAATTATTAAGAATAATATAATGAAACGATATTCCATAAATAATAAATCAAATCGAAATACGTTACGAACATCGGATTCGCAAAGGTGACGATCTTTACGAATACGTACGCGAGTAACGCGTTTCGACGAGATAATTAAATATTTTCAAACGGTATCATTCTAATAAATAGAAACTAAAAACGTTTATTAGGAATCACAACCTAAAATGTTTTCGAATAAATTAATTCATTTAAATATTTATTTAACGAAAACGAAACGGAATTTATTTTATGAAACAAACTATTTAAACTTATTTTAATTTAATAAAAACTAGTTTATTTAAAACGAGTTATGGTTTTAAATATGTAACGAGAAAAACCGAGCTTTTATTTCGTTTTATCGCGATAAAAACGGGATCGAGCACACGGGGATCGGTCGGGGTATAAAAACCCACCCAATGTCTTCTTCCTCATTTGAAAGAACACATTTTCTCTCACTACACCAAATTTTCGTCACTCTCACTACCCCCAACTTCTCTCTAGCATAACTTTTTCGTTCCTTGACGAAATCACGAGATCTCGGAGCCTAAACGACCACAAGATCGAGAGGAACAAGAAGATACAAGAAAATCCAGGGATTTATCACGATTTGCAGGTGAGAACTCCAGTTTACTTTTCGGTTTGGGTTAAAAACCCTATTCTAAAATAGTTCGTAACTTGTTACATGATTTTTGGAATTTTTATATGTTAATCGAGTTAGTAGTAAACCTTGCAAGTCTGTGAATGAATCTATGAGTTTAGGGACATCATGATGAGAAGGAGGGGATGCGTTTCAACTTGTGCAGAACACCTACAGGCCGGCGAACCTGTATGGTTCGGCCGAACCCTCACGAACCATCACGAACCCTGGTTCAGCCGCCACCATAGGAACGAACCTTCAGGGGAGGGGAAACCCTAGCCGAGCCTTGTGCCATCGCCATCCCCTAGCCGAACTTTTCTGTCCTCACGAACTCATTTGGGACGAACCATCATGGCCGAACCCTGTAGGGTGGCCGAACCATGTGCCAGCATGGGTCACGAACCCTTTTGTGTTGTGATAACCGAACCTTGCACCATTTTCAGCGGACCTTACTGTGGCCTAACTCACGAACCTTGAGTAGTTAAACACAAGACTTGGCCGAACTCTCACATTTTCACTTTAGCCGAACCCTAACCCTATTGGGCCGAACCTATCACGGTTGGACTAGAGGGTTCGCTGCCCTCATGGGTAATCGAACTAAACTCCATCATTTTAACTAGGATAAGGGTAATGGGAAGCAAGAGCATACTCACACACACACATGAATATCTATACATACATGAAAAATGATAATAGCCACCACCTTTTCTCTATCTATAACATAAGTTGTTTTAGAATATGGTGTTACATTTATATGGAATCTTATTGAAAAGGTTAACATATCATATGGATATTATACATACACTTTTATATAACTTAAAGTTCATAAAAAAATTAGTGGTGGTTTAAATGGGATTATATATGTGGGTATAGGTGTGTGTATGATAAGGAGTAATAGCTTAAAGTATACATACCTAAGAGGGGTAAACATGCAAATTCACAATTTATTATCATTAGGTAATTTATACTAACAAGGTAAATTATATTGTTATAATAACCATTAATAACCTCTTGAGTGTTGCAAGTTGATTTGAGTGACTTAAGTTAACAAAACACTTAAAGAGTTAAAAGGGAGACATTATTGAACACTTGATGAAACTGAAACACATATATTAATAATCATCAAACGCGCGATAAATACAGGTAGTTGAAGTGTCCTTGAGTTTATCTACGCGAGAGCGTATTATACGAGAACACAGATTCTAAGGACTTCAGGTGAGTTCTCATAACCTCCTTTTCTTTAAACTGTTTTAGTTTTAAAACCCGGAGGTGAAACGTGTATACCAAATTAAATATTATTTTGATAACACAAGGTTAATACCTGTTTATCAATATGATATTCACATTTGAAATTATCATTATTATGGGATTATCTCTTATTGCTTATATCCATGTAAATATTGTTATTGACCTAGGTCAATAACAAAGATTACAAGTATTGTCACAAACCCCGAGAATCATCGCTCTTAACTTCGGTTAATTGCTTTGACATCGTGTATTGTCACGTGGATGGTTTCCACATCTGTGAAGCATTGCCTTTGACTTCGGTTATTTGCTTTGGCTTCATGTATTGTCACGTGGTTAGCGACCACTCCATGATTCATGTATCTAACTTATGTTAAATACATAAGGAATCATGTATAGTCACGAACATTGATTGAGAATATGATTGATTGAGTTTGGTTGATTTGTTGTGGATTGATTGCTTATATTTGATTACGATTAATTGTGATTGATTATGATTGATTGGTTATGTGGTTATGTGAACGTGTGTGTGTTTGGTTGTTGAATTGATGGATGCGTGTTGGATTATCTCATACAGGTATTCATATGGATTTTCTCAAGAAGATCATAAGTTTTATACTCGTTTAAAACAAAGCATTTTATAAAACCTTTTTAGTATAAACTTTCAAACTCATTTTTACTAAAACATTTTTAAATATAAAAAAACTTATGATTACTCACCAACTACTTTTGTAGTTGACACTTGATTTCTTACATGTTTCAGGTGATGGAGACAAGTAGGATGAAGAGGATGATCTCTTCTATTTTGGACATCATCATCATATAGGATCTTGGACTTAGTTAATTAACTAAATTTCTGGCGATTAGAGTTTAGTTAGTTTAACTAAATCTTTTGTGTATTTGATGTAATTGATTCATGATGAACATGATTTTTGTGTAATTATTGTGGTTGACTAAATGATATATGATGATATGATTTAGATGCCCATGAGCTTTTGAACAATCTACACATCCCTCGTGGCATCCCGATGATTCCGCCGTCGGTCGGGGTGTTACAGATTGGTATCAGAGCCTGGGTTATAGGGAATTAGGTTACTAGAAATGGTTGACCTAGTCTATAACCGTAGGATACCCTAGTATGAATTAATTTCATACACTAGTTAGTATATTCAGGATTTCATGCTTATGTGTTTACTACATGTTAACTGAACTCCTGTTATACATCTGAATTATAAATACTGCTTACTTGTTCTATTTGTGCCCTAATGATTCGATAAGGACATACACGTGGTGTATCGTAAAGGTGGTGGGACGTTGGCTAGGGCAGTTGCGACTGACCCTTACATATGCCCTATATATATACCATTTACGGTACATTAGGTGGATGTCAGTATTGAAGAATGTGGGAACTACCCATTTGGGAAATTACTTGCTTAGGAAATAAATTGTTTATAAATTATTTGCTTTAGGAATTATCTGTTTATATTGTAAACACCAGACAAGGACACACTCGTGGTATACTACAAAGGTGGTGGGACGGTGGCTGGGGCAGTTGCGACTGACCCCTACATATGCCCTATACATATACCATTTGTAGTATATTGGGAGTCTGTCAGTGTCAGGAACTTAGGATATTACTAGGAATTATTGTGAGATGGATGTTGATGGTTAAGGTTGGTTTGGAATGACACTTTGGATGACCACACTTGATAAACACTTATAAATTCCCTTATAAAAACATACGGATTGGACACGTAGGGTGCATAGGATTAATGAACGATAATGAGCGATTAGTGATGTGATATGGACTTGGGTGATGGTATAGACACTTGATAATAATATAAACGCATAGTGATGATACTAACACTTAGTGATGGTATGGACACTTGATGAGAATAAACTATAGGGAGGATATGAACGCTTAGTGACAATAAGAGCACTTCGTGATGATATGAACCCTTAATGATGATTATTGACATTGGAATTGATATGGATTTTAGTGAACTTAGACAATTGGGGGAAACTTAATGTCAGGTGAACTTAGACATTAGGTGAACTTAGAAATAGGCAAGCCTACATGTCAGGTGAACTTAGACATTAGGTAAACCTAATTGTCCAAGGGAACTAGAGATCACTTCACTCAAAATTATCCTATTAAGGATAAGGTGTGTGAAGTGAGATTTATGGTGAAGTACATGACACACTCTACACACTAGCAAGGGCATAATCGTGGTGCAATGGAACGGTGGTGGGACGGTGTAGGGGAGATTGCGATCTACCTCTGCATATGCCCTATATATAAGCTTGTTGCATTGCATTGGGAGGTTGTCAGTGTTAGTATAGAGTGAAGAACGTATAGGATCTAGGAAATAGTTAGCTAACACTAGTTATGACCAACTAGGACACTTAGAATGATAATAGGCAAATTTATAGACATTATGAGTTTAAATAACAGATAGGAAATAAATATAGTTCTTATATGTAATCCTAACTGTTTAAAATAAACTCAATTGACCATTGTTTGTATGACTTACGTTGTAAACGGTAGTAACATGTTTCTATTTCCTTCAGAAACATGCCGCCTCGCCGTCACAACGAAGATGACTCGAACAATGGGGAAGCTAACAACAGTAATGCCAACTCCGGCATACAAGAGTTAGCTACACTTATTTCTGGATTGGTGAGCCAACTGACTCAGGCTAACCAGAACATTAACCAGAATCGAGGTGGTGCAAACCAGACAACTTGCACATTCAAACACTTCAATTCCTGTAATCCTCTGAAATTTACGGGTGCTGAATCAGCCACTGGTCTGCTGCAGTGGTTCGAGAGTATGGAGAACACCTTCATCAACAGCGAATGTCCCGAAAATCTGAAAGTTCGCTATGCCACTAGTGTTTTCCAAAAGAGAGCACTGACTTGGTGGAACGGGGAAAAGCGAACTAGGGGAGTGGATGCTGCACTCGCATTGACGTGGACTGAGGTCAAGAACTTGATGACCACTGAATTCTGTCCTCGAAGCGAGATGAGGAAACTGGAGACTGAGTTCTGGGAACTCAAACAAGATAGTGGCGAGAACGTCATCTACAATACTCAATTCCATGAGTATAGTCTGCTAGTGCCTCATATGGTGACACCCTTGGAGAGGGCAATTGAGAAATATATCGGCGGGCTGCCGGTACAGATTCAGGATACGGTCTACGGGAGTAATCCCAAAACACTGGAGGCTGCTATCCGTCTATCTGCAACTCTTACTGATAACCACGTGAAGAATGGAACTCTTACTCGCAAGGGATATAAGAAGACTGACACCAAGACTGCTGCCAAAGAAGTCAAAGCTGAAGTCAAGTCTGAAGCTGCTAGCTCGTCCAAAAGCAGCAACAAGAAGAGAAAGAATCGGAACTTCATGGTCACTGTACCCGCTGCGAAGTCTGCGCAGCAATCATCAAACAATTCTGCTGCAAGAAGTTACACTGGGAACACTCCCCAATGTAATACTTGCAGGTATCATCACGCACCTAACTTGCCATGTCGCGTCTGCAACAACTGTGGCAAGTTTGGGCACTATGCAAACGTTTGTCGGAGTGCACCGCAAGCACAAAGGATGCAACAAGCACCGCTTGCACTACCAGCTCCTCAAACTCAACCTATTCCGGCTGTACCCATTCGCCAGGTACCTCAAGCACAGGCAAGAGCCTGTTATGAATGTGGTGAAGTGGGTCACTTCAGGAATCACTGCCCAAAGTTGACCGGGAATAATCAAAGGGTGGCAAGAGGCCGGGCTTTTCAACTGAATGCTCCAGCTGCTCAAGCCAACCAGGATGTGGTCAACGGTACGTTTCTGATCAACAACTCTTATGCATCTGTCTTATTTGATTCTGGTGCCGATAGGAGTTTCGTTTCATATGATTTTGAATGCTTGCTTGGTAGAACACGTACATACTTAGATAAACCGTTTAACGTGGAAGTGGCTGACGGAAACACTATTGATATTGACACTATTATAGTTGGATGTACGGTGAACTTAAATGATCACGTTTTCCCAATTGATCTTATACCTATGCATCTTGGTAGCTTTGATGTTATCATAGGCATGGATTGGTTAGCCACCCACAGAGCGGAGATTGTTTGTCATGAGAAATATATTCGTATTCCTTTAGCTTCGGGTGAAACTTTGAGAATAATTGGAGAAACTGCTAGTAAAGGTCTTAAGCTGATGTCTTGCACTAAAGCACATAAGTACCTTAGGAAGAAATGTATAGCATTCTTAGCTCATATTGTGGAGAAGAAAGAGAAAGGAAAGAAGATTGAAGATGTTCCAGTGATACGAGATTTCCCAGAAGTGTTTCCAGATGATTTGCCGGGTCTTCCACCAGAACGTCAAGTTGAGTTCCGAATCGACTTAGTACCTGGTGCGAACCCAGTCGCCAAAGCTCCCTACAGACTTGCGCCTTCGGAGTTGCAAGAATTGGCGAGCCAGCTACAAGAGCTGACTGACAAAGGATTCATTCGCCCGAGCCATTCACCATGGGGTGCACCGGTCTTGTTTGTCAAGAAAAAGGACGGGTCATTCCGAATGTGCATCGATTATCGCGAATTAAACAAACTCACAATTAAGAATCGATATCCACTGCCGCGCATCGACGATCTTTTCGATCAGCTTCAAGGCTCGGCATGGTTTTCAAAGATCGATCTTAGGTCTGGGTATCATCAGCTTCGCGTACATGACGATGATATTCCCAAGACAGCTTTTAGAACCAGATATGGCCATTATGAATTTTTGGTAATGCCTTTCGGCCTTACCAATGCACCTGCGGTTTTTATGGACCTCATGAACCGAGTTTGCAGGCCATACTTAGATAAATTTGTGATAGTATTCATTGATGATATTCTGATCTACTCAAAGACTAAGGAAGAACACGAGAAACACCTTAAGTTGGTTTTGGAGATCCTAAGAGAGGAGCGGCTGTATGCCAAATTCTCTAAATGTGAATTTTGGCTTAAAGAAGTTCAATTCTTGGGACACATAGTCAACGAATACGGTGTTCACGTGGATCCTGCAAAGATTGATGCTGTGAAGAATTGGAGTACGCCGAAGACACCGACGGAGATTCGATCGTTTCTTGGACTCGCCGGTTACTATCGGCGGTTCATATCGAACTTCTCCAGGATTGCTGTCCCTCTCACTGCTTTGACTCAAAAGAATAGACCCTACGAGTGGGGACTAAAGCAAGAAGAGGCATTTCAGACCTTGAAGCAGAAACTTTGTGATGCTCCGGTCTTGACATTGCCTGATGGAAATGATGATTTTGTGGTTTATTGTGATGCATCCAACCTAGGTCTCGGTTGTGTTCTCATGCAACGGGGAAAGGTTGTGGCATATGCATCAAGACAATTGAAGATTCACGAAAAGAACTACACCACACACGACTTGGAACTGGGTGCAGTCGTGTTTGCCTTGAAGATATGGAGACACTATCTTTATGGCACTAGGTGTGTAGTCTTTACTGATCATAAGAGTTTACAACATATTCTGAATCAGAAAGAGCTTAACATGAGACAACGGAGATGGGTTGAACTGTTAAATGATTATGACTGTGAAATTCGCTACCATCCTGGTAAAGCGAATGTAGTAGCAGATGCGCTTAGTCGCAAAAGTCAAGTTCAGATCCATAGTGTCCGGGTGCACACTAACCTCCGTAATGATGTTCTCACAGCCCAACAACTCTCATTAGCTCAGGATAACTTGAAAAATGAGATGTCGTGCGGGGCTGAAATCTTATTGGAAACTAAAGATGATGGATTAATGTATTATTTAAATCGGTTGTGGATACCGAACAGGGGTGATCTGAGGATGCTGATTATGGATGAAGCTCATAAATCTCGTTACTCAATCCATCCGGGCTCTGATAAGATGTATCAAGACCTTAGGGGCTTGTATTGGTGGCCTGGAATGAAGAAGGATATTGCTGAATATGTATCAAAGTGCCTTAACTGTGCCAAAGTCAAGGCAGAACATCAGCGACCTTCGGGATTGTTACTACAACCAGAAATACCGATGTGGAAGTGGGAGAATATCTCCATGGATTTCATTACTAAACTCCCACGAACCGCAAACGGTAAGGATAGTATCTGGGTGATTGTTGACAGATTGACCAAGGCGGCTCATTTCTTACCGATACGCGAAACTTACCCTGTGCGGAAGTTAGCTCGTATCTATATTGATGAGATCATTAGCCGACATGGTATTCCCTTAAGCATAATATCGGACCGTGATGCTCGTTTCACGGCACGATTTTGGGAATCACTTCATGAAGCATTTGGAACAAGACTGGATCTTAGCACTGCTTATCATCCTCAAACGGATGGTCAAACGGAGCGAACGATTCAAACACTGGAAGACATGTTGAGAGCTTGTGTCATCGATTTCGGTGGCAATTGGGATAGCCATCTACCATTGGTTGAGTTCTCGTATAACAACAGTTATCACGCGAGCATTGGTATGGCACCGTTTGAAGCTCTTTATGGCAGGAAGTGTCGGTCACCTATTTGTTGGACCGAAGTCGGCGATTCGCAGATCACTGGTCCTGAGATTATTCAGGAAACGACCGACAAGATCCGCCAGATCCGTGACAATCTGTTAGCTGCTCGCAGTCGACAGAAAAGCTACGCGGACAAAAGAAGGAAACCTTTGGAGTTTGAAGTGGGAGATATGGTATTGCTTAAAGTGTCGCCTTGGAAGGGCGTTGTTCGATTTGGGAAGAAGGGGAAGCTTGCTCCACGTTATGTTGGCCCTTTTAAGATCCTTGAACGGATCGGGAAGGTTGCCTACAAGTTAGAACTTCCTCCTGAACTTAGTAATGTGCACCCGACGTTTCACGTGTCCAATCTAAGAAAGTGCTTAGCTGATCAGGATCTTCAGGTACCACTCGATGACATCCGCATCGATGATACCATGCACTTTGTTGAAAAGCCAGTGGAGATAATGGATCGCGAGATTAAACAGCTCAAACGCAGTAGAATTCCAATTGTCAAAGTACGTTGGGAATCGAAGCGGGGTCCAGAATTCACATGGGAGCGGGAAGATCAGATAAAGCTTAAGTACCCACAATTATTTACTACGGTCACTCCAAGTTGAATTTCGGGACGAAATTCCTCTAACTAGGGGAGACTGTAACATCACTGTATTTTTCAGTTGTCCGTACGTCCGTACATCCGTACGATTGTACTGTTACGACTGGAGATTTATTTATTATGAATGATTATGAAATTATTGATTGACATTACTGATATTATCACTGTTACTGGTATACATGATTATAATTTATTATACGCGTAAACCACAGGAAGTTTAGTTGTAATTCAACTAAACAGGCCTGTAGTGTTTATCGCAGTGCTTTATTATTGGTGAGTTAATGGTCTGAGAATAGATTTGGGATTTGAGATGGAGTTGTTGAGTCTGGTTACTAAACGTAGTCAAGGACCCATGGTCATGGTTTATCGAAATAGCGGTGGGACGGTGGCTAGGGCAGTTGCGACTGACCCTTACATATGCCCTATATATATGCATATTTCGGTCTATCATGGATGTGTCAGTGACTAGGGTTTAGTGGGTTTTGGTTTGGGAAATGATAATATTAATGTATTAATAAATGGGAATAATAAATACGCGATGTGAGGTTACGGTCATTATTTAAACGCGAGTATTGATTCAGAAATATTAACTTAATAATGTATTCGCGTGGGTGACGATTCACACGAATATAATTATTAAGAATAATATAATGAAACGATATTCCATAAATAATAAATCAAATCGAAATACGTTACGAACATCGGATTCGCAAAGGTGACGATCTTTACGAATACGTACGCGAGTAACGCGTTTCGACGAGATAATTAAATATTTTCAAACGGTATCATTCTAATAAATAGAAACTAAAAACGTTTATTAGGAATCACAACCTAAAATGTTTTCGAATAAATTAATTCATTTAAATATTTATTTAACGAAAACGAAACGGAATTTATTTTATGAAACAAACTATTTAAACTTATTTTAATTTAATAAAAACTAGTTTATTTAAAACGAGTTATGGTTTTAAATATGTAACGAGAAA
Organism: Mikania micrantha; assembly: GCA_009363875.1. Classification (NCBI taxonomy): domain Eukaryota; kingdom Viridiplantae; phylum Streptophyta; class Magnoliopsida; order Asterales; family Asteraceae; genus Mikania; species Mikania micrantha. The sequence goes on from CM018689.1 coordinate 2,312,177, forward strand.
AACCGAGCTTTTATTTCGTTTTATCGCGATAAAAACGGGATCGAGCACACGGGGATCGGTCGGGGTATAAAAACCCACCCAATGTCTTCTTCCTCATTTGAAAGAACACATTTTCTCTCACTACACCAAATTTTCGTCACTCTCACTACCCCCAACTTCTCTCTAGCATAACTTTTTCGTTCCTTGACGAAATCACGAGATCTCGGAGCCTAAACGACCACAAGATCGAGAGGAACAAGAAGATACAAGAAAATCCAGGGATTTATCACGATTTGCAGGTGAGAACTCCAGTTTACTTTTCGGTTTGGGTTAAAAACCCTATTCTAAAATAGTTCGTAACTTGTTACATGATTTTTGGAATTTTTATATGTTAATCGAGTTAGTAGTAAACCTTGCAAGTCTGTGAATGAATCTATGAGTTTAGGGACATCATGATGAGAAGGAGGGGATGCGTTTCAACTTGTGCAGAACACCTACAGGCCGGCGAACCTGTATGGTTCGGCCGAACCCTCACGAACCATCACGAACCCTGGTTCAGCCGCCACCATAGGAACGAACCTTCAGGGGAGGGGAAACCCTAGCCGAGCCTTGTGCCATCGCCATCCCCTAGCCGAACTTTTCTGTCCTCACGAACTCATTTGGGACGAACCATCATGGCCGAACCCTGTAGGGTGGCCGAACCATGTGCCAGCATGGGTCACGAACCCTTTTGTGTTGTGATAACCGAACCTTGCACCATTTTCAGCGGACCTTACTGTGGCCTAACTCACGAACCTTGAGTAGTTAAACACAAGACTTGGCCGAACTCTCACATTTTCACTTTAGCCGAACCCTAACCCTATTGGGCCGAACCTATCACGGTTGGACTAGAGGGTTCGCTGCCCTCATGGGTAATCGAACTAAACTCCATCATTTTAACTAGGATAAGGGTAATGGGAAGCAAGAGCATACTCACACACACACATGAATATCTATACATACATGAAAAATGATAATAGCCACCACCTTTTCTCTATCTATAACATAAGTTGTTTTAGAATATGGTGTTACATTTATATGGAATCTTATTGAAAAGGTTAACATATCATATGGATATTATACATACACTTTTATATAACTTAAAGTTCATAAAAAAATTAGTGGTGGTTTAAATGGGATTATATATGTGGGTATAGGTGTGTGTATGATAAGGAGTAATAGCTTAAAGTATACATACCTAAGAGGGGTAAACATGCAAATTCACAATTTATTATCATTAGGTAATTTATACTAACAAGGTAAATTATATTGTTATAATAACCATTAATAACCTCTTGAGTGTTGCAAGTTGATTTGAGTGACTTAAGTTAACAAAACACTTAAAGAGTTAAAAGGGAGACATTATTGAACACTTGATGAAACTGAAACACATATATTAATAATCATCAAACGCGCGATAAATACAGGTAGTTGAAGTGTCCTTGAGTTTATCTACGCGAGAGCGTATTATACGAGAACACAGATTCTAAGGACTTCAGGTGAGTTCTCATAACCTCCTTTTCTTTAAACTGTTTTAGTTTTAAAACCTGGAGGTGAAACGTGTATACCAAATTAAATATTATTTTGATAACACAAGGTTAATACCTGTTTATCAATATGATATTCACATTTGAAATTATCATTATTATGGGATTATCTCTTATTGCTTATATCCATGTAAATATTGTTATTGACCTAGGTCAATAACAAAGATTACAAGTATTGTCACAAACCCCGAGAATCATCGCTCTTAACTTCGGTTAATTGCTTTGACATCGTGTATTGTCACGTGGATGGTTTCCACATCTGTGAAGCATTGCCTTTGACTTCGGTTATTTGCTTTGGCTTCATGTATTGTCACGTGGTTAGCGACCACTCCATGATTCATGTATCTAACTTATGTTAAATACATAAGGAATCATGTATAGTCACGAACATTGATTGAGAATATGATTGATTGAGTTTGGTTGATTTGTTGTGGATTGATTGCTTATATTTGATTACGATTAATTGTGATTGATTATGATTGATTGGTTATGTGGTTATGTGAACGTGTGTGTGTTTGGTTGTTGAATTGATGGATGCGTGTTGGATTATCTCATACAGGTATTCATATGGATTTTCTCAAGAAGATCATAAGTTTTATACTCGTTTAAAACAAAGCATTTTATAAAACCTTTTTAGTATAAACTTTCAAACTCATTTTTACTAAAACATTTTTAAATATAAAAAAACTTATGATTACTCACCAACTACTTTTGTAGTTGACACTTGATTTCTTACATGTTTCAGGTGATGGAGACAAGTAGGATGAAGAGGATGATCTCTTCTATTTTGGACATCATCATCATATAGGATCTTGGACTTAGTTAATTAACTAAATTTCTGGCGATTAGAGTTTAGTTAGTTTAACTAAATCTTTTGTGTATTTGATGTAATTGATTCATGATGAACATGATTTTTGTGTAATTATTGTGGTTGACTAAATGATATATGATGATATGATTTAGATGCCCATGAGCTTTTGAACAATCTACACATCCCTCGTGGCATCCCGATGATTCCGCCGTCGGTCGGGGTGTTACATGTTCGGTTCGTTTACAGGCCTAGTTGTAGCCCATCAATTTTGCTAACCAAGTTTGCTGTAAAGGATTAGTAATATTCTGAGTTAGCAAATACTTGAGACTTTTTTGATCAGTTTTGATTAAAAATTTCTTAGTAAGCAAATAGTGATGCCATTGTTTTACTGTCGTCAAAATAGCCATCAGCTCCTTTTTATAAACAAATAAAGCTTGTTGTTAAGTCCCAATAGCTTTACTAATAAAAGTAATAGGATGGTTGTCTTGCATTAAAAGGGTGCCCAATACTTTTGAATAAGCATCTTTTTCCACCACAAATGTCTTATAAAATCAGGCAAAGCCAAAACAGGTGCATTTGTGACAGCCTTCTTGAGCAAATCAAATGAAACTTAAGCGTCTGAATTCCAAAGTTAAGCATCCTTCTTTAAAAGAATAGTAAAAGGGCGTGCAATAACTCCAAAAGAAGGAATAAAACGTCTGTAGTATCCAGCTAACCTAAAAATGCTCTTAATTGCTTCATAGTAGCAGGTGGTGGCCATTGTTGCACAACTGCAATCTTAGAAGGATCACTTGCCACATCTTTACCGGAAACAATATGTCCCAAGTTCTCCACATGAGAACCCCAAAAAAAAAAAACATTTGGAACTCGTTGGAATGTTGTCTGAGTAAGGATAACACCTGTTCCAAGTCAATTAGATGATGTTCCATAGTTGGGTTGTATACCAAAACGTCATCAAAGAAAACGAAAACCAAGAGTAGACTTGCACATAAAATCCTTAAAAACTAAATTCATTCAAGATTGAAAACTAAATCCAAAGAGCATGACCATAAATTCAAATAAACCCTGATGTGTTCTAAATGTAGGTTTATGAATGCCGAATTCATGCATTCTTACTTGATGATATCCGGTTCTTAGATCCAAATGCACTTTGACTATTCCGAATAACGCATGAATCTAACAATTCTTGAGTCATTTTTTCTAGAATATTCTTTTGAGTAATCTATAACTTGTTGGTTAATGGTGCTTCTCATCTTTTCAAAGAACCATGTGATCACAGTTTCTTGGAAGAGGTAATGCTGTAGGAATTGAAAATACATCCTCATAAGTTTCCAACAATTGATCTATAAGGTTGAATTTCAATTCACCTTAGTAATAACAGCCTCAATTTGAAAAAACACATGTATCAATTTTCTGAAAACTAAACAATTGAGCCCCAGTGATAGATTCTAAGGAATCAAAGAACGAAATTGACTGGATTAAATTGATGAATGATGATTCGAGATAGGCAATATCCAAATTAAAAGTAAAGGTAACTTTTAAAATTAATCTGACAAAAACAAAAAAAAAAAACAAGAACAGAAACAAATAATAAACATAAACTACTAAGCAGTTACTTCCTCTAATTTAGCTCCACTCTTCCACTAAAACTTCCAGTTGTTTCCTGCTTCCCTTAGTGGGTTTAACGGGTCAAACCCAACCCCATAGATTACATCCAGCATCTTGTAATTACTGATTTTTAACCCAGCTAGATCCACTACTTTTGTCATACGCTTTGCATACGCTTTAAGGTGTTGGTTGTTATCACTCAGCCACAACATTTGTATGACCCAACAATGAATGTATCCATAGCTTCAGATGAACATAAAGCTGTGGAAGTTGAATTAACTCCTTTAAGAACAAAATTATTGTCTCCCACCTTAAATTCCATCGTTAAATCCTTAAAGTTTCACAATATGTTATTCAAAGTTTGTAACCATTGAATTCCTAACAGCATATCAGAATTGTTTATTGGAATCAATAGCACATCTGTGGTAAAATTCTAACACATGTGATTACTAAGCAACTTATTACCATCAGCAATGGTAATATTCTTAGTGTCTATTTGCTTAGTAGGACATTTAAACTTATTGGCTAAATCATGTTCTAAAAAAAGTGGGTAGATACTGAATCAATTAATATTTGTAAGGGCTGGGTACCAATGGCACCTACAGCCCTCATAGTAGAATAAGAAGGTTCCCCCATAATGATTCTTCTTGCACTACTTGTGGTTGATCATCTTCCATTGCAGTAACCTCCAACATGAACACCTTTTTACTTTTACAAATTTGACCAGATGACATTACACCAAAAACACTCCCTTTTTAATATTTTCTAATCCAATTCATTACTACTTAACCTCCTAGTATTGGCTAAGTTTTTTAAGTATTGACCGATGAAGAATTTAACCGGATTGGGAAAGAGTGGCAACTTTGTAGCATAACTCATTGGATTATAATTGGATTTAACATTTTGGAATAATGATTTCTGACTGTATAAGTGGGTTTTACAATAGGAATAGTTGAATTGGCCAGATCATGCAATCTTGCTAAAGAATAAGCATCATTAAGTGTCTTAGGTTTGAACAGTTTCACCGGGCATCTAATTTCTGGTTTCAAACCTTCCAGGAACAAACTAATTTCATATTCTTGGCAGATGACTACTTTGTTCAACAACAAATCAAATTGGTCACAATATTCTTCTAATGATCCTGTATGATTGAGTGCTTTCAAATTAAGTCTCTTCGGAGTTTCGTCAATGGAAAAGAAATGATCACATTTATAAAGCCAACCTTCGTCTTCGGTACCATCAAACTTAGGAAATTCTACCTTCGACAATCGATTGTTCTTGAATCTCTTCTTCATGCAATCAATTTGTATCATTGACATACTATCAGTATGGATGCAATTGACATTTCCGCTACTGATCAATTGTCAATTCCTAAGAATCTCCTCTATTTGTTTCTTCATTGTCGTCATTTCTGAAAAATTCCTTTCGGCTAATGCTTTGATTCTCGCCAATTCTGTCAATTTTTTCTCTCACTGACTCCGATCGAATCAAAGAAACTTCATGCTCCTTGAATGTTCGTTCTAACTCTTGATTACGTGTGTTTCCATACTTGCGATTTGTCTAAGAACTCTAATGAGGATCAGAAAGATTTAATACCACAGTTGGCTAAAATTTTAAGAATAGAAAACTTATAAAAGAGGAAAAGATTCATCAAATCTCATTTCTTTGTTATTGATTATATACAACTACAATTTACAAACTAACTATAATCTGATGTTAGTTACAACTATCACTTCATTTTACAAATTGAACCCCCAACATATAATTCATGACAATTCTACCCTTTTATTATTATGACATAACAAATTGCTTTTCATGAATCTATCTGTGATGTGATGAGTGCAATTTGGATGTTATTGTTGGTTATATAATTTTTCACCGATGATATTATTTTACAGGAAACTCAAAGGTGCACAGTGAATAGTGGTGTATCCACCCTTTAGAATTTGGAGGCAGTCGTCCACATTAAAAAAAATAGTTGTTTATATATATATATATATATTAAAATCCCAATCTTCCACCAATAAAATTTCGCAATCATCCGTTTTTGTAGTTTTAATTTCTAAGTGTTAGTTAATAAAGTTAAGTTGAAAAAGACCCAGCTAATATTCTTATCGCACTTTAAGATCAAGTTCAGATCATGCAATCTTGCTAAAGAATAAGCATCATAAAGTGTCTTAGGTTTGAACAGTTTCACCGGGCATCTAATTCCTGGTTTCAAACCTTTCCCTCCTTAAATGAAACTCGGGAACACGACATGTGTTATTTTCCTTTCTTTTCACTCGTTAAATGAAACTCAGAAACACAAACTTTTTCTCCTTTCCTTTCATTTCCTTTTTTCCATCTCCTTTAATGAACTCGGGAACAGAGCGTAAGTGATAAACAATCGAAAGTTGTAGACACGTTTAAAAAATGAGGGGTAGAGATAGCATGTCTCTAGGAGAATAGGTGGCATATAAGTTGTATTCAACGCCATAGCTACTAGGATATTTAGTAGGTATAATATCACACAAAATATGATTGGGATAATTAGGCCTTTAAACCAACCAAATAGTTCGTGAACTGCTCATGAACTGTTCGGCAGGAAATTTGTTTATGCTTGTTTATTTAATAAATGAACGGACACAAAATGTGTGTCCGTTTAATCAAACGAACGAACATGAACACACCTAGTGTTTGTTTATTTATGTCCGTGAACTGTTCGGTTATGTTTGTTTGTTTATTTTTCTTCGTTAATTTTTGTTTATGAATGTTTAATTATTTAATTTAATAATTTTATAAATATTATAAAAATATATACGGTTTTTTAAGCCCATAATGGTATAAAGCCCATATCCCACATGCATGGTTGTGTTCGTTAAGAACGTTCGTTTGTATTCGTTTATGCTTGTTCAGTTGTATTCATGTATATTTATTCAGTTATGCTTATTTATGTTCAGTTATGTTTGTTTGTTTATTAAGGTTCGTTTGTGTTCATTTATGTTCATGAAAAAACGAACACAGATATATTCATTTTCTTAACAACAAACACGAACACAAAATTCATGTTCATTAATGTGTTCGTGTTTGTTCATGATGCAATATTCAAAGCTATACCTTGGGTAGAAAGAATTATCATAAAAGAATATTTTAATGTATACACATGTAAAGATAACATCGACTTCAAGCACTTCATGGGGGCTTTTTGTCACACCCCGAGCCGGCGGGGTTGGATCGGATTCCCCGTTGGGCAGAAGGTTCCCAAGGCGCGATATCGTGAGTGATAATCGGAATGATCAGATTGTTTACATTGCACATGATATATAAATGAGAAACTGCTAAAATAATATAGAATTACAAAGTTAAATTACATCAGTTAAGTTTATAATTTAACAATGTAAATCTACTATCACATCATAATCTTCTATCTTGTATCCACACAAGATATACAAAATAATTGTGTAATGATGTCCAAAAGTATGCAGGTCCAAAAGCTAGGTCCACTATCGGATATCCTAGTCCAAAGAAATGACTCTTTAGTTGACCTGTTCGTCACCTGATAAGTCATGCAAAAATAAAGTCAACACATGGTTGGTGAGTTCATTAAGTTTTATAAAAAAATGAATTTGAATAACCTGAATGACAACCTTAACCTCACCATTAACCACCTATACCATCCAATTCAGTATGCTTATATATAGGGCATATGTAGGGGAACAAGCCCCAGCCAACATCCCACCACATACCAAACCACATGATATATTGTTCCTGGTGATAATTAAGCATTTCATCCCATACCTTTGATTCTTAGTATTTGATTACCCTGAAAATGTTTACCTTGATTCCCCAAAATGACAACCTTAACCTCATTAACAACCACCTATGCTATCCAATCAAGTATGCTTATATATAGGGCATATGTAGGGGAACAAGCCCCAGCCAACATCCCACCACATACCGGACTGCTTAGTATATTGTTGTTAATGATAATTAAGCGTTTCATTCCATTCACCTTTCTTTTTAGATTCTGATTTCCACAAATAGATTTACCTGTAATCTCTAGAGTCACCATGTATCCATGATTTCCCCAAAACACTTGTAGAAATATAATATTAAATGATTTAATTAAACTAATAATTAAACATTTAATTACAACTAAGACATGATGATTGGGCCTTATTGGACTCAGTCAATTAGACTTAGTTGTTGGTGGTTGTCCAAGTTGTACCCTCTCACACGTGACCCATATCAGGTATGACTCACAAGGAGTCTTCATGAGCGTGCCGGGATTTTAATGATGCCCATATCAGCTTGACCCACTGGTCTACTGTACATGCCAGGACTTTACAGATATCCTTTGATTCTCTTGATTTTGATTTTGATTTCATTTGACAGTTCACGTTATTGCCCATATAGCTTGACTACAAGAGTCTACTATTTATGCCGGGACTTTATGTGTGTTACACGTGGTCTTGATTTCCATACAACTGACATCCACCTTGACTCAAGCATTAATGATTTCATTAAATTTTAATGATTTCATTATTACAATGATTCACACACATATATGATTTCTGATTCCCTTGAGTCTCTTGATTTTGATCTTTAAAATTTCCATGATTCCACAATGATAGTTGATTCTTGATTAGGATCCTTTGTTTTCAGATCACACACTGAATTAGATTTCTTTGAACATGATCTTTAGCTTTAGTTCTTTTGGTTTCACTTTGAATTTAGATTCTTGAATTTGAGCTTGATGGACTAAGGGTTTGTTTAGAGTCTTAGAATTTGAGTATTACTCATAAGAGTACATTTATTAACTCGTTAGTTGATTCTGCATAGCAATTACCTAGACAGGAGTCTAGGAGTAATAACAAGCATAAAAATATAACATACAATGAATAAAAGCATTTAAGTAAACAATTTAAATAAAACAGTTTACGCATGCTTCTCAGCCCCGCGTTTTAAAACAAAAATGTTTAGAAAAGGGGCAATGAACTCACATGTGTTGCTGTGCAAATGATCTATCACAAGACGCGCGCTCGTTCTTGTAGCTTAGGTGTCTTCAGTTCTTGAGTTGTTTTAAAGGAATTCGAATACTATAAGTATACGTATAAGTCGTCGTATCTAAGGTTTGATCTCGGTGTGTGTAGCTAAGTGTCCTAATTTACTGATGTGATTCTAAGATTTACTCTAACTAGTCTAACTCTAAATACCCATTTATAACCCATAACCCATAATTAGTTAAGACAAGTCTTGATTAATATGTTATTAATTAATTTCATTTTAAGTTAAACATAAATTTAGAAGATCATTTAATTAAATCTAACAAGGTTTATAAACCGGTTTCTTTTATTAAAATATCATTACTTTCTTTAAATTACATTCAACATAGGATGGGCTTGATTTAGCCCATTGGGCCCACTTAGGCCCAATGATAGCCTTTGATTATTCATTGATCATTACTCGAAATCCTTGAACCATATGACATAAATAACCATTTCATTTATGCTAACAACTCATGTTGAGTTGTTAATGTGTGTCAATAAAACCCTTGTTATAGTAATCCTAACCCACAATTGGCTTCATCACCCTACATTATTACAATAACACTAGTATTTATCTCATGCACCCATGCACTAGCTTTCCCCCATGCATTCCCAAGGTAAATTCATGCCTGCACTTGTACGTAAGTTTTCCATGCATTCCATGCCCTAAAATCACCATATTTGTTAATAACTAAGCTTCATGCAACAAAACCAGCGAACCTATTGATCACCGTAGGAGGTTCGTGGGCCTAGGTTCGTGTAGAGGTTTGCTCCATGGCAAAGGTTCGGCTCCATAGAAGACTCGGCTTAGGCTCTAGGTCTGGACAACCTGAGGTTCGTCCCACATAGGTTCGCTGTCAACTGATGTGTGCATGACCAAGGTTCGTCCTTATGCTAGATTTGGTTAAAAGGGTTCGGCCAAAAGCTAGGGTTCGGCTGACTAGGAGGTTCGCTGCTTAATGCATGCAGGTTCGTTGTAGGTGCCACAGGTTCGGTGCAGGAGCCACAGGTTCGTGACTGAAGGGTTCGACCAGGTTGAATAGGTTCAACCATGGCTGTTTGTTTGTGGAACAGGTTCGGCTCCTTCACGAACCCAGCAACGGTTGTTGTTCATCATCATCTTCGTCACCCCTACCTGTTACAAAATCAGTTCCCAAGTTTCCTAACCGTTCCTACGTTTCTACCTAAGTAATCATGTGCGTTTGGTTTGGTTAAACATCAAGGGTTTATAAAGGTCAAGATTTTTATCAAAATCCACGATAAAAACTGAGATTTACCTCACCAATGATGGATGAAAGCTTAGACTTCTTGTACTTCTGTGATCTACTCGATGAGATGAACGTTTTGGCACCAAAAACTCTTGAATCCGACGAGAAATCACCAAGCAATCGTAGAGAGAAGGAGGAGGATGATTTCTAGAGAGAGAGTGTGTGGAAAACGAAAATGAGGAGAGAGGAGGAGGTTGGTGGTGATGTTTATGACATTAACTGCCACATTGAAAGCTTTACACATCCGGTTTGTTTCGGTCTCGTTCGGTTTTGCTTAATACGTCGGTTTCTCGTGTTTTTATAACGAAACGAGACGGTTTATAAAATAAGATTTATAGATTTATTTTAAGTAGTTATTCCTAGTAAATTACTAATATCTTTTATTTATTTTAATTTTCAAAATATTAAATTTACTGTTGAAAATCGAATCATACGGTCGTCACGCGTATTCGTTCGAATCGTCACCCGTACAAATACGACGATGACTATACTTTTCAATATTGTTTTCTAATTATCGAATATCATTCAGAACGTTAAACTTTCAGATTTATTTGTACAGATCGTCACCTATACGAATAATCCGTCAATTTAGCATTCACATAACGACATCCGTGTTGTTTTGTTCTATAAAGCCTCACATACGTTTATACATAATAAAATCCTAACAAGTAATCACTTGATGGTTCTGTGTTGCCAGATAATTATCTGACTGATGAACCATGTTTTCTGAGTTTAGTGTCTCTAAAATGATTAAGAATTCACTGTTTGTTATGTGAAATGATAACGATATATGATATGAATATGAATATACACTGAATTGTATAAAAGTTGTACCTGATTACTGTTCATGCTACTGTTGCGATCACTGTTCCGGTACGATTCCGGCACTGATGTTACACTTTTGGTTTTGTAAATAGGAATGAGTCGTTTAGGAGCCTTTTATACTTTGCAGTAGCATATATCATATTGATTGACTACCTATTGATGAGACAAGGAGATTGACGAAGATGAAAAGACTATAAGGTTATACCTAGGGAAATAGTAGTGACCCAACACTGTTTACGGGTGGGAGATATAACCATGCAACCGAAGTTGATTAGTTGAACAAAGAGAGACAAATACCACTTAGAAGGATGACGAAATATATAGAATGACAAGATTATAGTGTTTTAAGAATAAGATTGACTCAATAATACAGCTCAACTAGAAAGCAACACAAATTAATTGTGCGAGACTATAGCAACCATCATCGAATGATTGGAAAAGGAAATTCTCATGATCCAAGCATGAAAGAGAAGTGCGCCTAAGGACTCCTAAGGGTGGAATAGGGAAGTATAAAACAATATAAAGGGATAAGCAATGTTGTTTTAGGATTTGTTGAGGTGCACATACGAGGATGAGGAAGAAAATTAAGATAGACATACAGAACGACCAAGAAAGGTGAAGAAGATAGTGACACATGCAAAGAACGCAACACATAAAAGATATATGAACTCCTAGAAACAAAGGAAGAATAAAATGACATGTTTGGTATTGCTAGAGCCAGGAAGTGTAGGAGACATGGTCTAGAAGGCATGAAGTTTATCAAAGGAGAGGGTATATGTGTTTTAGTTAAGAAAGAGGATATCAAGTTGATATGACAAACCTACTTACATGATGTTGTCAATGGTGGGAGGGCTTACCAAGAAATAAACTACAATAAAAGTAACAAAGGGTTCACACTCAGTAAATCTTCTTTGTAATAGTCCTTAATGAGTTACGAAAGTCTATTTGAAGGATAGTTTTGTGGTGCATGCTTTCTTCAAATGGCATTGTATTAGTTGTGGAGAATAAACAAAGCCTGAAGACGTGGTATAGGAGTGGTTGTGAGGTTAAATCGCTCAAGGACTGAGTTTCTCTATTATGACTTCAATGTGTTAAGTAACAAGGATGACACTCATATTATTATAGGCTAAATGATACCATAATCAACTAAGTTGAATTATTCAAGATTATTTGTGTAACGATCGAGACATATTTAGCAACATCATGTTTCGAGTGCATGTGATGCTGGTTTGATAAAACTAGAATGTTTAACCCGAAAAAGCTTTACAACTTGGTTAAAAAAATAAATTATATAGGGTTGCAGTTATAGTTGCAATGTAATATGGAATAGACTATCGAGTCTAAGTAGATACAAGTGTGTAACATGAATGTAACAAACATAAGATGCTAAGATAGAGGTGTGAGTGTACAAGGTTGGATAATATAAACATAACAATTTTAGAGAAGTTAGAAATGACTAGCATAGAAAATAAAGGATGGACTATTTAGATGACTTGGGCATATGAAAATGATACAATTTACGACGATAGTATAGAGCCATGAAAACTCTCACTATGAAATGAAAAAAGGGGCAGAGGCAGACCCAACTTGACTTGAGTTGGGCATTAAAGAAGTTCGTTAGAATTGCATTGTTTTTATGACATAACACAAGACAGGAACTTGTGTACACAAGATTTTTAATGTCTACTTTTGGAAAAGACGTAGAGGTATACTAGCTTTGTATTAAGATCATGGATGCCTACCACATTTTAAATAGACTTTGATGGTTACCGTCTTATAATATAATATATATGCACACACACACATACATATATATATACATATATATATAATATGTTTTAGCAAGAAGGTCTACTGTTCGAGTCCATATAGACCTAGAGCCCTATCTGGATATTCCTAAATGTCTCGGCTGCTCACAAAACATGAGAAGCAAATGATTAATCATATGCTTCCTGAATAAATCGAATAATTTCTTGGGAATCCTACAAGATCTGTTCGTTCTTTTTTCTCTTACAGATGCTCAAAACTTCATATGGGTTTGAATCCTATTGAGAGGCCCAATAGGGATTAGAATTTTAGACGAAACATGATCTTTCTTTTCTCAAGCGATCGAAAAATCAAGAAATGTTTAATCTATTCAAGATAAGTACGTATTTGCAAAATATCGTCTTAATTCATCCTATTTCATTAGCTTGGAACAGAAATATCATTTGATTCATAAGTCCTAAAAAAAAACAAATAAGCAAAGTTCGATCGTTGAGTGACAAATGGGAAATTTATGAAATCCTACAATCTCTAAATCGTAATAGCACACCTACACGGCTTCATCGACGCTGTTTTCAACTGGAAGGCCAAGAGCTAACTACCGAGACTTTGGACTATCTGAACACATACTTCGTGAACTGGTTCATGCATGTTTGTTGCCAGGGGTTACAAGATCGAGTTGGTAAGGATTAAAATATTTCTTTATTTCATTTCTATGAAGTGCATGGATATAAGTTAGGCCTTGGAATGAAAGACAATTCCAAATTCGGTTTGTCTACGAACAAGGAAGCTATAAGTAATGCAACTATGATTCTTATGGAGATTTCGATCCTGGATCAGGATGAACGCAAGCGGCATGCTTAACACATGCAAGTCGCATGGGAAATGGTGTTTCTGGTGGCATCTAAGTGAGTAACCCGTAAGAACCTGCCATTAAGAGGGGAACAACAGATGGAGATGGCTGCTGAGGAGCAAAAGGAGGAACTAGATTGTTTCTTTGTTAATTTTTATACGAAGGTTTTGTAGATGTCTCCGAGTATTCCTTGATCATTTCCTCTAAGAAGAGGAATTCTTCTAATTCTATGTATTTTTAAATAATACTCTTTTCTTCAATATCATTCCAAAAATTTTCGGATTACCCAGTATTCCACCAATTAGTAAACCACGATTACCTGCTTTTTTGAAACAAGAGAAAAATCCACTAGGGCAAAAATACTATAAATGCAAGATATAAAAGAGTGAATGTGTGTGTGTCTGTGTGTGCATAGGGAAAAGATTAAATAAAAAGATATTTTTGCCTAAGAAGAGTAATAACTAATTAGTTTGGGTCACACATTAAAAAAGTATACTCCCTTAGATCAACTTTAATATGGTACCAAATTAATAAAATGTAGTTATTCGGTTAACGCATTAAAGTAAGGTTAATGATTGAACTCTTACACACACACACACATATATATGTGTGTGTGTGTGTGTGTGCTTGTCTTATAATACTACGGGGCTGTTTGGTAGCATCTTAATGAGTCTGAACAAAAAAAACATCTGAATCAGCCTCTGAATGATTCAGACCTAAACCAAGGCTGAATGAAGAAAAAAGAAAGGGTGCTTCTTTCCAGTCGCCTCCCCACTCCCCAACCGTCGGCTTCCTCCTCTTCCACCGCCAACCGCACTGCACCGTCCCTCCCGCCACTCGATTACACCGCACCGCCGCTTCACGGCCGAAGGGGTCTGGCGACGACTAAGTTTTAAATCGACGACTGATGGTCTGAATAGACAGCCCCTCCAACAACTGAACAATGTCCAAGCTCTGAATCGACGATCGAGGTCTGAATCGACGATCGAGGTCTGAATCGACGACCGAGGTTGTGGTATTAGGCTTGTTCACTTGCTCCATCATCGAATCGGCGACCGAGGGTTGTGGTTTTAGGGTGCGAAGGGGCTGCAACCTTGGGCTACGATGGCGATGAAGACGGCGGTGGTGAGGACGACGATTGGAGGTGTAGGAGGCAATGGGGCTGAATGCTTGACCGGATGGGGTGGGGTGGCTAGGGTGTTTAACAAAAAAAATGGTATTTTTTCTTTTCTTTCAAACGTAGTACCAAACAATCTTAACCGGTTCAACACTTAATGGTTCAGACCCTCTTAACCATTCAGCAGTTAATGGTTTAGGCCCAACCAAACAGCCCCTACGTCTTACAATGTTATGATATGGTGTTACTTTGTCTTTACATCTAAAAAAGCGTCTGCCTTTGTGCGATGTTTTGGTATGACATCAGGAATCTTACTGAAAGCAACTTTCCATTCCTAAGACAAGCAACATTTAACAAACCATAGAAATAGCATTGCATAAGTCAGTTTATTATGAGCGATATTTGTTAGTTATCGTTGTTTGAAATTGGAATAGTCAGTCATTAAGATTCTAGTTCCAACCCATTAACGTGACAACTATCAATTGCCGATATAGAAATAATGGTACCAGAAATTGTGTGATAAAATCAGGAATAAACAAAAACCAAGTACAAGATTCCAACCTGCTAAGGTCACGATTCTAGCTGTTCACTTGTTGACATCGTTCATCATCTAAAAAGTATTTACCATTTTTTCCACCTAAATTACTGGTACTTTTAACACAAATGGCCATCGGCTTCAACACGATACTGTTCACAGTTGGTTGCACCAGACCTACTAAAGTTCGAGACCAGACCATTGATCATTCTAGCCACGGCCGCCTTAAATGGCTTTGACCCACTCTTGTCACCCGGGTGTACACCATTGATCGCTGACCCCACTGGAACGCCCTCCATATATGCCCTACATGCTGATAAAATCACATGTGCACGGCTACAGAAATGACCCACAACAAGTTCCTCAAAATACTGCAATTAAACAAGGCTAGTTTAGTTTAATTACGAGATTTCAAGTATTGCTTGATTAAAAAGATTATAAGACATACCTTTGGAGGTCTCCTAAGTGTGTATATCATTGTTTTCAGTGATAAAATGAATATATCTTCATTATAGCTCTTGGATTTCTTGACTCCAACAGTTCCAGGATACATGCTATCATAACCGGGCTCATTAAAGAACGGCTTATCATTCAAAATCAGGGCCTGAATCGACACCAAAACCTGAAGCATGGTTGAGTTACTTGGCATCCATTTCTCACTCCCTTCACCAGTCCAAGTGTTAAGAAGACTAAGGCATACTTTTCCATCATCATACAAGTTTGGATTTAGCCGAAGCCCACCAGAGTAATAGTAAACCATCTGAAACCCATAAACCAAAAGTTGAGAGAATTATTAGATAGAAAGTTTCCTTATTTTTATCTGCATATTTTTCCAATTGCAAACAAAATCAAAATTGTTACCGGGGGTGTGTCTGGGTAGGCAGGAGGAAAGTGAACATCAAATACAAAAAGACCATCATGATAGGGGGTGCCTGCAGGTCCTATGATGACAGCCCTCAAAAGATCCATTCTTGTTTCATACACCCTCACAAATATAGTATCTATTGAGGTAACACAAAGTTATATGATGATTAAAAAACACAACTTTTATGATTTTAACTCTTCAATTCAAAACTAGCAGGGAATTCTCAAATCAAACCTTTTTTTTGGTGGGACAGACTAATTAGTACCTTCATTGCTTTAACTAGTGGTGACCATGTGGGTATAAATGTAACACCCCAACCAGATATATTTGAGATTTTACTGCTTTAACAATTCACGAGAATACTTCCATAACAATTACTAATGAAATATTTTGCAGATTCTGGTAGGGTTAACTTGAAACACTATTTTTTTTTTCCATTTCTCGAACATTTTGGAAGAAAATTATCTATGATTACAAAAACAATATTAGGACAACAATAATTTAAATATTTTAATAAAATGATTTAGGATGTTGTATGCATTAAAAATAGACTTCGAAGAAACTTTTGGTTCTTTTGATCCATTAACCTTTTAGCTATATTTTTTATTTAGCTTGTTTGAGATGAAAAAACGTCATAAAAATTGCCACCAAAATTATAAACAAGTAATATTGCTCAATTGACTCGCGCATTTCTATACCGAACATACATAATTACTATACTTCCTTTTGGGTAAGGTTTCACTTAAAACTTACCTTCTATGAGCATTTGTGATGATTAAAAAAACAGTAGCACTTATTTAGGTCATAAGATTCTCTTTTCTTTTTCTGTTTTTTATTTTTTTATTATTTTTTTTTGTGTGTGACTGTGTGTGATTAATGAACGAATTTTAGGCAAATAACTGAAAAGTAGAATTATACTCACCTGGTAAGTCCTTCTCGAGTATTTTCCATTCTTCCTGAATTTTCTTTGTCCAGGTCCTAGGAGGCTGCCACCAAAAAGCATTACAATCAAAATGTATTTATTAATAAAACATTTTGGTACTTTAAGCTGCAATTTAATGTTAACAAAAGTTACCTGTTGCCCTTGAAAGCCAGCATTATTGAAGTGGTGATCAGAAAAATCATCAACAAAATCAAATAGTTTGAAGTGTTCAAACTTTTTCTTCAATTCTTCCTTAGTCTCAGTTTCATTTTCAACCACTGGACTTGATAATGTGTTAGGAGGAGCCGATGAGCTGCTAGATGCAATGTCAGTACTCTTGCAAAGGGGCATATTTGGTAATTCATGATCATGGGTGTGAGCATGATGATCAAGGACGGTAGAACTTATGGCTGGTGGAAGATCATTCAACCAGGAAAAAGATGCTTCAACACCAGGAGGTAGATCAACATTATCAAATTGGGCTTGCATGTTCAAATAATGTGCTTCATCATCTTCCTTTGAACTTTCAAACATATAATAATCACCATCATCATCATCATCAATCATGCCATCACCATCACCACCACCACCACCATTACCATCATCATCATCATTTTCATCATCATGGTATGATATATCCGAGTTTTGAGATCCAGATGAGTTGCCTTCATTAGTAGGCTTCAAAACATCCTGCAAAAGTACTTAGTTTAACAACCTGGACACATTGCTCAATCCAATAATCATAATCATCACAAAAAATAACCGAAAAGTTATAAATTAGAAAACAATGGGGAAATATGTGCCAAAAAATGGCTTCATAACTGAAGTATCGGACTAAACACAATTTAGAGAAAATAAAACCCCAATGAAACGGATCAAAATCTGTCATTTATTTGCTTAGAAATTAGAATATATTTTCCCCTTCCCCCTGCAAACACTCTAGACCTGCTACCTATGAACAGTAGTAATCCGATCAAACTGTATGAAATTTGCGAAAAAAAAAACACTAATGAGCATATAACTGCAGCATTTTCATACTCGAAACCAAACTAACCCTCGCACACTCAACAGAATTATAAGATAAAAGAAGCGAGATAAATCAAAACATACAACGATCATACTGCAAAACAACGATCATCTAATCAAAACAAAAAGATAAAATGAAGTTGTAGAATTAGTATACGATACCTCATCATCGTGTTTAGTCTTGTTTAGAATCGAATCATCGGGCCCTGAGATGTCGATTTCAACTTCCATTGGCGCAAGCGGTGATCAAATAGAAACCCTAGAACACAAAATGCAGGGAATTATTGGAAGAAAATAGAAATTGATGAAAGTCAAAATCCGATTTAAGGTGGAAAGAAAGAAATTGAGTAGGAAGAGAGAGAGAAAGTAGCGGTGTGAGAGAATGGGAGGCTTGGTTAAAACTTACGCGTTAACCCCACCACTCGTATTATTTAGGATCCACGGAAGAAGCAAACTGGATATGTTAAATAAATAATAAATTACGATTTTTGTCTCTTAATTTTTAATTTTTAATTATTTCAATCAAAAATATAATTTCTATTAATTCAGCTCTTGTGGTTTTAATAACTAATGGTATTGGCCTTAAAATCTAACTATTATAACGATTTTTATCCACATACCTAACTATGGTTGGTGGTTTGAAGCTATTAGTTGTTTGATGCACAAGAGTTGAACCATTAGTTATTTAAACCACATGGTTGTATTGATAAATAATTCTATTTTGAGTTTAAATATTTAAAATACTTAAACTACAGAGGCCAAAACCGTAATTTAAATATTTCATTCCTCCTAACTTGTAAAATTACATATTTCTTTAAATCATGTTTTAAGAGTATTGTACATTGTTGTGGGTCAATTTTTATGATCTGATATTCGGGATAGCCGAGGATAATCCGGAATATGGGATTCTTAAATATCCTCAAATATCCTGAATGCTAACGTCACTAATCGATCTCTTCTTTGTATAGATTGGCTTAGTCTTGCAGGTTGCTTATTATGGACTTGATTTTACCTTAAAAGTCGGGATATAGTCAAAGGAAACGTGGTGAACATGCTAAATAACAGCTACAAGTGGAGAAAAAGTATCAAACGGTCATATTGACTAGATTAGACCTAAAGACTCGGGATTTAGTTAAAATAAACGATCACATGCGTTTAGTGGACGTTTAAGTGGAGTTACCAACCATTGGAAATGTGGTAACTGTCACAATTAAAGACATGGTCATGATTCCGAGATTCTTGCCGGAATATTCGGGAATGCTGTTAATTGTATTTTACTATAAATTGAGGCATCTGATCGATTTAGGACAATACTTCTTGACTTCTCTCACTTTAATTCGTAGCATTACATCAATTTACACACATCAGAAGCTCTGTAACACTTAGCATCGCTCATTTGTGCTCTTTCTTTGTACTTTTTACTTTGTTGTTTTAATATAAACTATGCAGAGTGATGATTGTCACCTCTCGAGGTTTTTATGCTGGCAATCCTAAGGGATTAAGGTCTTTTCCTCGTATAAATCTCGTGTGTTTGGCTATTTTTCTGTTTCATATTCTCAAATATCCCTAGGGATCCTTAGGGATATTTTTTATTGGATTTTACTCATAAACTGTTTTCTCGATTATAAAACACAAAACCCCACTTAACTAATTCGGTTTTACTAAAAATTATATTTGTTAATTTTTACCCGAAACATACATAATGTATTGAAAATTTGTACTTTGGAGAAATATGTAATTTTTCAAGTTACATTATTATACTAGGTAGACCTTGGATACATGATATGAAAGCTGTCTCTTCGACCTATCATCAGTGTGTCAAGCTGCCAACACCATGGGGAGTAGTTAAGATCAACAGTGATCAGCAGGAAGCCAAGGAGTGCTATTCATCTTCCATGAAGGGAACAACTAGACCTTCATCAGCATAGCAACCAAATTGCGACCTTAGGGATACTCAGGAATATAGGGAGAAGGAGGTAAAGGAAGTACCTCTAAACCCCGATGATCCTGAAATCAAGGTCCTTATAGGGACAAATATCCTTGAGGATATTGAAGGGAAACTGATTTCTTTTCTGAAATCAAGAATTTCCACATTCGCATGGAAACATGAGGATATGACGGGAATATCCTCAGATGTGATTACACATAAGTTAGGGATAGATAAGAATATTAAGCATGTCCACCAAAAAAGAAGGAAGTTTCACCCAAAAAGAATCTAATCATTCAAGAGGAAGTAGAGAAACTCCTCAAAGCAAAATTGATTAGAGAGGTGAAATTTCCAAAGTGGCTAGCTAATGTAGTCGTGGTTCAAAAAAAGAATGGAAAGTGAAGAGTTTGTGTACTCTACACAGATCTCAACAAGGCTTGTCCTAAAGACCCCTTTCCATTACCACATATAGACTCCATGGTAGATGCAACAGCAGGACATGAAATGTTAACTTTCATGAACGCATCAGCATGCTTTCAACAAATTCAAATGGAACCTTCGGACCAAGAAGATACAACCTTCATGGCACCAACAGGGATATATTGCTATATAGCAATGCCATTTGACTTGAAGAATGTTGGAGCCACATACTAGAGACTTATCAACATGATGTTCAAAGAGAAACTAGGGGACACTATGGAAGTGTATATTGATGATATGGTGGTCAAGTCGAAGATAACTGAGAATCACCTTAAGGATCTTCAGGAATCCTTCGACATCCTGGACCGCTACAATATGAAGCTTAATCCATCTAAGTGTCATTTTGGGGTGAGATTAGGAAAGTTCTTGGGATATATGGTCACTAAGAGAGGAATAGAGGCCAGCCCAGAACAAATTCAAGCAATCCTAAACCTCAAATCCCCGAAGAACATAAAAGAAGTGCAAAGACTAACAGGAAGGATAGCTGCACTCAACAGATTCATATCAAGGTCTTTTGAAAAATTTAAAGGATTCTATGATATCTTTAAAAAGAATAAGAAGTTCCAGTGGGATGAAGAACATGAGAAGGCACTTCAGGATCTGAAGGAATATTCATCTTCACCGCCGTTGCTCATGAGCCCAAAAGATGGTGAACCACTATCGTTGTACTTAGCAGTATCCCGAACTACTGTAAGTGTTGTGTTAGTTAAGGATCATTAGGGATCACAACATCCCGTGTACTATGTGAGTAAAAGCCTAGTAGATGCTGAAACTAGATATTCTCACTTAGAAAAGCTAATTCTGGCTTTGGTCATGGCATCAACCAAGCTTAGGCATTACTTTAAGACACATTGAATACACATTAAAACAAATTATCCTATTAAATCCGTATTGAGAAAACCTGAGCTATCAGGAAGGATGGCAAAATGGTCAGTAAAATTCAGTACTTATGATTTAATCTATGAACCAAGAACAACAGTTAAGTCATGTCACACCCCGCCAAGGCGGAACACGCGAGGTGCGACAGCCATGGTTTCACAGTCATTGTTTACTTTAAACGACTTCTATATGCATTAATAATAAAGTTTTACATCAAGTCTTAAATTACAATCATCCAATTAATCTCAAAACATATTTCTAAACCTCAAAATATGATATGTAAGACTTCACAAACATGGCCAAAGTAAATAGGCCATGCTAGAGAAAATCCCAAAAATACGCATGTTAACGTGATGAGACTCCATGTAAATCATTTCCAAAATATGTCCAATGCTTGCTTCAATTATCTGAGAAATACATGCTAAAAACAGTCAGCATAAAGCTGGTGAGTTCACAGGTTTAGACACGTAAAAATTGAGTTGTGTCATTCAACCACAAGGTTTCAAAATGTGACTATTGTTCTCAAAAACAATATCATGAGTTGTGTATATTAATTATTATCATGAGCTCCCATAACCGAACTCGACATAATTGAATTGCCCCATCCCAATGTTCTATCGCAAAACATTGTATTGAGATGAATATTGTGCACCCGATCTGACCTACAATCAAAGTTAGCGCTACTAACCATGGGTGGGGGTTGTCACTCCCGAATAGTACTATTCCCAATAATTCACGTTCACCCACAATTAACGGTTACAGAATAGGGGACTTAAAGCGATAAAAGTAACTCATGTAATAATGTGTTGAACCAAAACCACTTGTATCAATGAAACGATTACAAGCATGATTTCTCCCCCTGTGAGTTAGTAAAACATTATAAAAATAGGGGCCGTGAAACTCACTATAAAGGTGGATCCCTGTTCATGAGAGTGTGAATGTTGCCTTGTGTTGGAATCATACCCCGTTCCTACAACATTCCGAGTTCATGTTGAGTTTGTGAACTAATGAGGTTTTGTTTTATTTTGTGTTCTTGTTATGTATTATTTTTATTTTTATGTTGTCGTATTTTTCATAATAAAGTCAAGCCTTAAACTTGCAAAATTTGTTATAATACCTTAAAAATAATTATTTATTATTTTCGAAAATTTCGTCATGATAACGGAGCATTTTTGAAGAATATCCATTTTTGTTTATCAATATCTAAAGCTTTGAAATATTATATTTCAATAATAATCATATATAATCACTATATATATATATATATATATATATATAATAAGTGTTTCATTTTCATAACATATATATATATATATATATATATTTAGGACATGTAAGTATGCATTTTTATAAATTTTCGTTTTTGACAGATTATGTTTAACATTTTCGAGTGAACTTTTAAGGTAGCAAACGTTTCTCAAAAATTACAAGACTTTGCAATCAAGTAATTAAACGTGTTTCGAACAACTTTTGTTTGGAAAAGTTTTTGTGATTCTGCTCGAAAATAGGCTGAAACAACCACTCAAGTCAGAAGGTCTAAATCTGCGTACTGATTTTGTAGAGGTTGTTTCGGGTATCATTTGGTTGAGTTAGAAAATGAAAAAACAGTGCTTGGAAAGCTAACTTGACGAATTTAACCATAGAATTTGAGTTTGCTTAGTTTCATGTCGTTATGACCAAGTTATAATCACTTGAAATCGAGATAGATTCCGTCTCGAAATTGGAATGCATGTTTGTGTATATATAAAATTTTAAACTAAATGTTTGAGAGCGTGTTTTACCTTAGCAAGGAAGGAGAAGGTTGAGAGTCTTGACCTTGAAGATTTATAAAGATGGTAATATGGTTGGAGCCAAAATGTGGTGGTGTTGGGTGTGTTTTGATCAAAGAAAATCCAAATAAAGTGTTTCCGAGGTGGTCAAGTGTCGAGAGAATAAAGCAAAATATATGGAAGTCAAGTTATGTATGTTTACAAAATTCTTTCTATCCTCCTTTATATAATGATTTTACAATGTATATATATATGAGTGTACGTACAAATGCAAGGTATGGCCTTCCAAAAATATCTTCATAAATAAATGAATACCTTTGGGGTGAGGTGAACTTTAGATTGCCGTCATTTTTCAACAACAAATGGGTATGGGTTTTGGATTATATATTTCTTTTGGTGTTGACTAAGAAAAGAAAAGGAAATGGTATGGAGATGTAAGATTTGGTTAAAAATATATCTTGAGTTTGTGTGTGTAAGTAACTATCATGAAAAAGGGTATGGTGAATGGTGATATTATAATATATATATATTTTCTTTTGCCCTTTCCCCACGTCCAAGAACATCTACATATGTATGTATGTATGTATGTATGTATGTATGCGTGTACACACATATGTCATATTTTTACATAAATGAATGTTTGTTTATATATATATTGATGATGCATGAGAATGAGTTAAATGAAAAGGTTGTACATAGGAGTATAATCGAGTTCTTAAAATATATGTACATATCCATTCGACTACGTTTTTAAGACCCAATGTTTTAGATTTATATTACCTAAAATTTTAGGTTTGAGATTTCACTGTGAAATATAAATTCGAAATAAATAGATACAATTATTATCTATAATATTATATATATACATATATTTTACTTGTTAAATTTAAAGCGTGTTTTAAATGAGTCTAATATTGTTGCATAAAATTAGAGTTTAATCGAGATTAAAACTTGAGAAATTTACGGATGTCACAGTCTCCCCCCGTTAAAAGAATTTCGTCCCGAAATTCAGTTTGTGTTTCCCGACATTGAATCTGTTTCAAATAGTTGGGGGAATTTGAGTTTCATTTGGTCCTCGCGTTCCCAAGTAAATTATGGTCCTTGCCTAGAGTTCCATCGAACCTTTACTATAGGGATGCGACTTTGTTTCAATCTTTGTATTTCTAAATCCATGATTTCTATTGAATCTTCAAAAATTAAAGTTTGTTATCGATTTGAATTTCGTTTAATTGTTTGATGATTGTTTCATGACATAGTCATTTGTTTTTTTTTTCAAATTTTAAATGTGGAATGTGTTGTGAATTCCACTGAGTTGTGGAGATATTTGAAGTCGATAAGCTACAGGACCTATCCTTGCTAGGATTTCAAATGGTCCGATGTGTAGTGGGTTTAGCTTTCTGTGTTTTCCAAACCTAATGGTTCCTTTCCATGGTGACACTTGAAAAATAACAATGTCTTTAACTTGAAATTTCAAAGTCTTACGTCTTACGTCATCATAACTTTCATAACAATCACATGCAACCTGTAATCGATCCTTTATTTAGAGTGTTTTATCAGCGGTTTCTTGAATGAGTTCTGGACTAGTGAGTTGGTTCTAACCAATCTCTGTCCAATTTACATGTGATCAACACTTGCAATCATATAAGCTTCAAAGATGAATGGGCAGAAATGGTGATTCAAGAGTTGGTAGACGATGCTTCAATGAGTCATAGGGATCGTAATGTATACTCGTAGTATTCGACAATCAAGTAGTTAGAGAGGGTATGAACTCATCATCTTACTATTAACAAGTTCTAAGGGGTGGTGTTAGTTGAAGTACGAGTGAACATGTTAGGCATGAGTTGCACACATAATTCGTTGTTATTGGGACAAAGCTTTTGTATTTTAGGAACTATTTTGTGGCTAGTGTGACGTCTTTTATTTTCTTTTTTAGATACTAAAACTAAGAACCTTGTCTAGAGAGTATACTTGTTTTTGAATATAGTAACATTCCATGATTCTCTCTAAATAGTGATAGGATGTTAGTTTGATATAAGTATGTATTTATGCCAAGGTCTAATCTCGGCATGGGTACTCGAGGCATTAGTGCTCCAAAGAAATGCCCTTATAGCTTATTATTATTAGTACCAATAATCATTGACAAAGGTTAGAACGCGTGTTGAGGCTCATCATGGTTGGTGTTCATAACAAAATCTGAGTATGTATCTCGAGTTTTAATAATTGACGTCTCATGAGGTTCTCATTCTTGAGTGAGGTTAAGATGAAGAAGTGTTATCTAGTTACTAGAGGATAACTAGTTGGTGAGAAGCACACACATCAAATCTCATAGTGTGTCATCATATGTTCAACTTGTAATACAAGCATAGATGCAAAAAAAGAAGAATTTTTTTTTTGAAGCTAAGATTTTGTCAAGTAAAGCTAGGCTAGGATTCTGTGATATAATCTGTTCAAGATCAGTTTACTCAATCCTATTCGAGATCAACGGTAGTTATGTATACAACGAAGTCTGAGTACAATATTAAGGTGATATTGTGTTTCCTTGTCACAAGGTATAGGGAAACATATCAACTTGTGTGAGTTACCATGTTCAAGAGAATGCATGACGTAGTCGCTTGTGGTGACCTTCCGTCAAGGACTTCAGATCGTGCTTTAGGTAAGTCACTGGAAGATCTTGGTAGAGAACGTGAGTCAATGTTCAAGTTGCTCGAGATATAGTCTAAGTTCCATATTAGCAAAATAGATAGTTGGAAAGAGTAGTTCATTATTCTTGGGAAGGATTTAAGCCTTGGGTAGTTAATAGGTTGGATGGTTGAGTTAACTTATATCAGGTAGTGGAGTTATCTCATCGGAGGTTCAAGATAGCTCGGGTAGTGCAATAACTCTTTGAAAGTTCACATTGTTTGTTGGAAGCTCTATTCTAGAAGTTTAAGCATTTTGTTCTTTGAAAGCTCACGGTCAAGAAGCTGGTGAACAATTAAAATTTTTTTTTCAATGGGTTATTCTTCAAAAGCTAAGGACTTAGCTTCCGAAGCGTAGGATGCCCATCTTTGATAACAAGATAGCTCAATCAAGGTGAGAATCATTGTTTAGTAAAACAATAGTTGTGCAATATTATGAATTTAGTTAAGGCTTAAATCTCATTATGATAAGAAAATGTAACGGTTTAGAGAGTACTTTTGCACCATATTTTTGACACATGTTATCTAGATACGCAAGGATACAAGTTGTCAAAGGGATGGCCATCTTTTGTATAATATGAAAGGTAGAAGTGAATGTGGTTTCCAGCCTAAGGCCGGTTCCCAATCTAGTTCTAGTTTTTAAAGTCGAGGTACAATTAGGATTTATGTGTAAGCTGCACTGCGGCTAATCCATCACACTATCCACGAAGAATAATTAGTAAAACCATAGCTAATCATGGTGTTACAACAAAACTAACGTAGACACCCAAAATTTCCTTAGAGCATTCGTCAAAGGATGTTAAATTTAGTTGCTTGGTCAATGGTTGGCTGAAATATATCTTCTAGAATAATTATCTGTTGACCATGTAGTTGTGCATCGATACATCAAGATTTTCCCATTATGTTTACGTGATAGAGGTACCTAGAGGCATTGCACGACCAACTGTAACAGTCAGGGTATGGAATTTTAATATCAATGATCTAGTTTCCTGATTTGTCATGGAGAGTTCTAAGATCTCAAGTAGTAAATTTTTGTTGATATCTAGGTGGCGACTTGTCTGTGCCCAAAGTTGGCATACTCTATCATTTTTCATATGAGTAATGATGAGGTGAAACTTGGATTAGAAATTCTACAAAGAAGGAAAGTGTACTAAAAAGGATCTGATTTCGAGGTGAATCATCTTGTATTACATGTTAGCTTTACAGGGTAATCTTAGGATGTGGATTGGCTAAGATCAATACGAATGTGATAGTTCCACTTAGAACCA
The DNA here is from genome assembly GCA_009363875.1 of Mikania micrantha. Taxonomy (NCBI): domain Eukaryota; kingdom Viridiplantae; phylum Streptophyta; class Magnoliopsida; order Asterales; family Asteraceae; genus Mikania; species Mikania micrantha. Next base: position 2,339,364 of record CM018689.1, read on the forward strand.
CAATGAGGCTAAACTTTGGTTATTATAGGATTAAACGGGATATATTTAATGACAAGTAAGGATAAACTATATAGGTAATTATGATCATTACAGGTAACATCAGTGCTTTGAAGTTTGTGTTGACATATTCCTTTTATATCTGATCAAGATAGTTGTTTTTTTATCATTCACGTTGGTTTATTTTTTTTACATACTTCATAGTCAGAATGTGAAATAGGATTGAAATCAATGCCTCATTTTACGAGTTATGAGCACTCGTAATGGGAGAGTAAACACGTGGAGTATTTTCACTTAGGTTATATTGGAAAGGGTTCGTGCGTGAGAAGATACAATCAGGTTTGGTTATTCCACGACGAAGATCATACCAGAAGTAGTTAACTATTGTCGAAATAGGTATAAGGAATGAGTTGAAGTATTGGTGTTTCCTATCCATTTAAGTGATGACCGGGTGATAGACACTTATAGATTTAGAAAGTGACGTATAGAAAAGTAATTATCAGCCACAATGGAGTGGACCATTGTCTAACCATAATTTCTCATTTACAATTCCTAAACCCAAATCATGAGGATTTCCTACAGGCATTGTTATGGGTTTTGTCAAGATAGTCTTCTAGAAAAAGTTGTGTTAAGAGTCTTGGGCTTACTAGGGTTCATGTATGAAGGAGAAATGATGGACATTTCCAAATTATCAGTGACCGTCATCAAAACATCTATTACCTGAGGTCTAGTGGGGTGTTGATTTAGTCAACCGCAATCCTATGGTTTCATAAAGATGTAAGTAGTTTAGAATTTGTGAGACTTGTGGTGAATGAATGGTGGACACAACCCTAGTAGAAGAAGCTTTTTTTTTCCAACTTAGTTTCAAATGATGACATGCTTATTGTGTCAATTCAATCCTTCATTTTATTCACAGTTTTTTGGATTCGATCGAATGGTTTTTTTTATGTAAGTGGTGTGGTCACGGCACGTATTACCCTTGATGTTGAGTCATCTACTCAAAGTGCAAAGATTGCATCAGGTTCTATAAACATACGCGAACTAGATAAACGGAGAGAAAAATTGTGAGTTCTAATCCTTGGGTTGTTAGTTATGAATGGAGATATGAACCTTCGTATGATTGGTGTTTTATTCTATAAATTTGTTCTATATGGATCGGTTTTTCTTTGTAGTCTGAAAAATAGGTTTTGTCAAAATTCATATGTACCCAGAAATTCACAATTACGTTGGCCACCCGTAATTGTCAATTTACCTTACATAATCATTTTGGTTCCTCCTATCTCCAGTTAGTAAGTATTTACGAGGTTCAGCGTGTTATCCAAAAGGGCATCATGAGTCCACCCTGTAACGAGTTAATCGAAATAGAGTGTTTGAGAAAATATTCACTTGAGTTGGATGGTGCCAGATAAACTGCTCTGAGATCTGGAAGTGTAGTCCTCTATCTCATAAAGTGCCTCTAGAGTATTGTGTATGATACAATCTCTTTAAATATGGTATTCTCGTTCCTAGTGGTAACCAGGGCTGCATCATCCTCAACTAGACACCCTGGTAGCTTTTCTAGATTGGACCCGTAATTCTCTTTGATGTCTTTGTCGTCTGACACCGTGACCTCCTCCGTGGTATCGCTAGACACCTCGATAGGTGATGGTGTCTCTGCTGACAACGGAGGTGGAGGTCGTGTGAATAGGGTGTAATCCTCTTATGATGAGTACACGTGAACATGGTTGTATGTCATCGACATGCTAGCAATACAATAATCCTAAAATGTTTTTACTTAAGTCATGCCTATATGTGTAGTACGAATGGAACCTTGTGAGCCTATGGTTATAGTTCAAGTTACTACATGCAACCTGGTTCTCTATAACCAATGGCTCTGATACCAATCTGTCACACCCCGCCAAGGCGGAACACGCGAGGTGCGACAGCCATGGTTTCACAGTCATTGTTTACTTTAAACGACTTCTATATGCATTAATAATAAAGTTTTACATCAAGTCTTAAATTACAATCATCCAACTAATCTAAAAATATATATTTAAACCTCAAAATATGATATGTAAGACTTCACAAACATGGCCAAAGTAAATATGCTATGCTAGAGAAAATCCCAAAAATACTCATGTTAACGTGATGAGACTCCATGTAAATCATTTCCAAAATATGTCCAATGCTTGCTTCAATTATCTGAGAAATACATGCTAAAAACAGTCAGCATAAAGCTGGTGAGTTCACAGGTTTAGACACGTAAAAATTGAGTTGTGTCATTCAACCACAAGGTTTCAAAATGTGACTATTGTTCTCAAAAACAATATCATGAGTTGTGTATATTAATTATTATCATGAGCTCCCATAACCGAACTCGACATAATTGAATTGCCCCATCCCAATGTTCTATCGCAAAACATTGTATTGAGATGAATATTGTGCACCCGATCTGACCTACAATCAAAGTTAGCGCTACTAACCATGGGTGGGGGTTGTCACTCCCGAATAGTACTATTCCCAATAATTCACGTTCACCCACAATTAACGGTTACAGAATAGGGGACTTAAAGCGATAAAAGTAACTCATGTAATAATGTGTTGAACCAAAACCACTTGTATCAATGAAACGATTACAAGCATGATTTCTCCCCCTGTGAGTTAGTAAAACATTATAAAAATAGGGGCCGTGAAACTCACTATAAAGGTGGATCCCTGTTCATGAGAGTGTGAATGTTGCCTTGTGTTGGAATCATACCCCGTTCCTACAACATTTCGAGTTCATGTTGAGTTTGTGAACTAATGAGGTTTTGTTTTATTTTGTGTTCTTGTTATGTATTATTTTTATTTTTATGTTGTCGTATTTTTCATAATAAAGTCAAGCCTTAAACTTGCAAAATTTGTTATAATACCTTAAAAATAATTATTTATTATTTTCGAAAATTTCGTCATGATAACGGAGCATTTTTGAAGAATATCCATTTTTGTTTATCAATATCTAAAGCTTTGAAATATTATATTTCAATAATAATCATATATAATCACTATATATATATAATAAGTGTTTCATTTTCATAACATATATATATATATATATATATTTAGTATGCATTTTTATAAATTTTCGTTTTTGACAGATTATGTTTAACATTTTCGAGTGAACTTTTAAGGTAGCAAACGTTTCTCAAAAATTACAAGACTTTGCAATCAGAAACGTGTTTCGAACAACTTTTGTTTGGAAAATTTTTTGTGATTCTGCTCGAAAATAGGCTGAAACAACCACTCAAATCAGAAGGTCTAAATCTGCGTACTGATTTTGTAGAGGTTGTTTCGGGTATCATTTGGTTGAGTTAGAAAATGAAAAAGCAGTGCTTGGAAAGCTAACTTGACGAATTTAACCATAGAATTTGAGTTTTCTTAGTTTCATGTCGTTATGACCAAGTTATAATCACTTGAAATCGAGATAGATTCCGTCTCGAAATTGGAATGCATGTTTGTGTGTATATAAAATTTTAAACTAAACGTTTGAGAGCGTGTTTTACCTTAGCAAGGAAGGAGAAGGTTGAGAGTCTTGACCTTGAAGATTTATAAAGATGATAATATGGTTGGAGCCAAAATATGGTGGTGTTGGGTGTGTTTTGATCAAAGAAAATCCAAATAAAGTGTTTCTGAGGTGGTCAAGTGTCGAGAGAATAAAGCAAAATATATGGAAGTCAAGTTATGTATGTTTGCAAAATTCTTTCTATCCTCCTTTATATAATGATTTTACAATGTATATATATATATATATATATATATATATATATATGAGTGTGCGTACAAATGCAAGGTATGGCTTTCCAAAAATATCTTCATAAATAAATGAATACCTTTGGGGTGAGGTGAACTTTAGATTTCCGTCATTTTTCAACAACAATTGGGTATGTGTGACAATCCGACTTTTCGGATTAACCCTGTTAACTGAAGATGGTGATATCACAGGCCCAACAGAGCCAATGTAGGCCCAACAGAGCCAATGTAGGCCCAACAGAACCAATGTAGGCCCAATAGAGCCAAAGAAGGCCCAGTAAGGCCAAAGTAGGCCCAATGGTATTTAAGAAGCCCAATTGGGTTAATTTAGCCAAAAATGTTCTAATTGGTTTAATTAGTGTAAATCCGGCAATTCGCGGTTAACTTAGTTAATCAGAAATTAACCGAAATGATGGGGAATCAATTAAAATCAAATTAGAAGGATGGAAATTGATCAGAAACAGTCTTAGGATGTTAAAATTTCAAGGATTAGGATTTCAATTCGATAAAAGACACAATTTTGACTTTGAGAGTCAAAATTAGGTTGAATAAGTGGGTAAATTCGAAATTGATCAAATTTGAGATTGTAACTGCAAATTTATCATTCATAATCATTGTAATAATGATTATAAACCGTTTGTATACGTTTTAATCCATTAAGACATCGATTTAATCATGAAACGATTCAAGGATGTCGAAACCGTTACTATTAGTAGCCAAACTCCTATAAATTGGTTAAAATTATCACAATTGAAGCTTTGGAAACTTCAATCGGTACTCTTAGAAGCTGTGGAAAACAATAATTGATTTCCAGAAGGTGTAGATAGAAGAATTCAATCGGAGAGGGCCGATACTCAAGCTATAATTCGATCTATATCAATTCGAAGCTAAACCAGGTAAGAACCTACTTCTACACGATCTAAAACAACCGATTAGTTATATCCCTAAGTTAATTTCAGGTTTTAACAACGGATTAATAACATTCGATTTCTAGGGTTCTTAATATAATGCGATTTGGGGATTTCGATCGGGATGAGTATAAAAATGAAATTCAATAGTGCCATTAGCTTCAGAAACCTCCGAATAAACTAACCTATGTTTCAATTTCATGAATCCATAACGAATTGATCGAGTTCGATTGTTAGGGTTCTTGATAAGAACCTAATTGGGGGTTTCGACTTAAACAGGTTAGATATTCAAATTGATTGTTATAAATAGTCTCAGATAGTTCCGATTAAGCTTAAGCATGTATTAATTTGAGGTTCTAGTATCAGAAGTTATGATTTCGACAGTTAGGGTTCATAGAGTTAAAAGATTTGGGGGTTTTGGGTTAAAACGAACGTAATGTCCAAATTAATCGACCCAGATAGCTTCGAAATTTCTGTTTCAACGAAAGCCTATGGTTCTAGGATCGATGGGATTCGAATTTGAGGTCAATTGGGGGTTGTATGCTTCGGCTATGGTATTACAAAGGAGAACCCGATCGGTTTTGGTTAAAAGAAATTAGATGCAATCCTTTAACAATTGTAAACGCAGATTAGATGGTAGTGCATGTGTGTTATGAGTTAGGGGTCGCGGGTTCGAGCCCGGCTCCTACTGATTTTTGGATTTTTAAAAACTATTTTTAGTGTTTTCATCTTAAAACGTTCATTATAACTCCGATTCAATCCGTTCAAATTGCGTTGGAACCAGAATTTCATCCCGAACCAATTGGAATGATAAAAATGGTATTTTAATCCGAAAACGAAATCGCGTATAATTACGATTATTTAAATAAAATCAAATATGATTTTATTTAAACGATTTCAAAGGCACGCGTACTTTCGTATGCATATTTCTGACACTTTAACATACGTGTGTTGACATGTATGTGATTTCAAGCACAAAACGATTATTCGAATAACATTAAGTTATTGTTTAAACACAGATCCTTCGTAAGAGGATTATGTACACGATTTCACGCGTATTGATCATTCTGCTAAAATCAAAGGTGCGTACACGGTCCCTTTCTTATTTTAAACTGTTTTGGGGGAGAAAACATGTGCAACAAACTATTTTTAGATACATATCACTTGCATGAGTTAGCTGTTTACATTATGTGACAACATAGCAACTTGAAAGTCCTTACACACCTCGAACCGTTTAGTTTGCTGTAATGCAAAGCGTGGTAGTTGGAAATAGATCTATTAGGTTTGACAAACCTCACCTGGTAGATGGGATCTACGCAGGTGTTTGACTGACCAAACACATTTTACTATTGTTGTGCTAGACAATAGTGGCAAGGCAAAAACATGCTATAGCATGGCAATTCGTCAGCTTCGGTGTCGACCACTTATGTAAATAGTTTATATGACTAGCTATCATGACTGTGCATGTGTGATTATGTTATCTACAACCTGATATTCAAATTGTTGTTTTAAACGTTGTGAATGCTTAAAACCTGTGTTATGCACCAACCTTTGTGTTGACTTGATTTACATGTTTTCTCAGGACGCTAAGGCGTGCATTAAAGCTGGCATGGACTAGGAGATAGAGTCGCATGCATTTTAAACATTTTGGATATTTGAATTTGAACATTTGAATATTTTGTTTTGTACTTTTCATATTACAACTGTTATTGGTTTTTAAACGCTTCCGCAATTTTTGAAAACTCTGATGTTATGTTTTTAAGACTAAAAGTATGATTTGAAATTCATATAGAGGTCTTCGTTATGTCTAATGATCTGAGATCCTGGTTTGTCACGTTCCCAAATGGTATGATTCCGTTAGTTGAAAATTTGGGGGTGTGACAGATTGGTATCAGAGCCATTGGTTATAGCGAACTAGGTTTGCATTTGTAGACTTAGACTATGACTGTTAGACATTAGACACATATGCTTACACACACTACTTAGAAATTACATATGACTTTATGTAATTGACTTGCTTACACATTTCATGGCACTGCACTTACATATGGTATTATGTAACAGGCATGGCATCATCATCAGTACCTTACATTTACATTGATGATTCTGAGGACGAGGAACCGATAGTTCCAGCACCACCGACATCACCACCACCACCTATTCCATCACCTCCACCATATGAGATGGATGACTCAGATCCGGAGGAGGATCCAGACGAGGATCCGGAGGAGGATCCAGACGAAGACCCAGACGAGGATCCAGAGGAGGATCCAGATGAGGACCCGGATGAGGATCCGGAGGAGGAGCCAGAGGAGGGCACTCAGCAGATCCCTGCTGAGGGACCTTCTACACATCCACCACCAGTACTAGATGCTCCTGAGCCTAAGAGGCAAAGGACGGACGCTGAGGAGATCGCCAAACTGCGCGAGGATTTGTACGAGGCAGAAGATAGGATCGCACAACACTCTCAGGAACAATGGGATGCTAATGAGAGGCAAGAGGAACTTGCCCATCTGGTTCATGATATGCGTAATGAGATGATTAACTTGATTGATCGTCTCGAAGCTTCAGAGAACCGAGCTAAGTTCTTGGAGGGCAGGATAGAAGCCTTAGAGGATTTAGTGGCCTCTGAGAATGAGGAAGAGGATGAAGAGGAAGAAGGGGAGGAACCAGCACCAGTTGTTGATTCCGATCCTGAATCCACCGTTGAGGATGATTGATTTTTTTTTCTTCCTTGTTTTGTTTAAACTTAATAGGAACGGGTTGTGTTCCTACATTAGTAGTTTGAAAACTTATGTTTTATTTTAAAAGTATTGTACTCAAATCAAAGTTTCCATCTATTGAAGAATTATTATTTAATCCCAACAGTTGTGTTGATTGATATTATATGTTGTGTTTGTTGTTTTACTTACACATGTTACATTAGACTTTGCAAGCATGCTAACACTTCTTGTAAATAGGAAACTAATGGCTGAGGGAAACGTTCACATGACAGTCGCTGAGCTCAACGAGCTAATTAATAGCAGAGCCGCTGAGGCAATCGCACAGTATGCTCAGACACACAACACAGGGCCACAGGGTCCAGCTGGGGGATTGGTTAATCCACAAATCTGCACGTTCAAGATGTTCTTGGACTGTAAACCACACAATTTCAAAGGGTCGGAGGGGGCCATTGGACTCCTTCGGTGGATTGAAAAGGCGGAGTCTGTGTTTGAAATGTGCAAATGCCCTGACGAGAGCAAAGTGAAGTTTGCAACGGGAACATTGGAGGGTCCAGCATTAACCTGGTGGAACTCGAATGTTCAGACTCTGGGGTTGGGAGAGGCTAATGCCTTGACATGGAACGACTTCAAAACTTTACTGCAAGAGGAGTACTGTCCTCGCAGTGAAATGCAGAAGTTAGAGGAGGAATATTGGCACCTCAAGATGGAGGGGTCAAATATTGAAGAGTACACAACCAGGTCACATGAGTTGGCCAGACTGCTACCACACATGGCTACTCCAGCCAGCAAGTGGATTGAAAGATACATTGGAGGACTAGTGCCTCAGATTCAAGGGTTGGTTACTTCAGCAAATCCCACCACCATCCAACATGCTGTTCGTTTAGCGCATCAGCTTACTGATCAGGCAGTATTACAGGGGACTCTGCCTAAACGAACATCTGCTACCAAGGTGGGAGATCATAAAAGGAAGTGGGAAGGTAACAACTCCAAGGGTAACAATCAACAATCATATCAGCAAAACCGGAAGCAAGACTCAAACAAGTCTTATCATAATTCCAGCAGTGGTCAGCAATCATCATCATCGGGGGGTTATATTGGTAAACACCCCAAGTGCAACAGGTGTGGTTACCATCATGCAGGTAATCAGTGTGAGAGAGCTAAGTGCCAGAGGTGTGGCAAGATTGGACATGCGGCTAAGGATTGTCGCGGGGAGCTACAGAACAACCACAACAACCAGAATAATAACCAGAACAACGCACAGAAAGGTTGTTATGAGTGTGGCAAGATGGGACACTTCAAGAAGGATTGCCCACAACTCAAGAAAAGTGGGGAGAATAATAATGCAACAGGCAACGGCAACGGCAATGGTAATGGTCATGGCACCAACAACAACAATAATAACAACAACAATGGTGCTAGGGGCAGGGCGTTTGTGATTGGAGGACGTCAGGCACGGGAGGATCCCAACATCGTTACGGGTACGTTCCTCTTAAATAATCACTATGCCTCTATGTTATTTGACACTGGTGCCGATCGGAGTTTTGTATCTAGTTCACTTGCTAAGTTGCTAAATGTTAGTCCCACTGCCTTAGATAGTCCATACACTGTGGAATTAGCTGATGGTAAGTTAATAGTAGTTGAACAAATCTTTAAGGGATGTGTCCTTGATTTGATGGGTCAAACATTAGAGATTGATCTTATGCCTATTGCCTTAGGCAGTTTTGATGTGGTTATTGGCATGGACTGGTTGTCCAAAAACCAGGCTGAAATCGTATGCCATGAAAAGATTGTTCGCATACCTCTTCCGCAGGGAGAGACATTATATGTACAAGGCGAGAAGAGCAGTACGCCACTGCGTCTCATATCTTGTATGAAAGCACACAAATGTCTGCGGAAAGGTCATACGGCAGTTATAGCCCTTATAACTGAAAAGCCAGTAGCTGAGAAGAAGATTGAAAATATACCTGTAGTTTGTGAATTTCCGGAGGTGTTTCCAGAAGACTTGCCGGGATTACCGCCTATCAGACAGGTGGAGTTTCGAATCGACCTTACACCAGATGCAGCACCGATAGCTAGGGCGCCTTATCGACTTGCACCGTCTGAGATGCAAGAGTTATCCACACAATTGCAAGAGTTGTTGGATAAGGGTTTCATACGACCTAGTTTTTCACCGTGGGGAGCTCCAGTTTTGTTTGTAAAGAAGAAGGACGGAACTTTCCGTATGTGTATCGATTACCGGGAATTGAACAAGGTTACTATCAAGAACCGGTATCCGTTACCCAGAATTGACGATCTGTTCGATCAGTTGCAAGGTTCGAGTTACTACTCGAAGATTGATCTCAGGTCTGGTTATCATCAACTAAGAGTCCAGGAGGAGGATATTCCGAAGACAGCATTCAGGACACGCTATGGCCATTATGAGTTCTTGGTCATGCCATTTGGGTTGACAAACGCTCCAGCTGTATTCATGGATCTCATGAATCGTGTTTGTAAACCTTATCTTGATAAGTTTGTCATTGTTTTCATCGATGACATTCTCATTTATTCAGAATCTGAGGAGGAACACGCTGAACATCTTCGATTACTATTGGAATTATTGAAACAGGATCAATTGTACGCTAAGTTCTCGAAATGTGATTTCTGGATGCGAGAAGTACAATTCTTGGGGCATATAGTTAATGAAAAGGGTATACATGTTGATCCAGCGAAGATTGAAGCGATTAAGAATTGGGAAGCACCAAAGACCCCTACCGAGGTACGACAATTCCTTGGTTTGGCGGGTTATTATCGACGATTCATTGAAGGTTTCTCAAAGATCGCTCAACCACTTACAGCTCTTACGCATAAGGGAACGAAGTATAACTGGACGGATAAACAGGAAACTGCATTCCAGTTACTGAAACAGAAACTCTGCAGTGCACCAATTTTGTCCTTACCGGAAGGGACGGAAGACTTTGTGGTGTATTGTGATGCATCTGCACAAGGTTTGGGATGTGTGTTGATGCAACGTGATAAAGTGATTGCTTATGCTTCCAGACAACTAAGGACGCACGAAAAGAATTACACTACTCATGACTTGGAGTTAGGAGCAGTAGTTTTTGCTTTGAAGATTTGGAGGCATTATTTGTATGGAACTAAGTGTACTATTTATACTGATCATAAGAGTTTGCAACATATCTTTGATCAGAAGGAACTCAATATGAGACAACGACGATGGGTTGAGTTGTTGAACGATTATGAGTGTGCGATTAAGTATCACCCGGGAAAAGCTAATGTGGTAGCTGATGCTTTAAGCAGAAAGGATACTTCAACAAGACGGGTTCATGCACTTATGATGACAATACATACTGACTTACCTGACAAGGTACGCAGTGCTCAGATCAAAGCTTTGAAAACGGAAACCTTGGTACAGGAATCTTTACGGGGAATGGAAGAACAGTTGGATGCGAAGTCTGATGGAATTCGTTATTTCATTAATCGACTTTGGATACCTTTGTATGGAGGTTTAAGGGAACTCGTGATGGATGAAGCACACAAGTCCAGGTATTCAGTCCATCCAGGATCAGACAAGATGTATCATGACTTGAAGGCACTGTATTGGTGGTCTCACATGAAAGCTGATATTGCTAAGTACGTTAGCAAATGTTTGACGTGTTCGAAAGTCAAAGTTGAATATCAGAAGCCATCTGGTTTACTGCAACAACCAGAGATACCGATGTGGAAATGGGAACAGATTTCGATGGATTTCATTACTAAGTTACCCCGTACACCGAGTGGTTGTGATACGATATGAGTAATTGTTGATCGATTAACGAAATCTGCACACTTCTTAGCAATCAAGGAAACTGATAAGATGGAGAAACTGACTCGCATTTACATCAAGGAAGTAGTAGCACGGCATAGCGTGCCAATCTCTATCATATCAAATCGGGATGCCCGATTTACTTCCAACTTTTGGAAATCTCTTCATAAGTCATTGGGGACTCGCTTAGATATGATACCCGCTTATCATCCACAGACCGACGGTCAAAGTGAACGAACGATTCAAACGCTCGAGGATATGTTACGAGCTTGTGTAATTGATTTTGGTGATAGCTGGGAGAATCATTTACCGTTGGTGAAATTCTCTTACAACAACAGTTATCATACAAGTATTCAAGCAGCACCGTTTGAAGCTTTGTATGGTCGCAAATGTCGTTCACCAGTTTGCTGGGCTGAAATTGGTGACAGTCAGATAACAGGTCCTGAACTGGTGCACGAGACGACAGAGAAAATAGTTCAAATCCGGAACCGTATGGCAGCGGCCCGGGATCGACAGAAGAGTTATGCTGACAAACGTCGTAAACCGTTGGAATTCCAAGTAGGAGACCGAGTTCTTCTAAAGGTATCACCTTGGAAAGGTGTGACACGATTTGGCAAGCGCGGGAAGCTTAGTCCACGTTACGTAGGACCTTTTGAAATCCTGAAAAGGATTGGTCCGGTGGCGTATCAACTCAAGTTACCGGATGAACTCAGTGGAGTTCATGATGTGTTTCATGTGTCGAACTTAAAGAAATGTCTTTCTGACGAGACATTGATTGTACCGTTGGAAGAAATACAAGTAGATGAACAGTTGCGATTCATTGAAGAACCAGCTGAAATCATGGATCGGGAGGTCAAACAACTTAAGCAAAGCAAGATTCCGATAGTCAAAGTTCGATGGAATTCAAGACGAGGTCCTGAATTCACATGGGAACGGGAAGATCAAATGATGAAGAAATATCCTCATCTATTCAAAACAACTACTGCCAACACTGAGAGCGCACGTTAAATTTCGGGACGAAATTTCCTTCAACAAGGGGATGACGTGATGCTCCACACATCAACTCTGCAAATTTCAAACTGTAAGCACAAACATCTTATTTATTCAATTGATTTTGTTATAAACATTTGTGCTACATTACCTTTTATACATTTTATGTGCTACATTTCATATGTTACATGTTATGGCAGTACATACATGATTGGTTATACATTTTGCTATGTGCGGGGTTGCATAGTACAAACAATTACAGACACTCACTATGTGTGAGGTTACACAACACAGTATGATCAAACACAGTATGATCAAACACAAACACAAACAGTCACAGTTAGGTGAACTAATTAGTGTACACGCAAACAGTCACATTGAACGATCACATTTGAGTTGTGATGTTACAAGCATTAGACCTTGTGTGTGAGTACACACAAGCACACAGAATGATCAAATCACACTAACACGTACGATTTAAACTCGTAAGTAGTTTCCTAACTACTCCTAACACTTACTAATTTTCGGGACGAAAATTCCTTCAACAAGGGGATGATGTGACAATCCGACTTTTCGGATTAACCCTGTTAACTGAAGATGGTGATATCACAGGCCCAACAGAGCCAATGTAGGCCCAACAGAGCCAATGTAGGCCCAACAGAACCAATGTAGGCCCAATAGAGCCAAAGAAGGCCCAGTAAGGCCCAGTAAGGCCAAAGTAGGCCCAATGGTATTTAAGAAGCCCAATTGGGTTAATTTAGCCAAAAATGTTCTAATTGGTTTAATTAGTGTAAATCCGGCAATTCGCGGTTAACTTAGTTAATCAGAAATTAACCGAAATGATGGGGAATCAATTAAAATCAAATTAGAAGGATGGAAATTGATCAGAAACAGTCTTAGGATGTTAAAATTTCAAGGATTAGGATTTCAATTCGATAAAAGACACAATTTTGACTTTGAGAGTCAAAATTAGGTTGAATAAGTGGGTAAATTCGAAATTGATCAAATTTGAGATTGTAACTGCAAATTTATCATTCATAATCATTGTAATAATGATTATAAACCGTTTGTATACGTTTTAATCCATTAAGACATCGATTTAATCATGAAACGATTCAAGGATGTCGAAACCGTTACTATTAGTAGCCAAACTCCTATAAATTGGTTAAAATTATCACAATTGAAGCTTTGGAAACTTCAATCGGTACTCTTAGAAGCTGTGGAAAACAATAATTGATTTCCAGAAGGTGTAGATAGAAGAATTCAATCGGAGAGGGCCGATACTCAAGCTATAATTCGATCTATATCAATTCGAAGCTAAACCAGGTAAGAACCTACTTCTACACGATCTAAAACAACCGATTAGTTATATCCCTAAGTTAATTTCAGGTTTTAACAACGGATTAATAACATTCGATTTCTAGGGTTCTTAATATAATCCGATTTGGGGATTTCGATCGGGATGAGTATAAAAATGAAATTCAATAGTGCCATTAGCTTCAGAAACCTCCGAATAAACTAACCTATGTTTCAATTTCATGAATCCATAACGAATTGATCGAGTTCGATTGTTAGGGTTCTTGATAAGAACCTAATTGGGGGTTTCGACTTAAACAGGTTAGATATTCAAATTGATTGTTATAAATAGTCTCAGATAGTTCCGATTAAGCTTAAGCATGTATTAATTTGAGGTTCTAGTATCAGAAGTTATGATTTCGACAGTTAGGGTTCATAGAGTTAAAAGATTTGGGGGTTTTGGGTTAAAACGAACGTAATGTCCAAATTAATCGACCCAGATAGCTTCGAAATTTCTGTTTCAACGAAAGCCTATGGTTCTAGGATCGATGGGATTCGAATTTGAGGTCAATGGGGGTTGTATGCTTCGGCTATGGTATTACAAAGGAGAACCCGATCGGTTTTGGTTAAAAGAAATTAGATGCAATCCTTTAACAATTGTAAACGCAGATTAGATGGTAGTGCATGTGTGTTATGAGTTAGGGGTCGCGGGTTCGAGCCCGGCTCCTACTGATTTTTGGATTTTTAAAAACTATTTTTAGTGTTTTCATCTTAAAACGTTCATTATAACTCCGATTCAATCCGTTCAAATTGCGTTGGAACCAGAATTTCATCCCGAACCAATTGGAATGATAAAAATGGTATTTTAATCCGAAAACGAAATCGCGTATAATTACGATTATTTAAATAAAATCAAATATGATTTTATTTAAACGATTTCAAAGGCACGCGTACTTTCGTATGCATATTTCTGACACTTTAACATACGTGTGTTGACACGTATGTGATTTCAAGCACAAAACGATTATTCGAATAACATTAAGTTATTGTTTAAACACAGATCCTTCGTAAGAGGATTATCTACACGATTTCACGCGTATTGATCATTCTGCTAAAATCAAAGGTGCGTACACGACCCCTTTCTTATTTTAAACTGTTTTGGGGGAGAAAACATGTGCAACAAACTATTTTTAGATACATATCACTTGCATGAGTTAGCTGTTTACATTATGTGACAACATAGCAACTTGAAAGTCCTTACACACCTCGAACCGTTTAGTTTGCTGTAATGCAAAGCGTGGTAGTTGGAAATAGATCTATTAGGTTTGACAAACCTCACCTGGTAGATGGGATCTACGCAGGTGTTTGACTGACCAAACACATTTTACTATTGTTGTGCTAGACAATAGTGGCAAGGCAAAAACATGCTATAGCATGGCAATTCGTCAGCTTCGGTGTCGACCACTTATGTAAATAGTTTATATGACTAGCTATCATGACTGTGCATGTGTGATTATGTTATCTACAAACTGATATTCAAACTGTTGTTTTAAACATTGTGAATGCTTAAAACCTGTGTTATGCACCAACCTTTGTGTTGACTTGATTTACATGTTTTCTCAGGACGCTAAGGCGCGTATTAAAGCTGGCATGGACTAGGAGATAGAGTCGCATGCATTTTAAACATTTTGGATATTTGAATTTGAACATTTGAATATTTTGTTTTGTACTTTTCATATTACAACTGTTATTGGTTTTTAAACGCTTCCGGAATTTTTGAAAACTCTGATGTTATGTTTTTAAGACTAAAAGTATGATTTGAAATTCATATAGAGGTCTTCGTTATGTCTAATGATCTGAGATCCTGGTTTGTCACGTTCCCAAACGGTATGATTCCGTTAGTTGAAAATTTGGGGGTGTGACAGTATGGGTATGGGTATGGGTTTTGGATTATATATTTCTTTTGGTGTTGACTAAGAAAAGGAAACGGTATGGAGATGTAAGATTTGGTAAAAAATATATCTTGAGTTTGAGTGTGTAAGTAACTATCATGAAAAAGGGTATGGTGAATGGTGATATTATAATATATATATTTTCTTTTGCCCTTTCCCCACGTCCAAGAACATCTACACACACACATATATATATATGTATGTATGTATGTATGTATGTATGTATGTATGCATATACACACATATGTCATATTTTTACATATATGAATGTTTGTTTATATATATATATTGATGATGCATGAGAATGAGTTAAATGAAAAGGTTGTACATAGGAGTATAATCGAGTTCTTAAAATATATGTGCATATCCATTCGACTACGTTTTTAAGACCCAATGTTTTAGATTTATATTACCTAAAATTTTAAGTTTGAGATTTCACTGTGAAATATAAATTTGAAATAAATATATACAATTATTATCTATAATATTATATATATACATATATTTTACTTGTTAAATTTAAAGCGTGTTTTAAATGAGTCTAATATTGTTGCATAAAATTAGAGTTTAATCGAGATTAAAACTTGAGAAATTTACGGATGTCACAAGTCACAAGCATTGGCGGACTTTGTGGCTGATTTTAGTAGTGATCTACAACCAGAAGTGGATTTGGAAATCAAACTCTTAGATGAAGATACTGGTGAGTGGACTTTGTTCACAGATGGATCTTCAAATGTAAGAGGAACAAGACTAGGCATCATACTAAAATCGCCACAGGGGGACATAATACCCCAATCGATTAGTTGTGAATTTCAAGAAACTAATAATGAAGCAGAATACGAAGCCCTAATAGCAGGACTTCAATTGGCTAGAGATATGAACATTAGAAACCTTCATGTATTTGTCGATTCCTTACTGATAGCCAATCAATTTAATGGTTCTTACACAATTAAGGGAGATAAATTGGCGAAATACTTAGAGATAGTTAAGGATATTGCAGGATATTTTTACAACTTTGATATCACTCAAGTGCCAAGGGAAGAGAATGCTGAAGCAGATGCACTAGCGAACTTAGCATCATCCCTAAGGATCCCTGAGGATATTAATATTCCTATCCTACATATTTTAAGACCAGTGACAGATATGCAGGACCTAGATCAGAATATTGAACCAGAGAATATTGAGGTTCATCATTCAGAAGCACATGAAATATCCTGGACTATCCCTATTAAGAATTACCTTCCGACAGGAAAAATACCTGATGAAAAGACAAATCCTAGAGCTTTTATAGCAAAAGTATCTAGATACATAATCATACGGGATATCTTGTATAGAAAAACAGTAGCAGGCCCATACTTAAGGTGTTTGGAGAAACCCGAAAGTTTGGAAGTAATGAAAGATATCCACGAAGGAGATTGTGGAAATCACACTGGGGGTAGAGCATTATTCTTAAAGATCCTGAGAACAGGAGACCTCTGGCCAACCATGAGAAGAGATGCAATTTCTTATTCCCAGAATTGTGATGTTTGTCAAAGACATAGCAATATTTTTCACCAACCAGCTGAACCTTTATATCCAATAGTCTCATCATGGCCATTCATGAGATGGGGAATGGATATAGTAGGAAAGTTACCCATAGCACCCAGAGGAAAGGTGTATATGCTTGCTATGACGGATTACTTCTCAAAATGGATTGAGGTTGAAGCCTTTGTGCAAGTTAGAGAAAAAGAAGTAATCTCATTCATAAAGAGAAATATCCTGACTAGATTTGGGATACCCACAGAAATCACTTGTGACAATGGATCTCAGTTCATAGGCAAAAGGACTACAAACTTTTGTGATAGCTGGGGCATAAAGATGATAACCTCTACACAAGTTCATCCTCAAGCTAATGGCCAGGCAGAATCAAGCAATAAGATCATCATCAACAACCTTAAAAAAAAGTTGGGATCCAAGAAAGAAAAGTGGGTTGAAGAACTTCCATTTGTCCTATGGGCTGATAGAACAACCACAAAGAATGCGACTGGTCAAACACCATTCTCTTTAGTGTATGGTTCTTGTCACACCCCGAGCCGGCGGGGTAGGATCGGGTTTCCCCGACGGGCGGAAGGTTCACGGGGCGCGATATCGTGGGATAATCGAAGTGATCAGATTGTTTACATTGCACATGATATAAATGAGAAATGCTAAATTTAATAGAATTACAAAGTTAAATTACAGCAGTATCGTTTATAATTTAACAATGTAAATCTATTGTAAAACATTAATAAATGACTATCTTGTATTTACACAAGATATACAAAATAATTTGTGTAATGATGTCTTCAAAAGTATGCAGGTCCACAATACTAGCCTTCTATATGAAGTCCTAGTCCAAAAGAAGTGACTTCCTAATTAACCTGTTCGTCACCTGAGAAGTCATGCAAAAATAAAAGTCAACACATGGTTGGTGAGGTCATATAGTTTTAGTAATTGAAAATGATTTGAAAACCTCCTTTGGTAAAGACCCTAACCTCATTAACACCACATGTAATATCCACATCGGTATGCTTATATATAGGGCATATGTAACACTGTTGTTAATGATAATTAAGCATTTTTACCCTTAACACAACCCATAAGTTCTTCTTTTTGTTGTCCCTGTAATTACAATCATTTGAAATCCATGTTGATTTCATAAGTTCATCACACAATGTGATCAACCATAGTAATTGTATAAACAGTTATAAATGCTTAATTAAAAAAATAAATAATCATTTAATAAAATCTAAGTCCTAATGATTGGGGCCTGTGGTCATACTCGAGTAGACTAGTCTGTCAATCTAGGTACTTAGTAGTTAGGGAAACTGTAAATATCCTCAAACATACGACCTACAAGTCAAACGGTCTAGCTAGGACTTCTTGAAATGCAGGATTTTATGTTTTGTCAATGTTTTTGGCGTATGCTATCTCTGATATTTCCCAGGCTTTCCCTTGAAAATGATTTATTGATTCGTCTGATTCTGTCACAAGATGTACTTGATGCGTTGATCATAGAATACTAGATTCATTGATCGATTGTACACTTGATTCGTTATTCAACAAACACTTGGTTTGTAGAACATTGAATGTTGTCTTTGCAAAGATTGTTTTGTTTGATTTCTTGAAGTCCCACACTTGTTTGTCAAAATGTTTGGTTTGATTTCCTTGAATTCACCCACTTGATTTGTCAAAATGTTTGGTTTGATTCCTTGACTCACCCACTTGATTTGTCAAAATGTTTAGTTTGATTTCTTGAACTCCCACACTTGTTTTGTCAAAATGTTTGATGTGATCCTTTTGAAATGTTTGGATCTATTGAAATCTTTTAGTTTAAATCCGATTATTCACTTAATTTATAAGTAAAATCAGTGGTAAACCTGCATAAAATCTTCCTAGACATAGTCTAGGATAGCATTTATATATATGTAAAACATATAATTTAAAAGCTTTTAAGTAAACAATTTAAATAACAGTTTACGCATGCTTCTCAGCCTCGCGTTTTAAAACAAAAATGTTTAGAAAAAGGGCAATGAACTCACCTGTGTTGCTATGTAATTTGATCTAACACAAAACGCGCGCTGCTGTATGTAAGCTAAGTATCTTCGGTTCCTGAGTTATTTTATAACAATTTCGGATATAATAAGTACGTGTAGTAGTCGTTGTGCCTAAGGCTTTGAGTCTTGTTGTGTGTGCAACTAAGTGTCTTAGTACTAGGTGTATCTAAGATCTAATCTATCCTAGTTACCCTTTTTGATCCCAATCCCATGTTGAGTTACAATACTTACATTTAAATCTTTAGAAAATTTCGGCAGAGTTTCCTTTGTTTTCTGTTTAAAATCCAGACAATTGTATTGTCTATCTTAACAAATCCCAAATCAATTTATCACAACTAACTTTTATAACAAAGTCAACTTAAAAGAAACAAGGCCATTTATAATTCACATTTCAAATTAAACAAAATTTGAGAAAAGTATTAAATCAACTTTCAAATAAATTCATAATGCATTTATTTTATCAAACTATCATAACTTGAGTTACGTCATCATTTAATACATGATGGGCTTAATTAAGCCCCCATTGGGCCTACTTAGGCCCAATTGAACTTCTTTGATTTCTAATTGGTTTCTAGACTTGAACCTTTGCTTCTCGTGACCCCATGAAAATGTTATTTGGTTATGAATCCATCTTATGTCCAGTAACAATTCGCGTGGCGTTATTATTGTATGTTAATTATTATTTTGTTATGGGTATCCCTAACCCATGCACACACAAAATGTTTATGCATGCGTGTAACTTATGGAACCCAATCCTTGTTAGAAACTTAGGTAAATAGCCAACAACTCATTTCTTAGCTTGTTAACACTAGTTTTGTTGATCCTAGTCCCATCTGCACTTCATTAAACGATCTGTGGGTTTTGCATGGGTCCAGGGCAGCGAACCTTTTAGAGGAGTTGGTCTTAGGTTCGGCTAATCCCACCAGTGGTCTTAGGGTTCGGCTATGTTCTAACCTTGACGAACCATAATGGTTCGGCTACTGTTTTAGTTTAAAGGTTCGTGGCTCATGGTTCGTAGGTCAGGGGTTCGTGGTTGGCTTGGTTCGCTAAAAGGAAAGGTTCGTGGGTCTAGGGTTTGCATGGAAGATGGTTCGGCAATGACACAGCTAGGCGACCCCTTAAGGTTCGTTGGCTACTAAGGTTCGGCTGGTTTTGGAGGGTTTGCACCATTTCATGGTTCGTGAGTCAGGGTTCGGCTGCAGGGTTGCTCAGGTTCGGTACAGACGTGATCACAGGTTTGTTGCAGAGAAAGAGAGTTCGGTGCAGGGTTCGTGGGGTGCCACAAGGGTTCGGCTGGTGATAACGAACCTGTAACAGCCCCTCCCTTCACGAACCTGCATCAAATCTGGTCAATTTCGATCCAATCCTGTTACAATCACCTTTCTAACCATACCTATACATGTATACCCTTCCATCTAAGTGCTCTACGTGCTTCATATCGGTCATAATAACTAAACCATATGATTTCAAGAAAACCCTCTAAAATCCGAATTTAAAGTGAATTATTACCTTAGATTTCGTGGATAGAAACCCAAAATACTTGTACTTCTGGAATCTACACGATGAGAGGATTGTAGTGACACGAAAATGACTTGAATCCGACTTGAAACGAGTGAGATCTTCTAGAGAGAAGTTGAGAGAATAATCCTTGTAGAGAGAGAAAGAAGGTAGACGAAAATGAGAGGGGGGGGTTGGGTCTTGTGGTGGTGGTTGGAGCCTTAATGGCTCATTAAATGTTTAGGAAAATACCCGGTTGCTCGGTCTCGTTCGGTTTCGCGTAATGTGCCGGTTCGCGTAGTTTTCGCGACGAAACGACACGGCTTGTAAAATTAGAAATCATCTAATTATTCTAGGTTGTGATTCCTAATAAATTAACTAATATATTCTCATTTATTAAAATTAAAATATTAATAAACTGTTTAAATCGAAATGTACAGTCGTCGCGCGTATTCGTTCGAATCGTCACCCGTACGAACACGACGATAACTATACTTTTCAATCTTGTTTTCTAATTTTAGAATATCATTCAAAACGTTAAACTTTCAGATATATTCGTACAGATCGTCACCTATACGAATAACCCGTAAATTTAGCATTCACATAACGACATTCGTGTGTTTGTTCTATAAAGTCTCACATACGTTCGTACATAATAAATCCTAACAAATAATCACATGATGGTTCTGTATTGCCAGATAATTTTCTGACTCAAGAACCATTGTTCTGAACTGTGTTTTCTGTTAAATGTGTCTGAAACTGTTCTATGACAACTCACCATGATAATGATAAATGATATGAATATGAAAATTACTGAAATGTGTATGATTCATACCTGTTTTACTGTTCATGTACTGTAGAGATCACTGTTCCGGTGGCGGTTCCGGCACTGATGTTACAGTCTCCCCTTGTTAGAGAAATTTCGTCCCGAAATTTAAGTGTTGTTATCAGGTACAGTTTCCTCTTCAAACAGTTGGGGATACTTTAACTTCATGTGATCTTCACGTTCCTAAGTGAACTCGGGCCTGCGTCTTGAATTCCATCGAACCTTTACAATAGGAATACGGCTTCGCCTCAGTTGTTTAACCTTGCGATCCATAATCTCTAAAGGTTTTTCAATGAATTGTAACTGTTCATCGACTTGAATCTCCTCGATTGGAATGACGAGAGACTCGTCAGCAAGGCATTTCTTCAGGTTTGAGACGTGAAACACGTCATGCACACCACTGAGTTCATCTGGTAATCTCAGTCGATAAGCTACAGGACCTATACGTTCGATGATCTCGAACGGTCCCACGTATCGTGGTGCTAGTTTGCCTTTCTTTCCAAAGCGTACCACGCCTTTCCATGGGGATACTTTTAACATTACACGATCTCCCACTTGGAATTCCAACGGCTTGCGCCGTTTGTCGGCGTAGCTCTTTTGTCTGCTCCTTGTTGCTTGTAGTCTTCTTTGGATCTGAGCTATCTTGTCAGTGGTTTCTTGGATAAGTTCTGGTCCAGTTATTTGATTATCTCCAACTTCAGTCCAACAGATCGGTGATCGGCATTTCCGGCCATAAAGAGCCTCGAATGGTGCACATCTGATACTGCTGTGGTAACTGTTATTGTAGGAGAATTCAATCAGTGGCAAATGGGAATCCCAGTTTCCACCGAAGTCCAATACACATGTTCTCAACATGTCCTCTAGGGTTTGAATAGTACGTTCGCTTTGACCATCCGTTTGTGGGTGGTAAGCTGTACTCAGATTTAACTGTGTCCCTAGAGATTTCTGCAATGATTGCCAGAACCTTGATGTAAATCTGCTGTCTCTATCAGAAATAATAGACAATGGCACACCGTGGCGTACCACTATCTCATTGATGTACAACCTTGCCAGTTTATCCATTGTGAAGGTCTCACGCATAGGCAAGAAATGAGCAGATTTTGTTAAACGGTCAATGATCACCCAAATTGTATCGTGACCACTGGAAGTGCGGGGTAGCTTGGTAATGAAATCCATAGCTATTTGTTCCCACTTCCAGATCGGAATTTCAGGCTGTTCGAGTAAACCAGACGGTCTCTGGTGTTCCGCCTTTACCTTTGCACACGTTAGACATTGTCCGACATATTCGGCGATGTCTTTCTTCATTCCAGGCCCTGAGTAAAATCCACGCAAGTCTTGGTACATTTTATCAGTGCCTGGATGGACAGAATATTTAGTCTTGTGTGCTTCATCGAAGATAAGTTTTCTCAATTCATCTACCGCAGGAATCCATACTCGATCCTTATAGTAGATGATTCCATCAGGCTTCGTGTCAAACTGTTTCTCCGCTCCGCAATCAAGTTCCCTCTTCAAATTGCCTTGTTCAAGTGCTTCTTGTTGTGCTTGGATAATCTTGTCACTTAAACTGGTCTGCACGGTTATCCCCATTGCTCTAACACGTAGGGGTTTGACCCGTTCTTTCCGGCTCAAGGCATCAGCTACAACGTTCGCCTTTCCCGGATGATACTTAATTACACAATCATAATCATTCAGAAGTTCAACCCAACGACGTTGTCGCATGTTGAGCTCCTTCTGGTCAAAGATGTGTTGCAGACTCTTATGATCAGTGAATATGGTACACTTGGTGCCATATAAGTAATGTCTCCAAATCTTCAAGGCGAAGATTACTGCTCCCAGTTCAAGATCATGAGTAGTGTAGTTCTTCTCATGAACCTTTAACTGTCTTGATGCATAGGCTATGACTTTGTCCCGTTGCATTAATACACAACCGAGTCCCTGATGGGAGGCATCACAATATACAACAAAGTCATCACAACCTTCTGGGAGTGATAGGATAGGAGCATCACATAGTTTCTGTTTCAATGTCTGAAAAGCATCTTCCTGTTTCTGCTCCCAGACAAACGGTTCACTTTTCTGGGTTAACTTGGTGAGTGGTAGAGCTATCTTAGAAAAATTCGAGATGAACCTTCTATAATAACCTGCCAATCCCAGAAAAGACCGTATCTCCGTCGGTGTCTTCGGAGTATCCCAGTTCTTTATCGCCTCGATCTTGGCAGGATCAACGTGTATTCCTTCGCTGTTGACTACATGACCCAGAAATTGAACTTCTCTTAGCCAAAATTCACATTTAGAGAATTTAGCATAGAGTTGTTCTTTCTTCAACAGTTCCAAGATCTTTTTAAGGTGTTGCTCATGTTCTGTTTTGGTCTTGGAATAAATCAGTATGTCATCAATGAAAACAATGACAAATTGATTCAAGTACGGCTTACACACTCGGTTCATGAGGTCCATGAAAACCGCGGGTGCATTTGTCAGTCCGAAAGGCATCACCATGAATTCGTAATGCCCGTATCTTGTTCGGAAGGCCGTTTTCGGTATGTCTTCGTCTTGAACTCTCAGTTGATGATATCCAGACCGTAAGTCAATCTTTGAGAAGTACTGTGCTCCTTGTAGTTGGTCAAACAAATCATCAATCCTCGGCAATGGATACCGATTCTTGATGGTTAGTTTGTTTAATTCCCTGTAATCTATGCACATTCTGAACGATCCGTCTTTCTTTTTCACGAACAAAACCGGAGCTCCCCAAGGTGAGTAGCTCGGTCTGATGAAACCCTTGTCAAGTAACTCCTGTAACTGATTAGACAATTCCTGCATCTCTGAAGGTGCTAACCTATAAGGAGATTTAGCAACAGGATTTGCTCCAGGAATTAAGTCAATACGAAACTCTACCGGTAGCGCAGGTGGCAAACCAGGTAGGTCTTCGGGGAATACTTCAGGATATTCTTTCACTACCGGTACCTCTTGAATCTTCTTCTTGTCTTTCTCTTTTTCCACCACATGAGCCAGAAAAGCTATGCACTGCTTCTGTAGACACTTACGCGCCTTTATGCAAGAAATGATTTTGACACTTCGCTTTGCTTGATCCCCTCTAACTTCCAATACACGATCACTCGGCAATGGAATTCGAAGCAGCTTCTCAGAACAGATGACTTCCACTCGGTTAGAGGAAAGCCAATCCATTCCAACAATGATGTCGAAACTACCCAACTCCATCGGTATCAAATCAATGGCAAATGTATGACCATTAAGTGTCAATGGGCAATTTCTATAAACTGTACTAACTGTAATCTGTTTCCCGTTAGCTACTTCTATAATGTAAGGGGAGTCTAACTGTTCCTCTACTGAATCTAGTTGGCATGCAAAATCGGTAGAGATAAAACTCTGATCCGCACCAGTATCAAATAAGACAGATGCATAAAAGTCATGTAAGAGAAACGTACCAGTGACCACATTTGGGTCCTGGCGTGCAGCTGGTGCTCCGATAGCGAAAGCTCGTCCACGTGGTGCTTGAACTGCTGGTTGTGCCTTCTTCGGGCAGTTCTTCGCAAAGTGGCCTTGTTCGCCACAATTATAGCATCCACCATTGTTCTGATTTGCTGGTGGAGGAAGAGCCAAAGCAGCATTGTTGACTGCTTGGTTAGGTGTCATCCTACAGTATTGGACCCAATGGCCCTTTCTTCCACATCCCGTGCAATGCTTGCAGGGAGTGTCAGCAGGGTGATGATACTGACACTTGGCACACAGAGGAAATGTGCCAGTGTAAGGTTTGCGGTTGGGGTTTTGTGGTGCTGCTGTTACTTGTTGGAGAGGTGTGGCCACCGTGTAGTTCTTAATGGTCTTCTGTTTCTTCTTCTGATGGTGGTGGGGTTTCTTGGAAGACTCAGCCTTGTTCTTGCTGGGTTCAGCCTCTTTCTTTAAAACTCCAGAGGCTACCATGAGATCAGTGAGTTTCCCAGACAGTCTCACTGCAGATTCAACAGTAGTAGGGTTGGCTGAAACAACCATACCCTGAATGCAGGCGGGAAGTCCACCCACATATCTGTCTATTCTTTTCTCCAATGTTGGTACCATGTCAGGTACCAAAGCAACTAACTCGTGATAACGAGTAGTGTACCCCATGTGATCAGCCCCCTTCATCACATGGTTGGATAACTCAACCTCCAGCTTCTGCAACTCGTTCTTAGGGCAGAACTCTGTTCGCAACAGTGTCTTGAAATCCTCCCATGGCATGGCCATGGCTTGTTCTCTTCCCCGGGCATTGATCTGACCGTTCCACCAGGTCAGAGCCCGTTTGTTGAATGTTCCAGCTGAGTAACGGACCTTGTGTTGTTCAGGGCAGCTGCAGAGATCCAAAGTTGTCTCGATCTTCTTAATCCATTGGATTAATCCAACGGCACCTTCAGACCCACTGAAACTGGGTGGTTTACATCCTACAAAGGACTTGTAGGAGTAATGAGATGAATCTCCAGTATTTCCACTGGCTTCTCCTGATGTGTTGCCAGTATTGAGGATCTCATTACGAAGACGAAGGAACATCTCCGGTATAGCTTCTTTCATCTGATTCGTCATCTGGCTACTCAGTAACGTCACCAGAGCGATAGTAGCGGGATCCAAAGTCGGTGTTGTGCCCGAACCAGACGCTTGAGTAATCAACGGAGGAGGGGGAGGAGGAGGTGGTGGAGGTGGTGGTGGTGAATCATTTGGTGACGGTGTGGAGGAGTGTGGAGCCAAGTCTCGAGGTGGTAGCTGTATCAAGGGAGGTTGTCTTCGCGGAGGCATTCTGATCATAACCAATAAAGTTATCAGTTAGTGCAATGATCGAATACAGAAGACAGTTATGCAAATAAGTCTTAAATTCTATGTTCTCTACATGCAGGGTCCCTAGGTTATAGTCTAGGCCAAACCATTTAAATAAGTGACCTATATTTCTCTATAACCATGGCTCTGATACCAATCTGTCACACCCCGAGCCGGCGGGGTAGGATCGGGTTTCCCCGACGGGCGGAAGGTTCCCGGGGCGCGATATCGTGGGATAATCGAAGTGATCAGATTGTTTACATTGCACATGATATAAATGAGAAATGCTAAATTTAATAGAATTACAAAGTTAAATTACAGCAGTATCGTTTATAATTTAACAATGTAAATCTATTGTAAAACATCAATAAATGACTATCTTGTATTTACACAATATATACAAAATAATTTGTGTAATGATGTCTTCAAAAGTATGCAGGTCCACAATACTAGCCTTCTATATGAAGTCCTAGTCCAAAAGAAGTGACTTCCTAATTAACCTGTTCGTCACCTGAGAAGTCATGCAAAAATAAAAGTCAACACATGGTTGGTGAGTTCATATAGTTTTAGTAATTGAAAATGATTTGAAAACCTCCTTTGGTAAAGACCCTAACCTCATTAACACCACATGTAATATCCACATCGGTATGCTTATATATAGGGCATATGTAAGGGACAAGCCCTAGCCAACATCCCACCACATACTAATATACATATGACACTGTTGTTAATGATAATTAAACATTTTTACCCTTAACACAACCCATAAGTTCTTCTGTTTGTTGTCCCTGTAATTACAATCATTTGAAATCCATGTTGATTTCATAAGTTCATCGCACAATGTGATCAACCATAGTAATTGTATAAACAGTTATAAATGCTTAATTAAAAAAATAAATAAACATTTAATAAAATCTAAGTCCTAATGATTGGGGCCTGTGGTCATACTCGAGTAGACTAGTCTGTCAATCTAGGTACTTAGTAGTTAGGGAAACTGTAAATATCCTCAAACATACGACCTATAAGTCAAACGGTCTAGCTAGGACTTCTTGAAATGCAGGATTTTATGTTTCGTCAATGTTTTTGGCGTATGCTATCTCTGATATTTCCCAGGCTTTCCCTTGAAAATGATTTATTGATTCGTCTGATTCTGTCACAAGATGTACTTGATGCGTTGATCATAGAATACTAGATTCATTGATCGATTGTACACTTGATTCGTTATTCAACAAACACTTGGTTTGTAGAACATTGAATGTTGTCTTTGCAAAGATTGTTTTGTTTGATTTCTTGAAGTCCCACACTTGTTTGTCAAAATGTTTGGTTTGATTTCCTTGAATTCACCCACTTGATTTGTCAAAATGTTTGGTTTGATTCCTTGACTCACCCACTTGATTTGTCAAAATGTTTAGTTTGATTTCTTGAACTCCCACACTTGTTTTGTCAAAATGTTTGATGTGATCCTTTTGAAATGTTTGGATCTATTGAAATCTTTTAGTTTAAATCCGATTATTCACTTAATTTATAAGTAAAATCAGTGGTAAACCTGCATAAAATCTTCCTAGACATAGTCTAGGATAGCATTTATATATATGTAAAACATATAATTTAAAAGCTTTTAAGTAAACAATTTAAATAACAGTTTACGCATGCTTCTCAGCCTCGCGTTTTAAAACAAAAATGTTTAGAAAAAGGGCAATGAACTCACCTGTGTTGCTATGTAATTTGATCTAACACAAAACGCGCGCTGCTGTATGTAAGCTAAGTATCTTCGGTTCCTGAGTTATTTTATAACAATTTCGGATATAATAAGTACGTGTAGTAGTCGTTGTGCCTAAGGCTTTGAGTCTTGTTGTGTGTGCAACTAAGTGTCTTAGTACTAGGTGTATCTAAGATCTAATCTATCCTAGTTACCCTTTTTGATCCCAATCCCATGTTGAGTTACAATACTTACATTTAAATCTTTAGAAAATTTCGGCAGAGTTTCCTTTGTTTTCTGTTTAAAATCCAGACAATTGTATTGTCTATCTTAACAAATCCCAAATCAATTTATCACAACTAACTTTTATAACAAAGTCAACTTAAAAGAAACAAGGCCATTTATAATTCACATTTCAAATTAAACAAAATTTGAGAAAAGTATTAAATCAACTTTCAAATAAATTCATAATGCATTTATTTTATCAAACTATCATAACTTGAGTTACGTCATCATTTAATACATGATGGGCTTAATTAAGCCCCCATTGGGCCTACTTAGGCCCAATTGAACTTCTTTGATTTCTAATTGGTTTCTAGACTTGAACCTTTGCTTCTCGTGACCCCATGAAAATGTTATTTGGTTATGAATCCATCTTATGTCCAGTAACAATTCGCGTGGCGTTATTATTGTATGTTAATTATTATTTTGTTATGGGTATCCCTAACCCATGCACACACAAAATGTTTATGCATGCGTGTAACTTATGGAACCCAATCCTTGTTAGAAACTTAGGTAAATAGCCAACAACTCATTTCTTAGCTTGTTAACACTAGTTTTGTTGATCCTAGTCCCATCTGCACTTCATTAAACGATCTGTGGGTTTTGCATGGGTCCAGGGCAGCGAACCTTTTAGAGGAGTTGGTCTTAGGTTCGGCTAATCCCACCAGTGGTCTTAGGGTTCGGCTATGTTCTAACCTTGACGAACCATAATGGTTCGGCTACTGTTTTAGTTTAAAGGTTCGTGGCTCATGGTTCGTAGGTCAGGGGTTCGTGGTTGGCTTGGTTCGCTAAAAGGAAAGGTTCGTGGGTCTAGGGTTTGCATGGAAGATGGTTCGGCAATGACACAGCTAGGCGACCCCTTAAGGTTCGTTGGCTACTAAGGTTCGGCTGGTTTTGGAGGGTTTGCACCATTTCATGGTTCGTGAGTCAGGGTTCGGCTGCAGGGTTGCTCAGGTTCGGTACAGACGTGATCACAGGTTTGTTGCAGAGAAAGAGAGTTCGGTGCAGGGTTCGTGGGGTGCCACAAGGGTTCGGCTGGTGATAACGAACCTGTAACAGCCCCTCCCTTCACGAACCTGCATCAAATCTGGTCAATTTCGATCCAATCCTGTTACAATCACCTTTCTAACCATACCTATACATGTATACCCTTCCATCTAAGTGCTCTACGTGCTTCATATCGGTCATAATAACTAAACCATATGATT
Organism: Mikania micrantha; assembly: GCA_009363875.1. Lineage (NCBI taxonomy): Eukaryota > Viridiplantae > Streptophyta > Magnoliopsida > Asterales > Asteraceae > Mikania > Mikania micrantha. Next base: position 2,368,687 of record CM018689.1, read on the forward strand.
TCAAGAAAACCCTCTAAAATCCGAATTTAAAGTGAATTATTACCTTAGATTTCGTGGATAGAAACCCAAAATACTTGTACTTCTGGAATCTACACGATGAGAGGATTGTAGTGACACGAAAATGACTTGAATCCGACTTGAAACGAGTGAGATCTTCTAGAGAGAAGTTGAGAGAATAATCCTTGTAGAGAGAGAAAGAAGGTAGACGAAAATGAGAGGGGGGGTTGGGTCTTGTGGTGGTGGTTGGAGCCTTAATGGCTCATTAAATGTTTAGGAAAATACCCGGTTGCTCGGTCTCGTTCGGTTTCGCGTAATGTGCCGGTTCGCGTAGTTTTCGCGACGAAACGACACGGCTTGTAAAATTAGAAATCATCTAATTATTCTAGGTTGTGATTCCTAATAAATTAACTAATATATTCTCATTTATTAAAATTAAAATATTAATAAACTGTTTAAATCGAAATGTACAGTCGTCGGGCGTATTCGTTCGGATCGTCACCCGTACGAACACGACGATAACTATACTTTTCAATCTTGTTTTCTAATTTTAGAATATCATTCAGAACGTTAAACTTTCAGATATATTCGTACAGATCGTCACCTATACGAATAACCCGTAAATTTAGCATTCACATAACGACATTCGTGTGTTTGTTCTATAAAGTCTCACATACGTTCGTACATAATAAATCCTAACAAATAATCACATGATGGTTCTGTATTGCCAGATAATTTTCTGACTCAAGAACCATTGTTCTGAACTGTGTTTTCTGTTAAATGTGTCTGAAACTGTTCTATGACAACTCACCATGATAATGATAAATGATATGAACTTGAAAATTACTGAAATGTGTATGATTCATACCTGTTTTACTGTTCATGTACTGTAGAGATCACTGTTCCGGTGGCGGTTCCGGCACTGATGTTACAGTTCTGAAGCTGTTCTCCCAACTGAAATGGTTGTCCCTACTGCAAAATCAAGTTTATAAAATCTAGAATCCAACAAGGAAATACTATCTAAGGATCTAGATACTGTTGATGAAATTAGGGATATTGCAAGAATAAGGATGGCAATATATCAGCAAAAGATAGCCAAATCCTATAATAAGAACATCAGAATACGTAGATTCCAAGTTGGAGATTTGGTTTTAAGAAAGCCATTTCAAAATACTACCAATCCAGATGATGGAAAATTTGCTCCAAAGTGGGAATGACCTTATAAGATCGAATCCGAAGCTGGAAAAGGGGCATATAAGTTAACCAACATGGAAGGAGAACCTCTCCCAAGATCTTGGAATGCCATTCATCTTAAGTTATACTTTATATGAAACTTATTGTATCAAACTACAAAGGATTATTAAAGTATAATTTATACTTTTAAATAATCCTATATATTCCTCTGTATTCATGTATATTCCTAATTATCATGCTACTAACTAAAGCATCTAAGGGGCATCAGGAATCATGATTCCCAGCTATGCAAAAATCTTGTTGTTTTGTACGTATAGCAGGAGAAGCTATGAGAGTTTATGTCTTAACCAAAGTTTCGACATGAAATCAAAACTTTATCAAGACCCCGCACAGACTTTATGTCTAGCTGCAAAGTTTTGACCTGAAATCAAAACTGTAGAAGACCCCGCACAGGCTTTATGTCTAGCTACAAAGTTTTGACCTGAAATGAAAACTCAAGAGACTTTTGTCTCTCATTAAGACCTAGGATTCATATCCCAGCCAGTTGCGCACGTTTATCCTATTATAGTCTAAGATAATGGGACCAGTACACGCATGAGTGGCTGACAATTTCATTATCAAGGGCTATAACTAAGGATCCTCCGAAATATCCCGGTATAGTTGGAGATTTTGGGACCAGCACGCATGAGTGGCTGACAATTTCATTTTCAAAGACTATTACCAGGGATCCTCCGAATTATAGCATTCATATGCTATACAACCGGGCCTTAGTCGCCAGAATTCCGGTCTAGTCGCCAGTATCCCGGCCTTAGTCGCCAGTATCTCTCGGTCTTGTCGCCAGTATTTTGGCCTTGTCGCCAGTATTCCGGCCTTTAGTCGCCAGTATTCCAGCCTTAGTCGCCAGTATTTTCGGCTTTAGTCGCCAGTTTAATCGACCTTGTCGCCAGCATCTTGGGCTTGTCCCAAGTTTTCTTGTTTTTCTATTTATGCAGGACCGACTTTCAAGGATACTTAGGAATATCGCAACATACTTGGGGATATTCAGGTATGAAATTCTTTTGATGTTTTGACAGGAACAAAGAATACTTCAAACTAGACCTACTATCTCTGGAAATTTGTATTTGTTTCTTAACTATTTTAATATACCATTGCATTCTTAATTTTTAATTATTTTCTACATATTCTCATGCCTGATAATATGCATTGTACTTATTTCTATTTAGGAATATGTTATATGTCATACGAACATTTCAATTTAGGGGCATGTTAGATTAAATTACCAAGTACTTCACGTGCTAGCATAACTTTAGACAAATGATAACATTTAAGCATAGTTAGATACATAATATTTCGAGTAGTTAAAAGCTCAGTCAAATTTGGATAAGTCTAAGTTTGAACTATTCTTAATGATTCCTAAGTATATCATATGTAGAATAGACTTAAGAAAAAATATTCTGAAATTCTTTGATAAAAAACAATAAGAATATTTAATTATCTTAAGCTATATATGTAACATCAGTGCCAGAACCGATGCCGGAACAGTGATCGGAACAGTAACATGAACAGTAATCAGGTACAGATTCTATGCATTTCAGTCTAATTCTTATTTATAGCATATATCATTATCAATTCATGTAACAAAACAGTGAATTCAAAATCATTTCAGAGAAACTAAACTCAGTGAACATGGTTCATCAGTCAGATATTTATCTGGCAATACAGAACCATCATGAAATTATTTGTTAGGATTTTATTATGTATAAATGTATGTGAGGCTTTATAGAACAAAACAACACGGATGTCGTTATGTGAATGATAAATCGACGGATTGTTTGTAGAGGTGACGATCTGTACGAATAAATCTGGAAGTTTAATGTTCTGAACGATATCCAATAATTAGAAAACAATATTGAAGAGTATAGTTATCGTCGTGTTCGTACGGATGACGATTCGAACGAATACGCACAACGACCGTACGGTTCGATTTTAAACATTACATTTAATGTTTTTGAAAATTTAAAATAAACAAAAGATATTTAGTTAATTTATTAGGAATCACAACTTAAAATAAATTTAGAAATTTTATGTTATAAACCGAGTCATTTTGTTTTGAAAACTACGAGGAACCGGCATTTTACGCGAAACCGAACGGGACAGAACTAACCGGGTATTATTACTTCATTTAATGAAGCATTTATCATTCCAACCACCTCCACCAACCCATTTTACTTTCAAATTTTCGTTCTCCCCACCTCTCTCTAGAAATTCAATCTTCTCTCTAAGATTACTCACCCATCTTGCATCGGATTCGCGGGTTCTAGGTGTCAAAACGATCCTCTCGTCACGTATATCACGAAAGGAGGAAGAATCTAAGATTGTATCCACCATTTTTGAGGTAAATCTTCATCTCATTATCGGTTTTAAGGTGTGGCACAAACCCTTATAGTTATCATAGTTTTAATCGGTTTTGAGCACTCACTAATCTTGAAATGCACCATGTTTGGTACTTAGGAAGCTCTAGAAACTAGTTTGTAACAGGTCTAGATCGATGATGGAAGTGATGCTATTGTTGGTTCTATCTGCCCAAGAGACATAATAAATTGATGTGGCTAGTATGTTATGATCCAAGTCGGGTCATACCCAATAACAAACTAGACAGACACCTACTATATTTATTTGATTGATATGATCAATTAATTAAATAACAACACTTAGAAAAAATTGTGTTTTCTAAATAGAAGCACTTGTGAAATGAATAGATTACTTGGGTAATTTATTTATGAGAGATAACTTTATTTTGTTATTTAATTGGTTAAATACATTTATAAAGTTTAAATAAAATGTAGCAAGTAACTAATTAAATGTCACTAGTTAAAATAGTTTTTACTATGACTAAGTTAGTTAAAAGTGAAATGGTAAAAGATAAAGTGGAAAGTATCTCATTGGTGAAGAGATGCATGGCCCATGAGTGGTTAATCCCACACATGCTTTACTACCTTTTTAACTAACCAATTATAAGACATGCAATTACACGTTTTTCCATACAAGTATCTCTCACACAATAAAAACGAACTCTCTCATCTTCCCTCATTGCAATTTTCGGCCAAAAACCAAGAGCAAGAGAGAAAGAGTTTTGTGGTTCTTCTATGTTGTTCAATCCTAGCACACCTTGGTGTTTGTTGTAGGTTTGTGGGTATACAAGCTTGTGGTCTTCATCCTTTGGAGATTTCATTCAAGAATCATCATCTATTTCAAGAATCACACCCTCTAGAGGAGGAGGTAGTTTTCTTGTTTCTAACTATGTTTGTTTGTAAGCATGAACATCCTCATAAGGATCCTTTGATTCGGGTTAATCATAAAATGGTTTATGAACATTTTAAAACAAGTTTTAAAATACTAATATCCGATGCGTTTTTACATTTTAAAATGGTTAAAATGGCTTTGATAAACTTGTTAAAACCCAACAATGGCATCAAGAGCCACTTATGTGGATGCATGCTTCAAAAATCCAAGAAAAAAAGGTGATTTTTGACACACTTGAGCCTAGGGGCTGATGTGTTTTGATAAAATGGTTAAACCCTTGTCTTTCAAAGTTTACAATATGCATGTGGAAACATTGAAAGATTAGTCATTTGGATGATAGTTAATTTGGACAAAATCGGTTTTGTTGGATTTTTTTTTTTGGTGTTTGGCCGTAAGTTTCCACACAAAAAGGGGGACCATTTTTTTAATACTTGTATGATTGTATATTTGGTGTTCATAACCTAGCCATGACCTTGTGGATGTGTTTGGTTGATTTGGTTGTTTTTGGCATTTGACTATTCAAAGGATTGTAATATTTATTTTATTCATTTGGGCATGTAATTTATTTATTTCATTTGGTATGTAATAAATAGATTAGTTGTATTTTGGTTTCATTTACTAGATACAAATGTATTAGGATATTTTTTTGTAATTGTAAATGGAAGACACAAAATGGTGTTTTTGGTTTGGGCAAATTTGGGTCCAAAAGGACTTCATAGTCCATAATGGGATTCAAGCCCAAAACCAAATAACACCTTGGAGGCCCAACTAGATTTTGGAGCTGAAAAATGAAGCCCAATTGAAGCCCAAAGCAAGATGGAGAAATCACAACACAAATGGACATTTGAAGCATTTGGATGCAACATCAAGTGGGAGTTCATGGACACAACACTTGTGTCATTTTCACCCTTAGGAAAGACCTTTTGGCACACTTGTTTTGGCTAACAAGTGTGACAAGATTAGTTGGCTATGGTTATGCACTTATTTAGTTTATGTTTATTTGGTGGTTGTTTTGTATCATATTTGGATATGCATGATTAACAAACAAATAAACGCGACAAACTAAAACCGGTTCATTAAAATCATTAAAATTGGTAAAATACTTTGATTTTATTAAACATAATGATTTAATAATAAAATGGGTTTTATTATAAAAGAACCTAAGGGTACCACTCATTTGGATGCATACAAATGCAAAGTGCACAAAGTTTTCTAAACTAGAATTAAGAAAACTAAGAAAAAATTCCCTTTTAAAACAAGTTTAACACCATCCTTTTATGCAACACTTAAATCACTTAGAAAATCTTTGTGGGATAAAGGTCACCTAACCACTTGGAGGAAACTTGTGTTTTAAGGTGGGAATACTATACTTGTGGGATAAAGGTCACCTAACCACTTGTGTAAGTAAACTCACACGAGTGTGTAAGTAGGACAACTTAATTTGCAAACCGTGTGGAATGGATCACCTAACACATGGGTTTCCAAATGGTGTTGATGGGATAAACATGCCAACTAAATATATGATATTTAATCGATCCCAAACACTAGAAGTTGCAAAGGTTGCAATTGTCAAATGTTGACTACCTTGTTAATTTAAAAATGGGATAAAGGTCACCTAACCATTATTTGAATGTAACATTGGATTCTAGATTTATTTATTTATTAATTGTCATTAAGACACAAAGGTTATTAGTAATTAAAACGTAATAAAGAAAGTACTAAAATCAAACTTTGTTAAATTCTTGTAGATGGTCGCAAACGATGCTAATAACGATAACCCAACCGGTAATAGCCAATCACTAAGAGCAATTCTCCAAAGAGAACGTCTAAATCACATAAACTTTATGGATTGGTATCGAAACTTGAGAATTGTTCTCAAGCAAGAGAAACGATCCTACATTTTAGACGATCCCATCCCCGATGAACCCAATGAGGATGATGAGGATTCCTATCTCGAATGGGTTAAATATATCGAGGATTCCGTACAAGTCTCTTGCCTAATGTTGGCAAGTATGACTACTGAACTCCAAAAGGAGTATGAGCTCCACGGGGCTTATGACATGATTACCCAATTGAAGGAAACGTTCCTTCAACAAGCAAGGGTAGAAAGGTTCGAAACGGTTCGACCACTTCATGCATGTCGTATGGAAGAAACCCAATCGGTTTCATCTTATGTACTTAAGATGAAAAGCCACATTGATCTCTTCGAAAGGCTAAATTGTCCCGTCTCGAAAGAGTTGGCAACGGATTTGATCCTCAACTCTTTAGCAAAAAGGTTTGACAACTTTGTCATGAACTATAACATGAACGGATGGGACAAGAGCGTTGGTGAACTTCACTCAATGCTCAAAACTGCCGAGGCTGCAATGGGTAAAAAGGTTTTACCCGTTCTCAATGTCAATGAAGGGGCTAACAAGAAAATGCAGCATCCCGAACCTAAGGCAAATGTTGCCAAAGGTAAAGGGTACTCAAAGGGAAAAGGGAAGGGTAAGGCTAAAGTGGAACCACCAATACCCAAAGAAAAGAAGCAAAAGGTTGCTGCAAATGACCCATGCTTTAAGTGTGGTGAGATAGGACATTGGATGAGGAATTATCCAGTCTATCTCAAATAGTTGAAAGAAAAGAGGGATGCAGGGCAAACCTCAGGTACAACTTTCATGATTCATATTGATCTTAATGTTATTTCCTCTAACACATGGGTACTGGATACCGGATGTGGAACTCATATTTGCAATTTGTTGCAAGGGTTCAATAGAAGTAAGGACTTCAAGAAAGGAGATGTTAGCCTCTTCATGGGCAATGGAGCAACAGTTCAAGTTGAAGCCCGAGGAGACTATACATTAAAACTTCCAAGTGGTTTGGAAGTAATTTTGAGAAATATTTTGTATGCTCCTAGTTTGACTGGAAACATTATTTCAGTTTCCATTTTAAGACAATATGGTTATGGTTTTAAATTTATTGAAAATGATATTCATGTTTCTTTAAATTATGTTTTTTTATTTCAAAGCTATTCCTTTAAATGGTATTTATGAATTGGTTCATGATAATGCATTGAATGATAGCTCATTGTACCAAGAAACCACCAAGAAACTCAAAATGTATTTGAGTGAGACCTATTTATGGCATTGTTGCCTTGGACATATAAACAAGAAACGTATAGAAACACTTCAAGTGAATGGTCTCCTGAAAACGAATCAAAATGATTCATTTGATATATGTGAATCTTGTTTACAAGGCAAAATGACCAAAGCCCCCTTTAATAGAATTAATGAAAGGGCCAAGGATTTATTAGGAATCATACATTCGGATGTATGCGGTCCTTTTAAACCAATAAGTAGGAATGGTGAAAGATACTTCATTACCTTTACCGATGACTATAGTCGTTATGGGTATGTGTACTTGTTAAGACACAAAGATGAAGCTTTTGAAACGTTCAAAATCTTTAAGAATGAAGTAGAAAATCAACTCAACAAGTCAATTAAAATTCTTCGAACCGATAGAGGAGGTGAATACCTAAGTGATGCCTTTCAAGAGCATCTAAGAACTTGTGGGATCATCTCACAACTCTCTCCACCTGGAACTCCGCAACATAACGGTGTGTCTGAAAGGAGAAACCGAACCTTATTGGATATGGTTCGTTCTATGATGGCTAGAAGCACACTACCTTTATCATTTTGGGGTTTCGCTTTGCTCTCTGCAGCCCGTATTTTAAATATGGCACCAACCAAGAAAGTTGAAAGGACACCTTATGAAATATGGCATGGAAAGGCTCCATCGCTATCATATTTAAAGGTATGGGGTTGTGAGGTTTATGTTAAACAACATGTTCCAAACAAACTAGAAGCCCGATCCGCTAAGTGTATCTTTGTTGGATATCCTAGAGATTCTATGGGATATTGTTTTTATGATCCAACCGAGCAAAGAGTTTCATTGCTCGAAAAGGGGAGTTCATGGAAACTAAGTTTCTCATGGAGGAAACTAGTTGTAGAACAGTGGAACTTGAGGAGGATCAAGAACCACCACCCGATACACGTTTGGTTGATACTAGCACTCAACAAAAGGTTGTTGAAAATGATCAAATGGTTAATCAACGTACACAAAACGTTCGTACATCTGGTAGAATAAGCAATCCACCTGAAAGATATGGATTTTTCATGGATGGATGCTATGTGGTAGATTCAGATGAACCGACCACATATCGAGATGCAATGTCCAATCCAGATTGTGACAAATGGCTCGAAGCAATGAAAGTTGAGATGCAATCTATGTATGACAACCAAGTTTGGGAACTGGTTGTACCACCTCTTAACTCCATGTTAGTTGGAAGTAAGTGGGTTTTCAAGAAGAAATCAGACATGCATGGAAACTTGGATACTTATAAAGCTAGACTTGTAGCAAAAGGTTCCACTCAAACTCAAGGGGTTGATTATGATGAAACTTTTTCGCCTGTGGCGATGCTAAAGTCTATTAGGATATTATTTGCCATAGCTGCACATTATGATTATGAGGTATGGCAAATGGATGTCAAAACGGCTTTCCTAAATGTACATCTTGAGGAAGATGTCTATATGGCTCAGCCTGATGGTTTTGTCGATCCTAAACATCCCAATAAGGTATGCAAGTTAAAGAAGTCAATCTATGGATTGAAACAAGCATCATGGAGATGGAATCAACGTTTTGATGAGGAAATACAAAAGTATGGATTCATCAAGAACGCTGATGAAGCATGTGTATATAAGAAAGCTAGTGGGAGCATCATTACCTTCCTAGTATTATATGTCGATGACATTTTACTATTTGGGAATGACATTCCAACCATGGAAGGTGTAAAAACCTGGCTTGGAAGTCGTTTTTCCATTAAGGATCTTGGAGAAGCCGCCTATATTTTGGGAATAAAGATCTATAGGGATAGATCTAGGCGGTTGATAGGCTTAAACCAAAGTGCATACATTGACAAAATCTTGAAAAGGTTCAAGATGGAAAACTCTAAGAAAGGTTTGGTACCTATTCAAAGAGGGACAATATTGAGTGCTTCTCAATGTCCAAGCTCAAAGGATGAGCAAGAGAAAATGAATGGAATCCCATATGCTTCGGCTATAGGATCCATCATGTATGCAATGATATGCACTAGGCCAGACGTATCATGCGCTTTGAGCATGACAAGTAGATACCAGCAAAATCCTAGTGATAGTCATTGGATGGCTATCAAAAGCATACTAAAGTACCTGAGAAGGACTAGAGAGATTTTCTTATCTATGGATCTGGTGAAGAAGAACTCGTTGTAAAGGGTTACACGGATGCGAGTTTTCAAACCGATAGAGATGATTCTCGATCGCAATCGGGTTATGTCTTCATTCTAAATGGAGGAGCTGTTTCCTGGAAAAGCTCAAAACAAGACGTCATAGCATTGTCCACTACAGAATCGGAATACATTGCTGCTTCAATTGTAGCACAGGAAGCTGCTTGGTTGAAGAAGTTCATATCCGATATCGGGGTTGTTCCTTCCATTCAGGATCCCCTAGAGATCTTTTGTGATAACGAGGGTGCGATTGCTCAAATCAAGGAACGTCGTAGCCATCAAAAGACGAGGCACATTGAACGTAGATTCAACTACATAAGGGATGAAGTTGAAAAATGAAAGATATGTATTCTCATAGTTCACACCGATCAAAACATTGCGGATCCACTCATGAAGCTCCTTGAAAGGCCAAAGCATGAGGGTCATACTTGTGGCATGGGACTTCGATATTCTAGTGATTGGATTAGATCATATGTTGTACTTAAATGTTGGAAACTTTTGATTGTTTGAATGAATTATTTGGTTATAATGTTTCATATAATATTCCAATTTTGCATGTTTAATCCGTGAATAAGTTAATTATTCTAAATGTTCGTAGTCATTCATACTTGTGGGAACAAGCATGAGGGTAAGACTATTATGAACCTGGATTGGTGGATATCCATAAGGTATGAATATAAAGCAAGGGTTCATAGATATTTGTGAGGTACAAATATTGGACTAACCCGCTCTCAAACATTACTGCATGGAATCTTAATGATTTGATCATAAGTAATTTTGAGTAAAGGTGAATATCGTTTGTATCCTCAGACCTGAGATACATATTGGGTCTTGATATTCATCAAGTATTATACCTTGACTTAGTTCTTCGCTGTTCTGAAACATGGCAGTACATAAGGCTAAGCTCAGGTGTGGTACAAGGTGATAGTGAGAGACGTATGTAGTCAAGATGGAATTTGTCCCTCTTATTCATTGAGAGTAAGATGTCTAAGGCCTGTTAAAGTAAAATCATAGGAGAATGATCACTCTATGTCTCTAGATTTTGACATGACATCTGTGACAAAAGGATAAATGATTGATTCATCTAAAACATTACAAGTAAGGAACTTGAAGAAGATGATGTTATTGAATGGCACTTAGTCATACGTATTAGGGGTAGTAAACTGTTGCTAGGCGGTATTTACTGCTTGCATCAATTTTCTATGTATCATGTGCAAGTGGGAGATTGTTAGTTCTATCTGCCCAAGAGACATAATAAATTGATGTGGCTAGTATGTTATGATCCAAGTCGGGTCATACCCAATAACAAACTAGACAGACACCTACTATATTTATTTGATTGATATGATCAATTAATTAAATAACAACACTTAGAAAAAATTGTGTTTTCTAAATAGAAGCACTTGTGAAATGAATAGATTACTTGGGTAATTTATTTATGAGAGATAACTTTATTTTGTTATTTAATTGGTTAAATAACATTTATAAAGTTTAAATAAAATGTAGCAAGTAACTAATTAAATGTCACTAGTTAAAATAGTTTTTACTATGACTAAGTTAGTTAAAAGTGAAATGGTAAAAGATAAAGTGGAAAGTATCTCATTGGTGAAGAGATGCATGGCCCATGAGTGGTCAATCCCACACATGCTTTACTACCTTTTTAACTAACCAATCATAAGACATGCAATTACACATTTTTCCATACAAGTATCTCTCACACAATAAAAATGAACTCTCTCATCTTCTCTCATTGCAATTTTCGGCCAAAAACCAAGAGCAAGAGAAAAAGAGTTTTGTGGTTCTTCTATGTTGTTCAATCCTAGCACACCTTGGTATTTGTTGTAGGTTTGTGGGTATATAAGCTTGTGGTCTTCATCCTTTGGAGATTTCATTCAAGAATCATCATCTATTTCAAGAATCACACCCTCTAGAGGAGGAGGTAGTTTTCTTGTTTCTAACTATGTTTGTTTGTAAGCATGAACATCCTCATATAGATCCTTCGATTCGGGTTAATCATAAAATGGTTTATGAACATTTTAAAACAAGTTTTAAACTACTATTATCCGCTGTGTTTTTACATTTTAAAATGGTTAAAATGGATTTGATAAACTTGTTAAAACCCAACAGCTATAGGTTCGTGGAAGGATAAGAGTCGGCTGAACCCTTCCCAACATAGCCGAACCTGTTGCGAACCGGAATAAGGGAGCCGAACCTAGCACCTTTCTTAGCCGAACCTTAAAGGTTCGTGGGTGTGATGTACTAGCCGAACCCTGCACAACCTGCACCGAATCTTTTTGCCTTGCAACGAACCTGTGGTTGACCTGCAACGAACCTGTAGCTCACCAGTCAGCCGAACCTGTTTCCTCAGTCTACCAGCCATGGCCGAACCCTATACTTCTCAGCCGAACCCATCCAAGATAACTGAACCTTAAAGGTTCGTGGGAGCGGTGCTTGGCCGAAACTTGGGGCACCGAACCCTCCATGCTTAAGCGAGCTTAGTTATGGCCGAACCTAAGCTTATCTAGCCGGACCCTTAGCAGCCGAGCCCTAGACCACGAAGCCAGGGGTGGCGAACCTCAGTGAGTCGAACCTACTGGAATTATCCAAAGGTTCGCTGGCCAAAGAGACATGGAAATTTGTTTCTATGAAACCTGATGATTCTCGAGTGGTTTAACGTATAGGAGTTTAAGTATACATGCATGCATGAAATATAATAAGTGTATGTGTGCATGGGTTAATTAGGTATGTGTGTGCATGGGAATTTAACATGAGAGCATGGGAACATATCAAAACCAATTTTAAATATAAGGTATATATAGGACACTCACAAGATTATAGATGATTATAACAAGAATTTCCTTTAAGACACTCTAATCACTCAACCTGGGATTGTTAGCATCTAAATATTGGGCTTAAAACAATGGAGTATATGTTTTAAGTTATGTAGTAACAAAAACAATGATTTAAGGGTAGGTGTTAATTTAATCATTAACCTCAACCTAGTGAAAGTCTTAACATGGAAAATTAACTTGGATAAGTAAAATGGACTATGTAGAATCATCTATAGAATTTGATTGTGATCAAATGGAAGTTAAGGACATCAATGGGCCTAAGTGGGCCCAATGAGCCTTATTAAAGCCCATAATATGTTATATGTAAACTTAAATAAAGTTAATGACATTCTAATTAAAGAAAATGATTTATAAACTTAAGTGAACTAAAATAAATGATTTTTGAATTGATATGTTAATTAAAGTAGAAATTATGTGAAACTTGTTAATTAAGGTTGATATAATTAATCATGGGATTCGGGATGTCAATGGGTAATTAAGTTAGATTAGCTAGACTAAATCTTAGAATCACACTAGTGGTTAGGACACTTAGTTGCACACCGAGACCACACCTTAGATACGACGACTAATACGTATACTTATCGTATTCTAACTCTTTTAAGGAACTGAAGATACATAGGCTACAAACAAAGAGCGCGCATTTTGTGATAGACATTTGCACAGCAACACAGGTGAGTTCACTATCCCTTTTCTAAACATTTTTGTTTTCAAACGCGGGGCTGAGTAGCATGCGTAAACTGTTTTATTTAATTTTTTTTCTTAAATGCTTTTATTCATTATATGTTATCTCTTTATGCTTGTTGATACTCCTAGACTCCTGTCTAGGTAATTTCTATGCAGAACTAACTATCAAGTTAATTAAATTGCTCTCATGAGTAATACTTTAATTCTAAACTCTAAACAAACCCTTAGTCCATCAAGCTCAATTTCAAGAATCTAAATTCAAAGTGAAATCAAAAGAACTAAAGCTAAAGATCATGTTCAAAGAAATCTAATTCAGTGTGTGATCTGAAAATAAAGGATCCAAATCAAGAATCAAATATCATTGTGAAATCATGGAAACTCTAAAGATCAAAATCAAGAGACTCAAGGAAATCAGAAACCATATATGTGTGTGAATCATTGAAATAATGAAATCATTAAGATCTAATGAAATCATTAATACTTGAGTTAAGGTGGATGTCAGTTGTATAGAAATCAAGACCACGTGTAACACACATAAAGTCCCGGCATATATAGTAGACTCTTGTAGTCAAGCTATATGGGCAATAACGTGAACTATCAAATGAAATCAAAAGTCAAAACAAGTGAATCAAAGAGATCAAGAATCAAAGGATATCCGTAAAGTCCCGGCATGTACAGTAGACTAGTGGGTCAAGCTGATATGGGCATCATTAAAATCCCGGCACGCTCAGATAGACTTCTTGTGAGTCATACCTGATATGGGTCACGTGTGAGAGGGTACAACTTGGACAACCACCAACAACTAAGTCTAATTGATTGAGTCAAATAAGGCCCAATCATCATGTCTTAGTTGTAATTATATGCTTAATTATTAGTTTAGTTAAACATTTAATATTATATTTCTACAAGTGCTTTGGGGTAATCATGAATACATGGGGGCTCTAGATATAAAAAGGTAAATCTATTTGTGGAAATCAGAATCTAAAAAGAACAGTGAATGGAGTGAAACGCTTAATTATCATTAACAACATTATGCTAAGCAGTCCGGTATATGGTGGGATGTTGGCTGGGGCTTGTTCCCCTACATATGCCCTATATATAAGCATACTTGATTTGATAGCATAGGTGGTTGTTAATGAGGTTAAGGTTGTCATTTCGGTGAATCAAGGTAAACATTATCAGGGTAATCAAATACTAAGAATCAAAGGTATGGGATGAAATGCTTAATTATCACCAGGAACAATATATCATGTGGTTTGGTATGTGGTGGGATGTTGGCTGGGGCTTGTTCCCCTACATATGCCCTATATATAAGCATACTGAATTGGATGGTATAGGTGGTTAATGGTGAGGTTAAGGTTGTCAGTCAAGTTTCAAACTCATTTTTATAAAACTATATGAACTCACCAATCATGTGTTGACTTTATTTTTTCATGACTTCTTAGGTGACGAACAGGTCAACTAAGCAGTTATTGCTTTTGAGCTAGGAATTTCAGATAGAAGACCTAGCATTTTTGGACCTGCATACTTTTGGACATCATTACACAATTATTTTGTATATCTTGTGTAGACACAAGATAAAAGATTATGATGTGATAGTAGATTTACATTGTTAAATTATAAACTTAACTGATGTAATTTAACTTTGTAATTCTATTTTTATTTTAGCAGTTTCTCATTTATATATCATGTGCAATGTAAACAATCTGATCATTCCTATTATCACTCTCGATATCGCGCCCCGGGAATCTTCTGCCTGACTGGGACTCCGATCTAACCCCGCCGGCTCGGGGTGTGGCAATATATATGAAAATTTATGATCTAATCTTTATGAAAATTATAAAAGAATTTATTCTCTGAAACGAGTTACAAAAAATCCAAAATATCATTGAAAATATTTAAGAATACAATATTAGTATAGTTAATGTGATATAGAAGAATATTTTCAAAGAGAAAACAACTATGAACACTATAACATTAACCGAAATACTAGCTGTTATATTACCAAATGCAGTTAAAATTAACACGTTAGGCTTTTTCATGAAAGTAATAATTCCTCCACCCAACACATTAATAATGTTTAGCTAAAGATAACTATTGTAACATATATTGATATTTCAGGTTGCTTTTTCTTATCATATTTGGTATGTTTTCCTAAACCATGTGTCTGTTTTAATGTATAAATAGTCTCTTTATTTAGAGATATTCTAATGTGTAAAAACATTAGAAGATATTGGACATAAGTTGCTAGCTAATAGACCTGAGTTGATAGTAATTTGACTTATTTATAATACTTAAAATTATCATAGTAATCTATGGCCTTGCACCATCACAAAATATTCTGAGATATTGCATCAAAATAGTAAATAATTTGTTCTACATATTGGGTTCTAGCTTAAAAGATAACCTAAACAATAAAGTTTTAGAAGTTTCATACAACTCTGAAGAAGACAATATGCAGATAAGAATAATTTTAAATTCCAAATCTCAAGGAATATCAAGACAAATCCCCACAAAGGTTAAGTCTGAAAAATTATAAAGCTGTATGTATTAAAAACAGCTTACAAAATTTTTGGGGCAATTGTTGTGGGTGAATTTTTATAATCAGTGATTCGGGATAGCCGAGGATAATTCGGAATATGAGATTCTTAAGTATTCTCAATTATCCTGAATGCTAACGTCACTAATCGATCTCTTCTTTGTATAGATTGACTTAGTCTTCCAGGTTACTTACTATGGACTTGATTTTACCTTAAAAGTCGGGATATAGTCAAAGGAAAACTTGGTGAACATGCTAAATAACGGCTACAAGTGGAGAAAAAGTATCAAATGGTCATATTGACTAGATTAGACCTAAAGACTTGGGATTTAGTTAAAAGAAACGATCACATGCGTTTAGTGGACGTTTAAGTGGAGTTACCAACCGTTGGAAATGTGGTAGCTGTCACAATTGAAGACATGGTCATGATTCCGAGATTCTCGCCGGAATATTCGGGAATACTGTTAATTGTATTTTACTATAAATTGAGGCATCTGATCGATTTAGAACGACACTTCTTGACTTCTCTCACTTTTATTCGCAGCATTACATCAATTTACACACACCAGAAGCTCTGTAACACTGAGCATCGGTCATTTGTGCTCTTTCTTTGTACTTTTTACTTTGTTGTTTTAATATAAACTAGGCAGAGTGACGATTGTCACCTCCCGAGGTTTTTATGCCGGCAATCCTAAGGGATTAAGGGCTTTTCCTCGTATAAATCTCGTGTGTTTGGCTATTTTTCTGTTTCATATTCTCAAATATCCCTAGGGATCCTTAGGGATATTTTTTAGTGGATTTTACTCATAAACTGTTTTCTCGATTATAAAACACAAAACCCCACTTAACTAATTCGGTTTTACTAAAAATTATATTTGTTAATTTTTACCCGAAACATACATAATGTATTGAAAATTTGTACTTTGGAGAAATATGCAATTTTTCAAGTTAGGAAGGAAAAATTTGTAATTCTCCCATATATAAATATATAAAATTTTATCCCTATGCAAACCAGCATCCGAACTTCGTCAGGATCCCAAGATTTGGGGATATCTCGGGATAATCTCCTTATTCCGAGAACATCACTTCTCACACCCATTACTGGTAACACTTAAAATTATTCGCTGATTGACACTACTAACTTTGTTTCCTCACAGGAAACATGATTATCTCCTCAAGTGGCTAAGGAAATACAAAAACTTCGGGGTATGATTTCAAGCGTTCCAGGAGTGGTTAAACCTATCCCGAAAATACCGACAATCACTCATAGGATATCCAGATTTGCTCCACCTATATGTGATGCTGACATCCTGAAGACATTCCAGACTCCCACCAAAAAGTTGTATGATGGGACCATGGATCCTGAAGTACATGTGGCGCAATATAGGGAGAGAATGGAGACCAACCTAATTCCTCCTCATCTGAAGGAAGCTTGCTTGTGCAAAGGATTCGGATCAACATTAACAGGAGCAGCCTTGAAATGGCTACTCAATGTTCATCCTTATTCGATTACATCATTTGCTCATTTGATTAACTTATTTAATAATCAGTTCTCATGCAGTAGAACATTCGAAAGACTAACCAGTGATCTCTATAGGATAACATAGGGACCAGATGAATCTCCAAGGAGTTATGTCAACAAGTTTGGTAGGGAATCCTTAGATATCCCTAACTTGGATATCACTACGGCTGTCCAAGCATTCAAAATGGGATTACAGAGAAGTTCAATCTTTTATGATGACTTGGTTATGTATCCTTGCAGGAATATGGATGAAGTCCGAAACCGTGCATTAAGGTTCATTAGATTGGAAGATGATAAAGAAATCCAAAAGAGGATCACTACAACGCCTCCTAATGACCAAGTCAAAAGAAAGTTGGATTCGCCCACCAACAAATCATTCAAACCAAAGCCATACTATAAATCCGAAATCACAAGATCAATTCTGTGGATGACGATGAAGAATATCCTAAGATCTCTTATTATAGTTTTTCTGTAGATATCCATGAACTAATGTGTGCCATGCAGGATTAAGGGGAGAAAGCAGATGGCCTCCTAAGGATAAGAAGTTTGCTACGAAAGATAAGTCCAAATGGTGTGCATTTCATGAAAACTTTGGACATTTAACAGAAGACTGCATTGCCTTGAGAAAATAAGTTATCTGCTCAGCAAGGGCCATCTCAAGGAACTGCTTGGCAAGAGAAAAGAAAGAAGGTAGGATCCCGATGGATTCCCGAAAAGAGCCGCATCCCCACCGAAGGATGCAAAGGTAATAAACTTTATCTCTGGTGGATCTGACATATATGGTACCTCTTATTCTGCAGTCAGAAGACACACTAAAGAGGCTAGATGGGGAATGGAGAGAGAACAGCAAAGACATCTACCTTAACCATAAAAACTATGATATCCTTAGAAGATTAGGATCGGGAGAACATCATGGATCCTCATCACGATGGGTTAGTAATTACCTTATATGTTGCTAACCATTACGTCCACAGGATACTCATAGATGGAGGAAGTTCGGTAAACATTATCCAATTGGAAACACTCAAAAGGATGAATATCCTTGAATCCAAGATCACAACTAAGTCATTGGTCCTAGTTGGATTTAGCGGAGAAGCTAAAGCTACTGTTGGAGAAATTAAACTACCAGTATATATCGAGGGGGTAAATTCTATGCAACGCTTTTGTATTATAGATTCTTTGTCCTGTTACAATATCTTACTAGTTAGGCCATGGATACACGATATGAAGGCGGTTCCCTCGGCATACCATCAGTGTGTCAAACTACCTACACCATGGGGAGTGGTGAAAATCAACAGCGATCAGCTAGAAGCTAATGAGTGTTATTCATCTTCTATGAAGGAAACAGTGAAGCCATCATCAACATAGCAATCAAAGAGCGACCTTGGGGATAATCAGGTATCCCGGGAAAAAGAAGTAAAAGAAGTGCTACTTAATCCCGAGGATCCCGAAACCAAAGTTCTCATAGGAACCGATATCCCCGAGGATATTGAGGAGAAATTGATTTCCTTCCTGAAATCAAGAATTTCTACCTTTGCTTGGAAGCACTAGGATATGACTGGAATATCTTCAAACGTAATCACACATAAGTTAGGAATAGACAGAAGCTTTAAACCTATCCACCATAAAAGAAGGAAATTTTCCCCTGAAAGGAATATAATCATTCAAGAGGAAGTGGAAAAACTTTTCAAAGCCAGTAAAATGTAGGGGTAGTTAGAGAGTATAAGCATATAATCATGCGGATAAAGATGATTGTTAAATAAAATAGATTTTAAGATGAATGGCATTCCATGCCCTTGGGATAGGTTCACCGTTCATAGTAACTAATTATGCCCCCTTTCCAGCTTCGGAGTCGATTTTATAGGGTCCTTCCCATTTTGGGGCAAGCTTACCATATGTCGGGTTAGTAGTATTCTGGAATGCTTTTCTTAAAACCAAATCTCCTACTTGGAATATTCTTATACTTATATTCTTATTGTAGGATTTAGCTATCTTTTGCTGATAGGCAGCCACTATAATCTTTGCAATATCTCTAGATTCGTCAGTAGTGTCTATATCCTGAGATAATACTTCGTTATTAGCTTCTATAGTTTGTAGACTTGTTCTTGCAGTAGGGATAATCATCTCAGTTGGGAGTACAGCTTCAGAACCAACTACTAATGAGAATGGCGTTTGACCAGTAGCATTTTTTGTGGTTGTTCTATCTGCCCATAGAACAAATGGAAGTTCTTCAGCCCATTTTCCTTTCTTTGATCCCAACTTTTTTTTTGAGATTGTTTATGATAATTTTATTGCTTGATTCTGCTTGGCCATTAGCCTGAGGATGTACTGGTGTGGAAGTAATCATTTTTATCCCGCATGCTTCACAAAAGTTGGTAGTTCTTTTGCCAATGAATTGAGATCCATTGTCACAAGTAATTTCAGTATGTATACCGAATCTGGTCAGTATATTTCTTTTTATGAATAATATTACTTCCTTTTCTCTAACCTGTACAAAGGCTTCAGCTTCTATCCATTTTGAAGAGTAATCGGTCATGGCAGGCATGAATACTTTTCCTCCTGGTGCTTTTGGTAGTTTTCCTACTATATCCATTCCCCATTTCATATAAAGGTTCAGCTGGTTGGTGAAGGATATTGTTGTGTCTTTGACAAGCATCACATCTTTGGGAATAGGACATTGCATCTTTCCTCATAGTAGGCCAGAAATATCATGTTCTAAGGATTTTCGAAAGCAATGCTCTGCCCCCAATGTGATTTCCACAATCTCCTTCATGGATATCCTTCATCACTTCTAAGGTCTATGGTTTTTCTAAGCATTTTAAGTATGGACCAGCTACCGATTTCCTATACAGGATATCCCTAATGATTATGTATCTGGATATCCTAGTTTTAAAAGCTCTATGGTTTGTTTCTCCATCATATATATTTCCTATTCGGAGATATTCTTTAATAGGTGTAGTCCAGGATGTGTCAAGTGCATCAATAGTTTTTGGTTTAATGATTTGAACTTTCTATATCTATGGCTGGATTCAGGATGTGTAAGATAAGGTTATTGATATCATCACAAATTTTCAGAGATGACGCGAGGTTTGCTAATGCATCTGCTTCATCATTCTCTTCTCTAGGAACCTGTGTGATATCAAAGGTATTGAAATATCCTACTATCTCTAAGTATTTTGCTAATTTATCACCTTTAACCATATAGGAATCATTAAATTGGTTTGCTATTAGTAAGGAATCAACAAATACATGGAGATTTCTTATGTTCATATCCCTATCTAATCGGAGTCCCGCTATCAAAGCTTCATATTCAGCTTCATTATTAGTTGCTTGGAACTTACAACTGATCGATTGGGGTATTATGTCCCCCTGTGACGATTTTAGTATTATCCCTAGTCTTGTCCTTCTTACATTCGAGGCTCCATCAGTGTGTAAAGTCCATTCACTGGTATCCTCATCCAGGAGTTTAACTTCTGAATCTGCTTCTAGTTGAATATCCCAACTAAAATCTGCCACAAAGTCTGCTAGTGCTTGAGACTTAATTGATGTTCTTGGTTCATAGATTAAATCATAAGTGCTAAGTTTTACTGACCACATGGCCATTCTTCCTGATAACTCAGGTTTTCTTAACACCGTCTTAATTGGGTAATTTGTTTTAATGTGTATTCTATGTGTCTCAAAATAGTGCCTAAGTTTTGTTGATGCCATAATCAAAGCTAAGATTAATTTTTCTAGGTGGGAATACCTAGTTTCAGCATCTAATAGGCTTTTACTTACATAGTATACTGGGTGTTGTGATTCTTGGTAATCTTCTAACTAACACAACACTTACAGTAGTTCTGGATACTACTAAGTACAGTGATAGTGGTTCACCATCTTCTGGTTTCATGAGCAATGGTGCTGAGGGTAAGTACTCTTTTAAATCCTGTAGCGCTTTCTCATGCTCTTCATCCCATTGAAACTTCTTGTTCTTTTTAAGGATATCATAGAATCCTTTGAATTTTTCAGAAGATCTTGAGATGAACCTATTAAGAGCGGCTATTCTTCCTGTTAACCTTTGTACTTCTTTTACGTTTGTTGGGGATTTGAGATTTAGGATAGCTTGGATTTGTTCTGGGCTGGCCTCTATTCCTCTTTTAGTGACCATATATCCTAAGAATTTTCCTGATCTTACTCCAAAATGACACTTAGATGGGTTAAGTTTCATATTGTATCGATCTAGGATATCAAATGATTCTTCGAGATCCCGAAGATGATTCTTGGTAATCTTAGATTTGATTACCATATCATCAATGTACACCTCCATAGTGTCCCCCAGCTTATCCTTAAACATCATATTGACAAGCCTTTGTATAGCAATATATCCCTGTTGGCGTCATGAAAGCAGTATCTTCTTGGTTCGAAGGCTCCATTTGGATTTGCTGGAATCCCGCCGATGCATCCATGAAGGTTACCATTTCATGGCCCGCTGTAGCATCTACCATTGAGTCTATGTGTGGTAATGGAAAGGGGTCTTTAGGATAAGCTTTGTTTAGATTTGTGTAATCTACACAAACTCTCCACTTTCCGTTCTTCTTTTGAACCACAACTACATTAGCCAGCCACCTTGGGAATTTTACTTCTCTAATCATCTTAGCTTTGAGAATTTTTTCTACTTCTTCTTGGATGATTACATTCCTTTTGGGAGCAAATTTTCTTCTCTTTTGGTGGATGGGCTTGTAGCTTCTATATATTCCTAGCTTATGTGTGATTATATCTGAGGATATCCCTGTCATATCCTCATGCTTCCAAGCAAAGGTAGAAATTATTGATTTCAGGAAAGAAATCAGTTTCTCCTCAATATCCTTGGGAATATCAGTTCCTATGAGAACTTTAGTTTCGGGATCCTCGGGTTTAAGTAGTAATTCTTTTACTTCTTTTTCCAGGGATTCCTGATTATTCCCAAGGTTATTCTTTGATTGCTATGTCGATGATGGTTTCGTTGTTGCTTTCATTGAAGATGAATAGCACTCCTTAGCTTCCTGCTGATCGCTATCAATCTTCACAACTCCCCATGGTGTAGGTAGTTTGACGCATTGATGATATGTCGAGGGAACTGTCTTCATATCGTGTATCCATGGTCTACCTAATATGATATTATAACAAGATAATGAATCTATAATACAAAAACGTTGCATAGAGTTTAACCCCTCGATATATACTGGTAACTTAATTTCTTCAATGGTAGCCTTAGCTTCTCCACTGAATCCAACCAAAACCAAAGACTTGGTAGTTATTTCGGATTCAGGAATATTCATCCTCTTGAGTGTCTCCAATTGGATAATGTTTACTGAACTTCCTCCATCAATGAGTATCCTGCGCACATAATGGTTAGCAACATATAAAGTAATTACTAACCCATCGTGATGAGAATCTATGATGTTTTCTCGATCTTGCTCTTTGAAGGATATCACAGTATCCTTAGTTACCGTTGAAGTTTTTGTGGGTCTTTCTCCATTCTCCATTTTGGCTTCTTTAGCATGTCTTCTGGCTGCAGAATAGGAAGTACCACCTATGTCAGACCCACCAGAAATAAAGTTTATTACCATGGCATCCTTTGGTGGGGATGCAGCTCTTTTTGGGAATCCGTCAGGATCCTGTCTCCTTTCTTTCTTTTTACCAAGCTGTTCCTTGAGATGACCTTTGCTAAGTAAGTAGCTTATTTCATTCCTCAAGGCAATGCAATCTTCGGGTATATGCCCAAAATCCTCATGGAATGCACACCATTTGGATTTATCTTTCGTAGCAAACTTCTTGTCCTTAGGAGGCCATCTAGCCTTTTCACCTAAATCCTGCATGGCACACATTAGTTCAGGGATATCTACAGAAAAACAATAATCAGATATCTTGAGATAGTCTTCATCATCCTCGTCTTCATCCACAATATTGATCTTGTGGTTGTCAAACTTGTAGTATGGCTTGGGTTTGAATGACTTGTTGGTGGGTGAATCGAACTTTCTTTTGCCTTGGTCATTGGGAGGAGTTATAGTAATCCTCTTCTGGATCTCTTTATCATCTTACAACCTTATGAACCTCAATGCTTGATTCCAGACCTCATCCATGTTCCTACAAGGATTCATAACCAAATCATCGTAAAAAGGTGAGTTATTCTGTAATCCCATCTTGAAAGCTTGAACAGCCGTAGTGATATCAAGATTAGGGATATCCAAGGATTCTCTGCCAAACTTGTTCACATAACTCCTTAGAGTTTCATCCGATCCCTGTGTTATCCTGTAGAGATCACTAGTTAATCTTTCAAATGTCCTGCTACATGAAAATTGATTATTAAATAAGTTAATCAAATGAGCAAAAGAAGTAATCGAGTAAGGAGGAACATTAAGTAGCCATTTTATGGCTGATCCTGTCAAAGTTGAGCCGAATCCTTTGCATAAGCAAGCTTCTTTCATATGTGGGGGAATGGGATTTGTCTCCATTCTATCCCTATATTGGGCTACATGCTCTTCGGGATCCGTGGTCCCATCATACAACTTCATGGTGGGAGTTTGGAATCTCTTTGGGATTTCGGCATCACATATTGGTGGAGCGAATCTGGATATCCTGTGGGTGATTGTTGGTACTTCTGGGATAGGCTTGACTACTCCTGGTACGCTTGAGATCATATCCCGAAGTTTCTGGATTTCCTTGGCCACTTGAGGAGACATTCCTGTTTCCTGTGATAAACCAAGGTTAGTAGTATCTAATGGAGAATAATTGTAAGTGTTACCAGTGAATGGCATTGGGAGTGATGTTCAAGGGATAAAGATATTATCCCGAGATATTCCCAAATCTTGGGATCCTGAAGAAGTTCCGATGTTTGTCTGCATAGGGATAAAGTCTCCAGAATGGTTTCCGCTCATCCCCGACGTTCCAAAATCAAGGATCCTTGGAACTATTGGAGTGGTGGCTTCCGCCTGTTTGTTCTTCTCAGCCTTCAAGTTTTCCATTTCAATGAGAAGTCTTTGATTCATTTGTTTTTGATCCATCATTTGTTGTTGTACCTGTTGAAACATACTCAAAATAGCTTGCTAAGCCTAGGAATTGTCGAACTTCAGTTGGGGTCTTTGGTGCTTCCCAGTTCTTGATCGCCTCTATCTTAGATTTATCCACATGAATCCCTTGTTCATTCACAAAATGTCCCAAAAATTGGACCTCTCGAATCCAGAAGTCGCACTTTGAGAGTTTAGCGTACAGTTTTTCTTGCCGTAGCAGTTCAAGAGCCAATTGGAGATGATCTTTGTGTTCTTCCCGAGTTTTTGAGTAAATGAGGATATCATCAATGAACACGATGATGAACTTATACAAATAAGGTTTGCAAACTCTATTCATGAGATCCATGAATATTGCGGGTGCGTTTGTCAGCCCAAATGGCATAACCAAAAAATCTTAATGGCCATACCGAGTGCGGAAAGCTGTCTTTGGGATGTCTTCTTCTTGAATTCTCAGTTGATGGTACCCAGATCGTAGATCAATCTTAGAGTAGTAACTTGATCCTTGCAGTTGATCGAACAGATCGTCAATGCGGGGTAAGGGGTAACGGTTCTTGATTGTCACCTTGTTTAACTCCCGATAGTCGATGCACATACGGAACATGCCATCCTTTCTCTTTACGAACAAGACCGGAGCTCCCCAAGGTGAGAAGCTTGGCCTAATGAAACCCTTGTCTAGCAAATCTTGAAGTTGATTGGTTAGTTCCTGCATCTCCGAAGGTGCAAGTCAATAAGGTGCTCGTGCGATAGGTGCTGCTCCCGGCACGAGGTCTATGCGGAACTCCAGTTGTCGAGGCGGTGGAAGTCCTTGTAGATCCTCTGGAAATACGTCGGGATAGTCGCATACGACTGGGATGTCTTCTATTCTCTTCTCCTATTCAATCTTGTCGGTGATAAGCGCCAGAATGGCTGTGTATCCCTTTCGTAAGCATTTGTGAGCTTTCATGCACGAGATGATGCTTAGGGGAGTGTCGCTCCTCTCGCCTTTGATGTCTAAGGTTTCTCCACCAGGGAGAGGTATGCGCACAACCTTGTCATGGCAAATGATCTCAGCTTGGTTTTCAGACAACCAATCCATGCCCACTACGACATCAAAACTGCCTAGGTCAATCTTAAACTTATGGCCTGCTAGCTCTAAAGGGCACTCTTTTAGAATGTGTTTAGTTACAATCAATTTACTATCAGCTAGCTCTACTGTGTACTTGACATCTAAGGGTGTTGGGGTTATGGCAAGTATCTTACTAAAATCCTTAGATATAAAGCTTTTCTCAGCTCCACTATCAAACAATACAGAAGCATAATTATCGTATAAGAGATACGTACCAGTTGCTAGGTTGGGGTCCCTTCTGGCCTCTTTTGCCCCGATCATGAAGGCTCGCCCCTTCGGACCGTTGTTTTTCCCGTTTTTGTTCTTCAAATGTGGGCAATCCTTCTTGAAATGCCCCGGTTTTCCACATTCGAAATAGCCCTTTGGTGCTTCGAGTTGTTGTTTTTGTTGCGGCTGTGGGGTCTTTGTCTGCAGTTCACCCCTGCAGTCTTTGGCGAGGTGTCCTCCTTTGCCACACCGTTGGCATCGGATAGAACCACATTGCCCTAAAACATGGTGTAAGTTGCATTTGTTGCACCTAGGGTGTTTGCCTGCATAGGCTCCTGAGCTTTGATTTGTTGGGAGGGGTGGTGTGTGAGCTTGAGGTGACCCAAACTTACGTTGTTGTGGTGGTGGTTGAAGAGTGGAAGTTTTGCTTAGGGTGTTATCCCATTTGCGTTTGTTATCAGTGGTTGTGGTAACAGCACCACGGGGTGGTAGCAGTCCTTGTGTGACAGCTGAATCAGTGAGCTTGTGGGCCAGTCGCACAGCTTGTTGTAGGGTAATGGGGTCAGCAGAAAGTACCATTCCTTGAATTTGAGGTGGCAGTCCCTCAATATACTTCTCAATGTGTTTGTTGGGTCGTGTTACCATTTCCGGGCACATGTGTGACAGCTCATACAATCGGGCAGTGTATGCCTCGACCTTGAAACCAATCATCTTATGGTTCCAGAATTCAGTTTTAAGTTTCTGCACTTCACCGGAAGGACAGTATTCGCGGTTCAACATCCTTTTGAACTCGTCCCAAGGTAGGGCATTGGCTGCATCGAGCCCTAGGTTTTGGACATTTGCATTCCACCACGTGAGGGCAGCTCCCTCAAGAGTTCCAGCAGCGAACTTGACCCTGTCTTCGTTCCTGCAGTTGCTCATGGCAAAGACTGACTTCGCCTTTTCCATCCAACGTAGTAGTCCGACGGCTCCCTCAGTGCCGCTGAATGAGTGGGGTTTGAAATCCGAAACATCTTGAATGTGCAGAGAGGTGGGTTAGGATTTGCTCCTGAGATACGCAGAGAATAGTATTTGGTTCAGTATTGGGTAAACGCGTTGATATGGAAATGAGTGATTGTGGTGCAAGGTGAATATGAAATAAGACTCATCACCTTGGTTCAGTGGGTGTTGATTGAGAGTAGCTTCTCGTGCAGCAAGGGCCTCCTCAACTCGCTTGTTGATGAGTGCGTTCAATTCAGCTGGTATCAGGCTGATGTTTCCATGTCCTCCCGCGTTCCTGCGTCCTCCGCGTCTTCCAGCCATGATCTTCATAGTGAGAATAAGTGTTAATGTATGTCTGATGACTAATTTAGTGTGTGCGGTAGGAACCGAAAGAAAACAGGTAGAGCTATCGGCTCCTCCCCGTCATGTGTAATCACATGTGGTGACGATGGTGACGTCATATATATTATGCACGTAGTAAGTGTGCGTACAATCATGTATGCAAATAATAAGTGATTACGTAGGTTAGTACTATAGCTACTAACACTCTGTGTGTATGGAGACTAGTGGTTATAGACTAAGTTCAATAAATGCAAACCTAATTCGCAATAGCCGGAGTCTCTGATACCAATCTGTTGCACCCCGATAAATCCAATCCCTTCCGGGGCGTGATCGACGGACCGTCAGGATCGCAGTCTCCGGTCACACAGTTGCGAGACCTACATGTCTGGGTGTGTACGTACATCCAATAACTTGGATAAAACAGTTTAGTAAAATTCAGAGTTGTGGAAGTAAAGTATAAGTTATCAAAATAGACTAGAGTTCATAATTTGTGGAAGCGTTAATTAAAACAGTTTTCAAAACAACATTGAGTAATGGTGCAGAAGCGAATTAAGCACTCATTATTACAAAACAAGTCAAATGTTTAAATGTTCTTAAAATGTCCTAAGACACTAAAGCTGATGCATGGACTCCATCCTAGCATCCTATCCTCGAGTGCGTGCCTTAGCTACCTGAGAAAACATGCAAGAAAAATGTCAAAACAAAGGTTGGTGAGAGCACATGTTTTTCATAAGCAGTAAACATCCAATGTTTAAAGTAAGAGTTATGATTTACATATCATTAAAATGCAGTATCGATTGATAGCTAGTCAATACAGTTATATTATATGCGGGTTCGTACCGAAGCTGACAGTTGTGCCTCCCGCCATGTCCATCACAAGACAATGGCAGAGTGTTGGTCAATATTGCACCCATTCAGACCTCCAGTCGGGTTGGCCTCCCAGGCGCGATGGGTGGGGCTTATCAGGCCCAAATAGTACTATTCAAGATTACCATGCTAGGCGCTACGCGCTACTAACGGTCCGTGGAGTATCGCGAGGACTTTTAGTTGTGATGTGGTCCACACATATACATATAGTGATAAAGCATGTCCATATGTAAATAAAATGAGTTGTTGTTCAAAATCAGTTGTAATGCAATATTTTCTCCCCCAAAGGTAGGAAAGGTAAAAGGGGGCCGTCAACTCACAAGGTAAAGCAGTTTCGGTTTATGTGTGTTTGCTACCTGCGAGTGCTAGCAATCCTGCTAGTGCTAGCAATCCTGCTAGTAAGCACCTATAACCATATAGGTGTGAGTATGTGCCTTGTGGTGTGTTGTATCCCATACAACTCCAAGTGTCGGTGTGCTCAACCGAGTGTGTGCGTGTTGACTTGTGTTGACTAGACGAATCGTTGGTGACACGTTTGTTGTGTTTAGTCCGTTTAATGTGTCATAAATACAAGTAGGACACCTACATACATCCTATGACTCTAATCATACAACGTTCACTTAAGTGACGTGTAAGAATCGTAAAAGTTACCATTTTTGGAAAGTTTAGTTATGAAATCCCATTTCATAAAATTTATAACTCTAATATGTTTATAAAACACGTTTAAATACTTAAAACATATCATTTACACATAAATCACCGTTTATGGCATTTTGCCCCAAATAAAGTTTCCTTATTTGGAAAGTATCCGTTTAAAAACTCATTTTCACAAATCCAAGTTTCCCATATGCTTAGAAATCATTTTTAAACATATTTCAATAATCCAAGTTCACCAAAACATCTAAAAACATCAAAACCCGTCTTTCGATTTACAAAAGTTTCCATATATAGCAAGTTTATCGTAAAATCGTATTTTCACAAAACCAAATACCCAAATGTGTTTCTAAACACTCCAATGTGCATTTGACAACATCTAGACATGTCTAACATGTCTAGATCATCACAAATCTACAACATGCAACATAAAAGTTTCCTTTTATGGCAAGTTCTACAAAATCATAAAAATAACTTATCAAAACTCAATCCCATCAATCCTACATCCTAAAATCAGTAGATATACACTAAAACAACACAAGAACACCAACAAATTTTGTGCACAAGAGCCACATGGAGTTGCATGTGGGTGGATGTTCATGCATGTGGGTTTTTACCCATTGCATGTTAGATCTATCACTAAATAAGCAAGTAAAAATACCTTAGATGCTCTAAACCACTGAGATGAACTGGAACAAGTGCTTAGCAGCTCCAAAACCTTCTGGGAATGATCTCCTAGGAGGTTCAAGTGGTGGTGTTGATGAAGACAAGCTTCCAAGCTTCACTTCCAAGCTTCAAACCTTCTAAGAGTTCCAAGAATGGCTTCCAAGACCAACAATGGAGGTTTCTCTGGTGAAATGATGAAGAAACAGGGGTAGGAACTCGAGATGGAGGTGTTATGGCCTAGAAAATAGTATTAGAATGATTAAAAGTGAGATATGTTGAGTGTAAATCCATTTTTGCTATCTGTGTCTGTCAGGCGTACCGCCTGGCGTGGCACACTAAGGCCAAGCGTACCGCGCAAGAGACTGGCATCCGAAGCTTTCCTTCCCTTCCCGCGCGTACCACCTAGGTTCACTTGTTGGGCTTAGGCATACCACCTGGAACTCCAGACAAGCCCAATAGGCCCAATTTCATCGTTTCGATCCGTTTTTCGATCATTTCACGCTTATAACTCATCGTTTAACATCGTTAGGACTGAAATCATTATTCAATGGATTGTTCACCAACGTTCGTGAGACTCGTGTGTGTTTCGATAATTCTTCGAATTATCAGTGATCGTTTGTGTTTATGTTTTACTAATGTTTGCATGCTGCACAATTCAACAATTCCTCGAATTATTATTTTGTGTTAGTGTTGTGTTTGCCACACTTGGTTTCCAAAACCAATGTGCAATATACGATTCGATAGTTCCTCGAACTATCGTTTCGTAGTTGCTTGTGTTTAACTCATCTAATTAAACAGAATTAAATGAAATGCAACAAGTATGAATGTGAAATGTAAAGTTGTAAGAGTCACAATTTACCTGAAATTGCCACGTGTCACAGAGTCAGCCCTGATTTTTTCATAGAACCATCGTTAGTAGAATCAATGGGAGAATAGTTGAAAGTATTACTAGTGATAGGAGTTAGAGAAGAAGTTCCGGGGATATTGGCATTATCCCGAGATATCCTTAACCCTTGGGATCCCGAAGTATCCCCAAAACTAGTTTGCATGGTAATGAAGTCTCCAGAGTGATTTCCAGACATCCCTGATGTCCTGAAATCCAGAATCCTTGGAGCCAGCGGAGTAGTAGTTTCGATCTGCTTATTCTTTTCAGCCCTCAAAGTTTCCATTTCCCTAAGAAGCCTTTGATTCATTCTTTGTTGATCCAACATATGTTGTTGAACCTGCTGAAACATACTCAAAACATCATTGTTAGAAACAAGTACAGGAGCGGAAGTGGTTGTCTTTGTAGAAGGAACACTCTCGGCTACAAATGTGGTCTTCTTCCAGGGATTACCGGGATTATCAAACTTCTTGGAGAAAACAGGAATCTGCGAGGATACATTAGTAGTAGTAGCAGAAATAATAGGTAATGAAGAAGTTGAGCTCGGTTGTGAAGCCATTTTACACTGTATTTTTTCTGAAAACGCCTTTAAACAAGGTTTTTGTTATAAAAAAACACAAGTTTGCCCCACTGTGGGCGCCAAATTGTTTTGGGTAAAAATTAATATGCATAACTTTTAGAAAAACCGAATTAGTTTAGTGGGGCTTTGTGTTTTACAATCAAGAAAACTGTTTATAAGCAAATTGCAATGAACTTATCCCTAAGGATCCCTAGGGATATTTCAGAATATGAAATAGAAAAATAACCAAACACACGAGATTTATACGAGGAAAAGCCCTTAATCCCTTAGGATTGCCGGCATAAAATCCTCAGGAGGTGACAATCATCACTCTGCCTTGTTCTTATTAATATAATAAAACGAAATTAAAAACAAAGAGCACAAATGATCGATTTCTAAGTGTTGCGAGACTCTGAATATCTCAAATGTAAGCAAGAAGTAAGCAGAAGTGAGCTAAGTATATATGGTGTGTGTTCCTAGATCGACCATTGCCTCCATTTATACTACAAAATTGTACAACAACAAAATATACAGTTCCACAATTCTTGCTCCACCCTGGTCATGCACCAACTTAGTCCACATAACCGTTAGTGGCCTCTGCATTTATCCCACGTTTTTCTCCTTTATCCGGCAAAATAGGGACATTAGTTTAATTCGACCTGTTGACTTAATTCAAACATTAGCAGCACATGTTGAATAAATAAATAACAATAATTAATATAAATTCATTATTTATTTATTAAGTCGTCAGTTCATAGAAATTTATATACGCAAATATTCCTACATATCCCGAAATATTCCTAATTATAAGGCAAAATTTTACGGGTACAACAACTCTTTAGAGACTCATCGGGTCCTTGTGTTATCTTGTAGAGATCACTAGTTAGTCTCTCAAATGTCCAGTTGCATGAAAACTGATTATTAAACAAGTTAATCAAATGAGCAAATGATATAATTGAATAAGGAGGGACGTTGAGTAGCCATTTCAAGGTTGCTCCTGTTAATGGCGAGCCAAATCCTTTACATAAACAAGCTTCTTTCAGATGTAGAGGAATAGGATTGGTCTCCATTCTTTCTCTATACTGGGCTACATGCTCTTCCGGATCCGTAGTTCCGTCATACAGTTTCATGGTAGGAGTTTGAAATCTTTTCGGGATCTCAGCATCACATATAGGTGGAGCATATCTGGATATCATGTGAGTGATCACTAGAATTTCCGGGATAGGTTTAACCACTCCTGGAACGCTCGATATCATATCCCGAAGCTTTTGTATTTCTTTAGCCACTTGAGGAGTTATTCCTGTTTCCTGTGAAGAACCACAGTTAGTAGTGTCGATAGGAGAATAATTATAAGTGTTACTAGTGATGGGTGTTGAAAGTGATGTTCTCGGAATAAGGATATTATCTCGAGATATCCCTAGATATTGGGATCCTAACGAAGTGCCAATGCTGGCTTGCATAGGAATAAAATATCCAGAATGATTCCCGGACATCCCTGATGTTCCAAAATCAAGGATCCTTGGAGCTATTGGTGTAGTAACTTCAACTTGTTTGCTCTTCACAACCTTTAAGCTTTCCATTTCTCTGAGAAGTTTTTGATTCATTCGTTGTTTGATCTATCATTTGGTGCTGTACCTGTTAAAACATACTCAAAATATCATTGTTAGAAAAAAGTACAGGGGCAGAAGTGGTCATTCTCGTTGAAGGAACACTTTCAGCCACAAAGGTAGTCTTCTTTCCAGAATTCTCGTGGTTTTTGGTGAAAACATGAATCTACGTGGATACATTAGTAGTAGTAGCAGAAACAGTCGGTAATGCAGATGTTGATCTCGGTTGTGAAGCCATTTTTCACTATATTTCTCTAGAAAACGCCTTTAAATTAGGTTTTTTGTTATAAAAAACACAAGTTTGCCCCACGATGGGCGCCATATTGTTTCGGGTAAAAATAACAAGTATAACTTTTAGCAAAACCTAATTAGAAAAAGTGGGGTATTGTCTTTACAATCAAATATCTTAAATATAACAAATCTGCGATCAAAATATCTCTGAGGATCTCTAGGGATATTTCAGTATATGAAGCAGAAAAATAGCCAAACACACGAAATTTATACGAGGAAAAGCCCTTAATCCCTTAGGATTGCCGGCATAAAAACTTCGGGAGGTGACAATTGTCACTCTGCCTAGTTTATTAATACACAATTGATCCAAATACAGTGCATGAGAAAACGCTTCAGGATTTGAAAGAATATTTATCCTCACCGTCATTGCTCATGAAACCAGAAGATGGTGAACCCCTATTGTAACATCAGTGTCCGAAACGTACTCGGAACATTAACTTGTTACTTATAAATAGAATCATATGGGGTGTTAAACACTTAAGTTTTGTAAGTATTCTTATTATTTTCATTAAGATATTTTAGAGTGTTCTTGTTAATAGATATTTTATAACCAAGAAATAATTAAGAAAAGTTTCGACTATCTTGATCAAGATAGTGGTTATAAGTAAATTAAGAATATTGCTATAGTTTTTATTGATACATTTCCTAGAATAAGAAATATTCGATATATATATATAGGATTTTGTCATTGGATTGGATGTTTATAATGCCTATTTTCTAATTTCATAATAGCATATTCCTGATTAGAAATAAAGAACAAAGAGCTTAAGAAATAAATACCAACTCCTTGAAATAGTAGACATATTTCCGAAACTTTCTTTATCTCTGTTGAAATAATATAATAGTTACATACCTCAATATCCTTATGTATGTTATAGGCAGACGAGACGTCCCAAAATATTCTTGAAAGTCAGTTCCTTCACATATTCAAGAAACAAGAAAAATCGGGACAAGCCCAATATACTGGTGACAAGGCCGATTATACTCGCAACTAAGGCCGAAGATACTGGCGATAAGGCCCGGTTGTATAGCATCTGAATGCTATAATTCGGAGGACCCCTGGTTATAGTCTTTGGAAATGAAATTGTATGCCACTAAAGCGTGGACTGGTCCCAAAATCTCCAACTATACAGGGATAATTCGGAGGATCCATGATTATAGACCTTGATAATGAAATTGTCAGCCACTCATGCGTGTTCTGGTCCCATTATCTCGAAGGAAAACAACATATACGTGCGCTACTGGCGAGGGTGTATGAACCCTAATTCGTTTGAGAGACAAAACTCCCTTGAGTTTTGATTTCAGGTCAAAACTTGCAACCAGACATATAGTCTCTGCATGGGTCTTCTACATAGTTTTGATTTCAGATCAAAACTTCGCAACCAGACATATAGTCTCTGCGGGGGTCTTGATCAAGTTTTGATTTCAGGTCAAAACTTGGGTTGAGACATATAGTCTCGTATCTTCTCCATCTATACCTGCAAAACATAATATTTTCGCATAGGTAGACATCAAGGATCCTAATATCCCTCCAAT
Organism: Mikania micrantha; assembly: GCA_009363875.1. NCBI lineage: Eukaryota > Viridiplantae > Streptophyta > Magnoliopsida > Asterales > Asteraceae > Mikania > Mikania micrantha. The sequence continues at coordinate 2,402,803 of CM018689.1, forward strand.
GCTTAAGTTAGTGTCAAGATATTTTGAGAATATATCAGGATATGAGTGTTGTCACACCCCGACCGACGGCGGAATATGTCACACCCCGAGCCGGCGGGATAGGATCGGTTGTCCCGACGGGCGGAAGGTTCCCGGGGCGCGATATCATGAGTGATAATCGTGATGATCAGATTGTTTACATTGCACATGATATAAATGAGAAATGCTAAACATAATAGAATTACAAAGTTAAATTACATCAGTATTGTTTATAATTTAACAATGTAAATCTATCATCAACATCATAAATTTCTATCTTGTATTTACACAAGATATACAAAATAATTTGTATAATGATGTCTTCAAAAGTATGCATGTCCAAAATGCTAAGTCTTCTATCTGAAGTCCTAGTCCAAAAGGAATAACTCCTTAGTTGACCTGTTCGTCACCTGAGAAGTCATGCAAAAGATCAAGTCAACACATGGTTGGTGAGTTCATATAGGTTAATGATTTGAAAATGATTTGAAAACCTCCTTTGGTAAAGACCCTAACCTCATTAACTCCACATGTAATATCCACATCGGTATGCTTATATATAGGGCATATGTAAGGGACAAGCCCTAGCCAACATCCCACCACATACTAATATGCATATGACATTGTTGTTAATGATAGTTAAGCATTTTTACCCTTTACACCTCTGATTTAGATTATGATCTCCAAAACTTGATTTGCCTTTGATTCTTCTGAGTTCGTCATAGATACATGATTTTCCCCAAAAGTCAATGATAGTAATAAAATGTTAAATATTTTATTAAATAATTAAATAAAACATTTAAATACAACTAAGACATGATGATTGGGCATTATTTCACTCAATCAATTAGACTTAGTTGTTGGTGGTTGTCCAAGTTGTAACCTCTCACACGTGACCCATACCAGGCATAACTCGCAAGAAGTACACCTGGGCGTGACGGGATTTTAATGATGCCCGTACAGCCTGACCCAATGGCCTTCTGTACCTGAAGGGACTTTATGGATATCCTTTGATTCTTGATCTCTTTGATTCTCTTGATTTGTGATATGGATTTCTTTGATAGTTCATGTTATTGCCCGTATAGTCTGACTACAAGAGTCTTCTATACCTGAAGGGACTTTATATGTGTGTTACACGTGATCTTGATTCCCTATACAACTGACATCCACCTTAACTTGGATATTAATGATTTCATTAGATTATAATGATTTCATTATTATCATGATTCACACACATTTATGATTTCTGATCCCTTGAACCTCTTGATCTTGATCTTTAGAATTCCCATGATTCACAATGATAATTGATTCTTGATTATGATTCTTTCTTCTTAGATTCCACACTGAATTAGATTTCCTTTGAATATGATCATTGATTTTGTTCATATGATTTCACTTTGAATTTAGATTATTGAATTTGAGCTTGATGGACTAAGGGTTGATTTAGAGTTCAAATTAAAGTATTACTCATAAGAGTACATTAATTAACTTGATAATTTGATCTGTTTAATAATTACCTAGACAGGAGTCTAGGAGTATCAACAATATATATATGTAAAACATATAATAAATAAAAGCATTTAAGTAAACAATTTAAATAAAACAGTTTACGTATGCTTCTCAGCCCCGCGTTTTAAAACAAAAATGTTAGAAAAGGGGCAATGAACTCACTTGTGTTGCTTTGTATAGAATTACCACAAAATGCGCGCTCGTTGTTGTAACCTATGTATCTTCGGTTCCTGTGTTGTTTTAAAAGAATTCGAATACCATAAGTGTTTAAGATAAACGTTGGGTCTAGGGTTTGGTCTCGGTGTGCAACTACGTGTCCTAACTTCTAATGTTTTTCTAAAATTATTTCTATCTAAATTGACCTATTACCCATTACTAACCCGCACCTCACGATTGTTCATCATAAATCTTAAATTCACATGTTATTGATTTATTCCATTTTAATTTAAAAGTTTAGAAAACCTCATTTATTTAATAAGTTTGAAAATCATTACTTTTATATACAAACATCATTTATTATGAATAATAAAGTGTACAAGTTATTTCGTTTTAAATTACACTTCATTGAAACGCAATTTATTTGAGCGAAAAAAAAACATAATTATCATGATGGGCTTATACTAAGCCCATTGGGCCTCCCCTGGGCCCATCACTAGTCTTTGACTCGTATGATCACCATAAATAATTCAAGTGAATCACCTTACTTTGATTACAAGTTCTTATGAAATCCCATAAAGTTTAAATGTTAATAATTAAATCAACACTTGAGATCTCATATTATCATTTTGATCCATGTGACTTTACAAGGAATTCCCGTTGTATTAGAGTTACGAAATGAATGTTAACACCCATATTTAATCAATTGCATGATCATGAAACCCTAATTAGTCCCATACACACACACCCATGCATGAAGCTCACGTAGAGGTTCCCATGCACACACATACTACCCCCATGTAACCTCCATGCATCTATGTATCACACCACCTTATGATCAAGATTTCTAAGTTCCACCCCTACATTCGGCCGAAGGGTTTGTCGAAAGAGGTCCATTCGAATGAGAGGGGTATCGAATGAATGAGGCACTGGCGATTGAACATGAGTCGAATGAGAGCTTTGCCGAATAAGTCCTTGTCGAATAGGAATGGTCGAATGAACACTTGATTCCCGAATGAGGCTGGTCGAATGAGGAGGGTTCTATTCGACCGAATGTGACACCTGTCGAATGATTGCCCACGAATAAGACCCCAGCGAATGGCCACTATCGAATGAGGATGGAACATGGTCGAATGAGAGCTTTGGCCGTTCGGCCGAATGGAGATTGATGCTCATTCGGCGAGCTGGTTGTTTCATTCGACTAATTGGGACTCAAGAAGGGCAGTCGCGATTTTTCGAGCTATTTGGCCTGGTTTTGCTTCAACATTTGTTCCTACATGATCCTAAAGTGTTGTAGTGTGTTTCCCTAAGGTTTTGTGGGTTTAAACCCGGTTCTTAGGAGGGTCGAACTTAGGGTTTTGAAAACCCTAAAACCGAATAAAACTTTGAATTTTACCTCCAATCGGCTGGACAAACTCTTAGATCGGTTGTACTTTCACGATCTACTAGTGATTGTGGTCGTTTAGACACCAAAAACACACAATTTGGTGAAGAAACAACCAAGAAATCTTAGTGAGAAGTAGTGGGTTTTAGTGAGATGTTAGAGAGAGAGAGATATGGACGAAAATAAGGAGTTGGAGCTGGTTTGATGGTGGTTGTTGTAGCATTAATGCCTCATTAAATGAGGTGGAAATACCGGGGTTCATTCGATTTCGCGTGGTTTCGCGTAGAAACGTCGATTTCTATCGTTTTCGTTACGAAACGGCTCGGTTTTAAAATAGAATTTATAAAATAAATTTTAGGTTGTGATTCCTAATAAATTAACTAATATCTTTTATTTTTCTAAATTACAAAATATTTATTTAACGTTTAAATCGAATCGTGCGGTCATCACGCGTATTTGTTCGAATCGTCACCCGATCAAATACGACGATAACTACACTTTTCAATATTGTTTTCTAAATATTGGATATCATTCAGAACGTTAAACTTTCAGATTTATTCGTACAGATCGTCACCTATACGAATAATCTGTCGGTTTAGCATTCACGTAACGACATTCGTGTTGTTTTGTTCTGTAAAGCCTCACATACGTTTATACATAATAAAATCCTAATAAATAAATCACATGATGGTTCTGTGTTGCCAGATAATTATCTGACTCAAGAACCATTGTTCTGAACTTGTTTCTCTGAAACGATTATGAATTCACTGTTTTGATAACATGAAATGATACTGAAACTCGACATGAATATGAAATACACTGAATTACATAAGATTTGTACCTGATTACTGTTCACGTACTGTTTACAATCACTGTTCCGGTGACGGTTCCGGCACTGATGTTACAGAATACGTCAGGGCGCGATTTTGACTGTTCATTAGCTCATGGTGCTATGTTAAAGTTTGAATAATGAATGCATCCATTTAATAATGTCAATCAATTCATTAAAATAACATTCAAATAGTCATTACAAGTATTCAGAATAAACCATACATTACATTGAAAAGTCTATAAATTGTTTCAATTTTTAAACTAGGTCACTAAGCCTATCTTATATCTTCATCATGCTTCCTTAACCTGTCACACATGTAAAATAGAGTTTGTCAATTATTTGCATAGTTGGTGAGTTCACACACTAAGTTTAAATAATAAGTATAAAAAGGATGCAAACTATAGCCTAACTAGAATATGTATCTTAAGCATATCATGAATACAAGTCTGAATAAATAGAATGAATGAATGAATAACAATAGCTTGTGTCCAAACGAGTATCCACACAAACTGTTAATTCAAGTATGGCCATACTATAAATTAACATTTGTATTTCAACAAGTTTGCTAGATGTACCTTTCACCTTTTTCACACAATGACAAAAGCCATTGCGAGGATGATATCTGACACATCTTAGGCTACTCTGTACTAGCTTGCTTGACTGGCAACACACATAGAATCAACACATTGTATAAGCTTAGCATCTAACACATAAAGCTAACTAGGTCTAAGGCTTGCATCTTAGATTGAATGAATAATATAATGAATAATATTTTGAATACGACATGTGTAACATCCCAAAAACAAGAAGTAAAAGGGAGTGTGAAGAACTCACTTGATTGCTTAGCTTAATCCAAAGGTGCTTCATAGATTTATCATTCAAGAATTACACATCAACCTAAAGTTTATAGGAACAACGTATTACAATTGGTATTTCTAAAGTTCAAGTTTATTGTCCAAAATCTTTGGCATTCTATGGATTCCTAAAAAATGTCTAAGATGAAAGGGTAATTTGGGAATATTTATTTATACATTTTAAATAAATATTTCTACAAGTTTTGTTGATTAAATAATGGTAAAATATAAATATTGAATATTTTGTCTAGTTATTTATTTATTTATTTATTTATTTTTAGTTTTATTATATCAACAGCCAAAAATATTTTTATTGGTGTGCAAACAATCGTTATTAATATTTTATTTAAATATATTAAATAAAATATCATTTAAGGATTTATAAAATATCATTTGAAATAATTACAAAATTATTTACAACAATTATGTAGGATTATTTTATATTTTATTTATTTTAAACTTAGGTAATTTAAACATCTTGAAATTACAACGACATTAGAATTTTTACTTAAATAAAACAATTTATTTAAATAAAACATATTCTCTGAATATAAAATCACTTTTTTTTTGAATTTATGAAATCTGTAGAATTATTTTTATTACATTCTTTTGTTTTTTTAACTATACCTTATTTGATTTTTTTTAAAGAAATAATATAGTTTTTCTTTTTTTCTTTTTTCTATAAAATGATTTTAAAATAAATCAGAAAATACATTGTAAAATCAATCTAATATCTTCATGCATTTTATAATGATTGCAGAATTATTTATATAATATTTAAGGGGCGTGATAATTAAATTCATCAAAATAGTTAGATTTTTTTTTTCAGAAAATAATTAAAATCATCACGAGGATTTAGTATGTCATTTTAAACAAATTTTTTTTTATAAATTATATATGTATATATATATATATATTCAATTTTGGTTTAGCCCCAAGTTAAGATGAACCCTAAATAATAAATCAACCAAACTTGTTCAATTCGTTGATCGTTAGGCTCTTTAATCATAGGGCTATTGTTCCAAACACAAAAACGGCTCTGAGGATATCCGGAATTATCTGAAATGCTAACGAATGATTGAAGATTCGATGGAGATCAGTTCTTGATTTGTAAGGGTTCGATTGGATGAATGAGAGTGTCTCCGAGAATGTTTTTGATGTCAATCGTTTCAGAAAAGAGCCGCTTGGTGTTTTGGATGCTCAATTTATGTTTTAATCAAGATTTTAACATGTTTTTTTTTAGCTGTGCTATAATTGGAATCGTTTGGTCATGTTTAAGCATTTTAATTGTGATCAGAAATTGCTATAGATTGAGCCGTAAATTACGAACTCCAGTTATGCACGCATAGATGTTTTCAATTTAAAACTTTGGAATTCATTTGGCTTATTATTGGCCAAAATTCGGTTTTAGCAGTCTCAGATTGAGATCTGCTTCCAAAATGGTATAAATTCAAATTGCACAAGTTTGCCCCTTGTAGTTTATGTCCATTTTGAATCCCATCTTTCCTATAATCAAGTACAGACTTTGGAAATTTCATCTTTAGTCCCTAGACTTTCAACTCTTATTATTTTATCTATTCATCTTTATAGAATAAGGTTGTAAAACTTTAATTTAGTATTTGTAAGTTATAATTTTATAAACTTTATAGCTTTAGGATTTCTTTATAATTATATAAGTTTATGAATGCAAATATTTCAAAGAACATCAAAATTTTTTATTTATTACGAATTAAACACAATTACAATACTTGAATTTTAATCGAAACCCAAGGATTACAGTCTCCCCTACTTTAGAGAATTTCGTCCTGAAATTTATTTACTAGTAATTTTTGTCAAAATTGTTAGTTGTTTTCTTTCAACTTATTTTTTTTTTGTCACCTTTAATTATCGATTCAATGTTATTAGAATTGTAATTATTAACGTTATAAGATAGTGTCTCAATATTAAGACCACTAATTGATAGTTTAGGAGAGTTTAAAATCACAATTTGTGTTAGAACACTTTGAAATGATAGTGAACTTTAATTAGAATAGGTATTAGTAACGCACTTGGGATTTGTATATAACTAGTTTACTTGTTATGAGGGTTTTGAATTTAACAATGGTTGACTCAACTATTGGGATATTAACTAAAAATGTATTTGAATAACCTGGGATATAAATATTCCCAAGATATTGTTATATGAATACTAATTTATTTGTTTATTATTCTTGACTGAAGAATAGTTCACTCGAAATGTATATTAAACTGACTAATCCTATACTTGGTCAAGCTTTCGGTGCTACTATCAACGTATTATTGGTACTTATATATAGGGTATACTAATTTATTTGTATAGATGCTTGAATTTACTAGCTTTTGGAATTATACGAATATAGAGATTCTAACAATTGCAATCATGCAATAGAATCTCATAGTTGTATGTATTGCTAAATGATCACTTTTGAATATAAGAATGATATAGAGTACACTAGTATATGATATTGCATGGTTGTGATAACTATGTATCATTAACCTTAAATATAATATCATTGAATCATTGAGTCCTTGTTTGAACGTACAAATCAAGAACAATTCGTTTAAGAATCAATAACATGATTCAACTGATTATTGATAGTTTTGATTTGACTTGGTGTAAGAATACACACCAAATATCTATGAATAACAATCGATTTGACTAGTATGTTTGACTGATTCTTGGTTTGCGTGCATTTGTAAATTGAATTAACTCATCCAGCCCTTGATCAAGCTTTTGGTCCTACTATCAATGTACTATTAGTGCTTATATATAGGGTATACCGCAGCCAACCCACCACACTACTAATACTTTGATAGCATACCAACCGCCTACCAAGGCTAACATAAACTTTAGACATGTTTGAATAGATGTGGAAGACTTTGGCTAGCTTTTAAGATTTTATAAGTATAGAGATTCTAAACATTGAAACTTTGTAATGGAATCTCTAAGTTGTTACGTATGAATTGGAAGATGATCGATTTTTTTTTTTGATAAATGAATGATGTAGAATTACCTAAGTATTTGATATTATATAACCTTTGATAGTTGTGATAACTATACATTAGCTATAATATCATTGGATCTTCGAGTCATTGTCTAAATATACGAATATAGAATGATTCGTCTAAAATTCAATAATATGTTTCGTGTGAACTTGTTTGGAATTTTATATGAAATCACCCATACAAAAATTCCATAAGTTCATGTCATATCACCTTATTGAATTCTAAACAAAATATGAAATATATTAAGAAATCATATAATCAGAATTCATTGACTTGTTTAAAACATAAGAGATGATATTCAGAATGGAATACCAAATGGCATGTTTTGAATTATTTGACATTGATCTTAGGCATGATATCCTAAGGATTAAGGAGTTCATAGGGTTATGACATAAACATCATGGACTACATTAAACATGTGATATAATAACTTTTAGATGTAGTGACAAGTCACTAATCATAAGCACAATATCATCAAGTTTCTATCATGAGTTTGGAAACTGTAAGGTGCAATACTACAACCTTTCAGATTCAGTTATGAATCACCATCAATATATATTGTAATTATAATATTACTGGTTTTCTTGAGTCATAAAACACACAAAATAAATCAATGAAAATTAACATCATGCCTTTTAGATTTAGTGATGCGTTATCATCACAAATCTTAGGTTTAATGTTGTTCGAGTCATAACATGAGAAATATAAAACAAAGAGATGATATCATATCTTGTGGGAAATAATGATGAATCACCATCACTAACCTCAGGTATGATATCATTGAGTTCTAAGAATTAAAACATATACATTATAAACCCAAAAAAAATAACACCATAACCCTTTGATATAGTGATGCATCACCATCACAACACTTAAGTATAGTGTTACTAACTTCTTGAATCATAACATAAGTAACAAAAACAAAAGGAGATGAAATCATACTTTGTGAGATGTAGGGATGTATCACCTTCACAACTCTTAAGTATGATATCACGTAGTTCAGAAAATCATAACATATTCATTACCAATCCAAGAAAAATAACACCATAACCTTTTGATATTGTGATGTATCACTACCACAACTCTTAGGTATAACGTTACCAACTTCTTGAATCATAACATAGATAACATAAAACAAAGAGAGTTGATATCATATCATGTGAGACATAGTAATGAATCACCATTACTATCCTCAAGTATGAATTATGGAGGTATTTAATCATAACATATATATTATAAATCCAAAGAGAGGTAACACCATTGACTTTAGATGTAGTAATGTATCATCGTTACAATCTTAAGTGTGATATTATTAACTTTCTTGAATCATAGCATATATATTATTCAAAAAAGGAAAAATGGCATCTTAAGTATGATATATTGGAGTTCTTGAATCATAACATATACATTATTACTCCAAGAAAGATAACATTATCACTCTTAGATGTAGTGATGTATCACCATCACAATCTTAGGTACAACTTCATTAACTTTTCTTATATCATAACATATATATTACTATTCATCAAAGGAAAAATGATATCATAGTTTGTGAGATGTAGTGATGAATCACCATCACTAATCTCACGTATGATATAATAAGCTTTGAAATTGTATACGCAATGTATTGAAATCATTTTGAATTCAATTTAGAAAATATATGGAGTAGTATCCAAGCTGGACACCTTTTGGCTTATTAGAATTAATGTTGTTTGAAAAATGTAACATGCTTTGGCCTATAGGTAAAATACTCTCACTAAGAATCCCTAGGAAAGCTAGACTGGTTCCTCGTCAAGGATTAGGAATCACTTTCCTAGACAGGAGTCTCAACTACCGGTATTTACCCTACCAGTTGCTACATGTTCAACTTAAAAAACTCAATTCTAACGAGGATTTAAACAAAATTGAATGAATAATAGAATCACAATTAGTAAATCGGTTGAACCCGTTTGAAAACACAAGGAATGGTATTCAAAATTGAATACCGGGTGACATATTAGAATCATTTAGTTTGTAAAGTGTTTGGTATGATATGTTTTGGCCTATAAGTGATTGTACTCTCATCAGAAGTTCCCAGAATAGCTAGACAGGTCCCACAGTACCTCGGGGATTTATACGAATAACTTTCCTAGAACAGAATTCTAACTACCAATACTACACTCTTCCAATTATTACATATCCACCTCACAAACTTAATTCTAACGGGATCTTAAAGTCAATATTGGAATTCCTATTTTGTCTAAAGAATAATATTAGGCATTAAGCCTAATGAGTTTGAGTTCCTAACATCTAAAGATCGTTTGTGCGTACGTGAGTTTGGAATATATTTCACCTGAAAACAAATGCTAAGGCAATTGCTTAAACCAAGTAATCCCATGATATAAAGTAACTTAATCTAAGGCATTCCTAAATAGTGCAAGCAAGACATGCTAACACTATGGCATTCCTCTATGGTAACATGTATATGACACACAAAGTATATACAACACAGTAAGTAATGTATAGCACATAGCACATTAGCAACTAATAAACAAACAATAGTAACATGACATTCTCATATTTGGGTTTGCTTAGTTATAGTCTAGGCCACCATTTTCTAATAACCTAGATCCCTATAACCATGGCTCTGATACCAATCTGTAACATCTGGCCCCGTCTACCACCAATATTGTCCGCTTAGCTCACTCGGAGCTCACGGTTTTGCCATCTGTTTCCCGGGTGAAAACCTCCCAGGGAGGTCACCCATCCCTGGATTGTTGCAGCCCGAGCACGCTTAACTATGGAGTTTTCATGTGCTCCACAGCCAGCTAAGCCGAAAACGTGTTGGTGATGTTAGAGGTGGATCGTTACTTATGAGCCAGGAATCTCTCCTGTTCACGGCCAATGTGGGATTTGCCTAGGATGTTACAAGTGTAGGTATATTTAAGAATATATCTTAGATAAGAATATTGAGAGATAAACGCGTGGTTAAAACTACAAATTCTTTTATGTCAATCATATAAAGTAGGTTTTAAGGTGAATGCCATTCCATGCTCTTGGAAGAGGTTCACCTTCCATGGTGGTTAACTTATATGCCCATTTTCCAGCCTCGAATTCGATTCTATAGGGTCCTTCCCATTTTGGGGCAAGTTCCCATTATGTAGTAGCCAATAGTGTTGTGTCCTATATCGATCAATTGCCTCGGTATTTATACAATGGAATTACAGGTAAACAATTAACAACGTTCATAAAGCCGTTGCGAATATCTCGGGTACTTTCCAAATGTGGGAGACTTGTTCAAAATGATGGAGTGAAGTCCTCCTTGTTGCCGCGTTCAATGACCAGTTAGTGAGAATTCATTTCAAGTCCTTCCGTAATTATTGTTGAGCCATCTGTCAACCTACCATTTCATGAAATCTCGCAAACAAGATTAGGAATAAATAGAGATATTGGTTAGTCAAGAATATATCCCTAAATATCCTTGATCCTGAAATATCCTGGGTAAATTTTAGCACACAACAATTGCCCCCAATTTTATAGTTAGTGTGTTACATCTGTAAAAATTCAAAATTTGAATTTAAAATTGAACGGCTTGATGATTAAATGGACGGTTACGATCGGGATAGCGGTTACTGTAGGTGTCAGTTTTCCTGTGAATATAATGATCACATGTCCCTTCTCTCAATTCACAAATGTATCTTGATCGTCTTCTTCGGAAAGTTTATGGTTCTTATCCTCTGTTTTTTCTTCATTTTTAGATAGTAGAATGTCGAATTCTTCTTCTTCTGAATCCGGCAAGTTCCTTAACCTAAATATTATGCCTTATACCGAGCAGAATATATGTGTCTTCGATGATGACCATATCGACTCCATGCAACTATCCCAAGCTTTTCCTGAAGAGGCAACATTTCGTCGCTTTGACCCTGCTCTCAAAGCAGACCATAGTTCCTCTTTATGGTACCCTTTTTCTTTGGGTTTATCTTTTCCTTTTCCTCTTTTGATCTCTGAGTTTTTCCGCATCACTCGTCTCTGTTATCCTCAACTGATGCCAATGGGTTGGCGTCTGCTTGTTACCCTTCATAGGTTGAACCAAAAGTTTGGTTTATGGATCGGGGTCCCTGAAATTTTCTATGTTTATCAACTTCGCACTCATGGTTATTGCCGATTTCTACTTCAAAGGAGAAGCAATTCTCCTATTTTGGTTCATGGAATTACTATGAACGAAGAAGAATTGCGGAATAAATTTTTCTTTGTTAAAAGGAGTTCTATCCCTGGGGGGAGGTCTCTTCCCATCAGTTGGTTGTTAAAGGGTAGGAATTCTAGGTTTATTTTTTATCTCATGGTTTGATATTTTATGAATAACTTATTTCTGTGATTTATTTTCAGCACTGAAGTTCGATTCATTGGTTATAGAGAATAGAAATACAGAACAGAAGATCCAGGCCCTGTTGCAGATAGATGAAAGGGAAAGGAAATTCGGAATATCATTGAGAGCTGATATCCCCAATATATCCCCAAACCAGAGCGCATCTTGCCAACAATCCTACACCCAAATGACTTCAGGTCTTCCATTTTTTTCATTCTCGTAGGTTAGCTGGTTTTGTTTTTATGATCTTATCTTGTTTACTGTTTTGCAGAGTCCGCCTTCGATCTCGAAGATCTTAGTGGTTTACTCACCATCAAGAAGGAGAAAATGAGCCCCGTTGCCCCCAAGGCCAGGATAATGTTCAACCAAAGATTCCAAAAAGTGTAAAGGTGCGAGCCCATCAATGTGGATGATATCCCTGATTCCCCTGCTACAGATCTTCTTCAAAAGGTTATTTTCTGCATATTCTTATTATATTTTTATCATATCCTGATTTGTTTTTATTTTTGCAGGCTATCCTTAAAATTACTGGTGATAAGGAGTCTTTTGAAAAGAAAATTGAGGACTTAGAAGATCAGAAGAAGATTGTTGTTGCCAAAGCTGGTCATTATGAGAAGGAGGCCCAAAAATTGAAGAAGCAGGTTAAGGATAATGATGCTGCCCATAAGCTGAAAGTCAAGGACATCATAGAAGGCACCAAGAAGTCTGCTGCTATTGCCATCCTCAAAGAAAAAATTCAAATGGAAGAAGAATCCAAGCAGGAAGGAGCAGACTTTTGGGGGAAGGATCTTTCTGATTGGGCCAAGATTCAGACCAACTTACCGGGGATATTGCGGAGGCTTCTGATGAGGCTGGGGCAAAGACAGCTAGTGTGATAGAGACGAGCAAAGCGGGTGACGATGAGGATATGGGTGATGGTGCAGGTGCAGGTGGTGAGGTGGCGATGGGTGATGAAGATAGAGTTGCAAAGGTCTGAGCCCATCTTGTTTGTGGTTCTTTTTATGATGTTTTATTTTAGTATAAACAATGTTGTGATGGAAAGTTCCAGTATGTGTGGGCAGAATATTTTTAGATAATTTTAGGATATTTTAGGTGGAGAGACCATATGTTTTCATGGCAAAGCCTAAATATCCTTAGTATCCTACCTAACAATTTTAGTATACTGGGTGGAGGGACCATGTGTTTTCATGGCGAAGCCCAATATATTTACTTTATATATATAGTAGTTAATCTTTTAGTATTTAGTTATGAAAATCTTGTGTTGACACGTTTTTGATTCCTAAAGATATTTTTAAGGGTATTTTAAAATATCTTTAATTTTTTTAGATTAGTATTGGAAAATAAACATATTGCCTTATGTTTTATGATTATCCTTATTATTCCTTTCAAAGTGTTTTTTCAGAATATTTTTGTTAATAGATATAACTAGGATATAATTAGGAAAACTTCGATTTACCCCGATTGGGATAGTGATTGTGGGGAGACTGAGAATGTTATTAAAGTTTTCATTATCTGTTTTGGTATGTTTTCTGGCATAAGAAATGCTTGATATACATATACATGTATTAATTTTGTTAAGGGAATAGATATTTCTAAGTAAAAATATTTTTAATAACATTCTTAATCGGAGACTTGTTTCCGAAGCTTTCTTTATCCCTGTTAAAATAACACAACAGTCACATGCCTCAATATCCTTAGATATGTTGTAGGTTAATTCTATATCCTGAAATATTCTTGAAAGTTAGCTCCTGCACATATTCAAGAAATAAGAAAAATCGGGACAAGCCCAATATGCTGGCGACATGGCCGGTTAGACTGGAGACTAAGGCCGAATATACTGGCGACAAGGCCGATTATACTGGCGACAAGGCTGATTATACTCACGAAAAGGCCCGGTTGTGTGGCATATGAATGCTATATTTCAGAGGATCTCTGGTAATAGTCTTTGAAAATGAAATTGTCAGCCACTAATGTGTGTACTGATCTCAAAATCTCCAACTAAACCGGGATATTTCGAAGGATCCATGATTATAACCCTTGATATTGAAATTGTCAGCCACTCATGTGCATACTGGTCCCATTATCTTGGATTATAACAGGATATACGTGCGCTACTGGCGAGGATGTATGAACCCTAGTTCGGTTGAGAGACAAAAGTCACTTGAGTTTTGATTTCATGTCAAAACTTGCAATTAGACGAAGAGTTTGTTCGTTAATCTTCTACAAAGTTTTGATTTCAGGTGAAAACTTGCATGAGACATATAGTCTCGTATCTTCTCCAGCTATACCTGCAAAACATTAAGACTTTTGCATAGGTGGGAATCGGGAATCCTAATACCCCTCCGATGCTTTAGTTAGTACCAAGACATTTTGAGAATTTATCTGGATATGAGTGTAGAGATATTTGGCAAAATATAGGATCATTTAAAGCAAGAATATTTAATGGAATCATATAAAGTAGGTTTTAAGATGAATGGCATTCCATGCCCTTGGAAGAGGTTCACCTTCCATAGTGGTTAACTTGGATGCTCCTTTTCCGGCTTCGAATTCAATCCTATTGGGTCCTTCCCATTTTGGGGCAAGCTTTCCATCCGTCGGGTTGGTGGTATTCTGGAATGCTTTTCTTAAAACCAAATCTCCAATTTGGAATCTTCTTATCCTTATCTTCTTGTTATAGGATTTGGCCATATTTTGCTGGTAGGTTGCCATTCTAATTTTTGCAATATCCCTAATTTCATCAATGGTATCTATATCCTGAGATAATATTTCATTGTTGGCTTCTATAGTTTGTAAGCTTGTTCTCGCGGTGGGGATAATCATCTCAGTTGGGAGTGCAGCTTCAGAGCCGAATACTAATGAGAATGGTGTTTGACCAGTCGCATTCTTTGTGGTTGTTCTATATGCCCATAGGACAAACGGGAGTTCTTTAGCCCATTTTCCTTTCTTGGATCCCAACTTCTTTTTGAGATTGTTTATGATAATTTTATTGCTTGATTCTGCTTGACCGTTAGCTTTAGGATGTACAGGTGTAGAAGTGATCATTTTTATGCCCCATGCTTCACAAAAGTTTGTAGTTATTTTACCAATAAACTGAGACTCATTATCGCAGGTTATCTCAGCAGGTATCCCGAATCTGGTCAAGATATTTCTCTTTATAAATGAAATTACTTTTTTTTCTCTAACCTCCGATGCTTTAGGTTTATCTATTTTTATATATTTTGATTTTTGATGACTAACCTATTTCTGTGATTTATTTTCAGCACCGAAGTTTGAATCGCTGGTTACAGAGAGTGGAGATACAGAGCAGAAGGTCCAAGCCTTGTTGTAGATATAGGAAATGGAAAGGAAGTTTGGAGTACCATTGAGAGCCGATATCCCCAATATATCCCCAGACAAGAGTGCATCTTCCCAACAATCCCATGCCCAAATGACTTCAGGTTTTATATTTTTCATTCGCATAGTTTAGTTGGTGTTGATTTATTTTATGATTTTTATTTTGTTTTCTGTTTTTTAGAGTCCGCCTTTGATCTCGAGGATCTTAGTGGTTTTCTCACCATTAAGAAAGAAAAGACTAGCCCCATTGCTTCCAAGGCTAGGATCATGCACACCCACTCAACTAAGGCCTCCAAAAAGCGTAAAGGCATAGAGCCTATTAATGTGGATGATATCCCTGATTTCCCCGCTGCTGATCTTCTTCAAAAGGATGTCTTCGAGATCCTCTCCTTATATTTTGACTATATCCTGACGTATTCTTATTTTTGCATGCTATCCTTAAGATTGCTGGTGATAAGGAAGCTTTTGAAAAACAAATTGAAGATCTAGAAGATCAGAAGAATATTGTTGTTGCCAAAGCCAGTCACTACGAGAAGGGGGCCCAAAAATTAAAGAAGCTGGTCAAGGACAATGATGCTGCCCACAAGATGAAAGTTAAGGATATTATTGAGGGCACCAAGAAGTCGTCTGCCATTGCTATGCTCAATGCAAAAATCCAGATAGCAGAGAAGTCCAATAGGAGGGAGCTGACTTATGGGGAAAGGATCTTTCTGACTCGGCCAAGATCTTGACCAACTTGACAGGGGATGTGGCGGAGGCTTCTGACGTGGCGGTGGTGAAGACAGCTAGTGTGGTGGAGACAAGCAAAGCGGGTGAAGGTGAGGATATGGGTGCTGGTGCTGGTGCTGGTACAGGTGCAGGTGCAGGTGCAGGTGCAGGTGGTGAGGTGGCGATGGGCGATGAAGACAGAGTTGATAAGCTCTGCGCCCATATTATTTGTGGTTCTTTTTTATGATGTTTTGTTTATAAACAACGTTGTGATGGAAATTCCCAATGTGGGCAGATAATTTTAGGATTTTTTAGGTGGAGGGACCATGTGTTTACATTGTGAAGCCTAAATATCCTTAGTTTCTTGTTTGACAATCTCAGTTTATTGGGTGGAGGGACCATGTGTTTACATGGCGAAGCCTAATATACTAACTTTATATAATATTTAATCTTTTGGTTTTTAATTATTTTTGAGGACATTTCAAGATATTTTGTTGAACCAATATTGGGATATATATATATATATATTGCTTTGTGCTTCAATATATTTCTGAATAAAAAATATTTCAAGGATATTTTGAATATCTGTTGATTTATTGGATTCGTAATAAGTATTAATGTTACTTACACTTTAAATAGAGTTATATTGCCTTTGGTGTGTTAAACACTTATGTTTTGTAAATATTATTATTTCCCTTAAGGTGTTTTAGAATATTTTTGCTAATAGATATTTTATAACCAAGAAATAACTAAGAAAAGTCTCTACTATCTTGATCAGGATAGTGATTATAAGTAAACTAAGAATATTGCAATAATATTTTCTAGAAATATCCGGCATATATATATATATATATATATATATATATATATATATATATATATATATATATGTATGTATTAACCTTCTAAGATTTCGTTTAGATATTTTTAAGTGAAAATGCCTATTTTCACAATAGCATATTCCCGATCAAAAATAAAGAATATTGAAGAGTTTAAGAAATAAATACCAACTCCTTGAAGTAGTAGACTCATTTCTGAAGCCTTATTTATCCCTGTTAAAATAGAATAATAATTGCATACCTCAATATCCTTAAGTATAGTGTAGGTATATGCGATATCCCGAAATATTCTTGAAAGTTTGTTCCTGCACATATTCAAGAAACAAGAAAAATTTTGACATGCCCAATATACTGGCGACAAGGCCGGTTATACTGGCGACTAAGGCCAAAGATAATGGCGACTAAGGCCGATTATACTAGCGACTAAGGCCGATTATACTAACAACTAAGCCCGGTTATACTAGCGACTAAGGCCGAAGATACTGGCGACAAGGCCGATTATACTGGCAACAAGGCCGGAGATACTGGCGACAAGGCCCTGTTGTATAGCATATGAATGATATATTTCGGAGGATCCCTGTAATAGTCTTTGAAAATGAAATTTTCAGCCACTCATGCATGTACTGGCCCCAAAATCTCCAACTACACCTGGATAATTCAGAGGATCCATGATTATAACCCTTGATAATGAAATTGTCAGCCACTCACGCGTGTATTGGTCCCATTATCTTGGATTATAACAGGATATACGTGCGCTACTGGCGAGGGTGTATGAACCCTAGTTCGTTTGAGAGACAAAAGTCCCTTGAGTTTTGATATCAGATCAAAATTTTGCAACCAGACATATAGTCTCTGCATGGGTCTTCTACATAGTTTTGATTTAAGGTCAAAACTTCGCAACCTGACATATTGTCTTTGCGGGTGTCTTGATCACGTTTTGATTTCAGGTCAAAACTTGGGCTGAGACATATAGTCTCGTATCTTCTCCATCTATACCTGCAAAACATTAAGATATTGCATGGGTGGGAATCAGGAATCCTAATACCCCTCCAATGCTTTAGTTAGTACCAAGATATATTCAAGATATGAGTGTAGAGATATTTAGCAAAATATAGGGTCATTTAAAGCAAGTATATCATATAAAGTAGGTTTTAAGAAGAATGGCATTCCATGCCCTTGGAAGAGGTTCACCTTCCATGGTGGTTAACTTATATGCCCCCTTTCCAGTCTCGGATTCGATCCTATAAGGTCCTTCTCATTTTAGGGCAAGTTTCCCATCTGATGTATTGGTGGTATTCTGAAATGTTTTTCTTAAAACCAAATCTCCAATTTGGAATCTTCTGATCCTTATATTCTTGTTATAGGATTTAGCCATCTTTTGCTGATAAGTGGCCATCCTTATCTTTGCAATATCCCTAATTTCATCGATAGTATCTATATCCTGAGATAATACTTCATTGTTAGCTTCTATAGTTTGCAGACTTGTTCTTGCGGTATGGATAATCATCTCAGTTGGGAGTACAGCTTCAGAACCAAATACTAATGAGAATGGTGTCTGACCAGTCGCATTCTTTATGGTTGTTCTATCTGCCCATAGGACAAATGGGAGTTCTTCAGCCCATTTTCCTTTCTTGGATCCCAACTTCTTTTTTAGATTGTTTATGATAATTTTATTTCTTAATTCTGCTTGACCGTTAGCTTGAGGATATACAGGTGTAGAAGTGATCATTTTTATGCCCCAGGCTTCACAGAAGTTTGTAGTTCTTTTACCAATAAACTGAAACCCATTATCGCAGGTTATTTCGGCAGGTATCCCGAATTTGGCCAGGATATTTTTCTTTATAAATGAAATTACTTCTTTTTTCTAACCTGCACGAAGGCTTCAGCTTCAATCCATTTCGAAAAATAATCGGTCATGGCAAGCATGAACACCTTTCCTCCTAGTGCTTTTGGTAGTTTAACTACTATATCCATTCCCCATTTCATGAATGGCCATGATGAGACTCTCAGATATAAAGGTTCAGCCGGTTGATGAAGAATATTACTATGTCTTTGACAAGCATCACATTTTTAGAATAAGACATTGCATCCTTTCTCATAGTAGGCCAGAAATATCCGGTTCTTAGGATTTTTGAAAATAATGCTATGCCCCTAGTGTGATTTCCATAATCTCCTTCATGAATATCTTTCATTACTTCTAGACTTTCTGGTTTTTTTCTTAACACTTTAGATATAGACCAGCTACTGATTTTCTATATAGGATATACCGAATGATTGTGTATCTGGATACTCTAGCTTTAAAAGCTCTAGAATTTGTTTCTTCATCAGGTATTTTTCCTGTTTGAAGATAATACTTGATAGGGATAATCCAGGATATTTTGTGTGTATCATCATTCTTTGGTTCAAGAATTTGATTCGAATCTTCTATGTCTATTGCTGGATTCAAGATATGTAGGATAGGGATACTGATATCATCAGAGATCCTAAGAGATGATGCGAGGTTTGCTAGTGCATCTGCTTCATCATTCTCTTCTCTAGGAACTTGCGTGATATCAAAAGTGTAAAAATATCTTACTATATCCTTGACTATCTCTAAGTATTTTGCCAGTTTGTCCCCTTTAACCATATAGGAACCATTAAACTGGTTTGCTATTAGTAAGGAGTCAACAAATACGTGGAGATTTCTTATTTTCATATCCCTAGCTAATTGAAGTCATGCTATCAAAGCTTCATATTCAGCTTCATTATTAGTTGCATGGAATTCATAATTAATCGATTGGGGTGTTATGTCCCCCTGTGGTCATTTTAGTATGATCCATAATCCTGTCCCGCTTACAATTGAGGCTCCATAGGTATATAAGGTCCATTCACCAGTATCCTCATCCAGAAGTTTGACATCCGAATCTACTTCCGGTTGAATATCACTAGTAAAATCTGCCACAAAGTCTGCTAATGCTTGAGAGTTAATTGTTGTTCTTGGTTCGTAAATTAAATCATAAGTGCTAAGATTTACTAACCATTTAGCCATTCTTCCTGATAGCTCAGGTTTCCTTATCACAGATTTAATCGGGTAATTTGTCTTAATATGTATCTTGTGTGTCTCAAAGCAATGCCTAAGTTTCGTTAAGGCCATAATTAAAGCTAGGATTAGCTTTTCGAGGTGAGAATATCTAGTCTCAGCGTCTAATAGGCTCTTACTTACATAGTATACAGGATATTGTGATCCTTGGTAATCCTTAACTAACACAACACTTACAGTAGTTCGGGATACTGCTAGGCATAGTGATAGTGGTTCACCGTCTTCCGATTTCATGAGCAGCGGTGGTGAGGATAGGTATTCTTTCAAATCCTGAAGCGCCTTCTCATGCTCTTCACCCCATTAAAACTTCTTATTCTTTTTTAGGATATCGTAAAATCCTTTGAATTTTTCAGAAGATCTTGAGATAAATCTGTTAAGTGCAGCTATCCTTCCAGTTAACATTTGCACTTCTTTTATGTTTGTTGGGGATTTCAAGTTCAGGATAGCTTGGATATGTTCTGGGCTGGCCTCTATTCCTCTCTTAGTGACCATATATCCTAAAAACTTTCCTAATCTCACTCCAAAATGACACTTTAAGTTTCATATTGTAGCGATCCAGGATATCGAATGATTCATGAGGATCCTTAAGATGATTCTTGATAACCTTTGATTTGACTACCATATCATCGATATATACCTCTATAGTGTCCCCCAGCTTATCATTAAACATCATGTTGACAAGCCTTTGATAAGTAGCTCCAGCATTCTTCAAGCCAAATGGCATTACTGTATAGCAATATATCCCTTTTGGCGTCATGAAAGCAGTGTACTCTTGATCCGAAGGCTCCATTTGGATTCACTGGAGTCCTGCTAATGCATCCGTAAAAGTCAGCATTTCATGTCCCGCTGTTTCATCTACCATTGAGTCTATGTGTGGTAATGGAAAGGGGTCCTTTAGACAAGCTTTTTTAAGATCTGTGTAATCTACACAAACCCTCCACTTTTCATTTTTCTTTTGAACCACAACTACGTTGGCTAGCCACCTTGGAAATTTTACTTCCCTAATCATCTTGGCTTTGAGAAGTTTTTCCACCTCCTCTTGGATGATTATATTCCTTTCAGGGACAAATTTCCTTCTTTTTTGGCGGATAGGTTAAAAGCTTCTATCTATTCCTAGCTTATGTGTGATTACGTCTGAGGATATCCCTGTCATATCCTCGTGTGTCCAAGCAAAGGTAGAAATTTTTGAATTCAAAAAAGAAATCAATTTCTTCTCAATATCCTCGGGGATATCAGCTCCTATGAGAACTTTGGTTTCGGGATCCTTGGGATTTAGTAGTACTTCTTTTACTTCTTTTTCCAGGGATTCATGATTATCCCTAAGGTTGCTCTTTTATTGCTATGTTGATGACAGTTTCGTTGTTACCTTCATCGAGGATGCATAACACTCCTTGGCTTCCTGCTAATCGCTGTTGATTTTCACCACTCCCCATGGTGTAAGTAGTTTGACACACTGATGGTAGGTCGAGGGACTGCCTTCATATCGTGTATATATGGTCTACCTAATACAAAAGTGTTGTATAGAATTTACTTGCTCGATATATACTGGTAGTTTAATTTCTCCAACTGTAGCTTTAGTTTCCCCGCTAAATCCAACCAGAACCAAAGTTTTAGTTGTTATCTCAGATTTAGGAATATTCATCCTTTTGAGTGTTTCCAATTGGATGATGTTCACTGAACTTCCTCCATCTATGAGTATCCAGCGGGAATGATGATTAGCAACATATAAGGTAATTACTAACCATCGTGATAAGGATCCATAATGTTTTCTCGGTCCAGTTCTTCGGGGGATATCACAGTCTCTGTGGTTAGGGTCGATGTCTTTGTTGGTCTCTCTCCATTATCCATTTTAGCCTTTTTGGCATGGCTTCTGTCTGTAGAATAAGAGGTACCACATATGTTAGATCCACCAGAGATGATATTTATTACCTTGGCTGTTTTTAGTGAGGATGACGTTCTTTTTGGGAATCCATCGGGATCTTGCTTACTTTCTTTCTTTTTGCCAAGCGGTTCCTTGAGGTGGCCCTTGCTAAGCAGGTAACTTATCTCTTTCCTCAAGGCAATACAGTCTTCTGTCACATGTCCAAAGTCTTCATGAAATGCACACCATTTGGACTTCTCTTTCACAACAAACTTCTTATCCTTAGGAGGCCATCTGGCTTTTTCTCCTAAATCCTGCTTGGCACATATTAGTTCAGGAATATCTACAGAAAAACAATAATCAGATATCCTAGGATATTCTTCATCATCTTCATCGTCATCCACATAATTGATCTTATGGTTGTCGGTTTTGTAGTATGGCTTGGGTTTGAATGACTTGTTGGTGGGCGAGTCTAGCTTCCTTTTGCCCTATCATTAGGAGGTGTTGTAGTAATCCTCTTCTGGCTTTCCTTATCTTCTTCCAACCTAATGAACCTTAATGCAAGGTCTGTACTTCATCCATATTCCTGCAAGGATTCATAACCAAGTCATCATAAAAGGGTGAGTTTCTCTGTAATCCCATCTTGAAAGCTTGGACAGCCATAGTGATGTCTAGGTTAGGGATATCTAAGGATTCCCTGCCAAACTTGTTAACATAATTCCATAGAGATTCATTGGGTCCCTGTATTATCCTGTAGAGATCACTGGTTAATCTTTCAAATGTCCTACTACATGAAAACTGATTATTAAATAAGTTAATCAAATGAGCAAATGATGTAATCAAATATGGAGGAACATTGAGTAGCCGTTTCAAGGCTGCTCCTGTTAATGTTGAACCTAATCCCTTGCTTAGGCAAGCTTCTTTCAAATGTGTAGGAATTGGATTGGTTTCCATTCTTTCCCTATACTGGGACAGATGTTCTTCCGGATCCGTAGTTCCATCATATAGGTTCATGGTAGGAGTTTGAAATCTTTTTGGGATCTCAACATCACATATAGGTGGAGCAAATCTGGATACCCTGTGAGTGATCGCTGGAACTTCCGGGATAGATTTATATACTCCTGGAACGCTTGATACCATATCCCGAAGTTCTATATTTCTTTAGCTACTTGAGGTGTAATTCATGTTTCCTGTAAAGAACCCAAGTTAGTAGTGTCAATCGGAGAATAATTGTAAGTGTTACCATTAATGGGAGTGGGAAGTGATTTTCTCAGAATAAGGAGATTATCCTGAGATATCCCAGATCTTGGGATCCTGAAGAAGTTTCGATGCTGGTTTGCATAGGAATGAAGTCCCCAGAATGATTTCTGTACATCCCTGATGTTCCAAAATCAAGAATCCTTGGAACTATTGGTGTAGTAGCTTCAACTTGCTTGTTCTTCTCAGCCTTTAAGCTTTCTATTTCTCTGAGAAGTCTTTGATTCATCCGTTGTTGATCCATCATTTGTTGTTGTACCTGTTGAAACATACTCAAAATATCATTGTTAGAAACAAGTATAGGCGCAGTAGTGGTCATTCTTGTTGAAGGAACACTTTCGGCCACAAAGGTAGCCTTCTTTCCAGAATTCTCGGACTTCTTGGTGAAAACGAGAATCTGCGAGGATACATTAGTAGTGGTAGCAGAGACCATAAATAATGCAGATGTTGATCTCGATTGTGAAGCCATTTTTCACTATATTTCTTTAGAAAACGCCTTTAAACAAGGTTTTTGTTACAAAAAACACAAGTTTGCCCCATGGTGGGCACCAAATTGTTTCCGGTAAAAATTAACAAGCTTAACTTTTAGCAATACCGAACTAGAAAAGTGGGGTATTGTGTTTTATATTCAAATATCTTAAGTATACCAAATTTGTGATCAGAATATCCCTGAGGATCCTTAGAGATAATTCAGTATATGTGACAGAAAAATAGCCGAACACACGAGATTTATACGAGGAAAATGCCTTAATCCCTTAGGATTGCCGGCATAAAACCTCTGGAGGTGACAATAGTCACTCTTCCTAGTTTATTAATATGAAAGTAATCAAAATACAATGAAAGAGCACAATATGATCGATGCTAGCAGTGCAAGTAAGCTTGTGTAGTCGCCAATAGTGTTGTGTCCTATATCGATCAATTGCCTCGGTGTTTATACAATGGAATTACAAGTAAGAAATTAACAACATTTATAAAACCGTTGCGAATATCTCGGGCACTTTCCAAATGTGGGAGGCTTGTTCAAAATAATGGCGTGAAGCCCTCCTTGTTGCCGCGTTCAATGACCAGTTAGTTAGAATTCATTTCAAGTCCTTTCAAGATTATTGCTGCTGAGCCATTTGTCAACCTACCATTTCCTGAAATCTCGCAAACAAGATTAGGAATAAACTGAGATTTTGGTTAGTCAAAAATATATCCCTAAATATCCCTGATACTGAAATATCTCGGGTAAATTTTAGCGCACAACAAAACGTAAGTGAGGTTATGTAGAACAAAACAATAACGGACGTCGTTACGTGAATATTAAATTGACGGAGTATTCGTGTGGGTGACGATTCGCACGAATATAACTGTAAGTTTAATGTTCTGAATGATGTCTAATAATTAGAAAAACAAATCAAAAAGTACATTGGTCGTCGTGTCCGTACGGGTGATGATCTGTACGTATACGCGCAAAAACCGTACGATTCAATTAAACAGTTAAATTAAACGATTTCATAATTTTAAAAATAAACAAAAGATATTTAATTAATTTACTAGGAATAACCACCTAAAATAATTTAGAAAACTTTATTTTTTTAATATCATAACGTTACGTTACGAGACAACCGAGACCGACGCTTCTACGCAAAAACTGAGCGAAACCGAACGAAACCGAACACACCCGATTGTTAAAAGTGTTCAAATGACATTAAATTTCATTTAATTCACTTCACCAACCCCACTCTCTCCCTAAACCCGTCACTCTTTCTCTCTACACTTTCTCTCACAAAGATTTAAACCCAAAATGCTCAAATCTCCACCAAATCAAGCAATTTTAGTGTCAAAACAACCACAATAACGTGTAGATCACGAGAATACGAAGAATCCGAGCCGTAAATCATTGAAAACGAGGTAAAATCGTGTTCAAATGATCGGTTTTAGGGCTTTCTCTTTTTCCGATCAGTCGGTCTTTCCAGCCGACTCCCAGCCCTCAAAACCCTTAGATTGTGCACGAAATTGGTCTAGAACGGTTTAGGAGCTTGTGGAACAATTTGGGTGGTCCAAAATCAGGAAAATGGAACAAAGAACACGCTCGGCTACAGTTCATGCGAATGAACACGAACTGATTCAGTTCAGACGAATGGAGTCTCACGACTGGCTCCATGGGCGAATGAATACCTCACTCGCATAAGCTAGACAACCGAATGAATCATTGGGAGAATGAACTCATCATTCGTCTGACTTCGAACAAATGAATGAACAAGCATGCAAAGGACCCATTCGTGAAGCTTCATTCGTGTGACTCTTTAGTCATATGATACCCATTCGCATTGCAACCCATTCGCCCACAAATTTGAGGTTTCAATCGTAAGAACAATACTCATTCGTACCACAGTCTCACTCGCCCAGAAACTTCAAAGAACAACCGTAGACTAAGGTTTTTTGATTATTCACATTGGGTCAATGACATAATAAGTAACTATGGATTAGAAAGAACTAGACGCACTAAGTGAGATCAAGGGAGATTCAAAGAACTAACTAAGGATGGGAAGTGTTGGCCTTATTGCCCACACCCAACATGGCGGAAACGTCGGGATGCCACGAGGGATGTGTAGATTGTTCAAAAGCTCGTGGGCATTTAAATCAAATCATCATATAACATTGAATCAACCAAATTAATTACACAAAAATCATGTTCATCATGAAATAGTTACAACAATTACAAAAGAGATTTAGCTATCTAACTAAATTCTAATCGCCAGATATTTAGTTATTTAGCTAAGTCCAAGATCCTGTATGATGATGTCCAAAAAATGAGAGACCATCCTCCTCATCCTACTTAGCTTCATCACCTGAAACATGTAAGAAATCAAGTGTCAACTACTAAGTAGTTGGTGAGTAATCATAAGTTTTTATACTTAAAAGGTTTTATAAAATGAATTTAAAAGTTTTAGTTTAAAATGGTTTTATAAAAGGTTTAGATAAAATGAGTATAAAGACTTATAGTTTATCCGAGAAGATCCACAAGAGTACCTGTATGAGATAATCCAACACACATCCACCAATTCAACAAATCAAACATTCAATCAACACATAACCACATATCAATCAAGTCATAGTCAATCATAGACAATCATTCACATAATCAAACAATCAATCTCAACATCAGTAATCTCAAATATTATCTATGACTATACATGAATATTATGTAATTTACATAAGTTAAAAACATGATCCATTGAGTGGAAGCTATCCACGTGGCAATACATGAACCCAATGCAATTAACCAAGGTCAAAGGCAATGTTTCACGAAGTTGTGATAATCCAAGTGACGATACATGTAATCCTTGTTATTGACTGAAGTCAATGACAATGTTACACAAATATATGCATATAAGTGATAATCCATAAGTAATGATAATTCTAAAAGGTGAATATCATATTGATAAACAGGTATTATCCTTGTGTTATCAAAATAATATTTGAATTTGGTATACATGCTTCACCTCCGAGTTTTAAAACAAAACAGTTTAAAGAAAAGGAGGTTATGAGAACCCACCTGAGTCCTTAGAATTAACGTGAATGCGCGCTCGCGTAAGAGAATCCGAACAACTCAATCAACATGTAATTGTCGTGTAATCCGTATTCATAAGTATCCGAGGGTGTTTATCATTACTTTTCATAACTGCTAATCTTTTATTTATTATTTGTGAGTCTCACTTAGGTTTGTTATCTGATTCATATCAATAACCCTTAGGGTTTACTATTCTCACTTTAGGAATTAATACGACATTTGTTAGTTAAATCAACAAATTTTATCCTGCCTTAGTGAAATGTAAAGTTATATGTGTTCTTAGAGGTTGAAACCTTAAACCCAATGTATCCACATTCCATAAGTTGCATGCATGCATGTTTAATTAACCTATTCCCATAATCTAAGTTACAAAACTCCAATTTAAATTTAGGAAAATAATACTTAGATTACTTTAGGCAAAGTACACCATAATCAACCTCAAAGTGTTTATCATCATAAAAGAATAATAAGGATTCTTCTTGTTCATGCATGCATGGCTAGGTCCAAGAGAACCCTAGGGTTCGACCACGATCAAGACCTTGGGCTGACCCAAGTTTGGCTGGGTCAATACCAGCCTTAGGTTCGTAGCTCCCATGCACTCGTGCCCAAGGGTTCGCTGCTATGGAAATATTATAATAGCCCTAAGGTTCGGTAAGATGGTTTAGCTCTATCAAGGCTCGGCACATGCTGCGGTCCATGTAGGGTTCGGCTAAGCCTGAAGGTTTGTTGGCTTGCACATAGGTTCGTTGCATATAGGAAGGTTCGGCCAAGGGTATAAATCAATGACCATAGGTTCGGTCGCCTTGGGTTCGTGGCTTCAACAGGTGGGTTCGCCACCTTGCTAGGTTCGTTCAAGGGTTCACAGTCCCTAGGGTTCAGCTGAGTCAACGCACATGGCCTAGGTTCGGTTAACTTGCAGGGTTTGGCCATCAGAAGAGGTTCGTGACTCTAGGGGTTCGCCAGACCCAAACCTTGCTGCCTAAGGTTCGCGTGGGAAGAGGTTCGTCGCCAAGGGTTCGTCTGTGTGTACAAAGGTTCGGCGATTAGGGTTTTTTTTTCAGGGCTATGTCCACGAACCCTATAGGTTCGGCCCATCCCAGCACGTGAATGCAGGTTCGTCGACCTGCTTCAGTCATCACCGAAACCTATTGCTATTATTCCGAGCATCCTTCATGGTGACTTGTTACAGCCGTTACCCTAGCCTCTATACTACTCGAGTTAATGATTTTAAGTGATAATTTCGGATTATACAAACCAAATATATACCCAATCATCTTAGAGAGAGAAACCGAAATAAAATACAAGATCTACCTTCTAAACTCGACCAATAGCTTGAATCTTCGTGGTCCTCTTGTACTCCTTGATCATACAAATGTTTAGGAACGAAAATCACTCAAATTGGTTGAGATTTGAGTGAGAATGGTTAGAGAGAAGATAGTGAGAGAGGATGGAGACGAATTTTTAGTCTTGAGAGAGAAAGTGGATGGTGAGAATGAGGAGGATGAAGTGGTTCATCCTTATTATACTCCGGTCGATCCCCGCGTGCTCGGTCTCGTTTTTATCGCGATAACTCCCGTTAATTGTTCGGTTTTCATCTTGAAATACTTTTAAGCATAAAACATTCAATTATATTATTTTCGTTTTAGATAAATAGTTTTTCAATTAAAATCGTTTAAATAAAAGATCACCATTTATTTTAGTTAAATCAATTATTTAAATAATTAATCTATTCGAATTCCTTTTATGTTGTGATTCCTAATAAACTTTTTAAGTTTCCATTTATTAATTTAATATCATAATTAATTATTTTATTATCTCGTCGAAACGCGTTACTCGCGTACATATCCGTAAAGATCGTCACCTTTGCGAATCCAACACTCGTACCGTATTTCGATTCGATTTACTGTTTATGGAATATCGTTTCAGAATATCATTCTTAACAATTATATTCGTGTGAATCGTCACCCACGCGAATATAGCTATTAAGTTAATATTTCTAAATTAATATTCGCGTTTAAGTCATATTCGTAACCTCACCATCGCGTAAGTAATTCCCGTTATTTTATTAACTTTAATATTATAATTCCCAATCCAAAACCCACTAAACTCTAGTCACTGACACATCCATGATAGACCGAAATATGCATACGTATAGGGCATATGCAGAGGTAGATCGCAACCTCCTCTACACCGTCCCACCGCTATTTCGATAAACCATGACCATGTGTCCTTGACTACATTTAGCAACCATACTAACAACTAACTCCATACTCCTTTCCAATTCAAACCAATAATCATATATGTGAATTTATCTGCGCTAAACTCTCTGGTTCTGTTTAGTTGAGTTACAACTAAACTTCCCATGGTTTACGCGTATAATATGTTCTAAACATGTATACCAGTAACAGTGATAATCATCAAATAATGTGTCAATATTAATAATTACAAAATCTCATGTCGTAACAGTACAATCGTACGGATGTACGGATGTATGGACGACCGGAAGTACAGTGATGTTACACAACACTTAGTCAATTCACTACATGGTTGATTAGCTAAGGATGATCTAATTGAGTAACTTTAGTTGATAACCAATTCAAGAGTGAACAAGAATCAATGTGACTATCAAAGAACTATCGAAGGACTTGAAGTTAATCTAATTAGGTTAACTCAAGTTCTAACATGTTTAAATTGTAATTTTTATAAAATATCTAGACTTTTATTAAAAATGTAATGATTTATAACATGTAACTGTAGTTTTATAAAGATTATCATAACCTGTTTTATTAAAGTATGATAAGGTAAATTAAAGAGATTTATCAAAATAAATATAACTTTTGTACTTTAATTAAGGTTTTAGCAAATGATGATTTATTTAAATAATCATATCTTTAAACATCATAAACATTATGCGAATAAGGTTAAGTCATAAATGGAACAAGGGATAAAGGGTCAAATAGGGTAAGCAACTTAAAATAACTAGAGAGAATCATAGTAATAAACTAGTAAGTCTTAGGACACGTAGTTACACACTGAGACCGAAACCCTATATACGTTAACTACAAATACTTATAACATCCGAATCATAATAAAATCGAATCAGGTGTTGAAGATACATAGCTTACAAGGAACGAGCGCGCATATCTTAGCAGGGGTGATTCATAAGAACAAAAACACAGTTGAGTTCATTGCCCCTTTTCTAAAAATTTTTGTTTTATAAACGCGGGGCTGAGAAGCATGCGTAAATTATTTTCTTTGGATTATATTTTAATTAAATGCTTTTAAATTCTATATGTTTTGTATATATGAATGATACTCTAGATCATGTCTAGGTAAAATTTTATGCAGGTTTTATTAAGATTATCTATTTATAATCTAAGTGGATATTTGTGCTAAACTAAACATTTTGACGAATCAAACGAAACTATTTTGACGAAACAAGTGCGTTGTAACATTAATGAAATTTGTAACAAACCATTTTATTTATTAAATAATATATGACGTCATATATATGAGAAAAGCTACATTAAACATAACTTAATATACAATTATATATGTATAATTAATTATAAACAAGTCAAAGAAATAAAATCAAAACTCACTCTTAAATTTTAAACTATTGTTTATAATGATAAGTTTTTAAAAAAAAAATTAAATTAGAAATTAATTGTAAATAAATAACTTAAACAAATAAATAAATCTTTATAAAACTTTAATCACAAAAACATTTTATAAAATAAATAAAACATTTATAAACTTACAATACATCAAAATATATTAATTTTTATAAGCTTTAAATAAATTATACAAATTAAAAAGGAGTAATACAAGTTAAAGGGTGAAAATTGCCAACTTTGAAACTAAACTTAACAAAGAAACCCAGAGGGACCACAATTGCCAAAGTCCCAAAGATCCTCTCCCTTTTACCCGTTCTGTGACACCCGGCAATTTCAGGTAAATTGCAACTCTTATATTTTTTACATTTCACATTCATACTTGTTGCATTTCATTTAATTATGTTTAATTAGATGAGTTGAACACAAACAACTACAAAACGATAGTTCGAGGAACTATCGAATCATACATTGCACATTGGTTTTGGAAACCAAGTGTGGCAACCACAACACTAACACAAAACAATAATTCGGGGAATTATTGAATTGTGCATCACACGTTGATTTGGATTAATCAAGCGTGCAAACACTTCGTTAGACACGAACACACACTATTGAAGATAATTCGAGGAATTATCGAAACACACACACGAGTCTCACGAACGTTGGTGATCAATCAAACTTATATGTTATTACATGATTATGTGCTAAACATATGTTAGGTGTTTAGGATAAACGTTAGGAATCGAGTACGAGCGAAATCGTATCAACGAAATCGAAAAACAATGAAGTTGGCCCGTCGCGGTACGCGATACCCCCTTCTGCGAAAATCTTCGCGGTACGCGAAGCAAACCGGGAGTCGAGACTCCCGAATTCCATCGCGGTACCCGGCAGACAATTTTGATCGGCCTCCGCGGTACGCGAAGGCCATGCAGATCAAAATTCTTTTAAATACAAACCCATATCATTTCAGTCGGATTCCTTCACCATTTCCTCCGATTTCTCTCATCTTTCAGCGACCAAATCACCTGAAATCAGCCCTTAAACCTCTGTCAAACATCCCCTAAGCCACATCCTTGTATCCTTGGAGTGATTTGGAGACATTGGAGCACCAAGGAGAAGTAGTGGAAGCCACCAACAAGCCAAGAACTTAACACCAGCCTTCATCCAAGCTTCCAGAGCCTGTTCTACCACGAAATTAAGCTCCTAAGGTAGTCTCATATGTTTATCTTTGGTTAGATTATACATGCAAAGGATTAAAACCCACATGCAACTCCATAAGGTTATTGTGCACAAAATCGTTGGTGATTTGTTGAATAGATGATTATGGATTACTGATTTTAATGTTTAGAAATGTTGGAATTGAGTTTTGGTTAAGTTAGGTTTGATTTGATGATGATTTGGACCAACTTGCCATAAAAGGAAACTTTTATGTGCAAGTCTTGGATTTGTAATGATCTAGACATGTTAGACATGTCTAGATGTTGTTAAATGTGTATTGGAGTATATAGAAACGCTTTGGGATATTTGATTTTTGTCAAAAATATGGTTTTGTGTAACTTACTATAAAAGGAAACTTTATTTGGGCAAAACGGCACAAACATGGATTTATGCGAAAACGACATGTTCTAAGGGTTTAAATGTATTTTATAAACATCTTGGAAGTTAGTACTTTTATGAAATGGGATTTCATAACTACACTTTCCTAAATTGGAAACTTTCTAAAAATGGTAACTTATGTGATTAGAGTCATAGGATGCATTTTGGTGTCTTATGTGTATTAAAACACGTAAACACAATAATCATGTCACCAACGATTCATCGAGTCTCACTAGTTAACACACACACTCGGTAGAGCACACCGACACTTGGAGTTGTATGGATTACAACGCACCACAAAACACATACTCACACCTATATGGTTATAGGTGCATACTAGCAGGTGCTAGCTTTCGCAGACGTGAACACTCACACATACCGGAACTACTAACAGGTGAGTTCACGGCCCCTTTTTACATTTTCTACCTTTGGGGGAGAAAACATTGCATACAACTATTTTTGAACAACTTACACACTTTTGGTTATTTTTGTACATGCTAATATCGTATATGCATATGTGTGGCATTCATCCACAAAACTGGTAAGTCCTCATTACACACACCTCGAACCGTTAATAGCGCGTTGCGCTCAGCGTGGTAATTCTGAATAGTACTATTTGGGCCTGACAAGCCCCACTGTTGCGAGCCGTATGGCCACCCCGACTGGAGGTCGGAACAGTGCATAATTGACCAAACAACATTTGCCATATCTTGGATGGATATGGCGGGAGGCAGCATGTTAGCTTCGGTTGCGAACCCGCATATGATATAAAACATATTGACTAGCTATCAATTGATATTGCATTGTATTGAAAAATAGACCTGCAAACTTTACTTTAAACATTTTGATGTTTACTGCTGATTACAAACCTGTGCTCTCACCAACCATTGTGTTGACCTTTTACTCGCATGTTTTCTCAGGTAACTAAGGCACGCGCACCAGGAATAGGATGCTAGGCCGGAGTCGCATGCATCTGTTTAAGTGTCTTAGTTTATCAAACATTTATTACCATTTGGTTGTTATGTAATGTTAATCAGCTTAAATCGCTTCCGCAACTATTGTCACGTATCGCTTTGAAAACCATTTTGATTTAACGCTTCCGCAACTATGAATGATTAAACTGTTTTGTTAATTTATACTTCACTTCCGCAAATCTGATATTACTAAACTGTTTTATCCAAATTATTGGATGTACGTACGAAATCAGACATATAGGTCTCGCATGTTGTGTGACCGGAGACTGCGATCCTGACAATCTGCCGCCGCTCGCGCCCCGGAAGGGACGGGATTTCTCGGGGTACGACAGATTGGTATCAGAGCCCTCCGGTTATTGCGAATCAGGTTTGCATTTAGTGAACTTAGTCTATAACCACTAGTCTCCACACAACACATAGTGCTTAGTATTGTAGTACTTGCACACACGTTACATCTTTTATGCATGACGTTCGTCACTGCACGTGACCACCCATGACGGGGAAGAGCCGATAGCTCTACACGTTCTTTACAGTACCTACCGCACACACTACATTAGTCATTAGACAAACACTAACACGTATTCTCGCTATGAAGATCATGGCTGGAAGACGTGGAGGACGCAGGAATGCAGGCGGACGAGGAAACATCAACCTTACCGCAGCTGAACTGAACGCGCTCATCAACGAGCGAGTCGAGGAGGTACTTGCTGCACGGGAAGCTGCCTGAAATCAAAACCCACTGAACCAAGGTGATGAATCTGTTCATATTCACCTTGCACTACAAACACTTGCTTCCAATCCAACACGTCTACCCGATGCCTAACCCAACTCTACTCTTTGCATATTTCAGGAACAAATCCTAACCCTCCTCTCTGTACGTTCAAGATGTTCCTGGATTGCAAACCCCATTCGTTCAGCGGCACTGAGGGAGCTGTTGGGCTATTACGCTGGATTGAGAAGGCGGAATCAGCCTTCGCCATGAGCAACTGCAGGAACGAGGACAGGGTCAAGTTCGCTGCAGGGACGTTCGAGGGAGCTGCCCTCACTTGGTGGAACGCCAATGTTCAGAACCTAGGGCTTGATGCAGCCAACTCACTGCCTTGGGATAATTTTAAACAAATGTTGAACCGCGAATATTGCCCTCGTGGTGAGGTGCAGAAACTTGAGACGGAGTTCTGGAACCACAAAATGATAGGTTCTGAGGTTGAGGCCTACACTGCCAGGTCTTATGAACTGGCAAACCTGTGCCCGGAGATGGCAACCCCACCCTTCAAACATATAGAGAAATATATCGATGGATTGCCACCTCAAATCCAGGGAATGGTACTCTCTGCTGACCCCATTACCATGCAACAAGCCGTGCGACTTACCCACAAACTCACTGACTCGGCGGTTGCACAAGGACTCTTACCACCACGTGGTGCTGTGACCACAACCAACGACAAGGGCAAACGGAAATGGGATGACACCCTGAACAAACCAACCACTCTCCAACCACCACCACAGCAACGTAAGTTTGGATCAACCCAAGCTTATGCCCCACCCATTCCAACCACCCAGAGCCAAGGAGGTTATGCTGGAAAACACCCCAAATGCCACAAGTGCAACTTTCATCATGCACCGGGTCAATGTGGCCGTTTCCAATGCCAGCGCTGCGGAAAAGGGGGACATGCAGCCAAAGACTGCAGGGGTGAACTAATGACAAAAACCCCGCAACAGCCACAACAACAACAACAACTTGAAGCGCCGAAGGGTTGCTTCGAATGCGAGAAACCAGGGCACTTCAAGAAGGATTGCCCGCACCTGAAAAACAACCACCAACAGAACAACAACAATGGGAACAATGGCACGAGGGGACGAGCCTTCGTGATTGGGGCCAAGGAGGCCAGGAGGGATCCCAACCTTGCAACCGGTACGTATCTCTTAAACGATAATTATGCTACTGTATTGTTTGATACTGGAGCTGAGAAAAGCTTTATATCTAAAGACTTTAGTGAGATACTTGCCATAACCCCAACACCCTTAGAGGTTGAATACACGGTAGAGCTAGCTGATGGTAAATTGATTGTAACTAAGCACATTCTGAGAGAATGCACACTAGAGCTAGCTAACCACAAATTTAAGATTGATCTCATGCCAGTTACACTAGGCAGTTTTGATGTCGTAGTGGGCATGGATTGGTTGTCTGAAAACCAGGCTGAAATCATTTGCCACGACAAGGTCGTGCGCATACCCCTCCCTAGCGGAGAAACTCTAGACATCAAGGGTGAAAGGAGTGACACTCCTCTGAACATCATCTCGTGCATGAAAGCTCACAAATGCTTACGAAAGGGATACACATCCATCTTGGCACTCATCACTGACAAGACTGAAGAGGAGAAGAGAATCGAAGACATCCCAGTCGTATGCGACTATCCCGACGTATTCCCGGAGGATCTACCAGGACTTCCACCACCTCGACAAGTGGAGTTCCGCATAGACCTTGTGCCGGGAGCAGCACCTATTGCACGAGCACCATATCGACTTGCACCTTCGGAGATGCAGGAACTGTCCAACCAACTGCAAGAGCTGTTGGACAAAGGTTTCATTAGACCAAGTTTTCACCCTGGGGAGCTCCGGTCTTGTTTGTAAAGAAGAAAGATGGCACTTTTCGCATGTGCATTGATTATCGGGAATTGAACAAAGTAACAATCAAGAATCGTTACCCCTTACCTCGGATCGATGATCTGTTCGATCAACTACAAGGATCAAGTTACTACTCTAAGATCGATCTGCGATCTGGGTACCATCAGTTGAAAATTCAGGAGGAAGATATCCCCAAGACTGCATTTCGCACTCGGTATGGCCATTACGAGTTCTTGGTTATGCCGTTTGGGCTGACAAACGCACCCGCAGTATTCATGGACCTCATGAATAGAGTGTGCAAACCATACCTTGACAAGTTTATCATTGTTTTCATTGATGATATACTTATTTACTCCAAAACTCAGGAAGAACACAAAGAGCATCTGCAATTGGCTCTTGAACTGCTACGGAAAGAGAAGCTGTACGCTAAACTCTCAAAATGCGACTTCTGGATTCGAGAAGTCCAATTCTTGGGACATGTTGTTAATGAACAAGGGATTCATGTGGATAAATCTAAGATAGAGGCAATCAAGAACTGGGAAGCACCGAAGACCCCAACTGAGGTGCGACAATTCCTAGGATTGGCCGGCTATTATCGACGATTTATCGAAGGATTTTCGAAGATAGCCCAACCCCTTACAGCCTTAACTCATAAGGACAAGAAGTATCTCTGGACTGACAAACAACAAGCTGCATTCCAACTTCTCAAGCAGAAGCTCTGTAGTGCACCTATCTTATCACTTCCTGATGGAACGGATGACTTCGTAGTATATTGCGATGCCTCGATACAAGGACTCGGCTGTGTGCTAATGCAGCGGGAGAAGGTAATCGCATATGCTTCTCGACAACTGAAAGTCCACTAGAAGAACTACACCACCCACGACTTGGAACTTGGAGCCGTGGTATTTGCACTCAAAATCTGGAGACACTACCTGTATGGTACAGAGTGTACGATATACACCGATCACAAGAGTCTCCAACATATATTCGAGCAGAAGGAACTGAACATGCGACAACGTCGCTGGCTCGAACTCCTAAATGACTATGAGTGTGCTATCAAGTATCACCCAGGGAAGGCCAATGTAGTGGCCGATGCCCTAAGCCGGAAAAACACATCGAAACCCAAGAGGGTACGAGCGTTACAACTCACCATTCTTCCCAACCTCCCTGAGCAGATACGCAATGCCCAGGTGAAGGCACTTAAACCTGAAAATCTAGCGACAGAATCGCTGAGGGGAATGGAGCAACAACTTACGGAAAAAGCCGATGGCTTACAATATTTCATGGAACGCGTTTGGGTTCCACGCCACGGAAACCTACGAGACCTTGTGATGGACGAGGCTCATAAATCCCGATATTCCATTCACCCTGGATCTGATAAGATGTATCATGATCTGAAGATACTTTACTGGTGGCCGCACATGAAAGCCGGCATCGCTACCTACGTGGGCAAATGCTTGACTTGTGCAAAAGTTAAGATCGAGTACCAGAAACCCTCTGGATTACTCACACAGCCCGAGATCCCCATGTGGAAATGGGAACAGATATCCATGGATTTCATCACCAAATTACCCCGTACTCCTAGTGGATGTGACACTATCTGGGTAATTGTTGATCGACTGACTAAGTCAGCACATTTCCTCGCGATCAAGGAAAATGACAAGATGGAAAAACTAGCCAGAATCTATGTCAAGGAAGTGGTCTCGCGACATGGAGTGCCAATCTCCATTATTTCATATCGAGACGCCAGATTCACTTCTAACTTCTGGAAATCATTGCAAAAGTCACTTGGCACACGGTTGGATATGAGTACAGCATACCACCCACAAACTGATGGCCAGAGTGAACGCACGATACAAACCCTTGAAGATATGCTACGAGCATGCGTAGTGGATTTTGGAAATAGTTGGGAAACTCACCTGCCATTGGTGGAGTTTTCCTACAACAACAGTTACCACACAAGCATCAAAGCAGCTCCTTTTGAGGCACTCTATGGCAGGAAATGCCGATCACCCATCTGTTGGGCGGAAGTGAGCGACAGTCAGCTCACAGGCCCGGAACTTGTGCATGAAACAACCGAGAAAATCGTGCAAATCAGAAATCACATGGCAGCAGCTCGCGATCGTCAAAAGAGCTATGCCGACAAACGTCGTAAACCTCTGGAATTTCAGGTAGGAGACAAAGTCCTTCTGAAAGTTTCACCATGGAAAGGCGTCATTCGTTTCGGTAAACGAGGCAAACTAAACCCACGGTATATTGGACCCTTCGAGATCCTGAAAAGGATTGGTCCAGTGGCATACCAACTCAACCTACCAACCGAACTCGACGGAGTTCACAACGTCTTTCATGTCTCGAACCTGAAGAAATGCTTATCAGATGAGACACTTATGGTTCCACTGGATGAAATCCAGGTGGATGAACAACTACGGTTCGTGGAAGAGCCGGTGGAAATCATGGACCGTGAGGTCAAACAACTCAAACAGAGTAAGATTCCTATTGTTAAAGTTCGATGGAACTCGAAACGCGGACCTGAATTCACATGGGAACGTGAAGATCAGATGATGCGCAAATATCCCCACCTCTTCAAACAGACAACGTCGAATGTCGACAACAACGAATAAATTTCGGGACGAAATTCCTTTCAACAAGGGGATGATGTGACAACCAGAAAATTTTTGTTTCTCAAACACTCTTGCTTCTCAAACATCACCGACAGCAACCAAATTTCGGGACGAAATT
This sequence comes from Mikania micrantha, assembly GCA_009363875.1. Lineage (NCBI taxonomy): Eukaryota > Viridiplantae > Streptophyta > Magnoliopsida > Asterales > Asteraceae > Mikania > Mikania micrantha. The sequence goes on from CM018689.1 coordinate 2,441,106, forward strand.
TCTTTCAACAAGGGGATGATGTGACACCCGGCAATTTCAGGTAAATTGCAACTCTTATATTCTTTACATTTCACATTCATACTTGTTGCATTTCATTTAATTATGTTTAATTAGATGAGTTGAACACAAACAACTACAAAACGATAGTTCGAGGAACTATCGAATCATACATTGCACATTGGTTTTGGAAACCAAGTGTGGCAACCACAACACTAACACAAAACAATAATTCGGGGAATTATTGAATTGTGCATCACACGTTGATTTGGATTAATCAAGCGTGCAAACACTTCGTTAGACACGAACACACACTATTGAAGATAATTCGAGGAATTATCGAAACACACACACGAGTCTCACGAACGTTGGTGATCAATCAAACTTATATGTTATTACATGATTATGTGCTAAACATATGTTAGGTGTTTAGGATAAACGTTAGGAATCGAGTACGAGCGAAATCGTATCAACGAAATCGAAAAACAATGAAGTTGGCCCGTCGCGGTACGCGAAGCAAACCGGGAGTCGAGACTCCCGAATTCCATCGCGGTACGCGGCAGACAATTTTGATCGACCTCCGCGGTACGCGAAGGCCATGCAGATCAAAATTCTTTTAAATACAAACCCATATCATTTCAGTCGGATTCCTTCACCATTTCCTCCGATTTCTCTCATCTTTCAGCGACCAAATCACCTGAAATCAGCCCTTAAACCTCTGTCAAACATCCCCTAAGCCACATCCTTGTATCCTTGGAGTGATTTGGAGACATTGGAGCACCAAGGAGAAGTAGTGGAAGCCACCAACAAGCCAAGAACTTAACACCAGCCTTCATCCAAGCTTCCAGAGCCTGTTCTACCACGAAATTAAGCTCCTAAGGTAGTCTCATATGTTTATCTTTGGTTAGATTATACATGCAAAGGATTAAAACCCACATGCAACTCCATAAGGTTATTGTGCACAAAATCGTTGGTGATTTGTTGAATAGATGATTATGGATTACTGATTTTAATGTTTAGAAATGTTGGAATTGAGTTTTGGTTAAGTTAGGTTTGATTTGATGATGATTTGGACCAACTTGCCATAAAAGGAAACTTTTATGTGCAAGTCTTGGATTTGTAATGATCTAGACATGTTAGACATGTCTAGATGTTGTTAAATGTGTATTGGAGTATATAGAAACGCTTTGGGATATTTGATTTTTGTCAAAAATATGGTTTTGTGTAAACTTACTATAAAAGGAAACTTTATTTGGGCAAAACGGCACAAACATGGATTTATGCAAAAACAACATGTTCTAAGGGTTTAAATGTATTTTATAAACATCTTGGAAGTTAGTACTTTTATGAAATGGGATTTCATAACTACACTTTCCTAAATTGGAAACTTTCTAAAAATGGTAACTTATGTGATTAGAGTCATAGGATGCATTTTGGTGTCTTATGTGTATTAAAACACGTAAACACAATAATCGTGTCACCAACGATTCATCGAGTCTCACTAGTTAACACACACACTCGGTAGAGCACACCGACACTTGGAGTTGTATGGATTACAACGCACCACAAAACACATACTCACACCTATATGGTTATAGGTGCATACTAGCAGGTGCTAGCTTTCGCAGACGCGAACACTCACACATACCGGAACTACTAACAGGTGAGTTCACGGCCCCTTTTTACATTTTCTACCTTTGGGGGAGAAAACATTGCATACAACTATTTTTGAACAACTTACACACTTTTGGTTATTTTTGTACATGCTAATATCGTATATGCATATGTGTGGCATTCATCCACAAAACTGGTAAGTCCTCATTACACACACCTCGAACCGTTAATAGCGCGTTGCGCTCAGCGTGGTAATTCTGAATAGTACTATTTGGGCCTGACAAGCCCCACTGTTGCGAGCCGTATGGCCACCCCGACTGGAGGTCGGAACAGTGCATAATTGACCAAACAACATTTGCCATATCTTGGATGGATATGGCGGGAGGCAGCATGTTAGCTTCGGTTGCGAACCCGCATATGATATAAAACATATTGACTAGCTATCAATTGATATTGCATTGTATTGAAAAATAGACCTACAAACTTTACTTTAAACATTTTGATGTTTACTGCTGATTACAAACCTGTGCTCTCACCAACCATTGTGTTGACCTTTTACTCGCATGTTTTCTCAGGTAACTAAGGCACGCGCACCAGGAATAGGATGCTAGGCCGGAGTCGCATGCATCTGTTTAAGTGTCTTAGTTTATCAAACATTATTACCATTTGGTTGTTATGTAATGTTAATCAGCTTAAATCGCTTCCGCAACTATTGTCACGTATCGCTTTGAAAACCATTTTGATTTAACGCTTCCGCAACTATGAATGATTAAACTGTTTTGTTAATTTATACTTCACTTCCGCAACTCTGATATTACTAAACTGTTTTATCCAAATTATTGGATGTACGTACGAAATCAGACATATAGGTCTCGCATGTTGTGTGACCGGAGACTGCGATCCTGACAATCTGCCGCCGCTCGCGCCCTGGAAGGGACGGGATTTCTCGGGGTACGACACGTTCAAACTCCCAAACCCGTCTTCGACCCATGCTCGACCTGAATACCTCATTCAAACGATTATAGCTGTTAACAGCTTGATTAGAACCAAATAAGGCAAGGATATAGACGCGTATACAATCTCAATCAGCCATTATGAACGATTAAAAGCTAACAAACGTGATTTGGTTACCAAAACTACGAACATACGACCGGAAATGAGATCTCATCCTAACTTATATAAAATCCAAATTAATCGAACACACATATGCATTGGACACTCACGACACTTTCTGTGCAGACGGGATCAACTCGTACACACGATTATTCTCGAATCAAGCAGCGTGAAGCCTCGGTGCGTTCATTGTCTGATCTACAGTCGGTTTCTATCAAAACAAAATTCAAGGCAGGTGATTCATACACCCTTAGCTTCGTTATTCGATCTAGAACAATAACCCCATCATTCTGATTTCGATCGGGAAACCATTCGATCGAATTGACACGAAAAAGGAACTAGGGCTCGAATGAATTATAAACTGATTTGGGGTTTTAGACTTTAGACATGTTAAAATTAATTTTAACTGAGTTCCTTCGCGACTTAGGCCATGGTTCAACCGGTTAACACACATGAGTTCGGAGCAATGGGTCGCGGGTTCGAACCGGCTTAGCACCGGTTTTGGACCAGATTTTAGTAATATTTTTATAACTATTAATCTGTAATTATTTTTTCAAATTTTGTTTTTACAGAAAGTTTTTATAAACAAATTTTTATAATTTTTATAAAGGAAAAAAATTCTTCTGGTTAATATATGTATATATATATACATATATAATGAAATAAATAAATCATTTGTATAAATGTTATTTCAATTGATTGAATACATAATATATATTTAATTTTTTTATACAACTAATATATATATATATATATATATATATATATACACATATACACATATAGGGAAGGGATCATATAATAACCCTTTCTTATAGCGTTAACCCGTTAACTCGGGCATTTTTTTGCCCAAATCTTTGAAGAAAAAATTTTCATGGCCTTTATTATACATAAATAGGGGGTTTCTGTTTTGTTTTTTTTCTAATTCATCACCGTTTATAATTTAAATCAAGTGTAAGTTTAAGTTACACTATCTGATGTAAGTAAGTGTAAGCAACCTACACTTACTTACATTTTGTTTTAATTTCTAAACGACGATGAATTAGCAAAAACACAAAAAAGAAACCCCCCTATTTATGTATAATAAAGACCATGAAAAATTTTTTCAAAGATTCGGACAAAAAATGCCCGGGTTAATGCTATAAGGGAGGGTTAACAATGGAACCATCTCCTACACACACACACACACATATATATATGTATGTACAAAACAAAAAATCTTTAAAGATAACTTACATATATTTTAAGAAGTTTTACAAATAATACATAATTAATATTTAAATATATTATACAACATCTAAACATTTTATTAAATAACTATATACACGATTAAAGTCTATTTTATCGTTCTCCTTATGTTGTTTTTTTTTTTTTTTTGCAAACTTAACATACAAATGATTTGTCGATATGATTAAACTTTATTATTATTATTTTATATATACATATATATAGATATATATATATATACACACAAACAAGAACATTTTTAAAACCTTTGTTCTAATAAAAAAATAATTAAACATCTACTTTATAATATTAAACTTATCTAATAAACCAAACACAAAAATAATTATAATAATAATAATAATAATAATAATAATAATAATAATAATAAATCTTTTAATGATTAGTTGATCTTTGCAATGTTTTAGAAACTTAAAAACATTGAATGTTTCACATTTTTAAGAATTTCAACTTTAGGAATTTTAACTAAAAGATTTAAATGTTAACTTTTACAATAAAAATCAAGTGAGATTTATTTGTTACTTTAAACAAAAAAATTGCTATATATTCAAACTATACCATAACAAAACCAAACTAGATGATCTATATAAACTTAGGTATTCCTTAGAAGCCATGATCACTTGAACTTATATATCGTGAACTATATAGGTTGGTATTGAACTTGTTGGACAACTTGAGCTACTAGTTGGTTATTTATAGAAAAGCTATCAAACTCATCAAAAAGTGAGTCCTCATAGCCCCTGTTTTACTTGTTTTGAACTTTTGGGGTGAAACATGTTATGTTGAACTTAACTTATCTCTAAACCATGTGAACTTAGCTTAAATGGCCTTAGTTGTTTGAACTTATCTTTTGAACTTAACTATTGAACTTGTCTTTTGAACTTAACTATTGAACATTGCATTGATCATAACTTATCTATTGGTAGCAATAATGGATCCATTGGATTGACCACCCACCCAGGATGGGTTTTTCCAATGGGGGAAAACTCGCGGTGATTGTTCCCTATTGGTCAAACTTAACTATCTGATCTAATGCTTGTTTATCTTACAATCTTTGTGCATTTAGCTTGGTTATCACATGTGTTAACTTATCTATTACTAGACTATTTTGCTATATGATCAAACCTATAAAACTCACCAACTATTCATAGTTGACACTTGATTTTAAACATGTTTCAGGTAAGGATGCCAATTTATTGAGCTTGGATTAGAGTTATTTATGTTTAATGTTTAGAATTCAATGGATGTAATAGATAGGGTTTAAATTTTAAACAATGTATTGAATGATGGAATTTAATGATGAATAGAATGATATGTTTGAATTATTTACAATTATATATCTTGTGCTATGAACAATCTACACTTCGTGCCGCCCTGATGTTTCCGCCATCGGTCGGGGTGTTACATTCGTGAGTTCAACGAATCAAACAAAACTATTTCAACGAAACTATTATTCGATGTTCAACGAACCAATTATTCAATGTTCAAAGAATCAAGAGTACATTTGTGCAACGAATCTAGTATTCAATGTTCAACGAATCAAGTACATCTTGCAACGAAACTAGACGAATCAATAAATCATTTTCAGGGGAAATTCTGGGAAATATCAAAAATAGCATGTGCTAACGAAACTATACAAAACAAGGGACGAAAGTAGACGAATTAAGAACGAAACAAAAACCCTACACTTCAAGAAGTCCTCGCTAGACCGTTTGATTTGTAGGTCATATGTTTGATGATATTTACAGAATCCCCTAACTTCTAAGAAACCTTTGATTGACATGCTAGTCTACTCGAGTTTGGCCAAGGCCCGATCAGTAGGACTTAGATTTTTATTGAATGTTTATCTATTAAATTATTTAAGCATTTTAATTAACAACTTCCACATTTTCCACATTTTCTATGGTGTAGTTGTGTGTTTGACGAATCTAACGAAACAAGTGTTTTAACGAATCCAACGAATCTAGTATTTTTGACGAATCTAACGAATCTAATGTTTTGACGAATCTAACGGAACCAGCGTGGTGACGAGTCTAACGAAATTAGTGTGATGATTGTTGAGAGTGAAACGCTTAACTATCATTAACAACAATATTTTATGTGGCTCGGTATGTGGTGGGTTGTCGGCTGGGCTTGACCCTACGTATGCCCTATATATAAACATACTTGACTGGATAGTTTAGGTGGTTGTTGGTAAGGTTAAGGTTGTCACTTGGTCAGGTTTGTACAAATTTTATTTTCAATGAAAAAACTATATGAACTCACCAACCATGTGTTGACTTTGTCTTCTTGCATGACTTCTCAGGTGACGAACAAGTTAACTAGGGTGTTCGTGCTTTTGGATTAGGATGCCCAAATATAGGACCTAGTATTTTGTATGTGCATATTTTGAACATCATTATACAAATTATTTTGTATATCTTGTGTAGATACAAGATAGAAAAGTTATGATGTTGTTAGTAGATTTACATTGTTAAATTATGAACAATACTGATGTAATTTAACTTTGTAATTCTATTTCTTTTAGTGTTTTCTCATTATATATCACGTGCAATGTAAACAATCTGATCAATCCGGTTATCACCCGATATCGCGCCCCGAGACCTTTCCGCCTGACGGGAAATTCGATCCAGCCCGCCGGCCCGGGGTGTGACAGCTATCACTATACTTAACAGTATCCCCAACTACTGTAAGTGTTGTGTTGGTTAAGGATCACCAAGGTTCACAACATCCGGTATACTATGTAAGTAAGAGCCTATTAGATGTTGAGACCAGATACTCTCATCTTGAAAAATTAATTATAGCTTTAATCATGGATGTAACATCCGGCCCTGTTTACTACCAATATTGTCCGCTTTGCCCACTCGGAGCTCACGGTTTTGCCTTTGATTGCGCGGGTGAAAACTTCCGAGGGAGGTCACCTATTCTTGGATTGCTGCAACCCAAGCACGCTTAACTGTGGAGTTTTCATGTGCCCCACAGCCAGCTAAACCGAAAACGCGTTGGTGATGTAAAAGGCGGATCGTTACTTATAAAACAGGATTCTCTCCTGTTCACGGCCGATGTGGGATTTGCCTACGATGTTACATACACCCCCTTAGGGACTCATCATCCTCGATGAGGTTTGACCCACCATCCCATGTAGAACAGGAGTGTCTCTGATACCTTTATGTAACATCCGCCCCCGTCTACGACCAATATTGTCCGCTCTTGCCCATTCGGAGCTCACGGTTTTGCCTTCGGTTGCCCGGGTGAAAACTTCCTAGGGAGGTCACCCATCCCTGGATTGCTGCAACTCGAGCATGCTTAAATGTGGAGTTTTCATGTGCCCCAGAACAAGTTAAGTCGAAAACGCGTTGGTGATGTAAGAGGTGGATCGTTACTTATGAAACAGGAATCTCTCTTGTTCACGGCCGATGTGGGATTTGTCTAGGATGTTACAATGGCCTCAACAAAACTTAGGCACTACTTTGAGACACATAGAATACATATAAAAACAAACTATCCTATTAAATCTGTGTTAAGAAAACCTGAGCTATCAGGAAGGATGGTGAAATGGTTAGTAAAGCTCTTAGCACTTATGACTTAATCTACGAACCAAGAACAACGCATAAGTCTCAAGCATTAGTGGACTTTGTGGCAGATTTTAGTAGCAATCTACAACCAGAAGTAGACTTAAAAATCAAACTTTTAGATGAAGATACTGGTGAATGGACCCTGTTCACAGACGGAGCCTCAAATATAAGAGGAATAGGATTAGGGTTCATACTAAAATCACCACAGGGAGACATAATATCTCAATCTATTACTTGTGAATTTCAGGCAACTAATAATGAAGCAGGATATGAAGCCTTAATAGCAGGTTTCCAATTAGCTAGGGATATGAACATCAGAAATTTCCATGTATTTGTCGATTCCTTACTGATAGCCAACCAATTTAATGGCTCCTATATAGTTAAAGGAGATAAATTGGCAAAATATTTAGATATAGTCAAAGATATAGCGGGATATTTTTACATCTTTGATATCACACAGTACCTAAGGAAGAGAATGCCGAAGCATATGCTTTAGCAAACCTTGCTTCATCCCTAAAGATTCATGATGGTATCAATCTCCCTATCCTGCATATCTTAAGTATGCCAATTGACATAGAGGACACAAACCAGATTCTTGAACCTAAGACTATTGAAGTTCGGGATTCTAAAGTACATGAAATATCTTGGACTGTCTCTATTAAGAATTATCTTCAAACATGTATAATACCTGATGAAGAAGTAAAACCTAGAGCTTTTAAGACCAGAGTATACAAATACATAATCATTCAGAATATCTTATATAGAAAATCAGTAGCAGGTCCATACCTAAGATGTCTAGAAAAACCTGAAAGTTTAGAAGTAATGAAAGATATTCATGAAGGAGATTGTGGAAATCACACTGGGGGGCAGAGCATTATTATCAAAGATCTTGAGAACGGGATATATTTGGCCAACCATGAGAAAAGATGCAATGTCTTATTCCCAGTGTTGTGATGCTTGTCAAAGACATTGTAATATTCTTCATCAACCAGCTGAGCCTTTATATCCAATAGTCTCATCATGGCCATTCATGAAATGGGGAATGGATATAGTAGACATATAGAATACTCTGGATCTCTCACTGGAATTCTATTGACAATTCAATCTATGCAGAATCTAGATAAAATCTATATGAATCAAAGACAAACAATCATTCTTATAAACATTCTCTTCATTAATACTGAAATCAGATACAAGAGTACACAATAAGAACACTCAGTTCTATAACAATCACACAGATCAAAGAAACACAGGCTATGTCACTTACTTACAAAATTAGAGGAACCTGCAAATATATACAAGACATTAGCCGAACCTAGCCGAACCATTAGATTCGCCAGACGAACCAACAGGTTCGCTGGACAAACCTTTACAATACAAAACTCTAGGTTCGTCGAACCTAACATACACATGCCTAGGTTCGTGGGCCAGACGAACCTAGCATCAAACTAACTTAATTTAAACAATTTGAATGCAACCTATTACAAAATGTACTAACAAGACAAATTACCCAAAGCACCCGGTGGTAACGTGTTTATGCTCGCTATGACCAACTACTTCTCAAAATGGATTGAGGCTGAAGCCTTTGTATAGGAAAGAGAGAAAGAGGTAATTTCATTCATAAAGAGAAATATCCTGACCAGATTCGGAATACCTGCCGAAATCACTTGCGATAATGGATCTAAGTTTATTGGCAAAATAACTACAAAATTTTTCGAAAGCTGGGGCATAAGAATGATTACTTCTACGCCTGTCCATCCTCAAGCCAATGGTCAAGCATAATCAAGCAATAATATCATCAACAATCTTAAAAAGAAGTTGGGATCCAAGAAAGGAAAGTGGGCTGAAGAACTTCGATTTGTCCTATGGGCAGATAGAACAACTACAAAAAATGAGACTGGTCAAACACCATTCTCATTAGTATTTGGTTCTGAGGTCGTACTCCCAACTGAAATGGTTATCCCTACCGCAAGATCAAGTTTACAAACTTTAGAATGCAATAATGAGATACCATCTCAGGATCTAGACACTATTGATGAACTTAGGGATATTGCAAGAATTAGGATGACAACTGATGAACAAAAGATGGCTAAATCATATAACAAGAATACAAGGATTCGATGATTCCAAATTGAAGATTTGGTTTTGAAAAAAACATTTCAAAATACTACCAATCCGGCAGATGGGAAACTTGCCCAAAAATGGGAAGGTCCTTATAAAATTGAATAAGAAGCTGGAAATGGGGCATATAGATTAACCATTATGGACAGAGAACCTCTCCCAACATCGTGGAATGCTATTCACCTTAAAACATACTTTATATAATAACAGTTAATACAAAAGAAGTTTACTTTAACCTTACACTTTTACCCCTCAATATTCCTATAATTTTATTCTAATATAGTTTTAGATATTCATAATTATCATGTTACTAACTTAAGCATCGGAGGGGCATTAGGATTCCTAACGCCCACCTTCACCGAGGTATTGAGTGTTTTGCAGGTATAGCTGGAGAAGAGACGAGACTATTTTTCTCATACAAGTTTTGACCTGAAACCAAAACTTGATCCTAGATATATTTGAAAAGGATATAGCTTGCAAGATATCTCCCGGAAGAAAATATCCTAGGGCTCTATAATAATAATAATGACAATACTTGAAAATTTTAGGGTGTATGTATGCAACATATTATCAACTACAATTAGTATATACCTAGTCAAACTATATGGAATATTAATCCTTATAAAAGTTATAAGAAATTTAACTTCTTATATAAATTAGGAAGTATTCAAAATATTATTGTGAATATTTGAAAATACTTAAAACAACCAACTATATTCATGAATATAATGCCAGGATAAAACATTAAAATACTAACCGATATGTTAGAAATTAAAAGCAGTTAAACTTAATATACTGGACTTCGCCATGAACCATGCTCTCTACACCCAACACATAAATATTGTTTAGCTAAAGACAACTACTGGAATATATAATGATACTAAAGAATGCTTTTTCTAAGAATATTTGGTATGTTTTTCTAAAATATGTGTTTATTTTAAGGAATAAACTGTCTTTATTTAGAAATATTCTAATTTGTAAAAACATTAGAAGATATTGGGACTAAGTTGCTAGCTAATAGGCCTAAGTCGATAGTAATTAGACTTATTTATAATACTTAAAATTATCATAGTAGTCAACAAGGTAAGCTATGGCATTGAAATATTCTGAGCTATCACATCAAAATATTCAACAATTTGCTCTACATAATGGGTTCTAGCTTAAAAGATAACTTAAACAACAAAGTTTTAGAAGTTTCATACATTTTTTTACAACTCTGAAGAAGGAGAAGAAGGAAATATAGTGATAAGAATAATTGTAGATTCTGAATCCCAAGGAGTATCAAGACATGTCCTCACAAAATGTTAAGTGTGAAAATTTTTACAGCTGTATGTGTTAAAAATAGCTTACAAAATTTAGGGGGCAATTGTTGTGGGTCAATTTTTATTGTCTGAGATTCGGGATATCCGAGAATAATTTGGAATATGGGATTCTAACTATAAATATCTGAAATACTAACGTCACTAATCGATTTTTTCTTTGTATAGCTTGTGTTAGTCTTTCAGGTAACTTATTTTAGACTTGGTTTCACCCTAAAAGTTGGCGTAAAGAGAAAGAAAACGTGACGAACATGCTTAATAACAGTTACAAGTGGAGAACAAGTCTCAAACGGTCATGTTGACTAGATTGACTTAAAGACTTGGGATTTACTTGAAATGGACGGTTACACATGCTTAAACGGACGTTAAAGTGAAGTTATAACTGAAAAGTAACAGCTCGAGACGTGGTAGATGTTACAACTGAAGACAGGGTCATATTTCTGAGATTTTCGCTGGGATATTCGGAGATATAATTAATCTAGCTGTAACAACATGTTGTATATAAAGAAAGGGATGATTGATTAGGGACGACTTTTTCTTCATTTTTTACTGCATTCTCTCTCAAACACACACATATTCAAGCAGTTGTAGCACTTATTCTCGATCATCCAAGCTCCAGCACTTGTATTTTTATCGGTTTGTTGAATATAAGCAAGGCAGAGTGACGATTGTCACCTCCTGAGGTTTTTATGCCAACAATCCTAAGGGATTAAAGGTTTTTCCACGTATAAATCTCTTGTGTTCAGCTGTTTAGTCTGTTTCATATTCTCAAATATCCATAGGGATCCCTGGGGATAATTTTATTGAATCTTACTTATAAACTGTTTTCCTGATTATAAAGCATAAAACCCCACTTTACTAATTCGGTTTTGCTAAAAATTATCCTTGCTAATTTTTACCTGAAACATAAATAATTAATAATATTTGTAACAACAAACCGTCGATACATGCGCTGCAAAACGAACAAACGTGAGTATATAAATATGTGTAAATATCTCTACATATGCTCAATGATTCCTGATCTTGAAATATCTCGAACGATCCGTTAAAAATTTGATAATCAACACTATTATTGTTAGAATTTGAGTTACATAATAAACAACTTTTCTTTATAGCTATCTTTTTAACACACGAGACAAATAAAACAATAAATAATAAATCAATAATAAAAATTTAAAATATATAATATGAGTTGTTGAATACAGCAAATTGAAACTTATGACGGGAGTGAATAGCTACATAAATGATAGGTAAAATAAAAGTCATGCTTTCATGACTCAAATGGAGAGTTAACGAGCGATAATTTAGATCACTGACGAGTCATAGATCCACATGATCATATCCATACTCAATAAGAGTAAACCTATTATAGGGGAGAGAAAACCCTCTAACTCAACATTGAACCTCTATTTTGTCAATGTCAGGACGTGAATCCGTGATCTCTCCAATATTGAAGCCACGTGATACCTTCCCTAAACCATTTGAGCTGAGGACAGTGGCGAAGCTTGACTGGAAACATAGGGGGCGAAACTTTGCCATATATAATTTTTTTTCCCTAACGGCCTAACGCTAACAGTTAAATGTTTATGTTGGCGATTCGGGTCGGGTCAAACCGTCAAACAATAAAAAGTAGATTTTTTTAGAACAAACAAATATTTAAATAATTATCATGATGGGTGAAAAAGTTAGACACCTTAAAGAAGATTACAACTTAGCGCGACGACCTTTAAGATTTTTAAATTCATCGATTATGGATTCCGAGTCAAAGTTTTCGGCAATTTCTTCTCTACGCATATTTGGTTTATCATTGAACAAATAGCAAAGAAAACAATATGAAGCATTTGTTGTTGGTGAATACTCTAACCAATTAGGAAACATCTTGAACCAAGCATTTATGGATCTACGTTGCTTTTGATCTTTAGGATACTCTTTAAGATAGATTTGGTATGGTCCTAAATTCAAATAAGCTCGTCTTACTTGTTCCCTTAAATTAACCGGACGATCAAACATTTGAATTCGTTTAGCCGGATCTCTTTCTAAATTGTTAGCAACCACTTCAAAACCCTAAAATATAAATGTTTACATTCACTAACAAATTAACAATTAACTACAATTAAACTACTCAAAAAACTTAATCAAAACAAGTAACAACAAATAGGAAGAGGTTAGAGACTTAGAGGCCGAAATTATTACCAATTCACGCAAGTCGGCAGTGACCGGGAGGCGCAGGTCGGTAGGGAGGCTGGAGGGAGGTCGGCTGGCCGCGGACGGCGGTGCTGCTGGTGGCCGGAGTCTGGCCGGCTGGGTCTGGGCGACTGGGCGAGAGGAACTCTCGGCGTCACACAGGAAGAAGAACAAGATCGGGGTTTTTTTTTCCCTTTGTCCGACAAATTCAAAATGGGGTATTTTGTTTCATTGCTTGGGTTTAAAGAATTAAAGTGGGAATGGGTTGGGCTGGATTTTAAGTTGGGCTTTTGGGCTTAATCCTATTAAATGTTGTATACTATTAGTTAATAAATTAAGTTAATAATTAATAGTTATTAGTTAATTAATTAATTTGATTTTATATGTTTAATTGTTTATAAATTCTTTAAAAAATTATAGTTTTTTAGGGGGGGCGAACATAGGGTATATATTTTTTTTCTAGAGGAGGCGAAATAAAATTTTTTTAAAAATTTACACTACGAATCGGAAAATGTACACTACTAAGCGAAAAAACAGGGGGAGCGACCTCCCTTGTATCCTGCGCCCCTGACTCTAACCAACTAGGAAACATCTTGAACCAAACATTTATGAATCTACGTTGCTTTTGATCTTTAGGATACTCTTTAAGATAGATTTGGTATGGTCCTAAATTCAAATAAGCTCGTCTTACTTGTTCCCTTAAATTAACCGGACGATCAAACATTTGCATTCGTTTAGCCGGATCTCTTTCTAAATTGTTAGCAACCACTTCAAAACCCTAAAATCTAAATGTTTACATTCACTAACAAATTAACAATTAACTACAATTAAACTACTCAAAAAACTTAATCAGAACAAGTAACAACAAATAGGAAGAGGTTAGAGACTTAGAGGCCGAAATTATTACCAATTCACGCAAGTCGGCAGTGACCGGGAGGCGCAGGTCGATAGGGAGGCTGGAGGCAGGTCGGCGGGCCGCGGACGGCGGTGCTGCTGGTGGCCGGAGGCTGGGCGACTGGGCTAGGGGAACTCTCGGCGTCACGCAGGAAGAAGAACAAGATCGGGGTTTTTTTTTTCCTTTGTCCGACAAATTCAAAATGGGGTATTTTGTTTCATTGTTTGGGTTTAAAGAATTAAAGTGGGAATGGGTTGGGCTGGATTTTAAGTTGGGCTTTTGGGCTTAATCCTATTAAATGTTGTATACTATTAGTTAATAAATTAAGTTAATAGTTAATAGTTATTAGTTAATTAATTAATTTGATTTTATATGTTTAATTGTTAATAAATTCTTTAAAAAATTATAATTTTTTAGGGGGGGGGGAGAACATAGGGTATTTTTTTTCTAGGGGAGGCGGAATAAAATTTTTAAAAATTTTACACTACGAATCCGAAAATGTACACTACTAAGCGAAAAAACAGGGGGAGCGACCTCCCTTGTATCCTGCGCCCCTGACTCTAACCAACTAGGAAACATCTTGAACCAAGCATTTATGAATCTACGTTGCTTTTGATCTTTAGGATACTCTTTAAGATAGATTTGGTATGGTCCTAAATTCAAATAAGCTCGTCTTACTTGTTCCCTTAAATTAACCGGACGATCAAACATTTGCATTCGTTTAGCCGGATCTCTTTCTAAATTGTTAACAACCACTTCAAAACCCTAAAATCTAAATGTTTACATTCACTAACAAATTAACAATTAACTACAATTAAACTACTCAAAAAACTTAATCAAAACAAGTAACAACAAATAGGAAGAGGTTAGAGACTTAGAGGCCGAAATTATTACCAATTCACGCAAGTCGGCAGTGACCGGGAGGCGCAGGTCGATAGGGAGGCTGGAGGCAGGTCGGCAGGCCGCGAACGGCGGTGCTGCTGGTGGCCGGAGGCTGGGCGACTGGGTCTGGGCGAATGGGCGAGATGAACTCTCAGCGTTACGCAGGAAGAAGAATAAGATCGGGGTGTTTTTTCCCTTTCTCCGACAAATTCAAAATGGGGTATTTTGTTTCATTGTTTGGCTTTAAAGAATTAAAGTGGGAATGGGTTGGGCTGGATTTTAAGTTGGGCTTTTGGGCTTAATCCTATTAAATGTTGTATATTAGTTAATAAAGTAAGTTAATAGTTAATAGTTATTAGTTAATTAATTAATTTGATTTTATATGTTTTATTGTTTATAAATTCTTTAAAAAAAATTATAATTTTGTAGGGGGGCGAACATAGGGTATATTTTCTTTCTAGGGGGCGAAATAAATTTTTTTTAAAAATTTTACACTACGAATCTGAAAATGTACACTACTAAGCGAAAAAACAGGGGGGGCGGTCGCCCCCTTGTCCCTTGTATCATGCGCCCCTGGCTGAGGATCATTAGTACTACCTATGATAGCTAAAAGAGTAAATTACTGTTTTGGCTAATTTGTTTTAAATGGTTTAACTATTTCAATCCAAAACAAAATATTCCATCAATGTCGCCCCTGTGGTTTAAACAACTAGCGGTTTTGACCCCGAACTTAACTATTCTAACAGTTTTGATCCCCAAACCTAAATATATTTAAGGGCCAACACCGTTATTTTTTTAAACTACAGGGGTTGCATTAATAGAAAATTTTATTTTAAGTTAAAATATTTAAACTACAAGAGTCAAAACCATAATTTACTCTAACTTAATCTACTTATTTTTGTGTATTGATAAAGTTAACACTTATAGAGCAGATAATGAATCTTTAATTAAAAACTTACATTCTTAAAATATTTTAATTCTGAATTTTTGAAAAAGTGAAAGTATTTTCAAAAGGAAATCGTAAGCTGAAAAAGAAAAATGTTTTAAAGCGGAAATAACTTTAAAGCGATGAGAAAACAGTTTTTCAATTTTTAGTGTTTAAACTTTCAATTCATCATAGAAATCATCAAATTGGGAAATTTGGAGCAACTTTTCAAGGTAAGTTATACGTCATGCGACTCGTATTCTCCATCTGAACAAAAGCCATAAAAAATCCGTCCGAAACTCGAAAAAAGTTAACGATGTTAGTTTTTTTACGGCGGACCGCAAGAGGTAAATATGTCGAAAGTTCGTACCATTATTGGCGATTTTCATAGTTGGAATCGGCAGCGACCAATTGATTAAACTTTGGATTATTTAAATCCAATTTGCCTTTTATATATTATGCCAAGGTTTATCTAAGTGAAACTTGTAATTTTATATATTAAAATGCATCTTAGTTTAAGATATATTTTAAATAAAATGATATATTATAAAAATAACTTTTTGATTTATAAAAATCATTTCAGAAATTTCAAATAGGTTTTCGGATTTTTTACATACTTTTTTTGAATTAATATAATTTGTATATTACTTTTGCAAGTCAATAATGATTTTTAAACCTTTTATAATATTAAAATAAGAAAAAGTTATTAGAAATATTATTCTGGAAATTTCCAGAATATTTAAACTGGCCTGAAATAATTTTTTTTGAAATTTATATATATGTTTCTTAATTTATTATAATTTTATAAGTTAAAAATGATTATTATACATTTATATAAGTTTAATAAGCTAAAATAAGAAAATGATTAAAATTTATATTTTGGGGTTTATAAAAGTTTCCTGAATTTTTTATAAAATCAGTAAATATTTTATAAATTTTTCTTGATTATTAAAAGTATTAAAAAGGTTAAAAATAGAGATTTTGGCAAAAACCGCCCCTAGCTGCTTGGTCGGGATTCGAACCCATGTCTCCTTTCGAATTCAATTGAATGCTCAAAAATGAACCCCTAAATTCATAGGGCTTTTGTTCTACACTTAATAACGAGTCGATTGAGTGTAATGATTACCTTTAAGAATATAAGGATGACGAGTTTGAGTTAAGGTGCGATTATTCTTAAGTTTGGATTCAATGACTGGACTCTCCTGAGAGCGTTTTGTTGCTTCGGGTGTGACATTTAGGTTTTTCTAACGTAATGTAAATAATGTCAGAGTATTTCAAATAAACTAAAGTTTGAGGAGATTTAATTAATTATTTAATATTTTTGTACCCAATGCAAATTTTATAAAATATTTAAATTAAATAAATTGTATTTACTCAAATAAAACATATTAAGCAAATTTTATAAAAATTTATAAATTATTTTAATATTATAAAATTTATTAAGTCATAGATACTTAATGATAAAATTTTTAAAACTTTATCTAGAAGGTTTGACAAATTATAAAGTGAAGGGTTAAAATTTTAAATCTTGAAAACTTAGTTTATGAGTAGTAAAACTTATAAAGCTGAAATAATCAAAGTTAAGACCACAAGGGTCATTTTTGCCAAAAGCCGAAACTGGTTTTTCTTCCTTACCCGGTTAATATATCACCCGACCCATATCCTCCTTCGCGACCCGATTACCACACCGTACAATAGAATGCGTATCCAGCTCGATTCCATATTGATTTGGTAACCTCTGTAAACCCTTGATTGATTTCAATCACCAATTAAATAAATTAACGACTAATTAAGCGCTAATCATTACCCAAAATATGAAGATAAACTTTAAAATTCGAACTCGGACGTAATTCTTATAAAATACAAATTAATCTTAAAATAGTATTCTTTTGCCTATATAGCAACTCTCTGTGCACACTAAACACACCCATAAACACCTTTGATCACGAAGCAATGCATACAAAGTCTCGGTCGTTTGAGTTTGGGGTCTCTCAATCAAAATCTAGAAATTAGTCTTCCAAGGTAAGTGTTCTGCACATCATTACACTCGTATTTTGATCACGAATCAAAACCCTCTGAGTTTGAAATCAAATCCGTATTTAATTAATCTAATTTGATCAAAATGTAGAACTAGGGTTCGTGGTTGATAATTTGATTTTGGGGAAAGCGTCAAAGAAGTGTGTTATATATTTGAAACGCCTTTTTGTCTGGTGCAATTGGCTAGTAGCATCCGCAATCAGGCTCAGCAAACCGGAGCCTGGGTTTCGAACCATGCAGCTTCAGGTTTTGGTTATTTTATTTTGTTATTTTTAGTTTTATTATGTATTCTTTTATTTATAAAAAAAATTCCTAAATTCCTTAAATTTTTTTCTATTTAATCAAATCTAGTTTTTCGAGTATAACGAAATAAAAGAGAAAAATAAGATGAGTATAATAGTGTATTTTTTTTTTTAAAATTATAGTATAAAAAGTTACGAATGTTTAAAAAAATAGGGTAGTAGACTTTATATAAAAATTAGATTTATTAAAATATATATAAGATAGTGACATTTGTCACCACCATATTAAATCTAACTTTTTGAATGATTATAAAATATTCTAAATGCCCTCTCATATTAAAAAATAAAAAATAACACGTGACTGATTCTATTCACTTACTTTTTAAATTAAATATTGGATGATAGTTAATGAGTTGTAAGAAAATGTATGGGTTATGTATACTTTCATCTATAGGGAAGTGTTCTACTCATAACCCCAAAATTAAGCAATAACTCAATAACTCTATTATATTCAATGATCATATTACAAGATTCCAATCTAATGGTTGTGATTAAATACTAATAAAATACTATCTTCCATTTGAAAAAAAAAAAAAAAAGGAAAAAGGGTAAATACGTAATTCCCTACCATATTTTTATTTGTTAGTTATGTCTGCATCATCTCAAATCAAATCATCATCTTCGTTTTGTTCAAGATCCTTCGAAAAAAAAGGTGTCGACCAGGTGAGCTTCTTCAACAAACAATTAGATTGGAAGTAACGAACAAATCTTCAATCAGGTTCTTCGATCTAACTTTTGAGTGAATGAACCACCATTTTTTTAAAAAATTTTTGCTTTTTAGGCTTTTTTCTGTACAAGGTTGCGAGCAATCGTGATTATAACCAATTTTTGGGGGAAAATGGTGTAAGTTGTTTAATGTGCACGTTTTTACTCTGGTTTTTGAAATTAGAGGTTTCTATGTCACCTTGAAATCTATAGTTCTTTTCTGTTGTAAAGTTGTTCGTAATTGGTATAAATAGGTCTGCATTGATATAAATTTGGAAAAAAAAAGATAGAGTTTTTGATTCTGTGTGAAATGAAGCAACGATGTTTATACCCAATTTTTGGGCAAAAATCGTTGTCACTTGCATAATTTGTATTTTCTTAATTTGGTTTTGGAAATTAGGGTTTGGTAAATCACATTGAATTCTTTATACGTTGATATTTGATATGAACAACTTGGAGTCACAGATTGGTAAATTTATGTGTCTGCATTGATGTAAATCTTGTAATGGAGAATATTTGTAGTGATTAAAGTAAGAATCAAGTTTAACTAAGTTGCATCAGCGTAAATAAGCACATATTTTCTTAAAAACACAACTTGTTTAAATACATAATGGTTACTTCCTTCAAGCTATTATAAACTACAATATTGTTATTACTTTAAGTTAGCATGGTGAATTTGAAAATGAATGTCATGAATTAACAACAGGTAGTTGATATGTGCTTAACATTGTCAATGAAAAACAATAGGTAGTTGATATTTAATAAGAACAACTTGGAGTCACAAATTGGTAAACTTATGTGTCTGCATTGATGTAAATCTTGTAATGGAGAATATTTGTAGTGATTAAAGTAAGAATTCAAGTTTAACTAAGTTGCATAAGTGTAAATAGGCACAAATTTTCTTAAAAACACAACTTGATGCATTCTGATTGAGGAAGAAAATGTTTGTATTTAAGAGTGTTACATCACTATAAATTCAGTTGGTGTCTTAGTATTTAAAGGTGTTGCATCACTCTAAAATAAAGTTCTCTTACATCAGTGTTAGATTAGGTTTAATGTATATCATATATTGCAAACCTTTTGAGTTGTAACCATGCAACACTTTAAATTTCAAAACCTGGGATGGATTTTGGGTAGATTTAAGGTCCTAAAATTTTTATGTCTTGAATCAAAAATTTCTAGTGACATTATTAATTGTTGAGCAGCGAAGCTGAATGGGGAAGAAAAAGTGCGATTCAAGGAATCACCAAATATATTGTTGTCCGGCCCATATGTTTTTGTAAGCTTACGCTAGATATGACAGACCTGCATCAGTAAATGGATAATCATAATCTTATATTTTGCTTGTTTTACAGTGTATAGATTCTTAGAGAGAAAATGTTGATGACTCAATTTGCTTATATGTGAATTATTGACTAAAAAGGAGCAGAACCCCCAAATTGATGTCATGAGGAAGAAGAATGTGTTAGAGAGTGCGGTGCTGTAAACAAGGTGGTGCATACAATCATGTGTCTGGATTGTAACTTTTAGGGATTTACAGGTTTTAAGAACAAGTTAAATTAACTCAATGTCAAATGTATTTGGTAGTCTGGACAGCTATATAACACTTATTAAGGTGTATTTGGAACCTTTATTATTACAAGAATGCTGACGTTTTTGATGTGTATAATCGCCATGATATTTATTTTAATAAATATTATGAGAAAATGTGAATACAATTCAAGATTTTATTCTTTAAATGCTTGATGAAATTGCTAATCAAATGTAAAGTTTCAGGATAAAAAAAAAATCTAGGTTTAAAGGGTGTGTAAGGAGTGTATGTATCTCAGTTTAGTAAAACCATATGAAAGAAACAAATAAGTTGTTGCATTCGTTTAGTTAAAAAGATTAAATAGAAAAAAAATTAAAAAATGATCCATTTGATTAAAAAAATAAGCCATGTGTATCTATCAAAAACTATACTCATATAGAAACATCATGTATATTTTTACACCACTGTAAGGGTATAAAGAGATAAATTAATTTTGTTGTACATTATTGTAAAAAAGTTAACATACATGGATAAGTCATTAGAAAATATTGTAAAAGTAACATGAGACTAAACTTTTTTGCATATATTAAAACAGTACACCACTGTAATAAAAATGTAAAACATAAAGATATATTAAACTAATAATAAGATAAAGGTTGTGTATCTATCAGAAATTAAACCCGTTAGATACATCATGTATATTTTTACAGCACTGTAAGGGTATAAAAAGATAAATTAATTTTGTTAGGCATTATTGTAAAAAGAAACAAATAAGTTGTTGCATTCATTTAGTTAAAAAGATTAAATAGAACAAAATTAAAAAAATGAGCCATTTGATTAAAAAAATAAGCCATGTGTATCTATCAAAAACTATACTCATACACAAACATCATGTATATTTTTACACCACTGTAAGGGTATAAAGAGATAAATTGATTTTGTTGTACCTTATTGTAAAAAATTTAACATACATAGGATAAGTCATTAGAAAACATTGTAAAAGTAACATGAGACTAAACTTTTTTACATATATTAAAACATTACACTACTGTAATAAAAATGTAGAACATAAAGATATATTAAACTAATAATATATTAGACACATCAAGTATATTTTTACAGCACTGTAAGCGTCGTCCATCTCTTCTACAGACCCACCACCCATACCTTTCATATCAGTTCCAATATACATCTCTTCAACAGACCCATCACTCAATAAAATCGGTCAAAAAAAGGTAAATCCCTTTAATACAGGTTGTCGTCGTCGTCAATCTCTTCTACAGACCCACAACCATGAACAAATGAAATCTGGAATATGATTCATGTCACACCCCCACCCCTCGTCACCTCGTGTCTGGTCTGACGTCACCGAACCGGTTGCGGAAGCATAGTGGTGATGTCTCCGAGGTAAGGGGTGACTTACTTGAACCGATATCATAAGCACACAGATTAACTTAAAATAATTACAATACAGGGTTTCGTCATTACAATAGTATCATAATTTACAACTAAGTTTATTACACAACTGACTTATTTAATTACTAGTGTTTGAAGTGCTGCCTCACCGAGTGTCACTGTCTTCCTGCAAAAAGATTTAAACTTGAAACGTCAGCACAAAGCTGGTGAGATCGACAGTTCATTTTAAAACAATATGATATGCTAAGCACGTTCTCAAAAGTTCAGTTCTGGATAACCATGGGACCTGTATCTAGTTCCTTTCGGACGTCTAGTCTGTCTCAAGATATTACCCGTCGGTACATATCTTAGTGCCTCATTATCTTAATGTCTATCACACCATTAAGAAGTTCAGGAAACAGATAACAAACATTCACACAAGGGGAGATGCAATCCTCCCAGCGAATGGGGTGTCAACCAATAGTACTATCAATGTTTTCTGCTCGGCCACACATGGGTTCACTAGATACAGTTCAAAAATGAGGACTTTCAGTTCCATGATAGAGTTCAGTCTACAGGCAAAATCCCATGAAATCCCACAAAATCACATGAAATCACACAGATATCATTGATGCATATCATATGTTCAGACAACAGTTTGCAGAGTTTCCCCGATATTTATAAAAGATTAAAAATAAAAGGGGTTGTACGAAACTCACCTGATAGTATAAAGGTAGCAGAGTATCACCAAACTGATAGTACAGAGATGATTCTGCATTTAGTTATCTTTAATAAGTTATTTATGTTCTAATTTACTGATTAGATCCTTCTGAACGTTCAATGTCAAAGACATTGCTTAATAAATCATCAACTCGATATTAATTATATAATTAATTAATTTAATGTCATATCATACAATGTATGATAATGTAGGAACCTACATTGCATTAGATTCCTAACACAAAGTTGATGACACTCTAGATTAATCAGAATAATCTCAGATTAACCAAATAGTTAATGTTGTTGATTATAATGCTAAAACAGTTTCTAGATGATTTAATGGCTTAGGAGTGATTAATCCTTATTATTGATTACCCAAATATCATGAAATATCACAATGTAGCATCAGAATAGGTGAAATAACCAGATTTAACATACTAATCTGACTGTTATCACAAACATCAGATAATCATTCCAATGAGTATGTTAATGATTGTGATTAGTTTGAAACACTTAGATTTAACCTTTGCATTTCAAAGATTAATCAAACTAATCACCTACATTGTCATAATCAAATGGTTTAAACCATTATAATCATAGTTATGATTTTATGAAAATCGGGCATTACAACGGATCAAAACAAGGATTTAACCGTTAGAACTTTCGTGTTCTTCGTTTATAATCAATCCTAGCCATCATCTAGGCAATAATCAACAATCCTAACTATCTCATTACGTTCAAAATCAAGATCTAATTAATCAAAATCAAACTAGATGGTTAAAACGAACCGTTACCTGTTCTGACGAATTTCTGCGGTTAAAACAGCGATCAGGACTTGTATATATGATCCCTGGGATGATCTGGATGTTTAAAGGGCTTTGATTTGAAGATTAGAGGTGTTAGATGAAGAAAATATCGTCTGGAGGTCGAACTAAGTCGAGAAAATGCGATTTTGAGGTTTTCCAGACGTTCTGATCGTTTAAACACAATCTTTGCCGACATAGGACCCGGGGCGTACCGCCCCAACTGGAGGGTTGGGGTGGGGCGTAGCGCCCCACGTCATCATCAGTCACCATTTTGATTTTAAACTTCTTTTCGCGATTCCGGGAGCATACGAACTCCGTTTTGCGCACGGTTTTCGCCCACGTTCATCATTTTTCACATACTATCAATCCCCAATAACAAAAGTTACTAAATCCTCATGGATTTTAAGCACGACCAAATGTGCTCACGTCATTAATGCCGAATTTTTCGTACGCAACTGTCACAATTCAAACAAATAGGTATATGATATGAGCATAGAAAAATGTTGTAGCGTACAAGTAATGATTACACCTGGAAACTTCAATTAATGACACTCAAAGTACAAAACATAAAATGACTAATATACCCTCAATGGATATAATAAACAAATGTCACATGTCTTTGTGTTATTGGATGAATGGAGTTACGTTAATGGGTTATTGTTTTTAGCATGGGTTATTATCTGATCACAATCCAATATATATGGGATGGTTATTTTGGAAACCACACTTAGTTGAGTAATATTTGGAAACCTTGAAAAAAACAATTTAAACGAAGCTAATATATTTTTTTTACAGTTTTGTAACATCATTAGGGTCAATTTTATAAAAAAATGAAAAAAAAACGCCAACAATTTTTTTTAAAAAAAATAATTTGTAAACGATGTAAAACAGACGTAACACAACTGTACAGACAGGGAAGAAGGAGTTACGTCTATGTTATATCGTTTACAAATTATTTTTATTTTAAACATTGGGTCGACGCTTTTTTTGTACTTTTTTTTTATAAAAATAATCCTAATAATGTTACAAAAGTATAAAAAAAAATTTTAATGAAAGGCTTTTTTACATAGGGTTTCCTAAGGTTTCCTCAACTTAAATGGATTTTTATTTTATACATGCTCTATATATATATATATATAGGATGTTTCGAATGTTAACTCATCCTTATTGTGATAACAAAATAAATACATCTTATTACTTTTGGGCCCACACTAAAGTAAATCTAGATGTGCATGTTTTTTCTTATTTTTTTATTAATGTAAGTGGACCCTACATTAATTAAAAAATAGAAAAAACATACATCTTTAGATTTACTTTAGTGTGGGCCCAAAAGTAATAAGATGTAGATATTCGGTTAACGCAATAAACATGTGATTGAATATATATATATGGGAAGATTATTTTGGAAACTTGGTTGAGTTAAAGAAACTTTGGAAACCATTTTTTAACCACTGATCAAAACTTTGAATGGATGAGATTGAATCTGAAAAAGATAATAAGATTATTTTAGAATAAAAAAATTGATGAAGGTACAGAAAAGTACAAGAGGGTAAAATTGTAATGTTACCAATGTACCTTTTTTGTACTTTTTAATTTAAATTATGGTTGCTTCCACGATGTCTATTTCCCATACCCCTAATTTTCAATTTCATCACCTCCATTCTTGTCTTCTCTGATTAATATCAAAATCCCCATTCCATTTTTCAGTTCCAGAAAAATGAGAACCAAGAACGAAGCTAGATGGCTGCTGGCAAACCAAGGCGAACATAACTACATCCCATCAGAGAAGAATTCACCAGATTTTCAGGCAAAAACACCATCGACGAAGCGACAACGACCTGATTAATTTATCAATAGGTAGGTTGTTATACTCTATTAAAATGGTTTGCGATTTTTTAGATTCAAAGATATGAGGACTAAGAACGAAGCTAGACGGATTTTCAGGCAAAAACCGACCAGAGAAGAATCGTGCAGAATTTCAGTCAATAACCCACGAAGAACCGAACCCACTTGGGGAAACCCACAAAATCATCTGAAATTTCAGGCAAAAACCCAAGACGAACAGAACCCACCAAAGAAAAAACCACGACGAACAAGAAGAAAAGAATCGAACCGATTTTCAGGCAAACACCCCTCCGGGGTTTCAATAGATAACACGGAGCTTTGATAATGTATTTTTCGTTTTAAGCATTTGTAACATTCATTGTAAAGGTATGTGAAACTGAGCTTGATCTTGTTCTTTTCTTTTTTTCAAATAACCCATAGAGATAATGATCAGTGGTTTTTGGTTGTTTGAAAGTCTGGTGGTTTTTGGTTGTTTGAAAGTCTAGTGGTTTCTGGTTGTAAATAAGGTTTTACAATTTATTTGTCTTGTGTAACATCACTGTAACATGTTTTTGTAGTATTTATTTTTTAAAATTTCATTATGTTAATTAATTTATGTATATATGAGTTGTTGAATAAATTTGAAATATATTTGAATCTACTACGTATATGTAAAATTTGTTTTAAAGGTATGTAAAATGTGTTATTGAATAAATTTAAGTAACTTTGATTTTGTTACGTTTATGTAACATCCGTGGTAACGTTATGTAACGTGGTTCCATTTTATTAATTTTATATACGTAACCAATTGTTACATCTCTGTTACATTGACGTTACATAAAAGTTACATATATATAATTTTAAAAGTCTTTGAAATATATTCTTTTGCATTTATGTAACACAGTGTTACAAATATGTTACACTAGTGAAACTAAAGATGCATTAAATCAGTCAACTGAACCAGTATCGGTTCTTAACCAGTTAGAAAACTAGTTTTTAAATTATTTTTTAGGTTTCAAGTGTCCTGAAACCTGAATTGTATTATGTAACATCACTGTCACACCCCCAAATTCCCACTCGTGGTGTCAGTCCACGTTGGTGTGACGTGGCCAGAATCACAGCTCATGGTCATATAGAACAACTCTATATGCGTTCCAAATACACAGTTTGACATATAAGTAACAAAATAGTTTGCAGCGGAAAACATATAATATTGCAGCGGAAAATAATAAGTTTAATACAAGCAGCGGAAATAAATGTCAGACACTACGATGTTTGAAATACATAACAAGAATAAAATTGTTTTCAAAAGATAAAACAGAAATGCATGAGGTTCCTAATGCTCATCCCTTAAATGTGCATTCCTGATATCCATGATCCTGTTAGTTACCTGAGAATACAAGTTTAAGAAAAAGTGTCAACACAATGGTTGGTGAGTTCACAGGTTTTGATATATACATAATAGTAAGAAAACATGTGTCATGTTGTTTATCATAATGTTAGTACCGAGCCCTAGGCTCCAAGTGTCAGTGCGTCACTACCGAACTAGACTTGTTTGTCCTTGCCTCCGCTATGTCTCGTAAACATAGCAAGTTAGGTCGAGATTTCGTGTGTCATGACCTCCAGTCAATATTGTGCCACGCGGGGTTCGTCACACCCAAACGGATCCATTCAAACTCACCTCGTTGTTCGTACATTAACGGTCTTGTGAGGGCTTGTTACGATTACAACACTTAATGTTTGTCTAATAAACCAGCATACACGATAAATGTTTGTTCAGTAATAGTAAGTGTTTGACTCGATGCAACAAGTATTCTCCCCCTATTTGAAAAGTTTGTAAAAGAGTAAAGAGGGGACGTAAACTCACCTTAGTGAAGTGAACGAGTGTAAGCGTAAGCTCCTGAAGCATCAAGTAGTGTAGTCGGTCACCGGCTACCTATATCGTATACCATACGTGAGTTCGTGTAAGTGACCGTGTTTCGTGTTCGTGTTAGTGCTCGTGTTTGTGCTCAACAACCCTCTGTTGTTCATGTTTGTCCGTGTTGGTCCACAATGACCGTGTTTGCTCATGTTGGTCCACATTGACTGTGTCAAATCAACGACCTGTTGGTGAACCGTGTGTCAGTTGTGAATCGTGTAACATTCGTGTAAGTGCTCGTCATGTGGAAAACGCGCAATTTGCGTCAATGGACAACTTACTATTCATCGTAAGTTTCAATTTATGGAAAGTTTCACATAACATATCGTTTTTAAAGTTCTAGCATGCTTGTTAAGTCCTACTTGATCATGTTAACACATAGCACGTGATCATACGAATCAAGTCACGTAAGTCATGTTTGCATACAAAAGTTTCCTAAAAAGGAAAGTTTCTAATTCTAGTAAGTGTGATATCGGAAACCATCTAACTTAGCATACAATCATCATATTAAAACATAATAAATCACTTAGCATGTTCAAAACATACAAAACGTTCATAGATCGATATTTCAAGAAATAAAGTTACTATAAATAGTAACTTTTTCAATTTACATACAAATGATTATTCTAAACACTTATAATCCATTTTTATATCACAAATCATCATAATAAGTCATTTATCAACTTATCAACATACATATTTAGTCAAAATCATTGTTTATCAAAAATCAGTTTTCAAAATTTACTATAAATAGTATCTTGGTCAAACATGACCAAAATCAAGTTCAAATCCATTTCTAAGCATCAAAACCATCCTAATATCATTCTAAATACAATTTCATACACATGCATGTTCACAACATCAACCATTTCACCATTGTGTAACTAAAAGCTACTATTATTAGAAAGTTCATCAAAAATCACATTTTTAACCCTTTTGATAGCATTCAAGCATGTAGATCATCACTACTAACATCTAAAATCATACAACATCATTCAAGATCATCTAAAATACACTAGATTGTACATGCATGTGGCTATTTCATCAAGTTATGACCAAATCATGTATTTTAATGACACACATCATCATGGATCGTCACAAATCATCATTTAAACATCATAGATCATCAAGAAACACCTCAAAACCAACGAACCGAGATTTTAACAAAGAAAATTTCGTGCATGTGGTGGATATAGGCTTACATGTGGGTTTTACCCATTGCAGGTGAGTGTAAGAGGTGTGACAGTGAATTTCAAGCATAGGAACTACCTTTGATGCTCTACATAGTCGAGATGTAAGGTTCAACAGCTCCTGGAGTTCCTAGGTTATCAAGCTCGTGCAGCTACAAGGTGGGGAAGATGGTGTGAGAGCTCTAGCAACTTCTTCCAACCTCTCCAAAGCTTCCTTGTGGTTTCTAAGCTTCACAAATGGCCTCTAATGGTGGAATCGGTTGGTTTTGCAAAGAAGGAGTCGAGGGATGGCGTGTGGGAGAAAAAGAAATGATGAAGATAGTAGTATAGGCATGATTTGTCTTGGTTTTATA
Organism: Mikania micrantha; assembly: GCA_009363875.1. NCBI lineage: Eukaryota > Viridiplantae > Streptophyta > Magnoliopsida > Asterales > Asteraceae > Mikania > Mikania micrantha. The sequence continues at coordinate 2,469,757 of CM018689.1, forward strand.
AGATATTGTCGATTGGGCGGCGTCGCGTACCGCTAAGAGGGTCCTAGACGCTCTCAGCGTACCGCGATGGATTTCGAGATTCAAATCCTCCCGCCTTCCTTCGCGTACCGCTATGGAACTTCTTGAGGGCCATCGCGTACCGCGATGGGCCCCTGAAGAGCCCGATAGGCCCAATTTCATGGGTTTGATCCGTTCGTCACCGTTTTCACGCTTACGAACTATCGTTTGGCCTCGTTTGAACTTCCAAGTTCGATGTTTGAGCGTTTCGTGAGGTTTCGAGTGTTTTGTTACACAATGTGATAAACGTTCACCAACGTTCGTGTGTTTTGACACGTGTGTGCTGTTTTTCGATAATGCCTTGAATTATCTTGTTGTGTGTCAGTGTTCGTAGTGTCGTGACACGTATCATACTAAATTAAACTAATTCTAGTGCCACGTGTACAAATAACATTTAAATAAACATTTAAATAAATAATAAGCTGACCTGGAATTTACGGGGTGTCACAATCACTGTAACCACGTAAAAAATTTGTTCACATTTTTTAAAACCGGTTTATTGGTAATTAACTTCATATATATAATCTATGTAACACATATATCTTGCAACAAAAAAATATAATCTGGGTATACTAACTTTACATATGTAATTTGCATGTAAACATAAGAAATAAAATATTTGAGCAAAAAAAGAATACAAATTATGAAATATTGAGCAAAATATAAAATTCGTAACATAATACTCTAGTTACACTAACTTTACATATGCAACAATAACGTAACATAATGAAGTGTTATAGAATGTAACATTAAAAAAATTAAAAGAGTATAATAGTACAATTAATGGAAAGTTTTGCACAAAAATTATAAAATAATTAATAATTTGTACTCTAGATGAAAAATACATTTAGTAACATGAACTTAATGGAAAATACACATAACCTGCAGTGTAATGTGTAACGTGAGTGTAACAACTTAATTACATTTTAAACGCTGAATCTCAAAAAGAATAACTTAGAAAAATTGAGTGTTACTTTCTATAATATTGGATTATAATTATGTAATTGTATAAAATTACATTTTAGAGTGTTCAATGATTCAACAGAACCGGTAGACACAGCATGTATGTAACATAAGTTGTAAAGGTATGTAACATGGTTTCATTTTATTAGTTTTATATACGTAACTAATTGTTACATGTATTTTGCATTGACATTACATAAAAGTTACATATATGTAACGACCCGTTTTTAATAAAACGAAATGTAATTGCTATAATCATTAATTGAACGATTGTGATGGTTACTATGACAACTCAAAATTCTCAGGTTAGAATCATAACTCGAGAATGAAGAGAATGAGTGTAAGCGAAATCACGAAACGAGGCTCTGATTTCAAGATACGCTAAGTTGAAGATAGCGTTAAATAAGAGATCATATATTTTGAATTTTTCAGGTCTTGAAATTATAACCATTGGAAAGAGCTCGAAAAATCGTGAACGTGGGCGAAAACGGCACGTAAAACGGAGTTCGTATGCTCCCGGAATCGCGAAAACAAAATTGGAAACTAACTAAGGCGGCGGAGGTACGCGAAGGAAATCCTCCGCGGTACGCGACAGACCAGAACGCATAAATATCTGATTTTCTTGATCAGATTTCATTTCTGGTCGATCAACTCGACTTCCAGACGCCTAAACTCAAACTTTTACCCCCAAATCTCAGTTTTGAAGCCATCCAAACATCTGGATCAAGTTAGGAAACGTTTCTACAAGTCCTGATCCTCATTTCTATCCGAGAAATCCGTCCGAAAGGGTAACGATTCGACCTCTTCTATTAGTTTGATAGAATATGAGTTAGATCTAGATTTTAATAATGATATCATGGTTATTGTTGTTGATTATTGCCTAGTTGATAACTAGGGATTGTTAGAAACGAAGAAATTGATATTTGGTTGGTGAAATCTTCGTTTTGAAGCCGGGATGATGTCCGGTTGTTATGAAACCCATATCATGGCGTGATAACTAGTAGGATGGGTTGAATATGATTTTAAATAAATTATGGATTATAATCCATAGGTTAAATGATGATTTTGATGAATTGATGTTAAAATTATTAACAAGTTATGATCTTAAATAAAAATTAAATAATAAAAGTGATTAAAGATCGTAACTAATATAATGAACATCAGTTATTTGATAAATTGCCTGGGGAGGCATGAAATATGATTAATTGTGATAATTGACTAAAACTTACTAAACGTAGTAAGATAGAGTCAGTTATGTGATGAATTGACTTTGAGGAAGTCAAATCAGTCAAGTGTGTTGAACTTGATTGTATGTGTTATATGTATTGAATATAGTTGTATATGTGTGAATATGCAACTAGGTGTTGGTGGTGAAAGTCAAGTGACAATTCACAGAAGTGGAAAAGAGGTTGTAGGAAGTGAACAACCGTATGAACTAGGTAAGTTACCCAACTTACTGTAACATTACATATAAGTAATAGAAAGAGTCTACTTGCGTATTTGATATATGTGAATAATGTTAAATTTGTGATTGAAACTATGGGATGAGAAATCCTTTAGTTTGTGTTTGTTAAGTTTCAATGGGAAACGTATATGCAATATATTTGCATTAGAATAACCGGATGACCCGGTGATTGATTAATATGATTTGGTGTTTATAAAATAATGGGGCATAACTTGATTAATGAATCTAATGGAATTATAAGACCTTTGAGAAGGCATTATTAGTTTCAAAACGAATGTTATGCTTGTGTGGTGTGCATAATATAAATGCATTAAAGTTTAGCCGGATGAGCCGGTGAAATTGATTTAATTATTGAACCACAAATGTGTGGCTAACCGGTTAATCCAGGAACTAAATTGTTGAACCACAAATGTGTGGCTAACCGGTTAATTCTGGAATTGAATTAAATATGACTCCACAATGGTGGATAGCCAGAGGTGCTGGCAATTGTCTAGATGGAAGTACCGGTGGGTGAACATCTTAGACTTGATTAATATGACTCCACAATGGTGGATAGCCAGAGGTGCTGGCAATTGTCTAGATGGAAGTACCGGTGGGTGAACATCTTAGACTTGATAAATATGACTCCACAATGGTGGATAGCCAGAGGTGCTGGCAATTGTCTAGATGGAAGTACCGGTGGGTGAACATCTTAGACTTGATAAATATGACTCCACAATGGTGGATAGCCAGAGGTGCTGGCAATTGTCTAGATGGAAGTACCGGTGGGTGAACATCTTAGACTTGATAAATATGACTCCACAATGGTGGATAGCCAGAGGTGCTGGCAATTGTCTAGATGGAAGTACCGGTGGGTGAACATCTTAGACTTGATAAATATGACTCCACAATGGTGGATAGCCAGAGGTGCTGGCAATTGTCTAGATGGAAGTACCGGTGGGTGAACATCTTAGACTTAATAAATATGACCCCACAATGGTGGATAGCCAGAGGTGCTGGCAATTGTCTTAGATGGAAGTACCGGTGGGTGAACATCTTAAGACTTGAATTAATTATGATATCACAAATGTGTGAATAGTCAGATGTGCTGATAAATAGCTATGGTGGAAGTACAGAAATGTGAACACCATAGTGTAATTTTGATTAAATTATTGTGAACAATTGTTGATGATTGGTAATGTGATATTATTACCTGGTGAGAGTCAATTCGAATAGAAGTGACTCAGTTTGAAAATTTGATTGTGAAAAATGTATTTATACATTTTGTTGTTGAGAAACCATTGGGGTTACTTACTTAGTTCATATGAACTAATTGTGACTTATATGTGATGTTACAGGTCAAAGATAGATATGCATTGGGCCATCAGATCGGGCACGTTGTGAAGCAGAACCAAACGTTATGTAAATCTTTGGTGAGATTAAATTTAAACACACCAGTTTTTATTAATCATAAATGTAAATGATTGAAATTAAGTGTGTTTAACTTATAAAAATAAAATTTCACGCTTCCGAACATAAATTTTTGATAAAGTTTAAACTGGGACCAAGATTAGACACATGTAATCGTGTGTAAGGTTTGGGTGTTACAATATATGTAATTATAAATGTCTTTGAAATATGTTCTTTTACGTATATGTAACGATGTGTTACAAGTATGTTACATTAAGTGGAACTAGAGATGCATAAAAACTAGTCAATAGAACCGGTATCAGTTCTTAACCATTTAGAAAACTGGGTTTTAAATCGAATTTTAGGTTTAAAGTGACGTAAAACCTGAATTATATTATGTAACACCGCTGTAATCAGGTAAAAAAGGTGTTCAATTTTTTAGGACCGGTTTAATGGTAAGTTAACTTCATATATATATACATAGATATATATTTATATATAATGTAACATCAATGTAACACATATATTTTGTAACAAAAAAAATAATACTCTGGTTACACTAACTTTACATATATAGTTTGTATGAAAACCTAAGTTATAAAATATTTGAGCAAAAAAAGAATACAAATTATAAAATATTGAGCAAAATATAAAACTCATAACATAATACTCTAGTTACACTAACTCGATACTCCGAAGAACATATTCAAAATATACACATTAAAAATCTAATTTGGTGTACAAATTTAGTAATCCCTCCAAGAAGCCAAAAATATAGTATACAAATTTGGTAATCCCTCCAAGAAGCCAAAAATATAGTATAAAAATTTGGTGTTTGAGATGTAAGTTTTAGTTCTTGAATAAATTTGAAATCACTTTAATTTTGTTACATTTATGTAATATTCGTTGTAAAGGTATGTAACATATATGTAACATGATTCCATTTTATTAATTTTATATACGTAACCGATTGTTACATCTATGTTACATTGATCTTATATAAAAGTTACATATATGTAATTTTAAATGTCTTTGAAATACTTTCTTTTAAATATATGTAACACTGTGTTACAAATATGTTACACTAAGTGTAACTCAGTCAACTGAACAGGTATCGATTCTTACCCAGTTTTTAAATAGATTTTTAGTTTTCAAGTGACATGAACCCTAAATTACATATGTAACACTATGTTACAAATATGTTACACTAAGTGTAACCAATTTTTAAAAGATGTTCAAATTTTTTGGTCAAGTTTAGTGATAAAGTAGCTGCATATATGTAATGTAACATCAATGTAACACGTATTTCAAATTAAGGATGTTCAGAAAAACCGAAAACCATCTAAAGCTGATAATCGAACCGTATCCGTAACCGAAAAATGAATCGAATTCTGAATTCGGTTCGGTTCCTAATCGTATCGGTTCAGTTAACGGTTTCAATTTTTTTTTTGAATTCGGTTTGTTCGGTTTACCGATTAAACCGAATACATATTTAAATTTAAAATTTTAATTAATAATATATAAGGTTTAATTCGGTTTATTCGGTTTTTAACCGGTTTATTTGGTTTATAATCCGTTTGTTCGGTTTTAACCGAAACCAAAACGAATTGAATTCTGTTTGGTTAACCATTTCCCGAATTCAGTTCGGTTTGGTTATCAGTTGGGGAAATTTTTTCTCTGAAAACCGATTAGACCGAACCAAATAAATTGAACATACAGTTAAGTTTTTTTTAACATTGCGAAATAATTATGTGATTTAGGACAACAGTACAATAACAATGTGATTTGTCAATTCACTGCTTTTCTTTGTAAGTGATAAAAGTTTAAAACTCTAATAATCAAGTAAAGTTAAATATTGATTATAAAAAAATAAAGTTTCTTGTGATATAGTACTAGAATAATTAAATTGATCAAACTTTGTGTTACGTATGACGATAAATATACACATAGTAGTGAATGAATTGTGAAAACAAAGTAGTGATTGACAAAAAAAATGATAAAGTGTAAATATATATAGACTAAGCAATGTGTTAGATATGACAATAAACATAAACATATTCCTCGTAAAACGTAACATAGATGTAACAACGACAACTCATAATTTCAGCCGATATAATATAAGACATTTTATTCTATTAAAAATTTTGGTGGCTAAAGAAAAGGAGGGAAATATTTAAAAATTAAATTTTTGATTTTTGATTTGAATTTGAAGAGAAAGAATATGATTAATTAATAAAATAGTGTGTGGTGGTACATGTGGAGAAAATGACCTTATTGCCCTTCAATATAGTTAGGTTATTAAAAAAAGAATGATGTGGCAAATTGTGAACCAAGTATTGGGTTTCCATAGTTTCCTCATCTCAAGTGGGTTTCCAAAATATACATGCTATATATATATAGTTTTTAGACTTAAATTTTTAAATTTTTTTTAATGTTTCTAACTGATCTTGCATTACATTTAGCGTTTTTTCTTTTTTATCAAGTATTATAGGAGTATTTATTGTAAAAGGTTTAAATATAGGATTTTCTATTTTTATCCCTTTTCCTTTATTTTTTATTTCTAATTCATTTTTCTCATTCTCAATTCTTTCCAATTGTTCTCCAATAGTATTCAATTTTTCATTTGTATAATTATTTTGAAAAATAATTGTGTTTAAATTTTTTGAATCTTCTTCACTGATTTTGGATAATGGTATTCGTATATATTCTTGTTTATCTTTTATAATTTTTATATTTTCATGGGGTGGATGAATATTAGTTAATTCTTCATCATTTTTTATTATCTTATAGTTTTTTGTAATTTTATTATTAACAGATATTTGTTCAATAGTAGGATATTTAATATTGTTATTTTTGCAATATATAGGTAACCAAGTAAAGAATGTAATATTTTCATTATTTTTAATAATATAATCTTCCCATTCTTTTGTATGTAATGTTCTAGAATCTTGATTAAAAGTTTTGTGATACCATAATAGGTTATCTATATTATATTTATTCAATATTTCACATCTTAAAAAATTCATCATTTCTTTATTTATTTTAACAAGTAAATTTTGATATTTCAGTAGAAATTATTCTTATTTTTCTAAACTGGTATTCTATTTCTTCTGTTAAACGAAATTGAAGATTTGTATAATAATATAGTTTATCAACTTGATCTTCTATATCATGTTCTATTTCATCCTTCCTAAAATAGTTATCTATTATTTGTAATTTATCTTGAGAAGTATTTAATTTTTCATAACATTCTTTTAATAAAACCTTTAAGAATTTCATTTGAGGATTTCTACACTGAATCTTTGTATCACTCATATTAACAAGTATATTGTGTTATTTTTGTAGAACAAATTTTTATAAGTTCTCTTGTAATTTTTATCTTATCTTCTAAAAAATATTTAAAATTCATATGATGATATTTTTGTATTTTATCATTATATTTATTTTTGTTTAAATATTCTTTTACTTTTTCTAACTCTTTATTATATATTTCTAATTTCTTATAAAATTCTTTTAATGATGATATATAAAATTGTACTTGAGGATTTTTTTTCTTTGAATTCTAGCGTCACTCATAATTCTTTATAAAATTCCATATCAGATTTACTAGGATTATATGATTTATCAGATTTATTATCTAATTCTTGTTCATAAAAAGCCTTAGGTATAGAATTAGAATAATCTATTCTTGCTATTTTCATTGATTGTGATCTTCTTAAAATATTTCTTTGTAAACTATTTATACTACTGCTTGATGTTGAATATCTAGCAGAATTATTATTATTAAAATTTATTTCTATTGAACCATCAGATTTTTCTATTATATTTGAAGTTTGATTTTCTATATCTATAGGTTTTGGTGGATTTATATCTTGTAAATTCCATGATAAAGATTGTGTAATCTCATTCCATTTTAATCTTTTTGGTGTTATAACTTTTGCATGCATAGTATTTGCTTCAAATAATATAGTTTCATCTTTTGGAGATGATAATTTAGTTTTTGGTTCTATAGTTGTAGTCATGGTTTTATAATAAATTCTATATATTATTACTGCAGCATTTGTTTTTTCTTTAAATTCTAAATTTCTTGTTTTTATTGTTAAAGTTAAAGTATCAAGAATATTTGGATCAAATAATCCTATTGAAAAATTAGGATAACAATTAAAATATATTGGACCATTAGCTATATTTGATTCAGCCATAGCTAATAGTGAATTATTAAAATTAGTATGCCTAGCATCTCTTAATATAAGTAATACAGGAGCGTCTATTCCTAATCTAAACATAGGTTTTATAGCTACCTGAACTAATCCTGTGTGTAAAAATTTATAATTTTTTCTATGTTTTAATATAGCTTCTTTAGTTAATAATTGTAAATTTTGATGATCTTTATTTATAGGAATAGTTTGTTCAATCATTTTAATTGAATAATCTTGTAAGAAATCAAAAGTTCCTATTTTATATATAGTTTTTACATTTTGTTTTGGTATATTCCAATTTAATAAATTGTTTTCAATTTGAGAAATACTTATTTCTAAAGAATTCATATTATTATTTAAATCTTCCTCTTGATCATTAGCTGAAGTACTTGACCTATGATCTCTTCGTGATAAAAATCTAGATATCTGATTCATTATTTGTATTTGTTTTAATGATAAAATTTTTGAATTAACTTGATCTATATTTTGAAATATTCAGATTATACTGAGGGAACATCCCCAAAGCCCAAGACGTGGTCCGGCTGCTCTCTATCTTGGAGCCTTACGCTAATCCAACCGTCTAGCCGATAGGACTTACCAACACAGCATGGTTCTAAATATTCAAAATATGATTTTGTTTTTTCAACAAATTTTTCCATTATAACATTTACAAATAATTAATTGGGATATTTAGATATGATATCACTTGAGTAATCATGGCTCTGATACCATTTTGGTAAGGATCGAGAGCATGAAGATTTAAATATTGAATAATATTGCAGTATGACAAAAACATAAATTAAACAACTCATATTTAAAGAATACCTTGATTATTTTCTTCAAAATTACAATTGATTTCCTTACAATCTGGTGGAGCAATAATAATTTGAAAATCTAAAGATCTGGAACATTGGGTAGTTGATAATACAAGTTTTTGGGGGGAAGGATTTTTCATACATTTATTTCTAAGTGTTTTTTTTCGAATGCATAACTAATCTATAGAGCTCTCTATTTATAGAGTCTTGAGATAGTCTTGGTATTCTTGAGAATAATTGAGCCTTGTCTGTCATAAATAAAAGTTGACATAAAGTTGATGCAGAATCTTGAATAATTGGTCTTCTTTATTAAAGTTGTCTGCCATGAAATAAAGTTGACAGAAAGTTGTTGGAGAATCTTTGAAAATAATTGAGATTAGCAGCATCTTGACAATAATTGAGATTAACCCATAATAGAATCGGATCAACCCATGGGACACTTAAATGGGTCCAATATCTTCATACGGGTCTTGAGAATCTTGAAAATCTTCTTCATTAGTAGAGCGCTTTGACCCTGAAGGATATTGTTTAATCTCATTGATAATTTTTTGCATTTCTTCAGGGGTTGAACAAGACTGTAATCTGATTATATAGTCTTGATCTTGAAAAGAGTTTGGATTTTGAGTAATAGGGGATTTTAATGATCTCTCATCCTGACTAGTTATAGACATATAATAGTTTTGGACTGAAACAACATTAGCTTTTTCAATTGAAATTTTATTCCACCATTTGCTTCTATAATGTCTTAATAGAAGAGGAGGAGATATATCTTGTTTTACTTGATAATGGTATGTCCAAGAAAAGATCCAGAGAATTCGAAATACAGTCATAAATTGAAGAGTGTATTCAAAATCTGGAATTCCCTCTTGCTTAAAATAGTCTATAAACTTATTATATGACTCAGAAATTTGTTTAGGAAAAGCTTTTGGAATAATTCCAATATACTTAAACCATTTAACAAACCATCTTGGATAGTTGTTTGAGAATTGATCATCATAGTATATAAACCAATAATGATTAAAATTTCTAAATAAAAGAGCTTTTTCCCAAGCTTCTTGATAATCGTAATAATTGTATTGAGAATATGAATTAAAATTTGAAAGAGTTTTTTGAACGAATGGTTTAGATCTCCATTCTTCAGGGGTTATAACTTTTTTGATTTTAATCTTAGAATAATCAATTTTTGATGGGTTTTGAGAATTGAGAATATGTTGAATATCTACAGATCCAGTATCTACTAATATAGCTTGATAATAGTCTATGTTCTTTGGTCAGAATCATAGAAATGACAATTTCTAGGATATAAATAATCTATAAGGCTTAAAAAACTTTGAGAAACCTTTTCTTCTTCAATATGTTCTAAGATTTTGATAATCTTATAGTTAGGGTTTATAGAATATAAACTAGAATCTGTTGATGAAGAGATGGGAGATGTTACTATATTGGGACGAACAATAGATTGTAGTAGTATTCTGGTTGTTTGAATAATAGAAGAATATGGTGGTCTAGAAGTTATGGGAGCAGGTGAAGATATAGGATTAGGTGCAGATGTTCTAATCCTTGGAAATGGAGATAATGGAGTAAAGCTATTATAAATTGGTAATGGAGAGCTTGAAGAAGAAGAAGAACTTGCCAATTGAGATGACTTTGATAATTGTTTTGTTAAAACAATCTTTTTTGTATCCTTGTTCATATTCCCTGTAAAAATTCTCTTGATAAAAAGTCAGGTAAAGAATTACTTTCTCCTTTAATAAATTCTATTTGAAAATCAAAATTGCTTAATAATGCTTGCCATCTTGCAAATATTTGTTTAGAAATTAAATTTTTTATATCCTTTTCTAAAATATGTTTTGCAGATAAACAATCAATTCTTAATAAAAAAGGTTTCATGTATAAATCATCTTCAAATTTTTTAATACAAAGTACAATACTTAAAATTTCCTTTTTTATAGTAGAGTAATTCTTTTGGGTATTATTCCAAGATCCTGAATAATATCTAACTAATTGTTCTTTATTATTATTTAGGGATTGTTTTAAAATTCCTCCAAATCCTAAGTCACTAGCATCTGTTTCTACAATTAATTTAGCATTAGGATGTTGAATGTTTAAACACGGTAATTGCTTTATTTTACTTTTAATATGTTTTATAATATTAGTATGTTCTATTGACCATGGTTCAGGATTCTTTTTTAATCTATTATATAAAGGTTTACATATAATACCTAGATCTTTAAAGAAATCATGTATATAATTTAAGCAACCTAAGAATCTCTGTAATTGCTTCTTCTCTTTTATTTCATCCGGGAACTTATTAGTAAATTCTAAACTTCTATTTATGGGTATAATGGTTCCTTGTTTTATATCATGACCTAAAAATCTTATTTCTGTTTTAAATAAGTTGATCTTAGTAGGAGATACTACTAATCCATTCTTATGAATTATATTATAAAATATATTTAAATGCTTAAAATGTTGCTCTAAAGAATTAGAATAAATCAGAACATCATCAATATAAACTATTGAAAAATTTCCTATAGGAATGGTTATATCATTCATAATATTTTGAAATTCGGAAGGAGCATTTTTTAATCCAAAAGGCATTACATTCCATTTGTAATGTCCAAATGGTACATTAAATCCTGTTTTATACTTATCCTTTTCGGAAATTTGGATTTGCCAAAATCCTGATTTCATATCAAACTTAGAGAATACCTTTGCTTCATATATCTTTTTTAATAAATCTCTCTTATTTGCTATAGGATATCTTATCCATTCTAATATTTTATTTAAGGGTTTATAATTTATTACTAATCTTGGAGCACCCCTTTCTATCTCAGCGCTATTATTTACATAAAATGCAGAGCATGACCAAGGAGACTTAGAAGGTCTAATTAATTTTTTATCTAATAAATCCTTTATTTCTTTCTTACAATGTTCTTCTAACTCTTGATTCATATGTATATATTTAGATTTTGTTGGTATATTCTTTTCATCAAAATCTTTTATATATGGTAAATTTACAATATGTTGTTTTCTTTGCCAAAAAGCGTTAGGTATATTAGAACATACATTTTTTATGAATTTTTCTTCAATACTCTTAATTTTGATTATATTAGTTTTATCTTTTAATTGTTCTTTTATCCTTTCATTTTTTATTTCGTTTACTAAAAATTCTTTTTGCCTTTCTTTTAGATTTATAATATTTATTTGTTTGGATAATACTGGTTCAGCAAATTCAAATATAATTTCTTTATTTAAAACCTTAGTACTAATCCCAGTACTATTTATAGTTATTGGGTATAATTGAGTAATAAAATGTGTTCCTAATATGATTTGTGATGTTAAATTTTTGACTAATATTAATTGAGTTTTATAGCAATAACTATCTTTGCATATATGTACATCTGATAATTTGTAATTTATTATTAACCTTGATCCACTAGCCGTGGATAATCTATATGAAATTTTTTCATAATATTTAGTAGGTACAATTCCTTCTTGAATACAATTCATATCAGCTCCACTATCAATTAAAGCTGTTAAAGTTATTCTAAATTCATTATTGATAATTATATTTACTTTAGTATACCATTTTTGATAGTCTAATTCTTTTAATATATTTATTTTGTTAACCTTACTATTAGTTTCACTATCAATTGTTTTAATTTTTTCTTTTTCAATATTTTTAATTTGTAATTTAATTATATTAATATCTTCTTTTATATTTTTCAATTCTTCTTGTAATTCTTGAATAGTAATTGGTTTTTCTTTTTTCTTAAATTTTTTATAAATATCTTCTAAATTATATATTCCTGTATCTTCTTCTGTTGTTGATTTTTTATTTAAATTTTCTTTTAATTTTTCTAGATATAATTGTTTTAAGTTTAAATCTTCAGTTTCCTCTAATAATTTTAATAATATTAAATTTTCTTCATTATTTATCATATATATAGATCCAATATTACATAAACATGGTCCTATACATTCACATTCATCACATTCATCATTACTAATACTATTATTATCACTATCAGAAATATACTTTATATCATTACTATCATAATCTGAAAAATATTCATCACTAATTTTAGTATCTAATATTTTATTTATTTTTCCTTTTAACTCATCTGATAAATTTAATTCATTTATATTTCTTTTTGAATAACAATTTTTTGAGGTATGTCCTCTTTTGCCACAAGTATAACAAGTTATATTCTTTTTCTTATAGACCTTTCGCCTTTTATCTTTTTTATAATATTTTTGTTCTTCAATTTTAGGTTTTCTATATTTCTTTTTAAAATGTTTTTTTACATAATTATTTTTTCTTTTAGAAGTGTTTGGTAATTTTATTTTCTCAAAACCATATTGTTCACAAAAATTACCTAATTCATTTCTGCTACTAATACAATCTCTTTTCATTTTTTGTTTTAATTTTAAATTATTACATAATTTTAAACCTTCTTGATTTATATGATTTATTATTTTTCCATATGTTAAATCCTCATATGGTATATTATTATTATTTTCTCTTTTAATTTTTTCTCTAATTCTTTCAGCAAATAATGAAGCACAAATACTAAAGATGATTGTTTCTGGGTTTTCTGGTAATTTAAAAGGCTGGTGGGATAATTATATAACAGATTTTGAAAAGGGGATGGTTCGATTGTTAACCCTTCCTTATTTGCAAAGTTTGTTAGCTTATCACAACTAAGGTAGGTTAACAATATATTTCTAACCTATACATAGTGTGTGTGTGTGTGTATACGAGGAAGTTAAATTAAAACTAGTATTAGTAGAGATTATGGGTGTAAATAAATCAAGGTAGCTCGTGAAATAATCGAGAACGGATCGGTAAAAAGTTTGAACGAGTCGAGTCTTAACGAGCCCGAGCTCGGGCCCAAAAGTGTGGCTCGTTTAGTTATTGAGCCCGAGCTCGAGCTTTACATATCGAGTTCGAGCCGGCTCGCGAGCCTTAACGAGCTTTTTGTTTATATAATTTTTATTAATTATATTAAGTGTTTATTTATAAAATTAAGTATTTTTATATATAAAATTATGATAACTATATTTAAATCAAATATTTTATATTAAATTTAGAAAATATAATTATAAATATAATTAAATTAGTAATTAAAGTAAATAAATTAAATAAATAAAATTTTAAACGAACCGAGCCGAGCTCGAGCCTAATAATTTTCTAATGAGCAGAACTCGAGCCTAGTAAATAAAACTCTTAACGAGCTCGAGCCTAGTAAATAAACCCTCAACGAGACGAGCTCGAGCCCTAATTTATTTAAACGAGCCGAGCTCGAGACTTAACGAGCTCGGGATTGGATCTGCTCGTTTACACCCATAGTACTAGAGAAGTAAATGAAATGATTTTTTTTCATTAAAAAGGATAAATGGACGTAAAAGCCCTCATGTGCCTTACGCATGCATGAATTTATCGGTAAAAATTAAGGAAAAATTACAAATTTGAACCTTTATGTTTGTAAGAAATAACAAATATGAACCTTTAACTATCTTAATTACGCTAAACAACCTTTAAGTATTTAAGTTGTTTCAACTTTCAACCTTTACATTAACCACGGTTAGATTTACCAGTTAAATCTAGTCATGTGCAAAAAATGTGATGGGTATTCTAGGTATTTTGATCTTTTGTTATTTTTAAATATAAAACCCACTATTCACGTATTATCGTATTATATTCAACAATTTACTCCAAATTGGGGTGTTCGAAAATTAGGGCTAAAACCCACCCAGAAGTTCACGTGGTTCCTCCCTCTTCGGTTAGTGTTCACCCAGAAGTTCACGTGGTTCATCCATCTTCAGTTAGTGTTCGAAACCTAAGGTTGTAGTTGGATAAGATTTAAAAAAAAACAATTATTGTTTGTCAGAATTTGTCAGTGTCAATGATTGAACTCTTACTTCTCATACAAGCCCTTTACGAGGCATATATGTACTATACATGGTGTATACAAGACCAATCAGTAAGTGTCATTATCAAACTAGTAGGTGTCAGAAGGGCTATACATCTCGTATAAGCATATACGAGACACATATTGTCAATGAGGTGTTAATAATAAAAGAGTTGGATGTGTAAATAACCAAGGTGAACTCGAAAGTTTGGTATATTTAATACTAGAGCTGGCAAAACAGGTACCTGATAAAACACGATTAGACCTGTTTAGCAAAAAATGTACTTTTTATTTTTTTCCTTTTTTTAAAATAATAAAAATTAGAAGGTTATGATTCATCATTTCTCTTTTTTGTTATTTAAAACATAGAACTGCCACGCTTAAATCACCAAACCAAATGTTAAACAAGTCATTTTCATGTTTTATATTTGCATTTCACGCGTCATCTCTGACCTGTTAAACACGATAAGATCTGTTTTGCCAGCCTTATTTAATACTGTCAAGTATTTCTAGAGCACCGAGTTGGTTAGACGTAAAGCACCCTAAACAGTAATATTACATTTGACATTTGGTCATCTCAATCACAAATATTTAAGCATTTCTACAACCTACCCAACTAAGATCTCAAACCCACAAAACAATCTCACTTATTTCAATCAAAATTATAAAAACCTAATATTTTCACCATCTACGATCACAAATATTCTTCATAGTTTCTGTTATTGGTATAACCCCACCATGAATCTTTGCTAGCCTACATGTATGTCTTGTAATGATCCTGTATGTTGTGTCTCTCTTCCATGGAACTATCCCGAAATCATCGTTAAATTCGTCCATCCCTTCTACCAAAAACTGCCATGCAAACGACCCTGCCCCGGACCCTTTTTTCTTTGCAGATTTATATATGACATCAAACACAATTTTGTAGAACTCATCACGTTGTGACGGGTCAAAGCCTTTGCTTAGATCGGACAAACCAAATTCAGTAAACATGACGGGTTTCTTGAGCACGTGGTCCCCGTCTTCAATGTGAGAATGCATCCAATCAGCCACAAATTTTAGCTTTCCTTCAAGGCTTTTCTTTTTAAACCTACAAAATATGTTCCTATTTAACAATGGACAAATAGTAATATAAAAAACCTAAATATAGTACAAGTAACAACCAAAGAGGCATTGCCTCAATGGTACCCTAAGATTCTTCAAAATGGGAGGTCTTGGGTTCAAATCCCTCCCGTAGCGAAAAAGATGTTTGTGGAGGGTCAGGGGTTTTCCCAGTGGGGTTTCCTCCTGGGGTGGTTGTGGTGGCTCATGGGAGGTCCAGGTAACTAGACCTTGATGACATGGCCTGGAAACAGTGGGTTCACACGATTGAGACCTTCGCCGTTCAAAAAAAAGTACAAGTAACACGTATTAAAAATTCATTAAGATCACCTATGTGATTGGGAGACACTTAAAATCGTGTAACCCGTACACAAGCCTGTCTAACCCATTTGTGGACACGAGTAAAACTAGTTGGTTAAATTGCCTAGATGAGGTGACAGGTTAACCTATTTAATTAAACATATTATCATGTTTAACCAAATGGATTAAACAGTCTGAACACGACCCATTTGGTTAAAGTCTTAAACGGGTTAAACAATATGTTTATTAAATCGATTATGACAACCCAAAACCTAATCGCTTTTGTGACATGTTTACCTATTATGGATTTTGTGTCAATTAATACAATTTGGACCAATAACAAGCAAAAATTGACAAAAATGCCCTTGAAAGAAGATCATAATTTACCATACAGTATGTCAGCATCTGATTAAATATAATTAAACTTTTAAAAAAGAGATAAGGTCATATTTGTCAAAAGTGCATCAATTTTTTTATTAAAATTTGGTACAAATGAAGCAAATAATCGGTGACTTAAACTATAGTTTTTTAATACTTAGTGTCCGAAGTGAAAAAGTTAGAAATCTTGGGTGACCTCCATAAACATTATGGCCTTGAAATGGTATAAAAAAGTCCCCCCTTTTCATGGAAACCAAACAAAATTATTGCAGTTTCTTCATAAAATTTAAAAAAAAAAAATTGTTTAGTTTTTAAAAGGATGATAAAAGCCTACCATTGGTCAGGATAAATATGAACTGAGGCAAAATCGATAGTCGATGGTGCAGAGTTGCGAATAAAATCCACTCCCATATCAGCAGCCCAGAATTCAGGGTTAACCGTTTCTTTCTTGGGACTTTTTGGGCCATAAAATCCTTCCAGACCAACGGTTAATAAATGCTTATTGTCGATCTTTTTAATAAATGCCGACATTTCTTCTATCCAATCCTGCAGTTTGTTCATCCCAACAATTTATAAATGCAACTTATATCCCCCAAAAAAAGGTTTTCTACAAAATAACAGAATTTTCAAAAATTGACTTACTTGTAACGTGTCACCAGATGGGTCGGTGATGCATCGAGGTTCATTGATTAATTCCCAGCCAAAGATGGTGGGATCATCTCTGTACTGGAGTCCAGTGATTGTGTTCTTCCTTGTTAAGATAGTCTGCATTATTAAAAAGAATAAATATAATAACTAATCAATGAGGATAAAAACACTTTCTAATGAATATAATAGTTTTGTACCAAATTAGATTTCTTCATACAATATTAATAGTTTTGTACCTGGATTTATATCATTATGTATAAATAAAATTATTTTAAAATGTGAGCCAAAATGTGTCGGGTTTAACGCTACACGATTAAAATTATGACCCATTACGCAAACCACCTCACTAATCCATTTTGCCTAAGTGATGATGGTGAAACAGACTGGAATGTCCACACTAATTGCAAAGTTCCCAAATTGTATAAATGTCAAGCTTAAATTACTCTTTTGCCCCTTGGTGCCATTACTGATCATAGAGATAAGCTGTAGGAATTTGACAGTACCTTGACATAGTTCCTGAAATACATGCGAATTGATGGATCATAGAAGAAGGAATCATTAGATGAGCTCAAGGCTACACCTTCACTCCAAGCCCATTTCACATATCGTGTCTTGCCACCGTATGCATCCAAGTTGTTAACTAAACTAAGTAGAAGCCTTATTCCAACTTCGCGGGCTTCAGCAACTACAAAATCTAAAGCCTACAATAATAATCATTCATATTCATTTAAATGTAAAAACTACCATAAATCGAAAGGGTTCAAAATACGGGACTTAAAGGAATGGTATTAAAATCAGAGGGGGAAATATATTCATTCTGTGTCATATATGGTAATCTTTCTAATATCCAAATTGAATAAGAAACTTTTTATAACTTTAATAATGTCTAAAACTTAACAACTCATAGATTTCATATTGGAGGCTAAAAATAGAAAGTTCCCCTAATGAATAGAATTTGCTACTTTAGAAAATGATATTTTGATATTTTACTCTTTGAATGACATGATTCTATGCCTAACATGTAATCCACTTTTTCTTTGTTTTTTAATAAACAATAATCAAGAGAACACTTTAACATGATGTAGAACATGAAAGAACCCACTTTTTCTTTGTTTTTATTTTTGATAACTAGAGAACCTATTGACTGTGGCTTTTAAGGGGTTAGAGGCATAAATTATTAGAAGCAGGATTCAGAGCTGAGACTTTTGTAAGAATGATTTAAGTGCTTACCACGACACAGCCCTCTCAAAGTCTAAGAATTAACTAATTTTAAATCACTGTGTTCCACTTTATCAAAATTTATAAAATATTTTTAGCATTACTAAAAATGGTAAGTTTTCAATTTGAGATCAAGATGATATCCTGTGAAGAAAGAAAAAATTGTATGATATTTGATGACTTATTCGTGCGATGATATCATCCCACGCCTACCATTACAAAATGTTCCAACTAACAACTAAATTTAGAGTTTTAGGAACAAAAAAGAATCATCAAGATAACACCTTTAACATCATCATCCATAAAGTCAAATGCCTAACTCATTAGAACTTAGAGCTCCTTTCATACTTCTAATATGTCTTATGGGTGAGTTGCTAAAAAATGGCAAGTTTTCCACATAAATAACATGAATAAGACAGTTTAACAGAATTAATTCTTAAAATTTCCAAAAATAACTGCCGATAGATATCAAAAGATTCTTTATAGGATGTTCTATACAAGAAGATCTAGATAATTATGAACAATAAATATGAATTTCATAATAATTTAACTGAAAACAGAATATAATAATATTAATTAGGAGAAACCCATAAACAATCTGCATAAATCAAACTGAATCAAGAATAATATTAAGAAACAAATGAAATACCTTAAATACCCTTTCATCAAATTGTCCAGGGGAAACCTGAAGAGCATTGTAATCACCATCATTAAAAGCCCAAGTTCTACAAACAGTCAAACCCATTTTTGCAGCAGCTTGAAGCATTGCTCTGATTCTTGGTCGGCTATGATCGTGTACAGCATGGTCCATAAACCAATATGAATTCCAACCGTTGATGTAAAACAATTTACCATCCACTATAAAATTACTCCCATTCCTTTCCACAAAACTCAAACTGATTTCATTTTTGTAACTTCCAGACAATAATAAATCCCCAAAAGATAAATAAATAAACGCAATAATAGATGCAAATCCAAGTATTGGAAAGAACAAACCGTTCCCTCCAACCATCTTATTACCTGATGATTTAACCATAAATTCTGAGGTTTTTACAGGAAACAGAAGAAATGATTTGAGCTTTAAGAACCTAGTGTGCGTGGAAACTAACCCTAATGAGGGATTGTATTCGATCTTTTGTTATTTTTGGGTTTATCCCCAAAATCTTTGGATACCCAGATCCCCTTTTTCAAGATTTCACTGAAAATCAAACCAGAAACTCTAGAGATTACATCACAATCGAGTGTCTGTTTGTGTGTTCATTTATTATGAGTAATTTCCGAGAGAGCGAGAGAGAGAGAGAGTGATATTGAAGAAAGGAAGGATGGTGTGAAGGGACATATACCAAACATGTTCCCAAATGCAAATTTGTCAATTAATCGTCAAGAATTTTGATAATTACTCATAGAAAAATGGATGTGAATAGCTGAGATAGAGGTGGCGTGTATAAATCTTTGTGGGCCTAAAAGATCAGAAGTCTAAATTTTGTGTTAAGGTTGATGTAACCTTATTTTCTCCAAAGAGAGGCTGTCATGTTTACCCAAAAGATGAGATTACTTATAATCATGGTTGTAAATATGATTTTTTAAACGATATATAAGTTTTAAGCAATGTTTTCAGAGCCGGACCGGACATCAAACCGGTCTCCTCTCCGGTCAGAGCTCCGACCGGTCGGATTTAAGAACCGGATGATTTTATAAACATTTTATAAATATATATATATATATATATAAAAAAAAAATCAAAAAAATATAAAAAAAATTAAAAATTAAAAAAACCGGTTCAATCACCGGTCCGACCGGCCGGTCCACCCAAAAACGGTTTCGAAGCTAGAACCGGCCCGTTCACCCCTCCGAATCCCGGTCCGGGTTTTAAAACACTGGTTTTAAGTGAAGGGGCTTTGTCCTAGTGGTAGCTTTCCAAATGGAAGGTCATGGGTTCAAATATCTTCCAAGGCGAAATAAGGGTCATTGAGAGGCCATGGGGTTTTCCAGTGCAGTTTCCTCCTGTGGGGGTGGTGGGGTCTCAACGGAGGTCATGGTAACTAGACCTTGATGACGTAGCTTGAAAATCAGTGGTTCATACGTTGAGATATAATGCCGTTAAATAAAAGTAATATGCGTACAATGTGATTAATTTAACACGTGTATGATGCATAAAGTGGCGTCACTGAGAGGCAAGAAAAAAACAATATAATAAATTACACCCAAATTATGAACAATAAACATTATTTATCGATGTCATAGAACAAAATATCCATTACAATTGTCCTCTACGAGATGTCATGTTTTAATAACGTTCCATTACAGCTTCATTCGTTACGCTTTCAAGTGTTTCCTATTCAACCGCACAAATCACACAAGCATTCAAAAAATCCTTACCAATTCGATTACACAAATTTGTCTTTACGATCATCACTGACGAAAAAACAATAGCAATTGAATCTATTACCTATGATTTGTGAAATTGTTAACCACTTTTGCTTTACGTGTTTAACGAGTTATGGTTTTGCGAGGGAGTTTAGGTTTTGGAAATTGAATAAAGATTACGTGATACTACAATTGAGAATTTAATTTGGGAAAATGTGGGAATTTTAATTTAGATTTTTTCGTCTTTGGAACGTGTTCCTGAAATTAAAATGAGAATTTTGATGGTCGTTGGGCCATAAAAAGTTTGCAATTGGACCCTACAAATAAATTCCATGGAGGCCTTAAAATAAATTTTACAGGTGCTTGATTGTTTTTATAATCAATTTTAAAGGAAATTACAAGCTTATTAAGAAATTGAGTGGGGTGCACTCTACCTACTAAGCCCTTCTTCCACCGTCTGTCACACCCGACTGACGACAGAATACGTTAGGGCGCAAGTTTGATTGTTCATAACTTATGGTTCTACTTTATAAGTTTCAATATTTAATCATTTAATTTATTCAAAACACAATATTCATTCAAACCTAACATTTAATCAACAAAGCCAAACATTCATCATGAATTGAATACATAAACTTGTTTAATGTTTAACTAGGTCCGAAGTTTCTAAATAAATCTTCATCCAAGCTTCTAACCTGTTTCACATATATAATAATATGTGATCAACTATTCGCATAGTTGGTGAGTTATTCTCATACTTTCCTCTTTTACTTTTGTAAATTTTGGGAATGTCACATATGTCTTATTTCAACTCATTATATTCATAGAGTCAAAATATGATGCAATTACTTAGTTTAGTATATTGGCCTTAAATGTTATGTGGATTACTTAAAGATAGGAATGCTTGAGGACTAGAATGGCCTGGATGTATAGGTGATAGAGATGATGTAAGATCCTTACCCAAATGATGTGAATTCATAACACCAACAAAAGTGACTTGATTTTTTTTGACTATGATTTTACTTAAACCCATTTGGTTCTATTTTAGATTGAGATTTATCTAGCTATTTTAATAAATAAAGTTGTCTAATGTTCATGTGCCTCAAGATTTATTTTTCGCTTATATTTACTATTAAAAATTTATATAATACCTTTTTTAATTTAATTTATTCTTCTCTTTCTCTTATTAAATAATAATGATGTAAGATCAAAAGGTTGGTGCTTCCTAAAAGATTGCTCCCTTGGTCCCCACCAATCTCTCAACAAGTCCAAAAGAAAGCATCAGAAGGATAAAGTCATCCTTCAAAAGTCATCAGCCTTTGGAAGGTATATTAACCTTCATAAGATTGAGTACTTCCAGAGGAGAAATCTGTTCTTCCAAAGGTAAGACAGAAGACAGAGTTTCCCGAAGATAGCAGCATGATGTAGGCCTCAATGATTTGGTCATCAGAAGAACACAACATATTTCAAGCCTCAATGATCCAGTCTTCCGAAGATCAGATAGTCTTACAGGTCTCAATGATATGGCATTCCGATGATCAGCGCAAGTTGCAAGCCTTAATGATTTGGAAGACCCGTATCTCACAAAGGACTTCCGATGATAAAGAAGATTGGAGAATGCTCAACATCTTTCGATACAAAGACTTCCAAAGATATTCCTCTACTTATGTTGATTTCCTATTCAAGAAGGATTCAGAGATGCTTTGTATCATCATAACCAAATCAGAAGACATTCTTATGTTAGTCAGCAACATGGTACAACTATTAAATCAACATAAGATGCTTTTCATTAATGTCTTTTGTAGTATAGGTAATTAATGTAAAAGTCAATGTAGTCATTTGTATTAGTTGTTATTAATATGGTTTAGTAACACCCCAAAACTTTAATACAAGTTATTTTACTCACGAGTGGGTAACTGTAAATGACTTGTAGAAGGGTGAATGGGAAAGGAAAGGAATGTGTATAAACGAGTAATTAAAGTAAAACGAAACAAAATTTATTAAGATCAAGGAAGAAGTTCACGAAAATGAAAGTATATTGTCACACCCCGAGCCGGCGGGGTTGGATCGGAGTCCCCGTCGGGCGGAAGGTACCCGGGGCGCGATATTGTGAGTAATAATCGGAATGATCAGATTGTTACATTGCACATGATATATAAATGAGAAACTTTCTAAAATAAAATAGAATTACAAAGTTAAATTACATCAGTTAAGTTTATAATTTAACAATGTAAATCTACTATCACATCAGAAATCTTCTATCTTGTATCTGCACAAGATATACAAAATAACTGTATAATGATGCTTCAAAATATGCAGGTCCAAAAAGCTAGGTCCTCTATCTGATAACCTAGTCCAAAGAAATAACTCTTCAGTTGACCTGTTCGTCACCTGAGAAGTCATGCAAAAATAAAGTCAACACATGGTTGGTGAGTTCATTTAGTTTTATAAAATGAGTTTGAATAACCTTAATGACAACCTTAACCTCACCATTAACCACATATACCATCCAGCTTAGTATGCTTATATATAGGGCATATGTAGGGTCGAACTTACCGCCCGCCCAGCCACCGTCCCACCACATACCAAACCACATGATATATTGTTCCTGGTGATAATTAAGCATTTCATTTCACTACTTTGATTCCATGACCTATGATTTATAGCATTTGATTACCCTGAAAATGTTTACCTTGATCCCCCGAAGTGACAACCTTAACCTCATCAACAACCACCTATGTTATCCAATCAAGTATGCTTATATATAGGGCATATGTAGGGGACAAGCCCCAGCCACCGTCCCACCACATACCAGACTGCTTAACATATTGTTGTTAATAATAATTAAGCGTTTCACTCCATTCACTTTTGATTTAGATTCTACTTTCCAAAATTTGATTCACCTTTGATTCTCTTGAGTTCATCATAGTTACATGATTTCCCAAAAGCAATAATAACAATATAAGGTTAAATGTTAATTAAACAAGTAAATAAACATTTAATACAACTAAGACATGATGATTGGGCCTTATTTGACTCAATCAATTAGACTTAGTTGTTGGTGGTTGTCCAAGTTGTACCCTCTCACACGTGACCCATATCAGGCATAACTCACAAGGAGTATACCTGAGCGTGCCGGGATTTTAATGATGCCCATATCAGCTTGACCCAATGGTCTACTGTACATGCCAGGACTTTACGGATATCCTTTGATTCTTGATCTCTTTGATTCTCTTGATTTTGATTTCATTTGAAGTTCACGTTATTGCCCATATAGCTTGACTACAAGAGTCTACTATTTATGCCGGGACTTTATGTGTGTTACATGTGGTCTTGATTTCTATACAACTGACATCCACCTTAACTCAAGTATTAATGATTTCATTAGATCTTAATGATTTCATTATTTCAATGATTCACACACATTTATGATCTCTGATTTCTTGAGTCTCTTGATTTGATCCTTAGAATTCCCATGATTTTCACAATGATAATTGATTCTTAATTAGGATTCATTATCTTCAGATCACACACTGAATTAGATTTCTTTGAACTTGATCTTTAGTTCTTTGATTTCACTTTGAATTTAGGTTCTTGAATTTGAGCTTGATAGACTAAGGGTGTGTTTAGAGTTTTGAGTTAAAGTATTACTCATAGGAGTAATTTATTAACTTGAAATTTCATTTTGTATAACAATTTTCCTAGACAGGTGTCTAGAAGTATCAATAAGCATAAAAATATAACATACAATGAATAAAAGCATTTAAGTAAACAATTTAAATAAAACAGTTTACGCATGCTTCTCAGACCCGCGTTTTAAAACAAAAATGTTTAGAAAAGGGGCAATGAACTCACCTGTGCTGCTATGTAGATGATCTAACACAAAATGCGTGCTCTTGTTGTAGCTTAGGTTTCTTCGGTTCCTGAGTTGTTTTATAAGAGTTTGAATACGATAAGTACACGTAATAGTCGTCGTATCTAAGGTTTGATCTTGGTGTGTATAACTAAGTGTCCTAATACTAGTGTACTTCTTATGATTTAACTTAGCTATTCTAACTAAATCCCCATTTATAATCCCAAATCCCTTGATTAGTTACAACACTTATCATTAAATTTTACAAAATTTGGACAGAGTTTCCTTTGTTTCTTGTTCAATCCAGACAATTAATATTGTCTATTTCTACAACCAAATCCCAATCAATTATAATCCAACTAACTTTTATAACTATTTAAACTTTAAACAAAACCAAGGACATTTATGAAATTATAACATTTAACTACATCAATTCTTTGATTACTATGTTTAATAAGTTCATTTTAAGTTAAACATAAGTTAAGAAAATCATTCAATTTAATAAATTGTTCTTAAAACATTGCTTTTGATTAGTATATCATTACTTGAATTAAATCACATCCGAATTATGATGGGCCCTTATTGAGTCTCATTGGGCCCATTTAGGCCCGTTGATGATGTTTGCTTTCTTGTTGATCACCATTCGTTTCTTTTGCATTATTTGATATAACCCATTAACTTATATAAGTTATTTATCCATGTTGAGCTCTTGATCATCATGTGATAGTTTTACCAAATAAAAACCTTAATTATCCTCCCATACACCCATACCTAGGATTTTATTTCATGCATGAACTTGTACACCCATTTCCCATGCATTCAAACATATATGGTTTGTCCTTACACGTTGGAATGCATAGATTTTTATGGTTTGGAATGTTCCAAATCCCGATGGCAGCGAACCTTTTGGTTAGATGTGTTTAAAATCGATCACAAATTCATATATAGCCGGTTTTTTGAGCTCAAGTTTACCTCAATTTTGATGATTCAAAGCTTAGATCCGTTGTACTTTCGTGTTCTACATGTTGCGAGGATCTTTTTGACCTCAAGAACTTGTGATTTGGTCAAGAAATGAGTGTTTTGGGTGTTTAAATCATAGAGAGAGAGAAGGTAGAGATAGAGAGTACCGGTTCAAGTGAGAGAGAGGGGCAGTTGGAAGCATTGAATGAGGAAATTAAGGGTTTTCATAGCCCGGGTCTGTCCACGCGTGTTCGGGCTCGTTTGGTTTATTTTAAACGCGTCGTTTTCGACACGTAACGTTAATTTGTAACTATATTTAGAAAAATAGTTTAATTCAAATATTTTCAGGTGATAATTCCGAATAAACATTTTAACTATCATTTTCTTATTTTAATGTTTCAAAAACCTTTATTTTAACTTTTCAGTCGAATCGTATCGTCTTCCCGCATATTCGTACAGATCGTGACTTCACTTTAGATATTGTTTTCTAATTATAAGATATCATTTAGAACATTAAGCCCACATATATATTCATACGAATCGTCACCCATACGAATACACTGTCAATATAATATTTACAAACGCTATCCATTTTTGCTTTGAATTTGATATCTATACATACATTCACACTAACTAACACGTATCTGGTATTTATTCGTATTGTCAGACACACATTAACAGTAAACTGTTGTTGTGCTCATCGCGTTTAGTGTTCTTTTGCCTTTGAACTTCGACTTTCTATTGAATTTCACACATTATTTCTAAATTTTTTCGTATTGTATTCAAATATGAACATCATAATTATGAATCATACACATGACTATTGTATAGTTCCTAACGGTTACGTACTGGTTGTCATAGTCTCTCCTTGTTAAAGAAATTTCGTCCAGAAATATATGACTCATTGTTGGGCATGAATTCTTCTGCAAACAAATAGAAATACTTTGATTTCATGTGATCCTCACGCTCCCAAGTAACTTATGGACATCGTTTGGAATTCCAACGAACCTTAACGATGGGAATACGACTTCGTTTCAGTTTCTTAACTTCACGATTCATAATCTCCAAAGGTTCTTCGATGAAATGTAGTTGTTTGTGTATCTGAATTTCTTCCATGGGTATGACCACAGACTTATCGGCTAAACATTTCTTAAGATTTAATACATGAAACACATCATGCACACCGTTGAGTTCATATGGTAATCTTAGTCTATACGCCACAGGAACAATCCGTTGAATCACTTCAAATGGTCTGAACCACTCCTTTCCAAGGGGACACTTTCAACATGACTCTGTCTCCCACTTGAAATTCCAATGGTTTACGACGTTTGTCTGCGTAGCTCCATTGGCGGCTTATAGCAGCTTGTAACTTTTGTTGAATCTGGGCGATCTTATTAGTGGTTTCCAGTATAAGCTCAGGCCCAGTTATTCGATTATCTCCTACTTCGGTCCAACAAATTGAGGACCAAAATTTCCTACCATACAGTGCTTCAAATGAAGCACATCTAATCGTGCAATGGTAGTTGTTGTTATAGGAGAATTCTATCAGTGGTAGGTGCGAGTCCCAATTTCCACCGAAGTCTATGATGCACGTTCACAACTTATCCTCTAGGGTTTGAATAGTACGCTCTCTTTGACCGTCTTTTTTTTATGATAAGCGGTACTCAAAGTCACGTTTGTCCCTAAGGATTTTTGCAATGACTTCCAAAACCGTGACATGAATCGACTGTCTCGCTCAGAAATAATAGTCAATGGCACACCATGTCGTACCACTATTTTGTTTATATACAGTCTTGCCAACCTTTCCATTTCAAAATTCTCACACATAGGCAAAAAGTGAGCCAACTTGGTCAATCGATCAATGATGAACCAAATCGTATCATGTCCACTGGAAGTGCGACGTAACTTTGTAATGAAATCCATAGCTATTTGTTCCTGCTTCCTTGAGGTATTTCAGGCTGTTCCAGCAAACCAGACGGCTCCTCGTGTTCTGCCTTAACCTTCGCACATGCTAGACACCGACTTACATATTCAGCCACATATTTCTTCATTCCAGGCCACCAGTAAATCCTCCTAAGATCTTGGTACATCTTACCGGCACCTGGATGCACTGAATATCGGGTTGTGTGCGACTCGTCGAGAATGAGTTTTCGAATCTCTTCTACCGCAGGAATCCACAGTAGTAGATAAATCCATCTTGTATAGTCTCAAAGTGTCGTTCAGCACCACAATCGAGATCTTTCCTCAAGCTTCCTTGTTCGACTGTCTGTTGTTGGGCCTGTATGATTTGGTCATGCAAGCTCGTTTGTACCGTCATTCTCATTGCCCTTACGCGCTCAGGTTTTACTCTTTCTTTTCGGCTTAAAGCGTTAGCCACGACATTTTCTTTGCCCAGATGGTACTTGATTACACAGTCATAATCGTTTAGAAGTTCAACCCAACGTCGTTGTCGCATGTTGACCTAATTCTGATCAAATATGTGTTGTAGACTCTTGTGCTCCATAAAGATGGTACACTTAGTACCTTACAAATAATGCCTCCAAATCTTCAAGGTGAAGACTACCGCTCCCAGTTCTAGATCGTATGTTGTGTAGTTCCTATCGTGTATATTGAGTTGCCTCGATGCATAAGATATGACTTTGTCTCTTTGCATTAGTACACAACCAAGTCCCTGACGGGAAGCATCACAATATACAACAAAGTCATCGTTACCTTCTGGAAGAGTTAAGATCGGAGCATTTCACAACTTCTACTTCAATGTTTGGAAAGCATCTTCTTGCTTCCGTTTCCAAACAAACGGTTCACTCTTCTGGGTTAACTTGGTGAGAGGCAAATCTATCTTAGAAAAATTCGAGATGAATCTCCTATAATACCTTGCCAAACCCAGAAACGAACGTATCTCCGTTGGTGTCGTCAGAGCATCCCAATTCTTGATAGCTTAATAGGATCTATGTAAATTCCTTCACTGTTGACTACGTGACCCAAGAATTGAACTTCTCTTAGCCAAAATTCACATTTATAGAAAGATTTTCCTGAGGTCAAACAAAATAGATGCATAAAAGTTATGTATAAAAGTTATGTAAGGGTTCCTCACTATGACTAAGTTTACATGCAAATTCGGACTAGATAAAACTCTGATCCACACCGGTGTCAGACAAAACATATGTATAAAAGTTATGTAAGAGGAACGTACCAGCGGCCACGTTTGGGCCTCGACGAGCAGCAGGGGCTCCAATGCAAAAGCCCTTTTACGGGGTGCTTGATTTAACATTTACAAAAATTCAATAATCATTGTAAAACTCTAGAAGCATTCGAATTTTACGAGTGTTTAATCACACAATATATGTATAAATATATAGGTGTATATATATACATATAACTGTACAAACAATAAAATTTTAATTTTAAAGCTTTAAAGTTAAATTAAAGTTTTAAGTTAAAATTAACAAAAAATAAATGAGTACACACGCACGCACGCGCGCACACACACATAGATATGTATATACTTAAACATATAATAAAACTTATCTAAGTGTATTATATAATGTGATTCAAAAAAGCTTTAAAATTTCTAAGTGTTGTAAAAAAACAACAACAATAATAATATGTTCAAAACATAAAAATAAGACGCTTTAAATAATAATTGAGTTTTATAAAGTTTAAACAAAATATCTAAGATATTAACAATCATTTTATAAACTTTATAAAACTGTTAAACACACAATACTAGATAACAAATCCTCAAGAACTAATTCTGCCAAGATTTAAACTAAGGTTGTGTCTTATGAAGTTTTCATCCAAAATGGCACAAAACAGGAAAAGAGAGGGACCTGCCTTGCCAAAACGTCAAAGTTCTATCCCCCCATTCCCCTTCAGTTGTTCGAACCTGTGCATGCCCATTTTTCCACCCTCAGTTGCGGTAACATGCTATTAATGGCATGAGGGATGCTCGAATAATCTTCAACCACCTCGACAAGCCTAACTAATACATTAATTCGATCAGTTCATGCGTAATCAGACATTAATCACCAACCGAATCATTAAACTTAAACTTAACTCAAATCAATCATTCCGTTCACTATATCTAAATTAAGCTTAATGGAATCCTCCCTAAAACTCTCTGACTCTAACTGAAGCATCAATTCGACCCTAGATTCATGCAAAAAACGAATCCCAACCCAAGAACGATCGAAGGCTAATTCGAACTCGAACTCGATATCCCAAAACTTCAAGAGGTAATTTTTACATCCATTCAATTCGTTTTTATCTATAAATCAAAAGCCCTATAGATTTAAGGGCTCACAATTGCTCCATCGATCGAATTCGAACGGATTAAACACTAGGGTTTTTCGGTTTCTGGAAGAACATTAGTATTATGTTAAGTATATCTAGCTTCCACATTTATCAAAGATTTCCTCACTCCAAAAAATTTTATAAAAGTATTTTAAAACATTTAGTAACTTTATAAAAATTCTAGAACCTTTAAAATAAAAGTTTTAAATATTTCCTTGGTTAAAACTTATAAAATTTATATACACACATTACAATAATCATTTTTAATTTATAAAAATAATAATAAATCATGAAAATTATATAAAAATTCCTAAAAATTATTTCAATCAAATATAAAATATTCTGAGAATTTTAGAATACTAATTTTTATTATTTTATCCCATTTAAATATTATAAAAGGTTTAAAAATTATTTTAACTTATAAAATTATATACAAAATGTATTAATTCTTAAAAAAGGTGTAAAAAAATTCAGAATAATCTATTTTAACATTCTGCCATAATTTTATGAAACTAAAAGTCATTTTTTTTGTTTAAATCTTTTTATTCGAATCATTTTTGTTTGAATAAATCTTAAGTACATTTTAATATATATATGTATATAAATTAATAAATCTTAAGGCTATCATTTATGAAATTTAAGTTATGTTTTTATTTAATTAATATATTTAAATAAAATACTATTATAAATTCAAAGTTTAGGAATGAAATGTAATGAGATGATGTAGGTTCTTGAATCCTAGCCAAGGCGATTCGGTTTAGGAAGATAAGAGCCATTCCATTTTTGGGTAAGTTCTAGATTCCCTACTTTAAATGCTTATGTGCTAATGTGTTACACATTCTTTTTGGTTGGCATACATACCCTAACGTTATGTTAAGATGTCATGATGTTATGAGGATGAAATGATATGATTTTAGTACGATATGACCTTGATGCTATGACACTAGGAGGCTATGATGATTCATGACTATGTTAAGATGCTAGAATAACATGTTTATGATGCTACGATGTTATGATGTTATGATGATACAATTCTTGCATGACATGTTTATGATGCTATGATGTTAGGATGTTGTTCCAATATTCGTATGGGGTAAGTATAATGTTGCTCCCATATGCATATGGTGTAAGTATGATGTTGCTCCCTTATTCATATGGGGTAAGTATGATGTTGCTCCCGTATTTATATGGTGTAAGTATGATGTTGCTCCCATATTCATATGGGGTAAGTATGATGTTGCTCCCATAATCATATGGGGTAAGTATCATGTTGCTCCCATACTCGAATGGGTAAGTATGATGATGCTCCCATACTCGTTATGGGGCAAGTATTATGTTGCTTCCATATTTGTATGGGTTAGTAAGACGTTGCTCCCATATTTGTATAGGGTAAGTATGGATCTGCTGAACGCTTCGGCCAGTCAGATCAACGATATGGAGCCTTGTGCCGGCATAAGCCCACTTTTAGTAGCAGTGGTTGTATGATGATTATATGGAATGATTATGTATGATGACGAATGTATGATGTTCTCAGTAAATGATGTCTTAACTCACACGATGTTTACGACGTTTTGGTTCATACATTTATATGTATTTATGTTTCGACAAACTATGTTTAAATTCCGCTGCATGATTATGGAAGTTTTTGGTTTAATAACTATGTGATGATAATGTAAACCCAACTCTGGGAGGTACCCTGGCTCGGGGCCTCTCAAAGGTCTTAGTAATTGTATCTATATCGGGACAACTAAACAATCATTAATCCAAAATCACTATGAGTCAAGAGAACCAGTTATGTACAAACTCTAAATACGAACACCTTATCTATAAGTTTTAAATTTGAAGTTCTCTAACTTTCAAATCCTAAATCAAACATCAACTTATAAATTCCAAGTTTTTCCAAGGAGTGATTTAACTAGTAGTTCATAATATGGAGATGCTAGTTCATAACACCAATACAACAACCTACAATACGTCAAACAAAGATTAGAACATCATTCTAATACGTAACCCTATGAATTTTCAAATCACAACCCATAATTCGAATTTGACAATTTTCGATGCGAAATCCTAAGTCTATATATTGCATCTTTTAATGTGTCACAACCAAGAAAGTATCACAATAAAATCCCATTCACCACTTAACTCTATGCTAATATGTGACCTCAAGACTATAAAACAAACACAAATTTTAACAATACATTTAGCATAAGGAAGACCTTCTTCTGAATAACATAGGAAGACTTTCTTCAGATTAACATAGGAACACCCTTCTTCTCAAAAACGGTGGAAGACATTCTTCAGAATAACATCAAAAGACACTCTTCTGAATAACATTGGAAGACCTTCTTCTGAATACAACTTCAGAAGCTCTTCCTTTCAAGAATAACCGCGGAGAAGCAAACACGGAAAGGACAATGAACCAAGACAAGGATATGAATACTAAACACTGAAGAAATACACTAGGCTTTATTCTTAAATGTTTCTTTTCTCATTTTTTGTTGATTTTGATCCGTTGTTATGTAGTTTTTTCTTATATCAGTGTCTGCAATTGTCAGCTGTTTGTCTTATTCTCTCTTGACCACTATGTATTAATGCTTGGGTATTTATATTCCAGCATTCCCTAAAATATATGTATTTGCTCTCGCAATATTAGTTGTATTATTGTTTCTGTTTTCATTATATATAAAAGACTTAGAGAACAAGCTAGAAACCAGATTCTTGACTTCAGAGGGAGTTCTAACCTGCTCTTAGCAAAAGAGTCTAACAGTTGAATACCTAACAAGAGTATATGATTCTACAATTATTTTACAATCACAACTAATTGAGTTCACAAGTATACTTTTACCATCAACTACTTCTACCGTGCATGGAGTATCAAGCGTAGATGGCCGCATATCAAGAAATGATGCGATCTCGATGGAGATAAAACTTTTGTCTGCTCTGGTATCAAATATGATGGAAACATAATGGTTAGTGATGAGAAATGTACCTGTGACAACTGCTAGTTCATCATGTGCTTCAATGGCTCCAATAACAAATGCATGAGCAAGAGCAGCAACATAGTTGTTGTTGAGTCTGGGACACTGGTTCCTGAAGTGTCCTTCGGCTCCGCAGTGGTAATAGGCCTCCCACCTGTGATAGGGGAATCACTTCAGATGTTTCAGCAGTTGGGTTGGTGGCTCAACAATATGCCAGTAAGGTCCTATACCTTCCACAACTGGTGCATTTATGACACAGAAGGGTAGTGTCACACCCTGACCGATGACGAAAAACATTGAAGCGCAAGTTGGATTGTTCATAACTCATGGTACTACTTTTTAAGTTTCAATATTTAACATTTCAATTAAGTTACCAAGATTCATTTCATTCAACATACATAAGTTGAAACAATAGAAAGGAAATTGTTTAATCATTTTAATCTAGGTCTAAGATAGAACAACTGAGTCTTCATCCAAGTAATCTAACCTGTTACACATGTAAAATAAGGTTTAATCACCTATTTGCACAGTTGGTGAGAATCTCATACAATTTGATATACATATATATAAAGAAATAAGATGAAACAATAGTCTAATAAGAAATGAACTAAATATATATGTATTCCACTACGTTTGATGATATGATTTTGACAATTTTACCTTTTCTAACATAATGACATAAAGTCACTAAAGAAAGAATACTAGTATTACCAATTGCTTTTGTCAATTTCACCTTCAATCCTAACAGTGGCATAAGTCATGTTAATCAAAGGCTACTAGCCCTAATATGTTGTATATTATTATATCAATAGTAATAACTCATAGATATACGAAAAAATAGGCAACAAATAACGTTCAAATCTAATTCTAACTTAAACTAAAGTATTGCATCCTTATATTTGTTTATGACTCAAGAATAACATGTTTGATAACCCATGTGTAACATCCAATAAAAACAAAAAAATGTAAAGAGGGAGTATAAGAAACACACGTGTTTTTGTCGGTACGGGAACTCTACTGATTTTAGTTAAGTATTCAATTGTTAGACTCTTTGCCAATAACAAGTTATAACTCCCTTTCAAGTCAAGAATTTCGGTGTCGAAGTTGTTTACTGAGTCTTGTATTGATAATATAAATAGAAAAAATAATGCGGGTAATTTTGGAAGAACAAATCCATATCTTGTAGGGAATTTTGGGATATAAATATACAAACATTAATACAAAAGTTGACTAAAGCAATAAGACAAACAACTGACAAATTACAGAAACTGATATATCACAAAAGGACATAACAACGAAACAAAGTCAACAACAACAGAAAGAGAAAAACCTAACACTAAAGCCTTCCATTTTTCTTCAGTCTTTTAATCTTAAGTGTTTTTTATCCGTGTCTTATTTAAGTGTCTTATCCACGTTTGCTTTTTCGTGGTTAAGTGTCTTAGATCGACCTTAGATAGATCTAAGTTGGAATGCAAATATGTGAAGGAGGTTTTGGAGTCATCATGCCTCTCTATCACTATAGCATTGGTATTTTCATCTAAGAACCATCTTTTGATCCGTAGAAGATTAAGGGAGACACGCACGAATTGTTGAGGAGGCAGATGGTTTATTGGTTGTCTTTTATGTGGGCTGGACCTTTTTGAAGAGGGTTGAATAAAGGGAGTAGTTGGTTGGGGCATATGCACTATTTCCCCTTATTCTTTCTTGGGATCTTGTGTTTATTCTAGTCCTAGCCACAACATACTCATCTAATTTATAGTGGACTAGGAGATCAACCTTGATTTCTTCTTCAATTATAGTTCAGGACCTGAAATGACGACCTGATAATTTTACTGATGGAATGTCATCAGGAACTCCTACTAATCCACTCATGATTTGATCAAGCATTGTTTTTTGTGGTGGCTTCTTTCGACTCTTTTAAGGTTAAGGATTGGTGGGGACCAACGACAGAGGATGACTGTGCTGAACCCTGCTAAAATTCAGGATGGTCCTTGTGAACATCATCGGCCCTTGCCATAATTGGAGTCTTATTGCCTGATCCATCCATGTGATGGCCGCTTGGACTATCATAGGGAGTGGATGCTCTAAATATATGGTCTGAGTTTCTAGCTATGGAGATTGCACATTTTGGACTATGGTTTGAGGGGGCTGCTCCTTAGTGGTTTTGGTGAGAAGAGAACCACTAAGGCAAAAGGCAGTATCAATCTCATGGAGAACTTGGGTTATTGTTTCATGGACAGGTTGGGTTTCACAAGTAGAAGAGTTCATGGGAGAGTGGACAGTTATCTGAGTATCAAGTGATATTTTAGCTGCTTGTACAGCTTCCCTTTGGGATACAACATCATCCTTTTGAGAGGATTGATGAGGATCTGGCTTTAGATGTTGGATTCACCTGGGAGGATGTTCATGTGGATCCTTTTGTCCTTTGGGTACAATGACTTTTTCAGGGATCTCAACTACCTGAACAAGCTTTTTAGAGGGGGGATTTAGAAGGGGCTTTGGAGGATTGTTTTCTTTTGGTATGTACCTTTACATATGTGGAAGAGGAGGTGGATGTGGGTTCACCTTGGACGGTTGTTTCCTCAGTGTCTTCCAATACCTTTGCATCAATATTTAACATAGCAAACGTCTGTTTGTTAATTACCTTGATTTGTGAAAGAGGCAATATGACATACATTGTTTATTTGATTGAACATACAAGCCATGAAAAACCTACGATAAATCAAATGCTTAGGGGCCTTTTGGTGATGAACCAAATGATCAAAAAATGATATGAGATAAATTTACCCTGTTATTGGCGAGAAGTGCGTACATGACATATTGCATGCCATATGGCATTTTTGAGAGAGACATTGAAGAATTGTATGGTACATGAACTTGTACTTAGGTTGAAAGAAGGCTTTGTACAAGGTTTCATTATTTAGATCTCCTTGGTAGTCACACTCATAAAATTCAGTGTGAAGGAGTGCTACGGTGAAGATCGGTGGGGAATCAAAATCAAGAAGATTTAGGGCAAAGGAAATCAATGAGAGGGTTAGGGTTATCTGTTGCTCAGCAACCACAAATGTGATGCTTTTAATAGTGTCATATTTGGTCACCATAGCAGAGTTTTCCTAGATTTGATTCAGAGCAGTGACCGAGATGGGTGGATTGATGGTCGGTGCAGTGTGAACAAATGAATTCTACAAAATATTGATTATCTCATCCTACTGAGGACACTCGGATGATTTGCTGAGATAATAGATTAGCTTATGAACTGGTTTGATCTTTAGAGATTCAAGCGCCATGGAAGCTATCGAGAATGAAACCAACATCGAAACGATTGAAAGGGTTTGTAGGGAGAGATGGGAGAGAAAGCGGGGCTGATTAAACCGTTGTAAAATAAAGAGCGGGTTTACAGGGAAAACAGAGAGTATTTATAACAAACAGTGGAGAGTTTGATTAGGTCAAAATAGAAAAAGGTAACATCGGTAAAAAGAAGGAGAGGGACAACAAAACGACAAAATATCATAAATAGACAAAAAAATCATATAATCATGGACAGTGGTTTGATAGGAATGATGCTTGCTCCGATGCCGTTACTCTAAAACATCTTAAGCTTGAAGCTCAGATGGCATATTTAGAGTAAATGCACTGGGCCAGACGACATTCCTCACAAACAAGTATCCTCAAACTTAATGTCATCATTCTTGGTCGAAGATTATGGTAATCAGAGTGATCAAGTGGAGGTAATGAATTTTCAAAGAAATTAGGGTAAGTGCGGAAAGTGAGAACGAAGGAACTGGGAACGATGCAGATAGATAGGGAAAAACGACAGATGGTCAACGAAAGTGAAAAGGTAAAAAAAATATCACAAGAGCAGATAAGTTGTAACCACTGATGGTTATACCCACTGATGTAAACACAATCGCATATGATTGTATCCATGGACATAAAGATAATCGTGGATGATCATATCCACGGACAAAAATGTAACAACAGAAAGGGTACAACCACAGATAGATATAAGTAGTGGAATATTACAACTGATTGACATATCAAAGTGGTGTATCCACAGTTAGGTGTAACCACTGAAAGATGAACATTGATTGTTTATTCAGTGGTTATTCCTTTTGTTCGTTGTTAGGTCAATCAATGGATTGGCCATTATTTAATGAAGACAAAGAGAAAGATTAGAAAGAATTAAAATAAAGTTTAAAATGAAATATAAAATTAAACATGTTATTTTGATTCAAAGGTTGCAGATTAACTCATGGTTATCATGCTTAATTTAGTAACAAATTTATAAAAAGTGGCTGAATCTAATGGTTTATAAAAATATCTGCAACTTGATTATTTGTTGAGACATGTTCTGGAACAATTAGTTCATTTTCATAAAATTCTCTTATACAATGATGTCTTATTTTTATGTGTTTGGTTATTGAGTGATAGAAAGGATCTCTTATGATGTTTTTGGCAGCTTCCCTGTCTATCAAAAGAAAAATTTTATGTTAGTTACTCCAAAGTCCAATAACTGATATTGAAGCCATAGAAATTGTGCTGTACAATGACCTGCATCAATATACTCGGCTTCAGCAGTTGAGTTTCAGACAGGAGTTTGCTTCTTGCTCTGCCAAGACACCAAGCAATTTGCAAAGAATCGGCATCCTCCTGAGTTGATTTTGTTGTAAGAAAACATCATGCATAATAACATTCTGAAAAAGCATGTACTTGGACTATAAAAGCATAGACTACCTCATCAGGTAAACTACTCCAATCCACATATTCTTGTGAGAATAGAGTAGGCTGAATTGGTAGTGAGTTTTGGAAAGTTGGGCATGGAACTTTCACTTGAGAAGGGGAAAGAGCCACAACTTTATAAGTAGGGTTGTGCCACACCCCCAAATTCCACGTGCAGTGTCAGACCGCGCCGGTGTGACGTGGCCAGGATCATAGCTCTCGGTCATATAGAACGACTCTATGTACTTGGACTTATGAATGAAAATACCATTGGGGTAGAGATTATTTTTCAATCAGTCATTTCAAATTTATTTAAAATATATTTTATGTGCTTGGACTTATGAATGAAAATACCATTTGGTGTTTCTTGAATTTGAAGTCCTAAAAATGTTTTTAATTCACTTAAGGCACTCATTTCAAATTTGGAAGACATAACATTAGAAAATTGTTCACATGAGGAAGCATTGGTTGATCCAAATATAATATCATCAACATAAATTTGGACTAGTAGAAGGTCTTATCCAGTCTGTCTAGTAAACAAGGTTTTGCCTATGGTTTCCCTAGTAAATTTATTTGAAATAAGAAATTTAGATAAGGTTTCATACCATTCTCTTGAAGCTTGTTTTAATCCATACAGTGCCTTGTCCAATCTGTATACCCAGTCAGAATGATGAACATCATCAAAGCCTGATGGTTGACAGACATAGACTCCCTCCTTTATTGTTCCATACAAGAAGGCACTTTTGATGTCCATTTGAAACACTTTTATTTTATGAGATATTGCAAATGCAAGAAAGAGTCTGATAGCTTCTAGTCTAGATACAGGAGCAAATGTTTCATCATAATCTATGCCTTCCTCTTCGCAATAACCTTGAACTACCAATCTGGCTTTATTTTTTATTACAATGCCTTCGTCATCAGTTTTATTTCTAAAAACCCATCTAGTTCCTATTGGCTATCTTTCTTTTGGTAAGGGACATAGGGTCCAAACATTTTGTCTTTTAAACTGAAGCAATTCTTCTTGCATAGCTTCCACCCAGTTATTATCCTTTAGAGCCTATTGGCATTTAGATGACTATATTTGAGATAGGAAAATTACACGAAGACAATATTTTTCAATTTGGCTTCTAGTTTGAACACCTTTGTTCAAATCACCCAGGATTTGTTCAAGGGGGTGGTTTTTGTCATAACGAATGATCTCTATAAAACTATTTGTGGAAACAGCATCAGATGATGATGGATTCTCAATTGGAGAAATGGGTTCAAAAAATGTTGGAGCATGTTCCTATAAAGGAGATAATGTTGTTGCA
This sequence comes from Mikania micrantha, assembly GCA_009363875.1. Classification (NCBI taxonomy): domain Eukaryota; kingdom Viridiplantae; phylum Streptophyta; class Magnoliopsida; order Asterales; family Asteraceae; genus Mikania; species Mikania micrantha. The sequence continues at coordinate 2,508,691 of CM018689.1, forward strand.
TGCTCAAAAATCGGAGTTGAAGAAGTTGACACCTGCTCAGCATGGACAGGAAGGTTTCTCAGATGAGAAGTTATAGGAAATGGGGAAGGAGAACCTGAGAAATTTTCAACTAATGAAAGATATTCTGAAGTTGGGAAAGACTTAGAAGAAGTTGGTGAAGCAGAGACAATAGGAAGATAATTAAGATTTTCAAGATCAAAAAAATCTTCAGGAGTGGTAGGAAAGGTAGGGGATGAGAATTCATTGCATTTTACATCACTGGTTTCTTTAACAATATTTTTTCTAAGATTGAAAGCCCTATAATCTTTTGACGTTTGAGAATATCCCATAAAGTATCCTGAGTCCACTTTTGTAGAAAACTTGTATGGGGAATCCTTTGTGTTTAGTGTAAAACAGGAATAACCATGCATTATGAAGAAAGAGATCAGATGCTTTATTTTATGAAGGATTTCATAAGCAGTCTTGTTCTGCCTTTTCACAATATGAACTATTTTCAAAACAAAATAGGCTGTGTATACAACTTTTGCCCAGAAGGATTAGGGTAGTCCTAAATCAACTAACATTGTTCTAACTGGTTCACTAAGTGTCCTATTTTTCCTTTCAACAACTCCATTTTGATCAGTAGTCCTATGAACATTATATTGTCTCAGAATTCCTTTAGAGGTACAAAAGTCATCAAGAACTTGATTCTTGAATTCAGTCCCATTATCACTCCTTATTATTTTGACTGGAAGATCAAATTGTCTTTCACTCTCGGTGATCAAAGATTTTATTTTACCAGCAGTCTCATCAAAGCTAGCAACCTTCACTTGACCAAACAAATCCATGTGAAGCATATGAAGACATGTTGTTTTTGATTCCTCAATAGACTTATGTGATGATTTATGTTGCTTTCTTTTTATGCAAGAATCAAATTTACCTTAAAGTGAAATTATTTGAAAGGTAACCCTCTTACAAGTGACAAAGTGGAAAGCTTATGAAGAGATTGATGATTCTAATGGCTGAATCTTATGTGCCATAAGGCAGTTTCAGAAGATGAAGCCTTAGCGATAAAGCAAGTAGGAACTGAGATACTCTCAAGAGACAAAGTGGAAAGCTTATGAATGTCTTTATTTTATAATTTATTTCAGGGGAAATAATTTTGCAGTTGTCTCTAGTGAAAAATGAGTTGTAATTTTTGCAAGCTAATTGAGATACACTCAAGAGATCAAACTTGAGATACTAAACCAACCTAACATCTTAAACTGCAGTTTTCCACTTGAAATAGAGCCAAACCCAACTATCCAACCCTTTGCATCATTTCCAAAGGATACAAATCCTCCATTATTTGAATAAAATTATTGATAATAAGTCTGCCTCCAATCATATGCCTAGAGCATCCACTGTCCACGAACCATAGATTATTCAACCATGGAGAAGCTGTCTGCATATAAGGTTTGAAGGCAATAAGTTAGATATGGGTATATTATTTTTTTAGGGTAAAGAAGATAATTAAGAGTTAGTTTATGTCTTCACATTAATCATCATTTGTTGCATAATCATAATCAACTTTTGTTGATTTTCACTTAACACTTCAATCTGTGAGTTAACAGATGGTGAATTGACTGCAAGTGATGGATAATGTGATGGGGGTAACTGTTGGAGAGTTAAAGGAAGAAAGTCAAACATTTGGTGGCCTAGGAATTAGAGCTAGAGGTGATGGTGTGTGAAAGGAAGGATGTGGCATGGGGCTAGTAACAGTCGCATTATTGTCTTTTTTGGCTTTTTTTCACCTTGTTGGAAGGTGTTGTCTTTGAAGTAGAGGATTTTTCAACCTTTATTTTATTCCTATGTTTCTCAAGAGGTGTTTTTGACCAACACTCCTCAATAGTGTGATTGTACTTGAAACACTTAGCACAAGTAGGTGAGAGAGCATAGTAGTTTGGAATGAAAGGTTGACTAGCTTTCATTATTGGGTAAGAACGAGGAAGCTTGATGTTGATCATTGGCAGCTTCTCTTTGAGCATGGCATCCTTAGATGCATCGGTTTTTCCCTCTATTTAGTATATTTAAAAGTTGAAGAGGTGCTCATTGATGGAACAATCTTCACTATTTTTGAAGAATCTTTTATGTTATTATCTGCAAAGGAGTTTTTCTTGGATACATCTATCAGTGGGATATACAAAATTTTAAAGTATACTGGATGAACACACCTTAGGAGGTGAGTTCATTATCTCAGGGATAATGTCGGGAAGAAATGTTGGAGAAGAGGTTTCGGGTTCAGCAGCTTCCTTCTTATTTTCAATTGGAGCATAGTCAGTGCGAGGAGAGGTGTGATTATATCCAATACCTCTTTAGAAGCAACAGAAATCCTTTGTAGGACTCCAACCACTTTTCACATCTGACTTTAGTTTCAGATAGTTCAGATTTGTAGGTTGTATATTTCTCTTGTAGCAAGTCAAATTGAGCTTGCAAATATGATTTCTCAGACTTCAAAGATAAATTATTGTTATTTTTATTCTTTATTAATTTTTCAACCTTTGGGTTTTTATTAGCTAGAAGTTGTTCAAGTTTTAAGTTCTGCTCTTGCAAGAATACATTTGCCTTCTGTATATTGGAAAATGCCTCAATGCAAGGTTCAAAACATAGTTTCTCAACGAGAGAATGAGACACCTGAGCAGCATGGGAAGAGGTTTCAGCAGCAGATGGAGAGGAGAGTTAGAAGGTCCATCAATGACCATGAAAGTATAATTTTTAGGCTAATTGACTATAAAAGTAGAGACTACCTCATCAGGTAAACTACTCCAATCCACATATTCTTGTGAGAATAGAGTAGGCTGAATTGGTAGTGAGTTTTAGAAAGTTGGGCATGGAACTTTCACTTCAGAAGGGGAAAGAGCCACAACTTTATAAGTAGGGTTGTGTCACACCCCAAATTCCACGTGCAGTGTCAGACCGCGCGGGTGTGACGTTGCCAGGATCATAGCTCTCGGTCATATAGAACGACTCTATATGAGTTACATAAACATACAATTTTGTAATTCAAACCAGTTCCATAAGTTTGCAGCGGAAGAGTTTAATGTTAAAGCAGCGGAATAAGTAAATTGTTTTCAGCGGAAAGTAAGTATATCAGACACTACATATTTAATATTGTTTCAAATCGTACAATTTAAGATAAAAGCCTAGGACAAGAGTCTGAATGCAATGCAGACTCCTCGGTGCATCTCCACGTTCATCCTACCTTGTGTTTCAACAATTACCTGAGAATACATGCGAAAACGTGTCAACATAAAGTTGGTGAGTTCACAGGTTTAGACAGTAGTAAATCAGTAAGACAGACATATACTGGATATGTTAAGTTTTTTGTTGGATCTACGAGCCGGAGTGTATCAGCTCATCTTACCGAAACTCGACTGTTTCCTTCGCCTCCCCGGGTCATCGCGGAACCAAACGTCCACATTGATTTTACACTCTTCGTGACCTCCAGTCACAGTTGTTGTCGAGTGGGGCTAGTCAAACCTAGTAGTACTACGTAATAACGACTCGTTTGTTACACAACTAACGGTAAGGATATGTGAGGACTTGTTGCAATAATAGTTACACTCAAAATAGTTTTACGACATACCAGTCATATATCTAAAACAGTTGCATAGTATTCTCACCCCAAGAGTTTAACAAAAACAGTTAAAGAGTAAAAGTGGGGCTGTAAACTCACCTGAGTTTAGTAGTGCGTTCTTCACGTGAACGGTTTCGTGCCTCTTTAGTGGTTAGCTATATCACATAGGAGTTATGAATTTGTGTTCACATTCGTGTGGGTCTCACAGGACCGTGTTTGTGTCGAAACAACTCCAAGTTGTTATGTGGGTCGCGTTGACCGTGTTTGACCGTGTTTGACCAAAAGACTCGTTGGTGACGTGTCTAGTTCAAGTGATCGTTTAATGTGCGATTAGTGTCGTGTGATGTGTGTGAGCACATAAATTGCATTCGTGGGATAACTTACTCTTTATAGCAAGTCGTACAAGAAATCACCTCCCGTGTGTTCTAGCATGCATGGTTAACTTATATGAACATGTCATCACATAGCACATAGTTACACATAGTTAAATTATCATACCTTCCGTCTAAAAGTTACTACTATTTATAGTCACTTATGTCAAAACCTTTATTTTGACAATTCTCTTGCATCAATAATTCCTATTATCAGCATATCACGTCAAATTACCAATTTACACATAGAAGTCATGTCAAGTTCCCCATTCTTTGAACATTTGTAACTTGGAAGATAAATCAAGTTTTATAAACCTTCAACAATCAAATGTACTTAAAATCATCATGCAACTCATAAGTTGTAATCTCAAACACTTGCATGTGGCTATTTCATCATTTTTCACTATTTTGTAACATTAAAGTTACTAAAAATAGTAACGTCACAAATCTCATTATACCATAAGTATTACACACCAATATGTGAAGAATCATTCTTTCAAACACAATCTAATAATCCAAAATCTATGCATGTTTCCATTTCATCATACAACAATGTTTTGTAACATAAAAGTTACTAAATATAGTAATATCTTCAAATAATCATTTCTTGACAAGAACAACCTAAATAAATCTTGTAAGTAACTCCAAATATCATCAATAATCATCTATCCATACTCAAATCTACCTAGAAAATCATGGATCATACATGCATGTAGCAAAAAGTTACCATCTTCAACATTATGACTAAAATGACTATCAAATCACAACAAGTTCACCATTGATTGTTCCAACATTATCAAATCAGTCACAAGATCTTAAATCATAGATCTCTAACACCAAAATTTCATGCATGTGTGGGTTATATGTGTGCATGTGGCCTTAGAGGCTTGCATGTGTGTATAAGTGTTTATATCCTATATAGGTCATAGATCTATTTTTTAATGCTTTGAGAATGCCGACATACTACTGGAACAACACCTTCACACCTTCGAAATCCCTTGGGAATGGCACTCTAGTCGTTGCAACTGGTGGTGATGTTGATGCCTAGCTCCAAGCTTCTAGTCTTCAATCTTGAGCTTCCAAGGTCTCAACAATGGCTTCCACCAGTATATTTTGAGTGTTTCAGAGGGTTACTAGGTGTTTAGGGTGGCTGAAGACGAGTAGAAGATGTCTGGTTCAAATAGAAATGATGATTGTGTTTTGAAAATGATTTTTTGTAGAGTTCAAGAAGATTTTCTCGATTCTGTGCTGGCAGGCATACCGCCAGGCGGGCGTCGCTGTGCCTGGGCGTATCGTGCGGAAGGGAAAGTTCCTGAGGCATCTGAGGGTCTCGTGCGCATCACCAAGAGTGGCGTGTTGGGTCCGGGCGTAGCGCCTGGGATGCGGGACAAGCCCAATAGGCCCATTTTCATTGTTTTGGATCGTTTGTCGCGTATTTCTCGATTACGATCATCGTTTTGAGACTTGTAAACATTGTTTCACTTGTTTTGGGTTCCATAGAACCTAAGTGTAATGGAATTGGATTTGTGGTTTCTTTATTTCACCAACGTTCGTTATTCAAGACACGTGCCTATGTTTTCCGATAATTCCTCGAATTATCGTCTTTATGTGTGTGTTTGGACTGTTGTGCCACGTGTCACACTAAATATCACTAATTCTAGTGCCACGTATGTAATAATAATACAAATTATTATTAAAATAATATAAATGCTGACCTGGAAAATACGGGGTGTCACATCATCCCTCAGTTAATAGGAATTTCGTTCCGAAATTCAGTTCGTGTTGTCGGTGCTTGTATGGTTTGTGAACAGGTGAGGGTATTTCTTTTTCATTTGGTCCTTTTGTTCCCAGGTGTATTCCGGTCCACGTCGGGAGTTCCATCGCACCTTAACTATCGGTATGCGATTAAGTTTGAGTTTTTTGATCTCTCGATCCATGATCTCCATCGGTTCCTCAACGAAGTGAAGTTGCTCATCGATCTGAATTTTATCTAAGGGAGTAGCGAGCGTTTTGTCGGATAAGAACTTCTTGAGGTTGGATACGTGGAATATGATATGTACACTACTCAGCTCTTGTGGTAAGTTTAGCTTATAGGCCACGGTGCCTATACGTTTTGTGATTTCGAAAGGTCCGATGTAACGAGGATTCAGTTTCCCTCGTTTCCCGAATCGGATCACTCCCTTCCAAGGCGAGACTTTAAGGAGTACTCGATCTCCCACTTGGAATTCCAACGGTTTGCGCCTCTCGTCGGCGTAGCTCTTCTGTCGATCTCGGGCTATTGCCATTCTGTTTCGTATCTGCATGATCTTCTCGGTCGTCTCGTGCACTAGTTCTGGACCCGTCAGTTGGATTTCACCAACTTCTGCCCAACAGAGAGGCAATCGTCACTTACGTCCGTACAGTGCCTCAAACGGTGTAGCGTTGATGCTTGTGTGATAACTGTTATTGTAGAAGAATTCAACCAAGGGTAAGTGAGTGTCCCAATTGCTACCGAAGTCTACCTCACATGCTCGAAGCATGTCTTCCAGTTTTTCGATGGTTCGTTCGCTTTTTCCATCCGTTTGCGGGTAATAGGCAGTGCTCATATCTAACCTTGTCCCCAGTGCCTTGTGCAAGAACTTCCAGAAATGTGCCGTGAATCGGCTGTCTCGATCGGATATTATGGAGATTGAAACTCCATGTCTGGAAACTATTTCTTTCAGATAGATTCCAGCGATTGGCAGGAAGTGTGCCGATTTCGTGAGTCGATCTATGATCACCCAGATGGTATCGCAACCACTTGCTGTCTTTGGCAGTTTCGTGATGAAATCCATGGAAATCTGCTCCCATTTCCATACCGGGATTTCGGGTTGTTGTAGTAGTCCTGATGGTTTCTGATATTCTACTTTTACCTTAGAGCAAGCCAGACACCTACTCACATAAGTTGTGATCTCCGACTTCATGTTAGGCCACCAGTAAGTCGTCTTCAGATTGTGGTACATCTTTTCAGAACCTGGATGTACAGAATATCAGCTTTTGTGTGCTTCGTCCATCACTACATTCCTCAATTCTCTGTAGTATGGGATCCAAATCCGGTGCATAAGATAGTAAGCTCCATCAGTCTTTACCTCTAGTTGTTTATCCACGCCTCGTAAAGATTCGTGAGTGAGGTTTTCTGTTTTCAGAGCTTCCTGTTGTGCGGTTCGAATCTGATTAGGTAGCTCCGAGTGTATTGTAAGCTGTAGTGCACGTACACGCTTGGTTGTTTCCTTTCGGCTCTACACGTCGGCTACTATGTTAGCTTTTCCTAGATGATATTTGATAGCACAGTCATAATCGCCTATCAGTTCGACCCATCTGCGTTGCCTCATGTTCAGTTATTTCTGGTCAAATATGTGTTGTAGGCTCTTATGATCCGTGAATATTGTGTACTTGGTGCCGTACAGGTAGTGTCGCCAGATCTTCAGCGCGAACAACACGGCTCCTAATTCCAAATCATGAATTGTGTAGTTCTTCTAGTGCACTTTTAGTTGTTGTGACGCATAGGCTATAACTCTCTCGCGTTGCATTAACACACAACCGAGTCCTTGTTTTGATGTGTCACAATAAACTACAAAGTCTTCACATCCCTCTGGTAGGGATAAGATCGGTGCACTGCACAATTTCTGTTTCAGTAGGTTGAAAGCAATTTCTTGTTTCCCTCCTCATTCAAACTTCTTGTCTTCGTGCGTAAGAGATGTCAGTGATTGTGCGATATTCGAGAATCCTCGATAAATCGCCTGTAGTACCCTGCCAGTCCTAGGAATTGTCGCACCACGGTTGGAGGCTTGGGTGCTTCCTAGTTCTTAACGGCCTCGATCATGGATGGGTCTACATGTATCCCTTCTTCATTTACCATGTGTCCAAGAAACTAGACTTCGCGAATCCAAAAATCGCATTTGGAGAATTTCGCGTATAATTGCTCCGTCTTTAAAAGTTCCAAGACAAGTCTCAAATGTTCAGCATGTTTTTCTTGGCTTTTGGAGTAGATCAGGATGTCATCTATGAATACGATTACGAATTTGTAGAGGTACGACAAGCACATGATATTCATGAGATCCATGAATACAGCCGGTGCATTGGTCAGTCCGAAGGGCATGACCAAAAATTCGTAATGTCCGTACCGTGTCCTGATGGCTGTCTTCGGAATATCATTCTCTTGTATCCTCAGTTGATGGTAACCGGAACTTAAATCGATCTTTGAATTGTAGCTTGACCCTTGCAATTGATCAAACAAATCGTCTATTCGTGGTATATGGTATCGATTCTTGATCGCCACCATGTTCAGCTCTCGGTAGTCAATGCACATACGGAACGATCCGTCTTTCTTCTTCACAAATAATATCGGTGCTCCCCAGGGTGAGAAGCTTGGTCGGATAAATCCTTTATCTAACAACTCCTACAGCTGATTAGATAGTTCTTGCATCTCGGTAGGAGCCAATTGATATGGCATCTTAGCTATAGGTGCGGCTCCCGGTGTTAGATCTATCTGAAACTCCACTTTTCGCTTCGGTGGTATTTTAGGTAGATCGTCAGGAAAGACTTCGGGAAAGTCGCGGACTACAGCGATGTCCTCGATCCTTCTTTCCGCCTTCGGTTGTTCAGTGATAAGGCTAAAATGGCTGTGTACCCTTTCTGTAGGTACTTGCTTGCTTTCATGCAGGAGATGATGTTTAGCGGTATTCCATGCCGTTCCCCTTGAATCGAGATCTGCTCTCCACTTGGCAACATAACTCGTACAATCTTCTCGTTGCACACAATCTCGGCTTGGTTAGCAGATAACCAATCCATTCCAACCACCACGTCGAAGCTCCCGAGAGTTACCGGCATCAGGTTGATCTCCAGTTCGTGATCTGCTAAGACCAAGACACATCCCTTGAAGACGTGTTGCGTCTCGATCAGCTTGTCGTCTGCTAACTCTACGGTATACTTATAGTGTAATGGTGTCGGGGTCATATTAAGCAGTTTACTAAAATCGCTAGAAACAAAACCCTTATCTCCATCGGTATCAAATAATATGCTAGCGTAGACATTATTTAAAAGGAACGTACCAGTAACGATGTTGGGGTCATCTTTAGCTTCGCGTGAACCGATCATGAATGCCCTGCCCCTTGTCGGATTGCCTCCAGTGTTCTTGTTTTGCGGGCAGTCTCGGCGCATGTGCCCCGACTTTCCGCTGGTAAAGCATCCCCTCAATATATCATTCTTGTTTGTGTTGGCGTTCAGGTTTGAGCGGTATTATTTGGCTACATGCCCATTTCGCCCACAGTTTGTGCACTTGACCCTTTTGCACGGGCCGAAGTGATGATATGAACAGTTGTTTCATTTGGTGCTGTTGCCTCGGTATCCCCCTTTGCCTTGGGTGTCAGATTGTGTCGCAGTGAACATCTTTGCTGGTGCTGGACGGTGTTGGGTTGGTTGCTGAGATGAGAATGTGCGGTTGTTGCTTGGCTCCGACTTCCACTTGGGTTCCTGGGGCTTCAGATGCTCACCCCTTTTCGGCAGTTTGCCATGGGCTACTGCCTGGTCAGTCAGTTTGTGCGCCAAGCGGATAGTTGGCTGGATGAGAGTGGGGTCAGAAGCAGTCACCATGCTCTGTATTTGCTCTGCCAATCTACTGATGAATTGCTCTATTTTCTTTTATTCTGGCATCACCATTGCAGAGCACAGCTTGCACAGTTCATGGAATCAAGTACAGTATCGCTCGATTTCACATCACCATTGCAGAGCACAGCTTGCACATTTCATCTTGATTGTTTCCGAACCAATCGGTCGTTTGTGTGGTCGGGTGTGTGTCCCTCTTCCCGCCATAGTTTATTTCTATATGGGAAAGATAGCGTGTTAGTCAACAGTTATGTTAGGTGTTGAGTTAGTAGGCAATTATGATTAAGATACATAATTAAATCAAAATATCATTTCATTAATAATAGCTTTGAGTACAATGATTTTCAAAATGAAATACCACTATCATGGTTCGTATGATCACATCCCGCTCATCTAGGCGTAAAATCAAAATAAAATAACTAAAATGAGACAACCTAACTAATCTGAAATAATCGTGGAGTGCGAATCCCCACTGTCAGCAGGTCCATCGTCTTGCTCCTCCTCGGGATCGTCCTCTGGATCCTCGTCGAAGTCCACCTCCTCGAGGTCCTCCGCCTCGAACTAAGGCTCCCCCTCGGGCTGTGGCTCCACAATAAAATGCTCCACTCATGCATTCAGCATGGCGTCGCTAGCCTGGATCATCGCGGTGTGCTCCCCAGACACGACCTCTACCGCTACCAGTCGTTCGCCGTGCTCGTGTACGGCTGCTGCTATAGCCCCCTGCTACTCCTCGAGCCGTCCGGTCCTGTCATGGATATCTGCGACCACAGCTACCGTCTCGTCCTATCGTCGGATCGAGTCCTTGGTCATACTGACCAAGCCGTCATGCACTCAGTCACTATAAGCAAGCTCATCCTCTAGATGGTCCACGCGTCTCTGGAGGCGCTGGTTATCCTCTCGGAGGATTCTGACCTCATCAGTCAGTTCATACAATAGTTGGGACTCAAGATTAAACCTTGAGACTAACGCGGAGAATGCCCGCTCCATAGGCATACCTAGTGGTGGTAGTGCGGGTCCCCTAGTAGCATCACCTAGCAAAGGTAGAAACGGTAGCGGGATACCAATCCCACGGTCCAGTGCTGCTCGATGGATGAGCTTTCTTAGACTCTTCAGAGTCTACTTGGGCTACGATGTCCCGTATCCTCTGCTTATCTTCTTCAGTGAACTCGTACTCGGCTGGGCGTTTTTCCGGGTTCTTCCCGTCCTTGTTGTTGTTGTCCATTCCTGCATTCTTGGTTAAATAAGTAACAACATTCAATAATAGATAATATTATTGTGCCAAGTCTAGTGTAGTGTCTAGTGTAGAGCTGTGGCTATAGTCTAAGTTTACTACATGCAAACCTAGTTCCCTATAACCAAGGCACTGATACCAGTCTGCCACACCCCCAAATTCCACGTGCAGTGTCAGACCGCACGGGTGTGACGTGTGACAGTTGCGTACGAAGAATTCGGCATTAATGACGTGAACACATTTGGTCGTGCTTGAAATCCACGAGGATTTAGTAACTTTTGTTATTGGGGATTGATAGTATGTGAAAAATGATGAACGTGGGCGAAAACCGCGCACAAAACGGAGTTCGTATGCCCCCGGAATCGCGAAAAGAAGTTTAAAACCAAAATGGTGACGCAGGATGATGTGGGGCGGTACGCCCCATCGCGGCCCTCCAGTTGGGGCGATACGCCCCAGGACCTATGTCGGCTAAAAATTGCTTTAAGCGATCAGAATTGTCCAGAACGCAAAAATTTCATCCACTTCGATCCCAAGCAACCACCAGACGCCATTTCTTCATCCTTTAACCTCCAATCTTCATTTCAAAGCCCCTCAAACATCCGGATCATCCCACAGATCATATATACAAGTCCCGATCGTTGTTTTAACCGCGGAAATTCGTCAGAACAGGTAACAGTTCGTTTTAACCTTCTAGTTTGATTTTGATTGATTAGATCTTGATTTTGAACGTAATGAGATAGTTAGGATTGTTTATTATTGCCTAGATGATGGCTAGGATTGATTATAAACGAAGAACACGAAGTTCTAACGGTTAAATCCTTGTTTTGATCCGTTGTAATGCCCGATTTTCATGAAATCATAACTATGATTATAATGGTTTAAACCATTTGATTATGACAATGTAGGTGATTAGTTTGATTAATCTTTGAAATACAAAGGTTAAATCTAAGTGATTCAAACTAATCACAATCATTAACATACTCATTGGAACGATTATCTGATGTTTATGATAACAGTCAGATTAGTATGTTAAACCTGGTTATTTCACCTATTCTGATGCTACATTGTGATATTTCATGATATTTGGGTAATCAATATCAAGAATTAATCATTTCTAAGCCATTAAATCATCTAGAAACTGTTTTAGCATTATAATCAACAACATTAACTATTTGATTAATCTGAGATTATTCTGATTAATCTGAGATTATTCTGATTAATCCAGTGTGTCATCAACTTTGAATTAGGAATCTAATGCAATGTAGGTTCCTACATTATCATACATTGTATGATATAACCTTAAATTAATTAATTATATAATTAATATCGAGTTGATGATTTACTAAGCAATGTCTTTGACATTGAACGTTCAGAAGAATCTAATCAGTAAACTAGAACATAAATAACTTATTAAAGATAACTAAATGCAGAATCATCTCTGTACTATCAGTTTGGTGATACACTGCTACACTTATACTACCAGGTGAGTTTCGTACAACCCCTTTTATTTTTAATCTTTTATAAACATCGGGGAAACTCTGCAAACTGTTGTCTGAACATATGATATGCATCAATGATATCTGTGTGATTTCATGTGATTTTGTGGGATTTCATGGGATTTTGCCTGTAGACTGAACTCTATCATGGAACTGAAAGTCCTCATTTCTGAACTGTATCTAGTGAACCCATGTGTGGCCGAGCAGAAAACATTGATAGTACTATTGGTTGACACCCCATTCGCTGGGAGGATTGCATCTCCCCTTGTGTGAATGTTTGTTATCTGTTTTTAGACTTCTTAATGTTGTGGTAGGCATTAAGACAATGAGGCATAAGATATTACCTGTAGGTAATGTCTTCGAAGTACGTAGAATCACGTCCGAAAGGAACTAGATACGGGTCCCATGGTTATCCAGAACTGAACTTTTGAGAACGTACTTATCATATCATATTGTTTTAAATTGAACTGTCGATCTCACTAGCTTTGTGCTGACGTTTTCAAATTAAATCCTTTTTGCAGGAGACCGTGACACTCGGTGAGGATGCACTTCATACAATTGTAATTAAATAAGATAGTTGTGCAATAAATTTAGTTGTAAACTGTAATTCTAGTTGTGATTACGAAACCCTTGGTAATGTATTTACTTTAAGTTAATCTGTGTGCTGTGATATCGGTTCAAGTAAGTCACCCCTCACCTCGGAGACATCACCACTATGCTTCCACAACCGGTTCGGTGACGTCAGACCAGACTCGAGGTGACGAGGGGTGGGGGTGTGACAGGGTGGTATCAGAGCCACAGGTTATAGAGAATTAGGTTGATTTAGAGACCTAGACTATAACCATAGGCTCGTATAGTTACACAGATAGCACCGAACATAACAATTGAACAAAACTTGTTTTTGAATTAAGCCAGAATAATCAAGTAGTACAAATTACAGTTTTGACTGGCCAGCACAACTGGAATTTGCATCACTTGTACGTTCTAGTAAATTTCAATACAAGCAGAACATTAATAACAGTAAAGACGAATAGTTGTGTTGAGATTGGAAGATATGTCATATCATGATTATGTTGAATATTATTATTCAATATTCACTTCATGACATTGATCTGTAAACTTTGTCTATATATCAATGAAAAACCACATGAATGCTACATATATAGACAGATTCCATATGTGACTCTGGATGATACGTCGAGTCTCAGCTCAAGTTCTGACTTAGATCCGTCAGAAGCATCTTCTGCAGCATCCTTGGTGGTACCTCAGATTTTACACACACCACCACATCCACATATATCTGATAAAGATACCTATGCGGAAAACTGGCTAGAAGCCCATCACCTCAGAGAGTCCAGATTTACACAAGAATTATAGAGGATAGGATGAGGCAGATTATGGAGTATATAATGATCCCAATGCTTATTCCTGAATACCTATTGAGGTATATCTATGAATAACTTATGAGTGAACTATACCCAGAACTATTAGAACATTTGTGGGAGAACTTATCTAATAACTGTCTGTCATCGTAAAATACCTGGTGAGGTATTCTGTCATCGTAAAATACCTGGTGAGGTATTCTATTTCGTAAAATAGCTTGTGTGCTATCTCGTAAAATAACTTGTGTGCTATCTCGTAAAATACCTTGTGTGGTATACTTTCGTAAAATACCTTGTGTGGTATACTTTCGTAAAATACCTTGTGTGGTATACTTTCGTAAAATACCTGTGTGGTATACTTTCGTAAAATACCTTGTGTGGTATACTTTCGTAAAATACCTGTGTGGTATACTCTCGTAAAATACCTGTGTGGTATACTTTCGTAAAATACCTTGTGTGGTATACTCTCGTAAAATACCTTGTGTGGTATACTCTCGTAAAATACCTGTGTGGTATACTTTCGTAAAATACCTTGTGTGGTATACTTTCGTAAAATACCTTGTGTGGTATACTTTCGTAAAATACCTTGTGTGGTATACTTTCGTAAAATACCTTGTGTGGTATACTTTCGTAAAATACCTTGTGTAGTATACTTTCGTAATATACCTGGAGTGGTATACTCTCGTAAATTACCTTGTATGGTATGTTCACGCAAACTACCTAGTGAGGTACTACATATACGGTTTGTATAACCCGTATGAAAGTCCTGGATGTAAATATCTCAAAAATTCATGTTATAATAGATCGAAAAACCAGTAATGTTGTATTTACATCTATATTAGTGTCACAATACTATATGTTGTGTGATACTATAACATGTTTTTGAATTAACAGGACTGAGTATAACTACAAATATCTGTATGATCTGTGTGTATCAAAAACATGTCTGGACTAAACTCATGTAGTTATACTGTATTTCTTATAATCACATTTCAATATAAATTTTCAGTGTAACTAAATATGATTGAATTTATGTGATAAAATGGGTTATATCTTTAATGTTCTTGAACTGACCTGAGTTTTGTCTGCTTGTGAGCAGAATAATGGCTCCTAAACGAGGTCGACCAGCTAAGAGAGCTACCCAGAACATTACTAACCCGGAGCTGAATCAAGTTCCACCAGTAAATACTGAATCAAATCCAGATCCACAGGTTAATCTGGAAACGAATACTGTCCCACCTTTGAACCCGGGAGTGAACACTGCTCCACCTGCAGATGCAAGTGGATCTGAAACGAATGAGGGAATGATAGCACGAATCGTGCGGGAACAGTTAACTGCTTGTGGTGTTTTGGTACAACACCAACCTCATGTTACTACGGGTTCGGGTGGGGACCATAATATCAACAAACATACTGTTACTGGTGGCAATACGGAAACTCATCATACCACTGGTACAACTACAACTGCTCCTGATCCACCATGACAGGGATGTACATATAAGTATTTTGCTTCCTGTAACCCTCCTACTTTTACTGGCAAGGAAGGAGCGGCTGGATTATTGAGGTGGATCGAGGAAATGGAAAACAAATTGAAAATCAGCCAGTGTTTGGAGGAGCATAAGGTGTCTTATGCTGCCTGTTCTTTCAAAGAATCAGCTTTGACCTGGTGGAATACCCAGGCAAAAACACTGGGCTCAGCTACAGTCGACTCGATGGGCTGGAACGAATTTAAAACTTTGATTAGATCAGAGTACTGCCCACTCCCTGAAATACAAAAGCTCCAAGAGGAATTCTGGAATCACTCGATGATCGGGGCTGACTGTTTAGTGTATACCCATCGTTTTCATGAACTCACCTGTTTACTTCCCGATATGTTTCCTACTGAAGCAGCATTGATTGAGAAGTACATTAAGGGTCTGATTCCTCAGATACGAGGAATGGTAACTGCAGCTGAACCCACCACCCTCAAACGTGCAATTCTGTTGACTACTAAGCTTACCGATGAGGCGGTAAGGAGTGGTATGTTGGTAACAAAAACTCAGACGGCCGGGGGTCGTAGCGATGTCGGTACCTCTAGTGTTTCTAAAGGTACCAAACGAAAGTGGTTTGGCAAAACCAAGGCGAAGGCTCCGGCGGAGATCACCCAGAGCAAGCCAACTATGAAAAACTATGGTGCTGCTATTCCTGAGAGGAAAACTTATATTGGGCAGGCGCCCAAATGTAATAAGTGCCCTTATCATCACACAGGACCATGTCCTGAATGTACGAACTGTAATCGAGTTGGACACTATACTAGATACTGTAACTTTCCTCCTCGTCAAACAAATCAAGCACCGCGGCAAACCACTCAAACTAACCGGTCGTGCTTCAAGTGTGGAAGTCCTGACCATTTTATCAGAAACTGTCCGAACAATAACACCAATCCGGGAACTGAAGCTAGGGGAAGAGCTTTTCAGATTGGTGCGACCGAGGCGAGACATGATGCAAATATTGTTACTGGTACGTTTCTTCATAATAATCTATACGCTTCAGTTTTGTTTGACACAGGAGCGGATAAGAGCTTTATCTCTCCTGAATTTGCATCATTAATTTCATTGCCTACGGTAGATCTAGAAACTCCTTATGTTATTGAACTTGCTAACGGCAAGTTGATCAAAACTAACAGTGTTATTCAAGGATGTTCCTTGAATTTGAATGATCATCTTTTAAAATTGATTTACTTCCTATTGAGCTTGGGAGCTTTGATGTTGTTGTTGGTATGGACTGGCTTTCTAATAACCAAGCGAAAGTTGTCTGTCAAACTAAGGTGATCCGTATTCCATTACCTAACGGTAATACACTGATTGTTCAAGGAGAACGAGCTGGTAGAAAACTTGGTATCATATCTTGTATGCGAGCTCAGAAATTCTTAAGGAAAGGCTGTTATGCTTTCCTGGCACACGTGACTGAGCACAATTCTTCACCAAAACAAATCACAGATATCCCAATAGTCAAGGATTTTTCTGAAGTTTTTCCTGAGGATATATCAGGATTACCCCCAGTGAGACAAGTTGAATTTCGAATCGACTTGATTCCAGGTGCAGCACCTGTTGCTAAAGCCCCGTATCGGCTTGCACCATCCGAAATGCAAGAACTTTCAGGTCAATTGCAAGAACTGTTAGACAAAGGTTTTATCAGACCTAGTTTCTCACCCTGGGGAGCACCTATTCTTTTTGTGAAAAAGAAGGATGGTTCATTCAGAATGTGTATTGACTACAGGGAACTCAATAAACTGACAATCAAGAACCGTTATCCACTACCTCGTATCGATGATCTGTTTGATCAACTACAAGGTGCTACTTATTTTTCAAAAATCGATTTGAGATCTGGATATCATCAGTTACGTATTCATGATGATGACATTCCTAAAACTGCTTTCAGAACTCGATACGGACATTACGAATTTCTAGTAATGCCGTTTGGTTTAACAAATGCACCAGCAGTTTTCATGGATCTGATGAATCGAGTATGTAGACCTTATCTGGATAAATTTGTGATTGTGTTTATTGATGATATTCTTATTTATTCTCGAAATCAACAAGAACATGCTCAACACTTGAAATTAATTCTAGAACTTTTGGCACGTGAAAAATTATATGCCAAATTCTCCAAGTGTGAGTTCTGGTTACGAGAAGTTCAATTTCTTGGTCATGTTGTAAATCAAAACGGTATTCAAGTGGATCCCAGTAAGATTCAAGCGGTGAAACAATGGGAGACACCACGAACCCCGACTGAAATACGTCAATTCTTGGGGTTGGCAGGTTATTATCGTCGGTTTATCAAGAACTTTTCAAAGATAGCCTTGCCACTGAATACATTGACACAGAAAAATCAACCGTTTATATGGAGTTCTCAACAGGAGGAGGCGTTCCAACTGTTGAAACATAAACTCTGTAATGCACCTATCTTGACACTACCGGAAGGTACTGATAACTTCATAGTGTATTGTGATGCTTCACGTCAAGGTCTTGGGTGTGTTCTAATGCAGAAGGATAAGGTAATTGCTTATGCTTCTCGACAACTGAAAATACATGAGAAAAATTATACCACACATGATCTAGAACTTGGGGCAGTAGTGTTTGCACTCAAGATTTGGAGACATTATCTATACGGAACTAGGTGTATTATATACACTGATCACAAAAGCCTCCAACACATTCTAGATCAGAAAATGTTGAACATGCGACAGAGGCGATGGGTTGAACTGTTGAACGATTACGACTGTGAGATTCGTTATCACCCAGGCAAAGCAAATGTTGTAGCTGATGCTTTAAGTCGCAAGGAACGAGTCAAGCCTTTACGTGTGAAAGCGTTAGGTATGACTATTCAAACCAGTCTAATTCCTCAAATCAAAGAAGCTCAGCAACAAGCTTTACAAGCAACGAACTATTCTGCTGAGGGACTAAGAGGATTAGATAAGAAACTCGATACTAAGGCTGATAGACTGTTGTATTTCAAAGACCGAATGTGGATTCCTTTATTCGGTAACTCTCGAACTATTATCTTGGATGAGGCGCATAAATCCAGGTATTCTATTCATCCAGGTGCTGATAAAATGTATAAAGATCTTAAGGATTTTTACTGGTGGCCTGGAATGAAGAAACAAATAGCTGAATACGTGGATCGATGTCTAACATGTCTCAAAGTCAAGGCTGAACATCAACGACCTTCTGGGTTACTACAACAACCTGAGATTCCCATGTGGAAATGGGATCAGATCTCTATGGATTTCATTACTAAATTACCCAGAACATCACGTAATCATGACTCTATATGGGTTATCGTTGATCGCCTTACGAAATCTGCGCATTTCTTACCCATCCGAGAAGATTATTCTATGGATCGACTCGCTAAACTCTATGTTAATGAGATTGTATCTCGACATGGAGTACCGATCTCTATCATTTCTGACAGAGATAGTCGATTTATGTCACGATTTTGGCAAACTCTTCAGAATGCTCTGGGCACGCAAATCAATATGAGCACAGCTTATCATCCACAAACTGACGGGCAGACTGAACGAACAAATCAAACTCTTGAAGACATGCTCAGAAGCTGTGTGATTGATTTCGGAGGTAGCTGGGATATTCATCTTCCACTTGTTGAATTCTCATATAATAACAGCTACCATACCAGTATTCAATGCGCTCCATTCGAAGCACTTTATGGACGTAAATGTAGATCACCTATCTGTTGGTCAGAAGTAGGTGAAAACCAAATCATTGGCCCAGAATTCATTCAGGAAACAACTGATAAGATCGCACTCATTCAAGAACGAATCAAAGCTGCTCGCGATCGTCAAAAGAGTTATGCTGACAATCGTTGTAGACCGTTGGAATTTCAAATCGGTGATCTAATAATGTTGAAAGTTTCACCATGGAAGGGTATATTCAGATTTGGGAAAAGAGGTAAACTTTCACCAAGATTTGTAGGACCATTTAAAATTCTTGAACGAATTGGACCAGTGGCTTACAGACTTGAATTACCTCCTGAACTCGATAACGTTCATGATGTCTTCCATGTATCAAATTTGAAGAAATGCCTAGCCGATGAATCCTTGATCGTACCTCTGAAAGAAATCCAAATTGATGAGAAACTTCAATTCAGGGAAGAACCAGTTGAAGTAATGGATCGAGAGGTGAAGGTACTGAAACGTAGTCGCATACCTATTGTCAAAATTCGGTGGAATTCACAGCGTGGACCCGAATATACGTGGGAACGTGAAGATCAGATGAAACAGAAATACCCACATTTATTTTCATGATCAATTGTTATCCCGTAAGTCTTTCACTAAATTTCGGGACGAAATTTCTCTAACAGGAGGAGACTGTGACAGTTGCGTACGAAGAACATTAATGACGTGAACACATTTGGTCGTGCTTGAAATCCACGAGGATTTAGTAACTTTTGTTATTGGGGATTGATAGTATGTGAAAAATGATGAACGTGGGCGAAAACCGCGCGCAAAACGGAGTTCGTATGCCCCCGGAATCGCGAAAAGAAGTTTAAAACCAAAATGGTGACGCAGGATGACGTGGGGCGGTACGCCCCATCGCGGCCCTCCAGTTGGGGTGATACGCCCCAGGACCTATGTCGGCTAAAAATTGCTTTAAGCGATCAGAATTGTCCAGAACGCAAAAATTTCATCCACTTCGATCCCAAGCAACCACCAGACGCCATTTCTTCATCCTTTAACCTCCAATCTTCATTTCAAAGCCCCTCAAACATCCGGATCATCCCACAGATCATATATACAAGTCCCGATCGTTGTTTTAACCGCGGAAATTCGTCAGAACAGGTAACGGTTTGTTTTAACCTTCTAGTTTGATTTTGATTGATTAGATCTTGATTTTGAACGTAATGAGATAGTTAGGATTGTTGATTATTGCCTAGATGATGGCTAGGATTGATTATAAACGAAGAACACGAAGTTCTAACGGTTAAATCCTTGTTTTGATCCGTTGTAATGCCCGATTTTCATGAAATCATAACTATGATTATAATGGTTTAAACCATTTGATTATGACAATGTAGGTGATTAGTTTGATTAATCTTTGAAATACAAAGGTTAAATCTAAGTAATTCAAACTAATCACAATCATTAACATACTCATTGGAACGATTATCTGATGTTTATGATAACAGTCAGATTAGTATGTTAAACCTGGTTATTTCACCTATTCTGATGCTACATTGTGATATTTCATGATATTTGGGTAATCAATAACAAGAATTAATCATTTCTAAGCCATTAAATCATCTAGAAACTGTTTTAGCATTATAATCAACAACATTAACTATTTGATTAATCTGAGATTATTCTGATTAATCCAGTGTGTCATCAACTTTGAATTAGGAATCTAATGCAATGTAGGTTCCTACATTATCATACATTGTATGATATAACCTTAAATTAATTAATTATATAATTAATATCGAGTTGATGATTTACTAAGCAATGTCTTTGACATTGAACGTTCAGAAGAATCTAATCAGTAAACTAGAACATAAATAACTTATTAAAGATAACTAAATGCAGAATCATCTCTGTACTATCAGTTTGGTGATACACTGCTACACTTATACTACCAGGTGAGTTTCGTACAACCCCTTTTATTTTTAATCTTTTATAAACATCGGGGAAACTCTGCAAACTGTTGTCTGAACATATGATATGCATCAATGATATCTGTGTGATTTAATGTGATTTTGTGGGATTTCATGGGATTTTGCCTGTAGACTGAACTCTATCATGGAACTGAAAGTCCTCATTTCTGAACTGTATCTAGTGAACCCATGTGTGGCCGAGCAGAAAACATTGATAGTACTATTGGTTGACACCCCATTCGCTGGGAGGATTGCATCTCCCCTTGTGTGAATGTTTGTTATCTGTTTTTAGACTTCTTAATGTTGTGGTAGGCATTAAGACAATGAGGCATAAGATATTACCTGTAGGTAATGTCTTCGAAGTACGTAGAATCACGTCCGAAAGGAACTAGATACGGGTCCCATGTGTAACAGTAAGTACCAGATCGTCCGGCAAGTCCGTACGGTACGTGTACTTTCTACAGTAACTATGTGTACTTTTACGATTTTAAACAGTTTTTGAATTAACAGGACCTTAAATACAATAAATCGTTGTACGTATTTTCGTATAAACTTAAATACATTAAGTGCAACGTACATTTGGAACCTTTGTTATAGTTATTAAGTGAAAACTTAATTACAGTTAACACAACAAATCACGAGAAACAACGATGCTCAAACAATACTCAGAAACGTATCGGTTGCGATCTGATGTCCACAATTGACAGGAATCAGATGACCGACAAGTCAGTACAAGAACAATGTGAAAACAGGATGTCTAGTTGAGTCCGACAGTGAGGAAACACAATCTAAACACAATTACAGTGTTATTTCAGAATAATGAACTGACAGTGTGTTTGCGTGGGTGACGATTCACACAAACATATCTGTGAGTTTAGAGTTCTGAAATAATGACTGAAAAGTAGAAAACAAAAGTCAGAAAGCAAAACCATCGTCGTATTCGTTCGGGTGACGATTCGAACGAATTACGCGCGAAGGTGACGCGATCTGACGAAACGAAAACGAAAACACGACACGAACGAAAGTAAATTAATAAAATAAAATAAATAACATTTTTACAATCTTGAAACTCATCAAAATAATTAAATTTAACTCTTTTTATTTAAAACCATTTAAATTACGCGTAATTTTCCGGAAACGTAACGAAAACGCGAACCGAGCAACGAAAACGAACCCGAACACCCTCGGGGTATAAATACCCTTAAATGAGTGAAAATCTCTCATTTCCCACTTCATCTTCCTCACCAAACATCCCATTCCCGGTTTTGAAAACCCTAGCCACCATAGAACTTCAAATGCTCATAACTTTCTCATTTCTCAACGAAATTGAGTGATTCTTTCGCCTAAACGAAGCTCTTGATGTCCTCTACATGAAAGTACAGTGGATCTAAGCTTATCACCACTGAAAAACGAGGTATGAAGCTGTGAAAGTCACGAAAAAGAGGGTTTTCACCCTTTTTCTTCTAACTCTTAAACTAGCCGGCCAAGTCTTCTTCTACTCGAGCCCTACAACCACGAGCACAACCCTTAACCATCACCACCTTTGAACACTCGAAATGTAGCATGTGGGTGGCTGAGCCAAACCCCGGCCGAATGGTGGCCAGGGCCGCGAATGGCCTAGGCCGAAAGGGCCTCATTCGACCAGTAGGTTTCATTCGACCCTCCCTTCATTCGCCAGTTGCCCTTCGCCCAGCAGCCTCATTCGACTGATGTCTTTCATTCGCCACCTAGCTCATTCGAAGGTGTTCATTCGGCCAAGGCCTCCCCTTTCGCCACTTCATGTCATTCGGCCAACATCACCAACTTTCGACCAGGAAACCCTACTCGGCCACCATGTTTGGTCTACTCCCATGAGTCTCATTTGATACAAGGAGTAAATCTCAGCAACCTTTCCCTTTGACAGTTCGTATGGGGCCAACTCTACTATCTTTGGGCCAAAACCCTAATTTGAAAGGCTACATGGGCCTAACAAAAATGGACCAGGCCCAGCCATGATACTTTCAGCCCAACAGTCATTAGCAAGCTCAAATTCAGTGGTATAACCATTTAGCTTCAAAAGATTAAACTACAAACCCTAAGGGGCCCAAATGGCTCCCATTAAGCCCAACATCAGGCCCAAAAGCTGTTCTGATTGGCCCAGGATGGGCCCAACCTCCTATCACCTAGGCCCACTGATATCTTGGCCCAACTTTACTGTTCCAGCCCAGAAACTAAAGGAGGCCCAGTAATTTACCTCAAAAACCTCCATTGGCCCATGTTTAGTAAGTAAATAAGGACAAAATAGGCCCATGACCGAATTTAGCCCAAATGAACCAGGCCCAGGTTGGCCCATACTCTATTTTACTGCTAGCCTTGATAGGATTCAAGGGGCCCAGCAAAATCAACCTTTGGCCCACAGATTTTGGCCCAAGGCCACCAATTATGGCCAATAGTCCAATCTTTAGGCCCATCCTTGTTTCAGCCCTATTTAGCCAGGCCCAACTTGGCTCATGAGTTATATTAGTGAAGGCCTGAGACAAATCTCAAAAGGCCCGACAAAATCAGCCCGAGGCCCAAGGAAAACCTATTCAAGGCCAAATTGAGGCCCATGTCCTCAATTGGAGGCCACCATGCAAATCCTTTGGCCAACAGCCCGTTCTTGACCCAAACACAATTCCTATAGCCTTATATGACATTAGGCCCAACAAATATTGCCAAGGCCCACCTTGGGCCCGATAGATTCCTTAGAGGCCCAAAACAAGGCCCATAAGGCTACTTGAACTCTAGTCCTTGTAACTTTTGACAAGGCCTTCGTATTCCATTAGTCCAAATCAGTATTCCACACTTTCAAATAAGCATTACCATTCTCAAATGTCCAAGAACTATTTCAAGGCCCATGGATTTGGGCCCAAGGCCCAACTTGCTACACAAAGGCCCAACAAGTAACTTGGTCACAACGTTCGGTCCATATGCCATGATTTAGCTCATATGAGTTCATTACATTTCATAAGATCAAAAATAAGATATGTCAAAAGAATGTTGCCTAATTAATCAATAATTATGCGATAAATGTTCAAAACGTACAAAGTCAACAAAGACGAGTTGGAAACAAAGCACTAAGTCTTTCATCAAAGCAAATGGCATATAACTAATGATAAGATGATAACTTATAAAGTCATTAACTTGAATCAAACATATGGGACCGAACAGGGATCATGACCAAGTCTTACGCATGTTAGCCAACTTTAGGGCTAACACATATATCTATGCACACAAAATCCTACAAACTTATACTTACGAGTCTTAACAACGTTAAATCAATACAGGAACGTGAAAACAAACCAAATTACAATACAGAGAGCGTGCAGTCTTTTGTTAAGCTAAGTCAACTCAACAGCAACAAGGTGAGTTCATTGCCCCTTTTCTAACATTTTGTTTTAAAACGCGGGGCTGAGAAGCATGCGTAAACTGTTTTATGTAAATTGTTTACTTGAATGCTTTTATATGTTTAACTTGTATAACTGTTATCCTAGACTCCTGTTTAGGTAAACTGTTTCAATTAAAGAACTAAAGATCTCAACAAAGAACTATTTTCAAAGGTCTATTTCAAAGAACTAACGATCTATTTTCAAAGAATTATTTCAAGGGTGTGTGATGTCAAAGAACTAACGGTCTATTTTCAAAGAACTATTTCAAGGGTGTGTGATGTCAAAGAACTAACGGTCTATTTTCAAAGAACTATTTCAAGGGTGTGTAATGTCAAAGAACTAACGGTCTATTCTCAAAGAACTAACGATCTATTTTCAAAGAACTATTTCCAAGAGTGGGATGTCAAAGAACTTACGGTCTATTTCAAAGAACTAAGTACAAAGAACTATTTTAAGGGGAAATCTGGGAAATGCTCAAAGATAACATGTGCCAAAGAACTAAAGAACTAAAGAACTA
Organism: Mikania micrantha; assembly: GCA_009363875.1. Classification (NCBI taxonomy): domain Eukaryota; kingdom Viridiplantae; phylum Streptophyta; class Magnoliopsida; order Asterales; family Asteraceae; genus Mikania; species Mikania micrantha. The sequence goes on from CM018689.1 coordinate 2,533,458, forward strand.
TGGACGGTCTAAAGAACTATGAAAGCCTATATATCAAAAGATGTCCTAGCTAGACTGATTGATTATAGGTCACATGTTTGATGAGATTTACAGCTCTCCTTCACTACTAAGTACCTTGATTGACAGACTAGTCTACTCGAGTTGACCATAGGCCCCAATCATTAGGACTTAGATTTTATTGAATGTTTATTTATTTATTTAAATTAAGCATTTATAACAAATTCCACAATTGCTGCTTTAATCATATTTGTATGATGAACATATGAAATCAAGAGAGATTTCAAATGATTGCAATTACAGGAACAGAGAACAGAGGAATCATGGGTGTTTAAAGGTGTATGGTAGGTAAAAATGCTTAATTATCATTAATAACAATGTCCTATGCGGATTAGTATGTGGTGGGACGTCGTCTGGGCGGGGTTGTAGCCTTGACCCAGGGGTATGCCCTATATATAAGCATACCGATCTGGATGATACATGTGGTGTTAATGAGGTTAGGGTCTTTACCGAAAGAAGGGTTCAAAACATTTTCAAAGTTACAAAACTATATGAACTCACCAACCATGTGTTGACTTGATCTTTTTGCATGACTTCTCAGGTGACGAACAGGTCAATTAGGAAGTCATTACTTCTGCGCTAGGACTTCAGTTAGAAGACTTAGTATTTTTGGACCTGCATACTTTTGAAGACATCATACACATACCATTTTGTATATCTTGTGTACATACAAGATAGAAAACTTATGATGTTAATAGTAGATTTACATTGTTAAATTATAAACAATACTGATGTAATTTAACTTTGTAATTCTATCATGTTTAGCATTTCTCATTTATGTATCATGTGCAATATAACAATCTGATCAATCCGATTATCACTCACGATATCGCGCCCCGAGAACCTTCCGCCCGACGGGACAACCGATCCTATCCCGCCGGCTCGGGGTGTGACACCATGGTTATCCAGAACTGAACTTTTGAGAACGTACTTATCATATCATATTGTTTTAAATTGAACTGTCGATCTCACCAGCTTTGTGCTGACGTTTTCAAATTAAATCCTTTTTGCAGGAGACCGTGACACTCGGTGAGGATGCACTTCATACAATTGTAATTAAATAAGATAGTTGTGCAATAAATTTAGTTGTAAACTGTAATTCTAGTTGTGATTACGAAACCCTTGGTAATGTATTTACTTTAAGTTAATCTGTGTGCTGTGATATCGGTTCAAGTAAGTCAACCCTCACCTCGGAGACATCACCACTATGCTTCCGCAACCGGTTCGGTGACGTCAGACCAGACTCGAGGTGACGAGGGGTGGGGGTGTGACATGACGTGGCCAGGATAATAGCTGTCGGTCATATATAACGACTCTATATGAGTTACACAAACATACAATTTAGTAATTCAAACCAGTTCCATAAGTTTGCAGCGGAATAGTTTAATATTAAAGCAGCGGAATAAGTAAATTGTTTGCAGCGAAAAGTAAGTATACCAGACACTACATATTTAATATTGTTTCAAATTACATAATTTAAGATAAAAGCCTAGGACAAGAGTCTGAATGCAATGCAGACTCCTCGGTGCATCTCCACGTGCATCCTAGCTTGTGTTTCATCAATTACCTGAGAATACATGCGAAAACGTGTCAACATAAAGTTGGTGAGTTCAGAGGTTTAGAAAGTAGTAAATCAGTAAGATAGACATATACTGAATATGTTAAGTTGTTTGTTGAATCTACGATCCGGAGTGTGTCAGTTCATCTTACCGAAACTCGACTGTTTCCTTTGCCTTCCCGGTTCATTGCGGAACCTAGCGTCATCATCGATATTACGCTCATCGTGACCTCCAGTCACAGTTGTTTTCGAGTGGGGCTAGTCAAACCTAGTAGTACTAAGTAATAACTACTCGTTTGTTACACAACTAACGCTAAGGATTTGTGAGGACTTGTTGCGATAATAGTTACGCTCAAAATAGTTTTACAACATACCAGTCATATATCTAAAACAGTTGCATAGTATTCTCACCCCAAGATTTTAACAAAAACAGTTAAAGAGTAAAAGTGGGGCTGTAAACTCACCTGAGTTTAGTAGTGCGTTCTTCACGTGAACGGTTTCGTGCGCCTTTGGCGGTTAGCTATATCACATAAATGTTATGAATTTGTGTTCACATTCATGTGGGTCTCACAGGACCGTGTTCGTGTCAAAACAACTCCAAGTTGTTATGTGGGTCACGTTGACCGTGTTTGACCTAACGACCCGTTGGTGACGTGTCTAGTTCAAGTGAGCGTTTAACGTGCGATTAGTGTCGTGTGTTGTGTGTGAGCACATAAATTGAATTCGTGGGATAACATACTATTTATAGTAAGTTTCCATTCCAAGAAAGTTTCCACACTAAGCAAGTCATACAAGAAATCACCTTCTGTGTGTTCTAGCATGCATGGTTAACTTATATGAACATGTTATCACATAGCACATAGTTACATATAGTTAAATTATCATACCTTCCATCTAAAAGTTACTACTATTTATAGTAACTTATGTCAAAACCTTTATTTTGACAATTCTCTTGCATCAATAATTCCTATTATCAGCATATCACGTCAAATTACCAATTTACACATAAAAGTCATGTCAAGTTCCCCATTCTTTGAACATTTGTAACTTGAAAGATAAATCAAGTTTAATAAACCTTCAATAATCAAATGTACTTAAAATCATCATGCAACTCATAAGTTGTAATCTCAAACACTTGCATGTGGCTATTTCATCATTTTTCACTATTTTGTAACATTAAAGTTACTAAAAATAGTAACATGTCACAAATCTCATTATACCATAAGTATTACACACCAATATGTCAAGAATCATTCTTTCAAACACAATCTGATAATCCAAAATCTATGCATGTTTCTATTTCATCATACAACAATGTTTTGTAACATAAAAGTTACTAAATATAGTAATGTCTTCAAATAATCGTTTCTTGACAAGAACAACCTCAATAAATCTTGTAAGTAACTCCAAATATCATCAATAATCATCTATCCATACTCAAATCTACCTAGAACATCATGGATCATACATGCATGTAGCAAAAAGTTACCATTTTCAACATTATGACTAAAATGACTATCAAATCACAACAAGATCATCATGGATTGTTCCAACATTATCAAATCAGTCACAAGATCTTTGATCACAGATCTCTAACACCAAAATTTCAAGCATGTGTGGGTTATGTGTGTGCATGTGGGCTTAGAGGCTTGCATGTGTGTGTATAAGTGTTTTTATGCTAAATGGGTCATAGATCTACCTTCAAATGCTTTGAGAAAGCCGAGATACTACTGGAACAACACCTTCAAAGCTTCGAAATCCCCTAGGAATGGCCCTCTAGTCGCTGCAAGTGGTGGTGATGTTGATGCCTAGCTCCAAGCTTCTAGTCTTCAATCTTGAGCTTCCAAGGTCTCAAAAATGGCTTCCACCGGTATACTTTGAGTGTTTCAGAGGGTTACTAGGTGTAGGGTGGCTTAAGATGAGTAGAAGACGTCTGGTTCAAGTAGAAATGATGATTGTGTTTTGAAAATGATTTTTTGTAGAGTTCAAGAAGATTTTCACGATTCTGTGCTGGCAGGCGTGCCGCCTGGCGGGCGTCGTTGTGCCTGGGCGTAGCACGCGGAAGGGAAAGTTCCTGAGGCATCTAAATGTCTCGTACGTATCGCCAAGAGTGGCGTGTTGGGTCCGGGCGTAGCGCCTGGGCCGCTGGACAAGCCCAATAGGCCCATTTTCATTGTTTTGGCTCGTTTTTCGCGTATTTCTCGATTACGATCATCATTTTGAGACTTGTAAACATTGTTTCACTTGTTTTGGGTTCCATAGAGCCTAAGTGTAGTGAAATTGGATTTGTGGTTTGTATATTTCACCAACGTTCGTTATTCAAGACATGTGCGTATGTTTTCCGATAATTCCTCGAATTATTGTCTTTCTGTGTGTGTTTCGACTGTTGTGCCATGTGTCACACTAAATATCACTAATTCTAGTGTCACGTATGTAATAATGATACAAATTATTATTAAAGTAATATAAATGGTGACTGGAAAATACGGGGTGTCACATGTTGGTAGGCATTAGTTGCTACAAATTGTCGTTTGAAGATTGTACATATTGTCCAGTTAGTTGAGAAGGAGTATGAAAAATATGAGCAGTTCCCTTGTTAGGGTTATGCTCTAGGAGCTAAGAAGAAAAAGAAGAAAAGTTTGAAGAAGGAAAGTAAGGGTAAGTCACATATGAATGTGTGTGACTGTTAGGAGCAATTTTGCATTTCCTAGCAAATTGTCGAATATCATTGGAATTTTGATTTATTTAAACCAACTTTGGTCTTACCATGGATTCCTAAAAATTTTCTGACGATTCTTTTATAGAACTTGTTAGTTCTAATGCTGAGAAGGACAAGCTGGTTAAGAATGTCCATTTCCCCCAAGTCATCACTAGGGATGTGATGGAGGTCATCCAAGATAAAACACAAGTTATTAGGAGCAAGAGAAGGATCATCACTAGAGAACATTAAGGCAGAAATGCAAGTGATGATGTCAATGTACTCATCATAACCCTGATACGGTATCTTAGAGTTATGAGAATGGCTAAGAAGAGCAGTGTTCTCTTGAACATACTTATCTGTTGATTTTCCAAACTTGATGAGTTTTCTTTTCTGGTCAATCTCTCACGAAAAAGTTAGCAACTTACCATGGATTGAGTAAGTGAGAAGTTACCAAAGTATGGGGATGATCTCATTATAATGGAGTAAGTTTCCCATTTGTCTGGTAGAGATCTTAGAAAACGGTTAATGTCAGAAATAGTAAGATATTCCTGCCTAGCAAGTTTTATTTCACTTAAGAGATATGTGAGCCTTTCAAAATCTTGAGTCAGTGAATCACCGTTCAGTTGGGGGAAGGTTTCATATTGTTGTGCTAATATCTCCCTAGTATTAACAACAACCTCAGTTATTCTATCAAATTGCTCTTTTAGAGTATCCCATAGACCCTTAGCAGATTCATGGTGCAAGAGACCAGAATAGATCTCATGTGGTAGGTAATATGGCCAGCTAAGCATGAGCTTTGGCATCAAGATCAAGTTTCTGATAATCTTCATTGGTGTAATTTCAAGGGTCTTTAGGCACAAGATTTCCAGTTTCAGTATCAAGGACCATGCGTTTATGAGGTCCTATCATCACTGATCTTCAACATCTAGTATGGTTGTTGGACAGAAAATGGATCATTATACTTTGCCAAATGTTGTACCGGTGACAAACCAATATAGAAGGTTTAGTGACTGATCCAATGTTGTATGGGTCAAATTTAAACTTTTCTGCCATTGTTTTGTTGAGAACAATAGAGAAAATCAATGAAAGATGATATCTCAAGTTAGTTCAACATAATGATTCCGAATAATAAATTGTATTCAAAACCAAACACTTTTAGTAGACCCAAAACTTAAGCAAATAAAGAGATTTGAACAAGGGTTTCAAAAAGAAGAGCCTGCACAGTTGAATATCAATGCGAACTTTGAGTTTCAGACCTAATGATTAAATCACAATCTGAAGAACAAGACTCTGATACTAATTGTAAGAACGAGAACTGTACTGATTTTAGTTATGTATTCAATTGTTAGACTCTTTTGCCAAGAACAAGCTAGAACTCCCTCTCTAGTCAAGAATTTAGGTGTCTAACTTGTTTAATGAGTTTTATTTATAAAATAAACATAAACAATAATGTGGGTAATTTTGGGAGAACAAATCTATATATTGCAGGAATGTTGGGATATAAATACCCAAACATTAATACGAAAGTTGACTGGAAATATATTACAGAGTTTGTTTTTCAACAGTTGAAATGCCTCCTCCTGTTGGGAACCCCATATAACTGTTGATTTTTCTGAGTCAAAGTTGTTAGTTGCAAGGCTATTTTTGAAAAGTTATTAATGAAAGGTCTGTAATAACCTGAAAGTCCTAAGAATTGACAAATTTCAGTTGGGGTTGAGGGTGTTTCCCATTGTTTCACAGCTTTAATCTTACTAGGATCCACTTGTGTACAATTCTCATTTACTACGTGTTTAAAAAATTGAAATTCCCGTAACCAAAATTCACACTTGGGGAGTTTGGCATATAGTTTCTCACGTGCTAAAAGTTCCAAAATTAGCTTCAAGTGTTGTGAAAATTCCTGTTGGTTTCAGGAGTAAATGAGAATGTCATCAATAAATACAATCACAAACTTATCCAGATAAGGTCTACCCGCTCGATTCATTAGATCCATGAAATATGCAGCTGTATTTGTTAACCCAAATGGCATTATTAAAAACTTGTAATGTCCGTAGAAGGTTCTGAAAGCTGTTTTGGGAACACCATCATCATGAATTCGTAATTGATGATATCCAGACCTCAAATCTATTTTAGAGAAATAAGTAGCAAATTGCAATTGAGCGAATAGATCATCGATACAAGTTAGTGGATAACGATTCTTGATTGTTAATTTATTGAGTTCCCTATAGTCGATACACATCCAGAATGAACCATCTTTCTTTTTCACAAAAAGAATTGGTGCTCCCCACTGTGAGAAACTAGGTCTGATAAAACCTTTGTCTAAGAGTTCCTGCAGTTGACTTGAAAGCTCTTGCATTTCTGAGGGTGCTAAACAATAAGGGGCTTTAGCAACAGGCGTTGCGGCTGGAATCAAGTCAATACAAAATAAACTTGTCTCACTTGGGGTAATCCTGATATATCCTCAGGAAAAACTTAAGGAAAATTTATGACTACAGGAATATGTTCGATACATTTTTGTGGAGAAATGTTCTCAGTCACATGCGCTAGAAAGGCCTGACAACCTTTCCTTAAGCATTTCTGAGCTTCCATACATGATATTATACCATGTTTTCTACCAGCTTGTTCATCTTGAACTATTAGTGTATTACCGTTAGGTAACAGAATATGAATCACCTCGTTTTGGCACACAACTTCTGGTTGGTTATCTAGAAGCCAATCCATGCCGACAACGACATCAAAGCTTCCATGTTCAATAGGAAGTATATTGATATTGAAAAGGTGATCATTCAGATTCAAGGAACATCCTTGAATAACATTGTTAGTTTTGATCAACTTGCCATTCGCAAATTCAATGACATAGGGATGTTTTAGATTACAGTAGGCAACGAAAGTAATGATGCAAATTCAGGAAAGATAAAAATCTTATGTGTCCATGTATCATATAGAATTGATGGGTATAGATTATTGAGAAGAAAGTACCGGTGATGATATTCGCATCGTGCCTATCTACAATTGCACCAATCTGAAAAGCTCCACTAGCTTCGTTTCCTGGATTGGTGTTGTTGTTGTTATTGTTGGGATAGTTTCTCATGAAATGGTCAGGGCTCCCACACTTGAAGCATGACCTGTTTGATTGAGTTGGTTATCGTGGTGCTTGATTTGCTTGACGAGCAGAAAAGTTACATTACTTTGCGTAGTGTCCGACTTGGTTACAATTCTCACAAACAGGACATGGTCTGTTGTGATGGAAAGGACACTTGTTGCATTTGGGTGCCATTCCCGGCATAAGCTTTCCTCTCAAGAATAGCTGCACCATAGTTCTTCACTGTTGGTTTACTCTGGCTAGTCTCAGCTAGATCTTTGGTTTTGTTTTTCCCAAACCATTTTATTTTGGTGCCCTTTGTGTTACTAGGAGGACTGAGATCGCTACAGCTTATATCCACTTGAGTTTTTGTTGACAATGCACCACTTCTTACTGCCTCATTAGTAAGTTTGGTGGTCAACAAGATGGTACGTTTGAGTGTAGTGGTTCTGCAGCAGTCACCATTCCCTGAATCTGGGGAACTAGACCTTTGATGAAGTTCTCAATCAATGCTTTCCATAGGAAACATGTGGGAAGTAAGCACGTAAGTTCACGAAACCGGTCGGTATAAGTAAACAGTCAGCACCGATCATAGAATGATTCCAGAGTTTTTCTTGTATTTCTTGTTTTAGTGATTGGGCAGTACTCTGAAATAATCAGAGTTTTAAAAATCGTTCCATCCCATAGTATCAACTATATCTGAGCCCAACATTTTCGCCTGGGTATTCCACCAGGTTAAAGTTGAGTCCCTCAATGAACAAGTAGCATAAAACACTTTACGATCTGCCAAACATTGGCTGATTTTGAGTTTTGTTTCCATTTCCACGATCCACTTTAAAAGTCCCGCATGTCCTTCCTTCTTAGTGGAAGTAGGTGGGTTGCTGAAAGCAAAGTACTTGTAAGTACATACCTACTGTGGTGGATCAGGGACCGTTGTTGTTGTACCGGTGGTATGATGTGTTTCTATGTGTCCACCAGTAGCATTGTGTTCAACCTAATCATGGTCCCCACCAGAAAAAGAAGTGATATTTTGTTGATTTTGTGTCAAGATACCCGATACTACAGAATATAGCTCTTCTTTCACTATTCGTGCTACTGCTGCTTCGTTCAGTTCTGATCCACTTGCACCCGTAGGTGGAACTGTGTTCATCTGGGTTAAAAGGTGGAACCGTATTCGTTTCCAGGTTAACACGTGGAACCATGTTCACTTCCGGATTAACAGGTGGAACTTAATTTGTTTCAGGGTTAGCAATGTTCCTGAATCATTCCCTGAATCTGGGGAACTAGACCTTTGATGAAGTTCTCAATCAATGCTTTCCATAGGAAACATGTGGGAAGTAAGCACGTAAGTTCACGAAACCGGTCGGTATAAGTAAACAGTCAGCACCGATCATAGAATGATTCCAGAGTTTTTCTTGTATTTCTTGTTTCAGTGATTGGGCAGTACTCTGAAATAATCAGAGTTTTAAAAATCGTTCCATCCCATAGTATCAACTATATCTGAGCCCAACATTTTCGCCTGGGTATTCCACCAGGTTAAAGTTGAGTCCCTCAATGAACAAGTAGCATAAAACACTTTACGATCTGCCAAACATTGGCTGATTTTGAGTTTTGTTTCCATTTCCACGATCCACTTTAAAAGTCCCGCATGTCCTTCCTTCTTAGTGGAAGTAGGTGGGTTGCTGAAAGCAAAGTACTTGTAAGTACATACCTACTGTGGTGGATCAGGGACCGTTGTTGTTGTACCGGTGGTATGATGTGTTTCTATGTGTCCACCAGTAGCATTGTGTTCAACCTAATCATGGTCCCCACCAGAAAAAGAAGTGATATTTTGTTGATTTTGTGTCAAGATACCCGATACTACAGAATATAGCTCTTCTTTCACTATTCGTGCTACTGCTGCTTCGTTCAGTTCTGATCCACTTGCACCCGTAGGTGGAACTGTGTTCATCTGGGTTAAAAGGTGGAACCGTATTCGTTTCCAGGTTAACACGTGGAACCATGTTCACTTCCGGATTAACAGGTGGAACTTAATTTGTTTCAGGGTTAGCAATGTTCCTAGTAGGTCGACCTCTTTTTGGAGCCATTATTCTGCTCACATGTGACACTCAGGTCAGTTCAAGAACTTTCAAATATAACCCTTTCAGTCACATTAATTCAACTGCATTTAGTCATACTGAAAAAAATTATTTTGATATGTGATTATAAGAATGTTGGATAACTGCATTGATATTATCCAGATATGTTCCTAACACAAAGAAATCACAAAGATGTTTGTAGTTATACCCAGTTATGTTGTCTCAAAAACATGTTATAGTATCACATAGCACACGACATTGTGACATCGATACAGATATGTTATTATTTAAACTTGATATGTTCCCACACATGTTTTGATATGTTACCACACAGGATTTTGAAATGTTACCACACAGGCTTTTGATATGTTATCACACATGTTTTTAATATGTTTCCACACAGGGCTTTGATACGTTGTCACACAGGCATTTGATATGTTACCACACATGATTTTGATAGGTTATCACACAAGATTTTGATATGTCGCCACACAGGACTTTGATACGTTGCCACACAGGCATTTGATATGTTACCACATAGGATTTTGATGTATTATCACACAATATTTTGATATGTTGCCACACAGGCTTTTGATATGACACATGCATTTTATACGTTATCATATATGTTTTGATACGTTACCACATAAGATTTTGATATGTTATCACACAATATTTTGATATGTTACTATGAAAACCCTAATGCTAAAGATCACCCAACAAGTCTATCACCTTCCGGATTTCTAGACTTGGACACACGCAAAATCCTAGAAACATCAATCAAGTATGTTCCTATGGCTAGAGATATCAAACAAGCCACAAACTAGTCTTAACACCAAGTTGATGACCTAATACGCGTCTAACACCGAAAGACATTCAATAAACATGTATGGAACATGAAATTAATTGATATAATCAAGATTAACCATGCAAAACTCATCAAAATAACATCATAAGATATGTTACAAAAGTGTTTTCCATCAATGATCAAAACAATAGTCAATAGTAACAAATAATCAATCAAACATACATCCTAACCTAAGTAGAAACAAAGATCTAGCCAATACACATCATTCTCAGTCAATAACAAATAAAAAACAATGAAATGAAATGTATTATACTACTGAAAATGAAGAACAAATAAGAAACAAGAAATAACCAAAGTTTCTTCAACAAAATCCTAGCCTCTTAGCAATCCCCAGCCCTCTAAGGCTCTCCAAATGCTTCCAAAAGCTCTAGAGATGCTTCTGGGATCGAAAAATCGCTGAACTGCTTCTCATTGCGGCTGGAAAGCTTATTTTATATATTTCGGATTAGGTTTAGCTTTTTTTCAAATTTTAAAGCCGTCGCGTACCACCAAGCTCCACAATAGCCTTCTTGGCGTACCGCGACAAACCAAACCATCGGGGGCCTCCTGAAATCCTTGGTATACCACCAAGGGTTAGATTCCTCTTCTTGGAATACCGCCAAGCCTTCAAAAATGGTGCAAATTTGTATTTTCTCCTATTTTCACCCGGGGCTCGATTCTCTAGTGTTTTAGCCTCGATTTCCAGTCATTTCACTTGAATAAGCTGTAAAAGTCATAAAACGTAAAAAGAAACTAAAAATAACCTTAAACGACGTATTTACAAACTAGAATCGACTTAAATTTAAATAAAAACTAGATGTGTTTAACAACCCATCAAAAATAACCACACTTGAACATTTTTCGTCCTCGAAAGAGGTCTGCAATGGAATCACAACCAGAAATTTGGCTTTCAAATCAAACATTTTCAATAATTCCAAAACACATACGCATTAACCACGATTGTCAGTATTAGTATCCACTTAAACCCAACCACTGATATCTAGGCTTCCTAATCTTGATTCATTATGTTCAAGTGATTCAATCAACTATGGATATTACACTCAAGTCAAACAGATCAACCTAATCCTGATTAAAAAACTTTCAAGGTACTATTACATTCGAACAACCTAATGAACTTAAAATTAAACCTTCGATGGAATGGATGAAGGTATGAGCATTTTGCTTATATTTTATTAAGCCTAACTTAGTGGTGTTCACTTGGTTGCCATCCTAGGTATGACACATAAGCTGCAGCTCTTATTTCTTTTTATATATTTTTTTTGCAAGCTCAACCCATTTAGTGGATTGGTGGATTATATTTCTTATAACAAGCGCCATAAGTCTCGGATTTATTTTCATCAAAAGAGAACATATGTGCCAGGTTTAACTTTAAAAACATTAAGTCATTTGTTTGCAAAAGTTCCTCCAGTCACAGTTAAACTGTTTCAGAATCCCCATATTTCCCAAGACAAAACCCACTAGCATCATGAAAATTAAGTAAATTGTATCAACACTCGAGAACCTTTCTATCGGTTAGGCCTACCAACATATCCCAAATTAGATGCGCTCGTTTAACTTTTTAGAAAGAACAAAATTCCCGATTATAACTATCATTTTCCATTTTAATTGCAAAACCTAATTCGACGACATTTTACAAAATTCTATACAATATTTACACAATCTAACCTAGAAAATTTAAAATTAGACTCAATTTACAACTAAACAACCATAAACATAAATAAAAACTAAAAGGAACAAAATAAAGAAGAATAAAAAATTAAAAATTCGAAAAGACTTAGCTGGTTTTGTGTAACAGCCGTGCATGTCAAATCAAAACTAACACGATCGTATAGCATTCCATTCGCGATCAGGTTATTGTAATCTTGTTGGTTGCCTTTCTACTAACAATAAGTTAAGTCGTCGCTACCCAAATGGTAAAGGTAGTTCAAACCAAACTGCAAATTAAAATCTAAACAATCCAAGCAAGATTAACTATAAAAGAAAAAATAAAAATAAAAGACTCAAAACCTAACTAAGACTAAAAAGACTTAACAACTGACTTGATTAATTAAAAATGACTCAAGTTTAAAAGGAAAATCTTTTTGTATTTTATTGGTTTTTCAATTTTTTTTCTTTTTAAATACTAACTAAAAATTATCAAATTACCAAATATACAAATCTAGAATTTGCAAAAAAAATTTCCAATTTCCAAAAATATACAAATCTAGACACAAATTTCGCATACCCACACTTAAAATCACACATTGTCCTCAATGTGGAATACGAAATAGTGAATAAATCAAAAGAAAATACAAGTTACAATATTTATACAACTTCCCTGATATGTGACAATTCGCTTGTAAGTCTTATCAACCGCCATCAAATCCAATTGCAATCAAATATAATTCCCAACTTGCAATATGAACATTCACGATGAATATGGCAATCCACTAACACTCACAACAAACATCAACATGCATATGGATAGTAATAAACTGTACATACGATAGTCAACCATAAACAACCACAAATATATACAATAAACTAGTCTAAATACAACTGAGTGTGAATCAAAATATAAGTTAAATATATATAGACGATGAAGATAAAAACAGAAATAAGGAAAATGTACAAAATAGCAACTACAACTACAAAGATGCTGGGTCTCTAGTCATGTGGCTCATCATCCTGTCCGCCTGGCTGCTGCTGATGTGGTGGATCTGGAGCCCTTAACCAATCAGGAATCTCCATCCCCAAATGTGCCATAATAAGACGCTGCACATGATCCAGTCGATCTAATCTCTCCCAAATAACGTCCAATGTAATGCGTGGAGGACGAGGCTGTAAAGGATACGTCTGCTACGGCCTCTCCACTCTATGTAATATCCTCTGACGCTCAGGTGGAAGGCCTCTCTGCACGCCTCCACATCCAGGGGTCCCTCGGGGGCTAGCCTTGCTGGCTCCCATCTAACTGGATCATATATGGGGCACATGCCAGCTAGCCGCATGTCATCAATACTATACCGCCCCGTCTATGGCCCTGGAGTCAAGAATCGGAAAGGGAATCTACGAAAGACCTAAGTCTCGTCGCAATCATGCCAATGTAGTGCCCCAAGTCCAGCCTAGCCGTGGTCCCTCCACGGCGAACTGTCGCGAAAGATGAAAGTAAAATACAGGAGAGGTTAGCCGGGAGGCGGCTAATCATACAATACATACAGAACAAATCCAACTGGTTGCATTTCTCTGCACCGGCCCTGCGACCGATGAAAGTGCAACTAACCATCCTGTTGATGTATCTAATAAGGGGATCATGAATCGATGACTCGACGACCCCACTCGTGAATGCTCCATCCGAAATCAACATCCAAAACTCTCCAAGCTGGTGCTCTGTAATCCCTAAAGCACTAGGCTCTCTAACCATCCCTCTCAAACTCTCAGCAAAGGCCGGCGCTCGCACCTGCTCGTTAGTATAAAATCTCGTCGCTAATGCGAACTATGGGATGCTCATAGAGTAGGTGCGTCGCCCCACCGCAAACGACACAGCAGCAGGATCGTCAAAAGGGTCGGACGTCTGACGGAAGGTAGAGTGGAACTCTACTGTCAACTCCAGATACTGTGGCAATCTGCAGTCAATAGCAGTCCTCCACTCGTCTGTTGCTATAGCATCGAACTCGTCTAGACGTCCTAGCTGCTCTAGAAGCTCACGATCAAACGTGAAATGGTGGTAGTTCTCCATCGTCACGAACCTCTCGCATCGCGTAGCCTCCTCTGTCTCCCTCTCAAACTGCAAAACCGTGTGATCTCTAAGACGCCGCTCATCGATAGGAACAGGCTCATCCTCGTTTATCGGTAATATCTATAGGGACGAATACTAGATCTCTCGCGCCTTGCGTCGAGAAGAACCCGAACCCTTCGCCCTCTTGGCCCCAGCAGCCGAGCTCTCCGCTCCAGACATTCTACATTAACGAATGTACAACAATAAGAATACATAACAAAATTTACACATTTAAACTATGTTAAAACCTAATTTTAAACATCATTACAATTTTTACAAAAATTTTTAATTACAAAGTCTAAAATGAAAAGTGAAAATCCATTTACAAAAATCAAACCATGTTATAACTTATTTTACACCATCATTAAAAAAAATAAAATATAGTACACAAATTGATTTAAAAAATAAAATTTTTATTTACAAAATTTACAATGTAATAACCTAATTTTAAATTCATATTACAAATAATATAATATAAAACAATATTTACCTATTTTATAGAATTTATATATATACAAATAACAAAATATAAATTACAAAACTTCTCTGTATTACAACAGCTGGAAAAAATTGGGTCCCGGATTCCTTCGTTTACCGCCTAGGTCACCCTTGGCGGTACTTCGCATTTTCAAACCAAAGAAATCGATCGGACATCAATGGCTACAAACCGAACCCAAATCTCTTCCCAAAACAGACAACATCACTCAAAATCAACTGAATTTGTTCTATATCTACTGAAAATTACAAAACTGAAACAATATCTAAGATCTAGAACCCTAAAATCGCGAGTGAACGGATTTTTTAACCTTTTGTTTTGATGTGAATCGGTGGTAGTGGTGGTGCGATGGCCCGGAGATGGTGGTGGCACACTAAGGCTGAGATTGGTGACGAATGGCGAATGGTGGAGATGCAGTGGTCTCGGGATGGTGAAATGATGGCTTTGATGTGACTACGGAGGCGGTTGTGTGCGAGCTGCCGTAGAAGATGGTGGTAGGATGACGGCAGATGGTGGTAGCAGTGGCGGCGCAGGGTGAAGTGGTGGTGCTTCGGTGGTGAACCGATGGTATTGTGGTTGTGGTGGTGTAGTGTGGTTGCGGTACGCAAAGAGGCATTTTAAAATTATTTTTTTCTTCTTCGGAATTCTTGGCGTACCGTTAAGAGATTCTGAGGGAACCTTGGCATACCGCCAAGACTTTCGGTGTTTTTAAATTTTTGATTTTTTTGACATAATAATTAAAACTACTCTAAATTAATAACTTAAAATCTACTTACATTAACTAAAATTAAACCCACTTAAACTACAAAACTACAATTTAACTATCTAAAATTCAAAAACTAAACCTAATCGGGTTTTGATGCAACTTAGGTTTCGGTTTCAATGTGTACGACATACGAAAATGGCTAATCAACCATACCGAATACCCACACTTAATTTCTGAAATAGTCCTATTATGAAATAACAAGACATACCTGATCGTTCAAGCACCGTGAAACCCTGCAACAGTTTAAACAAACAAAAATTCAAACACGCAAAACTACTAATAAACTAAAAATACGAAAAACAACAAGAATTCAAGCAACCTATCTTACAAAACTCTACATATCAGGCCTAGCTATCCTCATTACGCAACTCAAGGAGTGCTACCTCCTTCTCAGTACTAATCGGTCGTCCGATGTATAACTTCAAACGATGACCGTTGACCTTCCATGTTCGACCTTCCGATTCTAGCTCAACTACTCCATGTGGAAAGACTTCATGCACAACAAATGATCCTTTTCATTTGGATTTCAATTTACCTAGGAATAACATGTGCCTCGAATCATAAACTAGCACCTGATCACCCTTTCTGAACTCCTTCACTCCTTTCAACTTACAATTGTGTAATGCCTTCGTACGCTCTTTATAACTCCATGATTGAGCATACGCCTCATCACGCAACTCCTCTAACTCATGCAACTGAAGAAACCGATTCTTCACAGCACTCGGCAAATCAAGATTCACAGTCGTCAACGCCCAAAACGCCTTATACTCTAACTCCACCCGAAGATTACACGCTTTACCATAAACCATCAGAAAAGGCGTGGTCCTAATCAGAATCTTAAAAGCTATCCTAATTGCCCACAACACCTCATCTAACTTATCTGCCCAATCCTTACGGTTTCTCCAAATCGTCTTCTCAAGAATCCTTTTCACTCCCCTATTTGCATTCTCAACCTGGCCACTAGTTTGTGGATGATAAGCAGTCGACACTCGATGGGTCGCCCCATGTCGTGCCAACACCTTCTCCAATTGTGCATTACAGAAATGTGTTCCTCTATCACTTATCAATGCCTTAGTGGTTCCAAACCTACAAAACAACCTTTTCAAAAATCTCGCAACCACTCGTCCATCATTTGTGGCGAAATCTTGAGCCTCTACCCATTTTGAAACGTAATCAATAGCCACAAGGATGTACCGGTTCCCTCGGGATGAAGGGAACGGTCCCAGGAAGTTAATACCCCACATATCAAAGACCTCAACCCCCAGGATGGAGTTCTGGTGCATCTCATTCTTGCGTGAGATATTTCCAGTCCTCTGACACGCATCACAACTCCTCACAAACTCATGTGAATCCTTAAACACAGTCGGCCAATAAAATCCACAATCAAACACTTTCTTCGCTGTGTATGATGGCCCATGATGTCCTCCAGTCGAACCCTCATGACAATGTCTTAGGATGTCTAATCATTCCTCTCGACTCACACATCTCCTCAAAATCCAGCCTGCTCCCTCACGAAACAAATATGGAGCATCCCATATGTAAAGGTTAGCTTCAGTAAAGAACCTCTTTCGCTACAATGAAGTCAGACCCTTAAGACAAGTAATTTGCAATGTGTAAGAACCACAGTAATCCCCTCTCACCTACATTCACCAAACCCACTATCTCTATGTTTAGAGACATCAAAGTCTCATGTGGGAAGGTATCTCCAATCATCTCCTCATTCATCTTCTCTCGAGCAGGATCCTCAAGCCGCGACAGATGGTCGGCTGCAACATTTTCAGCTCCCGTCTTATCCTTAATCTCTATGTCAAACTCAAAAAGGAGAAGAATCCACCGAATCAATCGAAGTTTGGCGTCCTTCTTCGCAAAAAAGTATCGCAAGGCCGCATGATCGGTGTAAACGATGGTCTTGGAAAGAACAAGATAAGACCTAAATTTATCAAACGCATACACAACCGCTAACAGCTCCTTCTCTGTAGCCATGTAATTCTCTTGAACATCATCTAAGGTCTTACTTGTGTAGTAAATCGGATGAAAGTGCTTTTCTTTCCGCTGACCAAACACAGCCCCTACTGCAAAATCACTAGCATCGCACATCAACTCGAAAGGAAGGCTCCAATAGGGGCTATCAGAATAGGAGAACTCACCAACCTCTCCTTCAGAAACTCAAAAGCTCTTATGCACTCTTCATTAAACTCAAACACCGCATCTTTCTCCAGAAGTCGAGTCATCGGTCGGGTAATCGTTGAAAAATATTTAATGAAACGCCTATAGAACCCCGCATGACCAAGAAAACTACGAACCGCTCTCACACTCGTCGGTGGTGGGAGTTTACTAATCATCTCAATCCTAGCTTTATCTACCTCAATGCCATCTTGTGAAATCTTGTGCCCTAGCACAATACCCTCAGTCACCATGAAATGACACTTCTCCCAGTTCAGCATCAGATTAGTCTCCACACATCTAGCAAGCATCTTATCCAAGTTCTGCAAACAATGATCAAAAGAACTTCCAAACACCGAAAAGTCATCCATGAAAACTTTCATGGAAGTCTCGATCATATCCTAAAATATAGCCAACATGCATCTCTGAAATGTGGCTGGAGCATTACATAAACTAAACGGCATACGGTGATACGCAAAAGTACCCTATGGGCATTTAAATGTGGTTTTCTCCTGATCCTCTAGTGCTATAGGAATCTGGAAATAACCTAAGAAACCATCAAGAAAACAGTAAAACATGTTGTCCTCACAACCGCTCCAATATCTGATCAATAAAAGGCAATGGGAAATGATCTTTCCTGGTAGCATCATTCATTCTTCTATAATCGATGCATACTCTCCAACCCGTGACTATCCTAGATGGAATTAGCTCTTTCTTTTCATTCACAATGACCGTCATTCCTCCCTTCTTGGGAACAACATGTACCGGACTGACCCAAGCAGAATCAGAAATGGGATGGATCAATCCGGCATCTAAGAGCTTAAGAACCTATTTCTTCACAACTTCAGACATGTTAGGATTAAGCCATCGCTGTGGTTGGACCACAGGCTTGTAATCCTCCTCCATCAGAATGCGTTGCGTACAAAATGAAGGGTGTATGCCCTTAATATCCATCAACTTCCATGCAATCTCCTGCTTATTTTCCTTAAGCACATCAATTAATCTACACTTCTCCTCCTTCGTCAATGAAGATGAAATAATGATGGGTAAATCAGAATTACCATCCAAGAATGCATACTCTAGGTGAGATGGCAATTCCTTAAGCTCTAAGTATGGTGGTGCCTCAACAGATGGTTTCTCAACCGGATCTGTACTCTCAAAAACCACAAAAACAGTCAGGTACTTAGGAGGCTTACTAGCCAGACTGCTCGAAATATGCTCAGAAGAAGCATCAATCTCAAAAGCCTGGTTCTGCTCACCCAGGTCTTGATCTTTCAGCAAATTAGCTCCAGAAATGTAATCTAGACAACGATCTATGTAAGGAATTAAAGAATCAAGAAAATCAACAGAATAATCCTGACCATTCGAGTGCTTCATCGACTTCCTCACATCGAATGTAACATTCTCCTCACCCACGCTCAATGTAATCTTACCTTCAAACACATCTATCATTGCCTTAGCAGTGCACAGGAAAGGACGTCCCATAATGAGCGGGACCTTGTCATCAGCCTCCATGTCTAGAATGACAAAATACGCGGGGAATACAAACTTATCCACTTTCACCAACACATTCTCCACAATTCCCTATGGATACTTCACCGATCGATCGGCCAAAGTGATGCTCATGCGCGTCGGCGATGGGTCTCCAAGATCTATCTTTTGGTAAGTCGAATATGGTATCAAATTAATGCTAGCACCCAAGTCAGCCAATGCATTGTTCACAGAAGAACTACCAAATAAACAAGGGATAGTGAAGATCCCTGGATCGTCAAGCTTCTCGGGCAGTTTATTCTGGACCAAAGCAGAAAATCGAGGTCCTAAAGTAACTGTAGAAAGTGACTCCAGCTTCTTCTTGTTAGACAGAAGATCTTTCAAGAATTTAGCATATTTGGGCATATGTTGTAGTGCTTCTATGAAAGGAAGATTGATCTTAAGCTGCTTAAACATCTCTAAGAAGTGTCCATATTCCTATGCATACTTTTGTTGCATTGCACGTGTTGGATATGGCAATATGCTTATGTCAATCTCAGGAGTCATCTTCTCTTCCCTCTTCTTCTTCTCTGCCTCAACTCCCTTCTTCTCAACCAAAGACTCAGCCACTGGTGCTGTACTTGCTGGGCCTAGCCTACTAACAGGAGTCTCCATCTCAGTCTCCTCGTCAACCAGTTCCTCAGCATCAACATCCGGTGACTTTTCAACCTCTTTCTCACCTCCACGACCACTCCTAGTTGTCACAGCTTTCACATGGCCCTTCGGGTTTGCTTCAGTATTCCCCGAGAAGGATCCACCCTGCCTCTCATCCAACCTCTTGGCAATATCACCTACTCATTGTTGTAGGTCCAGAAATGCTGACTGTTGATTCCTCAGCAATGTATCATGCTCCTGAATCTTCACCTGTGTGTGTTGATCCTTTGCTACCAACTACTGTAGCATCTGCATCTGCTATCTTAGCATGTCCTTCACTTCTGGGTCACCACTACTGCTTGGACCCGCTACTGCATTCTCATTCACCGCCTGATTCTGACGTGGCTCATAAGAGTTGTTACCATGCTAGTTGTTGTTTGAGCTTTGCCAATTGGAGTTAGAATTCCAGTAAGGATTGGGATTGGAATTGAAGTTGGAAGTGAAAGGTTTGTTCCAACCAGAGTTAATGGAATCTAACTGCTCCTGATCAGTAATGGGGCACTCAGCAGTCTCATGTCCTCCCCGACATATCTCACATATCTTCAATTATGTCTTCAGTTCCTTCATGTCTCTTTCTAAATACTCTATGGTAGCAGCAAGGCTAGTGTCAGGAGCGACCTGATAAACACCTCGAGCAACAGATGAGGTGTTGTTAGCCTTAGTGGTAGAGGTCTAGCAAATGGCTTTTGCTGCTTCTCGGCTCTAGCAAAACTCCCAAACAGGTCAATACACTCATCTGTATCCTTGATCTCCATGATATGCCCTCCTGCAGCTGTATTGAACATGATTTGCTTCTCAAATGTCAGTCCATTGTAGAATTTCTCTACAAGTGGCCATTTTGAAAGTCTATGCTGTGGACATTTGCTAAGAAAATTGTGAAATCGCTCCCAAGCTGAAGAGTAAGACTCATCAGGATCCATATGAAAGGAATGGATTTGATCCCTAAGACATGCAACTTTGGAAGGTAGAATGTATTTCTTCAGAATTTTCTTTCGAAGATCATCCCATGTGGTGATAGAATTCTCAGGAAGGATGTCGAACCAGGTGGATGCACAACTAGCAAGAGAAAATGGGAAAAGCTGCAAGCAGATGGTGTCCTTAGAAACAACATGTAGATTGAAGTTGTTGCAGATCCTAGAAAAACGGGACAAATGCACGGGAGCATCTTCATCATCAAGACCATTGAACTGAATGGAACTGGTGATAGCAGTCATGATGTATGAAGGGAATTGCCAAGTAGCATCATTGGCAAAAACGGGACGAGTGACCGGGTTGGGAACTCCGGTGAATCCGTCGCAAGCTCGATCGTGAATGGTGCGTCTCTGTGATGGTGGTATCTCCTCGGCCATGTCGATGAAATCAAGTGGGATTGAGAAAGGTGAAGTGGATGTGTGTGAAGGTGAACGAGGTGTAGATGAAGATGGAGAAAACAAAATCGGGGCAAGAACACGTACCTGGGAAAGACGACTCCTAATGTTAGTGCGAAACTCTTGCTCCGGTTCTTCAAAAGCTAAAACAGGCGGTGGTCCTTGTGATCGAGTATGTGGAATGCACTGTAAACGATTACAAGAAAGGGGGTTTAACAGACAAAACAAATAAAAACCTTAATCATGACAAAAACCTAGTAACTAAAAGATAAGTAGCAATTAAGGCACATAAGAAAAGAAAAGAAAAGACTCAAAATCTAAATACTAAAATAAACAAAAATTAGACCTTCTAATTTTGAAAATCACAATCTATGCTAGTTTCGCTATTGCCAAGTGCCCCCGGCAATGGCGCCAAAACCTTGATGTCCCTTAGAGTGGTCTAAGAAAATGACTCTAAACACTAACCTAGACTTAACTTAAAAACAATGAGTTATAATCGAAATTCCTAAACTAGACCACTGCGACATGCAAGTGTACCTATCGATTGTAGAATAGTTAATGGAAGTCAGAATATCGAACCCAAGAGACACTGACCTAATGAAACAAGACTAGAAAATGATTTAAAACAAAGAGGGGGGGGGGGTTTGAATAAAAATGAGAATTAATTAAATTAATAAAACTAATTATCCTAATTAAATTGGAAAAGAAAGTTTAACTTATATTAAACCCTAAAAACAGATTAACAAATTTAATTGAAAGAAATGACACAACTTTTTAGAAAAACCTTAACAAATGAAGAAAACTCTACCTAGGTTGGATTACTGTTGTGATTCTTGGAAACTATTGACTTTGGTTGACACGATGGAACTAGGATCTTAAACAGTAAAACATAAGGAACCTAATAGATTCTGGATCATTTACCAATTGTAACCAAATACGAAAACCTTAATCTTGCAATATACGCACTAGTTAGTTGGATCACCTCCCGGATTTTTCCAACAACACTTTTGTACTCAAATAGACAAGTCACATTCCTCATTTTCATGTCTCAATACACCAAATATGCAAGGAGTAATCTTAAGATGTCTAATTTGACACGAAATGACAATAACACCAAGACTTTCAAAGAAACATCCCTTCCGGGTAAGTTACTACGAAAACCGTAATGCTAAAGATCACCCGAAAAGTCTATCACCTTCCGGATTTCTAGACTTGGACACACACAAAACCCTAAAAACATCAATCAAATCTTTTCCTATGGCTAGTGATATCAAACAAGCCACAAACTAGTCATAACACCAAGTCGATGACCTAATACGCGTCTAACAGTGAAAGACATTCAATAAACACGTATGGAACATGATATTAACTGATATATTCAAGACTAACCATGCAAAACTCATCAAAATAACATCATAAGATATGTTACAAAAGTGTTTTCCATCAATGATCAAAACAATAGTCAATAGTAACAAATAATCAATCAAACATACATCCTAACCTAAGTAGAAACAAAGATCTAGCCAATACACATCATTCTCAGTCAATAACAAATAAAAAACAATGAAATGAAATGTATTATACTACTAAAATTGAAGAAAAAATAAGAAACAAGAAATAACCAAAGTGTCTTCAACAAAAGCCTAGCCTCCTAGCAATCCCCAGCCCTCCAAAGCTCTCCAAATGCTTCCAAAAGCCCCAAAGATGCTTCTGGGATCAAAAAATGGCCGAACCTGCTTCTCATTACGGCTGGAAAGCTTCTTTTATATATTTCGAATAAGGGTTAGCTTTTTTTCAAATTTTAAAGCCGTCGTGTACCGCCAAGCTCCACAATAGCGTTCTTGGCGTACCGCCACAAACCAAACCATCGGAGGCCTCCCGAAATCCTTGGCGTACCGCCAAGGGTTGGATTCATCTTCTTAGCACACCGCCAAGCCTTCAAAAATGGTACAAATTTGTCTTTTTCTCCTATTTTCACCCGGGGCTCAATTTTCTCGTGTTTTAGCCTCGATTTGCGCTCATTTCATTCAACAAACCTGTAAAATTCATAAAACGTAAAAAGAAACTAAAAATAACCTTAAACGACGTCTTTACAAACTGAAATCAACTCAAATTTAAATAAAAACTAGATGTGTTTAACAAACCATCAACTGGTCCTAGGTTAATTTTAAATTGTACTTTCTGATTTCTAGGGGATGTTGACGTGTATGCCAATACTAACTATCTCATCTGTCTGGTAAGCGGGAGTAGCTTCACGTGAACCTCAAACTTTTTGTATGTACAGCCGTCTTATGGTATATTACGGGATTTCCCACTTTTTCTGACTTACATTATAACCTATATTATTGTTTCTAAAAGGTTATATTTTATTCAAGTCAGACCACTGTTTAGTGTTCTGTATCTATGAATGTTCTGAATCTGATTTCCATTTCTGACCATTATTCTGATTGTTTTCACCACCTTCTGAACTTCTTTTAATGACTATCGTTTATCTGATACTGAGCATTCTATTGCTCAGCTGTATTTGTTTTTGTGGTGTTCTTATGTTTTGTATAGGTAATCTAGGAAACCAGGCGAAGAACTGAGAAGAGAGTGTTTAATTAAAATCAAGAACGTATCCTATGAAATATTTTAAAAATTAATTATAAGATTTTATTTATGTTTAGTTTGATTCAATAAGACTTCAATTATGCTTCGATATAAATTATGGATTGTTGGATTAACTCTGAACTTTGTATAAGTGACACGTCAGGACTAATCGGGTTGGGGTGTTACATGATATCTACTGTCCTAATATATGTTGCATGTTGCATGTCACACTCTTGCATTGGAAACCTATTGTGCTGTTTTGATACGAACTTATTTGGTGACAAAACGAAAAATGGGTTTGGTAAAAGGGTTTTGATGTGCTATGTGTTTGAGTAAAATGGTTGTTTTTTTACATTATCCACCCCATAAGTTTACAAATGGAGTTAAAATTGGTGCCTATGTTCTCACATGAAAGCAGTAGACTCGGTCCCATAGATCCAGCTAGGCAACGAAACTTTTAATCGAATCCCATAATTTTAATCATACATATTATAATGTTTATTTATATCACACCTCGTATTTTTCAGATCAGCATTTTATTTATTTTAATAATAATTTATATTATTATTACTTACATGGAACTAGAATTAGTTAATTTAGTGTGACATGTGGCACAACAGTCTAAACATGAACAACAAATCGATAATTCGAGGAACTAACGGAAAACGCACACACGTGTCTTGTTTAACAAACGTTGGTGAAATAAACGAACAACAATTCAATTAAACTATAATTTAGCCTTATGAGAACTTATAATACGTTAAACAATGAAAATAAGTCAAGAAACGATGATCATAATCGTAAAACAACCGAAAAACGAGCTTGAACAACGAAATTGGGCTAATAAGTCAAGTCCAGAAGTCCTCGCGGTACGCCAAGGACCCCGGATTGGGTCTTGGCGATACGCGACTGATGAGCGAGAGTATTCAAATCCCCGAATTTCTTCGCCGTACGCGATTGGAGATAGAACCAGCCTTGGCGATACGCGGCGTGTTTAGAGAAGGAATCCGATTAAAATAATCATCACGGTACTCACTTTTGAAGTCTTGGTGGTACGCGAAGCCACCCTAAACGCAAAATCTTTATAAAACCAATGCTAATCATTTCTTAAGCCACTCTACACTTCTTATCTCGAACACCAGACCCCTATCTCGGTCATTTCTCTCTGTAACACTCATCTTCAACCTCTGGAAAGCCATCAACACCATTGGGAAGCCACATAGAAGTTTTGAAGGCTGGGAAGCAAGAAGGAAGACTTGTGGAAGCTTAACAACACCACCACCACGTCTCTAGCTACTGGATTCACTTCATCAACCATTTCTAGAAGATCTACGACCTGTTCCAGGCCATATCAAGTTGATTTGAAGCTCTAAGGAGGTAGACTTATGTTCATAATACTCTAAAAACACCCATACATACACATGCAAGCCATTATGGCTACATGCAACACTAAATTAGTCACATGCACGAAGTTTAGCTTCAATAAATCTGTGTTTTAATGATTTGATACTTGATTTGGTGATTTTGGGATGACCCATGATGATGTTAATGAGATTTGATTAGTATTTGTTGTTATTATTAAGAAATCGTGACATTTGACCACATGCATGTATGATCTATATAGGTTTAAATGATTTTTGATGATGAAATGTGATTATTAATGAAATTTAGGATGTTTAACAAGATTCATTATAGTTATTTTAGTCAAGAAATGCTTGTTTGAAATTGTTATTATTTTTAGTAACTTTGTTGTTGCAAAATGGTGATAAATGATGAAATAGAAACATCCATGTGTTTAAAGATGATAATCTATGATTAAAATGATGATTTTTGGGGTATTGAATTGTTAAAATTGATATAAAATGTGATTTACACCATTACTACTAAGTATAGTAACTTTTAAATTACAAGTGGTTAAAGAATGATGAATTTGATATGATTTTCATGCTTAGATGATTGTTTGAATCTAATATAATGATTTTAGATGTATTTGTTCTATTAAAAGCATTGAAATAGAAGTTTTAACGTGATTTGTTATGACAAATCAATGAATGATGATGTGCTAGTCATAACAAGTATGCTTAAATGGTTATTTGGAACTAAGATAATGATTTTGGATGAGTTTGATTTACTAGATTTGGTGAAATAAGTATATTTTTTACAACTTTCTATAAATAGAAACTTTTTAACTGGAAGTATGCTCATTTGACAACATGTAACTAAATGCTATGTGATAACATGACCATGTAGGATAATCAAGCATGTTCGAATAGATAAAAAGTGATTTTATGTGAACTTGCTTAAATAGAAACTTTCATAAAATGGAAACTTACTATAAATAGTAAGTTATCTCACGAACGTAACTTATGTGTTACACATATCACACGACAATAAAAACACGCTGAACGATCACTTAAATTGAACACGTCACCAACGGGTCGTTAAGTCAAACACGGTGAACACGACCAACACAACAACTTAGAGTTGTTTGGATACGAACAAGGTCTAGAGAGACCAACACGAATACGAATACAAACATAACCATGAACACGAACTCACAACACTTATGTGATATAGGTAACCGCTAAAGGCAAACAACTAACCGTTCACGCAAACAACAACTACTAAACTCAGGTGAGTTTACAGCCCTACTTTTACTTTTAACTATTTTTGTTAAACTTTTGGGGTGAGAATACTATGCAACTATTTTAGAAGTATGGTTGATATATTGTAACAAACTTTTTGAGTGCAACTATGTCACAACAAAAGTCCTCACAATACCCTTACCGTTAGTTGTGTAACAAACGAGTCGTTATTATGTAGTACTACTGGGTCTGACTAGCCACACTCGACGACAGCTGTGACTGGAGGTCACGGCGAGTGTAATATTGATCTGACGGTGGGTTCCGTGATAACCCGAGGAGGCCAACAGCAGTCTAGTTTCAGTAATATGAATTGACACACTCGGGATCGTAGATCCAACAAACTTAACATACCCAGTATATATTTGTTTACTGCTTTTAACTATCTAAACCTGTGAACTCACCAACTTTATGTTGACACGTTTTCGCATGTATTATCAGGTAACTGAACGCACAACGCTAGGATGCACTTGGAGTACGACCAAGAAAGAGTCTTGCATGCATTCTAGGCTTTCATTCTAGATATTTTATGAAGTTGTACTTTTATAACAATGTGGTGTCTTAGACAACTTATTTCCACTACATAACTTATTTACTTTCCCCTGCTAAACAATTAACTTATTTCCGCTGCTTTACTTATTGTAACTTGACTTAGGTATCAAAAATTTTTTGTTTTCAAATTCATGTAGAGTCGTTCTATATGACTGAGAGTTTTGATACTGGCCACGTCACACCCGGCGGCTGGACACCACACGTGGGAATTTGGGGGTGTGGCAATTTGTGTTTATTGGTTTACACGTTCAATGTTAACATTGGTTAAGTGGTTGCAACTTGTGAAATGTTGCAAGTATGGACATGCTCATACTATTAGTACCGGTACCTATACTAATAGCATTGGTGGTCTTGATGTGTGATGAAAATTTTGGCTAAGTGTTAACAGTTCCATTGATAATGTTAGCATCAAGAGTCCTTCCGATACAATTAGTATCGATGCTGATACTGATAGTATCGGTGTAAAGGCTGAGATTGTCATTATCAAAGGTACCGATACTACAAGTATTAGTGGTGTCGAAACTAGTAGTGTCAAAATATCATCTTCATCCTCTATCCGATAAGTTGCAGGTCTTCCAACACGTCCAATTTTCAATTATTTTTGTTGTAAATGTTCTAGATATAAGTTTTCTTAACTTTGAAATAGGTTTCGAAGGTGGATATCAAGGTTTAGGTCGAGACTAAGATAAAATTTTAGATCTACCTTATTGTGTCATGTAGGTTTCGAAGGTGGATGATTTCACGTGTGGATCTACTCAGCTTTGATGAAAAAACATATCGGAAGCTTCGAAATGTGCAGATATTGGAGGGTCTTTAGAGAGAGAAAGTGAGAGAGAAGTTCTAGAGAGAGTAGATGGGTGAAATAAATGAGGTAGTTGGGTGCTAATTGTTTATATAGCGTGCGCATATTTCTTCCTTTAATGTTCATGTTTTCTCGCTTTACGTTGTAATTTACGATTCATAATATCTAAAATATATATTTAATTTAAGCTTTGTAAATCTTCGTTTATTTTAACCAAATACGAACGTATTTACATGTATGGTCGCAAACATGCAAGTATTTGGTTATTTTATCTTTAATGATGTTTGCTTGGAAAAATAAGCTTAACTTAGAAATTCTTATGGATCGTCACCCATAATAATACCGGGTTTTACTTATATGCTTCGGTTTTGTGCGTTAGTTTAGTTGTTAATACTTAACGCCATAACACTATGCACTAACACTTTCACAATGCATCGAATCTAATATATATATAGGGCATACGTAGAGTGTACGCATAGCTGCTAGCCCACCATTATTTCGATACATTACGATCATGTCATTACTAAGTGTTTGGCCATACATGTAACTCTTAACTTGTTCAGTTTTTGAAGTCAAACTGTTATTGACAAATATGTTCATGTTCATGGTTATTAATTACAAAGATGTTAATGT
The DNA here is from genome assembly GCA_009363875.1 of Mikania micrantha. NCBI lineage: Eukaryota > Viridiplantae > Streptophyta > Magnoliopsida > Asterales > Asteraceae > Mikania > Mikania micrantha. Next base: position 2,561,747 of record CM018689.1, read on the forward strand.
ACATATGTTACAATGTTAATCTGATTTGGAACTTGAACCATGTCCAAGGTATCATCCTCTAAAATAAGTTTAAATTGTTAATATGTGTGTAAGAAAAAGGAGATAAAATCTATATATATATATGTGTGTACATATATAGACAGAAAATTTTGAATCAGGAAAAGATTGTTCAACAATTAATCTAACATATAATTGATGTTGGTATTATAATAATATACCTCCATAATAATATACCAATTATAATAATATACCTCCATAATACTATCAACCAATTCTTTTGCACTTTTACCAATTATTTTTCTAGCATCATGGTCAAATAAAACTAGAGCAAATAAGAAATAATAATTAAATTTATAATAATAGTATTTTGATAATAATAATAATAACAATAATATAAAAGGATGTGTATTGAGTACCAAGGAACAGTGGTTATAGTTTTTTGATGAATGTAGGCTTGCGGCATTGAACTATGTGTTTACCATCAACTAAATTAGTTATAACCTTTTTGTTGCAACTCTTACAAGCATTGTAATACCAATCCAATCCGAAGCCAAAAGTTATACTGGTACCCATGACAATAACCGACTTCACCTAAAACATACATTAATGAATTAATTAATCACACATTGTTCAAAGGTATTATTTTAAAAAGATATTGTATATATATTAAAAGTACCTTAAAACTTTTATTGACTTGTGCAATGGTATTAAAAGTATTTTGAGTAAAAATATCATCCTGCACGTTGCTAACCATTTGTGAATCAAAAAAGCTTTGCTTGAAGAAGATTCATGAGAATCACTTAGAAGTAAACTGTTATAAATATAATTTAATTTACAGTAAATTTAATGTATAAATATAAAATATTTAATTAATGTAATATAAATAAAACCTTTTCTTGAAATTCATGATTTTTCCATATCTTCATTGATGTAAAGGTGCTACCTTGAAATGAAGATGAAATATATGTCCTTCCTATGTAATAAACAAATAAACAATTGACAAATAATGATATTAGGTTAAATTTATTACAAAACAGATAGTTAGTATGTTAAAAAATTGAAAACAATAAGATTTAATTTAATTAAAGATATAACCTCCAGGATTAGTGTATCTTCCATTGCAAAATTATTACTGCAGTATCATCCTCATGTTTTTTTAAAGAACAAATTTGACATTTTCCCATCATAATATTCCTTTCAAGTAACAAAAATGCTACGTTATCTGAAAAAATGTATATAAAAGTGGTATTATATAAATATTTTATAAATTTATATACAAACCATAAAATGATTGAAAAGAGTTAACTTCAAATCACAAATATGAAGGTTTATCAATTTTGACAATGGTTTATGTGATCTTCAATATGAAAATATGTGTAAACAAATTCAAGATCATCTATAAAAAAAATAAAATAAGTTAGTAAATAACATCCTTTTGATGATTGTACAATTTTATAAAAAATTAAAATAGTTTTTAAAACGTAAATTAAAATAATAACAAATGGAAGTATAAACAATCTATAATACGAAAAATAATAACAAATATTTTTTATTACTACTTACCAATAGTAGATTCATAAGAAACAACATTATTACGTAAAATCAAAGGCAATAAAATGAAACCGTCAAAAGATCCATTGAATTTGTTACATTTTAAACATTTGTTTGAAAATCTAAAAATATTTTGTGTGGATGATCAGTTATTCGATAATTGGATAAGTTTTCACCAATGACCAGTCTACCGATTAGAAGGCAATCCTTTTCAAGTAAGAACCTTTCAAGCTTAACAAAATAGTTATTCGCAACAGTTGCTTGAATTTTAGGTCCCTCAAAACATAGAAATAATTAATTTATTAGGTAATAAAATAAAATTAATTTTTGTTAATTCATTAAGTGAAGCATGTACATCCTCCTCATTCATAAGAATCATCTTAATTGAATGTATAACATAGGTATCTTAAAGGATGGTAGTTTCCAAAGCTATATTATCTGAACTTTTATGACAATGTCCTTATTTGAAACATCAAGTTGATTAAGAAAAATGATATTGTTATCCTCCATTATCATGTATAGTATAATAACATTTGGCATCTATCATATTCAGTAAATATAAATATAAAATTAAAAATTGTTGTATGATATAAATTAAAAATAAAGACAGATCGATTATATTTATAATAATTAAATCGTTTTTATAGTTTAATTACCTGATAAAACAAAAGTTTGGATTTACAATATTTGTTTTATAGAAAGAAATTAAAGTTTTGCATATCATATAATAGATTTTAAGTTTAAAAATTGTTTAATAGAAGAAAGGAAAAAAATTATGTTGGTATGAAAATATCAAAAATACATTTTAAAAAAAATATTTTGAATGGAATAGTGGCCTATCACATGTTAGGCTTGCTAAAATATATTAACAATTAAAAACTAATGTAAAATTCAGCATAAAAAATTATTTATATGTATGACAATTCTGTACAAAAAATAGTATTTATATGGTCCAACTAAGTTAGTATTTTTAAATCTTAAATATAGGTTTTTATTTGCCTATAGAATGCCTAGGGTTTTCCATTGTGACTGAAACAATTTTTTTAAAATTTTACATATCATATAATAAGATACTTTTTAAAAAAAATAAATTATATAATGATTTATGGTTTCTATCCATATATGCATTTATTAATTTTTGCAAAATTGAACCCCCATAATTTTAAATTAAATTTGTTATAAAAATCGTGAAAGAAAGTTTCCTAAGATTAAAATAATTGAGGATATTTGTTAATTTTGAACTCTATATATATAGTATTAAGAATAAAATAACACTAAAAAAATACCTAACATCTATAATTAATAAAAGAGTATTTTTAGGAGATACTTGGCGTTTATCTAGACCCTCATTTTTTTTTTTTCATTTTCCTGCATATTATTTGACCCAAAATTAAATTTTAAATGGATCTTTCTAAATACAAACACAACTTTATCATTTTAAAATTATTATAATTCAGTCAGATTGTTAAAACAAATATATATACCCAACGGGTAAAATGCAACTGCATTTTTTAGGTATTAATTGTTAACAAACTTACCATAATTAAAGAGCTTAAATTTAAATATTAATACATAACACATAATTTTAACAAACATAAATATATATACACGTACTAATCCGAAAATATAAATACAAATACCTTTTATTTAATAATGCATAATAAATCCAAAAATATTTTATTAACTTTAAAAAATAAATTATTAATTTTAAATCTCTTATTTAAAATTTCAATTCCAAATTTATACTCACTAACTTATAAAAGTTGATATTAGGGTCATACTTTAAGGACTATTGATCAAAAGAGTAATTTGTGTAATGATACTATATTAAGGGTCATATCACTTGACAATCGTTTTAAAGAGGCTAATATTTTGTGATTTGTTGAATCTCTTTAGCATCTTAACTTATTCAAATAGTAACAATTGTATATACATTTAAGAATTTTTAATTTTTTACTATTTAACCCGTGTAACACACGAGTTTTAAGCTAGTTAAATTTGAGACCCACGTTTCCACAAAAATAAATAAATACCATATGTCTTTAAAATATAACTAAAGTAAAATACAAATAACATGTTATATGTGAACGATATATACAACTAGAAATTATACGGATCATATAACAATAAAATAAATTATATAATGATCTAATGTAAATTAAATTTACATAATTAGTAATTAAAAGTTTTAATAGTCAAATTATGATATAATATAGAAAAGAAGTTTTAATAGAAGATATGTAAAATATTAGATTAACAGTTATTGATGATTGTAATTAAAAGTTTTAATAATTACATCATGATGTAATCTAGAAAGAGAGTTTTAAAAGAAAATATGTTTAAGTTTGGTTCATGGAATCAAAATAAAAAAGAAGTACTGTATACGGTGATACTAACAGCCATTTGGTGTATTTGGAGAGAAAGGAACGCGATGGCTTTTAATGGCAAACGTCGCATGTATCAAAGCTTATTCACTAGGTACAATGTTTAAGTTTCTTTTGGACGAAATATCGTGGTGGATCTCTTTGACTTGAGAAGAGTGGTGTAAGTTTGATATGTAATATTATTTCGGTGTACTGTGTGTCTATATATTTTTTGGTGATTTTTGCTTTTTGTATTTGTTGTCCAAGTGAGCTATTAAGCACCTTGCTAGCTTTCTTGGTGGTTTTCAATGGAAATTTGCCGTTCAAAAAAAAACAAAGAAAATATGTAAAAAATAGGAATATTTATTACTTAAGAAACAAAGATAAATAATTGCTACCTGGTTTAGATGAGAAGAGATTACGAGAGTAGATTTCGAGAGCAGAATTTGATGATTGAGTTTATATCGTATTAATTAATAGATTAGATAGGCATGTTGTTTATGAGTAAAATTAGGGAATTCAAAAATTATTAATAAGATAAATAGAGTGAAACAAAAAAGAACAAATGGCTTGTAGTCTAATGGTAACCTAAGGAATAAAAAAGATCAAAGTGTTTATCTAGTTGTAGGGTTACTCCTGAGGTGTACTCAGGCATACACTTGAAAGTATCAAATTTATGGAGACGGTTGAAATCTCATATAAGGTGTCATTGTACCAAGCTGTTTTAAAAGAAAATAGTGAGTAGAAATAGGCATAAGGTTGAAAATATTTGAATTAATTTTTTTTTGACTAATAAAGTCATATGGTTGAAATTATTTGAATTTAAATCTTTTGCCTATTAATTGTATTTGATGAGAGCTTAAAGTTTAAAATTTAGTAAACTAGGAATTTTAAATTTCTCGGCCTAAATATTTACCTATTATTATACAAAATTTTATATTATTGAAAAAATATATAAAATTAATAATTTTAACAATTAACAATTTATATCTATATGTATACTATATAATAAAAGAAATAACAATATGTCACGTGTCGTAATTCTAGCATATCCACATGTTATTTGCAATGTGGCGTCTTTCTATACTATCCACATGGCATATTTAAGAAACTCATGAATTAATTCCATTTAATACAATTAATTCAAACTTTTAAATTTAAAAGAAAAATAATATTCATTTTCTTTAAATATTAATGATAATATAATCATTTTAAACTTTTCATTTTCAACCAATAATTTCAAAAATTCAAAATTTTAAATCTCATTTGTATTGTTTAAAAAAGTATACAAATATTTATAAAATATAATTTTATTTACTTTTAAATTTTAAAAATTATCTGTTATTTGTGTATTTATTTTTTATTATTGATTGCTTTGTAATAATTATTTTTATACAACTCTGTTTAACACACAGATCAATAAGCTATTTTATCTAATAAAAAAGTAACAATTTGGACACATGGCATCATTTTATGATATCCACGTCATATATATGCCACATGGCATCATTTTAGGTTATTCATGTTATATCCATGCTAAATGTCAATACTATATTAATTTTAGACATTTTAAAAATTAATTTCATTTAATAAATATAATTAATTCATACTTTAAATGAGGTAAATTAATTAAGTTAAACTATCTTTAAATGTTAATAAAAATACAATGATGTCAAAACTTCGAATTTTTTGATCAATAACTTTTAAATTCAAAATTTTCAAAACTCATATTTAAATATTCAAAAAATTTTAATCAATGAATAATAATATATCTAAATTGAATTATCAACATAAAGAATTTAAAAGTTTTAAATTCTAAAAAAAAAGAATGATGTATATAATTTTTATTAATTTAATGTCATTAGATTGTAAAAATACAATACGTCAAATAATAATGTATATGTTGTTTTTTTTTTTTTTTGAAAAACTAAGTTTTAGTTCTTAAATTTTATACGTATTTATTATGTAAAAACATATAGTTTTTGATATATGATTCGTATGATTATTAAACCTATAATAATCACAATTTATTAATTATGATTTTTAAAACATTTGTTTTCAATATTTAGTTTATATTATCATATTTAACACACTTTAGTGATTTTTTATTTCTTTTTTCTTAGATAAAATTAATCAACATTTTAAGAGAAACTTTAATTTGTTGTCTTTAAATATTATATATAATACTTAATTTTCATCATTTCAAATATTTATTACAATATTGTTTTTGTATATACAGTCTTGTATAGTGTCTAAAAATTTGTAAAATATACTAATTTTCCTTTTAGAAACCACTAAAAAAGTTACTTCATCTATATCTAACTAGGTTAGTACCTCGTGTATTACACGAGATAAATAAAAAAATCTTATTAATTAATAGTTATCAATACAAATTTAAACTACATAAGATGATTTTTTAATATAAAATATGATTAAATATAATTTCATAAATTAAATAATAGAATAATTGTATTATTTTTTTAAACACTATTTTTTCAAAGTTTGTTTCTATAAATATTTCATTTTGTAAAACTATTTTAAAAAATTTTATATTTTATAATAATTTTTTTTAAAATGTGTTTTTTAATATTAAAGTATTTTTAATGTATTAAAAAAGTCTTATTTTTAATTTAAAAATGTGTGAAAAGTATATTTAATATTTAGTGTAGGATATATATTTAATAGGAGATATAGGCAGGAAAAAACATCAAGGTGCTCTAGAATGCGTCAAGTGTATCTAGAAAACCTTTATTTATTAGTTAAGTAAAATTTTTTATAAGTGATCAATTTAACAAGTGCTTATATTTTATACAACTTCGTGTTGTATACTGGTTAATAACCTAGTAATTAATAAAAAAAACATTGAAAGATATTTATACATTTTAAACGTATTATTTTCAAGAATTTCAGAAATTCTTAAATTGATTTCATAATTATTTTATTAATAAATCTTATTAAATATAATAGTTTATTAACAATGATTACAACTGGAAAAATTAATCACAAGTATTTTTATCAAAAAAAATATATTTAATGTTTATATGAAATTATATTAATTCAAAAAAAATTAGTGTTATTTTAAGCTCATATAATTTATTTATTATATAGAGTTGTTTTTTTCAATTGTATGAATTGAAAGTTGTACCTGATCATTGGCCTATTCAATGGTCATATACACGATTTTTATTCGTTAGATTGAGATTAATAAAAAAATCAAATCGCAACATCTCTGTAATAAGTAAATGCCTTGAGGAAGGATGCAACATAGGGAGGATCCTTTTTAAGTGGATGACCCGTCGAGCTGTCGGAGGGGGCCTTCTTTGAGTTCTTTGAGAAAAAGAACTTGAATAACTTATCTGATTTTTTTTTCTTGAGATAGTTAGTTGGGAGGAAAAGTGTGTGAATAACAATTCTAAGACAAGGAAATCGGTCATTTCTAAATAAAAAGAAGCTAGTTCTCCTGATAGAGCTTTCACGTCCATGAAGCGCCAGGGAACCATGCATTCCTCTCGGGTGTCCGGGGTCTGATAAGATCAAATAGCGACTTAATCATGTTTTATGTTACATCAGCCAAACTAGTGATGTGAAATAGGAAAAGAAAGTTCAATAAAAATGATTGTCGTTTGAAAGTAAGGTGAAGGCTACTTCCTCTTCCCTCTCGACAAAGGGCTAAATCATCTACTTTTTTTTTGAACGGCGAAGGTCTCAATCGTGTGAGCTCACTGTTTCCAGGCCATGTCATCAAGGTCTAGTTACCTGGAACTCTCATGAGCCACCACAACCATCTCAGGAGAAAACCCCACTAGAAAAACCCACTTAGCCCCCCCCTCCAGACCCCTATTTTACTGTGAGAGGGTTTTGAACCCAAGGCCTCTTATTTAAAAGAATCATATGATAACATTGAGACAATGACTCATTGGTACTAAATCTTCTACTTGACACCCTTGGGCTATGAAAGAGAGGTTGAAAGAACATGCGAATAGTACGATGACAGTGGCGTGATGAGAGAGAGTATGCAAAACTTCTTTTAATAGTTGATACTTTTTTCTTATATAAATGCACCTAAAATTCAATTGTGTTAAAGAAATTTACGAGATATTAGTAAAGGGTGTTGTTATTCTCACACCCACTTTTTTTAAAAATACACCCCTGAGACGGCCCGTAATGGCCATTACGGCCCGTCTCAGGCCTCGGTCAAACATTCACTCCTGACAACATGTTCCAATGATTGGGAGCAAGACGGGCCGTAATGGCCAGGACGGCCCGTCTCATTCATCGTACAGACATTCCCTGCAACCTAGTACAATGATTTGACATCAAGACGGGCCGTACTGGCCATTACGGCCCGTCTTGCCCAAACGGCCTAGTTTGGCCGTTTCACCCCAAAACCAGGCCGTACTGGTCAGTACTGGCCGTATTGGTCATTGCGACGGAATTCCGACGAAAAAGTGAGATCATTGCGACGGAATTCCGACGAAAAGTGAGATCATTACTTGTTTTTTTTAAAAAAAATTTTTTGACCAGAACGGCCAGTAAAGGTCAGTACGGCCTGGTTTGGGGTGAGACGGCTTGGTTTTGGGTGAGACGGGCAAATCTAGGCCGTCCGGGCAAGACGGCCAGTAAAGGTCAATACGGCCTGGTTTTGGGTGAGACGGCTTGGTTTTGGGTGAGACGGGCAAAACTAGGCCGCCCGGGCAAGACGGCCAGTAAAGGTCAGTACGGGCCGTCTTGATTCCCTCCACACCGATTGAGACCCAAATTGGCTTGAAAAATATAAGTGAAGACCAAGACGGCCCGTACTGACCTGTACGGCCCGTCTCAAAGAATCTTCACTGAATTCAAGACATTCTTCTGGAATGTTTGTCTGTACCCTATACGGGCCGTACTGACCAATACGGCCCGTCTCAGGTCGGTGGGGTGTTAAAATATAAAAGTGGGGTGTCTAATTAAAATGGCCCATTAGTAAATTACCCTTCATGATTAATTTTTCAATTTCGAGATATATAAGGTACATTATAATATATATATATATATATATATTGAATACATAATTTTAAAACCCCTCCTTAGCGCGAAAACCATGAAAACAATGTAAAAATCATGTAAAAAACGTTTTTTTTTTCGAAATTTTTTTTACAGGTTTGTAACACTATTGGGCACCTTTTTTATAAAAAAAATCAAAAAAGCGCCGACATTATATTTAAAAAAAAGATTTTATAAAACCATGTAAAACATACGTAACGTTGCGTCAAATCGAGGGGTTTTCATTTACTTACGTTAACTCTATGGAGGATCAATTCAAAGGAACCTACAAGGCGTATGCTAGCATCCTGATCATGAAACTGGTGTCTACTAAGTAAGATGAAGTCAGTGGCATTCATGAGCATATCATGATGATGAACGACATGGCTCGTAAACTTAAGAGATTAGACATGGAGATCAGTGATGGTTTTTTGGTTCACTTCATTATGACTTCTCTTCCTGCATCTTATGAGGCTTTCAAAATCAACTACAACACTCAGAAAGAGAAGTGGATGATGAATAAGTTGATTGGCGTGTGTGTACAGGAGGAAGAGCGTCAAAAGCTCGGGAAACCTGATGTTCTTACCTGATAGTTGAATGAGTTCAGGCCCTACAACTTGTGAGTCACCAACCTCGGTCTAGAAGACCGGTGATTGGCACTTCTATACAGAGCTTCGGATGGTCCACATTGAATACTTGTATGATAGCTATTATTGTATGAAAACTCAATGAGCGGAAGATGAGTATCCCAACTTCCTCCAAAATTGATCACACAAGAACGAAGCATGTCCTCAAGTGTCTGTATAGTTCTTTCGCTTTGACCATCGGTTTAGGGATGATACATCGTGCTAAGGTTAACACGGATTCCCAAAGCCTTTTGCATTGATTACCGAAAGCGAGAACTGAAACAACTATCACGATCAGATATGATTGACGTTGGTGTACAATGACGCGCAATGATCTCATTAATGTATAACGTGGACAACTTCTCCATCTTGTAATCCTCTCGGATCGAGAGAAAATGGGCAGATTTGGTAGGTTGGTCGACTATCACCTAAATCGAATCATAACCCTGCAGTGTCTTCTGCAATTTGGTTATGAAATCCATGGAAATTTTTTCTCAATTCCACTAAGGAATTTCAGGTTGCAGTAGAAGTCCCGAGGGTTTCTGATGTTCAGCCTTGACTTTTGAACATGTTAGACATTTCCCTACGTATAGAGCAATGCCTTTCTTCATCCCGGGCCACCAGTAGGATGTTCTCAAATCTTGTGCATCTCCACTCTACACGACACGACGAATGATTGTAAAATGAAATTGTGAGAAAGAAGTGTATGCTCTGTCTCCTGATAGAGGAGATAGGTTTTGTTTGTTTGAAAATCACACAAGTGACACTACTTTCTTGTAGTAAAACATTGTTTACTGTGAACTCGTTTGAAACTCGTTCAAGACCAGGCCTTGAACATTTATTTGATTTGAAAACTCATGTTTTTGTTGTGTGGTCTGTCCGTAATATCACCCATGTGATCTAAATACCAACCCTAACTGATATGGTTGTATGATTAGTTCCCTTGGAACTAATTCGAGTTGTTGTTTCACGTTGTATGCGTGTAACGTACCAGCCTCGGCGCTGGAGGTTTGTTAGACCTATGGTACCATCTACGTTACTGTCGGTTGACCCGCGTCAACTAATGGTAAATGACTCTGATGAGACTTGTTTGAGAATTCCTCAACGAATTCTCGATGTGATGTTGTGTGGACACATGTCTTAGTGAATTACCCTAGACAGATACCATGCAAAAATGTTGTTTGTTTGGTGGGGGAATTCCCATGAAAATGATAGTTCTCGATAGTGCACTACACAATTTCATGGTTCGTGTCCGTTCACCTCTTGGTTGGGCACAAAGCCTTGAACTGTTGTGGTCAACGGATATCTCCTCTATGATTTATGTTTTAAACCCTCGAAACTGGTTTGTTGTTGTTATTTGATGAAAAGTTGAATGGAGCAGTGAACGCTCAGTAAAATTGATTGAAAAGACACTTATTCGTATAACATTCGAATAAGAGGTTGAGAGTTGATCCTTTTATGGAAACCATTTGAAAATAACTCTTATTCATTGATCATTCGAATAAGAGGTTTCATGTTCTCAGCCCCAAATGATTTGGAAGCCAGAAAATTAAAAACAATGGGTCTGTGAACTCACTTGAGGTTATGGGTCGTCAATGCACTCACTCGGTATGTTCTCTCGGTTTGAATCCTGTGTTAGAAATTAGTTAGTTAGGTGTGGGACGGTTGTGTGCTCGGTGTTTTGATGTGATTTTCGAAAATGTGTTTTTATTTCTTGTTGCCTTGATTAGATTTAAAATTTGGTCTAAGGTTCGGATCTATCATTACAAATGGTGTAAGATAGAACTTTCAACACTTAGCCATTTTGGGTTGTTCTTGGTGCGAATGGGTGGTTTGTGTGAATGGCCTTCACTCACACGAATGGAATGATGAGAATGCATATTCTCATTCTTGTGTTCCATTCGTGCGAACGTGTGTAACATCTGTGCATGTAATCATGGTAGTCATAAACAGTGATAGTACAATATGTGTTTAATTCAGTGTTTCCAATGTGATTCAAGTGTTCATGATTGTGTTTGTGTGTGATAGGATCTTATTTAAATAGGAACAAGTATGTATTATTTATTTACAGTCGATTTCGCTAGGCAAGAACAGTATCGTATTATATCGAAACAGTGGTGGGATGGCATCAGATAAGGCAGGTAGCTGGACTCTGGGGTATGCCCTATACATATATTGCGTTCGGTGTAATGGGATAATGTTAGTGCGTAGTGTTTAGACGAATATTATGACAAACGAATTAATTAAACAAGATTGTAATGCGTAAGCGAGACTGAGTATAGTTATGGGTGACGATCCATAAAGATACGAATGTTGAACTTATAATTACGAGTAAACGACAATAAATAAATAATACGATCGAAAAACGTACGCGATTGCGGGTATACACGTAGTTTTGTTAGTTTAACGGTCTGTCAACGAACGAAAAATAAAAATAAGTAAAATAAATTTATTTTACATTTTTACAATTTTGAAACTCATCAAAATGATGAGGATAATAATTCTTTTATTTAAAGCGCGTAAAATTTCCGGAAACGCGACGAAAACGCTAACCGAGCAACCGAAACGAACCCGAATACCCCGAGGGTATATAAACACCAAATGAGGGTGTTTCCTTTCATTTATGGCAGCCAAACCCTCCCTCTCTCTAGAATTCCCGTCCATCCTCCCTCTCTCTAAAATTCCACACTTCAAACACGTGTATCTCCTTCGTTTCTCCACGGATTTGGGTGTTCTTAGTGTCCACGCGTAGCTCTTGACGAGTACTACAAGGAAGTACAACATATCTGAGGTTTTATCCGGCCAAAAAGAGGTATGATCGAGTGAAAAAGCTGAAAAATAGGGTTTTTGATTGTGTGTTGTAGAACATGAGCTTCAACCGGTTTTAGAACCCTTGTCACAAGACCAGGAACCCTCGAAACCCCTTCTGGTACACCCTGATGTATGGACGACTTCGAAACTTTGGTTTTTGATGATGATGATGGTGGAACTGAAACAGGTTCGTCGGGGGAAAGGGCCGAACCTTGTTCAGCCGAAACCAACATCAGTTGCTTGGGCCGAACCTGTGTACTAGCAACGAACCCTCCTAGCAACTGCCGAACCCTCCATCGAACCTGAGTCAGCCGAGCCTTCAGCATACACGAACCATGACATCACCAAATCTTAAGGCCATGCAGCGAACCCTAGGGAGTGGTCACGAACCTAGCATGGAGGTGAAGCTTGGCCGAACCAGAAGACACGAACCCTTCCCCTCCTCGACGAACCATCATGAGCTGCGAACCCTGCATGGTTCGTTGATCAATAGCCGCACCCTCAAGGGGACTTCACGAACCTTCACTGAACCTAACATGCTACGAACCCCCTCATGCAGCGAACCTCTCATATCCACGAACCCTGGGAGATCACCGAACCCCATGGAAACTGCCGAACTATTTGAGGTTGCCGGACCACTACAACACCAGACGAACCATTCATCTTTTCCCATTGGCCGAACTTGACTAGGGCGAACCCTTAGGTTCGTTGGAACCATGTTGGCCGAACCTCAAGGTTGAAGAAAGCTAGGTTCGCTGGAAAACTAATGTTGTTTTCCTTCTTTTGAACGATTTAAACACCTATCGGCCCAAGTAATCCATTTCGGCCTACAACATTATTCCAACCGAGCCATGGGGTTATCGGCCCAAAGCCTAGTATTTTTAGCCCACTATGACTCTTAATTGGCTCAATCTTACCCTTGGCACATTACATGGCCCATATACACATTGTTTGGCCCAACACCACACCCAATTGGCCTAATGTTTGGCCCACAACTTAAAGAAATTGTGTATTGATCTTATTTGGTTTAAGTTTATAATTTAACCTAATTAAGAGATCAATTCATAATCCCAAAGACTTAAAAACAATTCGAACACCTTTTCAAACCACATGATAAACAAGGGTTATCAAATTCATCAAACACATGTTATTTTATGCATAACAAGTTTGTGCATAAAAGAACATGACACATTCTTTTTCATGAATCAAGTATCAATCAAGTGACTCAAATCATGATATTCACAATTCACATAACATTCTTAAACATGAGAACAAGTATTCAAGAGTTAATCAAGTTCAAGATAACGCAAGTCAATCAATGAATCAAAGTCTATACAATCATAAATCTTATACTCTATGTATGATTACAATGATATAGGAACCAGTTAGAAGTCTTCTTTGCTACTTGCTACTTGTTATAGCTCAGAGTCTACTGCAGACAGGTGAGAACTTTAGCCCCTCTTTTACTGTTTTACAACTGTTTTGGGGTGGAACACGTGACCAATTACTCTTATTACAATCATATTTCAATATTCAAGATTTATGCTATTATGCAAACATTACAGATTCACTGTACAAATTCAACGGATTCATCAACTGTTTTAAAGGATTTATCAATGGTCTTAAAAGAATTTATCAACTGATTAAACATTTTCTACTAAGAAGGTTTTATAAAGTTTCTTTAAACTGTTTAAAAACAATTCTATACAAATAGTTTTATAAATGTTAAACACTTTTAAAGAATAAGTTTTATAAACTCTTTTACTAAAATCTTGTGTTTTTGATAAAACGATATTTATAAACCTTGTTATTATACAAGGATACTATTCGCTGTATTAAATCAACGGTTTCAAAACAAGGTTCAAATCAATAGTTTTCATGGTGGGATTCAAACAAAGGATTTCAATTCATGGTATTCAAACAAGTTATTCAATCATTGGTATTCATGGTATTCACGGAAAGTTTTCAAATCATGGAAATCAAATAAGGCATTAAATCAAAGGGTTTCAATTCAAGTTTTCAAAAGCATGGTGTTCATCGTTGTGAACAAACTTATACACACATCAAGTTACATATTCATTTAGCGTTAGTACTGGGTGATCACAACAAGGGAAAGCGGACACATTTGGGCAGACCAAAGATGGAGTTAGTTTTTAAATTTGTTTTAAAAGCTAACTGCAGAATTGGTTACGTTATGGTTATATCAATGTTGCTGACTAATTTTCTGACTCCAAACGTAGTTTGGGACTTGATTATATGTTGGTTTTCTAGCTAACAGTCTGATGATTGTTTGGACACGTTTTACAGACTTGATGTTAGTTTGGGTTGCAACCATCCATGTATTTTTATTCATTGTTTATCACATATGCCTTACAATGCAGATTCTTATTTACAACTGTTAAACCTATTGTTCTCACCAACTACTTTTGTAGTTGACAGTTACTTTTCACGTGTTTCAGGTAATCAGGTTTAAGACATTCTAAGGGACAACTAAGGAGACCGTTTTAAGATAGAACAAGATGAAGAAACAAGCTAGGATGAATTAGAAACACACTAAATCCTGATTGTTTAATTGTCTTGTTTGAAGTCTTATTTTGTAAACTATATTTTGGGTCTGTAGTTGTTATTCTTGTGATAGATAGATAGAATGTCTGTAATTAAACAATGGTCTAAACATTTTGAAACCTAGTAATGCATTGTGGTTGTTCTTATTCAATACTTGTGCATGATTCAACCATATCGACACCGCGCCATGGATTCCGCACGCAGCGCAGGGGGTGTGACAACGTGTCCTCATTCGTATGGTCATCCCATACGAATGAGTCCGCGTCATTTGTGTGATTGCTCATTCGTTCGGCAGCTCGTTCGTGTGACTTTCCCTCAACGAACGAGGCTTCTCATTTGCATGAATGAGCCCTTCATGCGGCTCATTCGCTTGCAGATTCGCCAAGAACGCCATTTTTGAAATCGGTGGTTTTTTTGATGTTTTTCTGGTCGAAATTGATGGTAAAACGTTTTGGAGTATTTTGGTGCAAAGGAACGTTGCTAATACTTACTGTGGAGCTTGTATTTGACCGAAATAAGATGAAAAGGGTTGAAATCTTGAAATGGAAGTGTTGGGTTGAAATGCACATGATTTGGACCGTGAAATGGTCCGATTTTGTGTGGAAATGGTCGAAAATTGAGAGGGGCGAAAGATGGCTTCGTTTGAGAGAGTTGGGTGAAAAACGGGTTTGAAAAACGGAAGTGTTGCTTTTATAGTTGTGCTTTCGCACGAATCAGCCGTTTGTACAAATGGCTCCCATTCGTGCGAACGAACTATGGCTTTATAGCTTCACCGAATTAAGCCGATTCATACGAATGAGGGCCCATGCGTACGAACGGTTGTGCGTTTTAAAATTTTAATTGTTTATCAAATTGTTTTGGTGAGATTTTCTTAAAATGATTATTATTTTATATCAACGTTAAAGACTCACGCTGACATTCGTATGAATCGTTGCTCATACAAATGTCGTGTTGTATTTAACTGCTGACATTGTTTGATACTGTAAAGAAATCATCTAGGGTGGTCAAATCTAACAACATATCCACGTGGATCGTCACCCATGTCGACATCTCATTGGATCGATACTCCAAATGTTATCTATTCAAGTTTTGTTCATTGTTTTCCCTCACATTTTGTTTCTATTTTTTTCTTATTCATGTTTGTGTGATTTAATGGATTTTCCTAACTGTTTTAGGAATAATCCATGTGTTTTGATTGTTGTTTATTATTGTTATCGTCGCTCTCGTAACACGATGTCGCACACTGTGGCTGTGTACACCCTTGGATTTCTGACTCATGGTAGCTCGGATGCCGGTCATCACACTCTAACACGTATTGGTTTGATTGGTTCCTTGTGACTAACAGCATCCGCCACCACATTTGCTAGCTTTACCCGAATGATAACGAATCTCACAGTCGTAGTCAGTTAACAGCTCAACCAATGCCTTTGTCGCATGTTGAGCTCCTTCTGATTGAGAATGTGATGAACGCTCTTGTTATCTGTGTATATGACACATTTGGTACCATAAAGGCAGTGTCTCCAAATCTTTAATTCAAAGACCATAGCCCCTAACCCAAGGTCGTGAGTAGTATAATTCTTCTCATGTACCTTAAGCTGTCTTGAAGCATACGTAATAACCTTGTCCCGTTGCATAAGTAAACAACCGAGACCAAGGTTTGAAGCATCACAGTAGACAACGAAATCATCATTTCCTTCTGGAATACTAAGAATACGGGAGTTGCATACCTTCTGTTTGAGATGTTGAAATGCATCTTCTTGCATTTGTCCCCTTAAAAACGCTTGACTTTTCTGGGTCAAAGTCGAGAGTGGCAAGGCAATATTTGAAAAGTTCGCGATGAACCTTCGATAATAACCTGACATACCCAAAAATGAACGGATTTCTGTTGGAGTGGATGGGGTAGTCCAGTTCTTAATTGCTTCTATCTTTGCTGGATCTACATGTATTCCATCCTTGTTAATAACGTGCCCTAAGAAATGAACCTCCTTTAGCCAAAATTCACATTATAAGAATTTGGCATAAAGTTGTTCGGCTCTTAGCAGTTCTAGGATCTTTCTAAGATGGTTCTCACGTTCCTGTTCATTCCTAGAATAGATCAATATATCATCAATAAAGACAATAACGAACTGATCAAAGTAAGGCCTGTAGACTCTATTCATCAAGTCCATGAACACTGTCGGTGCGTTAGTCAGCCCAAATGGCATAACCACGAACTCGTAACGCCCATATTGAGTTCTGAACGCAGTCTTTGGAATATCCTCAGCATTTACTCTTAACTGATGATACCCGGATCACAATTCAATCTTAGAGAAGCAAGTTGCTCCAGCGACGAGATCTATTCGAAATTCCACTTGTCGGACCGGTGGTAGTCCCAGCAAGTCTTCTGGAAACACTTCTTGATAGTATCTGATGAAAGGTATGTCTTTAATTGTATGTTTCTCTGGTTTCTTTTCCACTACATGTGCCAAAATGCACAGTATTTCTTTTTCAAGAACTTTCGCGCCTTGATGGACGACACAATGTTCAATTCGCGACATGGCTTCTCGCCGTACACTCGCATTGTTTCGTTGAACGGTAAAGGAATTTGAAGTAGTTTCTCCGAACAGACGACTTCAACATTACATTTTGCTAACCAATCCATTCCAATGACAACCTCAAAACTTCCAAGTGTCATTGGTATGAGATCGAAGACGAGCGAATGATCATTTAACATAAGTATACAACCACGAAGTATTGAATTCATAAGTACATTCTTACCATCAGCTACTTATACTATATATGGAGTAGACAGTACTGATGGTTGTATGTCAAATAATGACGCAATGATGGCAGAGACAAAATTCTTGTCTGCACCGGTATCAAATAGTATAAAAGCATAATGGTTGTTGATGAGAAATGTACATGTGATGATTATCGGCTCCTCGCGTGTTTCAGTGGCTTCGATGACAAAAGCACGAGCAGTAGCAGAAGTGTTGTTGTTGAGACGAGGACATTGATTTCTGAAGTTTCCTTCCGCCCCGCAGTTTTAGCAAACTCTCCCGCCTGTGATAGCAAGAACTACTTCGGTTGTAGTGGTAGCAAGGTTTGTGGCACAACACATTGCCACTAAGTGCCCATACCTTCCACACTTTGTACAATGTCGGCATGGAAGGGTAGGGAGATGATGATACTCGCACTTAGTACAAAGTGGATACGGTCCTGTGTAGGCCTTTCTGGTGGTAGCAGCTTGGGGTACATTGGTAATCGATATGGCTTGTATTGGGGCAGCTACAGTCATCGTTGCATAGTGTTTGATGGTATTTTGCTTCTTTTTCTTGGGCTGTTGTTCCGGCTTCTTCGTTTCATCAGCCTTAGCCCCCTTGTATCCTATACTGTGGAGTAGGACAGCTTTGACATACTCTTCGGTCAGGGTAGCACTAAGATGATTGACCGCCTCCAGAGTGGTGGGACTACTTCCCATGACATTAACCCTGATCAGTAAGGGCAATCCTTCAATTTACTTCTCTCTCTTATGAGATAGAGGAGTAACCAGATGAGGTACCAACACACACAACTCATGAAATCGAGTTGTGTATTTTGTGTTCTCCCCTCTATCGTGCACGAGGCCCCACATTTCTGCCTCTAGTTTCTTTATCTCATGGCGAGGACAGACTTGTTCTACAAGCAACTTTTTGAAGTCTTCCCAAGGTAGGGATAAAGCTACTTCTCGACCCCTGTTGCTTTTCTCGGCATTACAACAGGTAAGAGCGCCCTTGTAAAAAGCGTTATATGCCATTTTGACTTTCAAGTTCTCAGGACAACTTGTTTAATCGATTATGTCCTCGATGCTTTTGAGCCATTGTAGCAGACTCGTGGCTCCTTCAGTACCCAAGTACTTCAGGGGTTTAGCATCATTGAACTGCTTAAAGGTAAAGTTCCGGTGGTGGTGGTGTTAGATTTGTTTGTTGTTGTATCACCATTACTTCCCGTAAATTGTTGGTGATATCAGTAACCACACTTGGGATAATCTCCTTCATATGTATGGAGATGACTCAGCAATCTTGTTGATATATTTCATCACTACCACTTGTTGAACCTCGCCGTTAGGATTACGTCGAGGAGGCATTCTACGAAGAGAAAGCCACAAGCGGTCAGTAACGTGAAGTTATACAATTGAATTACAACATAATTTAGTAATATTATCATACTACCATTATTATCATTCAATTCGAATAATGAGCAAGCACACATAAGCAGTTAACTTATTAGTATACTTCTCATGATCTTATGTACAATGTTTCATGAATTACCCCACCAAACCTACACACTGACACTTTCCCAATATGTCATAGAGAGCTTATGTACAGGTCATACGTAGAGTCAAGCGCAGCCGCCAGCCACCACTTCTTCGACATACCACGATCGTGCCTTTGCTAGAACTTGGCACAAAGTTTGTACAAACTAGCGGGTATGTTCAACTGATAATAATTCTAAATGATCTGGATCAACTAAACTATGATTGGATTAGGATTGAACTTATGTTGGCATGTACTAATAGTGTTAACATGTAGAACTATGTTGGCATGTATTCATTAAGTTGTCATGTCAATATATGTTGATATGTACTAAGTATGTATGATCTACACTAGATATAAGCATGTTCTCACATAAGATTGACACATAAATACTTGCACATAAAGTTTAAACATAAGATTGATTCACGTATTGTCTCATTATATTCTTTGTTCTCTTGACTTCAAGTATATGTTCACATGTATTTGATTTATGTTCTAATGATTCTTGTTAACCCCATATCGTTACCCCAATTAGTCACGCCGAATTCCCCATGTCATACTGGAGTTAGTTTATATGTAAGGCATATGTAGGGTCAAGCCCAGCCGCCAGTCCACCACCACTTCGGTATGTTAGGGCTAGGCCGACGTTTGTGTTTGAAGCTAGGATCCCAACTTACGATTATTTACGATTGTTTCATTGACTATGATTGTGTAAGCTATAGCCTTGGTTCACTTGTAACCAAGAACTTCAGTTTTAATGTTCTTGTGTCCTAGAATATTCATTGCAGTCCCTCAATACCTATAGTATTGAAAACTATGATTTCATGATGAGAACTTCATTTAAGATTACTAAGAATAGAGATTCCTATCCTTGAAGTCCTTGATAAGTTGAGAATTTTAGATCAAGGATACTAAGAATACAGATCCTTGCCTCTAGAATCCTTTGATAAACACAAATTGAGAAATTTAGTCCGGGACCTAAGATTATAGAATCCCGACTCTAAATTCCTTGATTTTGAAAAATAGTTTTAGAAAAATTTGTTCCTAAAATCTTCCAAGCTTAGTGCAGACGTAATGCTAGCTCAAGTTTACTTAGATTCTAAGCATTCTCAACTTATAACACTTAGTCCTATGGGGTAGCTTAGGTTATAGTCTAGGTCATTAATATTGGGTTTCTTCTAGTTTTCTATAACATTGGCTCTGATACCAACCTGTCACACCCTGCGCCGCGTGGTGAATCCACGGCGCTGTGACGATTGATCGATTGAATCATGGCCAAGATTAATGAAGAACAATCACAATGTTTACTAGATTTCATAAGATTAAAAGAAGTTTGATTACAGATCATATCTATCTACAAAAAGAGAGTGCAACTAACCGAACTCAAAAATAATGTTTACAAAATAACAACAGACATGATAATTAAACAACAAGGATTAAGTGAGTTATTAATCCATGCTATCTTGTTTCTTGATCTTGTTCTATCTTAACTAGGTTGCCTTAGTTGTCCTTTGAACTATACCTATCTCTGATTACCCCAAACATGTGAAAAATATCTGTCAGCTACAAGTAGTTGGTGAGATACATAGGTTTAAAGTGTAAATAATATAAGTTCATGAATAATAACATGTATCAAAATATATGATTGAATAATTAAGCAATGTACAATTGGAATATAATAATACAAAAGTAGTAGCATGATGTTGTAACACAAACTATCATCAAGTATAATAACATGTCATCTTAGATCCAAGTCCTAAATTGGCATTTGGAGTTAGGTTTAAGACAAACCAATGTAACCAATATGGCCCATGTTAATAAAGTTAATTAATACCAACTCCTTCTTACTAAGCATGTGTCCAATATGGCCTATGCTGTTAAAATTAATTGACAGCTACTCCATATTGCTAAAAGTACACCAATCCACAATTAGCTATAAAAAAAATTTTAAGCTAACTCTGACCTTGATGTAGCAAACCCCGTTTTCCAGTGTTGTGATCACCCAGTACTAACAATAAACGTTTGAACTCAAGTTTTGAAAGCTAAGAATATAATTTCCAACCCTTGAGTCCTAAGGTTAACGATTGTGTGAACTTCTAGTCTGAAATCCAAGAATATTGATTTCAGCCCTTGAAGCCCTAATTATATGTACCAGATGTGAATAAGTTTGTTTACAAAAGTGTTTCCATGTTATAGTTTGTATTATGATTTTGAATACCAATATGTACAAAATTATATCTTTGATAAGGTCGTGTGCCATGACAAGTCATGACTAAAGTGCCTTTGATCCAAAGATTTTATTAAAAGTATTTAAAGTTACCAACATAAGCCAACATAATTTTTATATAAGGATATGAAAACTTGTTAAGAAATTTGTTCCAAAATAGTAATTCACATGTTCCACCCCAAAAGATTTAAAAGTAGAAATAGGGGCTATGATCTCACTATAATTTTTATAGTGTAATAGATTGAACTTGATTGTCGATGCTCTCACTTGTGATTTGTGGTTTGGTTGTATTCAAGTCCCTGATTGAGTTTAATATGATTCATGAACTATTAGTACGTGTTCTTCTAGTTTTATAAAGGTTGGTTCATTAGATTGATGGTTTTTAGTGTTCTAAGTTACAACAATGGTTGTTTATCCAACTTAAGCTTAGCCATGGTTTCTTGAAAATTAGACATGTTAAGTTGGTACATTAGTTTTGAAAATCTAGTTAAATCGTTGAATCCTTAGAATATGATTAGGGTTGAAATACATGTGTCAAGCTTCTCCATGCATAACCCTAGTTATGCATAATATTTCATGAGTTGATTAAAGATTTACTAAAGTGTTTTATATACATGTTTAAGATTTTAGACTAGGTTTAGTATTTGAAAAGTATGCAACATATTACAATATGCGTGGAACTTGTCATGAATAATGTAAGATGAGTTTAATACGACATTGAAACCCTTATGCTCACAATATCCTTATTAAGTTCATGCGATAGACCTTGATTAGTATTGAGAATCGGTTAAGGGTTGAACCTCCCTTTCCCGACCCCCTATGCTTCTATGGTCGATTAACAACTTGTTTATGATTGATTTTGGTTCCTTTTAGGCTTAGAACACTTATATGGTGTAGGAGAACTAGTATCAATGGTGAGCTGCTGAATGAGGTAGTGTCGATATTGTTAATATCGACACAAGTCAACCCTTCACATCTTTGACCCTTCGATTCTATAGTATTGACATTTAACCAGATTCGGTCGAACTTATGGCCTTCGAGACTACTGTCACACCCCGAGCCGGCGGGGTTGGATCGACGTCCCCGCCGGGCGGAAGGTTCCCGGGGCGCGATATCGTGAGTGATAATCGTGTTGATCAGATTGTTTACATAGCATCAATGTTAAGAACATCTAAAGCACAAATAGCATTTAAATTAGGATTACAAAGTTAAATTACAATATCAATGTTTGATAATTTAACTAAGTAAACCTATCCAAAAGAATCAAATGTTTCTATCTTGTATCTGTACAAGATATCAAAAGAGATTCGTATCAACTACAAAAGTTGTGCTTTCAAAAGTCTGCTAGGTCCTCTAGTTGGGCTGCCTAGCATGCAATCCTGAAGCCTTAGTCTATTCCTGTACGTCACCTGAGAAAGCATGTAAGGAAAACAAGTCAACACAATGGTTGGTGAGTTCATATAGTTTATAAGTTTAAAATAGCTTTTGCAAACCTTTCCAGTAAAACCTTAACCTCATTAACATCACCTGTATCATGTAACTCGGTATGCTTATATATAGGGCATACCCCTGAGTCGAGCCTACGACCCGCCCAGACGCCGTCCCACCACATACTAAGTCACATAGGACATTGGTGTTAATGATAATTAAGCATTTTACCTACCATCCAATCTCTTTTCCCCATTATAGTTTAAGCATTTTGTATGTAAGTTTACCCATAGCATCCGTGAGTTTAGCTTGTGAGTCACCAGAATAGACAACTGAATGCCCGAAGGAATCCAGTATCAATCCATACCAGCACTAGGTGTCATTAGCAACTTAGGGGGAGATAGAGGATTACCATGATGACACAAAGTCAACTAAGGATCACCAGTATCGTCCTAGTTACTGATCACCTGAGTAAGTAGTTGTGGGAAACACTGCATGGCAAGCACTGAGAGGCCATCAGTCAGTTTCCTCGTATCAGACCATGAAGGACACCCTATGGCAAGCACTAAGAGACCATAGTAGGTGCCTTCTAGTCCCGACTGTGAAGAACACATGAAGGCAAGCACTGAGAGACCAACTATTGTTCTTCAAGTCCCGACTAGGAAGAACATATGAAGGCAAGCACTGAGAGACCAACTATTGTTCTTCCATAGCCAATAGTTTTAGCATACAAGTTTATAGAATTCAAATAGTTCATCATTTACGTAACTTGTGCACAAGTACTAGCTTCACAACTGGTAAGGCAAGCACTGAGAGGCCAAACCGTTGTTTTAGCATGGCAATCATATAGCATTCAAGAGTTTATAGTATCCATAGCTTCAAGTATTCAGTATGTATGTGTGTATGTATGTATTTAGCATTCTCATAGCATCATTAGCATTTAGCATCAATGTTTACCAACTTATATTAGTATTAGTGTTAGCCTGTAAATTAGCACTTAGCATTAGCATTCAGAATAGCATCTTCAGATAGTAAATATCCTTAGCACTTGGTATCAACACATAGCTTTAGTTTAGCAAATCAACTTATGCCTTTAGCACTTGGCATAATCATGTAGCATTAGTTTGTAGCATAAGCCCATAGCATTAGTTTGTAGCATAAACCCATAGCATTAATTTGTAGCATAACCCGTAGCTTTGGCAATTAGCATTAATAGTTTGAATAAGTATAAAAGCATATTTGCAACAGTTAAACATTTTTTTAAAAGGTTTAACATGCATCTCAGTCCCGAAGTAAAACTCAAAATAGTTTGAAAAGGGACGATGAACTCACCTTGTAGTTGTGGTAGTTGACTTAGCCTAGACAAGAAATGCACGCGCTCTCGATTGTACTTGATATTGTTTTCACGATCCTGTATTGATTTACGATGTTTGAAACTTATAAGTATAAGCTGTTGGGATTTATGTGTTTATATGTGTATGTGTTAGCCATAACCTTTGGCTAACACTCGTAAGTCTCGGTCATTGTTCGGCCCTCACTCATTTGTTATTGATTTTTGTAATCCTTAACATTTCGTTGTCTAGTTTCCTGGTTTGAAATCTCATGTTTTGCTCTTGTAAACTTGCTTAGGTAATTCCATAATTAGTAAATAATCATGAACTATCCTGGTAGAGCTTAATGTTTTATATTTTTGTGAAGCTCCTTAAAACTAAACTTCACCACCTTTGTAGTATTTTTAAGGAATTCCATGCATGTTATCATTCAAATTGGTTTCAATTAATTCAAATGGGCCGAACCATGACCATGGCCCGATGAGATGATGTTGGGCCGGATGTTTTATGGGTCGACCGCTAGGGTGAAATGGTCACGTGACCAAATCAGTAGATGGGCCGATCCTGTATGGGTTTGGGCCGAATTGAACTGTGTCTGGGCCTTGTTAGTTGTTGTTGGGCCTACAAACTTTCTTGGTTTTGGGTTCTTAGCCGAATGATATATATGGGTCGTTTGGATCGCATACTGTTTTGACTATCATGGGCCAGCCCAATTGCTATTGGGCCGAACTAAGTAATTTGGGCCAAGACGGTTTCATGAGTCCAACTTATTTGAACAGGAGCCCAACCGAAACCATGAGCCGAGGCAAGGTGTAGTAGGTCCAACTGTTGGGCTATTAGCAGTCGTGGGCTGTACCAAATGGGATGGGCTACATAATTAATCTGTGGGCCGAAAACCAATTGGGCTGAAGCAGTTTAGCTGGGCCACATCCGTAAATCTGGGCAACATTGGGCCTAACCACATGCCATTGGGCCAGAGTGGCTGATTTGGGCCGCATGAATGCTGCCTAGCGAATGAGATTTTTTAGATGGATAGGCCGAATGGATTTGTTCTCTGAATAAGGGTGGTCGAATGGTGGTCGCCTGATGAGCGTGGGCCGAATGCAAGCTGCATGGGCGAATGAGACATGGCGGTCGAATGTCTTCCTTTTCGGTCGAATGTGGTTCACAGAAGGGAGATGGCTGAATGAGGCGTTCGAATGAAAGGGGTTCGAATGGCTGGCGAAGGAGTCATTCGCGGTTTGGTTTGGTCGAATGGCGGCTGGTGGCGACCGAATATCACGGTGGTCGAATGAAGGTGTTGGGTGGTGACAGAAGGACTACCGAATGAGATTAGTCTGGCCGAGAGAATGAGCAGCGCATGGGCTCATTCGACCAAGCCAACTGGTCACCATGCCCAAATGTTATTCAGCCCTCCTTCGGCTAGTCTCATTCGCCGGTTTGGGTGTCGCCGGCCATGGACGTCCGACCACCCTCTAAACCAAGGGTCTCAGATGGTTTAGGTACTGGTGTGTATCAGAACTAGTTTCAGACAAGTGAGGGTTGTAATAAATGTGTTCAGAGCCGGTTAGGGTTGGGTCTAACAAAGGGGGCTCGAAAACCCTAATTTTCGCAAGGTTCTCAGTTTCATACCTCGATTTTCAGTCGGTTTCAGAACGGATCCTTTGCACTTTCGTGTAGAGGGTGATGAGAGCTTCGTGTAGGTTCAAAAATGAGACGATTTGGTGGAGTAATGACCAAGATATGAAGGTGTTAAGCTTCAAAAATGGTGATGGAAGGTGTAATCCGGAAATAGGGTTTTGAGAGAAAGGAGAAGGAGAGAAAATGAGGGAAATACCCTCCTTTAGGGTATTTATACCCCGAAAGGGTTCGGGTTCGTTTTTGTTGCTCGGTTTGCGTTTTCGTTGTGTTTCCGGAACGTGACGCGCATTTTTCGTTACTTAAATAAAAATGATTATTCTAGGATGTTTAAAAATGCAATTATTGTTAGAAATTATTTTAAATATCGTTGTATTAATTTATTTCTCAAATTATATTATTTTTACGCGTTTAGTTAACTTGTTCGCGATTTATTAAAACTGTTTCGTTTAAATTTATTTATGATGAGTTTCAAAATTGTAAAATAGAAAATATTTTATTTCCTTGAATTTATGATCGTTCTTCGTTTTCGTTTTCGTTTCGTCAGATCGCGTCGCCATCGCGCGTATTCGTTCGAATCGTCATTCGAACGAACACGACGATGGTTTGGCTTTCTGATTCTTGTTTTCTACTGTTAAGTCATTATTTCAGAACGTTAAACTATCAGAATCATTCGTACAGATCGTCACCTATACGAATAACTCGTCTGTTTAGCATTGTGTAACAACAACCGTTATGTGTTTGTTTTGTTTAACCTCGCATACGTTTATCCTTAATAGCATCAAATCAAGCTTTTGTGTGTCCGATCAGTGTTGTCTGTTAGGTTTCTGACTGTTAAACTGTTAGGTTTAATCGGATTTCAGAACCAATAGCATAATAGTTTAATATCAAGCATCCTGATATTAGTAGCATAACAATAGTTTACGTAGTTTGTACCTGCGTTACTGTGCGTTTACTGTTCAGCTCACTGTTCCGGCAACGATTCCGGCACAGATGTTACAACTACTAATATGGATGGTCCTTGCATGGGTCCCCTTAGACTCCATCGAACTTACTAAGTTCGATCAACATTCAGTTGTTTGAAGACCATCGATACATAAATGTTACATTTTTAAGGAATAGTTTTATTTTTATAATTTTAGGCTGTGATTCCTAATAGATATTTTAAGTGAAATATTATTATTATTTTCTTTTCGAAATCGTTTATTTTAATTATTTCGTCAGAACGTATAACATTTGCGTGTATTCGTACAAATCGTCACTCGTACGAACACAACGATTGTTTTACCTTCTGTTTTGGTTTCTAATTATAAGATATCATTTAAAATGTTAAACCCACATATATATTCATGCGAATCGTCATTCCCACAAATACGTTGTTATTTAATATCGTTTTAATGTTATCCCTTATTGCTTTATAATTGATTCCTCACAATCATTTGTGTTTCATCATGTGGTTATTTTGGATTACATGACATATGATTTATGTTATCAGACATCGGATTCCTCTTTACTGACAGAATCCCATGTCTTAACTGTTGTGTGTGTGTTAATTTTTCATCTGTTCACATTGAATATTCATAAGTTATTGACAAACGAACTTATAATTACAAACATGTATTTACAAGTATCGTCCGTACACACCACTACTGTACAAATGTTACATGCCTTAATGGTAAAATGATAACAACAACTAAGAAAGGTGTCACTAGGAGTTCTAACTAATTAGAAATTATTTACACTGATATTAGTGGCCCTTACACCATTGCTGGAATAACTGGATATACTTCTTTTATCACTTTGATTGATGATTATTCTCGTTACATGTACTTGTATCTAATCAA
This sequence comes from Mikania micrantha, assembly GCA_009363875.1. NCBI lineage: Eukaryota > Viridiplantae > Streptophyta > Magnoliopsida > Asterales > Asteraceae > Mikania > Mikania micrantha. Next base: position 2,589,427 of record CM018689.1, read on the forward strand.
GAATAAATATGAATCACTTACAACTATTAAAGATTATAAAACTGAAGTTGAAAATCAACTTGAAATAAAAGTTGTGAGATCAGATAGAGAAGGTGAATATTATGGTAGACATACTGATTGGGTATCCCAATCACTCAAAGGGTTATAGATACTATTGTCCTTCCCATGTCACTCGAATTGTAAAAACAAAGCATGCGCATTTCCTTTAGGATTCTATTGTTAGTGGGAGTAGCAAAAATCCTAATTCTGATTTGCAAGAAGTACAAGACGCGGAGGGGAGATACTCGTCGACTAACTTACCTCCGATTACTCCTCTTGTACATCATGCTACTCCGAACTTCACTGCACCAACTCCAACACAATTAGGGATTACTAAGACTCCAAATGTTACCGAGAATGAAGGCACCTCAACTGATCAACATTAAAAGAATACCAATCATGCTGAAACCGCTAATTAATTCAGGAGGTCATCTAGGTATAAAGTGCATACTAACTTTGATGATTATGTAACCTACCTGACTGAAGCTGAAATGGATGTCAGAAAGTTTACTGATCCTACCTCTTATCATGAAGCCATTACTAGTGATCAGTCTTCTGAATGGAAGAAAGCTATAACTGATGACCTTGATTCCATGAAGAAAAATTATGTTTGGGATTTGGTAGAACTACCCAACTGAGTAAAACCTGTAGGAAGTAAATGGGTGTTCAAAACGAAATTGGATCCGAGTGGGAACATTGAACGCTTTTAAGCAAGATTGGTTTCAAAAGGTTTCACTTAGAAAGAGGGAATTGACTATCAAGTGACCTTCTCTCCTGTCTCTCGAAAGGATTCCTTAAGGATTGTGATGGCCCTCGTAGCTCATTTTAACTTGGAGCTGCATCAGATGGACGTCAAAACTGATTTCCTAAACGGCGACTTGTATGAAGACATGTTCATGAAACAACTTGAGGGCTTCATGCCTGAAGGTCAAGAGCATTTGGTGTGCAAGCTAAATAAATCCATATACGAGTTAAAGTAAGCCTCATGTAAATGGTATCTAAAGTTTGATGAAGTGATGAAGAAGCACGGTTTTCTAAAGAATCAAGTGGATCAATGCACCTACCTCAAGATGAGTGGGATCAACTTTACTATACTTTTCCTTTATGTTGATGACAATCTTCTGGCAAGTAACAGCTTAGAAATGGTGCATGAGTCGAAGCACTTACTTTCGCATAATTTCGACATGAAGGATCTCGGAGAGGCCTCTTACGTTATTGGCATCGAAATACACCGAGATAGGGTAAATGTACTTTTAGGTCTATCTCAGAAGGCTTACATTGAACGGGTCTTCACACACTACAACATGCACAATTGTTCTCCCTCTGTAGCTCCAGTAGTTAAAGGAGATGTTTTCGGTTCCTTTCAGTGTCTAAAAACTGAAGCTGAAAGGGCGCAAATGAGAATGATACCTTATGCATCAGTAGTCGGGAGCCTTATGTATTCTCAAGTCTGTACTCGTCCTGTGTCACACCCCCACCTCTCGTCACCTCGTGCATGATGTCACTGAACTGGTTGCGGAAGCATAGTGGTGATGTCTCAGAGGTGAGGGGTGACTTACTTGATCCGATATCACAAGCACACAGATTAACTTAAAGTAAATACATTAGAAGGTTCGTCATTAACATCCACATTACAGTCTACAACTAAGTCTATTTAATTACAACTAATTTATTCAAGTGCAAGTATCCCAAAAGTGCATCCTCACCGGCTGTTACTGTTTACCTGCAAAAAGGTTTGAGTTTGAAACGTCAGCACAAAGCTGGTGAGTTCGTAAAGTTCAGTTAAATCATATGATATGACAGTTAAGTTCAACAAAATTCACAGTTCAAGATAACCATGGGACCCGTATCTAGTTCCTTTCGAACGATCTGTTCTGTTCTCAAGAGATTACCCGTCGGTACATATCTTAGTGCCTCATTGTCTTAATGTCTATAATACCATTAAGAAGTTCTAGAAACAGATAACAAACATTCACACAAGGGGAGATGCAATCCTCCCAGCGAATGGGGTGTCAACCAATAGTACTATCAATGTTTTCTGTTCGGCCACACATGGGTTCACTAGATACAGTTTAAGAATGAGGACTTTTAGTTCCATGATAGAGTTCAGTTCTACATGAAAAATCCCATGAAATCCACAAGTTCTAAACAATCACATGAAATCACACAGATAACAGTGATACATATCATATGTTCAATAAAAGTTCAACAGTGTTCCCCGATGTTTATAAAAGATTAAAAATAAAAGGGGTTGTACGAAACTCACCTGAAGTCTCAAGATAGCAAGATCACTCGCAGACTGGTGATAATAGTGTAAGTCTGCATTATTTTATATTTAATAAGTTATTTGTTCTTTAACTTACTGATTAGATCTTTCTGAACGTTCAATGTCAAAGACATTGCTTTGAAAGTCATCAAACCATTATTGAGTATTTAATTGATTAATTTAATGTTATATCATACAATGTATGATAATGTAAGAACCTATACTGATTCAGGTTCCTAATATGAAGTTGATGACATGTTTGATTAATCAGAATAATCTTGGATTAACCAAATAGTTAATGTTGTTGATTATAATGCTATAACAATTTCTGAACAGATTAATGGCTTAAGAATGATTAATCCTTGTTATTGATTACCCAAATATCATGAAATATCACAATGTAGCATTAGAATAGGTTTAATAACCATGTTTAACATACTAATCTGACTGTTATCATAAACATCAGATAATCGTTCCAATGAGTATGTTAATGATTATGATTAGTTTGAAACACTTGAATTTAACCTTTTCATTTCAAAGATTAATCAAACTAATCACCTACATGTTACAATCAAATGGTTTAATCCATTATAATCATATTTGTGATTTCATGCAAATCGGGCATTACAACAGATCAAAACAAGAATTTAACCGTTAAAACTTCGTGTTCTTCGTTTATAATCAATCCTAGCCATCATCTAAGTAATAATCAACAATCCTAACTATCTCATTACGTTCAAAATCACGATCTAATCAATCAAAATCAAACTAGACGGTTAAAATGACCCGTTACCTGATCTAACGGATTTCTGCGGTTAGAACAACGATCGGGACTTGAAAACACAATCCTTGGTGAGATCTATGACTTCTAATGGCCTTAGAATGGATTTAGAATGATAGAAAGTTGATTTTCTTTGTCTGGAGGTCGCTTATGGTCGAAACAGAAGAAAAAATTAACTTCTGGAAGCCATCTGCTCGATTTAAGCAATTTTGCCGACATAGTGACCCCGGGCGCATCGCCCCAACTGGGTGCATGACGTGGGGCGTACCGCCCCACGTGGTTTCTTCCAATTTTTGAGTTAATCTTCGTTTCGCGATTCCGGGAACATACGAACTCCATTTTGCGCACGGTTTTCGCCCACGTTCATCATTTTTCACATACTATCAACTTGTAATGATTAAAATTGCTAAATCATCATGGATTTCAAGCACGACCAAATGTGCTCACGTCATTAATGCCGAATTTTTCGTACGCAACTGTCACAGTCTCCTCCTGTTTGAGAAATTTCGTCCCGAAATTTAGTGAAGACTTACTGTATGACAATCGTTTATGAGAATAGATTTGGGTACTTTGATTTCATTTGATCTTCATATTCCCAAGTATATTCGGGTCCACGTTGTGAGTTTCATCGCACTTTAACGATTGGTATGCGGCTACGTTTCAGCACTTTCATTTCTCGATCCATTACCTTTACTGGTTCTTCACTGAACTAAAGTTTTTCATCAATATGAATCTCTTCTAGAGGTACGATCAATGATTCATTTGTCAGGCATTTCTTCATATTGGATACGTGAAAAACATCGTGAATGTTACTAAGTTCAGGAGGTAACTCAAGTCTGTAGGCTACTGATCCAATTCGTTCAAGAATTTTGAATGGCCCTACAAATCTTGGTGAAAGTTTACCTCTCTTCCTGAATCTGAAAATGCCTTTCCTAGGTGATACTTTCAACATAACCCGATCACCTAGTTGGAATTCTAACGGTCTACGACGATTATCAGCATAACTCTTTTGACGATCGCGAGCAGCTTTGATTCGTTCCTGAATGAGTGCGATCTTATCAGTTGTTTCCTGAATAAATTCTGGGCCTATGATTTGACTTTCACCTACCTCTGACCAACAGATAGGTGATCTACACTTGCGTCCATAAAGTGCTTCAAATGGAGCGCATTGAATACTGGTATGGTAACTGTTATTGTATGAAAATTCAACAAGTGGAAGATGAATATCCCAACTACCTCCAAAATCAATCACAGAGCTTCTGAGCATGTCTTCAAGAGTTTGATTTGTTCGTTCAGTCTGCCCGTCGGTTTGTGGATGATAAGCTGTGCTCATATTGATTTGGGTGCCCAGAGCTTTCTGAAGAGTTTGCCAAAATCGTGACATAAATCGACTATCTCTGTCAGAGATGATAGAGATAGGTACTCCGTGTCGAGATACAATCTCATTAACATAGAGTTTAGCGAGTCGATCCATAGAATAATCCTCTCGGATGGGTAATAAATGCGCAGATTTCGTAAGGCGATCAACGATAACCCATATAGAGTCATGATTACGTGATGTTCTGGGTAATTTAGTGATGAAATCCATAGAGATCTGATCACATTTCCACATGGGAATCTCAGGTTGTTGTAATAACCCAGAAGGTCGTTGATGTTCAGCCTTAACTTTGAGACATGTTAAACATCGATCCACATATTTAGCTATTTGTTTCTTCATTCCAGGCCACCAGTAAAAATCTTTAAGATCTTTATACATTTTATCAGCACCTGGATGAATAGAATACCTGGATTTGTGCGCCTCATCCAAGATAATTGTTCTAGACTTACCGAAGCAAGGAATCCACATTCGGTTTTTGAAATACAACAGTCCATCATTTTTGGTATCGAGTTTCTTATCTAATCCTCTCAGTCCCTCAGCAGAATAGTTCGTTGCTTGTAAAGCTTGTTGCTGAGCGTCTTTAATTTGAGGAATTAGACTGGTTTGAATAGTCATACCTAACGCTTTCACACGTAAAGGTTTGACTCGTTCCTTGCGACTTAAGGCATCGGCTACGACATTCGCTTTACCTGGGTGATAACGAATTTCACAGTCATAGTCGTTTAGAAGTTCAACCCATCGCCTCTGTCGCATGTTCAACATTTTCTGATCTAGAATGTGTTGGAGGCTTTTGTGATCAGTGTATATAATACATTTAGTTCCGTATAAATAATGTCTCCAAATCTTGAGTGCAAACACCACTGCACCAAGTTCTAGATCATGTGTGGTATAGTTCTTCTCATGTACTTTCAGTTGTCGAGAAGCATAAGCAATTACCTTATCCTTCTGCATTAAAACACACCCAAGACCTTGACGAGAAGCATCACAGTACACTGTGAAATTATCAGTATCTTCCGGTAATGCCAAGATAGGTGCGTTGCAGATTTTGTGTTTCAACAGTTGGAACGCCTCCTCCTGTTGAGAATCCCATATAAAAAGTTGATTCTTTTGGGTCAATGTGGTGAGTGGCAAGGCTATCTTTGAAAAGTTCTTGATAAACCGGCGATAATAACCTGCCAACCCCAAAAATTGACGTATTTCAGTCGGGGTTCATGGTGTCTCCCACTGTTTCACCGCTTGAATCTTACTAGGATCCACTTGAATACCGTTCTCATTCACAACATGCCCAAGAAATTGAACTTCTCGTAACCAGAACTCACACTTGGAGAATTTGGTATATAATTTCTCATGTGCCAAAAGTTCTAGAATTAATTTCAAGTGCTGAGCATGTTCTTGTTGATTTCGAGAATAAATGAGAATATCATCAATAAACACAATCACAAATTTATCCAGATAAGGTCTACATACTCGATTCATCAGATCCATGAAAACTGCTGGTGCATTTGTTAAACCAAACGGCATTACAAGAAATTCGTAATGTCTGTATCGGGTTCGGAAAGCAGTTTTAGGAATATCATCATCATGGATTCGCAACTGGTGGTATCCGGATCTCAAATCAATTTTTGAGAAGTAAGTAGCAGCTTGCAATTGATCAAACAGATCATCAATACGAGGTAGTGGATAACGGTTCTTGATTGTAAGTTTATTGAGTTCCCGGTAGTCAATACACACTCTGAATGAACCATCCTTCTTTTTCACAAAAAGAATTGGTGCTCCCCAGGGTGAGAAACTAGGTCTGATAAAACCTTTGTCTAACAGTTCTTGCAATTGACCTGAAAGTTCTTGCATTTCTGATGGTGCAAGCCGATACGGGGCTTTAGCAACAGGTGTTGCACCTGGAATCAAGTCAATCCGAAATTCAACTTGTCTCACTGGGGGTAATCCTGAGATGTCCTCAGGAAATATTTCAGGAAAATCTTTGACTACTGGGATGTTTGTGATTCGTTTGGATGAAGAATTGTGCTCAGTCACGTGTGCCAGAAAAGCATAACAGCCTTTCCTTAAGAATTTCTGAGCTCGCATACAAGATATGATACCAAGTTTTCTACCGGCTCGTTCTCCTTGAACTATTAGTGTATTACCGTTACGTAATGGAATACGGATCATCTTGTTTTGACACACAACTTCCGCTTGGTTATCAGAAAGCCAGTCCATACCAACAACGACATCAAAGCTCCCAAGCTTAATAGGAGGTAAATTGATATTGAAAAGATGATCATTCAAATTCAAGGAACATCCTTGAATAACACTATTAGTTTTGATTAACTTGCCATTAGCAAGTTCAATAACATAAGGAGTTTCTAGGTCTACCGTAGGCAATGAAATTAATGATGCGAATTCAGGAGAGATAAAACTTTTATCTGCCCCAGTATCAAAGAGAACTGATGCGTAAAGATTATTAAGAAGAAACGTACCAGTAACAATATTTGCATCATTTCTCGCCTCGGTCGCACCAATCTAAAAAGCTCTCCCTCTAGCTTCAGTTCCTGGATTGGTGTTATTGTTTGGACAGTTTCGCATGAGATGGTCAGGGCTTCCACATTTGTAGCATGACCGGTTGGTTTGAGCGGTTTGTCGTGGTGCTTGGTTTCGTGTTTGAGCAGGAAAATTGCAATATTTAGCATAATGTCTAACTCGGTTACAGTTCAGACAAACAGGACATGGTCATGTGTGATGGAGTGGACACTTATTGCATTTGGGCGCCTGCCCAGTATAAGCTTTCCTCTCAGGAATAGCAGCATCATAGTTTTTCACAGTTGGCTTGCTCTGGTGATCTCAGCAGGAGCCTTCGCCTTGGTTTTGCCAAACCACTTTCGTTTGGTACCTTTCGACACATTTGAGGTACCGACATCACTACGGCTGTGAGCCATCTGAGGTTTCAAAGACAGAGTACCACTCCTTACCGCCTCATTGGTAAGCTTAGTGGTCAAAAGAATCGTATGTTTCAGAGTTGTAGGTTCAGCAGCAGTCACCATTCCCCGAATCTGGGGAATCAAACCCTTAATGTACTTCTCGTTTAAAGCTGCTTCCGTATGAAACATATCGGGAAGTAAACAAGTAAGTTCGTGAAATCGATCGGTGTAAGCCAGACAATCAGCACCGATCATAGAATGATTCCAGAATTCCTCCTCGAGTTTTTGAATTTCAGTGATTGGGCAGTACTCTGATCTAATCAGAGTTTTGAAATCATTCCAGCCCATTGAGTCAACTGTAGCTGAACCCAAAGTCTTGGCCTGGGTATTCCACCAGGTCAAAGCTGAGTCTTTCAGAGAACAGGCAGCATAAGACACCTTATGCTCTGCCAAACATTGGCTGATTTTGAGTTTTGTTTCCATTTCCTCGATCCACCGTAAAAGACCAGCCGCTCCTTCCTTGCCTGTAAAAGAACGAGGGTTGCAAGAAGCAAAGTACTTATATGTACACCCTTGCTGTGGTGGATCAGGAACAGTTGTTTTTGTGGTTGTTGTACCGGTGGTAGTATGTGTTTTGACGTGACCACCAGTAGCATTATGTTCAGCATGATCGTGTTCCCCACCCGAACCTGCGATGATATGTGGTTGGTGTTGTGTCAGAACACCACAAGCAGATAATTGTTCACGCACAATTCGTGCTATCATAGCCTCATTTGTTTCAGATCCGCTTGTACCAGCAGGTGGAACAGTGCTTGCTCCAGGGTTCACTGGTGGAGCAGTATTTGTTTCCAAGTTCCCAGGTGGAACCATGTTCGCTTCCAGATTTACACGCGGATCCGGATTTGATTCAACATTCAAAGGTGGAATTTGATTCTGTTCAGGGTTTGTAATGTTCTAAGTAGCTCTCTTAGCTGGTCGACCTCGTTTAGGAGCCATTAATCTGCTCACAAGCAGACAAACTCAGGTCAGTTTAAGAACATTAAGATATAACCCGTTATATCACATAAATTCAATCATATTCAGTTACACTGAAAATTTATATTGAAATGTGATTATAAAGAATACAGTATAACTACATGAATTTAGTCCAGACATGTTCTCAATACACACAGATCACACAGATGTTCGTAGTTATACTTAGTCCTGTTATTTCAAAAACATGTTAGAGTATTACTCAGCTTCTTGCATTGCAACACATGTTTTTAGAGATATGTTCATACAGGACTAGGATATGTTCTCACACAAGTTCTCTGATATGTTCTCAGTTCATGCACTAAGTTCTCATACAAACAATAGATATGTTTTCGTACAGTATGGCTCTCGTAATGTACTTTAGTTATAGATATGTTCACACTTAGATATGTTCTCGTACAGTATGGCTCTCGTACTGTACTTTAGTAACAGATATGTTCACATACAGTATTGTTCCCGTACTGTATTTCAGCGAAATATATATTTTTAGTTCGATATATTCGCATACAGTATTGTTCCCGTACTGTATTTCAGCGAAATATATATTTTTAGTTCGATATATTCGCATACAGTATTGCTCCCGTACTGTATTTCAGCGAAATATATATTTTTAGTTCGACATGTTCTCATATTGATACGTTCGTATACAGTTATGTTCTGACACAGAAGAATTAATTATAGTTCACACATCACACACATAGTTCATTATACAGACAGATATACAAAAACACCCATGTTATTATATTACCATAGTTTTATACATCACAAAGTTTTGATACAAGAACTATCAGAAACGATACCTCAACACTAACTACCGGGGATCCATTTCACAATCAAAACTTCCCATCCACATCACACACTAACAACCTATTCGTCTATACATAAGATATCCCAAAAAGAACTGCATAAACATACTTATCGTAAAAAGTACGATAAACAGGAAAACACCATGGCTACTGCCGCCATAATCACGCCCAAAACTATCATCTTAGTCTCGAAACTGGCCATCCCAAGCCAAATCAGAAACTGTCTCACCCTCAACAACTCAACCTGTTGCCAAAAGGTAGCAATAATCCTCCGCACCCACGTCCTACGCAACCGCTCCTCCACCGAAGTCCTCCACGCCTGTGTGTCTACCTCTAATGTGTTTACTCGATCTATAATGGTCAAGTGAGAAGTCAAAATCTCCAATATCGTGTTACGGGTATCGTCTATCATGGCATTCTGCTGCCGTATATCCTGCCGCATCCCTTGCAGATCCTGACTGACCTGCTGTAGCTGGGCTCTCAACTCAGCTTGATGAGAGGATTCTCCCACCTCATCTATGGTCTGTGGCTCATCTCGGGGAGCCATCTGATGTCTCGGGGGTAGCCCCGTAGTCTTGCGGGCTTGTCCCCGCATCCGTCGTAATCCATCCCACACGAGGACTCTCCGTGGAGAGGAGTCCTGTCTCCTCTCAGCAGAAGTATGAACCAAGGGTGAATGAGGGGGACTGGGTAGAATGGGGGCTGCTGGTGGTAGTACTGGTGATGGTGGTGGTGGTGGAGTAATAGGTCTGGGGGATGATGGTGTATGGGGTCCGGCAGGGGTCGCCTGAGAGGCTGCAGATGAAGCCTCACTAGGATCTGAGTCTGATCCTGCACTAGAACTAGGGGTGTCATCCAACCTTAGATAGGGAAATCTCTGGTAAATATACTATTCGGCTTGATCGGCCATTGCTGTACAATCAAAATCTCTAATCAGAATCATGAAGTAAATATTAAATAACAATATTTAATATGAACATGATATGATGCTTCTTCCTATCTCAAAACAACTATTCGTCCTTGTAGTTATTAATGTTCTGCTTGAATTAAAGTAAACTAGAATGCACACGTGTTGCAAATTTCAGTTATGTTGGCCACTCATAACTGGAATTTGTACCACCTGATTATCCTGGCTTAATTCAAAACAAGTTTTGTTCAGTATTAATGTTCGGTGCTCTCTGTGTCACTATTCGAGCCTATGGTTATAGTCTAGGTTTCTAAGTCAACCTAAATTCTATAACATGTGGCTCTGATACCATACTGTCACACCCCCACCTCTCGTCACCTCGTGCATGATGTCACTGAACTGGTTGCGGAAGCATAGTGGTGATGTCTCAGAGGTGAGGGGTGACTTACTTGATCCAATATCACAAGCACACAGATTAACTTAAAGTAAATACATTAGAAGGTTCGTCATTAACATCCACATTACAGTCTACAACTAAGTCTATTTAATTACAACTAATTTATTCAAGTGCAAGTATCCCAAAAGTGCATCCTCACCGGCTGTTACTGTTTACCTGCAAAAAGGTTTGAGTTTGAAACGTCAGCACAAAGCTGGTGAGTTCGTAAAGTTCAGTTAAATCATATGATATGACAGTTAAGTTCAACAAAATTCACAGTTCAAGATAACCATGGGACCCATATCTAGTTCCTTTCGAACGATCTGTTCTGTTCTCAAGATATTACCCATCAGTACATATCTTAGTGCCTCATTGTCTTAATGTCTATCATACCTTTAAGAAGTTCTAGAAACAGATAACAAGCATTCACACAAGGGGAGATGCAATCCTCCCAGCGAATGGGGTGTCAACCAATAGTACTATCAATGTTTTCTGTTCGGCCACACATGGGTTCACTAGATACAGTTTAAAAATGAGGACTTTTAGTTCTATGATAGAGTTCAGTTCTACATGAAAAATCCCATGAAATCCACAAGTTCTAAACAATCACATGAAATCACACAGATAACAGTGATACATATCATATGTTCAATAAAAGTTCAACAGTGTTCCCCGATGTTTATAAAAGATTAAAAATAAAAGGGGTTGTACGAAACTCACCTGAAGTCTCAAGATAGCAAGATCACTCGCAGACTGGTGATAATAGTGTAAGTCTGCATTATTTTATATTTAATAAGTTATTTGTTCTTTAACTTACTGATTAGATCTTTCTGAACGTTCAATGTCAAAGACATTGCTTTGAAAGTCATCATACCATTATTGAGTATTTAATTGATTAATTTAATGTTATATCATACAATGTATGATAATGTAAGAACCTATACTGATTCAGGTTCCTAATATGAAGTTGATGACATGTTTGATTAATCAGAATAATCTTGGATTAACCAAATAGTTAATGTTGTTGATTATAATGCTATAACAATTTCTGAACAGATTAATGGCTTAAGAATGATTAATCCTTGTTATTGATTACCCAAATATCATGAAATATCACAATGTAGCATTAGAATAGGTTTAATAACCATGTTTAACATACTAATCTGACTGTTATCATAAACATCAGATAATCGTTCCAATGAGTATGTTAATGATTATGATTAGTTTGAAACACTTGAATTTAACCTTTTCATTTCAAAGATTAATCAAACTAATCACCTACATGTTACAATCAAATGGTTTAACCCATTATAATCATAGTTGTGATTTTATGCAAATCGGGCATTACAACGGATCAAAACAAGAATATTTTGTAACATCACTGTACTTTCGATTGTCCGTACATCCGTACATCCGTACGATTGTACTGTTACGACCGGAGATTTGTTATTTATTAATGATTATGAATTATTGATTGTCATTATTGATATCATCACTATTTCTGGTATGCATGTTATAACATATGATACGCGTAAACCATGGGAAGTTTAGTTGTAACCCAACTAAACAGAACCAGAGAGTTTATCACAGTGCTAGTACTGATGATTATGGATTATTGGTTTGAAAATGGCATTGGGTTGAACTGGGATGAAACTGGGAGTTTATTATGGTATGGTTGCTAAACGTAGTCAAGGACACATGGTCATGGTTTATCGAAATAGCGGTGGGACGGTGTAGGGGAGGTTGCGATCTACCTCTGCATATGCCCTTTACATATGCATATTTCGGTCTAGCATGGATGTGTCAGTGACTCAGTTTAGTGGGTTTTGGTTTGGGAATGATAATATTAAAGTTTTTAAATAATGGGAATTAATTACGCGATGGTGAGGTTACGGACATTATCTAAACGCGAATATTAATTCAGAAATATTAACTTAATAAATGTATTCGCGTGGGTGACGATTCACACGAATATAATTATTAAGAATAATATTCTGAAACGATATTCCATAAATAGCAAATCGAATCGAAATACGATACGAGCGTTGGATTCGCAAAGGTGACGATCTTTACGAATACGTACGCGAGTAACGCGTTTCGACGAGATAATTTAATAATATCAAACGATATTAAATTAATAAGGTAAAACTTAAAACGTTTATTAGGAATCACAGCATAAAACGAATTAAAATAGATTAATTACTTAAATAATTAATTTAACTAAAATAAATGATGATCTTTTATTTAAACGATTTTAATTGAAAAACTGTTTATTTAAAAACGAAAATAATATAATTAAATGTTTTGATGTTTAAAAATATTTCACGATGAAAACCGAGCATAACCGATCATTTATTTTATTTTATCGCGATAAACACGAGACCGACCACGTAGTGTTTGCACGCGATAAAAGGAAGAGGAAGCCTCCTTCTTCTTCCATTTACACCACATCCTCTCTCTCTCTCTAAAAACACACACACTTTCTTCTCCACCTTCTCTCTAGCTTCTTGAATTCGTTTCTCAACCGATTCGAGAGATTCCGGTGCCTACGCGTTCGTGAGATCGAGAGGAACACGAGGATACCAAGAAAGCTATCAATTTCTCGCGATTTGAAGGTAAGAAACCCATATTACTTTTCGGTTTTTGGTTTGAAACTCTAATCGGCTTAGCTAGCATTTTGTATAAGAATTATGGATTGTATATGTGTTAGTCGAACCATTATTGATTTCTGGAAGCTACGAACGAACTTGATATCAATTAGGACGAGGTTGGTGATGATGAACAGCCCAAAACCCGCAGGTTCGTGGGCGGCTGCTGTTAGGCGAACCTTCTTTCTTTGGCCCCAAACCCTAGCCAAGTTAAGAACGAACCATTTACCAACCAGCGAACCCTGGTCATGCATGTGATCTGGCCGAACCTTATTATCAGACGAGCCCTATTTGAATCAGACGAACTTAGTCCTTTCAACGAACTATCTAATGTGGGCGAGCCTTCATGCCACGCGAACCCTAAGGTGGCGAACCTTAGGGACAACGAACCCTACTTCCAGCCTAGCCGAACCCTTGGCCCCAAGAAGCTGTAGCCGAACCTGTTACAGAATTGGCCGAACTTTGTAGCGGCGAGCCCTTGGATCACGAACCCTAGTGCCCTAGACGAACCATCAAGATCAGCCGAACCTAGGCCAACAAGGCCATAGGTTCGCTGCCATTTTAGGATAAAAACTTAATTTTGAGTTAATTAAGGGGTTAAGGGTAATTAGGGGACATGATTACACCTATATATATATATGTGTATAGGTATAGATGCACTTAATGAAGTATCCATGCATGCAAGAGAAGTTTAGCCACCACTTTTCTATTTTAATTTGAGTTTTAAGAGACTAAATATTTGTATGTATGTTGAACTTGTGTGATAATCAACTCAAACTTGGATTTTTATTGAAACTTTAATTAAAGTGTTATTAACTTAATCAAGGTGGTCGACATAGTGAACATGCATGCAAATGGATACCTATGATATCATAACAAGTGGATCATGATAACATAGTTAGAAACTAACAAGACTAAACTATGAATTGATGATACACACTTATAAAAGATTTAGAAGTTATCCTAACTTAGGTTAAGTAAACTAAGTTAAGAAAATCATTAATGATTTTTAAAAGGAAACACTTATGATCACAAATCGCATGATAATTACAGGTGTTTGAGTTGAGTTACATACGCGAGAGCGCATAATACGAGAACACATATACTAAGGACTTCAGGTGAGTTCTCATAACCTCCCTCTCTTTAAACTGTTTTTGTTTTAAAACTCGAAGGTGAAACGTGTATACCACATTTAATATGATTTTGATAACTCAAGGTTAATACCTGTTTATCAATATGATATTCACAATTGAAATTATCATTATTATTGGACTATCTCTTATTATCTTATACCCATGTAAACATTGTTATTGACCTCGGTCAATGACAAAGTTTACAAGTATTGTCACAAACCCCGAGGATCATCGCTCTTAACTTTGGTTAATTGCTTTGACATCGTGTATTGTCACGTGGATGGTTTCCACATCTGTGAATCATTGCCTTTGACTTCGGTTAATTGCTTTGACTTCATGTATTGTCACGTGGTTAGCTACCACTCCATGGATCATGTTTTTAACTTATTTTAATTACATAATGATCATGTATAGTCACGAACATTATTTGAGAATATTGATGTTGAGATTGGTTGATTGGTTTGTGGTTTGAATATCTATGATTGACTTTGAATATCTATGATTGACTATGATTGATTGGATATGTGTTTATGTGTTTGTGTATGTGTTTGATTGTTGAGTTTGGAGTTTGGTTGGATTATCTCATACAGGTATTATTACTGTGGATTTTCTCAGGAAATCATAAGCATTTATACTCATTTTATCTAAACCTTTTATAAAACCATTTTTAAACTTAAACTCTTAAATCCATTTTATAAAACCTTTTTAAGTATAAAAACTTATGATTACTCACCAACTACTTTGTAGTTGACACTTGATTTCTTACATGTTTCAGGTGATGGAGACAAGTAGGATGAAGAGGATGATCTCTTCTATTTTGGACATCATCATCATATAGGATTCTTGGACTTAGCTAATTAACTAAATTTCTGGCGATTAGAGTTTAGTTAGTTTAGCTAAATCTTTTGTGTATTTGATGTATTTGATTCATGCTGAACATGATTTTTGTGTAACTATTTTGGTTGATTAAATGATATATGATGATTTGATTTAGATGCCCACGAGCTTATGAACAATCTACACATCCCTCGTGGCATCCCGACGTTTCCGCCATCGGTCGGGGTGTTACAGATTGGTATCAGAGCCTGGGTTATAGTGAATTAGGTTACTAGAAATGATTGACCTAGTCTATAACCGTAGGATACCCTAGTATGAATAAATTCATACACTAGTTAGTATATTCAGGATTTCATGCTTATGTGTTTATTACATGTTAATTGAACTCCTGTTATACATCTGATATATATATATGCTGCTTATTAATTTCTTGCTTACGTGTGCCCTAATGATTCGATAAGGACATGCACGTGGTGTATCGTAAAGGTGGTGGGACGTTGGCTAGGGCAGTTGCGACTGACCCTTACATATGCCCTATATATATACCATTTACGGTACATTGGGTGGATGTCAGTATTGAAGAATGTGGGAACTACCCGTTTGGGAAATTATTTGCTTAAGAAATTAATTGACTAGGAAATTATCTGCTTTAGGAATTTTATGTTTGATCTAAAAATACCGGACAAGGACACACTCGTGGTATACTACAAAGGTGGTGGGACGGTGGCTAGGGCAGTTGCGACTGACCCTTACATATGCCCTATACATATACCATTTGTAGTATATTGGGGGTCTGTCAGTGTCAGGAACTTAGGATATTATTAGGAACTCCTGCGAGGTTATGATTGATGGTTGGTGATGATATGTTGGTTGAGAATGTTTTGGATTGACATTTTGATGATCACATTGATGGACACTATTAAATTCACTTATGAACCATAATGATTGGACACGTAGGGTGCATAGGATTAATGAACGATATGAGCGATTAGTGATGAAATATGGACTTGGATGATGATATAGACACTTGGTGATAATATAAACCCATAGTGATGATGCTAACCCTTAGGGATGGTATGAACACTTGATGAGAATAAATTATAGGGAGGATACGAACACTTAGTGATAATAAGAGCACCTTGTGATGATATGAATCCTCATTGATGATTATTGACATTGGGATTGACATGGATTTTAGTAAACTTAGACAATTAGGGGAACCTTAATGTCAGGTGAACTTAGACATTAGGTGAACTTAGAAATAGGTAAACCTACATGTCAGGTGAACTTAGACATTAGGCGAACCTAATTGCCCAAGGGAACTAGAGACCACTACACTCAAAATTATCCTACCTAGGATAAGGTTTGTGAAGTGAGATTGTGGTAAGGTACATGACACACCCTAAATGTTAACAAGGGCATAATCGTGGTGCAATGGAACGGTGGTGGGACGGTGTAGGGAAGATTGCGATCTATCTCTGCATATGCCCTATATATAAGCTTGTTGCATTGCATCGGGAGGTTGTCAGTGTTGGTATAGGGTGGGGATTGTATGGCACTTAGGAATAGTTAGATAATATTAGTTATGACCAATTAGGACACTTAGCATAATATTAGGAAATTTACTTATGATATGAGTTTAATGACAGATAGGAGAAAAATATAGTTCCTATATATAATCTTAACTGTTTAAATGAACTCATTTGACCATTGTTTGTATGACTTATGTTGTAAACGGTAGTAACATGGTTCTAACTTCTTCAGAAACATGCCTCGCCGTCACAACGGAGATGATTCAAACAATGGAGAGACTGACAACAGTAATGCCAACTCCGGCATACAAGAGTTAGCCACACTTATCTCTGGATTGGTGAGCCAGTTGACTCAGGCTAACCAAAATGCTAACCAGAACAGAGGTGGTGCAAACCAGACAACTTGCACATTCAAACACTTCAATTCCTGCAACCCCCTGAAATTCACGGGTGCTGAGTCGGCCACTGGTTTGCTGCAGTGGTTCGAGAGTATGGAGAACACCTTCATCAACAGCGAATGTCCCGAGAATCTGAAAGTTCGCTATGCCACCAGTGTTTTCCAAAAGAGAGCACTGACTTGGTGGAATGGGGAAAAACGAACTAGGGGAGTGGATGCCGCTCTTGCACTGACGTGGACTGAGGTCAAGAATCTGATGACCACTGAATTCTGTCCTCGTAGTGAGATGAGGAAGCTTGAGACTGAATTCTGGGAGCTCAAGCAGGATAGCGGAGAGAATGTCATCTATAATACTCAATTCCATGAGTATAGCTTACTGGTACCCTACATGGTGACACCCTTGGATAGGGCGATTGAGAAATATATCGGCGGACTGCCGGTACAGATTCAGGATACAGTCTACGGGAGCAATCCCAAAACACTTGAGGCTGCAATCCGATTATCTACAACTCTTACTGACAATCATGTGAGGAATGGAACGCTCACTCGGAAAGGATACAAGAAGACTGACACCAAGACTGCTACAAAGGAAGTCAAAACTGAAGTCAAGTCTGAAGCTGCTAGTTCATCCAAAAGCAGCAACAAGAAGAGAAAGACCAGAAACTTTATGGTCACTGCTCCTGCTGCTAAGTCTGCGCAGCAGTCATCCAACAACACTACTGCAAGAAATTACACTGGGAATACTCCTCAGTGTAATACCTGCCGATATCACCACGCACCAAATTTGCCATGTCGCGTCTGCAACAATTGCGGCAAGTTTGGTCATTTTGCTAATGTCTGTCGGAGTGCACCGCAAGCACAAAGGATGCAACAAGCACCGCTTGCACTGCCAGCTCCTCATGCACAACCTATTCCAGCTGTACCCGTTCGCCAGGTACCTCAGGCACATGCGAGAGCCTGTTATGAGTGTGGCGAAGTGGGTCACTTCAGAAATCACTGCCCAAAGTTGACTGGAAACAATCAGAGGGTGGCAAGAGGCCGGGCTTTTCAACTGAATGCTTCAGCTGCTCAAGCCAACCAGGATGTGGTCAACGGTACATTTCTGATCAACAACTCTTATGCATCTGTCTTATTTGATTCTGGTGCCGATAGGAGTTTTGTTTCATATGATTTTGAATGCTTGCTTGGTAGAACACGTACATATTTAGATAAACCGTTTAACGTGGAAGTGGCTGACGGAAACACTATTGATATTGACACTATTATCGTTGGATGTACGGTGAACTTAAATGATCATGTTTTCCCAATTGATCTCATACCTATGCATCTTGGTAGCTTTGACGTTATCATAGGCATGGACTGGTTAGCCACCCACAAAGCGGAGATTGTATGCCATGAAAAGTACATTCGTATTCCCTTACCTTCGGGTGAAACTTTGAGAATATTTGGAGAAACTGCTAGTAAAGGTCTTAAGCTAATGTCTTGCACTAAAGCACACAAGTACCTTAGGAAGAAATGTATAGCACTTTTAGCTCATATTGTGGAGAAGAAAGAGAAAGGAAAGAAGATAGAAGATGTTCCAGTGATACGAGATTTCCCAGAAGTCTTTCCAGACGATTTGCCGGGTCTTCCACCAGAACGTCAAGTTGAGTTCCGAATCGACTTAGTACCTGGTGCGAACCCAGTCGCCAAAGCTCCTTACAGACTTGCGCCATCGGAGTTGCAAGAATTGGCGAGTCAACTGCAAGAACTTACCGATAAAGGATTCATTCGCCTGAGCCATTCACCATGGGGTGCACCGGTCCTGTTTGTCAAGAAAAAGGACGGGTCATTCCGGATGTGCATCGACTACCGCGAATTGAACAAGTTGACAATCAAGAATCGATATCCACTGCCGCGCATCGATGATCTCTTCGATCAACTTCAAGGATCGGCATGGTTTTCAAAGATCGATCTTAGGTCTGGATATCATCAGCTTCGCGTACATGATGATGATATTCCCAAGACAGCTTTCAGAACAAGATATGGTCACTATGAATTTCTGGTAATGCCTTTCGGCCTTACCAATGCACCTGCGGTTTTCATGGACCTCATGAACCGTGTTTGCAGGCCATACTTGGATAAATTTGTAATTGTATTCATTGATGATATTCTGATCTACTCAAAGACCAAGGAAGAACACGAGAAACACCTTAAGTTGGTTTTGGAGATTCTGAGAGAAGAGCGACTGTATGCCAAATTCTCTAAATGTGAATTTTGGCTTAAGGAAGTTCAATTCTTGGGACACATAGTCAACGAATATGGTGTTCACGTGGATCCTGCAAAAATTGATGCTGTGAAGAATTGGAGTACACCGAAGACACCGACGGAGATTCGATCGTTTCTTGGACTCGCCGGTTACTATCGGCGGTTTATATCGAATTTCTCCAGAATTGCTGTCCCTCTCACTTCTTTGACTCAAAAGAACAAACCTTATGAGTGGGGACCAAAGCAGGAAGAGGCATTTCAGACTTTGAAGCAGAAACTCTGTGATGCTCCTGTCTTGACATTGCCCGATGGAAATGATGATTTTGTTGTTTACTGTGATGCATCCAACCTGGGTCTCGGTTGTGTTCTCATGCAACGGGGAAAGGTTGTGGCTTATGCATCAAGGCAACTGAAGATTCACGAGAAGAACTACACTACACACGACTTGGAACTTGGTGCAGTCGTGTTTGCCTTGAAGATATGGAGACATTATCTTTATGGCACTAAGTGTGTGGTATTTACTGATCATAAGAGTTTGCAACATATCTTTAATCAAAAGGAGCTAAATATGAGACAACGGAGATGGGTTGAACTGTTAAATGATTATGACTGTGAAATTCGCTATCATCCTGGTAAAGCGAATGTAGTAGCAGATGCGCTTAGTCGCAAAAGTCAAGTTCAGATCCATAGTGTCCGAGCGTACACTAATCTCCGTAATGATGTTCTCACAGCCCAACAACACTCATAAGCCCAAGATAATTTGAAGAATGAGATGTCTTGCGGGGCTGAGATCTTATTGGAAACTAGGGATGACGGGTTGATGTATTACTTGAATCGGTTGTGGATACCGAACAGGGGTGATCTTAGAATGGTGATTATGGATGAAGCTCATAAGTCTCGCTACTCAATCCATCCGGGCTCTGATAAGATGTACCAAGACCTTAGGGGCTTGTACTGGTGGCCTGGAATGAAGAAGGATATTGCTGAGTATGTGTCTAAGTGCCTTAACTGTGCTAAAGTCAAGGCAGAACATCAGCGACCTTCGGGACTGTTATTACAACCAGAGATACCGATGTGGAAGTGGGAGAATATCTCCATGGATTTCATTACTAAACTTCCACGAACCGCAAACGGTAAAGACAGTATCTGGGTGATAGTTGATAGATTGACCAAGTCGGCTCATTTCTTACCGATACGCGAAACTTACCCCGTGCGGAAGTTAGCTAGTATCTACATGGATGAGATTATCAGCCGACATGGTATTCCCTTAAGCATAATATCGGACCGTGATGCTCGATTCACGGCACGATTTTGGGAATCGCTTCATGAATCTTTTGGAACAAGACTGGATCTTAGCATTGCCTATCATCCTCAAACGGATGGACAGACGGAGCGAACGATTCAGACATTAGAAGACATGTTGAGAGCTTGCGTCATCGATTTCGGTGGCAATTGGGATAGCCATTTACCGTTGGTTGAGTTTTTGTATAACAACAGTTATCACGCGAGCATTGGTATGGCGCCATTTGAAGCTCTTTATGGCAGGAAATGTCGGTCACCTATTTGTTGGACCGAAGTCGGCGATTCGCAGATTACTGGTCCTGAGATTATTCAGGAAACGACTGACAAGATTCGCCAGATCCGTGACAATCTGTTAGCTGCTCGCAGTCGACAGAAGAGCTACGCGGATAAAAGAAGAAAACCTTTAGAGTTTGATGTGGGAGATATGGTATTACTCAAAGTGTCACCTTGGAAAGGCGTTGTGCGATTTGGGAAGAAAGGAAAGCTTGCTCCACGATACGTTGGCCCTTTTAAGATCCTTGAACGGATCGGGAAGGTTGCTTACAAATTAGAACTTCCTAATGAACTTAGTAACGTGCACCCGACATTCCACGTGTCCAATCTGAGAAAGTGCTTAGCTGATCAGGATCTTCAGGTACCACTCGATGACATTCGCATCGATGATACCATGCATTTTGTTGAAAAACCAGTGGAGATAATGGATCATGAGGTTAAAAAGCTCAAACGCAGTAGAATTCCAATTGTCAAAGTACGTTGGGAATCGAAGCGGGGTCCAGAATTCACATGGGAGCGAGAAGATCAGATGAAGCTTAAGTACCCACATTTATTTACTACGATCACTCCAAGTTGAATTTCGGGACGAAATTCCTTTAACTAGGGGAGACTGTAACATCACTGTACTTTCGGTTGTCCGTACATCTGTACATCCGTACGATTGTACTGTTACGACCGGAGATTTGTTATTTATTAATGATTATGAATTATTGATTGTCATTATTGATATCATCACTATTTCTGGTATGCATGTTATAACATATGATACGCGTAAACCATGGGAAGTTTAGTTGTAACCCAACTAAACAGAACCAGAGAGTTTATCGCAGTGCTAGTACTGATGATTATGGATTATTGGTTTGAAAATGGCATTGGGTTGAACTGGGATGAAACTGGGAGTTTGTTATGGTATGGTTGCTAAACGTAGTCAAGGACACATGGTCATGGTTTATCGAAATAGCGGTGGGACGGTGTAGGGGAGGTTGCGATCTACCTTTGCATATGCCCTATACATATGCATATTTCGGTCTATCATGGATGTGTCAGTGACTCAGTTTAGTGGGCTTTGGTTTGGGAATGATAATATTAAAGTTTTAAAATAATGGGAATTAATTACGCGATGGTGAGGTTACGGACATTATCTAAACGCGAATATTAATTCAGAAATATTAACTTAATAAATGTATTCGCGTGGGTGACGATTCACACGAATATAATTATTAAGAATAATATTCTGAAACGATATTCCATAAATAGCAAATCGAATCGAAATACGATACGAGCGTTGGATTCGCAAAGGTGACGATCTTTACGAATACGTACGCGAGTAACGCGTTTCGACGAGATAATTTAATAATATCAAACGATATTAAATTAATAAGGTAAAACTTAACGTTTATTAGGAATCACAGCATAAAACGAATTAAAATAGATTAATTACTTAAATAATTAATTTAACTAAAATAAATGATGATCTTTTATTTAAACGATTTTAATTGAAAAACTGTTTATTTAAAAACGAGAATAATATAATTAAATGTTTTGATGTTTAAAAATATTTCAAGATGAAAACCGAGCATAACCGATCATTTATTTTATTTTATCGCGATAAACACGAGACCGACCACGTAGTGTCTGCACGCGATAAAAGGAAGAGGAAGCCTCCTTCTTCTTCCATTTACACCACATCCTCTCTCTCTCTCTAAAAACACACACACTTTCTTCTCCACCTTCTCTCTAGCTTCTTGAATTCGTTTCTCAACCGATTCGAGAGATTCCGGTGCCTACGCGTTCGTGAGATCGAGAGGAACACGAGGATACCAAGAAAGCTATCAATTTCTCGCGATTTGAAGGTAAGAAACCCATATTACTTTTCGGTTTTTGGTTTGAATCTCTAATCGGCTTAGCTAGCATTTTGTATAAGAATTATGGATTGTACATGTGTTAGTCGAACCATTATTGATTTCTGGAAGCTACGAACGAACTTGATATCAATTAGGACGAGGTTGGTGATGATGAACAGCCCAAAACCCGCAGGTTCGTGGGCGGCTGCTGTTAGGCGAACCTTCTTTCTTTGGCCCCGAACCCTAGCCAAGTTAAGAACGAACCATTTACCAACCAGCGAACCCTGGTCATGCATGTGATCTGGCCGAACCTTATTATCAGACGAGCCCTATTTGAATCAGACGAACTTAGTCCTTTCAACAAACCATCTAATGTGGGCGAGCCTTCATGCCACGCGAACCCTAAGGTGGCGAACCTTAGGGACAGCGAACCCTACTTCCAGCCTAGCCGAACCCTTGGCCCCAAGAAGCTGTAGCCGAACCTGTTACAGAATTGGCCGAACTTTGTAGCGGCGAGCCCTTGGATCACGAACCCTAGTGCCCTAGACGAACCATCAAGATCAGCCGAACCTAGGCCAACAAGGCCATAGGTTCGCTGCCATTTTAGGATAAAAACTTAATTTTGAGTTAATTAAGGGGTTAAGGGTAATTAGGGGACATGATTACACACATATATATATATATATGTATAGGTATAGATGCACTTAATGAAGTATCCATGCATGCAAGAGAAGTTTAGCCACCACTTTTCTATTTTAATTTGAGTTTTAAGAGACTAAATATTTGTATGTATGTTGAACTTGTGTGATAATCAACTCAAACTTGGATTTTTATTGAAACTTTAATTAAAGTGTTATTAACTTAATCAAGGTGGTCGACATAGTGAACATGCATGCAAATGGATACCTATGATATCATAACAAGTAGATCATGATAACATAGTTAGAAACTAACAAGACTAAACTATCAATTGATGATACACACTTATAAAAGATTTAGAAGTTATCCTAACTTAGGTTAAGTAAACTAAGTTAAGAAAATCATTAATGATTTTTAAAAGGAAACACTTATGATCACAAATCGCATGATAATTACAGGTGTTTGAGTTGAGTTACATACGCGAGAGCGCATAATACGAGAACACATATACTAAGGACTTCAGGTGAGTTCTCATAACCTCCCTTTCTTTAAACTGTTTTTGTTTTAAAACTCGGAGGTGAAACATGTATACCACATTTAATATGATTTTGATAACTCAAGGTTAATACCTGTTTATCAATATGATATTCACAATTGAAATTATCATTATTATTGGACTATCTCTTATTATCTTATACCCATGTAAATATTGTTATTGACCTCGGTCAATGACAAAGTTTACAAGTATTGTCACAAACCCCGAGGATCATCGCTCTTAACTTTGGTTAATTGCTTTGACATCGTGTATTGTCACGTGGATGGTTTCCACATCTGTGAATCATTGCCTTTGACTTCGGTTAATTGCTTTGACTTCATGTATTGTCACGTGGTTAGCTACCACTCCATGGATCATGTTTTTAACTTATGTTAATTGCATAATGATCATGTATAGTCACGAACATTATTTGAGAATATTGATGTTGAGATTGGTTGATTGGTTTGTGGTTTGAATATCTATGATTGACTTTGAATATCTATAATTGACTATGATTGATTGGATATGTGTTTATGTGTTTGTGTATGTGTTTGATTGTTGAGTTTGGAGTTTGGTTGGATTATCTCATACAGGTATTATTACTGTGGATTTTCTCAGGAAATCATAAGCATTTATACTCATTTTATCTAAACCTTTTATAAAACCATTTTTAAACTTAAACTCTTAAATCCATTTTATAAAACCTTTTTAAGTATAAAAACTTATGATTACTCACCAACTACTTTGTAGTTGACACTTGATTTCTTACATGTTTCAGGTGATGGAGACAAGTAGGATGAAGAGGATGATCTCTTCTATTTTGGACATCATCATCATATAGGATTCTTGGACTTAGCTAATTAACTAAATTTCTGGCGATTAGAGTTTAGTTAGTTTAGCTAAATCTTTTGTGTATTTGATTCATGCTGAACATGATTTTTGTGTAACTATTTTGGTTGATTAAATGATATATGATGATTTGATTTAGATGCCCACGAGCTTATGAACAATCTACACATCCCTCGTGGCATCCCGACGTTTCCGCCATCGGTCGGGGTGTTACAAATTTAACCGTTAAAACTTCGTGTTCTTCGTTTATAATCAATCCTAGCCATCATCTAAGCAATAATCAACAATCCTAACTATCTCATTATGTTCAAAATCAAGATCTAATCAATCAAAATCAAACTAGAAGGTTAAAATGAACCGTTACCTGATCTAACGGATTTCTGCGGTTAAAACAACGATCGGGACTTGAAAACACAATCCTTGGTGAGATTTATGACTTCTAATGGCCTTAGAATGGATTTAGAATGATAGAAAGTTGATTTTCTTCGTCTGGAGGTCGCTTATGGTCGAAACAGAAGAAAAAATTAACTTCTGGAAGCCATCTGCTCGATTTAAGCAATTTTGCCGACATAGTGACCCCGGGCGCATCGGCCCAACTGGGTGCATGGCCCGGGGCGTACCGCCCCACGTGGTTTCTTCCAATTTTTGAGTTAATCTTCGTTTCGCGATTTCGGGAGCATACGAACTCCGTTTTGCGCACGGTTTTCGCCCATGTTCATCATTTTTCACATACTATCAACTTGTAATGATTAAAATTGCTAAATCATCGTGGATTTCAGGCACGACCAAATGTGCTCAGGTCATTAATGCCGAATTTTTCGTACGCAACTGTCACATCCTGATATCGCTTTACATTGCTTGAATGTTTGGCCGTTATCAAACTAATGTTGACCTTGATCACTAGAAAGCAGCTAATAAAGTACTCCAATATATTCAAAGGACAAAAGACTTCAAACTGACTTATAGGAGAAGTGATAATTTGGAAGTGGTTGGTTACTCTCATTCTGACTTTGCTAAATGCAAAGATGACAAGAAATCTACTATGGGGTACATATTTTTGTTAGCAGGTGGATCAATCTCATGAAAAAGTCATAAGCAGCAGCTGACAACAACCTCAACTAAGATGGCTGAACGTGTTGCAGTGTACAACCCAACCTGTCATGGAATGTTGTTGAGAAACCTTATCGCTGGACTCAAAATATTTAACTCTATCTCTAGACCATTGAAGCTTTACTATGATAAGTCAGCATCCGTTAACTTCTAGAATAGTAACCGTTCGACCGGTGTAACATTTAGGGTTTTGTAAAATGTAATTGTGTCAAATTGTAATAAACAAAAGTCCTTTGGTTATTGTCCAAATGTATGTATGTATGAGTGTGTGTGTGTGTGTATAGATATATATGTGTGTAATATATATATATATGTCTTCATATAAGTTTAATGGATAAATAATTAAGCTTGATCAAAATGTAATTTATTCGAATTATTAATACAAATAATATTATATAAAGATACTTAACGTTCTTATCTATAAAAACTCTCATATAGAATTTTAACATGAAGTAATAATATTAGTAAAATAGAAGGGTCATAGAGAAAATACTTAAACTTAAAATCAGTTACAGTTAATTTAAATTACAATATAACAAATCTTAAAAACTAGAAGGACTTAAGATGAAAATATGGTTCTTCTTTCTCTTTTCTTGCAAAACCCACGACTGGAAGCCATTAATGGCTACTTTCAAATTAAAAATGCATCCCACGGTTATAACATCATAGAATCTTGATCGGTTTCATCTATCAAAGCTAATAATGATGTGTAACAACAAATTAATGTGGTTACTATGGCTAAACTCGTTCGTTTCGACTAAACCGAATAAAAACATGAAAGTTGAGATCAAAAAACCAATCTTTTGTCTGTTCTTTGACAAATTAAACAACCCCATTCACACATAACCTTCATACGAGACTGTTGGATTCAAATTTACACCATGCATTAGCTCAAATCATTGAGTGGAACTCGAACTCGTCGCTCAAACTTGGCATTACCCTATCTGCATCATCACGAACTCAATCTAGGTAATGCTAGGTTTTTTAGACTCAGAATTAGATGAATATTGAAAGCCCTAAAATGCAGTGTCTCGGGTTCAAATCCGAGTGGAGCCGGGTTTTAATTTTAAACACTATTTTTTTTTTAATTGACAATTCATTTAACTTCAAAAATTCTAAAAAGAATCACAAAAATCAGATATGATAGTTTAAACATTCTGAAATATTTTTGGAATTTTACATATTATATTTTTAGTATTCAGAAATTATTTTATGAACATCTAATCAATTTTATGTAAATAAATTATTTATTTAAATAAAGCTCAATTTAGATTTGTTTTAAACTTATAAAAAGTTAAGAAAATACATAAATATGTTTTGAATATTTTTAATTAAATATTCTGAAATTATTTATAATCATATGTAATAATATTTTATTGATTATTTTAAAATAAAATATTATTAAGATTATTTTTAAGGTGTTAAAACTTATTGAAATTCATAAAATTCAAAGTATTGAATTATAATAACTTCAATTAATATTATATTGTTATATTCAGATAAAATAATATTTAATCAATATTTAGACTTTTAAGATTATGCTTGAACTTTAGAACTTCTTAAATCAATTCAAATACTTATACAATCCATCCATAATATAGGGTGATTTGTACATCTCAAAACTTATATCTTCATTTAAGAACAACTTTGGAATCTCTAAGACAAGTGAGTTTTCTCATACTTCCCTTTTTACTATTGTAACGTTTTGGGATGTTACACATGTCTTATCAAACATGTTATTTTGGAGTCATAAATAAATACAAGGATGCAATAATTTAGTTTAAGACTGAATTAGATTTGAACGCTATGTGTTGCCTACTTGTTTGTATATCTATGTGTTATTACTATTGGGATAATCATATACAATATATTAGTACTAGTACCCTTTGATTAACATGACTTATGTGATTGTTGATATTGAAGGTGAAATTGCCAAAAACATTTAGTATTACTAGTAGCCTTTCTTTAGTGACTTTGTGTCATTATGTTAGGAAAGGTGAAATTGCCAAAATCATATCATCAAACAATGTGGAATACATATATATTTAGATCAATTCTCATTAGACTATTGTTGCATCTTATTTCTTTATATATCTATATATCAAATTGTATGGGATCTCACCAACTATGCAAATAGTTAATCAAATCTTATTTTACTTGTGTAACAGGTTAGGTATCATGGATGAAGACACATCTAGAAATACTTGGACCTAGATAATATTAATTAAACAATGTTATGTATTTTGAAGATTGTTTATGTAATTCTGGATTGAATGTTACGTTTAATTGAATGTATTTGTGTTATGAGTTAAATTGGAATGATAAATATTGAAACTTACAAAGTAGCACCATGAGTTATAAACAATCAAACTCGCGCCTCGACATATTCCACCTTTGGTTGGGGTTTGACAGCCGGTGCTGGTTTATATCTTGATACAAAGTACTTGTTGGTTCATAAGCGAGTTGAGGAAAGTAATCTTTGAGTGTATGAGTACTAACGTTATGCTTGCGGATCCAGTGACTAAAGGTCCCCCTCCAAAGATATGTGAAGAACATGTTTTGAAGATGGGCTTATGTAGACCTTATTGCATAATGCACTTACTAATGATTAATAAAATATCCTTATGTATTTGATTTATTTGTCTCTAAGTATATGTTTATGCATGCCTAATGACATATAGATAGAAATAACACAAATCACTTGTTAAAAGGCTTACTTGTTAATTGGTCCTAACTTAAGTTTTAAATTTGTATTATAGTATGATTAATGGGGGTCTTGAATTGAATATTGATTCAATGACTGTATTTCTCTGCTATGATTACAATTTAGAACTAAAATGAGTATTATCCATCTGCAGACTTATTTAATGCTCATAATAAATAATCATTTGGCCAAGTGGAAGAATGTTAGAAATAAATAATATATGGCCCTCATGATAATTTAAATTAATAGATCAATTACCTAAATACCCTTAGCAGATAAATAATTATTTGATGGACATAATTATCCTTATTTATCCTAATTAGGGTTTTCCCTTGGGTGTATATAAAAAGGAGCTTAAAGCTCATAATTAAGGTAACGAACATTATAATCATGAATTCCTAAACTCTTGAATTCGTGAACCTCTCCGCCGAGCCTCTCCACAACCATCCTCACTATACACCCTAAATGGGAACCCGATCGGATCGTCATCTCACAAGAATCATGTCAGGAATCAACAATGCTTTCACTAGATTCAAAGGTTTCATCAAATCTACATTTTTATTACTATCACACCCCCAAATTTCCACGTCTGGTGTCAGTCCACATGGGTGTGACGTGGCCAAAATCACAGCTCATGGTCATATAGAACAACTCTATATGCGATTCAAAATACAACGTTTGTCATAATCATAACCAAACGATTTGTAAAAATAATGCAACGAAACTTCAAATGTTTGTGCAATGGAAAATAATAAGTTTAAAATGCAGCGGAAATAAACTGTCAGACACTACATTGTTTTAATACATAACATAAATGAAAATTGTTTGTTTCAAAAGATATGAAATGCATGCAAGTCATGTGCTCGTTCTCTAAGTGCATTCCTGTCCTTATGCCAGTCAGCTAGTTGCCTGAGAATACATGTTTAAGAAAAAGTGTCAACACATAGGTTGGTGAGTTCACATGTTTTGATATATATATATATATATATATATATATATATATCAAAACATGTGAACTCACCAACCTATAATAATCAAAATGTTTGTCACGTGTCATGCTATTTATCAAATGTTAGTCCCGAGCCATAGGCTCCAAGTGTCAGTGCATCACTACCGAACTAGACTTGTTAGTTCATGCCTCCGCCATGTCTCGTAATAACAATGGCAAGATAGTTCGAGATTTCATTCTCCCTTTATTTGAAAAGTTTGTAAAAGAGTTAAAGAGGGGCCGTAAACTCACCTTTGTGATAATCAGAAAAATGAAAGCGTAAGCTCCGGATCTCGGCGGCTAATCTATCACCGGCTACCTATATCGTATAGCTTACATGAGTTCGTGTAAGTGACCATGTTCGTGCTCGTGCTCGTTTTTGTGCCCAACAACCCTCGGTTGTTATGTTTGTCCGTGTCGGTCCACATTGATCGTGTTTTGTCGTGTTTGATCGTGTTTGACCGTGTTTGTCCGTGTCAAGTCAACGACCCGTTGGTGAACCATGTGTTGGTGATAGCTCGTGTAACATTCGTGATTGTGCTCATTGTATGCAAAACGCGCAAATCCCGTTTATGGTCAACTTACTATTTATAGTAAGTTTCCATTATTATCAAGTTCCACAACACTTATCGTTTTAAAGATTCTAGCATGCTCATTAGTCCTACGTGATCATGTTAACACATAGCACGTTGTCATAAGCGATAAAATAAACACATAGCTCGTTTTTAGTCATTAAAGTTTCCTAATATGGAAAGTTTCTAGTTTGACATGTTTGATATCAAAAATCACATATTATATTCTACAAAATAATCATGTTACTTAATGTTAAGCCATTTACCATGCACAAATCATGTATAGCATTTCTATATCGAATCTTCACAACATAAAGTTACTAAAAATAGTAACCACGACTAAATATTCATCAAATGACCAAATCTTGCATTCCTAATCATTTCCTTATGCTCATATCATCATAGATCATCATCTAAACATGTCCCTTTCACATTTATAATCACCTAACAAGATTTGAGTTATAAAAGTTACTATATATAGTAACTAGGTCCAAAATGACCATAAGTCAATAGCTAATCCATTCTTATGCAACATATCATCATAGTACATCACAAATGATCTATCTATCCACATGCATGTTCATAATTTCACCCATATCATCATGTTGTAATACAAAAGTTACTATAAATGGCAAGAATCTCAAATAATCCATTTTTGACCATTAACATCCTAATAAATCTTGCAAATCTACTTGAATGTCATCAAGAAACACTTTCCAATAACCAAAATTTTCTAAAACACTTTAGATCATACATGCATGCAATCATATGTCATCATTTCATAGTTTCATGGCTCCATATCACACATGCATCAACAAATCTCAATGTAGATCATCAAGTAACATCATGGTTGATTAAAATCAGTAAAAATATTATTAAAACCAGATTCAAAATACTAAAATTCATGCATGCAAGGTTTGAATGTGTGCATGTGGGTTTCAAGTGTTGCATGTGGGTTCATGGGGCTATATGTGTGTTTTGGGCATGGAGTTACCTTCAAATTCTCCAAGGATGCAGGAATGACGAATCAATCAGCTCCTAAGCCTCCTGGATCGTTGGGTTTGGCAGAATCAAGGAGGTGATGGTGGTGTTCAAGCTCCAACTCTAGCTTCCTTCAAGTTCTTGGTAATCTCCAAGCTTCAAAGCTTCAATATGGGTCTCTAATGGCTTCCAAGTGATGAATCAGGGTGGTTCTGGAAGAGATAAGCCGAGAGAAGGCGTGCAAGGCTAAATAAAGTGATGAAAATGGGTATAGTAGGCATGATTGTCTTGGTTTTATAAAGATTTGGCGTCTAGGTGTCATCGCGTACCGCCATGGGGGTCTCCTATGGGCTTGGCGTACCGTAATGAATTTCGGGATTCAAAATCCCCGCCCATCCATCGCGTACCACCAAGGACCTCTCCGGGGTCCTTAGCGTACCGCGAAGGATCCCGGTTGAGCCTTTTTCGTCCAATTTCGATGGTTTGGCTCTTTTTCGACGTTTTCTCGCTTATGGAACATTGTTTGGCATCGTTTGAACTCTCTAGTTCAATGTTTGAGTGTTTCGTGATGTTTCTAATGTTTGGTTACACGATGTGTTAAACGTTCACTAACGTCCGTATCTTCTTAGACACGTGTGTGCGTGTTGCGATAATTCACCGAATTATCGTGTTTGTATAAGTGTTTGTAATATCGAGCCGCGTGTCACACTAAATTAAACTAATTCTAGTGCCACGTATGAAATTATCAGTTAAATAAACATTTAATTAAAACAGACGCTGACCTGGATTTTGCGGGGTGTCACAATTACTGATTTTCGTATATTTATTCATGTATATAATCAAAGGAATTGATCAACATCTTCAACTCTATTCTATAGAACCCGCTCGAATTTGTAAATTTACTGGATATGTTTGTATATGTGTGAAGTATGATGGTATACATAAAGTAGTCGCTTCAAAGCCATATTTTGATTGTGAATGAAGATAAATAGCTTTCAGGATATTGTTAAAGAGAACACATTTCAAAGCCGATGGCTGTCTTTATATACTTCTAAAGTTTCTTTTGAATGCCTTTTGAATTTTTTTTCTTGGACCTTGGTTTTCATTGAATGCCTATTGATAAAAAAACCTAAAGCTCCTAATATTATATATAGTGTCGAAATATCTAATGTGAGTGAAAATTGTTGTTCATTTCCTAAAATTGTTTGTGCATATGGTACAAGACTCGGCTAGGGTGTGTGTTATTTTACCCGAACCCAAAGAACCAACTTGAAAAAAAGGTACCCGAACCCGAATAAACCAAAACCCGAATATGCTCAACCTGAGAAAGCCTATTACCCGAACCGACGACTTAGAATGGTTCGGTCTTTAGATACCCATGAGGTAGTTCGATAAACCCAAAAAATCCGATCTAGGTTTTAAATCTCATCACGCAAGTATGTATTAGAAACCTCATCACCCATGAAGAAAGTCTTAGAAACCTTGCAGACTATACCAAGGACAGTCACATCACACAACTATGTATTCAAATCTTATCAAACCATTTTATAACAATATATTAATTACCACATTAGGATCTATATTTATACTAGTTAAGTTCATTTGAAATTTGAGATTCAAATCTAAAAATCATTCACGAATTCTCAGTCAACGAATGGTTAATGGTTTCTATTCGTCATTAGTTTTGGTTTTTTTAAGTGAAAATAGTCGGGTTTTTTTCGTATTCAGGAAAAAACTCTCATAGATATTTTTTTTTTCTTTTGGAAGATACAAAAGCAAACAATCAACCTATTGATATATATTTTCAATTTTCAGCCCAATCAATAAAATTACTTAACTGTTGCAATATAATGTACAAAAAATATGTGAATTTGGAGTAATCCAAATGGTTATGTCTTGGTTAAACATTTGAAGCATTACATTTAATTTCACATTTACATGACACTAGAATTTATTATTACGTGTGGCGAGAAATTGATGGCTATTGTGACCTGCTTTTAAGTCATCGTGGCTTTTATCTTATCTGAGTTTTGATATTTGAGATCGTTTTTTTTATTTTTGTTTTGTTTAATATGAGGTTGCTTGATGTGTTGTAAAACACATCTGTTTTTCTTGTTGTTTTTAATTCGGTTTGTACAGTTTTAGTTAATTTTAGAGTCGATAGATGCTGGTTCTTCACATTTCTATAATTTAATGTTTGCAGGTCATAAACACATCATTTTGGCATAAAAGATCAAGAAAACGAGTGTCCGGGTGAACGAGAACAATTACACGAGCAAAGGAAAAAGAATTCTGGATTCTACGCTCGTCGCGCTACGCGAGGACCTTTTGAAACCCTGTCGCGCTACGCGACAGGTGGAAATGACGATTTTGCCCCTGACTTAATGATGCCGGTTGACCCGACTATTTTGTCGGGTAGTGGAACCCGTCGCGCTACGCGACGGGTATGGAGGTTCGTGTCGCGCTACGCGACAGGGTTAGAAAATCAGAAAATCAAGTTTATGTTTTGGAAAACGGCAAGAGGTGCATTCATTCGGTTTTGGACGATCAGAGACGACATTGGAGGCGACCAAAGAGTTCTGGAAGGCAAGTGAGACAAGATCCATCATCGGGAGGCCCTAGGATTACAAATCGAAGGGTGTAATCGCGATCGGTTCTTATTCTTGTTTTTGTATTCCATTCGTATGATGTTTTACTATGGTTTTTACAGTAGATACTTCTGTTTATTCATGATTACTATTGGCTAGACCTTGTAAACTACCTAGGGTTTTATAACTATGCATGTTTGATTTTAGTAACGATTGATTGTGGAACAAGTATGGATTTTTAATGGTTTATGATTTGGTTTTGAAATCTTGAATGTGGATGAATGTTTATTGATGTTTGTGATTTAATTATTATGTCCTCGTATGCTTTGGCGGATGTCTTTCGTGTAATGAGCATATGCTAGATCATTTACTAGGTGTTCTTGATTTGTGGATGTGTTACTAGACGTAGTAATTCATAGGACTAATAATTGGATTATAACTGATTTAAACGTTTAACTAAAGTCAATAGCTGTGAAGTGAGGATTTGTTAACGTATCTTGCATGTTTGAATACTAGTTAAAGTCTTTGTGAAAAGACTAAGATTTGGTTAGTAAAACATAGTGTTGTATGTTAAGTTCAAGATGGATTTCCTTATCGTCCTTTACATGTGATATGTTGAAACTATCATTACCGTGAGGAATGTGGTTTTTAGGACATACCATTAATGGGTTGGTTAACTCGTGAGAGTAATTAACATAAATTGGTGTTTAAAATACTTGTAGGCACTTTAGTTGTAATCTTTAAAAAGGGTTAAAGAATCTCTAATTTGTTAATGAGTTAATATTAAAAGATCCCGATTCCCTGACTAGTTCCATAATCAATCTAAACATTTCAAACATGTATAAAGCAAACCCTAGGTGGTCCTTTCATCATTCGTGAATTCTAGTGTTATTTGCTTTTATTTAAGTCTTGAGTCGATTGTTCCAAATTGATAATTTTAGTTTAAGTAGTTAATTACAAAAACCCCCCTTTTAAACATCTAATTTAATTTAAGTTCTTTGTATAGATAAGTTATTGAGTCTAATTGTTGCAGTCTGTAGGAGTCTGTGGGTTCGATATCCGGACTTACTTTTGTCTTGCTACATACGATAGGTACACTTGCCTGTCAGTAGCTTAGGTTTTAGAGAGTCTAGAGTATTACTTAGTGTCTAGGATAGTATTGATTTTTATTAGTTTAATTAAGCTACTTTTCACACATCAAGTTTTTGGCGCCGTTGCCGGGGACTTCTTAGTCGATTGTGTATTTTAGTCTTGTGTCTTATCTGTGCATAGTTATTTTTAATTTCAGTATTATTTTGTTTTTACTTGTTTTTAATTTATTTTTGTTTTCTTTGCAGGTTTGGTAGTGTATGCCACACCTACGTTCACAAGGACCGCCGCCTGAGCTTTCTTTACCATTAAGGAGCGATTCGCGGGACTTCTCTGAGGGTTCTACGAGCGAGGTAAGTGTTTCCACTCCTGTTTCTGCAGAGTTTTCTGATCACACACCACCATTTTCTTCGAGTTCTTCCACCCATTCTAGTCCACACTTTCATTTCATTCCACCCATGGCTGAGCGTCGTACAGTTCATCAGCAGGCCACTGCTGGGTTCACGGGACTTAACAATCCCATCACTGTGCCGAATATCACGAATGAAAATTCGTGGCAGATCCCTTCATACATCATGACAGCCATTAATAACACTCAGTTTAATGGCCGGGATGATGAGGATGCACCAGCCCATATAGCTCGTCTTACTCGCATCTGTGGTACCTTCAATCTTCAAGGTGCTACTGAGGATGCTATCTTTCTGCAGCTATTTCCTTTCTCTCTTGCGGGTAGGGCTGCCACTTGGCTCGATTCGCATGCTCCTGGATCTTTCACGACTTGGGGCAGTCTTAGGGATGCATTCCTTAAGAAATACTTTCCACCTGCCAAGGCAGCTCGCCTTCGTGATGAAATCCACTCTTTCCGTATGGCCCCTGATGAGCCATACTATCTTGCTTGGGAGAGATTTCAGAATCTGCTTAGCAGATGTTCTCAGCATGGTCTATCTGACTGGGCCCTTGTAGAGAAATTCTACAATGGTCTAACTTATGAGACCAGAGCTCGTTTTGACACTTCTGCGGGGGGTCATCTTATGGGAAAGAGGGATGTAGCTGAGTGTACTGATATGTTTGAAAGTTTTGCTCAGGCTGAGTATGAGCAGAGATCAGCTAATAGGAATTCAAATCCTATTTCTAGTTCCTCCTCTTCTACGAGAGGAGTTCACCACGTTAATGTGGATACTAGTGTAGCAGCTGCTCTTGAGGCTTTATCTAAGGATGTCAAGGAGTTAAAGATGAAGGTAGACAGGTGCGAGATATGTAGGGGTGGCCACGCCACATCAGAGTGCTTAGTAGTCAATCAGGAGCAGGTTGATTATCTTGGGGGTCAAGGTAGGGGAAACTCAAACTCATTCAATAATTCATATAATCAAAATTGGAGGAACCACCCTAACTTCAATTGGCGCTCTTCCGGTCATCCCCCTGGTTTCCAATCTGGGCCATCTAATAACCAGGGGCAGGGTCATTCATCAGGTAGTCATCCGAGTCATGCATCGGGAGGGGGTAGTAGTAGTGGTGTTGGTAGTTCTGGAGGGAGTATGAGTAAGATAGAGGAGTTACTCACTCAGTTGGTTGCAAAGGATGCCAATACTCAGAAAACACTTGCTGAGCATGACATTCTTCTAAAAAACCAACAATCTGCTTTCCTTGATCTTCAAAGATCAGTTGGTGATATTGCCAAGCGTTTAGATGAGAGGCCTCAAGGTCAGTTTTCAGGTAATACTCAGGCAAATCCGAACGCTCATGTTAAGGCAGTGACTACGAGGAGTGGAAGAGGAGGTGTGAGTGAGAAGCCACTGGTTGAAGTAGAAGAAGAGGAACCGGTGGATGAAGAGATTGAGATGGAGACTCCTGGGGGGGTACACATGAGGCCAGTCCCAGCAAGTACAGTACCGATCAGTGAGTCTCCCATAGTGATCCCGGTTGAGAAGAAACCGGTAGAGGTTAGGCCGAGTCCTCAGATTGATCATTCACGATTACCATATCCTGCTCGCTTAGCTCACCAAAAGCATGCTAAGGAGTATGGACATTTTCTTGACATGTTTAAGCAATTGAAGATCAATCTTCCATTCATTGAGGCTCTTCAGCATATGCCCAAATATGCTAAGTTCCTTAAAGATTTGTTGAAGAGGAAGGATAGGCTTGGGGAACTTTCTAATGTCCCATTGAGTGGGGGATGTTCTGCGGTGATTCTGAACAAGCTACCGGAGAAATTGACAGATCCTGGGATCTTTACAATCCCATGTTTGTTTGGTAGTGACACTCAGAGACACGCGTTGGCAGATTCAGGTGCTAGCATCAATTTGATGCCTTATTCTTTGTATGAGAAGCTAGCACTTGGTGAACTTTCGCCTACGCGCATGACATTGTCCCTTGCTGACCGCACGGTCAAATGTCCACGGGGTATCGTTGAGAACTTGTTGGTGAAGGTAGATAAATTCGTTTTCCCTGTGGACTTTGTGATTCTTGACATGGAGGCCGACGAGACTGTGCCTATCATTCTAGGCCGTCCTTTCTTGAGGACCGCTAAGGCCATCATTGATGTGTTTGATGGGAAACTCACTCTTAGAGTGGGCGATGAGACTGTCACATTCGAGGTTGTGAAGTCTATGAGGCATCCCAGTGATCATGATGACTTTGGTGATCCATGTCATTCTGTCTACTTCATAAATTCTTTCATGTCACACGTGGATAGGTGTCTTGAATACGTGTGCGGAGCTGATTTGGTAGTTGAGAGAACCGAAGAGGAGTGTGAGAGTATGGATGAGGGAGTTGGTGTTATTTCTGAAGTTTTAGAGATTGATGAGTTGAGGGAGGAGAGTAAGAAGCCCTCTGTTGAGTCACCACCCACCCTAGAGCTTAAGGTGTTACCTTCACACTTAGAGTATGCATTCCTAGGAGAGAATTCCACTTTACCTGTCGTCATCTCATCTAGGTTAAGTGAGGAGGAGAAGAAGAGACTGTTAGGTGTACTGAGGAGGTATAAGGGAGCTATTGCTTGGAGACTCTCCGATATCCAAGGAATTAGTCCTGCTTATTGTACACACAGGATACTCATGGAGGATGAGTACAAGCCTGTAGTTCAACCTCAGAGGCGTTTAAATCCAAATATGCAAGAGGTTGTGAAGAAGGAAGTGCTGAAGTTGATGGATGCAGGCCTGATTTATCCCATATCGGATTCATCATGGGTGAGCCCTACTCAGGTTGTCCCTAAAAAGGGAGGGATGACTGTCATCACAAACGAGAAGAATGAGCTCATTCCATCTCGCACTGTCACAGGGTGGCGAGTATGCATCGATTATAGGAAACTTAACGATGCCACCCGGAAGGATCACTTTCCCCTTCCTTTCATTGATCAGATGCTTGAGAGATTGGCGGGTCAGCAGTTTTATTGTTTCTTAGATGGCTTTTCAGGGTATTTCCAGATCCCCATTGCACCGGAGGATCAGGAAAAGACCACATTCACGTGCCCTTATGGCACCTATGCTTACCGTCGCATGCCCTTTGGGTTATGCAATGCTCCTGCCACATTTCAAAGGTGCATGGTAGCCATCTTCCAAGATATGATTGAATCATCCATGGAGGTGTTTATGGATGACTTCTCAGTTTATGGTGATTCTTTTGATGTTTGCTTGGAGAATCTTGAGAAGATGTTGAAAAGGTGTGTAGAGACTAAGCTGATGCTCAATTGGGAGAAGTGTCACTTTATGGTGACCGAGGGAATAGTGTTAGGTCATAAGATCTCGAGAGCGGGTATTGAAGTAGATAAGGCGAAGATAGAGACCATAAGTAAACTCCCACCACCTTCTAGTGTAAAAGCCATTAGGAGTTTCCTTGGTCATGCGGGTTTTTATAGGCGGTTTATAAAGGATTTTTCCAAAATCACTAGGCCTATGACCCATCTCTTGGAAAAAGATACCCCATTTTTGTTTGATGAGGAATGCATGAAGGCATTCAAATTCTTGAAGGAGAGACTTGTAAGTGCTCCTATCTTAGTAGCCCCCGATTGGAGTTTGCCCTTTGAACTCATGTGTGATGCTAGTGACCAAGCCGTTGGGGCGGTTTTAGGGCAAAGGAGAGATAAACATTTTCACCCAATATACTATGCTAGCAAAACTCTCAATGATGCTCAAGAGAACTACACTACCACCGAGAAGGAGCTTCTTGCGGTAGTGTTTGCTTTTGACAAATTCCGGTCATACTTAGTGCTTTCAAAGACCACCGTTTTCACGGATCACTCGGCCTTGAGGTTTCTTTTTACAAAGAAAGATGCGAAACCTCGCCTCATTAGGTGGATCTTATTATTATCGGAATTTGACATTGAGATCAAAGACAAGAAAGGGGCTGAAAATGTTGCGGCCGATCATCTCTCCCGGTTGGAAGACCCGGAGAGAAGTGAGATTCGTGAGGAGGAGATTGGTGATAGGTTCCCTCACGAGATGATCGACTTTGTAGAGGCGGAGAAACAAGGAATGCCATGGTTCACCGACTTGGCAAATTTCCTTGCTCATGGAGTGGTAATTGAAGGAATGACCTCTCAACAAAAGAGGAAATTCTTTAGAGATGCGGGTAAGTATGTTTGGGATGACCCGTATCTCTATCGTGTTGGAGGAGATAGGATCCTTAGGAGGTGCGTTAGTAGGAAGGAGGGCCTAGACATTTTAAGACATTGCCATGAAGGCTTGACGGGCGGACATCATGGACATCACTCCACCGCCCAAAAGGTTTTCGATTGTGGGTTTTATTGGCCTTCGGTGGTGAAGGATGCACTTGAGTTTGTTAAGAAGTGCGATTCTTGCCAACGCACCGGCAATATCTCATCTAGGGATGAAATGCCTCAAAACCCCATTCAAGTGTTGGAGGTTTTTGATGTTTGGGGCATTGATTTTGTTGGACCTTTTCCTTTGTCCAAAGGGAATAGGTATATACTCGTGGCCATAGATTATGTCTCAAAGTGGGTTGAGGCTCAAGCTTTGCCTACAAATGATGCCCGAGTAGTTCTCAAGTTCTTAAAGAAGTTGTTTAGCCGGTTTGGAACTCCTAGAGCTTTAATAAGTGACCGTGGCACGCACTTTTGTAACACCATGTTAGAAAAGGCATTACAACGCTACGGTGTCACTCATCGTTTAGCAACTGCTTACCATCCTCAAACAAGCGGTCAAGTGGAGAATGCAAACCGAGGAGTGAAACGAATACTTGAGAAGACGGTAGGGAAGAGTCGGAAGGATTGGTCCGACAAGTTAGACGATGCATTGTGGGCATTTAGAACGGCTTACAAGACACCTTTAGGAACCACACCATACATGGTCGTCTATGGCAAAGCATGCCATCTTCCCGTGGAGTTAGAACATAGAGCTCTTTGGGCTCTCAAGACGGTGAACCTTGATCTTACCGAGGCGGGTAGGAAAAGGTACTTTCAAATTCATGAGCTTGAAGCCCTTCGTGATGCGGTTTATTCACGATCATTGAGCATTAAAGAGAAAACCAAGTCATTGCATGATAGGAAGTTGAAAGGGTTGAAAGAATTTAAGAAGGGAGATCGGGTTTTGCTTTACAACTCTCGATTGAAATTGTTTGGAGGAAAATTGAAGTCCAAGTGGACGGGTCCGTATGTGGTTGAAGAAGTATTTCCATATGGAACCGTTGAGCTACAAAATGAAGTTGATGGGAACACTTGGAAAGTGAACGGGCATCGATTGAAACATTACATCGGAGGACCGATAGATGAGAATGAGGAGGGGGAAGAGATCCTCCTAGAGAAACCTGAATGAGTAAAGGGTTCTTGGGCAAAACCCAGGTGTATAGTTTGTAAATTTCAAGTTTTAGAGTTTTCAATGCATTTCTTAGGTACTTTTTCGTATTTTTCTTTGTTTTTCGTTGTTTTCGTTTTTGTTTTTTTTTGTGTTTTCTTAAGTTTTGCAGGTTATTAATCATTTGGATGCAAGGAAGATGGAATCGAGGCACCAGGTATGTATTCTTTACTTAGAATTTATTGATGATGCTTAGGAAGGAAAAAGAGGTGAAAAATTTGGCTAAGGCATGAAATCCTGGAAAACTTTCTGTAAAAATCGCCACGTCGCGCTACGCGACACAATCTGGAGAATTTGTCGCGCTACGCGACAACCAGGGTCAGTCAACGCGGGTCAACATTTTGTCGCGCTACGCGACAAATGTTTATACGGTTGTCGCGCTACGCGACGAGTACACAGGCGGGTAAAAATACCCCTTTTCATTCGAGCCCTAACTCACTCTTCACCATCACATTTGCGATCCGCAACACCACCACCCTTCGACCACCCTCATACCCTTTCATCACCAATACATCACCACCACCTCATCCTCCGGCGACCATTTCATCCGCCATCACCACCATCTAACACCTTCTACCACCGCCATCACCTCCGTCGACCACCAACCTCTGCTGCCGCTGGACATCACAACCACCCTCACCTCCGCCGATCACCACAACCATCATTTTCAAAACCTTCGCTGCTGTCACATCACCAGACCACCACCGGTAACCATTACCGATCACATTTTCGGGTTGAAGCAACAAAAGCACCAAATTCATCACTTTCAAGTGTTTTACAGTCGTCATTGAGGTAATGTGGCATTCCAATTTCATCTTTCAAGCTTTGAAATGGTTTTCTGTGGATATTAGTCTAGATTAGTTGATAATCTTTAGTTTAATTTAATGTTTAGTTGTTGAATTGCTTCCTGGTTTTTGAATTATGGTAAAATATGGTTGTTGATTTGAGGCAAACAACACAGTGTGGGTTTTTGAATAGTTTAGTTTAGTTTGTTAATTTTTTAGTTTAGATTAGTTTGTTGCTGGACATGCTTCATGGGTCATTGTTATGTTTAGATATTAGATATATTGGGCTAGAACATGACCATTTGTTTTGTTGAATAGAAAAGATAATTGATTTTCAAAGGGGATTGCTACAAATGACCTTGAATATGTGATTTTACTTGAATGGAAATGCATGATTTGTTCATGTTAATCGTTTTGGTCATTTCTCTTGTTGTCAATGAAACATGTGTGGAATGGTCTTTAAATTGTTCTAGTGTTCATCTTTGCTGTGATTTGAAATGATAATGTCCATCAAGGGGTTATTTGTGAGAAAGTTTGCTTCTAGGATTGTTATTGAAAATCTTTGGATGTTGAACTTGTAACCGCGAATGAAATGCTATACGGTAACATGTTCTTTGGTTTTATGCTAACACTGCAGTTTCTCTTGTTATCTAACTTTGTTTTCAGATATGTCTGGAGCTGAGTCTTCTAGAGCTGCAGGGAAGAGAAGGAGAGGGCCAGTACCTAGGCCCAGGGGAGAGCCGGGTTCACCGGTTCAGTTTCAGAGGGACGAGCGCACCATTAGCTACGCCGATGTGGAGAGGGTGCCGAGCATTAGGCCTAGGAGGATTCGTGAGCATACTCTGCTTAGTTTTGAGTTAGGGACTTTTGAGAGTCAGAGACTGGATAGGTTTATATCTTTAGAGCTTCTTCATCACAGGAGTATAGATTGGGAGTTGCTAGATCAGTTAGGTCAGAGAGACAGGATAGAGAGACTTCTAGGGCCACGGTGGACTACCGTTCTATCTTGTGACTGGCCTCAGTACAAGGAGCTGGCCCTAGAGTTTCATTCGACCTTTATGTATGATGACTCTGAGTTCGACTCGATGGATGCAGTATCTTTTGCTCTAGGGAGACGTGTTTATGAGATGTCCATTCCACAGTTCGCTGTGGCTATTGGATTCTACACTGAGGAGGAGGTGATGTCACCTAGATTCTCTACTTGTCTTAGAGGCGCCTCTAAGAAAAGTAGAGAATGTTGTTTATCTGAGGCAGATCTCAGTGACTTTTGGGCGACCATAGCAGATTCACCATTTTCCACCAGCATGGTGGAATCTGAGATCAGGGACCCCGTTCTGAGATACATTCACAGAGTGTTAGCTTGTACGGTGATCGGCAGATATTCAGGAGAGGAGAAGGTGAACTGGATGGATCTGTTTTGTTTATACTGCATGGTGAGGGGCAGGGAGGCCAATGTGGCCTGTGTGATGGCGCAGTCGTTTGCGCGAGGTAGGCGAGGAGGTGGTAGAGCGAGGCTAGACATGGGGCCGTATATATATAGGATTGCTGAGTTCTTGGGAGTTTTTGAGAGGTACAGATTGGATTTGATGACGGTGGGACCGGTCACTACACCGATCACATTGAGGGATTTGCGCCGGGCGGGCATTTGTGAGTTAGACGATCCTCCTAGGTGGGCAGCTCATGTTGAGGGACCACAGGTTATGCCACCACCAGGTTCTGCGGCAGCTGACGTTGTGAGGGGTTCAGTTCCCACTCATCGTCAGCGGCCCATATTTCGGAGGGACCAGCCGCCCAGGCAGTATCCGCTTAGGGAGCCCATTCCTGATCCTCTTACTTTGGAGTCTCTGTGTGCTAGGATTGATGGTTATCATGAGCAGCACAGAGAGTGGTTTTTGGCAGGACAGAGGAGGCAGGAGGACGCGATGCGGTATTTGATGACTTCCCTGCACATCGAGATCCCTGAGTTCTACAGAGCACCTGATCAGACAGATGAGCCAGGAGGAGACGATGCAGATGACTAGTGTGGGGATGCCTATGGGTCTTTATTTTGGATATGTATTGTCATGATCATCTTGTATATGTGATATTTTTCATCTGTGGTTGTATTCGGACATGATCTTGATTATGATATTACTATCTTTTGGATGTATTGATGGTTGTTTGA
Source organism: Mikania micrantha (assembly GCA_009363875.1). Taxonomy (NCBI): domain Eukaryota; kingdom Viridiplantae; phylum Streptophyta; class Magnoliopsida; order Asterales; family Asteraceae; genus Mikania; species Mikania micrantha. The sequence continues at coordinate 2,633,008 of CM018689.1, forward strand.
TCTTTGTGTTGTCCAGATCTTATTGTTTGTGTATGGCATGTGAAGCAAATTGTAGCTTGTGGAGATTATTGGAAAGACTGGCACTCGACAGTCTTCTTTACAAGACTGGCACTCGACAGTCTTCTTTTGTAACCAGCTAAGTCATTTTTATTCTTTTATTTCCTTTTGTTTTCTCTTTTCTCTACATTGAGGACAATGTCCAGTTTAAGTGTGGGGATGAGTACTTGTTTTAATTTTGTTTAGTTAGTGAAATCGAGTCGAATTTTTTTTATATACATCTTTAGCTTAGATCTTTCTTGTTCCTGGTTAAGTTGGTTGAAAAAGCGTGATGGGAAATGAGAAGAAAGTTTGGTTTTATGGGATCTTTCATAGTTAACCGGTTGGTTTGGGTTATATGCTTTGGTTATGGGATGTGTAAGTAGGCTCAACTGATTCTAACTGTCCTTTAAGATTGGTATAATTTGACTTAAATGCGTGATTTTCGTGGGAAACATCTTGGGGATTTGGAATTGATGAAACTGATTTCTAGCTAGAAATGAATCTTTGAATAATAACAAATGAGAGTTTTGAAAATCTGATTTTTGCATTGGCACATAAGTACTCTTTTTATGAGAATAAATCCGAGTCTTATGGCGCCTCTCCATTTCACCAAATAAGCTGAGTAAAAAGAAATAAAATGAAATAAAAGAAGTTGGATATAAAACTTATGTGTCACACGTCGGGTTGCAGCCTGGTTGAAACACCACTAAGTTAAATTCAATGGATTGAAAAATAAAAGAAAAATGCTCACGCTTTCATTTATTTCCATTATAAAAATCTGATTTGAAAATTTTCTTGGTTGTTTATATTTAAGGATGACTTGAAAGCTAGAATCCAGGATTGATTTGATTTTAAATTTCCTAAGTGTGGGTCTAATGAAATGAAATGTAAGAAATAAACATAATGGACCATGATTAAGGGACTGGGAAAATTAGTATGGGTTTAGTAGGATAACAATACTTGCAATCTTTTCCATGGCATTTAATCTTGAATTAATGAGTTTAATTGTGTGGAAACCGTTTCACCTCACTATGATCCCAGATTTTTGCATAAGCCTTTTTCAGGGACGAAAAAGAGATAAGTGTGGGGATGTGATGTGTTGTAAAACACATCTGTTTTTCTTGTTGTTTTTAATTCGGTTTGTACAGTTTTAGTTAATTTTAGAGTCGATAGATGCTGGTTCTTCACATTTCTATAATTTAATGTTTGCAGGTCATAAACACATCATTTTGGCATAAAAGATCAAGAAAACGAGTGTCCGGGTGAACGAGAACAATTACACGAGCAAAGGAAAAAGAATTCTGGATTCTACGCTCGTCGCGCTACGCGAGGACCTTTTGAAACCCTGTCGCGCTACGCGACAGGTGGAAATGACGATTTTGCCCCTGACTTAATGATGCCGGTTGACCCGACTATTTTGTCGGGTAGTGGAACCCGTCGCGCTACGCGACGGGTATGGAGGTTCGTGTCGCGCTACGCGACAGGGTTAGAAAATCAGAAAATCAAGTTTATGTTTTGGAAAACGGCAAGAGGTGCATTCATTCGGTTTTGGACGATCAGAGACGACATTGGAGGCGACCAAAGAGTTCTGGAAGGCAAGTGAGACAAGATCCATCATCGGGAGGCCCTAGGATTACAAATCGAAGGGTGTAATCGCGATCGGTTCTTATTCTTGTTTTTGTATTCCATTCGTATGATGTTTTACTATGGTTTTTACAGTAGATACTTCTGTTTATTCATGATTACTATTGGCTAGACCTTGTAAACTACCTAGGGTTTTATAACTATGCATGTTTGATTTTAGTAACGATTGATTGTGGAACAAGTATGGATTTTTAATGGTTTATGATTTGGTTTTGAAATCTTGAATGTGGATGAATGTTTATTGATGTTTGTGATTTAATTATTATGTCCTCGTATGCTTTGGCGGATGTCTTTCGTGTAATGAGCATATGCTAGATCATTTACTAGGTGTTCTTGATTTGTGGATGTGTTACTAGACGTAGTAATTCATAGGACTAATAATTGGATTATAACTGATTTAAACGTTTAACTAAAGTCAATAGCTGTGAAGTGAGGATTTGTTAACGTATCTTGCATGTTTGAATACTAGTTAAAGTCTTTGTGAAAAGACTAAGATTTGGTTAGTAAAACATAGTGTTGTATGTTAAGTTCAAGATGGATTTCCTTATCGTCCTTTACATGTGATATGTTGAAACTATCATTACCGTGAGGAATGTGGTTTTTAGGACATACCATTAATGGGTTGGTTAACTCGTGAGAGTAATTAACATAAATTGGTGTTTAAAATACTTGTAGGCACTTTAGTTGTAATCTTTAAAAAGGGTTAAAGAATCTCTAATTTGTTAATGAGTTAATATTAAAAGATCCCGATTCCCTGACTAGTTCCATAATCAATCTAAACATTTCAAACATGTATAAAGCAAACCCTAGGTGGTCCTTTCATCATTCGTGAATTCTAGTGTTATTTGCTTTTATTTAAGTCTTGAGTCGATTGTTCCAAATTGATAATTTTAGTTTAAGTAGTTAATTACAAAAACCCCCCTTTTAAACATCTAATTTAATTTAAGTTCTTTGTATAGATAAGTTATTGAGTCTAATTGTTGCAGTCTGTAGGAGTCTGTGGGTTCGATATCCGGACTTACTTTTGTCTTGCTACATACGATAGGTACACTTGCCTGTCAGTAGCTTAGGTTTTAGAGAGTCTAGAGTATTACTTAGTGTCTAGGATAGTATTGATTTTTATTAGTTTAATTAAGCTACTTTTCACACATCATTGCTGGTGTAACGCGCGTGACAAACATACAAGTTATGTTTAAACATAAAATAAGCACGGCAACAAGCTATAAATAAATTGTTAGGAGGCAACCCGATGACTATACAATGTAAATATCATGAATTCGAATATTACTTGTAACAATATGTTTCAGGTAAACCAGAAGTTTAATTAGAGTAAGTTTTCGAACAATAGATTACGAGTGGGTCACTAACACTTTAAGTTTAACAAGTATAGGTGATCTTTTGTCACTGATTTTCACGGGTTAAGGCGCTTAGAATCTATTTACTAATTTGTAAAATACATATATATATATAGGGAGAGGTTCAAATGTTAACCCTCCCTTATAGCGTTAACCGCTTAACCCTAGCGTTTTTTGTCCGAATATTAAATTTTTTTTTTTCATGGTTTTTATTATGTAAAAATAGGGGGGGTTTCTTTTTTGTGTTTTTGCTAATTCATCACCGTTTAGAAGTTATTGTAAGTGTAAGTTACTTACACTTACTTACATTTACTGCATCAGATACGGAAATGTAAGTAAGTGTAAGTAACTTACACTTACAATAACTTCTAAACGGTGATGAATTAGCAAAAACACAAAAAAGAAACCCCCCTTATTTTTGCAAAATAAAAACCATGAAAAAAAAAAATTTAAGATTCGGGCAAAAAACGCTAGGGTTAAGCGGTTAACGCTATAAGGGAGGGTTAACAAAGGAACCATCCCCTATATATATATATATATATATATAGGGAGGTATTCTATTAAGAACCACTTTTATGTTAGGAACTTGAGAACTGCATAATACACTTGTACATTATGCTTAAAGTTTTGTACATAGAGTGGTTATTTAAAAGGGTAAAATAGTAACTTCTCATACTTTAAAGTAAAATTACTTTTATACCCCTAAAAAATGTGGTTCAAAATTAGTTCTTTAAGTTCTTTCATATTTAGTGGTTCTCAATTGAATAAGTCCCTATATATATATATATATATATATATATATATATAAAATAGCGCATGTTATCCAGTTGTGTATACGAAAAGCGAAAAATACAGCAAGTTGTTAAAAAAATAATATACAAACGACAAATTGGCAACCCAATTAACAATGCACTTCTTTCGAGGCATATCAATTTCCCCAATTTCTTTCCCCGTCATCTTCGCATCCAATTCCACTCTGCAATCCCAATTTCAGATCAGATCTGTAACCCTAAATCGGCACACTAGGTTTATCATCGTCTTCTACAAACTTCGTAAATTTTCATATTTAGCATCTGATTTCCCAAATCTTCCATGTCTCCGATCCCCAGCTTCCTCTTCCTTGAACAGGGTAGTGTAGGATATTGACATAAAACTACCGTTTCTCGAACAACTTCAGGCTTAAATCGAGCATTTAAAATCTGGGATTTTGTGTTGGATTGATGGAATCATCTGGGTTTTTTGTAATCTGTCTTCTCCATTCGTCGATAGCGATATGCTGCGGTGGTTTGATAATGTTTTACCTGAATGAGATCTCTGTTTTCGGCCATGGCATCGAGACTGCTCGGAAACTGTCGGGATCGACGCCGCATGATCAGCTGTTGATCCAAACCTCTCACTCTTTCGTGGGATTTCTTCTATGTGGCATTGGATTCATATACTTTATGGTTGCATTTGTGAAAGATCGAGAGTTTCAGGGGTTTTTTGCAAAAGGGTGTGTTGTGCTTCACTTGTCAATGGCTGTGTGGAGGGTTTGCTTTGAGAGGAGACTGGAAGACTTGGCTGGTGATTGGCCTAAGCAACTGGTGGGTGACACGATTCTTGCCACATCTTGGGTGATGTTTTTGGTGTATTCTTGGAGAGAAAAGTATGATTAGAACCAATCGCCCATCGGCATTGACTGTTTGTATTTACGCTTATGGATCTGTTTACAATATTAATGTTTGGATCAAATATTTCTGATACTTCCCACTCTTTTTTTAGTTGCATAAATAAGGGTAAACGTTGCATAAAACCTAGTTTTTTTTTTTTTTTGACCAGCAATACCTTGGATCCAGGATATCACCGAGCTCGAAGACTCGGAACCCGGATCATATGGCAACACCTGAACCCAGGGTAGCCCACCCCAGGAGGAAACCATTTAGGAAAACCCCCTGACCCCCTCAGCCCCATTATGCCTTGGATGGGATTTGAACCCATGACCTTCCATTTTGGAAAATCATGGAGTACCACTAGGACAAAGTCCCTTTGGTGCATAAAACCTAGTTGAACACAAAATAAACACAATCAATAGAAATTGTTAAATAATCAAAGATAAAGAGCTATAAAATCGAATACAAATCCAAAAGTATGTGGTATAAATGAACTTTCTTCATGTTCAAATTATGTTAAAAATTGTTAGATGGCATTTTCTGCATAATGGTTAATTGGGTGGAATGTGCTAATTAAAAATAGTTACTTGTGAACTTGTTTTTTACTAGCTTTGCATTGTCCATCGGACAAATATTAGTTAATGAAGGGGATTAGGGGTGTAAATGAACCAAGACAGCTCATAAAATACTCGGGATCAGATCAGTAAAAAGCTCGAACTAGCGGAGTTTTAACGAGCTCGAGCCCAAAATGTGCTAGAGCTTTACATATCGAAATCGAGCCGGGTCGTTAGCCTTCGCGAGTTTTATTTATATAATTTTTGTTTATTATATTAAGTGTTTATTTATAAAATTAATATTTATATATAAAATCACGATAAATATATTAAAATCAAATATTTTATGTTAAATTTAGAAAATATAATTATAAATATAATTAAATTAGTAATTAAGGTAAATAAATTAAATAAATAAATTTTTAAGGAGCCGAGCCGTGCCGAGTTCGAGCCTAAAAATTTTCTAACGAGACGACCTCGTGACCGATGTCGAAGTTTCAGTCAAAAATAAGAGTAAAACTCAAGTCCCAGCTACCTTATTAGATATGGTAAGTCGGGTGTCGAACCACGAGGAGTATTTGTGGATGGTGTAATTGGTACTTGATTTATGAAATAAACTTAACTAAAACGAAAAATGTAAACTTGAATTAAAGATTTTGGTTGTTAAACTTGGAAATCAATTGCAATTAACTAAAATGATTTTAAATAATAATTAAAAAGGTGATTCCTCCGGGATTTAGATTCAAAGATAGATATTTAACTTAGTTTCCATTGGGAGTTCACATAGACATGAACATATGAATTAGTTGATTGTGACACACAAGGACCATTTGCTTCGATTGCAAAACAATGGAAGATTATCACAAGAACATCAATTGAATGTAATCAACCCAAAACACAACTTAATATATCCTAATTACTAGAACTCTCAGGAATTGAAAAGCAATGATTAAGGTTCAAATCAAATCTAATCGTTTACAATCAAATAATCAAAACAACTAGCAAAAAGCATCGAATGCTTAGATTGCATGTCCCAAACAAGATTGAAAACTAAATCAAATCATCTACTTACTAGAATCCTCCACCCGGAGGAAACCACGAAGAAATTAGCCTCTCATAACACCGAATCGATCTTCAAAACTTGAGTGGATCTTCATCATGGATGATTATGGATTGATTGGATGGATTAGAATGGTGGAAAAACTTCAATTTTTACTTCTAAAATCGTCCCAAGCCGTCCCAAGTCGAATGAAATGAGTTAGGATCCCCAAAACCCTAATTTTTGAGGCTTAAATACGTGCAGAATTCGTGACCGGCGTAGGCTACGCCCAAGCCCGTAGGTTACGCCAGACAAGTTCTGTCAAAACAGCCCCTAGCCGCCGTAGGTTACGCCCAAGCCCGTAGGTTACGCCGGCCAGACCCCAAAAACTTGTTTTCTTCATAACTTTTGCATTTCAAGTCCGTTTTGCTTCCCGTAAACGCCCAATTCCTCGTCTTTCAATCCTCTATCATTTAGGCTGAAAATCCATTCATTCCTAATCATTTTTTTATCTTTCCAAAATGCATCAAATCCGTGCGTTTAACCTACAAAACAACCAAATCGCATAGTTATCTATTTTCAACCAATTACGCACTTGAATATATATAAATTTAAGCATTAAACACACATAATCATCATCCCAAACCCCATACATCACCTCGAGCCTAGTAAATAAAGCTCATAACGAGCCGAGCTCAAGCTTGAGCACTAATTTATCTAAACAAGCCGAACACGAGCGTTAACGAGCTTGGGATCTGCTCAATTCGTTTACACCCTTAAAGGGGATTATGTTTTTCAACTGAGATGATTAGGCGAATACAACTGAGTTGAAAATTTTAAAAACCACTTACTTTAAAATGTTGTAATATAAAAAATAAATGAAACTATAATTTTTAAAGATTGCATCATGATATACAAAATACATTGTCGAAATGTAATTACTTATTTGCCTACAAATTTAACGACCTAAAAGTTTGAGGAAAAGAAAGTCAATAAATACGTCAGAAAAATAAATTTTAGTTTAATGAATTAATGATCAAGTTTATATAAACTTCTTTTGAATTCATAAAATTTATCTTCAGAATCTGTTCCCTCAAAATTTATTAACCAAAAATATTAGAATTTCCCTACTCATAAGTTATTATCCAAAAAAAATATATTAGAAATTCCCTCCTAAATTTCGTTTTCCCAAACCCAATCTGATTCTAAAAAGTTTCTCGATCTCCTCTGATTCGAGATAATTCATATTCACTTCGTTTGCTTGCATCAATGTCTTATTGAAGAAATATTGTTTAATTTTGTTCATCATTATATGGTTTCTTCAACAAAATTTGTTTTGCCTTCATCACTGTCTTCTTGTTTAATTTTAATTTTTTTTTTTGCTATCATTAGATTGAATCCACATATGTTTTAAATAAATCAAACCCACACAGTTATTGCAGGCCTTTTTGTTTTCAACAAAACCATCATTGGGTTAATATGGACCATATATTTATTTTTTTAAGATTATAAATCAATAGATAACATATGGTTTAAGGATTTTCTTTCGAAGATTGAGTTGTTATAGGATTCAATATATATATAGGGTAAGGAGTAAATGGTAACCTATGTTAATTGAGATAACTTATAAACCCAATTTGATTGTTTGTCTAATTTAATGATTTTGAAATGTGTGGTCCATATTAAATCTGGAAAAAATGAGTGGTTGAGATTTCTTTAAGGGTATTTTGGAGATTTGTGAGGTGTACTTGATTTGATTTTTAAAATAAAAGTTTACCCCCCATTTTTTTAAACCTTCATAACTTTTATATACATTATTTTTTTTTAAAAAAAATTACACCATTAAATTTGTCACATTTTTATCTTTAATTCAAGTATAGTTTTGTCAAAAAATTTTAAAGTTTCGAAATTACACTGATGTAACGAGCTGAATTTTTTCAAAGTGTTCGTAACTACACTGACGTAACGAGCTGAATTTTTTCAAAGTGTTTCTAATTACATTGATGTAAGGAGCTGAATTTTTTCAAAGTGTTCATAATTAAACCGATGTAACGAGTCGTTACACTGATGTAACGAGCTGTAACTTATTATTTATTTTGCGTTACAATGATCTAACTTTCTATCTTATTTGATATAAATTTATCTAATTAACTAAATTTTATAATAAAAAATAAGTTTGTAATATATATTTAAGATGAGAGAAAAAAAATTTGATGGAAAATTTTTGAAAAAAGAGAAAAATTATTGTACATATGTTTTTTACGTTAGTGTAATTACGAACGCCCCGAAAAAAATTTGGCATGACTATAATGAAATTAACGAGAAAAATATGACGAGTTTAATGGTGTAATTTTTATAAAAAAATAACATAGTATAAAAAAGTTATAAGTGTATAAAAATCAAGGGGGAAACTTTAATTTAAAAATAGGAAAATATATGATTTTTTCAGAGTGTGACACTTGTTACTCTTATATTAAATCTGATTTTTGTAATTAAGACAAAAGACCATAATGCCCTTTTGTATTAAAAATTAATTAGTGACACATGTCACCATTAGATTTAATCTTGGAAATTTGAACCATTGGATTTGAGTTATTGAGTTTTCTCAATTAGAGAGGGTTATTATAGGATCCTTTCCCTATATATATATATATATATATATATATATATCGGGAAATGATAAAAAATAACCCATTAAATGTGCAATAACCTGAAATAATCCTTCAAGATCAAGCCAAATTGGGATGATCCTTAAGACTCTAAGAATTATTCTAAATGTGATTTTTAGAAGTTAGAGCTTGATGTCAAAGCCTTTGCTAAAATAACCATAACTCTACAAAATGAAAAAAAATATTCTAGATTTATCCATTTTACTACTTCAAAAAAAAAAAAAAAACTCTAGATACCCTCAAAGAAAAGTTCAAAGGAACTACAGAGGTGATAACCAACATAAGGGAAATATTTGCGCAACGGTATGAGACTTTTTTTCATGTCAATAGTGAGTCCTTTACTCAACAATTTGAGTGATTTTATTCATTAAAAAGTAAACTCAAAATTATAGGTCAATTCTATCATAATGTGTCTACTATTCCAATATATTTTGAAGCCACTTGCAAATAAATGGGATGTATACAGCATTACGCCTAGAATAGCTCCTGAGTTTGATTCTCTCTCTCTGTGTTACCCAACTTCATGGGATTCTTCTCACTTTTGAAAGAGAAATAAATCATAAAAGAAGACTTCAAATGTCTGAAAGTCTGTAAAGTTTCGATGAGTATGTTTAGAGAAACTCTACCGTGATTATAAATGACTCTAGCTTTTCATCTAACGTTCTTCAAAGCTATGATGAGTTCATTGATATCGCTTCAAATATGTTTCATGAAATTTCTATTCACTAAGCATACATTGTTTATGCTCCTTGTGATAACCTTTCTTTAGCCATAAATGATCTCCACTACTTTCAAAATGAATATCTTGAAGAGATGGACATATTTCATCAACTAAACCTGCTAAGCATTAGAACTAATAAGTTCTACAAGAAAACTTATAAAAGTTCCTAGGATTTCATAGGAATAAAGTTCCTAGCTAGGAATTCATAAGAAAACTAACATTGGTCAAGATAAGAGTAAACTCAATTTTTATAAGTGTAAACGCCTAGACACTTTGTTAGAGAATACAAAAGTGCATCTGCGTCTTCTACACCATGTTTAACATATCCAATCATTCTTACAACTCAAATTGGCAACCACATTCTTTACTTCAAGGGAAGCCTATATTTTATAGACTTCTACTAAGATGCGTATGCAACTTTTTCTTCAAGTGTTGGACATAAGATACATTTCGTCCAACATATTCAGTATGTTCAGGAATTTTCTAATCATCAACCTTATTCTTCATCACAAAATCTTAATCTCATAATCAATTAAGGTCACCAGTAATACGTCAAATGGTGCATCCTACCAGACAATGTAGGCTCCACAATATTTACTATTGATTTTGATATTAAATCAAACTCTTCTTCTTTCACAAACCTATCCCTCAAGGCAATAGACTATCCATTGACTTCCTTGTCTGCTGCTTTTGCTCAGATGTCCACGGATATAGTTGAAAAGTTGTGTTCTAAGTCTTGCAACAAGGCATTTTCAAATATATAAAAGAAGGAAATATACATGAGTCAAACAACTTATGAGAAAATTAAGTTGTAGTTTTATATTCAATTATTTAAAATACAATAGAAAAAAGTCTTCATAATTTGTTTCTCAAACTATTGATGAGCAAATCAAATCAGTTAATAATAGTTCCTTGTCAAATGTTGTTCCATCAGTTGTTTCAAAACAATTAATGAATTTATCACATGAGTTGTTTTATTTGTTGCTTCTTGAAGATGATTGCTTCCCTCTCCAAGTCCAAAATTACTAACTCAACTTATTTCTATTTCTAAATCAATTATTGTTACTTTATGCATGGAGCTTTCACATCTGATGTCAAACTATGGTATGTGGCTAGTGGAGAATCAAGAAATATGACATGATACAAAGATCTACTCAGTAATTTCAATCCTTTGAGAGTTTGTTTTGTGTCCTTGGTAACAAAGAAAGATGTAAAGTGGTTGGCTTTAGAACATTTTCTAGTGGTCAACTATATTTTGACAATTTCAGTTTTATTGAGAATTTGAAATTAACCTGCTAAGTGTATTCCAAATGTGTGATAAAGACTATTGCTCTTTCTTCACAAAACACACATGTAGGATAATCTCTGTTAGGTTAATTGGTTGGTTTACTCAGTCACATATCATGGTTCACGTAAGATGCATGGCTGCAATTTGAAAGCTAGAACAAGTTTTATATAATTTTTTATATTTTATTGTTTTGGTTAATAATTTATTAGGTAGACTTGGTATTTGTTTGATTGAAATCTTTGGATGTATCTGTTGAGAAGATGGGTGAGTGGGTCTACTTTTCTTTTAGGTAGTTGATTATTTGTAGTTATTTAGCTTTCTTTTGTAAGGCTATATATAGCCATAGGGTTATTTAATAAAATATGTCTTTTGAAGTTTTCTTTCTGCAAATATCGTACTGTACTATTCTTTTTGTAACACCCCGACCGATGGCGGAAACGTCGGGATGCCACGAGGGATGTGTAGATTGTGCGTAAGCTCGTGGGCATCTAATTTAAATCATCACATATCATTTAATCAACCAATTAATTACACAAAAATCATGTTCATCATGAATTAGTTACATCAAATACAAAAGAGATTTAGCTATCTAACTAAATTCTAATCTTCAGAATTTCAGTTATTTATCTAAGTCCAAGATCCTACGTGACGATGTCCCAAAAGAAGGTAGAGCTATCCTGCCCTACTTACTTGTCTTCATTCACTGAAACATATGAAAATCAAGTGTCAACTACGAAGTAGTTGGTGAGAAATCATAAGGTTTTATGTATTAAAAATGTTTATAAATTGTTTACGAAAGTTTAAAATAGGTTTATGAAAGTTATAATTTAGGTTTATGAAAGTTGTAGATGCATTATATGTCCCTAGTTCAATTTCGTATTAATCATCATGTAAAGTTCAAGTTATTATAATGGAAGTTGTCTTTATATGTTGATATTAATGTTTAATGTTGATTATATGTTTGTTTGATTTGATTTAGTAATGTTTAATGTTTAAGTATGTGTTCTGACCATTCGGGCGAATGACTCTAACGAATGAAGTCATTCGCCGAATGAACACCCTAGCGAATGACATAGGCGAGCGAATGAGTCATTCGCTGAATGACTCATTCGACTGACTTGTCCATTCGACATAGTCATTCGCCGAATGAGCTGCTTTGGCCACTCATTCGGCCGAATGACTACAGTCTATATATACAAGTTCAAATCATTTCAAACCCAACTTTTTCTGAGTCCTCATTCTCCCAAGTGCACTCTAGTGTCAAACCCTTGAAGTTTTGAGTGATTCTTACCGTCCAACTTCGATTCTCAACCCGTGGTGATCGATTCTCACTCACACGTTGATTCTACTCTCTCGATTCACCACAGTTGCTGTTGATTTCGATTGGAAAACCCTGGAATAGGATTCCGCATTATTCCAGAGGCTGTCAAGCAGATTTCTCTTGGAATCGGATTGTTTCCGATCTCCTACTAGGTCCTACAAAGTGTTATCAGAGCTTTGGCTCTTGATTCTACTTGATTTCCATTCAAAATCATCAAATCTTAGTTTGGATTTTCGAAACCTGCAAAACCCTAATTGCCTTGGCCGAAAAGTTACTGTTACATTAAAAATCTGTGGATTTTTGTGGTGTTTTTGTCCAAACTTTTATCCCAATTGGTTCATAATCATATCATGATGTTCTGTACCAAATTTGGTACTTAGATCTGGTCTAAATCGAAAGTTATTGCGATCTTCGTTGCTAAAACCCTCAGATCGGCCGAATGAGCATGGCGGCCGAATAAGTTTGGCCGAATAAGTCTCATTCGCCGAATAGCACCATTCGCCAGTGTCATTCTCCGAATAGCTCCATTCGTTTTGGTCATTCGGCGAATAGCTTCATTCTCAACTCTCATTCGGCGAATAGCCTCATTCGACCCTTCATTCGCCGAATAGGATTCATTCGTAATAATAGTCATACTCAGCTTCTTATTCGCCAGAATCAGTCCATTCGAGGCCCGACATTCTTCCCAAGGATATTCATTCGGCCATTGGTCTGACAATTTTTCTAAGTATTGAATCTTGTTGTTCTTGATTAAATGGAGGATTTAGCATTGATGGCTAATCAGAATCATCGCATTCAGACTTTACTATTGACTGAGAATGAGACAGGAAACTCCAACAAAGCTCCCAAGTTGCTTTCTTTAGATGATTATCCACACTGGAAATATAGATTTGAGATTCACATCAATGGGGTGGATACTAACTTGTGGATGATGATTGAAGGAGGTTATCTAAGGCCTCTGAATGAGGATGGAACTCTTATGTTAGTCACACGGATGACTGAGCCTCAAAGGAAGCTTTATGATTATGAGAAGAAGGCTTATGCTATTTTATCTCAGTCCATTGCTACTGACATTTTCCATTAGTTCAGACAATTTACATCTTCTAAGTATTTGTCGGATGCTTTGCAACAGCGTTATGAGGGCAATGATGCTTTGAAGAATATCAAGTCAAAGGCTTTAAGAAAGGAGTTCAACAGTTTCATGTATGTTGGTAATGAATCTTTGGATGAGTTGATTGCCAGATTCTATCATCTTTTGAGTGAGCTGTTCAATCATGAAGTCAAGACTACTACTCAGGAGAAGATTCAGTGTTTAGCAGATGCTCTACCTCCAAAGTGGGAATCATTTTTGATGGTGCTTAAACATAATGAGATGATGGCACATATGGACATAAATGATTTCATCCAGAAGCTGAAAGAGCAGGAAATAGAGAACAAGTGGAAAGCTAAACGGGTTGCTCAAGTCCAAGATCCATCATTGTATTATTCTACTCCTACAGTTGAGAAATCATCCTCACATGCTCCATTGAAGACAACCTTTGTTTCTAAGACGACTGAAGCTCCATCTTCTGCTCAGATTCATTTTAGTCAGTCATCCTCTACATCCAGCTCACAAAAGAACATCATCAACCTGTCACAAGTCTAAAGACTGAAAATTTTGATAAAGTTACTGTTGAGATTGCTAAAGAGCATATGGGTCTTTTGACCACTTTGGTTAGTTCTTATGATGGACTGGTAGCAGGACAGATTGGCAATCCTTATCTGACAAATGATGACTATTCTCAGATAGATCCAGATGACATGGAAAGGATTGACATCATGTGGGCTTTGGCAAGTGCTGTGAAAAGAGCTAAGGAGTTTGTCAAAAGGACTGGTAAAGACATTAACTTGACCAAGGAATCTAAGTTTGGTTTTGACATGGCCTCTGTCACTTGTTACAAATGTGGGGAGAAATATCACTTTGCTAGACAGTGCAAACAGCCAAAGAAAGCAGGAAATAAAAATCCTTTTCATCATCAGAAATCATCTTCTGCAAATCCAGAAAGAAGGCTTGTTCCTATCGATTCTCCTGTTCAAGCTAGTTCATCTAACTCAGGCAAAGCATTGATGGTTCAACAAGATGAGGGTGAAAACTGGGATTTCAGATTTAATCATGATCAGAAGAAACAGGATAAAGCATGTGTTGCTGAGATTAAGAAGTTGGATGATCAAAATGAAGAGAGTATTTCAGGAGAAGCATATATCAGTGGAGAAGAAGCATCAGGTTCAAAGTCAGAAAGCTTATCAGACTCAGACACCCTAGCAGATTCTGATGCTGATATTGAAGAACCAGTTACTCAGTTTGCTTTGATGGTAAACTCATCTGCTACTCCTGCTGCAACTTCACAATCTGATCAGGTATCTGATGAATGTTCATCTTCTTGTTCTAGTTGTTTTAATTGTGTTGACCTTAAAACAAGGTCCTTTCTTATCAAAATCACAATGCTGCTTTGATCAGCGATCTCAACCAGTGTATTGAAGCAAACAAAGTTTTAAAATCTAATGAAAAAGATTTTCAAGCTAAAATTGAACTTTTAAACAGACAACTTCATGAGGCTGAGATTGCTGTTCTTAACAAGCAAGATGCTATAACTTCTTATCTCAATACCATCAATGAGATAAAGAAGAAGTTAGCCATAGTTGAGTGTGATTATGAGACCCTAGGACAAAAGCTCAAGAGCTATGAGAGTTCTTCCAATATCATTGAGCACATGATCAGTAAGGGTACTGATCAGAAGGGTAAGGGAAAAGTTAGTTATCAACACTGTCCTCCACCAATCTTGAACAGCTTTGTCAATTCACCTGCTGACAAAGATGTTAAAGATTTTCAAGTTAAAACTCCATTAGTAATTGATCCAATAGGGATGATTACTGATGAGGGTTCCTCCTTGTCAGAGGAATCTTTTGTGGAGGGGATTGTTGAAGATTGGGTCTCAGATTCTGAGGATGAATCTGACTATTCATCTGACTGTGTTACTACTCAGAATAAATCTTCTGTAGTTATGAAAGGTGACCCAATCTCATCATCAAAGATTTATCAAGCTTTAAGCTTTGTTAAAGCTTCAAAAGAAAATGAAGCGTGTGTGTCAAACAAGATTGACAATCTTGTTCCTAATGGGAGAAAGGGTTTGGGTTTTAATCAGAACAAGTCTCAAACTAATGTTTTCAAACCAAAAAGACAGTCTTTTTCTGAATTAAAACATTTTCATAAAAAAGGTAACAAAGTTTGTTTTGAGTGTGGTGCACCTGGACACATAGTCAGATTTTGTCCAAACCTGGTTAGACCAAAGATTGCACCACCCAGAAAACTAAATCAGGTTTTCATCAAAGCTGTCAAATCTGAATCCAAGTCAGCTCAGACAAAACCCAAACAATTCACACAGGTTAAACCTGTGGATAAGGGTAAAGGGAAACTGGTGAACTTGAATGTTCCCAAGATGGTAAATGCTAATCAAGTTAAATCATCATCCATTTATCTGAAAAATTCTTTCAGTAAAAATGCAGTCTGGAAGGTCAAGTCTGAGACTTCAGTTCCACCCAATTCAGACAAGGCTGTTTCAGATGGTAAATGGATCGATGTTTTGATCCGAGACTCATTGGGACAACCCAAGATTGTAAAGGCTTGGGTTCCCAAATGGAACTAATTGTTTCATTCTTGTGCAGGTTGCCCCAACAGCTGCTCTTAACAGCTCTTGGATCGTTGACAGTGGGGCTTCCAGACACATGACTGGTGATATATCGCTTCTCACCAATGTGAATTCAGTTCGAGGTGGATATGTCGCGTTTGCCGGTGACAAAGGTGGTTTCATCACGGGAGAGGGAATTTTATCAAATGGGAAAGTTTCATTTGATAAAGTCAGATATGTCAAGCAATTGGAGAATAATCTTCTATCTGTATCACAGATTTGTGATAAATAGTACAGGGTTCTCTTTGATGACTCCAAATGCTACATTCTTAAGGAAAGTGTGGTTATCCCTAAAGATAGGATCTTATTGTCAGCTCCTAGAAAGCAAGACTTGTATGTACTCAACATGGCCACAGCTTCAACAACATCCTCCACAGCTTCATGTTTTATGACAAAGGAAACTGAGAAAGATTCAATACTTTGGCATAAGAGGATGGTTCATTTAAGTCTCCGCAAGATGAATCATTTGGTACATAACAATCTTGTTGAGGGGGTTACTCTGAAGAATTTCAAGCTGTCTGATGTCTGTGTATCCTGCAAAAAGGGCAAGCAAGTCAAGCAGTCTCACGAACCAAAGAAGTATCATTGAATCACTGTTCCACTTGAGCTTCTCCATATGGATCTTTTTGGTCCTGTTAACCGTAAGAGTATAGCTGGAGATCAATACTGTCTTGTCATTACTGATGAATTTTCCAGATACTCTTGGGTGTTCTTTCTGAAGGAGAAATTTGAAACTTTTGATTGTATTCAAGTTTTGGTTACCAAACTTGAATCTCTTTATAAGCTCAAGGTTCGTATACTCAGAACTGACAATGGGACAGAATTCAAAAACCACAACATGGAGAATTTTTGTAATGAACGGGGTATTGTTCAACAATTTAGTGCTCCATATGTCCCTCAAATGAACGGTGTCACTGAGCGAAAGAACATGACTCTGATTGAGGCTGCTAGGACTATGCTTGCTGATTCATCTCTTCCAGTTCAATTCTGGAATGAAGCTGTAGCAAATGCCTGTTACACTCTGAATCGGGTGTTGATAGTGAAGAGACATGGGAAGACTTGCTTCGAATTGCTCCATAACAGAAAGCCAAATCTTAAGTATCTTGAGCCATTTAGTGCACCATGCACTATGCTTAAGAAACAGGAGCAAGGCAAGTTCAATGAGAAGGTGGAAGAAGGGTATTTTCTTGGGTACAACACTCCAAATAAAAGTGTCTATAACAGATCAACTCAGAATGTAGAGGAGTGGTACCATGTTGATGTTCAGAGATATTCTATGCCCCCACCTGGAAAAGGCCCAGATTGGATGTTTGATTATTCGGGTCTATTTGATTCTTTCAACATGCCTCCCATGTACACAGATGAAGATGTTGCGGTTCAAATGTTATATGATGCACAAAATGCACCTGATGAACAAGTGCAACCTTCACCCACTCAAATTCCTACAGTACAAAAAAATGATGACAGTTTAGACACAGATGAAAATCCTATTCAGCCGGCTGCTCCCGAACCAGATGTTGATGATCTTGTACCTGATCTTGAGGATTTGAATTTGAACAATCTAGATCCACAGGTTGAGGTTCCTCCCCATCCGGTTGGAAGAATTAATCGTATTCATCCTCAAGAGAACATAATTGGGAGTCCATTAGATGGAGTTAAGACCAGAAATCAGCTTTCTTCAGGGGGACTTGCTGACATTCTTGATTTTGCAGATGTAAGCTTTTGTGCACATTCTTGTTTTATCTCTTAGGTGGAACCATGAACTGTCACTGAGGCTTTAAAGGAAGAATCATGGGTTGATGCCATGCAAGAAGAACTGCTGCAATTTAAGAAGTTAGGTGTCTGGCAACTTGTTGACAGACCGAAAGGTGCAAAAGTCATTGGCACTAGATGGGTTCTTCGTTGCAAGAAAGATGATCATGGGATCATTGTACAAAACAAGGCACGTCTGGTTATTCAAGGATTTAGACAGATTGAAGGTTTGGATTACAATGAAATGTTTGCACCGGTTGCTCGACTTGAAGCAATTCGTATTTTCTTGGCATATGCATCCTTCAAGAAGTTTAAAGTTTATCAAATGGATGTCAAGAGTGCATTCCTTCATGGTGTGATTAGTGAAATAGTGTATGTCAGTCAACCTCCCGGGTTTGAAGATCCATTGCATCGAGACCAAGTCTACAAGCTAGACAAGGCTTTATATGGATTGCATCAAGTGCCGCGAGCATGGTATGAGACACTGTCTACTCACCTTCTGAGCAATGGGTTCAGAAGAGGGGTCATTGACTGTACACTGTTTATTCGAGAAAAGGATGGTGATCTACTCTTGGTACAAGTTTATGTGGACGACATCATTTTTGGTTCAACAAATGATGGTCTGTGCAAAGAGTTTGAGAAGGTTATGAAAGAGAAGTTCGAGATGAGCTCAATGGGAGAGATGAAATTTTTTCTGGGATTACAAGTGGATCAGTCTGAGGCAGGAATATTTATTCATCAGACCAAATATGTTGGTGATATACTGAGCCGGTTCAGTATGTCAGATGCAAAACCTGCTGGTACCCCACTGGCTGTTAATCACAGGATTACACCAGATGAAAAGGGGGAGTTAATTGATGCCACTCTGTACCGAGGAATGATTGGTTCTCTTATGTATCTTACTGCTTCTCGGCCCGACATCATGTTCGCCACATGCTTGTGTGCACGTTATCAATCAAAACCAAGAGTGTGTCATCTGATTGCTGTGAAAAGGATTATGCGTTATCTGAAGGGTACACCGGATCTTGGTTTATGGTACCCCAATGATGATAATTTTGAGCTTACTGCATATAGTGACTCGTATTACGGCAGATGCAAGAGAGACTTCAAGTCAACATCGGCGGGATGTCAGTTCTTTGGAACCCGATTTGTTACCTGGCAGTGCAAGAAGCAGACGTCGGTGTCTACTTCAACCTGTGAAGCTGAATACATTGATGATGCTAGTTGTTGTTCTCAGATCATCTGGATCCAACAGCAACTCAGGGACTATGGGTTACACTTTTCTAACACTCCTATATATGTTGACAACACTGCTGCCATAGCCGTCACTAAAAATCCTGTTCAGCACTCGAAAACAAAACACATCGACATAAAATATCACTTCATACGTGATTGTTATGAAAAGAAACTAATTGATGTTGTTAAAATTCACACCGATCTCCAGAAAGCCGATCTTTTCACAAAAGCTTTTGATAAACCAAGATTTTTATATCTGTTATCAGCTAATGGTGTTTTCCAAAAGGATGAAGTCCTACCTTCATCTGAATCTCACAAATGATCATCGCTTTTCTTAGTTAGTTTTGTTTTTGTTTTTATTTCTTTCTTTAATTTAGTATTCTTGTTATTTCATTACACTAATCAAAAATACAAAAAGATTTTCTGTTTTAGGTTTTTAGGGGGAGAAAAAGTATGAAATTTGAAAAACCAAAAACATTAAAAAATTTGAAAAACCAAAAACATTAAAAAATTTGAAAAACTCAAAAACATTTGAAAAATTATTAAAAATGAGAAAGTCTTCTTTGAGAAAGTAATATATTAATCTATCATGTCACAGAAGCTAAAGTGAACGTGAAAGCTGAAAACACATGAAAATTATAATGTGATGTACTGATAGGCTGATTTTTCAAAATGAATAGACAATTTGTGATGACTTTGAAAGTTTGGTTTGTGGGATCTGTTTTATAAAACTAGTTGAGTGAGAAATAGTGTTTGACTCAAATCAAGCATACACCGGTCATCATAGAATCATATGAGGTTTCAAACAAAAACAAGCTGGTATTAAGCTTGAAGAAAAATAAAAACAAGCTGGTTTTAAGCTTGAAGAAAAACAAAAGCAAGCTGGTATTAAGCTTGAGAAATACTTAAAAAAATAAGTTCGATTCCATACACGTGCCATATTGCTGGGACGAACCTAGCTGAAGCCGTCCATTTGGATAGAACAAGAAAAATACAAAAAGATAATAAAATTGGAATCTTATAGAATTTATGATGACTGGTATTAAGATGTGCTGAAATGAGTTATAAACTGATTTTGATCTTTAAATGGTAAAATGAAATGGGTAACTCAACCAGAAAACATGAGTGATCATAAATCTTGTTTAGAAGTTATGTAAAGTCAGGCTTAAGATTGGAAAAATATATCAGTAATCATGATTATAGGACAAATGTGTTTGAAGTGAAACATTCAGTGATGCTGATATGATATGATTAGGTGTGTGTGTTAGCTTCTCAATAGACTTCTCACAAAAACTTGTGTTTCTTTGTATTTAGTTGCTAGTTGTACAGTCGTATTTTGTTTCAGAAAATTACAAAAAGATTTTACATTTTCAATTTCAGTTTAGATGATCATTTGTAAGCTCAGATGTCTGTCTTATCTGAATCTTGAACCAACCAGACTTATCTTCATAATTAGCATCATTTTTACTGATCAAATGTCAAATCTTGAAATTACTTTGTGTTTTTGTTAGTGCAATTGTCTAAATCGCCCGAATTAGTATTGAATATGATTCATTCTACCGAATGAACTTCATTCGGCGAATGAGTCATTCGGCCGAATCAACATAAGCCGAAGGAGGTCAATCGGCTAGTTTCATTCGACGAATGAAGATTGGGGTGTAAATCTCATTCGGCGAATGACTTTAGGGCGAATGGCTCATTCGCCAGTCTCATTCGGCGAATGACCCACCCTATATAAACAGTTAATCGGGTGAACTACCTCATTCGGCAAAAATTTCATTCGCCCGATACTGTGTGAACCCTATTCGCCCGAATATCTTCTCTCTTCAGTTGTTCATTTTCTTGTGATTCCTACTGATCCAGCTTCTGATCATCTTATTTCTTGTCATCTCAGGTACATGTGGATCAAAAATCGTCGAGTTCTGACCGTGAAAACATCAAAAACAGTACAAAATCACGGGTTTTAGGGTTTTTAATTTCGCCCGTGCAATAAATGGTCTAAATGAACTTAACAACACAAATGACCTGTTTTAAAACTCTTAGTCGGTCATGTCTGAGGTTGATTGTATGAATTGCGAGCCGATCTGGACTTTTTGTCAAAGGGGTTAGAACTTGAACAGTCAGCCAAATGTTCTCATTATGCGAATGGCTCATTCGACGAATGAAGCTCTTTCGGCGAATGGCTCATTCACCTCATTCGGCGAATGAAGCTCATTCAGAGAATGAAGCTCTTTCGACGAATGGCTCATTTGGCTCATTCGGCGAATGTCTAAGTCAGCACATAACTCATTCGGCGAATGAGACTCATTCGGCGAATGAGACTCATTCGGCAAATGAAGTTCATTCGGCGAATGAATCATTCGACCTAAGGACTCATTCGTCCAAATCAATTTCATTCGGCTAATCTGGTTCAAATGTCTCTTTGTTCTGATTTCTGTATTTTGTGCAACTGACTGGTTCTAATAATTTTTTATTTGATTTTCAGAATGGCTGGATATAAGTCAATAACCAAGAACAACATCTGTGCACATTTGGATCTCACCACTCCAAACTCCAAACACTACACTGAGATCATCACATTTCTCAGACGTTCGAGGATTTTCACTGCCATATCTACTTTGCATGTGCCATATCATTCACATCAGCAAGATTTATGGGCTTCTGCTGATATAGAATGCGAAGCTGAACCTACAGTCATCAGGGGAAAGGTTCTTGGGCATGATGTTGTTATATCAGCTGATCATATCAGGAGAGTTTGTGGTTTCCAGGATTCACCTGATCAGCCATATCTGTTAGATCGTTATTTAGTTCGTGGCTGCCTTATGAGGTGCAAGTACGAAGGCGATCTTGGAGGGGGAATCCTGAACAAGGCTTATATGTCTCCACAGTTCAAGTACCTCGCTCATGTGTTGATTCACTGTCTTGGATCTAGGAGAGGAGGTTTGGATGATATGAGGGAGACAATACAGTGTGCTTTTGTTGCCCTGGTGCTGAACCGACCATTCAACTTCTCTAAGATGGTTTTCACTCATATGAAGGAGAATGTGGCTTTGAAGGGAGACAAGAAGTTCTTGATGTATCCTAGGTTTCTGCAGCAGTTGATTGATGCCCAGTTACCTGATTTGTCGAAGATTAACGCGGATATCATTAAGCTAGATCACATGAATGACCTCACTCTCAACAGAGTGATGTCATACAGAGGCAAGGAGAGGAAGCCTGCAGCTCGATCTCTATTTGGTCATCTTTCTAGACCTGATTACGTAGCATCTGTTGGTCGGAGATGGAGGCATGATGATTCTGATTCAGATATGGAGGATATAGTTGTGCCTGATGATGGTGGTGATGATGATACTGATGCAGGAGGTGCTGGTGCAGGTGGTAGTGGTGCAGGTGGTGGTGGTGCTGGTGAGAGCTCAGTGGCTGTGAGCACTGTAGCTGTTAGTTCTGTTGGTGTGAGTACGGGTGTTGACTATACGTCTACTACTGCTGATGTTAGCCTGGGTGTGGCTGTTGTTGTGACTACTGATGCTGGTGTGAGTACTTCTATAGCTGCTGATGAGGATGTAGATATTGATTCACTGTTGGAACTAGACTTCATGGCTACTACTACCTCCACAGTGACTACTCCTCTTGATATGACAGGCACCACATCTGTTGCTGATGGGAATGAGTCAGATGACTCAAGTGATGATGATGGTAAAGCTGGTGCTGATGAAGCTGATAGTTCTGATTCAGAGGATACACCAGATGATGAGTTCGAGAGTGTATGGATTGGTGGGAGATTGATGAAGAGGAAGAGGAAGAGAGGTGAAGCAGAGATGGAGGAGATTACTGATCCATTATTCATTCCTGAGTTTGATGTTTCACCTCCTCCTCGTTCCTCTATTCCAGCTACTGCATCGGTTGCTGTTGCTGCAGTTCAGTCTTCTTCATCTCCTGCTGGCAGGAGGAAGAGATCGAGGTTCCTCTTTCAGAGGAGGTCAGAACTGACGACAATTGTTACATCTAGTGTTACATCAGTAGCAGCTGTCTCAGTTTCATCACTGACCAGGTCAAGGGCTATTCCGACTCGTGCTTCTACAGCCCCTCTGACCACCTCTATGATTCAGGCTCCTGTTTTTACTGCTGCCTCTGCTGGTCCCTCCGTATCACGAGCTGACACGTTCATACCTACGGTTTCAGTTGTGGATCAGCTTAGCACACTGAACAGTATGGTTCTTAGATTGATGGAGAGGAGCCTTGAACAGGAAAAGAAGAATAAGGAGCAGGAGTTGATTATTGCTCAACTCACTGAGCGAGTAAATGAGCAAGATACTTTGCTTCTTCAGGCTGCCGATCAGAGAGCTGATCTACGGGCTCGATCTGCTCAACAAGAGGAGCAGTTGCTGAAGTATATTGATGAACATAATCAGTTGGCATTGACAGCCACTGGTTTCAATAAGAGGATACTGCTCCTAGAAGCTGAGAACGCCAGACTTGCTGAACTAGTTGAAAGTTCCAAGGAAGGCACTCCGAGAATTGAGGGCTCTGCAGCCAAATCCGATGATTCAGATTCAGACAAGGAAGATGAAGAAGAGGAAGAGGAATCTGATGAGGAGAAAGTGGATTATGAAGACACTGATAAAGATGATGACTCAGATCAGGATGGGTCGGGAAGCGGGTCTTCTGATTCATCAAGTTCAGATGATGATGATGATGATGATCAAGCCCCTTCTACTACTGAAATCAGGTCCAAGTCTATGCAAGATAAGAGGAAACAGGCTCTTCCTCCACCTCCTCCGGCACAGACTGAAGAACCATATGCTACTGAGGAAGTAGATGCTGTGCCTGTGAGACGTCAACTGGACGAGACTCTTACTATGATTCTTGACACTCAAGGAATCATACAGTACTCAGTTAGCTACGATAAGGAGGAGGGAGAGATTATACATTGCTTATCAAAGGAGCAAATTGCAGAGTTGTTCAGGTTAAACCCTAATGAGGTTATCACTGAGGATACCTCTGTTCCTGTTACTGATGAGCCAACTCCAGAGGCCTTTGATGATGTAGATGAAGTCATCCTGGAGGATATTACTGATGAAGAATACCCAAAGTATACATAAGCTGAGGAAGAGCTGCCAACATTCACTGATCAGTTTGATCAAGTCACTGAAGATCTACTGATCCGATACTTAGAAGAACAAGTTGAGGTTAGCAAAGCCAAAGCTGATGATCAAAAGAAAAGAAAAGAGGAATGGAAGGCCAACTGGGAGGTCCTGAAGAAAGAAAGCACAATGAAGTTGCCAGCTACGCACAAGAAAGTATACAGGACCAAAGGCTACAAGGCTGGAGGTCAAATCTTAAGCTGGGCATACTTTCATGATCTTGGGTGCTATGCTGTGAAGAGAGAAAGAGGCATTGACTACTTTAAGCATCCTCACGATTTTAAGACGTTGCCAGGTTTTGAAGTCAATCAGTTAGCACGTCTGAGGATGCTATATAGTGAAGATTCTGGAATGTCAGCCTGGTTTTCTCGTCAAATTCAGTACGAATACAGAAAAAGATGGGTGAACTTCCAGCCCCAACAGCCTGAACGTTATTATTTACCAGAGATTGATGGAGACACCCGAAAGCACAAAGTTATCCTGAAGTGGCTTCCTCCTAAAGTTTTGAAGAAGATTCCGTTAAGGAAGATGCGACAAGACTTTATAGAGGGCTTCCGATGGTGGTACTATGATGGGCGGAGTGGAGAAGCTGTGATTGTCATGTGCAAAGATAAGAAGTGGGAAACAAAACGGATTTTTGATCCAATGTGGTTGACTAACTTGTCCCACAAAGATGTCCTAGCACTGTATCGTCATCAGATTTTCTTCAATGTACAGGACATGGTACACGCGCTACAGTTCATGAGGGTGATCCGTCTCTGCAGTATATTCAAGATTCATGCTGGAGCTGACTGGAAAGCTATTTCTGAAAAGTACTTCAAGAAAGACACTTCTAAGGAGTGAACTAGGTCCAAGGGGGAGTTTGTAGATGCATTATATGTCCCTAGTTCAATTTTGTATTAATCATCATGTAAAGTTCAAGTTATTATAATGGAAGTTGTCTTTATATGTTGATATTAATGTTTAATGTTGATTATATGTTTGTTTGATTTGATTTAGTAATGTTTAATGTTTAAGTATGTGTTCTGACCATTCGGGCGAATGACTCTAACGAATGAAGTCATTCGCCGAATGAACGCCCTAGCGAATGACATAGGCGAGCGAATGAGTCATTCGCCGAATGACTCATTCGACTGACTTGTCCATTCGACATAGTCATTCGCCAAATGAGCTGCTTCGGCCACTCATTCGGCCGAATGACTACAGTATATATGTACAAGTTCAAATCATTTCAAACCCAACTTTTTCTGAGTCCTCATTCTTCCCAGTGCACTCTAGTGTCAAACCCTTGAAGTTTTGAGCGATTCTTGCCGTCCAACTCCGATTCTCAACCCGTGGTGATCGATTCTCACTCACACATTGATTCTACTCTCTCGATTCACCACGGTTGCTGTTGATTTCGATTGGAAAACCCTGGAATAGGATTCCGCACTATTCCAGAGGCTGTCAAGCAGATTTCTCTTGGAATCGGATTGTTTCCGATCTTCTATTAGGTCCAACAAAAGTTATAATTTCCCCGAGAAAGTTCACATGTGCACCTGCAAAATAATCCAACTCTGCCATAATCCAACAAACACAACATCCAACCAATCCAATTAATCACATACACAATAATCACAATTAATTATCCACGTATATTCAACTAATCACATCAATTCAATAATCATCAATCATCATAATCATATTAATATAAGTTACCACGGAGGACCTCAGTCAACTCAATCAACGGCGGAATCATCGCGGAGGACCTCAGTCAACTCAACCAACGATGTTCCTATAAGTGTCAATACGTGCACTGAGAGGACCGCAGTCCTTTATCTTCACAAACATTATCTACTGCACGTACAATCACTGATCTTGGAATCTTTGACAATCTTTCAGCTTCAATCTTTGCATCTCTTTCATCAATCTCTTTTTGTAAAGCCATCAACTCCACATACAAATAATTCACATCTTCCCAATAACATCCTTAATGAATTCCTAAAGTATAAAACATTCTCGCAATGGTTTGAAATTGTAAAGCCATATCCTTATAACTGACTCCAACATCATGATAACCCTCTCTTGCATAAATCAAAGCTTTATTGAGAGTATCAAGGTCTTGTTTAGAATAATTCACAAGCCATATAGGATCAAGTAATCTAATAACCCTCCATTGATTATTTTCTTTCAACAGAATAACAACTTCAGAAGATCTTTCATCATAAAACCAAAGTTTGAAGAATGGTGTCCAATCTTGTTCTATTTTCCTGAGCCTTGGTCTTGAATACACCTTCGGCTTTGGATAAACATAAGAGTTATGCTTCAACACAGGAAATTGAGGAACTAACCAATTCCAGCCTTTCTTTGCTTCACTCTTCAAATTTCAAATCTTTCATTGGATCGGTTTGAAAAGACTTGATCATCTTTAATCTTGAAAGTTGCATGCATTCAAAGGATGGTAAAGACATCAAATCATAAGATCTTCCAAAATATTGACATCCATCAACTCTCTTCACAACATAACAACACCTGTTTTTCAACACACATGGAATATTATGATAATAACCATAACTCAATATCCTCCCATGCATCTTTGATTTTGATCTAATCTTAAATCTTGAAGCTTGTCTTGGATGTTTCCCAGGAACAGACTCATCAAATTTCTCAATAAACTGTCTGAAAATCATCAAATTATCAATAATATACTTATGTTCAGCTTGATTCTCTTTCCACAATTCCATTGGTCTTTTAATCTTCAACTTATCACTTAACACAATTTGACTCTTTTCGTTAGCTTCAACATCAAATAATTTTGTCAAAGTTGGTAAGTTATACAGATTTTCTTCATAAGACCCAACATCTTCAAATTCAATTGATCTTCCTTCTTCTCCAATAGACACTTTTCCAGAAATACTTGCATTTTGAAACTCATTTACTTTCACCGCAAACAAATCAACAAGTTCTTCCCTTGTGTAACCATTTTCAATCTCACCTTCTTCAAATCCTTGCCTTTTCTAGATTCACCAACATTTCTTTGTAACTCTTCTTCTCCAGTTTGTTTGAATAATTCAGCAAATGTAGGTAATGTCTCATCAACAACTGTCTTTTGACATTCCTTTTCAGTAATATCCTCAATCTCAATTTCTTCATAGTCTTTTGCTTGATTTGGATCAACAGTAGAAACTGGATTCACATCTAAAGAAATCCTGATGAATTGTAAATAACAATAGCCCCAGTTACAGAATTCAAACCACTTGAGCCACTAGCACCAGCTACACCATCATCATCATCACTATCATCATCATGATAAGTATCAAAGCCTGGATGTTCATCATAATCAGAATCTTCATAATCTACTTTCTCCTCATCATCTTCACCTTCTATATTGACATCAACAGGATCAACAACATTTTCTTTAGAAACATGAACTTCTACATTATCATCGAATCTTGCCTCAGTATGAATAACTGCAGAAGATTCACCTTGAATATCACTTATCCTTTTCTTTAACAACTGATTTTCTTCCTCCATAATAGCTATCTTTTCATTTTGTTCTTGAGCATTTCTTTCCAATAAAACAATTCTATCATTCATATATTCCTTTTCTTTTTGATCATCCTCTCTCCATCTCTGTAATTGGTTGATATGAAGCTTTATCATGTTAATTTCATTTTGAATAGAATAAGACGATTGCTCATACTCAACTTTCTCCTTCTGCTTCTTATACTTGTCAAACTCTTGAGATAGGAGAGATATCCTACGTCTCAACTCTGAATCATCATAATCCAATGAGAAATTCAAATCCAAATCATCCAAACCTTCAAACCTAGTATCAACTCTTGAAGTAGAAGTCTCAGGAAATGAAGTTGGAACAATATTTCATTCAGCAAAAGGTGCAACAAATGGTGCAACACACACAGGAACATGAACTGAAGCGCTTGGCATTATAGACTCAACAGAAACAGGAATAGATGATGTCATAACTGAAACAGGTGCAGAAGAAGTAACCACGGGAGAAGATACAATAATCCTTGGTGTTTTTGTTTTCTTCTTTGTAGGTACATTAGCCATCCGCTTCTTTTTCTTAGGACGAGATGATTATGGCTCATCTACTGTAAAATTTGGAGCATTTCTTTCTTCCTGCTCTTCCCTACTCTGTTGTTGTTAAATGGGATTCCTTTTCATCCTTCGAACCATTCTATTTCCTACTTGCACATCTTCCATCTCAGATTCAGTTGAATCCTTTTCCCTTTCATCAATAACATCCTTAGCTTCAACATTTGATGGTGATGCAGTAGCAGTTGTTTGCCCAGAAACAATTGGTTGATCATGATAGATAACTTGAAGAGGCTCCAATGTAGATTAAGCAGCACATGGAGTTGATTGTTCTTGTTGATGAGCTGAAGAAGATTGTTCACGAGCTTGTCGAACTTGTGGATCTTGTGGAGGAGGTGGTGGTGGTTGATCATCATCCATTTGTTCATTTTCAGAACTGGAATCTTCATTTCTCCATGCATCATTGAGTGGTGCAACATAATTAGCTCTTGCATAGTGACAAATCAAATCTTTTGTAAGTACAACATCATTGCTCTTCTGATATGTCTTCACTTGACCCAAACTGGAATCTGTCATATGCTTTAACTTTAACCTATCATCCACAGCTCTTGTCAAACTCTGTTCAGGAAAATCTTGGATACATCAAGAACTTGTCCTTGCCTTCTGTGATATTATCAGATAAATATCTGAAAATCATTGCAGAGAAGTTGAATGGCTTGTTCAGAATCAAAGCAACCATAGCTGATCTCATAAGATCTCTCAATTCATCAAATGTACCACTCCTGATACTCATACAATGCAAAAGTACATGTGCTAGAAACTTGTATTGAAGAGGCAACTCCCCTTTCTTGATTGAGTATTCACTGTACACTTCAAAATATTTGATTCTCAGGAAACAACCTTTAAAACACCTTTCAGGAATCAAATTCATTCCTTCAGGTTCTCCTCCTAACCTCAAGACTCTACGAACATCAGCTTCACTGATTCTCATCACTTGTCCAAGCACACTAGCCTCAATAACAAAAACATCATCAACTGTGATCAATCTAGCTGATTCCCAGAAACTCTGAATATGAGATCGATAGATGTGACAATGATTAGAGATAGCATAATAAATCCTTGATCTTCTCAGAAACTCGATCATAGTCTAAAGTCCTTGCAATTCTTCGTTGTAGGATCCAAATAAGCACCAATGTTGTGTTTATCACCAAATTCCAGGTTTGCCATATCTGCAAATTAAACAAACATGTATCAGAAACATAATTCAATTCATGATCAAATAATTAAAAAAAATTTTAAGTCCTAAGTCCAGCGAACCTATTCCCTGAGCCGAACCTTCACATGTGAACGAACCTAGAAAACAGACAAACCTAAATTCAAGTTTACGAACCTAAGTTTCAAACGAACCTAGACAACAGGTAAGAACCTTTAACAATCAAAGGTTTGGTCATTGACTTAGAAAAGGTTCGGCCCGAACTTTTTTTATGTCAAACAAACCTGTAAACTGAACGAATCTGTTTGAAATTCAAATGAAAATTCAAATCTATGAATTATACCAAATTAAACACATTCATAGGTTCGCCATGAGTCGATTAACAACTTTAATGAAAGCATTTTTTTATCAATCTTTGATTAAAATTGATTTATTCAAAGTTTTAAAGGTTCGACTAATTGGACTTAAAACCAAGATTTATACAAATCCAGCCGGTGAAATTTCAATCCATATACCTTTTTCAAATCACGACAACACGACAAATCTAATGATATATGGCAAGCACTCAGATAATCAGTAATTCAAAAAATCAGTTCTCAACACTTAGAGGTTCGTCTCTATCAGTCACAGTGAAAGTGACGAATTTAAGAAGCGAACCTTTGCATTTATACTTCCACAAGGTTCAAACAAACCTTTAAACAAACCTTTGAACGAACCAATTTAAACGAACCCTTTCACAAACCTTTTGAACGAACCTCTTTAACAAACCTTTTGAACGAACCTCTTTAACAAACCTTGTTTGACGAACCTGTGGAAAAACCTTCTGAACGAACCTATGATAAAACCTATTGAACGAACCTGTGGACAAACCTAAAATAGGTTCGGCTCACTTATTTCACAAATTCTCGCAAACCTTTTGACATTTTGACCTTTTCAAATTTAACCAAAAATTTACAAAAAACAAAACAAAATTTGGTGTTTCAGAATTGAAAACAATTAATCAATTATTATTGATTCAAGATCAGATATAAACAAAAATCTTTTTGAATTTTTTAAATTTTATATTAAAACACACCAAAATTTATTTTTGAAAGAAAAAAAAACTAAACTAAAACATGAAAATGCATAAAAACAAACACATATTTTTGGTGAGAAAGATCCAGACATGAGATCATATTGCATTACAATCATCTGCACAAACTGATTGAGTTAATGAATGTGTTAATTAGCACATCACAATCCAAAGATGATTGTAAGTATATATGTCCAAATTAAATTTAATTACTTTGTTAAGATATCAACAGAAACCAAAACAATCACATACTTTATGTTCCTCATTCACTTGAACACATCCCAGTTTTGTGAATTGTTAATCAAACAATGAAGCTCTTGAAACAATTTAATTCAAGTAATGTAACTAGTTTGATCATGCAAAAACAAAATAGAATTTCTTTTTGAAAACAACAAAATGTAAAACAATTGGAAATTGTTCAAGATCTTAGAATCAAGGTTGATACTTTCATATGCACAAATGATCCAGATAATGAACGAAACAATAATTTAAGATTAAGATTTTAACAATCAGATCGATATTCTCATATACGCAGAGATTGTCCAAATGTTAATCAAACCAAGAAAACAAATTTGAGTTGTTCGTATACGCAAAGAATGTTTCAACTTTGAACGTGAATAAAAGAAAAAAAAAATTAGAATTTATTTTAAAATTGAACAACATGATCAAAAACTAGCATTTAAGTGACCTTAAATCAAGAAACAATCATTGTGAGATCAAAAACCATGCTTTTAGGACCAAGCTAAGCACTGTATTCTAAGCAACTGTATCCCACAAAGTATGATCATAATTTGTCAAATGTTATAACAACTAAGTTATAAACCTACCAACATATCATACTTAGTAATTGTGAATGCTCTTTATGTTTAAGTTCTAGTAAGATTCAGATGTGCTTCCGATTGCTACAATGTACCATCATTTCTCACTAGGTCGAATCAATTTCTCAAATTTTTATTTTTCAATGTTTTTGTATTTTTAAAATTTTGTATTTTTTTTGTGCTTTTGATTTTTCAGTTTTTTTTGATTTTTCAAATCCCCCCCCCCTAAAAACCTAAAACACAAAACAAACAAAAAAAACAAAAAAATACTATAAAAAATATCTGATGTTAATTCAATAAAAATTGATTAAGAAGGAAATTGATTTGGTATGACCTCACCCATGACTCGAATTCCATTAAGTTGGATTAAATACTCAAAACGAGTTCGGTCGAATGCCTTGGTGAGAAGGTATGCACGTTGCTCATATGTGTGTATCTTCACCACATCAATAAAATTTCTTTTCATATCAATCGCTTATGAAATGGAACCGGATATCAATGTGTTTGGAACGCGAATGATACACTGGGTTTTTAGTAATAGAAATGGCAACCTCGTTATCAACATGTATAGGGGTACTAAGAAAATTCAAACCATAGTCTCTCATTTTTTGTTGTATCCACAACACTTGTGAACAACAACTGGCAGCAACTACGTACTCAGCTTCACAAGTTGAAGTAGCTACAGAAGTTTGCTTTTTACATTGCCATGAGACAAGCCGTTCCCCCAAAAATTGTGCACCATCAGTTGTGGACTTAGCATCTGTCTTGCATCCTCCATAGTTGGAGTCACTGTAAGCATTGAAGGAAAACTTATCATCCTTAAGATACCATAGACCGGTTTCTGGAGTACCCTTCAGATAACGAAGAATCCGTTTGACTGCTATCAGATGTGACACTTTTGGTTTAGATTGATATCTGGCACAGATGCTTGTAGCAAAAACAATATCCGGCCTTGACACAGTTAGATACATCAAACTTCCAATGATACCACGATAAAGTTTGGGATCAACCAACTCCCCCTTAATGTCAGGCTCAATCCCGTGATTGGGCTGAATGGGCGTGGAAATTGGTTTTGAATCAAGCATGCTAAATCGTTTTAGCACATCTTGAACATATTTTGTTTGATGTATAAAGATCCCATTATCAGTTTGGTCTACTTGTAAACCAAGGTAGAATTTTATATCTGACATCGCGCTCATCTCGAATTTACCAATCATCACCTCTTTGAATTCCAAGCACATTTGTTCATCGGTAGATCCAAAGATGATGTCATCCACATAGATCTGAACAAGGAGAATGTCCTTGCCCTTTTCTCGAAAGAACAAAGTTTTGTCAATCTGACCCCAATTAAACCCGTGTTCAATAAGGTGAGTCGATAAAGTCTCATACCAGGCACGCGGGGCCTGATGAAAACCATACAGTGCTTTGTCCAAGAGGTAAACCTGGTCCCGATGGAAAGGATCCTCAAAGCCTGGTGGCTCACAAACATACACTGTTTCCTTCAAGAAGCCATATAGAAAAGCAGATTTAACATCCAACTGAAATACTTTGAACCTCTTGTGAGCTGCAAAAGCAAGAAAAAGCCGAATTGCTTCTAATCGCGCCATAGGTGTAAAAGCTTCATCGTAATCAATTCCTTCAATTTGTCTAAAACCCTGAACCACTAAACGGGCTTTGTTTCGGACTATTACGCCTCTGTCATCTCGTTTGCATCGCATAACCCATCATGTGCCAGTCTTTTTCTCTCCTTTTGGCAAGTCTACCAAATGCCGAACCCCCAATTTGCGAAATCGATTCAATTCCTCTACATAGCCTCCACCCAGGCAGGCTCACGCAAAGCTTCATTCACAGTCTTTGGCTCTATTTGAGAAATAAATGCTGATTGCATCCAGAGCTCCTGGCTGCCATGAGTTTTCTCTAACTCAACATACATACTTTCTTCATTTGTGACTTGATTACGTGTCTACACTTGTACACTAGGATCTCCTATAATTTGATCAAGTGGATGATGGACATGAACACGTGTGACAGGCAATTGCGGTACAACCACATCATGATCAAGATTGTTGATGTTCTGATCAGGATCTGGATCATGGGAGATAGCATATTCAAAAACCTCATTTTCATCCTCTAATAACCAATCATCATTAATAACCTCTTAAGTACCTTCCCCATGTGGTGTAATGGTTTCATCTTCAGGTTGATGAGAAATTCCTTATTCATCTGAATCCTGCAAATCAAACAACATTTGTAAGGTTATTTCATCATCAGAAATAGTTGAAGACATATTAAAAGACTCAAACAACTTATTTTAATTGAAAACCAATTTAAACCATTCCCATTTGGTATAGGTGTATGTCATTGGACATCCACATGATACCAAAATTCCAAAACACCCGTACGTTTGTTAAACACACGTTTGTTTGAAGACTATAGCCGAGAAAGAAACCCTCTTCTACTTTAGAATTGAATTTTGAATCCTTCTTCAGCATTGTACAAGGAGCCCCAAAAGGTTCCAAGTGTTCCATATTGGGCTTCTGATTCTGAAGCAATTCATAACAAGTTTTATTGTGTCTTTTGACAATTAAAATTCTGTTAAGGGTAAAACAAGCAGTAGCCACAACTTCACTGGAAAAAGTAATGGGAAGTTTAGGATTAGCTAGCATCGTTCTTGCAGATTCAATCAAAGCCCTATTCTTTCTTTTAGCTACACCATTCATCTGAGGCTCATGTGGTGCACTGAATTGCTGCTGAATGCCTTTGGAATTACAAAATTCCTCCATTTGATTATTCTTGAACTCAGTCCCATTGTCAGATCTTACACGCCTCACCTTCAACTTATATAATGTCTCCAACCTATTAATCAACAAAACAAAGTTTTCGTAAGTTTGGATTTATGTTTCAAGAACATAACCCATGAAAATCTTGAAAAGTCATTAGTCACAACAAAACAATAAGATTCATCACCTATACTCTTCATATTGATGGGTCCAAAAAGATCTATGTGAAGAAGTTCATGAGGCATGTCAATAGAAATTTTTTTTGTTTTATGGGACATCCTTTTCTGTTTACCCATTTTACATGAGACACACACATTCGGAAGTTTAAAATGTTTTATAGGTACACCATCAACTAAATGTACAAGATGACTCATTTTCCGTATGTGGATATGTCCCATCCACCTGTGCCATGAACGTGTGTCCTGTTGAGTAACTTTAGACACTAGGCACGTTTCCACATTATTCACTGTCTCCACTTTTGCCATGTCAAGCACATAAAGATCCTTGCTATGCTCAACTGTCATTAGAATCCACTCCTCTGAAATCTTAAATCCTTTCTTGAGCACGTAATACCTCTATTTGTCAAACATCACTTTGTAATCTTTATCACAAATCTGCGAGACACTCAACAAGTTGTTAGTTAACTGTTTACAAAAATTAACATTGTCAAAAGAAACCTTCCCATTTGTCAAACTACCAATCCCTGAAATTTGACCTCCATTGTCTCCAGCAAAGTTCACATTGCTTCCCTTCTCAAGCTTGGCATCTCTTAACAAGCTCAATTCACCCGTCATATGGCGGGAACATCCACTATCAACAATCCAACAATTGCTAATATGGCCCGTAGATGCAACCTGCACAATAAATTAAAAGAAACTTGTTAGTACTCAAAAGGGATGACCCCCGCCATTTCGGCGTTGAGTCACCCGGAATGGACCCTTTCCATTCTTCTATGATGACCTGATTGAATAACCATCATCACTTGTATCCTCCTCTTTCTTAGAGAATTCATCACTCGATCTATTCTTGAGTTTCCAAAATGATTTATATTTAGTAGGTTGTTTTGAAAATGAAGATCTTGAAGAAAAATTTTCAAATGACTCATCATCAGATGAAGTCACAATTTTCACAATCTTTTTAATATTTCTTTTATTTTCAAAAACTCTTTTCTTTTGCTTAATTTCTTCCTTCACCCAAAAACAATCAGGGTTGAATTTTCTAAGAACTTTCATTTCATCTTCACTTGGTTTATCTTTCCTAGAACCCCCACTTGAAACATGCACCCGAATCTGCTCATCCGAACTCTTTCTGACTTTGTTATTTGGGAAATTAGCAGAAATATGCCCTTTACCATAAAAAGTAAAACACTTGCGTGTTTCTCTTGGCGAGAAAGACCTCGAACTGAATCCTATATTGCAATCAGTAACCAAATGACTCGTTTTACCGCATCGGTAACACTTCCTCTCTTTAGTTTGAGTTTTTGGTTTGGATTCATCATAAAAACTTGATGAACTGAAAGGTCTTGAAATAACCTTAAAAGATGAACTTTTGTTTCTTAAACTAGTTGAACTTTCTTTGAATTATCCAATTTCTTTTGAAAATTCTTTGATTTAATCTTGTGCCCAACCCCAAAATTATCAAAGAAGAAATCCACCTTTTCCACTTTCTTAGACATCACATTTTTTTTTTGAAAATTTCCACTAGACTCTCCTTGATGTGTATTAGATGATCTAACATACACAATTGGTTTAAGAGTAGTGGTTGTTTGGTCCTATTCACTGGTTTAGAAACCTGTGTGGATTTAATTACTACCTTCTCAACTTGTTTAGTTTCAGATTTTGACTACTTGGTCTCAACAGTCTGTTTCTCAACACCTTTTCCTTTGTATACATTTTATCTCAAAATTTCGGAAGAGTATTCCGACTTAGTGATGTCTTCGATGATTGGGGCATCACTGTCAAGTGATACCTTTTCATCAGAAGACGAGACTCTACATTTGCAATAACATTTTCAGATTCAGACTCGGTTAAAGAAGCTGGATGCACTTCCAGATTAGGGTCAATTTGTGGCCTTGGAACATAGCTTGGAGGAGGTGGTACTGCATGAAATCCCAAGCCAGTAGTATCATTCGATGACCTTTGCACAACAACAAAGTAATCGACAACATACTTAGAATTCTGATAATTCTTTAGCTTGCTTTTGTGCATTTCTGTCTCTGCTCTAGCTGCTGACAATTCTACTTTAAACTTTTGTACTGACTCGATATGCACAGAAGCTGCATGATTATTTTGCAAAAATTTAATTTTTAATTCCTCATTTTCTTTACCCAAATCTACGATCTTTTTATCAAAATCTTTTTCTCTTGAACCTAACTTTTTGTTAGCTTCAGTGCACTCGATCAGTTCAGCAGTCAGTTGAGCATTTAATTCCTTCAACTTTTCAATTACCTCCAACAGTTTATTATTTACCTCCTCAACCTTTTCTTTTCCCTTGCTTTCTTCTTCAGCCATAGAAGCATTTAGCTGACAATTATCTTCAACTTTAGAATCTTTCACCATTGAAGCCATAAAAGCACCCATTCGATCATCATACTGTTTGCCCCAGTCGTATCCTTCATCTGCTTGACTGACTAGAGCTTTGGTTGATTCTACAGGCTTCTCCTTTTGCTTTTAATAAGCGTTTTTTGACTTGAATGGATTTAAGTTGCCTTGCTTCTTTGGATTCTTGCATTCTCGATCAAAATGACCCAATTCACCACAGCTGTAGCATTATGTGGCTTTTGAATTGAATCCAAAGTTTGTGTTACGATCAAAAGTGAACTTCTTTCCTGTTTTCTTCTCATACTTTTTTGTTCTTCTGATTGCACTAGCCAAAGCCCACTGTGTGTCAATAAGTTCCATTTCATCATCATCTATCTACTCGTAATCTTAAAAGTAAGATTAGAATTTCCTATCCTTCCAGCTATCTGTTCATCATACTCACTGACCACACATGAAAGTACTGACATGTGATCTCTGACAGCCTCCAAAGTCACTTTTCCTAGATTTGTAGTATTTAATGAGATTGGAGTGGCAGATAAAGAATCAGACTTCTTCTCATTCCCAGAATAAGATGAACTTGGATTGGTGTAACTAGTAGATGCAGATGGTAATGAAGTACTCTCAGTAGTACTTGAGACAAAAGCTGTCTGTATTTTTGCTGACTGGACACGAGGTGTGACAACTGAAGCACCATAAAGTGAAGGATCTTGTGTTACATTAACTCTTCTAGCTTTTCTCTTGTCCTTCATTTCATGTTCTTATAACTTTTGAATAAACTCAACAAGTGTCATTCCTGGAAGATTTTCTCTCAAAATCATTACCAATGAGTTCCACTTATCTGGCAAAGCATCTGCAAAACAATCTATCTTCTCTTCTTCTGAATACTCAATACCACATTTACGTACTTCTGTCAACAAATGTTGATGTCTAGTAATCAAAGCATCAAGATTCTCATTGCCAATGTAGTTAAAGTTTTCAAATTCTTTTCTCAAATCAGTTGCCTTCATCTACTTGATTTTAGTATTTCCCTCCACTCTAGCCTTCAATGCATTCCATAATCCATATGATGACTTGTGTTCATCAAACTGATGAAGAATTTGATTAGGAATAGCTTGGCTTAACATCCAATATGCTTTCTTCTCGTAATCATATTTCTTTCGTTGTTCAACATCCAGTTGATGAAGAGACTGATAAAGATCCGTTCTAACCACCTTTGGTCGTTCATATGGTAATAAAATTATCTCCCAAAGGTTTGTATCAGTACCATTGAGATGTGTCTAAAACCGACCTTTCCAGTTCTCATAATCAGAAAAATCAAGAAGTTTTGGTACTTTGTTTGTGCTCCCAGACTCAGTTTCACTAATCAATATACTTTGAATCTTTAAATTCTAATTCGTAACTGCTGCAAGCATATCAGCCGTGTTACAAAATTAATCAGCGAACCTTTTACACTTTTTCAAAACTCACGAACCTAATTATCTCATGAACATTTGATCACCAAATAATCCTTCACGAACCTTTGATCACACGAACCTTCTTGAAAACCTTTCTGTCCAACGAACCTCTTCAAAACCTTTTGACTAACGAACTTTCAGCCTAAATAGGGTCGTCCCACGAACCTTAACGGACCTTAGGGTTCGTCTGTGAATCAGCTCGGTTCGTCTCACGAACCTGTAGTTTTGTCTTGAAAATTTTAGTGGGAAAATCTTCA
The DNA here is from genome assembly GCA_009363875.1 of Mikania micrantha. Lineage (NCBI taxonomy): Eukaryota > Viridiplantae > Streptophyta > Magnoliopsida > Asterales > Asteraceae > Mikania > Mikania micrantha. Next base: position 2,671,316 of record CM018689.1, read on the forward strand.
AAATTTGGAGGGAAAACCTTCAAAACTTCAAACCTTCTTGTGTACTGTTTTGATGAAAAATATCAGATTTTAACTAGCAAAATGTCAACAGATGATGATGAAATATCAAAAAAACATTCACATACTGAAAATCAAAGTCCAGCCATTTCCAGAATAATCAAGAATGATTGTTAGTGTTCAAAAACATGTATAGAACTCCTCCAAAAGCTCTGATAGCACTGTTGAATGCTCCGGATCTGTAACTTGAATTCCATTAACAGTTTTATATATGCAGAATCTAGATAACACCTATATGAATCAAAGACAACACAATCATTCTTGTAAATATCCTTCTGATTGACAATGAAAACAATTACAACATGCACACAACAAAGAACACACAGTTCTGTCACACACACTAATCTGAGAATTACAACATCTGTTAAGACTTAGTACAAAATCAGCAAAGCTACAAATATATACAAACACCAAACGAAACTACACAAACCTATAGGCTTGCCAGGAGAACTAATAGGTTCGCTAGACGAACCTTTACAATACACATACCATAGGTTCGTTTGAACTAACACATATGCATAGGTTCGTGGGCCAGACGAACCTATCACAAACCTATCCCAAACCTTTTCTAACTTAACCAAAACAAACTTGAAAGCAACCTATTACACTATGTACCAACAATAACTCTAATGCAGGAATGTTAGGAGCTGAATGTTCACGGGCGGCATCGAAGAGAAGGAAGGGCCAGTTCCACGTCCCAAGAGAGAACCAGACTCCGAGTCCGAGTTCAAAGGAATGAGCGAACCATCATGTATTCGGATGCTGAGACGGTGCCAACTACAATGACTCGAAGGATTCGTGAGCATACTTTACTTAGTATTGAGCTTGGCACATTTCAGAGCGATCGAATTTACAGGTTTGTTTCCCTAGAGTTATTGAACCATAGGAATATTAACTGGGAGTTGTTGAGTCAGTTGGGACAAAGAGATAGGATAGAGATGCTCCTAGGGCAAAAGTGAATGACTGCTTTAGCATGTGATTGGCTTCAATATAAGGAGTTAGCCTTAGAGTTCCATTCCACTTTCACATACGATGATTCCGAGTTTGATGATGAGGATATGGTGTCATTTGCTCTAGGGAGGCGGGTGTATGAGATGTCCATCCCACAGTTTGCTTTGGCGACCGGGTTTTATACTAAGGATGAGGTGATGTCACCTAGGTTTTCTTCTTGTCTTAGAGATGCTTCCAAGAAGAATAGGGACTTTTGTTTGACTGAGGTTGATTTGAGTGAGTTTTAGGGCACTATTGCTTATTCACCATTCTCTAGCAGCATGGTGGAGTCTGAGATTAGGGACCCAGTTCTGAGATACATTCACAGGGTCTTGGCATGTGCGATGGTTGGTAGGTACTCAGGTGAGGAGAAGGTAAACTGGATAGATTTGTTCTGTTTGTACTGTATGGTGAGGGGGAGAGAAGCCAACATAGTCTGTGTGTTGGTTAAGTCATTTGCTCGAGGTAGAAGGGGAGGAGCTAGGGAGAGGTTAGATATGGGGCCTTATATCTATACGATTGTAGACTTTTTGGGAGTGTTTGATAGATATAAGCGTGATTTGATGACTGTGGGGCCAGTAACCACACCGATTGATTTGAGGGACCTGCTCAGGGCAGTAATTGTAGAGAGAGATGACCCACCGAGATGGGCTGGTTTTGTGGTGGGACCACAGGTGATACCACCGCACGGGTCTGCGGCGGCGGATGTTATGAGAGGTTCGATCCTGGCACACCATCATAGACCCGTTTTAGGGCGGGATATGCCACCACGACAGTGCCCATTTCGGGAGCCCATTCCCGACCCCTTACCTTGGAGTCTCTTTGTGACAGGATGGACAATTATCTTGATCAGCACAGAGAGTGGCATATGACAGGACAGAGGAGGCAGGAGGATGCGATGAGATACCTGATGACATCATTGCACATAGACATCCCTGAGTTCTATAGAGCACCTGATCACCCGAATGAGACAGAAGAAGGAGATGTTGATGATTAGTGTAGGGATGCAGTTGGTTTCTTTCATTTTGGTTATGTTTTGTCATGCTAATCTGTACTTAGTGATACTTTGAACTTGGTTGTTTTGGGGGAGTAGGGTTGGTTGTTGGTTGAACTTGATTATGGATATTATCATATTTTGGATATTGTGATGCTTGGTTAGCTTTGTTCTTGTGTAGGTCATATTTTGTGTTTGTGGCATGTTGGAGCTTATCTGGCTTGAGCATTCTTGGAAAGACTGGCACTTGACAGTCTTGTTTTATAACCAACTAAGTCTTTTCTAGTTTTCTTTTTCCATTTTTAGTTTTTGCTGTTTTCATATCTCTACATTGAGGACAATGTAAATATTAAGAGTGGGGAAGAGAGACTGCGTTTTTAGTTTTAGTTTTTAAATTTAAGTTGTTCGTTTGAGTCATTTTTTTCCAATTTTTGTATATAAGCTTAGAAATTATTTTTCGCCCTTGTTAAGATAGTTGCAATTTTTAAGTGGGAAATGATAGAAAAGTCAAGTTTTATGTTATGAATCATTTTAAAATGATTTGATCTAGATCTATGCTTTGGTTATGGGATTTGTGGGTAGGCTTAACTGATTTATCTGTTCCTTAGGATTGGTATAACATTACTTAAATGCATGATTGTTGTGGGAAACATCTTGGGGAATTTGGAATCAATGAAATTGTTTTCTTGTTATTAAAGGAACCTTTACATAGTAACAAACTAATGTTTTTAAAATCTGATTTTTATTGGCATGTAAGTACTCTTTTTATGAGAATAAATTCAAGTCTTATGGCGCCTCCATTCCACCAAATCAGTTGAGCTAGGAATAAAAGAGAGAAAATGAGCTGAAACTTATGTGTCACACGCTGGGTTACAGCCTGGTTAAAACACTACTAAGTTAGGTTCAATGAAAGAAAAAGAAAATAAATAAATAAATAAAAGAAAAATGCTCATACTTTCATCCTCTTCCATTTTAAAAATCCGATTTTAGCAATTTTTAATTTGTTTATATGTGAGGGTAGGAAAAACCTTTTCCATGAAAGCTTGAATTCGGGATTGATTTGGTTTTAGATTTCCTAAGTGTGGGTCTCATAGCATGAATGCTAGAACATGAACACAAAGAATCATGATTAAGGAACTAAATAATCAGTGTATGGGTTTAGAAGGACAAGTATACTTACAATCTTTTCCAAGGCAGTTGATTTTGATTTAATAAGCTTAATTGATTAGAGATCTTAATGCTTGGCTGTGATTCCAATTTTTGCATAAGTCATTTTCAGGGAAGAAAAAGAGATAAGTGTGGGGATGTGATGTGTTGCAAAACACATCAGTTTATTTGGTTGTTTTCGGTAGTTTTTGTACATATTTATTTAGTTTTGTAATTGTTTTTAGCTGGTGCTTCACAATTATGTAAATGTGTTCTTGCAGGTCACAAACATACACATTTGACACAAGAATGCAAAGAAACGAGCTCCCGGTAGGGCAAGGACGGGTCTGGAAATAGAGAGAACAACAAAACATGAATTTTATGCCCTTCGCGCTACACGAGGATCAAGCAAAACCCTGTCGTGCTATGCGACATGTGGAAATTACTAGAATACCCCTCATTTAGTCATTGGGTTGACCCGACTAATTTGTCGGTTTCCGAAACCCTTCGCGCTACGCTAAGGGAGTTGCTGGGGCCGTCGCGGTACGCAACGTGAAGAGAAATTCAGAAAAATTGTTTTTGATTGATTAAAACGGCTGGTGGGTGGATTCGAGGGTTACACACGATCTGGGACGAGCAAAGGAGGCGACCAAGAAGGCTTGGAAGACAAGGAAGGCAAGAATCATCAATTGGATGCCCTAGGATTGATTATCAAAGGGTGTACAAAGATCGGTTTCAATTTCTTTCTTGTTTTGTTCATTGAATGATGTTTTGTATTAGGTTTTTGTTTAGATCTTTTAGTATGTTTGGAATGATTGTGGGCTAAACCATTGGAACTACCTAGGGTTTGATGATTATGCATGTTTGACATTTGTTTTGATTGATTGTGGATCACATGTTTGTGATTTTTCAATGACATAACGATTTGGTTTTGAATCTTGGATGTGTATGAATGTTTAGATATGTTTATGGTGTGATCAACTATTCCTCATGTGCTTTGATGAATGTCTTTCATAACATAGGTACATGTTAGATCAATTACTTTGTGTTTTTTATTAGTAAATGGATTGCTAGACGTAGTAGTTCATAGGAATGATGATTATGTTTTAAATACTCTAAATGTTTAACCGATCTCAAAAGCCGTGAGGTGAGAGGTTGTTGGTTTGTCTTGGATGTTTGATTTCTAGTTGTAATCTTTGTGAGAAGATTATTTCTAGTTAATTAGACATTTCTTTGTCTACCGAATCCAAGTTGAGATTCCTTGTTATCCCTTGCACATTTGTGTGTTTGAGACTTTCTTTTTCATGTGGTGGATTGTCTTTAGGATATGTCATTGATGGGTTGGGTAACTTGTGAAAGAAACTCATAAAACCGGTAGGTTAACAACTTGTAGGCATTTTAGTTGACATATTTGAGAAAGGTTGAAGATACTCTAGGTTGTTTATAAGTTAGTATTTCAAGATCTCAGTTTCACAATAGTCCCATAATTAATCTAAAAAATGTTAAGCATGTATAGGTTCACTTCTAGGTAGTAACTTCATCATTGTCACTTCTTGGTTCACTTTTGCTATTTAGTCTTAATTCGGTTTTAGGTAATTTATTTCTTTTAGTTTAAATTTAATTATTCATCAAAACCTCCCTTTCAAATAATATTTTTAATTAAATAAAGTTGTATAGATAAGTCATAGAGTCTAGTTAGTACTTTATGTACAAGTCTGTGTGTTCGATATCCGGACTTGTTTTTCTTTAATATTTTCGATATGTCCATTTGCTTGTTGTTAGTTTAGTTTTAGAGAGTGTAGAGTATTACTTAGTGCTTAGGTTAGTTTTGATTTTGTTAATTTTAATTGAACTATTTTGTGCACATTATATATATATATAGAGTAAGTAGTTTGTCTTTAGATTATAAATCATCATTCCATAAAAATAAAATGATTCAATATGTCGTTTTCCATACATATCTTCCTATTAAAAAACTTTCATTTTTAATAAGTTTTTCAAACTTTCTTTTATAAATTTTTTTTAACAAATATATTCTTTTTTGTATAGTAGGTTTTAAAATACTACAGTTTTTGAAAGATGAGTCGTTTTAGGAAATTTTCATGTTTTATAAATATTTCAAATTTTATAACCATTTGGTTTTAAAAAAAAATTATGTATTTTTAATAAAAAGATACCTTTCTTATCTAAAAGTTTATAAATAAAATAATTGGTGTTTAATTTTATTATAGTTGATATGACCTTGATAGTAAGAGAAAAATTGTTTTATTTTTATTTATTAATATAAAGATTAAATTTATTATAATAAATAAAAATATTTAATACTCATGATAGTGTCTCACATGAGTATAACCCATCAATGAGGCATTGCATCAATGGTACCTTATGATTCTTTCAAATGTTATTCTTGGGTTCAAAACTCTCCCGTATCGAAATAGGGGTCTGAGAGGGTTCAGGGGTTTTCCCAGTGGGGTTTCCTCCTAGAGTGGTTGTGGTGGCTCATGGGAGGTTCAGGTAATTAGACTTTGCTAACATGTCCTGAAAACAGTGGGCTCACACGATTGAGACATTCGCCGTTCAAAAAAAAAAACATGAGTATAACCCTCACAAAAATGGAAAATTTTGTATAAGTAAGCTTGTCATGGGCTAGTCACTTTATTTTTACATTTTTTTTCATTCACACTGGGATGCTACATGCCTTGGAAAATGAGATTTTACAAGAAACACAAATAAAAAAAAAAAGGTTCAAATTAATTCGCTCTCCAACCGACAACCAACTAATTCATGACCTAAATTCATATAACCGGACCAACTCTATGCCTGGTTTGACCCGATTGTTCCTAAAAACAATAGGGGTGTGTTTGGTATTAAGGAATTGAATAGACCGAGGAATGTAATAGAATGGAATGAGGAATAGAATGAACAAAGGAAAGAAATGTATCATTACCAATCCATTGTCATGTTTGGTTACTAATGATAATGAAATGATTCGTTACTTCATGTTGTTTGCTATAGATGAGAAGATAAAGGAATGAGGTACAATTTATGGCTCGAGTACTTGAGTCATGGTTCTAATCATTGTTCATGGGTCGGATCATGTGCCATGAGTCAAGTCAGCTCATGGTTCGATCATGGGTTGTATAATGGGGCAGTTCATAGATCGGTTCATGGTTTGGTGTGTGGATCGGGTCATGGTTTGGTCCATACGACGGATCATAGTTTAGATCATCGTTTGGGTCATGGGTCGGGCCATTGTTTGAGTGTGGGTCGAGTGATTATTTGAGTCATGGATCGGGTCATGGCTCATGTCATGGTCAAGTCATCGCCCGAGTCATGGTTTGGGTCATGGGTTTGGTTATGAGTCGGGTCATAATTCGAATCATGGTTCGCATCATGGTTCAACTCATGGTTCAGGTCTAAGATCAGGTCAAGGATCGAGTCATGGTTTTGATCATGGATCGGGACATGGTTTTGGACATAGGTTGGGTTATTGGTCAGATCATGCTTTCAAGAAAATGAATGAAAAAAAAACACTCATACTGCAAAGAATAAAAATCATTAAAGATAAATGAATCACATTCCTTATTAAATAGTATATTTTATTCATATATGGTAACCAAACATTTTTATTTTCATTGTAACTTAATGACTCATTATATTATGTCATTCATTTATACATACCAAAAACTACCTAATTCTTATTCATAAACAAATATTTTTAATGTGAAAATTAGGAAAAATACTAATTTGTTATAACAAATGGCATGTGAGTGACTTTGACCCCTAATTCTTGCATAATTAACGTCACATATCTAACGCTGATTTGTTGTTCAAAAAAATCCAACGCTGATTTGGTGGGTGGGATGGATATGATGATTATTAATATAATATGTTCGTGATTTGCGGCAGTTGACCTCCGACAAATATTTTTAAGGGCTCCTTATTTTAATGAATCACGTTTTATCTTGAACAACTTAGTTTTTATTTCTCATTTATTTCTCATATTTAATACATCCCATTTTAAAAAAGAAAAGTTTTTTTTTGATATATTGAAAATATATTTATATTAAAAAACAAAATTATTATCAAATATTAAAATTTTTAAAAATAGTTTTTTAAAATAAAATGTTTAAACGAAAAAACTTTAAAAAAATTAGACTTTAAAAAATAATATTATTATTTTATTATTTAAAGTAACAAATTATACAAAATTTTAATTATATTTGATATTAAAAAAATTGTTTTATATTATCTAAATTTTCACAAGTGATGATTTATTATTATTATTTTTTATTTAACACGTGTAATACATGATATAATAACCTAATAACTGTAAGGACCTTTAAGGCTGATGCGCACCAAAGCATCTCTGGATTAAGTCTTCAACTTTCGGAAGATATACACTCATTGAAAGATAAGAATTAACCTTCGGAAGAACCATTGCTTCCGAAGGATAATTCTCTTCCACTGAAAGCTTCCGGTTCCCTATTCAGAGCTTAAAGGTTAAAATCGATCAGTGCTTTCGATCGATTATCAGTGCTTCCGATCATCAGTGGTTCCCAAGACAAAGATTCTCGATACTTATAAAAATAATCAGAACTGTTTTTCCACATTCAGAATAACAAAGAAGACATTCCGATGTTAGTCAGCAACAAAGAAGATTTTTCAGACTACAAATATACTAAATAGTTAATGCATTTTGCTGTTTAGGTATTTATTGTAAAAGTCAATGAAGTCTTTTGTATTAATTGTAATTAATATGGCTTGGCCTGTCAAGACCATAACAGATACTAGATTTAGCATACGTTTGTTTCTAGTGTTTTGTCCAGCCGTGCATCCCTATGAGGATACAGCTGTAGGTCTTAGCATAAATACGTTCACTTGTTAATTAGGAAATCACGAGTGAGTGCTTGAGCTAAGTGTTGTAAACTTAACAGTTGAATGCAATATACTTTGACTTTGAATTTACAATTGTTTTCAGTATTTTGTTTCAAAATGTTTTACAAATCTAGTTGATAGATATTCCGCATCTATCAACTTTGTACAAGATAACTTGTGTAAGTGTTGTGTAGATTACATAACCCGATCTAACAAGTGGTATCAGAGATTTGGCTCTCTAACTTAAGTAACTAACCATTCTTAAGTTAACAGTTGTTTATCTTCTACAACTCTTTGTTTTTCAAGCTACCTCTAAGTGAAAATGTCAACTGTCAGTAAGCATGACACTGAGAATGGTACTCTCAACAAACCTCCCATGTTAACCCCAGATGATTATGATAAATGGAAGGTCAGGATGGAGGGTTTCATCAGGAACCAGGACTTCAAACTTTGAAAGACAGTTCTTGAGGGACCATTCATTCCAACCATTGCTGCTGCAGGTAATGGTGGAGCACCCGTGCCAAAATATCCATCTGTATACTTAGATGCAGATTACAAACAGATGGAGGTGAATTCTAAGGCACTATGGCTGATCCAGATGGCGATCCCAAACTCCATCATACAAGCATTCAAGAAATGCAAGTCTGCAAAGGAGCTGTGGAACTCTTTGCAGCAGATGTATGAGGGGTCAGAAGATGTCAAGGAAAACAAGAAGGACATGCTGAAGCAGAAGTTTGAGAACTTCTGCCAAGAGAACAACGAGAAGATGGCTTCTCAGTATTTGAGGTATGTCCAATTAGTTGATGATTTGGTTGCTGCAGGAGTAAGAATGGAGAACCAAGATGTTATAAGAAAGTTTCTTAGATTACTTCCACAAGCACTAAATAATATCCTCCAAGTCTGAGTCTGAATCCTCGTGTCTCCATCTCCTCCCAGTTGGTGCAACGTAATCAAGGTTGAGGAGATGACCAAACATACCACGAGTGGGAGGCTTCCTTTCCTTTCCTATGTATGCAAGAACTCTGTTAAGAGTGGTGTCTTTCATGTGCTCCAATCTGAGAATATCTGCATTGTGCTTAGGTAGATTAGGCACTTGTGCATCAAAGATCATCTGGAGAAACCTCGGATACATCAAAAACTTCTTGTCTCCTTTGAGGTATACATTCTCCTTCATATGAGTGAAGACCATCTCCTAGAAGTTGAACAGGATGTTCAACACTAAGGCCACAAAGGCTTCCAGGACTGTCTCTCGAAGGTCATCAAAACCACCACGCCTTGAGCCCAAACAGTGAATGAGAACATGGCACAAATACTTGAACCGTGGGCATAAGAAGGCCTTGTTTAGCACTCCGGCCTCTAAGTCTCCATCATACTTGCATCGCATGAAACATCCTCGAACAAGATATCTATCAAGAAGAAAAGGATGATCTGAAGAGTCCTGAAATCCACAGACCCGTCTGAGATGTTCAGCAGATACTACAACATCCTGTCCCCAGACCTTTCCTCTGATAACAGGAGGCTCTACCTCACAGTCAATATCAGCAGAGCTCTAGAAGTCTCTCTGATGCGATAAATATGGAACATGAATAGTAGAGATAGTTGGGAATATCCTGGACCGTCTCAAGAAAGTGATGATCTCTGTAAAATGTCTGGCTTTCACCATGGTAAGATCAAGATGAGCACAAATGTTGTTCTTGGGAACAGCCTTGTATCCTACCATACTGAAACACAGAAAAATAACAACATGCCAGTTTAGTTTAGTAGACAATTGAATCAAACTCAAAATTTTGACCAAGTGTTCAAGTGGTGTGAATGAAGCACTGTCACACGAATGAGATCCAGCGAATGAGAATGGTGGCCGAATGAATGGTGTCATCCAAATGACACACTAATGAAGTCATTCAGTTGAACCCACTCATTCGCATGACCATATGGTCTGAATGACCTCATTCGGTCGAACCAACTCATTCAGATGAACCTGTGGTGCGAATGAGTCTCATTCGGGCAACCGATGGACTTCGAACACCCAATCATCCAAAAACTCAAATCAGGACCTAAAAATGGTAACAATCAACACAGAGAGGTCCGACTATGGTTATACAACTGATTTGAGCTGTTTTAGGGTTCAATTTGACTGGTTATTTGAGTGTAACAGTTACGAGCCCTAAAAACCCTAGAATTCAAACATTTTGGGTTCAATATTTGGTCAAACTTTGATGAAATCGCTTCCAGCAATACCTGTGATGATCACAATAACAACGATGATGAGAAAATGGTAGTTTTGTGGTGAAAATCAAAGAAACTGATTAAGTGCGTGTTTTGGGTGAAAGATAACACACAGTGAGTCCGAATGAACAAATGAGGTGAATGAGCTCATTCGGCCGAAGAGCGTCCATTAAATAGGAGGAATCATTTGGCCACAAGAACCGAGTGACCCTATTCGCATGAAGGAATCAAGCGAATGACTCATTCGCATGAATGAGTTCATTCGCTTGTATGAGCCATACTCACACTCATTCGGGCGAAACAAATCAGCACCCCAAAAACAAACTCAATTTCAAATTTTTACATTTTGACCATAAAAAAGAACATTGTTATAAAGTTCAGTCTGGTTTTGGTGATAGGCAAAGATGAGATTAATTATCTAAACCAACAAATGATCATTTAAAACAATTTCAAATGAAATTTTTTTGTATTTTCTGATAATCAAACAATTGTACAAACTGAAACTGAAATAAACAAAATGCACATATTTTTGTGAGTAGCCTTTCAAGAAAATGACACATACACCAGATCATGTCAAATCAACATTCAAGAATGTTTATACTTCTGACACATTTGATTTATGACATGATTACGTAAATATCTGTCCACTTTAAACCTGACAGTACTTTGCTTCTAAACTAATCAATGATCACTCATGTTTTCCGACTGAGTTACCCATTATAGTCAACCAATCTAGATCAAAACCAGTTTATAACTCATCTCTGCATAACTTAGTACCTAGCATCACAAGTTCTATAAGGTTCCAATTTATTTTCTTTTTGTATTTTTTCTTTTTGATTTGTTTCTCAAGTTCAACACATTCTCATGGACAGCTTCAGCTAGGTCTTTACAAAGCAATATGGCACGTATACAGAACTATGTTGACAAGATCAACTTGGTCTATCCAAATGGATGGCTTCAACTAGGCTGCAACCCAGTAATATGGAACATGTATAGAATCGAACTTATTTTATTTTTGTGTTTTTCTTAGCTTATCATATCTGAATGGACGGTTTCAGCTAGGCTGCAACCCAGCAATATGGCACGTGTACAGAATCAGATTTACTTTTTATATTCTTGTGATTCAATCATTCTCATCTGAATGGACGGCTTCAGCTAGGTCTTTACAAAGCAATATGGCACGTGTACACACTTGAATTCATGAATCATTGGAAACCTCATAAGATCTTATGATAACAAGTGTATGCCTGATTTGAGTCAAAAATTGTTTATCCCGTAACTAGTTTTCTAAATTGGGTCCCACAAATCAGATTTTCTAAGCAATCACCAACAGTCTATTAACTTTGTAAAGTCGGCCTATCAGTACAGATCATAATTCTCATGTTTTATCAGTTTATGCATTCAATCTTGCATTTAAAACATGACATGTTAACACATTACTTTCTCTAATAAGACTTTCTCATATTTACAATTTTCAAATGTTTTTGGTTTTTTTTAATTAAACTACCTTTTCTCCCCCTAAAAACCTAAAACTGAAAATCTTTTTGAGTTTTTGAATAAGTGAAGGAAAAATAACACAAATACTAAAACTAAAAATCAAACAAAAAGAAACTAACTAATATAATAATGATCATTTGTTTGATTCAGATGAAGGAATGACTTCATCTTTTTGAAAAACACCATTAGCTGATAACAGATATAAAAATCTAGGTTTGTCAAATGCTTTAGTGTAAAGATCAGCTTTTTGGTTATCGGTGTGAATCTTAACAACATCTATTAATTTCTTTTCAAAACAATCACGTATGAAGTGATATTTAATGTTGATGTGTTTTGTTTTAGAGTGCTGGACAGGATTTTTAGTGACAACTATGGCAGCAGTGTTATCAACAAATATAGGAGTGTTAGATAACTGTAACCCATAGTCCCTGAGTTGTTGCTGAATCCAGATGATTTGAGAGCAACAAGTAGCAGCTGCAATGTATTCTACTTCACATGATGAAGTACACACCGGCGTCTACTTCTTGCACTGCCAGGTAGCTAAGCGTTTCCCAAAGAACTGACACCCCGCAAATGTTGACTTGAAGTCTCTTTTGCATCCATCATAATCTGAATCACTGTAAGCAGTTAGGTCAAAATTATCATCATTAGGGTACCATAATCCCAGATCCGAAGTATCCTTCAGATAACGCAAAATCCTCTTCACAGTAATAAGATGAGAAACTCTTGGCTTTGACTGATAACGAGCACATAGACAAGTAGCAAACATGAAGTCTGGACGAGAAGCTATGAGATACATAAGAGATCCGATCATTCCTCGGTACAGAGTGTCATCAATTAACTCCCCCTTTTCTTTTGGAGTAATCCCGTGATTAACAGCCAGTGGGGTACCAGCAGGTTTCGCCTCCAACATACTGAACCGGCTCAGAATGTCACAAACATATTTGGTCTGATGAATGAAAATTCCTGCCTTAGCCTGATCCACCTGCTATCCCAAGAAAAATTTCATCTCTCCCATGGAACTTATCTCAAACTTATCTTTCATAACATTCTCAAAATTCTTGCACAAAACATCATTTGTGGATCCAAAGATGATATCATCCACATAAACTTGTACCAAGAGTAATTCCCCATCCATCTCTCTAATGAATAGTGTGCAGTCAATGATACCTCTTCTGAACCCGTTGTTCAGAAGGGGAGTAGACAGTGTCTCGTACCACAGTCGCGGAGCTTGGTGCAATCCATACAAGACCTTTTCTAGCTTGTAGACTTGATCACGATGCAATGGATCTTCAAACCCGGGAGGTTGATTGACATACACCACTTCATTAATCACACCATGAAGAAATGTACTTTTAACATCCATCTGATAAACCTTGAACTTTTTGAAGGATGCATAAGCTAGAAAGATTCGGATTGCTTCAAGACGAGCAACCGGTACCAAAACTTCATTATAGTCAATCCCTTCAATAACCTTGGACCACCAGACGTGCTTTGTTGCGAACCACAATGCCACAATCATCTCGTTTGCAGCGCAAAACCCATCTTGTGCCAATAACTTTTGCACCCTTGGGTCTATCAACTAGCTGCCAAACACTAAGTTTCATAAACTGCAGCAATTCCTCTTGCATGGCATCTACCCAAGATTCTTCTTTCAAAGCTTTTGTGATGGTTCTTGGTTCAACTTGGGATATAAAACATGAATGGGCACAAAAGCTTACATCTGCAAGATCAAGAATTTTAGCAAGACCACCTGAAGAATTTTAGCAGGAACCTCAACATGTGGATCAAGATTGTTTATATTGAGATCCTCAAGAACATGTACAATATTATCAACATCTGGTTCCGGAACATCTGGATGAGAATGATTGTCATCTGAGTCTGAACTGTCATCATTTGCCTGTACTGGAGCTTGAACTGAAGAAGGTTGCACAAGTTCATCAGGTGCATTTTGTGCATCATACATCATTTGAACAGCAATATCTTCATCAGAATACATGTTAGCATATTGAAAGAGTCAAATAGATCAGAATAGTTGAACATTCAGTCAGGACCCTTCCCAGGTGGAGGCATAGAATATTTCTGAACATCTACGTGGTACCACTCCTCCACATTTTGAGTTGATCTGTTGTAGACCCGCTTATTTGGAGTACTGTACCCGATAAAGTAGCCTTCTTCCACCTTTTCGTTGAACTTGCCTTGCTCATGTTTCTTAAGCATCGTGCATGGAGCACCAAATGGTTCAAGATACTTAAGATTTGGCTTTCTGTTATGGAGCAATTCAAAGCAAGTCTTCCCATGTCTCTTCACTATCAATACCCGGTTCAAATTATAGCAAGCATTAGCAACAGCTTCATTCAAGAATTGAACCGGTAGGGAAGAATCAGCAAGCATAGTCCGAGCAGCCTCAATTAATGTTCTGTTCTTTCGCTAAGCAACACCATTCATCTGTGGGACATATGGAGCACTGAACTGCTGAATAATACCATGTTCATTACAGAAAGTCTCCATATTGTGATTCTTGAATTCAGTCCCATTATCTGTTCTAAGCATGCAAACCTTGAGCTTATACAGTGATTCAAGCTTAGTGACAAGAACTTGAACACATTCAAACTTTTCATATTTCTCCTTCATAAGGAACACCCAAGAGTACCTGGAGTACTAATCAGTAATAACTAAACAGTATTGATCTCCAGAAATGCTCTTGCGGTTGGCAGGACCAAACAGATCCATATGGAGAAGCTCAAGTGGAACAGTAATTGAATGATACTTCTTAGGTTTGCGAGACAGCTTGGTTTGCTTTCCCTTCTTGCATGAAACACAGACATCAGACAGCTTGAAGTTCTTCAAACTCACTCCTTCAACCAGATTGTTGTGAACCAGATGATTCATCTTCCTTAAACTCAAATGACCCATCTTCTTATGCCAAAGAATAGAATCTTTCTCTGTAGCCTTGGACATAAAACATGAAGCTGTTGAAGATGTAGTTGAAGCTGTGGCCATGTTGAGTACATGCAGATCTTGCTTTCTAGGAGCATACATCAAAATCCAGTCTTTAGGAATTGTAATGCCTTGCTTGAGAATGTAACAGCTGGAGTCATCAAACAGAACTTTGTACTTCTTGTCACAAATCTGTGAGACTGAAAGTAGATTGTTTTCTAGCTGATTCACACATTTGACCTTGTCAAATGAAATTTTGCCATTTGAAAGAATACCCTCTCCAGTAATAAACCCGCCTTTGTCACCAGCAAAAGCCACTTATCCTCCTTTAATAGAATGAACATCGGAAAGAAGAGATATGTCTCCAGTCATGTGCCTTGATACCCCACTATCAACAATCCAAGTGCTGTTAAGAGCAGCATTTGGGGCAACCTGCACATACACAAATTATTAGTTGAATTTGGGAACCCAAGCCTTTACAGTCTTGGGTTGACCCAAAGGGTCCAGGATTTTCTTCTCAATCCATTGTCCATCTAAGTTTGATTTATCAGGAGGTTTTGAAACAGGAGTTTCAGAGGACTTAGCCATCCAAACAGTGTTTTTGCTGAAAGATTTCTTTAAATACACTGATGATGGCTTGGATTGTTTCTTAAAAACAATTTTGGGTGTATCAAGATCAACCATAACCCATTTACCCTTATCTTGAGGTTTGATGGGTGAAAGATGTTTGGGTTTAACTTGAGATGAGGGACAAGCAGATTTGACCTTTTTGACAAAATTCTGATTTTGTTTTTGATGTGGTGCAGCATGTGGTCTAATCAATTGAGGACAAAATCTTGCACAATATCCATGTGCACCACACTCAAAACAAGCTATTTTATCTTGATGATAAAACTATTTGGGTTTAATAAAAGACTTTTTGTTTTGATGAAAAGCATTTGTTTTTGTCTTGTACTGCTTAAGTCCCAAACCCTTTGTCCCATTGAAAATAGGGTTGTCAGCCTTGTTGGACTCACTTGCTTCACCATCCTATGAAGACTTCACAAAGCATATAGCTTTGGATAACTTTGAAGACATGTTTGTCTTATATGAGTGGGTCAACCTTTGTGACACTAGATGTCTGATTCTTAACACAAGACACTTGAGGAGAAACATCAGACTCATCCTCAGAATCAGAGACCCAATCTTCAACCACTCCCTCCACAAAAGATTCCTCAGACAATGAGGAACCCTCATTAGAAATAATCCCAATAGGATCAATAACTAATGGACTTTTCACTTGAAAGTCTTTAATTTCTTTGTCATTTAGTGAATTGACAAAGCAATTTAAGACTGGTGGGGGGCAATGATTGTATTATGTTTCTTTTCTCTTACCCTTATGATCAGTCCCTTTACTAATCATATGCTCAATGATGTATGAGGAGCTTTCGTAGCTCTTGAGCTTCTGACTTAAAGTTTCATAGTCATATTCGACTATGGCTAATTTCTTCTTTATCTCATTGATGGTATTGAGATAAGAAGTAATAGCATCTTGCTTATTCAGCACAGCGATCTCAGCCTCATGCAATTGTCTATTTAATAGCTCAATTTCAGCTTGAAAATCTTTTTCATTTGATTTTAAAATTTTGTTTGCTTCAATGCACTGGTTGAGATCGCTAATCAAGTCAGCATTGTGTTGCTGATAAACCAAAACTTACTTTCAAGGTCAACACATTTAAAACAACCAGAATGAGATGAGGAACAATCATTATATACCTGATCTGACTGAGATGAAGCAGAAGTATTCACCATCAAAGCAAACTGTGTAGCAGATTGTTCTTCAGATTCAACATCTGATTCTTTTTGAGTTTCTGAATCTGAAGTGCTTTCTGATTCTGATCCTAAAGATTCATCCAGACTTGTCTTTGTTTCTTCTGAATAATCTTCATCACTGGATCCAGCAGCTTCTTTGATCTCTGCAACACAGGCTTTATCTGCTCCTCCTTTTTCAGAATTGAATCTAAAATCCCAGTTTTCTCCCTCATCATTCTGAACCATGAGTGCCTTGTTTGCATTTGATGAACTGGCTTGAGCAGGAGTGTCAATTGGTACTAATCTCCTCTCTGGATTGGCAGCTGATGATCTTTGGTTCTGAAAAGGATTGTGGGTACCCATCTTCTTAGGCTTGTTGCATTGTCTTGAAAAATGACCTTTATCCCCACAGTTATAGAAAGTAACAAATGACATATCAAATCCAAACTTGGAGTCTTTGTTCAGATTGATGTCTTTTCGAGTTCTCTTAACAAAATCTTTTGCTCTTCTAACTGCACTTGCAAGAGCCGACATAATGTCAATCCTTTCCATATCATCAGGGTCAATCTGAGAATAATCTTCATTTGTCAGATGTGGGTTACCAATCTGCCCAGCTAACAGCCCATCATAAGAACTCAAAGTGTAGACAACAAACCCATATGCTCCTTGGCAATCTCCACAGTCACTTTGTCAAAGTTGTCTGTCTTCAAATTTGTGACTGAATGACTATCTTCTTTCTGAGAGGTGGAAGTTGTGGATGACTGACTGAAGTGTGTCTGGCTTGAAACAGGAGCTTCTTTGGTCTGTGAGACAAAAGCTGTCTTCAATGGAGCATGAGAAGAAGCTCTTTCTACAGTAGGAGTAGAATAGTATAATGAAGGATCTTGAACTTGAGCAACTCTCTTTGCCTTCCACTTGTTCTCAATCTCTTGTTCCTTCAGCTTCTAAATAAAATCATTAATATCCATATTAGCAATCATCTCACTCTGTTTCAGAACCATCAGAAAGAATTCCCACTTGGGAGGTAAGGCATCAGCCATAGACTAGATCTTCTCTTGAGTAGTTGTCTTGACTTGATGATTGTAGAGCTCACTCAAGAGATGATAAAATCTAGCAATCAAGTCATCTAAAGATTCATTCCCCACACACATGAAGCTATTGAACTCTTTCTTCAAGGCTTTAGACTTGATGCTCTTCAATGCATCATTCCCCTCATACCTTTGCTGTAAAGCATCCCACAATGACTTGGAAGAAGTAAACTGTCTGAATTGATGAAAAATGTCTGTAGCAATAGACTGGGACAATATGGCATAAGCTTTCTTCTCAAAATCATACAACTTCCTCTGAGGCTTAGTCATCCGTGTGACAAACATAGGTGAACTAACTTCACTAAGTGGTCTCAAGTACCCACTCTCAATCATCATCCAAAGATTTGTGTCAAATCCATTGATATGAATCTCAAATCGATACTTCCAATGCAGATAATCATCTAAAGAAAGTAACTTTCAAGCTTTGTTTGAATTCCCCATCTCAGTCTCAGTAAGTAGCAGGTTCTGTATTCTATTGTTCTGATTAGCCATCAATGCAAGTTCTTCAATCTTGTCAATAATAATCTGATCCAACACTTAGAAACTTTTCAGAAACTGATTGCCGAATGAATTCCCTTTGGCCGAATGTCGGGGCCCGAATGAATGCGAATGAACTGGTTAGGCCGAATGACAATTCTGATGTGAATGAGAAGTCAACCGAATGACTTGTTGACCGAATGACTTCTTCTTATGCGAATGAGTATACAACCGAATGACTACTCAGCCGCATGAAGAGTTCTTCGCACTAACACTTGGACCAAATGAGACTTATTCGGTCGAATGACTGATTCGCATGATGGTTATTCGCATGATCGACTCATTCGCATAAACTGGGGTTTTCAACAACAAAATTTTGATATCTTTGGATTTTGATTGAATCTGACCACCAAATTTGGTATTGAACCTCAGGACTCTATCCCTAACCTTTTGTAATTCACTATGGATCAAAACAATCACAAAAACCCTCTGATTTTTAATGGAACAGTAACTTAGATCCCAAGAAACTTATTTCAAAAATCTCGAACCAACAATCTGCAATATGATGATTTAGACCAGAAATCGAGCAGAATCAAGAGCCAAAGCTCTGATACCACTTTGTAAGACCTAAGAAACCCTCGGAAACAACTCGGTCCCTTGAGATATCTGCTCGACAGGCCCTTGAATAGTGCGGAATCCTATTCAAGGGTTTTCCAATCGAAACCAACAGTCCCCGTGGCAATCCGACGATGTGGAGTCAACGTTTTGCTCGAAATCGAGCACCACGGGGTGAGAATCGAAGTTGGACAGGAAGGAGCGGCTCAAAACCCTAGGGATATGACAGAGGAGTGCTCAGGGGAGAGAGGAGGCTCATAAAAATTATAAAACATTCGGTTTGCAGCTATATATATAAGTTGTACTCATTCGGCCGAATGAGTAGTGTGAAACACTCATTCGGCGAATGACTCAGCCTAATGAGCTTAGTCGACCAAATGAGTCATGCGGATGACTCATTCGTTCGCCTAAGTCATTCACTAGGCGTTCATTCGTCCGAATGAAGTCATTCTTAGGTATCATTCGCACGAATGGGTCTATAACATAGTCAAAGTCAAAATCAAACATAGATAAACATAATAAACTCAATTAAACATATATGATCAATACACAAAGTCTATTTCATTAATAATATGAACTTTACATAATCCAAGACATACAAAATACTGAACTAGGGACATTCTATGCACTAACAAAAGATTTAGCTTCACCGACTGTAAAGCTCTTGGTACTCCAATGTCCAAAACAACATCTTTAGGTCCTGATCTTGAGGGGGAGGATGTTGATCAACACCAGTATAGAGCAATGATTGGCTCTTTGATGTATCTGACAGCAAGCATGCCTAATATAATGTTTGCAACCTGCTTGTGTGCAAGGTTTCAGGCCAATCCTAAAATCTCACATATGCTTGCTGTGAAAAGAATCTTCAGATATCTCAAAGGAGCACCAAGGGTAGGATTGTGGTATCCTAGGAATGCCGACTTTCAGTTTATGGCCTACACTGATAGTGATTATGGAGGTTGCAACATCAGCAAGAAGTCCACATCTGGAGGATACCAGTTCCTTGGATCCAGAATCGTGTCATGGAAATGTAAGAAGCAAACATGTGTCCCAACTTCTACTGCAGAAGCTGAATACATTGATGCCTCCAGTTGCTATGCACAAGTACTCTTGATTCAAAATCAAATGAAAGACTAAGTAGTAGAGTTGTCTAATACTCCCATCCATATTGACAATTCCAGTGCAATTTCCATAACCAATAATCCAGTCAAACATTCCAAGACCAAGCACATTGACATCAGATACCATTTCATCAGAGATTGTGCAGAAAAAAGCTAATTCATTTAGTCAAAGTTGATACAGAACACAACTTGGCTGATCTATTTACCAAGGCTTTTGATGAAAGAAGGTTCAGGTATTTAATCACAGCTATTGGTATGATCAATTTTGAGTAAATGAATTTATGTTAAGGTTTAAATGATCCTTCGGAAGATAAACTTAACTTATCTTCTGAGTAGTATTTACTCATCAGAAGAAATGTTAAGTCTTCCGACGTGTTATTTAATCCTTTATTCGGAAAAAGTCACACTTCTTAAGATATTTATTCTTATGAAAGTATTTATCTTCCGATATAAATCCTTTGCTTCCGAATACATTTTCTTCTGATCACTCATCAGAAGCTCATGTCTTTTGAAGCATACATCTCTTTGTTGCACAGAGTTATTATCTTCTGATACTAGGCGACAAATCTTTGGTGTTTTCTCGGAAGAATCTCTTTCATCTTCTGAGGTTCGTTGCGCTACACAGCTGTCACGGAAACCTTTTTCTTCTGTGTCTCCGGATCTCAAATATTTAATATGTCGTTATATTAAATGCTGACATCCGAAGGTATAAAAGGTCTCCAGCCCATTCAAATTCTCACTCCCTTCTTCAGCAATCGACAGTTTCTTTTGAACTAAACCCTAACCGTTCATCTCAAAAATGGCTCTCTTTGCATCCAAACCTGCACACAACCTGGTTGGCAAACTATCTGCTGATCACGATCCCGATTTTGCTCCGATCATCTCCTTTCTCCGTCGGAGTAGGTACTTTACTGCTTTAACCATTAACCCCGTGGTGTATGAGTCTCATCACCAGTAATTTTGGGGTTCATGTTCTGTTATTGATTCTCCAACGGGTAGACGTCTTTCTGCTACCATTGATGCTCATCCTATTTCCATTTCTGTGGAAACTATCTGCAGGCATCTTAATCTTAATGATGCTACAGGCAGTGCTTCTTTCACAAGGGATGAGGTAGCAATGACCTTTAGGTCAATGGGATACGAAGGTCCTCTTCATTCAACTACCTATTTGAAGGGAAGAGTGTCCTAAAATTACAAGTATCTCCTACATGTGTTTTTGCATTGTCTTTCAAATAAAACTGGTGGCTGGGATCAAATTCCGTCTGACTTGGCTTCGGCAATTCACGGACTGATTTCCAATCAACTGTTTAATTTTTCATCTTTTGTCTTTAATAACTTGGCGGACAATGTCTTATCCCCAAAGAAATTTTGTATGTATCCCAGATTTTTACAACAAATTCTTAATGGTGAGATTGCATCTTCGCTCTCACTGACTGGGAACATTTATAAAGTCCCTTCGGTAGTTGCGAAGGTTTTTGTACAACTGAAGAAGACGAGTGCACAGTTCTCTGGAACTTTCACTCCTCTCCTTCCATCCATGGAGCCACCTGCTCCTGAAGGTGACAGCTCTGTCCAACTAACAGCTGCTGAACCCACACCTTCCACTCACACAGCTCTTCCATTCAAGTCACCTACAAACGAAAAAGACACCCTAAACAGTTACCTACAACTTTTCTGGCTCCTTCTTCCGAACCCAAAAAGAAAAAGGCCAAGAAATCTGGCATGGGCCCAGTTCTGCCTAAGGTGCAAACCACACCTGCTGTTGTACCATCGGATCTTCCTCTTGATCCAGTGGCTGCCCTTCACCCTTCTACTAGCCCTCAGGATGTGTCACCATACATACCTGAGAATATCCAAAGGGATACCCACATTACTGAGTCTGCTTCTACTGAAGCAACTCCATTAGTTCAGGGATTGTCTCTCAGGTCCCCAGGAGATTATAACCCATCAATGCCCCCACCCATACTTCTACCCCGGCTCAAGGATTCTCTGCAGTAGCTCTGGATGACCCTCTCTCTCCCACTTCCCAAACTTTACTAAGAGCGGTAACAGACCTACATGCAAGGTTTCCTGACCAAGAGCCTTTCATTACAGAGGTTGACTCGGAAATTCTGAAAGGGTCAATACAGTGGAGGCTGCCACTACTGCCGAACTTTCTCAGGTTATTCAATGAGAGGCAATAGGACTTCCTCTGTGGTACAGGCAATAGGACCTCCTCTGTGGCAACTCCCATTGCTGATGATTTCTTTGAAGTCATTTTCAATGAGAGGAATCCAGGGCGCCAAGAAACCACATCTAGTGATGGAGGTGCAGTAGCTAGGCTCAAGACTCTATCACCTAAGGAGTCCACTTCTGTGGATGAGGGCACAACCATTCAGGAATTGACGGCCACCATCTCCTCCTTACAAACCAGGGTAGCCCAATTAGAAGCTGAGGCTGCTACCCTAAGGCTGCAGCCCTAAGGCTGCAGGTCCAGGAAAAGGATGCTATCATCTTGGACCTCCAGCGCCGCCCCCAGTCATACTTCACCCCTTTCATCCTGATCCCAGCCAGATGTCCTCTCTTTCCCCTGATGCTACCAAAAAGGGGGAGAAGGAACAACCTATGGGATCACCATCACCACCACCATCACCTGTAAACACAACATCTCCAGCAAAAGGAGAAGAGGCAGTTACTCCTTTGGCAGAAGGAGAAGTGGAAGCTGCTCATGAATCCACTCCATTCCTAACCAACTTGGATAGGGAATGGGATAAGTTCTTGAGTACTTACTTTCACAGCTCCAGTCCTTCCTCATCCTCCTCTTCTTCTGATGCTGCAGGGAAATTCTTGGAAACCAAACAAGAACATATCTCCATGGAAAACAAATCCCCTGATAAAACCTCAAAGTCTCCTTCTGAGACTAGGTCCCCTTCTGGGACAACAATCTAGGTTACTATGGAGGACCCCAATCAAGCCACAACGTCTATCTCTATGGAACCTGAGTCTCCTCTTGAGACAACAGCCAATGAACATATGTCTCCTCTTGAGACAGTGGCTGTTTATGAAGACCTTCCTCAGATCCTGAGCTCTCTGAGGGTACCACTAAGAAATCTCCCAAGTTGGTTGGTCAACCGGAGGAGGTAGTGAAAGCTAAGGTTGATTCCGAAGCTGCAGCTGCTTTCGAAGGTCCAGTACTACTTGATGATTCTTCAACAGAAGAGTTATTTGCCGATGAACCAACTGGTGAGGCTACAGGATCTATCTCCTCTAGGGTAAACACAATGGACAAAGGAAAAAGGAAGCTAACCCAGAGGAGGAAGCTGAACAAGAGGAGAGGACGCCGGTGATAAAGAAGGGCCGACTAGACACTTCCCTGGACGGAGAGATACTAAGACTCTCTGGTCTCCTCCAAGAGAAGGGCTATGATGTAGATGAGATTCGGCTATGGGATATTGGCATGTTGTCATACGTGCATTTCCATGGTAGAGTTCTTCATTGGGGCAAGCTGTCGCTTAGAGAATCCATAGTTTAATAGGATATTCTTCATCCTCTCTCTGTAGATAACCGTAAAAAGGTAGCTTTGGATTGATGATAATTGTGATTTTTGCAAAAATTAAGTTTACTAACATTTTATTTAATACTTTTAACTTTTAATGAATTGAACACAAAAACTTTCTTTAGCTATAGTTATATATATATATATATTAAAAAGCAAAAATGGCTTGTGAGGTGAGGTTCTTTTCAATTTTCTATCATTTTTATGCATATGATACAACTAATGAGTGCATCCATCATCTATGTATATTATTTAAGTTCAATTCTTTGTATCTTGCACCGTTTGGTTACCTCTTTGCATACCTCCTCTCTCACGATTTATTTCATTTGATCTGGTGCAATTTTCGTGATATAATCTCTAGGGTTTTCAGTTTCGAATTCAAATTAAAGTTCATAAATGGAGTTCATTTCATTTGGTGAACATATGTAAACCCACACATACACATAATACATCAAATATATGCATATAATTACAATATATTCTATTCAACGTAAGTTATACTAAGAGTTAAATACAAACAAAACAATATCAGTTTTAATAGAATTTTTACAAGATGTATCATGTATATATACTTATATGATGTGTCATAAAATAAATCTTGATGGAAGTTACATAGTAAAATAAATAAATTTACAGAAATTCAACAAATGACAAAGTATTATATACTTACTAATAATTTTTTTAAAAAATTTATTACATAACAACCTCAAAGGTTAAAAACTTCATAAACTATCACTGGTATAAAACATCGAATAAACTATCACATTAGGTTCCTTTAGTCATCACGAATGGGTCTGTACAACTCACATCATCTCACAAGCACTCTAAATTTAGGATCGAATCTAAGAACGGCCGAAAGTCTTCATAAACTCGAACATCGTCCATTCAAATAAATCACGGGTAAATAACTATATCATCTTGATCGGTTTTACATTAGGAACAATAACCCTAATCTGATGACGGCTAATAAACGCACCATCAATCGAATTGGGTGGAACCTAAATCTAGGGTTCATATCAATTTGGAGCTAAATTCCATGCTTGTATAAAATTGGGTGAATCCATCTCAAGCAAGGCATCCTAGCCCAGCTCAATGGTAAAACGCTTGGATTGGGGTGTTAAGACCTGGCTTCAAACCCTCTTTCCCATCCTAAAACTGGTTTTTTTTGTATATCTTCTTCTTCATTCACAATTTTTTTATAAAAATAATTTTAAAAATTCTAAAATACATGTTTAAATATTCTGTGAAAGTTTAAATAAATTACGAAAAGGATTTAAATTAATTTCTATTATGAAACTAATTTCATACATAAAGATAAGCATATTAAATCGTTAAAAAACAATTGTATTTTATGCTTAAAAATATTTTTAAATTTCATAAAACATATTAGAACATTTTTACACGTAATTATTTATTAGAAAAACAAAATACTATCTTTTAGATTCTTAAATTAACACGAAAATTATTTTAAAAGAATAATTTTAAATTTATAAAAACTCATTTTTACATTGTAATATATATTTACCTATTAGTGTTCAAAAATATTTATATTATAATGTTTAAAATTTTGAGCTTAACATAAAGATTATTAAAAAAAATGATGATGATTTGAAATAATCTAAAGTGATTTTAAATAGTTCTTTAACAAAAGTCTAAATAAATTCTAATACAAATTTGTTATATTTATTACAAATCAATCATTCTTAAATGCTCTAAAATAAATATATATTCTAAACAACTATTTATAAATTCATACATTTTATTATCATAAAATTTTACAAAAGAAATTGACGGAATATTATTCAAACATTAATCATACAATTTCCAAATAAAAAATAATAAATGAATAGAACTTTCAATATTCCAATTTATTTACTTTACAAACATATGATTCTTTAAGTATCATTCTAGTTTATTTATACAACTAACATTATTGATAAATAGATTAAGGAATATTATGTTTATCATTCAATATTGTGGGAATATTATATAATAATATTCCAAGCTATATTTGTTTTTGGGATGTTACACATGTTCTATTCAAACTTATTTCAATTCTATCATTTATTCAATCTATGATGCAAGCCTTAGATCTAGTTAGTCTTATGTGTTAGATGATATGCTTATACAATGTGTTGATTCTATGTGTGTTGCCAATTAATCAAAACAGTACTTAGTAGCCTAAGATGTGTTAGATACCATCTTCGCATTGGCTTATGCTATTGTGTGAAAATGGTGAAAAGTACACCTAGAAAACTTGTTGAAATATAAATGTTAATTTATAGTATGACCATACTTTAATTAACAATTTGTATGGATACTTGTTTGGACACTAGCTATAGTTATTTATTCATTCTATTTATTCAAACTTGTATTCATGCTATGCTTATTATACATATTCTAGTTAGGATATAGTTTGCATCCTTTCTATACGTATTATTTAAACTTAGTGTATGAACTCACCAACTATGTACATAGTTGACAAACTCTATTTTAATAGGAAAAAATGATGAAGACATAGGATAAGATTTAGTAGACCTAGTTAAACATTAAACAATGCTTTAGCATTCAATTTTAATTATTTTGTATTCAATTCATGTAATGTTATTTGAATTTAATGAATCACATGTTGTATTGTTTAAATGACGATGCATTAAATATTGTAACGCAGTATTCACCCATTATGTGTTATGCTATATTTAATTGTTAACATAGAGGAAAACTTTCGATTGTTAATATACCATAGATTAAAGCCACAGTTGATAACTTGCCTTTGCTTGCACTTAGTTAGGAATGCCTTAGATTAAGTTACTTTATTTCATGGGATTTACTTAGACAAGAAAATGTCTTAGAATTTGCTTTCAGTAAACTTAATTCCAAACTCGCGTATGCAAAATTAATCTTTAGATGTTAGGAATTTAAACTCATTAGGCTTAATGTGTAATATATCCCTTAGATAACTTATGAATTTCATTTTGTCTTTAAGATCTCGTTAGAATTAAGTTTATATGGTGGACATGTAGTAACTAGAAGGGTGAATACTGGTAGTTGGGACTTCTGTCTAGGAAAGCTATTGGTTATCACTGACGAGGGACCAGTCTAACTCTCCTGGGGATTCTTAATGTGAGTATTTTACCTATAGGCCAAAGCATGATACATCTTGCAAACAACATTAATTCTAATAAGCCAAAAGGTGTCCAACTTGGATGCTACTCCCTAAAATTTCTAATCAAATTCAAAATGATTTCAATACATTGCTTATACATTTCCAAACCTTATGATATCATACTTAAGATTAGTGATGATGATGTAATATTTAGGGCTTTTATATTTGAATTTAAAATAGAATTGTGTCAAAGTTGTTATAAACAAAAGTTATGGAATTCATATATGTGTGTATAGATATGAAATTATATTTATATTTAATCTAACACTTACTAATTTAGGTGTTACAAAAATTTAATATAAACATGAGTTAAATCAAGGTTAAGAAATTACAAAATTAGTTATATATATAAATTATAAAACAAAACATTATGAATCCTATCAGTATCCACATAAGTTGGTTGTTTACATAAATAAAATTATATACTTATATATATATATATATTTATGTATGTATGTATATGTATAATCATGAAACCTAAAAGTTATTTTCAAATCTCGTTTTAATAAATTTGATATTAATAACAAGGAATTAATAAGTGTTATTAAAAAAATAGATTTCTTTTATTAATTGATTTCAAATATAAATTCATATATTCTTAAACGTAATTGCAATAAAGTAGATTAAAATTATAAACTTTACAAAGATATTTTTTTTTACAATTGTTAAACATAAAATAAAGACTTTGGTAATTGAGGAACTAAGCTTGTAAATAAACAAAATTGATTTGGTGTTAAGAAAAGGTTTAAACAGAAAACTGAACAAGTTAGAACCCTAGGGACCAAACATGTCAAAACTCGAAAGTTGTTGTTCTTCTTCTTCACATGGTCTCCCATTCGAACCAGGGAACCTCACGGTTTCAATGCAAAATCATTCAAAACGCTAATATTAACTCCAATCAATAATTTTCTAACGTTTATAACCGAATTCCAGTCATAACCGACTCATTAATTTAAGAAATTAAGACATTAATCGTGATAAACCATAACCGAGGTCAACATCGTTCAAATTGTAAGCTACACTAGAATAAAACATCGATCAAATGTAAATTTGAACATTCGAATACTCTCACGAAAACTATCTGGTGCTATACATACAAAAATTCCCTTCTGAAACTCACTGTTGCTTGAGATCGACATCATGTTTTTAGATCAACTTTTATTCAGGCGAATTCGTTCAAATATATATCCAATCAAGTAAGTAATACCACCATTCAGCTCGTTTTTGCAGGGAAATAAAAGCCCCATGATTTCGAATGCTCACATTCATCTTATAAAACGAATTCGATCAAAACAAAACCTAGGGTTCTTCGTCGAACCTGCATCAAACGATTTTGTGTCTATAATTAATGGGAACGGTTAATTTTCAATGTGCCACACCCAGCCTAGCGACAAACCTCCTGCTCGGCTGGGATGTGGCAACTGGCACAGGTTCAAATCCTACCTGAAGCGCCCAAAACCCTTCTTTTTTTTTTTTTTTTGCTTATACCGTGATATGATTGGTCTAAAAACCCACAAAATTTTTCAATTTTTTTAAAGTGTTTTTACAGTATTCTGAATAAATTTTTAAGAAAAATATGTATTCTAATATTTTTTTTACATTCTTGATGATATAAACATTATAATTTTCTTTTGGAAGATAACTATTTTATAAAAATAAATAAATAAGTAAATAAAGGTTCTAATATTATTTTATAGATTTATCTATATAAATACTAACTTTGTTAAACTTATAAAGTTTATAAATCATTTTATAAATATTCTAAACTAATCACTTAAAATCATTAAATATTTTGATTCAAATATTTTACGAATAACTACAAAATCAAATACAAATGTTTCACATTTTATTTCCTTCTATTCTTGTTAGGAAATAATCATTCGTATAAAATACTTAAACATAACTAGTTTTATTTAAAGACAAATTTTTATAGAAACATTTTAAAACATTTATTTAACAAATTATATTTTATTTAGATCTTATTTAAATAAAATATTTGTAAATCATAGTTTTATGAAAACAAAAATTTTCAATAATTATTAACAAAATTCATCAAATAATATTAAAGTCATACAAATATTATTCAAAGAAAAACATTAGGATTAACTTTGGAATCCAAATTATACAAAAATAGGGTGTTGTAGATTCATGATTCAAACAAGTATATCATAGCAATTCTTGGGATCCATCAATCAAACTTTGTGAGTTTATCACATCTTCCCTCTTTTACATTTTTGTAATCTTTTGGGATGTTGCACATACATGTATTCAAACATTATTCAAACTTTAGAAATCATTCAAACATGATGCAAGCTTTGAATCTAGTTAGTCTTTGTGTTAATTTTTATGTGTGATAATTGTTGTGATTATTTATTATTGCCAGTCAAGCAAGCATTGGTATTTAGTAACCTAATATGTGTTAGATACCATATTCGCATTGGATTTTGTCATTGTGTTGAAAAGATGAAAAATACATTTAGCAAACTTGTTGAAATACAAATGTTAGTTCATTTGGATGAATACTTGTTTGGACACAAGCATTGGGATTATTCATTCATTCTTATCGAAATTGTTATTATTCATACTTTTAATACATGCTAGTTAGATTTACGTTTGCATCTTTTATATATATCTATATCAAATGTATGTGATACTCATCAACTATGCAAATAGTTGATCAAACTTTATTTTACATATGTAACAGGTTTATAGCTTTTGGATGAAGATCATATAGGAACTTGAGACCTAGTTTAAACATTAATCAAAGTTATTGTATTTGAATTCATGTTGTAATGTTTGGATGATTGTATTTGAATGAATGCTTTGGTATTAAATGAGAATGTTTAAATATGACACTTTCAAGTAGCACCATGAGCTTTTGGACAATTACATATCGCACCTCGACGTGTTCCGCCGTCGGTCGGGGTGTGATAGATGATTCATCATTGCATCTCACAAGCTATGATGTCATTTCCATTTAATGAATAATAGTATATATGTTATGATTCAAGAAAGTTAATAATGTCATACCTAAGATTGTGATGGTGATACATCACTACATCTACGAGTTATGATGTATTCTTTCTTGGATTGACAATGCATATGTTATGATTCAAGAACTCCATTATATCATACTTATGATGTCACTTTACCTCTTGTTGAATAATATATATGTTATGATTAAAGAAAATTAATAATATCATACCTAAGATTGTAATGGTGATACATTACTACATCTAAAAGAAATGATGTTATTACCTTTCTTTGGATTTATAAAGTATATGTTATGATTCAATACCTCCTAGATTCATACTTGACGATAGTGATGGTTATTCATTACTATGCCTCACAGGATATAATATCATCTCTCTTTGTTTTATGCTACCAAATGTTATGATTCAAGAAGTTAGTAACATTATACCTAAGAGTTGTGATGGTGATACATCACAATATCAAAAGATTTTGGTGTTACTTTTCTTGGGTTGATAATGTCTATATTTAAATTTTTAGAACTACATGATATCATACTTGAGGTTAGTGATGGTGATTCATCACTCTGTCTCATAAGATATGCTGACATCTCTCTTTGTTTATGTTACCCATGTTATGATTCATGCAATAGTAAACCTAAGATTTATGATAGTAATACATCACTAAATCTAAAATATTATGAGTTATTATTCTTTGATATATTATGTGATTCATGAAAACCACTAATATTCTACTTAAAGATTTATTGTGGTGATTCATCACTAAATCCGAAAGGTCATAATATTGCATATTACAATATTCAAACTCATGACAGAAACTCAATGATACTGTACTTATGATTAGTGACCTTTCATTATATCTAAAAGTTATTATATCACCTCTTTTATGTAATCCATGATGTCTAATGTTGTGAACTCATTATGATATTATGTCTATGATCGTTATAAATAATCCTAACATGTCCATAGTTATTCAATCCCGAATATCATTTTCTATGTTTTAAACAAGTCACAATGATTTCGGGTTTTATTATTTTAACCAAGACACAATGATTTCTTATTTGATCACACTCTTTATTTAGATTTCAATAGAATGACATGATTTGGAATTATGGAATTTAAATATGGGTGATGCCATATAAAATTTGAAACAAGTCCACAGGAACCATACTATTGACTTTTAGACAATCATTCTATATTCATATCTTTAGACAACAATTCAAAAATCCATGATATTATAGCTAAGATTAGTGATAATTAGTTATCAAGATTATCAAAGGTTATATAATACTAACTACTTGTGTATTCTATATCATTTGTTTATCCTAAAATCGATCATCTACCAATTCATATGTTACAAACGTGAGATTCCATTTCCAAATTGAAAAGTTAGAACCTCTATACTCATACAATTCTTAAAAGCTAGTCAAAGTCTTCCACACCTACTCAAACATGTTTATAGTTTATGATGGCCTTGGTAGGTGTTTGGTATGCTATCAAAGTATTAGTGGTGTGGTGGGTTGGTTGCGGCATACCCTATATATAAGCTGATGGCAATAAGCTTAGAATTGGATCGAACAATACCCGAAAATTGACAACTCCAAAACCACAATTGACCGGACTTATAGACACACCAATCCCAGCCACTTGTAGGGCTTCCCAACTGAACCTCTCGATACAGATACACCACGAAAATACAATTGGTTTCCAAGATCACCTTCTAATCTAAAGCAAAATTAGAATAGAAATGGAACACTCAATCCTTAATGAAAAATGAGTTAAAATTAAGGAATTCAAATATGTGTTTTCATTCCTTCTTTCTTGATTACATACGACAGGAAAAACAAAGAAACTACCCACGTACATGAAATGGAAATAACTGACATGCAAAAACAAAATTAAAATAAAATACTGAAATTAGAAAATAACAACGTGGGAAAAGAATTGTCGATTCAACCTTGGACCACTTCCTTGGATTTAACTAGATTAACCCACGTGCTGCCCACATGATTCGCATCCACCTCAGATTGATTATGGGTCGCACCACCCATGGAATAATCCAAATTTTGATGTGTGAGTGTTTGCCTATCATCCTCCCCAGCTTGAAAAAAGTTTGTCCTCAAACTTGGAATTGGATCATCAGGATCATAATAGGGTTCCAGATCAATAACTTTAAACGTGGCCGCATCTTTGGGAGTACCCGGTAGACTAACCTTGTATGCATTATCATTAACTTTAGACAATATCTGAAAAGGACCATCGGATCGAGGGCTGATTTTGGAACAACGCTTTGCTGGAAAACGGTCTTTACGAAAATGAACCTAGACAAGATCACCTGGTTGAAAGAGGATGTGTTTGCGGCCCTTATCACGACGATATTTGAGAAGTTCATTTGACCTGGTAATCTTATCAAACACCTGTTGATGCAAAGTTTTGATATTAGTGGCACGATCGCTGGCAGCTTGACTGAATTTAGAAGTGATGACAAGAATAGCTAAATCCAGGGGGCGGCTGGGTTTAATCTATGAACAACCATAAACGGACTAAGACCAGTAGTTTTGTTAGGAGCACGATTATAGGCAAATTCAGCTTGAGGAAGTAAATCCTCTCATTGTTTCAGATTTTTGGTAACCAGTGAACGAAGAAAAGAACTTAGAGTTCGATTTGTAACCTCGGTTTGACCGTCGGTTTGAGGGTGGCTAGTAGTGCTGAATTTAAGTGTGACAATCCGACAATTCTGGGTTAACCCCGTTCACCAGAAACTAACAAAAATGATTCAGAATTGAACAAAATCAAAATATAAGGACTGAAATTAAATAAAATAAGTCCCAAAAACACTTAAATTACAAAGATTTAAGTTCTAAAGGGTTGAAATTATCAATTTTGAGTTTTGCAAGTCAAAATTCAGCCAAAAGGGTTAATTGGAATTCGAATTCCAAATCAATAATCATTTATAACCGAATTAAATAAGTTTTAATCATCACTTTAATGATTATTAACAGTTAACATACATTACTGATTCATTAAATCATCTAATTAAATCAAAATGGCAACCGTGAGTAGAAACCGTAACCATACACTATTAAATCTACGTAATTCGACTATAATTCACCAAAGTGAAGTCCCAGAAGCTCTAGTCGGCACTCTTAGAAGGTTTTACATCAATCAATTGGATTCCAGAAGCTTTGGTTTGAATAATTGGATCCAGGACGAGCGAACTCAAGCCTTTAATTGAACTACATCAATTCGAAGTTAAACAAGGTAAAAATTCGTTCCTACACAACCTAAATGGGCCGACTAAGCATAGCCCCATCTTAATTCGGAGTTCTAATATCGATTTGATGAAGTTCTAATTCTAGGGTTCATCCTAGAAAACGATTTGGGAGTTTATAACTAAACAAACTAGAAAACCAAAAAATATATACATCCGTAGTTTCGGTATAACCTATTAAACGAAACCCTATGATAATTACATTCAATTGTAACGAATTGCATGAATTCGATTATTAGGGTTCTTGAACAAGAACGAATTGGGGTTTTCGATACAAATGAGTTCTATGATCAAATTAAACTATACAAACAGTTTCGAAATAGTGTTTTTGATAAAAACCCTATGACAAATTCATCTAATTTCACCGAATTGAGTGAATTGAAGTTCTAGGGTTATTAATAAAAAAAGATTTAGGGTTTTTGATACAAACGAAATCGAAAATCAAATCGAACTATGCTGATAGCTTCGAAATCCCTAGTTTAGTTAAAACCCTATGATTTTTCAGATTAACATTAACGAATTTAGCGAATTAAAGTTGGGGATTTGGACTTGGGTTCGAATCCGATTGGGCTTATAAAATCACATAATTCCGTTGAAATAGATTGATAAAAACACACCATGGGACTCACCTGGACCTATAGAACCAAAGCCCCATGGGTAGTGGTTCGATTGAGTTCGAATCGAGGGTCAATTGAACTCATTTGGTTCGGTTAGTTTAACCAAAGGGAACCGAGCTCTTTAAACATAAAACAATTAGAAAGGGAATTCTGTTGCAACACCTTAGTGGGCTGAATTGGTAGAACCTATGTGTTGTGAAGGATAGGTCACGGGTTCAAACCGGAGGGCCACTGGTTTTGCACAAAAATACCATTTTTTGGTATTTTTGTCATAACGCATTCGTATCAACTCCAATTTAATCCGTTTTAGTTGCGTTGGAACCGTAATTGAATCCCGAACATAATGAGATGATAAAATTTATATTTTGACCAAAATCCTACGCGCGTATAATTACGTATCTTAAAATGAAATCGTATATGTTTATACGATTTAAACAAACAAATTCGAAATCATACATACTTTCGTATGAACGTTTCAAACAATCTAAAATACATGGGTTAACAAGTATGTGACCACAATCGCAATTTGACATTCTGAATAACACAACGTTATTGTTATAACATAGATTCTTCTTAGAAGTTAATCTACGTGATTTTGCGAACACTTGATCATTCGATTCGCATTCTCAGGTGCGTACATGGCCCCTTTTTACTTTTACTGTTTTGGGGGAAAAACATGTGCAAACAAGCATTTTTGATACACATCACTTGCATGAGTTAGCTATTTACTATAAGTGCGAACATAGCATTTGAAGTCCTTACATATTGAACCGTTTAGTTTGCCGTAGTGCAAAGCGTGGTAGTTGCAGACAGATCTATTGGGTTTGACAAACCTCACTTGGTAGATTATAGGTCTACGCAGGTGTTTAAATAGCCAATTCAAACATT
This sequence comes from Mikania micrantha, assembly GCA_009363875.1. NCBI lineage: Eukaryota > Viridiplantae > Streptophyta > Magnoliopsida > Asterales > Asteraceae > Mikania > Mikania micrantha. Next base: position 2,705,603 of record CM018689.1, read on the forward strand.
GCTATTGTTTGTGCTAGAAAATAGTGGAAAGGCAAACAACATTCAAACAGTAAGCTTCGGTGTCGACCGCTTATGTAAATAGTACAATGACTAGCTATCATGACTATGCAATGTGTGATTATGTTATCTGCAAACATTACGTTTCAAACAGTTGTTCAAACATTTGTGATTATTCAAACCTCTGTGTGCACCAACCTTTGTGTTGACTTTATTTGCATGTTTTCTCAGGACACTAGAGTACAAGCAAGGACAAGCAGGGACTAGGATGTTGAGTCTCATGCATTCAGTTTATGTTTACTTGTTGATTTAAAACGTAGAACATTGTACTTATGGTTTTGCAACTGTTATGTTTTGTTATTGGTTTTCAAATGCTTCCGTAAACGTTAAACTTTGATTTTATAAATTGAGACCAAATTTATGTTTGAAAAGCTATAGAGGTCTTTTGCTATGTCTAATGACTGAGATCCTGGTTTGTCACGCCCTAAACGGTGTGATTCCGTTAGTTGGAAATTGGGGATGTGACAGATTGGTATCAGAGCCATTGGTTATAGCGAACTAGGTTTGCATTTGTAGACTTAGACTATAACTGTTAGACATTAAACACTTTTGCTTACACAACTAGTTTTGCGTAGCATTTACATATGGTATTTTGTAACAGATATGGCATCACCATCATCACCACATGTGCATGTACTCGAGGATGAGGAGTCGATAGATCCAGTATTGCCAGCATCACCTCCACTAGTGACCGTAGAGTCACCTAACCAGCATCCCCTACCATCCGAGGGGAATGAGACAGATGATTACGAGGAGGACCACGAGGAGGATCCAGAGAAGGATCCCGAGGAGGATCCCGATGAGGAGCCTTCTGACCATGTATCACCTACACTGTGTGCCCCTCAGAGGCCACGATTTGAGTCAGACGATATTGCTCGACTGACTTGGGAGGTGAAGTGGGCGGACGACAGGATTGAGCAGCCTGCACAGGAGCTTAGGGATGCGAATGCTTGACACACAGAGCTCCATAGCTTAGTCAACAGGATGGATACTGACATAACTCTATTGACTGGACGTCTCCAAGAGGCAGAACATCGAGCAGAAATCACTAAGGGAAGACTTATAAAGCTAGAGGAGTTGGTTGTATCTGACTTTGAGGAGGTAGAGGAGGAGGAGGAGGTACCAGCAGAGGATGCTGATTCCGTGCCCATGATTGACGAAGCTTTCGATTAATTTTGTTTAGACATATACGGGGTGGGTTCTGCCTCTATACTAGATGTTTTGGAAATTGATGTTTTGATAGGGATTGTAATAAGTATGACTTATTATCTATTGAAAAATATTATCTAATGTTAAAAGTTGTGTTCATTCATACAATTACATGTTTATTTGTTGTATCATTTACACATTTCACATTCGATCTTGGTAACACTCTAACACTTATTCTCACTATGAAGATTATGGTCGGGGAAAGCATAAACATGACTAGTTCTGAAATCAATACACATATCAACAGTAGGGTTGTAAAGGCTATCGCTAACTATGCTCAAACACACCCGACAGAACCACATTGTCCAATGGGGGGATTGGTAAACCCACAGGTGTGCACGTTCAAGACATTCTTGTACTGCAAACCACATAACTTCAAAGGATCAGATGGAGCCATTGGACTTCCTCGATGGATTGAAAAGGCAGAGTCGGTGTTGGAGATGTGAAATTGCCCGGAGGAGAACAAACTCAAGTACGCTACTGGTACCTTGGAGGGTCCAGCATTGACATGGTGGAACTCCAACGTGCAGACATTGGGATTGAGTGAGGCCAATGCCCTTACTTGGAATGGATTCAAGACCCTGTTGCAGGAGGAGTATTTCCCCCGCAACGAGGTGCAAAAGCTGGAGGATGAATACTCGCACCTTAAAATGGAAGGGTCTGATATCGAGGAGTTCACCACTCAATCCCACGAATTAGCCAGACTCCTACCTCACATGGAAACTCCTCCTAGCAAGTGGATTGAGAGGTACATTGGGGATTAGTATCTCAGATCCAAGGGTTGGTCACGTCTGCTAATCCCATTACTATTCAACAAGTTGTTCGGTTGGTGCACCAACTGACTGATCAGGCAGTACAGAAGGGAACTTTGCCCAAAAGAACAACAGCTGCTAAAGTGGGAGACCACAAAAGGAAATGGGAGAGCATAAATTCCAAAAACTCCACCCAACAATCATTCTAGCAGAACCGCAAGCATGAGTCAAACAAGACTCATCATAATTCAAAGAGCAGTCATCAGGAGGGTATATTGGTAAATACCCAACGTGCAACAAATGTGGATTCCATCATGTTGGGAATCAGTGTGATAAGTACCGGTGCCAACGGTGCGGTAAAGCGGGTCATGCAACCAAAGACTGCTGTGGGGAACTACAAACAAACCCAACCAGAACAACACCCAGAAGGGATGCTATGAGTGTGGCAAACCTGGGCATTTCAAGAAGGATTGCCCACAACACAAGAAAGGAGGGTCTAATGATACGACAAATAGCAATGGCACTAATAACAACAATAACAACAACACAAATGGTGCTAAGGGCAGTGCGTTCGTGATTGGAGGACGTCAAGCACGGGAGGATCCCAACGTCGTTACGGGTACGTTCCACTTGAATAATCACTCTGCCTCTATGCTATTTGACACTGGTGCAGACCGGAGTTTTGTATCCAGTGAGTTTTGTAAATTGCTAAATCTTAGTCCTACTACTCTAGAAGACCCTTACACTGTAGAACTATCTGATGGCAAGTTAATTGTAGTAGAACATATCCTTAAAGGATGTATCCTTGATTTGATGGGTCAAAGACTGGACATTGACCTTATGCATATCGCTTTAGGCAGTTTTGATGTAGTCATTGGCATGGACTGGTTGTCGAAACACCAGGCTGAAATAGTATGCTAGGAAAAGACTGTCCGTATACCTCTTCCACATGGAGAGACACTGTATGTACAAGGCGAGAAAAGCAGTACGCCACTGCGTTTCATATCTTGTATGAAGGCACACGAATGTATGAGCAAAGGTCATACAACAGTTATAGCACTTATAACTGAAATGCCGAAAGCTGATAAGAAGATCGAAGACATCCCAATGGTTTGTGAATTTCCTGAAGTATTTCCAGAAGACCTACCAGGGTTACCTCCTACCAGACAAGTGGAATTCCGAATCAACCTTACACCAGACGCATCACCGATAGCTAGAGCGCCTCATCGACTCGCACCATCTGAAATGCAAGAGCTATCTACACAACTGCAAGAGTTGTTGGATAAGGGCTTTATACGACCTACTTTTTCACCTTGGGGAGCCCCAATCTTATTTGTTAAGAAAAAGTACTGGACTTTCCGTATGTGTATCGATTACAGGGAACTTAACAAGGTTACCATCAAAAACCGGTATCTGTTACCTTGAATTGATGATATGTTCGATCAATTGCAAGGTTCGAGTTACTATTAGAAGATTGATCTCAGGTCTGGTTACCATCAACTCAGAGTCCAAGAGGAAGATATTCCAAAGACACCATTCAGAACGCGTTATGGCCATTACGCATTCTTGGTCATGCCATTTGGGTTGACAAACACTCCAGCAGAATTCATGGATCTCATGAATCGAGTCTGCAAACCTTATCTTGATAAGTTTGTCATTGTTTTCATTGATGACATTCTCTTTTATTCTCAGACAGAGGAGGAGCACGCTGAACATCTTCGACTGATGTTAGAATTACTTAAACAAGAACAATTGTATGCAAAGTTCTCGAAATGTGACTTTTGGATGAGAGAAGTTCAGTTCTTGGGTCATATAATCAATAAAAAAGGCATACATGTTGATCCAGCAAAAATTGAGGCGATTAAGAATTGGGAAGCACCAAAGACCCCTACCTAGGTACGACAATTCTTGGGTTTAGCAGGTTACTATCAACGATTTATTGAGGGTTTCTCAAAAATCGCTCAACCACTTACAACCCTTACTCACAAAGGAACGAAGTATGACTAGACAAACAAACAGGAAGCTGCATTCCAGCTACTGAAACAAAAACTCTGCAGTGCACCGATTCTGTCCTTACCGGAAGGAACGGAAGACTTTGTGGTGTATTGTGACGCATCTGCTCAAGGTTTAGGATGTGTGTTGATGCAGCATGATAAAGTGATTGCTTATGCTTCACGAAAACTGAGACCCCATGAAAAGAATTACACTACTCATGACTTGGAGTTAGGAGCAGTGGTATTTGCTTTGATGATTTGGAGGCACTACTTATATGGAACCAGGTGTACCATTTACACTGATCATAAGAGTTTGCAACACATCTTTGATTAGAATGAGCTCAATATGAGATAGCGAAGATGGGTCGATTTGCTAAATGACTAATCAAGTACAATCCGGGAAAAACTAATGTGGTAGCTGATACTCTAAGCAGAAAAGATACAACACCAGCAAGACGGGTTCGTGCACTGATGTTAACGATACATACTGATTTACCTGACAAGGTACGCAGTGCTCAGCTTGAAGCCTTAGAAAAGGACAACTAGGAACAGGAATCCTTATGAGGAATGGAAAAAATATTGGAAGTCATGACTGATGGAACACTTTGTTTCATGAACCGACTTTGGATACCTTTGCATGGTGGTTTGAGGGAACTCGTGATGGATGAAGCGCACAAGCCTAGGTATTCAGTCCATCCGGGGTCAGACAAGATGTATCATGACTTAAAGGCACTTTATTGGTGGCCTCACATGAAAGCCGACATTGCTAAGTACGTTAGCAAATGTTTGACTTGTTCAAAAGTTAAAGTTGAATATCAAAAACTGATGTGAGCGGTCAGTATACTAAAAACAAGACTAAATTAAAGCTATTTAACCTAAGCTAAAGACTCAAAATCTAATCCTAGACCTATACTTAACCTAAACACCTAGTAATAATCGGAAAACCTAAACTAAACCGCTCCTAAGGCAAGTGTACCTGTCGGTGGCAGAATAGCTGATGGAAGTCCGGATATCGAACCAATGGACACTAGTATAACAAACTAAACCTAGACTATGAACTAATTAAGGTAAAAGAGGGGGGTTTTGGTGCAACTGATAACCTAATCTGACTGATCTGACTGAACTGACTGAAACTCTCTAAACTAACAACTACACTAAAACAACAAACCAATACTGATAATGAAACTGGAATCTAACTGCAGTGAGGAAAACTGGTGTATCTAGGCTGGGAATCAAAAGTATGACAGATGCTGATCTGGACTTACTTATGAAGGATGAAGACTAGGATCTTAAGGAACAGACTAACGAATACCTAATGGGACCCAGATCAGATACCAGGCAACTCCAATGGGAATCCTAAGGCTGTAATGTATGCACTAGTCTATCGGGTCGCCTTCCGGTTTTCCCGATATGCAATTGCACTCTAACGGGTGAATCACCTCCCGGATTTCTCCACCCGTTTGTATCCTAAGACACTAGAGAGCTATAAAGTTGACAACTTTGACATGGATTGACACTAACACTAAGTAGATCTAAGAAAACTCCCTCCCGGGTCGTTTAACTCAAATATCCCAAGTGTAAGAGACCAACCATCTAACCTATCACCTCCCGGATTTCTAGGTTAGGTCACACATGCAAATACCCAAACTTAATGAAGTCTAATCCTATGGAATGTGATCAACAACCCATAAACTAACCTAAAACACAAAGTAATAGGCCTAACATGCATCTATGTGTGGAAAGACCTTCCTAAACACATGTGGATCAAACATTCACCAAATATAATCATTCAACATATGTAAAAACCATCAAAGATTCAAACTTTACAGCTGGTTACAAAGCATATATTATCCATAAGCATAAATCATGTCCAAAATCATCAAAGATCAAAACTTTATCATCCCAAACCTAGATACAACCATAGATCTAGCCACAAATCATACCAACAGTAGCTAAACAAGTCTGAAATATGTCTAAATACATCAAAGATCAATGCTTTAAACAAAGAACATGCAAAGTAAAGGAAAATACTTAAGAACAAGGTCCTTCTTCACTTCAACAAGCCCTAATCAAGCTCTTCCTTCATGGTTAAGCTCCAGCAGCCTCCTAGCTCGATTAGGGTTCCAAAGTCGCAGAAAAAGACCCCTAAAACGGCTGGAATACGATCAATTTATAGAGGGCTTGAAATTAGGGTTTTGGGCTTGAAATCCATCTGGGGCATAACGCCTATCCCGCCTGCATGAGGATAGGCGTTACGCGCGAGATTATTGGGAATTGGCGGCTGATGATGCCGCGCGTAACGCCTGGGGACCAAGTCTCCATGATAGGTGTACCGCCTAGGGTTACTTTTCTTGATTTCTTCGTTTGTTTACCCGCTCTTGATTCCGACGCCTGTTTGTCTTCATTTCCGCTCCTCCGGGACACATTCCTGCACAAAAACACTAAAATGTAAAAAGGAACTAAAATCGACTCGAAATATATACAAAACTAACGAAAACAGACTCGAATATGTACGAAAACGGATGTGTTAAACTAACACATCAAAAATACCCACACTTAAACCTTTTTCGTCCTCAAAAAAGCTAACAAAATGGAATCATAGATCAGGGCTTGGTTTTTAATATGCAATGATTTAACAATATAAAATCCTTGTGTATTACCCGCGATTGTTGATATAGAGGTCCAATCTAAACCCAAACACCAATTTCAAGCTCCTTAATCATGATTTATTTATGTTCAAGTTTAATCATTCATCTTATGGATCCCATCCCTTGGTCAAACCGAATTATCTTAATCCTAAACAACAGCTTTCAAGGCACAGGATTAAATCAAAAGATTTAAACCCACCTCTGTATTCAAACTACCTAGATAAAGTGAAATTTTTAACCTAATGATGGAGATGGGTGAAGGTGTGAGCATTTTGCCTTTTTATTCACTTATTTTCTTTTGTTTTACCTCACTTGAGCGTATTACAGCACTGTTTCACTCGGTTATGAGCCGGGGTATGACAACTGCTTTTTAGCTCTTATTCTCTCTTTCTTTTATTTGCACAGGCTTAGCTCACTTAGTGGATTGTGGAATTTCTTTTGTTTAGCAGGCGCCATAAGTCTCGGATTTATTTTCATAAAAAGAGAACATATGTGCCAGGTTTAAATTTTAAGAAATCTAGGTTGTTAGTTTACAGAGGTTCCTATATTCACTATTACTTAGTTTCAGATTTCCCGAATTTTCCAAGTCTTAAACCCACAAGAATACTGAATTTAAGTTTATTCTATCAAATCCTAAGGAACTTTCTATCGGCTGGGCCTACCAACACATCCCAAATTAATACACAAGTTAGTCTCTAAAAACCTAAGCCCAAATCATAGTCCGATCATCTTCCATTTATAAAATGCAAGCGAGAACAAGGACATTTTTCAAGACTCTAGCTATATACATCCTAAAACTATAGACTCAATCAGAAAATGCAAAATAAATAAATAAACAAACAAATATTTACAGAAAGATAAAAATAAGGTAAAAAGTGGAAAAGACTTAGCTGATCACGCAACATCAGCACGAGTGAATCTAATCCAAAAAGAAGTCAATCAACAGCCGGCCTTTTGCAAATGAAATAGTCTAAGTAGTCGCCACCCGAATGTAAATGAGTACGAATGGTTAAAACCAGACTGCAAATTAAGATCTCAAACAAACCAACTAGATTAACTGAAAAAGAAAAAGACTCAAATACTGACTTGATTGATTATTTACAATGACTCAATTGGAAAGAAAAATGTGTTTGTAAAGTTTTCGATTTTTAAAATTTTTTTTTTTGTGTTTTTAACTTAAAATAATTACAATTTCATTATTTAATTACAAGTTATAATTTATTTAAAAAAAATTTCAAAAATTTTATTCTAAATTACAAAATTTTATACACATTTGACTTGAAATATACAATGACTTGTTTTTACAAAATTTAAAAACTAAAAGGCGCCAGCCTGACATACCCACACTTAGAACAACACATTGTCCTCAATGTGGATTCAGAACTGGCGAAAAAAAATAAAAATAAAAATAAATTTACAAAAGGTTAGCACGAACTCCCTGAATATATGTAGACGTTTCATAAATGGAGTCGCGTGCCTCTAAATATACAACAACACTCATAGACAATTGTTAATACAACAAATGAATTATAATTTATACACACAACACGATATACAACCATTAAACACAACTAATAAATTACAGAATTAAACAATTATACAACCAACATATCACAAATATTTTACAATAAAAATACACAACCAATGTACAACATTCATATACAACCACAATAATAATAGGAAATAAATTAAACACAACCACAGAATAAACAAAAAGAAACAGACATACCAAAATAGATAACATATATACTGTTCTGTCCGAATACATACAACTGAAAAGAAAAATACATCAACTAAACTAAATACAAACTACTCCTCATCTTCATCCGCGCCCTCATCTGGCTCTGTGTCTGTGTCGTCCTCGGGGTCGGATGGAAGGTGAGGGTCTGGCATCCGAGGGGCCAACTCAACCCCGAGATGAGCCGCTATGCGCCTCTGGTTGTCCTCCATCGCGTCTAACCTCTGAAGGAGGTACCGCTGGGTAAGACGAGGACGAGCAGGCTGGCGAGGCGGGGCATCACGAGGTGGTCGCTCCCCCTGGTGCAAAATGTGGCGCGTCGATGGCGGCGGGACGCGGGGGCATGCTTAGGGGCCGGCAAGATGGGCATCCAACGAGGTGGTCGGTCAAATGTGACCATCCCAGCTGTCTGCATGTCATACAGCTCGTATGGCGTCATCTCCGGGCCTCTAGTAACATGCTCGACAGGATATGTGAGGAATACCCGGAGAACGTGCGCCAAGTGCCCTATGTATGGCCCCATATCGAGGCGGGCCGTGCTGCCTCCCCGGCGTGGCCTCGCAAACGATGTGAGAAGTATGGCTACGAGGTTAGCCGGGTGGCGACCATGGATGCAGTAAAGGCAAAACAGGTCGAAGCCGCTTACCTTGTCCTTGCCGGAGTGGCGAGGAATCAAGGTGCTGCCAAGGATCCGACGGATATATCGAAGGAAAGGATCGCGGATCTGGGAGGCCAGCCAGAAGGCTGCTAAATCGTCATCTGCGACGAACCCGGGCCTAGCTACCAGGGCAGAGCCTCTGAGAAGACTCTCAAAGTCAGGATCCTCCACCTGCGTCTGCGAATACAGCCCGAAGGCGACCGCAAACTGGGCGACACTCATGGTATGAGTCTGTCGCCCTAAAGCAAACGATACAGCCCCAGGATGCGTGAGGGAGCCTGTATCATACTGAAATGTGGACAGGAACTCCACAGTCAGCTCATCGTACTGCAGCCAGCCGCAGCGTAGGACGGATGCCCACTAAGGGGTCATCATCGCGTCGAACTCGTCAACGCGACCAAGCTGCTGCAATACGTCTCGGTCGTATCCTCTGTGCTGAATCGTCCCTAAGTCGACGAGTGGTGCAGGTGCGTCAGGGGTGCCGGCGCGAACTGTAGGAATGTATGATCTACTTGTCGTCGTAGGTGCGGTAGTGGTGCAGGTGCGTCAAGCGGCGGGATGACAATGGGAGCTGAGTACCTAATATCTCTCTCCTGCGATTGCTGCTGCCGTCTCCTCTAAGCCTGTGCCTCTGCAACGGTCACACGGCGGGCCCTCTTGTGCCTGCTACCCGAGGACGAAGCGTCTGCCATCTCTGCGATAATATACAACAACATATACAGAACTAATTACAAACTAACTACAATTCTAAATCCTAAGTGTTTATTAAATTGATGCTACAAATGTTTATTTATTTACAGAGTTTGTTGATTTTGTTATTTATGTACCAATTGGTTTATTAAATTAATTATTTGTGATATACATATATACAATGTGTTATTATTTATATTATACAAGATTTTATTTTAATGTACACTTATTTTATAATTTACAAAAATATTATATATACATATTATACATATATTTTATTAATTACAATATAATATACATTTTATACATTATTTATTTTACAAGTTTTAGATACATACATATTATAATTTATTTATAAGGTACATACTACATTTATATTCTACAACACAATTGTTTTTATTTTTGAACAATATTATATATTTATTTATTATAAGTTATTTTTATTTATATAATTAAGGACATTTATTATTTAAAATTACAATGTATTTTTACAAGTGTTTTATTTATTTTACAACATTTATGTTTTTTTTTACATACAACATATATATTTTATTTTAATTTACATTTTCATTTATATTAAACATACATGATTTTACATAATTTTACATATTTTACACTTATGTTACAAAACATATACATTTACATTTACATGAGTATACAAAATAATATACATTTATTATTATTAATTGTTAAACTTATACAAATTTATTTTACAAGTTTTATAAAAATACATTTTATCATTATTTTTAATATAATATATACATAATTAATTACAAGGCAAAAATCTACATATATACTATTTATGTTATATTATTTTTAGTATACAAAATACTTATTCTTATTTATATACAAAAGTAGTATTACTATTTTTATGTTATATTACATATTCGTATTATTATACAAATATTTATTTATTTTACATACATAAGAGTTATATTACAAAAATTATTTATGTTTATTTTATCTAAATACTTATTTAATTTATAAATGGTTTTTATTTTTTTTTTTTTTTTCTGTTTTTATTGTAAATTTATTTTGTTTTTATTCTCTGAAACCATCATTTTATTATTTATGTGTTTTATTTAATATTATTATTTATTTACTTATTATTTATTTTATTTGTTAACTGAAAATAGAAAGAAAAATAAAATAAATAAAAGAAAATAAAAGAAAATTTTGAAAAGGGGGCCATGCTCCGGCGAGTTTTCCGGCCAAATTTCCGGCCAAAACAATCCCCAATCAACACCAATCTAATCTAACCTGAAAATCAAAGAAAAACAACAAAAAAAACAAAGACAAAGAAAAACAAAAAAGGGGTTACCGGTGATTGTGGTGGTACTGCGGTGGTGGTCGTCAAAATAGAGGGTGCCGAGTGGTGATTGCGGCGGTGAAAGATGGTGGTGTTCGCGACATAGGTGGTCGGACGGAGACGATTGGAGAAGTGGCGGCTGAGCGATGATGGCAATCGGCGGCGGCGGATGTGAGCATCGGAAGTGAACAGGGTTCTGCGGTGGTGGCGATGGCGGTTGAGAAGGATGAAGACCGGAGCTGAACAGCGGCGACGGTTGGAAACCTTCCATGATGAATAGAGACGGCGGTAGAAGGCAGATGGTGGACCGATAAAGCAACGGTGGTGACTGTCGGTGCTGGTGATTAACCGGAGATGGTGGCGTAGTCGGTGAGCGGTGGTCGACGGCGGGAGGCGGTGCTCGGCGAGGGATTAGGGTTTTGTGAGGCGTAGATGATGTTGGTGGTAAGTGATGGTAACCGGTGGTGAGTGGAATTTTGTTTATTATTTTTTTTCGAAATTTCTAGGGCCGCGCGCATCGCGCGAGAGAACGTGCCAATTTGAGGCGTTACGCGCGCCTACACCGGTTGACACTCTTCTTTTTAATTTTAAATTTTTTTTATATATAATAACTAAATTAAATTAATTCTAAGCTAATTTCAAAAAAAACTAAATTAATTCCTAAACTATGACTAATAAAACTAAAAATAAAAATCAAACTAATAAATGTTTAAAATCAAAGTGGTTGCATAATAAAAGAAATAAACATAGAAATTAAACTACTAGATTAAATTAAACTAAAATCCTAAGATGATCCCTAAGGCAAATAATTTAATTAAAATTCTAAACAACCTAAATTAAACTAGAACATAAAATTAAACTAAATTAATTAACGAAAATGAAATCAAAATCAACATAGAATTAAAAGCAAACAAACCTTAACAAAATTAAGAACTAAAATTAACTTAAAAGTAATAAAGGAAAATCGAGTTAAGTGACTAGTGATGTAGAATGTAATCAAATTTTAAGCAATGAGTTTCAATCAACTGTCCGACATGGTAGTGTTGAGCATACATGATGACATACCCACACTTGAATCCGACACATCCGTGCAATCACAAATACATCACCAATCAACCAATACTCGAATAACTAAACTAAAACTATGCACACTATATACAAGATGAGCCTAAGCCCAAATCCCTAACCAGCTCGGGATTCGAGGAGAATTACCTCCTCATCAGTAGGAATCGGGCCTCCAATGTAGGGCTTCAAACGGTGCCCATTGACCTTCCACGTGTGGTCACCCGATTCCAACTCAACCGCACCATGCGGGAACACCTCACGAATCACAAAAGGGCCTCTCCACCTCGACTTTAGCTTTCCTGGGAAAAGCCTCAGTCTCGAGTCATAAACCAACAGTCGATCGCCCTTCGCGAACTCCTTCACGTTCTTCAATCGCCTGTCGTGTAGTGCCTTCGTGCGCTCTTTATAACTCCACGAACGAGCGTACGCCTCATAGCGTAGCTCATCCAACTCATGCAACTAGAGGAACCGGTGCTTGCCAGCCTGTGACATATCCAAATTGGCAGCCTTCAAAGCCCAAAAGGCTTTGTGCTCAAGCTCTACCGGCAGATGACACGCCTTACCATAAACCATCCGATAGGGAGTCGTCCCTATCGGATTCTTAAATGCGGTCCAAAAAGCCCATAAGGCGTCATCTAGTTTGTCGGCCCAATCCTTCCTAGTATGGCCAACAGTCCTCTCCAGTATCCTCTTAATTCCCCGATTAGCGTTCTCCACCTGACCGCTGGTCTGCGGATGATATGCGGTCGACAGGCGGTGGGTGACCCCGTATTTGGCTAGCACTTTGTCCATCTGGACATTACAGAAGTGCGTGCCACGGTCACTAATCAACGCTCTCGGAGTCCCAAACCTACAAAATAAGTGCTTCAGAAATCTCACCACTACTCGCGCGTCATTAGTGGGGAGCGCCTGTGCCTCCACCCACTTAGAAACATAATCAATAGCGACGAGTATGTACCTGTTCCCTCGGGAAGAAGGGAAAGGTCCCATTAAATCGATGCCCCAGACATCGAAAATCTCAACAACCTGAATAGGGTGCTGGGGCATCTCATTCCTGGATGAGATATTTCCTGTCCTCTGACAGGAATCGCACTTCCTAACGAACTCATGAGCATCCTTAAAAATGGTGGGCCAATAAAAACCAGAATCAAATACCTTCTTCGCTGTGGAAGAAGGTCCGTGATGCCCACCAGTAAGGCCCTCATGACAGTGCCTAAGGATCTCCAATCCTTCCTCTCTGCTCACACATCTCCTAAAAACCTGATCAGCACACACACGGAAAAGGTAAGGCGCATCCCAGATGTAATGCCTCGTGTCGGAAAAGAACTTCTTGCGCTGCTGAGATGTCAAACCCTTAAGAAGGAAACCGTTGGCCAAATAATTGGCAATGTCTGAAAACCACGGTAATCCCTCATCAAGCCTATTCGTGCAGCAGATCTCATCTATCCCCACATACATCAGTGTCTCCTGGGGAAACCTATCCCTCATCGCTCCCTCGCGAATGAACTCTCTCTTCGGATCCTCAAGTCGCGACAAATGGTCGGCGGCTACGTTCTCAGCTCCCTTCTTGTCCTTAATCTCGATGTCAAACTCGGACAGAAGGAGGATCCACCTGATCAGTCTTGGCTTCGCGTCCTTTTTAGCAAAAAGGTAACGTAGAGCCGCATGATCTGTATAGACAACAGTCTTGGAGAGGACAAGATAAGACCTAAACTTATCAAATGCGTAGACTACCGCCAACAACTCCTTCTCAGTAGTCGTATAATTCTCCTGGGCGGCATCTAAGGTCTTACTCGCATAATAAATGGAGTGGAAATGCTTATCCACCCGCTGCCCAAGGACAGCCCCCACTGCGAAATCACTCGCATCACACATGAGCTCAAATGGCTGGCTCCAATCTGGGGCTATTAGAATCGGGGCGCTCACCAGCCTCTCCTTCAAATACTCGAAGGCTCTCAGACAATCAACATCAAACACAAACTCCACATCCTTCTCCAGCAAGCGAGTGATAGGTCGGGTGATCTTCGAAAAATCCTTAATGAAACGTCTGTAGAATCCCGCATGACCTAAAAAGCTTCGCACAACTTTAACACTCGTGGGAGGAGGAAGTTTGCTGATCATCTCAATCATAGCTTTGTCAACCTGGATGCCGTCACAGGATATCTTATGTCCAAGAAAAATCCCCTCAGTGACCATAAAGTGGCTTTTCTCCCAGTTCAGCATAAGGTTCGTCTCCACACATCTCCTAAGCATCTTCTCCAGGTTAATCAAACACTGATCGAAATAACTTCCAAACACAGAAAAATCATCCATAAATACCTCCATGGAAGTCTCGATCATGTCCTGGAAGATGGCAACCATACATCTCTGAAAAGTGGCTGGAGCGTTACATAACCCGAAAGGCATACGGCGGTATGCAAAAGTACCATACGGGCATGTAAATGTGGTTTTCTCCTGATCCTCTGGTGCAATCGGGATCTGGAAATAACCAGAGAAACCGTCAAGGAAACAGTAAAATTGATGTCCCGACAAACGCTCCAGCATCTGATCGATAAACGGAAGTGGGAAGTGGTCCTTCCGGGTGGCGTCATTCAATTTCCTATAATCTATGCACACCCTCCATCCGGTAACTGTTCGGGTCGGAACAATCTCCTTCTTCTCGTTCACCACCACAGTCATACCTCCTTTCTTAGGGACCACATGTACCGGGCTCACCCACGAAGAATCAGAAATGAGGTAGATGAGCCCAGCATCTAACAACCGAATGACCTCCTTCTTCACCACCTCACCCATGTTAGGATTTAGCCTTCGCTGTGGCTAAACCACTGGCTTGAAATCCTCCTCAAGCAGTATGCGATGCGTACAGAAAGAAGGGTGAATACCCTTAATGTCCATCAGCTTCCATGCTATCGCTTGCTTGTGCTCCTTCAGCACATCAATAAGTCTACTTTTCTCTACATCTGTCAGAGCTGCTGAAATAATGACAGGTAGATCCGAGTCCCCATCAAGGAATGCATACTCAAGGTGAGGTGGCAACTCCTTTAGCTCTAATGATGGGGGAGCCTCAACAGATGGCTTTTCAGCTGGCTCAGAACTCTCAAACTCAAAAACTGTGGGATAAACAGAAGGCTCCACTGCTAAACTGCTAGGAATGTAATCAAGATAAGCCTCAATAGCAGCAGCCTGGACCTCAACTCCCACACCCTCAACTCTCTCATCACTGTCACCCAAGTCCTGATCTACCAACAGATCAACTCCACTAATGTAGTCCAGGCAACGATCCATAGTAGAGAAAAATGCATCTAGAAAGTAGACCTGATCGTCCTGACCACTGGAGTTCTTCATGGACTTCACCACATCAAAGGTGACAGTGTCATCTCCAACACGCAATGAGATCTTCCCCTCATAAACATCAATCATCGCCTTCGCCGTGCGAAGGAAAGGTCGTCCCATGATGAGGGGAACTCGGTCATCAGCCTGCATGTCAAGTATCACAAAATCCACGGGGAAGACGAACTTATCCACCTTCACTAAGACATTCTCAACAATCCCCCGAGGATACTTGACTGGCCGATCAGCCAATGCCAAACTCATGCGTGTAGGTGCCGGCTCTCCAAGATCTAGCTGCTTATAAATGGAATATGGCATCAAATTGATGCTAGCACCTAGATCAGCCAATGCATGGTTCACAGAAGAACCGCCAAACAGACAGGGAATAGTGAAAATCCTTGGATCCTCAAGCTTCTCTGGCAGCTTATTCTGAACCAGAGCCGAGCACCTAGCTCCTAAAGTCATGGTAGAGAGTGTCTCCAACTTCTTCTTGATAGACAGGAGGTCTTTCAAGAACTTAGCATATTTAGGCATATGCTGGAGGGCCTCAACAAATGGGAGATTGATCTTAAGCTGCTTAAACATCTCCAAAAAGTGTCCATACTCCTGATCACGCTTCATCTGCAGTGCGCGTGCGGGATATGGAAGCTTAGTCAAATCAATCTCAGGCTCCTGAGTCACTCTCTTACCCTTCTTCTTCTCTTCAGCCTTCTCTCTCCTCAACCTATCAACTGAAGACTCGCTGCTCGGCGCTGTACTTGCTAGGACTAGCCTCACGGGCGCCCCTGCAGGAGTCTCCATCTCTATCTCCTCGTCCACCGGTTCATCATCATCAGGTATGACCGGTGGTGGCAGTTCAACTTCTCCTCCCCGACCACTCCGTGTGGTCACTGCCTTCACATGACCCCTCGGGTTAGGGTCAGTGTTCGCCCTAAACGACCCTCCCGGCCTCTCATCAAATCTCTTAGCCAACTCTCCCACCGACCGCTGCAAATCCAGAAAACCAGCCTGCTGGTTCCTCAACAACGTATCATGCTCCTCGATCTTATGGTCCCTTAGCTTGTCCTTGTCCACGATCTGCTGAAGCATCTTCATCTGCTGCACCATCATGTCCTCTAGCTTCATGTCTCGATCTCTGCTACCGGAGGTCTCGGGCGTGTCTCTCTCCGTGATCGGGATCTGGCGAGCCTGTGGCTTCTCGTATGAGCTGCTGCTGTGGTGGTTGCCCCACCAATTCGAGTGCTGCTGCTGATGCTGTCCCTGATTCTGGCCTCGCCAGTGTGAATTCTGATTCCAACTAGGGTTAGGGTTGAAAGACCTATTCCAACCAGAATTTATGGCCTCAACCTGTGCCTGATCGGTAACCGGGCACTCAGCAGTACTATGTCCACCACGACAAATCTCGCACCGAGCAGCCGCCATCTTCAGTTCTTTAATGTCCTTCGCCAGTGCCTCTAAGGCGGCGGCAGTGCTCGTGTCGGGTGAAACATGGTGCATCCCTCGAGTCGGGAATGGAGGAGCAATGGTGGGCTTGGCTGCCGGTGCAGCTCTCCTCACATAGGATGGGTCCTCATACTCTGCTAAGGCGAAATCCTCGAACATCACCTCGCACTCTTCTGGCTCCTTCTTGTCCATAATGTGCCCCCCAGTAGCTGTATTAAATCTCCGCTTCGTCTCCAATGTCAGTGCATTGTAGAACTTCTCGACAAGGGCCCAATCAGATAGGCCGTGCTGTGGGCATCTGCTCAGAAGGGAGTTGAACCTCTCCCACGCCAAGTAGTATGGCTCATCATCATCCATTCTAAAAGAATGGATCTGATCCCGCAATCTGGCAGATTTAGAAGGAGGATAATACTTCTTCAGGAACTTTGTCTGAAGGTCAGCCCATGTAGTAATCGAGTCCCTGGGAAGAAGATTCAGCCATGTAGAAGCTCGCCCGGAGAGTGTGAATGGGAACAAACGAAGGTAGACGGCCTCCTCCGAAACTCCATTAATGCGGAACGTGCCGCATATACGCACAAAGAGAGATAGATGGCCTGGTGCATCCTCGTCGTCCAGGCCATGAAACTGGGTCGAATTCGTGATCGTCGACATCACGTGGGACGGGATCTGCCAGTTGTTGTTGACACCCGGTCTTGTGATGGCAGACCGGGCACCTACAACCCCATGACTGGCTAGCTTGTGAACAGTCCGCCTCGGTGGCGGATGTGGTGGTGGATCCATGTCAAGAGAGGGATCAAGAAAACTTACCTGCTGTCGGGCCCACAGGATCTGCTCTGGTGATGTAAGCTCGAACTCTGGTGCTCCTTGCGATCGGGTGTGGGGCATGCAAATACCGAAACCCTAATCAAACAAGCAAGTAAGACTCACATATTCACAAAGAAAATCCTAATCTAAGGCTCATATAACAGATAACAAACAAAGGCACTAAGAAGAAAAATAAAAACTAAACCTAAAAAGGAAAACTAAGCTAATAGGGGGAGGAAAAAGAAACTAAGAAAAAGAAGCAACTAAAGGCCACAGTCTAAGTGATTGTTGCTATTGCCTAGAATCCCCGGCAACAGCGCCAAAAACTTGATGCGAGTGGTCAGTATACTAAAAACAAGACTAAACTAAAGCTATTAAACCTAAGCTAAAGACTCAAATTCTAATCCTAGACCTATACTTAACCTAAACACCTAGTAATAATCGGAAAACCTAAACTAAACCGCTCCTAAGGCAAGTGTACCTGTCGGTGGCAGAATAGCTGATGGAAGTCCGGATATCGAACCAATTGACACTAGTATAACAAACTAAACCTAGACTGTGAACTAATTAAGGTAAAAGAGGGGGGGTTTTGGTGCAACTGATAACCTAATCTGACTGATCTGACTGAACTGACTGAAACACTCTAAACTAACAACTACACTAAAACAACAAACTAAAACTGATAATGAAACTGGAATCTAACTGCAGTGAGGAAAACTGGTGTATCTAGGCTGGGAATCAAAAGTATGACAGATGCTGATCTGGATTGACTTATGAAGGATGAAGACTAGGATCTTAAGGAACAGACTAAGGAATACCTAATGGGACCCAGATCAGATACCAGGCAACTCCAATGGGAATCCTAAGGCTGTAATGTATGCACTAGTCTATCGGGTCGCCTTCTGGTTTTCCCGATATGCAATTGCACTCTAACGGGTGAATCACCTCCCGGATTTCTTCACCCGTTTGTATCCTAAGACACTAGAAAGCAATAAAGTTGACAACTTTGACATGGATTGACACTAACACTTAGTAAATCTAAGACAACGCCCTCCCGGGTCGTTTAACTCAAATATCCCAAGTGTAAGAGACCAACCATCTAACCTATCACCTCCCGGATTTCTAGGTTAGGTCACACATGCAAATACCCAAACTTAATGAAGTCTAATCCTATGGAATGTGATCAACAACCCATAAACTAACCTAAAACACAAAGTAATAGGCCTAACATGCATCTATGTGTGGAAAGAGCTTCCTAAACACATGTGGATCAAACATTCACCAAATATAATCATTCAACATATGTAAAAACCATCAAAGATTCAAACTTTACAGCTGGTTACAAAGCATATATTATCCATAAGCATAAATCATGTCCAAAATCATCAAAGATCAAAACTTTATCATCCCAAACCTAGATACAACCATAGATCTAGCCACAAATCATACCAACAGTAGCTAAACAAGTCTGAAATATGTCTAAATACATCAAAGATCAATGCTTTAAACTAAGAACATGCAAAGTAAAGGAAAATACTTAAGAACAAGGTCCTTCTTCACTTCAACAAGCCCTAATCAAGCTCTTCCTTCATGGTTAAGCTCCAGCAGCCTCCTAGCTCGATTAGGGTTCCAAAGTCGCAGAAAAAGACCCCTAAAACGGCTGGAATGCGATCAATTTATAGAGGGCTTGAAATTAGGATTTTGGGCTTGAAATCCATCTAGGGCATAACGCCTATCGCGCCTGCATGAGGATAGGCGTTACGTGCGAGATTATTGGGAATTGGCAGCTGATGATGCCGCGCGCAACGCCTGGGGCCAAGTCTCCACGATAGGCGTACCGCCTAGGGTTACTTTTCTTGATTTCTTCGTTTGTTCACCCGCTCTTGATTCCGACGCCTGTTTGCCTTCATTTCCGCTCCTCCGGGACACATTCCTGCACAAAAACAATAAAATGTAAAAAGGAACTAAAATCGACTCGAAATATATACAAAACTAACGAAAACAGACTCGAATATTTACGAAAACGGATGTGTTAAACTAACACATCAAAAACCATCTGGTTCATTGCAACAACCAGAAATACCCATATGGAAATGGGAGAAGATTTCAATGGATTTCACTACTAAGTTACCTCGTACACCAAGTGGCTGTGATACGATATGGGTAATTTTTGATCGATTAACAAAATCTGCACATTTCCTTGCAATTAAGGAAACTGACAAAATGGAGAAGTTGACTCGTATTTACTTAAAGGATGTGGTATCCCGACATGGCATACCAATTTCCATCATATCAGATCGAGATACCCGATTTGCTTCGAATTTCTGGAAATCTCTCCATAAGTCTTTGGGAACTCGTTTAGACATGAGTACCGCATATCATCCACAAACCGACGGTCAGAGTGAACGTACAATTCAAACACTTGAGGATATGTTACGAGCTTGTGTCATTGATTTTGGTGACAGCTGGGAAACCCACTTACCGTTAGTGGAATTCTCTTACAATAACAATTATCATACAAGCATTCAAGCGGCACCATTTGAAGCTTTATACGGTCGCAAATGTCGTTCACCAGTTTGTTGGGCTGAAATTGGTGACAGTCAAATAACAGGACCTGAACTAGTACATGAGACAACAGAGAAGATGTACAAATCGAGAAAAGAGTTACGCTGACAAATGTCGCACGCCATTGTAATTTCAAGTAGGAGACCGAGTTCATCTAAAATTATCACCTTGGAAAGGTGTGATACGATTTGGTAAGCGCGGGAAGCTTAGCCCTTGCTACGTATGACCTTTTGAGATCCTGAAAAGGATTGGTCCGGTAGCGTATTAACTCAAATTACCGGATGAACTCAGCGGAGTTCATGATGTCTTTCATGTTTAGAATTTAAAGAAATGTCTTTCTGATGAGACATTGGTTGTACCACTTTAAGAAGTACAAGTGGACGAACAGTTACGATTCATCGAGGAACCAGTAGAAATCATGGACCGAGAGGTCAAACAGCTCAAACAAAGCAAAATTCCAATGGTCAAGGTCCGGTGGAATTCACGACGTGGACCTGAATTCACATGGGAAAGGGAAGATCAATGATGAAGAAGTATCCCCATCTGTTCAAAAGAACAACAAACGTTGAGAAGGCACGTTAAATTTCGGGAACTTCAACAAGGGGATGATGTGATACTTCATACTTCAACACTTTCAGATTTCAAACAGTAAGCACAAATTCTGTTATACAATTGGTTTTTGTTACAAACAATTGTGACGAACACAAACATTGTAGAATTCAAACATTTGCATTTTTGTGCTATACTTTATGTGTGCTACATTTCATCCTACTATGTGCGAGGTTACATAGTACAGTATGATCAAACACGAACGAACATTTACAGTTAGGTGTACTAACTAGTGTACATACAAACAGTTACATGCAACGATCACACTTAGGTGTGATGTTACAAACATTGAACTTAGAACGATCACACTTAGGTGTGATGTTACAAACATGGAACTTTGTGTGTGAGTACACACCAACGCACAGAATGATAAAGTATCGCACTAACACGTACACTTTGAACTCATAAGTATTATCTTAACTACTTCCATCATTTAACAATTTTCAGGACGAAAATTCCTTCAACAAGGGGATGATGTGACAATCCGGCAATTCTGGGTTAACCTCGTTAACCAGAACTAACAGAAATGATTCATAATTGAACAAAAACAAAATTTAAGGGCTAAAATTAAAAAAAAATCATTCCCAAAACACTTAAATTATAAAGATTTAACTTGTAAAGGTTTGAAATTATCAATTTTGACTTTTGCAAGTCAAAATTCGGCCAAAAGGGTCCCTTGGAATTCGAATTCCACATCAATAATCATTTATAACCGAATTAAATCAGTTTTAATCATCACTTTAATGATTATTAACAGTTAACATAAGTTACTGATTCATTAAATTATCGAATTAAATCAAAATGGCAACCAAGAGTAGAAACCGTAACCATACACTATCAAATCTATGTAATTCGACTATATTTACCAAAGTGAAGTCCCAAAAGCTATAGTCGGCACTCTTAGAAGGTTTTACATCAATCAATTGGATTCCAGAAGCTTTGGTTTGAAGAATTGGATCCAGGACGGCCGAACTCAAGCCTTTAATTGAACTGCATCAATTCAAAGTTAAACAAGGTAAAAATTCGTTCCTACACAACCTAAATGAGCCAACTAAGCATAGCCCCATCTTAATTCGGAGTTCTAATATCGATTTGATGAAGTTCTAATTCTAGGGTTCATCGTAGAAAACGATTTGGGGGTTTATAACTAAACAAACTAGAAAACCAAATTAATATACATCCGTAGTTTCGGTATAACCTATTAAACGAAAGCCCTATGATAATTACATTCAATTGTAACGAATTGAATGATTTTGATTATTAGGGATTCTTGAACAAGAACGAATTGGGGTTTTTAATGCAAATGAGTTCTATGATTAAGTTAAACTATACAAACAGTTTCGAAATAGTGTTTTTGATAAAAACCCTATGATGAATTCATCTAATTTCAACGAATTGAGTGAATTGAAGTTCTAGATTTCTTAATAAAAATCGATTTAGGCTTTTTGATACAAACGAACTCGAAAATCAAATCGAACTACGCAAATAGCTTCGAAATCCCTAGTTTAATGAAAACCCTGTGATTTTTCATATTAACATTAACAAATTTAACGAATTAAAGTTGGGGATTTGGACTTTTTTTTCGAATCCGATCGGGCTTATAAAATCACATAATTACGTTGAAATAGATCGATAAAAGCACACCATGGGACTCGCCTGAACCTATAGGACCGAAGCCCCATGGGTAATGGTTTGATTGAGTTCGAATCCAGGGTCAATTGAACTCATTTGGTTCGGTTAGTTTAACCAAAGGGAACCGAGCTCTCTAAAACATAAAACAATTAGAAAGGGCATTATGTTGCAACACCTTAGTGGGCTGAATTGGTAGAACCTATGTGTTGTGAAGGATAGGTCACGGGTTCAAACCCGAGGGCCACTGGTTTTGCACAAAAATACCATTTTTTGGTATTTTTGTCATATACGCATTCGTTTCAACTCCAATTTAATCAGTTTTAGTTGCGTTGGAACCGTAATTGAATCCTGAACATAATGAGATGATAAAATTTATATTTTAACCAAAATCCTACGCGCGTATAATTACGTATCTTAAAATGAAATCATATATGTTTATACGATTTAAACAAACAAATTCGAAATCATACATACTTTCGTATGAACGTTTCAAACAATCTAAAATACATGGGTTAACAAGTATGTGACCACAATCGCAATTTGACATTCCGAATAACACAACGTTATTGTTATAACATAGATTCTTTATAGAAGTTAATCTACGTGATTTCGCGAACACTTGATCATTCGATTCGCATTCTCAGGTGCGTACATGGCCCCTTTTTACTTTTACTGTTTTGGGGGAAAAACATGTGCAAACAAACATTTTTGATACACATCACTTGCATGAGTTAGCTATTTGCTATAAGTGCGAACATAGCATTTGAAGTCCTTACATATTGAACCGTTTAGTTTGCCGTAGTGCAAAGCGTGATAGTTGCAGACAGATCTATTGGGTTTGACAAACCTCACTTGGTAGATTGTCGGTCTACGCAGGTGTTTAACTAGCCAATTCAAACATTGCTATTCTTTGTGCTAGACAATTGTGGAAAGGCAAACAACATTCAAACAGTAAGCTTCGGTGTCGACCGCTTATGTAAATAGTACAATGACTAGCTATCATTACTATGCAATGTGTGATTATGTTATCTGCAAACATTACGTTTCAAACAGTTGTTCAAACATTTGTGATTATTCAAACCTGTGTGTGCACCAACTTTTGTGGTCTCATGCATTCAGTTTATGTTTACTTGTTGATTTAAAACATAGAACATTGTACTTATGGTTTTGCAACTGTTATGTTTTGTTATTGGTTTTCAAATGCTTCCGCAAACGTTAAACTTTAATTTTATAAATTGAGACCAAATTTATGTTTGAAAAGCATATAGAGTTCTTTCGCTATGTCTAATGACTGAGATCCTGGTTTGTCACGCCTAAACGGTATAATTCCGTTAGTTGGAAATTGGGGGTGTGACATTAAGTTTGATACCCTATTTGCGCCATAATGTCAACAAAAAGTGGCTGAGAAACTTGACATCGCGATCGCTGACCATGGTGCAAGGAACTCCATGCAGGCGTACAATCTCCTTGAAATAAAGGTTGGCCACTTGAACAACATCATAGGTCGTGTGACAAGCAACGAAGTGAGCCATCTTCGAAAAGCGGTCAGCAACAACCATAATGGAATCTTTCTAAAGATGGGTTCTGGGTAAACCAATGACGAAGTCAAGACTAATGTCCTCCAGCAAGACCCCCTTCATATGTTTCTTTGATTAATAGAATGCGCACACTATGCTGAGGAATGCACAAACGATGCATCTTGAAAGAAACCCATTGAAAACATGAAAAGTGCCCACAGGCTGGGTGAGACACTTTTCAAAAATATCCTTAAAGTCAGGATCAGAAGAATAAACTTCCTTGATAACATCAAGGCCAACAACAGTGGGATGTAATGATGGGAGCAACGAATACTTACGTGATAAAGCATCAGCTCCCTTATTTAGTTACCCGATTTATGCTTAATAGTGAAAGTAAAAGCTTGCAAGAATTCCACCCATTTAGCATGTCGCAGTTGCAGTTTGTGCTGACCTTGAATATATTTCAGGGCCTTATGATCTGAATGAAGAATAAATTTTTTTCAGATTAGATAATGGTGCCAATGATCAAGTGCTCTAACAATAGCATAAAACTCCTTATCATAAGTGGAATAGCGGCGCTTCGCATCATTTAGTTTCTCACTAAAATAGGCCAATGGACATCCTAGCTGTAACAAAATAGCACCAATACCCACTCCTGAAGCATCACATTCCACTTCAAAAATCTCATCAAAACAAGGAAGTGCGAGAGCTGGAGGGGAAGAAAGTTGACGTTTGAGTTCATCAAAAGCATATTGAGCTTGTATCGTCCAAACAAACTGTTTACTCTTGGTTAATTCAGTCATGGGAGCGACGAGAGTACTGGAATTCTTAACAATACGACGATAAAAAGAAGCCAATCCATGGAAACTTCGAACTTGCTGAATGGATTGGGGAGTGGGCCAATCACGAATAGCCTAAACCTTATTGTCATCAACCTGTATACCTTTAGCAGACACCAAATATCCAAGAAACCTGACCTGTTGTGTGAAGAATTCACATTTGTCAAGATTTCCATATAGTTTTTCACGGTCAAGAACCTCAAATAGTTGCAGGAGGTATGACTGATGGTCTTCCTCAGTCTTGCTGAAAACTAATATGTCATCAAAATACACAACAGCAAATCTGCCCAAAAAGGGTTTTAGGACGTGGTTCATCAATTGCATGAAGATACTTGGCGCGTTTGATAAACCGAATGACATAACTAGCCATTCATATAAGCCTTCTTTAGTTTTGAAGGTAGTCTTCCACTCATCACCTTCATAAATTTGAATCTGGTGATAACCACTCCGAAGATCAACCTTAGAGAAAATCGTGGCTCCATGAAGTTCGTCCAACAGATCACTCAACCAAGGAATTGGGAAATGGTACTTAACTATGATCTTGTTGATAGAACGACTATCCATACACATCCGCCATTTGCCATTTTTCTTTGGAACAAGGATAGAGGTACGACACAGGCGCTGAGAGACTCAAGATGAGACCCATATGCAACAAGTCTTCTACCTGCCTTTGTAGCTCTTTTGTCTCTTGAGGATTAGTTCGATACGCAGGTTTGTTGGGTAATATGGAGCCCGGAACAAAGCCAATTTTATGTTGGATGGTTCGCAGTGGAGCTAAGCCAGAAGGGATGGTTTTAGGAAACACGTGGCTAAAGGTTTGTAGTAAAGGTTGAATGTTGGGATGGGGTTCTTTGGGCGGCTGGTCTTCATCATCCTCGAGACCCATAAGTATAAACTCTCGAAATGAAGAAAAATCCGGATGTGCGACTTTCAGCAAGGTACTTAGAGATTGAGGAGGGGTCGAAGAAGGTTTGTTTGGAGGGAGAGGGGTTAGTACTATGCGGCGGTTGTTAAAGGTGAAGGCGTAAGTGTTTTGGTAACCATTGTGCATTACCCTATGATCAAACAACCACGGGCGTCCCAAGAGAACATGACAGGCATCCATGGGAATCACATCGCACCAAATGTTGTCCTCATAAGATCTGCCAATACTTAAGGTTAACAGTGTTTGATGAGAGACATGTATACATTTACCTTGGTTTAGCCATTGTATGACATATGGGGAAGGGTGAGGAGTGGTGGTTAGGTTTAACTTCGACACGAGAGTTTGGGATGAAACATTAGTGCAGCTTCCTCTGTCAATAATGACAGTGCAAACCCATTGGGCGATGGTGCATCTGGTATAAAACGGCTTCTCGTTGTAGGTGATCATCACAATTGATCGTGTTGCTAAGCATACGGCGAACAACGAGGCTCTGACCCTCGTCTGGATGAATGAGTTCCTCCACAACAGTCTCAGACGGATTTGTGGGTTCTATGGTTGGTTCAAATAGAAATGAATTGTCGGTTCCTTCGAATTCAGCTAAAGTGATCATCTTCTTATTCGGGCACTCCGAAGCAATATGACCTAACCCTTGGCAGTGGAAACATCGTCGGGGAGCTCGGTGTAGATTAGTGGTGTTTTCTGGTGCATAGGAGGGTTTAATCGGAGGAACTGATTTAGTTGGGTGGGCTGACTTGGGGATTGAACGACTGGCCTCCATTTTTCCTATGACTCGGTACTGAGTATCCACTTTGTGTGCCAATATCGTAAGTTCTTCCAAAGTGGAGGGAGGATACAACTCAACAATGTTAGCAATGCGAGAATCCAATCCTCCCAAGTACCTAACCAACGTCTGCGGATCATCGTCAGGGAGGTCACATTTCATAATCAGATACTCAAACTCACGGGAATACTCTTCAGCAGTTCTTTGATTTTGTTTAAGGTGGTGAAGTTGAGTCAAACTAGCTTGAACATAGTAACAAGGCAAGAATTCTGTTTCATCAGGCACTTCATCTTCGCCCATTCAGTCACATTTGGTTTCCCGACCCTCTCACGCTTGGCACGAGGATTAGCCCACCAAGTCGAAGCATACTTACGCAGTTTCATGGCAGCAATCTTAACATTATTCTCTTCAGAGGTATCTTTGTAATCAAAAGCGCATTCCACTGTACGCATCCCGTCTACAAACTCATCGGGATCTAGTCTGCCATCATACTCGGGAATTTCGATCTTAATATCATTAGAATACCACAGCCCTGTTCGTGGTTGCTTAACACCAGAACCACCAGATTCATGTTCATGATCACCACGTCCGTTAAAAGATAGTTCATGAATCTGTTCTTGCATGCACATTTCTCAGCCTCTAAATTCTAGAGAGCTTTCTTCAAATCAGTAGAACTTCGGGTATCCATAAGCTCTGATACCAAATGATGGCAATAAGCTTAGAATTGGATCGAACAATACCTGAAAATTGACAACTCCAAAACCACAATTGACTGGACTTACAAACACACAAATCCCAACAACTTGTAAGGCTTCCTAACTGAACCTTTTGATACAGATACACCACGAGAATACAATTGGTTTCCAAGATCACCTTCTAATCTAATCCAAAATTAGAATAGCAATGGAACACGCAATCCTTAATGAAGAATGAGTTAAAATTAAGGAATTCAAATATGTGTTTTCATTCCTTCTTTCTTGATTATATACGACTGGAATAACAAAAAAACTACCCACATACATGAAATGGAAATAACTGACATGCAAAAACAAAATTAAAATAAAACACTGAAATTAGAAAATAACAACGTGGGGAAAGAATTGTCGATTCATCCTTGGACCACTTCCTTGGATTTAACTAGACTGACCCACGTGCTGCCCACATGATTCGCATCCACCTCAGATTGATTATGGGTCGCACCACCCATGGAATAATCCGAATTTGGATCTGTGAGTGTTTGCCTATCATAAGCACTAATAATACATTGATAGTAGGACCAAAAGCTTGATCGAGGGCTTGAGTAGTCAATTCAATCTATAGTTTTGAGTAAACTATGTTAGTCAAACCAATTGTTATTCAATTACTAATACTTGGTGTGTATTGTTACATGAGGTCAAATCAAGATATCGATAATCACATAAATCATGTCAATGATTTTAAATGAATTATTTTACATTCGTATGTTTAACCACTTACTCAAATATTAAGTAATATCATATCTAAGGTTAACGATAAGTAGTTATCACAACCATATAATATCACTTACTAGTGTATTCTATATCATTCGTATATTCAAAGACGATCATTCAGCAATCCATACAACTATGAGACTCTGTTTCAAGATTGCAATTGTTAGCATCTTTAAACTCATATGAGTTCTAAAGTTAGACAAGCATTCAACCGCTTATTCAAATGTAGTTAAGGTTAGGGTAGTCTTGGTAGGTAATTGGAATGCTATTAAAGTATTAATGATGTGGTGGGTTGGCTGAGATATACCCTATATATAAGCACCAATAATACATTGATAGCATCACCAAAATCTTGACCAAGGACTTAGATTCGTCAATTTAATCTACAATTTCGTGTGAACTATTATTTAGTCATGAATACTAGTCAAATCAGTTTTTCTTCATGTACCAATATCTAGTGTGTATTCTTACACAAAATTGAATTAAGGATATTGGTAAATATCTTTACCTTCGACTATGTGAACTATCGTAAACTCGAAACCCTCTTAGCAAGTAACTAATAGGGTACAAATACGAAAAATTTGAGTACAATAATCATATATAATTTGAATCAAAGTTCATTACACTCGTAAATCTCAATAAAAGAGGAATTAAACTCCCTAAATCTCGCAATTAGTGGTCTATGAATTGAGACACTATTCTACAACACTAATTAATAATTTTCAATATGTTAAATCAATAATCAAAATTTAGAAGAAAACAAGACAAAATACAATTCCATTAAGTGAATTTCGGGACGAAATTCCCTAAACTATGGGAGACTGTAATCTCTAGGATTTTCAATTTCGAATCCAAATTAAAGTTCATAAAATGGAGTTCATTTCATTCGGTGAACATATGTAAACCCACACACACAGATATATATACATCAAAATATATACATATAATTATTATATATTCTATACAATGTAAGTTATACTAATAGTTAAATACAAACAATACAGTATAAGTTTTAATAGATTTTTACAAGATGTATAATGTATACACTTACATGATGTACCATAAAATAAATCTTGATGGAAGTTAAATAGTAATATAAATAAATTTACCGAAATTCAACAAATGACAAAGTATTATGTACTTAATAAATAATTTATTTTAAAAAAATATATAACATATCAACCTCGAAGGTTAAAAACTTCATAAACTATTACAAAAGTTCATAACAATAATACAAAATTTCAGATAATAAAGTTTATGAAATTTCATATAATTAAACAATATTTATATTTATAAACTTTATATATTTATATATATATATATATATATATATATAAAGTTATAAATAAAGATTATATTGTACAAGGTTTACTTAAAATACTAAAAACCACGAGTTGGAGGGGTTAAATTGAAGCATTTGAAAGTAACTTGTGTGTTGAGAAAATATTAAAGCAAAAGGGTTAAATGGTATAAACAAGGGGGACCAAAAAGGTCAAAACCCAAACTCGGTTTTCGAACACAGCCATTCCAACTTGTTTACAACTCACGTATGATCAAAATATATACATATAAACAATATCAAATGGAGTTCATTTCATTCGGTGAACATATGTAAACCCACACACACAGATATATATACATCAAAATATATACATATAATTATTATATATTCTATACAATGTAAGTTATACTAATAGTTAAATACAAACAATACAGTATAAGTTTTAATAGATTTTTACAAGATGTATAATGTATACACTTACATGATGTACCATAAAATAAATCTTGATGGAAGTTAAATAGTAATATAAATAAATTTACCGAAATTCAACAAATGACAAAGTATTATGTACTTCATAAATAATTTCTTTTAAAAAAATTTATAACATATCAACCTCAAAGGTTAAAAACTTCATAAACTATTACAAAAGTTCATAACAATAATACAAAATTTCAGATAATAAAGTTTATTAAATTTCATATAATTAAACAATATTTATATTTATAAACTTTATATATATATATATATATATATATATAAATATAAAGTTATAAATAAAGATTATATTGTACAAGGTTTACATAAAATACTAAAAACACGAGTTGGAGGGGTTAAATTGAAGCATTTGACAGTAACTTGTGTGTTGAGAAAATATTAAACCAAAAGGGTTAAATGGTAGAGACTAGGGGGACCAAAAAGGTCAAAATCCAAACCCGGTTTTCGAACACAGCCATTCCAACTTGTTTACAACTCACGTATGATCAATTTGGTAAGTATCCGCACACGTAATTAGTTCAAATCATCAATCAATGAGAATAACAGCCTTGAATGCGTGATTTCCCTCCCATAATCAAGCTAATCACGACTGGAATTCAAATTCGATAGGAACCAGTATAAAACATCGAATAACTATTACATTAGGTTCCTTTAGTCATCACGAACAGGTCTGTACAACTCACATCATCTCACAAGCACTCAAAATTCAAGATCGAATCTAAGAACGGCCGAAAGTCTTCACAATCTCGAACATCATCTATTCAAATAAATCACGGGTAAATATCTATATCCTCTTGATCGGTTTTGCATTAGGAACAATAACCCTAATTTGATGACGGCTAATAAACACACCATCGATCGAATTAGGCAAAACCTAAATCTAGGGTTCATATAAATTTGGGGTTAAATTCCATGCTTGTATAAAGTTTGGGTGAATCCATTTCAAGCAAGGCATCCTAGCCAAGCTCAGTGGTAAAACGCTTGGATTGGGGCATCGAGACCCGGGTTCAAACCCTCCTGCCCATCCTAAAACCATTTTTTTGTATATCTTATGTTTCATTCACAATATTTTTATAAAAATAATTTTAAAAACCTAAAATACATGTTTATATATTCTGTGAAAGTTTAAATAAATTATGAAAAGGATTTAAATAAATTTCTATTATGAAACTAATTTAATACATAAAGATAAGCATATTAAATGGTTTAAAAAATCAACTATATTTTATGCTTACAAATATTATAAAATTTCATAAAACATATTAGAACATTTTTATACATAATTATTTATTAGAAAAACAAAATACGATCTTTTAGATTCTTAAATTAACAAGAAAATTATTTTAAAAGAATAATTTTAAATTTATAAAAACACATTTTTACATTGTATTATATATTTACCTATTAGTGTTCAAAAATATTTAAATATTATGTTTAAAATTTTGAACTTAACATAAAGATTCTTAATAAAATGATGATGATTTGAAATAATCTAAAGTGAATTTAAATAATTCTTTAACAAAAGGCCAAATAAATTCTAACACAAATTTGTTATATTTATTACAAATAAATCATTCTTAAATGTTCTAAAATAAATATCTATTCTAAACAACTATTTATTAATTCATACATTTATTACGATAAAATTTTACAAAATAAATGGATGGAATATTATTCAAACATTAATCATATAATTTCTAAATATAAAATAATACATGAATAGAACATTCAACATTCTATTTTATTTATTATACAAACTTATGAAAATATTTGTAAATATTCTCTAAGTATCATTCTAGTTTATTTATACAATTAACAATATTGATAAATGAATAAAGGAATATTTTCTTTATTATTCAATATTGAGGGAATATTATTTAATATTCCAAGCTATCCATTCAAATATACACTCATTCAAACTTTGACTTCCATTATGATGCTATAGTTCTAGGATCTTGAACTTAAAATTATAGGATACTAAGAGACTTGTTACTCAAACTTTAGGGTGAGTAAATAGTTTGCTCCTCAATCATTATTCAAGGACTTTGAACTCGCTAAGCATTAAAACTAGTGAGTTTCTTCACACTCTCTTTTACGCTCTTTTTTTTTTTTGGATTTTACACATGTTCTCTTCATACTTATTTCAATTATATCATTTATTCAATCTATGATGCAAGCCTTAGACCTAGTTTGTCTTATGTGTTAGATGATATGTTTATATACAATGTGTTGATTCTATGTGTGTTGCCAGTCAAGCAAGCTAGTACTTAGTAGCTTAAGATGTGTTAGATATCATCTTTGCATTGCCTTATGTCATTGTGTGAAAAAGATGAAAAGTACACCTAGCAAACTTATTGTAATACAAATGTTAATTTATAGTATGGCCATACTAGAATTAACAGTTTGTATGGATACTTGTTTGGACACAAGCTATTGTTATTCATTCATTCATTCTATTTATTCAAACTTGAATTCATGTTATGCTTATTAGTTAGACTATGCGAATAGTTGACAAACTCTATTTTACATGTGTAACATGATAAGGAAGACATGATGAAGACATATGATAAGATTTAGTAGACCTAGTTAAATTTTAAACAATGCTTTAGCATTCAATTCTAATTGTTTTGTATTCAATTCATGTAATGTTATTTGAATTTAATGAAGGACATGTTGTATTGTTTAAATGATGATGCATTAAATATTGTAACGCATAATAGCACCATGAGCTAATGAACACTCGACATCGCGCCCTGACGTATTATGCCGTCGATTCGGGTGTGACAGCTGAATCTGATGGCAATTGTACTAGAGAGGAAGGGAGGGTAAGTGTATCAGTGGTGACCTGAGCAGCCGGTGAAAGTTGTTTTATAAAGAGAAAATAGAGAGAGCAAGTGTCTCGGAGGTGACCGCAAGTGGTGGAACGTCTGCAGCGATCATTGACGTTCATCTCCCCGCCCCCTCTTCTTTCTTGCTTAGATGGATCGGTTCTTGTGCTCCAATGGCAGCCTGTTATGTATGACAACTGCTTACCGCCTTATCTCACTGCCTCCCTCTCTTGCTCCGTTGGCTTTTGCAGTTCGACAGATTTCCTAGGTTTTAAGTAGTAGAGACATCTCTGAGGTGTCTTTGTTTTCCCCTCAATTCATTGACTAAAGCCAAATATTGTCGACAACAGAAGTAGAAGCTTGGTTAGATAAGTTTCTTACTTTAGATTTTAGTTTATAAGAAAAAAGTAAGAAGTAAGATTTGGTTTTGGTCCCTTATTATATAAAAAAAATCAGCAGTCATCGGTGGCTCAATTGCATTCCCATTATGATGACCTATCAATTCAGTTTCAACTACCCTATTTAACTCTCTGAATTTTTGTTATGTAATTCAAAATATACTTGTTTCATAATTGTAATATAAGGAAGTTTTAGGAAATTCTTGAAATCATCATATGTGTGCGTATGAGGGTTTGTATAGAGATATATGTTAAACAAAATTAAATGTTATTAAAACTTAATTTTAAAATACAAGGTTAATACCCCGTGTGTTACACAAGTCAAATAAAAGATATAATATATAAATACTAATGGAAATTTATACAATATAAGATGATTTTTTAGTAATATAATTAAAATTTAGCATAACTTAATACTTTAATTATTAAATAATTATATTATATCTTAAAACCCTGATTTTTTTCAAAGTTCATTTTCTATAAACATTTCATTTTTTTAATTTAAAATTTAGTGTAATTTTTTTTAAAGAGTGTGTACTTTAACATTAATATATTTTTGATCTATTAAATATCTTTTTTATTTTAAAAATATATAAAAAATACATTTAATATGAGATGTATTTAATAAGAGAGAGATGTGGAAAATAAAGTTAAGGGCTATAAAAACATGACATGTGTTCATCAAAACTTTTATTTATTAAAATAAATAAATTGCCGTTTTATAAAATGTTTTAAAAATATTATACATATAATAATAATTTTGGTAAACCAAGGACTATATACGTACTCAATCAAACTTAAATGCAGTTTTATGAAACTTGAAGTGGAAAGTCGCTAACATTGGAAACTCAAGAGACTGGAAATTAAAAAATCTGAAACTTTGCTTTCTTCTTCACCGTTCGCGAGCTCAAGTCCCCTATCCATCAGGTTAATCACAAAATCAACCATAAAAGGCTTTTTCATTTCAAATCATTAACGAAAATGTGTTTCTAAACTAATTTCAAACTATAACACACAATTAATTGTAAAATTATAACCATTCAACAAATTTAAACCATAACCGATGTGTCGGTCAAAACGTAAGTATTAAGCTTCAAAATGATACTAAGAAAACGCTCTAAGTCTCTGGAAATTTAAATTCAAGCTCAAGGTCATAAACAGGCTAATCTTCAACAGAAACACATTGGTTCAATACTATTAAAGGTAAGAATCAACACTATTCTACTCGTTTTAATACATAGAACAAATTACTAGAAAAAAACAACATTTCTGACGCAAATTTCCGTCGGAAATGGGTCACAAAACATGATTTCCGACGGATTTGCTACAAAAACAGGTCATTGGAAAACCCTTGGTCGGAAATGCATTTCCGACAGAATTCCGACGCAAAATGCGACAAATATACGACAAAAAAAATGTGTTGGAAATTCCGACCGATTTCCGACAAATATATTTGCGACGCAATTCCGACGGAAATCACTGCGACGCAATTCCGACGGAAATCACTGCGACGCAATTCCGACGGAAATCTCTGCGACGCAATTCCGACAAAAAATATTGCGACGCAATTCCGACAAAAAATACTGTGACGCAATTCCGACAAAACAATTTGCTAGGCAATTTCGACAAAAGCTTTCCCTTTTTTGCGACGCAATTCCGACTAATCATTTCAATTTTTGTGACACAATTCCGACGAAAACAGTCTATTTTTCCGACGGAATTCCGACGAAACATTTTTTGCCAACGAATTTTTATGAATATACCAAATTTAGCCAGAATTTTTCCTGCTAAAATCATTGAAAACAAATATATAAAACATGTCTTAAAAAAGCAATTACAAAGTAACATACAAAAACATGATTTGCAAATCAAATTCAAACACAATCATGTAAAAGTAACATACAAAACATGATTTGCAAATCAAATTCAAACACAATCATCTAAGTATAACAAGTCTCCAAAAGATCATAAGATAAAACTAATGCTCAAATTAACACATCTAACTACTAGCTAGGATGTTGCATAAATTTCTTCATGAATTCCTTCATTTGTTGTTGCAACTCCAATCGTTCATGTCGCTCTTTTCGTATTTCTTCTTCAAGCTCCTGTCTTGATCTCCTTTCAACTTCCATTTGAACCTCTAAATCATGAATCTACAAATTTAACAAAACATATATATTTGGTAATTAGATTTTTTTGTGGGTAGAGGGCCAAAAAAAACATAAATCAGAAAACCAACATAAGACAACAAAAGGTGCATATCCCCTCAAACAAGCCAGCCCAAGACTTGCTTTGAAGTGTCCTTAAAATAGTAAACTACACTACTAAGCACTATAAAACCTATACATACATAAGAAGCCACCAAAATTACTATAAACTACCCAAACAATCAGATAGATACCACAAACAGAACCCTCCAAAAATCCCACATGAGCTCTAGAAATGACTATGACAACAAACTATGATCATTAAAGAATAGGTAACATGATGCTCTTATTTAACTTCATCGCTCATCATCGCCCAGCATAAAATACCTGAACACCCTTAGTCGTGACCACGACCCTTGTAGTGTCACCATTACTACTTCTTCAAGCATATCAAGTTGTTGTTAGAGATGTTTGGATACATGATAAGCCCATCCTTTGTGGTGGCGAGAGGATTAATTTAACTATATTTGTTTTGTTGAAAATTTGTAACGATCAGCAATGCATTTTTGACGTAATCTTTTATTAATTAAAGTAAAATCATTTTTGTTGGAAATTTGTAGCAATCTGCTACGCGTTTAAGACACAAACTTTTATTAACTAATTTAAAATTATTTTTGTCGGAAATTTGAAAGAATCTGCAACGCATTTGCGATGAAAAAATTATTAACTAAAGTAATATTATATTTCTCGGAATTTTATCGCAATATTCGACACAATTTTGATAAAAGAATTTATTACTTAAACTAAAATATTTTTTGTCGGAAATTTGTAGCAATTTGCAACATATTTGCGACGAAAAACAATATTAATTTAATTAAATATGTTTTGTCGGAAATTTGTAGCAAATCAGCAACCTATTTGTGACGAAAAATTTTATTAATTTTTTTTTTGTCGGAATTTTGTCGCATTCTGCGACAAAAACTTTCATAACTTAAAACTAAATTAATTTTTGTCGGAAATCTGTAGCAATTTGCAACATATTTGCGACGAAACAAAGTATTAATTAACTAATTTTTTTGTCGGAAATTTGTAGCAAACTGCAACCCATTTGCGACGAAAAATTTTATTACTTTTGTTTTGTCGGAATTTTGTGGCAATCTTTGACACATTTGTGACAATAAATTATATTACTTAAACTAAAATAATTTTTGTCGAAAATCTGTAGCAATGTGCAACATATTTGCGACGAAAAAAATTATTAATTAAATTAAATTTGTTTTGTCGAAAATTTGTAGCAAACTGCAACCCATTTGCGACGAAAAATTTTTTTAGTTTTGTTTTGTCGGAATTGTGTCGCAATCTTTGACACATTTGGGACAAAACATTATATTACTACTAAAATATTTTTTGTCGCAAATTTGTAGCAATTTGCAACATATTTGCGACGAAAAAAATTATTTATTAAATTAAACTTGTTTCGTCGGGAATTTGTAGCAATCTGCAACCTATTTGCTACGAAAAAAATTATCAGTTAAATTAATTTTTTTTTTGTCGGAAATTTGTTGGAAATTACGACCCATTTGCGACAATAAATTTAATATATGAAATTAAAATTGTTTTGTCGGAAATCTGTAGCAAATTCCTACAAATTTGTGACAAAACTTAACGTTTTTTAATTAAATCAATTTTGTCGGTATTTTGTCGCAATTCTGTTGCAATTTGTGACCAAAAAAAATGCGTAGCAAATTTCCGTAGCAAATTTCAAGTTTTTCTAGTAGTGAAAAGCCCTAACCTTTCAAGTGTTCATGAAATCAAAATTTAATGAATTGGATTGATTTTTATTTTACGGCTCGACCAATTTGGTGAAAACTAGAGATTGCTTATAACATCAACCGAAACAGAAGGAATCGCAGCAAGCCACCCCATCCCAGTGGTAACACACTGGGACATGGTGTAGGAGTGGATTCAAAACCCACAGGGCTTCCCCAATCGATTTTTAGTGGTTTGCCCTTTTTTAGTTTTTTTAAATCCTGAAATTTTTTTAAAATTTTTTATCATAATTATAAACAATCTGGTTTATTTTAAAAATAGTAGTTTTTCTATTTCAAACATATAATTAGAAATAAACAAATTAAAACTATAGAAATATAGTTATTAAAAATTATTTTTTACCAATTGATATTTTTAGAAAACTTTTCAAATATTTTCATATATTCTTAAACTACTTACAAAAATAATTGGTATAAATAACAAATGATCATAACATTAAACTCAGTTATATTTTTTAATTTTAAATATATATACTTTTGTTAAGGTTTATATAATTTGAAATAATTTTTATACTTATATTTATAAATCTCATATTACAACACTAAAATTATATTTTCTAACTTGAGTATTAGAGAATAATTAGTTTTTTGTTTAAATAAATAATGGTAATTAATAAAAAAAATTATGATAATTTTAAGGCTTAAATTTACATAAATATGTTCTACATAAATATCTTAATTACTTACAAAGATTTATATAACCTTTTATTTAGATTGTTTTAATAAATCATTTTCAAAACTACAAATCATACTAAGACATCTTATTCCAACCACAAATGGGTTAAACAATGGATTGCCATGGAGATATATAGACTTGAACTTAATCTAGGAATACAAAAGCCTATTCTTCTAAGCACACATATAGGATGAGGTGTGAGTCTTGGATTCAAGATCATTATCAAGGATTATTTGAGCAAACTAAATTAAACATGTAAGTTTCTTATACTCCCTTATTTATATTTTATAAGTTTTAGGGAATTTACATATGTTTTATCAAACGTGTTATTTTTGAGTCAAAAACAAAACATTTGGAAGCATACTTTAGTTTAAGATAGAATTAGATTTGAATGTTACGTGTTTCTTACTTGTTTGTAAACATATTTGCTTATAATAATTATTAGCATATTCATATATTCATTAGTACTAGTAGCATTTGATTAACATGACTAATGTCATTGTTGATAATAAGGGTGCAATTTTCAAATTCATATAGTATTAGTGGTAGCCTTTATTTAATGACTTTTGACATTATATTAGCAAAGGTGAAATTGCCAAAATCATATTATCAAACATGTAAAATAAATATATGTTTAAGTCAATTCTTATTAGACTAATGTTGCATCTTATTCTTATGATTTTATATGTATGTATGTGTGTGTGTATATATCAAATTGTATGACATTCTCACCAACTATGCAAATAGATGAAAAAAATCTTATTTTATATGTGTAATCGATTAGATTGCCAAAGCCACTGAATCTTCTATGCCAAAAGTTTCGTTACGTCTTCAAACATGTCCTTCACCCTGACATACATACTAAAAAGTCAGCTTTTGCCGGTGAGTTCTAGTTTAATAAAAACTTCTTAAGTATTTAATTGGGTAAAAACCTTATCATCAAAAAAACCATTACATTCACATTAATCATAAACCATCACGTAATCATCATAATCATCATGTAACCACTATCACTAAACATGACCAGTGGACTTGTGCCAGCACAAGGCTCCATGTTTACAGTCCGATCGACTCTTACCGTGTTTATAGCCTGATCAGCTCCATATTTATAGTCCGATTGACTTTACCGTGTTTATAGTACGATCGACTTTACCATGTTTATAGCCCAATCGGCTCCATGTTTATAGTCCGATCGACTCCATGTTTATAGCCCGATCGGCTCCATGTTTACAGCCCGATCGGCTTCATGTTTATAGTCAGATTGACTCCATGTTTATAGTCCGGTCGACTCCATGCTTATAGTCCGGTCGACTCCATGTTTACAGCCTGATCGACTTCAAGTTTATAGTCTGATCAACTCCATGTTTATAGTCCGGTCGACTCCATGTTTATAGTCCGACCGACTTTTATAATATCAATCATAACATAACATAACTTTTCCAGTTTCATAACATCATACATCGTCTTCATCATCATCATCATAGTGCATCGTATTCATACATCATCATAGTTTAGCATCCTATGATCATCATTATAGCACATAATAAGATATGGAATTATCATAACGTCATATAGCATCGTCGTACCATCATACTTCACATAGCATCATTAGCATATCACATTAGCACATTAGGCATCATAACGTTATCATCGTAGCATCTTATTAGCATAACATCATTTTATCCTCATCTTATCATATCATCATAACATCGTCATTCCATATTATAATATCATCATAGCATGATACTATCACATCATTTTAGCATTGTATCATCTTGAATTATATCATCATAACATCACCATATCATAGCCTTACATCATCATAGCATCCGATCATTTAATAACATCTAAACATCATAGCATCATATCACTTTAGCATCATGTCATTTTAGTCATAACATTCGGTATGTATGCCAGTCCAAAAATATGTGTAACACATTAGCACACAAGTATTTAAATTAGGGCATCTAGAACCCACCTGGTAATAACATGCCTCATAGCTTCCTAAACTGGTCGTCTCGGCTAGGATTTAAGAACCTACACCATCACATCATATCATTACCTTCCGTACATAGACTTAGAATTTATTCTAAGTCCCCATGACTCATTTAACTAGTCCCCATACATGAACATGCATAAGTTTCCGAAATTGGCAATGTATTCGAAACCCATGAAGTTCACGAAACCTCAAAGTACGCGAAAAACATGAAGTTTACGAAATGCCAAAGTATACGAAAACCATGAGTTCAAGAAATACCAAAGTATGCGAAACTCCTGAAGTTCACGAAGTCTCAGAGTATACAAAATTTATGGAGTTCATGAACTCAAGATCATGAACTTGAGTTCACAAAGACCCACTTCGAGTACTCATACTTTTGAAATGTGTTTCGTTCATAAAAACTTGTAGGAAACTCATCTAAAACTTTTGGGACTAGATCTAGATGTGCAATGCCTAGAAACTGAAAAGGAATGAACTTTATGCATAAATGTAGGATTTTTATGCATAAGTTCTCTTTTCCCTATAAATCGCAACTTTTCTAAACTAAACAGTTACCCGTTGTTTGCTGATGGTTCTTGTAGCTTTTCGTGCGTTTCTTTCTTCTTTTGAGTGAGTTGAAGGCGTTCCCGAAGTTCCAAGGCTTGACCACTTCGCGTACTTTGAGAGAGAATGACAAGCCAACAGCGGGCACTCTTCCCAGGGGACTAGTATTTATAGGCCAAGTTCATGAAATATGTTCACGAAATGGACTTCGCGAAGCTGACTTCGTGTACTTTGGCTTCGTGAACTTGAAGTACTTTCATGTACTTTCATTTTCGTGATCTTTATCCTTGTTTTTATTTCCAGGTCTTCTTTCATTGTTCGTTATATGAGTTCCCTTCCTTCCTCGTTCACTCTCCTTCTAGTTATTTAAATAAGTTACCCATTCATGAATAAAATAACTTGTACTGAAGTTTTGGGGTGTTACAAATACTCTTTTGTTTCTTTTGATACTTTTGAAAGTGTACAAGTTAGACAATTACATGAAAAACAAAACTACATCAGAACATAGAATTAGGAACAATAAAAAACACAATTAAAGTCGAGCATTAGCGAAATAATTTGAAAATAAATACCATAACATTTATAAAAATAAAAATACATGTAGGGGACTCGCAACATGAAAACAGGTGAGACTTGAAACATTCCACAACATTGTTGAATGTTTGCACAATAGTTCTGTTGGCCCATAATCCGTCTTAAGTTTTATTTAATAGTTATTTAATTATAGGTCAAAAAACTGTTTACTATTTGTAATTATAATTGCGCTGGAACATTATGAAAAAGCCCAAGTCTGTGTGTAAATATTAGTCAGTATGTTAAAGTCAAAATTAGATTACAAGGCCAAAGTGGAGAAATGACCATGACGGTTATCTTCGATGGTGGTTAAGTCCGTTATCCTCTTTGATAGAAAATTGCTATATATATACGCCTCTGTATGTTGTATTTGTGTAATGTGAAATCGATCAACAAAGAACAACATTTTGTTCTCTGTGTATTATTGTGTTTTGTTTGTGTAATTTGTGTATTTGTACTTCGATCAAGATGACGAAGAAGAAACAAAATTCATCTTCGATTCTGGGAAATCCACTGTGTTACAGTGGTATCAGAGCGCATGGTGAAAGGATGAATGCTTACAGGGCCTTCTCATGCGTTCGCACTCTCTCCGGTTCTAATACCGGTTCTGGCCTCAAACACTGCGGTTCAGGCGTTGATCATGAATCAGACTTTGGGCAAGAAAGAGCCATGAGGTACTGTGAGGGTCTCGCATGGCGTGGTGCAGGGAATGGCTCCGTGGCAAGGTCTGGTCAGAATGGGATCACGAGAGGCTTAGCGGCATTAGAAATTGGAAATGGTTCGGCACGATTGGGAAGAAGAAATCAGAGGATGAATCGATCCCTGAATATTTGGCTGTAAGAAGAAGTATTCAGAAGGCCAAAGTTTTTAAACGTGGTGTTAAAAACAAACGAGTTCATGGCATGAATACCTTCAAAAATAACAAGAAGATTAAGTGCTTCTTGTGTTAGAATCTTGGCCATAAAGCAGCCTCTTGTCCAAGTAAGTTTAATTCTTTTGAACCAAAGATTCCCACTGATTATTTGATTAAAGAGACCGAATTTGGGGCTTGGAAAAAGGTTTGGTTTGTAAACCACTCCTTTAAAAAGCACTTGACAGGAGATGAAACCATGATTCAAAAAATGAAAGATTGGTTTGGTATAGAAACAAAGACAAATGAAAACAAGACTTTGTTTTCAATTGGAATAGGTGTCACACCCCGAGCCGGCGGGGTTGGATCGGAGTCCCCGTCGGACGGAAGGTACCCGGGGCGCGATATCGTGAGTGATAATCGGAATGATCAGATTGTTACATTGCACATGATATATAAATGAGAAACTTGCTAACATAAAATAGAATTACAAAGTTAAATTACATCAGTTAAGTTTATAATTTAACAATGTAAATCAACTATCACATCATAAATCTTCTATCTTGTATCTGCACAAGATATACAAAATAAATGTATAATGATGCTTCAAAATACGCAGGTCCAAAAAGCTAGGTCATGTATCCGATAACCTAGTCCGAAGAAATAACTCTTCAGTTGACCTGTTCGTCACCTGAGAAGTCATGCAAAAATAAAGTCAACACATGGTTGGTAAGTTCATTAAGTTTTATAAAATGAGTTTGAATAACTTTAATGACAACCTTAACCTCACCATTAACCACCTATACCATCCAGCTTAGTATGCTTATATATAGGGCATATGTAGGGTCGAACTTACCGCCCGCCCAGCCACCCTCCCACCACATACTAAACCACATTATATATTGTTCCTGGTGATAATTAAGCATTTCATTCCACTACTTTGATTCCATGACATATGATTCATTGCATTTGATTACCCTGAAAATGTTTACATTGATCCCCCAAAGTGACAACCTTAACCTCATCAACAACCATCTATGTTATCCAATCAAGTATGCTTATATATAGGGCATATGTAGGGGACAAGCCCCAGCCACCGTCCCACCACATACCGGACTGCTTAACATATTGTTGTTAATGATAATTAAGCGGTTCACTCCATTCACCTTAGATTTAGGTTACTGATTTCTACAAATAGATTTACCATTGATTATCTGAGTTCACCATGTATTCATGATTCCCTCAAAGCATTTGTAGAAATATGATATTAAGTGTTTAATTAAATAATTAACAAAACATTTAAATACAACTAAGACATGATAATTGGGCCTTATTTGACTCAATCAATTAGACTTAGTTGTTGGTGGTTGTCCAAGTTGTACCCTCTCACACGTGACCCATATCAGGCTTGGCCCACAAGGAGTCAACCTGAGCGTGCCGGGATTTTAATGATGCCCATATCAGCTTGACCCACTGGTCTACTGTACATGCCGGGACTTTACGGATATCCTTTGACTCTTGATCTCTTTGATTCTCTTGGTCTTCATATTGATATTATAGTTCACGTTATTGCCCTTATAGCTAGACTACAAGAGTCTACTATTTATGCCGGGACTTTATGTGTGTTACACGTGGTCTTGATATCCATACAACTGACATCCACCTTAACTCAAGTATTAATGATTTCATTAGATCTTAATGATTTCATTATTTCAATGATTCACACACATTTATGATTTCTGATTCCTTGAGTCTCCTGATTTGATCTTTAGAATTCCCATGATTTTCACAATGATAATTGATACACACTGAATTAGATTTATTTGAACATGATCTTTAGTTTCTTTAATTTCAATTTGAATTTAAGTTCTTGAATTTGAGCTTGATGGACTAAGGGTTTGTTTAGAGTTTAGAGTTAAAGGATTACTCGTAAGAGTAATTTAATTAACTTGATAATTTGATCTGTATAGTAATTACCTAGACAGGAGTCTAGAAGTATCAACAAGCATAAAGATATAACATGTAATGAATAAAAGCCTTTAAGTAAACAATTTAAATAAAACAGTTTACGCATGCTTCTCAGCCGCGCGTTTTAACAACAAAAATGTTTATAAAAGGGGCAATGAACTCACCTGTGTTGATGTCTAATGTACTACCACAGAATGCGCACTTTTGTTGTAGCTTAGGTTTCTTCAGTTCCTGAGTTGTTTTAAAAAAATTCTAATACTACAAGTACGCGTATTAGTAGTCGTATCTAAGGCTTGGTCTTGGTGTGTGCAACTAAGTGTCCTAAATTACTAAGTGTCTCTATGATTTAATCTAACCTAGTCACCCTTGTTATGACCCCAATTTCCATGTTTAATTACATTATCTTACTTTTAATTTTTTACAAAATTTGGGCAGAGTTTCCTTTGTTTCCTGTTCAATCCAGACAATTAATATTGTCTATTTCTACAACCAAATCCCAATCAATTATAATCCAACTAACTTTTATAACTATTTAAACTTTAAACAAAACCAAGGACATTTATGAAATTATAACAATGAACTACATCAATTCTTTGATTACTATGTGTAATAAGTTCATTTTAAGTTAAACATAAGTTAAGAAAATCATTTAATTTAATAAATTGTTCTTAAAACATTGCTTTTGATTAGTATATCATTACTTGAATTAAATCACATCCGAATTATGATGGGCCCTTATTGAGTCTCATTGGGCCCATTTAGGCCCGTTGATGATGTTTGCTTTCTTCTTGATCGCCATTCGTTTCTTTTGCATTATTTGATATAACCCATTAACTTATATAAGTTATTTATCCATGTTGAGCTCTTGATCATCATGTGATAGTTTTACCAAATAAAAACCTTAATTATCCTCCCAT
This sequence comes from Mikania micrantha, assembly GCA_009363875.1. NCBI lineage: Eukaryota > Viridiplantae > Streptophyta > Magnoliopsida > Asterales > Asteraceae > Mikania > Mikania micrantha. Next base: position 2,750,142 of record CM018689.1, read on the forward strand.
ACACCCATACCTAGGATTTTATTTCATGCATGAACTTGTACACCCATTTCCCATGCATTCAAATATATATGGTTTGTCCTTACACGTTGGAATGCATAGATTTTTATGGTTTGGAATGTTCTAAATCCCGATGGCAGCGAACCTTTTAGGGATTGCCCAAGGGTTCGGCTAACACTAAGGAGGTTCGGCAACTCTAAAGGAGTCCTAGGGTTCGGCTGCCATTTTCTGATGTACTAGAGTTCGGCCATTAGGTTTGGCCTCAAGAGGGTTCGCTGCACATGTAATTGGTTCATGGTTTCGTAGGTTCGACCAGCCCATGAAATCAGGTTCGTGGAACCATGAGGTTCGCCACCCTAGGTTCGTGAGACCTAGGGTTCGCAGGCATTGATTCGTCCCTTCAAGGTTCGGCTAAGGCAACCAATAGGTTCGGCTCTCTTATCCTGGTTCGTAGCAGGTTCGTAGCAGTAGTGGTTGCAGGTTCGTTTCAGATTCCCAGGGTTCGTTGCAGAGATTTAGTCAGGTTCGACAGGTTCGTTGCAGTCAAGGGTTCGGCCCAACAAAGGTTCGGCTAATGGAAGCAAGAGGTTCGGCCGCCAATCAAGCCACGAACCTGTAACCATCTTTGTCTCCCAACGATTCCAACCTGTTAAATTCGACCTCTAGGGTTTTCTAGTTGTTAATCATGACTCATCTCCAAGTTATTGGGTGTCTAAAACCACTTATTAATGTGATAACTACAAGGACTCGTGTAATCCTCTAAAACCGAAATAAAATGAATGTTTACCTCAAATTCGACGGATAAATACTCGAAATCCTTGTACTTTCGTGATCTACGTGTTGAGATGGGCGTCTTGACACCTAGAAAGCTTGAATCCGCAAAGAATTCGTCACGAAATTGTGGAGAGAAGGTGGAGGAACACTTCCTAGAGAGAGGGAGTCTTGAACGAAAATGGAGAGAAAGAGGGGGTTGGGTGGAGGAGGTTGTGGCATTTAATTGCCACATTAAATGTCCCAAACTCCCGGTGATTCGGTCTAGTTCGGTTTCGCGTAAAATACCGGTTCGCGAGGTTTTCGCGATGAAACAACACGGTTTATAAAAATAGAATTCATGAATTTAATCTAGGTTGTGATTCCTAATAAATTAACTAGTATCTTTTATTTATTTTAAATTTTAAACTATTATTTTATATTTAAATCGAAATGTACGGTCGTCGCGCGTATTCGTTCGAATCGTCACCCGTACGAACCAGACGATAACTATACTTTTCAATCTTGTTTTCTAATTATCGAATAATATTCAGAACGTTAAACCTTCAGATATATTCGTATAGATCGTCACCTATACGAATAACCCGCCAATTTAGCATTCACATAACAACATCCGTTCTGTTTTGTTCTATAAAGCCTCACATACGTTTATACATAATAAATCCTAACAAATAATCACATGATGGTTCTGTGTTGTCAGATGTTTATCTGACTCAAGAACCATAGTTCTGAACTTTGTTTCTGTTAATTGTTTCTGAACTTGTTGTTTGCTAACCCGAAATGATATTGACAACTGATTATGAATATGAAATGCAATAACATGTATATAGTTCGTACATATTTACTGTTCATGGCACTGTTGAGATCACTGTTCCGGTGACGGTTCCGGCGCTGATGTTACAGTCTCCCCTTGTTAGAGAAATTTCGTCCCGAAATTTAAGAGTTGTTATCGGGTACAGCTTCCTCTTCAAACAGTTGGGGATACTTTGACTTCATGTGATCTTCACGTTCCCAAGTGAACTCGGGTCCGCGCCTTGAGTTCCATCGAACCTTTACAATCGGAATGCGGCTCCGTCTTAGTTGTTTAACTTTGCGGTCCATAATTTCCAAAGGTTTTTCAATAAAGTGTAACTGTTCATCCACTTGAATTTCCTCAATTGGAATTACGAGTGATTCATCAGCAAGGCATTTCTTTAGGTTTGAGACGTGAAACACGTCATGCACACCACTGAGTTCATCTGGTAATCTCAGTCGATACGCAACAGGACCAATACGTTCGATGATCTCGAACGGCCCTACATACCGTGGTGCTAACTTGCCTTTATTCCCAAAACGTACTACGCCTTTCCATGGGGATACCTTCAACATTACTCTGTCTCACACTTGAAATTCCAACGGCTTGCGCCGTTTGTCGGCGTAGCTCTTTTGTCTGCTCCTTGTTGCTTGTAATCTTCTTTGAATTTGAGCAATCTTGTCAGTGGTTTCCTGAATAAGCTCTGGTCCGGTTATTCGATTATCTCCCACTTCAGTCCAACAGATCGGTGATCGACATTTCCGGCCATAAAGGGCCTCGAACGGTGCACATCCGATACTACTATGGTAACTGTTATTGTAGGAGAACTCGATCAGTGGTAAATGGGAATCCCAATTCCCACCGAAGTCCAATACACAGGTTCTTAACATGTCCTCTAGGGTTTGAATAGTACGTTCGCTTTGACCATCCGTTTGTGGGTGGTAAGCTGTACTCAGATTTAGCTGTGTCCCTAGAGATTTCTGCAGTGATTGCCAGAACCTTGATGTAAATCTGCTGTCTCGATCAGAAATTATAGACAATGGCACACCGTGGCGTACCACTATCTCGTTGATGTACAATCTTGCCAGTTTATCCATCATGAAAGTCTCACGCATTGGCAAGAAATGAGCAGATTTTGTCAAACGGTCAATGATCACCCAAATTGTGTCGTGACCACTGGAAGTGCGGGGTAGCTTGGTAATGAAATCCATAGCTATTTGTTCCCACTTCCAGATCGGAATCTCAGGCTGTTCCAGTAGACCAGACGGTCTCTGGTGTTCCGCCTTTACCTTCGCACACGTTAGACATCGACCGACGTATTCGGCTATGTCTTTCTTCATTCCAGGCCACCAATAAAATCCACATAAGTCTTGGTACATTTTATCAGCGCCAGGATGAACAGAGTATTTAGTATTGTGTGCCTCATCGAAGATAAGTTTTCTCAGTTCATCTACCGCCGGGATCCATATACGTTCTCGGTAGTAGATCATTCCATCAGGCTTCGAGTCAAACTGTTTTTCTGCTCCGCAATCAAGTTCCTTCTTCAGATTACCTCGGTCAAGTGCTTCTTGTTGTGCTTGAATAATCTTGTCTCTTAAACTGGTCTGCACTGTTATCCCCATTGCTCTAACACGTAGGGGTTTGACCCGTTCCTTCCGGCTCAAGGCATCAGCTACAACGTTCGCCTTTCCCGGATGGTACTTGATCACACAATCGTAATCATTCAGAAGTTCAACCCAATGGCGTTGTCGCATGTTGAGCTCCTTCTGATCAAAGATGTGTTGCAGACTTTTGTGATCAGTGTATATGGTACACTTGGTGCCATATAAGTAATGTCTTCAAATCTTCAATGCGAAGATTACTGCCCCCAATTCAAGATCATGAGTAGTGTAATTCTTCTCATGAACTGCCTTGATGCATAGGCTATGACTTTGTCCCGTTGCATTAACATGCAACCAAGTCCCTGATGAGAAGCATCACAGTATACAACAAAGTCATCACAGCCTTCTGGGAGAGATAGAATTGGAGCATCACATAATTTATGTTTCAAGGTCTGAAAAGCATCTTCTTGCTTCTGCTCCCAGACAAACGGTTCACTATTCTGGGTTAGTTTAGTGTATTTTTGAAAAGTTCGAAATAAACCTTCTGTAATAACCCGCCAATCCCAGAAAAGACCGTATCTCCGTCGGTGTCTTCGGAGTATCCCAATTCTTTATCGCCTCGATCTTGGCAGGGTCTACGTGTATTCCCTCACTGTTGACCACATGACCCAGAAATTGAACTTCTTTAAGCCAAAATTCACATTTAGAGAATTTAGCGTAGAGTTGTTCTTTCTTCAACAGCTCCAAGATCCTTCTAAGGTGTTGTTCATGATCTGTTTTGCTCTTGGAATAAATCAGTATGTCATCAATAAAAACAATGACAAACTGATCCAGATACGGCTTGCACACTCGGTTCATGAGATCCATGAAAACCGCTGGTGCATTTGTCAACCCAAAAGGCATCACCATGAATTCGTAATGCCCGTATCTGGTTCGGAAGGCCGTTTTCGGTATATCTTCGTCTTGAACTCTAAGCTGATGATACCCAGACCGCAAGTCAATCTTTGAGAAGTATTGAGCTCCTTGCAGTTGGTCAAACAAATCATCAATCCTCGGCAATGGATACTGATTCTTGATGGTTAGTTTGTTCAGCTCACGGTAATCTATGCACATTCTGAATGATCCGTCTTTCTTATTCACGAACAAGACCGGAGCTCCCCAAGGTGAGTAGCTCGGTCTGATGAAACCCTTGTCAAGTAGCTCCTGTAACTGATTAGACAATTCCTGCATCTCTGAAGGTGCTAACCTGTAAGGAGATTTAGCAACAGGAGTTGCTCCAGGAATTAAGTCAATACGAAACTCTACCGGTCGCACAGGAGGCAAACCTGGTAGATCTTCAGGAAATACTTCCGGATATTCTTCCACCACGGGTACATCTTAAATCTTTGTCTTGTCTTTCTCCTTCTCCACCACATGAGCCATGAATGCAACGCACCGTTTCTGTAGACACTTACGTGCTTTTATGCAAGAGATGATTTTGACACTGCGTTTTGCTTGATCCCATTTAACTTCCAATACGCGATCACTCGGCAATGGAATTCGAAGCAGCTTTTCGGAACAGATGACTTCCACTCGATTATAGGAAAGCCAATCCATTCCAACAATGATGTCGAAACTACCCAAATCCATCGGTATCAAATCGATGGTGAATGTACGACCGTTAAGTGTCAGTGGGCAGTTCCTATAAACTGTACTAACCGTGATCTGTTTCCCGTTAGCTACTTCTATGATGTAAGGGGAATCTAACTGTTCCTCTATAGCATCTAATTGGCATGCAAAATCAGTAGAGATAAAACTCTGATCCGCACCAGTATCAAATAGAACAGATGCATAAAATTCATGTAAGAGAAACGTACCAGTGACCACTTTTGGGTCCTGGCGCGCGGCTGGTGCTCCAATGACAAAGGCTCTGCCACGAGGAGCTTGAACTGCCTGTTGTACCTTCTTCGGGCAGTTCTTTGCAAAGTGGCCTTGTTCGCCACAACTGAAGCATCCACCGTTGTTTTGGTTGGCTGGTGGAAGGAGAGCTAGAGTAACATTGTTGACTGCTGGATTTGGTGTCAATCTGCACTGTTGGACCCAGTGCCCTTTTCTTCCACAACCCGTGCATTGACGGCACTGATTGTTTGCAGCATGATGATACTGGCATTTAGTGGACAGAGGATGTGGGCCAGTATACTGTTTCTTGGGCACATTTTGTTGTGCCACTGCTACTTGGTTGAGGGGAGTAGCCACCGTGTAGTTTTTGATGGTCTTCTGTTTCTTCCTCTGGTGGTGGTGGGGTTTCTTTGACGACTCGGCTTTGTTTTTGCCGAAGTCAGCCTCTTTCTTTAAAGTTCAGAGGCTACCATGAGGTGTCACACCTCGAGCCGGCGGGGTTGGATCGGAGTCCCCGTCGGGCGGAAGGTTCCCGGGGCGCGATATCGGAAGTGATAATCGAAAGTGATCAGATTGTTTACATTGCGCATTATATAAATGAGAAATGCTAAATATAATAGAATTACAAAGTTAAATTACATCAGTATTGTTTATAATTTAACAATGTAAATCTATTGTAAACATCATAAAATGACTATCTTGTATTTACACAAGATATACAAAATAAATTTGTTTAATGATGTCTTCAAAAGTATGCAGGTCCAAAATACTAAGTCTTCTATGGGAAGTCCTAGTCCAAAAGAAATGACTTCTTAATTAACCTGTTCGTCACCTGAGAGGTCATGCAAAAATAAAAGTCAACACATGGTTGGTGAGTTCATATTGTTGAGTAATTGAAAATGATTTGTAAACCTCTTTCGGTAAAGACCCTAACCTCATTAACATCACATGTAATATCCACATCGGTATGCTTATGTATAGGGCATACCCCTGAGTCGAGCCTACAAACTCGCCCAGACGCCATCCCACCACATACTAATATGCATATGACATTGTTGTTAATGATAATTAGGCATTTTTACCTAACACACACTTCCATTTACGATAGTTCAAATGTATACTCAAAACCTTTGTTAAACCCTCGGGTAACAACCTTAATCTCATTAACATCACATGTATCATCCAGATCGGTATGCTTATGTATAGGGCATACCCCTGAGTTGAGCCTACAAACTCGCCCAGACGCCATCCCACCACATACTAATCCACATAGGACATTGGTGTTAATGATAATTAAGCATTTTACCCCTACCAATAACTTGCTTGTTCATCAGTTCTTTATTCTTGTAAATACAATAATTTGGAATCTATGTTGATTCCTCAAGTTCATCACAATAATGATCAACAACAGTATTTGTAGAACAGTTATAAATGCTTAAATAAATAAATAAATAAATAAACATTCAATAAAATCTAAGTCCTAATGATTGGGGCCTTGGTCAAACTCGAGCAGACTAGTCTGTCAATCTAGGTACTTAGTAGTTAGGGAATCTGTAAATATCATCAAACATACGACCTACAAATCAAACGGTCTAGCTAGGACTTCTTGAAATGTAGGGTTTCTGTTTCGTCCGTTTTGGCATATGTTATTTTTGATATTTCCCAGGCTTTCCCTTGAAAATGATTTATTGATTCGTCTGATTCTGTTACAAGATGTACTTGATTCGTTGATCATAGAATACTAGATTCATTAATCAATTGTACACTTGATTCATTGTTCAACAAACACTTGATTTGTAGAACATTGAATGTTATCTTTGCAAAGATTGTTTCGTTTGATTCGTTAAAATCCCACACTTGTTTCGTCAAAATGTTTCGTTTGATTCATTGAAATCACCCATTTGATTCGTCAAAATGTTTCGTTTAATTCCTTGAACTCACACACTTGTTTTGTCAAAATGTCTAGTTTGATTCGTTTGAAATGTTTTGATTTAACCCGATTATTCACTTAATTTATAAGTAAATCAGTTAGTAAACCTGCATAAAATCTTCCTAGACATGGTCTAGGATAACATTTATATATGTAAACATATAAAATTAAAAGCATTTAAGTAAACAATTTAAATAAACAGTTTACGCATGCTTCTCAGCCCGCGTTTTAAAACAAAAATGTTAGAAAAGGGGCAATGAACTCACCTGTGTTGATGCCTAATGTACTATCACAGAATGCGCACTCTTGTTTGTAGGCTAAGTATCTTCAGTTCCTGAGTTATTTTATAAGAATTCGAATATAATAAGTACGCGTAATAGTCGTTGTGCCTATGTTCGGGTCTTGTTGTGTGTGCAACTATGTGTCTTAGTACTATGTGTATCTAGAATCTAACCTAACTTAGTTACCCTTTTTGATCCCAAATCCCATAGTTAGTTGTAATAACTTACCTTTACATTTTTAAAAATTTCGGCAGAGTTTCCTTTGTTTTCTGTTTAAATCCAGACAATTATATTATCTATTTTAACAATTTCCCAACAATTTTATAATAACAACTAACTTTTATACTAACTAAACTTAAAAGAAAACAATTGACATTTATAAGTAATTTTCATTTCAAATTAAACAAGATTTTAGAAAATTATTAACTTAAATTCAATAAATTCGCAAAGCCTTGAATTTTATTAAAACATCATTACTTGAATTTATACAAATGCTTAATATGTGATGGACTTATTTAAGTCCCATTGGGCCCATCTAGACCCAATTGAATATCCTTGATACCCAATTGATCGTCATTCAAGCCCGTGAATGATCCCATGTAGATAGTTACACAACTAAGTTAATGGGCGTTCATAACATATTCCATTTTGTAAATGCTAACAACCTAGTTCATCACCTAATCTTTAACCTTTTTGTTATTTGTCCTTAATGTTTTAATTTCTAACAACACAAGTGTTACACGAGATTAAGTATCCCATGTCATCCCCATGCACTCACATGGTGTATTCCATGTGTGCATGTTCCTTATTCATGCACACACATATTAATCTCATGCATGTTTACATACTTTCATGCATGATTGTATATAGTTGCATGGTACCCTATAGTTACATTTTCCACGTTAAAACCCTTGGTTATTCCCATTTTATTTCATGTATCAATAAAACCAATAGTAAGGTTCCTAGGTTCGTTGTATACTCAAGGCTTCATGAGAGTTTGGGTTCGGTTTGATTCTGCATCGAGTGATGGCAGCGAACCTATTTATTTTGGCCAAGGGTTCGGCTATCTTTAATGCAAGGGTTCGGCTACATGCCTATCACTGGTTACAGGTTCGTCACCCCCATATGGTTCGGTTAATATCAATGGGGTTCGGCTGACCAAAGGTTCGGCTTGTTAACAAAGGTTCGCAGGTAACAGGTTCGGTTAATCAGAAGGGGCAGGGTTCGTGAGCCAGAGACACAGGTTCGTTGCAGGTAGTTAGCAGGGTTCGTTGCAGGGAACCCCAGGTTCGGTGCAGGTTCGTGGTTCAGAGGCTACAGGGTTCGGCCCATCATGAGAAGGTTCGGCTAGGGTGTTGTTAGGTTCGGCCGATCACTGGGCATGCACGAACCTGTTTCTTCATCATCCTCTTCGATCTAACCTGTTACAATCATGTTCCTAACAATACTTAAGCATGTATACCCCTTCATCTAAGTGTCTAATGTGTTAAATACCGATTCTAATCGCAAGACAACGTGAACTCGTGAAAACCCTATAAAAACCGAAAATAAAATGGATTTTTACCTTGGATTTTGTGGAAGAATTTTCACAATGCTTGTACTTCTGAAATCTATACAATAAGAGGAACGTCTTGGCACCAAATTTGCTTGGATCCACCAAGGATTGGGCTTCCAAATCTTAGAAAGAAGATTGTTTCTTGAATGAGAACTTGAGAGAGAGAGAGGGAGATAGACGAATTTTGAATGAAAAATGAGGGGAATGGTGGTAGTTGTGACATTAATGTCACATTAAATGTGGGATAAAATACCCACTCGTACGGTCTCGATCGGTTTCGCGTAAAAAGACCAGATCGTGTAGTTTTCGGGACGAGACGACACGATTACAAAATTAAAAAATCATTTAATTATTCAAGGTTTGTGATTCCTAATAAATTAACTAATATCTTCTATTTATTTTAATTTAAAATATTAATTTTTATTGTTTAAATCGAAATGTACTGTCGTCGCGCGTATTCGTTTGAATTGTCACTCGTACGAACACGGCGATAACTATACCTTTCAATCTTGTTTTCTAATTATAGAATATCATTCAGAACGTTAAACTTTCAGATATATTCGTATAGATCGTCACCTATACGAATAACCCGTCGATTTAGCATTCACTTAACAATATTCCTGTGTTTTGTTCTATAAGGCCTCACATACGTTTATACATAATAAATCCTAACAAATAATCACATGATGGTTCTGTGTTGCCCGATAATTATCTGACTCAAGAACCATTGTTCTGAACTTTGTTTTCCGTTAAATGTTTCTGAATTTGTTCTATGACAACACAAAATGATAATGATATATGATATGAATGTGAAACGTACTGAAATGTATATGGTTCATACCTGTTTTACTGTTCATGTACTGTAGAGATCACTGTTCCGGTGGCGGTTCCGGCACTGATGTTACATGAGGTCAGTGAGTTTCCTGGACAATCTCACTGCTGACTCGACAGTGGTAGGGTTGGCTGAAACAACCATGCCCTGAATGCAGGTGGGGAGTCCACCTACATATCTGTCTATCCTCTTCTCTAAAGTTGGTACCATGTCCGGCACCAAAGCAACTAACTCATGGTAACGAGTAGTGTACCCCATGTGATCTGCCCCCTTCATCACATGGTTAGATAATTCAACCTATAGTTTCTGCAACTCGTTCTTGGGGCAGAATTCTGTTCTCAACAGCGTCTTGAAGTCTTCCCATGGCATGGCCATAGCTTCTTCTCTTCCTCGGGCGTTGATCTGACCGTTCCACCAGCTCAGAGCCCGTTTGTTGAATGTTCCAGATGAGTAACGGACCTTGTGGTGTTCTGGGCAGCTGCAGAGGTCCAAGGTTGTCTCGATCTTTTCAATCCATTGGATTAATCCAACGGCTCCTTCAGACCCGCTAAAGCTGGGTGGCTTACATCCTACAAATGACTTGTAGGAGTAATGGGATGAACCTCCAGTATTTCCACTGGCTTCTTTAGATGAGTTGCCAGTGTTGATTTCATTGCGGAGACGAAGGAACATCTCTGGTATTGCTTCTTTCATCTGGTTGGTCATCTGGCTACTCAGTAACGTCACCAGGGCAATAGTAGCAGGATCCAAAGTCGGTGTTGTGCCCGAACTAGATGGTTGAGTAATCAGAGGAGGAGGAGGAGGAGGTGGCGGTGGTGAATCATTTGGTGACGGTGTGGAGGAGTGTGGAGCCAAGTCTTGTGGTGGTAGAGGTAACAAGGGAGGCAGTCTTCTCGGCGGCATTCTGATCATAACCAATAAAGTTATCGGTTAGTGCAACGATCGAATACAGAAGACAATATGCAATAAAGTCTTAAGTCTTAGGTTCTCTACATGCAGGGTCCCTAGGTTATAGTCTAGGCCAAACCGTTAAATAAGTGACCTATATTTCTCTATAACCACGACTCTGATACCAATCTGTCACACCCCGAGCCGGCGGGGTTGGATCGGAGTCCCCGTCGAGCGGAAGGTACCCGGGGCACGATATCGTGAGTGATAATCGGAATGATTAGATTGTTACATTGCACATGATATATAAATGAGAAACTTGCTAAAATAAAATAGAATTACAAAGTTAAATTACATCAGTTAAGTTTATAATTTAACAATGTAAATCTACTATCACATCATAAATCTTCTATCTTGTATCTGCACAAGATATACAAAATAAATGTATAATGATGCTTCAAAATATGCAGGTCCAAAAAGCTAGGTCCTCTATCCGATAACCTAGTCCAAAGAAATAACTCTTCAGTTGACCTGTTCGTCACCTGAGAAGTCATGCAAAAATAAAGTCAACACATGGTTGGTGAGTTCATTAAGTTTTATAAAATGAGTTTGAATAACTTTTATGACAACCTTAACCTCACCATTAACCACCTATACCATCCAGCTTAGTATGCTTATATATAGGGCATATGTAGGGTCGAACTTACCGCCCGCCCAGCCACCGTCCCACCACATACTAAACCACATTATATATTGTTCCTGGTGATAATTAAGCATTTCATTCCACTACTTTGATTCCATGACATATGATTCATTGCATTTGATTATCCTGAAAATGTTTACATTGATCCCCCGAAGTGACAACCTTAACCTCATCAACAACCATCTATGTTATCCAATCAAGTATGCTTATATATAGGGCATATGTAGGGGACAAGCCCCAGCCACCGTCCCACCACATACCGGATTGCTTAACATATTGTTGTTAATGATAATTAAGCGGTTCACTCCATTCAGCTTTGATTTAGATTACTGATATCCACAAATAGATTTACCATTGATTATCTGAGTTCACCATGTATTCATGATTCCCTCAAAGCATTTGTAGAAATATGATATTAAGTGTTTAATTAAATAATTAACAAAACATTTAAATAAAACTAAGACATGATGATTGGGCCTTATTTGACTCAATCAATTAGACTTAGTTGTTGGTGGTTGTCCAAGTTGTACCCTCTCACACGTGACCCATATCAGGCTTGACCCACAAGGAGTCAACCTGAGCGTGCCGGGATTTTAATGATGCCCATATCAGCTTGACCCACTGCTCTACTGTACACGCCGAGACTTTACGGATATCCTTTGACTCTTGATCTCTTTGATCCTCTTGGTCTTGATATTGATTTGATAGTTCACGTTATTGCCCATATAGCTTGACTACAAGAGTCTACTATTTATGCCGGGACTTTATGTGTGTTACACGTGGTCTTGATTTCCATACAACTGACATCCACCTTAACTCAAGTATTAATGATTTCATTAGATCTTAATGATTTCATTATTTCAATGATTCACACACATTTATGATTTCTGATTCCTTGAGTCTCCCATGATTTTCACAATGATAATTGATACACACTGAATTAGATTTCTTTGAACATGATCTTTAGTTTCTTTGATTTCACTTTGAATTTAGGTTCTTGAATTTGAGCTTGATGGACTAAGGGTTTGTTTAGAGTTTAGAGTTAAAGTATTACTCGTAAGAGTAATTTAATTAACTTGATAATTTGATCTATATAGTAATTACCTAGACAGGAGTCTAGAAGTATCAACAAGCATAAAGATATAACATGTAATGAATAAAAGCATTTAAGTAAATAATTTAAATAAAACAGTTTACGCATGCTTCTCAGCCCCGCGTTTTAAAAACAAAAATGTTTAGAAAAGGGGCAATGAACTCACCTGTGTTGATGTCTAATGTACTACCACAGAATGCGCACTCTTGTTGTAGCTTAGGTTTCTTCAGTTCCTGAGTTGTTTTAAAAAAATTCGAATACTATAAGTACGCATATTAGTAGTCGTATCTAAGGCTTGGTCTTGGTGTGTGCAACTAAGTGTCCTAAATTACTAAGTGTCTCTATGATTTAATCTAACCTAGTCACCCTTGTTATGACCCCAATTTCCATGTTTAATTACATTATCTTACTTTTAATTTTTTACAAAATTTGGGCAGAGTTTCCTTTGTTTCCTGTTCGTTCCAGACAATTAATATTGTCTATTTCTACAACCAAATCCCAATCAATTATAATCCAACTAACTTTTATACCTATTTAAACTTTAAACAAAACCAAGGACATTTATGAAATTTTAACAATTAACTACATCAATTCTTTGATTACTATGTGTAATAAGTTCATTTTAAGTTAAACATAAGTTAAGAAAATCATTTAATTTAATAAATTGTTCTTAAAACATTGCTTTTGATTAGTATATCATTACTTGAATTAAATCACATCCGAATTATGATGGGCCCTTATTGAGTCTCATTGGGCCCATTTAGGCCCGTTGATGATGTTTGCTTTCTTGTTGATCGCCATTCGTTTCTTTTGCATTATTTGATATAACCCATTAACTTATATAAGTTATTTATCCATGTTGAGCTCTTTATCATCATGTGATAGTTTTACCAAATAAAAACCTTAATTATCCTCCCATACACCCATACCTAGGATTTTATTTCATGCATGAACTTGTACACCCATTTCCCATGCATTCAAACATATATGGTTTGTCCTTACACGTTGGAATGCATAGATTTTTATGGTTTGGAATGTTCTAAATCCCGATGGCAGCGAACCTTTTAGGGATTGCCCAAGGGTTCGGCTAACACTAAGGAGGTTCGGCAACTCTAAAGGAGTCCTAGGGTTCAGCTGCCATTTTCTGATGTACTAGAGTTCGGCCATTAGGTTTGGCCTCAAGAGGGTTCGCTGCACATGTAATTGGTTCATGGTTTCGTAGGTTCGACCAGCCCATGAAATCAGGTTCGTGGAACCATGAGGTTCGCCACCCTAGGTTCGTGAGACCTAGGGTTCGCAGACATTGATTCATCCCTTCAAGGTTCGGCTCTCTTATCCTGGTTCGTAGCAGGTTCGTAGCAGTAGTGGTTGCAGGTTCGTTTCAGATTCCCAGGGTTCGTTGCAGAGATTTAGTCAGGTTCGACAGGTTCGTTGCAGTCAAGGGTTCGGCCCAACAAAGGTTCGGCTAATGGAAGCAAGAGGTTCGGCCGCCAATCAAGCCACGAACCTGTAACCATCTTTGTCTCCAAACGATTCCAACCTGTTAAATTCGACTTCTAGGGTTTTCTAGTTGTTAATCATGACTCATCTCCAAGTTATTGGGTGTCTAAAACCACTTATTAATGTGCTAACTACAAGGACTCGTGTAATCCTCTAAAACCAAAATAAAATGAATGTTTACCTCAAATTTGACGGATAAATACACGAAATCCTTGTACTTTCACGATCTACGTGTAGAGATGGACGTCTTGACACCTAGAGAGCTTGAATCCGCAAAGAATTCGTCACGAAATTGTGGAGAGAAGGTGGAGGAACACTTCCTAGAGAGAGAGGGAGTCTTGAACGAAAATGGAGAGAAAGAGGGGGTTGGGTGGAGGAGGTTGTGGCATTTAATTGCCACATTAAATGTCCCAAACTCCCGGTGATTCGGTCTAGTTCGGGTTCGCGTAAAATACCGGTTCGCGAGGTTTTCGCAATGAAACAACACGGTTTATAAAAATAGAATTCATGAATTTAATCTAGGTTGTGATTCCTAATAAATTAACTAGTATCTTTTATTTATTTTAAATTTTAAACTATTATTTTATATTTAAATCGAAACGTACGGTCGTCGCGCGTATTCGTTCGAATCGTCACTCGTACGAACCCGACGATAACTATACTTTTCAATCTTGTTTTCTAATTATCGAATATTATTCAGAACGTTAAACCTTCAGATATATTCGTATAGATCGTCACCTATACGAATAACCCGCCAATTTAGCATTCACATAACAACATCCGTTCTGTTTTGTTCTATAAAGCCTCACATACGTTTATACATAATAAATCCTAACAAATAATCATATGATGGTTCTGTGTTGTCAGATGTTTATCGGACTCAAGAACCATAGTTCTGAACTTTGTTTCTGTTAATTGTTTCTGAACTTGTTGTTTGCTAACACGAAATGATATTGACAACTGATTATGAATATGAAATGCAATAACATGTATATAGTTCGTACCTGTTTACTGTTCATGGCACTGTTGAGATCACTGTTCCGATGACGGTTTCGGCACTGATGTTACAATAGGAGAGGTTGATCTATTCATAAATGGAAAGCCTAGGACTTTCCATGGTGTGCATTTTGTACCAAACTTAAACAAAAACGTTTTAAGTTATGAACAATTGGTAGACCAAGGTTTTGATGTCATATTCAAAGGTGATTAATGTTGTGTGAAACCAATGTTTGAGGATGAGATTGATCATAGTAATTTACAAAAAATTGATGTTAACATTGCTGTGAATTATAATTCTATTGAAAACCTTGATGAAAAAAATGATAACCATTCTTGTGATAAGAATAAAAAAGGAAATATTGAAGCCTATGTTGAAGGATGCTTTGATCAAAACTCAAAAGAAATTGAAGAAGGAGAAATTGAAGTTGGGTCTGATCCTAAGGATCATTTAACTGAACATTCAGATGCATGGGTTACTTTCCTTGACACCTTGCACATTCCAAATTATGTTGAAAGTTCCAAAGAATATTTGAGGGGTGAATTTTCAAGATTTGTCAAGTGGTTCTACAAAGAACACTTTAATCAAAAGGATAAAAAATATCCACCAAAACTCCCAAATGGTTGTGAAATTGATCTGTTTGATCTCTACATGTTTGTTGAAAATAAAGGAGGTTATGAAAGGGCTTCTAAGAACTGCAAATAGGGTGAAATAGCCATCAAAATGGGTTTTAAAGAATCTACCATTAACATCCCGTATTTTCTAATACAAGTTATTTGAACTTACGAATGAGTAACGGATAATTAACTTGTAGGAAATAGACGAAAAATAAACTAAATAGAGTACACGAATTTCTGTAGTCGATATAGGATTCGAGTACCCAGTTCAGGAACCCTGCCTATATATATGAGTGCCTTGGGAAACGTGCATACCTTTGGCTGGAAGCACAGTTTCTGTCAAGTACTCGAATTGGAGTTCGAGAACCTCAAGAATCGGCTGTAAATCGCTTAAGGAGAAGAAGGAACACACGAGAAGCTACCAGTGGGATCATCTAACTACAAGTAAGTGACTTATGCGTAAAAGTTAGGATTTTTATACAAAAGCGAACTCATGCATAAAGCTCGCACCTTTATGCATAAAGTTCGAGACTTTTCGGTTCCAGGGTGTTGGTAATGCCATAAGGAACCTTGAACTAGCTCCCCAAAAGCCTAGGACTGATTTCTGATATGTTTATGCAGAAAAGACGCGTACTCGAAAATATACACGAAGGGGTGTGCTCGAAACCATGCTTGGTTCGAGTACACTAGTTTCGATTACACTAGTTTTGATTACACTAGTTTCGATTACACCAGTTTCGAGTACACTAGCTTCGAGTACTCATGGATTCATGTAGTCCATGGGTTACGAGTACTCAAGTCCTTCGGGAACTTAGTGGATTTCTTGTACTACTTAATGAACTTCAAGTGTTTCGAATACTTAGCTAAGTTTCGAGAACTTGCAGTTACAATGGGGGAACTAGTAGCTATGAGGACTTAGAATAAATTCTAAGTTTAAGAATGGAATGTGACGAGAGAATGTACTGATGTAGGTTCTTAAGTCTTAGCTAAGGAGTTCGGCTAAGAAGACAAGGAGCTAGTATCAGGTGAGTTCTAGATGCCCTATTTCAACACTTTATGTGTACTTATGTTTTGGGCTGGCATACATGCTGATAATATGTTTATGATGTTATGTGATTATGCCATGATGATGAATGCATGTTAATGAGTTAGGATGATTTATGCATGAAAGTATGCTAAGTGTGATGAATGCATGTTAGTGAGTTACGATGATGAACTATATGATAACATGCTCTGATACATGGTATGCTATGATGAGATCCTAGGATGCTAGGATGAAAGTATGATGCATGATATGAAGAATGCTAGTATGACATGATTAATGAGGCCATGATGTGTGATATGTTGAATAGGTACTAGTGTGACATGTATGTGATGCCATGATGTTATGGTACGATGATAGGATACTAGCATAATGTAGTATGATGATTCCTATGTTATTAGGAAATTTATATGATGAAGTGATGCTAGCATGGCATGTTTATGATGCCATGATGACTAAGATGAATTATGTTATGATGCTAGCATGAAATGTATGATGATTATAGTGAATGATGATATGATGCTAGTATATCATGTATAATGAATGAACGATGATTCCATACTTGTTATGGAATATATATGGATGATGCTCCAGTACATGCACTGGGTAAGTATGAAAGTCAACCTGACTATAACAGGGTATGTACAATCGATTGGGCTATAAACACGGAGTCAACCAGACTATAAACATGAGAGTCGATCGGACTATAAACATGGAGCCGATCGGGCTATAAACACGGAGTCGAGCGGACTATAAACATGAGAGTCAATCGGACTATAAACACGGAGCCGATCGGGCTATAAACTTGGGCCGACCGAGCTATAAACATGGATCCTACTGGGCTATAAACAAGGAGCTGACCGGGCTATAAACACGGAGCCGATCGGGCTATAAACACGGAGTCGATCGGGCAATAAACATGGTAAGAGTCGGTCGGACTATAAACATGGAGCCTTGTGCAGGCATAAGCCCACTACTCTTGTTAACGATAGTGGCTGTGATGATGATGGTTATGACAATGACAATGGTTATGTGCTAAGGTTTATGTGTATGAACTGATGTTTTTGTGTAAATTATGCTTTACTCACTAAAACGTTTACGATAATTTATAAAACTAGAACTCACCAGCGTAAGCTGACATTTTAGCATGTATGTTACGCATGGAGCTCTGGCATCAAGATTGAGGATCCGATGGTGTCGGCAATCATAAATGTTTTGATACAATTTATTTCAGTATATTTTGTATTTGACAATGTTTTAAATTTCCGCTGCATGTTTATGAAAGTTTTTGGTTTAAGAGCTGTGTGTTATGATGAAAACCAACCTCTGTGAGGCACCCGGGATCGGGGTCTCACACTACCATTGTAAACTTGATGGTAATGTGCCAAGGATATTTGGACTTAATGTCTTGGAAGTACCATATCTCAAAAGGTGGTGAACTTGGTGAGCCAAGTTGTTCTATCACAATGAATGAAGAAGCTAAATGACAAATTTTCAAATCTGAAAGAAAATGACAAAATGAAGGATGAAGTTGTTCCAAAAGATGTTTCAGAAGATGTTCTAGAAGAAGTCAAGAATACAATTGAAATAGAAGGAATAAAAAATGAAGAACTCATCTTTGAAATGGAAGACTTTGATGCTCATATTGAACTTGAAAATACTGATCTTGGACTAGAAGACTACGAAATCCGGGAAGATTTTCTTTCAATGGATGAAGGTTCCATCCCTCGTGCTGAATGAAGAAGAATCAAGAATAAAACTTAAATGGATTAGGAGGGTGAATGTTAACCCGTAATCCATCTTAAGTTTTATTTAATAGTTTTTTAATTATGGGTCAAAACACTGTTTATTATTTGTAATTAAAATTGGGCGGAACATTATGAAAAACCCCAAGTCTATGTGTAAATATTAGTCAGTATGTTAAAGTCAAAATTAGGTTACAAGGTCAAAGAGGAAAAACGACTATGACGGTTATCTTTGATGGTGGTTAAGTTCATTATCCTCTTTGACAGAAAACTGCTATATATATACACGCATCTGTATGTTATATTTATGTAATGTGAAATCGATTAACAAAGAACACCATTTTGTTCTCTATGTATTATTGTTTTTTGTTTGCGTAATTTGTGTATTTATGCTTCGATCAAGATGACGAAGAAGAAACGAAATTCATCTTTGATTATGGGAAATCGATCCACTGTGTTGCAAGTTCAAGTTATTATGCTTTCTTCTAACCATTCAATTCATTGCAATACTATGTTACTTCTAACATGTGTTTCATGTTCAATTTTAAACAAGTCAGCCTACATTTGGTTGTTAAACCAGTATAACAAGTGTTCTTAGCAGGTTCATAACAAATAATATTGACGCAAAACATGTCAGAAACTGCAATTGCACGACGCAATTTGTTGTTAAAAGTTCAGGTTTCAACCTGCATGAAGAACACATTTTTTTTTCTTTACGGATGGAGTGGAAGAAATACGAGTTTATGTTCCTTTTTCACTAGCAGCATAACAAACAATGCCACCAGCAACAACACTCATGAACGGCCAAACCCATAGGCCAAAGTTACCATCTTCAATTGAATCATCAATGATTAAGCACCTCTGTAACTTTGTATGTTGAAATAAAAAAAGGTCTATTTCCACATTTGATTATTAGTTGAAAGGTATTTTTTTTTTGAGGTTTTAATCAAGTCTAAGCCATATATTAGCCTTCTATTGAAGTTTTGATCTTTAAGTGGGTTTCAAAAGTAACATGTCGTTTACCTACATCAATATAAGTGGAACAGGACATTTGATATCAATGTAACGAACCCGACACAATGCGCGGTTCGTTAATTCTAGTTGAGATTAACTGACATAAATACATTTTGATTTTCCCGCCTTGCAAAAGTTAAAAGATAAAAAGTTAAAAGAATAAGTTAGTTTATTCATCTTAAATTAGTAGAATAATTAACGGAAATTATATACATCTTAAAACCCAATGTCGGTGGGTTTAACTACAAGACAAAACAGGCTTTTATTAAGGATATATATTTGTTGCTCGGAATGGAAACATATATATTTAGTGAAAATGATACTGTCACCGACTTAATAACATCTCACCATTAAAACCGAGTCGTTATAACTTCATACATGTCTTTTATGTACATAGGACACATAATACATAATGAAATTCGTAAACATGTTGCTTCACTCGATCTCAGTTTTCATTTTTGTTATACTTTTTCCCATTATCGCAATGTATAAGGTAAAATAGTGTTGTGTGCCTATGTTTTAATATTTATAACCAGTCAGTCATGACTTCGTATGTTTTCTTTTTAATCATGTCACCACGTTGTAACATGCAAATCTTAATCGTACCACCCGCCGGCCGCCGCAACGCGCGGATAACTTTTCTAGTTCGTCTTAATATCTAAATTCATTACAAAATTGAAACCAATAAAGCTAAATATGCTACTTTAAATCTTTAGCGGTCAAACTTGTCATTTTTCGCAAATCAAAGAAAACCATCTCCGTACTTAGCACTTAAATTTGAGTAGAAATATGCAAACAATGAAACAAGTAACTTTTAATCATTTTATTAATTGAAGATTTTACTTATTATTTACAAATTAAAAAACCATGTCCAATGACTTTTTTTTTAACATCAAATTTTTTCACTATTGTCCACTATGAAACTGAAACGCTCGACCTATTTTACGGAGGATTGATACCATTGGGACAAATGAATAATAACTAATATACGTTCTTTCAATTTGACCATCTCACACACCACCATCTTGCTCTCCATGAACAATCCTGGAACCACCCATGCCCGTTTAGTATTTGCAGTTGAGGTAAATTAATTATACCTTTTTCTTACCGCCAATCTTTACTACTTTACATGTGTTTTTGGTATGCATCTCTACGTCATCTTCATTTGTTTTCATCACTAAATTAAAGAGTAAGATATTAAGCCATAAACCTCAAAAAAATTTCAACAGATTTAGGTGAAAGGATATGCCATAAGACGGAAGAATTACAGAGGCGCATGGAAGTATGGAACAACAGTCGATTACCTCCACTTACGATCGGTTCATCTCTCGACGACAACCCATTTGAGCCTCGATCACAAGGTTGTATTCATGGAGGCTCTATAAACAATTTAACATCCGTTGAAATTTTTGTGGTAAAATTTATTTTTGTTAACTTAAGCAAGGGCTTCTAGCCTAATAGTTACCCTCTTTGACTTCCCTATGGGAGGTATTGGGTTCGAATCTGGGCTAAGGCATATTTACTGAAGCAAGGTTAGGGGGTTTACCCAGTTGTAGGGTTCCTCCTGTGATAGGCTCGGGCATACGTCCCAGAGCGTCAAATCCGAGGGAGCGGTTGAAATCCCGTCTTTGGTGTCGTTGTACCAAGCCGTTCAAAAAAAAAAAAAAAGATATTCAACTAACTTTGCTATTGATTTGGGTGTAGAGTTTGACTCTTGAAATTTATTATATTCACATTGGAAAGATAGATGAATTTAGTGAGGTTATGCATATGGTTTTGTTGATTTAATGCATGTTTGGAGCTAATAACATACCTTCTTCAATATTTCAGCAACAAGTTTATATATATTTTTTTTGAACGGCAATTTGGATCACTGACGAGTCATAGACTCACCCGATCATATCCACACCTAATAGGAGGAAACCCACCATAGGTGAGAGAAAACCCCCTAGCCTAGCATGGAACCCCAATTTTGTCCATGCCAGGACTTGAACCTGTGACCTCCCCAATATTGAAGCCACAGGGTACCTCCCCTCTACCGCTAAACACTCAAACTCACATAGTGCTTACAAACTTGCTTGAGTTTTAAACTCTCAAAATATGAAAGGAAAGAAATTGTACGTAAACTGAGATAGGAAATAAAGAAAGCCGCACCTTTATTCACTAAACAAAATGATTATAAATAGCCTACATTTGACAACCTGGAAAACACAAAAATAGCAATAAAAAACTAAACCACTCTTTGAGAACCGGTACGAGTGATGACTAGTTTTACCCCATGTGTAAATTCACGAACGGATCTTTCACAAACTTGGTCAAAACCCAACTAATCCATTATTAATAAACCATGCAGAAAGCAAATAATTAAATCCATCAAATTCAACTTAATTCATTAACCATAGAACCGTGACCCACTAACATGTAAACAAACCCGAACCGGTTAACCCAACAATCACCCCCTTAATCGGTTTGTTCATACGACTTGTTCGATTACAGCAGCATCGGTTCATCGTCATCTGTCCAAATTAAGTTAGCCTCCTTCTCCCACTTCGGACACTCCTTGTTGTAATGACCAAGTTCACCACACTTGTAACATTTAACGTAACTTTTATCCCGCTGAATACGTTCATTACCATCCCGACTTTTACCGGACCCACGACCTCTTCCCCGGCCCAAAGCCATCCCGATTTGAACTTCCACTGCCACAATGATCACAACCATATGTTTCTTTTCTGGCCAACAATAAACTTCCTTGAGTATCCTCCATTTTTTTCACATCCCTTTATACGCTCCTTGTATGCCTTCAATCTTCCAACGGCTTCATCGAATAACATTGATTCCAAATCAAAACATTGCTCAATTGAAGCAACAATTTGGAGAAACGATTTGGGCATCGAATCTAGCAACCTTTTTATCAATTCAAATTCTTCAAGCTCATATCCAAGACTCCTTACCTTTGATGCTAAACCGGTCAATTTTGCCACGAAATCATCAACCGTTTCACCATCCTTCATCCGAAAACTTTCAAGCTCCCTTTTTAACGTTGCAAGTCGAGCCACTCTCACTCGATCCACTCCCAAATACTGTATTTTTAGCCCATCCCACACTTGTTTTGGGTCCGTGTAACTCGACATTTGCAAAACCATCTCCTCGGGTATAGCTTGAAACAAGAGAGCAAGTGCTTGTTTCGACTTCTTTGGGTCGATTCCTTCACCTAAAACTCTTGGTTCGACGGTCTCCCATATCCCATTTGCATCCATAATCGACTTCACTTTGACAGCTCATACCGAATAATTCGTAGGGGTCAAAACTGGAACTTGATAGGACATCGAACCGCCTTCTTTAACCGGTACCATCACCATTGTTTCTGTGTTTGAAAGCCTCAATCGTATTCCGATCAAACTTGTTCCGAGAGCCTCTTCCACATATCAAGAAGACAAGGTCACAACCACCTTTACCGTCTTGTGTCACCCCTCAACACGAACCGTACCAACGCCACCTGCGCTAATGTCTTTCCGTTCGTGTTTTCCGCACATCCGGTTAAGCTCCCTGTATAACAAGAACCAGTCGATCAAGGAATGAGACTGCCCCTGTTATTCCTCAGCGCAAGATGAAACTCAGAAACAAAAGAAACTTTCAAACTAAACTGGATCTAGATACCAAATGTTGCAAAAAACCGTACTAAACACTTAAACTCACGTAGTAACTTGCTTGAGTTTTAAACTCTCAAAATATAAAATGAAAGAAATTGTACGTAAATTGGGATTGGAAATAAAGAAAGTTGCACCTTTATTCATTAAACAAAATGAGTATAAATAGCCTACATGACAACCTTGGAAACATAAAAATAGCAATAAAAAGCTAAACTACTCCTTGAGAACCGGTACAAGTGATGACTAGTTTTACCCCATGTGTAAATTCACCAACAGATCTTTCACAAACTTGGTCAAAACCCAACTAATCCATTATTAATAAACCATGCAGAAAGTAAATAATTAAATCCATAAAATTCAACTTAATCCATTAACCATAGAATTGTGACCCACTAACATGTAAACAAACCCGAGCCGATTAACCCAACACTCGCTCCAAATCATCAAATTGGATTTCACCTAAATGAGTAGCTAACTGAGACTAATATTTAAACGTGTCAAATGAAGTATTGGGATCATATCATAATCAAGAATGAAGAAGAGTGGTACTAATTAAGGATCTGACATTGACTATCTTATTAATGTAATCTAGAATAGCATGACAAAGTTAGGTATTTAGGAAACCAAATTATTTGAAAGTTTTTGGTAATTTTGTTATTCTTTAGTTATTTTTGTTATAGAATGTTTGGGAAGATTAGGTTCAAACATGCAGTGGTGGATCTAGGAATTTTTTCAATAGGTTCACCATTTTCCGACATTTTAATTAAGTAGAACCGGACATAAAAATTTTCGGCTCGGGTTAACGGTTTGGGTATTGTAATGTTCTCACATAACAACAGTGCGATATATTAAGTCAGTGAGTAAAATTAAAAAAATTTGTCATTAAAGAGTTCGAAGATACATAGTGCATTTTCGGTTAAGGTCTTGCTGACCATTCTGCAGGCATAGGTCAAGAGGGGCAACGCCCCAAAAACTAAACAAAATATGCTAAGTTTGTATGACTAAAATTAACTTTATCCGAGAGTTCAACCACTAATAACTACCATTTTGCTTGCTAAGTTTATATGACTGGAAAGTGATTTTAACACGATCATATAAAATGTAATCATTAATTATCGAGATTTCTTTAACAAAGATCACTTGACTCAATCAAGTTAACAAATTACTGTGAAAATTACATTAAGAATTCACTCATAAAAATATTAATGGGTTCACCATATTTTTCAACTCTTTCGAAAAAATTTTCCTACTGTGAAAATTACATTAACAATACACTCCTAAAAATCTTAAGTTGATTCCTTGTTGGATTGTAACCGTAAAAGTATGCTTCATTTGTTTTGGAGGTTTAGTTTCAAGTCTTGAATTGGCGAAGGTGGTAAGGGGGTGGCTGCTGAAGTTAGGGGTAGGAGGGCACTCCTATCATGGGTGTCTTAGACAATGTCTAGTTGATGCTTCAATCCCACCCTTTCCAATGTTCCTAGTTACATCATTGTTGAATGGCAACAAGAAGTAAATGATCCTCCTTGATCTTTGATCATCCGGTTCTTGCGTGGTTGCTTGAGTTGGTTAAGTATTTTCGTGGGGTTAAGTGCTGTTGGTTGGGTTCGAGACCTTGAGTTCGAGTGGGAAAATCGGCCTGGCCTAAGACAAGGGTGTGTATGTATACATATATGTGATTGTTACTGTGTTGTTTATTTAGAAATTCCAAAGGTTCAAATCGCCTATAGATGCCCAAATTTTAATAAGTTGCTCCAGATGTCTTGAAGGGTTGTATGGTAATGATATTTTGTAAAGATGTTAAGTTAGAAAAGGTTTGTATCAATATGTCTTATATGTTGATTCACTTGGTTTGGTTATGATTCCTTTTAGTATTTATAAATAGTTTTCCAAAGAATAGGGAAATCACATTTCGTTTGCCAAAGTTTAAAGTTAATTTAGTTGGTACCTGGATTTGTGCCGGTTGTTACACTTTGAATAGCTACTAGAGTTTGGTTATCTACAAAAATAAATAAATACAGGCAGCTGTTTACAATGACGAACCAAATTATATTATGGACCACGAAAATTGTAGACCAAGAAAATTGCAGACCAAATAAACTGGCTAAGAAAAAATTATGGACCAAACAAAATACATTAAACAACGTAGTCCCGCTTATGGGGTCAAATCCGGAAGCGCCCTTCATTCAAAGGGAAGAGAACAATGATGTTGTCCATAGATCAAATTATTTCGTTCTTTCATTGAGCATTCTCAATGTTATGTCTTGAAATCAATAGGTTGATTTTTTTGGTCTTGTATAAAAAATGAGCAATAGCTTTCCTCTTGTTTTAAAATTTAAAATACCTATTTCTTTTCGTTGCATGACTGTCAATATTTATTTTGAATGGTAACTCGCTTATTATTACTTCGGAAGAATATGTGATTATAACAACCAAAATTTTGCATGTTTTAACATTTTAGATTACATTAAAAGTGTGATTAAAGTAGAAGATTACATATACAAAAAGGGTGATTTTGAAATGTAGAATTGGAAGAAAATTGCGCTTACTTTTTTACTGATGTTTATTGTCTACTCTATCTTATTTGGATTTTTTTTGCTCGTAATTCGAAAAAGATGAAAAAACAGTAGATAGTTTCATAATTACACGAATATTACTAACATCTCTTGTTTTAAGGATTAGGTTTAATTGGTTCAAAAAATAAAATAACGTTTTTTTTTTCTTTTTTAAAATCTGGATTGTCTAAATAGTTTTGTTAACATAATTAATTGCAAAAATTTCACCGCATTAAACTGGGCCATTTAAAATCACGGGTCTACTGTTAGTATTGCATCCTACGCTTCTTACGGACTAACCACTTTGTTTGTTGACCGTCCATTATATATATATATATATATATGTATATATATATATAGGGGAAAGATCAAATAGAAAGTATATTTTGCCTAAGAAGGCTAAGAAGGATTTTTAAAATCTCCAAAACATACTCAAACGAACTCCGATTGAACTCATTTCAATGGCATTGGAACCGTCTTATCGAACCCTACAATATTAACTTTTAAGTTTTCGTTTTAACAACTACATTTAGATTTTAGGTTTTAGGGCTTGATTTTTAGCTTTTAAGTTTTACCTTTATGTTAAAGATTTGTTTTTAAAGTTTTAGTTTTAGATTAAGGTTTATTGTTTATGATTTAAGGTTTGGGTTTTAGGGTTCGACAAGCCGGTTCCAATGATGCAAAAATGAATTCAATCGAGGTTTGTTTGAGTCGGTTTTCGAGTTTTTGAAAATCCTTCTTAGCCTTCTTAGGCAAAATAGACTTTTTAGGGGAACCTTACCCTAAAATGGGATTCATTCTATTGAGAACCAACAAATTGTAAAAAAGTAAAGAAACCTCATTTATAGCCACAAGTTTTGAAAGGTATAAAAGTAATTTTTTCTTGAAAATATGGGAAGTTACCTTTATAGCATTCAAACTTGTGGTTAGAAATAGTTATTTTAGTTCTTAACTTACATTGGTTCTTAATAACATTCCCATATATATATATTTATATGAAATACATGTGTTTAATTTTTGTATGAAATATACGTAGTATATAACTCTTTAAGAAAAACAACTAACAGTAAAAAAAACAATAAAATACATATGTAAATTGTACAAAATAAATAAAAGTTACTGACCTTAAATCTTTAAATTAAGGTTGTTAACGATGATTAAAGATGAAAATCAGATCTCGAAAACAAAGAATACGACCATCTTTTTAACAAAAATTAAAATAAAATAAACAAAAGCTTAATGAATATATATGCGTTAAATGCAAGCTAAATGTAAATTACAAGTCTTAAAAGTACATTCATATTGTTCTCAGTGTAATTTATATCTTTTTTATTGGAGCTTTTCTATAAGAAGTTGAATACGACGTATACGATCCGTAATAGGGGAATAAATAAATCAAAACTATAGAAAATTCTATAAACCGTCCCAAAATAATGGGTTTTAGGAGCAGTTTGTGGAAATGCTGGTTGCATTTAGGAGCCGTTTGTTTTAACAAACTCTTTAGTTGTGGTTTGAGTTAACCGCTTTAAATAAAAAGGAACTTTATAATTTTAAATGCGGTTACTTTTTTTTTAACGGTTTATATGCGGTTATATGTAATGAGATATATGATGTTAGAACTTTTAAAGACAATTTTCATATATAAATTACCTATGTAATCAAAAACATGACCATATCTAAATGTAAACCAATTGAAATTAGTCCTATTCGTGTAACCATGTAATTTGTTTCGTTATGAAACGTCCATAAACATCTCTCCCACTGATTTTTTATTGGTTATATACTGATTAATGTCCAATTCTCTACAATTTCCTTTTTTTAAAAAAAAATATATAACAAATTCGTATTTTATATTAATATTTTAAAATACATAACAATTTCCAATTCTCTACAATTTCCTTTTAAAATATATATATATATATATATATATATCAAATTAGTATTTTATATTATATACACAGGAACTTATTCTGTTAAAACCATTAAATATGAAAGAACTCTAAGAACTCATTTCAACCACACAGTTTGTAATCGTGAGAAAAGTGAGGGCAAAAACTATAATTTTACATAGGCAAATAAGAAATATATGAACATGTCTCCACAATCAGTTCACGATCCAAATTCAAACACTAGAATCAATGCTGCAATTTTTTGATGGATGGACGTCACCTCCAAAACCAAAATCAAAATCATCATGAACATTAGGGATGATATCATCATTATTAATTTGTAAATATCCTTGTTTTGGCAAATTAAAATCAACAGGTGCTTGCATGATCCCACAATCAGTCTTTTACATGCTTCTTTGTTCTCCCACACTGGACGTACGCAAGAAAAAAAAAAGTTTAATTTAGGGTTTTGTGTATGCGGTTATTTTTGTCCTTATAACCGACCCACTAACATTGAATTAGAAAATTACTAATTTGACCCTAATTAATTAGGAAATAAAAAAATATATTTAAAGAGTTATTTTTAAAATAAACCGTTGAGAATGATTTTTAAAGTTCTCAAAATATAAATGGTTCTCAGTAGAATATCTGCCTATATATGTATATCTATATATATATATAGGGGAGGGTTCTATAAAAAACCTTCATTTTGGAGAAAACTTAGAAAACTAAACACAATTGTTATCAATCAATTTCGTTTTTCATTTTTTATTTTACATTTTGTTTTATTATAAGGTTATATCCGTTAACAAAAAGAAAAAAAATAAAAAAATATATGTAACTGGTAAACTACATATATGAGTTACATATATGTAACTTTTTTGATTACATATACGTAACTTCGTAATCTACATATTTTTATTAAAAAAATTTCTTTGTTTATACTATTTCTAAGCTAAATATAAAAAATTGATTGTTTAGTACGAGTTTTCTTAGTTTTATTCAAAGTAATGAGTTTTTATTTGAACACTCCCCTATATATATGTGTGTGTCTATATATATATATATAGAGGATTGTGAACAAATAATAACTCACTCTTAAAGTATTAACCCGAAATAACCCGTCAAGAAGAAAACAAATCTTAGATTTTTTTAACTTCATTGTAAGACATTTACAGCACTTTCTTCTTTTATGAGTTTGCAAAAATTTATCACCGTTTGAGGCGTAACATCATTGTAATTTTTAGGCCTAAAACAATTACAGTGCTGTAATTGAAAAACTTACAACGATCTTACGTCTCAAACGGTTACGAATTTTTGCAAACTCATAAAAGAAGAAAGTGTCGTATATGTTTTACAATGATGTTCAAAAAAAAATCGAAGATTTAGCTTCATCTTGACGGGTTATTTCGGGTTAGCTCATTTTGATGGGTTATATTTTTATCCTTTCCATGTATATATATATATATAGGGGATGGTTCGAATGTTAACATTTCCTTATTGCGATAACCGAATAACTATATCTTATTACTTTGGGGCACGCATTAAAATAAATCTAAAGGTGTTCCATACACACACACACACATATATATAGCAGATGGAATTTTTAATAATCTTTATCTTTTGTTACAACCCATTAACTATCATCCAATGGTTACTTTAAAAAGGTAAGTGTATAGGATGATGCCACGTGTCAATTTCCATTTTTTTAATATGAAGGACATTTAGGACATTTGTCATTTATGTAAGTTTACCCCTTTTTTTTAAACATTCATAACTTTTTTATACTATATTATTTTTTAAAAAAAATTGCACCATTATACTCGTCTCATTTTTGTCTTTAATTTCGTTTTAGTCTCGACTAGTTTTTTTTTTATTTATTTTTTTGATGTCATGTATTTACATCATTGTAAGGAGCTTAAAGATAGCAGATTAATTAAAATTTTTTCCTAACGATGGTAAATTACAGTAATGTAACACAAAATGAAGTAATTTACAATGACATAATTAACGGTGACGTAACACATTATTTACAGTGATGTAATTTTCTCTTTAATTCCCGTTATAATGTTGACTAGTTTTTTTAATTTTTTTTTCTCATTGTCCATTATTTACATCGATGTAACTAGCATAAATATAGCACATTATTTTGAATCTTTTTCTAATAATGATAAATTACAGTGATGTAATATAACACATTATATTATTTTTTTCTCTAACAATGATAATTACAATGATAAATTACAGTGATGTAATATAACATATTATTTTGATTTTTTTTTCTAACAATGATAATTATAGTGATATAATTTATGATTGTTCGAAAAAAGTTCAAACTAATTTGTTGTATTTAGGCTCGTTACAAATTAGGGATGAGCAAAAAGCCAAAAAAAACCAAACCGAAACCGAATTAACCGAAAAAACCAAACCGGAACCAAATCAACCGAAAAAACTGAACCGGAACCGAATTAACCGAAAAAACCGAAACCGAATTTTACGTCAATGTAAATTACATCATTATAATTTATCATTGTTAGAAAAAATTTCAAATAAATTTGTTATATTTAAGCTCGTTACAATGATGTAAATATAGGGCATCTAAAAAAAGTAAAAAAAATAGTCGAGACTATAACCGAATTAAAGAGAAAAATGAGTCTAATATAATTGTGCAATTTTTTAAAAAAATAATATATTATAAAAAAGTTATTAATGTTTAAAAAAGAGGGAGGGAAAAAGTTATAAAAGTAAAATGACTATGATGCCTTTTTTAATATTTTAATAAAAAGTTTATATGTAAGTTTATTATTAGTTGAAATGGGTCATGTAGTTGTAACAAAAAAGAGGGTTATTTTTTATACCTTCCCCTATATATATATATATATATATATAGAGGAAGGTTCATGAGAAAACTCCTTATTTTGAAGAAAACCAAGAAAACTCATACTAACCAATAAATTTTTTAATAAAAAATTTCATAATTTTTTATTATAAGGATAGAAATGTTATAATACGCAAATTTTTTTTGAAAAAAATATGTAAATCATGAAATTACATATATGTAACTCAAAAAGTTTCGTGTGTCACTTATCAAGTTACATATATGTAATCAGTATGTGTAACATAGTGATTACATATATGTAATAACCTAAAATATATATTTTTTTCTATTTTTTTTTTCTTTTTTTACATTTCTTATCTTATAATAAAAAGGAAATAGAAAAGAAAAAATAAAAAAAAAATAATTGGTAATGATTGTGATTAGTTTTCTTAGTTTTCTCCAAAACGATGGTTTTCTTAGGAACCCTCCCCTATATATATATATATATATATATATATATATATATATATATATATATATATATATATATATATATATATATATATATATATATATATATATAGGGGAAGGTTCCATTGTTAACCCTCCCTTGTAGCGTTAACCGCTTAACCCTAGCGTTTTTTGCCCGAATCTTAAATTTTTTTTTCATGGTTTTTATTTTGCAAAAATAAGGGGGGTTTCTTTTTCGTGTTTTTGCTAATTTATCACCGTTTAGAAGTTATTGTAAGTGTAAGTTACTTACACTTACTTACAATCCGTATCTGATGCAGTAAATGTAAGTAAGTGTAAGTAACTTACACTTACAATAACTTCTAAACGGTGATGAATTAGCAAAAACACAAAAAAGAAACCTCCTATTTTTACATAATAAAAACCATGAAAAAAAAATTTAAGATTCGGGCAAAAAACGCTAGGGTTAAGCGGTTAACGCTATAAGGGAGGGTTAACATTTGAACCTCTCCCTATATATATATATATATATATATATATATATATATATATATATATATATATGGATAAGTTAAATTAAATAAGCCTTTTAACCAAAAAATTCTAAGAAGGATATTAAGCCACTAGATCATTAATCAATGGTTATGATTAAATCATGTTGATACATGGTATTATAGTAATGGCCACTTTTGTTGACTTTTTATCAAGTTCGTCCATCTTGTTTAAACGTTCTTAACTTTTACATATGGAATTATGTTTTGAGAAAAAATATAACAAATAAACGAGCATTTTTTTTATCTTCAAAATTAGTATAATATTGCTGTAGAAAAAAAATTATTTTTTAGTTCAATGTGTCTTTTGTACAGGTCATTGTGTCTTTTGTATATGGATTGTCTTTTGTATACGACACTGTGTCTTTTGTACATGTTATTGTGACTTTTGTGTTTCTGCTCAATGTTGTGTTTTCATGAAAGACACTATGATGTTGTAAAATTCATAATATCAAGCAAGGATGGCATAATGACGAGTATAAATAATAAAATAATCTTTAAAAAGACACAATTAACTGTAAAAAGACACAATGACAAGTATGAACAATATTGTACAGGTCATTGAGTCTTTTGTATAGGCATTGTGTCTTTTGTACATGTTATTATGTCATTTGTATTGGTCAATGTGTCTTTTACACAGATCATTGTGTCTTTTTTGTTTGCTCAATGTTGTGTTTTCCTAAACAATTTTAGACACAATGATGTTGTAAAATATATATAATTAAGCAAGGATAACACAATAACTAGTATGATTAACACAATTATTTAAAAAAAACACAATTACCTGTAAAGAAGATACAATTACATGTAAGAAAACAGAAAAATATAATTATACACAAACATTTACGTATGACACAATGACGATAATTATACACAATGAGCTGAAAAAAATTTCATTTTTATAGCAAAATTATACTTATTTAAAGATAAAAAATGATTGTTTTTATGATATATTTAAAAAATAATAATATCATATGTAAAAGTTATGAACGTTTTGTTGGAAATTGTAGGAACCATTTTAAACTTTTAATTAATCATATATTAATTATAAAAACAGATTTTACGATAGCAGAAGCGATTAGGTTACACATTTTGTTCCATAAAAAAATTCCCAAATCAAGGAATCCAGTTCCATACGAATAAACAAAAAACAACCATAGGGTGTTTAGAATTGACCTCAATGAAGAACTCACAAAAACACACCTTGGATTCGATGGTAGTCTCGCTAGATGACTTGAATAATGAACCACGATCTCTATCGTGTATCACCGCAACAACCGCGTGCTCCAAAACCACTTGTGGTAGTTCGGCTATGGTGATGGCTCTTTGGTGGTCTTTGGTGGTGTTTGGCCGAAACTAGATCCACCTTTTTAGGATCTTGGATTACCAATTCAAAATTGGTTTCCCACCCTTTTATTTCACATATTAATTTAATTAAACTCTTTTAGTAATTAAACCATTTAAATACTACTCTCCATATTACTAACTAACAACTAGTTGGTAACATTTAATTAAATGTCTAAAGTTTAACTAATTAAACTTTATCAATTGAATTATAATTAATTATCACAATAATTAATTCCTCCAATATTATTATTATTTCATAAATAATAATAACACACCACTTTATATAATTCGTGAAATTGAATGTGTCTAAAACAAATTTTAGACATAATCACATTACTATCTTCCATAATCACATATGGAGGTAGGCTTGGATAGTCCTCTTGCATTGGTCGGATCTGATAATTGTATCCCGCAAGATAATCGGTGCGTTGGCGCACCGCCTCCTCCTGCAAAAAATAATTGTTGCAAAATTCCTTTAACCTTTAAGCTGCTGATCGTGCATAGATCTCAACTTGCTCCGTCTGCTCTCTCCGTTCTCTCCTTAACTCCTCTTCATATTGCCTCTGCGCCTCTCTGGTTACTTTGTCCTCCTCCCGCCACCTCGTCATTCTGTCCCAGTTGGCCCGTGCATCCTCAGTCAATCGTGTAAAACCTGAAGGTCTCCAATGTAGAATGGACTCCGAAAAGGAAGATGAATCATGTGCATGCTGATGTTATTGATGAGAGCCCCCCGCTCTTTCGGGCTCCGTTCTTTCCGTTTCCTCTTCTTCAGTCTAATGTACTCCTTCCTTAGGCATCACCATTTGCCTCTAAGTCTTGTCGCCTATCAGCACATGCTTGGTTGGCCTCTCCCTGTAGATCCAACCAAACGCAGCTAGCCTATCAAAACAGAAATACCTTTGTGTGATCTTTTCAAACTGGGATGTTTTGGTAACCACTCTTTGCTTCACCATTAAACTTGATAGCAACCGACAATGAGGTAACAGACAACTCATTCTGCTCACTCGGCTTTCCCAAACATTTAGTAACACCAAGTGTCAGAAAGATAACTTTGGCTGACCAGTCATTAGGGCATGCAGTACCCTAATCTCAAAATTCCTCACAAAAAGTTCGTCACCGAGCCTTGGTATAACATTAAACCCTGAAATTAACGATAGAAGCTTCGGTAGGACCTTCAAGTCGCTACTCAACAATTTGGTGCCCATGGCCTCTGGTGGCTTAGCAAACAAAACTCTTACCATGTCATTCCATTGTGCATCGGCAGTTGATTATCCCAGAATCTGTTTCCTCTCTGGATACACATACTCTCGTTGAGGATTTGCATCAAACTTCATAATTTTTTTCATGGTCTCGAACAAAAGAACCATATCCTTGCCATTAACTGTTCCAGTCAGTCTGCTTGTTTTTGGTGGGTTGTT
This sequence comes from Mikania micrantha, assembly GCA_009363875.1. Taxonomy (NCBI): domain Eukaryota; kingdom Viridiplantae; phylum Streptophyta; class Magnoliopsida; order Asterales; family Asteraceae; genus Mikania; species Mikania micrantha. The sequence continues at coordinate 2,784,078 of CM018689.1, forward strand.
ACCTTCCTCTCACCTTAACGTGGCCATCCATTCCACAATTTCTTTCATATACACATTGTCCAAGTTGTTATTATTGAATTTCAAGGCATCCTCCCAACCAAGGTTTTCAAAACACTGGAAAACCCCGAAAATTCTGAATTCTTCTATCTGCACTGTCCTCTCGCATACCAAAACTTTCTTGATACCTGTGACCCCTTGCATCTTTTTCCTGTACAGTATGGGTTGCCATGCAGTATCAAAGGTTGTTAAAGGGACATTTTCAGTCCATTGGGGTTCCTCCCCCACCATCAAATCTTCATTTTCATCATACATAGCCATGTCTTCCATTTCATAGTCCGAGTCCTCCTCCTGTTATGCAATTCTTTGTCTCCTTGAGGGTGTGGAAGATGAGGCAACCTCCTTGCCCTTTGAACTTGTGGCTTTTGTACGACCCATTTCCTGCAATTTAACCAAGGTTCAATAAGTAATGGGTAAACCAACCAATTCAACATAATGTGACACTTATGAATATGTGGGTTACATGCTAATTACAAGCCATAATCCATATACTACAATGGTCCATTTAGATAAGGTAATGCATGACTTAAATCAAAGGACCCATTGTCTTTCCCCATCCCCACATTTGTTTCCCACTCATCCTTAAGAAAATGAATTATTTAAACACATTAGCCCAATCCAAGCCTAACCAATAAACACCTTTGCAAGTTCACACATTCAATTCATGACAATTTGTGAAGCATCATTCTCTTCCCAATTAGCCTCATTAAAGTTTCACAGCAAGACCCATTCGTGAGTTATGATACATAGCACTACATCTTACTAGTTGCATACAAAGTTTCATGTTTTTACCCCACACAATTACTAGGCATATCCCATTTCACCATGAAAGCATCACAGTAATTATGTAAGCATGCACATCTCAAACTAGCATTCTACTCACTGAAATGGAAGAGGAAGACATACCTTGTTGTTGTTAAAGGGAGAAATGAACTTGTAGAAGTGAATGAGAAGAAACTTAAGAAAAACCCAAAAATTCGTCACCTCTTTCTTACTAGATCTCACAAACCAGGGGGATTACAAAATTCTGGGTGGATAATCTTATTCCCCTCGAAAAATCACTCAAAATGCATTTAAAGTTTGTATGATATGGTGGGCGATTGAAGGAGTTGTGATCTAGGGCTTGGTGGGTGTTCAAGGTAGGTGAGAGGAGGAAGAAGGTGAAATTTTTGAAGGAAATGGGGTGGGAGTCACGAGGAATCCCGTATTTGGTGTTTGTGGGTCGAAATTGGGGCGTGGGGTGAAAAAACGCGGGTCAAAATGCTTAAAACGGATCAAAACCAGATTTATGTGGTACCCGACGTACCATACGCCACACCCGGCGTATGATACGCCGCTGGGGATGATGGCTGGCGTATTGGAACCCAAAAATGTGGCATATGACAGAGCAAAATTCCCATCTGGCGTATCATACGCCGGTATGCCAAAAAAATTATTATATATTTATTTATTTATATATTTATTTATTTATATATTTATTTATTTATATATTTATTTATTTATATATTTATTTATTTATTTTTATACCACTAATTTAAAGAACATTACTTTACTCTAAGAAAAAATTAACTAATTTAAAGAAAACTTACTTTAATCTAAGGAAAATTAACTAATTTACTATTACTAGTTAAAGAAAATTAAGCTAAAGTAAACCATGGTTTACGCCACATTTTTAACGTCTGCCAACCCCCCGATTTTCAGTGCCTCGCCTCGACGTGCAATTGACAAAACCTTGCGTTAAGGTCTAAGTAAGTTTCCCCGTTTGATTGTGTGTGAAAGTGCATGAAACCATCTGTAGTGAACGATTACCTAAGCACCTCAATTTCGTAGGGTACACGGTTGCATTTAGTGTATGCAACAAGCCTTTTAAACCCTCTCGGTAGCCCGGTTGGACAAGTGAAGTCTCGTGAGGGTTTCTAGTGAACATATCCACAAAGTTCTCGGGTTGCCTCCCGTAAGCGCTAAGTTTAAAGTTGTTAGCTCTACATGATCATACCTTATTAGTCTAAAGCATATGTTGGTGAATCTACAAGGAAATTCACCGAATCTATTTGCACTTTGTTGATGACACTCGCTTCCATGTACGGTTTGAGCCGATGTCCATTCACCACGCGGCGAGTCTTGTCTTTCGCGTTGTCAATTTCAATGTCACCAAAGCTTCCAATGCGTGTGACAAAGTGTGATCCCGATCATTTGCTTTTCAACTTGCCTGGAAAGAATTTCAATTTAGATTTGTAAAGCCATACCTTTTGATTAAGTTCAAAGACTTTGCTTCGGATTTTTGCATCGTGCACTTGCTTCATCTTGTTCTTGTACGCAGCTTCACATTCATAGGCCTCATTTCGCAACTCCTCCAACTTGCATAGTTACAATTTCCTCTCCTTACCTGCATCATCAAAGTCCATATTAACAACTTTCACTGCCCATAAAGCACGATGAGCAACTTCCACCAGTAAGTGACATCCCTTCCCATAAACTAAACGGTAAGGTGTGGTTCCGATAGGTGTCTTAAAAGCAGTTCAGTAGGCCCACAATGCATCATTCAATCGTAAGGACCAATCCTTACGATCGAGGCGAACCGTTTTTTTGTAAAATTTCTTTTAGATGTCTATTGGAAACCTCAACTTGACCACTAGTTTTTGGGTGATAAGGGGTAGCTATGCGGTGGTTGACACCATACTGTTTGAGCAATTTACAAAAGTTAAAGTTTTTGAAATGAGATCCCCCATCACTTATGATGACACGAGAAATGCCAAATCTTGAAAAGATATTGGATTGCACAAATTTGCACACAACGGTATGGTTGTTTGTTTTGGTGACAATTGCTTCAATCCATTTAGACATGTAATCAACGGCTTCCAAAATATAGTAGTTCCCATGGGAATTTGGGAAAGGCCCCATGAAATCAATTCCCCATACATCAAAGATATCAACATCGAGGATTGGTTTCATGGGCATCTCATCCCGTCTTGAGATGCCAACAGATGCTACCAAGTTGTTGGCATCTCAAGCACTGTTTAGCAAAATAGACGCGTCCCTAAACAAAGTAGGCCAAAATAAACCACAAGATAAAACCCGATGACCCGTCTTTTGACCACTAAAGTGTCCTCCACACGCAGATGCATGAGTCAATGTTAGAACTTCCTGCACTTTCTCTTCTGGTATGCACCTTCTAATTATCTGATCCGAACCCACCTTGAATAGATCGGGTTCGTCCCAAATGTAATACCTTACCTGAGCTGGAAATTGTTGTCTCTTACTCTTTGTCCAATCCTCCGGTAATACACCTGCAGCCAAATAGTTTGCAATGTTAGCAAACCACGGTAGTTTAGAAACAGATAATAAATGTTCATCAGGGAAGGATTCATTGATATCATGAGATTCTTCATCACTGTTGGCCACGATTCTTGAGAGGTGATCTGCAACCACGTTGTCACTTCCCTTCTTGTCCCGAATTTCCAAGTCAAACTCTTGCAACCAGAGTATCCACCAAATGAGCCTTGGTTTAGCATCCTTTTTCTGCATGAGGTATCTCACTGCACTGTGATCTGAGTAGATCACCACCTTGCTTCCCCAAATGTAGGACCTGAACTTATCACGAGCATAAACTACAACAAGAAATTCTTTTTCAGTAGTAGTATAATTCAATTGAGCATCAGATAAAGCCTTACTTGCATAATAGATAGCAACTGGTTTCTTGTCAATCCTTTGACCCAAGACCGCTCCAACTGCATAGTCACTAGCATCACGCATGATTTCAAATGGTAGTGACCAATTGGGTGCTTGCAAGATAGGGGCTTTAACTAACTTATCTTTTATGGTATTGAAGGCTGTTAAACACACATTATCAAAAACAAATGGGACATTTTTTAACAACAAGTTACATAATGGTTTAGTGATTATACTAAATCCCTTTATGAACCGCCTATAAAAACCCGCATGTCCCAAAAACAACCTTATCCCCTTAACATTTGTGGGTGGTGGTAAAGTAAAAATGATTTTGATTTTAGCATGGTCCACCTCCATCCCACGTTTTGAAACCACGTGACCTAGCACAATACCCTCTTGCACCATAAAATGACTTTTTTCCCAACTTAGCACTAAATTTGTTTTAACACATCTTTTTAAAACTTTAGTTAGTTAAGTAAGGCATGCATCATGCACTTTTGAAAGGTGGCTGGGCCATTGCACAACCCAAATGGCATTCGCCTGAATGCGAAAGTACCATATGGGCATGTGAATGTGGTCTTTTGTTGGTCATCTGGATGAATTGCAATCTGGTTGTAACAAAAATACCCATCTAAAAAGCAATAAAATTCCTGACCTAATAGTTTCTCAATGATCTGATCAATGAAAGGTAAAGGAAAGTGATCCTTAGAGGTAGCAGTGTTGAACCTCTTGTAATCAATACATACCGTCCATCCTGTGACAGGTCGTGTTATTACTAGCTCTCCATGCTCTCCAGTGACTGTTCGGATTACAACCTTTTTGGGTACCGTTTGGGTTGGACTCACCCATATGGTATCAAACATAGGATAGATGATCCCTGCATCCAACCATTTAAACAATTCTTTCTTGACCACTTCTCTCATTTTGGGGTTCAATATCCTTTGAGTGTCTCTCACCCGCTTGACATCTTGATCAATTATAATCTTATGCATCACAACAGCTGGACTAATTCCTTTCGAATCTGCTATGGTCCAACCGATAGCTGCTTTATTCTCCTTTAGCACCTTCATTAACTCTTGTTCTTGGCCCTCAGTTAAATTTGCTGCAATGATCACTGGTTACGTGCGATTTTCACCCAAGAATGCATACTTCAAGTGCTTGGGTAGATCTTTCAACTCCACCTTTGGTGGGACTTCCAATGAGGGCTTTAGTTAAGTGTCTATGTGATCGGGTAAGCTTTCAATTTGATGTGTCCACATAGGTTTGCCCTCTTGAATTGCCAATACTTCACACCTCTTTTCAGCCTCCAACAACTTTTGAGCATATTTAACTTCAGTCCTGTCACAAAGAACAGACAACTATGTGGTGTCTTTCACATTTTCATGAGAATGGCACCCGTCAATGATGTTCGCTATAAAGCATTCATCATTGACCAGAGGGTCAGATGCATGTGAAAAAAGATTCAATCTAAGCCTTCTATTCCCAAAAGCCATATCCACCGTCCCCGTCATGCAATTTATCAAACATTGAGCAGTTTTCAAAAATGGTCTACCTAATATAACATTAGGTTGTGTGAAGCTAGTTGGAGATGCATAATTCAGCACTAAGAAATCCACTGGATAGTAAAAATCTTCCACCTTTACAATGACATCGGTTAATATACCACGTGGAAGTTTAAGTGTCAAATCTGCCAAAACCACAGTGGTTTCGGCTTTTTACAAAGGTCCAAATTCGTATTGGTCGTATAACTTCCCAGTAATATACTAACACTTGCTCCAAGATCAAGGAGTGCCTTATTAATTTTAAAATCCCTAATTTGTATTGAAATCAAAGGGGCTCCAGGATCTTGAAGTTTTGGTGGAAGGGCACCCGACAAAGCAACCCTCACATTATCAATCAAATCAAGTTTCTTAGGAATTTTATGGTTTCGTTTTTGAGTGCACATGTCCTACAAATACCGGGAATATGCAGGAACTTGTTTAATTGCATCAATTAAGGGTAGGTTGATTTTAACTTATTTAAAGATTTCCCACATCTCATCTTGTTGCAGGCCCCTTTTGTTGAAGTTAGACTTAGAAAAATTCAAAGCAGAAGGGTAAGGAATGGTGGTTTTATCCTCCACATCCTTTCCCATGGATGTTTCTACATCCAAAACATTTTCTATTGGTTCTTTGAAAGACACTTTCTTTTCAGACTTAGATGCAACAGTTCCTGTTCCGTATCACTCTCCTCACTTTCACTCACATCTTCCACCACTCCTTTTTACCAAGTGTGGTGGAAGGACAACCTTGTTGTCACCAGATTTGCCACTTCTTAAAGTAGTTACATGATTTACCTGAGCATTCTTGTTCTTTGATCCCCATGGTTGATGTTGAGGGTTGAGTGTGGTGTCACTTGGCAACTTCCCTTTGTCTCTTGCAGCTAGTTGTTTAGCCAATTGCCCCAATTGCTTAGCATGTGACTCATTTGTCTTCTGTTTTAGCTCTTGCTTCTGCAACACTCTAGTTAGCATTAGCCTTAGCTCATTGATTTGATTGGGGATGTCCTCCATTGAGATGTTAGCTCCTTGTTGACCTCCTTGAAATTGATTTTGACTTCCTTGATTTTGTTGGACGTTCCTTAATGGCCCTTGTTGATATCCACCTTGCCCATCTCCTTGTCCACCTTGGTTGTAGTTTCCTCTTTGGTAATTACCTTGATTGTAATTCTGCTGCCGATTTTGATAAGTGGATCCTTGACTCCCACCTTTCCGATTGCTATCCTGAAAATTTGGATTCAATTTGTTAGATGAGTAGGATACCTAAAATTAGGGTGATTACGCAAACCCGGGTGGTAAGTATTCGAGTTTATGTCATTCTATCTCTTGTCATTCTGGAATGAGCCTTGTACTTGGTTCACCTCCTCATTCCTTCCCATGTTCATCATGCAATCCGGCTCCAAATGACCTATATCAACACAAAAATTGCAAACATCAAAAACATTAACAACATTAGAACTACTCTTACTTGAACTTCTGTTGAAGTTTGCTATTTGTCTCTCTAAGACCTCAAATCTCTGTTTTGTCACATATTCCCCTCCCGGTTTTCCAATGACATGTTTGGCCTTCTTGCTTGCTAAAGCTTGAGTCTTTGATCCTTTACTAAATCTCTCCAGCATCTCCCAATCATCATCTTCTGAATTTGTCAAGAAGGTTCAATTGCTACTAGAGCTGAAAAACTTCAGATCTTCCGGTGTTAAGCCATCGTAGAAGGCTTTGATCAACTCCCACTATGGGATTTGGTGATGTGGGAAAAATCTCAACAGTTCTTTGAATCGAGTGAATGCGTCATGTAGCAATTTACCCGATTATTGTTGGAAGGTTCAGATGGCATTCCATGCCTCACTTGTCTTGCTCATGGGGTTATATTCATCTAAGAATAGCTGCTGCATCTCCTCCCATGTGTAAATACTACCAGAGGGTAGCGTATGAAACCATTGTTTGGCCCTTTTCTTTAAGGTGAATTGGAAGAAATTTAGTTTGACCTTATCCGGTGTGAATCCTTGGCCACCAATGGTGCTGCAAATTGCACCAAATTCAGACAGATGGACATATGGTTCTTCAGTTGCAGTTCCTCTAATATTAGGAATAATAGCCAAGTGTTGTGGCCTAATCTCAAAGGACTTTCCTCCCAACAGTGAAGGTACAATGGGTGAAGGGTTTTGAGTCACCGTCGGCCTGAAGTGGCTATCAACTTCTTGAACGAGAGCCCTATGATGCCATCCCTAACCGGGGTTGTTGTAGTTGTTGCAACCCCATCTCCCTTTGTAATTGTTCATGGGTGGTTGCCTATTCCACCCTCCTTGTCCATTCCATCCACCTTGTCCATGATTTTTATAATTTGGATGATTTGGTGGGCCTCGTGGTTGCCAATTGTCATCATGATAATCCCCATGGGGTGGGTAGTTGTTGTTAGCTTCCTCTTCATGCAAATCATCATGCCAAGACCCGTGTTCTACCGAGCTGCTTCCGCCACCTGAGATGTGCTCCTTCTCATGAAAGTTGTTCTCATGATTTGCTCCTTGATTTGGGTTATTGAATAACAGGTTCTGTGCCATTCTGAGGTTAGGCATGGCATTAGGAGGTACATTTAGTGGAAGATTGTTTTAGTTGAAGGCATTTGGTGGGATATTATTTGGGTTTGGATTTGGTGGAGGAATTTGAACAAATTGGTTGAATGGTTGGAATTGGTGGTGGTGAGTTTTAGACTTAATGGTTAAACCAAGACTAAGCATGTTTTAATTCAAATAAGTAAATGAATCACACCCGGGTTTTGGTTTAGAAAGAAAATAAGAATCTTTATGGTCTAATTCTTTAAGACAATCACATAGACATGACTTGCTACACTTCCGTATGAAAGAATATTAATAATTTGAAAACCCGATTTTATAAACTAATTGATTACAACCAACTAATGGTAAACCTAGGATTCCAATTACAAATACCAATTTGAAAGTGATAATCCAACCAATGTTCAATGTTCTAGAATACTAGATTGAAAAATGATGAACACTCAATTGAATAAGAAAAGACAAACCTTTCAATTCAATACAAAACGAAACATACAAACAATTGAAGATCTAGAAACCACACAATGTTTGTAGTCTATTACAACTGAAACAATAAAAACTCTTAACCCTATCTAACCGTTCACCCGGGCATTATTTCAAGGAAATTAGCTGTGCATCCGTATTCTCTTATGCTCTAGCATAAACTCGATGGTCTCCGATGTGTTTGGAATGATTAATTTGTCATTTCCCAGCCTTGGAAGCCCCCTAGAACCTCAAAAAGTCGCCAAAATCGAAGATAACTCAAAACCCTAGATTCTTGGGCTTAAATAGGTGGCAAAACGAAAAAATTCCGGGTTTTAAGGCTCCCCAGCGTATCATACGCGAGGGCCCAGCATATGATACGCCGGCTTTGGCTTCTGGGTCCAAAACATATGTGATACGCCACCAATACGCCGGTTTGATACGCCACTTCATGGAAATCTTCATTTTCTTCTATTTTGGCCTTCCAATCACGCTTTTTCAGATACCCTTTGATCCTTGAACTTCCAACATCCATCTTCTTCACCCTAAAACCTGAAAATCACCAAAAGACGCAAACAATCACCATATTCCAGGTAATTAACTCATAAAAATGCACAATTACGCTTCTAATGATGTAGGCTACGCTCTCATCACTGTTGAACCAACTCTTTTCACACAAGAGTATGTAGAATGGAGTTGCATGCCTAATGATGTAGGCTACGCTCTCATCACTGTTGAACCAACATCTCCTCCTCAAATAAACACACCAGGCCTAGCCAACCAGCTCTTTTCACACAAGAGTATGTAGAATGGAGTTGCATGCCTAATGATGTAGGCTACGCTCTCATCACTGTTGAACCAACATAATTTGCTCTAATGGCTGTTGGTGAAAACTCCATCCCTTCTGATCAACTTGAAGCAGAATCTCCTGATGCTTAGAGAGCTTTTTCAAACCAAATCAGTTATGGTATGTGGACAGTGGAGGCTCTAGGCACATGACATGATGCATATCCATTCTAAATAACTTCATTTCAAAGAATGGAGGATCTTTTCTTTTGGAAACAATGCAAAGGGTTGGACAGTCAGGTCTAGTTCTGTCCTTAGGGGATTACCTTCAAAAGAATTTCTTTTTGAAGGACAATGTGAATCTTGCTTAAAAGGAAAGCAACATAAATCATCACATAAGTCTATTGAGGAATCCAAAACAACTAACTCTCTTAATCAGCTTCATATGGATTTGTTCGGTCCTGTGAAGGTAGCTAGTTTAGCGAGAAAGAGATACTGCTTAGTTGTTGGGGATGATTACTCAAGATTTTGTTGGACCTTCTTTCTCTTCAGCAAAGATGAGACTGCTGATATAATAAAAGCCCTTATCACTCAACTTGAAAGACAATTTGGTCTTCCTATCAAGGTAGTTAGAATTGATAATGGTACTGAATTCAAGAATCATATTCTTGATGAGTTCTGCACTTCCAAAGGAATCCTTAGACAATACAGTGTTCTTAGAACTTGTCACACCCCGAGCCGGCGGGGTAGGATCGGGTTTCCTCGACGGGCGGAAGGTTCCCGGGGCGCGATATCATGAGTGATAATCGAAAGTGATCAGATTGTTTACATTGCACATGATATAAATGAGAAATGCTAAATATAATACATCATAGATTTCTCTCTTGTATTTACACAAGATACACAAAAAAAATTGTATAATGATGTATTCACAGAATACGCACTCTTGTTTGTAGGCTAAGTATCTTCAGTTCCTGAGTTATTTTATAAGAATTCGAATATAATAAGTACGCGTAGTAGTCATTGTGCCTAAGGTTTGATCTTGGTGTGTGTGCAACTAAGTGTCTTAGTACTAAGTGTATCTAGAACCTCATCTATCTTAGTTACCCTTTTTATAACCCCAAATCCCATGTTTAGTTGTAATAGTTTACTTTATATTTTTAGAAATTTCGGCAGAGTTTCCTTTGTTTCCTGTTAAAATCCAGACAATTATATTGTCTCTTCACAATCAAATCCCAACAATTTAAATCACAATCAGCCTTTAAACCAAAACATTACAATTAACCTAATAAACTTAAAAGAAACCAATGACAATTATAAATTACATTTCAATTTAACAAGATTTTAGAAAATTACCAACTTTAATTAAATAAATCCACAAGCTTTAAATTTTTATAATCAAAACATTATTATTTGAATTTGATAAACATTTAACATGTGATGGACTTAATCAAATCCCATTGGGCCCACTTAAGCCAAATGACAACCTTTTGATTCTTTCTTGATCATAATCAAAATTATTTGAACCATATGACATAGATGACCAAGTTATTCATATTAACAACTCATTTTAAGTTGTTATGATATGTTAGAAAATATCTTGATATGGCAATCCCTACTCCATGCTCCCATGCAACTTCTACATTTGTTTATGCCATGCATAGCTTACGTGTATTTCCATGCACACACACATAACCTTAACCCATGCACACACATAAACTTTATCTCATGTATGCACATGTATACCAATTCTATGTGCCATGAAAACGTAAGATTTTAGTGCCCAACCTAGTTCTAACATCCCTAGGGCAGCGAACCTATTAAGGTTTATCAAATGTTCGGCTAGTATAGTAACAAGGTTCGCTTGATCTCAGATAGGTTCGACTAAGTAGGAGGTTCGGCTATGAGTAACAGCCCATGGTTCGTGTAAAAGAAGGGTTCGTTGGCCCATGGTTCGTCACCCTAAGGTTCGGTTGGCAAATGAAGGTTCGCCCAGATCTTAAAAGGTTCGGCTTCGGTTTCCTCAAGGGTTCGGCTGAACAATAATCATGCAGGTTCACAGGGTTCGTTGCAGAACCACAGGTTCGTGACTCAGACAAAACAGGTTCGTGGTGCAGGGTTCGTTTCCCTCTTGAGGGTTCGGCCAAGAATCCAAGGGTTCGGCCGTCATAGAGGAACCCGCATCAGTTCTCAGCCTCGCGAACCTGCAAAGTTAATCCTCATTTCGCCCTTAACCTGTTACAATTTAGTTTTCCAGTGTGTCTAGGTTGTTCATATGTGTTTATCCTATGTGTTTTGTGAGTGTGTAAACCGATTACAAGCATCAAACAATAATGGTTCGTGTAATACCCTAAAACCGAACTTAAATTGGAGTTTACCTCAAAATAGATGGATGAACTCTCGAAACAACCTGTACTTCCTTGATCTACGTCGCTTGATGGTCGTTTTGACACCAAATATGCTTGAAATAGTGAGGATTTGAAAGAAAACTTCTAGAGAGAAGGTGGAGCTTCTTCTTGTTAGAGAGAGAGAGAGAGAAAACGAAATGAGGGAGAGAGATGGAGTTTGGTGGTGGTTGTTTGGGTAATTAATGCTCCATTAATTGTTTAGAGACACCCGGTCGTTCGGTCTCGATCGGTTTCGCGTAAAATGTCGGTTCGCATAGTTTTTGCAGCGAAACTACACGGTTTGTAAAATTAGAAATCATTTAATTATCCTAAGTTGTGATTCCTAATAAATTAACTAATATCTTCTAGTTATTTAATTTAAAAGATTAATTAACTGTTTAAATCGAAATGTACGGTCGTCGCGCGTATTCGTTCGAATCGCCACCCGTACGAACACGGTGATAACTATACCTTTCAATCTTGTTTTCTAATTATAGAATATCATTCAGAACGTTAAAATTTCAGATATATTCGTACAGATCGTCACCTATACGAATAACCCGTCAATTTAGCATTCACGTAACAATATTCGTGTGTTTTGTTCTTTAAAGCCTCACATACGTTTATACATAATAAATCCTAAACAAAAAAATCACATGATGGTTCTGTATTGTCAAATATTTATCTGACTCCAGAACCGTTGTCCTGAACTGTGTTTCCGTTAAATGTTTTCTGAATTTGTCCTATGACAACACAAAATGATAATGATAAATGATATGAATGTGAAACGTACTGAAATGTATATGGTTCATACCTGTTTTACTGTTCATGTACTGTGGAGATCACTGTTCCGGTGGCGGTTCCGATACTGATGTTACAGTCTCCCCTTGTTAGAGAAATTTCGTCCCGAAATTTAAGAATTGTTATCGGGTACAGCTTCCTCTTCAAACAGTTGTGGATACTTTAACTTCATGTGATCTTCGCGTTCCCACGTAAATTCGGGTCCGCGTCTGGAGTTCCATCGAATCTTTACAATGGGAATACGGCTTCGCCTCAGTTGTTTAACCTTGCGATCCATAATCTCCAAAGGTTCTTCAATGAAGTGTAACTGTTCATCGACTTGAATTTCTTCGATTGGATTGACGAGAGACTCGTCAGCAAGGCATTTCTTTAGGTTTGAGACATGAAGCACGTCATGCACACCACTGAGTTCATCAGGTAATCTCAGTCTATACACCACAGGACCAATTCGTTCAATGATCTCGAACGGTCCCACGTATCGTGGTGCTAGTTTGCCTTTCTTTCCAAAGCGTAAAACGCCTTTCCATGGGGATACCTTCAACATTACACGGTCTCCCACTTGGAATTCCAACGGCTTGCGTCTTTTGTCGGCGTAGCTCTTTATTCTAGTCCTTGTTGCTTGTAGTCTTCTTTGAGTCTGAGCTATCTTGTCAGTGGTTTCTTGAATAAGTTCTGGACCAGTTATTCGATTGTCTCCAACTTCAGTCCAGCAGATCGGTGATCGACATTTCCGACCATAAAGAGCCTCAAATGGTGCACATCCGATACTGCTGTGATAACTGTTATTGTAAGAGAACTCGATCAGTGGCAAATGGGAGTCCCAATTCCCACCTAAATCCAACACACAGGTTCTTAACATGTCCTCTAGGGTTTGAATAGTACGTTCGCTTTGACCATCCGTTTGCGGGTGGTAAGCTGTACTCAGATTTAACTGTGTCCCTAGTGACTTCTGCAGTGATTGCCAGAACCTTGATGTGAATCTGCTGTCTCTATCAGAGATAATAGACAATGGCACACCGTGGCGTACCACTATCTCATTGATGTATAATCTTGCCAGTTTATCCATGGTGAAGTTCTCACGCATGGGCAAGAAATGGGCAGATTTTGTTAAACGATCAATGATCACCCATATCGTATCATGACCACTGGAAGTGCGGGGTAGCTTGGTAATGAAATCCATAGCTATTTGTTCCCACTTCTAGAGCGGAATCTCAGGCTGTTCCAGTAAACCTGACGGTCTCTGGTGTTCCGCCTTTACCTTCGCACACGTTAGACATTGACCGACGTATTCGGCTATGTCTTTCTTCATTCCAGGCCGCCAATAGAATCCACGCAAATCTTGGTACATTTTATCAGCGCCTGGATGAACAGAGTATTTAGTCTTGTGTGCCTCATTGAAGATAAGTTTTCTCAGTTCATTTACCGCAGGAATCCATACACGTTCCCGATAATAGATCATTCCATCAGGCTTCGTGTCAAACTGTTTTTCTGCTCCGCAATCAAGTTCCTTTTTCAGATTACCTCGGTCAAGTGCTTCTTGTTGTGCTTGAATAATCTTGTCACTTAAATTGGTCTGCACATTTATCCCCATTGCTCTAACACATAGGGGTTTGACTTGTTCCTTCCCGCTCAAGGCATCAGCTACAACGTTCCCCTTTCCCGGATGGTACTTGATCACACAATCATAATCATTCAGAAGTTCAACCCAACGGCGCTGTCGCATGTTGAGTTCCTTCTGATCGAAGATGTGTTGCAGACTTTTGTGATCAGTGAATATGGTACACTTGGTGCCATATAAGTAGTGTCTCCAAATCTTCAGTGCGAAGATTACAGCCCCCAGTTCAAGATCATGAGTAGTGTAGTTCTTCTCATGAATCTTTAACTGTCTTGATGCATAGGCTATGACTTTGTCCCGTTGCATTAACACACAACCAAGTCCCTGATGGGAAGCATCACAATATACAACAAAATCATCACAGCCCTCTGGGGAGATAGGATTAGAGATTCACATAGTTTCTATTTCAGAGTCTGGAAAGCATCTTCTTGTTTCTGCTCCCAGACAAACGGTTCACTTTTCTGGGTTAACTTAGTGAGAGGCAAAGCTATCTTAGAAAAATTCGATATGAACCTTCTATAATAACCTGCCAATCCCAGAAAAGACCGTATCTCCGTCGGTGTCTTCGGAGTGTCCCAGTTCTTTATCGCCTCGATCTTGGCAGGATCTACATGAATCCCTTCGCTGTTGACTACGTGACCCAGAAACTGAACTTCTCTTAGCCAGAATTCACATTTGAAAAATTTGGCATAGAGTTTCTTTTTTTTCAATAGCTCCAAGATCTTCCTGAGGTGTTGCTCGTGCTCTGTTTTGGTCTTGGAATAAATCAGTATGTCATCAATGAAGACAATGACAAACTGATCCAAGTACGGCTTGCACACTCGGTTCATGAGATCCATGAAAACCGCTGATGCATTTGTCAATCCGAAGGGCATCACCATAAATTCATAATGCCCGTATCTTGTTCGGAAGGCCGTTTTCGGTATGTCTTCATCTTGAACTCTAAGCTGATGATATCCAGACCGCAAGTCAATCTTTGAGAAGTATTGAGCTCCTTGCAGTTGGTCAAACAGATCATCAATCGTCGGCAATGGATACCGATTCTTGATGGTTAGTTTGTTCAGCTCCCTGTAATCTATGCACATTCTGAACGATCCGTCTTTCTTCTTTACGAACAAAACCGGAGCTCCCCAAGGTGAGTAGCTCGGTCTGATGAAACCCTTGTCAAGTAGCTCCTGTAACTGATTAGACAATTCCTGCATCTCTGAAGGTGCTAGCCTGTAAGGAGATTTAGCAACTGGGATTGCTCCAGGAATTAAATCAATACGAAACTCTACCGGTCGGACAGGTGGCAGACCTGGTAGGTCTTCAGGAAACACTTCAGGATATTCTTTCACCACAGGTTCATCTTGAATCCTTTTCTTGTCCTTCTCCTTTTCTACCACATGAGCCAAGAATGCAACGCACCGCTTCTGTAAACACTTACGCGCTTTTATACATGAAATGATTTTGACATTTTGTTTCGCTTGATCCCCTTTAACTTCCAACACGCGATCACTCGGCAAGGGAATTCGAAGTTGCTTTTCAGAACAAATGACTTCCACTCGATTAGAGGAAAGCCAATCCATTCCAACAATGATATCAAAACTGCCCAACTCCATCGGTATCAAATCGATGGTGAATGTATGACCATTAAGTGTCAATGGGCAGTTCCTATAAACTGTACTAACTGTGATCTGTTTCCCGTTAGCTACTTCTATAATATAAGGGAAGTCTAACTGTTCTTCTATAGAATCTAATTGGCATGCAAAATCGGCAGAGATAAAACTCTGATCAGCACCAGTGTCAAATAGAACAGATGCATAAAAGTCATGTAAGAGAAATGTACCAGTGACCACATTTGGGTCCTGGCGTGCAGCTGGTGCTCCGATGGCAAAGGCTCGTCCACGAGGAGCTTGAACTGCCTGTTGAGCCTTCTTCGGGTAGTTCTTTGCAAAGTGGCCTTGTTTGCCACAATTGAAGCATCCCCCATTGTTCTGATTAGCTGGTGGAGGGAGAGCCAAAGCAGAATTGTTGACTGCTTGGTTAGGTGTCATCCGGCAGTACTGGACCCAATGGCCCTTTCTTCCACATCCCGTGCATTGCTTGCAGGGAGTGTCAGCAGTGTGATGATACTGACACTTAGCACACAGAGGAAACGTGCCAGTGTAAGGTTTGCGGTTGGGGTTCTGTGGTGCTGCTGCTACTTGCTGAAGAGGTGTGGCCACCATGTAGTTCTTGATGGTCTTCTGTTTCTTCTTCTGATGATGGTGGGGTTTCTTTGAAGACTCAGCTTTGTTCTTGCTGGGTTCAGCCTCCTTCTTTAGGACTCCAAAGGCTACCATGAGATCAGTGAGTTTCCCAGACATTCTCACTGCAGATTCAACACTAGTAGGGTTGGCTGAAACAACCATGCCCTGAATGCAGGCAGGGAGTCCACCTACATATCTGTCTATTCGTTTCTCCAAGGTTGGTACCATGTCTGGCACCAAAGCAACTAACTCGTGGTAACGAGTAGTGTAACCCATGTGATCAGCCCCCTTCATCACATGGTTGGATAACTCAACCTCCAGTTTCTGCAGCTCATTCTTGGGGAAGAATTCTGTTCACAGCAGTGTCTTGAAATCTTCCCATGGCATGGCCATGGCTTCTTCTCTTCCTCGAGCATTGATTTGACCGTTCCACCAAGTCAGAGCCCGTTTGTTGAATGTTCCAGCTGAGTAACGGACCTTGTGGTGTTCGGGGCAGCTGCAGAGATCCAAGGTTGCCTCAATCTTCTCAATCCATTGGATTAATCCAACGGCACCTTCAGACCCACTAAAACTGGGTGGTTTACATCCTACGAAGGACTTGTAGGAGTAGTGAGATGAATCTCCAGTATTTCCACTGGCTTCTCCTGATGTGTTGCCAGTGTTGAGGATTTCATTACGAAGACGAAGGAACATCTCCGGTATTGCTTCTTTCATCTGATTTGTCATCTGGCTACTCAGTAACGTCACCAGAGCGATAGTAGCAGGATCCAAGGTCGGTGTTGTACCTGAACCAGATGTTTGGGTAATCAAAGGAGGAGGGGGAGGAGGAGGTGGTGGTGGTGAATCATTTGGTGACGGTGTGGAGGAGTGTGGAGCCAAGTCTTGTGGTGGTAGAGGTAACAAGGGAGGCTGTCTTCTCGGCGGCATTCTGATCATAACCAATAAAGTTATTGGTTAGTGCAATGATCAAATATGGAAGACAGTATGCAAGAAAATTCCTAAGTCCTGTTTCTCTATATGCAGGGTCCCTAGGTTATAGTCTAGGCCAAACCGTTTAAATAAGTGACCTATATTTCTCTATAACCATGGCTCTGATACCAATCTGTCACACCCCGAGCCGGCGGGGTAGGATCGGGTTTCCCCGACGGGCGGAAGGTTCCCGGGGCGCGATATCATGAGTGATAATCGAAAGTGATCAGATTGTTTACATTGCACATGATATAAATGAGAAATGCTAAATATAATAGAATTACAAAGTTAAATTACATCAGTATTGTTTATAATTTAACAATGTAAATCTATCATCAACATCATAGATTTCTATCTTGTATTTACACAAGATACACAAAATAAATTGTATAATGATGTCTTCAAAAATATGCAGGTCCAAAAATACTAAGTCTTCTATCTGAAGTCCTAGTCCAAAAGCATAAGCATCCTAGTTGACCTGTTCGTCACCTGAGAAGTCATGAAAAAATAAAATCAACACATGGTTGGTGAGTTCATATAGTTTAGTAATTGAAAATGATTTGAAAATGTTCATTTCGGTAAAGACCCTAACCTCATTAACTTCAATGTAATATCCATATCGGTATGCTTATATATAGGGCATACCCCTGAGTCGAGCCTACAAACCCGCCCAGACGCCGTCCCACCACATACAAATACGCATATGACACTGTTGTTAATAATATTTAAGCATTTTTACCCTTAACACAACCCATAAGTTATTCTGTTTGTTGTTCCTGTAATTACAATCATTTGAAATCCATGTTGATTTCATAAGTTCATCACACAATATGATCAACCACAGTATTGTATAAAACAGTTATAAATGCTTAATTAAATAAATAAATAAACATTTAATAAAATCTAAGTCCTAATGATTGGGGCCTTCGTCAAACTCGAGTAGACTAGTCTGTCAATCTAGGTACTTAGTAGTTAGGGAATCTGTAAATATCATCAAACATACGACCTACAAATCAAACGGTCTAGCTAGGACTTCTTGAAATGTAGGGTTTCTGTTTCGTCCGTTTTGGCATATGTTATTTCTGATATTTCCCAGGCTTTCCCTTGAAAATAATTTATTGATTCGTCTGATTTTGTTATAAGATATACTTGATTCGTTGATCATAGAATACTAGATTAATTAATCAATTGTACACTTGATTCATTGTTCAACAAACACTTGATTTGTAGAACATTGAATGTTATCTTTGCAAAGATTGTTTCGTTTGATTCGTTGAAATCCGACACTTGTTTCGTCAAAATGTTTCGTTTGATTCATTGAAATCACCCATTTGATTCGTCAAAATGTTTCGTTTGATTCCTTGAACTCACACACTTGTTTTGTCAAAATGTTTAGTTTGATTCGTTTGAAATGTTTTGATCTGTCGAAATGTTTTAGTTTAACCCGATTATTCACTTAATTTATAAGTAAATCAGTTAGTAAACCTGCATAAAATCTTTCTAGACATGGTCTAGGATAACATTTATATATGTAAACATAAAAAATTAAAAGCATTTAAGTAAACAATTTAAATAAACAGTTTACGCATGCTTCTCAGCCCCGCGTTTTAAAACAAAAATGTTAGAAAAGGGGCAATGAACTCACCTGTGTTGATGTCTAATGTACTATCACAGAATACGCACTCTTGTTTGTAGGCTAAGTATCTTCAGTTCCTGAGTTATTTTATAAGAATTCGAATATAATAAGTACGCGTAGTAGTCGTTGTGCCTAAGGTTTGATATTGGTGTGTGTGCAACTAAGTGTCTTAGTACTAAGTGTATCTAGAACCTCATCTATCTTAGTTACCCTTTTTATAACCCCAAATCCCATGTTTAGTTGTAATAGTTTACTTTATATTTTTAGAAATTTCGGCAGAGTTTCCTTTGTTTCCTGTTAAAATCCAGACAATTATATTGTCTCTTCACAATCAAATCCCAACAATTTAAATCACAATCAGCCTTTAAACCAAAACATTACAATTAACCTAATAAACTTAAAAGAAACCAATGACAATTATAAATTACATTTCAATTTAACACGATTTTAGAAAATTACCAACTTTAATTAAATAAATCCACAAGCTTTAAATTTTTATAATCAAAACATTATTATTTGAATTTGATAAACATTTAACATGTGATGGACTTAATCAAATCCCATTGGGCCCACTTAAGCCCAATGACAACCTTTTGATTCTTTCTTGATCATAATCAAAATTATTTGAACCATATGACATAGATGACCAAGTTATTCATATTAACAACTCATTTTAAGTTGCTATGGTATGTTAGAAAATATCTTGATATGGCAATCCCTACTCCATGCTCCCATGCAACTTCTACATTTGTTTATGCCATGCATAGCTTACGTGTATTTCCATGCACACACACATAACCTTAACCCATGCACACACATAAACTTTATCTCATGTATGCACATGTATACCAATTCTATGTGCCATGAAAACGTAAGATTTTAGTGCCCAACCTAGTTCTAACATCCCTAGGGCAGCGAACCTATTAAGGTTTTCAAAGGTTCGGCTAGTATAGTAACAAGGTTCGCTTGATCTCAGATAGGTTCGACTAAGTAGGAGGTTCGGCTATGAGTAACAGCCCATGGTTCGTGTAAAAGAAGGGTTCGTTGGCCCATGGTTCGTCACCCTAAGGTTCGGTTGGCAAATGAAGGTTCGCCCAGATCTTAAAAGGTTCGGCTTCGGTTTCCTCAAGGGTTCGGCTGAACAATAATCATGCAGGTTCACAGGGTTCGTTGCAGAACCACAGGTTCGTGACTCAGACAAAACAGGTTCGTGGTGCAGGGTTCGTTTCCCTCTTGAGGGTTCGGCCAAGAATCCAAGGGTTCGGCCGTCATAGAGGAACCCGCATCAGTTCTCAGCCTCGCGAACCTGCAAAGTTAATCCTCATTTCGCCCTTAACCTGTTACAATTTAGTTTTCCAGTGTGTCTAGGTTGTTCATATGTGTTTATCCTATGTGTTTTGTGAGTGTGTAAACCGATTACAAGCATCAAACAATAATGGTTCGTGTAATACCCTAAAACCAAACTTAAATTGGAGTTTACCTCAAAATAGATGGATGAAGTCTCGAAACAACCTGTACTTCCTTGATCTACGTTGCTTGATGGTCGTTTTGACACCAAATATGCTTGAAATGGTGAGGATTTGAAAGAAAACTTCTAGAGAGAAGGTGGAGCTTCTTCTTGTTAGAGAGAGAGAGAGAGAGAACGAAATGAGGGAGAGAGATGGAGTTTGGTGGTGGTTGTTTGGGTAATTAATGCCCCATTAATTGTTTAGAGACACCGGGTCGTTCGGTCTCGATCGGTTTCGCGTAAAATGTCGGTTCGCATAGTTTTCGCGGCGAAACTACACGGTTTGTAATATTAGAAATCATTTAATTATCCTAAGTAGTGATTCCTAATAAATTAACTAATATCTTCTAGTTATTTAATATAAAATATTAATTAACTGTTTAAATCGAAATGTACGGTCGTCGCGCGTATTCGTTCGAATCGTAACTCGTACGAACATGGTGATAACTATACCTTTCAATCTTGTTTTCTAATTATAGAATATCATTCAGAACGTTAAATTTTCAGATATATTCGTACAGATCGTCACCTATACGAATAACCCGTCAATTTAGCATTCACGTAACAATATTCGTGTGTTTTGTTCTTTAAAGCCTCACATACGTTTATACATAATAAATCCTAAACAAAAAAATCACATGATGGTTCTGTATTGTCAAATATTTATCTAACTCCAGAACCGTTATCCTGAACTGTGTTTCCGTTAAATGTCTTCTGAATTTGTCCTATGACAACACAAAATGATAATGATAAATGATATGAATGTGAAACGTACTGAAATGTATATGGTTCATACCTGTTTTACTGTTCATGTACTGTGGAGATCACTGTTCCGGTGGCGGTTCCGATACTGATGTTACAGAACTCCTTCTCAAAATGGAGTCGTGGAAAGAAAGAATAGGACACTTATTGAGGCTGCAAGAACCATGCTTGCAAACTCAAGATTACCTTTATCCTTCTGGGCTGAGGTAGTAAACACTGCTTGTTATGTCTTGAACAGAGTTCACGTTGTGAAAAGACATAACAAGACTACCTATGAGGTCCTTCATAACATAAATCCCTTCATTTCCTTTTTCAGAGTTTTTGGGTGTCCATGTTTCATCTTGAACACAAAGGACTCCTTCTCCAAGTTTGGTGCAAAAGTGGATTTTGGATATTTTGTTGGATACTCTCAAACTTCCAAAGCTTACAGAACATTTAATCTTAGGACCAAAATTGTTGAGGAAACCATTGATGTCAAATTAAATGAATCTGCATCAACCTCCTCATTTCCTTTTACTCCTGATGATCTGTTTGATCTTGAAAGCTTTACCTACACTCCTCCTACTTCTTCCATGTCTCCTTCTTCAGAGTCTTGTCAAACTTTTGAAGATCTATCATCTCTTGAGGAGTGTTCGGTATCTCACTTCTTTTCTTCCATCCCATCTTATCAAATAAATCATCAAGATTAGGATGAACATGTATCTACTTCCACGTCCCCAATAATTGATAATGCTCCGGTAGATACCTTTGAACAAGCTCATGCTACCTCATCTAAAAGCTTTCCCAACCCCACTGATAATTCATCTTCTTCTGATGCTGCTTTTGCTAATAATTGTTTGGACATCATTCCCTTTAATGAAAATCACCCCTAGGGCAGATTTTTGGTGATTTAAGTAAATGTGTTCAAACTAGGAGCCAGATTTCAAACTTTTGTCTTCATGCTGCTTTCATATCCCAAATTGAGCCATCTAAGTATCAAGAGGCTCTCAAAGATAATAATTGGGTGGAAACTATGCAGGATGAACTGATACAGTTTAAAACGCAAAATGTTTGGACTCTCTTCCCCTTAACCCAAGGAAAATACCCAGTAGGAACTAGATGGGTATTTAGAAATAAAACTGATGATAGGGGCATTGTAATAAAAAATAAAGCCAAATTGGTAGTACAAGGGTACTGTCAAAAGGAAGGCATTGATTAAGATGTAACATTTTTCCTTATGGCCAGACATGAAGCCACTAGACTCTTCCTTGCATTTGCTATATCCCAAAACATAAAGGTATTTCAGATGGATATAAAAAGTGCATTCTTGTATCGAACTATATAGGAGGAAGTATATGTCTGTCAACCACCAGGGTTTGATGATGTTCATCATCCTGATTGGGTGTACAAAGTAGACAAAGCACTTTGTTGTTTAAAACAAGCACCAAGAGCATGGTATGATACTCTCTCTCAATTTCTTCTTTCAAATAAATTTTCGAGGGGAACCATTGATAAGACCTTGTTCATCAAGAGGGCAGACAAGGAACATCTGCCGATCCAAATCTATGTTGATGACATCATTCTTGGATCAACAAAACCTTCCTTGTGTGAACAATTTTCGAAATTAATGTCTTCTAAGTTTGAAATGAGTGCTTTAAGTGAACTAAAAACATTTTTAGGACTCCAAGTCAAAAAACCTCTAATGGAACTTTCATTCATCAATCTAAATATGTAAAAGATCTTCTGAATAAATTTGAAATGAATGATTGCAAAGTAATTTCTACCCCCATGGCAACCGCACCTGGAATAACTCTAGATGAAAATGGTGAACCTATAGATTAAGCTCTCTACAGGTGTATGATTGGATCTTTGATGTATCTTACTGCATCAAGGCCAGACATCATGTATGCAACATGTGTTTCTACAATATATCAACTTGCCCTAAACAATCCTATTTATCATTTGTGAAGAGGATATTTAGGTACCTAAAAGGTACTCCTGTACTAGGTATTTGGTATCCTGCTAATCAATCTTGCAAGTTTGTTGGTTTTTCAGACAGTGATTATGCAGGATGTTCACTCACTAGGAAGTCTACTTCAGGAGGATGTCAGTTCTTTGCAAGTTGCTTGGTCTTATGGCAAAGCAAAGAAGCAAACTTCAGTGTCAAATTCAACTACTGAAGCTGAATACATTGCAGCAGCTCATTACACTGCCCAAATCCTTTGCTTAAAATACCAACTGTTGGACTTTGGAATAACAGAACTAAAAACACCCCTCCTAATAGATAGTGAAGCTACCAAAAATATAATAAAAAATCATGTCTAACACCCTAAAACCGAACATGTAGAAATAAGGCATCACTTTATCAGAGAATGTTTTGAAAAGGGATTGATAGTCCCAGAATATGTATCTACAAATGACCAAATATCAGACATATTTACCAAGCCTTTGGACTTTTCAACATTTTCTAAGTTTGTTTCCAAATTAGGCATGATAAATATAAGTTAATAAATCAATAAATATGGTTAAGAATATGTTTCTTGAACCTTAAAATAAATATATAAAAGGACAATTCTCAAGATTATCCTAACAACGGATAAATGGAATGAAACAACCGTGGTTCTTTTCTCAGTGGTTGTCCTAAAACACAGATAGATTCAGTGGTCATACTAATCACTGACTTATATCTATCCGCGGTTATAATCAATCCGTTGTTACATTTGAAACACTCTGTGGTTTCTACCCCATCCGTGGTTTTCCCCTCGGTAACTTATCCATGGTTAAAACTCTTCCGTGGTTAAAGTTCTTTTCCTTCCGTGGTTATTAATATCTTGATAATTATGCTTGATTTGGTCGTCACTAATCACCCTGCAAGATTAGACTCCCAACAATTAATTAAATTGACACTCATTAAGTGTTCTCACGGCTCGAAAATATCCTCTCATTTTACTATTTTACCCCTCTTGTTTCAAGCGTCCACTGATCTTCATTATTTATATCAGCGGGTATCTTCTTCTGTCCTTACACTAATTTTTCGGAAATCTCTTGATCTTCTTTATGATCAAGAAGATAATTCTTTCTAATTCAAAACTCAGAATGCTGCTTATGGCGAAGGACAACCGCTTGTCAGGCATGTCGCCTGGCTCGACACACTTACCCTGACTTCGTCTGAGCTTGCTGGCTATGATGTTAGTGTGTAACGGAATCGGACCAGGCTTCATTCCTAACAAAGCTTTGTATGTACATCAGGGTGTGCATGAACGTACTGATCTGTCCTTTGTTTTTCTCTCTCTTACTTACATGTTTGTCCAATAGGTAAAAACCCTAAGGTAAAACTTTAAGTTTGTTATAAGAAGTGGAGGTTTCCTTTATTGAAACCGCACCCATCTGCAACAGTTACATTTTTCCTTACTTATCTCTCTTAACCTAAGGAAAAAATTTGTAATCGCACTTTGTTCTTGAAACTGTTCTTTGTTTATCACTACATTCATGGCGTCTAAAGCTTTGAAACTCAAGCCAGTTTACAATCTCAGAGCCTATCTTGCCAAGTCTTTTGAATACCCCTACTACGACGAGATTGTCAACATTCTGGAAAACTCCTTTGTTCACACAGCTCTTACTATCGACCCTCCTATCTTTGAATCTGCCCTAAATCAGTTTTGGGCAAGTTCTGCTTTGGTGTCGAAGGATGACTCAGTTGAAAGCATCACCTCGGTGGTTGCTGGTCAACAAGTCTCCATCACCCCCTCCAAAATAAGTGTTGTCCTAAATCTGGCTGATATCGACGCACCTACCACAGTTCCTCTCAAACTTCTTCATAATGTTTTTGTTCAATGTGATTATCAGGGAGACCTGAAGAACAGAACCTTGTACAAAGCCTATTTCTATCCTAAGTACAAGTTTCTGTGTCACACCATTTTACAATGTCTTTCTCAAAATACAACTAGTTGGGGAAAAATACCATATGACATGCAATATGTGCACGTCATGTATGCAATTCTTTCCAATAAAAGAGTCAATCTGTCCCAAACAAGTTTTGACCACTTGGTGCATCACCAAAAGAGTCCCAAATTTTTGTTATACCCTCGTTTTGTGATGGTATGTTTGTTTGCTGATGTTAATAAGGTTTTTCATATTGCTCCTCTTTCTAATGTCATGAGCATTGACAAGATAGTGTTTACTAGACTAAACACTAGGGCCAAACTTATGGATGACACTGAGGACACAACAGTAGATCCATCTGTTCCATCAATCCTTTCAATAAGTTGATGTTGTTATCCAAAGGGATCCCACACAAATCACTGAAGTGTCATTTGACACTCAGATGGCCGTGCAATATCCCAAGGGTACTTCTGTTTCTTCACCACAAAAAGCCTTTGACTCTATTGCCAAAGTTCTCCATAAGATTGATTCTAATTTGGAGCACATTGGTTATCCTCCCCCCTCACCAATTGAGGAGCAGCTCCTTCCAACCTCTTCTCAAAATCATCAATCTCCTACCCATGGATATGACAATGAAATTAGGGTGTCTAGTCCATCTAGACATCATGATCACATGCCTGGAGCATCCTTCTCACATGAAAGCCCAATGAGTCTTCATCTGGATGGATCAGGCACTAAGACTCCAGATATGGCAACAGCCAATGAAGTTCTTGAAACTAACGCTAGAAATATCTAGAACCAAAAAAAGGGGTACATGACATTCCTGAGATGGACTCAGGTCATGCTAAAACTAACTCACCAGTCAGGGATTCAGATGATATCCATAAATGGTTGGATGAATCATATCTCAAATTAAAGGATTTGACGGCTTCTGTTACTCATATTCAGGCTGATGTTGTCACACCCCTGCGCCGCGTGCGGAATCCACGGCGCGGTGACGTATGATCAGTTGAATCATGCACAAGTATTGAATAAGAACAACCACAATGGATTACTACATTTCATAATGTTTAGACAGTTGATTAGTTACAGACAATCTATCTACCAAAAGTAAGACAACTACAGACCCAAAATATAGTTACAAAATAAGACTCCAAACAAGACAATTAAACATTTAGGATTTAGTGAGTTTCTATTCCATCCTAGCATGTTTCTTCATCTTGTTCTATCTTAGAATGGTCTCCTTAGTTGTCCCTGAGATTGTCTTAAACCTGATTTCCTGAAACACGTGAAAAGTAACTGTCAACTACAGACGTAGTTGGTGAGAACAATAGGTTTAAACATTTGTAAACATGAGTATATGAGATAAGACATAGGTAAGTTAAAGCATCATAAGATTCACACGGATGAGCTGCAACCCAAACTAACATCAAGTAAAAAAAAAAATGAGTGTAAACAGTCCAATCACTGTTTGCACATGAGTCAACATATAACATCAAGTCCCAAACCACGTTTGGAGTTAGATAATATGTCAACAGTTTTGAATAAACCATATGTAACCGAAATCTGCAGTTAGTTTATAAAACAGATTTAAAAACTAACTGCAGCAATCGGCCTGCCCCAATGTATGTGTCCGCTTTCCCTTGTTGTGATCACCCAGTACTAACGCTAATGAATATGATACTTGATGGGTTTATAAGTTTGTTTACAACAAATGACACCATGTTTTCTGAATCTTACTTTAACCGGATGTGTTAATGTCTTATTGAAAACCTGGATTTAACTCCACGAGTTGAATCCTTTGTTTATGTAACATGAAATGAATCTCTTGATTTGAATACCATGTTTTGAACCAATGAGTTTGAATACCATGTTTTGAACCAATGAGTTTGAATACCATGTTTTGAACCACTTGATTTGGATACCATGTTGTGAACCACTTGTTTTGAATACCATGATGTGATGACCTTGTGTAACAACAAGGTTTATAACAAAAGAGTTTGTAAAATCCTTTAAAAGAACATTTGAGTAAAAACTGTTATAAGACACTTCAAGAAAACATTATAAAATCCTTTTAGTAATAAGGGTTTAATAGTAAATAATTCCTTTGAAACAGTTGACAATTTCCTTGAACAGTTGAAGAATCACTTGGATTCATATGATAAACCTGTAATGTTTATGAATGCACATACACTGTGCAATGAAACAAGATTGAAATAGCGGTTTTTGATCACGTGTTCCACCCCAAAACAGTTATAAAACAGTAAAAGAGGGGCTAAAGTTCTCACCTGTCTGCAGTAGACTCTGAACTAAACAGTTAGCAAGTAGCAAACAGGACTTCTAATTGTTTCCTATAACATTGTAATCATACATAAGATATAGGATTTATAATTGTATAACTTGATTCATTGATTGACTTGTGTTCACTTGAACTTGTTAAACTTGATTACTTGATCGATCATGGGTTCAAGAAACTTGTGAAATGTTCTTTTGTATGATAACTTGTTTGCGTGCCACATATGTTTAAGTGTTTGATAAACCATTTGATAACATGAAATGTATGAATATGATTAAGTTCATGAGATTATGACTTGATTCTATTATTAGTTTAAGGTGTAACTTAAACTAACTAAAATCAACTTATAATCACTTTGCGTTGTTGCCTACAATGGGTCTTAAGCCCATAATTATAATCATAGGTTTAAATGGAAGTCCATGGGCCACTTAAGTTACCAAGGGCCCATTATGATATTGAGCCAATGAATGTAATGTTGGCCCAATAACTTGTATATAGACCTTGTAACATGCCTAAGACGATATCAACCCAATTAAAATCTTAGTGCACCAAATGGAATTGAATTGGACCTATAAGATTGGTGTTGAGCTAAGAAATGTTTTAGGTAGTTCACTTAAAGTTCCAACGCGACATTGGTTCAACTAAAGACAAGGTAATATTGGGCCATCTTAGATCAAACGAGTTTATATAGCTCAATTGGGCTTGATCTTCACTATTGGGCCGAGTACTAATAAAGTTGGGCCGAGTATAGTGGAGTTGGGCCGAAAATGGGTGAGCTGCCAACTTTGGGCAGCGAACCCTTAAGGTTTCAGTCAAGGTTCGGCTACTAAGCTGGAGGGTTCGTTCAAGAGGAGTGGTCCAAGGGTTCGGCCATGAGTCCAAGGTTCGCAACCAGAATGGTTCGGGAGAAAATCTGCATGCATGGTTCGTTGGTCCTCAAATGGTTCGGTGATAGTTCGTGGAAACCCCTAGGGTTCGGTTGGCCGAAGTCTAAAGGTTGACTGGTACCTCCACGAACCATGTAGGGTTCGTGGACTCCATAGGGTTCGTGAATGGCTCGTGGTCTCCCAAAGTTCGACATCAGCAGGTTAGGGTTCGGCCGGCTGTGGCTCACGAACCATGGGTTCGTTTACTTCACAGATTTGCCCAGCGAGGGTTCGGCTAACGAACCTGTTACTTGCTTCGTCTTCATCATCAATTTACTGATCCTAGACCACGATCTATGCCTGTAAACACTTCAAGGAAGATTGCTATAGGTGCGAAAATAAGGATGGTGTACTAGAACCGGTTTTACATCAAGTTTCAACATAAACATACAAGAAAAACCCTAATTTCGTGATCTTTCAAGCTTCATTACCTCGAGATTGGCTGGATAAAACCGTGATATTCTTGTACTCTCGAGTAGAGGACGTTGAGAGCTTCGCGTGGACACCAAGAACTCCGAAATCCGTTGAGTAACGAGTGAGATACGATCGATTAAAGTTGGTTTTTCTAGTGAGAGAGAGGGTTCGCGAATTTGAGAGAAAAAGGAGGTGGTTGGCTGAATTTAATGAGCATTTAAGCCTTTCTCAAGGCTTTTATAGTCCGTGTAGTGTTCGGGTTCGTTTCGGTCGCTCGGTTCGCGTTTCCGGAACGTAACGCGTATTTTACGCGGTGATAATTAAAATTAAGTGTTAAACTCATTAAAATGATGAGTTTCAAAATTGTAAAAATATAAAATAATTAATATAATTATTTTTACTCTTCGTGTGTTGTCGGATCGTTAAACATTCACAATTTACGTGTATACCCGCAATCGCGTACGTTTTCCGATCGTATTAAAATATTTAAAGTCGTTTAATCGTAATTATAAGTTCAACATTCGTATTATTATGGATCGTCACCCATAACTATACTCAGTCTCGCTTACAGATTACGATCTTGGTTGGATTAATTAGTTGTCATAGTATTCATCTCAACACTACGCACTAACACTAACCTGTTACACCGAACGCAGTATATGTATAGGGCTCACTCTCGCTGCCCACCACTGTTTCGATATAACAAGTTACTGTTCTTGCTTAGTGAAATCGACTGTAAATAGATAATACATACTTGTTTTCTGACTACTAAGATCCTGTAACACACAAGCACACATTATGAACATACTGAAACACATTGATGAACTGAACCATGAATAGACACTGTTCTAACACTGTTTACAACTACATGACTATATGCACAAATGTTACAGTCTCCCCTAGTTAAGGGAATTTCGTCCCGAAATTAACTAGCCGAAGGTACTGTAAAAAGATGAGGGTACTTAAGCTTCATCTGGTCTTCACGTTCCCAGGTGAACTCAGCACCGCGTTTGCCCTCCCATCGCACTTTCACGATCGGGATACGGCTGCGTTTAAGTTTCTTGACCCCATGATCCATGATCTCAACTGGACGTTCAATGAATTGCATGTTGTTCTGAATCTGTATGTCTTCCAGTGGAATCTGAACATCATGATCCGCCAAGCATTTCTTAAGATTTGATACGTGAAAAGTATCATGAACATTGCTTAGCTCCACTGGAAGTTTGAGTTTGTAGGCTACGGGACCAATCCGTTCCAGGATCTCAAAAGGCCCAACGTACCTTGGTGCAAGTTTCCCTTTCTTCCCGAATCGGACAACGCCTTTCCAGGGAGAAACTTTGAGTAAGACTCGGTCACCCACTTGAAACTCAAGCGGTTTCCGACGACGATCAGCATAACTCTTCTGCCGATCTCGTGCGGCCTTAAGCCGTGACTGAATGATTGTGATCTTGTCTGATGTTTCCTGAATGAGTTCTGGTCCTACGACCTGTGAGTCACCAATCTCGGTCCAACAGACCGGTGATCGGCACTTTCTACCATATAGAGCTTCGAATGGTGCACATTGAATGCTCGTATGATAGCTATTGTTATATGAAAACTCAATGAGTGGGAGATGAGTGTCCCAACTTCCACCGAAGTCAATGACACAAGAACGAAGCATGTCCTCAAGTGTTTGGATAGTCCTCTCACTTTGGCCGTCGGTTTGGGGATGATACGCCGTGCTAAGATTAACACGCGTTCCCAAAGCCTTTTGCAATGATTGCCAAAAGCGAGAAGTGAAGCGACTATCACGATCAGATATGATTGATGTTGGTGTACCATGACGTGCAATGATTTCGTTGATGTACAATGTGGATAACTTCTCCATCTTGTAATCCTCTCGGATAGGGAGAAAATGAGCAGATTTGGTGAGTCGATCAACGATCACCCAAATCGAATCGAAACCTCTCGGAGTTCTCGGCAACTTTGTTATGAAATCCATGGAAATTTGCTCCCATTTCCATTGGGGAATTTCAGGTTGCTGCAGAAGTCCCGAAGGCTTTTGATGTTCTGCTTTGACCTTTGAACATGTAAGACATTTTCCCACGTACAGTGCTATGTCTTTCTTCATCCCCGGCCACCAGTAAGATATTCTCAAGTCCTGATACATCTTGTCGGCTCCAGGATGAACTGAGTATCGCGACTTATGTGCCTCATCACAGATGAGTGTGCGCAATTCTTCAGACTTTGGAATCCACATGCGGCCATTGAGATATAACAACCCATCTGATCGAGGTTCTAGTTTCTTCTCAATGCCACAATCCAAGTCTGTTTTGAGTTGATTATCTGTTACTACTTGTTGTTGTGCAATACGAATCAAGTCTTTCAAGTTTGGCTGTGTGTTGATCTCCATGGCTCTAACACGAATTGATTTGACTGGTTCCTTGCGACTAAGAGCATCCGCCACCACATTGGCTTTACCCGGATGGTAACGAATCTCACAGTCGTAATCAGTTAGAAGCTCAACCCAACGTCGTTGTCTCATGTTGAGTTCTTTCTGATTGAGAATGTGTTGAAGGCTCTTGTGGTCTGTATAGATAACACATTTAGTACCATATAGGTAGTGTCTCCAAATCTTCAATGCAAAGACCACAGCCCCTAACTCAAGGTCATGAGTAGTGTAATTCTTCTCGTGAACCTTGAGTTGTCTTGAAGCATAAGCAATGACCTTGTCCCGTTGCATAAGTACACAACCGAGACCAAGGTTTGAAGCATCACAGTAGACAATGAAATCATCACTGCCTTCTGGAAGACTAAGGATAGGGGAATTGCATAACTTCTGTTTAAGAAGTTGAAATGCATCTTCTTGTTTCTGTCCCCATATAAAAGCTTGACTTTTCTGAGTCAATGTAGTGAGTGGCAAGGCTATCTTAGAGAAGTTTGCAATGAATCTTCTATAATAACCTGCCAAACCCAGAAATGAACGAATCTCTGTTGGAGTAGATGGAGTAGTCCAGTTCTTAATCGCCTCAATCTTGGCTGGATCTACATGAATTCCATCTTTGTTTATGACATGTCCTAAGAAGTGAACCTCCTTTAGCCAAAATTCACACTTTGAGAATTTAGCATAAAGTTGTTCCTTTCTTAGTAGTTCCAAGACTTTCTTCAAGTGATCCTCATGTTTTCGTTCTGACTTGGAATAAATCAGTATATCATCAATAAAGACGATAACAAACTGATCCAAGTAAGGCCTGCAGACTCGATTCATCAAGTCCATGAACACTGCGGGTGCATTGGTCAGCCCAAATGGCATAACCACAAACTCATAGTGTCCATATCGAGTCCTAAATGCAGTTTTTGGTATATCCTCATCATTTACTCTTAACTGATGATACCCGGATCGTAAATCAATCTTAGAGAAGCAAGTCGCTCCCTGTAATTGATCAAATAGATCATCGATCCTAGGTAGAGGATATCTGTTCTTGATTGTTAACTTGTTCAGCTCACGATAATCTATGCACATGCGAAATGAACCGTCTTTCTTCTTGACAAATAGAACCGGAGCTCCCCATGGAGAGAAACTCGGTCTTATGAAACCTTTGTCTAAAAGTTCTTGAAGCTGACTAGACAGTTCTTGCATCTCAGACGGTGCTAACCGATACGGTGACTTCGCCACTGGGTTTGCTCCAGGGACGAGATCAATTCTAAACTCCACTTGTCGGACTGGTGGTAGTCCAGGCAAGTCTTCTGGAAATACGTCTGGATAGTCTTTGATAACCGGTACGTCTCCAACTGCTTTCTTGTCAGGTTTATTTTCCACCACGTGAGCTAAGAATGCATAATATTTCTTCTTCAGATACTTCCTCGCCTTGATGCACGATACAATCTTCAATTCGCGGCAGGGTTTCTCACCGTAGACTATCATCGTTTCGCCGGACGGTAGGGGAATTCGAATAAGTTTCTCCGAGCATACGATTTCAGCATTATTCTTAGATAACCAATCCATTCCTACTACAACTTCGAAGCTTCCGAGAGTCATAGGAATGAGATCGATAGGGAAAAGATGGTCATTTAATCTTAGCTCACAAGCATTTATGATGGAATCTACAACTATGGTTTTACCATTCGCTACTTCTACAGTATAGGGAGCAGTAAGTGTGGATAGTTGCATATTAAGAACAGAAGCAGTATGAGCAGAGATAAAGCTTTTATCAGCACCAGTATCAAATATGATAGGAACATAGTGATTATTGATAAGAAATGTACCCGTGATGACTGCCGGCTCTTCACGTGCTTCAGCAGTTCCAATAACGAAAGCACGAGCAACAGCAGTATTGTTGTTGAGTTTCGGACACTGATTTCTGAAGTGTCCCTCTGCCCCACAATTGTAACAAACTCTTCCACCTGTAGCAGCAGAAGTTGTGGCAGCAGTTGTTGCAGCAGCAAGATGAGCAGATCGGCATGTAGCCGCCAAGTGTCCCATACGCCCACACTTGAGACACTTTCTGCATGGAATAGTGGGTAGATGATGGTACTGGCATTTGGTGCAGAGTGGAAATGAACCAGTGTACTGCTTTCTGACATTAGCAGGTTGTGGCATAGCAGTGAGAGGAGTAGCATGAGTAGGTGCAGCCGCAGTCAACGCTGCAAAGTTCTTGATTGTCTTCTGTTTCTTCTTCTTGGGGTGGTGCTGTTCAGGCTTCTTGCCTTCCTCAATCTGTGCTCTTTTAAATCCCTTTCGGGTGAGCACTCCCGATTTGACATACTCCTCGGTCAGAGTAGCACCGAGTTGAATCGCGGCTTCCAAGGTAGTGGGGTTGTTCCCCATAACAGTTCCTCTAACCACTAGAGGCAAGCCTTCGATGTATTTCTCTATCCTGCGGGATAGAGGAGTAACCAGATGTGGTACCAAAATACACAACTCATGAAAACGAGTTGTATACTTGGCATTTTCGCCACTATCCTGCACCAGATTCCACATCTCCACCTCCAGTTTCTTTAGCTCGTGACGTGGACAAAACTTTTCCACCAGTAAGTTCTTGAATCCATTCCATGGTAAGGCTAGAGCAACTTCACGTCCTCTGGTGTTCTTCTCAGAGTTCCACCAGGTGAGCGCTCCCTTATGAAAAGCACTTGAGGCCATCTTGACCTTCAGATTTTCAGGACATCCAGTGAAGTCGAGAATGTCTTCGATGCTTTCCAGCCATTGCAGTAGGCCGGTAGCTCCTTCGGTACCAGAGTACTTAGGAGGTTTAGCATCGTTGAACTGCTTAAAAGTAAAGTTAGCAGTTCCAACGTTAGTGGCATTGGAGTTGTGTGCAGAATCACCGGTACTTCCCCGAAGATTCTGGGTAATATCAGTGACCATACCCGGGATTACATCCCTCATGTGAACAGCGATAGCTCGAGCAATCTTGTTGATTTCATCATCATTACCGCTTGTCGAACCCCCAGCATTTGGGTCTCGTCGAGGAGGCATTCTACGAATAGAAGCCACAAGCGGGTCAGTAATGAGAATGGATACAATTGAATTTTCATGATAAGGTCAGTAATATATCCATACTACTAGTATTATCATTCAATTGTAATATGTTCCAGTACACGTATAAGTTATCAACTTATTTGTATACTTATCATGTGAATATGTACGATGTCTCATGATCTCTCCACCAAACCTACACACTGACACTTTCCCGATATACCGAAAATAGTATATATATAGGGCTCACTCTCGCTGCCCACCACCGTTTCGGTATACCACGATCATGCCCTTGCTAGCATTTGGCAACACGTTTGTACTGATTTCCATGTGTTTTCCATTGATTAAGAATCCCATGATCTTTGAGCAACTTGAACTATGATTGATTCCATGATTGAACTATGATTATGTTATGCGTGCACTTTCTAACAATCGTTAACATGTAGAGCTAAATCATACGTGTGCTCTACACTTTCCTGTTAACTTATGCCAGTAAGTACTAATGATGTAATCACTTAAGAATTTCACTTAAGGTTTACATTTATGATATGTTCACAACTTGGTTGATTCACCATAATGTCTGGTTCATCCAAGTTTGAATTTCATTATGATTTGATTCACCAATGATTGTTCCCCAAATGATTGTATCCCATGTGTTTTGACTAATGTTCCATGTGTCCAGTTGATCCCGAATCCTCACTCCAAATACAAACGCCGGATTCCCCCTAACATACTGAAATAAGCTTATATATAGGGTAAGCTCTCACCGACCCACCACTTACCTCAACACGTCAGCGTTAACCCGTCGTCCATATTTGGGGCTAAGATTCCAACTGTTGATTGATTATGATTATCCCATGATTTCCTCTTGTTCTGTGATTCTGTTTATGATTGTGTAAACCATGGTCCTTAATTTACTAGAAACTAAGACCTTAGGTTTATGTATATGTGTCCTAGGTTAGTCAACCTAGTTTCCCAATACTTACAGTACTGAGTATAATGATTTCCTGTGAGAACTTCAACTAAAGAATA
Organism: Mikania micrantha; assembly: GCA_009363875.1. Taxonomy (NCBI): domain Eukaryota; kingdom Viridiplantae; phylum Streptophyta; class Magnoliopsida; order Asterales; family Asteraceae; genus Mikania; species Mikania micrantha. The sequence continues at coordinate 2,819,054 of CM018689.1, forward strand.
CTGTTACACAGATTCTAAGTTATAAAGTTCCTATGATAATGAACGCCTGATAATGATAACAATGATAACAATGACAAGGATTTCAAATCTAAGTTCTAAATTAATAGACCTCAACCTTTGAATTCCTATAGTGATATGACAAGGATCTCAAATCCAAGTTCTAAGTTAATAGATCTTGATCTTTGAATCCTATAATGAATATGACAAGGATCTCAAATCCAAGTTCTAAATTAATAGATCTTGATCTTTGAATCCTATAATGAATATGACAAGGATCTCAAATCCAAGTTCTAAATCAATAGATCTTGACCTTTGAATCCTATAATGAATATGACAAGGATCTCAAATCCAAGTTCTAAATCAATAGATCTTGACCTTTGAATCCTATAATGAATATGACAAGGACTTTAGATCAAAGATACTAAATTAATAGATCTTTGCCTCTAAATCCCATAATGAATATGACAAGAAATTCATATCAAAGATACTGAAACTACAGATCTTTGCCTCTGAATTTCTATAATGATCTCTGTGTGAGAATTTCAGATCAAGGATACTAAGAATACAGATCCTTGCCTCTGAAATCCTTAAATGCATATGTGTGAGAATTTAATTCGGTTTCTAAAATTATAGAAGTCCGATTCAAATTCCTTGACTCGATGTCTAATCTTAGAAAAATGTCCCTAAGATCTTTCAAGCTTATTGTAGACTTAATGCTCACTTAAGTTACTTAGATCCTAAGTATCCTCAAGCCTATAGCACTTAGTCCTATTGGGTAGCTTAGGTTATAGTCTAGGTCATTTAACATTGGGTTTTTCCTAGTTCTCTACAACCTTGGCTCTGATACCAACCTGTCACACCCCTGCGCCGCGTGCGGAATCCACGGCGCGGTGACGTATGATCAGTTGAATCATGCACAAGTATTGAATAAGAACAACCACAATGGATTACTACATTTCATAATGTTTAGACAGTTGATTAGTTACAGACAATCTATCTACCAAAAGTAAGACAACTACAGACCCAAAATATAGTTACAAAATAAGACTCCAAACAAGACAATTAAACATTTAGGATTTAGTGAGTTTCTATTCCATCCTAGCATGTTTCTTCATCTTGTTCTATCTTAGAATGGTCTCCTTAGTTGTCCCTGAGATTGTCTTAAACCTGATTTCCTGAAACACGTGAAAAGTAACTGTCAACTACAGACGTAGTTGGTGAGAACAATAGGTTTAAACATTTGTAAACATGAGTATATGAGATAAGACATAGGTAAGTTAAAGCATCATAAGATTCACACGGATGAGCTGCAACCCAAACTAACATCAAGTAAAAAAAAATGAGTGTAAACAGTCCAATCACTGTTTGCACATGAGTCAACATATAACATCAAGTCCCAAACCACGTTTGGAGTTAGATAATATGTCAACAGTTTTGAATAAACCATATGTAACCGAAATCTGCAGTTAGTTTATAAAACAGATTTAAAAACTAACTGCAGCAATCGGCCTGCCCCAATGTATGTGTCCGCTTTCCCTTGTTGTGATCACCCAGTACTAACGCTAATGAATATGATACTTGATGGGTTTATAAGTTTGTTTACAACAAATGACACCATGTTTTCTGAATCTTACTTTAACCGGATGTGTTAATGTCTTATTGAAAACCTGGATTTAACTCCACGAGTTGAATCCTTTGTTTATGTAACATGAAATGAATCTCTTGATTTGAATACCATGTTTTGAACCAATGAGTTTGAATACCATGTTTTGAACCAATGAGTTTGAATACCATGTTTTGAACCACTTGATTTGGATACCATGTTGTGAACCACTTGTTTTGAATACCATGATGTGATGACCTTGTGTAACAACAAGGTTTATAACAAAAGAGTTTGTAAAATCCTTTAAAAGAACATTTGAGTAAAAACTGTTATAAGACACTTCAAGAAAACATTATAAAATCCTTTTAGTAATAAGGGTTTAATAGTAAATAATTCCTTTGAAACAGTTGACAATTTCCTTGAACAGTTGAAGAATCACTTGGATTCATATGATAAACCTGTAATGTTTATGAATGCACATACACTGTGCAATGAAACAAGATTGAAATAGCGGTTTTTGATCACGTGTTCCACCCCAAAACAGTTATAAAACAGTAAAAGAGGGGCTAAAGTTCTCACCTGTCTGCAGTAGACTCTGAACTAAACAGTTAGCAAGTAGCAAACAGGACTTCTAATTGTTTCCTATAACATTGTAATCATACATAAGATATAGGATTTATAATTGTATAACTTGATTCATTGATTGACTTGTGTTCACTTGAACTTGTTAAACTTGATTACTTGATCGATCATGGGTTCAAGAAACTTGTGAAATGTTCTTTTGTATGATAACTTGTTTGCGTGCCACATATGTTTAAGTGTTTGATAAACCATTTGATAACATGAAATGTATGAATATGATTAAGTTCATGAGATTATGACTTGATTCTATTATTAGTTTAAGGTGTAACTTAAACTAACTAAAATCAACTTATAATCACTTTGCGTTGTTGCCTACAATGGGTCTTAAGCCCATAATTATAATCATAGGTTTAAATGGAAGTCCATGGGCCACTTAAGTTACCAAGGGCCCATTATGATATTGAGCCAATGAATGTAATGTTGGCCCAATAACTTGTATATAGACCTTGTAACATGCCTAAGACGATATCAACCCAATTAAAATCTTAGTGCACCAAATGGAATTGAATTGGACCTATAAGATTGGTGTTGAGCTAAGAAATGTTTTAGGTAGTTCACTTAAAGTTCCAACGCGACATTGGTTCAACTAAAGACAAGGTAATATTGGGCCATCTTAGATCAAACGAGTTTATATAGCTCAATTGGGCTTGATCTTCACTATTGGGCCGAGTACTAATAAAGTTGGGCCGAGTATAGTGGAGTTGGGCCGAAAATGGGTGAGCTGCCAACTTTGGGCAGCGAACCCTTAAGGTTTCAGTCAAGGTTCGGCTACTAAGCTGGAGGGTTCGTTCAAGAGGAGTGGTCCAAGGGTTCGGCCATGAGTCCAAGGTTCGCAACCAGAATGGTTCGGGAGAAAATCTGCATGCATGGTTCGTTGGTCCTCAAATGGTTCGGTGATAGTTCGTGGAAACCCCTAGGGTTCGGTTGGCCGAAGTCTAAAGGTTGACTGGTACCTCCACGAACCATGTAGGGTTCGTGGACTCCATAGGGTTCGTGAATGGCTCGTGGTCTCCCAAAGTTCGACATCAGCAGGTTAGGGTTCGGCCGGCTGTGGCTCACGAACCATGGGTTCGTTTACTTCACAGATTTGCCCAGCGAGGGTTCGGCTAACGAACCTGTTACTTGCTTCGTCTTCATCATCAATTTACTGATCCTAGACCACGATCTATGCCTGTAAACACTTCAAGGAAGATTGCTATAGGTGCGAAAATAAGGATGGTGTACTAGAACCGGTTTTACATCAAGTTTCAACATAAACATACAAGAAAAACCCTAATTTCGTGATCTTTCAAGCTTCATTACCTCGAGATTGGCTGGATAAAACCGTGATATTCTTGTACTCTCGAGTAGAGGACGTTGAGAGCTTCGCGTGGACACCAAGAACTCCGAAATCCGTTGAGTAACGAGTGAGATACGATCGATTAAAGTTGGTTTTTCTAGTGAGAGAGAGGGTTCGCGAATTTGAGAGAAAAAGGAGGTGGTTGGCTGAATTTAATGAGCATTTAAGCCTTTCTCAAGGCTTTTATAGTCCGTGTAGTGTTCGGGTTCGTTTCGGTCGCTCGGTTCGCGTTTCCGGAACGTAACGCGTATTTTACGCGGTGATAATTAAAATTAAGTGTTAAACTCATTAAAATGATGAGTTTCAAAATTGTAAAAATATAAAATAATTAATATAATTATTTTTACTCTTCGTGTGTTGTCGGATCGTTAAACATTCACAATTTACGTGTATACCCGCAATCGCGTACGTTTTCCGATCGTATTAAAATATTTAAAGTCGTTTAATCGTAATTATAAGTTCAACATTCGTATTATTATGGATCGTCACCCATAACTATACTCAGTCTCGCTTACAGATTACGATCTTGGTTGGATTAATTAGTTGTCATAGTATTCATCTCAACACTACGCACTAACACTAACCTGTTACACCGAACGCAGTATATGTATAGGGCTCACTCTCGCTGCCCACCACTGTTTCGATATAACAAGTTACTGTTCTTGCTTAGTGAAATCGACTGTAAATAGATAATACATACTTGTTTTCTGACTACTAAGATCCTGTAACACACAAGCACACATTATGAACATACTGAAACACATTGATGAACTGAACCATGAATAGACACTGTTCTAACACTGTTTACAACTACATGACTATATGCACAAATGTTACAGATGTGGCCAAGCTCACCGAGCTAGTCTCAAAATCCTTTAATAACCAAGTCCTGCAACCCCAATCATCCCCATGCAGGCACCTTCACTTGAAGGTTCCCTAAATACTCCACCTACTTCCACTACACCCACCTTCTCAAGCCAAGCTTTTCAAGAAGTGTTAAACCCACTTCTTCACACCCATCTCACCACTCTCTTTATCAACTTTAGCAAAGACTTCCTTAGCCCCCCAAAAGTTACAACTGGATCTACTAAAAATCTCACTAGATTCCAAAATTTCTTCTTTACAACATGAGGTGGCCAATCACACTATCTTTCTAGAATCTCTCACAGGAATAGCTCCCCCTGCTCCTTGGTTCAAAGAACAGGCTAATGAAGCAAAAAAGTGGGAGAATGAAAGGCTCCTGTCTGAAGCCCAAGCTGCCAAAAGGGCTGAAGACAAGGCTGAGCAAATAAGAATGAAGGAAATAAGATTGAAGAATCAAGAGGTACTTCTCAAAGCTACACTAGATCAACAATTTCAGACTAAGGCTGCTATGGCCAGTTCTGAACAAAACCCACCAAATCAGCTCCCACCAAACCAATAAAACTCACAACCACTGCCCCCTCTTCCTTTGCCTCTACGACTCAGGACATACCAGTTCAAACTGAGTCTGTCCAATCTGAACATAACCCAATTTCTCCAAACAAACTTCTCCTACTATATCCATTACTTCTTTACCTACAGAAACAAATAAAGAAAACTTACCTACCCTTTCTCCAAATTCTTCTTCTCAACCCTTCTAGAACTATCTTCACATACCTTACTTCCCGCTACTCTAAATGCATCCTAAAAAAAGCCAAAAATCAGCTCCCATAATCACTCGGTCTTTCACAAGAAAACAGAAGAGTGTGACCAGAATATCCAAAAGCCCCACCAATAAACCTAAGAAACCTTTAACTCCCATTCAAGAACCAAGCTCAGACTTAAATGATGATCAGCCCATTGCCTCTCTTATTCCAAGAAAGAGAAGGCTTATATTGGCTGATGATGATGAGTCTGACCCATCCTAAACCTCCAAAGCTTCCTCACCAGTAAAGCCAGTTGCTGTTGAAACTGAGAAAACTCAAATCTCCCCTGCAAAAGAATCCCATTCTCCTGTAAGGCAGTTCTCCACAACTGAATAACTTCAAAAAATAAAGAATAAAGAGGCTGAAGGGGATGAGTTGGTCAAAGCCTATCAGGAACAGACAGCCCTGTTGGATCAGCAACAAAACAAACTTATTAGGTTTAGAGGGAGCAACTGATCAAGTTCTTGCTAAATATAGGAAATTAAAAAGTTGAAACCTTCAGCAATTGGGATATTACAGGTCTTATAAATGAAGCTGAGGCTCTTTATAAAAGAATAAAGGCATACATCAAAAAAAAAAAAGAAGACCTTTGAGCAAAGAAGAAGAATAAAACACATCCTCATTCAAAACCAATGGGGACCAAAGAACACAATCATGAGATGGAGAGATGACATACTGTTTGATGAATGGTCTAAATTCAAAAGAGAAATAGTGATCATCTTGAGCTCTGGAAAGAAGCTACTCCATCCTCTCCCACTATTGTGTCTAAGCTCAAGGATGCAGATCCAAGCACCATGCTTGACCATTTGCTTAATGCACCTCTTGGAAGTCTAGGTGTTAGATCTGAAGAACCATCATCTGTTGTCAATTTCAGACCTTGGGTTGAACTTGAAAAAGAGATTCTTCCTGATCTTCAGAGGAGCTATAAGCCTCATTAGCATGATGTAATCAAGAAAGTACTTGACTCAAAGGATCAAGTAATTAGAAGAGAAATAATTCACTGGCCTGCCAGAGCTCCCCTTCCCTTTGGTCCCTCTTCTAAATCCCAACCCCTTCAAATCGTAAATTCTAGAGCTAGAATAAAGAGATGGTTCTATGACCTTGTCTCCAAAAATAAGATCATTGAGAGATTCAATGGATCAAGGACTTTCTTCTCAGATTGGGATGAAATTCTCAAGCTACCCAATCTTGAACTGATGGAAATGCAGCATAAGAGCTTGGAAAATGCTGAAACAGAATATGAAGTCCTGAAGTATGTGTGGACTCTCAGAAATAAAATTGGTTTGGCTCTAAGGCAAAAATAAATGGCTTGGGCTTCATCAGTCCTGAGGGAGATTGTTGGAAAAATAAGGACTAATGAGCAAAACCGCTGAAGCCAGACCACTGAATAAAACAGCGGATTGACCAACCGCGAATACCTTTTCTTCCATAATCAGAACTACCGAACTTCAGCATCGGAAGCTCTAAGGCGGATGAATCGCAAAAGAACAACCGCAGACCTCCTTGGCTTCGGAAGATAATAGCTGAACCTTATCCTTTTGAAAGACAACCACTATTTCGGAAGACAACCTCTGAATAAGTAATAACTTCTGTTTAATCAGCTTCCAACAAATATCTTCCAAAAGAATAACAACTAAACAACTATCTCAATCTCAGAAAAACTGAAGATTTCTGAAGACTCATGATTTCGTGGTTGTTGACTTTGTATTAGGTGTACTCTTCTGATGATTTAGTGTCTGTAGTTGTGTCAGATATTTGTCTTTTTACTTCTTTGTCTTGTAACGTTGAATGTTGGGTATTTAAACCCCAACATTCCCCGAGATACTTGAATTACATTCCCCGAAAATTCTTGTGCTGCTACTCTGTTTTCTCTCTTTCTAGAAAAACTAAACAACTACAATAACTAAGTGTTAAGCTTTAGAGGGACCGAATACCAAAGGATTTGACCACGAGTCTAAAGTCCTTGTTCCTAGTTAACTAGCCCATACGAGTTTTTCAATATAAATACAGATCAAATCCAATCACTAGCAAACCTAAGACCTATCTTCTCAACATGCTCCTCGTGTTTAAACAGAGGCATAGGCTTAGTAAAGGGATCCGCTAGATTTTGATCTGTGTGAATTTTGTCTATCTTGATGTCTCCCCTTTCCGCTACTTCCCTAATGTAGTGAAACTGTCTGAGTATGTGCTTTGACCTATGATGTGACCTTGGTTCCTTTGCTTGAGCAATGGCACCACTGTTGTCACATAGTATCTATATTGGTTTTCTAATGCTAGGAACCACACCGAGATCAATCATGAATTTCTTCATCCAAGAAGCTTCTTTTGCAGCTTCCGAAGCAACAATGTATTTAGACTCTTTCGTGCATTGAGCAACAACACTTAGTTTCGAGCTCCTCCAAGTGATAGCTCCACCATTGAGGGTAAACACATACCCCGATTGTTATCGAGAACCATCTCGATCTGTTTGGAAGCTAGCATCTGTGTAACACCTTACAGTCGGCTCTTCTTCCATTCCTCCATTGATCAAGAACACATCTTTAGTTCTTCGTAAGTACTTTAATATGTTCTTCACAGCAGCCCAATGAGTTTCACTAGGATTTTGCTGGTATCTACTTGCTATACTCAAAGCAAATGATACATCGGGTCTAGTACATAACATGGCATACATAATTGAACCAATTGCAGAAGCATATGGAACTCTTTCCATTTTCTTCGTCTCCTCATTTGTTTTAGGAGATTGGCTACTACTAAGTATCGTGCCATGCACCATGGGTAAGGTTCCTCTCTTGGAATATAACATTAAAAACGTTTAAGAACTTTATCAATGTATGTACTTTGACTTAACCCAATGAGTCATCTAGATCAATCTCTATAGATCTTTATTCCTAGAATATAAGCGGCATCGCCAAGATCTTTTGTTGCGAAACATTTACCTAACCAAGATCTTACATCTTTTAGCATAGGTAAGTTGTTTCCAATGATTAGTATGTCATCCACATACAGGATCAGAAAAGTAACACAGCTCCCACTAGCCTTCTTGTAAACACAAGGTTCGTCTTCATTCTTGATAAAACCAAACTCTTTGACTTTCTGATCAAAACGAATATTCCAACTCCTAGATGCTTTTTTTAGTCCATAAATGGATCTATTCAACTTACAAACCTTATTAGAATTCTTTGGATCTACAAAACCTTTAGGTTGCACAATATCGTCCCTTTGCCATATTTCAAAGTCATAATATGCAGCTATGGCTAATAAGATTCTAATTGATTTAAGCATGGCTACTGTGAAAAGGTTTCTTCAAAATCAACACCTTGAGTTTGTGTGAAGCCTTTTGCTACTAGCCTAGCTTTGTAGGTTTGTACATTTCGATCCATATCGGCCTCCTTTTGAAGATCCATTTACATCCTATAGTCCAACATTCGGGAGGAAGTTCAACCAAGTCCCATACATGGTTTTCATACATGGATTGCATCTCTGAATTCATAGCATCCTACCATTTTGTGGATTCCGAATCCATAATGGCATCTTTATAAGAAGTTGGTTCAACTTGATCAACAACCAAGCTGTTGACATTTTCATGAAGTCCAATATATCTATGGTGCTCATGTCGATCCTTAGTGCTTCTACGGATGCTTGGAGTTATATCCATCTCTTGAATCCTTTCAGATTCAAGTTCAACATCACTATGTTTTCTGGATGTTCCAGCTAGTGTATCAGTTATTTGAGATTCACGGATTTATATCCATCTCTTGAATCCACATTATTTTTTCCAATCCCTCTAGCTAATTTTTCCTTTTACAAAAAGGTAGCTCTCCTCTTAATAAAAATACGATTTTCATTCGGATTGTAGAAATAATAACCGATTGTCTTAGGGTATCCAACGAAACAACTTTATGTTCTCGGGGGTCTAGTTTGTCTTGAGACTCTCGTGTAACATACGCGTTACATCCCCATACCTTAAGATAAGACACATTGGGTTTATTCCCATGCCATATCTCATATGGTGTCTTTTCAACTTTCTGTGTTGAAGCTAAGTTAACAATACGTGCGGCTGTTTCAAGAGCAAAACTCCAAAAGGAGTGAGGTAAGTTTGTACAACACATCATTGATCGAACCATATCTAATAAAGTTCGATTTCTCCTTTCAGATACACCGTTTAATTGTGGCGTTCCAGGGGGAGTAAGTTGTGAAACAATTCCACATTTTGTCAGATGTTCATCAAATTCTTAACAAAGATGTTCACCTCCTCGATCCTATCGAAGTATCTTAATCGTTCTTCCCAACTGATTTTGTGCTTCGTTTTGGTATCGCTTGAACATTTCAAACGTTTCATGTTTATGATTCATAAGATAAACATAACCATATCTACTGAAATCATCAGTAAATGTAACAAAGTATCTCTCTCCATTTCTATAACATCCCTGTAATTTAAAACAGACAATTACATTTATTAAATAATTAATGATGTCATTTAAAATTTTCATATATGAGTTATTAATACATTTATACAAATATACCTATATATATCTATACATATGGAAAAACAAATTTAAGCATTTTTAGTATGCATATGTATGTATTTATGTATGAGAAATTATTTAAATACAAACAAAAACATATTATTAAAGTTAATAGATTTATAATAAACTTTGTAAGATTTCAAATTTATTAAACAAATAATTTTTTTTATTATCAAATTTTAATAAAAATCTATATATATATATATATATATATATATATATATATATCTTATTTGGTAAACAAAATGTTTACCAACTTTTATTAACTTTAATCATAATAAATTCTATAAACTTTAAATAAACAAAACAAATATATATGTTTTAGGTATATAATTTTAACTTAACATTAAAATAATGTTTTATAAAAAGTATAAATAATTTATATTAGTTATAAAATGTAAAGTTATAACAATTAGAAAGGGGTTAAAAAAAATTGAGGGGTAAAAGGTGTAAAAATTCGAAATGATCAATAGAGAGGAAAAGAGGAGGGGTTGTTTTTGCTATACCCCCAAAGTTTTCTCCTCTTTCACCCATGGATCCTCTCTATTCGACCCAAATACCATTCAATGACCCGGTTTTCGTATCCTCACTATACAACTCGAATACAGCTAAATGAAACTCGATTTTGGTAAGCATTCGAGCGCGTTAATCACTGCAATCATCGATTTCACGAATTAATACCGAATCAATTCGATATCGTTTACCCAAACTACGAACTAACACCTCAAATTAAAAATGTATGTTAAAAAGTATAAAAACAAGATTAAATCAATCCAAAATCATCCTTTGGTCTCGACGAACCTTTCTGTGTTACCTAAATCGAAGTTCAGACAAAGACAAACACGAATCAATAAGACCCAAGTTCCGGTTGACCCCTTCCTAATATCCAACTCGTAAACCACACTCTCGCAAAAAAAGGTTAGTCTTTCTTACACCATTGAGTTCCTTAAACAACCCTTAACAAAAGCCCTATGAATTTCTGAACGATCGGGTTCATACTTATGTGAATTTGAACACAAAGGGATTAGGGTTTTTTGGTGTTCTTAAACAGATTTGGGGGACATGAAACCTGGTTATGTTAAATCTATTTTTAAAGGGCTTCTATCGCGGCTTAAGCCTTAGTTTAACCGGTAAGGTCTCTCGGGTTAGTGTGAAGGGTCACGGGTTCGAACCATTTTCCAGCCAGGTTCAACCGGTTTTAAACCATTTTTTTACATCTTTTAGTTTAAACCATTTTAAAACCTATAAGTTTGATTAAGAAAAACAATTTTTCTAAAATATATATATATAAATATTTATAAAATAAAATAAAATTTTAACAACAACAACAACAACAACAAAAACATATTTAAAATGTTTGTATTATTATTTTCAAATAACTATCTTTTACATGAACATTTTATTTTTATACAAAAATTTTATACACTTCTTATATATATATATATATATATATATATATATAGGGTAAAGATCCTATAATAGCCCTCTCTTATTGCATAACCCGAAATAACCCTGCAAGATGAACCTGAATCTTTGGTTTTTTTTTTTTCAAAATCTTAGTTTTACATGTACAAGAATATGTTCTTTTATGTGTTTGAGCAAATTCTTTTTCGTTTGAGATCCTACATCAATGTAATTTGCCTTACAACACGGTAATATTTACGGTGCTGTAAGGTAAATTACATTGATGTAGGATCTCAAACAAAAAAGAATTTGCTCAAACACATAAAAGAACATATTCTTGTACATGTAAAACTAAGATTTTGAAAAAAAAAAACAAAGATTCGGGTTCATCTTGCAGGGTTATTTCGGGTTATGCAATAAGAGAGGGTTATTATAGGATGCGGATCCTATATATATATATATATATATATATATATATATATATTGGCAACTTATGATAATTTATATCTACGATTAATTATTACATGTTACGAATAATATCCAATTACAAAAATCATACTTTGTTTTTATACCTTAACTTTCAAACGATTATATATATATATATATATATATATTGTAGATCTACTGAATTTGATCTTGATCGTACAATGGAATCCTATTAACAATCAAATATATGCGGAATCTATATTTGATCTATATGAATCAAAGAAGAACAAGCATTTCAATAATCATCTTCATTTCATTAATCAATCTTCAATGATTTCAATCTCACACAGATAAAATACACACAGAGTACAGAGGTTTTCCAGAGTTCAAGAGTTCAAGTTATGTCAAAATCAGACAAACCTACAATATATACTCTGTCAGCCGAACCTAGCTTAGCCGAACCATTAGGTTCGCCAGCCGAACCTTGAGATTCGCTGGACGAACCTAATCAGTCAAACCTAATAGGTTCGCTGAACCTGCTAAGGTTCATGGGCCAGACGAACCTCTGCCGAACTTCACTAACATTCTATAATTTACATGTTTGATAAGCAACCTATTACAAATATGTACTAACAAACTCCCCCTAAATAATTGCAATCAAAATCTTCAATCTTCGTCTTCAGTCTTCACTTTGAACTCCACTGGTTTCTCCACAAACATTATCAACAGCGCGAAAAGCCACAGATCTTGAAATCTTTGATAATCATTCAGTTTCCAACTTGGCATCTCTATCATCAATCTCTTTTTGTACTTTCATCAGCTCAACATACAAATAATCAACATCTTCCCAGTTACATCCAGAATGTATACCCACAGTATAACACATCCGAGCAATTATTTGAAACTGAACTGCCATGTCTTTGTGACTAATTCCAACATCATGATATCCTTCATCACCAAAGATCTCAGCTACATTGAGCAAATCAATATCTTCTTTTGAGTAATTTACTATCCAAACAGGATCCAAGATCATAATCACTCTCCATTTTTCTTCTTGTTTCAACAAAATAACAGCTTCAGATGTCTTTTCATCATAGAACCAGAACTTGAAATAAGGATTCCAGCTTGTGACAATTGCAGTTGAGAAATCACGTCATTAATGACGGGATCACATTTGGTCGTTCTAGAAATCCACGTTGATTTGGCAATTGTAATTATAACAGATTGAAAGTATGTGAGAAATGATGAATGTGGGCGAAAACCGTGTGCAAAACGGAGTCCTGGATTGTCCGGAAATGAAAAATGAAGAAAAATTTCAAAGTATTAAACTTCTAGACTCGTCACGGTACGCTAACGACGGGATGAGGGTTCTCGGCGATACGTGATGGACCAAAATATCTAAGATTCTCCCGATTTCTTCGCGGTACGTGAAGCTCTTCTTGGCTCCTCTTCGCGGTACGCGGCGGATGGGGCGGTGCAATGGATCAGATTTCTTCATCAGATTTCAGGCAAAATGATATTTCATTTCATTCTCGAACATATTCGCTCCAGAAGACGACCAGACGAGTTTTTCATCACCAAATCTCTATTTTGAAGTCCTTTGAACTCAGGGATCGCACCAGGGATCATATCTACAAGTACTGATCGTTCTTTTAACCGCAGAAATCCGTCAGATTAGGTAATGATTGTTTTAACCTTCTAGTTTGATAATGATTGATTAGATCTTGAATTTGAACATAATGACATGGTTAGGATTGTTGATTATTGCCTAGATGATGGCTATGATTGATTATAAACAAAGAACACGATGTTTTATGTCACACCCCAAGCCGGCGGGGTTGTATCGGAGTCCCCGTCGGGCGGAAGGTTCTCGGGGCGCGATATCGTAAGTGATAATCATAGTGATCAGATTGTTTACATTGCACATGATATAAATGAGAAATGCTAAATAAAATAGAATTACAAAGTTAAATTACATCCAAATCGTTCATAATTTAACAATGTAAATCTATCATAAACATCATAAAATAACTATCTTGTAACTGCACAAGATATACAAAATAATTGTATAATGATGTTTCCAAAAATATGCAGGTCCCAAAAATACTAAGTCTTCTATCTGAAGTCCTAGTCCAAAAGCATAAGCTTCTTAGTTGACTTGTTCGTCACCTGAGAAGTCATGCAAAAATAAAATCAACACATGGTTGGTAAGTTCATATAGTTTAGAATTTGAAAATGATTTGTAAACCACTTTTGGTAAAAACCTTAACCTCATTAACTCCACATGTAATATCCGGATCGGTATGCTTATATATAGGGCATATGTAGGGTCGAACTTACAGCCCGCCCAGCCCCCGTCCCACCACATACTAATCCGTATATGACACTGTTATTAATGATAGTTAAGCATTTTTACCCTTCTCATTAAACCCAAAAATCCTTCTGTTCTTTGTCCCTGTAAGTACAATCATTTGAAATCCATGTTGATTTCATAAGTTCATCACACAATATGATCAACCACAGCAATTGTAGAAACAATTATAATGCTTAATTAAATAAATAAATAAACATTTAATAAAATCTAAGTCCTAATTATTGGGCCTTGGTCAACTCGAGTAGACTAGTCTATCAATCAAAGTTCTTAGTAGTTAGGGAATTCTGTAAATATCATCAAACATATGACCTACAAATCAAACGGTCTAGCTAGGACTTCTTGAAATGTAGGATTTCTTGTTTTGTTCTTGATTCGTTGTATTGGCATATGTTATCTCTGATATTTCCCAGACTTTCCCTTGAAAATGATTTATTGATTCGTCTGATTCTGTCACAAGATCTACTTGATTCGTTGATCATGGAATACTAGATTCGTTGATCAAATGTACTCTTGATTCGTTGTTCATCAAACACTTGATTCGTTGAACATCGAATATTAACTTTGCAAAGATAGTTTCGTTTGATTCGTTGAACTTCCCCACTTGTTTTGTCAAAATAGTTTCGTTTGATTCGTTGAACTCACACACTTGATTTGTCAAAATGTTTTGTTTGATTCGTTGAAATCACCCACTTGATTCGTCAAAATGTTTTGTTTGATTCGTTGAAATGACACACTTGTTTCGTCAAAATGTTTCCTTTGATTTGTTGAAATGTTTAGTTTATCCCAATTATCCACTTAAATTATAAGTAGATGAATTTAGTAAAAACCTGCATAAAATTCACCTAGACATGATTCTAGGTTAACAATTTACATATAAAACATATGTTAAATAAAAGCATTTAAGTAAACAATTTAAACAAACAGTTTACGCATGCTTCTCAGCCCCGCGTTTTAAAACAAAATGTTAGAAAGGGGCAATGAACTCACCTGTGTTGATGTCAAATGTTCTATCACAGAATGCGCACTCTTGGTGTAACTTAGGTTTCTTCGGTTCCTGAGTTGTTTTATAAGAGTTTGAATACGATAAGTATACGTAATAATCGTCGCACCTAAGGTTTGGTCTTGGTGTGTGTAACTAAGTGTCCTACTTTACTAAGTGATTTTATGATCTAATCTAACTTAGTTACCCTTTTATGACCCAATCCCATAACTAGTTATAGAAACTTACATTTAATTTTCACAAAATTTGGGCAGAGTTTCCTTTGTTTTCTGTTCAAATCCAGACAATTATATTGTCTATTTTACATCAATTTCCCAACAAGATAATCATAATACTTTAGACTAAACATTTATAAATAAATTTCATTTCATTCAAATTAAACAAGATTTTAGAAAAATTATTAAATTTAATTTTAATAAATTCACAACGCCTTCATTTTTATTAAAACATCATTACTTGAGTTTAAATATACATTTGATGTGTGATGGGCTTAATTAAGCCCCATTGGGCCCACTTAGGCCCAATTGAAGATCTTTGATTTCTAATTGATTACAATACAAGACTTGTGCTTCTGAATCTCATGAACTTATAATAATATTATTCGGTTGTTAAGCCATCTTATGTCCACTAACAACTCATATTGAGTTGTTATTGTATGTTAGGAATAATCTTGTTATAGTAATCCCTAACACATGCACTCACACTTAAACTTAAGTGGTTATCCATTCACGCAACTTATAAGATTCAATCCTCATAAGAGCTTAGGTTGATGGTCAACTAATCATTTCCTGGTTTCGTAGTACTAGTTTTGATAACCCCATGTCCATTACTATGTTGGTTCATCAAGATTTGAATTCGTATAACACCCAGGTCAGCGAACCTTTTGCCCAAATCCAGTAGGTACGGCTAATTTCAATGGAAGGTTCGGCTATCTTCTAACTCCAACGAACCCTAAGGGTTCGGCTGATTTTATCTTGCTCAAGGTTCGGCTAAGCATGTCACTGCCTTACAGGTTCGTCACTCTCAATGGTTCGCCTAGCTCCTATGGTTTGGTAATGTTGCGAAGCTTGCATAGAAAGGTTCGGGGGTTGAGGGTTCGCCATGCACCAGCCATCTAGGGTTCGGCTATTTCAAATGGTTCGTGGTCAACTAACAGGTTCGGCACGTAGGAGGCTACAGGTTCGTTGCAGGTGTACACATGATGATGCAGGGTTCGTTGCAGACTTAAAAGGTTCGGCTCAGGGTTCGTTGCAGGGTGAAGGTTCGGTGGTAGCAGGTTCGTGTCTCCCATGAAACCCTGATGAAGGTTCGGCCAAAAATATGGGATTCGGCTGGAATGGTTTCCGCGAACCTGTATCATCTTTTCCTTGTTTACGGCTCCAACCTGTTACAATTATGTTCTAGTATTTCCTAACCATCTACATCGGTTTATCTAAGTGGATCTAAGGTGTTTACAACATTTAAGCTACCATAACTATAAGGATCGTGAGACACCCACAAAAACCGAATTTAAAGCAAGAATTTACCTCAAAATCGATGGATGAAAGTTTAAAATCCTTGTACTTTCGTAATCTACGTGACGTAAGGATTGCTTTGACACCTAAAATGCTTGAATCCACCAAGAATCGAGCTTCCAATCTTAGAGAGAAGTGGGTTTCTTGAGAGAGTTAGAGAGAGAGAGAGAAAACGAGTTAGAGAGAGAGAGAGAGAGTGGAAATGGAGGTGGTTATGGCATTAAATGGCCACATTAAATGTGTTGGAATATACCCGGTCGTTCGGTCTGCTTTGGTATCGCGTTAAATGCCATTTCTCATGATTTTCATCACGAAATGATACGATTTATTTAAAATAAGATTTGTAACATTATTCCAAGTTGTGATTCCTAATAAACTATCTAATATCTTTTATTTATTTAAAATTTTAAAATATTAATTTACTGTTTAAATCGAAATGTATAGTCGTCGCGCGTATTCATTCGAATCGTCATTCGTACGAACACGACGATAACTATACTTTTCAATCTTGTTTTCTAATTAGAGAATATCATTCAGAACATTAAACTTTCAGATATATTCGTACAGATCGTCAACTATACGAATAACCCGTCGATTTAGCATTCGCATAAAAATATTCGTGTATTTTGTTCTATCAATCCTCACATACGTTTATACATAATAAGTCCTAACAAAGAAATCACATGATGGTTCTGTGTTGCCAGATAATTATCTGACTCAAGAACCAAAATTCTGAACTTTGTTTCTGTTAAATATTTATGAACTTGTTGTTTGATAACTCCAAATGGTAATGACAATGGACATGAATAGAATATGCACTGAAATGTATATTGTTCGTACCTGTTCACTGTTCATGTTACTGTTCAAGATCACTGTTCCGGTACGGCTCCGGCACTGATGTTACAGTCTCCCCTTGTTAGAGAATTTTCGTCCCGAAATTTAAGAGTTGTTATCGGGTACGGCTTCCTCTTCAAACAGTTGGGGGTACTTTGACTTCATGTGATCTTCACGTTCCCAAGTAAACTCAGGTCCGCGTCTTGAATTCCATCGAACCTTTACAATCGGAATACGGCTTCGCCTCAGTTGTTTAACTTTGCGATCCATAATCTCCAAAGGTTCTTCAATGAAGTGTAACTGTTCATCTACTTGTATTTCTTCGATTGGAATGACGAGAGACTCGTCAGCAAGGCATTTCTTTAGGTTTGAGACATGAAACACGTCATGAACACCACTGAGCTGATCTGGTAATCTCAGTCTATACGCCACAGGACCAATACGTTCGATGATCTTGAACGGTCCCACGTATCTTGGTGCTAATTTGCCTTTCCTTCCAAAGCGTACTACGCCTTTCCATGTGGATACCTTCAACATTACCCGGTCTCCCACTTGAAATTCCAACGGCTTGCGCCGTTTGTCGGCATAGGTTTTCTGTCTGCTCCTTGTTGCTTGTAGTCTTTGCTGAATCTGGGCAATCTTATCAGTGTTTTCCTGAATAAGCTCTGGCCTAGTTATACGGTTATCTCCCAATTCGGTTCAACAGATCGGTGATCGACATTTCCGGCCATAAAGAGCCTCGAATGGTGCACATCCGATACTGCTGTGGTAGCTGTTATTGTAGGAGAATTCTATCAGTGGCAAATGGGAGTCCCAATTCCCACCGAAATCCAAAACACAGGTTCTTAACATGTCCTCCAAGGTTTGGATAGTACGTTTGCTTTGACCATCCGTTTGTGGGTGGTAAGCAGTACTCAGATTTAACTATGTCCCTAGAGATTTCTGCAGTGATTGCCAGAACCTTGATGTGAATATGTTGTCTCGATCAGAAATAATAGACAATGGCACACCATGGCGTACCACTATCTTGTTGATGTACAATCTTGCCAGTTTATCCATCGTGAAAGTCTCACGCATCGGCAAGAAATGAGCAGATTTTGTCAAACGGTCAATGATCGCCCAAATCGTATCATGACCACCGGAAGTGCGGGGTAGCTTGGTAATGAAATCCATAGCTATTTGTTCCCACTTCCAGAGCGGAATTTCAGGCTGTTCCAGTAGACCAGACGGTCTCTGGTGTTCCGCCTTTACCTTAGCACACGTTAGACATTGACCGACGTATTCGGCTATGTCTTTCTTCATTCCAGGCCACCAATAAAATCCATGCAAGTCTTGGTACATTTTATCAGTGCCGGGATGAACGGAGTATTTAGTCTTGTGTGCTTCGTCAAAGATAAGTTTTCTCAATTTGTCTACCGCCGAGATCCATATACGATCCTGGTAGTAGATCATTCCATTAGGCTTAGTCTCAAAGAGTTTCTCTGCCCCACAGTCAAGTTCCTTCTTCAGGTTTCCCCCATCAACTGATTCCTGTTGTGCTTGAATAATCTGATCTCTTAAACTGGTCTGCACAGTCATTCCCATCGCTCTGACGCGTAAGGGTTTGACCCGTTCCTTCCGGCTCAAGGCATCAGCTACAACGTTCGCCTTTCCCGGATGGTACTTGATCACACAGTCATAGTCATTCAGAAGTTCGACCCAACGGCGTTGTCGCATGTTGAGTTCCTTCTGATCAAAGATGTGTTGCAGACTTTTGTGATCAGTAAATATGGTACACTTGGTGCCATACAAGTAATGTCTCCAAATCTTCAAGGCGAAGATTACAGCCCCCAGTTCAAGATCATGAGTAGTGTAGTTCTTCTCATGAACCTTTAATTATCTTGAGGCATAAGCAATAACTTTGTCCCGTTGCATTAATACACAACCAAGTCCCTGATGGGAAGCATAACAGTATACAACAAAGTCATCACAGCCTTCTAGAAGAGATAGAATTGGAGCATCACATAGTTTATGTTTCAATGTCTGAAAATCATCTTCTTGTTACTGCTCCCAGACAAATGGTTCACTTTTCTGAGTTAGTTTGGTGAGTGGCAAAGCTATCTTTGAAAAGTTTGAAATAAACCTTCTGTAATAACCCGCCAATCCTAGAAAAGACCGTATCTCTGTCGGTGTCTTCGGAGTATCCCAGTTTTTTATTGCCTCGATCTTAGCAGGATCAACGTGTATTCCCTCGCTGTTGACCACATGACCCAAAAATTGAACTTCTCTTAGCCAAAATTCACATTTAGAGAATTTAGCATATATCCAGACCGCAAGTCAATCTTTGAGAAGTATTGAGCTCCTTGCAGTTGGTTAAACAAATCATCAATCCTCGGTAAAGGATACCGATTCTTGATGGTCAGTTTGTTCAGCTCTCGGTAATCTATTCACATTCTGAACGATCCATCTTTCTTCTTCACAAACAAGACCGGAGGTCCCCAAGGTGAGTAGCTCGGTCTGATGAAACCTTTATCAAGTAGCTCCTGTAACTGATTAGATAATTCCTGCATCTCTGAAGGTGCTAACCTATAAGGAGATTTAGCAACAGGAGATGCTCCAGGAATTAAGTCAATACGAAACTCTACCGGTCGCGCAGGTGGCAAACCAGGCAGATCTTCAGGAAATACTTTTGGATATTCTTTCACCACGAATACATCTTGAATTTTTTTCTTGTCCTTCTCCTTTTCCACCACATGAGCCAGGAAAGCAACGCACTGCTTCTGTAGGCACTTACGCGCTTTTATGCAAGAGATGATTTTGACACTGCTTTTTGCTCGATCCCCTTTAACTTCCACTACGCGATCACTCGACAATGGAACGCGAAGCAGCTTTTCAGAACAGATGACTTCCACTAGATTAGAAGATAGCCAATCCATTCCGACTATGATGTCGAAACTACCCAACTCCATTGGTATCAAATCAATGGTAAATGCATGACCGTTAAGCGTCGATGGGAAATTCCTATAAACTGTACTAACTGTGATATGTTTCCCATTAGCTACTTCTATGATGTAAGGGGAATCTAACTGTTCCTCTATAGAATCTAATTGGCATGCAAAATCGGTAGAGATAAAACTCTGATCCGTACTAGTATCAAATAGAACAGATGCATAAAAGTCATGTAAGAGAAACATACCAGTGACCACATTCGGGTCCTGGCGTTCAGCTGGTGCTCCAATAACAAAAGCTCTTCCACGAGGAGCTTGAACTGCCTGTTGAGCCTTCTTTGGGCAGTTCTTTGCGAAGTAGCCTTGTTCGCCAAAACTGAAGCAGCCACTGTTGTTCTGGTTGGCTGGTGGAGGGAGAGCCAAAGCAGCATTGTTGACCGCTTGGTTAGGTGTCATCCGACAGTGTTGGACCCTGTGACAATCCGATATTTTGACTTAACCTTGTTAACTGAAAGTGGGCCAATAGTAGTTATGAGGCCCAATTGAATAGAAGGTAAGCCCAATCACAAATCCAAGGCCCAAGGTAGGCCTAATCACAAATCTGAGGCCCAAGGTAGGCCCAATTGTACTTTATGAGGCCCAAATAGATAGAAGTAGGCTCAATCATATTTATGAGGCCCAATTGGATTAACCTAGCCCAATAATAGCTCAATTGGCCAATTAGTGACAATCCGGCAATTCGCGGTTAACTCCGTTAACCAGAAACTAACCGAAAGGTTGTGAAATCGAACAAAAACAAATTACAAGGGCTTTAATTGAACACAATAATGTTGTAAATATCAAAAATTGCAATGATTGTATTCATATTCAAGTAAAAGCCCTAATTTTGACTTTCCAAGTCAAAATTCGTTTGGTTTATCATGCAAAAATCGAATTTCACTTTAAAACTATGTAACAACTGAAATTAATTAACCTTAATCATTCCATTGATGATTATAATCGGTTTCCATACGTTACTAACCTATTAACTCGTCGAATTGAACTAAAGGGGTGATTAGAATTCGAAACCGTTGGTAATTATTATCAAATCCGTATAAACCAAACGAAAATATCACAATTGCACATTCCTAAACCTCCATCGGTACTGCTAGAAGGGTTCTCATACAACCAATTGATCCAAGAAGCTGCGAAGAGAAGAATTCGATCTTGGAGTGGCCGAAACTAGGGCTTCTAATCGATCTACTTGAATCGAACAACAAGACAGGTAATATTCGATATCTATTCCACCTAAAGGTTCCGAATAAGCTTAGCCCTAGGCTAATTGCGGATTCTATTATCGAATTATATGAGTTCGAATAGTTAGGGTTCTTATATAATCGGTTTTGGGGGTTGTTGATTAAACAGGTTTAAGAATCAAATTAATTATTATGGTTAGCTTCTGAATGAACCGATTAACAAAATCCATACATTGATTTTATGAAGCAATATCGAATTGTAACAGTTCGATTGTTAGAAGTTTTGATCAAAAACGAGTTGGGGGATAGATACAAAGGAGCTTTAAAAATCGAATTAATTAGTATCTATAGGATCAGAAGATACCGATTAAGATGTGTATTAAATCAATTTTGGGTTTCAATATCGAATTGTTAGATTTTGATCCTAGGGTTCTTTGAGGTAAATACGGTTTGAGGTTTTAGATACAAACAAGCACAAAGATTCAATTAATTATTACAGACAGTTTAGGAAAGTGCTATTAAGTGAAAACCATATGAATTGGTGATCTTACAATTGCAAATTGATCGAGTTTGAGTTGGAGTTTGAGAATTCAAGTTCGAATCTGTTAATGTTTGATTTATAAGGTTATTGTTAATCAATTTTTTTAAATTAAAAGCACATGAATAGTCGACAGATTATATGGAATAGAAACCCTATGGTTTTAGGATTAATCGGGTTCGAATTCGTGGTCAATTGGGAAGATTTTTGCTTCGGCTATAATAGCAGATGGGAATTAGACTGAAAGTGTGTTTAAAACAATTTAAATTGGAATACTGATGCGATACCCTAGCGGGCGAAGATGGTAGTGTGTGTGTGTTGTGAGTGGCAGGTCGCGGGTTCGAGCCTTAGGGCTGCCATGTTTTTGAAGTTAAAAACCATTTTGGTTTTTTAACCTGTAACTTAATCGTTCTAACTCCGTTTCGACCCGTTCAAGTTGCGTTGGAACCGTAACGGGAATACGGACACTTTGAAATGATAAAATTTATATTTTAATCCGAAAACGAAATCGCGTATAATTACGGTTATTTAAATAAAATCAAATATGATTTTATTTAAACGATTTCAAAGTCACTCGTACTTACGTATGCACATTCTTAACAATTTAACATACGTGTGTTGACACGTATGTGATTTCAAGCACAAAACGAATATCCGAATAACAATACGTTATTGTTTAAACACAGATCCTTTGTAAGAGGATTATCTACACGAGCTCACGTATTTGATCATTCTGCAAATTATCAAAGGTGCGTACACGGCCCCTTTCTTATTTTAGCTGTTTTGGGGGAGAAAACATGTGCAACAAACACTTTTAGATACATATCACTTGCATGAGTTAGCTGTTTACATTATGTGACAACATAGCATTTAAAAGTCCTTACACTTCGAACCGTTTAGTTTGCCGTAGCGCAAAGCGTGGTAGTTGGAAATAGATCTATTAGGTTTGACAAACCTCACCTGGTAGATGGGATCTACGCAGGTGTTTGACTGACCAAACACACATTACTATTGTTTGTGCTAGACAATAGTGGCAAGGCAAAAACATGCTATAGCATGGCAATCGTCAGCTTCGGTGTCGACCACTTATGTAAATAGTACAAATGACTAGCTATCATGACTATGCATGTGTGATTATGTTATCTGTAAACTTGATATTCAAACTGTTGTTTTGAACATTGTGAATACTTAAAACCTGTGTTATGCACCAACCTTTGTGTTGACTTGATTTACATGTTTTCTCAGGACGCTAAGGCGCGCAACAAAGCTGGCATGGACTAGGAGATAGAGTCACATGCATGTTTTACATTTTTATTGTTTGAATTACACATTTGGGGATTTTGTTTTGTAAATTACATGTTACAACTGTTCCTTTGGTTATTGTTTTAAAACGCTTCCGCAATCTTTAAAAACTTTGATGTTTTAGACCAAAGTATGTTTTGAAATTCATATAGAGGTCTTCGTTATGTCTAATGATCTGAGATCCTGGTTTGTCACGTTCCCAAACGGTATGATTCCGTTAGTTGAAAATTGGGGGTGTGACAGATTGGTATCAGAGACATTGGTTATAGCGAACTAGGTTTGCATTTGTAGACTTAGACTATGACTGTTAGACCTTAGACACGTATGCTTACACATATTACTTAGAAATTACATATGGCATTATGTAATTGACTTGCTTACACATTCCATGGCACTGCACTTACATATAGTATTATGTAACAGGCATGGCATCTTCATCATCAGCACCGTATATCTACATTGATGATTCTGAGGATGAGGAGCCGATAGTTCCAGCACCACCATCATCACCAGCACCACCTATTCCCAGAGGAGGATCCAGAGGAGGACCCAGAGGATGATCCGGAGGAGGATCCGGATGAGGACCCGGATGAGGATCCGGAGGAGGAGCCAGTGGAGGGTACTCAGGAGATCCCTGCTGAGGGACCTTCTACCCATCCACCACCGGTATTGGATGTTCCTGAGCCTAAGAGGCAAAGGACTGATGCTGAAGAGATCGCCAAACTGCGCGAGGACTTGTACTGGGCGAATGACAGGATCGAGTATAATGTTCGGGAATTATGGGATGCTAATGAAAGACAGAATAATCTTGCCCATCTGGTCAACGATATGCGGGATGAGATGATTAATTTGATTGGTCGTCTTGAAGCTTCAGAGAACCGAGCAGAGATTCTGGAAGGCAGACTGGAAGCCTTGGAAGATTTAGTGGCCTCGGAGAATGAGGAAGAGGATGAAGAGGAGGAAGGGGAAGAACCAGCACCAGTTGTTGATTCTGATCCCGAATCCACTGTTGAGGATGATTGATTTGTTTTACTTTACTTAAACTTATTAGGAACGGGTTGTGTTCCTACATTAGAAGTTTGAAAACTTATGTTTGATTTCAAAAGTATTGTTGTGACACCCGACAATTTTAGATAAATTGCAACACTCATTTCACATCCATACTTGTTGCATTCCATTTAATTGAGTTTAATTAGATGAGCTAAACACAAACACAAAACAATAATTTGGATTATTATTGAATTGTGCATCACACGTTGATTTGGATTAATCAAGCGTGCAAACACTTCGTTAGACGCGAACACAAACTATCGAAGATAATTCGATGAATTATCAAAACACACACACGAGTCTCACGAACGTTGGTGATCAATCAAACTTATGTGCTACTTTGTGATTATATGTTAAACATGTATTAGATGTTTAGAATAAGCGTTAGAAATCGAATACGAGCGAAATCGAATCATCAAAATCGAAAAACAAGGAAGTGGACTCATCGCGGTACGCGATGGTCCCTCGGCGAAAGGCTTCGCGGTACGCGAAGAAAACCGGGAGTTGAGACTCCCGAATCCTATCACGGTACGCGATGAAAACTTTTGATCTGCCTCCGCGGTACGCGAAGGCCATGCAGATCAAAATTTTTATAAAACTTAATCCCATTCATTCTGTTCGATTTCTTCACATATCCTCCGACCTTCAACCCATATTCTCGACCAAAGACCCCCTGAGATCAACAATCAAACCCCATAGAATCACTATTGAGGCCATTTCTTGGTGATTGAAGATCGTGGGAACAACAAGGAAGCCTTGGAATCCATCAAAACGACGAAAGATCGAATCCCAGCCGCTTGAAGGACCTCCAGAGGCTGTTCTAGTACGATTCTTACCATCTAAGGTAGATTTATATGTTTACCTCTAGTTAGATCGTACATGCAATGGGTAAAAACCCACATGCAACTCCTTACGGTTATTGTGCTCAAATTTGTTGGTGATTGATGTGTATATTGATATGGATTTACTGATTTAGGGTTTAGATGTGTTAGATTTGAGTTTGATTGAGTTATTGGTCGATTTGGTAATGATTTGGTGCACTTGCCATAAAAGGAAACTTTTATGTTGCAAGTCTTGGATTTGTGATGATCTAGACATGTTAGACATGTCTAGATGTTGTTAAATGTATATTGGAGTGTTTAGAAACACATTTGAATACTTGATTTTGTCAAAAACATGGTTTTATAGAAACTTACTAAATATGGAAACTTTTGTAAATCAAAAGAGGGCTTTTGATGTTTTTGAATGATTTGATGATTTGTGATATTTGAAATATGTTTAAAAATGATTTCTAAGCATATTGGAAACTTGGATTTGTGAAAACAATCTTTTAAACAAATACTTACTATTTTAGGAAACTTTGTTTGGGTAAAATGGCACAAATGGTATTTTATGCACAAACGACTTATTTTAAGTGATTACATACGTTTTTACAAACATACTAGAGTGATTTGTTTTATAAAATGGGATTTCATAACCACGCTTTCCTAATTTGGAAACTTTCTAAAAATGGTAACTTATGTGATTGAAGTCATAGGAATGCATTTTGGTGTCTTATGTGCATTGAGGCACGTAAACACAACAATCGTATCACCAACGATTCGTAGAGTCAGCACAAGTCAACACACACGCACTCGGTTGAGCACACCGACACTTGGAGTTGTATGAATTACAACACACCACAAAACACATACTCACACCTATATGATTATAGGAACTTACTAGCAGGACTGCTAGCTTTCACAGTCGCAAACACCACATAAACCGGAACTGCTTTACCAGGTGAGTTCACGGCCCCTTTTTACATTTTCTACCTTTGGGGGAGAAAACATTGCATAGAACTGTTTTGAACAACTTACACACTTTTGGCTATTTTTGTACATGCTAATATCGTATATGCATATGTGTGGCATTCATCCACAAACTGATAAGTCCTCATTAAACACATCTCGAACCGTTAATAGCGCGTAGCACTCAGCGTGGTAATTCTGAATAGTACTATTTGGGCCTGACAAGCCCCACTGTTGTGCGCCGTATGGCCACCCCGACTGGAGGTTGGAACAGTGCATAATTGACCAATAAACATTGTCATTGTCTTGTTGGATGGACATGGCGGGAGGCAGCATGTTAGCTTCAGTTTCGAACCCGCATATGATATATAAAACTGCAAAACATTTACCTTAAACATTTTGATGTTTACTGCTGATACAAACCTGTGCTCTCACCAACCTTTGTGTTGACCCTTTTACTCGCATGTTTTCTCAGGTGACTAAGGCACGCACACAAGGATAGGATGCTAGGATGGAGTCCCATGCATCAGCTTTAGTGTCTTAGGCAATTTGATAACGATTGACATTTGTTTTGTTATGTAATGTTAAATACTTAAACATCTTCTACACTACTACTCTTTAAGTTTTAAATATTGTTAAACTTATGCTTCCGCAACTTATAATTATAATGATGTTTTGATAACTTAAACTTTTTACTTCCGCAACACTGATTCTACTAAACTGTTTTATCCAAGTTATTGGATGTACGTATGAAACCAGACATGTAGGTCTCACAACATTGTGTGACCGGAGACTGCGATCCTGACAATCTGTTGTTGCTCGCGCCCCAGAAGGGACGGGATTTCTCGGGGTGCGACAGATTGGTATCAGAGACTCCGGTTATTGCGAATTAGGTTTGCATTTAGTGAACTTAGTCTATAACCACTAGTCTCCACTCAACGCTTAGTGTTTAGTACTAGTTCTACTTGCATACATTATCGTACATATACACAATTCACACATTTAGATGTGACGTCACTGTCATCACCATCTATGCTCGCATACAACGAGAAGGAACAGATTGTTCCTACACCTTCAATATCAATACTACCGGTAGCAGTTGAGTCACCAGACCAAGCACCAACTATCACCCGAAGACAGCACGTCTGAGCCATCGCAGGAGGAGTAGCCGGTACACATACGCTATATCACCGGTGCCCGAATCGAAGAGCCGACGACAAAAGCTGATCGGGGATGAAACTAAAACAAGTCCAGGGATGAAATGGGCCCTATGGCTCAACAACATTCTTGTAATCCATTGGTACTGCTCACAAGGACCATATGAGGAGATTCCAAACTCAACTCCTTGTCACTCATAGAATATCATCGAACGAACACGGTCGCTCGAGTTAAGAAAAACTAGAGTGACCATGCGGAGAGATTTCATTAAGGGTGCTAGGTGGTCATTCAGAAGCATCAATACTAACACTCGCACAATCAGTGACTCAACACCAAGTGACTTGAGGAAAACACACTCAAGCCACATAGCTATCGTTATAGGATCTATGAAGGATCCTATAATATTATTCAACTCACACAACTATCCCAAGTATTAGCTTCGGTAGGCTATTCAGCCATACCTCATATGACTCTTGTTTGAATCTCGATGTCATCCAGTAAAACCAAATAGCTCTAAACAGGAGGAACTAGAATTCTTATGTAAGGTAAATTGACGATCATGGTGCGCAACATAATCGTGAATTTACAGGTACGCATGAATTCTGGCAAATTCTATTATGAGCCTATTTTTGAAAACACATACATTGATATTCGCTTATCCCTTATCCTGATGGTTACAACGGAATTCAAGCAACGAATCAAGACTTCAACATAACGTTCATCAAATTTCCAGCTATAGTACGTATCAAATTTCCCGATGAGGACCTTGACAAGGATCCTAAGGAGGACCCCATGGAAGAATCACCCGACAATACATAACCCATATTAGACTCACATGAGCCTGAGAGGCAGTGTCTTGAGTCGGATTGGCTCAGGACCTGACCTGGGCGGACGACCGAATTGAGTGTCTCGAAGAGGAACTCAGACATACAAATGTATGACATATAGAACTTGTAGCATAGTCAACAAGATGACCCGAAGGTCGGGCTGCCATCGCTAAAACTGGAATCTAAGGACTGGAAAACAAGGTCACCGATCCAATTCCAGAAGAACTTGACTCTGAGGAAAAGGAACCAGCGGCGAGTGCTGATTCGGATTTCATTATCGATAATGCCCTTGATTTACTTAGCATAGATGTGGTAGGGATAAGTCGTGTCTCTGTACACGAAATTTTGGAATTGTAGTGACTTGGGTGTTAAATAAATTGTAATCAGTACAACTTATTATATATCGAGACTAATATATGTTATTGAAAATTTTGTCTATGACAATCAATACATGTTTTCTTCTCATATCAATCATGTGCTACTTTAGTCATTAGATCTACACTAACGCATATTCTCGCTATGAAGATCATGGCTGGAAGACGCGGAGAATGCAAGAACGCGGGAGCACATGGAAACATTAACCTCACCATGACGAAACTAAACGCACTAATCAGCAAACGAATTGAGGAGGAAATCGCTGCACGTGAATCTGCACGTAACCAGAATCAACTAACCCAAGGAACAAACCCTAATCCACCCTACTGCACATTCAAAACATTCTTAGACTGCAAACCGCCTTCTTTCAATGGTACGGAGGGTACTACCGACCTCCTCCGATGGATTGAGAAAATGGAAACAGCTTTCATCATGAGCAACTGTAGGGTTAATGACCGCGTGAAGTACGCAACAGGAACCTTAGAAGGAGCAGCGCTCACTTGGTGGGACACAAATGTTCAAATCATAGGACGAGAAACATCTGAGGCTATACCTTGGGAGGAATACAAAAGAATGATGAACCACAAATATTTCCCTCATGACAAAGTTCAGAAATCGGAAATGGAATTTCGGAACCATAGGATGATTGGTTCTGAGATCGAGGCATACACTACTCGATCTTATGAGTTGGCACACATGTGCCCAGAAATGGTGACCCCAGCCTACAAACACCTCGAAAAATACATTGAGGGATTGACACCGCAGGTTCGGGATTTGGTACTATCCGCTGACCCCACCACCTTACGACAAGCCGTATACTTAGCTCATGAACTGACCGATACCGCGGTTATTCAAGGATTATTACCTCCACGTGGCTCAATAATCAAAACCACCGACAACAAACGCAAATGGGATAACACTCAGAATGAAAACCCTACTCTACAACCACCAAGACGACGTAAGGGTGCCTATGCTGGCAAAAACCCAAGGTGCAACAACTGTGATTATCATCATAAACAAGGACCGTGTGAAAGATACCGATGCCAATGGTGCGGAAAGCGAGGCCACACAACTAAAAACTGCAGGGGTGAACTCGTAACCAAAATTCCACCGCCTCAACCGCAGCAATTCAAAGCACCAAAAGGTTGCTTCGGATGTGGAAAGTCAGGGCACTTTAAAAGGGACTGCCCCCATACGGAAGATAATGGGGATGAAGCACCGAAGAGTTGCTTCGAATGTGGGAAGCCGGGGCACCTCAGGAAGGACTGCCCATATCTAGAGAACGAAAACAATAACAGGAACAATAACGGTCCGAAGGAACGACCCCTCGTGATTGGGGCTAAGGAGGCCATAAATGATCATAATCTTGCAACAGGTACGTATCTCTTAAACGATCATTACGCTTCTGTATTGTTGGTACTGGAAATTGAGAAAAGTCTTATATTTAAGCACCTTAGCAAATACTTGTCATAACCCTAATATCCTTAAAGGCTGAATACACCGTAGAGTTAGATGATGGTGAACTGATTTTAACTAAGCACATTCTGAGAAAATTCACTTTAGAGCTCGCAAACCATAATTTAGGATCGACCTCATGCAAGGTTACACTCGACAGTTTTGAGGTAGTTAGAAACCAGGTTGAAATCACTTGCCACAACAAGGTTGTGCGCATACCTCTCCCTAGTGGAGAAACCCTAGGCATCAACGTGAAAGGAGCAACACTCCTCCGTCCCCACGTGGAAGTAGAAACAAATCTCAATGGATTCTATTACCAAATTTCCCCATACTCCTAGTGGATGCGACACTATCTGGATTATTGTAGACCGACTGACCAGGTCAGCACATTTCCCTTGCAAACAAGGAAAACGATAAAATGGAAAAGCTAGCCAGAAGTTATGTCAAGAAAGTGGCCTCACGACATGGAGTGCCAATCTCCATCATTTCAGATCAAGATATTAGATTCACTACCAACTTTGGGAAATCATTGCAAAAGTCGCTTGGCACACGGCTAGATATGAGTACTGTATACCACCCACCAACTGATGGCCAGAGCGAACGTACAATACAAACTCTCGAAGATTTGCTACGAGCATGCGTAGTAGACTTTGACAATAGCTGGGAAACTCACCTACCATTGGTGGAGTTTTCCTACAACAACAGTTACCACACCAGCATCAAGGCAGAACCTTTTGAGGCACTCTATGGAAGGAAGTACCGATCACCCCTCTGTTGGGCAGAGGTGGGTGATAGCCAATTCACTGGCTCAAAAATTATACATGAAACAACCGAGAAGATAGTACAGAATCTAAATCGCATGGCAGCAGCTCACGATCGTCAGTAGAGCTATGCCGATCACCCTTTCTGTTTTGGCGAACGAGGAAAACTGAATCCACGGTATATTGAGCCATTCGAAATCCTGAAGCAGATCGGCCCAGTAGCATACCGACTTAACCCACAAGCCGAACTCGATGGAGTTCACAACGTATTCCATGTCTCAAATCAAAAGAAGTGGTTATCAGATGAGACACCTGTGATCCCACTGGATGAAATCCAGGTGGATGAACAACTGCAATTCATGGGAGAACCAGTAGAGATCATGGACCGAGAGGTCAAACGAATTAAACAGAGTCGGATTCCGATTGCCAGGGTCCGATGGAACTCGGAACGTGGTCCTAAATTCACGCAGGAACGTGAAGATCAAACGATGCGCACATATCCCCATCTTTTCAAACAAGACAACGTCGAACGCCGACAACAACGAATAAATTTCGGAACGAAATTTCCTTTCAACAAGGGGATGATGTGACAACCAGAAATTTTCAAAATTTTCATTCTCAAACACTACCAACAACAACCAAATTTCGGGACGAAATTTCTTTCAACAAGGGGATGATGTGACACCCGACAATTTTAGATAAATTGCAACACTCATTTCACATCCATACTTGTTGCATTCCATTTAATTGAGTTTAATTAGATGAGCTAAACACAAACACAAAACAATAATTTGGATTATTATTGAATTGTGCATCACACGTTGATTTGGATTAATCAAGCGTGCAAACACTTCGTTAGACGCGAACACAAACTATCGAAGATAATTTGATGAATTATCAAAACACACACGAGTCTCACGAACGTTGGTGATCAATCAAACTTATGTGCTACTTTGTGATTATATGTTAAACATGTATTAGATGTTTAGAATAAGCGTTAGAAATCGAATACGAGCGAAATCGAATCATCAAAATCGAAAAACAAGGAAGTGGACTCATCGCGGTACGCGATGGTCCCTCGGCGAAAGGCTTCGCGGTACGCGAAGAAAACCGGGAGTTGAGACTCCCGAATCCTATCGCGGTACGCGATGAAAACTTTTGATCGGCCTCCGCGGTACGCGAAGGCCATGCAGATCAAAATTTTTATAAAACTTAATCCCATTCATTCTGTTCGATTTCTTCACATATCCTCCGACCTTCAACCCATATTCTCGACCAAAGACCCCCTGAGATCAACAATCAAACCCCATAGAATCACTATTGAGGCCATTTCTTGGTGATTGAAGATCGTGGGAACAACAAGGAAGCCTTGGAATCCATCAAAACGACGAAAGATCGAATCCCAGCCGCTTGAAGGACCTCCAGAGGCTGTTCTAGTACGATTCTTACCATCTAAGGTAGATTTATATGTTTATCTCTAGTTAGATCGTACATGCAATGGGTAAAAACCCACATGCAACTCCTTACGGTTATTGTGCTCAAATTTGTTGGTGATTGATGTGTATATTGATATGGATTTACTGATTTAGGGTTTAGATGTGTTAGATTTGAGTTTGATTGAGTTATTGGTCGATTTGGTAATGATTTGGTGCACTTGCCATAAAAGGAAACTTTTATGTTGCAAGTCTTGGATTTGTGATGATCTAGACATGTTAGACATGTCTAGATGTTGTTAAATGTATATTGGAGTGTTTAGAAACACATTTGAATACTTGATTTTGTCAAAAACATGGTTTTATAGAAACTTACTAAATATGGAAACTTTTGTAAATCAAAAGAGGGCTTTTGATGTTTTTGAATGATTTGATGATTTGTGATATTTGAAATATGTTTAAAAATGATTTCTAAGCATATTGGAAACTTGGATTTGTGAAAACAATCTTTTAAACAAATACTTACTATTTTAGGAAACTTTGTTTGGGTAAAATGGCACAAATGGTATTTTATGCACAAACGACTTATTTTAAGTGATTACATACGTTTTTACAAACATACTAGAGTGATTTGTTTTATAAAATGGGATTTCATAACCACGCTTTCCTAAATTGGAAACTTTCTAAAAATGGTAACTTATGTGATTGAAGTCATAGGAATGCATTTTGGTGTCTTATGTGCATTGAGGCACGTAAACACAACAATCGTGTCACCAACGATTCGTAGAGTCAGCACAAGTCAACACACACGCACTCGGTTGAGTACACCGATACTTGGAGTTGTATGAATTACAACACACCACAAAACACATACTCACACCTATATGATTATAGGAACTTACTAGCAGGACTGCTAGCTTTCACAGTCGCAAACACCACATAAACCGGAACTGCTTTACCAGGTGAGTTCACGGCCCCTTTTTACATTTTCTACCTTTGGGGGAGAAAACATTGCATAGAACTGTTTTGAACAACTTACACACTTTTGGCTATTTTTGTACATGCTAATATCGTATATGCATATGTGTGGCATTCATCCACAAACTGATAAGTCCTCATTAAACACATCTCGAACCGTTAATAGCGCGTAGCGCTCAGCGTGGTAATTCTGAATAGTACTATTTGGGCCTGACAAGCCCCACTGTTGTGCGCCGTATGGCCACCCCGACTGGAGGTTGGAACAGTGCATAATTGACCAATAAACATTGTCATTGTCTTGTTGGATGGACATGGCGGGAGGCAGCATGTTAGCTTCAGTTTCGAACCCGCATATGATATATAAAACTGCAAAACATTTACCTTAAACATTTTGATGTTTACTGCTGATACAAACCTGTGCTCTCACCAACCTTTGTGTTGACCCTTTTACTCGCATGTTTTCTCAGGTGACTAAGGCACGCACACAAGGATAGGATGCTAGGATGGAGTCGCATGCATCAGCTTTAGTGTCTTAGGCAATTTGATAACGATTGACATTTGTTTTGTTATGTAATGTTAAATACTTAAACATCTTCTACACTACTACTCTTTAAGTTTTAAATATTGTTAAACTTATGCTTCCGCAACTTATAATTATAATGATGTTTTGATAACTTAAACTTTTTACTTCCGCAACTCTGATTCTACTAAACTGTTTTATCCAAGTTATTGGATGTACGTATGAAACCAGACATGTAGGTCTCGCAACATTGTGTGACCGGAGACTGCGATCCTGACAATCTGTTGTTGCTCGCGCCCTAGAAGGGACGGGATTTCTCGGGGTGCGACAATTGTACTCAAACCAGATTATTATTTATTGAAAATTTCTACTTATTGCCAACAGTTGTGTTGATTTATACATTACATGTTGTGTTTGTTGTTTTGTTTACACATGTCACATTGGATTTTGATAACGCTCTAACAATTCTTTTAACTAGGAAGATAATGGCAAACGAGAACGTTCACATGACAGTTGCTGAGCTCAACGAGCTAATCAATAACAGGGTCGCGGAGGCTATCGCGAACTACGCTCAGACACACAATACAGGGCCACAGGGTCCGGCAGGGGGACTGGTTAACCCACAGGCATGCACGTTCAAAATGTTCTTGGACTGTAAGCCACACAACTTCAAAGGGTCGGAGGGGGCCATAGGACTCCTTCGATGGATTGAAAAGGCGGAATCTATGTTTGAGATGTGCAACTGTCCTGATGAAAGCAAGGTGAAGTATGCTACTGGAACATTGGAGGGTCCAGCATTAACTTGGTGGAACTCGAATGTTCAGACCTTGGGATTGGGTGAGGCTAATGCCTTGACCTGGAATGGATTCAAAACTTTAATGCAGGAGGAGTACTGCCCTCGTAGTGAGATGCAAAAACTAGAGGAAGAATACTGGCACCTCAAGATGGAGGGATCAAACATCGAGGAGTACACTACTCGATCTCATGAATTAGCCAGACTTCTACCTCATATGGCTACTCCAGCAAGCAAGTGGATAGAGAGGTACATCGGGGGATTGGTGCCTCAGATCCAGGGATTGGTTACTTCTGCAAATCCCACGACCATCCAACAAGCTGTTCGGTTAGCGCATCAATTGACTGATTAGGCAGTGCTACAGGGGACTCTGCCTAAAAGAACATCGGCTACTAAGGTGGGAGACCACAAAAGGAAGTGGGAGAGTAGCAACACCAAGAATTTCAACCAACAACCGTTTCAGCAGAACTGGAAACAAGACTCAAACAAGTCTTATCACAACTCAAATAGTGGTCAACAATCATCATCGTCAGGGGGTTATATTGGTAAACACCCAAAGTGCAACAGGTGTGGATTTCATCATACAGGTAATCAGTGTGATAGAGCTAAGTGTCAAAGGTGCGGTAAGATTGGGCATGCGGCTAAGGATTGTCGCGGGGAGCTACAAAACAACCACAATAATCACAATAACAATCAGAACAACGCACAGAAGGGTTGTTTTGAATGTGGCAAGATGGGGCACTTTAAGAAGGATTGCCCATAACTCAAGAAAGGTGGGGATAATAATGCAAATGGCAATGGCAACGGCAATGGTAACGGTAATGGCACCAATAACAACAATAACAACAACAACAACAATGGTGCTAGGGGCAGGGCGTTTGTGATTGGAGGACGTCAAGCACGGGAGGATCCCAACATTGTTACGGGTACGTTCCTCTTAAATAATCACTATGCCTCTATGTTATTTGACACTGGTGCCGATCGGAGTTTTATATCTAGTTCACTTGCTGAGTTGCTAAATGTTAGTCCCACTGCTTTAGATAGTCCATACACTGTAGAACTAGCTGATGGTAAGCTAATTGTAGTTGAACAAATCCTTAAGGGATGTATACTTGATTTGATGGGTCAGACATTGGAAATTGACCTTATGCCTATTGCTTTAGGTAGTTTTGATGTAGTCATTGGCATGGACTGGTTGTCCAAAAACCAGGCAGAAATCGTATGCCATGAAAAGTTTGTTCGCATACCTCTTTCGAACGGAGAGACATTGTATGTACAAGGCGAGAAGAGCAGTACACCACTGCGTCTCATATCTTGTATGAAAGCACACAAATGTCTGCGTAAAGGTCATACGGCAGTTATAGCACTTATAACTGAAAAGCCGGTAGCTGAGAAGAAGATTGAAGATATTCCAATAGTTTGTGAATTTCCGGAGGTATTTCCAGAAGACTTGCCGGGATTACCGCCTATCAGGCAGGTGGAATTCCGAATCGACCTTACACCAGATGCAGCACCGATAGCCAGGGCGCCTTATCGACTCGCACCGTCAGAAATGCAAGAGTTATCTACACAACTGCAAGAATTGTTGGATAAGGGTTTCATACGACCTAGTTTTTCACCGTGGGGAGCTCCAGTTTTGTTTGTTAAGAAGAAGGACGGGACTTTCCGTATGTGTATCGATTACCGGGAATTGAACAAGGTTACTATCAAAAACCGGTATCCGTTACCCAGAATTGACGATCTGTTCGATCAGTTGCAAGGTTCGAGTTACTACTCGAAGATTGATCTCAGGTCTGGTTATCATCAACTAAGAGTCCAAGAGGAGGATATTCCAAAGACAGCATTCAGAACACGCTATGGCCATTATGAGTTCTTGGTCATGCCATTTGGGTTGACAAACGCTCCAGCTGTATTCATGGATCTCATGAATCGTGTTTGTAAACCTTATCTTGATAAGTTTGTCATTGTTTTCATTGATGACATTCTCATCTATTCTCAGACTGAAGAGGAGCACGCGGAACATCTTCGATTGCTACTAGAATTACTGAAACAGGAACAATTGTACGCTAAGTTCTCGAAATGTGATTTCTGGATGCGAGAAGTACAATTCTTGGGGCATATAGTTAATGAAAAGGGTATACATGTTGATCCAGCGAAGATTGAAGCGATTAAGAATTGGGAAGCGCCAAAGACTCCTACCGAGGTATGACAATTCCTTGGTTTGGCAGGTTATTACCGACGGTTTATTGAGGGATTCTCAAAGATCGCTCAACCACTTACAGCTCTTACGCATCAGGGAACGAAATATAACTGGACGGATAAACAGGAAGCTGCATTCCAGTTATTGAAACAGAAACTCTGTAGTGCACCGATTCTGTCCTTACCGGAAGGGACAGAAGACTTTGTGGTGTATTGTGATGCATCTGCACAGGGTTTGGGATGTGTATTGATGCAACGTGATAAAGTGATTGCTTATGCTTCAAGGCAACTACGACCACACGAAAAGAACTACACTACTCATGACTTGGAGTTAGGAGCAGTGGTTTTTGCTTTGAAGATTTGGAGGCATTATCTGTATGGAACTAAGTGTAATATTTACACTGATCATAAGAGTTTGCAACATATCTTTGATCAAAAGGAACTCAACATGAGACAGCGACGATGGGTTGAGTTGTTGAACGATTACGAATGCGCAATTAAGTATCACCCGGGAAAAGCTAATGTGGTAGCTGACGCTTTAAGCAGAAAAGATACTTCAACAAGATGGGTTTGTGCACTTATGATGACGATACGTACTGACTTACCTGACAAGGTACGCAGTGCTCAGCTCGAGGCCTTGAAAACGGAAAACTTGGTACAGGAATCTTTACGAGGAATGGAAACACAGTTGGATGTCAAGTCTGATGGAATTCGTTATTTCATTGATCGACTGTGGATACCTTGGTATGGAGGTTTAAGGGAACTCGTGATGGATGAAGCACACAAGTCCAGGTATTCAGTCCATCCGGGATCAGACAAGATGTATCATGATTTGAAGGCACTGTACTGGTGGCCTCACATGAAAGCGGATATTGCTAAGTACGTTAGCAAATGTTTGACTTGTTCGAAAGTCAAAGTTGAATACCAGAAGCCATCTGGCTTACTGCAACAACCAGAGATACCAATGTGGAAATGGGAACAGATTTCGATGGACTTCATTACTAAATTACCCCGTACACCGAGTGGTTGTGATACGATATGGGTAATTGTTGATCGATTAACGAAATCTGCACACTTCTTAACAATCAAGGAAACCGACAAGATGGAGAAACTGACTCGCATTTACATCAAGGAAGTGGTAGCACGGCATGGCGTGCCAATCTCTATCATATCAGATCGGGATGCCCGATTTACTTCCAACTTTTGGAAATCGCTTCATAAGTCATTGGGGACTCGTTTGGATATGAGTACCGCCTATCATCCACAGACCGACGGTCAAAGTGAACGTAGGATTCAAACGCTCGAGGATATGTTACGAGCTTGTGTAATTGACTTTGGTGATAGTCGGGAGAATCACTTACCGTTAGTGGAATTCTCTTACAACAATAGTTATCATACAAGTATTCAAGCAGCACCGTTTGAAGCTTTGTATGGTCGCAAATGTCGTTCACCAGTTTGCTGGGCTGAAATTGGTGACAGTCAGATAACAGGTCCTGAACTAGTACACGAGACGACAGAGAAGGTAGTTCAAATCCGGAACCGTATGGCAGCGGCTCGGGATCGACAAAAGAGTTATGCTGACAAACGTCGTAAACCATTTGAATTTCAAGTAGGAGACCGAGTTCTTCTAAAGGCATCACCTTGGAAAGGTGTGATACGATTTGGCAAGCGCGGGAAGCTTAGTCCACGTTACGTAGGACCTTTTGAGATTCTGAAAAGGATTGGTCCGGTTGCATATCAACTCAAATTACCGGATGAACTCAGTGGAGTTCATGATGTCTTTCATGTATCGAACTTAAAGAAATGTCTTTCTGATGAGACATTGATTGTATCACTGGAAGAAATACAAGTAGACGAACAGTTACGCTTCATTGAAGAACCAGCTGAAATCATGGATCGAGAGGTCAAACAGCTCAAACAAAGCAAGATTCTGATAGTCAAAGTTCGGTGGAATTCAAGACGTGGTCCTGAATTCACATGGGAACGGGAAGACCAAATGATGAAGAAGTATCCTCATCTGTTCAAAACAGCAACTACAAACACTGAGAGCACACGTTAAATTTCGGGACGAAATTTCCTTCAACAAGGGGATGACGTGATGCTTCACACATCAACACTGCAAATTTTAAATTGTAAGCACAAACACTTTATTCAATTGGTTTTGTTTACAAACATTTGTGCTACATTTTATATGTTACATGTTATGGTAGTACATACATGATTAGTTACACACATTTTGCTATGTGCGGGGTTGCATAGTACAAACAGTTACAGACATTCACTATGTGTGAGGTTACACAACACAGTATGATCAAACACAAACAGTCACAGTTAGGTGAACTAACTAGTGTATACGCAAACAGTCACATTGAACGATCACATTTAGTTGTGATGTTGCAAGCATTAGATTTTGTGTGTGAGTACACACAAGCACACGGAATGATCAAACCACACTAACACGTACGATTTAAATTCGTAAGTAGTTTCCTAACTACTCCTAACATTTACTAATTTTCGGGAAGAAAATTCCTTCAACAAGGGGTTGATGTGACAATCCGATATTTTGACTTAACCTTGTTAACTGAAAGTGGGCCAATAGTAGTTATGAGGCCCAATTGAATAGAAGGTAAGCCCAATCACAAATCCAAGGCCCAAGGTAGGCCCAATCACAAATCTGAGGCCAAAGGTAGGCCCAATTGTACTTTACGAGGCCCAAATAGATAGAAGTAGGCTCAATCATATTTATGAGGCCCAATTGGATTAACCTAGCCCAATAATAGCTCAATTGGCCAATTAGTGACAATCCGGCAATTCGCGGTTAACTCCGTTAACCAGAAACTAACCGAAAGGTTGTGAAATCGAACAAAAACAAATTACAAGGGCTTTAATTGAACACAATAATGTTGTAAATATCAAAAATTGCAATGATTGTATTCATATTCAAGTAAAAGCCCTAATTTTGACTTTCTAAGTCAAAATTCGTTTGGTTTATCATGCAAAAATCGAATTTCACTTTAAAACTATGTAACAACTGAAATTAATTAACCTTAATCATTCCATTGATGATTATAATCGGTTTCCATACGTTACTAACCTATTAACTCGTCGAATTTAACTAAAGGGGTGATTAGAATTCGAAACCGTTGGTAATTCTTATCAAATCCGTATAAACCAAACGAAAATATCACAATTGCACATTCCTAAACCTCCATTGGTACTGTTAGAAGGGTTCTCATACAACCAATTGATCCAAGAAGCTGCGAAGAGAAGAATTCGATCTTGGAGTGGCCGAAACTAGGGCTTCTAATCGATCTACTTGAATCGGACAACAAGACAGGTAATATTCGATATCTATTCCACCTAAAGGTTCCGAATAAGCTTAGCCCTAGGCTAATTGCGGATTCTATTATCGAATTATATGAGTTCGAATTGTTAGGGTTCTTATATAATCGGTTTTGGGGGTTGTTGATTAAACAGGTTTAAGAATCAAATTAATTATTATGGTTAGCTTCTGAATGAACCGATTAACAAAATCCATACATTGATTTTATGAAGCAATATCGAATTGTAACAGTTCGATTGTTAGAAGTTTTGATCAAAAACGAGTTGGGGGATAGATACAAAGGAGCTTTAAAAATCGAATTAATTAGTATCTATAGGATCAGAAGATACCGATTAAGATGTGTATTAAATCAATTTTGGGTTTCAATATCGAATTGTTAGATTTTGATCCTAGGGTTCTTTGAGGTAAATACGGTTTGAGGTTTTAGATACAAACAAGCACAAAGATTCAATTAATTATTACAGACAGTTTAGGAAAGTGCTATTAAGTGAAAACCATATGAATTGGTGATCTTACAATTGCAAATTGATCGAGTTTGAGTTGGAGTTTGAGAATTCAAGTTCGAATCTGTTAATGTTTGATTTATAAGGTTATTGTTAATCAATTTTTTTAAATTAAAAGCACATGAATAGTCGACAGATTATATGGAATAGAAACCCTATGGTTTTAGGATTAATCGGGTTCGAATTCGTGGTCAATTGGGAAGATTTTTGCTTCGGCTATAATAGCAGATGGGAATTAGACTGAAAGTGTGTTTAAAACAATTTAAATTGGAATACTGATGCGATACCCTAGCGGGCGAAGATGGTAGTGTGTGTGTGTGTTGTGAGTGGCAGGTCGCGGGTTCGAGCCTTAGGGCTGCCATGTTTTTGAAGTTAAAAACCATTTTGGTTTTTTAACCTGTAACTTAATCGTTCTAACTCCGTTTCGACCCGTTCAAGTTGCGTTGGAACCGTAACGGGAATACGGACACTTTGAAATGATAAAATTTATATTTTAATCCGAAAACGAAATCGCGTATAATTACGGTTATTTAAATAAAATCAAATATGATTTTATTTAAACGATTTCAAAGTCACGCGTACTTACGTATGCACATTCTTAACACTTTAACATACGTGTGTTGACACGCATGTGATTTCAAGCACAAAACGAATATCCGAATAACAATACGTTATTGTTTAAACACAGATCCTTTGTAAGAGGATTATCTACACGAGCTCACGTATTTGATCATTCTGCAAATTATCAAAGGTGCGTACACGGCCCCTTTCTTATTTTAACTGTTTTGGGGGAGAAAACATGTGCAACAAACACTTTTAGATACATATCACTTGCATGAGTTAGCTGTTTACATTATGTGACAACATAGCATTTAAAAGTCCTTACACTTCGAACCGTTTAGTTTGCCGTAGCGCAAAGCGTGGTAGTTGGAAATAGATCTATTAGGTTTGACAAACCTCACCTGGTAGATGGGATCTACGCAGGTGTTTGACTGACCAAACACACATTACTATTGTTTGTGCTAGACAATAGTGGCAAGGCAAAAACATGCTATAGCATGGCAATCGTCAGCTTCGGTGTCGACCACTTATGTAAATAGTACAAAATGACTAGCTATCATGACTATGCATGTGTGATTATGTTATCTGTAAACTTGATATTCAAACTGTTGTTTTGAACATTGTGAATACTTAAAACCTGTGTTATGCACCAACCTTTGTGTTGACTTGATTTACATGTTTCCTCAGGACGCTAAGGTGCGCAACAAAGCTGGCATGGATAGGAGATAGAGTCACATGCATGTTTTACATTTGTATTGTTTGAATTACACATTTGGGGATTTTGTTTTGTAAATTACATGTTACAACTGTTCCTTTGGTTATTGTTTTAAAACGCTTCCGCAATCTTTAAAAACTTTGATGTTTTAGACCAAAGTATGTTTTGAAATTCATATAGAGGTCTTCGTTATGTCTAATGATCTGAGATCCTGGTTTGTCACGTTCCCAAACGGTATGATTCCGTTAGTTGAAAATTGGGGGTGTGACAGACCCAATGGCCCTTTCGCCCACATCCTGTGCAATGCTTGCAGGGAGTGTTAGCAATGTGATGATATTGACACTTGGCACACAGAGGAAACGTGCCAGTGTAGGGTTTTCGGTTGGGGTTTTGTGGTGTTGCTGCTACTTGTTGAAGAGGTGAGGCCATCGTGTAGTTCTTGATGGTCTTCTGCTTCTTCTCCTGATGGTGGTGGGGTTTCTTTGACGATTCAGCTTTGTTCTTGCTGGTCTCAGCCTCTTTCTTTAGGACTCCAGAGGCTACCATAAGATCAGTGAGTTTTCCAGACAATCTCACTGCAGACTCGACAGTGGTAGGGTTGGCTGAAACAACCATGCCCTGAATGCAGACGGGAAGTCCACCTACATATCTGTCTATCCTCTTCTCTAAAGTGGGCTCCATGTCTGGCACCAAAGCAACTAACTCGTGGTAACGAGTAGAGTACCCCATGTGATCAGCCCCTTTCATCACATGGTTGGATAGTTCAACCTCCAGTTTCTGCAACTCGTTCTTGGGGCAGAACTCTGTTCTCAGCAATGTCTTGAAATCTTCCCATGGCATGGCCATAGCTTCTTCTCTTCCTCTAGCATTGATTTGACCATTCCACCAAGTCAAAGCCCACTTGTTGAATGTTCCAGCTGAATAGCGGACTTTGTGGTGCTCTGGAAAGCTACAGAGATCCAGAGTAGCTTCAATCTTTTCAATCCATTGGATTAATCCAACGGCTCCTTCAGACCCACTAAAACTGGGTGGCTTACATCCCACAAATGATTTGTAGGAGTAGTGTGATGAACCACCAGTATTTCTACTGGCTTCCCCTGATGAGTTGCCAGTGTTGTTGATTTCATTGCGGAGGCGGAGGAACATCTCCGGTATCGCCTCCATCATTTGGTTAGTCATCTGATTACTCAGAAAAGTCATCATGGCGATAGTGGCAGGATCCATCATCGGTGCTGTGCTCGGGCATGGTGGTGGGTTGAGTAGAGGAGGAGGAACAAATGGAGGAGGAGGTGGTGGTGGTGAATCAGATGGTGAAGGAGTAGATGAATGTGGTGCCAAGTCTTGTGGTGGTATAGGTAACAAGGGAGACTGTCTTGTCGGCGGCATTCTGATCATAACCAATAAAGTCATCGGTTAGTGCACTGACCGAATACAGAAGACAATATGCAATTAAGTCTTAAATCCTATGTTCTCTACATGCAGGGTCCCTAGGTTATAGTCTAGGCCAAACCATTTAAATAAGTGACCTATATTTCTCTATAACCATGGCTCTGATACCAATCTGTCACACCCTGAGCCGGCGGGGTTGGATCGGAGTCCCCGTCGGGCGGAAGGTTCTAGGGGCGCGATATCGTAA
Source organism: Mikania micrantha (assembly GCA_009363875.1). Lineage (NCBI taxonomy): Eukaryota > Viridiplantae > Streptophyta > Magnoliopsida > Asterales > Asteraceae > Mikania > Mikania micrantha. The sequence continues at coordinate 2,862,482 of CM018689.1, forward strand.
GTGATAATCATAGTGATCAGATTGTTTACATTGCACATGATATAAATGTGAAATGCTAAATAAATTAGAATTACAAAGTTAAATTACATCCAAATCGTTCATAATTTAACAATGTAAATCTATCATAAACATCATAAAATAACTATCTTGTAACTGCACAAGATATACAAAATAATTGTATAATGATGTTTCCAAAAATATGCAGGTCCCAAAAATACTAAGTCTTCTATCTGAAGTCCTAGTCCAAAAGCATAAGCTTCTTAGTTGACCTGTTCGTCACCTGAGAAGTCATGCAAAAATAAAATCAACACATGGTTGGTGAGTTCATATAGTTTAGAATTTGAAAATGATTTGTAAACCTCTTTTGGTAAAAACCTTAACCTCATTAACTCCACATGTAATATCCGGATCGGTATGCTTATATATAGGGCATATGTAGGGTCGAACTTACCGCCCGCCCAGCCACCGTCCCACCACATACTAATCTGTATATGACACTGTTATTAATGATAGTTAAGCATTTTTACCCTTCTCATTAAACCCAAAAATCCTTCTGTTCTTTGTCCCTGTAAGTACAATCATTTGAAATCAATGTTGATTTCATAAGTTCATCACACAATATGATCAACCACAGCAATTGTAGAAACAGTTATAATGCTTAATTAAATAAATAAATGAATATTTAATAAAATCTAAGTCCGAATGATTGGGCCTTGGTCAACTCGAGTAGACTAGTCTATCAATCAAGGTTCTTAGTAGTTAGGGAATTCTGTAAATATCATCAAACATATGACCTACAAATCAAACGGTCTAGCTAGGACTTCTTGAAATGTAGGATTTCTTGTTTTGTTCTTGATTCGTTGTATTGGCATATGTTATCTCTGATATTTCCCAGACTTTCCCTTGAAAATGATTTATTGATTCTTCTGATTCTGTCACAAGATCTACTTGATTCGTTGATCATGGAATACTAGATTCGTTGATCAAATGTACTCTTGATTCGTTGTTCATCAAACACTTGATTCGTTGAACTTCGAATATTAACTTTGCAAAGATAGTTTCGTTTGATTCGTTGAACTTCCCCACTTGTTTTGTCAAAATAGTTTCGTTTGATTCGTTGAACTCACACACTTGATTTGTCAAAATGTTTTGTTTGATTCGTTGAAATCACCCACTTGATTCGTCAAAATGTTTTGTTTGATTCGTTGAAATGACACACTTGTTTCGTCAAAATGTTTCCTTTGATTTGTTGAAATGTTTAGTTTATCCCAATTATCCACTTAAATTATAAGTAGATGAATTTAGTAAAAACCTGCATAAAATTCACCTAGACATGATTCTAGGTTAACAATTTACATATAAAACATATGTTAAATAAAAGCATTTAAGTAAACATTTTAAACAAACAGTTTACGCATGCTTCTCAGCCCCGCGTTTTAAAACAAAATGTTAGAAAAGGGGCAATGAACTCACCTGTGTTGATGTCAAATGTTCTATCACAGAATGCGCACTCTTGTTGTAACTTAGGTTTCTTCGGTTCCTGAGTTGTTTTATAAATGTTTGAATACGATAAGTCTACGTAATAATCGTCGCACCTAAGGTTTGGTCTTGGTGTGTGTAACTAAGTGTCCTACTTTACTAAGTGATTTTATGATCTAATCTAACTTAGTTACCCTTTTATGACCCAATCCCATAACTAGTTATAGAAACTTACATTTAATTTTCACATAATTTGGGCAGAGTTTCCTTTGTTTTCTGTTCAAATCCAGACAATTATATTGTCTATTTTACATCAATTTCCCAACAAGATAATCATAATACTTTAGACTAAACATTTATAAATAAATTTCATTTCATTTCAAATTAAACAAGATTTTAGAAAAATTATTAAATTTAATTTTAATAAATTCACAACGCCTTCATTTTTATTAAAACATCATTACTTGAGTTTAAATAAACATTTGATGTGTGATGGGCTTAATTAAGCCCCATTGGGCCCACTTAGGCCCAATTGAAGATCTTTGATTTCTAATTGATTACAAGACTTGTGCTTCTGATTCTCATGAACTTATAATAATATTATTCGGTTGTTAAGCCATCTTATGTCCACTAACAACTCATATTAAGTTGTTATTGTATGTTAGGAATAATCTTGTTATAGTAATCCCTAACACATGCACTCACACTTAAACTTAAGTGGTTATCCTTTCACGCAACTTATCAGATTCAATCCTCATAAGAGCTTAGGTTGATGGTCAACTAATCATTTCCTGGTTTCGTAGTACTAGTTTTGATAACCCCATGTCCATTACTATGTTGGTTCATCAAGATTTGAATTCTTATAACACCCAGGTCAGTGAGCCTTTTGCCCAAATCCCATAGGTTCGGCTAATTTCAATGGAAGGTTCGGCTATCTTCCAACTCCAACGAACCCTAAGGGTTCGGCTGCATGCATGTATTTGACCTAAGGTTCGCTAGCCATGAAACTAAACCCAGGTTCGTCCCTTTCCGGTCATAGGTTCGGCTGATTTTATCTTGCTCAAGGTTCAGCTAAGCATGTCACTGCCTTACAGGTTCGACACCCTCAATGGTTCGCCTAGCTCCTATGGTTTGGTGATGTTGCGAAGCTTTCATAGAAAGGTTCGGGGGTTGAGGGTTCGCCAAGCACCAGCCATCTAGGGTTCGGCTATTTCAAATGGTTCGTGGTCAACCAACAGGTTCGGCACGCAGGAGGCTACAGGTTCGTTGCAGGTGTACACATGGTGATGCAGGGTTCATTGCAGACTTCAAAGGTTCGGCCCAGGGTTCATTGCAGGGTGAAGGTCCGGTGGTAGCAGGTTCGTGTCTCCCATGAAACCCTGATGAAGGTTCGGCCAAAAATATGGGATTCGGCTGGAATGGTTTCCGCGAACCTGTATCATCTGTTCCTTGTTTACGGCTCCAACCTGTTACCATTATGTTCTAGGATTTCCTAACCATGTACATCGGTTTATCTAAGTGGATCTAAGGTGTTTACAACATTTAAGCTACCATAACTATAAGGATCGTGAGACACCCACAAAAACCGAATTTAAAGCAAGAATTTACCTCAAAATCGATGGATTAAAGTTTAAAATCCTTGTACTTTCGTAATCTACATGACGTAAGGATCGCTTTGACACTTAAAATGCTTGAATTCACCAAGAATCGAGCTTCCAATCTTAGAGAAAAGTGCGTTTCTTAAGAGAGTTAGAGAGAGAGAGAGAAAACGAGTTAGAGAGAGAGTGGAAATAGAGGTGGTTGTGGCATTAAACGGCCACATTAAATGTATTGGAATATACCCGGCCGTTCGGTCTGCTTTGGTTTCGCGTTAAATGCCATTTCTCATGATTTTCATCACGAAATGATACGATTTATTTAAAATAAGATTTATAACATTATTCCAAGTTGTGATTCCTAATAAATTATCTAATATATTTTATTTATTTAAAATTTTAAAATATTAATTTACTGTTTAAATCGAAATGTATAGTCGTCGCGCGTATTCGCTCGAATCGTCATTCGTACGAACACGACGATAACTATACTTTTGAATCTTGTTTTCTAATTAGAGAATATCATTCAGAACATTAAACTTTCAGATATATTCGTACAGATCGTCAACTATACGAATAACCCGTCGATTTAGCATTCGCATAATAATATTCGTGTGTTTTGTTCTATCAATCCTCACATACGTTTATACATAATAAGTCCTAACAAAGAAATCACATGATGGTTCTGTGTTGCCAGATAATTATCTGACTCAAGAACCAAAATTCTGAACTTTGTTTCTGTTAAATATTTATGAACTTGTTGTTTGATAACTCCAAATGGTAATGACAATGGACATGAATAGAAAATGCACTGAAATGTATATTGTTCGAACCTGTTCACTGTTCATGTTACTGTTCAAGATCACTGTTCCGGTACGGCTCCGGCACTGATGTTACATTTTAACGGTTAAATACTTGTTTTGATCCGTTGTAATGCTCGGTTTGCATGAAATCATACCGATGATTATAATGGTTTAAACTATTTGATTATGACAAGGTAGGTGATTAGCTGGATTAATCCTTGAAATGCAAGATTAAATCCAAGTGTTTCAAACTAATCACAATCATTAACATACTCATTGGAACGATTATCTGATGTTTACGATAACAGTCAGATTAGTATGTTGAACATGATTGTTAAACCTATTCTAATGCTACATTGTGATATTTAATGATATTTGGGTAATCAATAACAAGGATTGATCATTCCTAAGCCATTAAACTATCTAGAAACTGTTACGACATTATAATCAACAACATTAACTATTTGGTTAATCCAAGATTATTCTGATTAATCAAGTGTGTCATCAACCTCGTATGAGGAACCTGAATCAGTGTAGGTTCCTACATTATTATACATTGTATGATATAACAATAAATTCACTAATTTCAGAATTTATCTCAGTTTGATGACTGTTAGGACAATGTCCTTGACATTGGACGTTCAGAAAGAGCTAATCAGTAAGTTAAAACCTAAATAACTCATCAAACATAAACTAATGCAGATTTATACTATTAGTATCAGTTTGCGTGTGACTTCACTACTTTGTGACTTCAGGTGAGTTTCGTACAACCCCTTTTCATTTTAGTGTTTTACTAATATCGGGGAAATTCTGTAAATCGATTTCTGAACATATGATATGTATCGCTGCTATCTTTGTGATTGCATGTGACTTTTGTGTGATTTCATGGGATTTTGCCGTTAGTATTTCTATCACAGTATCAAAATTCCTCATCTCTTGAACTGTATCTAGTGAACCCATGTGGGGTCGAACAGGAAGCATTGATAGTAATATTGGCTAACAACCCATTTGCTAGGAGGATTGCATCTCCCCTGGTGTGAATGTTTGTTACCTGTTTCTGAAACATTTTCTTAATGTTAGTGATGTGACAATTGCAGGTAAAGACTACGTCATCAATGACGTTCACACGTTTGGTTGTTCTAGAAATCCGCGCGAAATTGATGATTGTAATTATTGCAGGTTTAAAGTATGCGAGAAATCGAGAACATAGGAGAAAACGGATCGCGAAACGGAGTTACGGATTGTCCGGAATCGAAAAACGAAGAAAAATCTCTAAGTATTGGTCGAAAGGGCTTATCGCGGTACGCGGAGGTGGGCTTGAGAGTCCTCCGCGGTACGCAATGGTTGTAAAATATCTCAGATTCCCGAAAAACTTCGCGGTACGCGAAGCCAAAATAGACTCTCCGTCGCGGTACGCGACGGATGAGGCGGTGGAACAAGTTGATCCTTTTATCAGATCTTCATGCAGAAATAAATTTTATTACTTCTCTCGAACTTGGACGCCAACCAGACGAAGAACACGACCAAAACACTATCTAAATTCCTATTTCAAGCCCTCCGAACGCAAGGATCGCACCCGGGAACGTGTTTTCAAGTACTGATCGTAGTTTCAACCGCAGATATCTGTCTGTTTAGGTAATGATTCGTTTTAACCTTCTAGTTTGATTTTGATTGATTAGATCTTGATTTTGAACGTAATGAGATAGTTAGGATTGTTGATTATTGCCTAGATGATGGCTAGGATTGATTATAAACGAAGAACACGAAGTTCTAACGGTTAAATCCTTGTTTTGATCCGTTATAATGCCCGGTTTCCACCAAATCATAACGATGATTATAATGGTTTAAACCATTTAATTATGACAATGTAGGTGATTATTTTGGTTAATCTTTGAAATGCAAGATTAATCCCAGGCATTTCAAACTAATCACAATCATTAACCTACCCATTGGAATAACTGTCTGGTGTTTATGATAACAGTCAGATTAGTATTTTAAACATGATTGTTTAACATATTCCAATGTCACATTGTTATGTTTTGTGATATCTGGATAACCAGTAACCAGAATTAATCATTCCTAAGCTGTGATTTCATCTGAAAACTGTTTCAGGAGCATAATCAACAACATTACCTAACTGGTTAATCAGAGATTATTTTGATTAATCAAGCATGTCATCAACTTCATATTAGGTATCTAAATCAGTCTAGGTACCTACATTATCATACATTGTATGATATTAGATTCAATAACTAATTAAACACCGAATATCGGTTTGATGACTTTTCATTACAATGTCTATGACATTGAACGTTCAAACAGATTTAATCAGCAGGTTAGAACATAAATCATTAATCAAATATAACCTAATGCAGATTTACATTATTAGCACCAAGTTACGCGAGGTCTTAGCACTCATCTGAACTCAGGTGAGTTTCGTACCACCCCTGTTCTTTTAATGTTGTATAAACATCGGGGTATAACTGCTAAACTTTTCTTGATCATATGATATGTGTCACTGTTATCTGCGTGATTTCATGTGATTAACTGAATTTGTGGATTTCATGGGATTGTTGCCGTTAGTATCTCTATCATGATATCAAAGTCCTCATTCTTGAACTGTATCTAGTGAACCCATGTGTGGCCGAGCAGAAAACATTGATAGTACTATCGGTTGACACCCCATTCACTGGGAGGATTGCATCTCCCCTGGTGTGAATGTTTGTTATCTGTTTCCTGAACTTCTTAATGGTGTGATAGACATTAAGATAATGAGGCAATAAGATATGTACCGACGGGTAATATCGAGAACTGAACATATCGTCCGAAAGGAACTAGATACGGGTCCCATGGTTATCCGGAACTGTGAACATGTATTTGAACTTAACTGTCGTATCATATGATTTAACTAAACTGTATGAACTCACCAGCTTTGTGCTGATGTTTTCGAAACTAAAACTTTTGCAGGCAATCAAGGACAACGGTGAGGATGCACTCACAGCACTAGCAATAATTGTAATTAAATAAATTGTAGTATGTATAAACTGTAATAATATTTGTAACCACGAACCTTGTAATGTAAGTTTTACTTTTCGTAATCTGTGTGCTATGATGATACCGGATCAAGTAAGTCACCCCTCATGCTCTGAGACATCACCACTATGCTTCCGCTACCCTTTTGATGACATCATTCTCAGGTGACGAGAGGTGGGGGTGTGACAGGGTGGTATCAGAGCCACAGGTTATAGAGAATTAGGTTGACTTAGAGGCCTAGACTATAACCATAGGCTCGTATAATGACACAGAGAGCACTGAATACAACGAACGAACAAAACTTGTGTTGATTTAAGTTAGGATAATCGAGTGATCCAGGTTTCAGTTATGAGTGGCCAGCATAACTGAAATTTGTAATACTTGTGCATTCTAGTTTAAGTCAATCCAAGCTGAACTATAACAATTCTAAAGACTAATAGTTGCTTTGAGATAGGAAGAGATATCATATCATGTTTGTATTGAATATTATTATTCAATGTTTATTTCATGATACTGATCTAGAACTTTGTTTGTTTAGCAATGGCGAACCCGGGAGAAAACTATATTTACCAGAGATTCCCTTACATCATCCTTGACGACACACCCAGTGACAGCTCGGGATCGAGCTCGGGTGCAGTACCATCTCATGCGTCTTCTGTATCATCTCAGGTGGGACCACAGCTACCAGCTACACCACCCGGATCTCCTTTTGTACCACCACTACCGCCTGGATCTCCGTTTATACCACCACCACCACCTGGATCCCCACCGGTGCACAGTCCACCCCACTCACCGCTGGCCGACGCTTCGGCCATGAGGAGGCAGAGCTCCTCACCACACAGAGCCCCGGCATGGGACGGGCTCAGGCGTATGCGGGGCCAGGCCCGCAAGACTACGGGACTACCTCCACGACGCCCTATGGCTCCACGGGACGAGCCAGCACCAGTACACGAGGTGGGAGAATCCTCCCACCAGGCTGAGCTTCGGGCTCAGGTACAGCAGGTATCTCAGGACCTGCTGGGCCTCCGACAGGATTTGCAGCAGCACCATGCCACGATGGAGGACACCCGTAACACGGTGTTGGAGATTCTCACGTCTCACCTGGCTCTTATGGAGCATGTGACTACTCAGGGTGCGGACACTCTAGCTTGGAGGGCGACCATTGAGGATCGCCTTCGGAGGACCTGGTGGAGGGAGATGATTGCTGCATGTAAGCAGCGGGTGGCAGCCTTTGGGGAAAGGCTGCAGGGACTGTTCTGGATGCTCGGTACGCTGAGCACTGAGGCTAGACTTATCTGGTTAGCTATAGTACTTGCTACTATAGCTATAGTGCTAGCCTGTTTACCGTATTTCTTACGGTAAGTCAGATCAGTTGACCCACATTTTTGGGATTTTCATTGTACATCTCATAGACGGATAGGTTGTTTGTATGGATGTATTATAAGGGCACTCTTTGTATCATAAACTTTATGGTTCTATAATAACAGTGTTGTTTTAATCAAACGTTTGTTTCTGTATATCTGTTGTATGTTATGTGAACACTATATCTATGAACATATCAGTATGAGAACGTATCTATGAACATATCAGTATGAGAACGTATCTATGAACATATCAGTATGAGAACGTATCTATGAACATATCAGTATGAGAACGTATCTATGAACATATCAGTATGAGAACGTATCTATGAACATATCAGTATGAGAACGTATCTATGAACATATCAGTATGAGAACGTATCTATGAACATACCAGTATGAGAACATATCAGTAACTAAAGTATAGTACGAGAGCCATACTATACGAGAACATATCAGTTACTAAAAGTACAGTACGAGAGCCATACTGTACGAGAACATATCTAAACGAGAACGTATCTGTAATGTGAACGAGAACATATCTAAACGAGAACGTATCTGTAATGTGAACGAGAACATATCAGTAACTAAAGTATAGTACGAGAGCCATACTATACGAGAACATATCAGTTACTAAAAGTACAGTACGAGAGCCATACTGTACGAGAACATATCTAAACGAGAACGTATCTGTAATGTGAACGAGAACATAACTAATGAGAACATATCTGTAATTAAAGTACAGTACGAGAGCCATACTGTACGAGAACATATCTAAACGAGAACGTATCTGTAATGTGAACGAGAACATAACTAATGAGAACATATCTGTAATTAAAGTACAGTACGAGAGCCATACTGTACGAGAACATGTGAACATATTTGTTGTTGTGTGAGAACATATCTAGTACATGAACTGAGAACATATCAGAGGACTTGTGTGAGAACATATCCTAGTCCTGTATGAACATATCTCTAAAAACATGTATTGCGAGGCAATGAGTTGGGTTATACTCTACACATGTTTTGAAATAACAGGACTAAGTATAACTACGAATATCTGAATGACTAGTGTGAATTGAGAACATATCTGGATCTTTTCAATGTAGTTATACTTGAATACTTGAATGATCACATTTCAACATGAAATTGTCAGCATGTCTGAACATGGTTGAGTTATGTGATTAAAAAGGGTTATATCTTTAATAATCTTGAACTGACCTGAGTTTGTCTGCATGTGAGCAGAACTATGGCTCCGAAAAGAGGCCGTCCAGCTAAGAAAGCTACCGAGAATATTACTTCCCCTGAACCGAATCCAGTTCCACCACCTGTTTCTGAAACAAATACCGTTCCTCTGGTGAACCAGGACCCAAACCCGACACCAACGGCAGCTCCTAGTGGGTCGGTATTGAATGAAACAGCTATAGCCCGAATCGTAAAGGAACAATTATCGGCTGCTGGCATTGTAATACCACCACAGCCACATGTCACTTCTGGGTCTGGTCATGTGGAACATAATGCCACAGGTGGACACGTTGAAACTGTTCATACCACAGGCACAACTACTACTGCTCCTGATCCACCACGACAGGGATGTACGTATAAATACTTTGCTTCCTGTAACCCACCTACTTTCACAGGTAGGGAAGGAGCGGCTGGACTCCTTAGGTGGATCGAGGAGATGGAAACAAAACTGAAAATCAGCCAGTGTCTGGAGGAGCATAAGGTGTCTTATGCTGCCTGTTCTTTGAAAGAATCAGCTCTTACCTGGTGGAATACCCAGGCTAAAACTTTGGGTTCTGTTACAGTTGATTCTATGGGCTGGAATGAATTCAAAACTCTGATTATGTCAGAGTACTGCCCAATCACTGAAATCCAAAAACTTCAGGAGGAATTCTGGAGTCACTCAATGGTCGGTGCTGATTCTTTAGCCTACACCGATCGTTTTCATGAACTTACTTGTCTACTTCCCAATATGTTTCCAACTGAGGCAGCATTGATTGAGAAGTATATCAAAGGGTTGGTTCCCCAGATTCGGGGAAATGTAACTGCTGCTGAACCTACAACCCTTAAAAGAACCATTCTGTTGACCACCAAGCTTACCGATGAGGCGGTAAGAAGTGGTACATTGATCTCAAAATCTCAGACGGCCGTGGGCCGTAGTGAAGCTGGTACCTCGAACGTTTCTAAAGGTACCAAACGTAAATGGTTTGGCAAGGCCAAGACCAAAGCTCCAGCTGAAACCAGTCAGAACAAACCAACCGTGAAAAACTATGGAGCGGCGGCACCGGAGAGGAAAGTTTACATTGGGCCGGCGCCCAAATGTGATAGGTGTCCCTACCATCACACAGGACCATGTCCTGTTTGTGCAAAATGTAATCGGGTAGGACACTATGCTAAATACTGCAACTTTCCTGCTCGTCAACCAAACCAAGCTCCACGACCCACTGCTCAAACGAACCGGTCATGTTACACTTGTGGAAGCCCTGATCACCTCATGCGCAATTGTCCAACCAATAACACCAATCCAGGGAATCAAGCTAGGGGTAGAGCTTTTCAGATTGGTGCAGCCGAGGCAAGACATGATGCAAACATTGTCACTGGTACGTTCCTTCTCAATAATCTTTATGCATCAGTTTTATTTGACACAGGAGCAGATAAGAGTTTTATTTCTCCTGAATTTGCATCATTACTTTCATTGCCTACGGTAGAACTAGAAACTCCTTATGTCATTGAACTTGCAAACGGCAAGATGATCAAAACTAGCAGTGTTATTCAAGGATGTTCCTTGAATCTGAATGATCACCTTTTCTGTATCGACTTACTTCCTATTGAGCTTGGTAGCTTTGATGTCGTAGTAGGCATGGATTGGCTTTCTGATAACCAAGCGGAAGTTATATGTCAAACTAAGGTGATCCGTATTCCATTACCTAACGGTAATACACTGGTAGTCCAAGGAGAACGAGCCGGTAGAAAACTTGGTCTCATATCTTGTATGCGGGCTCAGAAATTTTTAAGGAAAGGCTGTTATGCTTTCCTGGCACACGTGACCGAGCACAATTCTTCACCTACACGTATCACTGATATCCCAGTAGTCAAAGATTTTCCTGAAGTTTTTCCTGAAGATATATCAGGATTACCCCCAACAAGACAGGTTGAATTTCGTATTGACTTGATTCCTGGCGCTGCACCTGTTGCTAAAGCCCCGTATCGGCTTGCGCCATCTGAAATGCAAGAACTTTCAGGTCAATTACAGGAACTTCTTGATAAAGGTTTCATTCGACCCAGTTTTTCACCCTGGGGAGCACCAATTCTTTTTGTGAAAAAGAAAGATGGATCATTCAGGATGTGTATCGACTACAGGGAACTCAATAAACTGACAATCAAGAACCGTTATCCATTACCTCGTATTGATGATCTGTTTGATCAGTTGCAAGGTGCTACATATTTCTCAAAAATTGATTTGAGGTCCGGATATCATCAGTTACGAATCCATGACAATGATGTTCCAAAAACTGCTTTCCGAACCCGGTACGGACATTACGAGTTTTTAGTAATGCCGTTTGGTTTAACCAATGCACCTGCAGTTTTTATGGATCTGATGAACCGAGTATGTAGACCTTATCTGGATAAGTTTGTGATTGTATTTATTGATGATATTCTCATTTATTCCCGGAACCAGCAGGAACATGCCCAACATCTGAAACTCATCTTAGAACTTCTAGCACGTGAACAGCTATATGCCAAATTTTCCAAGTGTGAATTTTGGTTACGAGAAGTTCAGTTTCTGGGGCATGTTGTGAATAAGAATGGTATTCAAGTGGATCCCAGTAAGATCAAAGCGGTAGAACAATGGGAGACACCCCGAACCCCGACTGAAATACGTCAATTCTTGGGGTTGGCAGGTTATTATCGTCGATTTATCAAGAACTTTTCAAAAATCGCTCTGCCACTTACCACTTTGACTCAGAAGAACCAACCGTTTATATGGGGTTCCCAACAGGAGGAGGTTTTCCAACTGTTGAAACATAAACTCTGCAATGCACCTATTTTAGCACTACCGGAAGGTACAGATAACTTCACGGTTTATTGTGATGCTTCCCGTCAGGGACTTGGGTGTGTTTTAATGCAGAACGATAAGGTGATCGCTTACGCTTCTCGGCAGTTGAAAGTACACGAGAAGAACTATACCACTCATGATCTAGAACTTGGTGCAGTTGTGTTTGCACTCAAGATTTGGAGACATTATCTGTACGGAACCAAGTGTATTGTGTACACGGATCACAAAAGTCTCCAACATATTCTAGATCAGAAAATGTTGAACATGCGACAAAGGCGATGGGTTGAACTCTTGAACGATTATGATTGTGAAATCCGTTATCACCCAGGCAAGGCAAATGTTGTGGCCGATGCCTTGAGTCGCAAGGAACGGGTCAAACCCCTACGTGTGAGAGCGTTAGGTTTGACTATCCAAACTAGTCTAATTCCTCAGATTAGAAATGCTCAGCAACAAGCTTTACAAACAACGAATTATTCTGCTGAGGGACTAAGAGGATTAAATAAGAAACTCGATACTAAGGTTGATGGACTGTTGTATTTCAAAGACCGAATGTGGATTCCTCTGTTCGGTAACTCTCGAACAACCATCTTGGATGAGGCGCACAAATCCAGGTATTCTATTCATCCAGGTGCCGATAAAATGTATAAAGATCTTAGAGATTTTTACTGGTGGCCTGGGATGAAGAGAAACGTATTAGAATACGTGGACCGATGTTTAACGTGTCTTAAAGTGAAGGCTGAACATCAACGACCTTCTGGGTTACTCCAACAACCTGAGATTCCCATGTGGAAATGGGATCAGATCTCTATGGATTTCATTACAAAACTACCCAGAACGTCACGTAACCATGACTCGATATGGGTTATCGTTGATCGCCTTACTAAATCTGCGCATTTCTTACCCATCCGAGAAGATTACTCTATGGATCGACTGGCTAAACTCTATGTTAATGAGATTGTATCTCGACATGGAGTACCGATCTCTATCATTTCTGACAGAGATAGTCGATTTATGTCACGATTTTGGCAAACTCTTCAGAATGCTCTGGGCACGCAAATCAATATGGGCACATCCTATCATCCACAAACGGATGGGCAAACGGAGCGAACAAATCAAACGTTAGAAGACATGCTCAGAAGCTGTGTGATTGATTTTGGAGGTAGCTGGGATATTCATCTTCCACTTGTGGAATTCTCGTACAATAACAGCTACCATACCAGCATACAATGCGCTCCATTCGAGGCACTGTATGGGCGCAAGTGCAGATCTCCTATTTGCTGGTCGGAAATAGGAGAAAATCAAATCATTGGCCCAGAATTCATCCAAGAAACCACTGACAAGATCGCACTGATTCAAGAACGAATTAAAGCTGCTCGCGATCGTCAAAAGAGTTATGCTGATAACCGTCGTAGACCACTAGAATTCCAAGTTGGTGATCGTGTAATGTTGAAAGTATCACCCTGGAAGGGCATTTTCAGATTTGGTAAACGAGGTAAACTCTCACCGAGGTTTGTAGGGCCATTTAAAATTCTTGAACGAATTGGATCTGTAGCCTACAGACTCGAATTACCTCTTGAACTCAGTAACATACATGACGTTTTTCACGTATCAAATCTGAAAAAGTGTTTAAACGATGAATCTTTGATCGTACCTCTCGAAGAACTTCAGATCGATGATAAACTTCAGTTTACCGAAGAACCGGTAGAAGTAATGGATCGAGAAGTTAAGGTACTCAAACGCAGTCGCATACCAATTGTTAAAGTTCACTGGAACTCTCAACGAGGACCTGAATATACCTGGGAACGTGAAGATCAGATGAAAGCAAAATATCCTCACTTGTTCTCATAGACAATTGTCGACAGATAAGTCTTCACTAAATTTCGGGACGAAATTTCTATAACAGGAGGAGACTGTGACAATTGCAGGTAAAGACTACGTCATCAATGACGTTCACACGTTTGGTTGTTCTAGAAATCCGCGCGAAATTGATGATTGTAATTATTGCAGGTTTAAAGTATGCGAGAAATCGAGAACATAGGAGAAAACGGATCGCGAAACGGAGTTACGGATTGTCCGGAATCGAAAAACGAAGAAAAATCTCTAAGTATTGGTCGAAAGGGCTTATCGCGGTACGCGGAGGTGGGCTTGAGAGTCCTCCGCGGTACGCAATGGTTGTAAAATATCTCAGATTCCCGAAAAACTTCGCGGTACGCGAAGCCAAAATAGACTCTCCGTCGCGGTACGCGACGGATGAGGCGGTGGAACAAGTTGATCCTTTTATCAGATCTTCATGCAGAAATAAATTTTATTACTTCTCTCGAACTTGGACGCCAACCAGACGAAGAACACGACCAAAACACTATCTAAATTCCTATTTCAAGCCCTCCGAACGCAAGGATCGCACCCGGGAACGTGTTTTCAAGTACTGATCGTAGTTTCAACCGCAGATATCTGTCTGTTTAGGTAATGATTCGTTTTAACCTTCTAGTTTGATTTTGATTGATTAGATCTTGATTTTGAACGTAATGAGATAGTTAGGATTGTTGATTATTGCCTAGATGATGGCTAGGATTGATTATAAACGAAGAACACGAAGTTCTAACGGTTAAATCCTTGTTTTGATCCGTTATAATGCCCGGTTTCCACCAAATCATAACGATGATTATAATGGTTTAAACCATTTAATTATGACAATGTAGGTGATTATTTTGGTTAATCTTTGAAATGCAAGATTAATCCCAGGCATTTCAAACTAATCACAATCATTAACCTACCCATTGGAATAACTGTCTGGTGTTTATGATAACAGTCAGATTAGTATTTTAAACATGATTGTTTAACATATTCCAATGTCACATTGTTATGTTTTGTGATATCTGGATAACCAGTAACCAGAATTAATCATTCCTAAGCTGTGATTTCATCTGAAAACTGTTTCAGGAGCATAATCAACAACATTACCTAACTGGTTAATCAGAGATTATTTTGATTAATCAAGCATGTCATCAACTTCATATTAGGTATCTAAATCAGTCTAGGTACCTACATTATCATACATTGTATGATATTAGATTCAATAACTAATTAAACACCGAATATCGGTTTGATGACTTTTCATTACAATGTCTATGACATTGAACGTTCAAACAGATTTAATCAGCAGGTTAGAACATAAATCATTAATCAAATATAACCTAATGCAGATTTACATTATTAGCACCAAGTTACGCGAGGTCTTAGCACTCATCTGAACTCAGGTGAGTTTCGTACCACCCCTGTTCTTTTAATGTTGTATAAACATCGGGGTATAACTGCTAAACTTTTCTTGATCATATGATATGTGTCACTGTTATCTGCGTGATTTCATGTGATTAACTGAATTTGTGGATTTCATGGGATTGTTGCCGTTAGTATCTCTATCATGATATCAAAGTCCTCATTCTTGAACTGTATCTAGTGAACCCATGTGTGGCCGAGCAGAAAACATTGATAGTACTATCGGTTGACACCCCATTCACTGGGAGGATTGCATCTCCCCTGGTGTGAATGTTTGTTATCTGTTTCCTGAACTTCTTAATGGTGTGATAGACATTAAGATAATGA
Organism: Mikania micrantha; assembly: GCA_009363875.1. Taxonomy (NCBI): domain Eukaryota; kingdom Viridiplantae; phylum Streptophyta; class Magnoliopsida; order Asterales; family Asteraceae; genus Mikania; species Mikania micrantha. Next base: position 2,878,416 of record CM018689.1, read on the forward strand.
GGCAATAAGATATGTACCGACGGGTAATATCGAGAACTGAACATATCGTCCGAAAGGAACTAGATACGGGTCCCATGGTTATCCGGAACTGTGAACATGTATTTGAACTTAACTGTCGTATCATATGATTTAACTAAACTGTATGAACTCACCAGCTTTGTGCTGATGTTTTCGAAACTAAAACTTTTGCAGGCAATCAAGGACAACGGTGAGGATGCACTCACAGCACTAGCAATAATTGTAATTAAATAAATTGTAGTATGTATAAACTGTAATAATATTTGTAACCACGAACCTTGTAATGTAAGTTTTACTTTTCGTAATCTGTGTGCTATGATGATACCGGATCAAGTAAGTCACCCCTCATGCTCTGAGACATCACCACTATGCTTCCGCTACCCTTTTGATGACATCATTCTCAGGTGACGAGAGGTGGGGGTGTGACAAGTGATAGACATTAAGATAATGAGGCATTAAGATATTTACCGACGGGTAGTATCTTCGTGAAACGTAAAACTGTCCGAAAGGAACTAGATACGGGTCCCATGGTTATCTGAACTGTATATCTTGAAACTTTGAATATCATATTGTTTAATTACTAAACTTTACGAACTCGCCAGCTTTGTGCTGATGTGTTAAACTTAAAATTTTTGCAGGTAGACAGTGATTTCGGTGAGACTGCACTTCAAAAATTTCTAAAGTGAATTGTAATAACAAACCATGTAATGTAGTTATCTTAAGTTAATCTGTGTGCTTGTGATATTGGATCAAGTAAGTCACCCCTCATCTCTAAGACATCACCACTATGCTTCCGCGACCTTTTTAGTGACATCATCAACAGGTGACGAGAGGTGGGGTGTGACAGGGTGGTATGAGAGCCACATGTTATAGAGAATTAGGTTGACTTAGAGACCTAGACTATAACCATAGGCTCGAATAGTGACACAGAGAGCACCAAACATATCAAACGAATAAAACTTGTGTTAAATGAAGCCAGAATAATCAGGTGGTACGAATTCCAGTTATGAGTGGCCAGCATAACTGAAATTTGCAACACGTGTGCATTCTAGTTTAATTTAATTCAAGTAAAACAATAACAATCTTAAGGATGGATAGTTGCTTTGAGATAGGAAGAGATATCATATCATGTTCATGTTAAATATTGTTATTCAATATTTATTTCATGGTACTGATTAGAAATTTTGTTTATACAGCGATGGCCAACCAAGGTGAAAGGTATATTTATCAGCGATTCCCCTATATTGTGTTGGATGATACCCCGAGTTCTAGTTCAGGATCAGACTCGGATCCTACTGAGGCTTCGTCTGCAGCCTCTCAGGCGACACCTGTAGTACCACATACACCATCAGCTCCTAGATCTGTTACTCCACCACCACCACCAGCATCCCCCATTGTACCTAGTCCTCCCCACTCACCCTTGATTGATGCCTCTGCTGAGAGGAGTCAGAGCCCCTCTCCACAGAGAGTTCCCGTTTAGGACGGGATGCGACAGATGCGGGGACAGGACCATAAGACCACTGGGCTACCCCCACGACACCAGATGGCTCCACGGGATGAGCTTCAGGTTGTTCATAAGGTGGGAGAATCCTCCCACCAAGCCGAGCTGCGGGCCCAGATGCAGCAGGTCTCCCAAGACCTGCAGGGCCTGATATAGGACCTACATCAGTACCATACTACCCTTGAGGATACTCGTGCTACTGTGCTGGAGATCCTCACCTCACACCCGACTCTTATGGAGCAGGTGAATGTTATGGGTACTGACACCCATGCCTGGAGGACGACCTTGGAGGAGTGTCTTCACAGGACGTGGAGACAGAGAATTGTTGCTGCGTTTTGGAAACAGGTGGAGGTAGTGAGAGCAGGTATAGAGTGGGTGAGAGAGTTTGTATTTTGGTTTAGGGCGGTTAGCTTAGAGACCAGGATGGTAGTCCTGGCTGTGATCATGGCGGTTGTAGCCATGATATTTTCTTGCTTATCGTATTTTATACGATGAGTATGTTCAGTTAGTCATTTTGGGGACTCTCATTGTAAATATCATCACCAGTGTGCGGACAATATGAGGATGGAAGGTAGTATGTAGTTGTAATCTTTTGTTTTTGGTAGTCTGTACAAAACGATGGTAGTGTAATAAAATGGTTGTTTTAGTATATCTGTCTGTGTAATAAATACCTTGTGTGGTATACTTTCGTAAAATACCTTGTGTGGTATCTCGTAAAATAGCTTGGTGCTATCTCGTAAAATAGCTTGGTCCTATCTCGTAAAATAGCTTGGTCCTATCTCGTAAAATAGCTTGTGTGCTATCTCGTAAAATACCTTGTGTGGTATATCGTAATTACCTTGTGTGGTAACTTACCTATTAATTGTGTAACACATATCAAAGTCCTGTATAATAATATCTCAAAAACATATGTGATCATGAATCGAAAAACGAAAGATGTGTATTTCCTGTGAACAGTGACATATCGGTATTGGTATCATAACCGTTTGCTATGTGATACTATAACACATTTTGAGATAACAGGACTAAGTATGACTACAAATATCTGTATGATTATCGTATGTTGAGAACATATCTGAATTATATCAATGTAGTTATACTATATCCTCTTATAATCACATTTCAACATAAAATTTCAGTGTAACTGAACATGACTGAACTAATGTGATTGAACGAGGGTTATTTATTTATTATTCTTGAACTGACCTGAGTTTGTCTGCATGTGGGCAGAATTATGGCTCCTAAATGAGGTTGACCAGCCAAGAAAGTTGGCAGGAATAATGTTAACCCTGAACCGGAACAAGTTCCGCCTATGAACTTAGAATCAAATCCGGATCCACGTGTCAATCCGGAAGTGAACATGGCTCCACCTGGAAATCTGGAGACAAACATTGTTCCACCTGCTGGTGCAAGTGGAACCGAATCGAATGAAGCTATGATAGCTCGAATTGTTCGAGAACAGCTATCTGCTGCTGGTATCGTAATGCCACACCAGCAACACAATACTTCGGGTTCTCGTGGGGGCCATGTGGAACAAAATGTTACTGGTGGACACATAGAAACTAATCAGACCACCGGTACAACTACAACTGCTCCCGATCCACCATGACAGGGATGTACTTATAACTATTTTGCTTCCTGCAACCCTCCTACTTTCACAGGAAAGGGAGGGAGCGGCTGGTCTTTTAAGATGGATTGAGGAGATGGAAACCAAACTTAAAATCAGCCAGTGTTTGGAGGAGCATAAGGTGTCTTATGCTGCCTGTTCTCTGAAAGAATCAGCTTTAACCTGGTTGAATACCCATGCAAAAACTCTGGGTACAATTACAGTCGACTCGATGGGCTGGAACGAATTTAAAACTCTGATTATGTTAGAGTACTGCCCAATTACTGAAATCCAAAAGCTCTAGGAGGAATTCTGGAATCATTCAATGATCGGTGCTGATTGTCTAGCTTATACCGATCGTTTTCATGAACTCACTTGTTTACTTCCCAATATGTTTCCAACGGAAGCAACTTTGATTGAGAAGTACATCAAAGGGTTGGTTCCCCAAATTCGGGGAATGGTGACGGCAGTTGAACCCACAATCCTTAAACGAACAATTCTGTTAACCACTAAGCTTACCGATGAGGCGGTAAGGAGTGGTACGTTGTCAACAAAAACTCAGACGGCCATGGGCCGTAGTGATGTCGGTACCTCGAATGTTTCTAAAGGTACCAAACGAAAGTGGTTTGGCAAAACCAAGGCAAAAGCTCCGGCTGAGACTAGCCAGAGCAAGCCAACTGTGAAAAACTATGGTGCTGCTATTCCCGAGAGGAAAACTTATACTGGGCAGGCGCCCAAATGCAACAAGTGTCCATATCATCATACAGGACCGTGTCCTGTTTGTGCCAACTGTAATAGAGTTGGACACTACACCAGATACTGTAATTTTCCTGCTCGTCAACCAAATCAAGCACCACGACAAACCACTCAAACAAATGGGTCATGCTTCAAGTGTGGAAGTCCTAACCATTTCATGCGAAACTGTCCGAACAACAACACCAATCAAGGGAATGAAGCTAGGGGAGAGCTTTTCAGATTGGTGCAACCGAGGCTAGGCATGATGGGAATATTGTCACTGGTACGTTTCTTCTCAATAATTTTTATGCATCAGTTTTGTTTGATACAGGAGCAGATAAGAGTTTTATTTCTCCTAAATTTGCATCATTACTTTCATTGCCTACGGCAGATCTAGAAACTCCTTATGTCATCGAACTTGCTAATGGCAAGTTAATCAAAACTAACAGTGTTATTCAAGGATGTTCCTTGAATTTGAATGATCATCTTTTTAATATCAATTTACTTCCTATTGAGCTTGGGAGCTTTGATGTCATTGTTGGCATGGATTGGTTATCTGATAACCAAGCGGAAGTTGTCTGTCAAAACAAGGTGATCCGTATTCCATTACCTGATGGTAATACACTGATAGTTCAAGGAGAACGAGCTGGTAGAAAACTTGGTATCATTTCTTGTATGAAAACTCAGAAACTCTTACGAAAAGGTTGTCAGGCCTTTCTGGCATATGTGATCGAAAGTCATTCTGTACACAAACGTATCACAGATACTCCAGTAGTCAAAGATTTTCCTGAAGTTTTTCCTGAGGATAAATCAGGATTACCCCCAGTGAGACAAGTTGAATTTCGTATTGACTTGATTCCAGGTGCAGCACCTGTAGCTAAAGCTCCTTATCGTTTAGCACCCTCAGAGATGCAAGAGCTTTCAGGTCAATTGCAAGAATTGTTAGACAAAGGTTTTATCAGACCTAGTTTCTCACCTTGGGGAACACCTATTCTTTTTGTGAAAAAGAAGGATGGATCATTCAGGATGTGTATTGACTACAGGGAACTCAATAAACTGACAATCAAAAATCGTTATCCTTTACCACGAATCGATGATCTGTTTGATCAGTTACAAGGTGCTACTTATTTTTCAAAAATCGATTTAAGATCTGGATATCATCAATTAAGAATTTATGATGATGATGTTCCTAAAACTGCTTTCAGAACTCGATACGGACATTATGAATTTTTAGTAATGCCGTTTGGTTTAACCAACGCACCTGCAGTTTTCATGGATCTGATGAATCGAGTATGTAGACCTTATCTGGATAAGTTCGTGATTGTGTTTATTGATGACATTCTTATTTATTCTCGAAATCAACAAGAACATGCCCAACACTTGAAACTCATATTAGAACTTCTAGCACGTGAACAACTATATGCCAAATTCTCTAAGTGTGAATTTTGGTTACGAGAAGTTCAATTTCTTGGGCATGTTGTAATTGAGAACGGTATTCAAGTGGATCCTAGTAAGATTCAAGTTGTGAAGCAATGGGAAACACCACGAACCCCGACTGAAATACGTCAATTCTTAGGGCTGGCAGGTTATTATCGCCAATTTATCAAGAACTTTTCCAAGATAGCCTTGCCACTCACCACATTGACACAGAAAAATCAACCATTTATATGGGGTTCCCAACAGGAGGAGGCAATCCAACTGTTGAAACATAAACTCTGCAATGCACCGATCTTGGCATTACCGGAAGGTATTGAGAATTTCACAGTGTACTGTGATGCCTTGCGTCAAGGTCTTGGGTGTGTTTTAATGCAGAATGATAAGGTAATTGATTATGCTTCTCGACCACTGAAGATACATTAGAAGAACTATACTACCCATGATCTAGAACTTGGTGCAGTGGTGTTTGCACTCAAGATTTGGAGACGCTATCTATACGGAACCAAGTGTATTGTATACACTGATCACAAAAGTCTTCAACACATTCTAGATCAGAAAATGTTGAACATGCGACAAAGGCGTTGGGTAGAACTTCTGAACGATTATGATTGTGAAATCCGTTATCACCAAGGAAAGGCAAATGTCATGGTCGATGCCTTGAGTCGCAAGGAACGAGTCAAACCTTTACGTGTAAGAGCGTTAGGTATGACTATTCAAACCAGTCTAATTCCTCATATTAGGGAAGCTCAGCAACAAGCTTTACAAGCAACCAACTACTCTGCTGAGAACCTAAGAGGATTAGACAAACAACTTGAAACCAAAGCTAATGGAGTTCTGTATTTCAAAACCTGAATTTGGATTCCTTTATTCGGTAACTCTAGAACAATCATCTTGGATGAGGCGCACAAATCCAGGTATTGTATTCATCCAGGTGCTGATAAAATGTATAAAGATCTTAAAGATTTTTACGGGTGGCCTGGGATGAAGAAACACATAGTTGAATACGTGGATCGATGTCTAACATGTCTCAAAGTTAAGGCTGAACATCAACGACCTTCTGGGTTATTACAACAACATGAGATTCCCATGTGGAAATGGGATCAGATCTCTATGGATTTCATTACTAAACTACCCAGAACATCAAGTAATCATGACTCTATATGGATTATCGTTGATTGCCTTACAAAATCTGCGCATTTCTTACCCATCTGAGAAGATTATTCTATGGATCGACTCGCTAAACTCTATGTTAATGAGATTGTATCTCGACATAGAGTACCCATCTCTATCAATTCTGACAGAGATAGTCGATTTATGTCACGATTTTGGCAAACTCTTCAGAATGCTCTGGGCACACAAATCAATATGAGCACAGCTTATCATCCACAAACAGATGGGCAGACTGAACAAAAAAATCAAACTTTTGAAGACATGCTCAGAAGCTGTGTGATTGATTTTGGAGGTAGCTGGGACATTCATCTTCCACTTGTTGAATTTTCATACAATAACAGCTACCATACCAGTATTCAATGCACTCCATTCGAAGCACTTTATGGACGCAAGTGTAGATCACATATCTGTTGGTCAGGGGTAGGTGAGAGTCAAATCATAGGCCCAGAATTCATTCAGGAAACAACTGATAAGATTGCACTCATTCAAGAACGAATTAAAGCTGCTCGCGATCGTCAAAAGAGTTATGCTGATAACCGTCGTAGACCGTTAGAATTCAAAATAGGTGATCGAGTAATGTTGAAAGTTTCACCTTGGAAGGGTATTTTCAGATTTGGAAAAAGAGGTAAGCTTTTACCAAGATATGTACGACCATTTAAAATTCTTGAACGAATTGGATCCGTAAACTACAGACTCGAATTACCTCTGGAACTTGGTAACATTCATGATGTTTTTCATATATCAAATCTAAAGAAATGCCTAACTGATGAATCATTAATCGTAGCTCTGGAAGAGATTCATATTGATGAAAGACTTCAGTTCAGCGAAGAACCAGTAGAGGTAATGGATCGAGAAATGAAAGTGCTGAAACATAGTCGCATACCAATTGTTAAAGTGCGATGGAACTCGCAATGTGGACCCGAGTATACGTGGGAACGTGAAGATCAAATGAAAGAAAAGTACCCACATGTATTCTCGTAAACAACTATCATCATGTAAGTCTTCTCTAAATTTCGGGACGAAATTTCTCTAACAGGAGGAGACTGTGACAATTGCAGTTGAGAAATCACGTCATTAATGACGGGATCACATTTGGTCGTTCTAGAAATCCATGTTGATTTGGCAATTTTAATTATTACAGATTGAATGTATGTGAGAAATGATGAACGTGGGCGAAAACCGTGTGCAAAACGGAGTCCTGGATTGTCCGGAAATGAAAAACGAAGAAAAATTTCTAAGTATTGAACTTCTGGACTCGTCGCGGTATGCTAAGGACGGGATGAGAGTTCTCGGCGATACGCGATGGACCAAAATATCTGAGATTCTCCGGATTTCTTCGCGCTACGCGAAGTCCTTCTTGGCTCCTCTTCGCGGTATGCAACGGATGGGGCGGTGCAATGGATCAGATTTCTTCATCAGATTTCATGCAAAATGATATTTCATTTCATTCTTGAACATATTCGCTCTAGAAGACGACCAGACGAGTTTTTCATCACTAAATCTCTATTTTGAAGTCCTTTGAACTCAGGGATCATATCTACAAGTACTGATCGTTGTTTTACCCGCAGAAATCCGTCAGATTAGGTAATGATTGTTTTAACCTTCTAGTTTGATAATGATTGTTTAGATCTTGAATTTGAATGTAATGACATGGTTATGATTGTTGATTATTGCCTAGATCATGGCTAGGATTGATTATAAACGAAGAACACGATGTTTTAACGGTTAAATCCTTGTTTTGATCCGTTGTAATGCTCGGTTTGCATGAAATCATACCCATGATTATAATGGTTTAAACCATTTGATTATGACAATGTAGATGATTAGTTGGATTAATCCTTGAAATGCAAGATTAAATCCAAGTGTTTCAAACAATCACAATCATTAACATACTCATTGGAACGATTATCTGATGTTTACGACAACAGTCAGATTAGTATGTTAAACATGGTTGTTAAACCTATTCTAATGCTACATTGTGATATTTCATGATATTTGGGTAATCAATAACAAGGATTGATCATTCCTAAGCCATTAAACTATCTAGAAACTGTTACGGCATTATAATCAACAACATTAACTATTTGGTTAATCCAAGATTATTCTGATTAATCAAGTGTGTCATCAACCTCGTATGAGGAACCTAAATCAGTGTAGGTTCCTACATTATCATACATTGTATGATATAACATTAAATTCACTAATTTCAGAATTTATCTCAATTTGATGACTGTTAGGACAATGTCCTTGACATTGGACGTTCAGAAAGACCTAATTAGTAAGTTAAAACATAAATAACTCATCAAACATAAACTAATGCATATTTATACTATTAGAATCAGTTTGCGTGTGACTTCACTACTTTGTGACTTCAGGTGAGTTTCGTACAACCCATTTTCATTTTAGTGTTTTACAAATATCGGGGAAATTTTGTAAATCGATTTCTGAACATATGATATGTATCACTGTTATTTTTGTGATAGCATGTGACTTTTGTGTGATTTTATGGGATTTTGCCATTAGTATCTCTATCACAGTATCAAAAGTCCTCATCTCTTGAACTGTATCTAGTGAACCCATGTGGGGCCGAACAGGAAGCATTGATAGTACTATTGGCTGAAAACCCATTTGCTGGGAGGATTGCATCTCCCCTGGTGTGAATGTTTGTTACCTGTTTCCGAAACACTTTCTTAATGTTAGTGATAGACATTAAGATAATGAGGAATTAAGATATTTACCGACGGGTAGTATCTTCGTGAAACGTAAAACTGTCCGAAAGGAACTAGATACGGGTCCCATGGTTATCTGAATTATATATCTTGAAACTTTGAATATCATATTGTTTAATTACTAAACTTTACGAACTCACCAGCTTTGTGCTGATGTGTTAAACTTAAAATTTTTGCAGGTAGACAGTGATTTCGGTGAGACTGCACTTCACAAATTTGTAATGTGAATTGTAATAACGAACCATGTAATGTAGTTATCTTAAGTTAATTTGTGTGCTTGTGATATTGGATCAAGTAAGTCACCCCTCATCTCTGAGACATCACCACTTTGCTTCAGCGACCGTTTTAGTGACATCATCAACAGGTGACGAGAGGTGGGGGTGTGACACAATTCTGTTCTATCCTTCTCAACCTTGGTCTTTTAAAAACTTTAGGCTTTGAATATCCATGCGACTTATCTTTTACTTGTGGACTCAACAAACTCCACCCAGATTTAGCCTCTTTCTTCAATAGCTTCTCAAATGTGTCATTGTGTTTAGTCTGAATAGGCTTTATCATCTTTAATCGGGATAATTGGATACACTCAAAAGATGGTAAAGACATCAGATCTAATGCTTTTCCAAAATATTGACATCCATTAGTCCATTTGACTACATAACATCCTTTATCCTTTATTCTTCCTGGAATGTTGTGAAAGTAACCATAGCTAACAATTCTTCCTTTCATCTTTGACTTAGATCCACTCTTGAATCTTGTGAATTGTTTAGCTTGGTTTTCTTGAACTTTTTCTTCTATGACTTCAATCATTTGCTTAAAAATGTACAAGTGATCAACTATGTACTTGCTTTCATCTTGATTCTCCTTCCATAACTCCATGTAAGTCTTTCATTCTATATGAGCCATTGATGTTTTTGGTACACCTTCTTGAAGTTCAAGATCAAAAATCTTCTTCAGAGTTTGTAGATTATACAAATTTTCATCCATTGGATCATCTTGCTCAAAATCAAATAGCTCTAATTTATCATCTTGTTCAAAATCAAACACTTTATCAGAATCCACTTCAAACATATCATAGAAATAATTTTTTTGAATAACCACCAACAATCTCTCCTTCCTCAAAGTCTTTATCTTTAGATCTTTCAACAAACATTCTCTGCAAATTAATATCAGAAACAAATCAAGTAAAGTAGGCAAAGAATAATCAATAATCTTCTTTGGATATTCCATATCAGTTAAATCTTCAACATCAACATCTTTACAATCTTTAGTCTTATCAGAAGAAACAACTGAAACAGGAGTAGCATCAAGAGAAATCTTGGAAGAATTGTAAACCACTATAGCACCAGTCTTTGAATTCAAACCACCTGAACTTCCCACATCATCATCATCATCTTTATCATCAAAATAAGCATTAAAGCTTGGATGTTCATCAACATCTGAATCCTCATAATCAATCTTCTCATCTTCCTCTTCATCATCATCAATGTCCACAAATACAGGTTCAGAAGTATCACCAGCAGCCTTAGCTTGATCTTCCTTTACTTGAATATCATCAATATTTTTCTTCAAGTCTTGATTTTCCTTCTTCAAAACATCAATGTCAACCCTTTGTTGAGCAGTCAGAGTTTCCAAAGAACTAATCCTTTCAGTCAACAACTTCTTCTCGATTGCATCTTCTTCTTTCCACTTCATTAACTGAGAAATTTGATTTTTCAGAACATCAAGATCACTTGAGCTTGAAGAAGAAGGTTGATTAGCTACAACTTTCTCCTTTTCCATCTTGTAAATGTCAAACTCTTTTGATAAAATAGATATCCTTCTTTTAATCTCAGAGTCATCATAACCTATAGAAAAGTTTAGATCCAAGTCATCTAAACCTTCAAATAAAAACTCTCCTCTAGAAGTTGAAGCATCTTGAAAAGTTGTTGTTTCTTGAAATGATGTAGTGATTGTTGTAGCATCCATGAAAGAAGGAACAAAGGTAGCAACATTCACAAACTCAGGTTTTTGCACAAAAGAATCAGTATGTATGTGAACCGGTGATGTAGTAGCTTCTGCTTGAACTGATGAAACAATAGAAACAGGAGTAGACACAGAAATAGAAGCAGGTGAAGTAGAAACTACCACAGGAGATGATACAAAAATCCTTGGAGTCCTTGTCTTTTTCTTTTTAGGCATATTTGACATCCTCTTCTTTTTCTTTCGCCTTGAAGTTACAGGCTCTTCCACTGTAAAACTAGGATCAGCTTCTTCTCTATCTTCTTGACTATGATGTTGAACTGATCTTTTCTTCAATCTTTTAATCACAGTAATATAGACTCCAAAATAACGTATCCTAAAAAAGCAGCCCTTTATACATCTTTCAGGAATGAGTGTCATTCCTGCAGGTTCTCCACCGAGTTGTAGACCTCTTCTAATATCAGCCTTAGTAATCTGAATGGCTTGACCAAGCACATTCGCTTCAATCACATAATCTTCATTCAAAGTGATTAGCCTTGCTGAATCCCAGAAGCTTTGTATATGAGATCTATAAATCTGACACAAGTTGGAAATAGCATGATAAATCCTTGAACGCCTCAGAAACTCAATCAAAGGCCTGAAATCGTTGCCATTCTTGGTTGTAGGATCAAGATACGCACATAGATTATGTTTATCTCCAAATGTCAGATTCGCCATTTCTACAATCAGAAATAAAACAAAATTAAAACAAATTGAAATCAAAAATGAAAAAATTAAAAATCAAAAGAAATTTCTAAGTGTTGAAAGCAGCGAACCCCCTGTGCCGAACCTAAGCATAGACAAACCTATTATTCAGACAAACCTATTAAACCTAACGAACCTGTAATGAACAAACCTTGATATTCACACGAACCTTCTTGGTCAAACGAACCTTGACCAACAAAGGTTCGGTTCTGACATTCAGAGGTACTTCCCGAACCTATCAAATTCAAACGAACCTTAGAGATTCCAGCGAACCTCTGTCCAGTTAACGAACCTAAATCCATTTCAAAATCAAATTTTCAAATCTTTGAATTAGATCAAACAATTTATATCCAGAGGTTCGCCATTAACAAATGAACAAGATTAATGAAAACACTTTGTTCAAAACACAGATTTTAACAGGTTTTAACTCATCAAACCAGGTTCGACTAAACTATCCTAAAACCAATAATATCTTCTAATTTAGCCGGTCAATCTTCAAGATTTTTACCTATAAATGATCACAAGACAATTTCGAATCAGATGATATAAGGCAAAATGTTTCTGAGATCCTAAATCAAGAAATCAAAAAATCCACAGTTGCAGGTTCGTGAACAGCTTCTGATGAAAAGTGACGAACGTATCAAACGAACCTGTTGTTATACGAACCTGTTGACAAACCTTTTCAACGAACCTTTGACCAACATGTTGACCGAACCTGTTCATGAACCTCTCAAACGAACCTATGAACAAACCTCTCAGGCGAACCTGTCCAAAACCTCTTGAACGAACCTGTTCAACAAACCTATTTGACGAATTTGTCCAACAAACCTATTGAACGAACCTTTCAGGCGAACCTCCAAGCAAACCTTTTAAAATTCAATTTTATTTAAAAGTTCAAACAAATCAATGTTTTAATGTTTCAAAGTCAAAACAAATAATCAAAACTTATTGATTTAACATCAGATAAAACAAAAATCTTTTTGTATTTTTAAATTTTTAAAACAAACAAACAAACTACAATTTTAACAACTCTAACTATGAACTATAAACTAGCAAAACAAACACATATTTTTGTTTGAGAAAGATCCAGACATAAGATCATATTGTGTTACAATTTTCAACACACCTGATAGAATTAATGAATATATTTATCAACAAATTACAATTCAAAGATGATTGTCAATATAAAACCTCTTTAAGTTTAATTACTTAGTTAAGATATCAATTAAAAACAAAATAATCAAATACCTTATAATATCCATTTACTTGAACACATCCCTGTTTTGTGAATAACTAATTAAACACAAATGTTTTTGAAATTAATTACTTCAATTTTAACTAGCTTGATTATGTAAAAACAAAATAGAATTTCTTTTAAAACAACAAAATGTAAAACAATTTGAATTTGTTCAAAATCTTGGAATCAAGGTTGATACTTTCATATACTCAGATGATCCAGAAAATGAACTAAACAATAATTTAAGATTAAGCTTTTAACAATCAGATCGATATTTTCATATACGCAGAGATTGTCCAAATCTTAATCAGAACCAAGAAAACAAATTTGAATTGTTTAAAGCTATAACAATCAGGTCGATACGTAAGTATACACAGCGAATGTTTCAGCTTTAAACTAAAATAAAAGAAAAACAAATTCAGAATTTCTTTTGAAAAAATAAACACATGATCAAAACTAGTAACTTGAATTTTGTTCAAGAAACATTTTGTAAAATTAATCACCACTCATCCAGGACAAAACTAAGTATTGTATTCTAAGTATCTGTGTCTCATAAAGTATATATCAAAATTTTGCTTAATGTTATCTTAACTAAGTTATAAACCTATTAACACATCATACTAAGTAATTATAAATGCTCTTTATGTTTAAGTTTTTGTATGATACAGATGTGCTTCCAATTGCAAACAATGTACTATCATTTCTCACTTGGTCAAATCAATTTCTCAAAATTTTAAATTTTTTAATGTTTTTGTGTTTTTGATTTTTCAAAAATTTCTCCCCCTAAAAACTATAACATAAAACAACAAAAATTAAAATATATGATGTTAATTCAATAACATTGATTATGAAGGAGGTTGATTTGAGATTACCTCACCCATGACCCGAATGCCATTTAATTTAAGCAAATACTCAAAACGGTTTTTATCAAAAGCCTTGGTGAGAAGGTCTGCTCGTTGCTCATTGGTATGTATCTTCACCACATCAATAAGTTTCTTTTCATAGCAATCGCGTATGAAATGAAACCTAATATCAATGTGTTTAGATTGTGAATGATACACAGGATTCTTTGAGATAGCATTAGCAGCCTCGTTATCAACATGAATTGGGGTTGTAAGAAAATTGAAGCCATAGTCTCTCATCTGTTGTTGTATCCACAAAACTTGTGAACACCAACTGGCAGCTGCTACATACTCAGCCTCACAGGTCGAAGTAGCAACAGATGCTTGCTTTTTGCACTGCCAAGAAACTAAACGCTCCCCCAAAAATTGTGCCCCTCCAGTTGTGGATTTCGCATATGTCTTACATCCTCCATAGTCGGAGTCACTGTAGGCATTAAAGGAAAAGTTATCATCCTTAGGATACCACAGACCGGTGTCTGGTGTACCCTTCAGATAACGAAGAATTCTCTTGACTGCAATCAGATGTGACACTTTAGGTTTTGATTGATATCGTGCACAGATACTAGTAGCAAACACAATATTTGGTCTTGAGGCAGTCACGTACATCAAACTTCCAATCATTCCACGATACAAAGTAGCATCAATTATCTCCCCCTTAATATCAGGCTCAATCCCGTGATTAGGCTGAATGGGCGTGGAAATCGGTTTTGAATCAAGCATGCTAAACCGTTTTAGCACATCTTGAATATATTTTGTCCGATGAATGAAGATTCCATCATCAGTTTGATCAATTTGTAAACCCAGAAAAACTTGATGTCTGACATGGCACTCATTTCAAATTTCTTAATCATCACCTCTTTAAACTCCAAACACAGTTGTTCATCGGTAGATCCAAAGATAATATCATCTACATAGATCTGAACAAGGATAATATCCTTGTCCTTTTCCTGATAAAACAATGTTTTGTCAATCTGACCCTTATTGAACCCGTGTCCAATAAGGTGAGTCGATAATGTCTCATACCAGGCACGCGGAGCCTGATGTAAACCATACAGTGCTTTGTCCAAGAGGTAAACCTGATCCCGGTGGATAGGATCCTCAAAGCCCGGTGGCTGACAAACATACACTGTTTCCTTAAAATAACCATACAGAAATGTAGACTTGACATCCAACTGAAAAACTTTGAATTTCTTATGAGCAGCAAAAGCAAGATAAAGTCTAATTGCTTCTAACCACGCCACAGGTGCAAACACTTCATCGTAATCAATTCCTTCAACTTGTTTGAAACCTTGAACCACTAAACGAGCTTTGTTTCGAACAATTACGCCTCGATCATCTCGTTTGCATCTTACTACCCATCTAGTACCAATTTTCTTTTCTCCTTTTGGCAAATCAACCAAATGCCAAACCCCCAACTTCTTAAACTGATTTAACTCTTCTTGCATAGCCTCCACCCAGGCAGGCTCACGCAACTCTTCAGTCACAGTCTTTGGCTCTATTTGTGAAATAAATGCAGAATGCATCCAGAGCTCTTGACTGCCATGAGTTCTTTCTAACTCCACATACAAAATCTCCTCATTTGTTACTTGATGTCGTGTCTGTACTCCAGCAGATGGATTTCCAATGATCTTATCAACATGATGATGTACATGAACTCTAGTGACAGGCACTTGCGGGACATCCACATTATGATCAAGATTTGTAATATTCTGATCAGTATCTTGATCATGAGAAATAGCATATTCAAAAACATCATGATCATCATCAGATGACCAATCATCATTAATTACTTATCAAACACCTTCCTCATGTGGATTATAATTAACATCTTCAGAATGATGAGAAATACCTTGTTCTTCAGAATTCTGCAAATCATATAACATTTGTAAGGTTATTTCATCATCAGAAACATTTGGAGACAAATTAAAAGACTCAAACAGTTTATCATAATCCAAAAGCCAATCTGGTCCTTTTCTGTCTGGTATAGGTGTATGTCTTTGAACATCCACATGATACCATAATTCCACAACACCCGTATGTTTATTAAACACACGTTTGTTAGGAAGACTGTAGCCAAGAAAGAAACCCTCTTCAACTTTAGAATTGAATTTTGAATCTTTCTTTAGCATGGTAAAAGGAGCCCCTAAAGGTTCCAAGTGTTCCAGATTAGGTTTTCGATTTTGAAGCAATTCATAGCATGTTTATTGTGTCTTTTAACAATCAAAACTCTGTTAAGAGTAAAACAAGCAGTAGCCAGAGCTTCACTCCAGAATGTAATAGGAAGTTTAGAATCAGCTAGCATTGTTCTCACAGACTCAATCAACGTTCTGTTCTTTCTTTTAGCTACACCATTCATCTGAGGCTCATACGGTGCACTGAATTGCTGCTGAATGCCTTTGGAATTGCAAAATTCCTCCATTTGATGATTCTTAAACTCAGTCCCATTATCTGATCTTACTCGTCTCACTTTCAACTTATACAATGTCTCCAACCTATTAATCAACAACACAAAGTTTTCATAATTATCTAATTTATGATTTAAAAACATGACCCATGAAAATCAAGAAAAATCATCAGCCACCACAAAACAATACGATTCACCACCTATACTTTGCACATTGATAGGTCCAAACAAATCCATGTGAAGAAGTTCAAGTGGCTTATCAATAGAAAACATTGTCTTTGTT
Source organism: Mikania micrantha (assembly GCA_009363875.1). Taxonomy (NCBI): domain Eukaryota; kingdom Viridiplantae; phylum Streptophyta; class Magnoliopsida; order Asterales; family Asteraceae; genus Mikania; species Mikania micrantha. Next base: position 2,895,141 of record CM018689.1, read on the forward strand.
TTGTGTGACTTCCTTTTCTGTTTACCCTTTTTGCATGACACACACACATCAGGAAGCTTAAAATGTTTAACCGGTACACCCTCAACTAAATGATTGTGTACAAGATTATTCATCTAGGGCTTGAATCATCATAGTCTCAATCTAACAATCAAAGGCTCGATCTGTTGTCAAACAAAATGTTTTTGACAAATAAAACACAAGATGGATTAATAAAACGTTTATTCGTGTGTAAAACCTAGCTCTGATACCACTGTTGCGAATTGTAGTAACCATTATAAACTTTTAATTAATCATATTAATTATAAAATCATATTTTACGATAGCGGAAGCAATTACGTTACATATTTTTTTTCATAAACAAAATTCCCAAATCCAGGAATACAGTTACATACGCACAAACGAAAAACAACCATAGGGTGTTTAGAAGTGACCTCAATGAAGAACTCCAAAAAAACACACATTGGATTCGATAGTATTCTCGCTAGATAACTTGAATCACGAACCATGAACCACAATCTCTATCGTGTATGGTGGTGGCTCTTTGGTGGTGTTTGGCCGAAACCAAGAGATAAGGAGAGGGGAGGTGTACGGCCAAAAAGAGGGGAGAAAGGGAGATTGAAAGAGTTCTAAAAATTGTGATGAAAATGTGGAAGGTTGGATGTAGGTCCAGATCATGTCAAGACTCAAGCTTTATGGCTCCTATCAACATCAAATAACTCTAAAGTGTGCGGAATCCATAGTAGAATCACAAGAAGAGATAGAAAAATGCTTTCTTTATATATTTCGTGAAGTTCTCAAAAACAATGCCTCAATACGTCTAGAGAGCACCTTTCGGGAATCCAACCCTAGAACAGTACAAAATGCGTCTATATATACTATTCTAGGAGTACTCGAACCCTATACACGAAAATTGGTTCGAGTACTCAAAAATCTAAATACACGAAAATAGAACTATACGAAAATGCTCAAAATCAGGTCTTCAGCTCGTCACAGGTTGACTTTGTCAGTCTTCATCTTCGATTAGGCTCTACAAAGTCCCCCTAGACTGATACAACTGTTTGTCCTTGTCGTACATCCAACAGGCTACATTGGATTTATCGTTTTGCATGGCAAACAAGTTACGAGGATCTGAAGTCCAAGTAAGATCATTTTGCTCAACAGGATCATCTCCCAACCAAGATTGTTACACCTCAAGAGGAGCAGGAGTCCAGTCGCTTTGTCGATCAAACCAGCTATCGATCACTTTCCCTAGCGATGCAACTTCCTGTCCTTGAGGATCAACATACTTGTGAGCATACAAGTAGTCAACATACATATACTTGGAGACATTGCCGATTACGATATTCTCTAGTTCTTCTGCAGATGCTCCTGTAGAAGATTCGGCAGCCTCCTTCCTGTCCTGGTCACAAACTGCATTGTAAACAGAATCCATGGTGACATTACCATACAAATTGCCAAGACCCGCTGCACTGAAATCATCACCAAGTCCCTTAAACATAAAATTCTCAGGAAGGTCCTCGAATAAATCATCAAAGTAGTCTGGAGGCTTCTCTGAGGAGGGTGGATTCTCAGCATCATCTACACCTGCAACATCCTTAACACACTCATCATTCTATTGTCCTGAGGAGCTCGCTCCCTGACCCACATCGCCGCCTGCATTATCATCATCATCATCATCCTTCTTGTCATCTTTCTTGTACTTGAACATCAGACTTTGTCATCCTTTTCTTCTACTTGAACATCAGACTTTGATCCGGTAAGCTCTTCGATCACCTTGTTCAGACAAAAGTTCTCCTTCTTCAGAAATCCTATCTCTTTATTTTGCTTTCTCAGCTTCTCACAAATCTTGATAAATCCTTCTTGCAGATTAAGGATGAGATGGTCCTTAGTAGCAGAGTCTTGCTCTAACTGGAATACTAGCTCTTGTAGCCACTCAAGATCCACAGGCACTTTCTCCGGCAAATAAGGCTATTCGGATTGCAAGGGAGCCTTGCCTTTGTCTTTTCTTGCCTTGGGTGGTGATGGTGGTGGTTCAAAAAAGTGAATGGGAATTGGGGAATTTGGAGGTGAGATGTGAGTATGTAGAGGAGATGGTGTTTTAGTTTGGGTGGCTTCGGTGGTGGTGGAGGTATTTTGTGGAATCGGAGTTTGGGTGGAAGTTATGGTTTGTGTGGGTGGTTTAGGCTTTGGTTGTAGTGGTGGTTTTGGCTGTGTGGGTTTATGTGGAGGTGGTGGAGGCGGTGCCTGAGAAGACGAAGATGTTCCTGTGGTCTTCTTCTTCAATCGTGGATCTCTTGTCCTTTTGGACATTATCTTTAATCTCTTCTTCTTTGGTGAAGTCTCGGGAGTTGGAACATAATAAGTGTCCTAAATTTCTTCCCATTCAGCTCTTGTCAAGGGTGGAATGACCGACTCAGTCTCTCTAATGACCTCTTCTTCACATGAGGATGATGATGACTCGAATGATGAGTCCTCGGCAGCTTGACTAGCTTCAGCAGTAGTGCCAGCAGGGGATGATCGTGTTCATCAGCAACGAAGGCTGTAATTTCTTCAGCATGAAGATCATGTTCTTCAGCAACAAATGCTGCAAGAGTGCCTTGATCTTCCACTACCTCTTCCTCTTCTAATCCAGCAAACAACCTGCCAAACTTCTCAAGAGGGCGCTCGTCGATGTATTGCTTCTTGCCTCTTGTTCATCGTCATATATGAGAATATATATTTTCTCATCCTCTTGATGCCTAGTGTCCCGATAGCTGGAACAAGATTTTGATGACGTTTGTTGATCACGATCTGAATAAATCTAGGAAAGGCCAGGAATCTTTCTTTCCGCTTTCCTTTGATATTGGCGTGCATATCCCTAAATATCACCTTTGATATTGGTGTATTCGAAATTCTGTAATCGAAATTTGAGTTCATGAATTTTGTTCACGAAATGAGTATACGAAATTTTGTACACGAAACATGTACTCGAAATTCAAATTTTCGAGAACTCGAAAATCTTCATAAATCCTTCAATTTTGCTCCTTAGAACTCCAAATTATACTCAAAATGCTCGAAAATTAGAGGCGACCATCATATAAGAAGATCCCTTTCCAATTTTGAGTATTTCGTGGTGATTTGTCCAAGATTCCCTCTTTTAACGTACAGATGTACTCGAAATTCATTTTTGTCCAATAACTTTTTATTTTGCGGTCCAAATTCTACCAAAATCTATACCTAGGCTCGCTTAAGTCAGATCTACAATGTGGTCAGAGTGGAATTTTGAAAACATGTATAGAAATCGAGATCGCCAGAGAGAGAAAAAGGCGTTCTTGAAATTATGGGACTCAAAATCCTATCTACTCGAAGTATTTATAGGATATCTTCGAGTACACGATTTCATGTACTCGAAATCAAGTACAGATTTTTGAATACGAATTTTCGAGTACTAGTTATTTAAAAAATTTCTAACTTAATTAAATAAATTAAACAAAATAAAATAAAATAAACTCAGAGACTTTGGACGAGTTCAAAGTCGAGTCGGGTCAATTTTGTGGGATCAAATATGTATCAGAAATTTGACTACCTTAAAATATTTTTTTACAGAAACCCAACCATAAAATAATTATACCCCACCAATAATTTCCACTCGTTTATCCATAATTCAAAAATAAGACTCATGATCAAAAAATTTCTAACTTTTTATCTGAAAACCCTTTTGGGAAGTTTATGAACAATCAGACAGCAAAACCAGATTAACATGCAACCGATCAATTATGTGAATTTATTTTGTTTCAAACTTTGATTGTGTTTCAACGAAATTAATATGTTTTGACAGAGTTTAAGGTGAGAAAAGAAAAGAACAGATCTATTAGATGGGAATCAAGAACAGATCTGTTAAATTGTGAATAGACTCAAAGACCGAAAATCTTTTTATTGTTTTTGTAAATATTCTCCCCCTAAATTTGTGATCTAAAAATTAAACTAAAACAAAACACAAATTTTTACAATATTTACAAAAAAGTTTTAATCAAAACTTATTAGTTTGAGAGAGGCAAGCAAATGATGGAATCGAGCTGTGTTGAACGGTTTTGTGAAAAGTTTCCGTTCGAAACGGTCGTGGAGAAAGTGAATCCGGATGTCAATGTGTTTAGTTTTGGAGTGTTGTACCGGATTCTTGACGATCTGTAGAGCGGATTCATTATCACAATAAATAGAACAGTCAAGAAAGTTCAAACCGTAATCGAGGAGCTGTTGTTGCATCCAAATAACGTGTGAGAAGCAACTGGAAGTAGTGACATACTCAGCTTCCGTTGTGGAGGTAGACACGGTTGTCTATTTCTTGCATTGCCACGAGACGAGGCGATCTCCTAAGTATTGGCATCCTCATTTGGTTGATTTCCTGTCTAAATTGCAACCACGAAAATCACTGTAAGAGTAAGCAAATAAACGAAACTCAGAGTTCTTAGAATACCACAAACTGAGACGGGGTTTTCCGACGAGGTAGCGAAAGATCCTCTTGACAACAATCAGATGAGAAGCTTTCGGATTTGCTTGATATCTGGCACACTGACATACAGAAAACATGATGTCTGGTCGGCTAGCAATCAGGTACATCAGTGAGCCAATCATCGAACGGTAATGGTGCTGATCAACATCTTCACCATCAGAATCGGAAGTCAAGGCTGGACGAGCAGCCTTAGGAGTGGATGCAGGCATTGATTCTAACATGTTGAATTTGGTTAGAATGTCGGCAACGTACTTGCCCTGATGAATTAGCACACCCTTAGGATCCTGTTTTACCTGGAAACCTAAGAAGAAGGTCTTCTCTCCCATTGCACTCATCTCAAACTTCTTCTTCATCACATCCTCGAATTCTTTGCACAGCACCGAACTCGTGGAACCGAAAATGGAGGACCTATGGAACCCAAGGAATCAACTCGGTTCCTATGAAGATCTGCTCAATAGCCACTAGAATAGTGTGGAATCCTATTCCAGGGTTTTCCAATCGAAAACACCAACCCTCGTGGCAATCCGACGATGAGGAGTGAACATTTTGATCGAAATCAAACACCGCGGTGTGTGAATTGAAGTTGGACAGCAAGAGTCGGTTCAAAACCCTAAGGATATGACAGAGGAGTGCACAGGGGTGAGAGGGAGCTCAGAGTGTTGTGAAAAATGTTGTTTGCAGCTATATATATAAGTTGTACTCATTTGGTTGAATAAGTAGTGCGAATCACTCATTCGGCGAATGGCTTAGCCAAATAAGCTGGTCAACTGAATGAGTCATGCGGATGACTCATTCGTTCGTCCCAGTCATTCGCTAGGCGTTCATTTACCCGAATGAACTCATTCTTAGGGTCATTCGCACGAATGGGTCTGTATGATAGTAAAAATCAAAGTCAAACATATATAAACATTATAAACTCAAATAAACATATACGAACAATATAGAAAGACTAATTTCATTAATAATATCAACTTTACACATCAAATCATACAAAACACTGAACTAGGGACATTCTATGCACTAACATACTCCCATTGGACCTAGTTCTTCACTTGTCAGCACCTTTCTTGAAATATTTGTCAGAAATAGCTTTCCAGTCAGAGCCGGCATGAATTCCAAACACTATGCAAATCCGGATGACTCTCATGAATTGTAGTGCTTGTACCATATCTTCTACAACAAAGAAAATCTGACATCTGCACAGGGCCTTTACATCGTTGAGTGACAAATTTGTCAGCCACATGGGATCAAAGGTACGTACGGTATCCTATGTGTTATCTTTGCACAAAACTATCACTGCTTCAGCTGTTCTCCCATCATAGTACCACCATTGGAAACTGTCCAAAATGTCTTGAAGCATCTTTCGTAATGGAATCTTCCTCATAACCTTTGGAGGCAGCCACTTCAGGATTACTTTATGCTTGTGGGTATCAGTGTCAATCTCCGGTAGGTAATACCTCTGCAGTTGCTGTGGTTTAACGTTAATCCATCTCTTCCGGTATTCAAACTGAATTTGTCTTGAGAACCATGCAGACATCCCCGAATCTTCACTGTAAAGCATCTTCAAATGTGCGAGTTGGTTTACTTCAAATCCTGGCAACGTCTTGAAATCATGGGGGAACCGGAAGTACTACATTCCTCGCTCTCTTTTGACTGCATAGGAGTTCAAATCGTGAAAGTATGCCCAGCTTAGAATTTGACCTTAGGATCTGTATCCCTTCGTCCTGTATACTTGATGTCCTCTTGCTTAGTGATATCCTCCAAAATAACTTCATGGATGTCATCAAAGACTTCAGGAGAAGGAATATCAGAGGCAGGAATGGAAGCTTCATCTAGAATCACCTCGTCAGGATTTAACCTAAATAATTCTGCAATTTGCTCCTTAGTCAAGCAATGGATAATCTCTCCTTCCTCCTTGTCATAGCTCACTAAGTGTTGTATGATGCCTTGAGCGTCCAAAATCATAGTCAACGTCTCATCGAAACGACGTCTCAAAGGCACAGCTTGAACTTCCTTAGTAGCTTTAGGCTCTTTAGATTGAGGCGGAGGAGGCTTGGCACCTTTATCGTGCTTTGTCTTGGTTCTAACTTCAGTGGGTGGAGTTGGCTCTTCTGCACTGGAAGAGCTTGCAGAACCACCGCCAGCACTGTCGTCATGATCACCAGAGTCATCATCTTTGTTAGTATCATCATAGTCAACCTTCTCCTCAACAGACTCATCATCTTCTTCTTCTTCTACGTCTGAATCATCGAAGCTGGGCTCAAAGGCCTCCATCCTAGGAGTAGCATCTTTAAGGCTTTCAACTTGCTCAGCTAATCGCAAGTTTTCGGCCTCAAGAGCTAAGATACGATCACTGAATCTTGAGACAGTCAATGCCAACTGGTTATGCTCATCAACTTACTTGAGCAATCGCTCCTCCTGCTCAGCAGATCATGCCCTCAAGTATGCTCGTTGGTCAGCTGCCTGTAATAAAAGAGCATCTTGCTCACTGACCCTCTGTGTAAGTTGGGCAATAGCTTTATCCTGCTAGTGGTTCCTCTCCATCAGCCTAAGAACCAAACTGTTCAGTGTGCTGAGCTGTTCAGCAACTAAAACAGTCAGAATATACAGATCAGCTCGTGTAGAGAAAGGACCAGAGGAAGTTGCAGTAAAGATAGTTGTGGCAGCAACAGAGGACGTCAGAGGGGCAGTAGTAGCGCGTGTAACTATAGCCCTTGACCTGGTCAGTGAACAAGTCGAGACTGTTACAGCTGATATAACAGTGGTTGTTGCAACAGACACCGACTCTGACCATCTTTGTAGGACAAAGCGTTTCCTTCTTCTCTTTGCAGGAGGGGATGATGTGGACTGGACAACAGTAGCAGTGGTGGTAGCATAGAATATGTGACAGTGGAAGTACGTGGATGAGAAGAGATATCAAACTCAGGAATAAACAGGGGATCCTCAATCTCCTCCCTGCTTTGAATAGGTTATGTTGGCCTCTTCCTCCTCCTCATAGGCTGTGACCTGACCATAAAAGTCTCATACTCATCATTGGTCTTTTCAGAATCTGAGCTGCCAGAACCTTCTTCATCACCATCATCACCGTCTTCCTGATCTGATTCCTCAGAATTGTCTTTCTCATCAGCCGAGGTAGTACCACCCATCTCCAATGGAGTTGAGACGGTGGCTGCAGAAGTAGATAGGAAATCCAGTTCAAGAAGATTATCTATATCAACATCATTAGTAGCAGCACCAGAAACACCAACACCACTTACACCAACACTAGCATCATTGGCACCAGCACTAGTAACATCAACATCAGCAGCTGCACCACTAACACCCACATCACAAGCACCCCTAGTACCAACATCTCCACCATCATCACCGTCATCTCCATCATCACCACCAGGCACTATGATATACTCTAAATCTGAATTAGAATCATCATGTCTCCATTTCCTCCCAGTGGATGCAATGTAATCAGGGTTGAGGAGATGGCTGAATAGAGTACGAACGGGAGGCTTCGTCTCCTTTCCTCTGTATGATAAAACTCTGTTAAGAGTGATGTTGTTCATGTGCTCTAATCGGAAAATGTCAGAACTGGCTTTCGGTAGATCAGGCACTTGTGCATCAAATATCTGCTGAAGAAATCTCGGGTACATGAGGAACTTCTTGTCACCCTTGAGATAGACATTTTCCTCCATATGCGTGAATACCATCTCCGAGAAGTTGAATGGTATATTCAGCACCAAAGCCACGAATGCACCCTATAATGTCTCTCTGAGTTCATCAAATCCCCTGCGTCTAGAACCCAAGCAGTGAATGAGTACGTGAGCCAAGTACTTGAACTGCGGGGACAAAAAATCTTTGTTCAAGACTTCGACTTCTAAGTTACCATCATACTTGCATCGCATAAAGCATCCTCTAACAAGATAGAGATCAAGTAGAAAGGGATGATCAGGTGCATTCTGGAATCCACACACCCTCCGAATGTGCTCAGCATAAACTATAACGTCATGTCCTCGCACCTTGCCTCTAATCACAGGAGGCTCGACCTCACAATCTATGTCTGCAGATCTCCAGAAATCCCTCTGGTGCGACAAATAGGGATCATAAACAGTATATATGGCAGTGAAGATCCTAGAACGCCTTAGAAAAGTAATAATCTCTCTGAAATGCGTGGCATTCTTGGTGGCAAGATCTAGATGAGCACATATGTGGTTCTTCGTTAAAGCTTTGTAATCTGCCATTCTGAAAAACAAGAGAAAATTAACATGTCAGTTCAATTCAGTTAAACAGTTGAATAAAAACAAAAAGTTAACACAAGTATGCAACTTGTGCGAATTGAACAACAATGTCCGAATGAGACTCAGCGAATGAGGTCAATGACCGAATGGGTCATGTCATCCGAATGACAGGCGAATGAGCTCATTCGGTTGACTCATTGACAGAAAGAATCAAGTCATCCGAATGACATGCGAATGAGGCCAATGGCCGAAAGAGTTTCATTCGGTCGAATGACTTCATTCGGTCGCTGCATCTTATTCGATCCATCCTGAAGTCCGAATGATTGTCATTCGGTCGGCCGAAGGATTTCAAAAGTCCAAGTTCCCAAAAAAACAAATTAGACCATAAAGTTCATACAATCTGTTTCAGAAACATCCGATTAAAGTTTTTAGAACAGGTTTTAGGTGTTTTAGGGTTCATTTTGGATATCTATTAGACTGTTAACTTTACGAGCCCTAAAACCCTGAACCGAGGGATGTTCTCAGCAAATCCATGGTCAAAATTGGAAGATCTTGGTTCCAATAGTACCTATAACAACCAAAGAAGGAGTACTATCAGTATGGTTGATTAAATGGTGAAGAATCAAAGAACAGTGGAGAGAGAGTGATTCGGCCGAAGAAGAGCACACAGTAAGGCGAGTGAATGAGTTTTTGGGGGAATGAGTTTGTTCGGCCGAAAAACCCCAATATATAGGATGTCTCATTCAGATCAGGTGATTCGGCCGAATGACCCATTCGCACGAATAAAGTCATTCGGTCGTTTGATCCTTTCACTTGCTTCCTTCAGATGAATGAAGTCTAGCACTCAAAAACACAACTCATTTTCAAATTTTACATTTTGATCATTTAAAGAGCATTGTTATGAAGTTCAGTCTAGTTAGGTGATAGGCAAGGATGATTGAATATCGAAACCAACAAATGATCATTTAAAACAATTTCAAATGAAAATCTTTTTGTATTTTCTGATAAACAAACAATTGTACAAACTGAAACTGAAATAGGCAAAATGCACATATTTTTGTGAGTAGTCTTTCAAGAAAATAACCCATACACCAGATCATGTCAAATCAGCATTCAAGAACGTTTATACTTTTGACACATTTGATTTATGAAATGATTACTGATATATTTGTCCACTTTAAACCTGACAGTACTTTGCTTTTAAATTAATCAATGATTACCCATATTTTCTAACTGAGTTACCCATTATAGTCAACCAATCTAGATCAAAACTAGTTTATAACTCATCTCTGCATAACTTAATACCTAACATCATAAGTTCTATAAGATTCCAATTTATTTTCTTTTTGTATTTTTCTTTTTGATTTGTCTCTCATGTTCAACACATTCTCATGGACGGCTTCAGCTAGGTCTTTACAAAGGGATACGACACGTATACAGAACTGTGTTGACAGGATCAACTTGTTCTATCCAAATGGATGGCTTCAACTAGGTTGCAACCCAGTAATATGGCACATGTATGGAAGTGAACTTATTTTATTTTTGTATTTTTCCTAGCTTATCCTATCTGAATGAACGGCTTTAGCTAGGCTGCAACCCAACAATATGGCACGTGTACAGAATCGGATTCACTTTTTTATTTTCTTGTGATTCAATCATTCTCATCTGAATGGACGGCTTCAGCTAGGTCTTTACAAAGCAATATGGCACGTGTACAGACTTGTATTCATGAATCATTGGAAACCTCATAGGATCCTATGATAACAGGCGTATGCCTGATTTGAGTCAAAAACTGTTTATCCCTTAACAATTTTCCTAAACTGGATCCCACAAATCAGACTTTCTAAGCAATCACTAACAGCCTATTAACTTTATAAAATCAGCCTATCAGTACATCAGAACATAATTCTCATGTGCTATCAGTTTATGCGTTCAATCTTGCATTTAAGACATGATAGGTTAACACATCACTTTCTCTAATCAGACTTTCTCATTTTTACAATTTTTCAAATGTTTTTAGTTTTTCAAAATTTTCAAATGTTTTTGTTTTTCAATAATCACTTTTTCTCCCCCAAAAAACCTAAAACTGAAAATCTTTTTGAGTTTTTGATTAAGTGAGGAAAAATAATAGAAATACTAAGAAGGAAAAATAAAAAAAAATAAACTAACTAATAAAAACAATGATCATTTGTTTGATTTAGATGAAGGAATGACATCATCCTTTCGAAAAACACCATTAGCCGACAACATATATAAAATCTGGGTTTATCAAAAGCTATTGTGTAAAGATCGGCTTTCTGGTGATCGGTGTGAATAATAACAACATCGATTAGCTTCTTTTCAAAACAATCACATATGAAGTGATATTTTATGTCGATGTGTTTGGTTTTCTAGTGCTGAACATGATTTTTAGTGACGGCAATGGCAGCAATATTATCAACATATATAGGAGTGTTAGAAAAATGTAACCCATAGTCCCTGAGTTGTTGCTGAATCCAGATGATTTGAAAGCAACAATTAGCAGCTGCAATGTATTCTGCTTCACAGGTTGAAGTAGACACCGACGTCTGCTTCTTGCACTGCCAGGTAACTAAATGGTTTCCAAAGAACTGACATCCTCTTTACAGCAATCAGATGGGAAACTCTTGGCTTGGATTGATAACGAGCACACAAGCATGTGGCCAAAATGATGTCTGGACGAGAAGCAGTAAGATACATGAGGGATCCAATCATTCCTCTGTACAGAGTGACATCGATTAACTCCCCCTTTACATCTGGTGTAATCCCGTGATTGACAGCCAGTGGGGTACCAGCAGGTTTTGCATCCAACATACTGAACCAGCTCAGAATGTCACCAACGTATTTGGTCTGATGAATGAAGATTCCTGCCTCAGACTGATCCACCTGTAATCCCAGAAAGAATTTCATCTCCCCCATAGAGCTCATCTCAAACTTTTCTTTCATCACCTTCTCAAATTCCTAGCACAAAACATCATTTGTAGAACCAAAAATGATGTCGTCCACATAAACTTGCACCAAGAGTAAATCACCATCCTTTTCTCGAATGAACAAAGTGCAGTCAATGACACCTCTTCTGAACCCGTTGTTCAGAAGGTGAGTAGACAGTGTCTCGTACCACGCTTGAGGAGCTTGGTGCAATCCATACAGTGCCTTGTCCAACTTGTAGACTTGGTCATGATGCAATGGATCTTTAAACCCGGGAGGTTGATTGACATACACTACTTCATTGATCACACCGTGAAGGAATGCACTCTTGACATCCATTTGATAAACTTTGAACTTTTTGAAGGATGAATATGCCAAGAATATACGAATTGCTTCTAGACGAGCAACCGGTGCAAACACTTCATTCTACTCAAGTCCTTCAATCTGTCTAAAACCTTGCACCACCAGACGTGCTTTGTTGCGAACCGCAATGCCATGATCATCTCTTTTGCAGCGCAGAACCCATCTAGTGCCAATTACTTTTGCACCCTTTGGTCTATCAACAAGCTGCAAAACACCCAGTTTCTTAAACTGTAGTAACTCTTCTTGCATGGCATCTACCCAAGATTCTTCTTTCAAAGATTTAGTGATGGTTCTTGGTTCAACTTGGGAGATAAAACATGAATGGGCACAGAAGCTTATATCTGCAAGATCAAGAATATCAGCAAGACCACCTGAAGAGAACTGATTTTTGGTCTTCACTCCATCAGACGGACTTCCAATAATATTTTTATGAGGATGAATTCAGTTAATTCTACCAACAGGATGAGCAGGGACCTCAACTTGTGGATCAAGATTGTTTATATTGAGATCCTCAAGAGCATGTACAATATTTTCAACATCTAGTTCTGGAACATCTGGATGAGAGTGATTGCCATCTGAGTCTGAGATGTCATCATTTGTCTGTACTGGAGTTTGAACTGAAGAAGGTTGCACTGGTTCATCAGGTGCATTTTGTGCATCACACATCATCTGAACAACAACATCTTCATCAGTATACATGGGAGGCATGTTGAAGGAGTCAAACAAATCAGAATAGTTGAACATCCAGTCAGGACCCTTCCCATGTGGAGGCATAGAGTATTTCTGAACATCTACATGGTACCACTCCTCCACATTTTGAGTTGATCTGTTATAGACCCGCTTGTTTGGAGTACTGTACCCGAAAAAGTAGCCTTCTTCCACCTTTTCATTGAACTTGCCTTGCTCATGTTTTTTAAGCATCATGCATGGAGCACCAAATGGTTCAAGATACTTAAGATTTGGCTTTCTATTATGGAGAAATTCAAAGCAAGTCTTCCCATGTCTTTTCACAATCAACACCCGGTTCAAAGTATAACATGAATTAGAAACAGCTTCGTTCCAGAATTGAACCGGTAGGGAAGAATTAGCAAGCATAGTCCGAGCAGCCTCAATTAATGTCCTGTTCTTTCGCTCAGCAACACTGTTCATCTGAGGGACATATGGAGCACAGAACTGCTGAATAATACCACGTTCATTGCAGAAAGTCTCCATAGTATGATTCCTGAATTCAGTCCCATTATCTGTTCTAAGCATGTGAACCTTGAGCTTATACAGTGATTCAAGCTTAGTGACAAGAACTTGAACACATTCAAACATTTCAGATTTCTCCTTCATAAAGAACACCTACGAGCATCTAGAGTACTCATTAGTGATAACTAAGCAGTATTGATCTCCAGTAATGCTCTTGCGGTTGACAGGACGAAACAGATCCATGTGGAGAAGCTCAAGGGGAACAGTAACTGAATGGTACTTCTTAGGTTTGTGAGACTTCTTGGTTTGCTTTCCCTTATTGCATGAAACACAGACATCAGACAGCTTGAAGTTCTTCAGACTTACTCCCTCAACCAGATTATTGAGAACCAGATGATTCATCTTCCTCAAACTCGAATGACCCATCTTCTTATGCCAAAGAATAGAATCTTCTTTGGACATAAAACATGAAGCTGTAGAAGATGTAGTTGAAGCTGTGGCCATGTTGAGAACATACAGAGACTGCTTTCTTGAAGCAGACATCAGAATCCGGTCTTCAGGAATTTTAATGCCTTGCTTGAGAATGTAACAGCTAGAGTCATCAAATAGGACTTTGTACTTCTTGTCACAAATCTGTGAGACTGACAATGGATTGTTCTCCAGCTGTTGCACATACCTGACCTTGTCAAATGAAACTTTCCCATTTGAAGGAATACCCTCTTCGGTAATAAATCCACCTTTGTCACCAGTAAAGGCCACATATCCTCCTTTAATAGCATGAACATCTGAAAGAAGTGATATATCTCCTGTCATGTGCCTTGATGCCCCACTATCAACAATCCAAGTGTTGTTAAGAGCAGCATTTGGAGCAACCTGCATAAACACAAACTATGAGTTCAATTTGGGAACCCAAGCCTTTACAGTCTTGGGTTGACCCAATGAGTCTTAGATTAAAACATCAATCCATTTTCCATCTGGGGTCGCCTTATCTGGAGGATTTGAAACTAAAGTCTCAGAAGACTTAACATTCCAGATTGTGTTTTTGCATAAAGATTTTTTTAAATAGATGGATGATAGTTTGGATTGTTTGACATTAACAACCTTTGGGACATCCAAATTCACAACTTTCCCTTTACCTTTATCCAAGGACTTAATGGGAATTTGTTGTTTGGGCTTTCCAGACTTGACATCTTTAACAACATGCTGATTTTGTTTTCTGGGTGGTGCAGCTTTTGGTCTGATCAGATGAGGACAAAATCTGGTAAAATGTCCAGGTGCACCACACTCAAAACAAGATTTTTTATCTTTGTGATGAAATTGTTTGTTTTTAGAACAAGAATGTTTGCTTTGATGAAAAACATTTGGTTTTGTCATGTTTTGCTTAAATCCCAACCCCTTAGTCCCATTAAAAACAAGGTTACCAGTATTGTTGGACTCACTTGTTTCACCCTGCTGTGAAGACTTCACAAAGCAGATGGCTTTGGGTAACTATGAAGACATGGTTGTCTTAGGTAAGATTGGGTCAGCCTTTTTGGCAACAGATGTCTGATTCTTAACACAAGATAATTGAGGAGAAACATTAGACTCATCCTCAGAATCAGAGACCCAATCTTCAACTACACCCTCCACAAAAGATTCCTCAGACATTGAGGAACCCTCATCAGAAATAATCCCAATAGGATAAATAACTAATGGAGTTTTCACTTGAAAGTGTTTAATCTCTTTGTCATTTGGAGAATTGACAAAGCAATTCAAGACTGGTGGGGGGCAATGATTGTACTTTGTTTCTTTTCCCTTACCCTTATGATCAGTCCCTCTACTGATCATATGCTCAATGATATAAGAGGAGCTTTCATAGCTCTTGAGCTTCTGATTTAAGGTTTCATAATCACACTTGGCTATGGCTAATTTCTTCTTTGTCTCATTGATGGTATTTAGATAAGAAGTAATAGCATCTTGCTTATTCAGCATAGCAATCTCAGCCTCATGCAATTGCCTGTTTAAAAGCTCAATTTTATCTTTAAAATATTTTTCATTTGATTTTAAAACTTTTTTTTGCCTCAATGCACTGGTTGAGATCGCTAATAAAGTCAGCATTGTGTTGCTGATAAGCCAAAACCTTACTTTCAAGATCAACACATTTAAAACTATCAGAATGAGATGAGGAACAGTCATCATATACCTGATCTGACTGAGATGAAGCAGAGGTATTCACCATCAAAGCAAACTTAGTAGCAGATTGTTCTTCAAATTCAGCATCTGATTCTCCTTGAATTTCTGAATCTGAAGTGCTTTCTGATTCTGATCCTGAAGATTCATCCAGACTAGTCTTTGATTCTTGTGAATGATCTTCATCCCTAGATCCATCAGCTTCTTTAATCTCTGCAACACAAGCTTTATCTGCTACACCCTTCTCCGAATTAAATCTGATGTCCCAGTTTTCTGCCTCATCATTATGTACCATGAGTGCCTTGTTTGCATTGGATGAGCTGGCTTGAGCAGGAGTGTCAATTGGTACTAGTCTTCTCTCTGATTGGCAGCTGATGATCTCTGGTTTTGAAAAGGATTATGATTACCCATCTTCTTGGGCTTGTTGCAGTGTTTTGCAAAATGACCTTTATCTCCACAGTTGTAACAGGTGACAGATGACATATCAAATCAAAACTTGGAGTCTTTGTTCATATTGATGTTTTTCCCAGTCCTTTTAACAAAATCTTTTTCTCTTCTAACTGCACTTTCAAGAGCCCACATAATGTCAATCCTTTCCATATCATCAGGGTCAATCTGAGAATAATCTTCATTTGTCAGATATGGGTTACCAATATGCCCAGCTAGCAGTCCATCATAAGAACTCACAAGTGTAGACAACAAAGCCATATGCTCCTTTGCAACATCTACAGTTACTTTATCAAAGTTGTCTGTCTTCAAACTTTTTGCAGAGTGGCTTTCTTCATTCTGAGAGGAGGAAGTTATAGATGACTGGCTGAAGGATGTCTGGCCTGGCACAGGAGCTTCCTTGGTCTGTGAAACAAAAGCCATATTGAGTGGAGCATGAGAAGAAGCTCTTTCTACTGTGGGTGTAGAATAGTACAATGAAGGATCTTGAACTTGAGCAACTCTCTTTGCCTTCCACTTGTTCTCAATCTCTTGTTCCTTTAGCTTCTGAATGAAGCCATTGATGTCCATATTAGCTATCATCTCACTCTGTTTCAAAGCCATCAGAAATGTTCCCACTTGGGAGGTAAAGCATCAGCCAAACACTGGATCTTCTCTTGAGTAGTGGTCTTGACTTAATGATTATAAAGCTCACTCAAAAGATGATAAATCTAGCAATCAAGTCATCTAAAGATTCATTCCCCACACACATGAAACTGTTGAACTCTTTCTTCAATGCTTTAGTCTTGATGCTCTTCAATGCATCATTCCCCTCATATCTCTGTTGTAAAGCATCCCATAATGTTTTTGAAGAAGTAAATTGTCTAAACTGATGAAAAATATCAGTAGCAATAGACTGTGACAATATGGCATAGGCTTTCTTCTCAAAATCATATAACTTCCTCTGAGGCTCTATCATCCGTGTGACAAGCATAGGTGATCCATCTTCACTTAGTGGTCTCAAGTACCCACTCTCAATCATCATCCAAAGATTGGTGTCAACTCCATTGATATGAATCTCAAATCGGTACTTCCAATGCGGATAATCATCTAATGAAAGCAACTTAGGAGTTTTATTAGAGTTCCCTGTCTTAGTCTCTGTGAATAGCAAGTTCTGAATCCTATGATTCTGGTTAGCCATCAATGCTAGATCCTCCATTATGTCAAGAACAAATGTATTCAACACTTGGAAAAATTTTAAAACTCATGGCCGAATTTCGGGTACCGAATAAGTGTTAACTGTCCGAATAGACTTAGTAGACCGAATGAATGATTTGAGGTGAATGAGCAGAGGACCGAATGAACAGGTAACCGAATGACTTGAGGACCGAAAGAGTAGAAACCGAATGAGAGGTAGGCAGAAAGAATGAGCAACCGAATGACCGGTTGGCCAAATGACCTACTGGCAATATGACAAAGATTGGTCCGAAAGAGAGCTATTCTGTGAATGAAGCTATTCGGAAGAAAGAGAGCTATTCGCACGGTGATTCGGATGATCGACTCATTTGTACCATCTTGGGTTTTCAGCAACAAAAATCACGATAACTTTTGATCCAGAGTGAATCTGACCACCAAAATTGGTACAGAACTTCAAGACAACATTACTAAGCAATTGGAATGATCGATTTGTCAAAACATACACAAAAACCAGAGGATCTACAATGAAACAGTAACTTGAAGGGCAAGGAAGTTAGGGTTTTTGAAATTATCGAACAACCAATATGCAATATGGTGATTTGAATTGAAAATCGAGCAGAATCAAGAGCCAAAGCTCTGATACCACTTTGTAAGACCTATGGAACCCAAGGAATCAAATCGGTTCCTACGGAGATCTGCTCAACAGCCACTGGAATAGTGCGGAATCCTATTCTAGGGTTTTCCAATCGAAAACACCAAGCCCCGTGGCAGCCCTACGACGAGGAGTGAACGTTTTGATCGAAATCAGACACCACGGGGTGAGAATTGAAGTTGGATGGCAAGAGTCAGCTCAAAACCCTAAGGGTATGACAGAGGAGTGCACAGGGGTGAGAGGTAGCTCGGAGTATGAAAATCACTCATTCGGCGAATGGCTCAGCCGAGTGAGCTGATCAACCGAATGAGTCATGCGGATGACTCATTCGTTCGCCCCAGTCATTCGCTAGGCATTCATTCACCCGAATGAACTCATTCTTAGGGTCATTCGCACGAATGGGTCTGTATGATAGTCAAAATCAAAGTCAAACATATATAAACATTATAAACTCAAATAAACATATACGAACAATATAGAAAGACTGATTTCATTAATAACATCAACTTTATATATCAAATCATACAAAACACTGAACTAGGGACATTCTATCCGCTAACAGAAAATAATGTCATTCACATAGATTTGGACGAGAATCAAATCATCCTTATCCTTGCGAAAGAACAATGTCTAATCTATGGCTCCACGGGTATATCTATTTGAAAGCAAATGACCTGTAAGTGTTGCATACCACGCTCGCGGTGCTTGATGAAGACCATAAAGGGCTTTGTCTAGCTTGTAGACATGGTCAGGATACTGCGAATCCTCGATCCCCGGGGGCTGACACTCATAGATCTCTTCGTTGACCTTTCCATACAAGAAGGCAGTCTTCACATCCATCTGATAAACAGTGAAGTTCATGTAGGAAGCATAGGCCAAGAAGATGCGAATTGCTTCAAGTCTTGCGACTGGTACAAAGACTTCTTCACAGTCAATCCCCTCCTGTTGTTAGAAGCCCTGAACTACCAACCTAGCTTTATTTCTGATGATCACACCCGAATCATCTCTTTTTTTCTGAAGACCCATCTGGTTCCGATTGGTAGTTTCCCTTTAGGCAACGGAACCAGATTCCACACCTTGAGCTTCTGAGACTGCATCAGTTCTTCCTGCATCGCCTCAACTCAGCTTGACTCCTTAAGAGCCATCTTGGCATTCTTGGGTTCGACCTGCGAAATAAAACAAGAATTCAAAAAAGAATTAATTAGACCTGATTGACTTCATGTGATAGTTCCTTCAGGCAAGGTGTTCTGAGCTAGAATGGATCTGCTCCGGGTGAGAACTCCTTGTGAAAGAGGTTCAATGATGTTTTCTACTGGATGATTCTTGTTGATGCTAAAAGTCGGCACTTCCTTCACAGCTAAATTTTCTAGCAGGTTGCTAATGCGAATCAGCTAATCTTCATTGGAGGAAGAGATGCTATCAACGGGAGTGGTTTCACTTGCTTCAGCTCCATTATCCACACAATGTTTCTAAGGGATGCGGTCTGAGAACAGTGGATTGTCAAAGGTCTAGTGGGAAGAAGATGAGACTTGATTTGTCTCCGGTGTTGGCTGAACTGACTGAGAAGTCTCCGGATCTGATGAGATGACTTCATTGATCGGGGTAGGCTTAATTGGAGGAGCCCGATCATACATGCCTGGTGGGTCAACTGCCCGAAGCTTGGGATCACATGGAAGGTAGTCAACCATGAAGTCCACGTCATCACCCTTGTAGAAGTTGTCATTAGCTTCATATGGTACTACACTCTCAGATGAAGTACTAAAGGGCTCAAATGTAGAATCATACTGAAATAACCAGTTTGGACCAGAACCGGCATCGGTGTTGTTCATCTCTTGCCAATCAATATAGTATGACTCCACAATCATCCAAGTCTTCTTGTTGTATAGCCGGTAGGCAGCTTCCTCAGAAGAATAGCACACAGAGTAACACTCAACAGCCTTGTTATCGAACTTGTGATTCGGCTCAGTGTGGAGGAGAGTGCAAGGACAACCAAACGACTTGAAATGACCAACATTTGGCTTCGGGTTGAAGAAAATCTCATAGGGAGTCTTCTGATGGCGCTTATTCAATAGTGCTCAGTTTTGAACGTGGCAGGCTGTGTTAACAACTTTAGCCCAGAAGAATATTGGTAGTTTAGACTCTGACAGCATGGTCCATGCAGCCTCGATAAGCGTTCTGTTCCTTCTTGAAGCAACTCCATTTTGCTGAGGTGTACGAGCTGCAGTGTACTGTCGAACAATTCTCTTCTCATCGTAGAAATCAATGAGTGTCTGATTTCTAAACTTAGTGTCGTTGTCAGTTCTGATCACCTTAACCTTTAAACTCTTCTGATTCTCGATCAGGGTGATAAACTTCTTCAGGATCTCAGGTGTCTCATCTTTCTTTGCTAGAAATAACACCCAAGTAAATCTGGAATAAGCGTCTGTCACAACAAGACAATATGACTTCTTCCCGATGCTCATGACGTTAAATGGTCCAAAGAGATCGATATGAAGAAGTTGCAGAACTGATGAAATTGAGTTGAACAGCTTGTGCTTGTGGGGTCTCTTGTGTTGTTTCCCCTTGGCACATGCAATGCACTTCTCAATTGTGGAGAAACACTGAATAAGCTATGATTGAGTTCTTCAACGTAGTACACATATTCAAAAATTAGAGTTCCATTTGTGATTGTGCCCTTCATGCTGATTTTCCCACCTTTGTCTCCAGCAAACGAGACATATCCTCCATTAAATGGTGTGACTTCATGCAACTGAGAAAAATCCCTAGTCCTATGCTGGGAACAGCCTCTATCCACGTACCAAACATTTTTCAGCTTATTTGGACGTCCCTGCATAACACACACATATAATGAGAAATGGGTACTCTAATCATAACAGATTTAGGTACAAGTGGAACATTGGGCCCTTTCTTGATAATCCCTTTGGACTTATCTGATTTGGCCCTGACATTTTTGGGCATTACACCACTTCCATGGTCATTTGGTTTTAAATGAGGTTTCACCTGTGGCTTATTCTTCCACTGTGGTTTGCTTTTAGTTTTGAAAACCTTTGATTTTTGTTAATGAAAACCAGATTGATTTTGTTTTGCTGGTTTGGCCTTCTTGGCTGTGGGATGATTCTGAGTTACCTTCTGAGGTTTCACCCTAGGCTTGGAGGATTGGTCAGTTCTCATTGATATATTTGCATGTTTAGCCTTGGGTGTTACCTTCTGATTCTTCCTATAGAAGAATTCAGTAGGTCGGTGCAAACAGTGTCTTGCAATGTGGCATGTTCTCCCACATGCATAGCAACATACCTTGTCATAAAAATATTTTGGGTCAAATGGCTTTACATCACAATCACCTTGACCAGGAGAAGTACTTTTGGAGGCTTGTTCCAATCACCCTGTTGGAACATAAGGTTCACAGTTAGGGTTTAACTTTGAACCTGCCTCTTTGGTGATCGTGGAATGAGCCCTGTTCACCTGCTTTAAAGGAGAAGAATCTGATTCTAAGACATTCTTATCATCATCAATTTTAACAAAAGTAGCATTAAAATTCTTAATCATTTCATTTGGTTTGATTTTAATTGTTTCAAATCTTCCAACAAAATCAGTTTTTGGAACAAAGTGTGATTTGCTGGATGATGTTGAACACTCTGTGCTCCTCCCAGCACTTCTTTCTTCCTCCTTCTCCCTTAGACCTGTATCAATTAAACTATCTGCACACACCACATAATCATCAGAAACAAACATGGGGTCAACTGTAAGGAAAACTGGTTCAGTAGGAAACTCAAAAGCATGATTAGATTGTAGAACCAATTCATCAAATGATGTGTTGATTCTAGGCATGCTTGAATAAATATGGTTAAAGGGAGGCTCACACTCCTTATAACCAAGACCGTTACCCCTTTTCTTCCAATACTGAATACTGACCATGTTTTCTAAAAGCTTGCTTGAATAGTCATATTTTTCACATCTGATTGAGGTTTTAGAAAGTTGAGTTTTGACCAGTTCTAATTATAAATGGAGCTCATCGATTTTGCGCCTAACATCTTGATAATTTGACTCTTTGTCACTTAAAAGTTCTTTCACTTTTTAAATATCACGACCCTCAGCCTCAAGTTTTCTTTTAAAAATGGCTTCATTTTTTAGAAACTCAGAGTTAAAATATTTCAGCTTGGTGACTTCTTTGATTAGGGTCTCATTGAGAGACCGATATTTAAAGACCTTATCAATGCAAGAGTTAGAACAGAGATTTTCAGTTCCTCGTTTGACTTTTCATCCACCTCTGACATGAATGCGTGGCTCAAGGTCATCTCTAGTTCCTGCACTTGATCACTTCAATCATAAGAGTCCGTTTCATGAGTCACCAGTGCCTTGGATGTGCTTGCTCCTCCCCCAGCTGCAACCTTCTCATTAGGCTTCGTCTTTGTTTCCTTCACCACCTTGGGCTGCTTACAATCCCTAGCAAAGTGACCCGGCTAGTCTCAATTGTAGCATCTCAGCTTTGACTTGTCAAATCCCAGCTTTCTCCCTGGGTTGCTTCCAAAACTGTTCCTTCCATACTTTTTGATGAACTTCTTTGCACGAAATACTGCCATGGCCATCTGCCATGAGATATCCATTTCTTCCACATCAGCTGAGTTTATCTTCTCTAAGTTGTCTTGAATAAGATTGGCCGGTGCCAATTCTCCATCAATAAAAGCATTGTAACTGTTCATGAAACCTTTGAACAGCAGCAGATTCTCCTCACTTTCTGGGATGATTTTGGGCAATGAACTGACTTGCCCTGAAGAAAGGAATGCAATCTCAAAAGGAATAGACTGAGATGAAGGTGTCACACCCCGAGCCGGCGGGAGGGATCGACTTCCCCGCCGGGCGGAAGGTTCCCAGGGCGCGATATCGTGTGCGATAATCGTGATGATCAGATTGTTTACATAGCATCAACATTGAGAATAACTAAAGCACAATATAGCATTAATCTAGGATTACAAAGTTAAATCATAACTGTTAATGTTTGATAATTTAACTAAGTAAACCTATCAAAAGAATCAAATGTTTACTATCTTGTAACTGTACAAGATATCAAAAGTGATTCACAACAGTGAACAAAATATGTGCTTCTCAAAATCTACTAGGTCCTCTAACTGGGCATCCTAGCATGCTTCCCTGAGCCTTAGCTTAATCCTGTACGTCACCTGAGAAAGCATGTAAGAAAACAAAGTCAACACAATGGTTGGTGAGTTCATATAGTTTAGTAGTTGTAAAATAGCTTTAACAAACCTCTTTCGGTAACAACCTTAACCTCATTAACATCACCTGTAATACCCAATTCGGTATGCTTATATATAGGGCATATGTAGGGTCGAACATACCGCCCGCCCAGCCAACATCCCACCACATACTAAATTACATATGACATTGTTGTTAATGATAATTAAGCGTTTTACCTACAACCCGAATCCCGTCTTCGTCATAGCTTTTGCATACTGTTTAAATTTTTACAAGTTTATAGCATTCACATAGTTTATCCTTTAAGTATATTGTACAAGAATAATAGCTTCATAAAATCGTAGTTTAGCATTTACGAATCTCATGCATGGGTACAAGCTTTGCTCTAGCATAGTTTAGCATTTACGTAGCCCATGATTAGATACAATCTTTGCTCTAGCAAAGTTTAGCCATTACGTATCTCATGAATTGATTATAGCTTTGCATCAGAGTAGTTTAGCATTCACGCATCTCATATATGCAGATACAAGCCTTGCTCTAGCATAGTTTGGCATTCACGTATCTCATATATAGACACAAGCTTTGCATTCATATAGTTTAGCATTCACGTATCTCATGCATAGATACCAGCTTGCAATAGCATAGTTTCTCATTCACGTATCTCATGCATAGACACAAGCTTTACATTCGTATAGTTTAGCATTCACGTATCTCATGCATAGATACCAGCTTGCAATAGCATAGTTTGGCATTCACGTATTTCATGCATATCTCATGCATAGATACCAGTTTGTAATAGCATAGTTTGGCATTCACGTATCTCATGCATAGATACAAGCTTAGCATTTAGCATATAATCATAGTTTGTAGTATTTAGCATATAATCATAGTTTGTAGCATTTAGCATCTAGTATTAGCATATAGTTCGAGCATATAGTTCATCACATTCACATTAGCATGTAGTTTAGCATATAGCTTGTTGTATTAGCACGTAGCATTAGCTTATAGTCAAGTATGTAGTTTGTAGCATTAGCATGTAGCATTCTCTTATAGTAAAGTATGTAGCTTGTAGCATTAGCATGTAGCATTCGCTTATAGTTTGAGCATATAGTTTGTAGCGTTAGCACATAGTTTGAGCATAGAGCTTGTAGCATTAGCACATAGTTTGAGAATATAACTTGTAGCATTAGCAATAGCATCTAATTGTAGCATATAGTTTATGGCATTAGCACTTAAGTTAAAGTCTTAGCTTTTAGCTTTCAGAATAAGAGTAGCAAGCTTAAGTATTAGTATTAGTATCATGAATAAGTGTAAAAGCATTTATGAAACATTTCAATACTTGTTTAAAATGTATAACATGCTTCTCAGTCCCGAGTAAAAGCAAATATGTTTGAAAAGGGACAAATGAACTCACCTTGCTATTGATGTGGTTGACTAAGTATAAACAAGAATGCACGCGCTCGTTGTAGTATTTGTTGTTGTATTCATGATCCTGTATTGATTTCATGTTGTTGTAACTTATAAGTTTAAATCGCAGTGATTTGTTTGCGTGTAAGTGTTAGCCCTAAATTGGCTAACACCCATGAGTCTTGGTCCTCATTCGGCCCTAATTCCTTCTTGAAGTTTCAAAACCTTTAAATGTTATGTTAATTACATGTATTACGAGGATCTTTTTAAGCATACCTATGTGTTTAAATTAGCTTTAAAGATAAAGCTCCCCGTGTTGCTCTTGTTAAATAAAAATAGTTTAGTACATAGTTATCAACTAACCATGCAACTATCTTTGTAAAATTAGGGTTTTAGGTTTTGTGATTGTATCATCACCAATTTATATCACCTTTGTAGTAAATAGGCTTTATATAAAATCCTTGCATGTAATTCTTGTTTATAGTTTTAGTGTGTTAGGTTATTTCCTAGCCATGTGGGCCGAATTGTCATTTGGGCTAGGCCGAATAAGAGGTGGGCTACACACAAAGGAGTTTGGGTCAATCAATTGGGCCGGATACCCCCTAAGCCGAATGTGCTGTAGTCTAAACCCATTGGTTGGCCAAATGCATGTGTTGACTCATCCGAATGAATCGAGACCCTAAGACCAGCGAACTATTTTCCATTTCCACAGGTTCGGCCATGACATTGGATCCGGCGAACCTTCTGGTTTGTTTCAAGGAGGGGTTCGCTGATCTTGCATGAATGGTTCGTGGATGATGGGTTCGTCCATGATGGTGAAAGGTTCAGCCAAATGCATGGGTTCCATCAAAGGTTCATCTCCCTGGTTCGTGTGCCCAAGGTTCGCATGAAGGAGAGGTTCGGCTGAGGGTTTGCTGTGCATAGGTTCGGCCGGGTAGAGAGGTTCGGGACTCCTAGGTTCGCATGTGATGGGGTTCGGCTGGCTTGGTTTGCAGGCGCTGAGGTTCGACCAAAGGTGGCTCGCCATGAGGGTTCGTGGTACAGCTTCGTGACCATGCAGGTTCGCAAATGGGAGAAGGTTCGCAGCCCATGCACTGGTTCGGCAGAATGATGGTCCGGCCACCCTTCGTCCCAAGCCAACAGGTTCGCCCGCATCTGTACCCCACGAACCCTGCATATCACCATCATCATCAAGCTTTAATCGGTGGTATAGCTGTTCCCGTGGTGTTGCCATACGAGGATCAGTTCTCAGAGGAGTAGGGTTAGAAGAGGATAACTTAGAATCGGCTAGGGTTGATGGATCAACTATGGGTGTAGAAAACCCTAAATTTCATGATGTTCAAGCTTCCATACCTCGTTTTTCAGCGGATAACTCTTCAGATCGGTTGTACTTCTAGGTAGAGGACGATTGTAGCTAAGCGTAGACACCAAGAACACGAGATTTCATCACCAAATGAGTAAGATCTTGTAGTTTGAAGTTGAAATTTTTAGAGAGAGGGAGAAAAACGGGTAGAGAGTTATAGAGAGAGAGGATGAGTGTAATAAATGAAAGAAGAGCCTCATTTAGGCCTTATATACCCCGAGGGTGTTCGGGTTCGTTTCGGTTACTCATTTTTCGTCTCCGTTGCGTTTCCGAATTAAATGAAATGAATTTATTTTTAAGTTTTGAAAGGTTGTGATTCCTAATAAATATTAAATGTTTAATTTTCTTAAATTATTATCGTTCGTTTCGTTTTTCATTTCCGTTTTGTCATAACGCGTCACCTTCGCGCGTATTCGTTCGAATCGTCACCCGAACGAACACGACGTTGGTTTCACTTTCTGATTCTTGTTTTCTACTTTTCAGTCATCATTTCAGGACATTAAACTCTCAGATTTATTCATACAGATCGTCACCTATACGAATAATTCGTCGATTTAACATTCTGCAACGACATCTGTTATGGTTTTGTTCTGTTTAACCTCACATACGTTTATACATAATGGCATTTAATCAAGCATCTGTGTGTCAGTTCAGTGTTGTGTAATGTGTTTCTGATTGTTAAACCGTGAGATTTAATCAGATTTCAGAAACAGTTTCATGATAGTTTAATGTCAAACATCACAATGTCAATAGCATATAAATAGTTCACGTAGTTTGTACCTGAGTTACTGTGCAAGTTACTGTTGAGATCACTGTTCCGGTAACGCTCCCGGCACTGATGTTACAATCTGGTAATGCTGAGATCCAGAGCCTTGAAAATTGATGGTAGACAAGAGAGTAGCATTCTCAGATGCTGGAGTAATGCCCATTGAACTGGCATGATTGAGTACTCTTTTTTGTCATCCGTGTCATATGAATTGATGATGGAGATCAACACACTGAGAGAAGTCTTATACATATTCTTTGTCCTCATGATAGTAGTGCAGTTGGAGTTCCAGTTGTATGGTAACAAATTCAGGAGTCCTTGTTGACTTCTCCATTTGACATTTCAATCCCAGCACTAGTCATCTCTGTCATTAGATGAGTAAATCGGTTGAGTTGGGCTTCTAGGGACTCTCCTTTAACATGATTAAACATGTTGAAGCGTTGCCTCAACATGTCTTTGCGACTTTCTCGCATATCCTCATTCCCTTCAAATCTTTCCACTAAAGCATCTCAGAGTTGTTTGGCGGTCTGGTGCTCCTTGAAACAATGAGCCACATCAATAGACAACATCATAGTAATCGAGGCGTATGCCTTGTCATCATTCTCTTTCAATAGGATGTCGTTTTTAGTGTACAACTCCGGGTCTTTGGGAATTAGCCCATTTAACTCACTCTGGTACATAGGCACATAAGGCCACTCCTCAATCAATCTCCATAACTTTGGGTCTGTATACTTGATGAAAGACTGGAATCTGAATTTCTAGTCTTGGAAGCTATCCCTTGACACAAGCCTTGGTGGCTTAGTTCCGGGCCAATCTCATTGTCTAAGTTCAGAAGGTTGGATAAGTTGGTGAGATTTTTGGATGCCATGACGAACAGAAAATTTCCTAAGTCCAAGTTCTCGATCCTCAAGTGTTCTAAATCTCAAGCAGTGCACGAAGTCCAAGTTGTACTAGAAAGACCAAACTACTCGAAGTCCAAGTTATACTCAAAATCCAAACTACTCGAAGTCCAAGCTGTACTCGAAGTCCAAGCTGTACTCGAAATCCAACTATTCGAAAAACTGTTCTCCAAGGTCAAGTTCTCGAAATCTCAAGTGTGCTCGAAATTCAGAGTGTATACAAATCCCAAGTGTACTCGAAATCCCAATTGTACTCAAACTCCCAAGTGTACTCGAAATTTTGTTCTCGAAAACCTGTTCCCGAAGTGTGTACTCGAAATCCCAATCTTCTAAGGCTTGTGTACTCGAAAACCAGATCTTGAAAAACCGTACTCGAAATTTTGAACTAAAAAATACTTGAAAATTTTCCACAGAAAAAGGATTCAAGATTGAGAGTCCCAAATTTTAACAGCAGCTAAATGATGAAGAGAAGATCTAGAAAGTGTCGAAATTGCATGAAAAAGCTTTTACCTTGATGTTGAAAGGAGCTCAAAGGCTCTGATACCACTTGTAAGTCTAGATCTTGTCAAGACTCAAGCTTTATGGCTCCTATCAACATCAAATGACTCTGAAATGTGCGGAATCCATAGTAGAATCACAAGAAGAGATAAAAAAATGATTTTTTATTTATTTATTTCATGAAATTCTCGAAAACAGTGTCTCAATACGTCTAGAGAGCACTCTCAGGAATCCAACCCTAGAACAGTAGAAAATGCGTCTATATATACTATTCTAGGAGTACTCGAACCCTATACACGAAAATTGGTTCGAGTACTCGAAAATCTAAGTACACGAAAATAGAACTAAACGAAAATGCTCAAAATCAGGTCTTCAGCTCGTCACAGGTTGACTTTGTCAGTCTTCATCTTCGATTGGGCTCTACATTGGATCTAGTTTTAATATTCAAAACTTGATATACCTTTTTAAGATCTTGGATTACCAATTCAAAATTGGTTTCCCACCCTTTTATTTCACATATTCATTTAATAAAACTCTTTTAATTTAATTAAGTCATTTAGTAATTAAACCATTTAATTACTACTCTCCATATTACTAACTAACAACTAGTTAGTAACATTTAATTAAATGTCTAAAGTTTAACTAATTAAACTTTATCAATTTAATTATAATTAATTATCACAATAATTAATTCCTCCAATATTATTATTATTTCATAAATAATAATAACACATCACTTTATATAATTCGTGAAATTGAATGTGTCTAAAACAAATTTTAGACATAATCACATTACTATCTTCCAAAGTGTAACTCTTTGTATCATACCCCGATAGCAATGTTGATATTATCGATGATCGGACATCACATATCTAACAGACTCCCACTTGGACGATTCATTGCATAAGTCCTTCAACGTAGACAGTGTTGGAAGATAAACAAACATGCACAGTGTTGGAAGACTCCCACCTGTTTTTTTCAACGAACTTTAGAGCCAAAGTTGAGGCAATGTAAATGTGCCCGGAGCGTAAATCAGCAGCAAAATTTAGACGCGGTATTGGAAGATAAACAAACATGCACAATAAAAATTTCTTCCAAATATACCCTACCTTAAAAATTAATCACATTTTAATCTAAGGGTTAATATTACTTCACATTTCTCACTAACATAATCGCTTTTACTTTAACCTAATCATATATATATATATATATATATATATATATATATATATATATATATATATATATAGGGGATGTTCAATTAAGAATCATTGTTATTTAATAACTAAATTAACCATTTATATTTACAAGTTTAAACGGTATAATAGTAACTTCCCTTACTTTAAATAAAAATTACTTTTATATCCCTTAAATCATTTTGGTTATAAATATGGTTTTTTAGTTTCTTATAATTTGTTGGTTCTTAATAAAATGAATCCATATATATATATATATATATATATATATATAATATATAATATATATATATATATATATATATATATATATAGGGCTTGGTTCAAATAAGAACCCACCCTTTTTGTGGTAACCTATTAACCCATTTGAGCCAATCAGATTCACCCACATCATAGATTCCCTTTTGCTTTAATAAGGGCATTATGGACTTTTGTTTAACCCATTTAAACCAATCAGATTCACTCACATCATAAAAATATATCCATTTTCCTTTTTTTAAATCAAAGTTCCCCCCTTGATTTTTATACACTTATAACTTTTTTATAATATGTTATTTTTTTATAAAAATTACATCATTAAACTCGTTATATTTTTTTTGTTAATTCTATAATAGTCATGCCAATTTTTTTTTTGAATTTTTTTCGAGCGTTCGTAATTACACCAACGTAACGAACAATAAATATAATAATTTTCTCTCGTTTTTTCAAAATCTTTCCATCTTTAAAATGTTTTCGAGCGTTCGTAATTTTCTCTCATTTTTCGTTTAACATGTTTTTTCGAGCGTTCGTATTTATCTCATTTTTTTCGTTTAAAATGTTTCAAATCTCGTTTAACATGTTTTTTTGAGCGTTCGTAATTTTTCCCTCATTTTTTCGAGCGTTTGCAATTACACCAACGTAAAATCTTTCCATCTTGTTACAAATTATTTTTTATTACAAAAATTAGTTCATTAATATTTTAAAAAATTAAGAACACTTTGAAAAAATCCAGATCCTTACATCAGTGTAATTACGAAAACTTTGTAAAAATTCAGTTCGTTACATCATTGTGATTACATCAGTGTAAAAAAATGCAGTTCGTTACGTCAGTGCAAAATGTCGTTGCATCAGTGTAAAACGTCGTTGCATCAGTGTAAAACGTCGTTGCATCAGTGCAAATTACGAAAATTTTAAAAAAATTTGACAAAATTATAATTGAATTAAAGATAAAAAAGTGACAAATTTAATGGTGAAATTTTTATAAAAAAATAATAATGTATATAAAAGTTATAAGTGTTTAAAAAATTGGGGGGTAAACTTTTTTTAAAAAAAAATCAAGTGCACCCCACCAAATGTTAAATCAGTGTAAAAAAATGAATTTCGTTACGTCAATGTAAAACGTCGTTGCATCAGTGTAAAATGTCGCTGCATCAGTGCAAATTACGAAAGTTTTAAAAAAATTTGAAAAATTATACTTGAATTAAAGATAAAAAAGTGACAAATTTAATGGTAAAATTTTTATAAAAAAATAATAATGTATATAAAAGTTATGAGTATTTAAAAACTTGGGGGGTAAATTTTTTTTAAAAAAGGAATCAAGTACACACCCCACCAAATGTCAAAAATGCCCTTAAACAAATCTCATCCACATATTTTTTTGACTTTTTCAGATTGAATATGAACCACTCATTTCAAAAAGCTTTATTTTAACAACCAATGAAAATGAGTTAATAGGTTATCACACTTGGAGTGGGTTACCATTTGAACCTTCCCTATATATATATATATATATATATATATATATATATATATTATATATTATATATATATATATATATATATATATATATATATATATATATATATAGGGCAAGGTATAAAAAATAACCCTCTTTTTTTGCTACAACTACATAGCCCATTTAAACCAATTATAAACTTACACATAAGCATTACATTAAAATATTAAAAAGGGCATCATAGTCATTTTACCTCTTATAAGTTCCCCCCCTCTTTTTTAAACATTAATAACTTTTTTATAATATATTATTTTTTTAAAAAAATTGCACCATTATATTCGTCTTATTTTTCTCTTTAATTCCGTTATAGTCTCGACTAATTTTTTTTACTTTTTTTAAATGCCCTATATTTACATTATTGTAACGAGGTTAAATATAACAAATTTATTTGAAATTTTTTTAAAAATGATAAATTACAGTGATCTAATTTACATTGACGTAATTTATCGTGATGTAATTTACATTGACGTAAAATTCGGTTTCGTTTTTTTCGGTGAATTTGGTTTAAATTACAGTGATGTAATTTACATTGACAACAAATTAGTTTAAATTTTTTTCGAACAATGATAAATTACATCACTATAATTATCATTGTGAGAGAAAAAAAATCAAAATAATGTGTTCTATTACATCACTGTAATTTACATTGTAATTATCATTGACGTAAAATTCGGTTTCGGTTTTTTTCGGTGAATTTGGTTTAAATACAGTGATGTAATTTATATTGACAACAAATTAGTTTAAATTTTTTCGAACAATGATAAATTACTCACTATAATTATCATTGCGAGAGAAAAAATCAAATAATGTGTTCTATTTACATCACTGTAATTTATCATTGTAATTATCATTGTTAGAGAAAAAAAATAAAATAATTTGTTAAGTCACCGTTAATTATGTCATTGTAAATTACTTTATCTTGTGTTATATTACTTCATTTTTTGTTACATTACTGTAATTTACCATTGTTAGAAAAAATTTCTAATTAATTTGCTATCTTTAAGCTCGTTACAATGATGTAAATACATGACATCAAAAAAAAAAAACTAGTCGAGACTATAACAAAATTAAAGAGAAAAATGAGACGAGTATAATATACATATATATGTATAGATATATGTTTGAATAAATATAAAAGTTTAGGGTTTTTCTTTTTTTTATTAATGTAAGTGGAACCTACATTAATTAAAAAAAACATACATATTTATATTTACTTTAATTTGGGCCCTAAAGTAATAAGATATACTTATTTGGTTAACGCAATAAACATGGGTTAACATTTGATTCTCTCCATACATATATATATATATATATATATATATATATATATATTATATATATATATATATATATATATATATATATATATATATATATATATTATATAGGGTAAGGATCCGTTGTTAACCCACATTAATTGA
Source organism: Mikania micrantha (assembly GCA_009363875.1). Classification (NCBI taxonomy): domain Eukaryota; kingdom Viridiplantae; phylum Streptophyta; class Magnoliopsida; order Asterales; family Asteraceae; genus Mikania; species Mikania micrantha. The sequence goes on from CM018689.1 coordinate 2,927,339, forward strand.
GGTAACCCATTTAACCCTGGCAAAAAACGCTTAAATTTAAGCTTCGCAGTGTAACGCAAACTTACACTTCGTTAATTTAACTTCTAAAAGCTTGTGAATTAGCAAAAACTTAGAAAATGAGCCCCCTATTTTTGTATAAAAAAGACCATGAAAAAAAATTTCGAACATTTTAGCTTTTTTGGCAGGGTTAATGGGTTACCTCAATTAAAGTGGGTTATTATATGATCTCAATCACACATACATATATATATATATATATATATATATATTGTATCATGTGAAAACCAGATTTTAGGGAAAAAAAATCTTAAACCATATGTGAGTTATTAATTTGAAATCTTGAAAATAAATATGTGATATATATTAAACTATATTAAAATTGATTTGTTTATTCAAAACCCAATTTTTTATTTAGGTATAATTTGAACCACATATTTTTTTTCAAGATTTCAAATCAATGGCTTAAAGAAGGTTTAACGACTTTTGTTTAAGGTCGGTCTTAGTCTTACACATGGGCGAAGCTTCTTTGGGGCTGGGAGGCGACCGCCCCCCTCTTTTTTCATCCATAGTTTAATTTTTCAGCCGAAATGCTATTTTTAGTTAAAAATAGGAGTTTCATCCCCTTCGCTTCAAAAAACTAACATGTATTCTAGGTTTCAAAAATTTCTGCCCCCTCTCAAATTGACCAAGCTCCGCCACTGGTGTTAGAGAGGATACAATCCCAACATATATACATAGACGCAAATGGGTTTTGGATGTAACACCGCGTTAGAACACTTATAACAGAAAGTGAAGCATATGTTTCAAGCATAAGTCAATAAAGTACAAAGGTGATTGAAGGTTGACCCCATAACAATGGATTCTAATGCGCTTAGAAGCTTAAATAAATATTGGTTAAACGACTCCGTGTTTTCGCATCTTGAACGTGCATCGCTACAGTGAATGAAGACTTCAATATTCTTCGATTATTAACAGACCACTTTCTTTAATTTATTCTTCAAGTCTTAATACTTTCTTGTTTTTTAAACATTTAACAACTAAAGTTTTTTAAAAAATTGTCAACCGTGCTTACAGCTGCCTAATGTTCTCTTAAGGATGAATTTTTACAACTAGATGCCACTCTTAAAAGGCCGCTTGCCTCACTTCTTTATCGATATCTTTTTCGTTTTTTATCACCAGGGAACGTAAACATACGATACAGAATTTCAACCGTCCATTTGAATTTGATGCTCTGGGACATACGTTCGAGCCCAGCACAGGAGGAAAAAGACTTCAATTTTAATTCGGATTTAACATATTTCTGATTAACTAAGTTTAATTGTTGTTCAAAAAAAATTAATAACAATAACGATAACGATAATCATAATAATAATAACCATAATAATACTTTAAAATTTTCAATGTGATATATATTATTATTTGAATAAAACAATGAATTGTAATAATCATCAAAATCATGATAACGATAACGATAATTATAATAATAAAGATAAGTTAAAATTTTCAATGTAATATACAGTATAATTTCGTTAAAACTACCATTTGCAGTGGCGACAATAATTCCTCCACAACTTATTTCATTCTTATTTTTGCCCTCTATAAAGCATATATAAACATTTAAAAGATACATTGTTGGTATAAAGTTATTACTCATTAAAGAGAAATAAAAGTAAGAAGACATGCATGTTCTTTCGTGGCATCCACCAAATAACAGTAATTATCATCGTTTGGGTTTCCTTTTATCCAGCCATAAATAAATTACTAGAGAAAAAAATTTGGTTTATTCATTGCTGAAATTTCAATGGTTCACGTCCATTTAAAAATAAATATATAATAAAAAAAATTTCAGTTTTTAGCGACGACATGTCGTTAGCACTATTAAAATGAAATCTTTTTTTATTTGTTTTTTATAGTTTTAAATATTTCTATGTATTATAATTCTTTTAATGACGATATGTCCTTGTTAAAAACTAAAACAATAAAATGTTGATTATCTTGTAACTTATATGTTGTATTAATTATTAAGTAAATTAGAAAATATGACATATATAATGAAAATTAAAATAAGTTGTAGAATTAAGTGTGTATGTGTGCATTTTCTATATATTTAAGTGTGTGTATGGATGTTTATGTACATTTGTGCATGTACAAGTGTTTGTATGTGAGAATGTGTGCATTTGTATTTATAATTCAAAGTGTGCACATATTTGCATAGACTTATACATATACGTTTATGCAGGGTCGTCTCAAGGTTTTTCGGAGCCCTAGGCGAAATTTAAATCCGAGGCTCTTCTCACACATAATAGTTATGTTTAAAACACTCCTCCTTAGGAATGACCCTTTTTCCTTTTCAACCGTAGCATCTAGTTTTAATATCTTTTTCCTTTTTGAGTATCTAGATTCGTATTTTCTATTTCTATTTGACATAATAAGTCAATTAGTCAATCAAGTAAAACAATAAAACCTAAATAACAATCAACAATTTTAGCAAATCAAACAATTGGGTTTTCTGATGTTATAGTTTAATACAACAACATAGTTTCCATATATGGGGTGAGGGCCTTAAAATAATCATGTCCTACTTACGACGAAGGTAAAACACCCAATAAGAAAATTTTGAGGGGCATGATTAGTCCACCCGAGAAACTAATCTTAGGTAGGCAAGCCTGGCCACCTTCGCCTACATAGCAACAAGAACAAAACATATGATAAAAAAGCATTTCATGCACACTAAAACATAACCAACGTGTGCACATGACTACAATACCCAAAATACAAAGGAGACACAACACAACTGTTCACAAAGTACAAATTACCAAAACAAGGATATCATGAACAAGTTCAAAACCAACCATACTAACGACACCATTTTAAAAAAAAGAACAAAAGACACGAGATTAGTTCCTTGTATCTTCTAGTGCTGCTTTAACATTATCCTTCTCCACAAATTAAGCAAGGAGACTCTTGAGTAGTACCAGAGGGGGTGTCCACAATTTGACTAACACCAAAAGGGGTCTCAATGGTAGCATATATGAGAAAGGGTGTGGCAAGACTCATTTGGCTTGTGGTGAATTACATCACCATTTTCATAATTATTAGGCATAGGTCCTTGTAAAGCAGGAAAAAGACATATACCCTAATTTTGTCAAATGAGCTCAAGAAATGGAAAACAAGCCTCCTCGAATGAGCGGGCAACCTGATGAAGTTTAACTTTGGGATCAGGGGCATATTGGGGACCTGATTCCATAGATCGTCCATCAACATCATATCGGTACCCGTCGGAAGCCTGGTATGCAATACGTAAGCATGAGAAACTTTCTGCATACCTAAAACTGGACCAATAAACTTTGGGCTACGCTAAAGAAGGCTGAGCACATGTTTGATGTAACATCCGGCCCCTCTACCACCAATATTGGTCGCTTTGCCCACTCGGAGCTCACGGTTTTGTCTTCTGTTTCCGGATGTAAAATTTACCATGGAGGTCACCCATCCCTGGATTGCTACAATCCGAGCACGCATAATTGTGGAGTTTTCTTGTGTCCCACAGCCAGCTAAGCCTAAAACGCGTTGGTGATGTAAGAGGCGAATCGTTACTTATGAGACAGGAATCTCTCTTGTTCACGGCCAATGTGGGATTGCCTAGGATGTTACATACACCACCCCCCCCCCCCCCCCCCGTTAGGGACTCATCGTCCTCGATGAGGTTTGCCCCACCATCCCGTGTAGAACCGGAGTGTCTCTGATACCATTCTCTAACCTCCTGCCCAATATTGTCCGCTTTGCCTACTCAGAGCTCACTGTTTTGCCTTCGTTTGCCCGGGTGAAAACTTCCTAGGGAGGTCACCCATCCCTGGATTGCTACAAACCGAGCACGCTTAATTGTGGAGTTTTCTTGTGCCCCACAGCCAGCTAAGCCGAAAACGCGTTTGTGATGTAAGAGGCGGATCGTTATTTATGAGACATGAATCTCTCCTGTTCACGGCCTATGTGGGATTGCCTAGGATGTTACATTTGAAGCCCTTGGTAACAAGCCACACACGATCCTTGGTCAGCTCATCCACAATTACTCATCTACTTCACTCTCACATACTTTCGATTTTTGCAATTTTTCTAGTAGCCCGAACTTTCTCTCACGCCCGAGTCTTGACCACAGTAAACACCTCATATGGTAAGACTAACGATGTTCTTCGTTGATCTTAGCAGGTTAGCCCAGATGGCAAAGATCGAAAGTCGTTGCAACAACAATTGACATGTAATAGTATATCTCTAGTTAATTTATTTTGTAAAATTTTGGCCTCTTCGGTTGAATATAGCTATACAAGGGGAAATGAATATAGACGATAGGGAGATATCTCGGCATCTCCACATTTTGAGCTCATGTGACTTTAATTAAATATACATTCCCATAGTTTGACTTTGCTCCCTCCATTACAGTTTCACCTTAAAATCTCATTTAAATTTATTAAAGAGTAAATTAAAAATTTAATCTAATTTAAATTTATTAAGGCCCACTTATAACTAAAAATATTAAAGTGCATCTTATAGAAAAACCTAAAAAACTTGAATCACGGCTAAAACAATTAATTGTTTATTGTTTTAACAGTTAATTTATGTTACTAATTAAATAAACTAAATAAATATCCTAATTTATTTGTTTCTTATACTAAGAAATAAAGATACATCAAATTTCTTACGGTTTTGACTCCTACAATTTAGATCTTTTAGTTTTCCATTAGATACCATTTAACATTTTCGGTTATAGGTGGTGCCAAAATTTTTAATTGTTTAAACAATGAAAAAAAAAAAAAAAAACTTTCATGATTAAGAATATAGGCCAAACTTGTTACTTCTATTGCTGCCTTTTCCGTCAATTTATTCCCTCTTTTTTATTTTTCTCTTTTGAAAGTATTCCTATTTTATGTTTGCGTAATACTAATTTGCTTAGACCTAGGGAATTAACATAGAACCTTACCATGGAAAAGAAGTATTGTTAACTTATATCCTTTTTTTTTATTGATATACAATAATATTATTATCCTAAACGTAAAATTCTTGTGGATAAAAGTAAATTGACTCGAATCCATTTAAAACAGCATAAGGGTGCCTAATTTTGAATGGATTGATGCTCCAGCATTACATACAGTAAAAGCGCATCAAGTCAAGGTCAACCTGACGAAATCAACGTGACATAAGTTTCTTAAGCTGGGCTATTTCCTTTTATCTTTCCTTTGTATCCTACATATATAAATTAAGACTATATATATATCTCAATTATATATATAAACTACTTATGTGATTTAAGTTGTAGTATCATATATATATGGAGAAGTCAACTGCTTCTTTGATTCCTAACATACTAGAAAGAAAGGTAGTTGAGAAAAACCGTCGTGACAAGATGAAACTCCTATATTCTCAGCTCTTCTCTCTCGTTCCTGATCATTTTAAATCCAAGGTTCCATTATCAACCTTATATAATTAAATGCAATATTATTTATATATATATATATAGCACACATACTGTTTAATGATTGATATTCAAGGGTTAATTAGGTTGTTGGTACATTGGTGTACCAATAACACTATCTTTTTGTATCTTTCAATCATTGAACAGTCGTTTCACCGTCAAAACTATATAGTTTTTCAAACTTTGTAAAATTAAAATGAAATGCTATTTGTCGTCTGGCGAGGTATGGCCGGTGTGAACAAAATCATTCAGAAATTATATATGTTTTATACCTTGCTTATGACATACATATATAAATGGTTGCAGGAAACAGTGGAAATCTCTGAGAGGGTAAATGAAACCATAAACTACATTGAAAGCCTTAAAGCCAACATAAAGAAAACAAAGGAGGAGGCTTCAACGTCCTCCCAAATGTCTCATGGAATTGAAATCCATGAAATGACTCCGGATTTATATGTAGTTGTGGTTACAGGATTGGAAACTCCTTCCGTTTTCTTTAACATTGTTCGGGTTCTTGATGGATATTCAACAGACGTAGTGCAAGCAAATTTTTCACCACGTGGACCTTCTACTTTCCATGTACATCATAATAACGTAAGCTTGCTTTCCGGGTCAATTTGAATATTATTCGCATATATAAGCTTTGAAACTAAATTTTCTCTAAAACTTAGAACGATTTTAGCTATTAATACACAGTGATTAATTTACGCAAAATCATACAAAAAGAAAGTATTGTAAATGTGTTTACAATGATTTAAAAAAAAACAAATATTTAGCTTGATATTAATTAAGGTTATGGCTTATATTTTTGTCCTTTCCTTGTATATATATATATAGGGTGAAGATAATATACAAAGTGATACTTTTGTAAAAAGTGTAAAAAACAAAGTGTTATTATAAATAACAAAGTGCTATTATAACATTAACACAGTGTTATTATAATATTTAACAGTTCCTTGATAATAATAGCACTTTGTTATCTATAATAACACTTTGTTTTTTACATTTTTTACAAAACTATCAATTTGTATTTGATCCTAGCAATATATATATATATATATATATATATATATAAGGGAGGATCAAATGTTAACACTTCCTTATTGCGTTAACCAAATAACTACATCTTATTACTTTGGGACCTAGATTAAAATAAATCTAAAGGTGTACGTTTTTTTTCCTTTGTAATTAATGTATGATCCACTTACATTAATAAAAAAAGAAAAAAAAAACATACACCATTAGATTTACTTTAATGTGTAACACGAATTAATAAGATGTAGTTATTCGGTTACCGCAATAAGGAAGGGTTAACATTCGAACCATCCTATATATATATATATATATATATATATATATATATAAAATAAATACATAATATTAATTTGGGGCTCACATTAAATTAAATTTAAAGGTGTAATTTTTTTATTAATGTAAATAGGCCCTACATTAATTACATTAATTAAAAAAATAAGAAATAACATACACCTTTAGATTTACTTTAATGTGGGTTGCAAAATAATAAGATGCAATTATTCGGTTAACGCAATACAGAAGGATTAATTTTTGATCATCTCCCTACATATATATATATATACATATACATATACATATAAATATACATATATAGATATAAATGTATGTATATATAGGGTTAGGTTAAACTTAATAAAAATCTTAACCTAAAAAGCATAAAAAGCATCTTAAGGTATTAGATTATTAATCAATTGCTAATATTAAATAAAGTTGTTAAAGGTTATTTTAATAATTACCACTTTTTATCAAATTCTCCCACACTTTTGAAATGTTTATAACCTTCACATATTGAATTATTTTTTTGAAAAAATATAACATAAAAATGAACATTTTTTATCTTCAATATTAGTATAGTTTTGTTGTAGAAAAAAAAAAATTTTAGTTCATTGTGTATTTTATACAGGACATTGTTTTTTTACCTATCATTGTGTCTTTTATGTTTATACTCAATGTTATGTTGTCATGAACAATTTAAGACACAATAATGTGGCAAAATACATAATGTTAAACAAGAAGACGTACATAATGACAAGTGTGAATAACATAACGATTTTTAAAAAATAATCAATGATAAGTATGAATAACAAAATTATCTTTAAAACATGGATAATTGCATGTAAAAAAGACATAATGACGAGTATGAACAATTTTATGTAGGTCATTGTGACTTTTTGTATAGGCCTTGTGTCTTTTATACAGGTCATTCTGTCTTTTGTATAGTCATTTTGTGTTTTTTGTACAAGTTATTGTGTCTTTTGTAATTCTGCTCAAGGCTGTGTTTTCCTAAACAATTTAAGACACAACGATGTTGCAGAATACATAATGTTAAGCATGGTCATTGTGTACTTTGTACATGTCATTGTGTATTTTGTAGAGGTCATTATGTCTTTTGTATAGACATTGTGCCTTTTATACAGGTCATTGTGTTTTTTATGCTTCTGCTCAATGTTGTGTTATTCTAAATAATTTAAAACACAATGATGTTGCAGAATAAATAATGTTAAACACGGATGACACAATGACGGGTATAAATATCACAATAATCTTTAAAAAGGAAACAATTAACTGTAAAAAATACACAATTACTTGTAATAAAAACACAAAAATACAACTATACACAAACGTTTAAGAAAGATACAATGACGATAATTAGACAAAACGAGCTGAAAATATTTCATTTTTTAAAACAACACTATATTCATTTTAAAAATAAAAATGTTCGTTTTTATGATATATTTAAAAAAAATTAATATCGTATGTAAAACTTATAAACTTTTAAAAATTTGGAAGGAAAGTGGTTATGACTAAATTATCATATAACAACTTTTTCTTGTAAAATTTAAAAAATTTCTTTTTGAATTTAATCTCATGATTTAATTGTTAATAATTTTTTAAATATTTTTTGAATAAGAAGAATATACAATTAAACCTATATATATATATATATGCATGCATGTGTGCATGCATGTATATAACCAAGGGCGGCCCTAAGAATTGAGGTGCCCGAGACGGTCGGGAAAAAAAGGCGCCTAACGAATATAAATATTAAAGCAGAGGTGTTCAAAGAAATCGAAAACCGAACCATATTTGTAATTAAAAAACGAATTTTGAATTTGGTTTTTAATTCGGTTTCCAACCATATCCGAGTTCCAAATTAGGTTCCTGATCGTATCCGAATTCTGAATTTCAGTTTTCGGTTCAGTTATCGGTTCCATTTTAGTTTGAATTTGGTTTGTTTGGTTTATTCATTTAACCGAATAAACTTAATTCAGATTCAAAATTATTATTTTATAAACACTATATAAGATAAAATTCAATTTATTCTGTTTTTAATAGGTTTATTTGGTTGAATTCGGTTTGTAACCAGTTTATTTGGTTTTTAATCAATTTATTCGGTTTGTTTGGTATTAACCAAACTGAACCGAACCACTTCCCAACTTTGGTTTGGTTTTTGGATAGAATGAAAACCGGTTATATAAAACCAATGAACACTACTGATTTAAATGACATAAAAGTAACTTCCTATGCTTTATAGGGAACTACCTTTTGTAACTATTAAGCCGTGTTTTCATAAATAGTTCATTTTCGTTATCTAAAACTTGTTGGTTCTCGTTTAAATGAATCTCTATATATACGTATAAATCAAAAAAATTGTGCCCCTAAATAAATAGCCCCGGGACGAGGGTCGGGTTTGCTCCTCCCCCGGGCTGCCCCTGTATATAACACTTATATAAAGTAGAGTAACCAAATTAAAAAAAAAAAAAAACAATATGAGTGATATAATTGAAACAAAGTTAGAAGTTCTTCAAATTTATACAAAGTTTTCCTTTTTTAAAAGCATACCTGTATTAATTTTTCTCAAATCCCTTTTATATTATACGCATCTCTCCCAAATTACAAAAAAATAAATCTATATCAAATAAATAAAAATTATATGAAACATAGGTCATATTGTAAGTGTTTCTGTGCTAATTTTTGTGTCTTAATTGCTCTTATTAAATGTTTCCTTCATATTAAATCATAATATTAAATGCAATATTAAAATTTTAATACTAAATGTTAATAATACTAATAACAATTTTTTAAGTTAAATAACACATTTTAAGAAAAACGTAATATATGAAAAATTTTTTGAACAGTGAACTTTTTTAAACGTACAAAATACTAGCTTTCACTTTTCTTTTATAAAAATAATAGTTTATTTAAAAACCATTTTTCTAAAATAAGAAATAAAAAGTTCGATTTTATAAACAATGAGATTTTTAAAAAGGTGTCATTTTTCAAAAACATTTTTTACATAACAAAATATTTCAAATATAAATCTTAAAAAACAAAACTGTAAATAATGATATCATTCTTACATAAAAAAAAACCTATTTTATTAAACGTAATTATACTACATAATTAAAATGCAAGGGAAAATGAATAGTATATTTTTGATCTTTTAGACTTTGACACAAAGTTATCTTCTAGACAGAGGTGCACACATAAACCGGTTCGGTTCAAAAAACCGGTTTACAATCCGGTATTCAATAGCTCCCAACTTGGTTCCTGCCAAACTGGTCCGAATCACCGGTTTGGCATAGGTTCGGGATTTTTCCTTTAAAATAAGTTTACAACCGACCCGAACCGGTTTTAAACCCCTCCGAACCGGTTTCAACTCCTTCAAACCGGTTTCAACCCTTCAAGCCGGTTCCAATAGGTTTAGCATCATTTTCTCTCAAACCGGTTTCACCCTTACACTACCCAAACCGGACCGGTTTTGAACCCGAACCGGTTTGTGCAAGTCTACTTCTAAATATGTAGAATAGTTAATGAATGTTATGCCTCCCATCTTTAGCCGCCTGCTTCTTCAAGTGGGTAGTGTAGCCCGTGCCTGGTAAATCACATATCATAAGCTTCTTTTATGACTTTAGAGAGAATGAAATAGTAAGTATATACATATTATATTGAAATAGTATATACATATATATATATATTGTATTATATTGATTAGTAGATATTATATATATGTGTGTGTGCGCGCGCGCGTGTGTATAGCGAAAAAAACGTGGTCCTTTCTAGGTTTCGGTGATGTTCGGAGAAGGTAACAATGATTTATTTGTTTCTCATAGATAATCGATGTCTGTTTAGATATTTGAGTTTTTTTTCAACTCAAACAATTGGTGGTCAATGATAAATATTCTGTAACTAATTTTTTCTATTATTTTCGTAACATATGTGCATGGATTTTGTATGATTTTTTTATATGAAATGTGTATAGGGTTCGTGATGAGAAATTTGATTTTGTTATGCAACTTATGCTTTTGCAAATGATATATAATATCCGTTCTCAAGAGTGTATTGTGATAACTCGACGCAACGCGTGGGGAAAAAAACTAGTTTTAATATATGCTACTAACAATTAAAAAATCTTTTATTTAACTCGTATAATACAGGTAATAGTCTAGTTAACTATTTAATAAATATCACAAAACGTTGTTTCAGTATATTTGGAAAATAAAAACTTGATCAATATATATATATATATATATAGGAAACAAAAGCTTCGATTTGTAATAAATATTTTTTTTCTGTTCTTTTTATTGTTTGAAGATTGAAGCAACATATATATATAGAACACTAAATGAATTACTAAAAGGATCCTGCCAATTGGAAGAACAAGATATTGAAGTGGCGCCAAGCAATAAAGATGAGGAGAATTTAGATTTATGGGACATTGAGATCTGCTCCGACGTATGGTTTAGAAATTCCTGAGTGACTTGCATGAAATGTTGAATTTACGGAATTAAATGCTTCATAGACGGTGGTCAAGTGGTCAAGTTTCATGATCGGTTAATATTCTAGCTAGTTTGTGTTATATAGAAATTATCGGTCGATGATCGTATAAAAATGGAAATTATAGTGTAATTTGAATGTGCAACTGAAACAAATCAGATTGAAGTTATAGTTGAAGTTGTACTCTATATACATTAAGCAATGCATTATCTTTGGGATTTAGAAGCAGTGGTGTTACCCTAAGGAGGAGCATGTGGTACCAAATACAGATATCGCACCTGCGCTGTACATATATTATAACAAACTGGTACCGTATCTGTGGATTTGGTATAACATTCGGTACCTACTTTTTTATAAATTTGACATCGGTACTTAAACAAATGTGAAGTTCAAATATTCGACAAGATATTAAACAAATGGTAAGGTTATCTTAGGAATGTGCCTAAGAATAGCCAAATGTAAAGTTAAAAAATTCAACAAGATATTAAACAAATGGTAAAGATATCTTAGAAATACACTTAGGAATAACCGAATGAGAAATTAAAAAATTCAAGATATTAAGCATTTTTAGGCTTAAGAGTTAAGGATCTTGATGGAGATGTTTTTGTAGCCCAAGAATTCTTGGTGTCTTCAATTTAATAGCACACCAGCACACCATTCTGGTGGTTTCTTGGCTTTCATTGATACTAAAGTAAAGAAATTGAGAATCACACAAAACACAATTGAATCTGATACTTACGTGAATGTTGGAATTCATTTACAGACTCAATAGACTCCTATATATACACACAAGAAGACAGTTATACCTTAACTGTCATTAGACAGTTAATTAACTGTTAATTACAGTTAATTAACTTCCCATCTTGTTGACTTTGAGCATACACATAATAACATAATACGTACCGGACAATTTACACATTTTCAAGCCCAATAAAAACTAAAACATAACATATTAACACTTGACCCATTTGACCCACTAAGGTAATAATCAATTTACTAGTCCAATTTATGTATTAAGGCTAACAATCCCCCCCCCCCAATACATAATTGGATCAAGCCTTCACCAATCTTTGACATCTTCATTTGTAATGATGATTAGATCATCATCTTCACTTGAACTTTCAATATCAGCAGCCTCCTTTCCAGCTGCAGTCTGCGAACTATCCATTTTAACATCCAAAACAGCCATTACAGGCTTCAAAACAACATCTACAGTCTTTGAACTTCCCATTTCAACCACTCCAATCTGTGAATATGCACTGGCAGCCTTCGAAACAGCCCCTGCAATGTGAAAATCAACTTCCAAAGTACCTGCGTAGTTTGGACCAACCCCTTTAGTTTCTGCAACATTTTGTTCGGCATCTGCAGCTTTAAGATCAATTTCTTCATGTTCAAAAACAGCTTATGCAACCTCTTTAAGATGGTCACTAAATACCTCTTCTTCACAACTGTCACACCCCGAGCCGGCGTGGTTGGATCGGAGTCCCCGTCGGGCGGAAGGTTCTCGGGGCGCGATATCGTGAGTGATAATCGTGATGATCAGATTGTTTACATAGCATCAATGTTACGATTAATTAAAGCACAATGAAACATTTAACTAGGATTACAAAGTTAAATTACAATATCAATGTTTAATAATTTAACTAAGTAAACCTATCAAAGAATCAAATGTTTCTATCTTGTATCTGTACAAGATATTAAAAATGATTCGTATCAATCAACCAAAATATGTGCTTTCAAAAGTCGGCTAGGACTTCTAATTGGGCATCCTAGCAGGCAATCCAAAGTCTTAGCTTAATCCTATGCATCACCTGAGAAAGCATGTAAGAAAAACAAAGTCAACACAATGGTTGGTGAGTTCATGTAGTTTTTATGTAAAATTAGTTTTAAAAACAATCATTTGAATGACAACCTAACCTCACCATTAACCACCTATACCATCTGTTTCAGTATGCTTATATATAGGGCATATGTAGGGTCGAACTTACCGTCCGCCTAGCCACCGTCCCACCACATACCAAACCACATAATATATTGTTCCTGATGATAATTAGATGTTTCATCATGCATCTTTGATTTCATAATAATTGATTCATAGAATTCGATTACCCTGTAAATGGTTACCTTGATTCCCTGAATGACAACCTTAACCTCATCAACGGCCACTTATGCTAACCAACCGAGTATGCTTATATATAGGGCATATGTAGGGGACAAGCCCCAGCCACCATCCCACCACATACCGGGCTGCTTAACATATTGTTGTTAATGATAATTAAGCATTTCATTCCACTACCTTGATTCCATGACACGTAATTCTTAGCATTTGATTACCCTGAAAATGTTTACTTTGATTTCCCCGAAATGACAACCTTAACCTCACTAACAACCACCTATGCTATCCAACCGAGTATGCTTATATATAGGGCATATGTAGGGGATAAGCCCCAGCCACCATCCCACCACATACCGGGCTGCTTAACATATTGTTGTTGATGATAATTAAGCGTTTCATTCCACACTAATGATCCTTAACATTTGATTATTCTGAATATGTTTACTTTGATTTCCCCGAAATGACAACCTTAACCTCACTAACAACCACCTATGCTATCCAACCGAGTAGCTTATATATAAGGCATATGTAGGGGACAAGACCCAGCCACCGTCCCACCACATACCGGGCTGCTTAACATATTGTTGTTGATGATAATTAAGCGTTTCATTCCACACTAATGATCCTTAACGTTTGATTATTCTGAATATGTTTACTTTGATTTCCCTGAAATGACAACCTTAACCTCACTAACAACCACCTATGCTATCCTACCGAGTATGCTTATATATAGGGCATATGTATGGGACAAGCCCCAGCCACCGTCCCATCACATACCGGGCTGCTTAACATATTGTTGTTAATGATAATTAAGCATTTCATCTCCCAACAACTAAGCATTCGATTGTTCTGTGAGTAGTTTTGAATTCATTATAGAGGACAATTAATTGTATCGAACCCCGATAACATCATCATAAATGGACAGAGAAGAGCACTGAATGACTAGTAGGGGTTGACTCCACCGTTCAACAAGCGATGGCCATTCAGTCTGTCTTACTAGGTCCTGACAATGAAGAACACTGATGACTAGTAGGGCTTGACAAATGTCAAGGAGCGATGGCCAATCAGTCTGTTTTACGATGTCTGAGAGCTTAAGCATACAAGTTTATAGCATTCACATAGATTTACTGATGACTAGTAGGGGTTGACACACAGGTCAACACGCGGCGGTCAATCAGTCTGTTGTCTGAGCCTTCCAAGTGTATCAAGCATTCAAGTGTTCAAGTATTCCAAGCATATCAAGTATTCACGTGTTTCAAGTATTCCAAGCATATCAAGTATTCAAGTGTTTCAAGTATTCCAAACGCATAAGTCTTTCTAAGTTTAAGTTCCAAGTTTACATAGGCATGGTTTTCATAAGTGTTAAGCAATTAAGTATAGTGTAAATAGCATTAGCATTTAATCTGTAGCTTTAGTTCTAGTATATAGTCTAAGCATAGAGTTTGTAGCATTAACCTTAGTATCTATTTTGAGCATAGAGTTTAAGTATAATGTAAATAAGTATAGTGTAAATAGCATTAGCTATTTACACTATAGTCTTGATCTTTAGTTTCCAAAACAAGCGTTACGAGTTTAAGCATTAGTATAAGCACTATAAATAAGTATGAAAGCATTTAATAAACATTTCAATATTTGTTTAAAATGTATAACATGCTTCTCAATCCCGAGTTAAACAAATGGTTTGAAAAGGGACAAATGAACTCACCTTATGTTTGAAGTGGTTGACTAAGTATAAACAAGAATGTACGCGCTCGTCGTAGTGTTTGTTGTTGTGTTCAAGATCCTGTATTGGGTTCATGTAATTGTATCTTATAAGTATTTGTTGTAGTGATTCGTGTGCGTGTAAGTGTTAGTGTTAGCCCGAAAGTTGGCTAACACTATGAGTCTCGGTCCTTATTCGGCCCGGCTTGCTAGATTTAATTTATGTTAATACTATGTCCGTTCAATTTGAGTTTAGCATTTTCCGTCATGTTTCATCATTTGACTTGATGTGCATCTTATATTTTTGTGTATAATCTTGAACTCTCATAGTTCATAACTATACAACTTATGTTTTAGTTTAAAGATTATGAATCCTCACACTTATAAGAATTTGAAATAACGTTTTCTTAGTTAATAAATAACCATGAAATTATTCTTGTAAAGCTTGGCATTTTAAGTGTCATGATGTATTAGGTTATACTCTAAATCAAATGGGCCGAATGTAGATGGGCCGTGTATTCATCATTTGGGCTTGGGCCAAGGGTCATGGACCTCACACAAGTGCATGGGCCGCAAATCCATTGGGTCGAGTGATATGAATTTAGGACTTGTTAATTTGGGCCGAGAAGTATGTGGGTGGCCAAACTATTGGGCCGAAATGCTTCCATGGATCAAGGTCGAGTGTTGGACCGTAACATTGGGCTTGAGTAGGCTAACGTGTGTGGGCCGAATACATAAGAGTTTGGGCCAAGAAAATTGTCACACCCCCTGCGCCGCGTGCGGAATCCACGACGCGGTGACGTATGAATAGTTGAATCATGCACAAGTATTGATTTAAGAACTGTGACAATCCGACTTTTCAAGTTAACCTTGTTAACCTCCGTAGGCCAACAAGGCCAATAAAGGCCCAACAAGGTCAAGGAAGGCCCGGTAAGGCCCAATGGAGTCTATGAAGGCCCAACAAAGTCTAGTAGGCCCAATAAGATTAATTTAGGCTCAAGGAAAACAAGGAAGGCCCAATTAGATCAAACAAGGCTAAAGTAGGCCCATTAAGGCCCAATGTAAACAAAGTAGGCCCAGGGAAGGCCAAGGTAGGCCCAAGAAGGCCCAGTGAGGCCCAATTACATTTGAGAAGTCTAATTAGTTTAATTTAACCCTACAATGTTCTAATTGGCCCATTTAGTGGTAATTAGGGATTTTTAAAGTAGCTTTGTAAATCGAAACAATATGTTATTGATCCAGATTATTATATAGGAGTTAAGAATTAAGCAAAACAAATCTAGAATACTTGGAATTGTAAGAATTAACTAGTGGTTTGTCAAAACATACAATTTTGACTTACATAGTCAAAATTCGTCTATGTATACAAAAGGGAATTATGAATTTCATTAAAATCTGAAGTTATGGATCGAATTAATGGTGCTTAAAACACCTAATGATGATATTAAACGGTTATCATCAGTTACTACAGTCATTATGGGCGAATTAAACCTAAATGATGATCTAGTTCTTAAAACCGTTTCAAATCGCAAGCAATCTGTATAAATCGATCAAAATTTATACAATTGAAGGTTCCTGATAAATATTCGGCATCATTAGAAACCATTGCACAAAACAATTGGACACAGAAGCTACGGGGGTGAAGCAGTCGATCGAGAGGCAACCGAAATTGAGCCATAAGTGGAACTACATCAATTCGAGATCAATTCAGGTAATCCTTGATTCCTACACTTTCTAAACATGCCGAATAAGGTTTAACCCAAATCAATTTCGGTTGATAATATCGAATTATAAGAGTTCAAGTATTTAGGGTTCTTGTCAAAGTCGTTTTGGGGATTTTTATACAAATGAGTTCTGGAATTGAATTGAATGTTATAGGAAGCTTCATAATGTGCCGATTAAGCTTAAACACAAAACAATTTCTGGTTTTAATATCGGATTAATAGAAATCGAATTCTAGGGTTCTTGTTAGGAAACGATTTGGGGGTTTCCATAAAAATCAGTTGCAGAACCAAATTAAATGATATGATAAGCTTCATAAGGTTCCGATCAAACAGTTTATCATAACAATTTCATTTAGAAACATCGAATTCTATAATTTCGATATTAGAGTTTATGTTAAGAAACTGTTTTAGGGATTTCGTATCAAACGAATTGTAGAATCAAATTAAAGGTTATATATAGCTTCAGAGGGTATCGATTAAGATTAAACCTAAGTTAATTGTGTCTGATAACATCAAATTTTAAGAGATTTGGCATCTAGGGTTCGTGAATCGAACGGCTATGAGATTTTGATCTAAATTGGTTTAATAATCGAATTGGATCAGTCCCTAAACTCGAATAGATCACAGTAACAAACCTCTAAGAGATTAGGATTGATCGGATTCGGGTTGAGGGTCAATTGGTTGGTTTTGGGTTCGGTTGAGAAGCATAGGGGAACCGATCAAGTGTTGTTTAAAACAATTAATTTGAGATGGCTTTTGCGAAACCCTAGCGGGCTTAACTGGTTAGATGCGTGTGTGTTGGAGTTGAGGGTCGCGGGTTCGAGTCCCGGCCCAACCATTTTTGGATTTTAATACTATTTTAGTATTTTGAGCATAACTCTTTCGTTTCAAATCCGTTTCGATCCGTTCAAGTTGCGTTGGAACCGTAACAGGAATACGGACACTTTGAAATGATAAAATTCATATTTTAATCCAAATACGAAATCGCGTATAATTACGTTTAATTAAATAAAATCGTGTAGGATTTTATTTAAACGACTTCAAAAACACGCGTACGATTGTATGCACATTTCTGACACTTTAGTATACGTGTGTTGACACGTATGTGATTTCAAGCACAAAATGATGTCTCGAATAACACTAGGTTATTGTTTAATCACAGATTCTTCGTAGAGGATTTCTACGCAAGTTCACACGTATTTGATCATTCTGCTATTATCAAAGGTGCGTACACGGCCCCTTTCTTATTTTAAACTGTTTTGGGGGAGAAAACATGTGCAACAAACTATTTTTAGATACATATCACTTGCATGAGTTATCTGTTTACATTATGTGACAACATATCAACTTGAAAGTCCTTACACACCTCGAACCGTTTAGTTTGCTGTAATGCAAAGCGTGGTAGTTGGAAATAGATCTATTAGGTTTGACAAACCTCACCTGGTAGATGGGATCTACGCAGGTGTTTGACTGACCAAACACATTTTACTATTGTTGTGATAGACAATAGTGGCAAGGCGAAAACATGCTATAGCATGGCAATTAGTCAGCTTCGGTGTCGAACACGTATGTAAATAGTTTATATGACTAGCTATCATGACTGTGCATTTGTGATTATGTTATCTACAAACTTGTTATTCAAACTGCTGTTTTGAACACTATGATTACTTAAAACCTGTGTTATGCACCAACCTTTGTGTTGACTTGATTTGCATGTTTTCTCAGGACGCTAAGGCGCGCGTTACAGCTGGCATGGACTAGGAAGATAGAGTCTCATGCATTTTAAACATTTGAATTTGAATTTGAACATTTGAATATTTAAGTATTTTGATTTGTAATGTTTACTTATAACTGTTTATGGTTTTTAAACGCTTCCGCAACTTTTTGTAAACTCTGAATGATATGTTTTAAAGACCAACGTATGTTTTGAAATTCATATAGAGGTCTTCGCTATGTCTAATGATCTGAGATCCTGGTTTGTCACGTTCCCAAACGGTATGATTCCGTTAGTTGGAATTGGGGGTGTGACAGATTGGTATCAGAGCCATTGGTTATAGCGAACTAGGTTTGCATTTGTAGGCCTAGACTATGACTGTTAGACATTAGACACATCTGTTAATACGTATTGCTTAGAAATTACATATGACACTATGTAATTGACTTGTTTACGTATTCCATGGCACTGTACTTACATATGGTATTATGTAACAGGCATGGCTTCATCATCAGTCCCATATATCATTATTGATGATTCCGAGGACGAGGAGCCGATGGTTCCGGCCCCACCATCATCACCACCACCACCTATTCCATCACCTCCACCGTATGAGATGGAGGACTCCGATCCCGAGGAGGACCCGGAGGAAGACCCAGAGGAGGATCCGGAGGAGGATCCAGACGAGGATCCAGACGAGGATCCAGAGGAGGACCCGGATGAGGATCCGGAGGAGGGGGAGGAGGGCATTCAGCAGATCCCTGCTGAGGGACCCTCTACACACCCACCACCAGCATTAGATGCTCCTGAGCCTAAGAGGCAAAGGACGGACGCCGAGGAGATCGCCAAATTGCGCGAGGATCTGGAGGTAGCAGAAGATAGGATAGCACAGAGATCTCAGGAGTTATGGGATGCTATTGAGAGGCAGGATGATCTTACCCATCTTGTTTACGATATGCGGGATGAGATGATCAATTTGATTGGTCGTCTAGAAGAGTCAGAGAACCGAGAGGAGATTTTGGCAGGCAGGATTGAAGCTTTGGAGGACTTAGTGGTAGTTGAGAATGAGGGACAGGATGAGGATGAGGAGGAGGAACCAGCACCAGATGCTGAGTCCGATCCTGAATCCACCGTTGAGGACGACTGATTATTTTTTTTTCCTTGTTTTATTTGAACTTATTAGGAACGGGTTGTGTTCCTACATTAGTAGTTTGAAAACTTGTATTTCATTTCAAAAGTATTGTACTCAAAGAAAGTTTCTATCTATTAAAGAGTTATCTTTTATTTCCAACAACTGTGTTGATTTATATTACATGATGTGTTTGTTGTTTTACTTACACATGTTACATTGGATTTTGACTTTGTGCTAACACTTCTCATAAATAGGAAACTAATGGCTGAGGGAAACGTACATATGACTGTTGCTGAGCTCAATGAGCTAATCAACAACAGAGTTGCAGAGGCAATCGCACAGTATGCTCAGACTCACAACACAGGGCCACAGGGTCCAGCTGGGGGATTGATTAACCCACAAGTCTGCACGTTCAAGATGTTTTTGGACTGCAAACCTCACAATTTCAAAGGGTCGGAGGGGGCCATAGGACTTCTCTGATGGATTGAGAAGGCAGAGTCTGTGTTCGAAATGTGCAACTGCCCTGATGACAGCAAGGTGAAATTTGCTACTGGAACATTGGAGGGTCCAGCACTGACTTGGTGGAACTCCAATGTTCAGACTCTGGGGTTGGGAGAAGCAAATGCGTTGACCTGGAACAACTTCAAAACTTTGCTACAAGAGGAGTATTGTCCTCGTAGTGAAATGCAGAAGTTGGAGGAGGAGTATTGGCACCTCAAGATGGAGGGGTCAAATATTGAGGAGTACACGACCAGATCGCATGAACTGGCCAGACTGCTACCACACATGGCTACTCCAGCCAGTAAGTGGATTGAAAGGTACATTGGAGGACTAGTGCCTCAGATTCAGGGGATGGTTACTTCAGCAAATCCCACCACTATCCAACAAGCTGTTCGTCTAGCGCATCAGCTTACTGATCAGGCAGTGTTACAGGGAACCCTGCCTAAGCGAACATCTGCTACCAAGGTAGGAGATCACAAGAGGAAGTGGGAAAGTAACAACTTCAAGGGTAACAACCAGCAGCCGAACAGGAAACAGGACTCAAACAAGTCCTATCATAATTCCAACAGTGGTCAGCAATCATCATCATCGGGGGGCTATATTGGTAAGCACCCCAAGTGCAACAAGTGTGGTTATCATCATGCGGGTAACCAGTGTGACAGAGCTAAGTGCCAGAGGTGTGGCAAGATTGGGCACGCGGCTAAGGATTGTCGCGGGGAGCTGCAGAACAACCATAACAACCAGAACAACGCTCAGAAAGGTTGTTTTGAGTGTGGCAAAATGGGGCACTTCAAGAAAGATTGCCCACAACTTAAGAAAGGCGGGGACAATAATGGCAATGGTAATGGAAATGGCAACGGTAACGGCAATGGCACCAACAACAACAACAACAATAACAACAACAACAACGGTGCTAGAGGCAGGGCGTTTGTGATTGGAGGACGTCAAGCGCGGGAGGATCCCAACATTGTCACGGGTACGTTCCTCTTAAATAATCACTATGCCTCTATGTTATTTGACACTGGTGCCGACCGGAGTTTTGTATCTAGTTCACTTGCTAAGTTGCTAGATGTTAGTCCCACTGCCTTAGATAGTTCCTACACTGTGGAATTAGCTGATGGTAAGTTGATTGTAGTAGAAAACATTTATAAGGGATGTATCCTTGATTTGATGGGTCAAACATTAGAGATTGATCTTATGCCTATCGCCTTAAGCAGTTTTGATGTAGTTATTGGCATGGACTGGTTGTCCAAACAACAGGCTGAAATTGTATGCCATGAAAAGATTGTTCGCATACCTCTTCCGCAGGGAGAGACATTATATGTACAAGGTGAGAAGAGCAGTACGCCACTGCGTCTCATATCTTGTATGAAAGCACACAAGTGTCTACGTAAGGGTCATACGGCAGTTATAGCACTTATAACTGAAAAGCCAGTAGCTGAGAAGAAGCTTGAAGATATACCTGTAGTTTGTGAATTTCCGGAGGTATTTCCAGAAGACTTACCGGGATTACCGCCTATCAGACAGGTGGAATTCCGAATCGATCTTACACCAGATGCAGCACCGATAGCTAGGGCGCCTTATCGACTTGCACCATCAGAGATGCAAGAGTTATCCACACAATTGCAAGAGTTGTTGGATAAGGGTTTCATACGACCTAGTTTTTCACCATGGGGAGCTCCAGTTTTGTTTGTAAAGAAGAAGGACGGAACTTTCCGTATGTGCATCGATTACCGGGAATTGAACAAGGTTACTATCAAGAACCGGTATCCGTTACCCAGGATTGACGATCTGTTTGATCAATTGCAAGGTTCGAGTTACTACTCGAAGATTGATCTCAGGTCGGGTTATCATCAACTAAGAGTTCAGGAGGAGGATATTCCGAAGACAGCATTCAGGACAAGATATGGCCATTATGAGTTCTTGGTCATGCCATTTGGGTTGACAAACGCTCCAGCTGTATTCATGGATCTCATGAATCGTGTTTGTAAACCTTATCTTGATAAGTTTGTCATTGTTTTCATTGATGACATTCTCATCTATTCACAGTCTGAGGAGGAACACGCTGAACATCTTCGATTATTGCTAGAGCTATTGAAACAAGAACAATTGTACGCTAAATTTTCGAAATGTGATTTCTGGATGCGAGAAGTACAGTTCTTGGGGCATATAGTAAATGAAAAGGGCATACATGTTGATCCAGCGAAGATTGAAGCGATTAAGAATTGGGAAGCGCCAAAGACCCCTACTGAGGTACGACAATTCCTTGGTTTGGCGGGTTATTATCGACGATTCATTGAGGGTTTCTCAAAGATCGCTCAACCACTTACAGCTCTTACGCACAAAGGAACAAAGTACAACTGGACGGATAAACAGGAAGCTGCATTCCAGTTATTGAAACAGAAGCTTTGCAGCGCACCGATTCTGTCCTTACCGGAAGGAACGGAAGACTTTGCGGTGTATTGTGACGCGTCTGGACAGGGTTTGGGATGTGTGTTGATGCAATGGGATAAAGTGATCGCTTATGCTTCCAGACAACTACGAACGCACGAAAAGAATAACACTACTCATGACTTGGAGTTGGGAGCAGTGGTTTTTGCTTTGAAAATTTGGAGGCATTATCTGTATGGAACTAAGTGTACCATTTACACTGATCATAAGAGTTTGCAGCATATCTTTGATCAGAAGGAGCTTAATATGAGGCAACGACGATGGGTTGAGTTGTTGAACGATTATGAGTGTGCGATTAAGTATCACCCGGGAAAAGCTAATGTAGTAGCTGACGCTCTGAGCAGAAAAGACACAACAGGAGCAAGACGGGTTCGTGCACTTATGATGACGATACATACCGACTTACCTGACAAAGTACACAGTGCTCAGATTGAGGCCCTGAAAAAGGAAAACTTAGTACCGGAATCTTTATGAGGAATGGAAGAACAATTGAATGTTAAACCTGATGGAATTCGTTATTTCATTGATCGAATGTGGATACCTTTATATGGAGGATTAAGGGAACTCGTGATGGATGAAGCACACAAGTCCAGGTATTCAGTCCATCCAGGATCAGACAAGATGTATCACGATTTGAAGGCACTGTATTGGTGGCCTCACATGAAAGCTGATATTGCTAAGTACGTTAGCAAATGTTTGACTTGTTCGAAAGTCAAAGTTGAATATCAGAAGCCATCTGGTTTACTGCAACAACCAGAGATACCGATGTGGAAATGGGAACAGATTTCGATGGACTTTATTACTAAGTTACCCCGTACACCGAGTGGTTGTGATACGATATGGGTAATTGTCGATCGATTAACGAAATCTGCACACTTCTTAGCAATAAAGGAAACTGATAAGATGGAGAAACTGACTCGCATTTACATCAAGGAAGTAGTAGCACGGCATGGCGTGCCAATCTCTATCATATCAGATCGGGATGCCTGGTTTACTTCTAATTTTTGGAAATCTCTTCATAAGTCATTGGGGACTCGCTTGGATATGAGTACCGCTTATCATCCACAGACCGACGGTCAAAGTGAACGAACGATTCAAACGCTCGAGGATATGTTACGAGCTTGTGTAATTGACTTTGGTGATAGCTGGGAGAATCATTTACCGTTGGTGGAATTCTCTTACAACAATAGTTATCATACAAGCATTCAAGCAGCACCGTTTGAAGCTTTGTATGGTCGCAAATGTCGTTCACCAGTTTGCTGGGCTGAAATTGGTGATAGTCAGTTAACAGGTCCTGAACTGGTGCACGAGACGACAGAGAAGATAGTTCAAATTCGGAACCGTATGGCAGCGGCTCGGGATCGCCAGAAGAGTTATGCAGACAAACGTCGCAAGCCGTTGGAATTTCAAGTAGGAGACCGAGTTCTTCTAAAGGTATCACCTTGGAAAGGTGTGATACGATTTGGCAAGCGCGGAAAGCTTAGTCCACGTTACGTAGGACCTTTTGAGATTCTGAAAAGGATTGGTCCGGTTGCGTACCAACTCAAACTACCGGATGAACTCAGTGGAGTTCATGATGTTTTTCACGTATCGAACTTGAAGAAATGTCTTTCTGACGAGACATTGATTGTACCGTTGGAAGAAATACAAGTAGATGAACAGTTGCGATTCATTGAAGAACCGGCAGAAATCATGGACCGAGATGTCAAACAACTGAAGCAAAGCAAGATTCCGATAGTCAAAGTCCGATGGAATTCAAGACGTGGTCCTGAATTCACATGGGAACGGGAAGACCAAATGATGAAGAAATATCCTCATCTATTCAAAACAGCTACTGCTAACACTGAGAGCGCACGTTAAATTTCGGGACGAAATTTCCTTCAACAAGGGGATGACGTGATGCTTTCACACATCAACACTGCAAATTTCAAATTGTAAGCACAAACATTTTATTTATTCAATTGATTTTGTTACAAACATTTGTGTTACATTACATTTTATATGTTTTATGTGCTACATTTCATATGTTACATGTTATGGTAGTACATACACGATTAGTGACACACATTTTGCTATGTGCGGGGTTGCATAGTACAAACGGTTACAGACACTCACTATGTGTGAGGTTACACAACACACATTTTGCTATGTGCGGGGTTACATAGTACAAACAGTTTCAGATACTCACTATATGTGAGGTTACACAACGCAGTATGATCAAACACAAACAGTCACAGTTAGGTGAACTAACTAGTGGACACGCAACAGTCACATTGAACGATCACAATTGAGTTGTGATGTTGCAAGCATTAGACTTTGTGTGTGAGTACACACAAGCACACAGAATGATCAAATCACACTAACACGTACGATTTAAACTCGTAAGTAGTTTCCTAACTACTCTTAACACTTGCTAATTTTCGGGACGAAAATTCCTTCAACAAGGGGATGATGTGACAATCCGACTTTTCAAGTTAACCTTGTTAACCTCCGTAGGCCAACAAGGCCAATAAAGGCCCAACAAGGTCAAGGAAGGCCCGGTAAGGCCCAATGGAGTCTATGAAGGCCCAACAAAGTATAGTAGGCCCAATAAGATTAATTTAGGCTCAAGGAAAACAAGGAAGGCCCAATTAGATCAAACAAGGCTAAAGTAGGCCCATTAAGGCCCAATGTAAACAAAGTAGGCCCAGGGAAGGCCAAGGTAGGCCCAGGAAGGCCCAGTGAGGCCCAATTACATTTGAGAAGTCTAATTAGTTTAATTTAACCCTACAATGTTCTAATTGGCCCATTTAGTGGTAATTAGGGATTTTTAAAGTAGCTTTGTAAATCGAAACAATATGTTATTGATCCAGATTATTATATAGGAGTTAAGAATTAAGCAAAACAAATCTAGAATACTTGGAATTGTAAGAATTAACTAGTGGTTTGTCAAAACATACAATTTTGACTTACATAGTCAAAATTCGTCTATGTATACAAAAGGGAATTATGAATTTCATTAAAATCTGAAGTTATGGATCGAATTAATGGTGCTTAAAACACCTAATGATGATATTAAACGGTTATCATCAGTTACTACAGTCATTATGGGCGAATTAAACCTAAATGATGATCTAGTTCTTAAAACCGTTTCAAATCGCAAGCAATCTGTATAAATCGATCAAAATTTATACAATTGAAGGTTCCTGATAAATATTCGGCATCATTAGAAACCATTGCACAAAACAATTGGACACAGAAGCTACGGGGGTGAAGCAGTCGATCGAGAGGCAACCGAAATTGAGCCATAAGTGGAACTACATCAATTCGAGATCAATTCAGGTAATCCTTGATTCCTACACTTTCTAAACATGCCGAATAAGGTTTAACCCAAATCAATTTCGGTTGATAATATCGAATTATAAGAGTTCAAGTATTTAGGGTTCTTGTCAAAGTCGTTTTGGGGATTTTTATACAAATGAGTTCTGGAATTGAATTGAATGTTATAGGAAGCTTCATAATGTGCCGATTAAGCTTAAACACAAAACAATTTCTGGTTTTAATATCGGATTAATAGAAATCGAATTCTAGGGTTCTTGTTAGGAAACGATTTGGGGGTTTCCATAAAAATCAGTTGCAGAACCAAATTAAATGATATGATAAGCTTCATAAGGTTCCGATCAAACAGTTTATCATAACAATTTCATTTAGAAACATCGAATTCTATAATTTCGATATTAGAGTTTATGTTAAGAAACTGTTTTAGGGATTTCGTATCAAACGAATTGTAGAATCAAATTAAAGGTTATATATAGCTTCAGAGGGTATCGATTAAGATTAAACCTAAGTTAATTGTGTCTGATAACATCAAATTTTAAGAGATTTGGCATCTAGGGTTCGTGAATCGAACGGCTATGAGATTTTGATCTAAATTGGTTTAATAATCGAATTGGATCAGTCCCTAAACTCGAATAGATCACAGTAACAAACCTCTAAGAGATTAGGATTGATCGGATTCGGGTTGAGGGTCAATTGGTTGGTTTTGGGTTCGGTTGAGAAGCATAGGGGAACCGATCAAGTGTTGTTTAAAACAATTAATTTGAGATGGCTTTTGCGAAACCCTAGCGGGCTTAACTGGTTAGATGCGTGTGTGTTGGAGTTGAGGGTCGCGGGTTCGAGTCCCGGCCCAACCATTTTTGGATTTTAATACTATTTTAGTATTTTGAGCATAACTCTTTCGTTTCAAATCCGTTTCGATCCGTTCAAGTTGCGTTGGAACCGTAACAGGAATACGGACACTTTGAAATGATAAAATTCATATTTTAATCCAAATACGAAATCGCGTATAATTACGTTTAATTAAATAAAATCGTGTAGGATTTTATTTAAACGACTTCAAAAACACGCGTACGATTGTATGCACATTTCTGACACTTTAGTATACGTGTGTTGACACGTATGTGATTTCAAGCACAAAATGATGTCTCGAATAACACTAGGTTATTGTTTAATCACAGATTCTTCGTAGAGGATTTCTACGCAAGTTCACACGTATTTGATCATTCTGCTATTATCAAAGGTGCGTACACGGCCCCTTTCTTATTTTAAACTGTTTTGGGGGAGAAAACATGTGCAACAAACTATTTTTAGATACATATCACTTGCATGAGTTATCTGTTTACATTATGTGACAACATATCAACTTGAAAGTCCTTACACACCTCGAACCGTTTAGTTTGCTGTAATGCAAAGCGTGGTAGTTGGAAATAGATCTATTAGGTTTGACAAACCTCACCTGGTAGATGGGATCTACGCAGGTGTTTGACTGACCAAACACATTTTACTATTGTTGTGATAGACAATAGTGGCAAGGCGAAAACATGCTATAGCATGGCAATTAGTCAGCTTCGGTGTCGAACACGTATGTAAATAGTTTATATGACTAGCTATCATGACTGTGCATTTGTGATTATGTTATCTACAAACTTGTTATTCAAACTGCTGTTTTGAACACTATGATTACTTAAAACCTGTGTTATGCACCAACCTTTGTGTTGACTTGATTTGCATGTTTTCTCAGGACGCTAAGGCGCGCGTTACAGCTGGCATGGACTAGGAAGATAGAGTCTCATGCATTTTAAACATTTGAATTTGAATTTGAACATTTGAATATTTAAGTATTTTGATTTGTAATGTTTACTTATAACTGTTTATGGTTTTTAAACGCTTCCGCAACTTTTTGTAAACTCTGAATGATATGTTTTAAAGACCAACGTATGTTTTGAAATTCATATAGAGGTCTTCGCTATGTCTAATGATCTGAGATCCTGGTTTGTCACGTTCCCAAACGGTATGATTCTGTTAGTTGGAATTGGGGGTGTGACAAGAACAACCACAATGGATTGCTAAGTTGCATAATGTTTAGTCAGTTGTTTAGTTACAGACAATCTATCTACCAAAAGAATGACAACTACAGACCCAAAATATAGTTTACAAAATAAGACTCTAAACAAGACAATTAAACATTTAGGATTTTGTGTGTTTCTAAATCCATCCTAGCATGTTTCTTCATCTTGTTCTATCTTAAACGGTCTCCTTAGTTGTCCTCAAAATGTCTTAAACCTGATTACCTGAAACACGTGAAAAGTAACTGTCAACTACAGAAGTAGTTGGTGAGAACAATAGGTTTAACATTTGAAACATGAATTTGTAATGAAAGGCATATGTTTAAAGCAATAAATGAATTACATGGATGAGCTGCAACCCAAACTAACATCAAGTATGTCAAACGAGTGTAAACAGTCCAAAGACTGTTTGCACGAAAACCAACATATAATCAAGTCCCAAACTACGTTTGGAGTCAGAAAATTTGTCAGCAACAGTGAGATAACCATACGTAACCAAAACCTGCAGTTAGCTTTTAACACAAATTTAAAAGCTAACTCCAGAAATTGGTCTGCCCAAATGTGTCCGCTTTCCCTTATTGTGATCACCCAGTACTAACGCTAATGAATATGAAACTTGATGTGTTTATAAGTTTGTTCACAACAGTGGACACCATGCTTTTGAACCTTGCTTTAAAACCAAAGATTTAATGCCTTATTTGATAACATGATTTAAAAACCTTGTTTGAAATACCCTGAGTTGAATTCCTTTGTTTGAAAACCATGAAATGAATCCTTTGTGTGAACACCATGAAATGAATCCTTTGTATGAAACCATTGATTGAATACATAAGATAGTGACCTTGTATAGTAACAAGGTTTATATAAAAGATTATTTTCGAAAACACGAGTTTATAGTAAAAGAGTTTATAAATCCCATTATTTAAAAGTGTTTGTCCTTTATAAAACCGTTCGAGTAAAACTGATATAAAATAGTTCAAGGAAGCTTTATAAAACCTTTGAGTAGAAAATGTTTAACATTTGATAAAAACCCTTCAAAACAGTTGATGAATCCTTTGAAATTGGTACAGTGAACCTATAATGTTTGTAACATAACGTACACATTGTATAGTGAAATACGATTGTAAATAGAGTGTTTGATCACGTGCTTCACCCCAAAACAGTTGTAAAACAGTAAAAGAGGGGCTAATGTTCTCACCTGTCTGCAGTAGACTCTGAACTATAACAAATAGCAAGTAGCAAACAGGACTTCTAACTGATTCCTATATCATTGTAATCATACATAAGATATAAGATTTATAATTGTATAGACTTTGATTCATTGATTTCCTTGTGTTAACTTGAAATTGATTAACTCTTGATTACATGATCAAGTGATATTTCATGTAAAATAAATGTCATATCCTTTTATGCACAACTTGTATGCATAAAATGACAAGTGTTTGTGAATTTGATAGCCATTGATTAACATGCATTTAGAAAAGATGTTTGAATTGTTTTTATGACTTTGGAACTATGAATGGATCTCATAATTATGTTAAGTTGTAAACTTAACCTATGTAAGATCAATTCACAATTCCTTTAAGTTGTGGGCCTCACATTGGGCCTTAAGCCCATGAAACCATGGTGGGCTTATTAAAGGCCATGGGCCACTTAACTTAGACGTGGGCTAATGCGGTTGTTATTGGGCCAATTAGATATAGTGTTGGCCAACCAATATGTATATGGACCATGTACGGTTCCAAAGATAATATTGAGCCAATTAAAGATTATGATGGGTCGATATAACTCAATTGGGCTTGGTTTAATCTATGGGACCGATTGCTAATGAAGTTGGGCTGAATAAAGTTGAGTTGGGCCGAAAGGGGTGTGGGCTGCCAAAGGTTCCAGCGAACCTATTTAAAGGTTCGGCCATCACTTCCCTTAAGGATCGGCTTTAACGGTTGACCAACAAGGTTCGTCTGGGTTCGCGTATGGGAGAGGTTCGCTGCATGGCTAAAGGTTCGGCATGGGTTCACTAGGCGCTCTAGGGTTTGTCTGGATCATAAAGGTTCGGCTTGCTGTGGTGACGTGTAGGTTCGATCATAGGTTCGCCCATGCAACCCATGCATGGGTTCGCCTGACTGAAAAGGTTCGTCGGCCATACGTTCAGCTGATCAGGGGTTCGCCGAGTTGTTGATGGTTCGGTGCACACAAGGTTCGGTCAGGAGGGTTCTAGCCTATTGAAGGTTTGCCAAGTTACAACGTTCGTGGGGTTGCATAAGGTTCGCCCCTGTCAACACCATGAAGGTTCGTTGCCTTCATTAGGGTTCGGCTCCACAACCACCACCGAACCTGTCGACTTGCAACCTCACCTTCATCGAATACTCAGTTCCAGACCACGATCTACGTTATTCTAACATCAGAGAGGGTTGCTATAGGTGCGAAACTCAAAATGGTTGTGCAAGAACCGGCTAGGTGTCGGGTTTTAACAAATCACACACAAAACGCTATTTTTCGTGAATGTTCCAGCTTCAATACCTCGATTTTGGCCTGCTAACACTTCAGATCCTTTGTACTTCTATGTAGAGGACGTCAAGGGCTACGCGTGGGCGCCAAGAACACCGAAATCCGTTGAGAAATGAGCGAGTTACGAGTGTTTGAAGTTCGGTTTTCTAGAGAGAGAGAGGATGGACGGAAATCTAGTGAGAGAAAGGGTTGGTGCATCAATAAATGAAGGAAAAGGCTCTCTTCAAGGCTTTTATAGCCCGAGTGGTATTCGGGTTCGTTTCGGTCGCTCGGTTCGCGTTTCCGACACGTAACGCATATTTTACGCTATTTAAAATAAAGGATTATTATTCTCATCATTTTGATGAGTTTCAAAATTGTAAAAATGAAAAATAATATATTTTCCTTATTTTTACTCTTCGTGTGTTGACAGATCGTTAAACAGATACAATTACGTGTATACCCGCAATCGCGTACGTTTTCCGATCGTAATAATTATTTAGAGTCGTTTAATCATAATTATAAGTTCAACATTCGTATCATTATGGATCGTCACCCATAACTATACTCAGTCTCGCTTACGTATTACAATTCTTGTTTAATTAATTGTCATAATATTCGTCTCAACACTACGCACTAACACTATCCCATTACACCGAACGCAGTATATGTATAGGGCATACCCCAGATTCCAGCTACCTGCCGTACCTGACTCCGTCCCACCACTGTTTCGATATAATACGATACTGTTCTTGCCTAGCGAACTCGACTGTAAATATATAATACATACTTGTTCCTAAATAATAAAGATCCTAACACACAAGCACATTATGAACACATGAATCACATTAACTGATTTGATATGAAAACACATTTGTTCTAACACTGTTTACAACTACCATGACTAAATGTACAAATGTTACAAAAATACGTTTTTGTCGAGTGAAATGGGGTACGACTTCCATGGCAGCGAATTTACCATTCTCAAACCAAGGTTCGGCCCATTCTTAGGTAGTAAGGTTCGGCTAATTCTTCATGGTTACAGGTTCGGCCTGAGGTCTAGAAACATGGCAAGGTTCACTCGGCTGGAGAGGTTCGGCGGTGTCACGAGAGTTTGCATGGAGGTTCGTGGATGTGTAGGTTCGTGGCTGTGCATCCATGGTTCGGCTGATGTCTAGGGTTCGCCACCTAAGAGAGGATCGGCCAGCTGGGCATGTAGGGTTCGACAATGGTTGTTTCAGTCGTACTGGTTCGCCTGGAACCCGTAGGTTCGGCTGCACAAAGGTTCGTCTAGGCGATGGTTCGCTGATGGTGATTGACGAACCAAAGGTTCGCTTCTGATGCGAGGTTTGCCAAGCAAAAAGGTTCGCCATCGTGAGGATCTAGCAGGTCGAGGGTTCGTTCAGCTCAAGCCTCACGAATGTCACACCCCGACTCGCAGCAGAAGACTTAACAGAGTCTTGGTGTCAACGGTAAATAACTCAAGCATAAGTTAAGCGAACGATTTAAATAAAACATGGATATTTATATTAAAAGTTATCGATACTTGTTAAAACATTACAAGTTTAACAAACATCAGTTTTAACATCTAGATAACCGGTCCCAGATAAATATCCCAAAGCGCGCTCGCTAACTAGAACCGGTTTCCTTTCCTTTCCCATCATCATGCTACTTACCTGAGAAACATACCAAATTTAAAAGCAAGTGTCAACCAAACGGGTTGGTGAGTTCACAGGTTTTCATATAAAAACATTTAAGCAAGGGAAAAGAACGTAATGTACAAAAACATCGTGATAGAGAACTCATCGTAGACTAGCTAGGTACTACGATACGATAGACACCATGAGCCCATAATCAAACCAAAACCAAGGTGCGAACACCCCTCAACATATATTGCTCCCGTTACACACGGACCATGACAGCTGGTCGGGGAGTGGGTTGTCAAACCCGATAGATCTACCAATATATCCTGCGGTCCCTCCCCCGAGACTAATGATTATGACTGCGGGAGCGAATCCCCTCTGGAGCGAATACACAGAGAACACATATACAAATGGCTGCACTTACTCAAGAGCTATCTAAGTCACATATCACTCCAAACCATACATTACAATTTAAATCTTTCTTTTCCCGGTATGTTTCTCCCCCGGTTTATCAAAAACCAAAAACATTATTAAAAAGGGGCCGTGAAACTCACCTCAATGCGTTCCTGCTAGCAACAAAGATTTCCAGATAACCCGACTGTTCTCACTAGCGCCCTAAAACCCAAGGGACACATTAACAGTCTAAATAAAAGTCCATCATGTAAGTTGTTCACCCAACTTAAGTAGACTTAAACACATTCCACTAAGGGAAAACATATTTCACACAAACGACCCGTTGGTGACTCGAATTTAGTTATTTATCATAAATCATAAGTTAACGTTTTTAAGTCATATTATATCCAAATAATTAAGTTATCTTTGTTAAAAATCTATCTTAACTCCAAACTTAATTATTTATAACAACTTGTCAAAAATGACAATTTCATCGTATTTTACCGACAAAGTAACACATATCACTTCACGCAATCGACGTGCACTAAGTCCCAAATTATTTTCAATACTTCAAAATAAGTATATTTTACTTATTTTTACACAAAATTTGCTGATTAAAATCAACCACAAAAATTATATCGAAATTTTGCGTTAAAACGACGTTTTTACTTTATTTTTAGACATAGTTTTCAAGTATTTCATTTTATACCTTTCTTACAACACTTATACTTTAAAATTTACAAATTTTTATCATAAAAGCTTATAAAATTTCTGATCAAAATCAGATTCATAAATTGACTCTTTTTATACGTTAAAATAGTCGAAAAACGCGTATTTTCGGTCCTCAATAACCGTTGTATCATTACAATTCTAAAACCACTTGATTTATATACTTTAAATATGTTATAAATTTCCATTATTTACTGGTAAAAATCTGTTAAAAAATTGTTTTATAGAAAACTCTATTTTTATAGTTTTTTATCTTATCAAAACATCCACTTTAATGTAATAAAAATTATGGCTAGTTATCTAATCATTCTTTATTCATTTTACAACAAAAATATTTATATTTTTATATATTTTATGACTTTAAAATCAGATTTGATTTATTTTGCAATAATCCTTTACTTAGTATTTTCAAAACTCTATTATTTTAAAAATAGTTATATCTGTATACACATGCATGCATGACATAAAAACATACATGCATTCATATATAAGTATACCATGTACTTACACACATACATGCATATATGACAAAATCATACATATCCGTATATATTCATACACATATATGTATACATGCATGTATCTAGAAATTACATATACACATGCATGCAAAATTTACACTCACCCACATATGTATACATGCATGTAATCATCTCACAAAACATATATATGTTCATGCATGTGATCAAAATCACCATCCAAGCACCATCCACCCATGTGTATATATATATATATATATATATGTATGTATATTTGAAAGAGTCATAAACACCCATATATATACATTCACGTCACTTACATACATATATGTGTATATGTTTTTATGACTCACACACACATTCATACATAACCACACGTTTCACACTCACACTTACACACATTATCATTTTCTACACCAAAACCCACTTGTTTTAAACACATTCTTTGGGTGAACAACTTGTATAAAACCAAATGTATGGAGATGTTACCTTAATCAAGTTAGCAAAGTGAGTGATTCTTGATCAAAACCTTTCCAAGGACACCAAAATTATCCAAGACTTGAAAAAATAGAGGATAAAAGCATGAATTATTAAGAAATGGTGGTGTAGTGAAAGAGAGAGGGATGGAGACGTACAAGAATAGAGAGAGAGAGAGAGAGAGTTAAAGGCTTTCTTGTAAGGGTGTAGAATGATGATTGTTTGGGAAATGATGGGATTTTTTAAGATTGTAAATATCTTACTTTGATATTTTTCATGAAATGTGTCATCCACATGTCACCACAAGAAAAATGGCAGGGCTTTGAAAGGTATAACAGGTATAATCTGAGTCCTACGTTGTATAGATCGTGTACCAAAAATTCGGTAAAAATCCGATTTTTAATCAAAAATTAATAGAATATTTATTCGTACTAAAACGATTGAATTTTTGTCAAAAATATTTACCTTAAATATTATTTGGATAATTAATTCCATTTTACCCGGCTAAAACGCAGGTAAAATCGGTTCTTAGTAAAATCAATAGTTCACACCAAAATTCACGGTTTTCATCGTTGACTTAATTTATTCGTTTATGATTTATCATTTTATGCTAAACCAAGCATATCTACTAAATTCGTCAATCGAGTTGTCACCAAGGTTCGTTAAAACACCGCCGATCGGTTCCGAAATCTCAAAAATTCACCAAATGCAAATCCATGCATTTAAACAAAACTCTGTGCTAGACTTTTAATTAACATTAATTTAATAATAAATATTAAATTATTAACGCATTAAATAAATCAAGTTTAGTACACTAACCATTACAGATCATCGTTCGTAAATATACCGGATGTCACAGTCTCCCCTGGTTTAGGAAATTTCGTCCCGAAATTATAAACCACCACGATCTTTTCTTATCATAAGAAAACAGGTGGGGATAATTCTTTCTCATCTGATCCTCGCGCTCCCAAATAAATTATGGCCACTCCTCGAATTCAATTTTACTTTCACTAACTTGATTTGACTACGTCTGAGCTTATGGACTTCCCAATCCGAAATCTCAATTGGCTCTTTTACAAAATGAAGTCTTTCATCAACATGAATATCTTTGATTGGTACAACAGTCGTTTCATCAGAAAAACACCTTTTTTAAGTTAGATACATGAAATACATCATGCGCATCACTAAGTTGCGACGGTAAGTTCAGTCGATACGCAACCAGGCCAACTCGAGCCAAAATATAGAATGGTCCAACATAACGAGGACTAAGCTTCCCTTGATTGTCAAATCTAACGACTACTTTTTAAGGTGAGACTTTTAACATAACACGATCTCCAACTTGGAATTCCAACAGTTTCCGTCGATTATCAGCATAACTTTTCAGCCTATCCATGGCAGCTTTCAACCTATATCCTTTATTCGAAAGACCTTATCTGTGGTCTCTTGAATAATTTCAGTTCCAGTAAGTTGTTTTTCACCAACTTCTACCCAACACAACGGCGAGCGGCACTTTCTACTATAAAGGGCTTCAAATGGCTCAGCTTTAATACTCGAGTGGTAACTATTGTTATAAGAAAATTCTGCTAGCGGTAAATGAACATCCCAGCTACCACCGAAATCAAGCACGCATGCACGAAGCATATCTTCCAGTGTATGAATAGTTCTTTCGCTCTGGCCGTCTGTCTGTGGATGATAAGCAGTACTCATATCCAAACGAGTACCCAAAGCTGTTTGCAAAGATTGTCAAAACCTTGATGTAAACCGACTGTCCCTATCAGATAAGATCGACACAGGAACGCCATGCCTAGAAACAATTTCTTTCAAGTATAATTTCGCTAACTTCTCTGTTTTATCATTCTCTTTAATTGGAAGGAAGTGTGCTGACTTGGTTAAACGATCCACAATTACCCAAATACTATCATAGCCAATAGACGTTCGGGATAATTTTGTTATAAAATCTATTGCAATACATTCCTACTTCCATTCTGGGATCTCAGGCTGTTGCAAAAGTCCAGACGGCTTTTGATGTTCTGCCTTCACCTTGGAGCAAGTTAGACATTTACCAACATATTCGGCAATTTCTCTTTTCATATTAGGCCACCAATAAAACTCTTTCAAATCTTTATACATCTTATCCGACCCTGGATGAATTGAATAACGTGACTTGTGAGCTTCATCCAATACTAACTACGCAAGTTACCAAAACAAGGTACCCATATACGATCCATGAAATATGAAATTTCATCGGACTTTGGGATTAATTCTTTAACCATTCGGTGTAGGCCTTCGGCTTTGACATTTTCAACTTTAAGTGCCTCAAGTTGTGCCTCACGAATTTGAGCGGTAAGGCTCGTTTGGATAGTTAAACCCAATGCACACACTCGTAAAGTTTTGTCACTAACCTTTCTGCTCAAAGCATCTGCCACCACGTTCTCCTTTCCAGGATGATAACAAATTTCACAATCATAATCATTGAGCAGTTCGAACCACCTACGTTGTCTCATATTTAAATCTTTTTGATAGAAAATGTGTTGGAGACTTTTGTGATTGGTGAAAATAGTACACTTCGTCCCATACAGATAATGCCTCCATATCTTGAGCGCAAAAACAACCGCCCCCAATTCTAAATCATGGGTGGTGTAATTTTTCTCATGGATTTTAAGTTGTCACGAAGCGTATGCTATCACCTTATCCCGTTGCATTAAAACACATCCAAGACCTTGTCGTGATGCATCGCAATACACCACAAACCCATCATTTCCATCAGGAAGTGATAAAATAGGCACGGTACATAATTTATGCTTCAAAATTTGAAAAGCTTCTTCTTGCTTGGTGCCCCAGTTAAACTTTTGATCCTTCTGAGTCAATAAGGTTAACGATTATGCAATCTTAGAAAAATTCTCAATGAACCTTCTATAATAACCAGCCAGTCCCAAAAACTGTCGTATTTCAGTTGGAGATGTAGGCGTATTCCAATTCTTGATTTCTTCAATTTTAATGGGATCCACTTGGATACCTTTTTCGTTTATGACATGACCTAGAAATTGAACTTCTCGAATCCATAATTGACATTTGGAGAACTTGGCATAAAGCTTTTCATTCTTTAATAACTTCAAAACCAGCCTCAGATGACGTTCATGATCTTCCTTGCTCTTTGAATAGATAAGTATATCGTCAATAAAGACAATTACAAACTTATCTAAATAAGGTCTACAAACCCTATTCATCAGGTCCATAAATGCCGCAGGCGCGTTTGTTAATCCGAAAGGCATGACCTAGAACTCATAATGCCCATAGCGTGTCCTGAAAGCGGTCTTTGGAATACCTTCTTCCACAATCTTCAATTGGTGGTATCCTGAGCGTAAATCGATCTTTGAATAGAAACTTGAACCGCACAACTGATCAAACAAATCATCAATCCTCGGTAATGGATACCGATTCTTGATGGTGAGCTTATTCAACTCTCTATAGTCAATGCACATCCTTATTGACCCATCTTTTTTTTTGACAAATAAGACCGGTGCTCCCCACGGAGAAAAACTTGGTCTAATGAATCCTTTGTCCAATAACTCTTGTAACTGATTGGACAACTCTTGCATTTCAGAAGGTGCTAGTCG
The DNA here is from genome assembly GCA_009363875.1 of Mikania micrantha. Classification (NCBI taxonomy): domain Eukaryota; kingdom Viridiplantae; phylum Streptophyta; class Magnoliopsida; order Asterales; family Asteraceae; genus Mikania; species Mikania micrantha. The sequence goes on from CM018689.1 coordinate 2,965,165, forward strand.
ATATGGGGCCTTCGCAATAGGTGTCGCTACTGGCACAAGGTCGATTCGAAACTCTATCTGTCTTGACAGAGGCAATCCCGGCAAGTCTTCTGGAAAAACTTCTGAATACTCTCGAACAATAGGTATCTCCTCGATCTTTGATTTCTCAGCTTTTGTGTCGACAATACTAGCTAAAAATGTAGAGTATACTTTTTGTAGAAACTTTTGTGCCTTCATAACATTGATCTTCTTCAATGGAGGTTTCTTCAGTTCACCACGAATAACCCGAACTTCACCGTTTGAAAGGGGAAGACGAATCACTTTTTCAAAGCAAACAACTTCCGCTTGATTCTTCGACAACCAATCCATACCAACTACGATGTCAAAGCTACCAAGTTCTACAGGTTTGAGGTTGATGTTAAATTAATGATTTTCTAGCTGCAACGTACATCCTTTAATAATGTCTCCTGACTAAATAACCTTACCATTTGCCAACTCTATATGATAGCGCCTATCTAATTTACCTGATTTAATGTCAACCCAAGGTTCAAATTCTTTTGACACTAAACTTAGATTGACTCTCATATCAAACAATATAGATGCAAACTGATTATTAAAAAGGAACATACCAATCACCACAAACGAGTCTTCACGAGTAGTACCCGCATCCATCTCGAAATCTCAACTTCTACATTGGTAGGCTTCAACTTTCGGCAATCCTTCCTAAAATGATCATTTGCTCCCCATTCGAAGCAACTTTTATTTCCTCCATTCGGCCCTAGAGGTAACTTATGTATGTTTGAATTTGATCCCCTATCTTACATCATCGTTCACACACCAACCTACAACATTGAACTCCTGATGTGTTCGAAGTGCAGAATTTTTTCCGGACCCTCATTCCTACTTTTCTAATTACCAAAACAATTATCAAATTTTTTTCTATTTCTTTCAAAGGGTTTCTTCTCTACACTAGTAGGTATCTTACATGCTTCCATCACCTTCTTGTCTAAATTGCCAAATCCCGACAAAATTCCCATTTACACAAAAGTGGAAGTACATACCAAAGTAAATTCTTAGCACCTTACCTATTTTCAATGACCTTAATATAAAATGATATCCGTAAGACCACACTCATATCATGGGTTCACTAATATGTTGGCCAGGCATAGTAGTATACTCATCATATGTTTGTTTTCTTGTTTCTTTCATTTCACACTTAGGACAAAGATTTCGGTTCAAATTAACCAATAAATAACATCCATTCAATTTCAAAGTTCCACAATCAATTCAATCAATATAATATATGAATTAGATGTGTTCACTACTGGTGGGGGGATCAACAACCATGTGCCTAATCTGATGTGCCAAGCCCCAGATATATCGCTCTATCCTTACTTACTTAGGTTAATCAGTCTTGGAACTAACCTCGCAAGTTTATGAAATATAGTTGCTTAGTCTCAAATCTCATCACCTATCATAACATGATTCTAAACCTCAACCTCTAGCTTCTACACTTCACTTATTGGGCAATATTCCCTCAACATTAGTTCTTTAAGCTCATCCCAAGAGAGGTTGTATGCAGCAGCTTCTCCTTTTTGCTTGTAACAAGGCGTTCCACCATGTCAACGCTTCATCGTGGAACGAGCAAACTACATACTTCATTTTGTGGTCTAAGATACAACCACTAGTATCATATAACTGACTCCATTCTTTCAATCCAGCGCATTATATCTATCCCTCAGTACTGGTAAACAAACGCGAGTTACACACTTGAAAAGTTTTGTAAGTACAACCTCATGGTTAACACTTCCTGTTGTCGTTGTTTGAGTCTCTTTGAGCTAAAGCCACTACAACATGTTGCGAGACAAACTGTGATAATTCTTTGGCGATTATGGGAAAATGATTTGAATCAATCTTCCCTCTGGTTTCATGGGAAATAGCCATGAGTGATTTCTTGTATTATTCAAATAAATGAATTTTTATAAAACATATGGTCAACGAAACACTTAGTCCTACTAAAGATATATTAGAACTAACAACTCAAAGTGAATACAACACTCATAACAAATTAAACATATCTCTTAGACCAACTACATAAATGTTGTGGGAGGGTCATCAAATAAAATGGTGAGCAACTATGTTGTACTGAGTCTAATCCCTCAGTTTGCATGTCAATAAGCTGATATGTGGCCTCTTAATAGTGCTCTCATACTGAGCTTATCGCGCTGTCGGAGTAACGATTCTGCAAATCCAACGACTCTCCCTGAGTCATATACCCAACCACTGTAGTAGAGGGTCCCCTTGCTCAAAACTGGGGATCACACCATGTAATCTCATAGTCCCCCAATCTAACCAATTGACTCGCACCTGCCCTCGGTGCAATTGAAATGTTGTCCAGTATAGGTTTTATAGTAAGCAAGAGCTTCGTCATTATCAGTGTGTGGCCTCTTACCGAGGTCACGTCCCCTACGACATGTATATACCACCTTAATAGGAGGAGACAATAACGTGAAACCAGTACATGTGGGGACAAGGAATAGTACTTGTGGGATCTATCTCGTCATTTGACGCATATATCCATCCACAACCCTTAGGCCTCAACGGATCTAGGCCTACATCAAAATATGAGTAAGACAGTAAATCAGGCTCACTACTAGAGCCGTGAAAGTCAATCATAGGATCTACATCAAGAGAAAGAAGGACATCCATAAAAATTTGGTTAGTCATGTACTAAAAAAGACACATCCACACATATCAATTTTCTCAGGCTAAGTACGCATGCAATACCATATTGCGAAAGAAACCGTTCTGAAAATAATGTTTGATTGGTTATAGTCTAGATTTATAAAAATATTATACTAATTCGCTATAACCCAGGCTCTGATGCCACTTTTACTGTCACACCCCGACTCGCAGCGGAAGACTTAACAGAGTCTTGGTGTCAACAGTAAATAACTCAAGCATAAGTTAAGCGAACGATTTAAATAAAACATGGATATTTATATTAAAAGTTATCGATACTTGTTAAAACATTACAAGTTTAACAAACATCAGTTTTAACATCTAGATAACCGGTCCCAGATAAATATCCCAAAGCGCGCTCGCTAACTAGAACCGGTTTCCTTTCCTTTCCCATCATCATGCTACTTACCTGAGAAACATACCAAATTTAAAAGCAAGTGTCAACCAAACGGGTTGGTGAGTTCACAGGTTTTCATATAAAAACATTTAAGCAAGGGAAAAGAACGTAATGTACAAAAACATCGTGATAGAGAACTCATCGTAGACTAGCTAGGTACTACGATACGATAGACACCATGAGCCCATAATCAAACCAAAACCAAGGTGCGAACACCCCCTCAACATATATTGCTCCCGTTACACACGGACCATGACAGCTGGTCGGGGAGTGGGTTGTCAAACCCGATAGATCTACCAATATATCCTGCGGTCCCTCCCCCGAGACTAATGATTATGACTGCGGGAGCGAATCCCCTCTGGAGCGAATACACAGAGAACACATATACAAATGGCTGCACTTACTCAAGAGCTATCTAAGTCACATATCACTCCAAACCATACATTACAATTTAAATCTTTCTTTTCCCGGTATGTTTCTCCCCCGGTTTATCAAAAACCAAAAACATTATTAAAAAGGGGCCGTGAAACTCACCTCAATGCGTTCCTGCTAGCAACAAAGATTTCCAGATAACCCGACTGTTCTCACTAGCGCCCTAAAACCCAAGGGACACATTAACAGTCTAAATAAAAGTCCATCATGTAAGTTGTTCACCCAACTTAAGTAGACTTAAACACATTCCACTAAGGGAAAACATATTTCACACAAACGACCCGTTGGTGACTCGAATTTAGTTATTTATCATAAATCATAAGTTAACGTTTTTAAGTCATATTATATCCAAATAATTAAGTTATCTTTGTTAAAAATCTATCTTAACTCCAAACTTAATTATTTATAACAACTTGTCAAAAATGACAATTTCATCGTATTTTACCGACAAAGTAACACATATCACTTCACGCAATCGACGTGCACTAAGTCCCAAATTATTTTCAATACTTCAAAATAAGTATATTTTACTTATTTTTACACAAAATTTGCTGATTAAAATCAACCACAAAAATTATATCGAAATTTTGCGTTAAAACGACGTTTTTACTTTATTTTTAGACATAGTTTTCAAGTATTTCATTTTATACCTTTCTTACAACACTTATACTTTAAAATTTACAAATTTTTATCATAAAAGCTTATAAAATTTCTGATCAAAATCAGATTCATAAAATGACTCTTTTTATACGTTAAAATAGTCGAAAAACGCGTATTTTCGGTCCTCAATAACCGTTGTATCATTACAATTCTAAAACCACTTGATTTATATACTTTAAATATGTTATAAATTTCCATTATTTACTGGTTAAAATCTGTTAAAAAAATTGTTTTATAGAAAACTCTATTTTTATAGTTTTTTATCTTATCAAAACATCCACTTTAATGTAATAAAAATTATGGCTAGTTATCTAATCATTCTTTATTCATTTTACAACAAAAATATTTATATTTTTATATATTTTATGACTTTAAAATCAGATTTGATTTATTTTGCAATAATCCTTTACTTAGTATTTTCAAAACTCTATTATTTTAAAAATAGTTATATGTATATACACATGCATGCATGCATGACATAAAAACATACATGCATTCATATATAAGTATACCATGTACTTACACACATACATGCATATATGACAAAATCATACATATCCGTATATATTCATACACATATATGTATACATGCATGTATCTAGAAATTACATATACATTAGCATGCAAAATTTACACTCACCCACATATGCATACATGCATGTAATCATCTCACAAAACATACATATGTATACATACGAACACACATATATATGTATATATATATGTTAATGCATGTGATCAAAATCACCATCCAAGCACCATCCACCCATGTATATATATATATATATGTATGTATGTATATTTGAAAGAGTCATAAACACCCATATATATACATTCACGTCACTTACATACATATATGTGTATATGTTTTTATGACTCACACACACATTCATACACAACCACACGTTTCACACTCACACTTACACACATTATCATTTTCTACACCAAAACCCACTTGTTTTAAACACATTCTTTGGGTGAACAACTTGTATAAAAACCAAATGTATGGAGACATTACCTTAATCAAGTTAGCAAAGTGAGTGATTCTTGATCAAAACCTTTCCAAGGACACCAAAATTATCCAAGACTTGACAAAAATAGAGGATAAAAGCATGAATTATTAAGAAATGGTGGTGTAGTGAAAGAGAGAGGGATGGAGACGTACAAGAATAGAGAGAGAGAGAGAGTTAAAGGCTTTCTTGTAAGGGTGTAGAATGATGATGGTTTGGGAAATGATGGGATTTTGTAAGATAGTAAATATCTTACTTTGATATTTTTCATGACATGTGTCATCCACATGTCACCTCAAGAAAAATGGTAGGGCTTTGAAAGGTATAACAGGTATAATCTGATTCCTACGTTGTATAGATCGTGTACCAAAAATTCGATAAAAATCCGATTTTTAATCAAAAATTAATAGAATATTTAATAGTACTAAAACGATTGAATTTTTGTCAAAAATAATGACCTTAAATATTATTTGGATAATTAATTCCATTTTACCCGGCTAAAACACAGGTAAAATCGGTTCTCAGTAAAATCAATAGTTCACAGCAAAATTCACGGTTTTCATCGTTAACTTAATTTATTCATTTATGATTTATCATTTTATGCTAAACCAAGCATATCTACTAAATTCGTTAATCGAGTCGTCACCAACGTTCGTTAAAACACCGCCGAACGGTTCCGAAATCTCAAAAATTCACCAAATGCAAATCCATGCATTTAAACAAAACTCTGTGCTAGACTTTTAATCAACATTAATTTAATAATAAATATTAAATTATTAACGCATTAAATAAATCAAGTTTAGTACACTAACCATTACAGATCATCGTTCGTAAATATACCGGATATCACAACGAACCTGTTCATCTCCTCTCTGTTTCGAGCTGTTGTAGGACAACTTTCCACGGTGGAGTTATGCGATGGTGATGTTTCCAGGCCGTGGGGTTCATGTGAAATGGTGGTCAGCCGGTTAGGGTGTGGTAAACAAAAAGTGTTACAAAAACCCTATTTTTCAACAAGTTCAACGCTTCATACCTCAAATTTGGCCAGTTAAAACTTCAGATCGGTTGTACTTCCGTGTAAAGGGAGTCGAGAGCTTCGCGTGGACACCAAGAACACGAGATTTCGTCAAGAAACGAGCGAGTTATGATTGTTTGAAGGGTGATTATCCTAGAGAGAGAAAGTGGCGATTGAGAGTGTTTAGAGAGAGAGAGAGATTTCAAATGAGGTGAAAGGCTCATTTGTGGCTTTATATACCCCGAGGGTATTCGGGTTCGTTTTAGTTGCTCGGTTTTCGTCTCCGTTGCGTTTCCGGATCGTAACGCGCGCGTTTTTATAATTTAATTAAAAGAGTTTATTTTCAAATGTTTGGAAGGTGGTTATTACTAGTAAATATTTTAAATATCATTTTCTTGAATTATTTGTCGAAATTCATTACTTTTACGCGTTCCGTTAATTCCTTCGCGAATTTACGTATTTTAATTTAAATTAGTTTATTTTAAATTTATTTCTGATGAGTTTCAAAATTGTAAAACAGGAAATATTATATTTCCTTAATTTTATTATCGTTCGTGTCGTCTTCGTTTTCGTTTCGTCAGAATGCGTCACTTACGCGCTTTTTCGCACAGAGCGCTAACTGTACGAAAACGATCGTACGTTTCACTTTCTGATTTTGTTTTCTACTTTTCAGTCATCATTTCAGATCGTTAAACTTTCAGATTTATTCGTACAGATCGTCACCTATACGAACAATTCATCGGCTTAGCATTCTGTGACAACAACTGTTATGGTTTTGTTCTGTTTATCCTCACATACGTTTATACATAATAGCAATCAAATCAAGCATGTGTGTACCTGTTCTGTGTTGTCTGATGTGTTTCTGACTGTTAAACCATGCGGTTTAAGTCAGATTTCAGAACAATAGTATAATAGTTTAGTGTTTAGCATCAAGTGTTAATAGCTTCTAAGTAATTCTCCTATTTTGTACTTGAGTTACTGTGCAGGTTACTGTTGAGTTTACTGTTTCGGTGACGTTTCTGGCACATATGTTACAACAACTTCCAAATTCTTCACTAAATTCGTTTGAATATCCAATTCCATCACAAGTTTGACCCTTAATAGTGTCAATAGGACCTCAGAGGTATGGCCAATCCCTATGAGCACTCACTTTCCTTTTCACCCAAACCTTCTTTTCATAGTATTCATAATTTTCAGAATACTCATAATACTCTTCCTCACAAATCACCTTTTCTTTCTTTTCCTTGCTAGTTCCAACATCTTTTTCCATCATGGTCTTATATGTCCCGGTTTTGGTAAGAATGTTTTGAGTTTTGAACATCTCTTGTGGGAAGGTTTTAAAGTAGAAAGTGTGAGATAACTTGTATGTTTAATGATAAAGATGAAAGGAATGAATTTGACTTGAATACCTTAACCCATGAGAGTTCGGATAAACTTTCTTAAAGCCTTGATCAAGAAATGGTTATTCAAACCAAAGGAAACAAATTGAATTCCTATTTAGATTGGCACTATGAAAGTTTGTTTAATGAGATGATGAACTTTAAAAGAATTGAAAAAGGAGAAGTATATGAATGTATTAAGGTTGATTCTTTAAGTTCTATGTATGAATTCCTTAATTTCCTTGAGAATGAAGAATTGGTGATTAAACACAAAGGAGTTTTGTCTTTGAACTTTCCATTTCAGCCACTACAGTGTGTGAATCTGCACTGACAGCCTTCGAAACAGCCCATGCTGTGAGAATACAACTTCCAAAGTACCTGCATAGTTTGGGCCAACCTCTTTAGTTTCTGCAGCATTTTTTCGTGCATCTGCAGCTTTCAAATCAATTCCTTGATGTTCAAAACAACTTCTGCAGCCCCTTTAAGATGGTCACTAAATACCTCTTCTTCACAACTTCCAAATTCTTCACTAAAGTTGTTTGAATATCCAATTCCATCACAAGTTTGTCTTAATTCGGAAATTGATCAAGTATATTTGATCAATTAGCGCAAACCTGTGGGGTTCTTGTTCCTTTTTTCTGTTGTTCAAGACGTAAAGAAGCAACAACAGGAACGACGATTATGCCGTTCTTTTGTTATCAAGAGTGAAGAAAGTGAAATTTCCAATAATAATTAGAAGGAAAAGTAATGCTGGCGTTAGAAGGAAAAGTATCGGTGGCGTTGGAGAACCAATTTCATACTCGTTTAAAAATCCAAAACGGTGGAAACTTGATTGGAAGGATTCGAGGCTTCATTGGGAGTTGCGCCAGAATTAATTCAAGAAGTAAACAAAGAATACCAAATTTATTTTACATTAACAAATGTTTGGAACATGATTGAATCAAAGAAGTAGGATTCAAAGGAGTGATTTTTAAAGGTAGATAAGTGTTCCCTCCTGTTTAAATTTGATTAGTATTATTTGGGATCACAAATCGTATAAGAGGAGTAACGATCAGAGGAAATTGAATTAGTTTATTGTTTTGTATGTTTTTTATTAATTGGGAAACGTGCATATTTTAAAAAAGAGGAAGATACAAAACAAATAAGAAACTAATTGATTATTGAGAAGAAAACAACTTGGTTTGGAGATTTGGTCAGGGGATTAAGATCATTAGCAAAAGTGGGTTTGATTATTATTCGCCAGAAAGGCGGGACTGATTATCAAAAGCAAAGCGAGATTGACTATCAAACAGTGAAGTGGGATTGATTGTCAATGGCGGAGAAGAGAGATTGATTGTCGTTAGCGAAAGGCGGGATTGACTATCATTAGCAAGGCATGTTTGACTTTCAACAGCGAGGCAGATTTGATCAGAAGAGGAGACCAAATAAACCAGGCTTCTTTTCTAGAAATCTTGTTTAAGTATAATGAAAAAGGGATTTGATTAATACTTGGGTAAAAATAGTGAGGAAGAAAAAGAATAAAAAGAAGACATGATCCGTGGGAGAGGATTCATCAAAGAATCAGAACAAAGAAATTGTAGCAATCAAAGAAGGAGGAACATCATGAACTTTCAATGCCCAATACTCAACTTTACAAATTACACAATTTGGGGTGTAAAGATAAGAGCAATCTTTAACATCCATGGAATTTGGGAGGTAGTTGAACCAATACCAGGAAATGAAGTGGATCAAAAGAAGAACAATCAAGCAATTAAATTACTATATCAATCAATTCCAACAAATATGGTCTTGCAAATTGCTAACGTTACTTTAGCCAAAGCTATTTGGACTGCACTGAAGGTTCGACATGTAGGATTTTATCGGGTCAAAGAGGCTCGTGTTCAGACACTCCAATCAGAATTTGAAACCTTAAAGATGAGTGTTAATGAATCACTTGATGGCTATGCCGGGAAGATTAGTGAGATTGCATCACAAGCAAGCAGTCTTGGGCATACAATGGATGACAAAAGATTGGTTAGAAATATTTTAGGTTTAATGCCATAAAAGTTTATTCAGATAGTTGCAACAATTGAACAATTTTCAGTTCTTAATATGATGCCATTCCAAGAAGCAGTTGGGAGATTAAAAGCTATCAAGGAACATGCTAAGAAGCAAACTAAGGATGTAGACATATCTAGTAAGTTGTTGTTCACTAAAGAAGATGGAAAAAGCAAGACTCAACACCATAAGTGCTAGTACTGCGGTTATGGAAACTCACATTGGGAAGACTCTGGACAAGGCAGAGGAAGAGGTCAGGGGTCTGGGAAAAGTTGGAGAGATGGTTGAGTACAACGGGAAAAGAGCAACATAAGGTGTCACAAATGTAACGAACTTGGACATTATAGAAATGAATGTCCAAAACGGAAGAAAGAGGAGGAAACAAACCTGATCCAAGATGAGGACGATGAACCAACACTATTGTGATGGTAAACTGGATTTTAAAGAAAAGTGAAGGCTCTACTTAAACTAAGTTTAGTTTAAGGGGGTGTTGAAAATACATACTAAACTTGTTATATTTAAGTATAAGAGTCTAAGTGTCATTAGTTTAAAGTTGTGTTTTAGAGTCAATGTTGTAAATATTGTGAGTGAAGGGTTAATTGTGTGCATACTCAAAGTTTGAAACTGTCATTTGGATTATAAATAGGAGTCAAAATCGACGTCTTTACAAAATGACAAAAGAACAAAACATGATATAATCAGATTTGTATTGTGTGTACATTAAATTTGGTTCTTTAGATTTTGTATTTATCTTCTACAGTTTTTTTATTTGTTGATGAATCAAGTGATGTATCTGAAATGTAACAAATAGTTGTGGTTAATTAATATGTGGATAAATATGTGGTTTTCAAGGAATAGTTTATTGGGTATGTTCATGTCGTGAAGAATTCTGAATTAACCCTCAAATTCAATATTGATGAATATGTATTGCATATAATATGTGAGTTGAATTTAAAAACTAAGAGCTTTAAATATAAGAAAAATGGTTCTACGTTATATACACGTCATTTTTCTCACCAATTACAACTATTGTTTTGGTAGCTGCAAACAAACATATTGATGTTTGGAAACTTTTTGATATGGTAGTGTATCTAAGTATTACCATTGGTGCATCCTGCAAAAGATAAGATAAGCATTGTGATAGTCAAAAGAAGGACTTAGATGAAAACTTTGAGACTGAAAGTGGATTGAATAAAGAAACGTCTCTTGCATGTACCAAAAATACACATTAGAATTCCTATTATAAAGCATTTTATCTGTTGAACTACAAAGACCTCAAGTAGTAGCTGTTTTAACCAGGAACAATATGCTTTAGACACTTAGTCAAAGCTTGGGTTTCAGCTCCCTCTAAAGTTTTGCACAAGTTATTTTCGTTGTTTTAGTTTTCTTTCCTAGAGAAGAGAGAAGATGAGAGATAGAAAGCACAAGGAAATATGGGGAAGTAATCCTTAATTATTCAGAGAATGTTGGGACTTAAATACCCAAACATTCTGCAATACAAGACAAGAAATAATAAGACAAACAGCTGACATTATTACAGACACTGATACAATCAGACTAGTACAAACACAAAGTCAACAATAACGAAAACAAGAATCTTCAGGTCTTCCGATGTTGATGTAGATGTGCTGAAGTTCAGTGTTTATTCCATCGGAAGTTCGTTCATCGGAAGCTGATTAAATAATCGGTTAATTGGGAAGAGAATATTGTCTTCCGAGTCATTTGACTTCTTCCGAAGTAGAGGTTGTCTTCTGATGATCATCCTTTGTCTTCAGAGGGAAGTAGGTTCAGCGGCACTTCTTTTTGGCAAAGCTTCCGCTGAGAGTCTTCCGATGTAGAATCAGTTCTTCAATCGGAAGAGGAGCATCCGCGGCTTGTCTTTCCGCGGTTTTATTCATGTGTCTGGCTTCAGTGGTTTTGCTCATCAGTCCTTATATTCTAACATTATCGTTTACCATAAAAAGTTTGAAAGAAAATTATTATATTTAAAATTACGAAAAATACGCGTTACGTCTCGTAAACGTAGCAAAAACGTAAAACCGAACAATCGAATGAACCCGAAATACCACGGGGTATAAAAACCCTAAAAATCATTTATTTCTCATTTAATACTCCATCTACCCTCTCTCTGTCTCTAAAATTCTGGATTCCCACACTCTCTCTCTAAAACTTCAACCAAGAATTCAAGCTAAAACCCTTGATTCTTAACCAAATTGTGAAACTATGGTACCAAATTAAAGCTCTTGACATCCACAACATGAAAGTACAAATGATCAGCCTTGAAATCAACAGAAAATGAGGTAAAATGATGGATTTATTTCTGTTTTAATTGGTTTTGCTTAAAACCGGATACCCGAACATAAAACCCAGGTTTTTTGCCCTCAAATAGTGTTAAATATGCATGAAATTGAGTTCCCCATGCTTGGATAACATCACAATAAGGATTTGGGTTGGTTCATGCTAGTATCAATACAAGCACAATTAATATCGATGGATAATGGAGCTGCACAGTTAGTATCGATGGACCAAGTTTGGGTTGGGTTTGTCGAGATTTCTAGGTTCGAAGAGTGTTCGTATCGACGAGGCTGGTCGATACTGCTAGTATGGACCAGTCCAAGCATCAGGAAGCCTTGTTCCATCGATATTGATCGGATCATTGAACATAAGCCCATGTCGATACTGTGAGTATCGACAAGGAGTTTATTACACTTTTTCTTCGATATTAACAACTTTGATGGTGGTACAGGTCCCAAACTCTGTCGATACTAGTATCTTAGTCCCATGCAAGCAATGTAAATAAAAAACTTAGCAAAATGAACCACAAACAAAGTCACAATATCAATGGGAAAACCATAGTATCAATCGTGAACCCGATAGGGTTTGAGTGTAGCCGGTTTGAGGACCTGATCGATATTATCCTTTTGAAGCCATCAATATTGTCTAGACTCCATCTAAAACATAATTGACCTATAAGACAAGTGTTTTAATCATAAAATAAGGTTTAAACCATAATCAAAGGATGTTAAATAAGCACATTTTATTCAAAGGTTATTAGGGTTTTCTTTAAAATATTAATCAAACTTTTAAAACAAAGTTCAAGTAATGTCTTTTAAATCTTTTGTAATAAGTCAAATGAACATAGTAATGTCTTTTAAATCTTTTGTAATAAGTCAAATGAACATGTTTTAGTAACAAATAACTTATAATAACACACTTAGATTGTTAATGACAAACCTAGTTACATCTTAAAGTGGATAGTTATGTTTCAACCTCAGAAGCCTAAGTAGTAACTTAGGAAGTATCATGTTTACAAACTTATACAAAATGTTAAAGATTTTGGTTAAGTTCAAACACATAAACAAAGGATAGTATAAGATACAAAGCTTAACCTAAAATGGTTAAGTGTTAGTATGTTATACCACAAAATGAACTAAGGTTAAGCAAACACCAAAGACTTATACAAGTTAACCAACTTTAGGGTTAACAAATGAGACCGTAACTTATACTCATAAGTTGTAAACAACATTGAATCAAACACAGGATTCGGAAAACAACATCATTACAACAACAGTGAGCGTGTGCATTTCTTGATTCTTAGTCAACCACTACAACAACAAGGTGAGTTCATATGCCCCTTTTCTAATCTTTTCATTTCAAATGCGGAGTAGAGAAACATGCTAACTCTTTTACTTAAGAGTTTTATTACATTATTTCAATTACCATGTATTTAGATAATAAAGGTTTCATCTTTATTATCATATCTATATTTATGCTTGTGTGTGAAATGACAACTATAACATATTAAGGATGATATCATGATAACATAACTTCATAATATCATAAAATCATTGCAGTAACATAGTGTATTAAGATTAGATCTTATAACACTGTGTTTATAACATCGTGATGACTATGAGATGACATTAAGACAACTACAAGAGATCACAAGAATGACATCATGATAACATAATTTCATGATATCATTGATCACATATGCTAACATTGTGTATTAAGACAAGTTCTTATAACACTTTGTTAAAGATATTGAACACATAACATTGGGAACAGATGACAATGAGACAATGAAAATGATAACACATAACATCAATTTGATTACTATTAAGCCTGATTGCATTATATCACTGTATTCATGTGTCCATGTATTCATGTCCAGTCGTAAGTCCCTTACTATGTCATTTACCATTCATTTAGTATAGGCTAAACCGATGATAGCATAGCGGTAGAATAGGTTTGGCAAACCTCCTGTGAGTGAGGTCGGTACGTTATTCGTATTTGTTATCATTGGTCGGTATCGTATGACCGGTAACAGGGCGGCATCAGTCAAGTTTGGTAAATGTCCACATGGCTGATATTAATCTTCAGACACTGATTGTAATTGTACCCTTCGTTTTCGTTGACTGGTAGACTGTGGAATTGATTTACATTCATTTCATATTACTGGTGACAGATTCGTTGTGAAGGCATTCATACTTTATGGGATTTCAAATGTATAGAGGTAAATTGGAGACATTGTGGTTTGATTACGTGAGGACCACAATGGAACCCATTTATGCTTTATACATTCAAGTTATGAACACTATAATGGGTTGACTGTCACTTCTAATATTTGAAGTGAAATAAAACAAACTCTACACTTGAGAGAACACTTAAAAATGATAAGATTACTCAATATATTTCCTTAAACATTAAGGGATTACCATAACTTATGTCATGGTAGCATATACCCTTCAAAATTTTTCATTCTATACACATATCATATGGGAAAAACTGGTTGGATAACAAAGAGCATAAACACATGTGAGAAGAAATGTGTATCCATAGTTGCAATACAGGAGGTGTTGAATTCAGTTGAGTATGTGGTGGGATAGCGGCTGGGCTAGCAGTAAGTGTGACCCTACGTACACCCTATATATAAGCATACTCGATTAGATGACATACTACCTGTAGGTGTAACTATGGAAAGTACATTATGTGAGACAAGATAAGACAAAATTCAATAAGACTTGTGCGTGACACTATGACTTGTGAACACCAAATTACAATCATTTTCAATTAGAAAACTTATGAACTCACCAACCTAGTGTTGACTTGTGACACCCCGCAAAATCCATGTTAGCATCTATTGTAATTAAATGTTTATTTAATTGATAATTGAATACGTGGCTCTAGAATTAGTTTAATTTAGTGTGACACGTAGCAGACAGTAAAACAATGACACAAACACGATAATTCGGAGAATTATCGCAACACACACACGCATCTAAGAAAGTACGAACATTGGTGAACGTTTGACACATCGTGTAACTAAACACTAGAAACATCACAAAACACTCAAACATTGAACTTGATAGTTCAAATTGTGCCGAACAATGTTACATAAGTGAGAAAACGTCGAAAAAGAACCAAACCATCGAAAATGGTAGAATATGTGCTCAACCGGGATCCTTCGCGGTACGCTAAGGACCCCGGAGAGATCCTTGGCGGTACGCGATGGATGGGCGGGGATTTTGAATTCCGAAATTCATTACGGTACACCAAGAAGCTTTTTGACAGTCTTAGCGGTATGCGAAGCTGCCCAGACGCCAAATCTTTAAAAATCCAAGAAAAATCATTTCACCCATACTCCTACACACTCTCCCCGAGCTCATAAGCCATCATTCGGTTTCTTCTTCCTCACAACCACCTGCTAGACCTCTCTAAGCCATTGTTGAGTTATTGAAGCTCAAACTTGAAGGTTCTTGAACATTTGGAGACCCAAGAAGCCAAAAGAAGACTTCCAAGCCTTCGAAAGCCGTTTGCAGCTGCTGTGGATTCATCTTCGACCGATCCAGGACCATCTAGCAGCTGTCCAAGACCCACCTAGATCATCTTGAGCCTCCTAAGGTAGTTTCTATGGCTAAAATGCGCTTTTCACACCCATACACACACATGCAACCCTTGAAACCCACATGCAAGCTCTCTAACCTCACATGCATGAATTTTCAACATTTTGAATCTGGGTTTGTGATTTTTTTATTGATATCGATGATCTAGAATGAGTTAATGGTGTATTTTGATGATTTATGATGATCCATGATGTTATAAAGGTGTCATAACGCATAACTTGGTCATAGGTGTTAAATTATTGACATCCATGTATGATCTAAGGTATTTTAGATGATTTTGGATATTGATACATGATTATTGATGATTTTGGTGATGTGCTATTTGATTTTTTATGAATAAAATGGTCAAAAATAGATTATTTGAATTCATGCTATTTATAGTAACTTTTATAACTTAAATCTTGATTGATGATTGTAAATGTGAAATGGACATGTTTAGATGGTGATTTATGATGTATTATGATGATATAAGCATAAGGAAATGATTAGGAATGATAGAATTGGTCATTGATAAACATTTAGTCATAGTTACTATTTTTAGTAACTTTATGTTGTGAAAACTCAATGTAGAAACGCGAAACATGATTTGTACATGCAAAATGGCTTAACATGATGTGACATGACAATTGGGTACCAAGTTATGTGATTTTTGATGTTAAACAAGTCAAACTATAAACTTTACATATTAGGAAACTTTGATAACTAAACACGATGTGTTTATTTGACTGCATATGACAACGTGCTATGTGTTAACATGATCACGTAGGACTAACGAGCATGCCAGAATCTTTAAATTTATAAGTGTTGTGGAACTTGCTAAAAATGGAAACTTACTATAAATAGTAAGTTTTCCATAAACACAATTTGCATGTTTTGCACACAAAGAGCACAATTGTGACAATCCGGCATTCCAGATTAACCCCGTTAACCAGAAACTAACATAAATGAGACAAAATCGAACACAATCAAACCTGAGGGATTAGAATTAAATAAAATCAGCTTACTTGAAATTACAAGAAAATTCGAGTGGGAATTCAATGGGAATTCGAATTTCACAATAAAACTAGGTTGTAACCGAAATTAATCAACTTTAATCATCACATTGATGATGATTAACTGTTAGTACACATTATTAACCCATTAAACGTCGAATTAAACTCAAATTTAAACCAAAACGTCGAAACCGTCCATAATCACTACACAATTCGTAAAAGCGAGCAAAATACACCAAATTGAGTTCACAGAAGCCATAATCGGCATCTTCAGAGGCATTGGCATTCAACAATTTAAACTAACAGGCATTAGGAGACAAATTCGATTGGAGGTTCGACCGCACCACAAGCTTGTAGTCGAGATACATCAAATCGAAATCAAACCAGGTAAGAATTCATCTATACACACCCTAAAACTTCCGACTAAGCATAACCCTATACAAAATTCGTGTAACAACATCGAATTTATGAAGTTCTAATTCTAGGGTTTCTAATGAAGAACGAATTGGGAGTTTTGAGCAAAACAAGTTTAAAAATCAAATTCATATATGCAGACAGTTTCAAATAGTATCTTAACTGAAATCCATGTGTTAATTTCATCAAACAAATACGAATGTTAGGATTTCGATTTTTAGGGTTCTTAACTCAAAACGATTTGGGGATTTTTAACAAAATGAATTTAAAAATCAAATTAAATTATATAGATAGTTTCGGAATACTATACTAAAAGAAATCCCTAAGTCAATTTCATGAAACAATAGCGAATTGAATGGGAACGAATTCTAGGGTTCTTAAAACAAACGAGTTTGGGGGTTTTGGTTCAAATGAATGAAAAAAACAAATTAAATGGTACCCTCATTCTTGGAATGACTCGATTAACACAAACCCTATGTTAATTTTAACAACCAACATCGAATTGGGTGTTAACTGGTTTCTAGGGTTCATGTTAAGAACAAGTTTGGGTTTTTGGTTTGAATGAACACAAAAATTCAATTAATTATTACAGAAAGGTTCGAAAATCATGTGTTAAGGAAAACCCTATGGATTTACAAATTCAGACTAACGAATTGGATCAATTTGAATTGTGAGTTTGGAATTTAATTTCAAAACTATGTATAACAGATTACGTGGTCTTGAGTCAATCATTTGTTGAATTATAATCATATATAGACTCGCTTGAATCTATAGAAACATAGCCCTATGAGTGTGGATCAATCCGGTTAGATTTGAGGTCCAATTGGAAACTAATTGATTCGGTTATGATTAACAAGGAAACTAGGCCGTTTGGGCTTAACACAATTAAAAACCATGATCTGTTAATGAAATCTGAACAGATGAGATGGTAAGCTGTGTGTGTTGAGTGTGGGGGGGCATGGGTTCGACCCTATGCGTCACCAGTTTTTGAATTTAAAGTCATTTTTAGTATTTTTATCATAAGTTGCTCGTTTTAACTCCAATTCGACTCGTTCAAAATGCGTTGGAACCGAAATGGAATTCCGGACGTCATGAAACAATAAAATCTATATTTTGACAATGAAATTATCTTCGCGTATAATTACGCGTGTTTAACAAAATCATATATACTTAAACGATTTAAACAAACGAACTTAAAACCGTACATACTTTTGTATGTACGTTTCAAACATTCTAACATACGTGTGTTGACACGTATGTGACTACAAACATGATTTAACATTACGAATAACACGACGTTATTGTAATGACACAGATTCTTCGTAGAAGATTGTCTACGCGAATTCACGAACCGTAAAATCATTCTATTTGCTATCAAAGGTGCGTACATGGCCCCTTTTCTTATTTTAAATGTTTTGGGGGAGAAAACATGTGAAATAAACATTTTAGATACATATCACTTGCATGAGTTAGCTATTTACGATAAGTGCGAACATAGCATTACAAGTCCTTACATATCGAACCGTTTAGTTTGCCGTAGTGCAAAGCGTGGTAGTTGGAAATAGATATATTAGGTTTGACAAACCTCACTTGGTAGATTGTAGGTCTACGCAAGTGTTTGACTAGCCAATTCACATTACTATTGTTTGTGCTAGACAATAGTGGGAAAGGCAAATTACATTCTAACAGTCAGCTTCGGTGTCGACCGCTTATGTAAATAGTACAAATGACTAGCTATCATGACTATGCATGTGTGATTATGTTATCTGCAAACATTTCGTTTCAAACAGTTGTTTCAAACATTTATGATTAAACAAACATGTGTATGCACCAACCTTTGTGTTGACTTGATTTACATGTTTTTCTCAGGACGTTAAGGTACAAGAACAAGCAAGCATGGACTAGGATATGGTGTCGCATGCATATTTTAATTCTTGTGTTTTGAATTTGGACATTTAAGATTTTGACTTGTAATTTACAGTTTTCAAACCGTTACGTTTGTTATTGTTTTAAAAACGCTTCCGCAACGTTAGAACTTTGATATTACAGTTTTAGACCAAAGTTATGTTTGAAAAGCATATAGAGGTCTTCACTATGTCTAATGATCTGAGATCCTGGTTTGTCACGTCCCAAATGGTATGATTCTGTTAGTTGAAATTTGGGGGTGTGACAACAATCACAAATGTTACACGAATTACCACCAACACACCATTCACCAATGGGTCGTTGACTTGACACAGTGAAACACGGTCATATACGGTCAAACACGGACATACAAGGTCAACGTGGACCAACACAGACAAACATAACAACCGAGGGATGTTGAGCTCAAACACAAGCACGAACACAAACACGGACCCTTACACGAACTCACGTAAGCTATACGATATAGGTAGCCGGTGACAGATTCGCCGCCGAGATCCGGAGCTTACGCTTTCATTTTCATGATTATTACTAAGGTGAGTTTACGGCCCCTATTTAACTCTTTTACAAATTTTCAAATAGGGGGAGAATACTTGTTGAATCGAGTATAACATTTATACTATTACAAACATTATTGTGTATGCTGGTTTATTAGACAAACATAAGTATTGTAATCGTAACAAGCCCTCGCAAAGTCTTACCGTTAATGTACAAACAACGAGGTGAGTTTGAATATATCTATTTGGGTGTGACGAACCCCACGTGGCACAATACTGACTGGAGGTCGGGACACGTGAAATCTCGACCTATCTTGCCATTGTTATTATGAGACATGGCGGAGGCAAGGACTAACAAGTCTAGTTCGGTAGTGACGCAATGACACTTAAAGCCTAGGGCTCGAGGCTAACATTTGATAAACAACATGACACGTGACAAACATTTTTGATTATTATATATGTATATCAAAACCTGTGAACTCACCAACCTATGTGTTGACACTTTTTCTTAAACATGTATTCTCAGGTAACTAGTTGTTTGCACATGGACAGGAATGCACCTAGGGGAATGAGCACAGGATTTGAATGCATTCATTTCATGTCATTTGATCAAATAATTTCATTTATTTATGTATTAAACGCTAGTAAAATACTAGAAGGCTTTCTACATATGCATCGTCCAAAACAATGATTTTTATTAGATGATGCAATTGGAGCTTATTGGCCAAAACGAATCAATTTAGGTAGTCCTTTGTGGCTGCGGTGGCGACTAGATCAACGTGTTTTTGACAAATTCCATTCTCCCCCCACTCCATGTACGAATAATGTCCAAAAGTACCTTTTCTAAGTCCTGGAGAGGAAACAATGTAGTGTGTCACAGTTTATTTCCGCTGTATTTTAAACTTATTACTTTCCAATGCACAAACATTGTATTTCCGCTGCAAGCTATTTGAACAGTTGATTAACTTTTATGATTACAAACTTTGTGTTTTCAAACGCATATAGAGTTGTTCTATATGACCATGAGCTGTGATTCTGGCCACGTCACACCCATGTGGATTGACACCACATGTAGAAATTTGGAGGTGTGACCGATTCGTATTAGAGCCTTGGTTAAAGAGAACTAGGTTTGCATGTAATAAACTTAGACTATAGCCATTGCTCAACATTAGGCACTACACTAGACATTTCACAATAATATGTTGTTATTATTGTTATTTGTTACTTATTGACCCGAGATTTCAGGATGGACAACAACAACAACAAGGATGGAAGGAACCCGGGGAAACGTCCCACGGAATACGAGCTGACGGAGGAGGACCGTCAGAAGATACAGTACATCGTTGCCCGAGTGGACTCTCAGGAATTTAAGAGAGCTCGACAGTCGAGCAGTACTGGATCGTGGGATTGGTACCCCGCTCCCGTTGCTACATGGGTTAGGGAGGAGAGAGAGTCCCACGTCTTCCCTTTCTAGGTGATGCATCTAGTGGACCCGCGTTACCACCACTAGGTATGCCCATGGAGCAGGCATTCGCGGCACTGTTCTCGAGGTTTGCCCTTGAGTCTCAACTATTGTACGAGATGACTAAGGAGGTCAGAATCCTCCGAGAGGATAACCGATGCCTCCAGGGATGCATGGACTATCTACAGGATGAGCTTGCTTATACTGACCGAGTACATGACGGCTTGGTCGGTATGACCAAGGACTCGATCCGACGGAAGGACGAGACGTCGGCCGAGGTTGCAGATGTTGTAACGGCCGGTTTTAACGGTTACGTGTGTTAATAAATAAACATTATTATATTTTAAATTATGTTGTGATAATAATATAATAACAATTGGGGTATAATAGTTAACTAGTAACTAACTTGATTAGGTTGGTTAAATAAGTTAGCTAGTTTAAAGCTCGAGGGACCAAAGTTGCCATATGGGCAAAGTTGAATTAAAAGAAGAATATGACCATTGACTTGGTCAAAATTCAGAAAATTCAAGTGTGTGTGTGTGTTCTACGACCCAAAGAAGAAGGGAGAAAGAGTTTCAAACCTAGCTTCCCAAATTCGTTGATTACATGGGCCAAATCTGAGATTTGAAGCTTCCAATCTTATCTCCTAGTGATTCTAACATCTTGTAAGTAACTTTTAATCTCTTAATTGATGTTGATTAGAAGTTCTTGAGATGAACAAAGTTAGGGTTTGTTTCAAATCTAGAAATTGCATGTTTAAATGGGTTAGAAACCATGAATAGATGCTTATTAAGTGCTTGAGACAATCAAAATACTAGTTATTGTGTGTGATTGCATAAAGTTATGAACTTTGATGTTAATGAACCATGAATGGGGTTGATTAGTAAGTAAACATGCTGAATCATGTCTATAAGTTATGCACATAAGATGCTTGGTGAAATGCTTGAACTAAAAGAGATTTTATGTTGAATTGAAAGAAATTGTGTTGCTGCACTGTTATTGTAAAATCCGTATATAATCATAGAAAAATCATGAGAAAATGAGCCTTATCTGGTTGAAAAGCTATTTGAAAGGGCTACAATCCATCTTTTGACATGAAAAGCTGAAAACAAACTTAAGATGGGTTAAAATGGCAATTACAACAGCAACATGGAAAAATTCAGCAAGCTGAATTGTGAAAATAAAGGTGCTGGTCTGAATTTGTAAATTGTGTATAAAATCAACCGTGTATCCGTTTGAGGCGTATTTTATATGTTTGAAAAGGTCTAAGAGTCTACTACAACCCATCTTAGAACATGAAGAGCTAAAACATATTGTAAATGTGTCAAAAATGTTGATTACAACAGCAACTCAGAAAGTTGCTCCACAAAAATGAAATTTGAAAATTAATGTTTTTAACATAAACATGTGATTATAAGTAGTATCTTGACTTCTAAACACTATATAGTGATAATTGAAATTCAAATTAGTTTGAATCAATATGTATATGTGTGTGTATTGAAGCTAGTTGTATATACATGTGAATTGCAACTAGGTGATGGTGGTGGAAGTAAAGGGATAAGGCATAGAAGTGGAAAAGAGATTGTAGGAGGTGACCAACTATTTGAACAAGGTAAGTTACCCAACTTACTATAACACTACATATAAGTAGTAGAAAGAGTATACTTGATTGTTGGTGTTTATATATTGATTGTGCATAACTTGACTAATGAAACTAATTGAGTTAAAAGACCTATGAGAAGGCATTTTTAGTTTCAATATGAATGTTATGCTTGAGTTGTATGCGTAATATACATGGCATAAAATTAGCTGGATGAGCCGGTAGATGAGTTCATGATACCACATGAGTGTGGATAGCCGGATGAGCCGGTAATATTGATCAATTGAACCACTAGAGAGTGGATAACCGAATGAGTCGGTAGATAGTGTGATAAACCACTAGAGTGTGGATAACCGGATGAGCCAGGAGTTAAATTGATAAAAACCCACTAGAGTGTGGGTAATTAAATGATTCAAAATAATGAATATAATTTGATGATTAACTAGAGGTGCTTGTAATGGAGTTGAAAATAGATCATATAATCCTATTTGTGAAAATGACCCGTTAAGGGAAATTAATGCACAATGGTGAGTTGTGTGCAATTAGATGTTTGAATATGATATATTATGATCTAAACATGATAAACATCCATATGATATGTATGTGGATGTGTTAGAATGAGTTTTGGGAACTTTGGGGGTTGCTTACTTAGTTCATATGAACTAATTGTGAATTTATATGTGATGTTTATAGGTCAAAAATAGATATGCATCGGGCGATCAGATCGGGCACGTTTCGGAGCTGAATCACTCGTTATGTTGTTTTTTTTTATGGTTGTAACTTAAATATACTATGTTTTGTTGATGTGTGAATGTTGTAAATAAGTTTGTGTCGGTTTTTTGAATGTGACAGGTTATAAAGGGTTGTTTATCGAGTTTTCAAACAAACCCTTGCAAATTTTTTTTTGGACCAAATTCCGCAACGTGTTTTATGTCTAAACAAGTCTTTTATGACCCGTGTGGGATCTGGTGTCACAGATGTTCATGAAAGGACTGAGCAGTTAGAGGAGCAGCAGGGGGCTATAGCTGCAGCAGTGCACGAGCACGACTAACGACTAGTGGTGGTGGGGGTTGGGTCAGGGGAGAACACCGCGATGATTCAGGCTTGCGACGCCATGATGAATGCTTGGGTGGAGCATTTCATTGTGGAGTCGGAGCCTGAGGAGGAGCCTCAGTTCGAGGCGAGGGACCTCGAGGAGGGGGACTTCGATGAGGATCCTGAGGAGGAGCAGGACGATGGACCTGCCGACAGTGGAGACTCACACTCCACGATTATCTTAGATTAGCTAGATCATTTATTTCAGTTAATTTATTTTCTTGTAAGCCTAGATGAGCAGGATGTGCTCATATGAATCATGCTAGTAGTATTTGTTTTGAAAGCTATTGTACTCAAAAGATGTTGCTTAATGAAATGATATTTTGTTTTTTTATCATGGTGTACTTTATTTACGATGCATTCTAACTCAACATCTAACACCAATGACTACTAATAAAATGTCTATTTCGTATAGAATTAACATTATGGCTGGAAGGGGAACACACTCACGCGCACACAAAAGGCAAATTGGTGCCGCGACCATTAAAATGATGGTTGACTGCCGGATCAACAAGGCGATTGCCGAGTATGAGGCAAGTCGTCTACATAGCGAGACCAGTGGAACAAAAAAAGGGTACTAACAATTGCTTAACCCAACTAACATAGTATAGCTTACCCGAAAACTAACACACAACGTTGTCTACTGACAAACAGGAGCCCAAGGAAACACTAATAAGAGGTGCTCATTCAAAACCTTCCGTAGCTGTCATCCTCATACTTTCAAAGGAACTGAAGGAGCTATGGGAATGCTCCGATGGATAGAGAAGGTGGAATCCGTCTTCTCAATGTGTGAATGTGCTGAAGAAAACCGAGTCAAGTATGCGACCGGTACTTTTGAGGGACCGGCCCTCACATGGTGGAACACCCATGTTAATCATTGGGTCTGGACGTAGCTAACTTTATGACCTGGGAAGATTTCACTTGGATGATACAGGATGAATACTGCTAGAGGAATGAGATCAAAAAGCTGGAGGAAGAATTTTGGGTTCACAAGATGGTGGGCTCGGAGATTGAACAATACTACACATGGTTCCATGAACTGTGCAAACAGTGTCTGGGGATGGTGACCCCCGAATACAAGAAGATCGAGCAGTTCATCGGTGGACTGCTCGAACAAATTCAGAGCATGGTCACAGCCTCTGACCTGACGCAGATCCAACCTACCATTAGACTAGCCCACAAACTGACTGATCAAGCCGTGGCCCAGGGAAAGCTGCTCAAACGAGGTGAACATCTGAAACCTCAAGAAAGCCACAAGCACAAGTGGGAACCCAGCCACCACCAGTCTCATCCTTCACACCAACAACAACAGAGACCAGCACCTGCCAGAGCTTTTACTGCAACCCAACCCGACAATAAAGGGAAGGGCGTGTACGATGGGAAATACCCTCTGTGTAGCCGGTGTTCATATCACCACTTTGGGCAATGCGAGAAGTACCGTTGCCTAAAGTGCGGACGACATGCCCATATGGCCAGGGATTGCAGAACCAAGCTACCCAACAACAACAGCAACCCTAACCACAACCAGAACAACAATAACCAGAACACTCTAAAGGGGTGTTACGAGTGTGGAAAATTGGGGCAGATGCGGTGGGACTACCCGCAGTTGAAAAAGGTCAGGGGAGATGCAGCCAAGGGTCGTGCATTCGTGATAGGCTCAGGGGAAGCCAAGGATGACCCGAACATCGTGACCGGTACGTTTCCTTTAAATAATGTCTACATAAGTATATTATTCGATACCGGTGCTGATAGGAGCTTAATATTGTCCCAACACCGCTAGACTATAAGTATATCGTAGAGTTAGCCAATGGCAAACTGATGGAGACACAACACATATTTCGAGGATGCATCATAATTTTGGCGAATCACGAACTCGAAATCGAGCTGATGCCGGTAACTCTTGGGAGCTTTGATGTGGTCGTGGGAATGGACTGGCTATCCGCAAACCAAGCTAAGATCGTCTTCAATGAGAAGGTCATGCGAGTTACGTTACCGAGCGGAGAACAAATATCAATTCAGGGAGAACGACGAGGAGTACCGCTAAACATCATGTTCTGCATGAAAGCGAACAAGTATATACAAAAGGGATACACTACCATTTTAGCCCTTATCACCGAACAACCGAAGAAAGAGAGGAAGATCGAGGACATAGCCGTAGTCCGCGACTTTCTAGAAGTATTTCCCGAGGATTTATCCCTGGACTACCACCGATACGACAAATTGAGTTCCAGATAGATCTCACCCCAGGAGCAGCACCAACAGCTAAAGCTCCATACCGACTATCACCAACAGAAATGCAAGAGCTGTCAAACCAGTTGCACGAGCTTTTAGAAAAAGGATTCATCCGACCGAGCTTCTCACCGTGGGGAGCACCGGTCTTATTTGTGAAGAAGAAAAATGGATCATTCCACATGTGTATCGACTACAGGGAGCTGAACAAAGTGACGATCAAGAATCGATACCCACTACCACGAATAGACGATCTGTTTGACCGGTTGCAAGGGTCAAGATACTATTCAAAGATCGATTTGAGATCAGGCTACCATCAACTGAGGATACAGGAAGATGATATCCCTAAGACTGCCTTTAGATCCTGATACGGACAATATGAATTTTTGGCCATGCCCTTCGGACTGACCAATGCACCAGCTGTATTCATGGACCTCATGAATCGAGTGTGCAAGCCCTATCTTGATAAATTCTTGATAGTCGTCATCGATGATATCCTGATCTACTCTAAGAATCAGGAGGAACATACTAAACACCTAAGGCTTGTCTTGGAATTATTAAAGAACGAGTAACTATACATGAAGTTTTCTAAATGCGATTTTTGGATTCGCGAAGTCCAGTTCCTTGGACACGTGGTTAACGAAAAGGGAATACACATGGACCCAACCAAGATCGAAGCCATCAAGAACTGGGATGCACCGAAGACTCCAACCAAGGTACGACATTTCCTAGGATTGGCAGGGTACTACCGACGATTCATCGAGGGATTTTCGAAAATCGCTCAGTCACTGACTTCCCTGACACACAAAGATAAGAAGTTCTACTGGGGAGATAAACAGGAGTCTGCTTTCAATCTGCTGAAGCAGAAATTGTGCACTTCACCAATCCTATCCCTGCCGAAAGGATGTGATGACTTCGTGGTGTACTGCGACGCCTCGAAACAAGGAATCGGTTGTGTGCTAATGCAACGCAAGAAGGTTATAGCATACACATCACGACAACTGAAAGTGCGTGAGAAAAATTACACAACTCATGTTTTAGAGTAGGGAGCAGTGGTGTTTGCCCTGAAGATTTGGCGACACTACTTATACGGTACGAAATGCACCAACTTTACCGATCATAAGAGCCTACAACACATCTTCGATCAGAAAGAATTAAACATGAGACAACGAAGATGGGTTGAACTTATTGGCGATTATGATTGCGCCATCAAGTACCACCCTGCCAAGGCAAACGTAGTGGCCGACGCGCTAAGCCGGAAGGAGACAACAAAACACATATGTGCACTACAACTTATGATCCATTCTGAGCTACCACAGCAAATCAAGAACGCTCAACAGGAATCTCTGAAATTCGAGAACCTCATCCAAGAATCCTTGCGTGGCATGGACAAACAATTAGAGGTAAAGACCGACGGAGCGTACTACTTCATGGATTGGATCTGGATTCCACACTACGGAAGACTGTGAAACGTAGTTATGGATGAAGCTCGCAAGAGCCGGTATTCGGTACATCCGGGCTCAGAAAAAATGTACCATGATCTAAAGACGACCTATTGGTGGCCGAACATGAAAGTAGAAATAGCAACTTACGTAGGTAAGTGTTTAACGTGCTCAAAGGTCAAGGTTGAGTACCAGAAGCCATCAGGCCTACTCCAGCAACCCGAGATACCAACGTGGAAGTGGGAGCAAATTTCCATGGACTTTATAACGAAACTACCTAAGACGGCAAGTGGTTGTGATACCATCTGGGTAATCATAGACCGACTGACGAAGTCTGCACACTATCTACCTATCAAGAAAACCGACAAATTGGATAAACTAACTCGGATTTATCTAAAAGCAGTGGTCACTCGACATGGAGTGCCAATCTCGATCATCTCTGACTGCGACAGTCGATTTACATCGCATTTCTGGAAATCCTTGAATAAAGCACTGAGCACGAGATTGGACATGAGTAGCGCTTACCACCCGCAGACTGATGGGCAGAGCGAACGAACTATACAAACATTGGAAGACATGCTCCGCGCATGCGTCATTGATTTCGGCAGTAGCTGGGAGACTCATCTACCGTTAGTGGAGTTCAAGTATAACAACAGCTATCATACGAGCATACAAGCTGCACCATTCGAGGCACACTACGGACGTAAGTTTCGATCACCCATCTGTTGGGTGGAAGCTGGAGAAAGCCAACTGACTGGCCCCGAACTTTTGTATGAGACGACCGAGAAATCGTGCGGACCGAGAAGATCGTGCAGATATGTAAACGAATGGCAACAGTACGGGACAGACAGAAAAACTATGCTGACAGACGACGTAAACCATTGGAATTACAGGTGGGAGACAAGGTGGTGCTCAAGGTCTCGCCTTGGAAGGGAGTTATCCGATTCAGCAAACGAGGGAAGTTGAATCCGCGTTACATCGGACCTTTTGAGATCACCAAATGGATAGGCCCCGTGGCCTATGAGCTGAACCTGCCTAACGAGCTGAGCAGTGCACACTACTTGTTTCACTTATCGAACCTCAAAAAGTGTCCATCTGACGAAACACTTGCGATTCCCTTGAGGAAATTCCAATTGACAAACAATTAAACTTCGTTGAGGGACCGGAGGAGATTATGGACCGGAAAATCAAGAAGCTTAAGCTCAGCAAGATACCAATAGTGAAAGTGTTATGGAATTCGCAACGCGAACCGGAATTCACGTGGGAGCGTGAAGATCAAATGAAAAAGAAATACCCGCACCTGTTCGTTGAACAGACAAACACTGGCAACACAAGCTGAATTTCGGGACGAAATTCTTTTTAACAAGGGGATGATGTGACACCCCACAAAATCCAGGTTAGCATCTGTTGTAATTAAATGTTTATTTCATTGATAATTGTATACGAGGCACTAGAATTAGTTTAATTTAGTTTGACATGTGGCATGACAGTACAAACACTGACACAAACACGATAATTCGGTGAATTATCGCAACACCCACACACGTGTCTAAGAAAGTACGAACGTTGGTGAACGTTTAACACTTCGTGTAACTAAACATTAGAAACATCACGAAACGCTCAAACATTGAACTTGATAGTTCAAATTGTGCCAAACAATGTTCCATAAGCGAGAAAACGTCAAAAGCGAGCCAAACCAACGAAAATGGTCGAATATGTGCTCAACCGGGATCCTTTGCGGTACGCTAAGGACCCCGGAGAGATCCTTGGCGGTACGCGATGGATGGGAGGGGATTTTGAATCCCGAAATTCATTACGGTACGCCAGGAAGCTTTTTGACAGTCTTGGCGGTACACGATGCTGCCCAGACGCCAAATCTTTAAAAATCCAAGAAAAATCATTTCACCCCTACTCCTAAACACTCTCCCCGAGCTCATAAGCCATCATTCGGTTTCTTCTTCCTCACAACCACCTGCTAGACCTCTAGAAGTCATTGTTGAGTTATTGAAGCTCAAACTTGAAGGTTCTTGAACATTTGGAGACCCAAGGAGCCAAAAGAAGACTTCCAAGCCTTCGAAAGCCATTTGCAGCTGCTGTGGATTCATCTTCAACCGATCCAGGATCATCTATCAGCTGTCTGAGACCCACCTAGATCATCTTGAGCCTCCTAAGGTTGTTTCTGTGGCTAAAATGCACTCTTCACACCCATACACATGCATGCAACCCTTGAAACCCACATGCAAGCTCTCGAACCTCACATGCACGAATTTTCAACATTTTGAATTTGGGTTTGATGATTTTATTATTGATATGGATGATCTAGAATGAGTTAATGGTGTATTTTGATGATTTATGATGATCCATGATGTTATAAAGTTGTCATA
The DNA here is from genome assembly GCA_009363875.1 of Mikania micrantha. Lineage (NCBI taxonomy): Eukaryota > Viridiplantae > Streptophyta > Magnoliopsida > Asterales > Asteraceae > Mikania > Mikania micrantha. The sequence goes on from CM018689.1 coordinate 2,994,760, forward strand.
ATGCATAACTTGGTCATAGGTGTAAAATTATTGACATGCATGTATGATCTAAGGTATTTTAGTTGATTTTGGATATTGATACATGATTATTGATAATGTTGGTGATGTGCTATATGATTTTTTATGAATAAAATGGTCAAAAATAGATTATTTGAAGTTCTTACTATTTATAGTAACTTTTATAACTTAAATCTTGATAGATGATTGTAAATGTGAAATGGACATGTTTAGATGGTGATTTATGATGTATTATGATGATATAAGCATAAGGAAATGATTAGGAATGATAGAATTGGTCATTGATAAACATTTAGTCATAGTTATTATTTTTAGTAACTTTATGTTGTGAAAACTCGATGTAGAAACGCGAAACATGATTTGTACATGCTAAATGGCTTAACATGATGTAACATGACTATTGGGTAGCAAGTTATGTGATTTTTGATGTTAAACAAGTCAAACTATAAACTTTCCATATTAGGAAACTTTAATACATAAAAACGAGCTATGTGTTTATTTGACCGCATATGACAACGTGCTATGTGTTAACATGATCACGTAGGACTAACGAGCATGCCATAATCTTTAAAACTATAAGTGTTTTGGAACTTGCTAAAAATGGAAACTTACTATAAATAGTAAGTTGTCCATAAACAATATTTGCATGTTTTGCACACAAAGAGCACGATCACGAATGTTACATGAATTACCACCAACACACGGTTCACCAACGGGTCATTGACTTGACACGGTCAAACACGGTCAAATACAGTCAAACACGGTCAATGTGGACCAACACGGACAAACATAACAACCGAGGTTTAGTGAGCACGAACACAAACACGGACACTTACACGAACTCATGTAAGCTATACGATATAGGTAGCCGGTGACAGATTCGCCGCCGAGATCCGGAGCTTACGCTTTCATTTTCCCGATTATTACTAAGGTGAGTTTATGGCCCCTCTTTAACTCTTTTACAACTTTTCAAATAGGGGGACATGGAGGTCGGGACACGTGAAATCTCGACGTATCTTGCCATTGTTATTACAAGACATGGCGGAGGCAAGGACTAACAAGTCTAGTTCGGTAGTGACGCATTGACACTTGGAGCCTACTGCTCGGGACTAACATTTGATAAACAGCATGACACGTGAAAAACATTTTTTATTATAATATATGTATATCAAAACCTGTAAACTCACCAACCTATGTGTTGATACTTTTTCTTAAACATGTATTTTCAGGTAACTAGCTGATTTGCACATGAACAGGAATGCACCTAAGGGAATGAGCACAGAATTTGCATGCATTCATTTCATGTCATTTGAACAAACAATTTCATTTAGTTTATGTATTAAAAAAAAGGTAGTGTCTGACAGTTTATTTCCGCTGCATTTTAAACTTATTAGTTTCCGCTGCACAAACATTGTATTTCCACTGCAAACTATTTGAACAGTTGATTAACTTTTATGATTACAAACTTTCTGTTCTATATGAGCATGGGCTGTGATTCTGGCCACGTCACACCCATGTGGACTCACACCACACGTGGAAATTTGGGGATGTGACATGACTTGTTTTAATTGCATGTTTTCTCAGGTGACGAACAGGTTTAGTCACCAGACCTTAGAATGCATTAGCTAGTGTGCTTTTATAGTGGACCTAGCTAATTTTGTTTGCATATCTTTTGGATGACATATTTGTGAATCATCTTTTTTAAATCTTGTGCAGATACAAGATAGCTGCTCTATGATTCTTTTTGGGTAGATTTACTTAATTAAATTATAAACATGAATTGTGTAATTTAACTTTGTAATTATATATCAATGTCATTTTAGCATTTCTCATTATACATCATGTGCATTGTAAAGAATCTAATCATTTCTCATACTAGAAAGTCGATCCAGCTCGTCGGCTCGGGGTGTGACATTAAATTATGGAATATGACTCGATATAATTTAACTTTGTAATTATAGTTCAACGTAGTATTTCTCATTATATTTCATGTGTTTTAAATACAATCTGATCATCATGATTATCACACGATATCGCGCCCGGAGACTATTACGCCCAACGGGAAAGTCGATCCAGCCCGACGGCTTGAGGTGTGACACATATTTTGGCAACCAAAGATAGCTATTGGCCCGGCCAAACCCATCATTGTTTGAGTTGACTTCGGTCCTCAATGGTGATTGTTTGCTACTTTAGCATTGTTAGGAATGCTAAATGTGGTCAGAACATATTTGATAACATATCTATCTGCTTGTTAGCAAATTCATACATAATGTTTATCTATTCAAGTTCAGAACATTTTTATACTTTGATAACTATTTCTGGGTGTCTGAAAACTTATGATTGCTCACCAACTACTTTTGTAGTTGACGCTTGTTTTTATACATGTTTCAGGGAGTGAAACAAAATAGAGAATGATAGCTCTACAAACTTTTGGATGTCATCACATAGGATCTTGGACTTAGCTAAATTAACTTGATTTACTGAAGACTAGGATTTAGTTAACTTAGCTACATTTTTGTGTATTTGTTGTGTATGATTCATCAACAATCTAGTTTCTTCATTGCTTTCATAATTCATCAACAGATCTGCAGTTATCTTCAACATCCAGGTACGCCCTTTTTTAACTCAAGGTTGCTTTTATTAAGTTTTGCAATTCTTTTGTTTACAGGTAATTATATGGATAGTATTAGTATAGTTGAAAGTGTATGGAAAATATAGTTTGAAATTGATCATGTTTAAGTGAGAAATTATCATGCACACCACCCGTTTGTTAAAATGCTTACAATGTTTTTCTTCTTCACATCTGGTAGAAGTGCCTTGTTCTCTACTGTTTGTATTGAAAGTAATCTGTTGTTATTGATATCCATCTATGGGTTGTATATATTTCATGTGAATGAAGTTTAACATCTGGCTCACAAGAAATCATTATTAAAACAAAAGGGAAAACTATATAATTTAACAAACATATTAAAAGGCTAATAATATCAATCAAAGATCCACGAAATAGTCACCAGGTTTGACTTTTTTTTATCAACAAAAATTAACAGATATATAAAGTCATTGGCTACCTAATAGTTTATTATAAAGTGTATTAGTATGTGTTTTTTGGTGCAAGAAAGGTGTGATATTTGTATGACGGAAAGGTATGTTTGTGTTTATGAAGGGTGGGACAAGTATACATGCTGTACTGGGATTGAAACAAATATGTTAGAAGAGATGTCACAATCTGGTCATAGCTAGAGACAACAAAGGTTTAAGATGCCATCCATGCCTTTTCTCTAGTCTAGCTCATTCAAAATTTTAATCAAGAGAATCACTAATAATTACTAGAAAATTTATATATTACACATAGACACTGTAAATTAAATACCCTGTTAATCAATTAATTAATGTGACCAATTAAGGGCCAATTGGTTTAATGGTAGCCTCACTACATAAATTTTCTTACGAAAGGTTATAGGTTAGAGTGTTGCCTGGATAATAGCTTGTTATATGAACTGATTGACAAGTGTTTCTCAATAGTTTAATGTGTTAATTGTTAATTGCTTGAATTTTGTGTTGAAATTTGAATACTTACAAGCATTTAAATCACATTTTTGACCACTAATTCTAACACATCTAATGTTCTGATCAAATAATAATTTTTTTACAGTAAATATAGTTACAATGGATCAACAGATTTTGAACATAGCAAATGTTGTGCGGGCTAGACAATTTCAAGCAGTTAACCTGATTTGCTTATTGGTTGTTTTGATTACTCGACGTAGACTTTCCCAAAAAAACATGTACTGTTGATGAAATTTTACAACGACGATTAGTACGAGAAGAGATGTTACATGACCTTTCAAATAGTGGTAAATGTCGCGAACTTATCCGTATGAGTCAGAAAGCTTTTATGACATTATGCAGTATTTTAAAGCGTGACGGTGGTCTTCTAGCTACTCAGCGTATGTCTGTTGAAGAGCAAGTTGCAAGATTTTTGCATATTGTAGGTAATGATTTGAGAAATCGGTTTGCCTCTTGGATATACCGTCGTTCTGGATCAACAACTAGTCGGTGTCTTCATAGGGTTCTGCGAGCAATTATATCATTAGAAAGTCATTATATTCAACAACCCAAAGGTGAAACTGTCCCGAAAGAAATTCAAGAAAAAAAGAGATTTTATCCTTTCCTCAAGGATTGCATAGGAGCTATTGATGGAACACACGTTCGTGTCAGGGTACCTAATAAAGATGCCCCTAGATATCGTGGTCGTAAGGGTTACCCGACAATAAATATGTTGGCAGGTTGTACATTTGATTTGAAGTTTACATATGTTTTAACAGGCTGGGAGGGTACTGCATCAGATTCAAGAATAATAAAGAACACACTTACTAGGGATGACAAACTAGTAATTCCAACAGGTAGATATTGTTTAGTAGACGCGGGTTTGCCACATATGAGTACACTAATGGCACCATATAGAGGTGTTAGGTATCATTTAAAAGAGTACTCTACTCGCGCCCCTGAGAATGCAAAGGAGTTGTTTAACCTTCGTCATCCATCATTACGTAACACAATTGAAAGAGCGTTTGGTGTCCTAGAAAAGAGGTTTCCAATTATTAGAAGTACAACAGAACCATTTTATTCTTGTAAAACACAATCTGACACATTTTTGTCATGTTGTATTTTACACAACTTTTTAATAGAGGAAGATCGTGACAAAGACCTTGAAAATGAGGTCATGCATGAGGTGTTAAATGGACCACAAGATGAAGAGCATCGTAATGCAAGAGACATACATGAGGGAACTACCAGAGGAGACCAACTAAGGAACTCAATTGCAAATGAAATGTGGACTGACTATTTGATGTATCCAAACAATGAAATAGATATGTTAAAATAGTTTTAGAATAGTACATCATAGTATTTCATTTTGACATTGTATTGTTAATTGGTGTTTGAAGTTATTTATGTTTTTTAGTATTTGCATTTATCATAATTATTACAATTATCATTTGCTATTTCTTTAATTAATATAACAATGTATGTTTCTTTCATTTATGTTATCATGTAGAAAGTCAACATGAAAAAATATGAACTCATTGGAAATACAAATAAGAAAGAGCAATTAAAGTGGACAGATATGATGGATGATATACTTGTTCAAGCGATGATAATGGAACAAGATAAGGGTAACCGGATTAATGGAACATTTACTTCACAAGCATACAACAACATTATTGAAGATCTGAATACGAAGCTTCAAATGAATATAACCAAAAATCATTTGAAGAATCGTTTAAAAACGTTGAAAGAACATTTTTCTCAATGGTACGATATGTTTAGAGGAACTTCATTGAGTGGATTCTCATGGAATTCTAATACTCAACTAATTGAAGCAGAGGATGAAGTATGGGAGAAGTTAATAGATGTAAGTTTCTTCATTATTTATTTAAATATTTTTGTTGCTGCCTATAATAATATCTGATTTTGTTTTGTAAAACAGTCAAAGCCTGAGGCTGTGATGTTGAAGACAAAAAAAGTGTCAAACTATTATGAAATGTTAGAACTATTTTCTAAGGATAGGGAATCGGGTGCACATGCTGAAACTGCGAAAGAAAGAAATGACAGGTACGAGAAGAGTGGCAACATTAAAGTAGAAACAATTACAGAAGTGGATGAGTTATTAGAAGCGAATGAAGTAACTTTGGAGAACCAACATAGTAATTATGATGATGTTCAAGTGTTAGATTCAATGACTTCTCCACCTGAGCAATCTTCAAGTGCAAAGAAATATAAAAGTAAAAAAAGAAAAGTTGAACAAGCAGATGAAGTAATGGAATTAAAGCTAATGGATAGCATTAACAATGTGGCTAATGCTATTCAAGAAGGCAATAAAATACTTGAAAGAGTTTATCATCAAGAGTATACAGGTGAGGAAATATATAAACAATTGGAGCCGATGTGTTTGGAACCCAATGAAATTCCGGATGCTATGATGTTTTTGGCAGAAAATGAAGCTAAAGCAAGACTATTGTTTAGTTGTCCTTTTGAGATACGAATGGATATGTTGAAAAAGATGATGGGCAGATGTAGTTAAGCAAGTTTAGGAGATAATGAAAGTATTAGCTTATGCTATTAGTAAGTTGCAAATTTTTGGTAGTTTATTTCTTTTTTTTTGGTTATGGATCTTGAAAACGATTGTTGGATGCCATTTTTCTTGTTTCTTAACATTATTTAAGTACAATCTCTATTATTTCTGCTTAGAAGTCTGGTTGGCTTTGTCTTTGCTTATGGATGCGTTAGCAGTTGCTGGACCTTTAATTTAGTTATCTTTGATAGGTGTTAGTAGCTGCTATACTTAATGTTTTTTAGTAGATTTGGTTCTACTTCTTACATTCATTCAATGATAATGAAGGGATTAATCTGGTTGGCTTATGTTGACTTTTTATTTGGTCAAAATATTGGTGATGTTGCAAGGCTGCTGCTAGTTGAGGTGGAAGAGTCAAATTCCATTTTAACACTATCATTTTGGTCTGTTATTTCCACGTAATTTCTGTTTTTTTTTGAATTTCTGTAGAAAATTATAAATGTATAGTTGCTTTATGTGTCAATTCAGAGTTTACATTAAGATAATTAAATCCCTTCTTCGGGCAACAATCTTATTATATTTCTCTTCTTTGTAAGTGACAGAAATTTTAAGTGATCACCAAGAAATACTGAAATCCAGAATTTTGGTTTATGGTTGCTGTGAAACAACTTCTTCAAAGTATGTGGTACTATTTCTATTGAATTAACCTGTATGACATATGTGATGGCTACAAATGCAGTAGTTAGGTTGAGAGCAGGGGAACGGTTATTAGGTTCAACCTCTTATTACTCTGAAGTTAGTGAAAAGCTGTCATGCTGTAGCAATCTTGGGTTCATATTTGTCCCAAACTACAGGTTCAATAGTTTCAAAGAAGTCTACCAATTATAGCCATAACCTTGTAAACAAAAGAGATACGCACCCCACTAGAGCTCTGAAGGAACACGTAGAGGCTTCTATTGATTATTCAAGTACAGATCAATGGGTTCAGAGGTTTGACTATCAGATAATGTTATTTGTATCTACATAATGAAATTATATGTCTAAAAGGTATAATTGTAAAATTGTAATTTTTCTTTCTGTTCCATTCAACTGTGGAACATAAAAAAGAATTAGTTTTCTTTTCTTTCAACTCTCTCTTCTTTTCCCTCTCTTTTCTTTCCTAACTTTCCCTTCTCCTCTCTTCCTTTGTTTAATGAACTCCGGAACTTCAAACCATCTGGGCAACAATTGGCATCACAGCCAATGTTTCTCCAAACAATCAACGTTCGTGTCTTGTGTTCATCGCTCCTTCGTTCTAAGAAGAAAACGAAAGCCAGGCGCCGGGTATTGGTGTTCTTCCAATTAACAACATCAAGGCAAGTAAATTGAAGATTAACATTAGTAATCATCACTGTGGGTGACTTGCGAATCCAGATTTGGGAACTAATCAAGGTAAGAATCGATTCTGGTTTTTTATGTGTGTATATTAGACATACTAAGAACCGAACACTGTGGGTTCAAGTTCTTTATTTTTTTGATAAAAATTAGAATCGATTAAGGGCCTTGTTCGATTAATTTGTTATACAAAACATCACTGTGGGTGTTTGTGTTGCAATTTAATTTTTTTTTTTGGATTTAAGTGGTGAAATCAAAAGAGGGTCGTTAACTAGGTTTTCTATTTTGACTCAATTTGGTCAAAATCAAAGAAAAAAAGCCTTGCCTCCAATCGACATCAAGTTAGCAAACAAGTTGTTTTAGGAATTTGTTGGATTTTGCTTTGTCGGTATTTAACAAGGCATTGAGGCCTTATACTCTTTTTTTTGTGAACCTGCGATCAGAAAAGAAGAGTCTGGTACCTTTATTTTTTATTTTTGACTACTTTGGTCAAAATTAGTTTGTTATCCTTTGTTGATAGTAAAGGCCGAGAAACATAGGTCTTAATTCTTGATTAATTTGTGATCAAAATTGGAAATCAATTTGTGATTCCCTGGTTTTATAATTAGGCCGATAACAAGGTCTCTTGTTTTGATTATTTTGGGTCAACAAATCAAATCCGTTGTTTTTGGTCTTAATAGACAACAAGATTGCAACTAATCCGTAAGGGCACTTTTGTGTTTTTTTCTGTTGAATTCAGTAAAGGCATTTGAGACTGAGTTTGTATTCGATTACTAAAAGGGGATTGAACCATTGTGGGTTCATTTTTGTCTCTCTGATTAAGGAAAAGTTTTTCAAATTAGATCTTGTTTTCTTTATAAAAGAAAACATACAGAGGGCATTTTTATGGTCTATTTAAGTTTTGGCATTTTGTTCAAAATCAAATTAAAAGCAAAAGAACCATTGTGTTTTGATCATTATCAAACATATATAATCAACTTTGATTGATTAATTCATGTCAAATTGTGTTGACACTAAAGACCAAGAACACATACTTATTGTGTATTGTCTGTTGTTTTTGGTGTCATTGATTCATTTTCATCAAACTAAACTTGGTGGATACAAGGAATATTTGTGCAAATATAGGGATTGCATCAACATTTCATTTTTAAAGTTGTTTTGGAATTAAATAAGTTTAATTACCATGTCAACCCCACCACCAAACAATACTAATAATAACAATACTAAAACTATCGTTAGTTACAAAGAAATTGGTCCATCTCTACCAAGTTTCCAATGTCCTATGATAAAATCTACGAATTACACTATGTGGGCAATTCGTATGAAAACCATTTTAGAGGCAAATGGTTTTATGGGAAATGATAGAACCAAGTGTTAATACAGTTGAAGATGTTAAAAAGGACAAAGCTACAACTGCATACTTGTTTCAGGCCTTTCCTGAAGAACTTATTATACAAGTTGCAAGCAGTAAAAGTGCTAAAGAAGTGTGGGAAACACTTAAAGGCATGTTGGTATAGACCAAGTGCAAAAGGCACGTTTACAAACTATCAAAACTGAGTTTGATAAAATTCAAATGAAAGAAGATGAAACTATTGACTCTTTCACTGCAAGATTATCAAGTATTGTCACTAGAACAACTAGTTGTGATTTTACATTTGATCAACCAACACTAGTTAGAAATCTCTTAAACTTTATACCTGATAGATTCATTCAAATAGTTGCTTTAATTGAGCAATTCACAAATCTAGATAGTGTGACTTTAGATGAAACTATCGGTGGACTTAAAACCTTTGAAGAAAGGATTAAGTCAAGAAGAGCAAATACAAGTTACAATCATGATAAACTTCTATTCACTAAGCATGATAATAAAACTATCCAGAGAAGACAGTTTGTAAATCATGGACAAAAGAAGTTTAATCCGTCACGAAAGAAGTGGCATAATAAATATAATAAACAAAGTGATGATAATTCCTCACATAAGAACAATCCTAACAAACCAAAAAGCTTAAACAAGATGAGCTATTGAAATGCTATAATTTTCAAAAGTTTGGACATTATGCAAATGATTGTACTCTAGAAAAGAAAGTAAAAGAGCAATCTAACCTCATAAAAAAGGATGAGGAGCCTACTTTGTTAATGACTGTGATTAATGAGGAAGTTAAGGATGAGGAAATTATCTTAAATGAGAAAGAGATTGAACCAAAACTTTGAAAAACTTCAAATAATACTTTATGGTATTTGGATAATGGTGCAAGTAATCATATGACTGGAAATCATGAACATTTCAAGGAAATAGATGAAAATGTCACTGGACAAGTTCGTTTTGGAGATGGGTCATATGTGAAAATCAAAGGCAAAGATTCAATTATACTAGAATGTAAAAATGAAGAACAGAGAATTATTTCTAACGTTTATCACATTCCTAGTTTGAAAAATAAGATACTTAATTTAGGACAACTAACTGAGAATGGATGTAAAGTCATTCTTGAAAATGATTTGTTGTATCTATATGATCAAAATCAAACTTTACTTATGAAAGTTGAAAGATCAACAAATAAACTTTACAACATCAACTTAAAAGTTGGTACACCCATTAGTTTGTTAAACAATTTGGAAGATGAAGTATGGTTGGGGCATGCACGTTTGGTCATTTGAACTTTGATTCAATCAAGTTAATGACTCATAATAAAATGGTACAAGGGATTCCACCCATAAGTCATACAAATCATATATTTGATGCATGCTTGTTGGGAAAGCATAGTAGAACTTCATTTCCAAATCAAGCTAAGTACATATCTGATGAACATCTAGACTTGGTATATGGAGACTTATGTTGTCCTATATCCCCACCTACTCATTCAGGTAAGAAGCACATGTTCTTACTTGTGGATGACTGTACACGTTATATGTTGGTTTATTTTCTAACCTCAAAGGATGAAGCATTTAAAAGCTTTAAGGAATTCAAGCTAAAGGTTGAAAATGAGGTACGAATTAAATTAAAAATGTTAAGAACTGATAGAGGTGGTGAATTCACTTCTAATGAATTCACACAGTTCTGTAGATAATGGTATAGCAAGACAACTCACAGCGCCTTATTCACCACAACAGAATGGTGTGGTTGAACGAAGGAATAAAACCATGTTGTCAACAACACGTAGCATCTTGGTTTTAAATTGCGCGCATCTTGCGCGCATCTTGCGGTGATGCGGTGATGCGGCTGAGATCTCGCAACGCAATTCCTGATGCGGAGGGGTTCCATGATGCGGCGGTGATGCGGCGGGTCACGCAATTTGCGGCGGTCGACTATTGCGGTACGATGCGGCGTTTTAGGTTTTAACAAAAATGGGCGGCAATTGAGAATGTAGAGGGTCGTCTGCTCACATGCAGACCCGGAAACTGGAACGCCACCTTGGAAAACAACGAATTTCTTACCATAAATCTCCAATTTGTCTTCCAAATTCTTCAATTGTTCTGTGTTGATTTTCTTCATTAACCTTCTGGCCGCCTCTGATTTCTGACTTCCGACTTCGAATTTGGACCAGCCGACCAAGTATGATCAAATTCGTTCCATTCATCTACTGATTTCTTCAATTAAGCTTAATATATCTTCAATTAAGCTTAAGATTTCTTCAATTAGGCAAGTTTGATTCAATCAGCCACTTATTCGAGCTCCAAGTGCCAAGACGCCATATATTTGCTTAAAAATAGTTCCGATTAAAACTTCATGGTCCAGGTATGTTTTTATTTCTTCAATTAAGCTTAAGATTTATTCAATTAAGCTTATGATTTCTTCAATTAGGCAAGTTTGATTCAATCAGCCACTTATTCGAGCTCCAAGTGCCAAGACGTCATATATTTGCTTAAAAATAGTTTCGATTAAAACTTCCTGCTCCAGGTATGTTTTTATTTCTTCAATTAAGCTTAAGATTTATTCAATTAACCTTATGATTTGCTCAATTAGGCAACTCATAGTTTCTCTGTTGTGCCAAAATTGTTTCTTTGAATTGTTTCTTTGAACATGTTTCTGTAAATTATTTGTAGTAAGCTTTATTAGTTGATTTGATATTAGTTGTCTCATAGTTCACAGTTGATTTTATATTAGCTGACATGATTATGATGTTTGATATTAGATTAATTTTTATTTTGATTTTGATTTGGCTATAACAGCTTTTGATTTATAGTTCACTGCCCAACAGCCTGTGCTCTTTTATATTTTTAGTTGATTTGGTTATTTTGTCTAATTGTCTCATAAGTTATAAGTTAGTACTTACTACTTAGTACTTGTAGTCCAGCAGTGTAACAGCTTCAATATTTTTAGTTGATTTGGTAACAGCTTCAATATTTTTAGTTGATAACTTGATGCTTGATTTTGTTAAAATAACTAGCAGCCTTGAATTTGATTTACAATGGCTACACCTTCTGGTTCAAAAGCTTCAATATCGTCCGGTGACCCCGCTAGAAAATATGGAACCCAAGATCCCAAAGTTCGTAATAACATCACATGTAATTTTTGTGGAAAAGTTTGCAAAGCAGGGATTTCTCGACTGAAGCAACATTTAGTTGGAGGTTTCAAGGATGTTTCTGATTGCCCAAAGTGTCCGTCCCATGTGCGTGAGGAGATGAAGGTATACATGAAGGCGAAAGAGATGTCGAAGGTGGAAAATATTTTAAAGTCAACAATTCAACTTGATGACTATGATCTTGAAGACGACAAAGATTGTGAAGAAGTAGATGTTTCTAATGTCCCTCAACGAAAGAAAGCAAGGGTAAAAGGCCCCATGGACATGTTTTTCTCACAAGTAAGGAAGGATGCAAGTGGAAGTGGAAGACAACAAACTATAAACGAAGTGTGCAATAAGGAGCTTCGTGACAAAGCGTGTAGAGATGTGGCAAGATGGTTTTATGACGCAGGAATACCATTTAATGCAGCCACGTATGATAGTTTCAAAGTTATGTTTGAATCTATTGGACAATTCGGTCCTGGTATGAAACCACCGAGTATGTACGAGTTGAGTGTGCCTTTGCTTAATAAGGAAATCAAAGATGTAGATAACCTAATTGAGGAACACAAGAAAGAGTGGGCAAGCAAAGGATGCTCAATTCTATTTGACGGATGGAGAGACTCGGTGGTCCAAAAGGACATACTAAATTTTATGGTCAACTCACCCAAGGGATCCGTGTTTATGAAATCTCTTGATGTTTCTGACGTGTCTAAAGATGCAGCTTTATTAAGTAGGGTTCTTGATGCAATGGTGGAGGAGGTGGGAGAGGAAAATGTGGTTCAAATTGTAACTGATAATGCTTCAGCATACAAACTAGTAGGTCAAATGCTAGAAAAAAAGAGGAAGCATCTTTTTTGGACTCCATGCGCGGCACATTGCATAGATCTTATGTTAAAGGATATCGGGAAAAAAATCCCAAGGGTAAAGAGTTGTTTAAAGGATGCAATGTTTGCAAATGGATATATATACAACTATGTTGGTCTTGTAAACTTGATGAGGAAGTTCACAAATCAAAGGAACTTACATAGACCCGCAATCACTAGATTTGCAACATCCTTTATTACTGTACTTCAATTTCATAAACAAAAAAATAATTTGAGAAAAATGATTATTTCTCAAGAATGGAGAGATTCCAAGTGGTCAAAGGATGCAAGAGGTAAGAAAGTTGAAAGTATATTCTTACAAGATACATTTTGGCGCAATATCTTGTATACTCTCAAGTTAACTGGACCTCTTGTTAGTGTCCTAAGACTAGTTGATGGTGAAAGGAAACCGGCAATGGGTTACATATATGCAGCCATGGAAAGTGCAAAAAATACCATCAAAAAGACTTTTAATGATAAGGAAGAGTTGTATGATAAAACTTTTGAGATTATAGATAAGAGATGGGATTGCCAACTTCACCAACCATTACATGCTGCGGGACACTACTTAAATCCGTCTATCTTCTACGATGATCCAAATGCAATTATAAAGAGTGAAGAAGTTATGGATGGTTTGTATCAGTGCATTGAAAGATTGTCTCATGGAGGAGAAGAAGAACAACAAAAGATAACCTCGGAACTTACTAAATATCAAAACGCCGAAGGTATTTTTGGTAGAAATTTAGCTATCAAGCAAAGGAAAAGCAAAGCTCCTGGTAATTTCATATACTTTTTGCTATATAATATTTATGTATTAATTATATACTTACTTAGTTACTTTTGAAATTATCTTATTCTTAGCGGAGTGGTGGGCACTATTTGGGTCTTTAGCTCCAAATTTGCAACAATTTGCTATAAGGATACTCAGTCTAACTTGTAGTGCTACAAGTTGTGAGAGAAACTGGGGTGTTTTCCAACACCTTCACACAAAAAAGAGAAATCGATTGGCGCAAGAGAAGTTGAATAACATGGTGTATGTTAAATACAATCGTGCTTTGCAACGTAGACATAGAAAAGAGGGAACCACCGATCCGATCGAGTTGGAAGACATTGATGAAAGTAACGAGTGGTTAATGGATAGAATGGAAGATGATGATGATGATCTAGTTTTTCTTGGTGATGATTTGACATTCAATGTCGTATGCAAAGCTTCGGGAGCAAATGAGCCAATACGTTTAACTAGAGCATCAAAGGCTAGAGCAACAACTGATGGTTCTGGACCATCAAGAAGTGATAAAGGAAAAAAACATGCTCTTTATGATGAGGATGATGAGATTGAAGAAGATATTGGAGTGTTGGATGGTGAAGGAGATGGACCTATGTTTGGAGATAATGATACTATAGATTTAGATTTCTATTAGAGGAAATTTGTATGGTCTATAATTTTGAGTAATGTTAAGAAAATATTTTGATTTTTTGCTTGAATTTCAACTTATTGTTACATTAGAATGCTCAAATATTTTCCTTTTTTGCAATGTGTTGAAAATATAGTATTTTTTTGATAATTAGCGCATTTCTTACGTGATGCGCTCGCATCGCGCAACACGCATCGCGCAACGGATTTTTTAAGCATTCGCATCGGCTCGCATCGCGCAATTTAAAACCAAGCGTAGCATGTTAAAGGCTATGTCAATGCCTCAAAACTTTTAGGCTGAAGCTATGAGGCATATCATATATGTTATGGATTGAGTACCAACCAAAGCTTTAAAAAATTGTACACCTTATTAAGCCTTAATAGGTAGAAAGCCTAATTTGGGTCCTCTAAGGGTTTTTGGTTGTATAGCCTATTCCAAAGTACCATCACAACATCTAACAAAGTTAGATGACAAAGCATCAAATTGGTACATTTAGGAATGGAAGAAGGATCAAAAGCATATAGGTTTTTGATCCAATAACAAAGAAAATTTGCATCAGTGGGGATGTCAAATTTGTTGAAAAGGACTCATGGAATTGGAAAGATTACATGAGTGATGTTGGTAGTGATGAACCAGGATGGATAGACTTTGTTGTTAATCAAAGTCCTACTCTTACAACTGGAAATTCTGAAGGTGAATCTACAAATAATGAGATTAATGAGTCTGAACAAATCTCATCTCCTAATACACCATTCACTCCACCAACTTACACATTTAAGCCAAACTCAATGGAAGTTTCTGACTTTACTTTAGTTCTGATAGTTCAGTAAGACCATTTGATCATACACCATTAAAGGGTTTTTGATCCTTAGACGATATGTATGAAAGAGCTCTTGAAATAGAGACAACTGAACTTCTATTTACCGAATAGGAACCTCAAAATTATAGAGAAGCATCAATTGATAAGAAATGGATTGAAGCTATGCAAGCTGAGATAGATTCAATAAATAAGAATAATACTTGGAATTTGACTAATTTACCAAGTAATCATAAGGCAATTGGCCTAAAATGGGTTTTTAAAACCAAAAGAGATGCGAGTGGCAACATAATCAAGCATAAGGCTCGTTTGGTTGCAAAGGGCTATGTACAAAAACATGGAATAGACTTTGATTAAGTCTTTGCTACTGTATCTCGCATAGAAACAGTTCGTCTCATTCTCGCTTTAGTAGCATATAATGGATGGGAAGTACATCATCTTAATGTAAAATTAGCCTTCCTACATGGCGAACTGAAAGAGGAAGTTTATGTCACACAACCAGAAGGTTTTGTGAAACCAGGAAATGCTAGAAAGGTTTACTACAAACTTTCTAAAGCATTATATGGACTAAGACAGACACCACGTGCATGGAATGTAAAGTTAGACCAAACTTTGAAATCTCTTGATTTCAAGAAATGCACTTTGAAGCAAGGAGCCTTATAAAAAGAAATAGAACATCTATTTTACTTATTGGAGTCTATGTTGATGATACCATAGTTACGGGAACTCCAAGGAAGGAAATAGTAGAGAAATTTGAAATGAGTGACTTGGTTTGCTAGCATACTATCTTGGGATAGAAGTTACCCAACTAGAGGGTGAAATATATATCAAGCAATATGGTTACATAACCAAGATCTTGAAAAATGCTAGAATTCAAGATAGTAATGAAACTAAGATCCCAATGAACCCAGGTACATTGTTAACAAAATCAGAAGGTGAAACAGTAGATGCTACTGAATATAGAAGTCTGATTGGGTGTCTAAGGTGTTTATTCCATACCAGACCAGACTTAAGTTATTCTATTGGGTTGCTTAGCCAATTTATGCAAGAACCTAAAGAGCATCATTTGAAAGCCAGTCGACAATTGTTGCGTTATATCAATCGAACCATAGATTTTGGTATAACTTACAAAAGGAATGGTAGTTGTGAAATAGCTGGCTATAGTGATAGTAGTTATGGGGTTAATGCAGAAGAAGGAAAATGCACTATTGGTATTGTGTTCTACTTTGGAAATTCACCCATAACTTGGTGCACTCAGAAAACAACAAACTGTAGCATTATCATTATGTGAATCTGAGTTTATGGATGCAACAACTGCGGCATGTCAAGCACTATGGTTGAAACAATTACTAAGTGAAATCATTAGATGGAAAGAAAGAAGAATTACAATATATGTTGATAACATATCAGCAATTGCATTGATGAAGAATCCAGTGTTTCATGGAAGAAGTAAACATATTGACACACGTTATCACTTCATTAGAGAATTTGTCGAAGACAATCATATCATCGTTGAGCATATCAGTGGAGAGTTACAAAGAGTAGACATTTTGACAAAAGCATTAGCGAGGATCAAGTTTCTCACAATGAGAGAGCCGCTTGGCATACAAGATTTACAAGCAAGTCAACATGATCAAGATTAAGGGGGTGAATGAAAGGGTTAATCCTGATCATTCTCATAATAAAAGTATAGAGTCCATTTGTGTCAATATTGTAATTAGTTTAGTTCGTTAATACCCTTGAACTTGAAGGGTTATATATGTAAAATTAGGGAGTATATAACCAATCCTAATGTCTGTAATTGATTCATTTGAATCATATTTTCTTTAAAGAAATTTCTTGTTTTCTCTCTGAGTTTTTTCAAATCATCTGGGCAATATCTATGAATATTAATGAGGGGTCTCTTGAACAACAGAAGTGTTGTAACTTCTACTAAACCTAAAAAAATTATGTCCCTAAATGATGTGTACACCATGAAGTTTAGGAAGAGGCATATTCCATTTCGTATGATGAGACAACCAACAAGAAAGAATATCAAGATTATATGAAAGAAGAATTCGGGATAAAAAAAAAAAGAATGACACCTGTGATATGGCGAAACTACCTACTAGAAGAAAGACACTTGGGTAAAGTGATGAAATTTAAAGCACAAAGGAATATATGTGGCAAGGAATACTCACAACAGTTGAGAATTGAATAATATGAGACACATGTACAACAAAACTTCTTTATGTTCCTACTTCTTGTGATTCCAAACAGTCTCTTATAAGAAACTACATCGATCATTATGATTGGACAAAAACGGAAACATCAACAAAAAAACTTTGTTGTATTGATTTGTTCTTTTGATGTTGAATTAGTGACGGAGGAAATAGTTGCAGACTGGTGCCAATCGCGGTGGTATTTCCCGGAAAATCACATTCTTTCAGGAGCGAGTTACTTCAAAAATATTCCAATTTGAAGTGTTTTTTCTTTCCGTTGACTCTAAATCGGCGTGTCAACGGGAAACACAATGGCCTCAACATTTTTGTTACTCAGGATTCAGATTTTGCAAATTAAGTGTTCCCCAAAATCAAAAATACAAAAAAAAACATTGATTCTTCTGTTGATTTGGCCGTACACAATTGCTACAACAAACAATAAAAACTTAATCCCGGTGTAAAAATGAAATAGCAAGATGAACAAACTTCCAAATTTCGATTCACGAAACCGGATTGAGGAATTTGATCTCTTGATGCTAGAATGCAACAGTGATTTCTTTAACCGGTTCCCTCTTTTCTTAAATACGATCAATCCCAATCGATTCTATGAGTCCTAATAGCGTTACGATCTCATACCAATTGATAATCACCACAGAGAATCCATCTTCAACAATCCATAATCAAGAATCAAACATGTGCAGCAAGAACGAGGGAAATACGTAGTCATGTGTTTACCAACTATCCCAACAAATCAATAACTATAATAAAGAATCAAGCAGGAAAGAAAATCATGAACAAGGCTTTGATGTTTGTTAGAAACAAGAATTCTAATTTGTACAGAAGGATGAAACGAGCCAGATGTTTCATATGCAAGAGTCGTGGCCATGTGTTTACCAATTGTCCCAACAAATCAGTAAGTATCAATGTTGATTGAAAGTTTAAATTAGATAATGAAAGGTAATTTGTTGTCATTGTGGCTAAATTTAAGAAATGGAATGACATTTGGTTTGTTAGTAAAACAAATGGTGAACAACTCTCTGGAATTAAAGATGCTTTTATAAGATTCAAACCATGCTAAGGGATTGAAAAAAGAACCAACCATCCTGTTGATTTAGAAGACGAAGGAATTGGTGAAATTAAGATCAAATTAAATGGGAGAGAAACCGTAATAGGTTGTGTTTAATGTCCCTGGTTATGGGAAGAATGGTCTTAGTTTACAACATCTTATAAGACAAGGATTTGAGGTTCAATTCAAAAGGGTTAAATGCATCATAACTGGAATGTTGAAGTTAATGAACCCAAAATTTGTCTTAACAAACCTAGTAATGAACAATTGGATGAAATATATAAGGTTTTGGATCAAGAATTGGTTATTCAACTTGAAAAAGAAGAGCTTACTTTCATAAAGGTTGATTCAACCACCAAAATAAGTGTATTCTTTGATAATATAGCAAATGTGAAATTGGTAATTGAGAATAAGGTATTAGTCAAAGCATTATTTATGTATTTATTTATGTATTTTATTGTAATTTCTGTATTTTAGCCTAGTATTGATTTGTTTCCTTCTTTAGCTCTAGGACAGCTAAAAGCTTTTCTTTGTATATATTGATGAGAGTTCTCATCAGAAATCTCAAGGAAATATAATAATTTTCATGGTATCAGAGCCACTGCTCTGAACCCTAATCTTCCTGCCGTCACCATTGAAACCTACGGGTTCCCTCTCAAGTCTCGATTTCTTTCTTCTATTTTTTTTCTCTTCTTTCTTCTATGTCGGAAACCAATACATCCGGCAAAACCCAATCTTCTAGCCTTCACCCGGTATACACTGTTACCAACATACAACACAAAATTCGTGTGTTGGATGGCACCAAAGTATCGTATACCTCTTGGGTCAAGTTATTCCTCCTTCACGCTCGTGGGTATGACGTTCTTCATCATATAGACGGCACAAAACCCCCTGCTACCACAGATCCAACATTTGATTCCTGGAACAAGATTGACGCCATTGTTCTACAGTGGATCTACGAGATTCTCTCAGACGAACTATTGGTCAGAGTGCTGGAAACTGAATCCACTGCCTTTGACGCATGGACTCGAATCAAAAATATTTTTTTGAACAACAAAGGGTCTCGTGCAGCTGCCCTAGAAACTGAGTTCAACAACCTCAAGTTGACGGATATGCCATCCCTTGAGAGTTATTTTCAGAAGCTGAAGGAGATAGCTGACAAGTTGTCGGACGTTGACAGCCCAGTAAATGAGAACCGTTTGGTCCTTAAGTTGGTTCGAGGACTACCTACAGAGTATGAACCCATAGGAGCGGTCATCAATCAGCAACTGCCTAAATGGGAGGAAGCATGCAGTATGCTTCAATCTGATCTCCAGCGCCGTCAAGCTCGAGAGCCTCAAAACCCAATTGCAGCGGCCGTATTTTAGCCTAGTATTGATTTGTTTCCTTCTTTAGCTCTAGGACAGCTAAGAGCTTTTCTTTGTATATATTGATGAGAGTTCTCATCAGAAATCTCAAGGAAATATAATAATTTTCATAAGGAACTGTTAAAAAAAAGTTTTGATAGCATGATAGCTTCGTGTTTTTTTTTTTTTTGGATAAAGGGCTTTTGCCCGGAAAAATGTATACCAACCAACCAAATAAATTACAAAATGACTAGGGGGCATACCCCCCAAAAGCACAACGCCGACAAACCCGGTGAGGCTAACAAAAAGGACACTCCTAATGGCCCCCCCAACAAAAAATACCTACACAAGAAAACTACCCAAGGCCTAAACCAAGAGAGCCCAACCAAAAAGAGGCACAAAATCCCAACCCAAACATAATAGGCCCAACAAACAAAAACAAAGGCCCAAACAATACAAAAGAGCCCAAAACACATACTAGACCAACAAGACCCAGGCCCAATCCACAAGGAAGCGAAGCCCATACAAATCCAGTAGTACATAACACGACCCAAAATCCAACCAACATACCAACCAAAATCCATTCTATACACTATACAAAAAATCAAACTAGAGGCCATAAGAAGGTTTGAAGTAGGCTCACGAGCAATGATAACTTCGTTTTATGATGTGTATTTGGGGTTTAAGCCAAAGGAAGAGATGCCACTAATTGTAGATGGCTATGAGATTGACTTGTTTCATTGCTACATAATAGTGAGATATATGGGAGGTTTCATAAGGGTCACTAGTGACGACAAGTGGCTATACGTAGTTGAGAAAATGGGACTTCCAAAATGGTTTGATGTTAGTTGAAAAGGTGTTATGTGGAATAATTAAACCTTGTTGATTGTTATTACAAAGCCACAAAAGAGAATTTAGGGGCTGCTGTGACTATGGGGCAGTTTGGGAATAAACCTGAAAGTGAAGGAAAATGGGTCAAAAGGAGTGTAAGTGCACATAGAGATTGGCCCTACATGTGAGATCCGAATCAATTTAATGAAGGAATAATCAATCAAGATTTACTCAAGGATCCTAGTGAGGAAGATTTTGAAGGTTTTGAAGCAAAATAAAGTGGTGAAGGTGATATTATGGCTGCTGCAAATGTTCTTGATAAAGGGCAAAGTTGCAAAGTTGATTATTTAAAGCAAAAGGCCACTGCAGTGTAGATTTTGGATGCCACGGGAGCTGTAGAGTTTGTTTTTAACTATGCATGAACTTTGAAGAAAGATTTGAACATTGCAGGGGCTGCAAAGAGTGGCACAGAAGGATGCAGTGGCTGATCATAAGACTGCGGGGGTTGATCCGATCACTTCATAGGCTGATATGCACACTGCCTGGGCTACAGGGGCAACGGATGATGTTAGTGATGAAGACTTGAGCGAAGATGATGATTTAATCATCAGTACAAATGAAGATGTCAAAGAATATTAAAGACTTGTCCATATGTGAATTAAGGGGACGAATGTTGCACTCTAATTCACATATGATTAAGTAAAGTTCATAATGGGTCAAAACCTATTATGTTAAATATTATGTGTTTAGTTTAAGTAAGTTGGGTTGTATAACATTAGAATATAAAATCCCAAATTAGAATCTCTGCTTGTGTCGTGAAACAGATTAAGGGGCAATATGGTCCATCGTTATATATTTCGGTTTATTAACTGCTTGATAGCAGTTAAAATTTAACTGATTGGGTCTTATTTATAGTACAAATAGGTTGTTATTAAGTCTGTAATGGATCCTAACATTCGCATATTATCAGATTCAATTGTGTGTGTGTATATTGCGTGATTTTGCAATTCCTTACTTACATAGGAATGGAGGCCACAACAACACCAGAATGGTGTGCAATGAAATGGAAGCATTCAAGGAATCCTAGGCTACAGAATGCATGTATCATTACTAGGCAAGAACTGATTTCTTTAATGGAAAAAATAAAATTAGAGTATGACATCAAGTAATTGGCAAATAAGTATATGCATACCACTTGAAGGTTGGCTTTGAGTTTTTTTAATTTCATCAAGGGAGAATGTGATGGTCGTGACATCGATCGGCCTGAATTCCACCCCTTCCTCTCCGGATCGTATAGGTGTCTGACTATCTTCTAAAAAAGTACTCTTCATAATACTCACAGGAAGATCAAAAACCGTGTTTAGCATACAAGACAAAACTTGTGATGCACGATCTACCACGCTCTTCAATCCATTATTAGATTTTGGCGGTAATCGAAGTTTAGGAAATGTTAATGGTATAGAAGGGTCCTCAGCTCTTTGTATGCAAGAAAGAACAACAACCCATTAGAGAGTAGCCATCACCGAGTGCATGGTGAACCTTGAAAATAATGGTTCCCTGTGCATTGCTTGTAGGGTACTTAAATACATGAACTTCCCATAATGGTCTTGAGCTTATGAAGGGATCCATTCCTACACTGGAAATGTACTCAGCAAAATAGTCGTCATAATCTTCAAGTGATAATCCATCAGGAAACTGTGGAACTTTTATATGGTCTTCGGCCTTTAATTCACCTCGTTTCCAATGCTTTTCACCATTTTCATTTTCAAATTATTTACAATATTAGAGGAGAATTTATCTTAAAATGAATCAATGAGTTAATTATACTTAAAAAATACACCGGTTATATATAAATTTACGTAAACTGATATTACATCACTATGTTATAGACCCGTATATTACACGGGTTTAAAAATAAAAATTATGCAACTTTATGATGTTTTATTAAATTTAAGTACATAATTAAAAGAATTTTATTACATAAAAGAATCTAAAATAAAAGTATAATTATGATTTAAATCTTTAACATTTTTTTACGTCACATTTGTGTTGTATTTGAAATTAAATTTTTCTGTTGTGTTTATGCTTGTAGTATAAATTTCAAAAATTAAAAAAGTTGTTATCAATTAATAATTTTTGTAATAAATTGTTAATAGAATTAATATTTGAAAAATAACAAACTTTGTTTCAACTTTTAATAAAACAAAATACATGGTTTTGTTCTATAAAAAGATAGTATTAATAGGATTTAACACAATATTAAATTAATTAGAAAAATATTTTAATAAAACATTCCTTAAATATAATTTTATAAATAAAAGAATGTTTTTATTTAATTATCATTTAAATCAAATAAGAAAGTGGATGTGGGAATGCCATGTGACATTTATTTGGAATCATTTATTAGTAGTTGGATTTCTTACCTCTATTTGTGAGGCAAAAAAAAAATGCTTTTTGAGAAACCCAACTCGATCCTTTTATATAAACCTAACTAGGTTATTAATCCGTGTATAACACGGAGTTGTATAAAAAATAAACAATATAAAGTAGTCGTTGATAAAAAATTAGAAACAAATAGAGTAAACTTTTAATCATTTTCTAAAAAAGGAAAAAAAGTATATTTATAAATCTTTAAACACTTCTTTATATGCAAGATTGTATATGCTTGTTATGTGCCTAAAGAAACAATATAATTCATAAATATGTAAATACATGTATAGTTATTTGATATGATGAGATTACGTAGTACATATAATAATAAAAAACGACAAATTAAAGCTTCTGGTAAGATAATTATTAATTTCATTCATTAAAAAAGAAATGAAAATCACCAACAGCTTTAATGTTTACTTTTATTGCACCAGGATATATTTCAGTCACTTCACGTGTTATACATCATTTATTACATGTAGTAATTTGAAACAATATTTTTTTAAATAAAACAAACTATTAGTTAAGATTTAAGAAGTATGAAATATTTTGTGAAATTAATTTTTGTTGGTTAAGTTGTACAATAAAATTAACTGGAAAGATAATTTAATAAGATTGATTGAAGAAATTTAATAAATAAGATATAAATACCCATGTAATTATTTTCATGTGAATCTATAATAAAATCTATACTATATAATAAATAAAAATAAAAGAGGACACATGTCATTATTTTAGACTATCCCTAGAACATTTTATATCTCTTATTTAATGCATATTTATGCATTTATAAATTAAAAATATTTTTTAAGACATTAAAATATATAAATATTAAAAAAAATACATTTGTTTCAAAAAAAAATTATTATAAAATAGGAAATATTGAAAACAGTTTTTAAAAGAAATGTTTAAAAGACAAACTTTGAAAAAATTAGCATTTAAACAAAATTATATTATTATTTTATTACTTAAATTAGTAAGTTATTCAAAAATTTTAATCATATTTATATTAAAATGTCGACTTTTATTATATAGATTTTTATCAATAAGTATTTATTATTTTTGTATCTAACCCGTGAATACATGTGATATTAACTTAGTTTGAAAATATTTAAACACATATAAGTCATTTGAGTAGATGAATGTTAAGCTAAAGATAAAAAAAAAAGATTTGAAAATATCTAATAATTTCTAATGAACATTTATTTAAGAGAGAACTACAAATGAAATGAGATATGATAAAAAACATTTAATTAAAATTAAAAAACCAAAATCACAACTAAAAACATAAATATACCAAAACTCTTTCTTCTGAATCATCATGCTTGAATGCTAAGTTTTGATGATATAATATCATATTCAACATGGTATTTTAGAAACATATCAAAACAAAATCATGAAAAAAGTTTTTTTAACATAAACTACTACATAATATTTGCAACTTGTCTTTTAATCAACAAAGATATATTTTTCTCATGATATCTTTCGAACATTAAAAACCATTTTTTCAACATGTTTTTTAAAATTTTACTACCTTAAATATTTCATAATAACAATGAATACACATAACCATATATAAATTGAAAAACAAAAGGTCATATAAAAGACATATGCTTTTTTTCTTTGACTTATTTAATTAAATTTATTTTTTTTACGTAAACAATTGTTTAAAATTGTTTGTTTTTAAAATAATATCGATTGAAGTAGACCTCATTTGGTGTCTTATAGTCTAATTGACACCATTTTTTGACAAGTGGAATCGTTAAAATACTACGTTTAATATAGTTAATCTTATTGTCTTCATTAACATTTTTACCGGAAAAGAATGAATTCCATATCATAGACAAGAACGGGAAGATGGCAAAAACTATGTGAGATGAGGTCGCGTAGTTAATTAAAATAAATTAAAAAACACAAAATGATAATATTTGAGTTTCAGTAAATTGATATTTGTATTGGCGAATAAAATGTAACATTAAAAGATAATATAGGTTAAAAAGCATGTTAAAGATAAAACAATTATGTCTTTAAAAACAATTAGTCATAGAGTGTGTGTGTGTGTGTATTGTAATATCAGTGCCGGAAGCGTTACCGGAATAGTAATCTCAACAGTAACTTGCACAGCAACTCAGGTACAAACTACGTGAACTATGTATACGCTATTGACATTTGATGCTTGACACTAAACTATTATGCTATTGTTCTGAAATCTGATTTAAACCTCATGGTTTAACAGTCAAACACATCAGAAAACACTGAACAGATACACAAATGCTTGATTTAATGCTATTATGTATAAACGTATGCGAGGTTAAACAGAACAAAACCATAACGGTTGTTACAGAATACTAAACCGACGAATTATTCGTATAGGTGACGATCTGTACGAATAAATCTGAAAGTTAACGTTCTGAAATGATGACTGAAAAGTAGAAAACAAGAATCAGAAAGTGAAACCAACGTCGTGTTAGTTCGGGTGACGATTAGAATGAATACGCGCGATGGTGACACGTTCTGACGAAACGAAAAACGAAACAAACGGTAATAATTTAAGAAAAGTTAATGTAAAAGATTTACTAGAAATAACCACCTTTAAAATAATTCAAATAAACTCTTTTTATTTAAAATACATAAAACGTGCGTAGCGATCCGGAAACGCAACGGAGACGAGAACCAAGCAACCGAAACGAACCCGAACACCCTTGGGGTATAAAAGGCATGAATGAGGTGATTCTCCTCATTTATTACATTTCCCTCTCTCTCTCTCTCTCTACCTAACTACAAGATCTTGCTCATTTGGTGGTGAAATCACGAGTTCGTGGTGTCTACACGTAGCTCCGATCGTCCTCTACCTAGAAGTACGACTGATCTGAGAATTTATCCGGCCAAATTCGAGGTATTGAGCTTGAATGTTTGAAAAAGTAGGGTCTTTGGTCACCTTAGTCGACCCATTCATCCCAACCGGCTAGAAACCTATTTTGATCGAACCATACACCTTCAAGAAACCACTTTCGCATAACTAGAACCATGGAACAAGCCTACAACAGCTACAGGTCGAGATGGTGATGCATGGTGAACAGGTTCGTGAGAGAATCCGGGAAAGAAGGATGGTCGAACCTGTTAACACAGCTAATGGCCGAACCATTGTAGGCCGCCGAACCTTCACAGCGAACCTTGCATGCATGACCTGCGAACCCTCCAGCTACGAACCTCTTGCTGCGAACCTTGGGGTTTGTCACGAACCTGTACACTGAACCCATGCTATCAGGCGAACCTTGCATGGCCACAACCTCCATCACCGAACCCTAGGGGAGACGAACCTGGGGATCACCGAACCAAGGAGGTGCCACGAACCTTGGGTTCACGAACCTAGAAAATGCAAATCTGATGACCACGAACCTAGGATTGTCGAACCTCTCATAACCGAACCTTCATCATGGAAAACCTAGAAGTCCCGAACCTTAGCCATCACCACCGAACCTTAATATTTCGACTAATAGGTTTGCTAGGAGCATATTAGAGCCGAACCTTGGGCAACGGACTTGAAAGGTTTGCTGGAAATGGGAAATAACATATTCAACCAGTTTAAACCAATAAACTGGGCCCGTGTACACAATATTTGGCCCACACACAACCTAAACCGCCCCAAGGATTTATTAATTCGACCAACCATTGACATTCGGCCCACACACATACATGGCCCAACACTTTAGTTGAACTAAGCCCATATCATCTCAATTAGCCCATGACCACGAGTTGGTCTAATTGACCGGCCCAATACACTTAATCGACTCAAGGATTTGAGATTTGGTCCACCTGCCTATTATACTGCCCATGAAACAAGAAATGTTAACATTTTTCCTTAATCAAGAATAAAAAATAACTAAGCATGAATATTAGTTGTTTTACTACAAAGATGGCTTAGCAAATTTCTAACTAAACCACAACTTATTCAAGTTAACAAGGATAAGACGTCAACCTCTAGAAACTATACACTTCAAATACACTTAGGACAATGGAAACAAGGGCCGAATAAAGACCGAGACTCACAAGTGTTAGCCAACTTTAGGGCTAACACTAACACTTATACGCACACAAGTCACTACAACATATACTTATAAGATACAACAACATGAAATCAATACCGGAGCGTGAATACAATAACAAATACAACAACGAGCGCGCGCATTCTTGTTTATACTTAGTCAACCACTTCAAACAGAAGGTGAGTTCATTTGTCCCTTTTCAAACATATATGTTTTTACCTCGGGACTGAGGAGCATGTTATACATTTTAAACAAGTATTGAAATGTTATTAAATGCTTTTACACTTGTACATGATGCTTATACTAATGCTTAAGCTTGTAACTCTTATTCTGGAAGCTAGAGACTAAGACTTGAACTTAAATGCTGATGCTATAAACTCTATGCTTAAACTAGATGCTCAATGCTAATGCTATAAACTCTATGCTTAAACTAGATGATCAATGCTAATGCTATAAACTCTATGCTTAAACTAGATGCTCAATGCTAATGCTATAAACTCTATGCTTAAACTAGATGCTCGATGCTAATGCTATAAACTCTATGCTTAAACTAGAGGCTCAATGCTAATGCTATAAACTCTATGCTTAAACTATATACACAATGCTAATGCTACAGACTGGATGCTCAAACTATATGCTAATACTTGATGCTAAATGCTACAAGCTATGATTATATGCTAAATGCTAAGCTTGTATCTATGCATGAGATACGTGAATGCCAAACTATGCTATTGCAAGCTGGTATCTATGCATGAGATACGTGAAAGCTAAACTATGCGAATGCTAAGCTTTTATCTATATATGAGACACGTAATTGCCAAACTATGCTAGAGCAAGGCTTGTATCTGCATATATGAGATATGTAAATGCTAAACTATGTGTGTGCACAGCTTGTGTCTATATATGAGATACGTAAATGCCAAACTATGCTAGAGCAAGGCTTGTATCTGCATATATGAGATACGTGAACGCTAAACTATTCGGATGCTAAGCTAAAACCAATTCATGAGATACGTAATGGCTAAACTATGCTAGAGCAAAGCTTGTATCTAGTAGTGGGCTACGTAAATTCTAAACTATGCTAGAGCAAAGCTTGTAACTATGCATGAGATTGGTGGAAGCTAGACTATGATTTGTGAAACTCTTATCCTTGTACAATAGACTTAAAAGCTAATATATGTGAATGCTATAAACTTGTAAACTTCTAACAGTATGCAAAAGCTATGATGAAGACGGGATTGGGTTGTAGGTAAAACGCTTAATTTTCATTAACAACAGTGTCATATGTGGATTAGTATGTGGTGGGATGGCGTCTGGGCGGGTTATAGGCTCGACCCTTTCGTATGCCCTATATATAAGCATACCGATCTGGATATTACACGTGATGTTAATGAGGTTCAGGTTGTTACCGAAAAAGGTTTGCTAAAGCTATTTTTCAACTACTAAACTATATGAACTCACCAACCGTTGTGTTGACTTTGTTTTCTTACATGCTTTCTCAGGTGACGCACAGGATTAAGCTAAGGCTCAGGATTGCATACTAGGATGCCCAGTTAGAGGACCTAGTAGACTTTTGGGAAGCATATATTTTGTTATTGATGCGAATCACTTTTGTTATCTTGTACAGATACAAGATAGAAACATTTGATTCTTTTGATAGGTTTACTTAGTTAAATTATCAAACATTGATATTGTAATTTAACTTTGTAATCCTAGTTAAATGGTTTATTGTGCTTTAGTTATTCTCGATGTTGATGCTATGTAAACAATCTGATCATCACGATTATCACTCACGATATCGCGCCTCGAGAACCTTCCGCCCGGCGGGGAAGTCGATCCGTCCTGCGTGCTCGGGGTGTGACAGATTGGTATCAGAGCTCAATGTTATAGAGAATAATAGGTCATTTATTTAAACGGTTTGACCTAGACTATAACTTAGGGACCCTCATGTAGAGAACATAAGATTTAGGTTTGCATTGTGTCTTCTACATTCGATCACTGCACTAACCAATATCCTTTGGTTAGGATCAGAATGCCGCCCAGAAGACAACCGACTTCGCAAGCCTCAGCACCTCACTCATCAACACCTACACCATCGGATTCACCACTGCCTCCTCCTCCACTAAACCCTCCTCCGAATCCGAATGCACCTCCAGTCCTCGATCCTGCTACCGTTGCTTTGGCAACACTTCTGAGCAGCCAACTGACAAACTAACTTAAGGATGTCATGCCAGAGATGATAAACAGGATTCAAGGCCACGACAACAATTCTGGCCATATTACAGGAGAAGCTAGTGGAAACACTAGCACTACTTCAGACTGCTCCTACAAGTCATTTGTAGGTTGCAAGCCTCCAAGTTTTACTGGTGTTGAAGGAGCTGTTGGACTGATCCAATGGCTGGAAAAGATGGAGACCATCCTGGAAATTAGTGGTTGTCCAGGCAGTGTTGTAAAAATCGCGATTATTTGCCAATTAATCGGCGATTAGTCGCTAGTCGGCTGTCTTCTGATTAATTTTTACCTAGTCGGTCCATTAATCGCTAGTCGGTCAAAATCGGCCAAAATTGGCCAAAATCGGCCAAAATCGGGAGAATCGGACTAATGAATACACCTTAAAATCAAACTATTTTGACTATTCCGGTGACTTAGCCAGTCCTAATCGGCCATATATCGGCCAAATTCGAGCGATTCCAGCAAGATTACTTAGATCTAACCAACAAGAACGAAAAGAGAATGACTCACCTGGGATTCCAGCCGAACTCAGTCACGAATTTGGTGAGACAGGATGGTGATGGCTGTCGGAATCGATGGAGTGTGGGGAGAAGAAGAAGCAACAGCCTGGAGATGGAGAAGAAACACATGGATGTGTGCGTGTTTGCCCTAGCTGGAAACGAGAAGGCGAGCGAGAGGGTGAGACTGAGAAGTGAGAACGGGAATAAACATAATGGGTTAACATAATATTGGGCTGATAAGTATATTGGGTTTATTTTTATCGGCTTTTTTATTCAAGAAAAAATTGAAAGGAGTTATTATTAAGGGGCAATTTCATATATCCCCCTATAAATTTCATTTATTACATATATACCCAATCCAAAATTTTAATTACATATATCCCCATATAAATTTTATTTATTACATATATACCCAATCCAAAATTTTAATTACATATATCCCCTTCTCTAATGCTAAAATTTCAAATATACTCATTTTAAATAAAATGAATTAAGAAATTACTATTTTACTCTTATTTTAAAAAAAATTATTATACCTATTTTACCCTTGCTTCAAATATACCATTATTTTACGTTTTTTTTCTTTTTTTCGTGTTTTTGCTTCTTTTTTTATCATTTTTTGTGTCTTTTTTTTTCATTTTTAGTTGACGAAGCTTCAATCGTATGGGAGGAGGGCGATGAACGAATTTGGTGTTTGCTTATGGGGTTTACGTATGTGTGTTTGGAATTCAAAGGTTACTAAAAGGGTATGTTTGTCACATTATTTAAAAATAGTAAAGTTGGGTATATATGTAATTAAATTTTTTCAATTGGGTATATATGTAATTAAAATTTTCAGTTGGGTATATATCTAATTAGACCACAAAAGAGGGGGATATATGTAATTATCTCTATTATTAATTATTACCCTATAAATCATTAATTAATTGGTTAAAATTTTTAGGTATTTGAAAAATTATAAATAAAAAAATTGTATATATGTATATAATTTTTAAAATTACATATAAAATTCCAATCCGATTAATCCCGATTAATCCCGATTAATCCTAGTCCCTACCTCGCCGACAGACTGGCGACTAGCGATTTTTACAACACTGTGTCCAGAACATCACAAAGTTCGCTATGCAGCTGGATCTTTTAGCAAGCCAGCTTTAACGTGGTGGAACTCCCAGATCAGGGCTAGAGGTAGAGATGAAGCACTGGCAATGCCCTGGGCAGATTTCAAAATCCTGCTGAGGAACGAATTCTGTCCGAAGCATGAACTACAGATGCTGGAAGTTGAGCTCTCAAATCATGTGATGAAGGGAGCTGATCACATGACTTTCACCACACGCTATCATGAACTAGTAGCTTTGGTGCCAGAGATAGTGCCAACACTGGAAAAGCTGATTGATAGATATGTAGTAGGATTACCCTCCTGCATTCAAAGCATTGTGCTGGCTACAAATCCCGCAACTCTGGAGTCAGCCATATCTCTCTCAGCTAAACTCACTGATGTAATGGTGAAGTCAGGAGTTCTGAAGTACGACTCGGGCAAAGCTAAAGACGAGTCATCAAAGAAGCCCGAGCACCACCAAAAGAAAAAGGCAAAAGGTCGTCAAGAACTATGTGATGGCCGCTCCTCTGAGACAAGCCCCTGCAGTACCTGCTAATACTGCACCCAAAACTATGTTGAAGTGCATCCTCAGTGTACGCACTGCAAGTATCATCATTCTGCTACAGTGCAGTGTAGGAAGTGCACAAACTGTGGTCGATTTGGCCACTGGGTTACGCAGTGCCGCACTCCCGCAACGCAAGCTACCAACAATGCTGCTAGAGCACTACCTCCACCACCAAACCCAGGCAACAACAACAACAACCATAGGGGATGCTATAACTGTGGAGAAATGGGTCACTTCTCCAGAGACTGCCCGAAGAGAGTGCAACAAGGAGCACAAGCACCTCGTGGAAGGGCCTTTGTTATCGGAGCCAATGCTGCACGCCAGGACCCTAATGTGATCACTGGTACATTTCTTTTACATGACTCTTATGCATCTATTCTGTTTGACACTGGTGCAGACCAGAGCTTTATTTCATCTGATTTTACACGTCAACTTAATCTTACTGAGGAAACTTTAGACTCCCCTTACATTATCGAAGTAGCAAATGGGAAACAAATCACAGTTAACACTATACTTAGGAACTGCCCACTTACACTCACTGATCACACATTTACTATCGACTTGCTACCGATGGAGTTGGGCAGTTTCGACATCATTGTTGGGATGGATTGGCTATCTCTCAATAGAGTGGAAGTCATCTGTTCTGAAAAGCTACTTCGGATTCCATTGACGAGTGATCGTGTATTGGAAGTTCGTGGGGATCAAGCAAAGCGAAGTGTCAAAATCATATCCTGCATAAAAGCGCGTAAGTGTCTACAGAAGAAATGTATAGCTTTCTTGGCTCACGTGGTGGAGAAGGAGAAAGACAAGAAAACGATACAAGACATGCCGATAGTAAAGGAATACTCTGAAGTGTTTCCTGAAGACCTACCCAGTTTGCCACCCGTGCGACCGGTAGAGTTTCGCATTGATTTGATTCCTGGAGCAACACCTGTTGCTAAATCTCCTTACAGGTTAGCACCTTCGAAGATGCAGGAATTGTCAAACCAACTACAGGAATTACTCGACAAAGGATTCATCCGACCGAGCTACTCACCTTGGGGAGCTCCAGTTTTGTTCGTGAAGAAGAAGGATGGATCCTTTCGTATGTGCATAGATTACAGGGAGCTAAACAAAATAACCATCAAGAATCGGTATCCATTACCGAGGATTGATGATTTTTTTGATCAACTGCAAGGAGCTCAGTACTTTTCAAAGATTGACTTACAGTCTGGATACCATCAGCTCAGAGTTCAAGACGAGGACATACCTAAGACGGCGTTTCGTACCAGATACGGGCATTACGAGTTTATGGTGATGCCTTTTGGATTGACGAATGCACCTGCGGTTTTCATGGATCTCATGAACCGAGTGTGCAAGCCGTACTTAGATCAATTTGTCATTGTTTTTATTGATGACATATTGATCTATTCCAAAAGCGAAGCAGAGCACGAGCAACATCTTAGAATGATCTTGGAATTGTTGAAGGAAGAGAAGCTCTATGCCAAATTCTCTAAGTGTGAATTTTGGTTGAAAGAGGTTCAATTTCTGGGTCATGTAGTCAACAGCGAGGGAATACATGTAGACCCTGCCAAGATTGAAGCAAGAAAGAATTGGGACACTCCGAAGACACCGACGGAGATACGTTCATTTCTAGGCTTCGTAGGCTGTTATAGAAGGTTTATTTCAAACTTTTCTAAGATAGCCCTGCCACTCACAAAGCTAACACAGAAAAGCGAGCCGTTTGTGTGGGAACAGAAGCAAGAAGATGCCTTTCAAACTTTGAAGCAAAAGCTATGTGATGCTCCAATCTTATCTCTCCCAGACGGTTGTGATGACTTTGTAGTATACTGTGATGCATCCCATCAGGGACTCGGCTGTGTACTGATGCAACGAGACAAAGTTATCGCGTATGCTTCGAGACAAATGAAGATTCATGAGAAGAATTACACTACTCATGATCTGGAATTGGGAGCAGTGGTATTCGCATTGAAGATTTGGAGACATTACTTATATGGCACCAAGTGTACCATATTTACTGATCACAAGAGTCTGCAGCACATATTTGATCAGAAGGAACTCAACATGCGACAGCGATGTTGGGTTGATCTTCTGAATGATTACGACTGTGTCATCAAGTACCATCCGGGCAAGGCAAATGTTGTGGTTGATGCCTTGAGTCGGAAGGAACGGGTCAAACCCTTGCGCGTTAGAGCAATGGGGATGACTGTGCAGACAAGTTTACACGAAAACGTTATACAATCACAACTAGAGGCTGTTGAACGAGGAAACTTGAAGAAAGAACTAGATTGTGGAGCAGAAAAGCAACTTGAAACGAAGCCTGATGGAATTATCTACTACAAGGATCGTGTATGGATTCCTGCAGTGGATAAATTGAGAAAGCTTATCTTTGATGAAGCACACATGACCAAGTACTCCGTGCATCCCGGAGCTGATAAAATGTACCAAGACTTAAGGACATTTTATTGGTGGTCAGGTATGAAGAAAGACATAGCTGAGTACGTTGGTAGATGTCTTACGTGTGCCAAAGTGAAGGCGGAACACCAGAAATCGTCAGGTTTACTAGAACAGCCTGAAATTCCACTTTGGAAGTGGGAACAAATAGCTATGGACTTTGTTACTAAGCTACCCCGCACTTCCAGTAGACATGACACTATTTGGGTTATCATTGACCGATTAACCAAATCTGCTCATTTCTTGCCAATGCGAGAAACTTACACGATGGACAAACTGGCAAAACTCTACATCAACGAGATAGTGGTACGCCATGGTGTGCCATTATCTATCATCTCAGATCGTGATAGCAGATTCACATCAAGGTTCTGGCAATCATTGCAGAAATCTCTAGGTTCGCACTTAAATTTGAGTACGGCCTACCATCCACAAACGGATGGTCAGAGCGAACATACTATACAGACCCTGGAGGACATGTTGAGAACTTGTGTTCTAGACTTCGGTGGGAATTGGGATTCTCATTTGCCCCTGATCGAATTCTCCGACAACAACAGTTATCATAGTAGCATCAGATGTGCACCATTCGAGGCTCTCTATGGTCGAAAATGTCGATCACCGATCTGTTGGTCTGAAGTGGGAGATAATCGAATAACCTGTGACATTTCGTTCTTTACTGCGAGTAATTTCCTAAATTCACGAATTAACATTTTAATTAATTAAATTATGATTAAATATGTATATACATGCGAATGTGTGTATATATCGTTATCCACTACCTCGTATCGACAATCTGTTCGATCAATTACGAGGTGCTACCTATTCTCAAAGATCAACTTAAGGTCCACATATCGTCAGTTATGAATTCATGATGATGACATCCCAAAGACAACTTCTAGAAACCAGTATGGGCACTACGAGTTCTAGTAGTGCCATTTGGGGTAAAAATGCACCAGCTGTCTTTAAGGATCTAACGAATTGAGTATGCGAACCTTATTTAAATAAGTTCGTAATTATATTCATTGATAATATTCTCAATTACTCCCGAAACCAACAGGAATTTGCACAACAATTGAAACAAATCTTAGAACTCTTGGCATGGGGAAAAACTATATGCAAAAATCTCCAAATGCGAGTTCTGGTTGAGGGATGTCCAACAACAAGCTTTATTGGAACCAAACTAGACGGATGAAGCATTGCAAGGATTTGGTAAACCATTCAAAGTTTACTTCACAAACCGAGTACGAGTTCCTTATTTTGGAAATCTAGGACAAGATTATATGCGTTCGAAATCAAATAAAATGGCACAGGATAGACAAAAGGGTTATGCCGATAATCACAGAATAACTCCTAAGATTTCAAGTGGGTAGCAAAGCGATGTTGAAGGTTTCTCTTAGAAAGAGTATTGCTAGATTCAGTAAACGAGGCAAACTTGCACCACGACATGTAGGATCCTTTAAGATCCTAGGGAGGATAAGGGTCAATGGCATATAGGCTTGAATTGCCTCTCGAACTTAGCAATATTCATGATATATTTCATGTATCAAATCTCAAGAAATATTTTCTTGACAAATCATTGACCAGACCTCCTGAAGAAGTTCAAAGCAATGACTTCACCGAAGAATCTATAGGGATTATAGATTGTGTAGTCAAGAACCTTGAACGAAGTTGTATACCAAATGTGAAGGGCAGATAGAACTCTAAGCGGGCCTGAGTTTACTTGGGAACGCGGGGATCATATGATAGAAAAATATCCCCACCTAATTTCACACAAAGTTGATTCCAAATGAGTTCTACAAAAATTTCGGGACGAAATTTCTCTAACGGGGGAGAATGTGACATTTCGTTCTTTACTGCGAGTAATTTCCTAAATTCATGAATTAACATTTTAATTAATTAAATTATGATTAAATATGTATATACATGCGAATGTGTGTGTATATGTAAGGGAATTACAAGAAGGAACCAATTACAAAAGGTATTACGCAGAATTGCTGAATTACGCGAAATTGCGATAATAATGTCAAAACTGTGAGGATTCAGGAACCAAAACCAAATCCAAAAGTCAAAATCAAGTTAATATGGCTTATACAACAAATTAAAACAATGAATATCAATAACAAATCCCAATGGGGAAATCCATAGGTTTTGGCAAGTCAAATCACAAATTTTTGGGAAAAGGAAATTCGGCATGCGTAATTGACAAATTCATGACAACCCGAACTTCCTAATCATATTATATTCTTAATGGAATGTAATTGGAAGTATAACAAAGGTGGTTGATCAAATGTGGCAATTTCCGAAGTTACGCGCGAAAAAGCCGAACAAACAATTGTGAAAATGGCAAAATCCTTAAAATCTAAAACCCTTTTCACATTCAAGCCTCAAAACTGACTTGATCTGGTTTCTAGAAGCTGATTAGGTGTCCAATCTTGCTGCCCAAGCTAAAAACTTGATAAAGATCCAATGTTTGACTATTTCAAGTCAACATTTTTGCCATCTTCATACCAAAATTCGACCAGAGCTTCCTTCTTCACTTCTGAAACTCTAGAAATCTTCTAAACATCATTTCTAACCAATCCCAACTGGTGATCAAGTCCTGGATTCAAGCAAACCAAGAATCAACCTCAAAAGGCTTGATTTTGTGGGTTTTGAAGCCAAAAACTCAAATCAGTAAGTTTTAACCTTATTTCTTAGTTCTAATAGCTTCATAGGACTTAAACATGCTTGAATGATTGGTGAAGTTTGAAGATCATCAGATCTTGAAAACCCATAAAAAGGGCATTTTGGTCCAAAAAGTGGATTTTTCAAAGTTGTCCAAATTGAGATTTTTCTTCACCAAACACTAAATATATGTTAAAAACTAGGATCTGGAGATTTTGACCCGGAAAAAGTGCAATGAAATTTGATTTGGCTCACAAAAACTAAGATGCCACTCTGTGGCACGGGCGCGGCCCTTAGCTGGTCGTTACCGATAGCGTCTTGGTCGTTACCGAGATCGCACTAGCCGTTACCGGGATCGTAATAGGAAACGACCAACCGGCTCGGCTAGCCAGGACCGGCGACCAACCGGCTCGAGCCATGAGCCACAACCACCAAACCGCCACCACTAGCCACCGCCAACCACCGGACCCCCACCTCCGGCCAGAA
The DNA here is from genome assembly GCA_009363875.1 of Mikania micrantha. Classification (NCBI taxonomy): domain Eukaryota; kingdom Viridiplantae; phylum Streptophyta; class Magnoliopsida; order Asterales; family Asteraceae; genus Mikania; species Mikania micrantha. Next base: position 3,031,736 of record CM018689.1, read on the forward strand.
TCTGGCGAAACACCGGTGAAATTCCGGCCAAAAGTCGCCGGCAGCATAACATTCCGGCGAGATGGAATATTCCGGCGAATATTCCGGCCAAAATCTGATTTTGTCCGTTTTACATTCTGAACTGCGTTTCGCGCTCCGGTTCGCAATCCGATGATCCGTTTTCGATAAAAATGACATATTTTGAATCGATTTCGCATTCCGGACTCGATTTCGCGAACCATTTTAAAATCCGGTGATCCGATTTTTATCTGATTATCGATTAAAACTCCGGTTTCAACACAGGACTTAGTTATGCATCGATTTTCAAAACGAAAACGTATTCTTAATCGATTTCGCATTCCGGACTCATTTTCGCGATATGTTTCGCAATCCGGCGACCCGATAATCGATTTAGGAACTGATTAAATTCCGATTGTAACCCGAAATCATTTTCCCATCGGTTTTTAGTATAAAAACCTATTTTTGATCGATTTTGCGTTCCGGACTCATTTTTGCGATCTGTTTCGCAATCCGATTTTGATCTAATAACAGATTGAAATTCCGATTTCAACACATAATACAACTTTTCATTTATTTATAATCAAATGATTATAACCATTCAATCAGAATTCAATCATTAATCAAAATCAACGATTTTGACATTATAAGTTAACTAATAAGCGTATCACTTTGATTCTGAACGAGTACGTAATTCAGAATCAGCTCGATGAATCGGTTTACATTATCCAGGAATGTTCTGATAATCCAATTCAAGTACAAAGAACTCATAAAACATTAATAAATTGCAGAATTCACTTCAGGCCTTGTGTGATATTTCATTAGCAAGATACAAAGTACTCCAATAACACAGGTGAGTTTCGTAGACCCCCTTTCAATGTTTTGTTTTTCCAAAACTCGGGGATGCCAATACAATTACAATGTGGTTACATTTCAATGATATGCTCAAGTGAGTTTCATAGACCCCCTTTCAATGTTTTGTTTTTCCTAAACTCGGGGATGCCAATACAATTACAATGTGGTTACGTTACAATGATATGCTCAAGTGAGTTTCATAGACCCCCCTTTCAATGTTTTGTTTTTCCAAAACTCGGGGATGCTAATACAATTACAATGTGGTTACATTACAATGATATGCTCAAGTGAGTTTCTTAGAACCCCTTTCAATGTTTTGTTTTTCCAAAACTCGTGGATGCCAATACAATTACAATGTGGTTACATTACAATGATATGCTCAAGTGAGTTTCATAGACCCCCTTTCAATGTTTTGTTTTTCCAAAACTCGGGGATGCCAATACAATTACAATGTGGTTACATTACAATGATATGCTCAAGTGAGTTTCATAGACCCCCCTTTCAATGTTTTGTTTTTCCAAAACTCGGGGATGCCAATACAATTACAATGTGGTTACATTACAAAGATATGCTCAAGTGAGTTTCATAGACCCCCCTTTCAATGTTTTGTTTTTCCAAAACTCGGGGATGCCAATACAATTACAATGTGGTTACATTACAATGATATGCTCAAGTGAGTTTCATAGAACCCCTTTCAATGTTTTGTTTTTCCAAAACTCGTGGATGCCAATACAATTACAATGTGGTTACATTACAATGATATGCTCAAGTGAGTTTCATAGACCCCCTTTCAATGTTTTGTTTTTCCAAAACTCGGGGATGCCAATACAATTACAATGTGGTTACATTACAATGATATGCTCAAGTGAGTTTCATAGACCCCCTTTCAATGTTTTGTTTTTCCAAAACTCGTGGATGCCAATACAATTACAATGTGGTTACATTACAATGATATGCTCAAGTGAGTTTCATAGATCCCACTTTCAATGTTTTGTTTTTCCAAAACTCGGGGATGCCAATACAATTACAATGTGGTTACATTACAATGATATGCTCAAGTGAGTTTCATAGACCCCCCTTTCAATGTTTTGTTTTTCCAAAACTCGGGGATGCCAATACAATTACAATGTGGTTACATTACAATGATATGCTCAAGTGAGTTTCATAGACCCCCTTTCAATGTTTTGTTTTTCCAAAACTCGGGGATGCCAATACAATTACAATGTGGTTACATTACAATGATATGCTCAAGTGAGTTTTATAGCTCCCCTTTTAACGTTATGTTTTCCAAAACTCGGGGATGTCAATACAATTACAATGTGATTACATTACAATGACAATATGGTAACATATTTCAATTGCAATGGTATACCTACATGATTTCATTACCCCTTTTTAAACCTTCGGATTTCTACAACTCTGGTTTGCATTACAATAACAATATGGTTATGTATTTCAATTACAGTGGTATACTTACATGATTTCATTACCCCTTTTCAAATCTTCTGATTTCTAAAACTCGGGGTTTGCATTACAATTACATGATGGTTACATATTTCAATTACAATGATATGCTTGCATGTTGCGTGTGCATTTCAACTCTTGTCTGATGATTACAAAAAAATTGTGCCATGCTATCGTAAAAGTCCTCACATAACAACTGTAACCAATAAACTCATGGATGAGCCGGATAATAACAATGATAGTACTATCGGGCTGACAACCCCATTCATGGGTAGATAGCGTCTACCCTTGTGTGAATGCCTGTTACCATTTGTTACATTACAAGATAACAGCTTAATGCAACGATAGGCATTAAGAGTGAGGCTAAGGTTTTACCTTCGGGTATTGCCGCCTATTACATTACAGTCACATAGGCTTTAGTTATGGGTTTTCATAATGAATCATATTCATAAAGTGGTGTATGCCTGCATACTTATCATATCATATTATGTTATATCAAATCATGTCATATCAATTTTATTACATCTATGAACTCACTAGCATCCTTGCTGATCTTTTACAATACAAAAACCAATTTCAGGTGAACACTGAATAACAAAAGAAACGAAGGTGAGGATGCACAACAAGATCACACGTTAGGAAATCTTGACTATGAATGAATGTAACACAAATGTGGAAGTTTTAACATATCATGTAATATAGCTTATGTTTAGAATGCCATGTATGTGTTTGATACAACCACATCGAAAGTCATACCCATCTCGGATACTTTACCACCAAGCTTCCGCGACACGTTATGTCAGTTACCGACTTCATATATCAGGCAGTGATTACATCAGGTGATTGGAGAGATGGGGTGTGACAGGTTGGTATCAGAGCCAATGGTTGTAGAGAATTAAGTTAAATTAGTGACTTAGGCTATAACCTCTAGGCTCAAATAGTAACACAAAGTGCACATTGAGTGTCGTATTACTAAGTTCAATCGATTAGTATTCTTATATACTAATACTCATATCTCATACGTAACTCAAACTTGGTGCAGTAATGTCAAACAAAATCACGCAGTGTATGGCCCAACTTATGTCTCTGATGGAGCTGTCTCTTGGCAATGGGAAATGTCCCATGAAGCAACTATCACCATCACTACCTACTGTAATTACTGATTCCGTTTTGCTAGCACCATCGACAAAACCTTGCTTTCCTAAGTCTGGTAGCACTATCAACCAGACCCATAGCCCAGTTCCTACTAGGATTCATGACGAGGAGAGTGCCAACACTTGGGGTGGAATTAACCAAAGCTCAAAAGGTCAGTCGCACTCTATTGGTGAATCCTCCCAACATGAGGGATTGACGCCAAGAGCCTTAGCCTTCACTCATAACCCCTCGAATATCCAACCCAAACAAACTGACGAGGTGGTTGATCAAATCAAGTGATTACACGAACATGGAAAACAAACAGTGAAGGAAATTTTGTCCATCCTAAGAAGCAACTCCTCCCCCAACTTAGTCAAACCCCCTCTCACTGAAGCAGTCATAACCAAGATGGTGCAAGAACAAGTTGCGATTATGCTCATCAATATTACTGCGCAAGCTCAGAATTATGGAGTGCTAGATGATGAAATCCGGTTCAGCAATGACACCAATGTCGTACCTGCCCCAAATGACACTTCCAAAGCTATTGTGCTTTATAACCCTTGGAATGTAAGTCAAGTTGTAGGGGTGGATCAGCAAGGAAAAGGAAGCGAGATGGTGAGGATCTGAACCAAAGAGATAAGGAATCCGCCTCTCAACACAAGAAGCCTTATTCGGGGCGGGCACGCAAGCGCGACTGGTGTTCATACCATCGAACCAGCAACTGCCCCGTACTCGAGTACTGCGAAGAAGGAGGATATTATACAAGGTATTGCAATAGACATGGAGCAATGGTAGTTCAAACCCCACAACCGCAACCTAGGGCGAAACCATGTTATGGATGTAAACGCATTGGCCATCTAGTTAAGGACTATCCCCAAATGAAGTAATGGGCTGAGGAAAGAACCAAAGACTAGGGAAGGCTGCTCGAATCTTCCAGTTATGGACGTCGAGTAATTTTGTTATGACGAAAACAGTAACTCATGTAACCTTGCTAATTATCTATGGAATATTTCAACGTTGCATTATGTTGTTTATATTTTGCATTGGTAATTAGTATAATTTCTCGGATGTACACTACGCCTAGGATGAGCAGTGTACGTTTACCTAATGAGAATATAGGAGAAACTTAACTTGTCAAGGGATGAAATAGGCCCTGTGACTTACTTAACTAGTCAAGGGATGAAATAGGCCCTATGACTTACTCAATTTGTCAAGGGATGGAATAGGCCCTGTGACTTACCCAACTCTTATCTACCTTTGGTCAAAAGGTACGTGATTAATGTTAGTGGGCTTAGTGTTCAAATCCAATCCAAAACGGTATGTCTCAGTCAGTATGGTCGAAATGAAAGTGTTGATGTTAGCAAGGACTCGATCTTGTCTGTTGAATAGGTGGTGGGCAGCGGCAACGTGAGCCCTGTATACAAGCTGATGTCAACATAACAAGAAAGAGTCAGTGCTGATTAGGTGGGAAGTGCAGTATTCAATTCATGAATCGTGACACGAATCAATTTTAAATCATGGTTACTAGGAAATTTCAAAACCCTTGATACTGTGGTATTCTATGAGGGTATTCCAAAGACATTTCAAAATTCAGATCAGCTGTGTATGTGTGATAGTGCAGAGTTATCGTGTGATAAGTGAATCCAGTTCGTACTAAGTGCTTCTACTTCAACGATTCCATTCACTTCTTGTGCAAGTCTTGATTCAAAAGCATATTGTACTACTTAAGTTAAATTTCCAATATCTCTATTTATACTGAATACAACAGAACTAATAAGATTAGGGTGATCTTGTGGTACAGTTTATAATTACGAGTGGCCAGCGTAATTGAAAACTGCAGCACATGTGAATCCTAGTAAACCTCAAAATAATCCATCCATCACTGTCCACATAATAATTAAATTCCAAGAGTTCCCAAATTCAAAATCCATGTGTGATCGTGGGATGACAAGTAACAATTACATATTTCGGTTCGTATTTCAACTAAATTTGATTGTGTCTCCCAAGCGCGAACAAGTGTGTCACGATACCCCTTTAGCAGGGGTTAATATGAATACACCACCAACAGAAACAAACGTTAATGCAACTACTGGTGGTACTAACTCTACATAAGCTGACATAGCCAGAGTTTAATGGACAACTGGCGGCTGTAATTCTTACCTTGGTAATTCAGCTTCAGCCACGTATCCTTTGGGTTCTATAGAGGCAATAATGTTAATACAAACATATCGAGACTTAACGAAACTAAACATGTATAACAGTGTAACTGAACATGTCTGTATCATAACATAACATATCTGGATAATAGAAGTAACAATATCAGTGTCACAATGCCATGTTGCTAAGTGATACTACAACACGTCTGTTAGATAACAAGGCGTACCTGTCTAACTATGGGTACCAACACGATAGTACGCATTGTATTTGTGTGACTATGCATACCCGAATCTGTATCTATGAAGTTATACAGTGTCTTTTTGTGACCACGTGTATTTGTATATCAAATGCAACACTTCAGTGCAACTACGCACAACTGAATCCGTGTGACTAAATGTGCTCATATCTAAGTGTTCTTATTCAAGCAATTCTGAGTTTAATCAATCAGTATGTAATCAGAATATGCCTCCTAAATGTGGTCGACCTGTTAAGAACACTACAAATCGAGAAACAAATACAGATCCACCTACGAGTGGATCAAATCTGAGCAAAACTGATATAGCTCGGATTGTACATGAACAATTAGTTGCAATTATTCTGGGTATGTTAGCTCGATATCAACAAAACATAGCTTTTGGCTCAGGTGGAGGGTATACTGAGCACAATGCAACTAGTGGGTGTATGGAAACTAAGCCGAAGATCAGTCAATGCTTAGAGGAGCATATAGTGTCATATGCTGCCTAATCTCTTAAGGACACGACTTTAACACGGTGAAATACTCGAGTGAAAACATTGGGTACAACCACTGTTAATGTGACTGGCTGGAATGAATTCAAAACTTTGATTATTTCATAATATTTTCCAATCACTGAAATCTAGAAACTGCAAAAAGACATCTGACATCAATCTATGATCGGTGTGGATTGTTTGAAATATACCGACCCATTTCATGAATTCACATGCTTACTCCCTAACATGTTTCCTACTAGGTGATCCTTAGTAGAGAAATACATTAAAGTCTTGGTTCCACAAATCAGAGGAATGATGACCTCTGTTGAACCCATAAGTCTGAAATGAACCATTTTCTTGACCACTAAACTTACTGATGAGATAGTAAGGAGTGGCACCATATCAAAATATAATGAACAAAGCATCAGTCGTACCAATATGAATGCCCCGCACTACAATGGACATTAAATGAAAATGGTCTGAAAAAGACAAACCCAGAACTACAGGAGAAACCAGTCGCAATGTCCTAACTATTAAAAGTTACAAAGCAATTGTACTAGAGAAGAAAACTCTTCCATGAACGAAACCACGATATAACAAGTGTCCTTTTCATCATAATGGGCTATGTCCCATTTGTGCAAACAGCAGGCAGATAGGGCATTATTCTATATACAGTAACATGTCGATTCGGTGACTGAATCAAGTTCTAAACAACACCCGCTTTTGAAAACAAGGCATGCTACAAATGCAAAAGCGTTGATCACTTTATGAGAAACTTCCCCAACACTAATAACCCTAATCAAGGCAATGAAGCTTTGGGACAAGCTTTTAATATAAGAGCTTTATTTCTTCTGAATTAGCATCAGTACTTACATTATTTTCCATGAACTTAGATAACTCGTATATCATTGGACTTGCTAGTGGCAAGTTGATTAAGGCCAACACCGTTAGTCAAGGATGTTCCTTGAACCCGAATGATCATCTTTTAATATTGATTTTCTTCCTATGGAACTTGGGATTTTTGAAGTCATGTTTAGCATGAATTGACTTTCTAAATATAAGATGGAAGTAAGACGCTCAAAATAAGATGATCCGTGTATCATTATATAATGGTGACATACTTGTAGTGTAAGGTGAACAAACTGGCAAGAAACTTGGAATCATATAGCGTATGCAAGCTTGGAAATGTTTCAGGAAAGATTATTAAACCTTCATGGCATAGGTGACAGCAAGGCATTTCAAACAAAAACATATCTAGAATATCCATGTAGTCAGAGATTACCGCGAAGTCTTTCCTGATGACATGTCTGGATTGCCCTGGCGAAACAAGTTGAATTTCGTATCAACCTTGTTCTAGGTGCAACACCAGTATCTAAATCCTCTTATTGTCTTGCACAGTCAGAAATGTGAGAACTTTCTGACCAACTACAAGAACTTTTAGACCCGGATTTTATTAGTACTAGTTTCTCACCCAAGGGAGCACCGATTTTCTTTGAGAAAGAGAAGGATGGTATATTCAGAATGTGCATCGGCTATAGGAAACTCAACAAGCTAACAATCAAGAATCGTTATCCACTACCTCGTATCGACAATCTGTTCGATCAATTACGAGGTGCTACCTATTCTCTAAGATCAACTTAAGGTCCACATATCGTCAGTTATGAATTCATGATGATGACATCCCAAAGACAACTTCTAGAAACCAGTATGGGCACTACGAGTTCTAGTAGTGCCATTTGGGGTAAAAATGCACCAGCTTTTTTAAAGATCTAACGAATTGAGTATGCGAACCTTATTTAAATAAGTTCGTAATTATATTCATTGATAATATTCTCAATTACTCCCGAAACAAACAGGAATTTGCGCAACAATTGAAACAAATCTTAGAACTCTTGGCATGGGGAAAAACTATATGCAAAAATCTCCAAATGCGAGTTCTGGTTGAGGGATGTCCAACAACAAGCTTTATTGGAACCAAACCAGACGGATGAAGCATTGCAAGGATTTGGTAAACCATTCAAAGTTTACTTCACAAACCGAGTACGAGTTCCTTATTTTGGCAATCGAGGACAAGATTATACGCGTTCGAAATCAAATAAAATGGCACAGGATAGACAAAAGGGTTATGCCGATAATCACAGAATAACTCCTAAGATTTCAAGTGGGTAGCAAAGCGATGTTGAAGGTTTCTCTTAGAAAGAGTATTGCTAGATTTAGTAAACGAGGCAAACTTGCACCACAACATGTAGGATCCTTTAAGATCCTAGGGAGGATAAGGGTCAGTGGCATATAGGCTTGAATTGCCTCTCGAACTTAGCAATATTCATGATATATTTCATGTATCAAATCTCAAGAAATATTTTCTTGACAAATCATTGACCAGACCTCCTGAAGAAGTTCAAATCAATGACAAACTTTAGTTCAACGAAGAATCTATAGGGATTATAGATTGCATAGTCAAGAACCCTGAACGAAGTTGTATACCAATTGTGAAGGGCAGATAGAACTCTAAGCGGGCCTGAGTTTACTTGGGAACGCGGGGATCATATGATAGAAAAATATCCCCACCTGATTTCACACAAAGTTGATTCCAAATGAGTTCTACAAAAATTTCGGGACAAAATTTCTCTAACGGGGGAGAATGTGACATTTCGTTCTTTACTGCGAGTAATTTCCTAAATTCATGAATTAACATTTTAATTAATTAAATTATGATTAAATATGTATATACATGTGAATGTGTGTATATATGTAAGGGAATTACAAGAAGGAACCAATTACAAAAGGCATTACGCAGAATTGCTGAATTACGCGAAATTGCGATAATAATGTCAAAACTATGAGGATTCAGGAACCAAAACCAAATCCAAAAGTCATAATCAAGTTAATATGACTTATACAACAAATTAAAACAATGAATATCAATAACAAATCCCAATGGGGAAATCCATAGGTTTTGGCAAGTCAAATCGCAAATTTTTGCGAAAAGGCAATTCGGCATGCGTAATTGACAAATCCATGACAACCCGAACTTCCTAATCACATTATATTCTTAATGGAATGTAATTGGAAGTATAACAAAGGTGGTTGATCAAATGTAGCAATTTCCGAAGTTACGCGCGAAAAAGCCGAACAAACAATTGTGAAAATGGCAAAATCCTTAAAATCTCAAACCCTTTTCACATTCAAGCCTCAAAACTGACTTGATCTGGTTTCTAGAAGCTGATTAGGTGTCGAATCTTGCTGCCGAAGCTAAAAACTTGATAAAGATCCAATGTTTGACTATTTCAAGTCAACATTTTTACCATCTTCATACCAAAATTCGACCAGAGCTTCCTTCTTCACTTCTGAAACTCTAGAAATCTTCTAAACATCATTTCTAACCAATCCCAACTGGTGATCAAGTCCTGGATCCAAGCAAACCAAGAATCAACCTCAAAAGGCTTGATTTTGTGGGTTTTGAAGCCAAAAACTCAAATCAGTAAGTTTTAACCTTATTTCTTAGTTCTAATAGCTTCATAGGACTTAAACAAACATGTTTGAATGATTGGTGAAGTTTGAAGATCATCAGATCTTGAAAACCCATAATAAGGGCATTTTGGTCCAAAAAGTGGATTTTTCAAAGTTGTCCAAATTGAGATTTTTCTTCACCAAACACTAAATATATGTTAAAAACTAGGATCTGGAGATTTTGACCCGGAAAAAGTGCAACGAAATTTGATTTGGCTCACAAAAACTATGATGCCACTCTGTGGCACGGGCGCGACCCAAGAGCGGCCCGGGCGCGGCCTGGGAGCGGCCCTTGGCTGGTCGTTACCGAGATCGTCTTGGTCGTTACCGGGATCGCACTAGTCGTTACCGGGATCGTAATAGGAAACGGCTAATCGGCTCGGCTAGCCCGGACCAGCGACCAACCGGCTCGAGCCATGAGCCACAACCACCAAGCTGCCACCACTAGCCACCGCCACCACTAGCCACCGCCAACCACCGGACCACCACCTCCGACCACCTCACCGCCGCCGTCGGGCACCGTCGCCGGCCAGAATCCGGCGAACCTCCGGCGAAGTTCCGGCCAAAAGTCGCCGGCGGCAGAATATTCTGGCGAGATGGAATATTCCGGCCAAAATCTGATTTTGTCTGTTTTGCGTTCTGAACTGCGTTTCGCGCTCCTGTTCGCAATCCGATGATCCGTTTTCGATAAAAAGGACATATTTTGAATCAATTTCGCATTCCTGACTCGATTTCGCGAACCATTTTACAATCCGGTGATCCGATTTTTATCTGATTATCGATTAAAACTCCGGTTTCAACACAGGACTTAGTTATGCATCGATTTTCAATACGAAAACGTATCCTAAATCGATTTCGCGTTCCGGACTCATTTTCGCGATCTGTTTCGCAATCCGGCAACCCGATAATCGATTTAGGAACTGATTAAGTTCCGATTGTAACCCGAAATCGTTTTCCCATCGGTTTTTAGTATAAAAACCTATTTTTGATCGATTTCGCGTTCCGGACTCATTTTTGCGCTCTGTTTCGCAATTTGGCAATTCGATTTTGATCTAACAACAGATTGAAATTCCGATTTCAACACACAATACAACTTTTCATTTATTTATAATCAAATGATTATAAGCATTCAATCAGAATTCAATCATTAATCAAAATCAATGATTTTGACATTATAAGTTAACTAATAAGCGTATCACTTTGATTCTGAACGAGTACGTAATTCAGAATCAGCTCGATGAATCGGTTTACATTATCCAGGAATGTTCTGATAATCCAATTCAAGTACAAAGAACACATAAAACATTAATAAATTGCAGAATTCACTTCAGGCCTTGTGTGATATTTCATTAGCAAGATACAAAGTACTCCAATAACACCGGTGAGTTTCGTAGACCCCCTTTCAATGTTTTGTTTTTCCAAAACTCGGGGATGCCAATACAATTACAATGTGGTTACATTACAATGATATGCTCAAGTGAGTTTCATAGACCCCCCTTTCAATGTTTTGTTTTTCCAAAACTCGGGGATGCCAATACAATTACAATGTGGTTACATTACAATGATATGCTCAAGTGAGTTTCATAGACCCCCTTTCAATGTTTTGTTTTTCCAAAACTCGGGGATGCCAATACAATTACAATGTGGTTACATTACAATGATATGCTCAAGTGAGTTTCATAGACCCCCTTTCAATGTTTTGTTTTTCCAAAACTCGTGGATGCCAATACAATTACAATGTGGTTACATTACAATGATATGCTCAAGTGAGTTTCATAGACCCCACTTTCAATGTTTTGTTTTTCCAAAACTCGGGGATGCCAATACAATTACAATGTGGTTACATTACAATGATATGCTCAAGTGAGTTTCATAGACCCCCCTTTCAATGTTTTGTTTTTCCAAAACTCGGGGATGCCAATACAATTACAATGTGGTTACATTACAATGATATGCTCAAGTGAGTTTCATAGACCCCCTTTCAATGTTTTGTTTTTCCAAAACTCGGGGATGCCAATACAATTACAATGTGGTTACATTACAATGATATGCTCAAGTGAGTTTCATAGCTCCCCTTTTAATGTTTTATTTTCCAAAACTCGGGGATGTCAATACAATTACAATGTGATTACATTACAATGACAATATGGTAACATATTTCAATTACAATGGTATACCTACATGATTTCATTACCCCTTTTTAAACCTTCGGATTTCTACAACTCGGGGTTTGCATTACAATAACAATATAATTATGTATTTCAATTACAGTGGTATACTTACATGATTTCATTACCCCTTTTCAAATCTTCTGATTTCTAAAACTCGGGGTTTGCATTACGATTACATGATGGTTACATATTTCAATTACAATGATATGCTTGCATGTTGCATGTGCATTTCAACTCTTGTCTGATGATTACATGAAAATTGTGCCATGCTATTGTAAAAGTCCTCACATAACAACTGTAACCAATAAACTCATGGATGAGCCGGATGATAACAATGATAGTACTATCGGGCTGACAACCCCATTCATGGGTAGATAGCGTCTACCCTTGTGTGAATGCCTGTTACCATTTGTTACATTATAAGATAACAGCTTAATGCAACGATAGACATTAAGAGTGAGGCTAAGGTTTTACCTTCGGGTATTGCCGCCAATTACATTACAGTCACATAGGCTTTGGTTATGGGTTTTCATAATGAATCATATTCATAAAGTGGTGTATGCATGCATACTTATCATATCATATTATGTTATATCAAATCATGTCATATCAATTTTATTACATCTATGAACTCACCAGCATCCTTGCTGATCTTTTACAATACAAAAACCAATTTCAGGTGAACACTGAATAACAAAAGAAACGAAGGTGAGGATGCACAACAAGATCACACGTTAGGAAATCCTGACTATGAATGAATGTAACACAAATGTGGAAGTTTTAACATATCATGTAATATAGCTTATGTTTAGAATGTCATGTATGTGTTTGATACAACCACATCGAAAGTCACACCATCTCGGATACTTTACCATCAAGCTTCCGTGACACGTTATGTCAGTTACCGACTTCATATATCAGGAAGTGATTACATCAGGTGATAAGAGAGATAGGGGTGTGACATAACCGGGCCAGAACTCATTCAAGAAACTACACACAAAATTGCTCAGATATAACAAAAACTACAAGCAACCCGCATGAGACAAAAGAGTTGTGCTGACAAACGGTGTAAGCCGTTGGAATTCCAAGTGGGAGACCGCGTCATGTTAAAGGTATCCCCATGGAAAGACGTAGTCCGTTTTGCATAGAAAGGCAAACTAGCACCACGATACGTGGGACCGTTCGAAATCATTGAACGTATTGGTCCCGTGGCATATAAACTTAGATTACCTGATGAACTTAGTGGTGTGCATGACGTGTTTCACGTCTCAAACTTGAAGAAATGCCTTGCCGACGAATCACTCGTCATACCAGTTGAAGAAATTCAAGTGGACGAACATTTGCACTTTATTGAAGAACCTTTGGAGATTATGGATAGCAAGGTTAAACAACTAAGGCGAAGCCGTATTCCGATAGTCAAGGTTCGTTGGAACTCAAAGCGCGGACCTGAGTTTACTTGGGAACGCGAAGATCACATGAAGTCTAAGTATCCCCAACTGTTTACAGAGGAAGTCGTACCGGAGAACGATTCTTAAATTTCGGCACGAAATTTCTCTAACAAGGGGAGATTGTAATATCAGTGCCGGAAGCGTTACCGGAACAGTGATCTCAACAGCAACTTGCACAGCAACTCAGGTACAAACTACGTGAACTATGTATATGCTATTGACACTAAACTATTATGCTATTGTTCTGAAATCTAATTTAAACCTCATGGTTTAACAACCAGAAACACATCAAACAACATTGAACAGATACACAAATGTTTGATTTAATGCTATTATGTATAAACGTATGCGAGGTTAAACAGAACAAAACCATAACGGTTGTTGTTACAGAATGCTAAACCGACGAATTATTCGTATAGGTGACGATCTGTATGAATAAATCTGAAAGTTAACTTTCTGAAACGATGACTGAAAAGTAGAAAACAAGAATCAGAAAGTGAAACCAACGTCATGTTTGTTCGGGTGACGATTCGAATGAATACGTGCGATGGTGACACATTCTGACGAAACGAAAACGAAAAACGAAACAAACGGTAATAATTTAAGAAAAGTTAATTTAAAAGATTTACTAGAAATAACCACCTTTAAAATAATTCAAATAAACTCTTCTTATTTAAAATACATAAAAACGTGCGTAGCGATCAGGAAACGCAACGGAGACGAGAACCGAGCAACTGAAATGATCCCGAACACCCTCGGGGTATAAAGGCATGAATGAGGTGATTCTCCTCATTTATTACATTTCCCTCTCTCTCTCTACCTCCCAACCATTTTTCTCTCCCTCTCTCTAAATTCCAACTTCAAACTACAAGATCTTGCTCATTTGGTGGTGAAATCACGAGTTCTTGGTGTCTACACGTAGCTCCGATCGTCCTCTACCTAGAAGTACAACTGATCTGAGAATTTATCTGGCCAAATTCTAAGTATTGAGCTTGAATGTTTGAAAAAGTAGGGTCTTTGGTCACCTTAGTCAACCCATTCATCCCAACCGGTTAGAAACCTATTTTGATCGAACCATACACCTTCAAGAAACCACTTTCGCATAACTAGAACCATGGAACAAGCCTACAACAGCTACAGGTCGAGATGGTGATGCATGGTGAACAGGTTCGTGAGAGAAGCCGAGAAAGAGGGACGGCCGAACCTGTTAACACAGCTAATGGCCGAACCCTAGTAGGCCGCCGAACCTTCACAGCGAACCTTGCATGCATGACCTGCGAACCCTCCAGCCACGAACCTCTTGCTGCGAACCTTGGGGTTTGTCACGAACCTGTACACTGAACCCATGCTATCAGGCGAACCTTGCATGGGCACAACCTCCATCACCTAACCCTAGTGGGAGACAAACCTTGGGATCACTGAACCAAGGAGGTGCCACGAACCTTGGGTTCACGAACCTAGAAAATGCAAATCTGATGAACACGAACCTAGGATTGTCGAACCTCTCATAACCCGAACCTTCATCATGAAAAACCTAGAAGTCCCGAACCTAAGCAATCACCACCGAACCTTAATATTTCGACTAAGGTTTGCTAGGAGCATATTAGAGCCAAACCGTAGGCAACGGACTTGAAAGGTTCCCTGGAAATGGGAAATAACATATTCAACCAGTTTAAACCAATAAACTGGGCCCGTGTACACAATATTTGGCCCACACACAACCTAAACCGGCCCAAGGATTTATTAATTTGACCAACCATTGACATTCGGCCCACACGCATACATGGCCAAACACTTTAGTTGAACTAAGCCCATATCATCTCAATTAGCCCATGACCACGAGTTGGTCTAATTGACCGGCCCAATACACTTAATCGACTCATGGATTTGAGATTTGGTCCACCTGTGTATTATACTGCCCATGAAACAAGAAATGTTAACATTTTTCCTTAATCAAGAATAAGAAATAACTAAGCATGAATATTAGTTGTTTTACTACAAAGATGGCTTAGCAAATTTCTAACTAAACCACAACTAACTCAAGTTACCAAGGATAAGACGTCAGGCTCTAGAAACTATACACTTCAAATACACTTAGGACAATGGAAACAAGGGCCGAATAAAGACCGAGACTCACAAGTGTTAGCCAACTTTAGGGCTAACACTAACACTTATACGCACACAAGTCACTACAACATATACTTATAAGATACAATAACATGAAATCAATACCGAAGCGTGAATACAATAACAAATACAACAACGAGCGCGCGCATTCTTGTTTATACTTAGTCAACCACTTCAAACAGAAGGTGAGTTCATTTGTCCCTTTTCAAACATATTTGTTTTTACCTCGGGACTGAGGAGCATGTTATACATTTTAAACAAGTAGTGAAATGTTATTAAATGCTTTTACACTTGTACATGATGCTTATACTAATGCTTAAGCTTGTAACTCTTATTCTGGAAGCTAGAGACTAAGACTTGAACTTAAATGCTGATGCTATAAACTCTATGCTTAAACTAGATGCTCAATGCTAATGCTATAAACTCTATGCGAATGCTAAGCTTTTATCTATATATGAGACACATAATTGCCAAACTATGCTAGAGCAAGGCTTGTATCTGCATATATGAGATATGTAAATGCTAAACTATGTGTGTGCACAACTTGTGTCTATATATGAGATACGTAAATGCCAAACTATGCTAGAGCAAGGCTTGTATCTGCATATATGAGATACGTAAACGCTAAACTATTCGGATACTAAGCTAAAACCAATTCATGAGATACGTAATGGCTAAACTATGCTAGAGCAAAGCTTGTATCTGGTAGTGGGCTACGTAAATTCTAAACTATGCTAGAGCAAAGCTTGTACCCATGCATGAGATTGGTGGAAGCTAGACTATGATTTGTGAAACTCTTATGCTTGTACAATAGACTTAAAAGCTAATATATGTGAATGCTACAAACTTGTAAACTTCTAACAATATGCAAAAGCTATGATGAAGACGGGATTGGGTTGTAGGTAAAACGCTTAATTTTCATTAACAACAGTGTCATATGTGGATTAGTATGTGGTGGGATGGCGTCTGGGCGGGTTGTAGGCTCGACCCTTTCGTATGCCCTATATATAAGCATACCGATCTGAATATTACACGTGATGTTAATGAGGTTAAGGTTGTTACCGAAAAAGGTTTGCTAAAGCTATTTTTCAACTACTAAACTATATGAACTCACCAACCATTGTGTTGACTTTGTTTTCTTACATGCTTTCTCAGGTGACGCACATGATTAAGCTAAGGCTCAGGATTGCATACTAGGATGCCCAGTTAGAGGACCTAGTAGACTTTCGGGAAGCACATATTTTGTTATTGATGCGAATCACTTTTGTTATCTTGTACAGATACAAGATAGAAACATTTGATTCTTTTGATAGGTTTACTTAGTTAAATTATCAAACATTGATATTGTAATTTAACTTTGTAATCCTAGTTAAATGGTTTATTGTGCTTTAGTTATTCTCGATGTTGATGCTATGTAAACAATCTGATCATCACGATTATCACTCACGATATCGCGCCCCGAGAACCTTCCGCCCGGCGGGGAAGTCGATCCGTCCCGCCGGCTCGGGGTGTGACATATATATATATATATATATATATATATATATATATATATATATATATATATATATATATATATATATATAGGGGATTGTTCCTTTGTTAGCCCACTCTTATTGCGGTAACCCGTATAACTCCAAATCTTTGTTATCTTTTTTTAAATATCATTATTATATATTAACAATACTTTCTTCTTTTGTGTGTATGTGTAAATTTGTCACCGATTTAAGATTTAAAAGCAGTGTATATTTTGGTTACATTACTTAATGTAACCAAAGCTTGTTAATATAACCAAAACTTACAATACTTATAAATCTTAAACGGTGATAAATTTACACCTATACATAAAAGAAGAAAGTATTGTTTATGTGTAATAATGATATTTGAAAAAAGAAAACAAAGATTTGAATTGATTTTGGCGGAGTTATACAGGTTACCGCAATAAGAATGAGTTAACATTTGATCTTCTATATATCTATATATATATATATATATATATATATAGATGGAATTTTTTATAACCCTCATCTTTTGCTACAACTACATAACTATCATCCAATGGTTACTTTAAAAAGGTAAGTGTATAGGATTATGTCACGTGTTAAGTTCTTTGTTTTTAGTATGAAGGACATTTAGAACATTTGTCATTTATGTAAAGTTTACCCCCTTGTTTTTAAACATTCATAACTTTTTTATACTATATTATTTTTTTAAAAAAATTGCACCATTATACTCGTCTCATTTTTCTCTTTAATTTCGTTATAGTCTCGACTAGTTTTTTTTTTTTTGATGTCATGTATCTACATCATTGTAACGAGCTTAACGATAGCAAATTAATTAGAAATTTTTTCTAACAATGGTAAATTACAGTAATGTAACACAAAATGAAGTAATGTAACACAAAATGAAGTAATTTACAATGACATAAATTACGGTGACGTAACACATTATTTACAGTGATGTAATTTTCTCTTTAATTCCCGTTATAATGTTGACTAGTTTTTTTAATTTTTTTTTCTCATTGTCCATTATTAACATCGATATAACGAGCATAAATATAACACATTATTTTGATTTTTTTTCTAACAATGATAAATTACAGTGATGTAATATAACACATTATTTTATTTTTTCTCTAACAATGATAATTACAATGATAAATTACAGTGATGTAATAAAACACATTATTTTGATTTTTTTTCTCTAACAATGATAATTATAGTGATGTAATTTATCATTGTTCGAAAAAAATTCAAACTAATTTGTTGTATTTAGGCTTGTTACAAATTAGGGATGATTAACCGGAAAAACCGAACCGGAACCAAATTAACCGAAAAAACCGAACCGGAACCAAATTAACCGAAAAACCGAAACCGAATTTTACGTCAATGTAAATTACATCACGATAAATTACGTCAATGTAAATTACATCACTGTAATTTATCATTTTTAAAAATTAGTTTGAATTGTTTTTGAACAATGATAAATTACATCACTATAATTATCATTGTTAGAGAAAAAATCAAAATAATGTGTTATATTACATCACTGTAATTTATCATTGTAATTATCATTGTTAGAGAAAAAATAAAATAATGTGTTATATTAATTACATCACTGTAATTTACTATTGTTAGAAAAAAATTCAAAATAATGTGTTATATTTATGCTCGTTATATCGATGTTAATAATGAGCAATGAGAAAAAAAATTAAAAAACTAGTCAACATTATAACGGGAATTAAAGAGAAAATTACATCACTGTAAATAATGTGTTACGTCACCGTTAATTACGTCATTGTAATTACTTCATTTTGTGTTACATTACTTAATTTTGTGTTACATTACTGTAATTTACCATTGTTAGAAAAAATTTCTAATTAATTTGCTATCGTTAAGCTCGTTACAATGATATAAATACATGACGTCAAAAAAATAAATAAATAAAACTAGTCGAGCCTATAACGAAATTAAAGAGAAAAATGAGACGAGTATAATGGTGCAATTTTTTTTAAAAATAATATAGTATAAAAAAGTTATGAATGCTTAAAAAAAAGGGGGTAAACTTTACATAAATGACAAATGTCCTAAATGCCCTTCATACTAAAGACAAAAGAATTGACACGTGGCACGATTCTACACACTTACCTTTTTCAAGTAACCATTGGATGATGGTTAATGGGTTATCACATATTTGATGGGTTATTAAAAATTCCATACCCTATATATATATAGGATTGGGTTCAAATGCTAACCCTCATTTATGGCACTAACCCATTAACCCTCATAAACCAATCAGAATTGAACACATGGCTTTTTCTTTTATTATTTAATAAGGGTAAAACAGTAATTTGCTATATTAAATACTTTACCCCTCTCTTTTTTTATACATCCATAACTTTTTTATGCTATAATATTTTTTTATAAAAATTGCACCATTTTACTCGTCTTATTTTTCTCTTTAATTCTGTTATAGTCTTGACTAGGTTTTTTTATTTTTTTTCGTATGTTCGTACTTACACCAATGTAACAAGTATAAAAATAACAAATTATTTGTAACGAGTTGTAACAAATTTCGGTTTACATTGTTATAGAATAAATACGGTTTACGTTTAAGAGTGTAAACGACCCAAGCCGATCCCGAGCTAGTTAATTACGTTATATTCTTGACTAGGTTTTTTTATTTTTTTCGTATGTTCGTATTTACGCCAATGTAACAAGTATAAAAATAACAAATTATTTGTAACGAGTTGTAACGAATTTCGGTTTACATTGTTGTAAAATAAATACGGTTTACGTTTAAGAGTGTAAACGACCCAAGCCGATCCCGAGCTAGTTAATTACGTTATATTTTTGACTAGATTTTTTTATTTTTTCCGGATGCTCAAAAATTCGTTATATCTACTAGATTGTAAATACGTTTTAATACTTTAAAAAAATTATATCTACAAGATTGTAAAGACATTTTAATACTTTTAAAAAAATAATATAACATTTTGTTGATAAAACCAAAATTCGTTATATATACAAGATTGTAAATACGTTTTAATACTTTAAAAAAATTATATCTACAAGATTGTAATGACATTTTAATACTTTAAAAAAAATAATATAACATTTTGTTGATAAAAACCAAAATTCGTTATATATACAAGATTGTAAATACGTTTTAATACTTTAAAAAAATTATATCTACAAGATTGTAAATATATTAATACTTAAAAAAAATAATATAACATGTTGTTGATAAAAACCAAAATTCTTTATATCTACAAGATTGTAAAGACATTTTAATACTTTAAAAAAAAATAATATAACATTTTGTTGATAAAAACCAAAATTCGTTATATATACAAGATTGTAAATACGTTTTAATACTTTAAAAAAATTATATCTACAAGATTGTAAATATATTAATACTTAAAAAAAATAATATAACATTTTGTTGATAAAAACCAAAATTCGTTATATCTACAAGATTGTAAATACATTTTAATACTTTTAAAAAATACTATAACATTTTGTTGATAAAAACTAAAATTCGTTATATCTACTAGATTGTAATATGTTTTAATACTTTAAAAAAATAATATAACATTTTGTTTATAAAAACCAAAATTCGTTATATCTACAAGATTGTAAATACATTTTCATAATTTAAAAATTATATTTACAAGATTGTAAATACATTTTAGTACTTTAAAAACCAAAATTCGTTACAAAATCAAGAATATAACGTAATTAACGAGCATCCAGAAAAAATAAAAAACCTAGTCAAGAATATAACGTAATTAACGAGCTCAGGATCGGCTTGGCTCGTTTACACTCTTAAACTTAACCCCTATTTATTATACAATAATGTAAACCCAAATTCGTTACAACTTGTTACAAATAATTTGTTAGTTTTATACTTGTTACATTGGTGTAAATACGAACATCCGAAAAAAAATAAAAAAACTTAGTCAAGACTATAACGGAATTAAAGATAAAAAAAAGACGAGTAAAATGGTGCAATTTTTATAAAAAAATATTATAGTATAAAAAAGTTATGGATGTATAAAAAAAGATGGGGTAAAGTATTTAATATATCAAATTACATTAATACCCTTATTCCCTTTTCTTTCAAATCAATTACATTATTATATTATAGTTTAATATCAACCATTAGATTAGCATCTTGTAATTTGATCATTCAATATGGTAGGGTTAATGGGTTATTGATGAATCTTAGAGTTAGTATTAGATCCATTCCCTATATAGATATATATATATATATATATATATATATATATATATATATATATATATAGGAATGGAATCCAATGAAAACCCAACCTTAGAGAGAAAACCCTTAAACCCTATGTGAAACACTCATTTGGAATCTTGAAAATAAATATATTGTCTACATTAACTAACATTAAATATGATTTGTTTATTCAAAATCTAATTTTTTATTCAGGTTTAATTTGGACCACATATTTATTTTCAAGATTCCAAATGAGTAGCTCACATAGGGTTTAAGGGTTTTCTTTTTTGTAAGGTTGAGTTTTCATAGGATTCAATCACTATATATATATATATATATATGTATATTAGTTTAAAGAAAAATGTTTGAAAATTTTAATTAAAAAAATATAATTAACAAAACTGTAAACTACAATTATGTATCTTAAATACTATAATATGAACTAAATATTGAAAAAAACTATTTTAATAATCGTAATTAAAAAAAAATATGAATGATTATAGCTTTAATAATCATACGAACCACATAATCAACAAACTATATATTTTTACATAATAAATACATATAAAGAATAAGTATCAAAACTTATTTAAATAAAAAAACAACTTATTATAATAATAACATAGATTTGAAAACTACATCTACAGTGTTAAATGTATAATATGCCTAGATGTTAATGATAATTATTAATTAAATAATAATAATTGATTAATATGTAGTAAAAGTCAACAAAAGAGGGTACAAACAGTAATAATAATTACTAAATTATAATAATAACTAGTGTTATAACCCGCACTACACGGTGGTGACGTCTCTCTGTAGGTTGTTGCACACACGAGACATTAAAAAAACTCGATAGACATGTTAGTTGTAACGCGTATCTCACCTTTGTCACCAATTTCACCCTTTTTACTTGAACATAATCCTATAACGTGTATGGTTATAATAAAAAGGGTTAGATCGACAAGAAATGTGAGAAAAATTGTGGGCCATTAGATACATAATTTAATGGTTAAGATCAAAGTTGTATTAAAAAAGTTAGTAGAAGGGTATTTTAGTCATAAACACTTTTTTTGACTTTTTATCATGTTCCTCCAATTTTTTTAAACGTCCATAACTTTATATACAATATTATTTTTTTAAAAATACTATACCAAAAAAACGAGCATTTTTTATCTTTAAAACGAGTATAATATTGTTATATAAAAATAAAAAAATGCGTTTTCTTCCACTTTTTATATTTGTAATGCATCATTGTGTCTTTTTGTTTATTATTATGTCTTTTTGATTGTGATTTTTTTTTGTTCGATGTTGTGTCTAACTATTTTTTTTATAAAATGACGAACTTTAAAGATAAGATTGGCGAAACAATGACCTGAACGTAAAACACAATGACCTAAACGTAAAACACAATGATGAATATATTACGCAGCCACTTAAACGTAATACACAACTATGAGTATATTACACAATGACCTGAACGTAAAATATAACTATGGGTATATTATACAATGACCTGAACATAAAACACTATGATGTGTATATTACACAATGACCTTAACATAAAACATAATAATGACTATTACACAATGATTTGAACATAAGACACAATGAAGCATATATTACACAATGTTCTGAAGATAAATACAATGATGAATATATTACACAATAACCTGAACGTAAGACACAATGATGAATATATTTTTACACAATGTTCTGAATATAAAACACAATGATAAATATATTAAACAATGATCTAAACATAAAATACAATGAAGAAAATGTATTTTTCAAAAAGTTAAAACAATTTATGTTTTTTAAAATTATGAGTTTTAAAAACATAATGGTGAAATAACACAATTATATACTTTTAATAAATAAAACATAAAAAATAAATAAGAATAATTTATACAATGCATTAAAAACATTAACAAAATAACGCAAGATATAAAAAATAAAACGCAATAATAAAAACATTAAACATAATGACCTGAAGCATTAAACACAATGACTTGAAACATTAAAAACATTGACCAAAATACTCCTTTTATAGATTTAGAGAAATGTCACTTGTCAATTCCATAATCCTTCTCACCCTTTTCACCAATCTCACCCTTTTTACTTGAACCTAATCTTATAACTATATATGTTGTTATTATTTTAAATCTATTAGTGGTTATAAATTAGATTTGTTTGAAATAAAATAATTTAAACTATTGGTAAATAAAAAAAACGTATTTTCATATTATAGCAATATTGTAAAAATAAACATTCAGAAAGAGGAAAACAAATCCACAAATATGTCAATCCCATACCCTAACATATATTTGGTCGTAAAAATGACTCTCACTTCCTCCTAATGGCTGAAAGCGTACACTGATTGCAAATGCATACCCAATGATCAAAACAATGTTAACAAAAGAAAATTATAAAATTAAAAAGCACCTAATGAATCAAATTTGAAACCACTCTAAAATTACAAACGAAAATATGTAAAATAAGAACTTTATAATGTTTTAAAAATAAAGACTAAAAGGAACCAAATAAAAAGGTTAGAAGATATTTTTCAAAAAAAGAAAAACGAAAGTACAAAACCTTACAAATGTTTCGAACACACATCTCCTAAAAATTTATAAATTTTGTTGGCCTACTCAATTACACAAAACAACCAACAAAATATTAAAAACGAACAAAAGTATCTAACCAAATTGTGATTTAGCACCGTAGAATGAGCTTAGAATTGTATGTATATATAATAATAATTAAAAATGAATACTATTATTATATAATGCTAATACTAATTATTATATAATAATTTCATAATAATAATAATAATTAATTAACGAACGCTCAAAACATTTGCAGTCGGTTCGATTTATTATTTTAGGATGTATTATTAGGTGTTGTAACTGATTTTGGTCCACGTTTTAATATTAGTGATACTGCTGCCTCGGTAGCATGGCAAACTCAAAATTAACTAATAATAGTAATTATTAGATAATAATTAATAATAATAATTAAGGGGAAAAGATCAAATAAAAAGTGATTATTGTTTAAGAATAGTAAGAACCAATATAAGTTTGATATGTGACAATGTCTAAGAAGGGATTTTTATCCTGATTTTTTTTTGTTATGTACTTTTTGTACTAAATTTTTTGTACTAGATTTTTGTTTTTTTGTACTGTATTTTTATTTTTTTGTACTGAATTTTTGAGTTTTTTGTACTGAATTTTTGTTTTATTGTACTGTATTTTTAATTTTTTGTACTGCATTTTAATTTTTTTACTGGATTTTTTATTTTTTGTACTGAATTTTGTCTTTCGTACTGGATTTTTGTCTTTATATTATTAGCATTGTACATGTCAAATTCTTATTGCTTCTTAGTTTTCTTAGACAAAAATCTCTTTTTACTAGATTTAACCCAATAATTAAGTTCAACTAGTTGTTTGGAATTGCTCATGATTTTGTGGAACTGTTTCAGAAAATCCCATTTTTTAAGTTTCAAGAGAAGTTGTTTAAAAAAATTATTTGGAAATTTTGTCATAAAATCGCTCCAAAAAAATAGATTTTTGATATTTTTTGGGAAAAAAACCGCTCCAAAAAATGGTTTTGAAAAGAAAAAACATGAAACCACTTCAAAAAAATTATTTGTAACTTTGTGTTGTAACCAATTTAACTAACAAAAGAAATGGAGCCAGGAAAGGTTGTAACACACGTCAACATATTTATATTTGAGTTCGTATTCATTGTGAGTGACACATGCTTTTAAGACGGTTTTATCTTAGTCTGCGTTTTAATATTCATGATGTCACCATCTTCATGATCGTATACTTAGGATTGGTAGAACGTTATGACTCAATATTTTTTTATTGTATAATTTTAATTGGGTTGCATTGTATAATGTGAGTTTTAGGTTGTTTTTATTTTTAATATGTTCGTGTTTCTTAATGTTACATTTTACGATTAAGCACAATTTTTTTTTTGTTTTGATGTGACGGACATGTCTACGAACCGTTGTGACATGTTATTATATATTTGTTTTGATATACGAGACCGTATATTCGTTTTGATATTTGAAATCGTGATGGAATTCCCGGTGCAACGCGCAAGGAACCCCTAGTTTATTATTATTTGGTGTATCGTATTTTTACCACCTAAGTACATTAAATTATTAAAAATTAGTAATCGTTCACAAATAATAATTATTAACACTATTTTTCCTTTTTGAATTAGAATTTAAAAGTTTTGAATTATATATCTTGATTGTATTCATTGATTAAAAGTAATTTAATATTTGAATATGAGATTTAAACATTTTAAATTTCAAAATTATTGATCACAAATAGAAAGTTTGACATGATTGTATTTTTATTAACTTCTAAAGAAAATTTACTTAATTTAAAGTTTGGCTTAATTATATTTATTAAATAAAATTAATTTTTAAAATTTCAAGAATTAATATATCGTTGACATGTAAAGAAAATTGATTTAAAATATCCAGGTGAACATCTATTGTAGTGATCATCTTTCACCTCTCATTAAGAGTTAGCAATTTTTATTTCATATACTATGAATAAAGCTTTTAGATACATACAAACATATATAGGAATGCTCAATTGATAAACAATGTTAGTTAAGAACTAAAAAGTCATTTTTAGCTACAAGTTTGAATGCCATAAAGTAATTTCTTTTGTTTTCAAGAAAAATTACTTTTATATTCTTTAAATCTTGTAACTATAAATGTGTTTTTTTAGTTATATAAAACTTGTTATATTTATATATATATATATGTGTGTGTGTGTACGAGAATATGTTATTTTATGTGTTTATGCAAATTCATCTCCATTTTGGCTCTTACGTCAGTGTAATTGGTCGCTACATTAAATAAATATTTACGGTGTAACGCAGACTTACACTTGTTTTAAATCTTAAATATTAATGAATTTGCCAAAACAAATAAAATAACATAGTCTTGTACATGTATAATAAAGATTATGAAAATGAAAAACCAAAGATTTGATTTGATCTTGTCGGAGTTAATCTGGTTTTCTCAATTAAAGTTGGTTAACAAATGATCGTTACCATTAAAAAAAAATTCATTTTTTATACAGTTTGGTTATATCCTTAGAGTCATTATTATGAAAAAAAATACAAAAAGCGCCGACTAGATTTAAAAATAAAAAATAAAATAAACCGATGTAACATAGGCGTAACACCGCTGTACAGGCCTGAAAGAAGGAATTACGTCAGTGTTACATAAATTACGATTGTAGGCAACATAAATTACGATAATCTTTGTTTTATTACATTAAATCTCATAGTCTAGTAATTTTATTTTATGGCACACACTTATGTAGTTATGTGTTAAATACCTTATCCTCTAATATTCAGACTAAATAAGAAACACCATTTATAACGTAAAAGGAAAACATATTCAATAAATTTGTTTTCACAAATGATATGATGCATTTTTTTTTGTATATTTTAGTAAGAGTGAAAAAATTAAAATAAACAAGCTTCGCAGTGTAACGCAAACTTACATTTTGTTTAACTTCTAAACGCTTGTGAATTAGCAAAAACTTAAAAAAGAAGCCCCCCTATTTTTGTATAAAAAAGACATAGAGGCATAGTGATTATTTAAGAGGAACGTACCCGTAACGATGTTGGGATCCTCCCGTGCCTGACGTCCTCCAATCACAAACGCCCTGCCTCTAGCACCATTGTTGTTGTTATTATTGTTGTTGTTGGTGCCATTACCATTACCATTGCCGTTGCCGTTGCCTGTTGCATTATTATTCTCCCCACTTTTCTTGAGTTGTGGGCAATCCTTCTTGAAGTGTCCCATCTTGCCACACTCATAACAACCCTTCTGTGCGTTGTTCTGGTTATTATTCTGGTTGTTGTGGTTGTTCTGCAGCTCCCCGCGACAATCCTTAGCCGCATGTCCAATCTTGCCACACCTCTGGCACTTAGCTCTCTCACACTAATTACCTGCATGATGATACCCACACCTGTTGCACTTGGGGTGTTTACCAATATAACCCCCCGATGATGACGATTGCTGACCACTGTTTGAATTTTGGTAAGACTTGTTTGAGTCTTGCTTCCGGTTTTGCTGATACGATTGTTGGTTGTTACCCTTGGAATTGTTACCTTCCCACTTTCTTTTATGGTCTCCCACCTTGGTAGCAGATGTTCTTTTAGGCAGAGTCCCCTGTAACACTGCCTGATCAGTAAGCTGATGCGCTAAACGAACAGCTTGTTGAATGGTGGTGGGATTTGCTGAAGTAACCAACCCCTGGATCTGAGGCACTAGTCCTCCAATGTATCTTTCAATCCACTTGCTGGCTGGAGTAGCCATGTGTGGTAGAAGTCTGGCCAACTCATGTGATCTGGTTGTGTACTCTTCAATATTTGACCCCTCCATCTTGAGGTGCCAATATTCCTCCTCTAACTTCTGCATTTCACTGCGAGGACAGTACTCCTCTTGCAGTAAAGTTTTGAAGTCGTTCCATGTCAAGGCATTTGCCTCACCCAACCCCAGAGTCTGAACATTTGAGTTCCACCAAGTTAATGCTGGACCCTCCAATGTTCCCGTTGCAAACTTCACCTTGCTTTCGTCAGGGCAGTTGCACATTTCAAACACAGACTCCGCCTTTTCAATCCACCGAAGGAGTCCAATGGCCCCCTCCGACCCTTTGAAATTGTGTGGTTTACAGTCCAAGAACATCTTGAACGTGCAGACTTGTGGGTTAACCAATCCCCCAGCTGGACCCTGTGGCCCTGTGTTGTGTGTCTGTGCATATTGTGCGATTGCCTCAGCAACTCTGTTGTTAATTAGCTCGTTGAGCTCAGCGACTGTCATGTGAACGTTTCCCTCAGCCATTAGTTTCCTATTTACAAGAAGTGTTAGCATGCTTGCAAAGTCTAATGTAACATGTGTAAGTAAAACAACAAACACAACATATAATATATAAATCAATACAACTGCTGGAAATAAATAATAGCTTTTCAATAGATAGAAATTTTGATTTGAGTACAATACTTTTGAAATAAAACATAAGTTTTCAAACTACTAATGTAGGAACACAACCCGTTCCTAATAAGTTTAAACAAACAAGAAAAGAAAAATCAATCGTCCTCAATTGTGGATTCAGGATCGGAATCAACAACTGGTGCTGGTTCCTCCCCTTCTTCCTCTCCATTCTCCTCATCCTCCTCATCATTGTCTGATGCTACTAAATCCTCCAAGGCTTCTATTCTGCCCTCTAAGATCTCAGCTCGGTTCTCTGAAGCTTCAAGACGATCAATCAAGTTAATCATCTCATTCCGCATATCATGAACCAGATGGGCAAGTTCCTCTTGCCTCTCATTAGCATCCCATTGTTCCTGAGAGTGTTGTGCGATCCTATCTTCTGCCTCGTACAAATCCTCGCGCAGTTTGGCGATCTCCTCAGCGTCCGTCCTTTGCCTCTTAGGCTCAGGAGCATCTAGTACTGGTGGTGGATGTGTAGAAGGTCCCTCAGCAGGGATCTGCTGAGTGCCCTCCTCTGACTCCTCCTCCGGATCCTCATCCGGGTCCTCATCTGGATCCTCGTCTGGGTCCTCGTCTGGATCCTCCTCCGGATCCTCGTCTGGATCCTCCTCCGGATCTGAGTCATCCATCTCATATGGTGGAGGAGATGGAATAGGTGGTGGTGGTGATGATGGTGGTGCTGGAACTATCGGTTCCTCGTCCTCAGAATCATCAATATAAATGTAAGGTACTGATGATGATGCCATGCCTGTTACATAATACTATATGTAAGTGCAATGCCATGGAATGTGTAAACAAGTCAATTACATAATGTCATATGTAATTTCTAAGTAATATGTGTAAACATAGGTGTCTAATGTCTAACAGTCATAGTCTAAGTCTACAAATGCAAACCTAGTTCGCTATAACCAATGGCTCTGATACCAATCTGTCACACCCCCAATTTCCAACTAACGGAATCATACCGTTTGGGAACGTGACAAACCAGGATCTCAGATCATTAGACATAACGAAGACCTCTATATGAATTTCAAATCATACTTTAGTCTTAAAAACATAATATCAGAGTTTTCAAAAAGTTGCGGAAGCGTTATAAAACCAGTAACAGTTGAAAAATGTAAAATACAATACAAAGTTCCAAATGTTCAAATTCAAATATCCAAAATGTTTAAAATGCATGCGACTCTATCTCCTAGTCCATGCCGGCTTTAATGCGCGCCTTAGCGTCCTGAGAAAACATGTAAATCAAGTCAACACAAAGGTTGGTGCATAACACAGGTTTTAAGCATTCACAATGTTCAAAACAGCAGTTGAATATCAAGTTGTAGATAACATAATCACACATGCACAGTCATGATAGCTAGTCATATAAACTATTTACATAAGTGTTCGACACCGAAGCTGACGAATTGCCATGCTATAGCATGTTTTTGCCTTGCCACTATTGTCTAGCACAACAATAGTAAAATGTGTTTGGTCAGTCAAACACCTGCGTAGATCCCATCTACCAGGTGAGGTTTGTCAAACCTAATAGATCTATTTCCAACTACCACGCTTTGCATTACAGCAAACTAAACGGTTCGAGGTGTGTAAGGACTTTCAAGTTGCTATGTTGTCACATAATGTAAACAGCTAACTCATGCAAGTGATATGTATCTAAAAATAGTTTGTTGCACATGTTTTCTCCCCCAAAATAGTTTAAAATAAGAAAGGGGCCGTGTACGCACCTTTGATGGTTGCAGAATGATCAAACGTACTTAAACTCGCGTAGAAAATCCTCTACGAAGAATCTGTGATTAAACAATAACCTAAAGTTATTCGGAATGTCGTTTTATGCTTGGAATCACATACGTATCAACACACGTATGTTAAAGTGTTAAGAATGTGCATACGTAAGTACGCGTGCCTTTGAAATCGTTTAAATAAAATCATATGGCCGTATACGATTTTATTTAAATAAACGTAATTATACGCGATTTCGTTTTCGGATTAAAATATGAATTTTATTATCTTAATACGTTCGGGATTTCGTTACGGTTCCAACGCAACTTGAACTGATCAAATCGGAGTTATAACGAATGAATTACGAGTTAAAAACCCAAAATGGCTTTTAGAATCAAAAACCCGGTTGAGGCAGGGGTCGAACCCTGGACCTCCCGGACACCACAAGCATGCCTCGAACCAACTCCTCTATGCCCAATTTCGTTAACAGCTTTGCCTTCAAATAGTTTTAATTATCAAAGAACCGGACCCCCTTTGATATTTCCTAGCCGAAGCAAAAACTCAAATCGAACCTAAATTCGTACTCGATTAGACCCAAAATCTTAGGGGTTTTATTCCTATCATTAAAACGAGTTCCAGTATAGAATTAATTCGATCAAATCATCAACTTAAAACCCTCAATCGTGATATCATCTGTTTCGAACGTGAATACTTAAATCTTTAATCAAAATCATTTAATTCATTGATGATTCTTGAAATTAACTTAGGCGTTTTCTTGATCGGTTCCTTCTGAAACTATCTATACCAATCAATTTCGTTCTTAAGCTCATTTGGATCAAAATCCCTAAAACCGTTTCACTTAAGAACCCTAAAATTCGAAATCTAACAATTCGTAGTTCCATTATGAAATTGACATATCATTAACCTTAATCAGGACTTTCTGGAACTACCCATGCCATTTAATTTTATTTTTAAACTCTTTAAGATCAAAACCCCCAAAACCGTTTTGTCTAAGAACCCTAGTAATCGAATCTATACAATTCGAGATCTTTAAATGAAATTGTGTTATGTGTATGCTTAGTCGGCATGTTTAGTGTGTGTAGGAATAGACACTTACTTGTTTTGATCCCGATTCGATGGAGTTCGTCTTTGAGCCCTAATTTCGGTCCCCTCGATATCAATTCTTCTGCCCAACTTGTTTTGCTCCAAATTGTTGAATGTTACAGGTTCTGAGAATGCCGATTTGAAGTTATATACCTTCAATTTTATGAATTCCAATCAAATTGAACGAATTTGATCAATGATTGCTACGGTTACGACTTTTAGGTGACAAATTTGATTAATTCGATGATTTAATGCATCCATAACGTATAATACCTATTACTAATCATCCAAGTGATGATTGTAACCGATTTGCATCATTAATAATTGATAATTGCTGCGAATTTCGAATTTCCATTATAATTTTGGCTGAATTTTGACTTCCAAGGTCAAAGTTTTG
Source organism: Mikania micrantha (assembly GCA_009363875.1). Taxonomy (NCBI): domain Eukaryota; kingdom Viridiplantae; phylum Streptophyta; class Magnoliopsida; order Asterales; family Asteraceae; genus Mikania; species Mikania micrantha. The sequence continues at coordinate 3,063,332 of CM018689.1, forward strand.
TCTTATAACTTAATTATCATTCTAAACTTTGAAACTAAGGTGTATTAAGACAGATTTTGATGATTCCTAATTCCTCAAGTTTGATTTTGTTCAATACATGACTTTTCGGTTAACAATGTTGAATCAAAATCCAAATCATCACTAATTTGGCCCATTTGAAATACTATTGGGCTAAGTTAACCCATTTGGGCCTAATAATCCTAACTGGGCCTACTTCTATCTGCTTGGGCCTTACAAAATACAATTAGGCCTACCTTGGGCCTTGGATTTGTAATTGGGCCTCTCTTGGGCCTTGAATTTGTAATTGGGCCTTCCTTAACCTCATTGGGCCTTACTGGGCCTTCCTTGGCCTTACTGGGCCTTCTTTGGCTCTATTGGGCCTACATTGGTTCTGTTGGGCCTGTGATATCACCATCTTCAGTTAACAAGGTTAATCCGAAAAGTCGGATTGTCACATCATCCCCTTGTTGAAGAAATTTTCGTCCCGAAAATTAGTAAATGTTAGGAGTAATTAGGAAACTACTTACGAGTTTAAATCGTACGTGTTAGTGTGATTTGATCATTTCGTGTGCTTGTGTGTACTCACACACAAAGCCTCAACATCACAACTAAATGTGATCGTTCAATGTGACTGTTTGCGTGTACACTAGTTAGTTCACCTAACTGTGACTGTTTGTGTTTGATCATACTGTGTTGTGTAACCTCACACATAGTGAGTGTCTATAACTGTTTGTACTATGCAACCCCGCACATAGCAAAATGTGTGTAACCAATCATGTATGTACTACCATAACATGTAACATATGAAATGTAGCACATAAAATATATAGAATGTAATGTAGCACAAATGTTTGTAACAAAATCAATTGAATAAATAAAATGTTTGTGCTTACAGTTTGAAATTTGCAGAGTTGATGTGTGGAGCATCACGTCATCCCCTTGTTGAAGGAAATTTCGTCCCGAAATTTAACGTGCGCTCTCAGTGTTAGCAGTAGCTGTTTTGAATAGATGAGGATACTTCTTCATCATCTGGTCTTCCCGTTCCCATGTGAATTCAGGACCACGTCTTGAATTCCATCGAACTTTGACTATCGGAATCTTGCTTTGTTTAAGTTGTTTGACCTCTCGGTCCATGATTTCCGCTGGTTCTTCAATGAATCGCAACTGTTCATCTACTTGTATTTCTTCCAACGGTACAATCAATGTCTCATCAGAAAGACATTTCTTTAAGTTCGATACATGAAAGACATCATGAACTCCACTGAGTTCATCCGGTAACTTGAGTTGATACGCAACCGGACCAATCCTTTTCAGAATCTCAAAAGGTCCTACGTAACGTGGACTAAGCTTTCCGCGCTTGCCGAATCGTATCACACCTTTCCAAGGTGATACTTTTAGAACCTACTTGAAATTCCAACGGCTTGCGACGTTTGTCAGCATAACTCTTCTGTCGATCCCGAGCCGCTGCCATACGGTTCCGGATTTGAACTATCTTCTCTGTCGTCTCGTGCACCAGTTCAGGACCTGTTATCTGACTGTCACCAATTTCAGCCCAACAAACTGGTGAACGACATTTGCGACCATACAAAGCTTCAAACGGTGCTGCTTGAATACTTGTATGATAACTATTGTTGTAAGAGAATTCCACCAACGGTAAATGATTCTCCCAGCTATCACCAAAGTCAATTACACAAGCTCGTAACATATCCTCGAGCGTTTGAATCGTACGTTCACTTTGACCGTCGGTCTGTGGATGATAAGCGGTACTCATATCTAAGCGAGTCCCCAATGACTTGTGAAGAGATTTCCAAAAGTTGGAAGTAAATCGGGCATCCCGATCTGATATGATAGAGATTGGCACGCCATGCCGTGCTACCACTTCCTTGATATAAATGCGAGTCAGTTTCTCCATCTTATCAGTTTCCTTGATTGCTAGGAAGTGTGCAGATTTCGTTAATCGATCGACAATTACCCATATCATATCACAACCAGTCGGTGTACGGGGTAACTTAGTAATGAAATCCATCGAAATCTGTTCCCACTTCCACATCGGTATCTCTGGTTGTTGTAGTAAACCAGATGGCTTCTGGTATTCAACTTTGACTTTCGAACAAGTCAAACATTTGCTAACGTACTTAGCAATATCAGCTTTCATGTGAGGCCACCAATACAGTGCCTTCAAATCATGATACATCTTGTCTGATCCTGGATGGACTGAATACCTGGACTTGTGTGCTTCATCCATCACGAGTTCCCTTAAACCTCCATACAAAGGTATCCAAAGTCGATTAATGAAATAATGAATTCCATCAGACTTAACATCCAGTTGTTCTTCCATTCCCCGTAAATATTCCTGTACCAAGTTTTCCTTTTTCAAAGCTTCAATCTGAGCACTGCGTACCTTGTCAGGTAAGTCAGTATGTATTGTCATCATAAGTGCACGAACCCGTCTTGTTGAAGTATCCTTTCTGCTTAAAGCATCAGCTACCACATTAGCTTTTCCCGGGTGATACTTAATCGCACACTCATAATCGTTCAACAACTCAACCCATCGTCGTTGTCTCATATTGAGTTCCTTCTGATCAAAGATATGTTGCAAACTCTTATGATCAGTATAAATAGTACACTTAGTTCCATACAAATAATGCCTCCAAATCTTCAGAGCAAAAACCACTGCTCCTAACTCCAAGTCATGAGTAGTATAATTCTTTTCGTGTGGTCGTAGTTGTCTAGAAGCATAAGCAATCACTTTATCACGTTGCATCAAAACACATCCCAAACCTTGTGCAGATGCATCACAATACACCACAAAGTCTTCCGTCCCTTCCGGTAAGGACAGAATCGGTGCGCTGCAAAGCTTCTGTTTCAATAACTGGAACGCAGTTTCCTGTTTTTCCGTCCAGTTATACTTCGTTCCCTTGTGCGTAAGAGCTGTAAGTGATTGAGCGACCTTTGAGAAACCTTCAATGAATCGTCGGTAATAACCCGCCAAACCAAGGAATTGTCGTACCTCGGTAGGAGTCTTTGGTGCTTCCCAATTTTTAATCGCTTCAATCTTCGCTGGATCAACATGTATACCCTTTTCATTAACTATATGCCCCAAGAATTGTACTTCTCGCATCCAGAAATCACATTTCGAGAACTTAGCGTACAATTGTTCCTTCTTCAATAATTCCAATAGTAATCGAAGATGTTCGGCGTGCTCCTCCTCAGACTGGGAATAGATGAGAATGTCATCAATGAAAACAATGACAAACTTATCAAGATAAGGTTTACAAACACGATTCATGAGATCCATGAATACAGCTGGAGCGTTTGTCAACCCAAATGGCATGACCAAAAACTCGTAATGGCCATAACGTGTCCTGAATGCTGTCTTCGGGATATCCTCCTCCTGAACTCTTAGTTGATGATAACCCGATCTGAGATCAATCTTCGAGTAGTAACTCGAACCTTGCAACTGATCAAACAGATCGTCAATCCTGGGTAACGGATACCGGTTCTTGATAGTGACCTTATTCAATTCCCGGTAATCGATACACATACGGAAAGTCCCGTCCTTCTTCTTTACAAACAAAACTGGAGCTCCCCACGGTGAAAAACTAGGTCGTATGAAACCCTTATCCAACAACTCTTGCAATTGTGTGGATAACTCTTGCATTTCTGACGGTGCAAGTCGATAAGGCGCCCTAGCTATCGGTGCTGCATCTGGTGTAAGGTCGATTCGAAATTCCACCTGTCTGATAGGCGGTAATCCCGGCAAGTCTTCAGGAAACACCTCCGGAAATTCACAGACTACTGGTATATCTTCAATCTTTTTCTCAGCTACCGGCTTTTCAGTTATAAGGGCTATAACTGCCGTATGAACTTTACGCAGACACTTGTGTGCTTTCATACAAGATATGAGACGCAGTGGCGTACTGCTCTTCTCGCCTTGTACATATAATGTCTCTCCCTGCGGAAGAGGTATGCGAACAATCTTTTCATGGCATACAATTTCAGCCTGGTTTTTAAACAACCAGTCCATGCCAATAACTACATCAAAACTGCCTAAGGCAATAGGCATAAGATCAATCTCTAATGTTTGACCCATCAAATCAAGGACACATCCCTTAAAGATATTTTCCACTACTATCAACTTACCATCAGCTAATTCCACAGTGTATGGACTATCTAAGGCATGGACTAACATTTAGCAACTTAGCAAGTGAACTAGATACAAAACTCCGATCGGCACCAGTGTCAAATAACATATAGGCATAGTGATTATTTAAGAGGAACGTACCCGTAACGATGTTGGGATCCTCCCGTGCCTGACGTCCTCCAATCACAAACGCCCTGCCTCTAGCACCATTGTTGTTGTTATTATTGTTGTTGTTGGTGCCATTACCATTACCATTGCCGTTGCCGTTGCCTGTTGCATTATTATTCTCCCCACTTTTCTTGAGTTGTGGGCAATCCTTCTTGAAGTGTCCCATCTTGCCACACTCATAACAACCCTTCTGTGCGTTGTTCTGGTTATTATTCTGGTTGTTGTGGTTGTTCTGCAGCTCCCCGCGACAATCCTTAGCCGCATGTCCAATCTTGCCACACCTCTGGCACTTAGCTCTCTCACACTAATTACCTGCATGATGATACCCACACCTGTTGCACTTGGGGTGTTTACCAATATAACCCCCCGATGATGACGATTGCTGACCACTGTTTGAATTTTGGTAAGACTTGTTTGAGTCTTGCTTCCGGTTTTGCTGATACGATTGTTGGTTGTTACCCTTGGAATTGTTACCTTCCCACTTTCTTTTATGGTCTCCCACCTTGGTAGCAGATGTTCTTTTAGGCAGAGTCCCCTGTAACACTGCCTGATCAGTAAGCTGATGCGCTAAACGAACAGCTTGTTGAATGGTGGTGGGATTTGCTGAAGTAACCAACCCCTGGATCTGAGGCACTAGTCCTCCAATGTATCTTTCAATCCACTTGCTGGCTGGAGTAGCCATGTGTGGTAGAAGTCTGGCCAACTCATGTGATCTGGTTGTGTACTCTTCAATATTTGACCCCTCCATCTTGAGGTGCCAATATTCCTCCTCTAACTTCTGCATTTCACTGCGAGGACAGTACTCCTCTTGCAGTAAAGTTTTGAAGTCGTTCCATGTCAAGGCATTTGCCTCACCCAACCCCAGAGTCTGAACATTTGAGTTCCACCAAGTTAATGCTGGACCCTCCAATGTTCCCGTTGCAAACTTCACCTTGCTTTCGTCAGGGCAGTTGCACATTTCAAACACAGAATCCGCCTTTTCAATCCACCGAAGGAGTCCAATGGCCCCCTCCGACCCTTTGAAATTGTGTGGTTTACAGTCCAAGAACATCTTGAACGTGCAGACTTGTGGGTTAACCAATCCCCCAGCTGGACCCTGTGGCCCTGTGTTGTGTGTCTGTGCATATTGTGCGATTGCCTCAGCAACTCTGTTGTTAATTAGCTCGTTGAGCTCAGCGACTGTCATGTGAACGTTTCCCTCAGCCATTAGTTTCCTATTTACAAGAAGTGTTAGCATGCTTGCAAAGTCTAATGTAACATGTGTAAGTAAAACAACAAACACAACATATAATATATAAATCAATACAACTGCTGGAAATAAATAATAGCTTTTCAATAGATAGAAATTTTGATTTGAGTACAATACTTTTGAAATAAAACATAAGTTTTCAAACTACTAATGTAGGAACACAACCCGTTCCTAATAAGTTTAAACAAACAAGAAAAGAAAAATCAATCGTCCTCAACTGTGGATTCAGGATCGGAATCAACAACTGGTGCTGGTTCCTCCCCTTCTTCCTCTCCATTCTCCTCATCCTCCTCATTATTGTCTGATGCTACTAAATCCTCCAAGGCTTCTATTCTGCCCTCCAAGATCTCAGCTCGGTTCTCTGAAGCTTCAAGACGATCAATCAAGTTAATCATCTCATTCCGCATATCATGAACCAGATGGGCAAGTTCCTCTTGCCTCTCATTAGCATCCCATTGTTCCTGAGAGTGTTGTGCGATCCTATCTTCTGCCTCGTACAAATCCTCGCGCAGTTTGGCGATCTCCTCAGCGTCCGTCCTTTGCCTCTTAGGCTCAGGAGCATCTAGTACTGGTGGTGGATGTGTAGAAGGTCCCTCAGCAGGGATCTGCTGAGTGCCCTCCTCTGACTCCTCCTCCGGATCCTCATCCGGGTCCTCATCTAGATCCTCCTCTGGATCCTCGTCTGGGTCCTCGTCTGGATCCTCTTCCGGATCCTCGTCTGGATCCTCCTCCGGATCCTCCTTCAGATCTGAGTCATCCATCTCATATGGTGGAGGAGATGGAATAGGTGGTGGTGGTGATGATGGTGGTGCTGGAACTATCGGTTCCTCGTCCTCAGAATCATCAATATAAATGTAAGGTACTGATGATGATGCCATGCCTGTTACATAATACTATATGTAAGTGCAATGCCATGGAATGTGTAAACAAGTCAATTACATAATGTCATATGTAATTTCTAAGTAATATGTGTAAACATAGGTGTCTAATGTCTAACAGTCATAGTCTAAGTCTACAAATGCAAACCTAGTTCGCTATAACCAATGGCTCTGATACCAATCTGTCACACCCCCAATTTCCAACTAACGTAATCATACCGTTTGGGAACGTGACAAACCAGGATCTCAGATCATTAGACATAACGAAGACCTCTATATGAATTTCAAATCATACTTTAGTCTTAAAAACATAATATCAGAGTTTTCAAAAAGTTGCGGAAGCGTTATAAAACCAGTAACAGTTGAAAAATGTAAAATACAATACAAAGTTCCAAATGTTCAAATTCAAATATCCAAAATGTTTAAAATGCATGCGACTCTATCTCCTAGTCCATGCCGGCTTTAATGCGCGCCTTAGCGTCCTGAGAAAACATGTAAATCAAGTCAACACAAAGGTTGGTGCATAACACAGGTTTTAAGCATTCACAATGTTCAAAACAGCAGTTGAATATCAAGTTGTAGATAACATAATCACACATGCACAGTCATGATAGCTAGTCATATAAACTATTTACATAAGTGTTCGACACCGAAGCTGACGAATTGCCATGCTATAGCATGTTTTTGCCTTGCCACTATTGTCTAGCACAACAATAGTAAAATGTGTTTGGTCAGTCAAACACCTGCGTAGATCCCATCTACCAGGTGAGGTTTGTCAAACCTAATAGATCTATTTCCAACTACCACGCTTTGCATTACAGCAAAGTAAACGGTTCGAGGTGTGTAAGGACTTTCAAGTTGCTATGTTGTCACATAATGTAAACAGCTAACTCATGCAAGTGATATGTATCTAAAAATAGTTTGTTGCACATGTTTTCTCCCCCAAAACAGTTTAAAATAAGAAAGGGGCCGTGTACGCACCTTTGATGGTTGCAGAATGATCAAACGTACTTAAACTCGCGTAGAAAATCCTCTACGAAGAATCTGTGATTAAACAATAACCTAAAGTTATTCGGAATGTCGTTTTGTGCTTGGAATCACATACGTATCAACACACGTATGTTAAAGTGTTAAGAATGTGCATACGTAAGTACGCGTGCCTTTGAAATCGTTTAAATAAAATCATATGGTCGTATACGATTTTATTTAAATAAACGTAATTATACGCGATTTCGTTTTCGGATTAAAATATGAATTTTATTATCTTAATACGTTCGGGATTTCGTTACGGTTCCAACGCAACTTGAACCGATCAAATCGGAGTTATAACGAATGAATTACGAGTTAAAAACCCAAAATGGCTTTTAGAATCAAAAACCCGGTTGAGGCAGGGGTCGAACCCTGGACCTCCCGGACACCACAAGCATGCCTCGAACCAACTCCTCTATGCCCAATTTTGTTAACAGCTTTGCCTTCAAATAGTTTTAATTATCAAAGAACCGGACCCCCTTTGATATTTCCTAGCCGAAGCAAAAACTCAAATCGAACCTAAATTCGTACTCGATTAGACCCAAAATCTTAGGGGTTTTATTCCTATCATTAAAACGAGTTCCAGTATAGAATTAATTCGATCAAATCATCAACTTAAAACCCTCAATCGTGATATCATCTGTTTCGAACGTGAATACTTAAATCTTTAATCAAAATCATTTAATTCATTGATGATTCTTGAAATTAACTTAGGCGTTTTCTTGATCGGTTCCTTCTGAAACTATCTATACCAATCAATTTCGTTCTTAAGCTCATTTGGATCAAAATCCCTAAAACCGTTTCACTTAAGAACCCTAAAATTTGAAATCTAACAATTCGTAGTTCCATTATGAAATTGACATATCATTAACCTTAATCGGGACTTTCTGGAACTACCCATGCCATTTAATTTTATTTTTAAACTCTTTAAGATCAAAACCCCCAAAACCGTTTTGTCTAAGAACCCTAGTAATCGAATCTATACAATTCGAGATCTTTAAATGAAATTGTGTTATGTGTATGCTTAGTCGGCATGTTTAGTGTGTGTAGGAATAGACACTTACTTGTTTTGATCCCGATTCGATGGAGTTCGTCTTTGAGCCCTAATTTCGGTCCCCTCGATATCAATTTTTCTGCCCAACTTGTTTTGCTCCAAATTGTTGAATGTTACAGGTTCTGAGAATGCCGATTTGAAGTTATATACCTTCAATTTTATGAATTCCAATCGAATTGAACGAATTTGATCAATGATTGCTACGGTTACGACTTTTAGGTGACAAATTTGATTAATTCGATGATTTAATGCATCCATAACGTATAATACCTATTACTAATCATCCAAGTGATGATTGTAACCGATTTGCATCATTAATAATTGATAATTGCTGCGAATTTCGAATTTCCATTATAATTTTGGCCGAATTTTGACTTCCAAGGTCAAAGTTTTGTCTTATAACTTAATTATCATTCTAAACTTTGAAACTAAGGTGTATTAAGACAGATTTTGATGATTCCTAATTCCTCAAGTTTGATTTTGTTCAATACATGACTTTTCGGTTAACAATGTTGAATCAAAATCCAAATCATCACTAATTTGGCCCATTTGAAATACTATTGGGCTAAGTTAACCCATTTGGGCCTAATAATCCTAACTGGGCCTACTTCTATCTGCTTGGGCCTTACAAAATACAATTAGGCCTACCTTGGGCCTTGGATTTGTAATTGGGCCTCTCTTGGGCCTTGAATTTGTAATTGGGCCTTCCTTAACCTCATTGGGCCTTACTGGGCCTTCCTTGGCCTTACTGGGCCTTCTTTGGCTCTATTGGGCCTACATTGGTTCTGTTGGGCCTGTGATATCACCATCTTCAGTTAACAAGGTTAATCCGAAAAGTCGGATTGTCACAGTTTGAACACAAGTTTTTTTTTTTACTAAAAAACATTGTCTGTAACAAGTGAGCTAAAACACACATGCACCCATAGTGATCATAAATGTTCTAGGAATCAGTGTTTTAGTGTCATTGGGTGTTGGTCACTTTACCATAACAGAAGAGAAACGAGGATTGACGCGGGACATAGTTTCCTTTAACACGACAACGTTCTCTGAGTCATCAATGGGATTTTCAAGCTCGAAGACTGCAACTGTGACAATTGCATTCGAGAATTTCGGCATCAATGATGTAAACAAATTTGATCGTGCTTGAAATCCATATTGATTTAGCAAATTTAATTATTATAAGTTGATAGTATGCGAGAAATGGTGAACATAGGCGAAAACCGTGCGCGAAACGGAGTTACGGATTGTCCGGAATCGCGAAACGAAGAAAATCCAAAAATTTGAGGAATTGGAGCTAGGGAGGTACGCCTCCGGCCACACGCCCACCTGGGGCGGTGCGCCCGGGGGCTCTGGAGGCGGTGGATTAACCTTGAAAAGATCAAAACGCATGGGAAACATCACATTTCTTTCTACTCGATTTTCCTTCACTTCCAGACACACATATACGTTTTTTTTAGCATCAAATCTCTATTTCAAAGATTTCTAAACATCCCGATCGCGCTAGGGAACGTTTTCTTCAAGCCCTGATCGTTGTTTTACGTTCAGAAATCCGTCAGATCAGGAATGTTTCGTTTTGACCTTCTAGCTTGATTTTGATTGATTAGATCTTGTTTTTGAACGTAATGATATAGTTAGGGTTGTTGATTATTGCCTAGATGATGGCTAGCATTGATTATAAACGAAGAACTCGGTATGTTAACAGGTAAATCCTTGTTTTGATCCGTTGGAATGCCCGGTTTGCATGAAATCATAACTATGATTATAATGGTTTAAACCATTTGATTATGACAATGTAGGTGATTAGTTTGATTAATCTTTGAAATGCAAGGTTAAATCCAAGTGTTTCAAACTAATCATAATCATTAACATACTTATTGGAACGATTATTTGATGTTTATGATAACAGTCAGATTAGTATGTTAAACATGATTATTAAACCTATTCTAATGCTACATTGTGATATTTCATGATATTTGGGTAATCAAAACCAAGGATTGATCATTCCTAAATCATTAATCTATCTAGAAACTGTTTTAGCATTATAATCAAAATCATTAACTATTTGGTTGATCTGAGATTATTCTGATTAATCAAGTGTGTCATCAACCTTGTATTAGGAACCTGAATCAGTATAGGTTCCTACGTTATCATACATGGTATGATATGACATTAAATTAACTAATTAAAAACCTAATATCGGTTTGATGACTTTCAAGGTAATGTCTTTGACATTGGACGTTCAGAACGATCTAATCAGTAAGTTAAAACATAAATAACTCATTAAACATAAATAAATGCAGAATCACTCTATTACTAGCAGTCGTGTGATATTGTCGCACCCCGAGAAATCCCGTCCCTTTCGGGGCGCGAGCGGCAACAGATTGTCAGGATCGCAGTCTCCGGTCACACAACATGCGAGACCTAAATGTCCGGTTTCATACGTACATCCAATAACTTGGATAAAACACTTTGTAAAATCAGAGTTGCGGAAGTAAGCGTAGGTTATCAAAACAGATCAACATTTATAAGTAGCGGAAGCATTAACTTAAAACGGTTTTCAAAATGATGCGTAACAATAGTTGCGGAAGCGATTAAAGATGTTGACAATACATAAGTAACACGATCAAATGATAACAATGTTTAATAGCCTAAGACACTTAAACAGATGCATGCGACTCCAGCCTAGCATCCTATTCCTTGTGCGCATGCCTTAGTTACCTGAGAAAACATGCGAGTAAAAGGTCAACACAAAGGTTGGTGAGAGCACAGGTTTGTAATCAGCAGTAAACATCAAATGTTTAAAGTAAGTGTAAGCAGGTTTACTTTTCAATACAATGCAATATCAATTGATAGCTAGTCAATATGTGTTATATCATATGCGGGTTCGCAACCGAAGCTAACATGCTGCCTCCCGCCATATCCATCCAAGATATGGCAAATGTTGTTTGGTCAATTATGCACTGTTCCGACCTCTAGTCGGGGTGGCCATACGGCTCGCAACAGTGGGGCTTGTCAGGCCCAAATAGTACTATTCAAAATTTCCACGCTGAGCGCAACGCGCTATTAACGGTTCAAGGTGTGTTTAATGAGGACTTATCAGTTTGTGGATGAATGCCACACATATGCATATACGATATTAGCATGTACAAAAGAAACCAAAAATGTGTAAGTTGTTCAAAAGTAGTTTGTATGCAATGTTTTCTCCCCCAAAGGTAGAAAATGTAAAAAGGGGCCGTGGACTCACCTGTTACAGCAGTCCCGGTGTATATGTGTGTTCGCGTCTGCGAAAGCTAGCACCTGCTAGTATGCACCTATAACCATATAGGTATGAGTATGTGTTTTGTGGTGTGTTGTAATCCATACAACTCCAAGTGTCGGTGTGCTCAACCGAGTGCGTGTGTTGACTAGTGAGACTCAACGAATCGTTGGTGACACGATTGTTGTGTTTATGTGCCTTGATGCACATAAGACACCAAAATGCATCCTATGACTCTAATCACATAAGTTACCATTTTTAGAAAGTTTCCAATTTAGGAAAGTGTAGTTATGAAATCCCATTCCATAAAGCTAATAACTCCAGTATGTTTGTAAAACACGTTTATACACTTAAAACACAACGTTTGCGCATAAATCACCATTTATGCCGTTTTACCCAAATAAAGTTTCCTAAAATAGTAAGTATTTGTTTAAAAGCTTGTTTTCACAAATCAAGGTTTTCAATATGCTTAGAAATCATTTTTAAACATGTTTCAACAATCAAAGTTCATCAAATCATTGAAAAACATCAAAAGCCCTCTTTTGATTTATAAAAGTTTCCATAAATAGCAAGTTTCTATAAAACCAAGTTTTTGACAAAATCAAATATCCCAATGTGTTTCTAATCATTTCAATATGCATTTGACAACATCTAGGCATGTCTAACATGTCTAGATCATCACAAATCCAAGACTTGCAACATAAAAGTTTCCTTTTATGGCAAGTGTACCAATACATCATCAAATCAACCAACAACTCAACCACACTCAAATCTAACATTCTAATACTATCAAATCAGTAAATCTATGATATCTAAACAACAAATCACCAACGCATTCGAGCACAATAACTAAACGGAGTTGCATGTGGGGTTTTACCCATTGCATGTACGATCTAACACTAGATAAACGTTTAAAACTACCTTAGAGGTGTAGATTCTTGCTAGGACAGGTTCTGGAACTCAGATGGTGGCTGATGACGAGCTCCTAGCTTGTGGATGGCTTTCAAGATCTCCCTTTGAGCTACAATGGCTTCAAATCACTCCAAGGTTGCAAGGAAAGGCTTCAAGGATGATTCCAGGGGGTTTGGGTGTTGTTCATAGAGTGTTTTGGTCGAGGGATTGAGTGGAAGTTCGGAGAAATGAGTGAAGAAACGAATGAAAATGAATTGGGGTTGGTTTAAATAAAAATTTCGATCTGCATGGCCTTCGCGTACCGCGAAGGCAGATCAAATTTGTTTTTCGCGTATCGCGGAGATATTCGGGACTCAGAGTCCTCGCTACTGCTTCGCGTATCGCGAAGCCATTCGCCAAGGGGTATCGCGTACCGCGACGGGTCCATATACTTGTTTTTCGATTTCGTTGATACGATTTCGCTCATACTTGATTCCTAACGTTTATCCTAAACACCTAATACGTGTTTAGCACATAATCATGTAATAACATATAAGTTTGATCACCAACGTTCGTGAGACTCGTGTGTGTTTCGATAATTCCTTGAATTATCTTTGATTGTTTGTGTTTGTGCTACGAATCGTTTGCATGCTTGATTAACCATAATCAACATGTATTTCCACAATCCCATTGTGTTTGTGTTTGTGTTTGCCACACTTGGTTTCCAAAACCAATGTGCAATGTACGATTCGATAGTTCCTCGAACTATCGTTTCGTAGTCGTTTGTGTTCACTCATCTAATTAAACATAATTAAATGAAATGCAACAAGTATGAATGTGAAATGTAATGAATATAAGGGTTACAATTTACCTGAAATTGCTGGGTGTCACATCATCCTCTTGTTGAAAGAAATTTCGTCCCGAAATTTGGTTGTTGTTGGTAGTGTTTGAGAAGCAAGAGTGTTTGAGAAACAAAAATTTTCCGGTTGTCACATCATCCCCTTGTTGAAAGGAATTTCGTCCCAAAATTTATCTGTTGTTGTCGGCATTCGACACTATCTGCTTAAAAAGATGGGGATATTTGCGCATTATCTGATCTTCACGTTCCCACATGAATTCAGGTCCGCGTTTCGAGTTCCATCGAACTTTAACAATAGGAATCTTACTCTGTTTGAGTTGTTTGACCTCACGGTCCATGATCTCTACCGGCTCTTCCACGAACCGTAGTTGTTCATCCACCTGGATCTCATCCAGTGGAACTACAAGTGTTTCATCTGATACACATTTCTTCAGATTCGAGACATGAAATACATTGTGAACTCCGTCGAGTTCGGCTGGTAAGTTGAGTTGGTATGCCACTGGACCAATCCTTTTCAGGATCTCAAAAGGTCCAATATACCGTGGGTTCAGTTTGCCTCGTTTACCAAAACGAATGACGCCTTTCCAAGGTGAGACTTTCAGAAGGACTTTGTCTCCTACCTGAAATTCTAGAGGTTTTCGGCGTTTGTCGGCATAGCTCTTTTGACGATCGCGAGCTGCTGCCATGCGGTTTCTAATTTGCACGATTTTCTCGGTTGATTCATGCACGAGTTTCGGGCCAGTAAGTTGGCTGTCGCCCACTTCTGCCCAACAGATAGGCGATCGGCATTTCCTGCCATAGAGTGCCTCAAAAGGCGCTGCCTTGATACTGGTGTGGTAACTGTTGTTATAGGAAAACTCCACCAATGGCAGGTGAGTTTCCCAGCTACTACCGAAGTCCACTAAGCACGCTCGTAGCATATCTTCCAGAGTTTGTATTGTGCGTTCGCTCTGGCCATCGGTTTGTGGGTGGTATGCTGTACTCATATCCAACCGTGTACCGAGCGACTTTTGCAATGATTTCCAGAAGTTAGAAGTGAATCTGGCGTCGCGATCTGAAATGATGGAGATTGGCACTCCATGTCGCGAGACCACTTCCTTGACATAGATTGTGGCTAATTTTTCCATCTTATCATTTTCCTTGATCGCAAGGAAATGTGCTGACTTAGTCAGTCGGTCCACAATTACCCATATAGTGTCACATCCACTAGGAGTACGGGGTAATTTGGTAATGAAATCCATGGATATCTGTTCCCATTTCCACATGGGGATCTCGGGTTGTGTGAGTAATCCAGAGGGTTTCTGGTACTCGATCTTGACTTTGGCACAGGTCAAGCATTTGCCTACGTAGGTAGCGATGTCGGCTTTCATATTTGGCCACCAGTAAAGTACCTTCAGATCGTGATACATCTTATCAGATCCTGGGTGAATGGAATACCGAGATTTGTGAGCCTCGTCCATCACAAGGTCTCGTAAGTTTCCGTGATGTGGAACCCAGACGCGTTCCATGAAATAATATAAACCATCGGTTTTTATCTCAAGTTGTTGCTCCATTCCCCTTAGTGATTCTGCCGCTAGATTTTCTGCCTTGAGTGCCTCCACTTGGGCCATACGTATCTGTTCAGGGAGATTGGGATGGATGGTGAGCTGTAAAGCTCGTACCCTTTTGGGTTTCGAGGTGTTCTTCCGACTCAGGGCGTCGGCCACAACGTTGGCCTTCCCAGGGTGATACTTGATAGCACACTCGTAGTCATTTAGGAGTTCGAGCCAGCGACGTTGTCGCATGTTCAATTCCTTTTGATCGAATATGTGTTGGAGACTCTTGTGATCGGTGTATATCGTACACTTTGTGCCATACAGGTAGTGTCTCCAGATCTTGAGTGCAAATACCACGGCTCCAAGTTCCAAGTCGTGGGTGGTGTAGTTCTTCTCGTGGACTTTCAGTTGTCGAGAAGCATATGCGATCACCTTTTCTCGCTGCATCAGCACACAGCCGAGTCCCTGTATCGAGGCGTCGCAATATACTACGAAGTCGTCCGTTCCATCAGGAAGCGATAAAATAGGTGCACTACAGAGTTTCTGCTTGAGGAGTTGAAATGCATCCTCTTGTTTGTCAGTCCAGAGATACTTCTTGTCCTTATGGGTTAAAGCTGTAAGGGGTTGGGCTATCTTTGAAAATCCTTCGATAAATCGTCGATAATAGCCGGCCAATCCTAGGAATTGTCGCACCTCAGTTGGAGTCTTTGGTGCTTCCCAGTTCTTGATTGCCTTTATCTTAGATTTATCCACATGTATTCCTTGTTCATTCACAACATGACCTAAGAATTGGACTTCTCGAATCCAAAAGTCGCATTTGGGGAGTTTAGCGTACAGCTTCTCTTGTCGTAGCAATTCAAGAGCCAATTGAAGATGCTCTTTGTGTTCCTCCTGGGTTTTGGAGTAGATGAGAATATCATCTATGAAGACAATGATAAATTTGTCGAGGTATGGTTTGCACACTCTATTCATGAGGTCCATGAATACTGCGGGTGCGTTTGTCAGCCCAAACGGCATAACCAGAAACTCATAATGGCCATACCGGGTGCGAAAAGCAGTCCTGGGGATATCCTCTTCTTGAATCCTTAGCTGGTGATACCCAGATCGCAGATCGATCTTGGAGTAGTAACTCGATCCTTGCAGTTGATCGAACAGATCGTCGATCCGAGGTAAGGGGTATCAGTTTTTGATTGTTACTTTGTTCAACTCCCGATAGTCAATACACATACGGAACGTGCCATCCTTCTTCTTTACAAACAAGACCGGAGCTCCCCAAGGTGAGAAGCTTGGCCTAATGAAACCCTTGTCCAACAGCTCCTGGAGTTGGTTGGACAGTTCCTGCATCTCGGAAGGTGCAAGTCGATAAGGTGCTCGTGCGATAGGTGCTACTCCCGGTGTAAGGTCTATGCGGAACTCCACTTGTCGAGGTGGTGGTAGTCCTGGTAGATCCTCAGGGAAAACGTCAGGATAGTCGCATACGACTGGGATGTCTTCGATTCTATTCTCTTCTTCAGTCTTGTCGGTGATAAGTGCCAGAATGGCTGTGTATCCCTTTCGTAAGCATTTGTGAGCTTTCATGCACGAGATGATGTTCAGAGGAGTGTCACTCCTTTCGCCCTTGATGTCTAGAGTTTCTCCGTCAGGGAGAGGTATGCGCACAACCTTGTCGTGGCAAATGATTTCAGCCTGGTTGTCAGATAACCAATCCATGCCCACTACAACATCAAAACTGCCTAGTGTAACTGGCATGAGGTCAATCTTAAACTTATGGCCTGCTAGCTCTAAGGTGCATTCTTTTAGAATGTGCTTAGTCACGATTAATTTACCATCAGCTAGCTCTACTGTATACTCAACTTCTAAGGGTGTTGGGGTAATGGCAAGTATCTCACTAAAATCCTTAGATATAAAGCTTTTCTCAGCTCCAGTATCAAACAACACAGATGCATAATTATCGTTTAAGAGATACGTACCGGTTGCAAGGTTGGGATCCCTTCTGGCCTCCTTGGCCCCAATCACGAAGGCTCGTCCCCTCGTGCCATTGTTCCCATTGTTGTTGTTCTGTTGGTTGTTGTTGTTGTTGTTTTTCAGGTGTGGGCAGTCCTTCTTGAAGTGCCCTGGTTTGCCACATTCGAAGCAACCCTTTGGTGCTTCAAGTTGTTGCTGTTGTTGTGGCTGTGGGGTCTTTGCAAGCAGCTCACCCCTGCAGTCTTTGGCTGCATGTCCCCCTTTTCCGCAGCGCTGGCATTGGAAACGGCCACACTGACCCTGTGCATGATGGAAGTTGCACTTGTGACATTTGGGTTGTTTTCCTGCATAGCCCCCTTGGTTTTAGATAGCGGGGATGGGTGAGGCATAAGCTTGGGTCGATCCAAACTTGCGCTGTTGTGGTGGTGGTTGGAGAGTGGAAGTCTTGCTTAGGGTGTCATCCCATTTTCGTTTGCCCTTGTCGTTAGTTGTGGTCACAGCACCACGAGGTGGCAAGAGTCCTTGTGCAACAGCCGAATCAGTGAGTTTGTGGGTAAGTCGCACGGCTTGTTGCATAGTTATGGGGTCAGCAGAGAGTACCATGCCCTGAATTTGAGGTGGTAGTCCCTCAATGTACTTCTCTATGTGTTTGAAAGGTGGGGTTGCCATTTCCGGGCATAGGTTTGCCAGCTCATACGATCGAGCTGTGTAAGCCTCGACCTCGGAACCAATCATCTTGTGGTTCCAGAACTCAGTCTCAAGTTTCTGCACCTCACCACGAGGGCAGTACTCGCGGTTCAACATTTGCTTAAAGTTATCCCAGGGCAGAGCGTTGGCTGCATCAAGCCCTAGGTTCTGAACGTTGGCATTCCACCAAGTGAGGGCAGCTCCCTCGAATGTCCCTGCAGCGAACTTGACACTGTCCTCGTTCCTGCAGTTGCTCATGGCGAAGGCTGATTCCGCCTTCTCAATCCAACGTAATAGCCCAACGGCTCCCTCAGTGCCGCTGAATGAATGGGGTTTGCAATCCAGGAACATTTTGAATGTGCAGAGAGGTGGGTTAGGATTTGCTCCTGAGATATGCAAAGAGTAGAGTTGGGTAAGTATCGGGTAAACGTGTTGAATTGGAAACAAGTGATTGTGATGCAAGTGAATATGAAAAGGATTCTTCACCTTGGTTCAGTAGGTTTTGGTTACGGACAGCTTCCCGTGCAGCAAGTACCTCCTCAACCCGTTCGTTGATGAGGGCGTTCAACTCAGCTTGAGTCAGGTTGATGTTTCCACGTCCTCCCGCATTCCTGCGTCCTCCACGTCTTCCAGCCATGATCATCATAGCGAGAATAAGTGTTAGTGTTTGTCTAATGACTAATGTAGTGTGTGCGATAGATACTGTAAAGAATGTATAGAGCTTTCGGCTATCCCCGTCATGGGTAGTCACGTGCGGTGATGAACGTAATGCATAAAAGATGTGACATGTGTGCAAGTATCACAATACTAAGCACTAAGTGTTGTGTGGAGACTAGTGGTTATAGACTAAGTTCACTAAATGCAAACCTAATTCGCAATAACCGGAGTCTCTGATACCAATCTGTCGCACCCCGAGAAATCCCGTCCCTTCCGGGGCGCGAGCGGCAACAGATTGTCAGGATCGCAGTCTCCGGTCACACAACATGCGAGACCTAAATGTCCGGTTTCATACGTACATCCAATAACTTGGATAAAACAGTTTGTAAAATCAGAGTTGCGGAAGTAAGCGTAGGTTATCAAAACAGATCAACATTTATAAGTAGCGGAAGCATTAACTTAAAACGGTTTTCAAAATGACACGTAACGGAAGCGATTAAAGATGTTGACAATACATAAGTAACACGATCAAATGATAACAATGTTTAATAGTCTAAGACACTTAAACAGATGCATGCGACTCCAGCCTAGCATCCTATTCCTTGTGCGCGTGCCTTAGTTACCTGAGAAAACATGCGAGTAAAAGGTCAACACAAAGGTTGGTGAGAGCACAGGTTTGTAATCAGCAGTAAACATCAAATGTTTAAAGTAAGTGTAAGCAGGTCTACTTTTCAATACAATGCAATATCAATTGATAGCTAGTCAATATGTGTTATATCATATGCGGGTTCGCAACCGAAGCTAACATGCTGCCTCCCGCCATATCCATCCAAGATATGGCAAATGTTGTTTGGTCAATTATGCACTGTTCCGACCTCTAGTCGGGGTGGCCATACGGCTCGCAACAGTGGGGCTTGTCAGGCCCAAATAGTACTATTCAAAATTTCCACGCTGAGCGCAACGCGCTATTAACGGTTCGAGGTGTGTTTAATGAGGACTTATCAGTTTGTGGATGAATGCCACACATATGCATATACGATATTAGCATGTACAAAAGAAACCAAAAATGTGTAAGTTGTTCAAAAGTAGTTTGTATGCAATGTTTTCTCCCCCAAAGGTAGAAAATGTAAAAAGGGGCCGTGGACTCACCTGTTACAGCAGTCCCGATGTATATGTGTGTTCGCGTCTGCGAAAGCTAGCACCTGCTAGTATGCACCTATAACCATATAGGTATGAGTATGTGTTTTGTGGTGTGTTGTAATCCATACAACTCCAAGTGTCGGTGTGCTCAACCGAGTGCGTGTGTTGACTAGTGAGACTCAACGAATCGTTGGTGACACGATTGTTGTGTTTATGTGCCTTGATGCACATAAGACACCAAAATGCATCCTATGACTCTAATCACATAAGTTACCATTTTTAGAAAGTTTCCAATTTAGGAAAGTGTAGTTATGAAATCCCATTCCATAAAGCTAATAACACCAGTATGTTTGTAAAACACGTTTATACACTTAAAACACAACGTTTGCGCATAAATCACCATTTATGCCGTTTTACCCAAATAAAGTTTCCTAAAATAGTAAGTATTTGTTTTTAATGTTTTATAAACACCGAGGCCTTACTGAGAAACTTTATTTAAACATATGATATGTATCACTGTTATCTGCGTGATTTCATGTGATTTATTGAGAACTTGTGGATTTCATGGGATTTTGCCTGGAGAACAGAACACTATCGCCGAACTTAAAAGTCCTCATTCTGAACTGTATCTAGTGAACCCATGTGGGGCCGAACAGGAAACAATGATAGTACTATTGGCTGACAACCCATTTGCTAGGAGCTGCAACTCCCCTTGCTGTGAATGTTTGTTACCTGTTTTTAGAACTTCTTAATGTTGTGATAGACATTAAGACAATGAGGCAATTAAGATGTTACTGACGGGTAGTATCTTATAGAACAGAATGTCCGTAAGGAACTAGATATGGGTCCCATGGTTATCTGGAACTGAACATTTTGAGAACTTGTATAACATATCATATTGTTGAACATGAACTTTACGAACTCACCAGCTTTGTACTGACGTTTTAAATCTAAACTTTTTTGCAGGGAGACAGTGACTGCCGGGTGAGGATGCACTTTATATGTCATTGTAATTAAATAAGTTAGTCATGTAATAAACTTACTATGTAAACTGTAATGTTAGTTGTGATCATGAAATCCTTGTAATATATTTACTTTAAGTTAATCTGTGTGTTGTGATACCGGATCAAGTAAGTCACCCCTCATCTCTGAGACATCACCACCATGCTTCCGCAACCTTCTCATAGTGACGTATGACATCATCACAGGTGACGAGAGGTGGGGATGTGACAACAACGATACAAACAGAAGGCGGAATGCTGAAATATTGGCCGATCAGGCTAACCGGCTGTGTTATTTCTTCTTCTTCTTCTGGCCTTCTTTTCATTATCTTCAACTCCATTTCACTTCTTTCTTCAAATGTTTTTATACGGCTTTTAAGTTACATGTTAAGAATATCTACTTTATATTAGCTTATATTTCAACTAATGACAAGGACTGTCCCTAAGATATGCTTAGATTTAGTTATAGTCCTTAACTATAAGAAATAACATTTTTGAGCAGAACTTTATAAAAACGTAACACAAATAGTATGTGGATTGGATGTTAGTTACCTTTTCTATTATATTTTTTAAATTTAATAAAATACAATTCGGTCAAAAAACTAAAATAAATTACATTTACAATGGTGGACTGACTTTTAAACAATATATATTTTTCTTCACCGTCCCATTTTGTCTACATTGTATCGCACATCTAGTGATGCGAACGATTCACGTTTAGTTGGGCTACACTTAAGCTTGAGCTCAAAAATATTCAAGCCGAGCCGATAGATTGTTTTCATCGAGCTGAAAAGTTTAGCTTGAGAATGGCTCATAAAGAGCTCGTGCCATGAGCGGGTTGTTTTTTTTTCCTTCACACACACAAATATATATATATACACATAGGGAAAAGATAAAATGAAAACCACATCTCAATGAGAAAACCGCGAAAACC
This sequence comes from Mikania micrantha, assembly GCA_009363875.1. NCBI lineage: Eukaryota > Viridiplantae > Streptophyta > Magnoliopsida > Asterales > Asteraceae > Mikania > Mikania micrantha. Next base: position 3,084,779 of record CM018689.1, read on the forward strand.
ATTTAAAAATCACGTAAAACGAACGTATTTTTTTTTGAAATTTTTTTTACATGTTTGTAACATTATTGGACACATTTTTATAAAAAAAAATAAAAAAAGCGCCGACCAAATATTTTAAAAAAAAATATTTTATAAACCCACGTAAAACCTACGTAACAAAACTAAAAAAAAATTTAGTTTTGTTACGTAGGTTTTACGTGGGTTTATAAAATATTTTTTTTAAAAATATTTGGTCGACGCTTTTTTTTTATTTTTTTTATAAAAATGTGTCCAATAGTGTTACAAACATGTAAAAAAAATTTCAAAAAAAATACGTTCGTTTTACGTGATTTTTGCATAGTTTTTGCGGTTTTCTCATTGAGATGTGGTTTTCATTTTAACCATACCCTATATACATATAGATATATATGTATGTATATGTATATAGGGGATTCATAACTTGGAAACCTTTATAAAATAAGAAAACCATGGAAACCAACTTTGTGTGGTCAAGAAGTTGCCACCTCATTGGGGGTACAATATGTGTATAGAGGGGTAAAAACGTAATTTTACCATTTTTGTTTTTTTAGTGACATGCATGCTTTTCTCTCTTTTGGATGTTCAGGTACCACACATGCTTCAGCAGTTTTTACGTATAGTTTACATTGGTTCAATGGTGCTTTTTGGTTAGCGTCTGCACTGGTTTTTTTCTGTTACGTGTTTTTTACATTGAATCAGAAAGAATCTTTTGGCTCGTTTTTTTGTTTTTTTTTTAATTTTTACATTGAAATATACGTGTGAAATATAGTTTAAATTGCTTCAAACTTGTTTTTTCTTTCTTTTTTTTGTTATATCATTTTTCCCCACCTGTTTCGTTTTTGAACAAGATTCAAAGTTTTGTGTTTTTCCCTCCTATTATATTTTGTTGTTTATATATATATATATATATATCACATCATGTTACCTTTTTTATAATCAAATCAAATGTACTATATAGTATGGCTTGTACTTGATCATAATGTGATTCATTAATTAGAACATTCTTTTTTAAAGCAAACATCACATCATGCATGGGTATTACCAATGAAGTTTTCAATTGAAAGTTTTTAATCTTAAAACATATCCAACCAACTGAATATTTCTTCATGCACGAATCTTCTTCCCAACATTCTCTACATCAAATTTTCAAGTAAACCTAATGGAAGATATGTTTGATATTTCTACGTTTGACTCATTGGTGTCCAGAGAGGATGACGAGGGTTTTATTTCTTCTGATTTGCAAGGTATAATCGTTTATTTATTTTACATAGTTCAGGCCATCGTTTATTATTATAGTGTTTGATTAAACATGTTTCAATGTTCTTGTTGTCATTTTTTTATAAGGAGATGTGTGATTGCTTTTTGCTTTGTTTTTGCATGCAATTACGTTGGTAAAGTATGGCCTTCAAGTGGAGTTTTGGACGATGTATGCGATGTTTTTGATGATTATGATGTATACGTTCCTTTGCCTTTATCATATGAAGAGTCGGGCCAGGCATAAGACTCGCCAATGCCATTAAACGAAATAATGGGTGATGTTGTAGATGTTTCTGATGTTCTCGAGCCTCTGTCAATTGAGAAAGGAAAGGTTGTCATCAACATATCAGGTTACATAAATTTTACACAATTTGTACGTAAGTGTTATGTAAGTATTACATGTTTGTTTTGGTAATAAAATTTTTCATGTGCATTTTTTGAAGGTGAGGAAGACGTGCAGAGGTCCTACACATATATTACTCCCAACGGTATGAAAGTTTGGTGTCCAATATCAGATAACGATTCCAGACCATACGTAGGTGCTACATATGGTTCTTGGCATGATGTTATTACTATGTACAAGAACTATGCTATGAATTGTGGCTTCTCTGTTCGTGTTGGTCAAACCAAGAGGAACAAAGACGATGTGATCACACACAAGTATCTAAGGTGTAACAAATCTGGAAGACCACAAAGCAAGCATAAGTTAAACACGTTGGCAGAGAGTTCCTTGCATTTTAGGAAAAGTTCTTATCAAGTAACAGATTGCAAAGCCCATATTGGTGTTCAAGTAACTGAAGCCATGTCTACATTTTATCTATACAAGTTTGTTGAGTGCCACAACCACCCTCTCGTTGAGCCTTACAATCGTGATCTAACTAAAGCAGGAAGAAAGTTATCATTTTCTACGAAACAGTTTATCCATCACATGACTCTTAATCGGATAGGTCCTACAATTGCTCACAGGCTTCAGGTTTCTATGAAGGGTGGTCATCATAATGTCAAGGGAACCCCAACTGACTTTAAAAACTTTAGCCAGGCGATTCGTTTGTTTATTGGCAATTGTGATTCTCAACTGTTTCTTGATCGTCTTCGAGATCGTGTTCAAAATCTACCGGACTTTTATTTTGATTTTTGTGTTGTCAATGGTGAGTTAAGACATGCATTCTGGGCAGATGAGATATCGAAGAGAAACTACGAATGTTTTGGTGATGTGCTCGCATTTGATGCGACGTATCATACTAACAAGTAAAATGACCTTTTACCTATTTTATGCATCGCAAATACATATGTGTTACGTCTTAGGTACATATTGATTACAATAAAATTAAGTAAATCTTTTTGTCTTTTTTTATTAGGTACAACATGATTTTTGTACCCTTCACGGGTGATCATAACAAAAACTGTGTTACATTTGGTGCTGGGCTGCTACATAATGAAACAATTGATTCGTACACATGGTTACTTAATGCATTTCTTAAAGCTCATGGTGAACAACCGTTGTTGGTTTTAACGGACCAAGACCCGTCTATGAAACAAGCTATATCCCATGTTCTACATGATTCAAGACATCGTTTATGCATGTGGCACGTTATGAAAAAGCTGCCCCTTAAGGTGTTTATTTTTACATTAGTTTTACTTGATTTTTTATGATTACCTATGTCATTCCCATTGTAGTAATAACAACAAACTCATATATTTAAACAGTTGTCCATCGATTTCTTGAACAACACAGACTTTAGGTCTTGTATTCACCGTTTAGTGTGGAATTTGTATATTTCACCGGCTACATTTGAAGAGCGATGGGGCGAACTTATTTGTAAGTTCCATCTTGGCGATCACGTTTGGTTGAGCGACATGTATGCTATTAGGAGTCAGTGGGTTCCTGCTTATTTTTGTGAATTACCAATGTGTTGTTTAATGAAGACTACATCTAGGTGTGAGAGTTCTAATGCTTCTTTCAAGGTCAATTCCAGCGGGGCGAATACCTTAGTTCAATTTGTTCTGTGTTATGACACATCAATAGAAAGCCAACGTTACCGGCAACGATTGGCTGAACATAAAACTTCATGTAGACCTTTTCAAAACTTGACAGGTTTGGAAATCGAGAAGCATGCGTTTGAGATATACACTCGTTCTCTTTTTCTGGAAGTACAAAAAGAGATCATTAAAGGTAAGTTGTATTGTTACGTTTCACACACTGAATCTGTCGGGGAGAATGTTATCTATTCTGTTACGCATCTCAACAAAAACAACGATGTAACAAATGTGTTTCAGGTTAGTGACCCAGTAACATTAAGTTAACAGTACTGTTACATCAAAGTTACATATGTTCTTACAACATTGTTACATGTACAGTAACATTTATTTGTTTTTTTTTAAATTTTCCTACAGGTGGAAACTTTGTCAAACAATAACGGTTATGAATGTTCGTGTCGGAATTTCACTAGCATTGGGTTTCTTTGCAGGCATGCATTTTGTGTTTTTAGGGTTACCAAAGTTAATCGGATTCCTCCTAAGTACATCGCCAAACGATGGACGAAAGATGTCTTACCCAAAAGGATATTTGATATCGAATATCGTTATGGTGTTGATAAATCTCCACAGTCCATGCTTAGGAACGAGATTTTAGATGTTGTGGCCGAATGCGTTGACTCACTTCGTTACGATCCTGAGAGACTTTCGGTTTTTGCTACTAAAGTGAAAGAATTGAAAAGCATCACCTTGAATCTGGATTCTTCTGATGCAAATGAAAAAGGGACTAATGTTGCTGATATACAACAGTTGGTTGGTTTAACTATAGAAAAAGAATCAGTAAATGCAAATATAGATTGTAGTAACCCTCAAGGCATTCGAAACAAAGGTTGTGGGAAGAGACGTCGTATGAAAGGTATAGTTGAGGAAGCCGTTAAGGAAACTGTAAAGGTCCAAGGCTCTGTCGCACATGCAAGAAATATGTTACTGGGCATGATTCACGTAATTGCAAGAAGAAGGGTATTTGATTCTTTCAAGTTTTTATTTCCTAGAACAACGAAACGTCAACCAGTTATTTTGTGTAGTTAAGTTAGTGTTTTTAAGGAAGTTTTTTGTGTTTATTCGTCTTTTTGAAGATGTTTTGTTAGGAAGTCAGGTTTTGGATATGTTTTAACAATGTAACACATATGTTGTTTTTAAGCAACACCCACGTAACACATAAGTAAATCTAATGATGTGTATGTTTTTTGGTGTATTTTATCGTGTTGTACCTTTTTTTGCAATCTCTAATGCCTATTTTTTAAAGGACATGTCTACCTTAAATTTTGTTTTGTAACAAGATAGTTATTCTTAGATGTTTTTAAATACGTAACCAGTTGGTTTTTTGATATATAAAGTATATGTTTTTAAAACGTAACACCAATGTACTACATATGTAAATCCAATGCTGTTTATTTGTCTGGTTTATTTATTAACTTGTACTTTTTTGTAATCTCAACCACATATTTATTAGTTTGTACTTTTAATTCCCAACCATCATTTCTAAGCTATATTTATAGAGCATATCTCTCCATAAACTTGTTTTATACCATTTCACACCAAGTTTTTCTTTGTGTTTCTATATTCCACCATGTCAAATGGCCAAAAAATTTACTTTAAAGTTGAGGAAGAAAGCAAAGATTTCAAGAAACCCAGGACAAGTCCCCCAAATGTCAACACCCATTCAAAGTTTGCTCAGCCCATAAATCACGAATCTAAAGAAAGGAGTCCATCCCCTCCTGTTGTATGGGTTTGTAGATATTATCAACAACCTAATACCCAACCCCCCCCCCCCCCAATGGAAAGTTTTACTACTACTATTACCACGATGTTACGTCTCCTTTACCTATAAGTAACGTATCATCCAACCAACACAAATCAACCCATAAACAAACTGCGCACCCGCCATGCTCTTCTACTTTCAACCATTCGAAGATTTCTTGTTCCTCAAAACTTCCTTTCTCGCCACCCTCAGTGAACAAATTTCCCCAAAGCCGTACTGCAAGTCAAGTTATTCCGTCACGCCCACCTGTAAATCCACGCATGTTGTTTAGAAGTTTTCAGTCTTCAACAGGATCAAGTAAAAGGAGTCTGTCAACTTTACCTGAGCCGTCTACCTACTGTATCCCGAAAAAAAACCGACACCTTTTGACTTAGTTCAGCGAGAAGACCCTTTTGATGATGAATGGGTTAGAAATTACAAGTTCTCCCAATAGGTGGGCATTTTTTAATGGTAACTGTTCATGTACTTTTTTTTACCCATACATTGAAAATCTAACATTTTTTCATACCAAATGGTCTTAAAAATGACAATAATTATTTTTACCTACCAACACACATTTTCAGATTGCCTATATATACCATTGTTTTGCATGCAAAACAATTTTAACCATTTTTTGCTTACTAAATTTTTTGGCACATTCTTTTAACATATGGAATATACACGAAAGCATGTTATGTGTTCTTGTGGGTACCCAGCAACCATTCATACGTCGTGGACATCCACAAATCCTGGCAGGCGGTTCTACTGTTGTGATCGAAACGTATATTTTTTTACTTTATGACACAAAAATGCGTTTTTGTTTCTATATAGTAATTGTTTTTAATTTTTTCAGGCAAGTGGTTGTGGTTTTATTGGATGGAGGGATCCACCTATGTGTTCAAGATCTGTCGACATTATTCCGGGGCTTTTCAGAAAGAATAACATGCATGAGGAAGCTGCTAGGAGGATTGTATTTCAAAACCGTTTTTTGAAAACAATTCTAGTAATAAGTTGGTTTTTTTTATGTGTTCATGGTTGTTTGTTTTTTAAGAAGACATTCTTAGGTTAACTCTTTGTATCTTTATGAAGTGATCTATATTTTTATCCGTTATTGATATGCAATTTAACCTTTATGAAGTGATTGACATTTTTATCCGTCATGCATTATATTGTTTTGAATTTTGGAGCAGTTACTTATTTGTTACAATGTAGTTACACAACTTTTACAGGTTCTAAATGTTTGTTCAATCATTACAAAAATCAACAGCTACCTATTTGTTACAACTTCAAACATTTACTTGTTTTGTAGTTGGATGTGATGTTTTGAAATAATTTGATTTGATGTTTGAAGTAGGGGAGTAGGTGTTGACCCTACACATATAAATGCATTTGTCCTTTTTCCAAATTGGAAGTTGTGTTCTGATTTGATTTCAATAGTGTTTTGCTGCCAAAATTTGTACCTTTAATATTTTTTATGTTAACAATAAATTAATTTTATATAACAATAAAGTTTTGATAGTTTTATCAACCATTAAATAAACTAAATAGTTTGTTCAATCTGTACTTTTCTTATATAAACCATAGCAACAACATGTAATATAAATTTCAATTGTTTAAACAACCATCCAAATAAAGTTTAAAACCCCCATAAATAGTCGAACAGTGGTTTACGTTATGTTTACAACATCATTACTTCTTCCGTGCATCCAGTAGTATTGTGTCTCGCAAGACATTAACCTCCGATCTCAGTAGATGGAGCAAGATCCTCTTCCTCAGCAAGTTTAGTTGGCTTTTTTTCTTTTTGCCATTCGTCGAGAAGCCATAATTGAACTGTTCCCGCAACCCCATGAATCTCTCCATGTGCCTCATAACAAAAACCGCACAATCGACAGTGTTTGTTTTTGTTGCCCATGGTAGGTGTAATTTTTGCACAGGAGTTGCATGGATGTCGTCTGTTTTTGGATGCTGAATTTGCTTCATGTACTGGACGAAAACATCTTTCTGCACAAAAGATAACGTGTCAGACGCAGTAATAATCGATAATCACATTACAGATTTATATATCTTACCACTTTGTATGGTGAATCTTTAAGATAGTAATATGTATTGTCTCGAAGTCCCACCAAAGGTATTGATTCATGGAAGTTATCAATTACCAAGATTGCAGAATTTTTTAATTCGAACACAATCAGGTAGTAATGGTTGAATTCTAACACCGGTATGAACACTATATCAAACAATTTTAAATCCGACAGTTTTAAGTCTCCTTTGATCAAACCATCCATGTTTGTTGAAAACTTATCAAGTCTTTCTTGATGACTGATCCCAGCTTTGATTCAGCACCCATCCTGGCTGTAATTGTTGTTTTATTAATAAGATAACCCAGACACATATAGAAATTAATGTTAGAAACTTACAATTGCACTTGTTCCACAAAACAACCTTCGCGAGGAACCTGTTGATCGGTATTTTTCTTCCAAGTTTAACACTTCAGCCCAAGCATCTATAATTTGGTTGTTTACCTCGTTGTCTGGCCTCAACGAAAACAAATGAACTCTCTCTAAGACCAGATGGTTCACACTGTGGTAGACCACCTTCCTGAAATACAATTATTAAATATTATTTTTTTCGTGAAGTAGTGTGTAAGAAGAACAAGAAGCAAGTTTATAACAACATATTATATATTAGCTGTAATTTACTTACTGATAACATATATATTGCGTTTAAATTACATATCAACATCAATCACATATTTATTACTTTCATACATATGTGTTACGTATGTTTTACCTACCTATTACAGACCTTTTTTTTAAATAATGTTCATAGTTAATGTTAACATTTTTTTTCAACGCATAAAGTGTGAAGTACAATGTGGTATAAAAGATATTATATGTATTTTACGTATAAAGTAAATATTAACATCACGCATATATTCCATACATACATATATATTACGGATTTTTTACATACCTATTACATACCTATTTTGGCAAAAAGAAATTAAAAACTCCTATATATATTCCATACATACATAAAGTGTGAAGTACAATGTGGTATAAAAGATATTATATTGTTTACCAACCTATTTTTACAAAATGAATATATTAAAAACTCAACTATATGCTACAAACAAAAAACGCATTACATTTAATTCATACACAAAAAACAATCACACTAGATTATAAAGAAATACGTGTTACCTTTCGTCATTGTTTTCTGTCACAGCTTCTTTCAATTTTTTCTTACTGCATAGGAAAGATGTGAATGTCAATTATCCAAATAACAAACATACTAGATTAACAAGAATTAATGTTTTATGGTTTTTTATATTTGTCAAATTGTGATACCTTTCATCAGTTGCTTCAGACAGATTATCTGTCGCCTTATGTGTCGACCCACCACACCAAATAAAGTTGATTATACTTTCCTCATCTTTACTCATCTCTTTGCTTGCATCAACGCATCTAATAAGATAAGGAGATTTGTTGACATCAGCTATCCCTTTCTCTCGAATTGGTTTAACTTTTGTTGCTTCAAACTTTGCTATGATCTCATGCCATTTGGCATCAACAGTCCTATCTTTATCTTTATCTATTAGAATAAAAATTGTTATAGTCTTACTTTAATATTAAATACCAATTATTACTAAAAATGTGATTTTAGTTGCGTTAGTACAGAATAAGTCTTACTTCAACTGATTCATTCAACGTGAGGACCTTCTGTTAGTACAGAATAAGCAAAGTTATGTTTTTAGTTGCGTTTCAATGTTTTAATTATGTACAAATGATGTTTATTTAACGTACCATGTGGGGCGGTGTCGTCTTGAATGTTTGTAACTGATTCCTTTCTTTTCTCTGGAAACCAAAAAAACAAAAACATAAATTTAACAAAGTATATACAACGTTTTTGACAACGTATATATTACGTATTGTAAACGTATATGTTACGTACCAGAGGGGGCACCGCCAGCTTCAACTGATTCATTCAAGTTAACATCCATTTTCTCAATTTCTTCACTTTTTTTGTTCACTGACGGCATAAAAATTGTTTAAATATTTTTTCTTGAAACATGTTTTTTACAACGATTATATTATGTTTGAATCATGTATTTTTTACGTACCTGGGGCTGCATCAGCAGCCTCCACCGAATGGTTCAAGTTAATTGCCAATGTTTCCTCGGGTCTCCCCTTTTCCTTGTTTGCACCCACCTCTGTTTTTTTCTCTGTAAACGTCAAAAATAAACAACGTATATTATAGATACAATTATGATAAATGCTTTTTCAAAATTCCTAAATTTACCCCCTAAGGTTCCTGGTACGTCAAGATGTTCCTTCTCAACGACATTCTCTGCAAGACATGTTGTCGTCCCAATCTGTGAGACCCCAAGACTCCAGTTCGGGCCTTCCAAATCAATACCTGATATTGCGACATCACCTATGGTTTTTGTAACATCTTTTCCTGTATTCATTTTTATTACCCACATGTAACCACCGCAGTAATGCTTATACACAATTTATTTATATTACACAATCAATTAACCTTTTTCAATTTCTTGAACATCATTTTGTGTAATCCCGAGACTCCAATTTGGACCATTGAACAAATCTCCTTCATTGATAGGATCTATTATTTTTGTTTTTTTTATCATACGTTAATTAGAATATTCTTTTTTTTTACAATAACTATGGACAAATTTTTAAAGTTATGTTCAAGGTACCTTGGACCACCACTTTTCTCCCTGTTTTCAAATCCGGATGTTCTGTAAAGTTTAGTTCTGGGATGTTGATATTCAGGTCCATGACGGCTTCTTTAGAAGACAAATTACTTGTTTCTCCTTTTTTCCCCATGCATAAGTCAACTATAAATAGAAATATATGTAACACAGATGTAAATTGTCCTTAAAATTTAGTTACAATAATGTAAATGATACGTACCTCCAACTGTTTCATCTCCCAAATTCTCACCTGTACAATTAAAGTATATGTTAAAATATCATAACAGACACGTACAATGCAAGTAAATATGATGTAAAGTATATGTAAAGTTTCTGTTTGAAAAAGAATTTTTTACCTTCAGCTGTTTCATCTCCCAAATCCTGCAGATTAACACACAGATCATTCAGATATCCATCAACTGTTTCATAAACATTGTCGTTTTGAATTGTTGGGTGTGGCCACACTGGTTTTTTTTTTTCTAGGAGGCTTTCATAGCAAGCAATGACTGTTTGTATGTCCTCGCTATCATGATTAGTTTTAACCAATTCACCCAAATGCATTTCAATGTTGTTCTTTGTTTCCTCCCATTGTACCAGCATCTTTTTAACACCTTCTATGTCCACCTGTTTCACCAGAACAAAAAAGTGAAGCTCAAAATTCTGTCATTTTATGTATGATCAAAAAGTATCCAAATAACTAACCTTTGTACTATCCGTCACATTTTGCTATCATTCTTCTGTGTTTTTCCACAAATCTGGATTAACACCACCTCTGCCCAATCCTCCATGTTTTATTTCCCATTCTTCTCTAATCTTTAAACGGTTTTTGTTCCAGAACTCAATAGGCTCTACAGTTTTGTCAACCGAGATGCCTTTACACTCGAATCCTTCTACATATAGCAGCTGCCAAAAGATGTATATTAAATTCATCTTAACATTATCAAATTACTCCAACAGCATAGAACATACCGTTAGTATCGCCAGAGGTCCATTGAATGGTGAGCTGTTGTCATCTGGGGACCATCCAAGTTTGCATGATTTAATTGATTCGAAAACATAGTTACACCAGTCAATCTGACTAAAATCCGTCTCCGCTGTGATATACCTAAGAATCCCTTCTCGTGCCCTTCCATTTTTATGACATTCTACCAACATTGTCATAAACAACATGATGAAGTTCATTCGGAACTCGAAATTGTCCTCATCTTCTGCGCTTTCAATTTTCTCTACTAATGTTCTTGTCGCCAACAGCTTACCATCGAATTTTGCTCTCCACTCTGAAACTGATGCATCATAAGTCTCTAGGGGGACAATGGATTCAATTTGAATTCCACCATTGGGATCCCCCAAAGTTTATGTATCAATGCTGGTGAAATTTTTAAGGTTCCACCCCTACATACAATTTCCATTTTTTTTGGCTTCAACCTGTCTACAACGAAGTGTGCCAACCTCGATGGGATACCATCCAAATTAAAGCTAAGCAACTTTGCGAAACCCATTCTTTTGACACTTTCTCTTTGATTTTCTCTTAACAACTTGATGCATCGGAATAGCTGAGCGGGGGATGACCTTGTGTTGAGAACCATCCATTTTTTGCTTACATTGCTTTCATGAATCAATCGTCTTTGCTTCTTCTTGGGTTTCCCTACAACATCTTCTTCTGTCTCTGTTTCTGTTTCATACATCTTCTCTTTTCCTGCCATAAAAACTTAACGTATAACATACGTAAACAACAAGTATCACAACCGTAACAATATATAAAAAAAGCTATACCTTTTTTCTTTTGATCCACCCTACTTGGTTCACTACTCCCCTCTTCCACACGATATGTCTCTTTCTTTTTCTCTTTGCCTTTTTTGTCAGATAGGTTGTAACCATATTTTTTGAACAAATCATTTTAGGCTAAATCATTGTAACAACAGTTTGTAAACATTGAATGTTATTACCTTTTTTTATTTCTTTAACTTATCAATCTGTTCTGTTTCAAGAATCTCCTCAGCACCTATTATCACGATAACTTCATTTGTAAAAAGGACGTAACTAATACGTATATCAAACAATGGTTTTTTTTTTGTTATCATACCAACACACGAGATTTTCTTCGAATGACCCTTCCCCTTTGTGCTACTGCTTTCGAACCTTACAATGCCTTTATTTTTTTTCCCTTTCTTTTCACGAGGTGGTACCTCTTCTGATTCGGTGTCGGTTAACTTTAACTTACCTGTTTTTTCTGTAATAATTTCAAAATGATTTTTTCACAATTGTCAATAAGATAAGCACCAAACACGCAGCATACGTACCTGTTTTGGCCCGATTACCTTGATTACTATGTATATCTTCCAACAGGTCAACAGAATCTGTGATTTTCAATAACATAATTAAGAAAACGCAGACGTAAATCATGTGTAAAACTAACGTAATAGCACCTGGTGTTCTTGTTTTTTTCTTTACATTTTTATGTTTCTTTAAATGTTTCTTTTTTTCCAACACTATCACACTTTTATCTTGTTCACTTTCAGTGGTTTCCCCTTTTGGCATCACTATATACCCATTAAATTTAAAAAAAACATTCAGACATAATAAAACACACATGCTATGTTTAAATTTAGGAAACAAAATAAACATATTTTTATCTTTTTCTTTTTCGCCCCGCTTGCAGCGTCCATGTCTTCATCCAAATCTTTTGCTGTCATTAAATTCATAACAAAAATTACTAACATGAACTAAGAAATATACATTAAGGTTACAATCCATACCCTTTATCTTTCGTTTTAAAATCTTTTTCTTCGAAGATTCTGCCGAATCTAAGTTGATCGGATCATCTTCTGTGTTTGTAAACTTCCCAAGAGTTTTGTTTGTGATTCTTCCACTTTTTCTTCTCGACGACATATCTAAAAGATGATTATCAGAGATTATTACATAATGTAAATAAAAGATAAAAAATGTTCCTATAATGGCAAACGAAAATGAAACAACTGATTTTAGGGATGGCGATTAGGAACATAATGTTGATACAGATGTTGAACAGCGATTTAAGGATGTCGAAGAATCTAACCTTTACAATTAGTCGACGGCGATTTTAAGGATGGCGATTTCACCTTTTTTTTGATATGAACGTGAAGAAGAACTTCAATGGGCGTGAAGTAGAAGAAGAACTTCCATGGCGGTTTCACCCTTTTGTTGATATGAGCGTGAAAAGGAAAAGTAAACAAAAAATGGTTTTACTTTTATGATTTGACGGTTATTAACTTTCCAACACAAAAAAGTACAATAAACTCAAATACCAATACTACCCTTTTGTCTCATTTATTTTAAATATTTAGAGTTAAAATAATCCCAACCATCCAAACCCTTAATCCAATGGCTATCATCAAGTTTCCATGGTTTTCTTATTAATAAATGGTTTTCAAATTATCCCTACCCTATGTATATATATATGTGTATGTGTGTGTGTGTAAGATCAGGATCATATAATAACTCTCATTTATTGCGTTAACCCGTATAAATTCGTCAATATCAATCCAAATCTTTATTTTTTATTATCATTATTACACATGTATAACACTTTCTTATTTTATGTATTTTGCGAAAATTCACATGCGTTTACGATTTAAAACAAGCATACGTTGTGTTACAGTTTAGCTTCACATTTAATGTAATTAACAAAAACTTACACTAGAGTAAGATCTTAAGTGATTATAAATTTGCATACTCACACAAAATAAAAAAGTTTTTACATGTGTAATAATGATAATAAAAAATAACAAAAACCTACACCGGAGTAAGATCCATGTCCTGTATATATACAGTCAAGCCGAGCGTCAAGCTCATCTTATTTACAAATTTACTTTTTTTTCTAGCTTGGGCTTTTTCAAACGAATTTGAGAAAGCAACGACACACGAGTTTTTTGAACATTGCATCTAAGTATAGCTGGCTACCATGATTTTCTTTAACATTCTCCTAAGACACATGATTTTTCAAACATTTCCCTTCTGTAGATTCTATTAAGGATGTCATGCATGTTTTTTAATCGGTTTCGGGTTTTTCTGAGTCGAATTCCTTGGGTTTCCAACCTTGATAATAAAACTAGAACCAAACCATTTAAGTTATGTGTATTCAATGTTCATGTTTTAATTTTCATGTTTTTCGTATTTGTTTAAATCAGGTTTGGGTTGGTCTCAAATCTCAATGTACTATTTGCAAAGTGAACATAATTGAATGTCGAAAAGTCAATACTTAGTATGAAGCAATGGTGGTGTTCGGGTTTTATAAGATAAACTAAACTGCATTAATAATAAATTAAAATACCATGTTTACAAAGAAAATAAAACATATTTGAGGAAAACTAAAAATTTTGTTTTATTATGACTGTACACGTATAATTCACACCTTTTTTGTGTAAATTCGGGTTAGTTGTGCTAAACTAGTTAAATATATTTTTAAGACAATTGTTAAATGAAATACTACTTTTGGATTCGGGTTCTCTCTAAATCATATTTGGGTTAAATTGGTACAGGTTTCAGGTAAAAACGACACCATAGATTCTACATGAAGTTGCTAAATCACGATGAGATTGAGATGAGCAAATCTAGTATTGTTGTTAAAACACCGTTGATAGCCACCAAGAGACAATGTTGCCTCTAAGATTGCTAGGAGAAAGGAATGGCAAATGGATCGACAATGGTGTCTATGAAGGAAGAAGATGAATGTGAAAGGGGTGGTGGTGATGATTGTATTTTTCGTAGGTGGTCTTCTGTGGTTTTTGATTGGTGTGGATGAATACATAGGTATAAAAATATATATTATTTATTATAAATACTTTTCAAGTAAAAATAATTAAGGTGTGTGTAAGGACCATTAAGGCTGATGCGCATCAAAACATCTCTGGATCAATTCTTAAACTTTTGGAAGACAAACAATCGCTGAAAGATAAGAATTAACCTTTCCGAAGGATAATTCGCTTCCACTGAAAGCTTCCGGATCCTCTTCAGTACTTAGAGGTTCAACTCAATCAATGCTTCCGATGGATCATCAGCGGTTCCGATCATCAGTGGTTCCCAAGACAAAGACTTCCGAAGACTTTCTCTGACGAAGATTCTGTATACTTATAAAAATAATCAGAGCTGCTTTCTCACCTTCAGATCAACAAAGAAGACTTTCTGATGTTAGTCAACAACAAAGAAGATTTGTCAGAACTACAAAGATACGAAGCAATTAATGCATTTTGTTGTTTAGGTATTTACTGTAAAAGTCAATGGAATCATTTGTATTAATTGTAATTAATATGATTTGGCTTGTCAAGTCCATAACAGATACTAGATTTAGCATACGTTTGTTTCTAGTGTTTTGTCCAGCAGTGTATCCTTACGAGGATACAGCTGTAGGTCTTAATATATCATCCTTCACTTGTAGTTTAGCAAGACACGGGTGTGTGCTTGAACTGCTGAGTTTTGTTCACTTTGCATTTGAACGAAATATACTTTGACCTTGAAAGAAAACTTTATTTGTGTATTGTATTTGTTCTGCAAGTGTGAGTTAGTCGAGTTGATAGAAATTTCCGTATCTATCAAGCTCTATACAAGATTACTTGTGAAAATGCTGTGTTGAGTTACATAACGCGATCCAACAGTGTGACATTTGAATTTTTTTATTTTTTGAATTTCTAACTATTAAGGGTATTTTTTTGTAAATTTAAACCAACTTAATTTAACGATTAGAAAACATGCATACATTTACTATCTTTTTTTTGAACGGCATTTGATCTCAACGTGTGAACAACTGATTTCCAGGCCACGTCACCAAGGTCTAGTTACCATGACCTCCGTTGAGACCCCACCACCACCCCAGGAGGAAACCGCACCGGAAAACCCCCTGACCTCCCAAGGACCCCTATTTCGTCTTGGGAGGGATTTGAACCCGTGACCTCCCACAGAGAAGCCAAAGGGGTAACCATTAGGCTAGAAGTCTTGGTTATACATACATTTATCTAGTGTGGGTTTCCATTTGAGGGTCAAGTTGCTTATTTGTTAATGGATATACTTGATTTAACGGTTAAAAAAACATGCACACATTTACTATCTATGTCATTTGACTAGATTACAATTTCAAACTTGGACTAACGCTATCAATAATATTAAATGTTGTCTAGAAGTTTCATAGTTCATGGCATTTAGATCACCCACGATACCTAACTCTTGAACTGCCGGTAGCCCACAAACATAAATTTACAATAACATTAAAACATTTAATTGTATTTATGATGTTGTGCAAGACGTTAATAGAATTGTGTTTTGCAAACACAAATTAAGGAAATTCATGTGAATTACGACTTGGATTAAATATATCGCACATACTCTTGAATATTTTCTTTAAAAGCTCATTAATTTAACCAAACTTGGTTCTTTTAAGTTAGAATCCAATATATAAGTTATAAATTAGTGCTACACACATTTTCATGCTATAAAAAACGAATCATAATTGAATGCCCGATAACTTGTCATGGGTTTTGTCCTTATTAATAAGCAAAAAATTGCTATCAATGGCCTTTTGGTTTACTTGTATGAAAAATAAAGGATAAGATTTAGTGTCTTTTCAAGTCCTAGTTTTTAATCTTTAACTCTAGGGTTTTGACTACAATGATAAGTTTTATCATGTTAGATATTGGTGATGTGATTGGCGTACGAAATTTCTGTTAGAGATTGACATCTAATCAACTTTTAAAACAATTGTTAAAAACACTTTGAAATTGGAAAAATTAAGTAAATTACGGTTTTTGCTTATGTGCTTTAAGTGTTCTAACTATTTCAACCTAAAATAAAATCTTTTACCATTACAACGCATTTGTTTTAAATAATTATAATTTTGACCCCCAAACACAACCATTATAATAGTTTTGACCCTCAAACCTGAGTATGATTAGGGGATAAAATCAATAGTTTTGAGTAATGTTTATTAGGCTATCCACAGCATTGAAAATCCTTCCCCATCGAAATTTCCTGCCACGTCATCACCCCACTGAAAACCTTAAACTCCCACAGTAGTCACCATACTGAAAATCCTTCCCTAATTAAAACCTTCCCCACAGTGGTCATGGGCCTTGAACGAATCAGATTGCGTGAAACAAAGCGGGGAGCGGGGGCCGTGGAGCTGCTTTGGGCGGGGGCCGCTGAAGGGGGGGGGGGTGCAGTGGCGGATTTAGGAATTTTTTCCAGTGGGTTCGCCATTTCCGACGTTTTAATTAAGTGAAACCGGACATAAAAATTTTCGAGTCGGGTTGACAGTTTAGGTCTTGTAATGTTCTTCACATAATAACAGTGCGATATATTAAGCCAGTGATTAAAATTAAAAAACGTCATCATTAAAGAGTTCGAAGGTACAGTTTTCGTTTAAGATTTCTGAGTTCATACCAAGTGGGAGTCAAGAGGGTCACGCACCCTTACGGGGTCCAAGGTGGCGGTTCTACTGGCCATTCAGCAGACATGGGTCAAGGGGGCAACGTCCGTTGTAGCCTTGTAGGGTTCGGGGCAACGCCCCGAAACCTAAATGAAATATGCTAAGTTTGTATGACCAAAATTAACTTGATCCGAGGGTTTAACCACTAATAAATACCATTTTGCTTGCTAAGGTTATATGACCGAAAAATGATTTTAACACGATCATATAGAAATATAATAATTGATTATTGAGATTTCTCTAACAAAGATCACTTGACTCAATCAAGTTAACAAATTGCTGTGAAAATTACATTAAAAATTCATTCTTAAAAATTTTTATAGGTTCATCTCAGGATTCTCCCCTAAAATATTAATGGGTTCACCCTATTGTTTAACTCTTTCGAAATTGTTTTTTCCTACTAACGAGTCGAAGCGCGGTGGGTTCCGGTGAACCCACAACAATCAACCTACATCCGCCCATGGGGGGCGGCATTCCCACTGTTGGCCGCCGAAGTGGGCAAGGCCGAGGGATGAGCGGGGGAACCGCTGCGGTGGGTCTTACAGTTGACACAACTTTGTGCTAAACAATTAAAACCTAGATGGCTATGTAGGATTATTGGCACACATAAGATAAAAACATCCTACTACACTGAGGTTAGTATGGACTTCTTGTGTGGAGTCAAGTACTTAGAAGATTTGGAGAGCTTCAGCCTTTATGTTCTTACAGTCTCCCCCTAGGCTGATGCTTCCAAAACTTCATCTTTCTCCTCTGAGAACTTATGCCCTTGCCTTGACCCATTTTATAGCAATCCTGCCATCAACACCATTATCAGGGTTGTGTAGAGGGAGCCTTTCTAAGTAAAATACAATGAGATCATGAACAACTATGAGCTCATGTATGTTTTTCACCATTATGCCTCCTCTTTCTTGTCTGAGAGTGAACAACTTTTGCCTCGCATTGAAGCTCCACTCAACTATTGGAACATATGATCTCTTAGGCTCCGGTGCTTTCACAGGCTCTGACTTAGATTCTGAAGAGCTTGCAGGCTTCTTTTTCCTTCTTGCCATAGTTTTTCTCCTTTTGGGCTTCGTTTGACATGCATATATGACCAAGCTCCTCTGATCTCTGACTTCTTGTTCCTCTTCTGCTCCCTCTTCCCTTGTGGCTTCCTTAGATGCTACATTGGTATCTATTTCTTCAGTTCTCCTCTTATCCTCCTTTGTAGATATCTCAGGATCAGAAGATGTGGATGTTTTCTTTGTAGCACCTCTATTTATTTTGATCACTGAGGATATAGGCATGTTGCCATACAAGGGAATAGATGGAGGAGAGGGAGACTCCTGATTTGGTAAGAACGCATTTGTTGCAGCATCACACATTACTTTCAATCCTTCTCTGAGTGCTGCATCAGAGAGGGGTTTGTCAAATATTGTTCTTCCCTTAAATCCTAGATTTAAAGCCTCCTTTTGAGCCTGTATCTTGTCCAGGGAAGGCAACTTTCCATGCATATCTTCTTCTTTATGTCCCTCATGTGCATGTCCATGGTAGAGCCTTCTTCTGTTTCTTGGAGAGAACTACCGCAGCTTTGGATGCAGCATCATCCTGTTCAAGTTGCTGCACCCTAACCAATTCAGCATCCATTGTAGGTAGCGACCAGAGTAAACTTCATCAATTCCATATCCCTTCTCCTGGAGAAGACCAGAGAGTCTTAACATCTCTGCATCTAGGGAGGTGTTTGGTCGGCCTTTCTTCTTTTCTGGCATCCTCTCCTCTTGAGCATCTTCCTCCTCTAGGGTTAGTTTTCTTTTCCCTTTATCCATGATGTTTATCCCAGATGAGACAGATCTTGTGGCCTCACTTGCTAGTTCATTGGCCAGTTGTTCTTCTGATGAAGAAACCTGAAGTATGACTAGGCCTTCGGAAATAGCAGCAGCTTCGGAGTTAAACTTAGCATTCACTACCTCATCCAGTTGACCAACCAATTGGAAGTTTCAGTATTAGTTTCCTCAGTGAACACAGGAGGTGAGGAGAGGTCTTCAGCAGCAGCAACATCAGCAGTTGCTTCAGTCTCAACAGGAGACTTGTGTGTCTTAACTGGAGACCTAGGCTCCATGGAGATAGGAGATGTTTGCTGTGTCATCTGCATGGATACCTCTGCAGCTTCAGAAGAGGAGGAGGATGATGAACTTGAATGGCAATATGTTTCCAGGAACTCATCCCATTCACTGTCTACTGTAGACCTGAATGGATTGGGTTCCTGAGACTTTTCCTTCTCTTCCTTAGCTGGAGAGCCTGATCCCATAGAGTGTGGCTTCTCCCCAAATTTTGGAAGCATCGGGGGAAAGAAGAGTTTTAGGATCAGGAAAGAAGGGTGTGCATACAATGGGTGGTCTATGTTGAAGATCCAAGATGGTATCATCTTTCTTTTAGACCTACAGCCTCAAGGTAGTGACCCCAGCTTCCAGGTTAGTTACCTTGGCTTGTAAAGTAGAGATGGTGGCCATCAATTCCTTAATAGTTGTGCCCTCATCCACCAGAGTTGAGTCATTGGGCGATGGAGTCCTGAGCCTTGCTCCTACATCTCCATCGCCAGATTTGGTTTCTTGGCACCTGGATTCCTCTCATTGAAGATGACCTCAAAGAAGTCAGCAGCAATGGGAGTTGCCACAGAGGAGGTCCTATTGCCTGTACTACTGTCCTGATGAATCAGAGAGGGTTCATCAGTAGTGGCAGCCTCCACTGTATTAACCCATTCAACATTGCTCGGGTTAACCTCTGTTGATGCAAGCTGTGGGTCGGGGAACCTCTTTTGCAACTCTATCACCACTCTTAGTAAAGTATGGGAAGTAGGAGAGAGTGGGTCACACAGAGTAGCCGAAGAGGCACCATGAGCATGGGTATCTGAATGAGTGAGGGGCTTTGATGGGGTAGAGAAACCTATGGACCTGTGTGACACCCCGTAAAATCCAAGTCAGCACCCTATTTATTTAAATGTTTATTTAATTCATATTTGTACATGTGGCACTAGAATTAGTTTAATTTAGTTAGACATGTGGCAAGATGGTACGAACACTGACACAAACACGATAATTCGATGAATTATCGCAAAACGCACACACGTGTCTGAGAAAAACACGAACGTTGGTGAACGTTTAAGCACATCGTGTAACAAAACACTCGAAACCTCACAAAACGCTCAAACATCGAACTTGGAAGTCAAACGAGGCCGAACGATAGTTTGTAAGCGTGAAAACGGTGACGAACGAATCAAACCATTGAAATTGGGCCTATTGGGCTCTTTAGGGACCCATCGCGGTACGCGATGGCCCTTAAGAGGTCCCATAGCGGTACGCGAAGAGTTTCGGGAGAATTTGAATCCTGAAATCCATATCTGGGGCTCTCTCGGCGGTACGTGATGGGTGTCAAACGACAATCTTTATAAAACCAAGATGCAATCATTTTCTAGCCACCCTATCTTTATTATCTCGAGTCCCAGACCCCCATGCTCGTCTTCCTCACCTGCAACTCAGCTTGAGAACCTCTGGAAGCCATTGATACACTTGGAAAAAGCTTGAGAAGGAAGATTGAAGGCTTGGAAACAAGGAAGGAGCACAACCAGAGCTTGAACCAACCGCGTAGCACGATTCCAGCCCTTCTCAACCTCCATAAACTATTGATTAATCATCATCTTGGCGTTCAAGGAGCACTAGAAGGTAGCTCTACACTACTTATAGTTTAAAAACACATCTAGGCGCACATGCAAGCTTTAAAACTCACATGCAAGCATATATGGTGCACATGCATGAATTTCTTGTGATTTGAATCTGGGTTTGCTATTAAATCTACTGTATTTGATGATCCATGATGATATTTTAAGGTTTCATGATGATCTATGAGAAGGTGTATGTGTAAAATCACATGACTTGGTCATATGGGTAAAAATATATGCATGCATGTATGATCCATGAATTGTGGAGTGATTATGTATATTTAGATGTGTTTATAGATGATAATGGAAGTAAATGGCATGATTAGATCTTGTTAAAATGATTAAAAATGGGTTTTTGATGAACTTTCTAATTATAGTAACATTGTAGTTACATTTTGATGAAATGGATGCTATTGATGACATGCATACATATGGATTTGTTATTTGGATGATAATATGATGCTAGAATGCTAAGGGATTGAATTTGATATTGATTTTGGTCATATTTAGCCGAGTTACTATTTTTAGTAACTTTTGAGGCCTAAGTATTGATACGAGATGATTTGAACTAAACGGGTATGTTTAGCTTATGTTAAATGATTTATTACGATGATTTGTGATATGAAAGATGGCTTAAGTATGTTTAGAATGATCATTTGTATGTAAATTGACAAAGTTACTATTTATAGTAACTTTATTTTTAGAAATATCAACGTATGAATGTTTTGAACGTGTTGAGCATACTAAGTGAGTTACTATGCTTTGACATAATGATTTAATGCTAAGTTAGATGGTTTCCGATATTGCATATGCTAGATTTAGAAACATTCCATTTTAGGAAACTTTTGTATACAAACGTCTTATGTGACTTATTTGATTCCGTATAATAATGTGATATGTGTTAACATGATCACGTAGGACTAATGAGCATGCTAGAACTTTAAAATGCTACGTGTTATGAAACTTGCCATGAATGGAAACTTCCTATATATAGTAAGTTGTCCATAGACGCGACTTGCGCGTTTTGCACACGACGAGCACTAACACGAATGTTACACGATTTACAACCAACTCACGGTTCACCAACATGTCGTTTACTTGACACGGTCAAACATAGTCAAACACGGTCAATGTGGACCAACATGAGCAAACACGGTCAATGTGGACCGACACGGACAAACATGAACAACCGAGGGTTGTTGAGCACAAACATGAGCACTAGCACGAACACGAAGCACGGTCACTTACACGAACTCACGTATGGTATACGATATAGGTAGCCAGTGACCGACGCACTTCCCGAGCAGGAGCTTACGCATTCGATTTATCGATCACTTCTAAGGTGAGTTTACGACCCCTCTTTACTCTATTACAAACTTTTCAAATATGGGGAGAATACTAGTTGAATCGAGTCAAACATTACTATTGTACAAACATCTTATGTGTATGCTGGTTTATTGGACAAACATTAAGGGTTGAACTCATAACAAGCCCTCACAAAGTCTTACCGTTAATGAACGAACAACGTGGTAGGTTTGAATGGATCTGTTTGGGTGTGACTGACCCCACGAGGCACAATTTTGACTGGAGGTCGTAACCCGTGAAACTCTATCCTAACTTGCTATGTAATACGAGACATAGCGGAGGCAAGGACAAACAAGTCTAGTTCGGTAGTGACGCACTGACACTTGGAGCCTAGGGCTCGGTACTAACATATGATAAACATCATGACACATGTTTTCTTATTATTATGTATATATAAAAACCTGTGAACTCACCAACCATTGCGTTGACACTTTTTCTAAACTTGTATTCTCATGTAACTAGCAGGCTATGGATATAAGGAATGCACATTAAGGGACGAGCATTAGGAACCTCATGCATTTCTGTCTTATCTTTGAAAACAATTTTATTTATGTATTGTAATACATTATGTAGTGTCTGACAAATTCCGTTGCATTTTAAACTTATAACTTTCCGCTGCTATGATTTATGAAATTCGGCTGCAAACTATTTTGTTAACATTTATTGCAAACAGTGTATTTGAAAAGCATATAGAGTTGTTCTATATGACCTTGAGCTATGATTCTGGCCACGTCACACCCACGTGGACTGACACCAGGAGTGGGAATTTGGGGGTGTGACAGACTGGTATCAGAGCCTTGGTTATAGAGAACTAGGTTTGCATGTAGTGAACTTAGACTATAGCGATTGCTCAACTTTAGACACTACACTTCGAATTTGCACATTGATGTATTATGATTATTGCTGTTATCTGATTCTTACTGATTTGAGACACTACAGGATGGCTGATAACAATGAGGACACTAGGAGAGCCCGGGGAAGCCACCCGTGGAGCACGGATATGAGCTGACGGAGGAGGACCGTCAGGGAGTGCGGGACATCATTATACTAGTGGATGTCGAGATGGCCAAGCGGGCGCGCATAGCTAAGCGCGCCAGGTTATGGACTTGGTACCCATACACCGTGTGGGATTGGATTGTCGAGGAGAGGGTACCTCTCCAGCGGGTTACGACGGATGATGACCGAGCACACCAATTACTGGCAATCAGAGTGTCGTTTGAGCTGGCTTTCGCGACCCATGTCGCACCTACAACACGGGAGGCCCACAGGGCACGAGAGCGGGACGAGGAGATCAGGGCTCTCCAAGAGGAGAACCTGCAGCTCCTAGGACAATTTTATCATCTGCGGGAGAGGTGGTAGGCGAGATCGCGGCGCTCCGGAACCGGACCGCGCAGTTGGAGGAGCGACAAGGGGAAGTCGCTTTTGTGGTCGGGGACCACGACGAGCGGCTGGCCATGGTGGAGGACGTAGCAGGAGAGAACCAGGCAGCTCTCCAGAACGATTGGGTGGAGCAACTGATTGTGGAGCCTGGTCAGGAACAGGCACATGATCAGGGACTACAGTTCGAGGTTGAGGACCTCGAGGAAGGGGACTTTGATGAGAACCCAGAGGAGGACGAGGTGGATTTATCGTACCTTCTGACTATGGTTGTTTGCTAACATGACATCTAACATGACTCCTGGCTAACACTCTAACACATGATGACTAACATTCTACCCTTTTTCCATATAGCAACTCGCTATGGTTGGACAGGGAACACACACACGTGCTGGTAATAAGCCGATTGGTGCGGCAACCATCAAGATGATGGTTGACTGTATGGTGAAAAAGGCGATTGCTGAATATGAGGCAAGTCGCCAACATAGCGAAACCAGTGGAACTAACAATGGTACTAGCGCTCGCCTAACATGACTAACATAGCGTAACTAACACGATTACTAACACGCGAAAATGGCTTCTGACAAACAGGATCGCACAGCAGCAACAACAAAGGGTGCTCATTCAAATCATTTCTAAACTGTCATCCTCACATGTTCAAGGGGACTGAAGGAGCTGTTGGAATGCTCTGTTGGGTGGAGAAAGCAGAGTCTGTATTCGCAATGTGCGAATGTGCTGAAGAAAACCGGTATTCTGGAGGGACCGACCCTCACATGATGGAACACCCATGTCCAAACACTGGGTTTGGACGGAGCCAATTCAATGACCTGGGCTGACTTCACTAGACTACTGCAAGAGGAATACTTTCCTCATGATGAGATCAGAAAGCTGGAGGCGGAGTTCTGGGTACTTAAGATGGTTGGATCAGAAATCGAGCAGTACTGCACTCGGTTTCATGAGCTATGCAAGCTGTGTCCGGCTATGGTGACGCCGGAATACAAAAAGGTCGAGCAGTTCATCAGTGGACTGCCCGAACAAATACAGAGTATGGTGACCGCATCCGACATCACCACCATCCAACCGTTAATTCGACTGGCCCACAAACTGACCGATCAAGCAATGGCTCAGGGCAAGCTACCCAAACGAGGCGAACATCTGAAGTCTCAGGAAATCCAGAAGCGAAAGTGGGAACCAGTCATCACCAATCTCATTCATCTCATCATCAACAGCAAAGATCTGCACCAGCCAGATCTTTCACTGCTACCCAACCTGACGGCAAGGGGAAGGGTGTGTGCGAGGGATAATACCCTCTGTGCAACCGGTGTTCTTATCACCACTTCGGGCAATGCGAACGATATCGTTGCCTGAAGTGCGGACGACATGGCCACATGGCCAAAGATTGCAGATCCAAGTTCCCTAACAACAACAACCCCAACCACAACTAGAACAACAACTAGAACACCCTCAAAGGGTGTTATGAATGTGGGAAGCCGGGTCACATGAGGAGGGATTGCCCTCAACTGAAGAAGGCCGGAGGTGGAGCGGCAAAGGGTCGAGCGTTTGTGATTGGCTCGGGAGAAGCCAAGGACGACCCAAACATCGTGACCGGTATGTTTCTTTTAAATAATGTCTATGCTCGTACATTATTTGATACCGGTGCCGATAGAAGCTTTATATCTCGCGAGTTTAGTAAATTGCTTGATGTTACCCCAACACCACTAGACTATAAGTATACCGTAGAGTTAGCCGACGGCAAAATGATCGAAACACAACACGTCTTTCGAGGATGCGTCATGGTTTTGGCGGATCACGAGCTCGAAATCGACTTGATGCCGGTAACTCTCGGGAGCTTCGATGTGGTCGTTGGAATGGACTGGCTATCCGCAAACCAAGCTGAGATCGTATGCAACGAGAAGATCGTACGAGTAACATTACCGAGCGGAGAACAGATCTCGATTCAGGGAGAATGGAGGGGAATGCCACTAAACATCATGTCATGCATGAAGGCAAACAAGTATGTGCAGAAAGGATACACTGCGATACTAGCTCTTATCACGGAATAACCGAAACAGGAGAAGAAGATCGAAGACATCGCTGTAGTCCGAGATTTTCCTGAAGTGTTTCCCGAAGATCTACCCGGATTACCTCTGAAACGACAGGTCGAGTTCCAGATATACCTCACTCCCGGAGCAGCACCTATTGCTAAAGCTCCATACCGACTAGCACCGACAGAAATGCAAGAGCTGTCTAACCAGTTGCAGGAACTGTTAGACATGGGATTCATCAGACCGAGCTTCTCGCCTTGGGGAGCGCCGGTCTTGTTCGTAAAGAAGAAAGACGGATCGTTCCGTATGTGTATCGACTACAGAGAGCTGAACAAGGTGACGATCAAGAATCGATATCCGCTACCGCGAATAGACGATCTGTTTGACCAGTTGCAAGGGTCAAGCTACTATTCGAAGATCGATTTAAGATCGGGTTACCATCAACTAAGGATACAAGAAGACGATATTCATAAGACTGGCTTTAGAACTCGATACGGACACTACGAATTTTTGGATATGCCTTTCGGGTTGACCAACGCACCAGCTGTATTCATGGACCTCATGAATAGAGTGTGCAAGCCCTATCTTGACAAATTCGTAATAGTGTTCATTGATGACATCTTGATCTACTCTAAGAATCAGGATGAACATGCTGAACATCTAAGGCTTGTTTTGGAATTGCTGAAGAAGGAGCAACTATACCCAAAGTTTTCTAAGTACGATTTCTGGATTCACAAAGTCTAACTCCTTGGACATGTTGTCACACCCCGAGCCGGCGGGGTTGGATCGAAGTCCCCGTCGGGCGGAAGGTTCTCGGGGCGCGATATCGTGAATGATAATCGTGATGATCAGATTGTTTACATAGAATCAATGTTAAGAATAATTAAGCACAATAAAACATTAACTAGGATTACAAAGTTAAATTACAAATGTCAATGTTTGGTAATTTAACTAAGTAAGCTTATCCACAAGAATCAAGTATATCTATCTTGTATATATACAAGATATCAAAAGAGATTCGTATTGATCTCAAAAGATGTGCTTCTTCAAAAGTCAACTAGGATCTATATCTGGGCATCCTAGCATGCAATCCTGAATCTTAGCTTAATCATGTTCGTCACCTGAGAAAGCATATAAGAAAACAAAGTCAACACAATGGTTGGTGAGTTCGTATAGTTTTAGTAGTTGAAAAATAGTTTGAAAAGCCTCTTGAATGACAACCTTAACCTCACCATTAACCACCTATACCATCTGTTTCAGTATGCTTATATATAGGGCATATGTAGGGTCAAACTTACCGTCCGCCCAGCCACCGTCCCACCACATACCAAACCACATGATATATTGTTCCTGATGATAATTTAAGCGTTTCAACCGACATCTTTGATTCCGTAACATTCGATTCACTGAATTCGATTACCCTGTAATTGTTTACCTTGATTCCTGAATGACAACCTTAACCTCACTAACAACCACCTATGTTATCCAACCGAGTATGCTTATATATAGGGCATATGTAGGGGACAAGCCCCAGCCACCGTCCCACCACATACCAGGCTGCTTAACATATTGTTGTTAATGATAATTAAGCATTTCATTCCACTACCTTAATTCCATGACATATGATTCTTAGCATTTGATTATCTTGAAAATGTTTACTTTGATTTCCCCGAAATGACATCCTTAACCTCACTAACAACCACCTATGCTATCCAACCGAGTATGCTTATATATAGGGCATATGTAGGGGACAAGCCCCAGCCACCGTCCCACCACATACCAGGCTGCTTAACAAATTGTTGTTAATGATAATTAAGCGTTTCACTCCTCCCTATTGATTTCCATGACTTATAAGTATTGAGTTTGAGAGGCACCATTATGGACAGCTGAACACCCTAGGGAATTCAGCATCCATCCATAATGATCCTAAATATGACTTGTGACGTGTTATGATAGAGAAACCTTCAAGCTGACACAAAGTCAACTAGAAGAAACCAAATCATTCTAGTCACTTGTCATAACCATGGATGAATCAAGAAGAACACTGAATGACTAGTAGGGCTTGACCAATGTCAAGACGTGGAGGCCAATCAGTCTGTCTTACATGATTCTGACAACGAAGAGCACTGATGACTAGTAGGGCTTGACCAATGTCAAGACGCGGCGGCCAACAGTCTGTCTTACGATGTCCTATAGCTTAAGCATACAAGTTTAACACATTCACATAGTTTCACTGATGACTAGTAGGGGTCGACACGCAGGTCAACACGCGGCGGTCATTCAGTCTATAGTCTGAGCGTTCCAAATGTATCAAGCATTCAAGTATTCAAGTATTCCAAGCATATCAAGTATTCACGTGTTTCAAGCATTCCAAGTATATCAAGTCTTTATAGTAAGTTAGAACATATGGTCTTTCTAAGTTTAAGTTCCAAGTTTACATAGACATAGTTTTCATAAGCATTTCTTGTTTTAACATTAGTTTCCTTAAGCATTTAAATGTTTCAAAAGCTTTAAGCAAGCAAGTATAGTATAAATAGCATTAGCATTGAATTTGTAGCTTTAGTTCTAGCATATAGTCTAAGCATAAAGTTTATAGCATTGACCAAAATATCTATTTTGAGCATAGAGTTTATAAGTATCAAGCGTATAGTTTAAGCATCAAGTTTGTAGCATAAGCATCGAGCATCTAGTTTTAAGTTTCTAGTTTGAGCACCAGGTATAAGTATAACGCACATAAATATAACGTAAATAGCATTAGCTATTTACACTATAACCTTAGTCTTCAGTTTCCAAATAAGCGTTACAAGTTCAAGCATTAGTAAAAGCATTATCAATAGTGTAAAAGCATTTAATAAACATTTCAATAATTGTTTAAAATGAATAACATGCTTCTCAGTCCCGAGTTAAAACAAATAAGTTTGAAAAGGGACAAATGAACTCACCTTGTGTTTGTAGTGGTTGACTAAATAAAATCAAGAATGTACGCGCTCTTTGTTGTGTTTGTAGTAGTATTCACAATCCTGTATAGATTTCATGTTGTTTGCAACTTATAAGTATAAGTTCAAGATAAATCGTGTGCGTGTAGGTGTTAGCCCTAAGTTGATTAACACTTGTGAGTCTCGGTCATCATTCGGCCTTGTTAACTTGTTAGTGACTTTAG
This sequence comes from Mikania micrantha, assembly GCA_009363875.1. Lineage (NCBI taxonomy): Eukaryota > Viridiplantae > Streptophyta > Magnoliopsida > Asterales > Asteraceae > Mikania > Mikania micrantha. Next base: position 3,113,637 of record CM018689.1, read on the forward strand.
AACACTCAGCCCAATTAGATTAAACACATCGTTATTGATCTAGAATCCAATTTGATTTAGTTTCATCACAAGGAGATTCTAAGTTCAAGGACTTAGATTTCCTTTGTTTAAATGTTATAAGTTCTAAGCATCTTGTAAGAACTTATTAGTAAATATCAATAAAGTTATCCTTGAGAAGTGTAACATCTTAGATGCCATGATTTGCATTAAGTCTAAGAATTGTTCAAATACTTTTGTTTCAATACTAATTAAATAAATCGTCTGCATTATAGATCGAATTATTAAATGAGATTAGGCCGAATGAGTTTGGCCAAGGTTGATTGTTGTGCCAACTAAGGTCTTAGGCCAAGGGATAGGTGCGTGGGCCGAATGTGTGTCGATTCTTGGTCTGGATGTAACTTGGACCAGTTTATAATTTCTTGGGCCAATTAAGCCTGTTGGGTTTTATTTATCAACACGGATTGGTCTACCCAACTTATCGGGCCGAGAGTATGTGGGCTTCGGGCCTATTGTATCGTGGTGGCTAAACTAAAGGTTTGGGTTAACTAATTGGGCTGCGAACATGGATTGGGCCAAACATATTTGTGTGGGCTAAAGGCACAAAACCTTGGGCTAACCCGAAGAGGAGTTTGGGCCGGCTAAGTGGCTAACAACCTCATTCCGATGGGCCGAGAAAGAGTGGGCCAAATACACGGAAGTTTTGGGCCGGTTACTTTGTTTAAACAACTGAGGTGCTCGGGTTAATTAGGCTTTGATTAAATGGATTCATATGGAAAGAGATTTGAGTCGCACAATACGAAAGGCTAGTCCCCATAGGCAGCGAACCTTGTGAGCTGTGTGGTATAGGGTTCGGCCAGACTTATCCGGCGAACCTTATAGTTCGCTCCTATGGAGGTTTGGTTGATGGCATCCAAGGGTTCAGCTAATTCATAGGTATGGGAATCAAGAGAGGTTCGTTCATGGGAGGAGGTTCGTGACATCACTATGGTTTGCCAACGAAAGGGGTTCGCCATGCAAGCATTAGGTTCGTGGGTCTCGAATGGAACACGCAGGTTCGTGAGGGCTCCACTGGTTCGGCTATACCAGGTTCGTGTGGATGTAAAAAGACTCGGCCAATGCAAAGGAAGGTTCGGCTGGTGAGTGGTTCATTCACCTAAACACACAGGTTCGGCCACATGGGTGGGGTTCGGCCTGTGATGACTTCTTTGCGAACCTGTGCACTTCATCACCATCATGCAGCTTCAAAAACAGGGTTTTGCCATTCCCCTACTGCTACTATGTGTGGATGAGTTCTCGAGAAGGTGGATGATCAAAGATGAGGCCACTTAAACGTATGTGTGTGTGTGAGGTCGAACAAGAACATGAAAACCCTATTTTCGTGTATTTCAAGCATCATTACCTCGAAAATGGCTGAGTAAAGTTCCAGATCGGTTGTACTTCCGTGTAGGAGACGTTGAGAGCTTCGTGTGGACACCAAAAACGCCCAAATCCGTTGAGAAATGAGTGAGTTATGGAGGTTTGAAGGATGATTATCCTTAGAGAGAGAAAGTGGCGGATGAGAGAGTTTAGAGAGAGAGAGATGTGTGAAATGAAAGAAATTAGTTCTTTCGAGGTTTATATACCTCGCGGGTATTTGGGTTCGTTTTGGGTTGCTCGTTTCTCATTTTCGTCGCGGTTCCAGCACGTTACGCGCGTGTTTTGTAACTTAACTAGACTTTGTTTTATTTGTTTGGAAGTTGGTTATTTATAATAAATGGTCTAAATATTATTTCGTTGAAGTATTTATCGTAATTATTTAAAACGTACGTTTTCGTGAATTGTTCGCGTATTTTACGCATCTAAATTTATGACTTTGTTTTACGCGTTTTAATTAAGATAGTTTCCTTTTTAATTTGTTTCTGATGAGTTTCAAAATTGTAAAACAGAAAATATTATATTTTCTTAAATTTATTATCGTCCGCTACGTTGTTCGTTTCGTTTCGTTTCGTTAGAAAACGTAACTTACGCGCGTTTTCGTACAGAGTGCTAACTTTCAAATTTATTCGTACAGATTGTCACCTATACGAATAGTTCGTCGGTTTAGCATTCTGTAACAGCAGCTGTTATAGTTTTGTTCTGGTTATCCTCACATACGTTTAAACCTAATAATACAAAATCAAGCATGTGTGTATCTGTTCATCGTTGTCTGATGTGTTTCTGACTGTTAAACCATGAGGTTTAATTCAGGTTTCAGAAACACAGTATAATAGTTTAGTGTTTAGAATCAAATGTTAATAGCTTCTAAGTAATTCTCCTCGTTTGTATCTGAGTTACTGTACAAGTTACTGTACAGGTTACTGTTCTGGTAACGATTCCGGCACAGATGTTACACATGTGGTTAATGAGAAGGGAATACATGTAGACCCAACCAAGATTGAAGCCATCAAGAACTGGGAAGCACCAAAGACTCCAACAGAGGTGCGACAATTCCTAGGGTTGGTAGGGTACTATCGACGATTCATTCAGAGATTTTCAAAAATCTCTCAATCACTGACATCCCTTACACACAAGGACAAGAAGTTTGATTGGGGAGAGAAACAAGAAGCTGCTTTCAACTTGTTGAAGCAGAAACTATGCACTGCACCAATCCTATCCTTGCCGGAAGGATGCGAAGATTTTGTGGTGTATTAAGACGCCTCGAAACAAGGACTCGGTTGCGTGCTGATGCAACTTGAGAAAGTGATAGCCTATGCATCACGACAATTGAAGGTGCACGAGAAGAACTACACAACCGATGATCTTGAGTTGGGAGCTGTGGTGTTTGCCTTGAAAATCTGGCGACACTACCTATACGGAACAAAGTGTACAATCTTTACCAATCATAAGAGCCTACAACACATCTTTGACCAAAAGGAGTTGAACATGAGACAACGAAGATGGGTTGAACTCATTGGCGATTATGATTGCGCTATCAAGTATCATCCGGGTAGGGCAAACGTAGTGGCCGACGTGTTAAGCCGGAAAGAAACAACCAGACGTGTACGTGAACTACAACTCACGATTCATTCCGAACTACCCCAACAGATCCGGAACACCCAACAGGAAGCTCGGAAGGTCGAGAACCTCACTCAGGAATCCTGGCGTGGCATGGACAAGCACATGGAGGATCGAATCTGGATTCCACACCACGGAGGACTAAGGAATGTGGTGATGGATGAAGCACACAAGAGCCGGTACTCTGTACATCCAAGCTCTGACAAAATGTACCATGATTTGAAGACGACCTATTGGTGGCCGAACATGAAAGCTGAAATACCAACTTACGTAGGTAAGTGTTTAAGACGCTCAAAAGTTAAAGTTGAGTACCAGAAGCCATCAGGTCTACTTCAGCAGCATGAAATACCTATGTGGAAATGGGAGCAAATTTCCATGGACTTCATGACTAAACTGCCTAAGACAGCAAGTGGTTGCGATACCATCTGGGTTATCGTAGACCGGCTAACAAAATCTGCACACTTCCTACCCATCAAGGAGACTGACAAGTTGGACGAACTCACTTGGATCTATCTAAAGGAAGTGGTCACTCGACATGGAGTACCAATCTCGATTATCTCTGATCGCGACAGTCGATTCACGTCGCATTTCTGGAAGTCCTTGCATAAGGCATTGGGCATGAGATTGGACATGAGTACCGCTTACAACTCACAGACTGATGGGCAGAGCGAGAGAACCATACAAACGTTATAAGACATGCTTCACGCATGTGTTATTGATTTTGGCAGTAGCTGGGAGACTCATCTGCCGTTAGTTGAGTTCTCATACAAGAACAGCTACCACACCAGCATACAAGTTGCACCATTCGAGGCACTCTATGGGCGTAAGTGTCGATCACCCATTTGCTGGGCGGAAGTTGGAGAAAGCCGACTAACTGGTCCCGAACTTGTACTCGAAACGACTGAGAAAATTGTGCAAATATACAAACGGATGGCGGCAGCATGGGACAGACAGAAAGGCTACGCTGACAGACGCCGCAAACCGTTGGAATTCCAGGTGGGGGACAGGGTGTTGCTCAAGGTCTCGCCCTGGAAGGGAGTCATTCGGTTTGGCAAACGAGGTAAGTTGAATCCTCGCTATATTGGACCTTTTGAGAATACCAGAAGAATAGGCCCCGTGGCCTATGAGCTACATCTGCCAAATGAACTGAGCAGTGTACACAACGTGTTTCACATCTCGAACCTCAAGAAATGTCTATCTGATGAAACACTTGTCATTCCTCTTGAGGAGATACAAATCGACAAACAACTAAACTTCGTTGAGGAACCGGTAGAGATTATGGACCGGGAAACCAAGAAGCTTAAACTCAGCAAGATATCAATAGTGAAAGTGCGATGGAATTCGCGACGCGGACCAGTATTCACATGGGAACCTGAAGACCAGATGAAACGGAAATACCACACCTGTTCGGGGAAAAGACAAACACTGACAACGCAAGCTGAATTTCGGGACGAAATTCTTTCTAACAAGGGGATGATGTGACACCCCGTAAAATCCAGGTCAGCACCCTATTTATTTAAATGTTTATTTAATTCATATTTGTACACGTGGCACTAGAATTAGTTTAATTTAGTACGACACGTGGCAAGACGGTACGAACACTGACACAAACACGATAATTCGATGAATTATCGTAAAACGCACACACGTGTCTGAGAAAAACACGAACGTTGGTGAACGTTTAAGAACATTGTGTAACAAAACACTCGAAACCTCACGAAACGCTCAAACATGGAACTTGGAAGTCAAACGAGGCCAAACGATAGTTCGTAAGCGTGAAAGCGGCGACGAACGAATTAAACCATTGAAATTGGGCCTATTGGGCTCTTCAAGGACCCATCGCAATACGTGATGGCCCTTAAGAGGTTCCATAGCGCTTCGCGAAGAGTTTCGGGAGAATTTGAATCCCGAAATCCATCGCGATACGTAGAGAGCATCTGGGGCTCTCTCGGCAGTACGCGATGGGTGTCAGACGACAAATCTTTATAAAACCAAAATGCAATCATTTTCTAGGCACCCTATCTTTATTATCTCGAGTCCCAGACCCCCATGCTCGTCTTCCTCACCTGCAACTTAGCTTGAGAACCTCTGGAAGCCATTGATACACTTGGAAAAAGCTTGAGATGGAAGATTGAACGCTTGGAAACAAGGAAGGAGCACAACAAGAGCTTGAACCAGCCATGTAGCACGATTCCAGCCCTTCTCAACTTCCATAAACTATTGATTAATCATCATCTTGGCGTTCAAGGAGCTCTAGAAGGTAGCTCTACACTCCTTATAGTTTAAACACACATTTAGGCACACATGCAAGCTTTAAAACTCACATGCAAGCATATATGCTGCACATGCATGAATTTCTTGTGATTTGAATCTGGGTTTGCTATAAAATCTACTGTATTTGATGATCCATGATGATATTTTAAAGTTTCATGATGATCTATGAGAAGGTGTATGTGTAAAATCACATGACTTGGTCATATGGGTAAAAATATATGCATGCATGTATGATCCATGAGTTGTGGAGTGATTATATATATTTAGATGTGTTTATAGATGATAATGGAAGAAACGGCATGATTAGGTCTTGTTAAAATGATTAAAAATGGGTTTTTCATGAACTTTCTAATTATAGTAACTTTGTAGTTACATTTTGATGAAATGGATGCTATTGATGACATGCATGCATATGGATTTGTTATTTGGATGATAATATGATGCTAGAATGCTATGGGATTGAATTTGATACTGATTTTGGTCATATTTAGTCGGGTTACTATTTTTAGTAACTTTTGAGGCCTAAGTATTGATATGAGATGATTTGAACTAAATGGGTATGTTTATCTTTTGTTAAATGACTTATTACGATGATTTGTGATATGAAAGATGGCTTAAGTATGTTTAGAATGATCATTTGTATGTAAATTGACAAAGTTAGTATTTATAGTAACTTTATTTTTTAGAAATATCAACGTATGAATGTTTTGAACGTGTTGAGCATGCTAAGTGAGTTACGATGCTTTGACATAATGATTTAATGCTAAGTTAGATGGTTTTCGATATCGCACATGCTAGATTTAGAAACCTTCCATTTTAGGAAACTTTTGTATGCAAACGTGACTTATGTGACTTATTTGATTTCGTATAATATTGTGCTATGTGTTAACATGATCACGTAGGACTAACGAGCATGCTAGAAGTTTAAAATGGTACGTGTTATGAAACTTGCCATGAATGGAAACTTACTATATATAGTAAGTTGTCCATAGACGCGACTTGCGCGTTTTGCACACAACGAGCACTAACACGAATGTTACACGATTCACAACCAACTCACGGTTCACCAACAGGTCGTTGAATTAACACGGTCAAACATGGTCAAACACGGTGAAACACAGTCAATGTGGACCAACATGAGCAAACACGGTCAATGTGGACCGACACGGACAAACATGAACAACCGAGGGTTGTTGAGCACAAACATGAGCACTAGCACGAACATGAAGCACGGTCACTTACACGAACTCACGTATGGTATACAATATAGGTAGCCGGTGACCGACGCACTTCCCGAGCAGGAGCTTACGCATTCGATAAATCGATCACTTCTAAGGTGAGTTTACGACCCTTCTTTACTCTTTTACAAAATTTTCAAATAGGGGGAGAATACTAGTTGAATCGAGTCAAACATTACTATTGTACAAACATCTTATTTGTATGATGGTTTATTAGACAAACATTAAGTGTTGAACTCGTAACAAGCCCTCACAAAGTCTTACCGTTAATGTACGAACAACGTGGTAGGTTTGAATGGATCCGTTTGGGTGTGACTTACCCCACGGGGCACAATTTTGACTGAAGGTCGTAACCCGTGAAACTCTGACCTAATGTGCTATGTATTACGAGACATAGCGAAGGCAAGGACAAACAAGTCTAGTTCGGTAGTGACGCACTGACACTTGGAGCCTAGGGCTCGGTACTAACATATGATAAACAACATGACACATGTTTTCTTACTATTATGTATATATAAAAACCTGTGAACTCACCAACCATTGCGTTGACACTTTTTCTAAACTTGTATTCTCATGTAACTAGCAGGCTATGGATATAAGGAATGCACATTAAGGGACGAGCATTAGGAACCTCATGCATTTCTGTCTTATCTTTGAAAACAATTTTATTTATGTATTGTAATACATTATGTAGTGTCTGACAAATTCCGTTGCATTTTAAACTTATTACTTTCCGCTGCTATGATTTATGAAATTCCGCTGCAAACTATTTTATTAACATTTATTGCAAACACTGTAATTGAAACGCATATAGAGTTGTTCTATATGACCTTGAGCTGTGATTCTGGCCACGTCACACCGACGTGGACTCACACCACGAGTGGGAATTTCGGGGTGTGACAACCTGGGAGACAGTCCTTGTTGTGACAATCCGACTTTTTACACTAACCTTGTTAACGAGAGTTGGTGATATCACAGGCCCAATAAAGGCAATGAAGGCCCAATAAGGCCAATGAAGGCCCAACAAGGCCAATGAAGGCCCAATAAGGCCAATTGAGGCCCAACAAGATCAATTAGGCCCAACATAGCCAATATAGGCTCAATAAGCCAAGAGAGGCCCAGTAAGGCCCAATAAGTTCAAGTAAGGCCCAATGTAAAGCAAAGTAGGCCCAGGGAAGGCCGAGGTGGGCCCAGGAAGGCTCAGTGAGGCCCAATTGTATTTTAGAAGTCCAATTGAGATAATTTAGCCCAACAATGAGTTAGATGATCCAATTAGTGACAATTCGGGATTTTCGGTTTAACTTTGTTAACCGAAATGTTAAGTTATTGATTTAGAATAATTTCTAATGGTTTGAATTAATTGAAATAAGTCTAAAACACTTAGGTTATAGGATTTTAACTTGTAAATGATTAGTATGATCAATTTTGACTTTTTAGAGTCAAATTTCGGCCATTAATCTCAATTAAATTCGGAATTGTCATCAAAACCAGATTGTAACTGATATTGAATCATCATAATCATCACAATTATGATGATTAACAGTTTCTATACGTTACAGGATCGTATCATTATCGAATTTGTTCAAAAACGGCCACAACACTTGAAACCGAAACCATTCAATGTCAAAATCCCATAAATCGACTTCATTTCTCACAATTGAACTTTCAAAATCCTTATTCGGCAACATTAGGAGTCTCTGCATACAAGAATTTGATTTCAAGAGATCCAGATTTGAAGAAACCGATCGTAGGTGGCCGAAGTTTGAGCTAAATTCGAATTACTCGAATTGGATACTAAATCAGGTAATAAATCACACTCGCACATGCTAAATGAGCCGATTAAGTTTATCCCCAACTGTATTTCGTGTAACAACATCGAATTATATCAATTCAGTATTAGGGTTCATATCAAAAATCGGTTTTGGGGGTCGTTGATCAAAATGGTTTGGAAATCAAATTAATGTATATGGATAGTTTCAGAGTACACCGATCAAGCTTACACCTATGATGATTTAGGGTTTTAATTTCGAATTGTAAGAATTCGACAATTAGGGTTCTTGAAGGGGAATGAATTGGGGGTTTCGATTCTAAAGAGTTTAAAAATATAATTAATGTATATAGGTAGTTTCAGAATGATTCGATTGAACTAAAGCCTAAGTTAATTTGAGGTTTTAATCATGAATTAGAGGATTTCGAATTGAAAATTTGTTTGGTTGAAAACCGAGAATTATGTGGATCAATTAGAACATATTGATTATGTTTTGATCGAATTAGAACCATCATTAGGTACGCATAAGTGGTTAGAATGATAAGCTTGTGTTGATGAGTGCAATCGGATTCGAAAATGGTGGTCAATTGGGGAACATTGCTTCGGCCATAATAGAACAAAAGGGAACCGAGTCATCTAAGCTTAAAACAATTTATTCCTGATATCAGACGCGATACCCTAGCGGGCGAAGATGGTTAGATGCATGTGTGTTAGTGTTGAGGGTCGCGGGTTCGAGTCCCGGCCCAACCAAATTTTTGGATTTTATTAGTTATTTAGTATTTTAATCATATTTTATTCATTTTAACTCCGTTTTCATCCGTTCAAGTTGCGTTGGAACCATAACGAGAATACGAACGTGTTGAAATGATAAAATTCATATTTTAGTCCGAACACGAAATCGCGTATAATTACGTTTCATTAAATAAAATCAAATGTGATTTTATTTAAACGATTTCAAAAGCACGCGTACTTCCGTATGCCTAATTATCACACTTTAACATACGTATGTTGATACGTATGTGATTTCAAGCACAAAACGACAATTCGAATAACTTTAGGTTATTGTTTAAATCACAGATTCTTCGTAGAGGATTTCTACGCAAGTTCACACATATTTGATCATTCTACTACTATCAAAGGTGCGTACACGGCCCCTTTCTTATTTTAAACTGTTTTGGGGGAGAAAACATGTGCAACAAACTATTTTAGATACATATCACTTGCATGAGTTATCTGTTTACATTATGTGCCAACATATCAACTTGAAAGTCCTTACACACCTCGAACCGTTTAGTTTGCCGTAGTGCAAAGCGTGGTAGTTGGAAATAGATCTATTAGGTTTGACAAACCTCACCTGGTAGATGGGATCTACGCAGGTGTTTGACTGACCAAACACATTTTTACTATTGTTGTGATAGACAATAGTGGCAAGGCGAAAACATGCTATAGCATGGCAACTAGTCAGCTTCGGTGTCGAACACGTATGTAAATAGTTTATATGACTAGCTATCATGACTGTGCAATTGTGATTATGTTATCTACAAACTTGTTATTCAAACTGATGTTTTGAACACTATGATTACTTAAAACCTGTGATATGCACCAACCTTTGTGTTGACTTGATTTGCATGTTTTCTCAGGACGCTAAGGCGCGCGTAACAGCTGGCATGGACTAGGAAGATAGAGTCTCATGCATTATAAACTTTGAACATTTGAATTTGAATATTTCAGTATTTTGATTTGTAATGTTTTACTTATCAACAGTTTATTGGTTTTGATTTGAAACGCTTCCGCAACTTTTTGTAAACTCTGAATATTATGTTTTTAAAGACCAACGTATGTTTTGAAATTCATATAGAGGTCTTCGCTATGTCTAATGATCTGAGATCCTGGTTTGTCACGTTCCCAAACGGTATGATTCCGTTAGTTGAAATTGGGGGGTGTGACAGATTGGTATCAGAGCCATTGGTTATAGCGAACTAGGTTTGCATTTGTAGGCCTAGACTATGACTGTTAGACATTAGACACACACACATACTGCTTAGAAATTACATATGACATTATGTAATTGACTTGCTTACGTATTCCATGGCACTGCACTTACATATGATATTATGTAACAGGCATGGCTTCATCATCAGTTCCTTATGTTATCATTGATGATTCTGAGGACGAGGAGCCGATAGTTCCGGCACCACCATCATCACCACCACCACCTATTCCATCACCTCCACCATATGGGGGAGATGACTCAGACCCAGACGAGGATCCCGAGGAGGATCCAGAGGAGGATCCAGATGTGGATCCAGTTGAGGACCCGGATGAGGATCCGGAGGAGGCACCATGGGTGAATACTCAGGGACTCTATGCTGCAGGACCATCTACGCATCCACCACCCGCACTAGATGCTCCTGAGCCTAAGAGGCGAAGGACGGACGCGGAGGAGATCGCCAAGTTGCGCGAGGACTTGGATGAGACAGAAGACAAGCTTATACAGAGATCTCAGGAGTTATGGGATGCCATTGAGAGGCAGGATGAACTTGCCCATCTAGTTCATGACATGCGGGATGAGATGGTGAACATGATTGGTCGTCTAGAGGAGTCAGAGAACCGAGCCGAGATCTTGGAGGGCAGGATTGAAGCTTTGGAGGATTTAGTGGTAGTTGAGAATGAGGAACAGGATGAGGATGAGGATGAGGAGGAGGAACCAGCACCAGTTGCTGAGTCCGATCCTGAATCCACTGTTGAGGACGATTGATTCTCTTTCTTTTATTTCTGTTTTGTTTAAACTTATTAGGAACGGGTTGTGTTCCTACATTAGTAGTTTGAAATTTTGTATTTCATTTCAAAAGTATTGTACTCAAAGAAAGTTTCTATTTATGGAAGAATTATTTTTTTCAATAGCTGTGTTGGCTTATATTACATGTTGTGTTTGTTGTTTTACTTACACATGTTACATTGGATTTTGACTTCGTGCTAACGCTTCTTGTAAATAGGAACTAATGGCTGAGGGAAACGTACAAATGACATTTGCTGAGCTCAACGAGCTAATCAACAACAGGGTTGCAGAGGCAATAGCACAGTACGCACAGGCACACAACACGGGGCCACATGGTCCAGCTGGGGGATTGCTTAATCCACAGGCGTGCACGTTTAAAATGTTTTTGGACTGCAAGCCACACAATTTCAAGGGATCGGAGGGGGCTATAGGACTTCTCCGATGGATTGAAAAGGCCGAGTCTGTGTTCGAAATGTGCAACTGCCCGGATGACAGCAAAGTGAAATTTGCTACTGGAACGTTGGAGGGTCCAGCCCTGACTTGGTGGAACTCCAATGTTCAGACCCTGGGGTTGGGAGAAGCAAATGCATTGACTTGGAACAACTTCAAAACTTTACTACAAGAGGAGTATTGTCCTCGTAGTGAAATGCAGAAGTTGGAAGAAGAGTATTGGCACCTCAAGATGGAGGGGTCAAATATTGAGGAATACACGACCAGATCGCATGAACTGGCCAGACTGCTACCACACATGGCTACTCCAGCCAGTAAGTGGATTGAAAGGTACATAGGAGGACTAGTGCCTCAGATTCAAGGGTTGGTGACTTCAGCAAATCCCACCACCATCCAACAAGCTGTTCGTCTAGCACATCAGCTTACTGATCAGGCAGTGTTGCAGGGGACTCTGCCTAAGCGAACATCTGCTACCAAGGTGGGAGACCATAAGAGAAAGTGGGAAAGTAACAACTTCAAGGGTAACAACCAACAGCAGAACAGGAAACAGGACTCAAACAAGTCCTATCATAATTCCAACAGTGGCCAGCAATCATCATCATCGGGGGGCTATATTGGTAAGCACCCCAAGTGCAACAGGTGTGGTTATCATCATGCGGGTAACCAGTGTGACAGAGCGAAGTGCCAGAGGTGTGGCAAGATTGGGCACGCGGCTAAAGATTGTCGCGGAGAACTGCAGAACAATAACCAGAACAACGCTCAGAAAGGTTGTTTTGAGTGTGGCAAGATGGGGCATTTTAAGAAAGATTGCCCACAACTTAAGAAAGGCGGGGACAACAATGGTAATGGTAATGGAGGTGGCAACGGTAATGGAAATGGCACCAACAATAACAACAACAATAACAACAACAACAACGGTGCTAGAGGCAGGGCGTTTGTGATCGGAGGACGTCAAGCGCGGGAGGATCCCAACATTGTTACGGGTACGTTCCTCTTAAATAATCACTATGCCTCTATGTTATTTGACACGGGTGCCGACCGGAGTTTTGTATCTAGTTCACTTGCTAAGTCACTAGATGTTAGTCCCACTGCCTTAGATAGTTCCTACACTGTGGAATTAGCTGATGGTAAGTTGATTGTAGTAGAAAACATTTATAAGGGATGTATCCTTGATTTGATGGGTCAGACATTAGAGATTGATCTTATGCCTATTGCCTTAGGCAGTTTTGATGTAGTCATTGGCATGGACTGGTTGTCCAAGAACCAGGCTGAAATTGTATGCCATGAAAAGATTGTTCGCATACCTCTTCCGCAGGGAGAGACATTGTATGTACAAGGTGAAAAGATCAGTACGCCACTGCGTCTCATATCTTGTATGAAGGCACACAAATGTCTGCGGAAAGGTCATACGGCAGTTATAGCACTTATAACTGAAAAGCCGGTAGCTGAAAGGAAGCTTGAAGATATACCTGTAGTTTGTGAATTTCCGGAGGTATTTCCAGAAGACTTGCCGGGATTACCGCCTATCAGACAGGTGGAATTCCGAATCGATCTTACACCAGACGCAGCACCGATAGCTAGGGCGCCTTATCGACTTGCACCGTCAGAGATGCAAGAGTTATCCACACAATTGCAAGAATTGTTGGATAAGGGTTTCATACGACCTAGTTTTTCACCGTGGGGAGCTCCAGTATTGTTTGTAAAGAAGAAGGACGGAACTTTCCGTATGTGTATCGATTACCGGGAATTGAATAAAGTTACTATCAAGAACCGGTATCCGTTACCCAGGATTGACGATCTGTTCGATCAATTGCAAGGTTCGAGTTATTACTCGAAGATTGATCTCAGGTCGGGTTATCATCAACTAAGAGTCCAGGAGGAAGATATTCCGAAGACAGCATTCAGGACACGATATGGCCATTATGAGTTCTTGGTCATGCCATTTGGGTTGACAAACGCTCCAGCTGTATTCATGGATCTCATGAATCGTGTTTGTAAACCTTATCTGGATAAGTTTGTCATTGTTTTCATTGATGACATTCTCATCTATTCAAAGTCTGAGGAGGAACATGCTGAACATCTTCGATTATTGCTAGAGCTATTGAAACAGGAACAACTGTACGCTAAGTTTTCGAAATGTGATTTCTGGATGCGAGAAGTACAGTTCTTGGGTCATATAGTTAATGAAAAGGGTATACATGTTGATCCAGCGAAGATTGAAGCGATTAAGAATTGGGAAGCACCAAAGACCCCTACCGAGGTACGACAATTCCTTGGTTTGGCGGGTTATTATCGACGATTCATTGAAGGTTTCTCAAAGATCGCTCAACCACTTACAGCTCTTACGCACAAGGGAACAAAGTATAACTGGACTGATAAACAGGAAGCTGCATTTCAGTTATTGAAACAAAAGCTTTGCAGCGCACCGATTCTGTCCTTACCGGAAGGAACGGAAGACTTTGCGGTGTATTGTGACGCATCTGGACAGGGTTTAGGATGTGTGTTGATGCAACGTGATAAAGTGATCGCTTATGCTTCCAGACAACTACGAACACACGAAAAGAATTACACTACTCATGACTTGGAGTTAGGAGCAGTGGTTTTTGCTTTAAAGATTTGGAGGCATTACTTGTATGGAACTAAGTGTACTATTTATACTGATCATAAGAGTTTGCAACATATCTTTGATCAGAAGGAGCTTAACATGAGGCAACGACGATGGGTTGAATTGTTGAACGATTATGAGTGTGCGATTAAGTATCACCCGGGAAAGGCTAATGTGGTAGCCGATGCTTTGAGCAGAAAAGATACAACGGGAACAAGACGGGTTCGCGCACTTATGATGACAATACATACTGATTTACCTGACAAGGTACATAGTGCTCAGATTGAGGCTCTGAAAAAGGAAAACTTAGTACCGGAATCCTTACGAGGAATGGAAGAACAATTGGATGTTAAACCTGATGGAATTCGTTATTTCATTAATCGAATGTGGATACCTTTGTATGGAGGTTTAAGGGAACTTGTGATGGATGAAGCACACAAGTCCAGGTATTCAGTCCATCCAGGATCAGACAAGATGTATCACGACTTGAAGGCACTGTATTGGTGGCCTCACATGAAAGCTGATATTGCTAAGTACGTTAGCAAATGTTTGACTTGTTCGAAAGTCAAAGTTGAATATCAGAAGCCATCTGGTTTATTGCAACAACCAGAGATACCGATGTGGAAATGGGAACAGATTTCGATGGATTTCATTACTAAGTTACCCCGTACACCGAGCGGTTGTGATACGATATGGGTAATTGTTGATCGATTAACGAAATCTGCACACTTCTTAGCAATCAAAGAAACTGACAAGATGGAGAAATTGACTCGTATCTACATTAAGGAAGTAGTAGCACGGCATGGTGTGCCAATATCTATCATATCAGATCGGGATGCCCGGTTTACTTCCAATTTTTGGAAATCTCTTCATAAGTCATTGGGGACTCGCTTGGATATGAGTACCGCTTATCATCCGCAGACCGACGGTCAAAGTGAACGAACGATTCAAACACTCGAGGATATGTTACGAGCTTGTGTAATTGATTTTGGTGATAGCTGGGAGAATCATTTACCGTTGGTGGAATTCTCTTACAACAATAGTTATCATACAAGCATTCAAGCAGCACCGTTTGAAGCTTTGTATGGTCGCAAATGTCGTTCACCAGTTTGCTGGGCTGAAATTGGTGACAGTCAGTTAACAGGTCCTGAACTGGTGCACGAAACGACAGAGAAGATAGTTCAAATCCGGAACCGTATGGCAGCGGCTCGGGATCGACAGAAGAGTTATGCAGACAAACGTCGCAAGCCGTTGGAATTTCAAGTAGGAGACCGAGTTCTTCTAAAGGTATCACCTTGGAAAGGTGTGATACGATTCGGCAAGCGCGGAAAGCTTAGTCCACGTTACGTAGGACCTTTTGAGATCCTGAAAAGGATTGGTCCGGTTGCGTACCAACTCAAACTACCGGATGAACTCAGTGGAGTTCATGATGTTTTTCATGTGTCGAACTTAAAGAAATGTCTTTCTGATGAGACATTGATTGTACCATTGGAAGAAATACAAGTAGATGAACAGTTACGATTCATTGAAGAACCAGCAGAAATCATGGACCGAGAGGTCAAACAACTGAAGCAAAGCAAGATTCCAATAGTCAAAGTTCGATGGAATTCAAGACGTGGTCCTGAATTCACATGGGAACGGGAAGATCAAATGATGAAGAAATATCCTCATCTATTCAAAACATCTACTGCTAACACTGAGAGCGCACGTTAAATTTCGGGACGAAATTTCCTTCAACAAGGGGATGACGTGATGCTTTCACACATCAACACTGCAAATTTCAAACTGTAAGCACAAACGTTTTATTTATTCAATTGATTTTGTTACAAATATTTGTGCTACATTACATTTTATATGTTTTATGTGCTACATTTCATATGTTACATGTTATGGTAGTACATACACGATTGGTTACATACATTTTGCTATGTGTGGGGTTGCATAGTACATTGGTTACATACATTTTGCTATGTGCGGGGTTGCATAGTACATTGGTTACATACACTTTGCTATGTGCAGGGTTGCATAGTACAAACAGTTTCAGACACTCACTATGTGTGAGGTTACACAACACAGTATGA
Organism: Mikania micrantha; assembly: GCA_009363875.1. Taxonomy (NCBI): domain Eukaryota; kingdom Viridiplantae; phylum Streptophyta; class Magnoliopsida; order Asterales; family Asteraceae; genus Mikania; species Mikania micrantha. The sequence goes on from CM018689.1 coordinate 3,129,865, forward strand.
TCAAACACAAACAGTCACAGTTAGGTGAACTAACTAGTGTACACGCAAAACAGTTACATTGAACGATCACAATTGAGTTGTGATGTTGCAAGCATTAGACTTTGTGTGTGAGTACACACAAGCACACAGAATGATCAAATCACACTAACACGTACGATTTAAACTCGTAAGTAGTTTCCTAACTACTCTTAACACTTGCTAATTTTCGGGACGAAAATTCCTTCAACAAGGGGATGATGTGACAATCCGACTTTTTACACTAACCTTGTTAACGAGAGTTGGTGATATCACAGGCCCAATAAAGGCAATGAAGGCCCAATAAGGCCAATGAAGGCCCAACAAGGCCAATGAAGGCCCAATAAGGCCAATTGAGGCCCAACAAGATCAATTAGGCCCAACATAGCCAATATAGGCTCAATAAGCCAAGAGAGGCCCAGTAAGGCCCAATAAGTTCAAGTAAGGCCCAATGTAAAGCAAAGTAGGCCCAGGGAAGGCCGAGGTGGGCCCAGGAAGGCTCAGTGAGGCCCAATTGTATTTTAGAAGTCCAATTGAGATAATTTAGCCCAACAATGAGTTAGATGATCCAATTAGTGACAATTCGGGATTTTCGGTTTAACTTTGTTAACCGAAATGTTAAGTTATTGATTTAGAATAATTTCTAAGGGTTTGAATTAATTGAAATAAGTCTAAAACACTTAGGTTATAGGATTTTAACTTGTAAATGATTAGTATGATCAATTTTGACTTTTTAGAGTCAAATTTCGGCCATTAATCTCAATTAAATTCGGAATTGTCATCAAAACCAGATTGTAACTGATATTGAATCATCATAATCATCACAATTATGATGATTAACAGTTTCTATACGTTACAGAATCGTATCATTATCGAATTTGTTCAAAAACGGCCACAACACTTGAAACCGAAACCATTCAATGTCAAAATCCCATAAATCGACTTCATTTCTCACAATTGAACTTTCAAAATCCTTATTCGGCAACATTAGGAGTCTCTGCATACAATAATTTGATTTCAAGAGTTCCAGATTTGAAGAAACCGATCGTAGGTGGCCGAAGTTTGAGCTAAATTCGAATTACTCGAATTGGATACTAAATCAGGTAATAAATCACACTCGCACATGCTAAATGAGCCGATTAAGTTTATCCCCAACTGTATTTCGTGTAACAACATCGAATTATATCAATTCAGTATTAGGGTTCATATCAAAAATCGGTTTTGGGGGTCGTTGATCAAAACGGTTTGGAAATCAAATTAATGTATATGGATAGTTTCAGAGTACACCGATCAAGCTTACACCTATGATGATTTAGGGTTTTAATTTCGAATTGTAAGAATTCGACAATTAGGGTTCTTGAAGGGGAATGAATTGGGGGTTTCGATTCTAAAGAGCTTAAAAATATAATTAATGTATATAGGTAGTTTCAGAATGATTCGATTGAACTAAAGCCTAAGTTAATTTGAGGTTTTAATCATGAATTAGAGGATTTCGAATTGAAAATTTGTTTGGTTGAAAACCGAGAATTATGTGGATCAATTAGAACATATTGATTATGTTTTGATCGAATTAGAACCATCATTAGGTACGCATAAGTGGTTAGAATGATAAGCTTGTGTTGATGAGTGCAATCGGATTCGAAAATGGTGGTCAATTGGGGAACATTGCTTCGGCCATAATAGAACAAAAGGGAACCGAGTCATCTAAGCTTAAAACAATTTATTCCTGATATCAGACGCGATACCCTAGCGGGCGAAGATGGTTAGATGCATGTGTGTTAGTGTTGAGGGTCGCGGGTTCGAGTCCCGGCCCAACCAAATTTTTGGATTTTATTAGTTATTTAGTATTTTAATCATATTTTATTCATTTTAACTCCGTTTTCATCCGTTCAAGTTGCGTTGGAACCATAACGAGAATACGAACGTGTTGAAATGATAAAATTCATATTTTAGTCCGAACACGAAATCGCGTATAATTACGTTTCATTAAATAAAATCAAATGTGATTTTATTTAAACGATTTCAAAAGCACGCGTACTTCCGTATGCCTAATTATCACACTTTAACATACGTATGTTGATACGTATGTGATTTCAAGCACAAAACGACAATTCGAATAACTTTAGGTTATTGTTTAAATCACAGATTCTTCGTAGAGGATTTCTACGCAAGTTCACACATATTTGATCATTCTACTACTATCAAAGGTGCGTACACGGCCCCTTTCTTATTTTAAACTGTTTTGGGGGAGAAAACATGTGCAACAAACTATTTTAGATACATATCACTTGCATGAGTTATCTGTTTACATTATGTGCCAACATATCAACTTGAAAGTCCTTACACACCTCGAACCGTTTAGTTTGCCGTAGTGCAAAGCGTGGTAGTTGGAAATAGATCTATTAGGTTTGACAAACCTCACCTGGTAGATGGGATCTACCCAGGTGTTTGACTGACCAAACACATTTTTACTATTGTTGTGATAGACAATAGTGGCAAGGCGAAAACATGCTATAGCATGGCAACTAGTCAGCTTCGGTGTCGAACACGTATGTAAATAGTTTATATGACTAGCTATCATGACTGTGCAATTGTGATTATGTTATCTACAAACTTGTTATTCAAACTGATGTTTTGAACACTATGATTACTTAAAACCTGTGATATGCACCAACCTTTGTGTTGACTTGATTTGCATGTTTTCTCAGGACGCTAAGGCGCGCGTAACAGCTGGCATGGACTAGGAAGATAGAGTCTCATGCATTATAAACTTTGAACATTTGAATTTGAATATTTCAGTATTTTGATTTGTAATGTTTTACTTATCAACAGTTTATTGGTTTTGATTTGAAACGCTTCCGCAACTTTTTGTAAACTCTGAATATTATGTTTTTAAAGACCAACGTATGTTTTGAAATTCATATAGAGGTCTTCGCTATGTCTAATGATCTGAGATCCTGGTTTGTCACGTTCCCAAACGGTATGATTCCGTTAGTTGAAATTGGGGGGGTGTGACAGATTGGTATCAGAGCCATTGGTTATAGCGAACTAGGTTTGCATTTGTAGGCCTAGACTATGACTGTTAGACATTAGACACACACACATACTGCTTAGAAATTACATATGACATTATGTAATTGACTTGCTTACGTATTCCATGGCACTGCACTTACATATGATATTATGTAACAGGCATGGCTTCATCATCAGTTCCTTATGTTATCATTGATGATTCTGAGGACGAGGAGCCGATAGTTCCGGCACCACCATCATCATCACCACCACCTATTCCATCACCTCCACCATATGGGGGAGATGACTCAGACCCAGACGAGGATCCCGAGGAGGATCCAGAGGAGGATCCAGATGTGGATCCAGTTGAGGACCCGGATGAGGATCCGGAGGAGGCACCATGGGTGAATACTCAGGGACTCTATGCTGCAGGACCATCTACGCATCCACCACCCGCACTAGATGCTCCTGAGCCTAAGAGGCGAAGGACGGACGCGGAGGAGATCGCCAAGTTGCGCGAGGACTTGGATGAGACAGAAGACAAGCTTATACAGAGATCTCAGGAGTTATGGGATGCCATTGAGAGGCAGGATGAACTTGCCCATCTAGTTCATGACATGCGGGATGAGATGGTGAACATGATTGGTCGTCTAGAGGAGTCAGAGAACCGAGCCGAGATCTTGGAGGGCAGGATTGAAGCTTTGGAGGATTTAGTGGTAGTTGAGAATGAGGAACAGGATGAGGATGAGGATGAGGAGGAGGAACCAGCACCAGTTGCTGAGTCCGATCCTGAATCCACTGTTGAGGACGATTGATTCTCTTTCTTTTATTTCTGTTTTGTTTAAACTTATTAGGAACGGGTTGTGTTCCTACATTAGTAGTTTGAAATTTTGTATTTCATTTCAAAAGTATTGTACTCAAAGAAAGTTTCTATTTATGGAAGAATTATTTTTTTCAATAGCTGTGTTGGCTTATATTACATGTTGTGTTTGTTGTTTTACTTACACATGTTACATTGGATTTTGACTTCGTGCTAACGCTTCTTGTAAATAGGAACTAATGGCTGAGGGAAACGTACAAATGACATTTGCTGAGCTCAACGAGCTAATCAACAACAGGGTTGCAGAGGCAATAGCACAGTACGCACAGGCACACAACACGGGGCCACATGGTCCAGCTGGGGGATTGCTTAATCCACAGGCGTGCACGTTTAAAATGTTTTTGGACTGCAAGCCACACAATTTCAAGGGATCGGAGGGGGCTATAGGACTTCTCCGATGGATTGAAAAGGCCGAGTCTGTGTTCGAAATGTGCAACTGCCCGGATGACAGCAAAGTGAAATTTGCTACTGGAACGTTGGAGGGTCCAGCCCTGACTTGGTGGAACTCCAATGTTCAGACCCTGGGGTTGGGAGAAGCAAATGCATTGACTTGGAACAACTTCAAAACTTTACTACAAGAGGAGTATTGTCCTCGTAGTGAAATGCAGAAGTTGGAAGAGGAGTATTGGCACCTCAAGATGGAGGGGTCAAATATTGAGGAATACACGACCAGATCGCATGAACTGGCCAGACTGCTACCACACATGGCTACTCCAGCCAGTAAGTGGATTGAAAGGTACATAGGAGGACTAGTGCCTCAGATTCAAGGGTTGGTGACTTCAGCAAATCCCACCACCATCCAACAAGCTGTTCGTCTAGCACATCAGCTTACTGATCAGGCAGTGTTGCAGGGGACTCTGCCTAAGCGAACATCTGCTACCAAGGTGGGAGACCATAAGAGAAAGTGGGAAAGTAACAACTTCAAGGGTAACAACCAACAGCAGAACAGGAAACAGGACTCAAACAAGTCCTATCATAATTCCAACAGTGGCCAGCAATCATCATCATCGGGGGGCTATATTGGTAAGCACCCCAAGTGCAACAGGTGTGGTTATCATCATGCGGGTAACCAGTGTGACAGAGCGAAGTGCCAGAGGTGTGGCAAGATTGGGCACGCGGCTAAAGATTGTCGCGGAGAACTGCAGAACAATAACCAGAACAACGCTCAGAAAGGTTGTTTTGAGTGTGGCAAGATGGGGCATTTTAAGAAAGATTGCCCACAACTTAAGAAAGGCGGGGACAACAATGGTAATGGTAATGGAGGTGGCAACGGTAATGGAAATGGCACCAACAATAACAACAACAATAACAACAACAACAACGGTGCTAGAGGCAGGGCGTTTGTGATCGGAGGACGTCAAGCGCGGGAGGATCCCAACATTGTTACGGGTACGTTCCTCTTAAATAATCACTATGCCTCTATGTTATTTGACACGGGTGCCGACCGGAGTTTTGTATCTAGTTCACTTGCTAAGTCACTAGATGTTAGTCCCACTGCCTTAGATAGTTCCTACACTGTGGAATTAGCTGATGGTAAGTTGATTGTAGTAGAAAACATTTATAAGGGATGTATCCTTGATTTGATGGGTCAGACATTAGAGATTGATCTTATGCCTATTGCCTTAGGCAGTTTTGATGTAGTCATTGGCATGGACTGGTTGTCCAAGAACCAGGCTGAAATTGTATGCCATGAAAAGATTGTTCGCATACCTCTTCCGCAGGGAGAGACATTGTATGTACAAGGTGAAAAGATCAGTACGCCACTGCGTCTCATATCTTGTATGAAGGCACACAAATGTCTGCGGAAAGGTCATACGGCAGTTATAGCACTTATAACTGAAAAGCCGGTAGCTGAAAGGAAGCTTGAAGATATACCTGTAGTTTGTGAATTTCCGGAGGTATTTCCAGAAGACTTGCCGGGATTACCGCCTATCAGACAGGTGGAATTCCGAATCGATCTTACACCAGACGCAGCACCGATAGCTAGGGCGCCTTATCGACTTGCACCGTCAGAGATGCAAGAGTTATCCACACAATTGCAAGAATTGTTGGATAAGGGTTTCATACGACCTAGTTTTTCACCGTGGGGAGCTCCAGTATTGTTTGTAAAGAAGAAGGACGGAACTTTCCGTATGTGTATCGATTACCGGGAATTGAATAAAGTTACTATCAAGAACCGGTATCCGTTACCCAGGATTGACGATCTGTTCGATCAATTGCAAGGTTCGAGTTATTACTCGAAGATTGATCTCAGGTCGGGTTATCATCAACTAAGAGTCCAGGAGGAAGATATTCCGAAGACAGCATTCAGGACACGATATGGCCATTATGAGTTCTTGGTCATGCCATTTGGGTTGACAAACGCTCCAGCTGTATTCATGGATCTCATGAATCGTGTTTGTAAACCTTATCTGGATAAGTTTGTCATTGTTTTCATTGATGACATTCTCATCTATTCAAAGTCTGAGGAGGAACATGCTGAACATCTTCGATTATTGCTAGAGCTATTGAAACAGGAACAACTGTACGCTAAGTTTTCGAAATGTGATTTCTGGATGCGAGAAGTACAGTTCTTGGGTCATATAGTTAATGAAAAGGGTATACATGTTGATCCAGCGAAGATTGAAGCGATTAAGAATTGGGAAGCACCAAAGACCCCTACCGAGGTACGACAATTCCTTGGTTTGGCGGGTTATTATCGACGATTCATTGAAGGTTTCTCAAAGATCGCTCAACCACTTACAGCTCTTACGCACAAGGGAACAAAGTATAACTGGACTGATAAACAGGAAGCTGCATTTCAGTTATTGAAACAAAAGCTTTGCAGCGCACCGATTCTGTCCTTACCGGAAGGAACGGAAGACTTTGCGGTGTATTGTGACGCATCTGGACAGGGTTTAGGATGTGTGTTGATGCAACGTGATAAAGTGATCGCTTATGCTTCCAGACAACTACGAACACACGAAAAGAATTACACTACTCATGACTTGGAGTTAGGAGCAGTGGTTTTTGCTTTAAAGATTTGGAGGCATTACTTGTATGGAACTAAGTGTACTATTTATACTGATCATAAGAGTTTGCAACATATCTTTGATCAGAAGGAGCTTAACATGAGGCAACGACGATGGGTTGAATTGTTGAACGATTATGAGTGTGCGATTAAGTATCACCCGGGAAAGGCTAATGTGGTAGCCGATGCTTTGAGCAGAAAAGATACAACGGGAACAAGACGGGTTCGCGCACTTATGATGACAATACATACTGATTTACCTGACAAGGTACATAGTGCTCAGATTGAGGCTCTGAAAAAGGAAAACTTAGTACCGGAATCCTTACGAGGAATGGAAGAACAATTGGATGTTAAACCTGATGGAATTCGTTATTTCATTAATCGAATGTGGATACCTTTGTATGGAGGTTTAAGGGAACTTGTGATGGATGAAGCACACAAGTCCAGGTATTCAGTCCATCCAGGATCAGACAAGATGTATCACGACTTGAAGGCACTGTATTGGTGGCCTCACATGAAAGCTGATATTGCTAAGTACGTTAGCAAATGTTTGACTTGTTCGAAAGTCAAAGTTGAATATCAGAAGCCATCTGGTTTATTGCAACAACCAGAGATACCGATGTGGAAATGGGAACAGATTTCGATGGATTTCATTACTAAGTTACCCCGTACACCGAGCGGTTGTGATACGATATGGGTAATTGTTGATCGATTAACGAAATCTGCACACTTCTTAGCAATCAAAGAAACTGACAAGATGGAGAAATTGACTCGTATCTACATTAAGGAAGTAGTAGCACGGCATGGTGTGCCAATATCTATCATATCAGATCGGGATGCCCGGTTTACTTCCAATTTTTGGAAATCTCTTCATAAGTCATTGGGGACTCGCTTGGATATGAGTACCGCTTATCATCCGCAGACCGACGGTCAAAGTGAACGAACGATTCAAACACTCGAGGATATGTTACGAGCTTGTGTAATTGATTTTGGTGATAGCTGGGAGAATCATTTACCGTTGGTGGAATTCTCTTACAACAATAGTTATCATACAAGCATTCAAGCAGCACCGTTTGAAGCTTTGTATGGTCGCAAATGTCGTTCACCAGTTTGCTGGGCTGAAATTGGTGACAGTCAGTTAACAGGTCCTGAACTGGTGCACGAAACGACAGAGAAGATAGTTCAAATCCGGAACCGTATGGCAGCGGCTCGGGATCGACAGAAGAGTTATGCAGACAAACGTCGCAAGCCGTTGGAATTTCAAGTAGGAGACCGAGTTCTTCTAAAGGTATCACCTTGGAAAGGTGTGATACGATTCGGCAAGCGCGGAAAGCTTAGTCCACGTTACGTAGGACCTTTTGAGATCCTGAAAAGGATTGGTCCGGTTGCGTACCAACTCAAACTACCGGATGAACTCAGTGGAGTTCATGATGTTTTTCATGTGTCGAACTTAAAGAAATGTCTTTCTGATGAGACATTGATTGTACCATTGGAAGAAATACAAGTAGATGAACAGTTACGATTCATTGAAGAACCAGCAGAAATCATGGACCGAGAGGTCAAACAACTGAAGCAAAGCAAGATTCCAATAGTCAAAGTTCGATGGAATTCAAGACGTGGTCCTGAATTCACATGGGAACGGGAAGATCAAATGATGAAGAAATATCCTCATCTATTCAAAACATCTACTGCTAACACTGAGAGCGCACGTTAAATTTCGGGACGAAATTTCCTTCAACAAGGGGATGACGTGATGCTTTCACACATCAACACTGCAAATTTCAAACTGTAAGCACAAACGTTTTATTTATTCAATTGATTTTGTTACAAATATTTGTGCTACATTACATTTTATATGTTTTATGTGCTACATTTCATATGTTACATGTTATGGTAGTACATACACGATTGGTTACATACATTTTGCTATGTGTGGGGTTGCATAGTACATTGGTTACATACATTTTGCTATGTGCGGGGTTGCATAGTACATTGGTTACATACACTTTGCTATGTGCAGGGTTGCATAGTACAAACAGTTTCAGACACTCACTATGTGTGAGGTTACACAACACAGTATGATCAAACACAAACAGTCACAGTTAGGTGAACTAACTAGTGTACACGCAAAACAGTTACATTGAACGATCACAATTGAGTTGTGATGTTGCAAGCATTAGACTTTGTGTGTGAGTACACACAAGCACACAGAATGATCAAATCACACTAACACGTACGATTTAAACTCGTAAGTAGTTTCCTAACTACTCTTAACACTTGCTAATTTTCGGGACGAAAATTCCTTCAACAAGGGGATGATGTGACAATCCGACTTTTTACACTAACCTTGTTAACGAGAGTTGGTGATATCACAGGCCCAATAAAGGCAATGAAGGCCCAATAAGGCCAATGAAGGCCCAACAAGGCCAATGAAGGCCCAATAAGGCCAATTGAGGCCCAACAAGATCAATTAGGCCCAACATAGCCAATATAGGCTCAATAAGCCAAGAGAGGCCCAGTAAGGCCCAATAAGTTCAAGTAAGGCCCAATGTAAAGCAAAGTAGGCCCAGGGAAGGCCGAGGTGGGCCCAGGAAGGCTCAGTGAGGCCCAATTGTATTTTAGAAGTCCAATTGAGATAATTTAGCCCAACAATGAGTTAGATGATCCAATTAGTGACAATTCGGGATTTTCGGTTTAACTTTGTTAACCGAAATGTTAAGTTATTGATTTAGAATAATTTCTAAGGGTTTGAATTAATTGAAATAAGTCTAAAACACTTAGGTTATAGGATTTTAACTTGTAAATGATTAGTATGATCAATTTTGACTTTTTAGAGTCAAATTTCGGCCATTAATCTCAATTAAATTCGGAATTGTCATCAAAACCAGATTGTAACTGATATTGAATCATCATAATCATCACAATTATGATGATTAACAGTTTCTATACGTTACAGAATCGTATCATTATCGAATTTGTTCAAAAACGGCCACAACACTTGAAACCGAAACCATTCAATGTCAAAATCCCATAAATCGACTTCATTTCTCACAATTGAACTTTCAAAATCCTTATTCGGCAACATTAGGAGTCTCTGCATACAATAATTTGATTTCAAGAGTTCCAGATTTGAAGAAACCGATCGTAGGTGGCCGAAGTTTGAGCTAAATTCGAATTACTCGAATTGGATACTAAATCAGGTAATAAATCACACTCGCACATGCTAAATGAGCCGATTAAGTTTATCCCCAACTGTATTTCGTGTAACAACATCGAATTATATCAATTCAGTATTAGGGTTCATATCAAAAATCGGTTTTGGGGGTCGTTGATCAAAACGGTTTGGAAATCAAATTAATGTATATGGATAGTTTCAGAGTACACCGATCAAGCTTACACCTATGATGATTTAGGGTTTTAATTTCGAATTGTAAGAATTCGACAATTAGGGTTCTTGAAGGGGAATGAATTGGGGGTTTCGATTCTAAAGAGCTTAAAAATATAATTAATGTATATAGGTAGTTTCAGAATGATTCGATTGAACTAAAGCCTAAGTTAATTTGAGGTTTTAATCATGAATTAGAGGATTTCGAATTGAAAATTTGTTTGGTTGAAAACCGAGAATTATGTGGATCAATTAGAACATATTGATTATGTTTTGATCGAATTAGAACCATCATTAGGTACGCATAAGTGGTTAGAATGATAAGCTTGTGTTGATGAGTGCAATCGGATTCGAAAATGGTGGTCAATTGGGGAACATTGCTTCGGCCATAATAGAATAAAAGGGAACCGAGTCATCTAAGCTTAAAACAATTTATTCCTGATATCAGACGCGATACCCTAGCGGGCGAAGATGGTTAGATGCATGTGTGTTAGTGTTGAGGGTCGCGGGTTCGAGTCCCGGCCCAACCAAATTTTTGGATTTTATTAGTTATTTAGTATTTTAATCATATTTTATTCATTTTAACTCCGTTTTCATCCGTTCAAGTTGCGTTGGAACCATAACGAGAATACGAACGTGTTGAAATGATAAAATTCATATTTTAGTCCGAACACGAAATCGCGTATAATTACGTTTAATTAAATAAAATCAAATGTGATTTTATTTAAACGATTTCAAAAGCACGCGTACTTCCGTATGCCTAATTATCACACTTTAACATACGTATGTTGATACGTATGTGATTTCAAGCACAAAACGACAATTCGAATAACTTTAGGTTATTGTTTAAATCACAGATTCTTCGTAGAGGATTTCTACGCAAGTTCACACATATTTGATCATTCTACTACTATCAAAGGTGCGTACATGGCCCCTTTCTTATTTTAAACTGTTTTGGGGGAGAAAACATGTGCAACAAACTATTTTAGATACATATCACTTGCATGAGTTATCTGTTTACATTATGTGCCAACATATCAACTTGAAAGTCCTTACACACCTCGAACCGTTTAGTTTGCCGTAGTGCAAAGCGTGGTAGTTGGAAATAGATCTATTAGGTTTGACAAACCTCACCTGGTAGATGGGATCTACGCAGGTGTTTGACTGACCAAACACATTTTTACTATTGTTGTGATAGACAATAGTGGCAAGGCGAAAACATGCTATAGCATGGCAACTAGTCAGCTTCGGTGTCGAACACGTATGTAAATAGTTTATATGACTAGCTATCATGACTGTGCAATTGTGATTATGTTATCTACAAACTTGTTATTCAAACTGATGTTTTGAACACTATGATTACTTAAAACCTGTGTTATGCACCAACCTTTGTGTTGACTTGATTTGCATGTTTTCTCAGGACGCTAAGGCGCGCGTAACAGCTGGCATGGACTAGGAAGATAGAGTCTCATGCATTATAAACTTTGAACATTTGAATTTGAATATTTCAGTATTTTGATTTGTAATGTTTTACTTATCAACAGTTTATTGGTTTTGATTTGAAACGCTTCCGCAACTTTTTGTAAACTCTGAATATTATGTTTTTAAAGACCAACGTATGTTTTGAAATTCATATAGAGGTCTTCGCTATGTCTAATGATCTGAGATCCTGGTTTGTCACGTTCCCAAACGGTATGATTCCGTTAGTTGAAATTGGGGGGGGGGGTGTGACACTTGTTCTAGAGGAGCTACTTCTGAAGAAACAGGCTTTTGTAATGTGGTATCCCTTTGGATATTCTCAGGTATGTAAGGTGACATACACTGAGGGCTGTTGGATGGGTGAGGGGCAGCCACCGGATCCAGAGAAAGATCTAGTGGGGAAGTGACAGGTGTGGCTTGCACCTTAGCGAGAACTATGCCCCGACCTGTTTTTTTCGCCTTTTTCTTTTTAGGTTTAGAAGAAGCATGCTCCTGTAATGTGGTATCCCTTTGGATATTATCAGGTATGTAAGGTGACATACACTGAGGGTTGTTGGATGGGTGAGGGGCCACCACCGGATCCAGAGGAAGATCCAGTGGGGAAGTTCCAGTGGGGAAGTGACAGGTATGGCTTGCACCTTAGGCAGAACTGTACCCCGACCAGTTCTTTTTGCCTTTTTCTTTTTAGGTTCGGAAGAAGTAGCCTGAACACCTATAGACAGTTGTTCAGGGGTTCGTTTTCCTTTGTAGGTGACTATGATTGAATGAGAGGTTGGAGAGGAAGGTGTGGGTTCAGCATCTGTTGCTTAGAGATATTTGTCACCTTCAGGAGCAGATGGCTCCATGGAAGGAAGAAACGGAGTGCAAGTTCCAGAGAACTGAGCACTCGTTTTCTTCAATTGCACAAAAACCCTTGTAGTAACCAAGGGTATCTTGTAAATGTTCCCAAATAGTGAGAGCAAAGAGAGTAATTCACTATTAAAAATTTGTTGAAAAAACCTGGGATACATACAAAATTTCTTTGAGGACGATAGATTGTCCACCAAGTTATTGAAAATAAAAGATGAAAAGTTAAACAGTTTATTGGAGACCAAACCTTGAATAGCCGAAGCCAAATCAGAGGGAATTTGATCCCATCCACCCGTTTTATTTGAAAGAGAGTGCAAAAATAATGTAGGAGGTACTTGTAATTATAGGACACTCTACCCTTCAAATAAGTAGTTGAAGGAAGAGGACCTTAGTACCCCCATTGACCGCAAGGTCATTACTACCTCATCCCTTGTAAAAGAAACACTTCCCTTGACATCATGGAGATTAAGATGTCGACAGATTGTTTCCACAGTAATAGAAATTTGATGAGAGTCAATGGTAGCCAAGACAAATCTACCATTCGGAGAGTCAACAATGGAACAATAACCCCAAAATTGTTGGAGATGAGATTCATAAACCATAGGGTTAACTGTAAGTGCTGTAAAATACGTGCTTTGTCTGAGGAACGAGATGATCGATGAAAAATCAGCATCGTGATCTGCAGAAAGCTCTGCGACGAGATTGTGAGCATGTTTGAAAGCAAGGAGCGCAATTTGACGATTGACGGTTAGGGTTTATTAGGAGAGAAAATGACGATTGAAGAAGAAAGGAATAATAATTTGAATGGGCGGGAGACCTTTTATACCTTCGGATGTCAGCATTTAATATAGAGACACATTAAATTTTGAGATCCGGAGTGTCAGAAGATGAAAAGGTCTTTTGTGATAACTATGTTGCACAATGAATTTCGAAAGATGAAAGTATTCCTAAAGCGTTTATTTGAAAGAAAAATGCTTCCATTTATTTGTCGTATAGTGTCTGAAGCATATAAGACTTCCTTCATTAGATAAGACTTCTGAAGATTTAAATTTTCCTTTGATGATGAACTAGCATACAGAGAGTAAATTTAAATGTATCTTCCGAGGGCTTAAGTATACCAAAATAACAATTTTACTTATTCAAAGTTGATTATACCTATAGAAGTTATTAAATACCTGAATCTTCCTTCATCAAATGCCTTGGTGAGGAGATCGACAAGATTATGTTCGGTATCAACTTTGACTAAATGAATTAACTTCTTTTAAGCACAATCTCTGATGAAATGATATCTGATATCAATGTGTTTTGTCTTGGAGTGCTTGACAGGATTGTTGGTGATGGAGATGGCACTAGAGTTGTCTATCTGTATAGGAATATTGATTAGTTCTACTCCATAATCTTTCATTTGTGTAACACACCGACCAATGGCGGAATCATCGGGCATTCACGAAGTGTAGATTGTTTAAAAGCACAGGGTTTATGTTGTAAATAATCCAAACATAATCACTTAAAAGAAATTCAAACATAACATTTAATTAACCTCAAACATTTATTACATCATGAAGGAAATATTAAATCCAAAATTTAAAGCCTAAATCTAGATCCAAATTCTAGCAAGCCTTATGTAGCATTTCCACCTGAAACATGTTTATATAAAAGGTCAACTATAAATTTTGTGAGCTTCACAAGTTTTAAGCACACACACCAAAAATAGTTGAATAAAATGTATATCAAATGTTATAAGTTACATGTGAAATCATGGCATAATGAACGTAACATAAATGAATCATTAAGTAAAGCAAATCAACTAATGTTATCAGATATTGTTTGACCAAGTTTAAAATTAGAAATAATCACAGCGGGCTTCCCCCGAAGGGTAAATCAAACAACTGTGGGATGGCCGGTCCAATAGATCTATCGTAGTAACTAAGGGTGACCAATGCTCATTGTAGAGCCCGACTAAAGATGAATACAGATAAAGTCAACCAGAGAAGAATCGAAGACCTGATTTTGTTTATTTTCGTGTACATTGTATTTCGTGTATAGTAGTATTTCGAGTACTCGACCATTTTCGTGTATAGAGGTTCGAGCACTCCTAGAGTAGTATAAATAGACGTACTTTGTACTGTTTTAGGGTTGTATTCCCGACGCGTGCTCTCTAGACGTATTGAGGCACCGTTTCGTGTACTTCACTGAATATACAAAAGTTTTGATCTTTCTTCTTGTTCTTGTGGTTCTATTCCGGATTCCGCACGTTATAGAGTCATTTGATGCAGAATGGAGACATAAAGCTCGGTTCTTGACAGATTAGGGACCTACAAGTGGTATCAGAGCCTTAGTGCTCTTTTCTACATCAAGGTACAAGCTTTTCAGTGCAAGCTCTATACTTTCTTATTCTAATCTACATCACCTAGCTGCTATCAAAATTTAGGACTCCAGATCTTGAGAAATTTTTCTGTTAAAAATTTTCAAGTGTTTTCGAGTTCAAATTTTGAGAACAGCTTTTTCGAGGATAGTAGAATTCGAGTATAGTTGGAGTTCGACTACAGGTTGGCGACTTCGATTATATGGGGTTTTCGATTACACCTTGAGTTCGAGTAGAAGTTTGAGTTCAAATACATCAAAAGCTTCGAGTACACAGGTTCTTTGATTACACCTTCGGGTACACTACTGATTTCGAGTATATCTGAGGTTCGATTACCCTTGAAATTCGAACACTTTGAATTTCGAATATACATTGGACTTCGGGTAGTTGTGTTGTTTCGATTGTTGACTGGACTTCGTGCACTGTTTGTTACATAGCACTCTTGGGGAGTTCGAGAGCTATACTTAGAAAATTTTCTGACTAATCATGGCATCAAAGAACCTCACCAACCTGTCTAACCTGCTAAACTTGGATAATAAAATCGGCACCGGAACAAAGCTACCTAGGCTTGTGTCGGAAGATAACTTTCAGGAATGGAAATTCAGGTTCCAATCATTTATTAAGTAGACTGACCCGAAGCTATGGAGGTCAATTGAAGAGGAGCCTTACGAGCCCATGTACCAGAGTGAGCTAAATGGACTAATTCCCAAAGATCCTAAGCTGTATACTGAAAACGACATCCAGTTAAAGGAAAAGGATGATAAGGCATACGCATCAATTACAATGGCATTGTTAGCTGATGTAGCTCATGGGTTCAAGGAGCATTAAACAGCCAAACAACTATGCGACGCTTTGGTGGAAAGGTTCGAGGGAAATGAAGACATGCGAGAAAGTCGCAAGGATATGTTAAGGCAAAGATTCAACATGTTCAACCATGTCAAAGGAGAGTCCTTGGAAGCACAACTAAACTGATTTACTCATCTGATGACTGAGATGACCAGTGCAGGAATTGAGATGTCTAAGGGAGAAGTGAACAAAAAGCTCTTGAACTCATTTCCATATAACTGGAATTCTAACTGCACCACCATCAAGAGAACCAAGGACATGTACAAGACCTCTCTGAGTGAGTTGATCTCCATTATCAACTCTTATGACATGGATGACAAGCAAAGAGCCCTCAATCATGCCAGTTCTATGGGCATTACACCCGCATCAGAGTATGCTGCTCTTCTGTCAGCCATCAATTTTCAAGCATCTGGATATCAGCATTACCAAGCCCCTTCATCACAGTCTGTTCCGTTTGAGACTGCCTTCCACTCTTCATGGCAAGTTAGTTCAGTGCCCAAGGTTAGCCTAGAAAGTGAAGAGAATCTGCTACTGGTTAAGGGATTGATGAACAGTTACAACGCTTTCATTGCTGGAGAGTTGGCACCGGCCAATCTCACTCAAGAAAACTTGGAGCAGATTAACCCGGTCGATGTGGAAGAGATGGATATATCTTGGCAAATGGCCATGGCAGTCTTCCGTGCCAAGAAGTTCATCAAGAAATATGGAAGGAACAGTTTCGGCAACAACCCAGGAAAGAAGCTGGGATTTGATAAGTCGAAGCTGCGCTGCTACAACTGTGACCAGTCGGGTCATTTTGCTAGAATGTAAGCAGCCGAAGGTGGCTAAGGTGGGTGAGAAGAAGACGGATGAGAAGGCTGTTGTTGGGGGAGGTTCTAGTACTTCTAAAGCTCTGGTGACTCAGGAAACAGACTCCTATGATTGGAGTGATCAAGTTCAAGAGCTGGAGATGACCCTAAGCCACGCGTTTATGGCAGAGGTGGATGAGAAGCATAATGAGGTAACCGGAAATCTTTGCTCAACTTCTTTCAATCAGAATGTATTTAAGTACCGTTCTCATAATGAAACATTAATCAAAGAGGTCACCAAACTGAAATATTATAACTCTGAGTTTCTAAAAAGTGAAGGAATTTTTAAAAGAAAACTTGAGGCTAGGTGTAATCTCTGGGGCTTTTCGTTACGAATTTGAACATCTAATCGAGCTCGATTTATAATAAAAACAAAACCTTTGGTATTCTTTGAAATGTTCGTACTCATAAACCTATATAAATATATGAATATATGTATATGAATGTATATTGTCATATAAATACTTAACAAACAATTTATAACATTTATTGCATTAATGTAATAATAATAATGTAAACCATAATTAAGATCTTATAAAAAAAATAAATAAATAAATAAAATAAAATAAATAAATAAATAAATTAATTAAAGAACTATTCTCATACAGATAAATTATACTTAATAAAATTTATTTTGAATATATATATTCTAATTACGAGTGATCTAAACAATCCAGCTTTTGATAAATAAACCATTTTTTTATTTTATAAATACAATATAATTATAATAAAAATAATTCTGATACTTTAGTTATTCATTTTTAACAAAACTTATAAATTGTATTATAAAAATAATCATTATGCACTAAGGTGTAATATATATATATATATATATATATATATAATCTTAAAGTTTATATAAATACATTGAAGTTATAAAATGCATAAAAACAATTTTATATAAGGGATTTCACAACTTGAACGGGCTAATTCTGCCAACTAATGAAACTTGGATTATTAAAACTAAAACATGAGAGCTGAAATTGACAAAGACCCAAAGTGCCTCTCTTCCTTCTACGCCCATCAGCCAGCAAACCGACCCATGGGTCATTCGTGACCCGTTGCCCATCTCCTCGTGTCTAGACCGAATCTAGCTCAATTAAGAGCTATTTTGGACTAAGATGCAAACACGTAATCCCTCTAAATCAGTAATTGAACCAAATCAATTCATAACAACGAGATTTACATTCCAAAAATACGAGCTCAAACCAAAAATATAAATTCGATATAAACGACCATAAAAACCAAATCAAATCAACACATTTCAATCCTCTAGGAATACCGAAACTATCTGTGCACGAAAATCATTCTAACAACACACAAATAATCGCTCTAACACCCACTGGAATCGCGATTTGGGTTCGAGTCAAGGTCCAGCTATTCATTCGATCGAACCACGCCAAAACGACTTCAAGTCAGGTAACCAATGACACCTCTCTACTCGGTTTAACATAGGGAACAATAACCCTAAGAAATCTAAGGCTCAAGTTCGCGAAAGCCTTCGAATTCGATCAGATATTGTTCTAGGGTTCATAGTATTAAAACTGATTTGGGATTCCGATTTAAGTTCTGTATAAAGCTAAATGGAAACGACACAAGGCAGCGAATCCCCTACTAGACTAAGCAGTAAGATGCAAGTCTATTTCGGGGAGACTCGGGCTTGAAACCCGGGAGTTGCACCCGAACCGGTTTTTTGTAGTTTTGCACCCTTTTTCATCCTTTTCTTTTTATTAAAAATTTCGAAAATAATATCAAAAATCATAAAAAATAATTCCTAATAAACTGTAAATAATTATTTATTTTAGAAAATTTTAAATAACTTATTTAAGTATTTTATTCATACAACAATGATTTAAAAATCATATTAGAAGTTAAAAAAAAAGATATTATTTATTTAAATGTTTAATCATATTATTATTTGGAAGATTTAAAATTCATATTACAAGTATTGCTAAACCTATTCTAATACTTAAATATTTTTCTTGCATAAATTTCATTTAATTATTACCAATTTAATATTTAAGTATTGTGTTACTTAATAAAATTTTAAAATATTCTAAATCTTATAATCATATACTTATTTAAATATTTAAACGTTTTTTTCTTATAGTTTTATTTAAATTTTGAGTTTTGAGAAATCGTATTCAAATACTTTTATCATATTTTTATTTAAATGTTTATAATTCCTAATTAAACATTTTTATCAATTTGTTTTACAATTAACTATTGCCAATCTTATATGATTGTTCACAAATCATAAATATCCATTCTAAAAACAAAATTTTTATAAACAAAATACATAATCATTTAAATATCGTTTCAAAAATTAATTTATTTTAAAAAGAATTATAGAATTATTCTAAAGAATTATTCTAAAACAAATACTCATTGTTTACGAGTATTTAAATGAAGCAAAATTTATAATTCATATGGAAATGAACTTGTTTAAACAAAATTATTAAAAGAAAAATTCATAAATTAAAACTATAACAATTGCTAAACAAAAATGGATGGAAATAACATATTTAAGTGTTATTCAAATTTCAACCAGAATATTTATTTAAATAAATAAATATTCAAATGGTCCATTCAAACTTAGACACATCATATTAGGGCTTCCATTAGGTATGTCATAGATTCTACACCATCAAGACTAGAACTCTAAGTGAAACACTAAGAACTATTATACTTTAGAACTTTAGGGTGAAGCCTCATCTTTCACTTCAATTCTCTATGAAGCATTGTTGGATTAGCTAAGATACCATGTGAGTTTCACTCATACTCCCTCTTTTACATTTTGTACTTTTGGGATGTTACATATGTCATTATTTAAATCAAACTTTGTTCTAGAGTCAAAATCAATTAGATGCAAACTATTAGTCTAAGTTGTTTGACTTATGTGCTTAGTATGCCTACTTGTTTATATTCAAGGTATTATCATGTTATTCTATGTGTAGTCTATGTTACTAGTAGCCTTTGCAATATAACTTAGGATATTATATATTGCAAAGGTGAAAGCGCCTAAAATCTATGTGACTAGTAGTCTTTGCACAATAACTTTGGTTATTGAAAAATGAAACGGTGAAAGAGCCTAAATTCAATTGTTGTAACTAGTAGCCTTTATTTAATGACTTGTGTCATTAATTTAGTAAAGGTGAAAGAGCCAAAGAATCATATTGGACTAGTAGTACACATGCTTTAGGTCTTATTGATTTAGACTTTGTTTGCATTTAAAGTTGTAACTAATGTTGAACTTTCAATTGTAATGTATTTCATTGTATTTCTATAAATGTATGCAATGATTTCTTGTATTAAATGAATGTTTGTTCAATGATAATAATGAATGCATTAAATATTCAAACTTATTAATAGCACCATGAGCTAATGAACAGTCGAGCTCGCGCCCCGACATGTTCCGTCGTCGGTTGGGGTGTGACAGATTGGTATCAGAGCCATGGTTATAGGAATTTAGGTTATTAGAAAATGGTGGCCTAGACTATAACTAAGCTTCCATTATATGAGTTATCTCATATTATCATTGATTGTTTATTTCTTGCTTATGTGCTATATGTTATGTAATACTTATTGTGTGATACATATATACATTACCATAGAGGAATGCCATAGTTGTTAATGTGCCTTTGCTTACACTTAGTTACGAATGCCTTAGATTAAGTTAACTTGTTATCATGGGATTTACTTAGATAAGCAATTGATTTAGAACTTGTTTTAAGTAAACTCCATTTCAAACTCACATACATACAAAAAATCATTTGATATTAGGAATTTAAACTCATTAGGCTTAATTCCTAATAATATTCACTAGATAACATAGTAATTCCAATATTGATTTTAAGAACTCGTTAGACTTAAGTTTGTGAGATGGGTATGTAGTAACTGGAAGAGTGTAGTACCAGTAGTTAGAATTCCTGTCTAGGAAAGCTATTCGTGTAAATCCTAGAGGTACTGTGGGACCTGTCTAGCTTTCCTGGGGACTTCTGATGAGAGTATGCCACTTATAGGCCAAAGCATACCACACTAAACACCTTACAAACTAAATGATTCTAATATGTCACCGGTATTCAATTTTAAATACTATATTTTATGTTTTCAAACAAGGTCAAATGATTTGCTTATAATCAAATTAGAATTAAGTTGTTAAGAAGGACATGTACTAACTAGAAGGGTGAATGCCAGTAGTTGAGACTGCTGTCTAGGAAAGCGATTCATAATCCCTGACGAGGGACCAGTCTGGCTTACCTGCGGATTCTCAACAACGGTATTTTACCTATAGGCCAAAGCATGTTAACTTCTTACAAAAAATATTAATTCTAAATGATTATTAATCAAATTCAAATGATTTCAACATGTTACCTATACAAATCCCACTTTTATGATATCATCACTTAAGATTAGTGATGGTGATTCATCACTAAATCTATAAGAAAATGATGTCATTATCTTTTGTTTTGTTTTATAATACATATGTTCTGACTCAAAGAAGACAATATATTGCATTAAGTCTAAGGATAGTGTTGGTGATACATCACTACATCTAAAGGATTATAATGTTCTTCTTTGATCTAAACAATGTATATTTTACGATCCAAGAAAATCAGTAAGATCATACTTATGATTATAATGGTGACTCATCAATAAATCTTAACAGGTATGATGTCACAATCCATGATGTCCATACTTTAACTCCATGAACTTAAATGAATATTGTGCCTAAATTCAAAGATCAAAAGTCTAACATGTCAATAAGCATTCAATCTTGAATATCATACTTTAAGTTCACATAAGACCAACAAAGATAACCATGTGTAAACTGAATTCATGGCGTTTTATCTATGATTAGTAGTAACCCATTATTACTATATCTAAGATATAACAAATGTCACAATATACTCTATAACCTTCTATTCATTCTTAACCAATTCCCATTTCATGTTTATCAAGAATGGCAAGACGAGAACGTGTTGTTGAACGTCGCATGGCTGTCGCGATTGCTCGACAAATGGAAATAGTGATACCCAATATGGTGATACAGCTGCAACAACGTCCCAATATGCATCCAACAAACCTAAACCCTAAACCTATCAACCAACCCAAGTGCTCATTCAAGCACTTCAATTCATGTAACCCACCCAAGTACAATGGGTCGGATGGAGCAACTAGGTTGCTCCAATGGTTCGAGGTATGGAGAGTACCTTTTTGAACAGTGAATGCCCAGCCAACTTAAAGGTTCGTTATGCTACTGGATGTCTCCAAAAACGAGCCCTTACTTGGTGGAATAATGAGAAAAGAACCTTAGGAGATAACACTGCTACTGAACTGTCTTGAGACAAACTCGAGAAACTCATGACTCAAGAGTTTTACCCCCGTAATGAGGTTAAGAAGCTTGAGTTTGAGTTTTGGGAACTCAAGCATATAGTGGCGAGAACATGATCTATAACAACCGATTCCATGAACTGAGTCTTCTACGCCCAGATATGGTGACCCCTTTCGAAAGAGGGATCAAGAAAAACATTGGTGGACTGCCAATGCAAATCCAAGACTCAGTCTTTAGCAGCAAACCTACTACTATTACTGATGCCATCCACATGGCTGCAACTTTGACTGACAACCATGTCAAAGCTGGAACCTTAACTAGGAAAGGGTTCAAGAAAGATAAGGATCAGCCAAAGGGTCCAAATGAACCAACCAAAAAAGAAACCAAAGCTGATTCATCTTCTCCTTTCAAGAACAACAAAAGAAAAGCCGATCACATGAACTTTGTTACTCATGCCATCCCATTCCAAAAATTTTCCCTACTACTGCAACTAACCAGGCCTACAAAAAGGCATACACCGGTCCACACCCACTATGTCCTACTTGCAACTTCCATCACATGCCTACAAAGCCGTTTCGGTTGTGCACAAACTGTAATCGTTTGGGTCATTTTGCGATTCATTGTTGACTGCCTAAAGCACAAGCCAACCAAGCCAATGTGCCTCTCCTTATCGCTCCTAGACAACCTATGGCTCGAGCTTGCTTTCAATGTGGGGATCCAAATCATTTCATCAGTGTTTGTCCATTAAGGGCCAACAATAACAACAACATTATGGTAGGCCCAAACAAACAAGCCAATCAAGGAGAAAGGGATCGTATTTTCAATGTTAACGCGCACCTAGGTCAAGACAACAATGAAGTGATGAACAATGCGGTGTGTGTAACGACCTATTTTGGTAAAATATTATAAAACAAATATAATTGGTGTAAAATTATATTTGTATATTCTATTTGGAGGGTGTTTTATTAATATTTGATTTCTTGAAATTATGGTGGGTGTTTACTAACTTAACTTAGTTAGTTATAACTAGTTAGATTTAACTAGTAATTGAGGGCTAGAATTGACAATAGGTGAAACTTGAATTAAAAGGGAGGTTTAATGTTGACTTGGTCAACATTTCACATTTTTATGTTTGTGTGTGTGGCTAGAGACGTGAAAGAGAGGGGAGGGAGACAAGGAGAAAGCCTCAAAATTCTGGAAATTCATCAAATTGGTGCCTGATTCATGGTTTGATCTTGAATGCAACTGAAGATTTGAGCTCTCCTTGCATTCAACTACATACAGGTAAGAAATTTTGGTGTGATTTGATGGGATTTTCGTGAGTCTCATATGGGGGAATGGGTTTGATGAGTGAAATCAAAAATTGGAAGTTTTGATGGTGTCATATGTTTCTGATCATCATGAATATCATATAGAAACAAAATTTTGATCATTTTCTTACATATTGATGTAGTATGGTAAATGGGGATTTATGGTGTTCATGGGGTATATGAACTTGGTGGTTAAACTTGGTGTTCAAATGTTGAGTTTGATGATTTCACAAAGTGGTTGTAGTTTTTTGGTGTACATGAAGAACTTGTTATTCTTGTGAATCAAAAATGGAGTTGGATAGAAGTGTTATGGATCAATGATCATGGGTATGTAAGTACATACACATAAGGTGTTTGATGAAATGAAAATTTGAGGGTTTTAACTTAAAACGGAGTTTTAAGTGTATTGATGAGGGGAAATGTGTTACATAAATGTAAAATGGTGATCTTGGGTAATAATGGGTCAAATAGGTTTAATTTGACTAGTTGTAGTAAACTCTATTCTTAAACCTATTAGTTGTGGTGATCGGAAACAATAGTGGAATCAAAAGACCCAATGTAACATATGTGCCGGAATCGTTACCTGAATAGTAAAGTTGCACAGTAACATGCACAGTAATTTAGGTACACATTACAAGAGACTATGTTTATGCCATTGACACATAATGCTTAACACTAAACTAATATGCAATTGTCTGAAATCTGACTAGAACCTTAGGGTTTAACAGTCAGAAACACATCAGACAGCACAGAACTGACACACGAATACTTGATTTGATACTATTGTGTATAAACGTATGTGAGGTTAAACAGAACGAAACTATAACGGTTGTTGTTACGGAATGATAAACCGAAGAGTTATTCGTATAGGTGACGATCTGTACGAATGATTCTGAGAGTTTAACGTTCTGAAATAATGACTGAACAGTAGAGAACAAGAATCAGAAAGCCAAACCATCGTCGTGTTAGTTCGAACCCTCAGACCCATCAGACCCTATGGCGGTTGCATGCTTAGCCGGCCGAACCTATGGACAGCGGACGAACCTATGGCGGTTGCATGCTTAGCCGGCCGAACCATCAGACCCAACGAACCCTCAAGACACTTTCACAAACTCACGAACCTATGAGACTTGAGCGAACCATTTGTGAGCCGAAACCCTGGTTTCCCGAACCCTATGCTGGTGCCGAACCTACCTAGGTTCTTTGAGCGAACCCTACCTACCCACCGAACCTTTATCATTAAACCCTACACCGACGAACCTACTGCAAAAGCCACGAACCTGCATGAGTGCCGAACCATTGGCCACCGAACCCCATGCAGACGAACCAAGGGTGTAGGCGAACCCATGAGGAACGAACCTGTCATGCTTGCCAACCCTCGCGAACCTAGGAATGTATAGCCGAACCGTGTTTATTGCATGCGAACCATAGGCGAACCCCATGCACCTAGGGTTGCTCACGAGCCTGCCCTTTTCATCAAACCACCTCAACCGAACCTGAGAACCATTGTTGCGAACCATGATGCAGGTCATACATGCTAGCCGAACCATAACAAGATCACCAGCCGAACCCTCGGACAACCCTATGCGAACCTAACCTCACAGAACCCAAAGGTTCGCTGCTATTGTTGCTTACCCAGTCGAATTCGTGCAGCCATCTCGATTACATGGCCTAAGAGCCATTCTTGGTTGGGCCCAGAAATTTACACTTTGACCCACAATTGATTCTTCAGCCCATCATACTGTTTCGGCCCAAACCCATTTTTACCTTGGCCCAACAGCACCATTCTCGGCTCGAATGACATTGGCCCAACAAAAAACCAACGACCCAAGGGCCATCCTTGGCCCAATCCTTTGCTCTTGGCCCACACACATGTTAATGGCCCACGAATGCCTAGCCTAAGCCCATAAGACACCAACGGACCAAGGACTCACTACAATCGGCCCAAGTAACTTTGGCCCATTCGAGTGAAACTTGAGCACTTTGTTTATCACTTTGTTGGTTGGTTATGAATCTATGATGACCCATTATAATAGATAGGCCCAATATTATCATAAAGGGCCCAATAAGTTATCCGGCCCGAGGGATTTTAAATAACTGATAAACGAATGAATGAACATTAGAAATGATGAAAACAATGAACAAACACATTTATAAAATAGGCACTTTGTTGGTTATAAAGGAATAACGAGTTTCAAACAAACTACATAAAGGTTTAAAAGCTTTATATATAAATGATAAATTGTGATTAACAAGCAAGTATGCAAACTCGAACAATGATGAAAATCCAACACTTTCATACACAAAGTAGTGAATATGGGCCGGATAACGAACAAGACTCACGAGTGTTAGCCAACTTTAGGGCTAACACTAACACTAACACTTACACGCGCAACAAACCCTTACAAACTTATACTATTAAACTACAACATTATGAAATCAATACAGGAGCGTGAACATCATAACAAGTGCAAACAAAGAGCGCGTGCAATCTTATTCGATTTAGTCAAACACTACGGACACAAGGTGAGTTCATTTGTCCCTTTTCAAACTTATTTGTTTTACTTCGGGACTGAGAAGCATGTCAAACATTTTACGAAATTATTGAAATGTTATTTAATGCTCTTAAACATAATTATGGTACTTATGATAAAGCTCATGCTTGGAAACTATTATTTTTGAAAAGCTATATACTTGATGCTTAAACGTGATGCTTACGCTATAAACTAGATGCTTAAACTTGATGCTTAATGCTCATGTTACAAACTAGAAGCTTAAACCATATACTTGATCCTTATGCTGTGAATTACCTGCTCAAACTATATGCTAATACTAAATGCTAATGCTATATGCCAATGCTAAATGCTAATGCTACATGCAAATACTAAATGCTAATGCTATATGCTAATGCTAAATGCTAATGCTATATGCTAATGCTAAATGCTAATGCTACATGCTAATACTAAATGCTAATGCTAAATGCTAATACTAAATACTAATGCTACATGCTAACACTGGATGCTAATGCTACATGCAAATACTAAATGCTAATGCTAATGCTATAAGCTAACACCATATGCTAAAGCTACAAATTGATGCTACAAGCTTATGATTCTATGATGATGCTACATACATACATACTAATTGCTTAAAACTACGGATGATCTAAACACTTATATGCTTATATGCTTTGAATGCTAAAACTATCAACTATGGTAGAACATACCAAATTGGCCTCTCAGTGCTTGCCATGGGGTGTTCTTCATAGTTGGGACTTGAAGGAACAGACCGTCGGCCTCTCAGTGCTTGCCATAGGGTGACCTTCATAGTCATGACTTGAGGAGTAGACTGATGGCCTCTCAGTGCTTGCCATATAGTGATTCCTCAATGTTCACTCATGCTATAAACTTAAACATAATGCTAAAGCTATTGGCTATTTAGAATGGACCAACTGGCCTCTCAGTGCTTGCCAAGGGGTGTTCTTGTAGCTATGACTATTGTAGATCATGCCGTTTGGCCTCTCAGTGCTTGCCAAAAGGGTGTTCTACATAGTCGGGATCATGAGGAGTAAAGTGATGGCCTCTCAGTGCTTGCCATACGGTGATTCCTCATTTTCCACTCATGCTGTAAACTTAACCAAATGCTAAAGCTAAGAACGAAATGGATGGTAGGTAAGACGCTTAATTATCATTACCAGCAATGTCCTATGCGACTTAGTATGTGGTGGGACGGCGTCTGGGCGGGTCGTAGGCTCGACTCAGGGGTATGCCCTCTATATAAGCATACCGAGTTGGATGATACATGTGGTGTTAATGAGATTAAGTTTGTTACCGAGGGGATGCATGAATGCTTTTGGGTCTATAACATAAACTATTAAACACGATGCTTGTTAAACTTATATTGAAATTAGTACATGCAAATGCTATAGACTTGTAAACTTTGAAACAGTAAACCAAAGCCATGATGAAGAATGAATCGAATGGTAGGTAAAATGCTTAATTATCATTAATAACAATGTCCTATGCGACTTAGTATGTGGTGGGACGGCGTCTGGGCGGGTCGTAGGCTCGACTCAGGGTATGCCCTATATATAAGCATACCGAGTTGGATGATACAGGTGTTATTAATGAGGTTAAGGTGTTACCGAAGAGGTTTGCAAAGGCTATTTTACAAATACTAAAACTACATGAACTCACCAACCATCGTGTTGACCTTGTTTTCTTACATGCTTTCTCAGGTGATGCACAGGAATAGGCTCAGACTTCAGGAATGCATACTATGATACTCAGATAGAGGACCTAGTAGACTTTTGGAAAGCACAGAATTTGTTACAGAAGCAAATCATTTTTGGTATCTTGTATAAATACAAGATAGATATATTTGATTCATTTGATAGGTTTATTTGGTTAAATTACTGAACATTGTCAAATGTAATTTAACTTTGTAATCCTAGTTTAATGCCATATTGTGCTTTAGTTATTCTTAACATTGATGCTATGTAAACAATCTGATCATCACGATTATCACTCACGATATCGCGCCCCGAGAATCTTCCGCCCGACGGGGACTTCGATCCAACCCCGCCGGCTCGGGGTGTGACAGATTGGTATCAGAGCTCAAGGTTATAGAGAATAATAGGTCATTTACTTAAGCGGTTTGGCCTACACTTTAACTTAGGGACCCTCATGTAGAGAACATAAGACTTAAGTTTGCATTGTGTCTTCTGCGTTCGATCACTGCACTAACCAAATTCTTTTGGTTATGATCAGAATGCCGCCCAAAAGACAACCGACTCCGGTACCTACTACACAGACTTCTGCACCACACTCTTCTACACCGTCACCACCAGATTCACCACCGCCACCTCCTCCTCCTCCGCTAAACCCTCCTCCGAACCCGACTGCAACTATAGTTCTGGATCCTGCTACTATTGCATTGGCAACGTTACTGAGCAGTCAGCTGACTAACCAGATGAAGGATATCATCCCGGAGATGATAAACCGGATTCAAGGCCATGGCAACAACTCTGGCCATACTATAGGAGAAGCTAGTGGAAACACTAAGCACACTTCAGATTGCTCCTATAAGTCATTTGTAGGATGCAAGCCACCAAGCTTCACAGGCGTTGAAGGAGCTGTTGGACTAATCCAATGGCTGAAGAAAATGGAGAACACTTTAGACATAAGCAGTTGTCTTGAACACCACAAAGTTTGCTATGCAACTGGGTCATTTAGTAAGCGAGCGTTGACATGGTGGAATGCTCAGATCAGAGCTAAGGGAAGAGATGAAGCAATGGCAATGCCATGGGCAGAATTCAAACTTCTTCTGAGGAACGAGTTCTGTCCGAAACATGAACTGCAACAGCTAGAGATTGAGCTCTTGAACCATGTGATGAAGGGAGCTGACCACATGACTTTCACCACACGCTACCATGAATTAGTAGCCTTGGTGCCTGAAATGGTGCCAACTCTGGAGAAGCTGATTGATAGATATGTAGCAGGATTACCTTCCTGCATTCAAAGTATTGTGCTGGCTGCGTATCCCGCGACTCTGGAGTCAGCTATCTCCCTTTCAGCTAAACTCACTGATGTGATGGTAAAGTCAGGAGTATTGAAGAACAATTCAGGAAAAACTAAGGAGGAAGCAACAAAGAAGCCCGAACAACACCAAACGAAGAAGCAAAAGGTCGTCGGAAACTATGCGATGGCCACACCTCTGAGACAAGCCCCTGCAGTACCTGTTAACACTACACCCAAAAACTATGTGGGAATGCATCCTCAGTGTACACAATGCAAATTTCATCATCCTGCTACGGTGCAATGTAGGCAATGCAACAACTGTGGCCGACTAGGTCACCGGACTCAACAATGCCGCGCTCCAGCCACACAAGCTGCAAACAATGCTGCGGTAGCAATACATCAGCCACAAAATCCTGGCAATTATAACAACAACAATCGACGATGCTATAACTGCGGAGAATTAGGTCATTTCTCCAAAGACTGCCCGAAAAGAGTACAACCGGGAGTTCAAGCTCCTCGTGGGAGGGCATTTATGATTGGAGCCGCTGCAGCACGCCAAGACCCAACGACGGGTACTGGTATGTAGTATCTCTTCACTCATAAGACTTCATTTTATTTTGATACTAATATGAATAAGAAATTTATCTTATTCCTACTTGTATAATCACATGAGTATTCCATAGAATTTAGGAATTCTTTCATTGCGATAGAAACTTGTAACAACCGGTTTTCAACAATGAAACGTATTTGAAATAATCGTTAAAATAACGATTGTGATTGTTGAAATTTGAAAGTATGTGAGAAATCATGAACGTGGGAGAAAACCGTGCGCGAAACGGAGTTACGGATTGTCCGGAATCGCGAAACGAAGAAAATTTCAAAGATATTATGTTTTGGGACTATTCGCGGTACGCGAAGGTGGTTCTGGGGTTCCTTCGCGGTACGCAAAGAACCCAAAATATCTGATTTTCTCCGGATTTCTTCGCGGTACGCGAAGCCCTTCTTGGCTCCTCTTCGCGGTACGCGACGGATAGGGCGGTTTGACAGATTCCTATTCTTATCAGATTGAAGCAGAAGAGTTTTTAAAAAAACTCTTTCTTTCGACTTTAACACACTAGGGACGATCTGATCGAATTTTTATCACCAAATCACAGTTTTGAAGCCATCCAGATGTTCGGATCGAGCTACGGTTCGATTCTACAACTCCTGATCGTCGTTTTCATCCGAGAACTTCGTTCAAAAGGGTAACGATTCGATCTCTCCTACTAGTTTGATATTTTGTGGATTAAATTTAGTTTTGAATATATTATTATGATTATGGGTATTAGTTATTGCCTAGTTGATAACTAGGGATTGTTAGAAACGAAGAAATTGATATTTTGACGGTGAAATCTTCGTTTTGAAGCCGGGATAATGTCCGGTTGTTATGAAACCCATATCATGGTGTGATAACTAGTAGGAATGGGTAGAATATGATTTTAAATGAAATATGGATTATGATGAATTGATGTTAAAAATTATTAATAGTTATGGTCATAAATGAATTTTGATTAAAAGAAGTGATTGAGATCATAACTAATATAATGAACATCAATTATTTGATGAAATGCCTAAGAGAGGCATGGGATATGATTAATTGACTAATACTTACTAAATATAGTAAGATAGAGTCAATTATGTGATAAGTTGACTTTGAGAAAGTCAAACCAGTCAAGTGAGTTGAACTTGATTGTATGTGTTATATGTATTGAATATAGTTGTATATGTGTGAATATGCAACTAGGTGTTGGTGATAGAAGTCAAGTGACAATTCACAGAAGTGGAGGTTGTAAGAAGTGAACAACCGTTTGAACCAGGTAAGTTACCCAACTTACTGTAACATTACATATAAGTAGTAGAAAGAGTCTACTTGCATACTTGATATATGTAAATGTTGTTAAATATGTGATTGAAACTATGGGATGAGAAATCCTTTAGTTTGTGTTTGTTAAGTTTCCATGGGAAACGTATATGCAATATATATGCATTTGAATAACCGGATGAACCGGTGATTAATTAATGAATTGGTGTTTAACTTGACAATGTATGTGGAATATGCGTTGTCGGGATGAATTGGTGTTTAAATTAACAATGTAGGTGGAATATGCATTGTTATAATGAATTGGTGTTAACTTGACAATGCATGTGGAATATGCATTGTTGGAACAAATGTTGAATTGGTAATGTGCATGTTTATGATTCACAGGGTGTGTGAACATGCCGTTATCGGTATTGTGGTTATTGTTGCTGCATGATTCACAGGGTGTGTGAACATGCCGTTATCGGTATTGTGGTTATTGTTGCTGCATGATTCACAGGGTGTGTGAACATGCCGTTATCGTTATTGTGGTTATTGTTGCTGCATGATTCACAGGGTGTGTGAACATGCCGTTATCGGTATTGTGGTTATTGTTGCTGCATGATTCACAGGGTGTGTGAACATGCCGTTATCGTGATTACGGTTATTGTTGCTGCATGATTCACAGGGGGTGTGAACATGCCGTTATCGTTATTGTGGTTATTGTTGATATATGACTCCACAATGGTGGATAGCCAGAGGTGCTGGCAATTGTCTAGATGGAAGTACCGGTGGGTGAACATCTTAGACTTAATATTTATGACTCCACAATGGTGGATAGCCAGAGGTGCTGGCAATTGTCTTAGATGGAAGGACCGGTGGGTGAACATCTTAAGACTTGAATTATTTACGATACCACAAATGTGTGGTTAGTCAGAGATGCTGACAAGTAACTATGGTGGAAGTACAGGAATGTGAACACCATAGTGTAATTTTGATTAAACTATTGTGAGCAATAGTTGATGATTGGTAATATGATATTATTACCTGGTGAGAGATTTTTAATATACGTATGATACCACAAATGTGTGGATAACCGGTTAATCCGGAAACTAAATTGTTGAAACCACAGGTGTGTGGGTAATTGGTTGAGCCAATATATTTATATATATATGGTGTTTAATTTAGCCAGAGTTGCTGGTGATAGAGTTGGATTAGATAATATAATCATATTTGTGAAAATGTCCCATTAAGGGAAATAACTGCACAATGTGTGATGTGTGCAATTTGATGTTGAAATATGATATATATAATCTAGACGTGATAAACATCCATATGATATGTATGTGGATGTGTTTGAATGAATTGTGGGAAATTGGGAGGGGTTACTTACTTAGTTCTAACGAACTAATTGTGACCTTATATGTGATGTTACAGGTTAAAGATAGATATGCATCGGGCGATCAGATCGGGCACGTTGTGAAGCAGAACCAAACGTTATGTAAAGTATGTGGTAGTATTAAACTTAAACACACCAGTTTTTATTAATCATAAACGTAAATGATTTGAAATTAAGTGTGTTTAAATTATGAAATGTTAATTTCACGCTTCCGAACATGATTTTCAATAAAGTTTAATTTGGGACCTAAAAATGGGACACGTGTAATCGTGTGTAAAGTTTGGGTGTTACAGAGTTGGTATCAGAGCAATGGTTTGAGTGAATCAAGTGCGTCATGAACACTTGATCTCAAACTTTTATGCTCTTGATATGAAAACATAACGTTTGATTCGAAGACCCGATCATGATGCCGAATGTATGAGGTTAGCATATCTATGTCCTGTATTATAATTGTTAAATGTAATGTGAATCATTACATGTTAAGTGTGATTATGTGATTATTTGAAACCGAAATCAATGTCTTGAGGATGAAATGAAAGAAGTAAGGAAGTGGGCATATAATGAATGAACTAGTACGTCTTGCCAACTTACTAGTGCAAACATGATATGAACAAATTCTTATGGGAATCATTTTATACTTAGGCTATTGAAATTAGGTAAGGTGTTATGAGCTTAATGTGTCTATTACTTGTAAGTAATAGTGTTACCAATTCAGGAGAAATGAATTGGAAGATTAATGTGGAAAGACCTACATGAGTGTAGGCTATAACACTTGATGTGTTGGGGAAATTAATCCATTTGAACATGGAAGATGTTTTGGTATGTATACATGAATTAAAAATGTATAATTTGACTGCTTAAGGCAGGATGGGGAAAAAGACACATAATTGTGTTTATGTGTTCATACATGTTTAAGTTTGTGATGTAATGATTTAAACATGTTAATAATTTATATAATGTGCATATAATTATATGCGGGATATATAGAGTTGTAAGTATACAATGTGTATACGTATGGTGAATGTTATGATATGATTTCATAACTAGTGATAGTGTCATTACATGTTGATAGTAATTGACACATTGAAATGGAAATTATTTATAATAATGTTAAAGCAAATTTAAGACCATAACGTATGGCATTTTGTGTGTATTAACATGTAAGACCACTAGTGGGTGGCATTGGCTTTAACATATAAGACCATTGGTGAATGGCATTGGATTTATCATATAAGACCACTTATGAGTGGCGTTGAATTGTTTGTAAGACTACTTGTGAGTGGCCTTGTGTTAGATGTGTAAAACCATCTTGAAATGACATTGGGTTATCATGTAAGTCCTCCTTAGTGAGGCATTGGGGAAAAATCCACATGCGTGTGGATTGATCAATATGTGAGTATGTGTTGAACGATGTTGACTTTAAAAAGAAGTCAAAGTTATGATTAATGTGAATAGGTGAGTTACCTACTCACTAATATGTAACCATAAGACATATTAGTGCTTATGTGTTATGTGATTTGTTTGTTGTTACTACTTGTAATTGACTTGTAGTAATTGTGATAAAATGAATGGTAAATTGACCATGTGTGTCATGAAATGTTGGGGATATGAAACCACATGGTGGTGGTATTTAACTACTTGATAGATGTCTTGTAGTATTGAATGAATGTTATGTGCTAATTGCATAAGTTGAAAGGTGTTATTAAATAATAATTTATAGTTGACACTATAAATTGATGATAATCCACATTGTGTGGAAGTATATGAATATGAAACCACATGGGGTGGTATTCGGATTGTTAAAATTGATTAATGTTATGATAAATTGCATAACTAGTGAAAGTGTCGTTATATGTTTACAATAACTGACACAGATAATGGGAGATGATTCACATTTGTGTGAAACTGATGTAAGACCACTGGTGCGTGGCATTAATATTGTCATGTAAGTCCATAATGAAATGGCATTGGTGTTTGTCATGTAAGTCCACATTTTTGTGGCATTGGGGGTAAACCATGTACATGTACATGATAGTAAGTCACCTGTTACCATTGAGTTGTTTAAACTTGTAATAATGAATCACAAGTGTTGTGATCATGTGTGTAAAACTCAATTGGTAATTGATATTGATGTAAACACAATTAAATGTGTTCAAATTGGGTGTAAGTACCCAGGTGGCTGAATTTGTAGTTATAGGACTGGGTGAGTCCACACTACAATTGTTAGTGCAATTAGCATATATGTGAATTGTTGTTTTAATTGAAGCGGATGTAAAAGGTTATAGTTAGTGTCGTTATTGTAGTTGAATGATTTACGAGGTATGTGAACATTCAACTAGTAATAACGATTGAGTTGATTTACAGGAGTGTAAACAACCATCATAATGTAGATGTTATGGTGAACAAAAGATGATCTACAAGAGTGTAGACATCTAATTTCAAGAGTCAAATTGTTGAAGTTTGACTTTTGGGAAATATGATGCACAACTGGAATTTGTGTGCGCACATATATGTTGTGTTAAGTGATAATGGTTGAGCAGGAATGGTAGATAAGAATGTCTATTTATATAAATGAATGAATAACGCGAATGTTAAGTCATTCGGTTGTGGTTGTATGTTAAATACGTTATACATGATGTTTGGCTTTAAAAAGTCAGAGTTATGCCTATTTGTAAAGAAATAGGATATTTATTGTATGTAGAAATACACTTGAGTGTATGATTTGGCTTGGATGAGGAAAGTCAAACCAAATAATCAATTGTGGATTGATTATGTAAAATCATGTATAATGATTACGTTCATTTATATGTGTTAGAGAAGTAGTGTCTAGGCATGGTGTGCCAGTGGCTATTATTTCTAATCGAGACACTTGATTTACTTCTCATTTCTGGAGAAATTTCCAGGAAGAATTAGGATTGTTGATAAGCACAGCGTATCATCCTCAGACTGATGGTTAAAGTGAAAGGACCATTCAAATGTTGGAGGATATGTTACGAACATGTATAATAGATTTTGGGGGTAGTTGGGATGATTATTTACCTTTAGCCGAGTTCTCATACGATAACAGTTATCATTCCAGTATTGGAATACCTCCATATGAAATGTTGTATGGATGGAAATGTCGTACTCCTGTGTTGAGGAGAAGTTGGGCAATGAGAACTGGCAAATAAAAAGGTAGTTAAATTAACAAATGAACGAATAGATTAGATTCTAGTTCATTTGAAGGCGGCACAAGACCGTCAGAATTCCTATGTTGATGAGCATAGGATGACTATTGAGTTCCAAGTGGAAGATTTTGTAGAGTTAAAGGTCTTTCCTTGGAAAGGTGTTATATGTTTTAGAAAGCAAGGGAAGTTAAACCGTGTTTCATTGGACCATTCAAGATTATAGCTCGGATAGGTAGTGTTGCTTATCGTCTTGAGCTACCGGAGGAATTGAAAGGCATACATGACACTTTTCATGTGTCATATCTGAGAAAATGTTTGGCGGATGAATCGGCTTATGTGCCACTAGAAGACTTGGAAATTGATGACAAGTTGAACTATGTGGAAAGCCGGTAGCTATATTAGACCGAAAGGTCAAACATTTGATAAACAAGTCCTTGAACCAGGTAAAGGTTCAAGGGAAGGGAATCTGACGCCACGTGTGAGTCAGAAGATGACAGGAAGGAAATTTATCCTTTTTTTTAAGGTATAAGCAGTTTCGGGGACGAAACCTCTGTAAGGAGGGGAGATTTGTAACAACCGGTTTTCAACAATGAAACGTATTTGAAATAATCGTTAAAATAACGATTGTGATTGTTGAAATTTGAAAGTATGTGAGAAATCATGAACGTGGGAGAAAACCGTGCGCGAAACGGAGTTACGGATTGTCCGGAATCGCGAAACGAAGAAAATTTCAAAGATATTATGTTTTGGGACTATTCGCGGTACGCGAAGGTGGTTCTGGGGTTCCTTCGCGGTACGCGAAGAACCCAAAATATCTGATTTTCACCGGATTTCTTCGCCGTACGCGAAGCCCTTCTTGGCTCCTCTTCGCGGTACGCGACGGATAGGGCGGTTTGACAGATTCCTATTCTTATCAGATTGAAGCAGAAGAGTTTTTAAAAAAACTCTTTCTTTCGACTTTAACACACTAGGGACGATCTGATCGAATTTTTATCACCAAATCACAGTTTTGAAGCCATCCAGATGTTCGGATCGAGCTAGGGTTCGATTCTACAACTCCTGATCGTCGTTTTCATCCGAGAACTTCGTTCAAAAGGGTAACGATTCGATCTCTCCTACTAGTTTGATATTTTGTGGATTAAATTTAGTTTTGAATATATTATTATGATTATGGGTATTAGTTATTGCCTAGTTGATAACTAGGGATTGTTAGAAACGAAGAAATTGATATTTTGACGGTGAAATCTTCGTTTTGAAGCCGGGATAATGTCCGGTTGTTATGAAACCCATATCATGGTGTGATAACTAGTAGGAATGGGTAGAATATGATTTTAAATGAAATATGGATTATGATCCATGGATTAAACGATGATTATGATGAATTGATGTTAAAAATTATTAATAGTTATGGTCATAAATGAATTTTGATTAAAAGAAGTGATTGAGATCATAACTAATATAATGAACATCAATTATTTGATGAAATGCCTAAGAGAGGCATGGGATATGATTAATTGACTAATACTTACTAAATATAGTAAGATAGAGTCAATTATGTGATAAGTTGACTTTGAGAAAGTCAAACCAGTCAAGTGAGTTGAACTTGATTGTATGTGTTATATGTATTGAATATAGTTGTATATGTGTGAATATGCAACTAGGTGTTGGTGATAGAAGTCAAGTGACAATTCACAGAAGTGGAGGTTGTAAGAAGTGAACAACCGTTTGAACCAGGTAAGTTACCCAACTTACTGTAACATTACATATAAGTAGTAGAAAGAGTCTACTTGCATACTTGATATATGTAAATATTGTTAAATATGTGATTGAAACTATGGGATGAGAATTCCTTTAGTTTGTGTTTGTTAAGTTTCCATGGGAAACGTATATGCAATATATATGCATTTGAATAACCGGATGAACCGGTGATTAATTAATGAATTGGTGTTTAACTTGACAATGTATGTGGAATATGCGTTGTCGGGATGAATTGGTGTTTAAATTAACAATGTAGGTGGAATATGCATTGTTATAATGAATTGGTGTTAACTTGACAATGCATGTGGAATATGCATTGTTGGAACAAATGTTGAATTGGTAATGTGCATGTTTATGATTCACAGGGTGTGTGAACATGCCGTTATCGGTATTGTGGTTATTGTTGCTGCATGATTCACAGGGTGTGTGAACATGCCGTTATCGGTATTGTGGTTATTGTTGCTGCATGATTCACAAGGTGTGTGAACATGCCGTTATCGTTATTGTGGTTATTGTTGCTGCATGATTCACAGGGTGTGTGAACATGCCGTTATCGGTATTGTGGTTATTGTTGCTGCATGATTCACAGGGTGTGTGAACATGCCGTTATCGTGATTACGGTTATTGTTGCTGCATGATTCACAGGGGGTGTGAACATGCCGTTATCGTTATTGTGGTTATTGTTGATATATGACTCCACAATGGTGGATAGCCAGAGGTGCTGGCAATTGTCTAGATGGAAGTACCGGTGGGTGAACATCTTAGACTTAATATTTATGACTCCACAATGGTGGATAGCCAGAGGTGCTGGCAATTGTCTTAGATGGAAGGACCGGTGGGTGAACATCTTAAGACTTGAATTATTTACGATACCACAAATGTGTGGTTAGTCAGAGATGCTGACAAGTAACTATGGTGGAAGTACAGGAATGTGAACACCATAGTGTAATTTTGATTAAACTATTGTGAGCAATAGTTGATGATTGGTAATATGATATTATTACCTGGTGAGAGATTTTTAATATACGTATGATACCACAAATGTGTGGATAACCGGTTAATCCGGAAACTAAATTGTTGAAACCACAGGTGTGTGGGTAATTGGTTGAGCCAATATATTTATATATATATGGTGTTTAATTTAGCCAGAGTTGCTGGTGATAGAGTTGGATTAGATAATATAATCATATTTGTGAAAATGTCCCATTAAGGGAAATAACTGCACAATGTGTGATGTGTGCAATTTGATGTTGAAATATGATATATATAATCTAGACGTGATAAACATCCATATGATATGTATGTGGATGTGTTTGAATGAATTGTGGGAAATTGGGAGGGGTTACTTACTTAGTTCTAACGAACTAATTGTGACCTTATATGTGATGTTACAGGTTAAAGATAGATATGCATCGGGCGATCAGATCGGGCACGTTGTGAAGCAGAACCAAACGTTATGTAAAGTATGTGGTAGTATTAAACTTAAACACACCAGTTTTTATTAATCATAAACGTAAATGATTTGAAATTAAGTGTGTTTAAATTATGAAATGTTAATTTCACGCTTCCGAACATGATTTTCAATAAAGTTTAATTTGGGACCTAAAAATGGGACACGTGTAATCGTGTGTAAAGTTTGGGTGTTACAAAACTATGAGAGAATCCTTGGTTAATGCACATAACATGCGTAGGAAACCATAGCTAACACTAAGATTGTATAACAATTGATGCTCATAGCATCAGTTAGTCTGAACAATAAAGTGTTAGAGCCATACAGAGATTTAGCAAGCCGTAATAGTAGGCCAACTATGAACAATAAGATTAGCAGAACTCTCAGGACATACATAAGAATCCCAAACGCGACCCAGAGTTTATTTGGGAGCATAGGGACATCACATCAAACAAAGGTTTCCCACTTGTTACAAAGAGAGTTGTACCGATAATAACTTTTAAATTTCGGTACGAAATTTCTTTAAAAGGGGAGACTGTAACATCTGTGCCGGAATCGTTACCGGAACAGTAAAGTTGCACAGTAACATGCACATTAATTTAGGTACACATTACGAGAGACTATGTTTATGCCATTGACACATAATGCTTAACACTAAACTAATATGCAATTGTCTGAAATCTGACTAGAACCTTAGGGTTTAACAGTCACAAACACATCAGACAACACAGAACTGACACAGGAATACTTGATTTGATACTATTGTGTATAAACGTATGTGAGGTTAAACAGAACGAAACTATAACGATTGTTGTTACGGAATGATAAACCGACGACTTGTTCGTACAGGTGACGATCTGTACGAATGATTCTGAGAGTTTAACGTTCTGAAATAATGACTGAACAGTAGAGAACAAGAATCAGAAAGCCAAACCATCATCGTGTTCGTTCGAATGACGATTCGAACGAATACGCGCGATGGCGACGCGTTCTGACGAAACGAAAACGAAAACGAAGAACGATCATAAATTTAAGGAAATAAAATATTTCCTGTTTTACAATTTTGAAACTCATCATAAATAAAATTAAACAAAACTATTTTAATACATCGCGAACGAAACTACGAAACGCGTAAAATATATAAAATTCGATAAATACAACGATATTTAAAATAATTTCTAATGATAATTCCATCGTAACTATCCTAAACTAATTCTTTTATTTGAATGACGAGACACGCGCGTAACGACCCGGAAACGCGATGAAACTACGAACCGAGCAACCGAAACGAAGCCGAACACCCCCGGGGTATATAAACCTCAAATGAGGCTAACCACCTCATTTATCTCATCTTATTCTCTCTCTAAATCACCATTTTCGTTCATTCCCTCTCTCTCTCTACAAGATTCAAGTTTCAAATCCATGCATCTCTCTCATTTTGTGATGAATTTTGGAGTTTTTGGTGCCTAAATGAAGATCTTGATCTCCCCTACCGGAAAGTACAGCAGATCGGAGGGATTAACCAGCCATTTTCAAGGTAATAAGCTTAGAAAGTGATAAATATTAGGGTTTTATATCCATGGGTCGACACACACACACAACCGAACGAGTTGGGATCTTTACACCTTAACCTCCCACTTTGCAATACCCTAACCCTTATGTCGACCACAGAACCAGCAAGAACCATTAGTTCTAGATGATGATGATCACAGGTTCGTGAAATGGACAGCGGACGAACCTATGGCGGTTGCATGCTTAGCCGGCCGAACCATCAGACGCAACGAACCCTCAAGACACTTTCACAAACTCACGAACCTATGAGACTTGAGCGAACCATTTGTGAGCCGAAACCCTGGTTTCCTGAACCATGTGATGGTGCCGAACCTACCTAGGTTCCTTGAACGAACCCTACCTACCCACCGAACCTTCATCATTAAACCCTACACCGACGAACCTACTGCAAAGGCCACGAACCTGCATGAGTGCCGAACCATTGGCCACCGAACCCCATGCAGACGAACCAAGGGTGTAGGCGAACCCATGAGGAAAGAACCTGTCATGTTTGCCAACCCTCGCAAACCTAGGAATGTATAGCCGAACCGTGTTTATTGCATGCGAACCATAGGCGAACCCCATGCACCTAGGGTTGCTCACGAACCTACCCTTGTCATCAAACCACCACAGCCAAACCTGAGAACCATTGCTGCGAACCTTGATACAGGTCATACATACTAGCCGAACCATAACAAGATCACCAGCCAAACCCTCGGACAACCCTATGCGAACCTAACCTCACAGAACCCAAAGGTTCGCTGCTATTGTTGCTTACCCAGTCGAATTCGTGCAGCCATCTCGATTACATGGCCTAAGAGCCTTTCTTGGTTGGGCCCAGAAATTTACACTTTGACCCACAATTGATTCTTCAGCCCATCATACTGTTTCGGCCCAAACCCATTTTAACCTCGGCTCAACAGCACCATTCTCGGCTCGAATGACATTGGCCCAACAAAAAACCAACGACCCAAGGGCCATCCTTGGCCCAATCCTTTGCCCTTGGCCCACACACATGTTAATGGCCCACGAATGCCTAGCCTAAGCCCATAAGACACCAACGGCCCAAGGACTCACTACAATCGGCCCAAGTAACTTTGGCCCATTCGAGTGAAACTTGAACACTTTGTTTATCACCATGTTGGTTGGTTATGAATCTATGATGACCCATTATAATAGATAGGCCCAATATTATCATAAAGGGCCCAATAAGTTATCCGGCCCGGGGGATTTTAAATAAATGATAAACGTATGAATGAACATTAGAAATGATGAAAACAATGAACAAACACATTTATGAAATAGGCACTTTGTTGGTTATAAAGGAATAACGAGTTTCAAACAAACTACATAAAGGTTTAAAAGCTTTATATATAAATGATAAATTGTGATTAACAAGCAAGTATGCAAACTCGAACAATGATGAAAATCCAACACTTTCATACACAAAGTAGTGAATATGGGCCGGATAACGAACAAGACTCACGAGTGTTAGCCAACTTTAGGGCTAACACTAACACTAACACTTACACGCGCAACAAACCCTTACAAACTTATACTATTAAACTACAACATTATGAAATCAATACAGGAGCGTGAACATCATAACAAGTGCAAACAAAGAGCGCGTGCAATCTTATTCCATTTAGTCAAACACTACGGACACAAGGTGAGTTCATTTGTCCCTTTTCAAACTTATTTGTTTTACTTCAGGACTGAGAAGCATGTCGAACATTTTAAGAAATTATTGAAATGTTATTTAATGCTCTTAAACATAATTATGGTACTTATGATAAAGCTCATGCTTGGAAACTATTATTTTTGAAAAGCTATATACTTGATGCTTAAACGTGATGCTTACGCTATAAACTAGATGCTTAAACTTGATGCTTAATGCTTATGTTACAAACTAGAAGCTTAAACCATATACTTGATGCTTATGCTGTGAATTACCTGCTCAAACTATATGCTAATACTAAATGCTAATGTTATATGCCAATGCTATATGCTAATGCTAAATGCTAATGCTATATGCTAATGCTAAATGCTAATGCTACATGGTAATACTAAATTCTAATGCTACATGCTAATACTAAATACTAATGCTACATGCTAACATCGGATGCTAATGCAACATGCAAATACTAAATGCTAATGCTATAAGCTAACACCATATGCTAAAGCTACAAATTGATGTTACAAGCTTATGATTCTATGATGATGCTACATACATACATACTAATTGCTTAAAACTACGGATGCTCTAAACACTTATATGCTTATATGCTTTGAATGCTAAAGCTATCAACTATGGTAGAACATACCAAATTGGCCTCTCAGTGCTTGCCATGGGGTGTTCTTCATAGTTGGGACTTGAAGGAACAGACCGTCGGCCTCTCAGTGCTTGCCATAGGGTGACCTTCATAGTCATGACTTAAGGAGTAGACTGATGGCCACTCAGTGCTTGCCATATAGTGATTCCTTAATGTTCACTCATGCTATAAACTTAAACATAATGCTAAAGCTATTGGCTATTTAGAATGGACCAACTGGCCTCTCAGTGCTTGCCAGGGGGTGTTCTTGTAGCTATGACTATTGTAGATCATGCCGTTTGGCCTCTCAGTGCTTGCCAAAAGGGTGTTCTACATAGTCGGGATCATGAGGAGTAAACTGATGGCCTCTCAGTGCTTGCCATACAGTGATTCCTCATTTTCCACTCATGCTGTAAACTTAACGAAATGCTAAAGCTAAAAAGGAAATGGATGGTAGGTAAGACGCTTAATTATCATTACCAGCATTGTCCTATGCGACTTAGTATGTGGTGGGACGGCGTCTGGGCGGGTCGTAGGCTCGACTCAGGGGTATGCCATATATATAAGCATACCGAGTTGGATGATACATGTGGTGTTAATGAGATTAAGTTTGTTACCGAGGGGATGCATGAATGCTTTTGGGTCTATAACATAAACTATTAAACACGATGCTTGTTAAACTTATATTGAAACTAATACATGCAAATGCTATAGACTTGTAAACTTTGAAACAGTAAACCAAAGCGATGATGAAGAATGAATAGAATGGTAGGTAAAATGCTTAATTATCATTAATAACAATGTCCTATGCGACTTAGTATGTGGTGGGACGGCGTCTGGGCGGGTCGTAGGCTCGACTCAGGGGTATGCCCTATATATAAGCATACCGAGTTGGATGATACAGGTGTTATTAATGAGGTTAAGGTTTTACTGAAGAGGTTTGCAAAAGCTATTTTACAAATACTAAAACTACATGAACTCACCAACCATCGTGTTGACCTTGTTTTCTTACGTGCTTTCTCAGGTGATGCACAGGAATAGGCTCAGACTTCAGGAATGC
Source organism: Mikania micrantha (assembly GCA_009363875.1). Classification (NCBI taxonomy): domain Eukaryota; kingdom Viridiplantae; phylum Streptophyta; class Magnoliopsida; order Asterales; family Asteraceae; genus Mikania; species Mikania micrantha. The sequence continues at coordinate 3,173,252 of CM018689.1, forward strand.
ATACTAGGATACTCAGATAGAGGACCTAGTAGACTTTTGGAAAGCACATAATTTGTTACAGAAGCAAATCACTTTTGGTATCTTGTACAAATACAAGATAGATACATTTGATTCTTTTGATAGGTTTATTTAGTTAAATTACTGATCATTGTCAAATGTAATTTAACTTTGTAATCCTAGTTTAAAGCCATATTGTGCTCTAGTTATTCTTAACATTGATGCTATGTAAACAATCTGATCATCACGATTATCACTCACGATGTCGCGCCCCGAGAATCTTCCGCCCGACGGGGACTTCGATCCAACTCCGCCAGCTCGGGGTGTGACACCCAAGACGGAGATTTTTGTCGATAACACATCGGGACGAGGTAATTCACCTAACCCATTTTTGTTTACATGTGCTATGGTGTATTATGCATATGTATATGAATATGTGTTGAGATGTATGTATGTTATACATGGATGTGTAGACTTTGGTGAATTGGTGTTTTGTATATGTTGTTTAACAATAATATGCATAATAGGTGTTGGATGTTTGACTTGGTGTGTGATTTATTGGTGTTTGGTGATGACGTGCAATATATGTTCATAATTTCACTTGATATGGTTAATATGTAGTATTTCACAAATGATGGGAAAGATTGGAAAGATTCACAAAAGGTGTGAACTTCCAAAGACAATTGACTGAAATTTGGTGAATAGATGTATGTTTGACTCGGTGTTGGTCAATAATAGGTGATTATGTGGAATAGGCAATGCGTGATGAATTTGATGAATTGGTGTGTGTTTGACTTGGTGTGACAATAACAGGCAAAAGGTGTTATATTTGCTTAGTTATTGTAATAAAGAAAGTTTACAATTGGTGTGGTGAAATAAGAATGATTCACAAGTGGTGTGAATCTCTTATTAGAAGTTTGACTGAAAATGGTCAAACAAATTCGAATAGGTGAAATAGTGCTTGATGTTACACAATGATAAGCAACAGGTGGTGATATATGTTGCTTGATTATTGTTAACATGGTGTTAATGCTAGTTCATGATCAGATTTGGTGTCTATTTTTATGGGTGATGAATGTATGGAAATAGTTCACAAGGTGTGTGAACTTATAATTGAAATTTACTTGAATTGGTGTTATGAATCACAAGTGGTGTGATCATGAATTTGGATCATTCATAAGGTGTGTGAAGGTCCTAAATTAGTTAAATCAAGTTGGGTAAATCACAAGTGGTGTGATTGTTCAACTTGAGAAATCTTGGTGTAAAAGATTTCTTTGGTGTTTTGGGTGAAAACGACCCGTTAGTAATTCGTTTTGTGGTAGTGTTTTGTTAAAGTCACCAAAGTATGTTTGGGACTTGTTTATTATGTTGTTATGGTGTTTTGGGATGCATATGGAGTAAAGGAGTAATTGGAAACGATCGGGGGAGGTTTCGGGTGTCAAAAAGTGCAAAAAAACGAGTTTGAGCTGTAGCTGGGCGCCTAGTGCTCCTGGCAGGTGCCCAGTGCGCCCAAAACCTTCTGTAATGCGCCTACCAGTGCACCCAAAATGCTGAAAAATGGCTTTTTGACCCTGGTTAGTTGTTATACTTCACCATAAGGGTTATTTGATATTGGGGAAGATATGGGGGTGTTTACTTAGTTCTGACGAACTAACGGTGACTTAAATGTGGTGTTTTGTAGGTGAAAATAAAGGATGAAAACGAACGTGATCGGATGTATTTTATGGACTCGTTATCGAACACACTTGATGGACTAAACCATAATTTTGTAAATGTGTATGAATGGAGTCTTTTGAAAGTCACATACTTAAACTTTTAATTGGTTGAATGTTGATGTTTTGTGATAAACTAGTTAGTATGTGGTTTTAAAAGTTGAAAAATCTGGGACATTTGAATTGTTGTTTTAATACACGTGTCATGCGTGTGTGGGTTTTGGGGCTTACAAGTTGGTATTAAAGCTAATGGTTTGAGGGATTCAAGTGCGTCGCGAACACTTGAACTCAAATCCTTGTGCTTTTTATATGGGGAGTAATGTTTGTTCCGAGATCCGATCACGAAGCTGAGGGTTTAAGGTAACAAGTGTGTGGTTTTTTTACCTTATTTATATATGTTTAATGGTGTTTGGAGTGAATTTGCTTGTTAAACCGAAATTCTTAGTTATAATATGGTGAGATGAAGTTAAGGAATTGGTCAAGTGAAGTATATGATGTTATGTCTGGCCAACATAAGATTATATTCTTGACATGGACATGATCTTAATGGAATCAACTCATACTATGGTATGTGATATGTGTTGCGAAAATTCTTGTAAGTCCACAGGTGTGTGGCATTGGGTGAAATTCATCTTCGGGTGAAAATTTCATGTAAGTCCACATGTGTGTGGCATTGGGTGGAATTCACCTTTGGGTGAAAATTTCATGTAAGTCCACAGGTGTGTGGCATTGGGTGGAATTCACCTTCAAGTGAAAATTTCATGTAAGTCCACAGGTGTGTGGCATTGGAAGGGATTCACCTTCGGGTGAAAATTTCATGTAATTCCACAGGTGTGTGGCATTGGGGGAAATTCACCTTCGGGTGAAAAATCTTGTAAGTCCACAGGGTGTGGCATTGGAAGAGAATTCACCTTCGAGTTAAAATGTCTTTAAGTCCACAGATATGTGGCATTGGGGAAAATTCACCTTCGGATGAAAATGTATTTTAGTCCACAAGTGTGTGGCATTGGGGAAAATTCACCTTTGGGTGAAAATTTATATGTTCATGGTTATGTGGCGTGGGATTTCTCATGTGATACCACCGGTGAGTGGCGTTGGGATTGGTAGGAAAGTTCGTTTTGGAATGGCATTGGGGTTTGGCGTATAATTCCACATCCATGTGGCTTGACGGGTAATTCACATGCAGGTGGGAGCTAATTTTAGTGAAACTATAAAATTTGGGTGGTTTGATATGTTGGCAATGGTTTGTTGTATAAACCTTGTAAAACTAAATTCTGATTTAGATGATCTACAAATGGTGTAGACATTTATAAATGAACGTGGTCTTAAAATGTGTAGTTAATCAAATTAATACTAGGTGAAATTAGTATATTGATTGACAATAGGAGAATGTATGTACCACACATGTGTATGTTATACTGAGCCATAAAGGCGTGTTTGGCGTTTGGCGTGGTGTTAAAAACCGTATGTAGTGAGAATTTGGTGGTCGTAGATTGAAACACATGTGTGTGATGACTTGTTGCAAATACGAGTCATATGTTTGGTGTAAATAATGAAAGATAGGCGTAATAGGATATGTTGATTATCCTTAATTGAACTGTTAAGAAAATGTACACTCTACAAGTATGTATTGTATGATGTGTCAGAATTTCTTATATGAGTGTACTATGGGTGTGAAGTACATGGGGTGGAGTTTAGTCCTAAGTTAATGAATATGTTTAATGTGAGTGAAAACTTTGGACAAATTATATGGTTAGGAGGAATATATTTGTCTAAAACCAAGAAACTAACAACGCCACGATCATGCTGTATTGAAGAGGTGGTGGGTTGGCGGCTGGGCATATGCCTTACGTATACCCTATATATAAGCTTCTTTGATGCAACAAGAAAGTGACGGCGTATAGACTTGGGCAAAGGACGGGGGATGGTGAGGAAAGAATTTTACATAATTTGGCATGAATGCCTTGGGGAGAATAAAACTTTGTAATGACAAGTTGTCATTTATGAAAGTTAGATGTTTTAGACATCATGTCTAGGGTTTTGGCACATAGTGTCGTTATGAAATGTTAAAGGTCTTCACAAGAGTGTCTTGACTAGGGAGTGGTGACTATAAACATTTGATTATGTTAACTGGTGTGCCTGTTTGAAATACATGGTAAATAATATATGTTTATGGATTGGTGCGAACATCTATGATTATATATAGATGTGTGTGTGCTGTAATATTTGAATGGAAAGAGGTATAAATGACATGTATACGTGTGTTGACGTTACAGGTGGTTGAATTTATCTTTTAAAAGGTAGGAAAATGCTTGGGATGATCCATAAAGTTATGGACATTATTCGGAGTTCATGGTTGGGAGAAATGAATCTGTTAGTTTGTAAGCAGAATTCAAACATAAATTATGGTTATTGTCGAGTGTAAATTGATGTAGATAATTCACAAGCGGTGTGAACCTCTATAACATTTGTGTGCTAATAGATAAAGTACAAGGGCGTGTAATATCTAAATAGAAGAGGTGTTTGTGGTATTTATAGGTAAGAGGAGTTTGGGTGCAAATGAACCAATAACCATATCTAGACTTGATTGTGAAGATGTTAATTTATAGTGGGTGGATTTATGTTGGTAATCACAAGTAGTGTGATTTCTTATGGAGAGAATTTTTGGTGAAAGAAAGGTGTTATTAGCATGTTTAGATGATTACATAGGAAGGATGATTTGATGAGGATTCACATGTGGTGTGAACCTTATCAATGCTTAATGGTACTATTTGGTATTATTTGGTCATCATGGGCAGGTTGACTAATAGCATTCGTTTCGTGTTTACCCATGAATTCTATTCTGTTAAGAAGGGACACGAAACTGTTGTTGTGTATGACGTATCATCTTCACACTGATGGTCAAAGATAAAGAACCATTCAGACCTGTGAGGATATGTTACGAGTGTGCAAAGTTGGTGATTGGGGGTAGTTGTGATGACTATCTAACCCTGAAGGAGTTCTTGTTTAAAAACGGTTATCATTCCAGGTGTGGAATGATTTTGTAGGATAATATACGGAGAAGATAGTATATTCCAGGAGTTGGGGAGATGGTGGATAACAAGAACAAGTAGGTAAGTAGTGGTTAATATGATACTGAACGAATTGATGTAATTTGAATTCAGCTAAAGGCGGTGGAAGACCTTCAGAAATGGTATTTGTATGTGCGTAGAAGAACAATCAAATTCTGAGTGTGAGGCTTCATTGTTGAAAGTTTCTCCATGAAAGGGTGCAATTTGTTCTTGTAAACAAGGGAAACTAACCCACGCTTTGTTAAGCCCTTATGGATATAGCTCGGATTGGCAAGGTTGCTTATTGCTTAGAGCTACCTGGGGAATGGATTTGAAATTCAAAAAAATATTCCATGTGTCCCATTTGTGGTAAAGATTGGCAGGTAAACAGGCTTATATGTCATTGGAGGATTTAGTGATTGAAGATAAACTCAATTATATTGAGAAACTGGTTACTATCTTGGATAGAAAATTGGAGCAACTTCGAAATAAGACGATTAACCAGGTGATGGTGCAATAGCATAACAGACTGGCATCTGATGCTACATGGGAGTCGGAGGATGAAATGCGGAGATTTTATCCTTTTCTTTTTGAGGTGTAACGAGGTTTCGGGGACGAAACCTTTGTAAGGAGGAGAGAATTTGTAACGACCTATTTTGGTAAAATATTATAAAACGAATATAATTGGTGTAAAAATTATATTTGTATATTCTATTTGGAGGGTGTTTTATTAATATTTGATTTCTTGAAATTATGGTGGGTGTTTACTAACTTAACTTAGTTAGTTATAACTAGTTAGATTTAACTAGTAATTGAGGGCTAGAATTGACAATAGATGAAACTTGAATTAAAAGGGAGGTTTAATGTTGACTTGGTCAACATTTCACATTTTTATGTATGTGTGGCTGGAGACGTGAAAGAGAGGGGAGGGAGACAAGGAGAAAACCTCAAAATTCTGGAAATTCATCAAATTGGTGCATGATTAATGGTTTGATCTTGAATGCAACTGAAGATTTGAGCTCTCCTTGCATTCTACTACATACAGGTAAGAAATTTTGGTGTGTTTTGATGGGATTTTCTTGAGTCTCATATGGGGTGTGGGTTTGATGAGTGAAATCAAAAATTGGAAATTTTGATGGTGTCATATGTTTCTGATCATAATGAATATCATCTAGAAACAATATTTTGATCATTTTCTTACATATTGATGTAGTATGGTAAATGGGGGTTTATGGTGTTCATGGGGTATATGAACTTGGTGGTTAAACTTGGTGTTCAAAAGTTGAGTTTGATGATTTCACAAAGTGGTTGTAGTTTATTGGTTCACATGATGAATTTGTTATTCTTGTGAATCAAAAATGGAGATGGATAGAAGTGTTATGGATCAATGGTCATGGGTAGGTAAGTACATGCACATAAGGTGTTTGATGAAATGACAATTTGAGGGTTTTAACTTAAAACTGAGTTTTAAGTGTATTGATGAGGTAAAATGTGTTACATAAATGTAAATTGGTGATCTTGGGTAATAATTGGTCAAATAGGTTTAATTTGACTAGTTGTAGTAAACTCTATTCTTAAACCTATTAGTTGTGGTGATAGGAAACAATAATGGAATCAAAAGACCCGGGACGGAGATTTTTGTGGATAACACATCGGGACGAGGTAATTCACCTAACCAATTTTGTTTACATGTGTTATGGTGTATTATGCATATGTATATGAATATGTGTTGACATGTATGTATGTTATACATGGATGTGTAAAGTTTGGTGAATTGGTGTTTTGTATATATTGTTTAACAATAATATGCATAATGGGTGTTGGATGTTTGACTTGGTGTGTGATTTATTGGTGTTAGGTGATGACGTGCAATATGTGTTCATAATTGCACTTGATATGGTTAATATGTAGTATTTCACAAATGATGGGAAAGATTGGAAAGATTCACAAGAGGTGTGAACTTCTAAAGACAATTGAGTGAAATTTGGTGAATAGATGTATGTTTGATTTGGTGTTGGTCAATAATAGGTGATTATGTGGAATAGGCAATGCGTGATGAATTTGATGAATTGGTGTGCGTTTGACTTGGTGTGACAATAACAGGCAAAAGGTGTTATATTTGCTTAGTTATTGTAATAAAGAAAGTTTACAATTGGTGTGGTGAAATAAGAATGATTCACAAGTGGTGTGAATCTCTTATTAGAAGTTTGACTGAAAATGGTCAAACAAATTCGAATAGGTGAATTAGTACTTGTTGTTAGACAATGATAAGCAATAGGTGGTGATATATGTTGCTTGATTATTCTTAACATGGTGTTAATGCTAGTTCATGATTGGATTTGGTGTCTATTTGTATTGGTGATGAATGTATGGAAATAGTTCACAAGGTGTGTGAAATTATAATTGAAATTTACTTGAATTAGTGTTATGAATCACAAGTGGTGTGATCATAAATTTGGATCATTCATAAGGTGTGTGAAGGTCCTAAATTGGTGAAATCAAGTTGGGTAAATCACAAGTGGTGTGATTGTTCAACTTGAGAAATCTTGGTGTAAAAGATTTCTTTGGTGTTTTGGGTAAAAACGACCCGTTAGTAATTCGTTTTGTGGTTGTGTTTTGTTAAAGTCACCAAAGTATGTTTGGGACTTGATTATTATGTTGTTATGGTGTTTTAGGATGCGTATGGAGTAAAGGAGTGATTGGAAACAATCGGGGGAAGTTTCGGGTGTCAAAAAGTGCAAAAAAACGAGTTTGAGCTATAGCTGGGCGCCTAGTGCTCCTGACAGGAGCCCGGTGCGCCCAAAACCTTCTGTAGTGCGCCTACCAGTGCGCCCAAAATGCTGAAAAATGGGTTTTTGACCCCGGTTAGTTGTTATACTACACCATAAGGGTTGTTTGATCTTGGGGAAGATATGGGGGTGTTTACTTAGTTCTAACGAACTAACGGTGACCAGTGCGCCCAAAATGCTGAAAAATGGGTTTTTGACCCCGGTTAGTTGTTATACTACACCATAAGGGTTGTTTGATCTTGGGGAAGATATGGGGGTGTTTACTTAGTTCTAACGAACTAACGGTGACTTAAATGTGGTGTTTTGTAGGTGAAAATAATGGATGAAAGCGGACGTGATTGGAATGTATTTTACGGACTCATGATCGAACACACTTGATGGACTAAACCATAATTTTGTAAATGTGTTTATGTATAAATGGAGTCTTTTGAAAGTCACATAAACTTTTAAGTGGTTGAATGTTGATGTTTTGTGATAAACTAGTTAGTATGTGGTTTTAAAAGTTGAAAAATCTGGGACCTAATTTGAATTATTTTTTTAATACACGTGTCATGCGTGTGTCGGTTTTGGGGCTTACAGTGTGACAAACTGATTATGACATTCAAACTTTTTTAAGGAGCGACCAATAAATTTGAACTTTCATTTGTTCCTTTAATTTTGATCCATGTATTTTTGATTTCATGTGGAACTATTTCAATCTTGAATTCTACGTTTTATTATTATTCGCATTTCATTTAGATTTCAGTATGATTTACTTGAACTAATGAAACTTTTGTATGGGTGATTCCATATAGATCTTTCACAGCAAGTTCACATGAATCATGTTATTGATTTCTAATTAAACTGTTCTATATACTCATGTTTAAACAAAGACTCAGAAATTCGATGATATTATAATGAGGTTGATGATAATCAGTTAGCACAACCATATAATATCATATACTAGCGTATTCTATATCATTCGTATATTCAAAAAAATCAATTATACATTAAGCCATACAATCATGAGATCCTATTGCAAGATTGCAATTGTTAGAATCTCTATATTTATACGATTCTAAAGCAAAGTCAAGTATTCAAGTATTTATTCAAACGTATTCAGAGTTTATGTTAGTCGTGGTAGTTAATTGGAATACTATCGAAGTATTAGCGATGTGGTGGGTTGGCTGCGATATACCCTATATATAAGCACCACTAATACATTGATAGTAGTACCAAAAGCTTGACCAAGGATAGGATTTGTCAATTCAAGCTACAAATCAAGTGATCTAGTTTACAATCAAGTCTTCAACACTTAGTCAAGCATGTTTTAGTGTAGGTTAGTCTTGGTAGGCTTTTGGAATACTATTAAAGTATTAGCGATGTGGTGGGTTGGTTGCGGTATACCCTATATATAAGCACCGATGATACATTGATAGAAGCACCAAAAGTTTAATCAAGAGGTGGGTTAGCCAATTTATTCTACATAGCCAAGCAAATCATGTGTTAGTCAAGCACATTAGTCAAATCAATTGATTTCTCATGTATCAATATCTTGTGAGTATCGATTACATCAGGTTATGTCAAAGATAGGGGTAATTAATGTAATTTTTGAGTTAAGTAAATTATCAATAACTCAAAACTCTCTTAACAAAATAAACTAGATGAATGCAAATTCTATAAATCAAATACGTTACGCGTATATATTCATATTTACATTCATTACATTTTCAAATCCTAAGACGAAAGATAATATAAAGCACTTTTATTAAGACACTATAAGACTAATAAAATAATTAAAATATTAATACGTTCAATCGATAATCTAAGATGGAAGTAACAAACACGTCGAAAGGGAAACTAATAAACAAACATGCACGTCAACAACTGTATTAAAATAAAAATTTCGGGACGAAATTCCCTAAAGTAAGGGAGACCGTAATCTCTGGGGTTTTTTGTTACGAATTTGAAAATCTAATCGTGCTCGATTTATAATAAAAACAAAACCTTTTGTATTCTTTGAAAGGTTCGTATTCATAAACCTATATAAATATATGAATATATGTATATGCATGTATATTGCCATATAAATACTTAAAAAAACAATTTATAACATTTATTGCATTAATGTAATAATAATAATAATGTAAACCATAATTAAGATCGTATAAAAAAAATAAATAAATAAATAAATTAAAGAACTATTCTCATACAGATAAATTATACTTAATAAAATTTATTATGAATATATATATATATATATATATATATCTATATATATATATATATATATATTCTAATTATGAGTGAGCTAAATAATCCATCTTTTGATAAATAAACCATTTTTTTTATTTTATAAATACAATCTAATTATAATAAAAATAATTATGATACTTAAGTTATTCATTTTAAACAAAAGTTATAAATTGTATTATAAAAATAATCATTATGCACTAAGGTGTAATATATATATAAATATATATATATATATATATATATATAAAATCTTAAAAGTTTATAAAAATACATTGAAGTTATAAAATACACAAAAAGAATTTAATATAAGGGATTTCACAACTTGAAAGGGCTAATTCTGCCAACTAATGAAACTTGGATTATTAAAACTAAAACATGAGGGCTGAAATTGACAAAGACCCAAAGTGCCTCTCTTCCTTCTACGCCCATCAGCCAGCAACCCGACCCATGGGTCATTCGTGACCCGTTGCCCATCTCCTCGTATCTAGATCGAATCCAGCTCGATTAAGAGCTATTTTGGACTAAGATGCAAACGCGTAATCCCTCTAAATCAGTAATTGAACCAAATCAATTCATAACAACGAGATTTACATTCCAAAAATACAAGCTCAAACCAAAAATATAAATTCAATATAAAAGACCATAAAAACCAAATCAAATCAACACATTTCAATCCTTTGGGCATACCTTAACTATCTGTGCACGAAAATTATTCTAACAAACACAAATAATCGCTCTAAAACCCACTGGAATCGCGATTTGGGTTCGAGTCAAGGTCCAGCTCTTCATTCGATCGAACCACACCAAAACGACTTCAATTCAGGTAACCAATGACACCTCTCTACTCGGTTCAACATAGGGAACAATAACCCTAAGAAATCTAAGGCTCAAGTTCGCGAAATCCTTCGAATTCGATCAAAATTTGTTCTAGGGTTCATAGTATTAAAACTGATTTGGGGTTCCGATTTAAGTCCTGTATAAAGCTAAATGGAAACGAAACAAGGCAATGAATCCCCTACTAGACTAAGCGGTAAGACACAAGTCTATTTCGGGGGAGACCCGGGCTCGAAACCCGGGAGTTGCACCCGAACCGGTTTTTTTGTAGTTTTGCACCCCTTTTCATCCTTTTCTTTTTATTAAAAATTTCGAAAGTAATATCAAAAATCATAAAAATTAATTCCTAATAAACTGTAAATAATTATTTATTTTAGAAAATTTTAAATAGCTTATTTGAGTATTTTATTCATAAAACAATAATTTAAAAATCATATTAGAAGTAGAAAAACATATTATTTATTTAAATGTTTAATCATATTATTATTTGGATGATTTAAAATTCATATTACAAGTATTGTTAAACCTATTCTAATATTTAAATATTTTTCTTGCATAAATTTTATTTAATTATTACTAATTTAATATTTAAGTATTGTGTTACTTAATAAATTTTTAAATATTCTAAATCTTATAATCATATACTTATTTAAATATTTAAAAGTTTTTTTTTTCTTATAGTTTTATTTAAATTTTGAGCTTTGAGAAATCGTATTCAAGGACTTTTATCATATTTTTATTTAAACGTTTATAATTCTTAATTAAACATTTTTATCAAAATTTTTTTATAATTAACTATTACCAATCTTATATGATTGTTCATAAATCATAAATATCTATTCTAAAAACAAAATTTTTATAAACAAAATACATAATCATTTAAATATCGTTTCAAAAATTAATTTATTTTAAAAACAATTATAGAATAATTGTAAAGAATTATTCTAAAACAAATACTCATTGTTTACGAGTATTTAAATGAAGCAAAATTTATAATTCCTTTGGATATGAAATTGTTTAAACAAAATTATTAAAAGAAAAATTCATAAATTAAAACGATAACAATTGCTAAACAAAAATGAATGGAAATAACATATTTAAGTGTTATTCAAATTCAAACCAGAATATTTATTTAAATAAATAAATAAATATTCAAATGGTCCATTCAAACTTAGACACATCATATTTGGACTTCCATTAGGTATGCCATAGATTCTACATTTCTACACCATCAAGACTAGAACTCCAAGTGAAACACTAAGAACTATTATACTTTTGAACTCTAGGGTGAAGCCTCATCTTTCACTTCAATTCTCTATCAAGCATTGTTGGATTAGCTAAGATAGTATGTGAGTTTCACTCATACTCCCTCTTTTACATTTTGTACTTTTCGGATGTTACATATGTCATTATTCAAATCAAACTTTGTTCTAGAGTCAAAATCAATTAGATGCAAACTATTAGTCTAAGCTGTTTGACTTATGTGCTTAGTTTGCCAACTTGTTTATATTCAAGGTACTATCATGTTATTCTATGTGTAGTCTATGTTACTAGTAGCCTTTGCAATATTATTTAGGATATTATATATTGCAAAGGTGAAAGCACCTAAAATCTATGTGACTAGTAGTCTTTGCACAGTAACTTTGGTTATTGAAAAATGCAAAGGTGAAAGAGCCTAAATTCAATTGTTGTAACCAGTAGCCTTTTTTTAATGACTTGTGTCATTAATTTAGTAAAGGTGAAAGAGCCAAAGAATCATATTGAACTAGTAGTATACTTGCTTTAGGTCTTATTGATTTAGACTTTGTTTGCATATAAGATTGGTAATAGTTAATTGTATGGGAAACTCACCAACTATTCATATAGTTGACCCAAATTTATTTTACATATGTAAAAGGTTTATATGAAGACTATGGCAAAGACATAGGATAAGCATAGTGGACTTAGTTAATTTTAAATAATGTTGAACTTTCAATTGTAATGTATTTCATTGTATTTCTATAAATGTATGTAATGATGTCTTGTATTAAATGAATGTTTGTTCAATGATAATAATGAATGCATTAAATATTCAAACTTATTAATAGCACCATGAGCTAATGAACAGTCGAGCTCGCGCTCCAACATGTTTCGCCGTCGGTCGGGGTGTGACACTAAAGGTAAGGATATTTCAAAACTAAAAGAACTTTTAAGTGACAAAGATTCAAATTATCGAGATGCTAGACACAAGATCGATGAGCTCACTTCTGAACTAGAACATGTCAAAAATCAACTTTCTAACACCTCAGCCAGATGTGAAAGATATGACTATGCAAGCAAAGTTTTAGAAGACATGGTCAGTATTTAGTATTGGGAGAAAAAGGGGAAGGGTCTTGGTTATAAGGAATGTGAACCTCCTTTTAACCATAACTACTCAAGCATGTCTAGAATCAATACATCAGTTGATGACTTGATTCTACAATCATATCATGCTTTTGAGTTTCCCACTGAATCAGTTTCACTTACAGTTGACTCCTTGTCTGTTTCTGATGATTCTGAGGTATGTGCATATAGTTTAAATGATACGGGTCTAAGGGGGAAGAATGAAGAAAGAAGTGTTGGGAGGAGCACAGAGTGTTCAACATCATCTAGAAAATCATCTTTTATTCCACAAACTGATTTTGTAGGAAGATTTAATGAAATTAAAATCAAACCTAATGAGATGTTTAAGAATTTTATTTCTACTTTTCTTAAGATTGATGTTGTTTTGGAATCAATTCCTTCTTCTTTGAATCAGGTGAACATGGCTCATTCCACAATCACCAAAGAGACAGGTTCAAAGTTGGACCCTAACTGTGAACCTTTTGTTCCAACCGGGTCATTGAAACAAGCCTCTACTTGTACTTCTTCTGGTCATGGTGATTGTGATGTAAAGCCATTTGACCCAAAAGAATTTCATGAAAGGTATGTTGCTTTTCATGTGGTAGACCAGGCCACATTGCCAGAAATTGTCTGCACCGACTTACTGAATTCTTCTATGGGAAGAATCAGAAGGTCACACCCAAGGCCAAACCTACCATCAGATCAATGAAGACTGACCAATCCTCGAAGCCTAGGGTGACACCTCAGAAGGTACCTCAGAATCCTCCCACTGCCAAGAAGGTCAAACCAGTTAAACAAAATCATTCTGGTTTTCACAAGCAAACATCAAAGGTTTTCAAAACTAAAAGCAAACCACCAATGAAACCACCTTTAAAACCAGTAGATCTTGGTAGTGGTGCAAGGCCCAAAACTATCAAGGCCGGACCAATCAAGCCTAAAGGGGTTATGAAGAAAGGACTCGTTGTTCCACATGTACCTAAATCTGTTATGGTTTGGGTACCCATTCTCATTGACTGTGTGTGTTATGCATGGACAACCCAATAAGCTTAAAAATGTTTGGTATGTGGATAGTGGTTGCTCCCGGCATACGACTGGGGATTTCTCTCAGTTACATGAAGCCATACCTTTCAATGGAGGATATGTCTCATTTGCAGGAGACCAGCGAGGGAAGATAAGCATGAAGGGCATAGTCACTAATGGAACTCTCAGTTTTGAGGATGTGTACTACGTTGAAGAGCTCAATCACAGCTTATTGAGTGTTTCTCAGATATGTGACAAGAGCTTCTCAACACACTTCACAAACAAAGAGTGTCTTATTCTAAAGCCTGGATTTGTTGTGCCTGAGAAGTGGATCTTGATGAGAACTCTGAGAATCAACAATGCCTACATCATCAATATGAATTCAGATTCATTCACTTAGAACACCTGCTTGTTCTCAAAGGCATCGGAGCATGACTATTTACTTTGGCATCGCCGACTAGGTCACGTCAACCTAAAGAATCTCAACCTGAAAACAAATCTAAATTCTAAGGTGTTTTTGCCACATAAGGAAAAACATTAGGCTCATCATGGAATTTCCCATATAGATGGTTAATAGGAGGAGTAACAACATTATAACTAATCCATTGGATTCCTTTGTTTGGAGCATGATTAGCCAAGTATGGCTTGACATTTTCTTTTCTTGTCAATATTTGTTTCAATCATTTGTTTGATGATGTCATCTTGATCAGCTAGTGTTAATTTTAAAGTTTTAATATATGTATTATATTCTTCAAGTTTATTTATATAAAGTTTTACATTAGCCATATTGTTAAACATTATCTTCAAGACACATAACATCATCAATAAGTGATTGATGGTGCTTAGTAACCATGTCTATCTTGGCTACATAAGCACAAAATTTAAAACATATAGGTTTAAGATTAAGAAAATAAGGTAATTAAGAATCAACCTTTTTTTAAGTAACACGTATGATGCAACATATTGATCTTCATTGATCTAAACTTCTTCACCATAAGTTGACCAATCTGCTCCAAATAGATCTTCTACTAGTAGAGCTTTATCTTTTCCAGGAACAGTAGTCTAGGAAGTAGAAGTTCCCACTAAAGATCCAGAAGCTGCCTTTATTTGATCAAAATTCTCAGATTTTCCAGTGGCTTCAAATTTTGATTTATTTCTAGCAGCAGGTGCCTGTTCACATTTTCTTGCAAAAATGTCAAAGATTACCGCAATTGTAGCATTTGACCTTCTATTTAGAAAAGGCAAGTTTCTTCTTTCGCTTTCTAGTAATCTCAGATCTACTAGTTCGCTGTAGAAATATCATTGCTTTACTGGTTAACATAACCATCTGCCACTTAATATCCATTTCCTCAAGATTATCCGGATCCAATTGATCCATATCTTCATTAATCAACCTCAAAGTATCATCAAGAACTACAGAGTCATAAGAATTTACAAATTGCATAAAAATGCAAGATGATCTTAAGGAACTTTAATATTCACCATATTGGATGTGTTTGTTGATGTTTTCTCTTTGGAAGTTGCGGATGTAAAACATACTTTTGTGGTGTCATCAACAACAACAGATAAGTCACCATCTTCAGTTTTTGATAACAATGCAACTGAGTCTAAAGTAGTGGATTGTGACTACCGTTACCTGATCGTCCGGCAAGTCCGTACGGTACGTGTACTTTTACTATTTACTATGTGTAAATACAATGTGTGAACTGTTGTGTGACAATAGGACTTAGAAAACAAACAACAGTTGTATGTGTTTAAGTGAAAACTTAAATACAGTAAATACAGCAACTAATGAGAAAAACAGTGCGAAAACAAATGATAAAAACATATCGGTTGCGATCTGATATCCACAAATAACAGGAATCAGATGGCCGACAATCCAGTGAGAAAACAATGTGAAAACAGGCTAGTTTAGTTGAGTCCGTCAATGAGGAAATACAATTTAAATAACAAATCAGTTACGTTTACGAATGATGAACTGACAGTGTATTTGCGTGGGTGACGATTCACACAAATATATCTGTGAGTTTAAAGTTCTGAATGATGACTGAACAGTAGAAAACAAGAATCAGAAAGTGAAACTGTCGTCGAATTCGTTCGGGTGACGATTCAAACGAATACGCGCGATGGCGGAATGATCTGACGAAAGGAAACGACAAAACGATCTAATAATTATAAAATAAAAGAATTAAAAAGATTTATTAGGAATCACAACCTTTAAAACCTAAAAAATAAAACCATTTTTCGTAAAATACGCGTTTACGATCCGGAACTGTAACGAAAACGAGAACCGAGCAACCGAAACGAACCCAAACACGCTCGGGGTACATAAACCTTAAATGAGGTCATCTTCCTCATTTATTTCACCTCCACTCTCTCTCTCTCTACCCCAAATCTGGAACTCTCTCTCCAGGGTTTTCTCACACTAAAACCTCCATAACTCACCCATTTCTTGATGAAATCTTGCAAACTTGATGTCTAATAGAAGCTCTCATCATCCTCTACTCGAAAGTACAAAGGATCTGCCCTAAAAACCACCTGAACCGAGGTAAATCCGAGATGCAAGTTTGCAATTTTAGGGTTTTTAAAACCCATAATTCGACCCTTTGACCCTAACCGGTTCTGACCACTCACGGCCTTAGGGAAATCACACCAGACTAGTGTAGGAACTTGGGAAATACCATGGATTGAGCTTGGGACCTAGAAATGGAGAGAAGGGCATTTGCCGCGACGACCGCATAAGGCCACACAACCCGGCCGAAAGGCCTAGGGCCGAATTGGGTGACCTGCATGTGCTAGGGCGACCGAAGGAGCTTGAGCCGAATGAAGCCTCCCCTTTCGCATACCCCTTCCTCTCGGTCAATGCATCCATTCGGCCGAAGATCGAGCCTCATTCGCACCATACTTCCTTTGGCTAAGCTCATCTCATTCGGCCTAGCATACCATCATTCGGCCTAGCATAACATTATTCGGCCTAGCATAACATCATTCGGCTAAAGCATGTAGTCCTTATTCGCCTATGATGCTCACTAGTACAACTTGGACATCACCATTTTAAAAACCACATCTCTTATACCCCATGCATCAATTACTACAAAGGTGGCAAAAAGGGTGGTGATAAATCAACTTCATAGCATCTAAAACTTTTCTTTATAAGAGGTTAATTAGTAATGCTTAACACCTAAAACCTTTTTCCTTATAAGGTGTTAAGTGGCAATATCTATCACTTAACACACATACTAAGATGTTCAAGAAACAACAACTATTCTTGTTTATTACAAAGACAACATGCGAAGTTTTAACATCACTAAACCTAAGACTATACTTAAAGACTATATGGAACTTACACACTTTTGAGACATGTATGAGTTTTTAGAACAAGGGACCATAAACCAAACAGATGTAATATGTTAAGTCTAGCCTTAAAAAAAAGTTAAGTCTTAGCCTAGTATATCATCAAATGAGTTAAAAGGAGGTTAACTACCAAACAATTACAAAAGGCAAGCAACCCTAGAGTTAACTTATGATTTCCTAACTTATACTTATAAGTTACCAACAACGTGAAATCAATACAGGATCGTGATAAAAATCTCAAGAACAACAACGAGCGCGTGCATTTCTTGTTATTACTTAGTCAACCACTTCAATTAAAAGGTGAGTTCGTACGCCCCTTTTCTAATCTTACTGATTTCTAACTTCGGGGCTGAGAAACATGCTATTCCTTTTATTTATTTAAAATTTCTAGTACAACACTTCAATTATACTATGATTTAGATAATGTTGTTTATTCTTTATTATCACTTATCATTGTATGCATGCTTGTGTGATCATAACAAGACAGAGATATCTAGGATGAATCATGATCATATAGCTTCTTGATTACATCCATACAATAGAATAATACACTTTATAAGATTATATCTTATGATACGTATTATTCTTACAAGAATAAACAGCGAGATAGCACGTTGAGAACAACAGTAATTTACAAGAATGATATGATGATAATATAATTTCTTTATATCATTCACCACCTAAGTTAACTAAGTATAGTAAGACTAGTTCTTACAACACTATGATTATAACTAGGTGAAGACTATGGGATAACATGAGACAACTACAATGGGTAACAAGAATGATAATCATGATAATTTAATTTCATGATAACAATATCATTCACACATTTACTAACATTGACAAGTTCTTATAACACTTTGTTAAAGACTATGAGAATACAACATTGAGAACAGATAACTCTGAGATGATGACTATGGGTGAGCATAACACAATTGATTACTATTAAACTGTTTGTATTATATCACAACAATCATGTGTTCATGTATTTAAGTCCAATTGTAAGTCCCTTAAAATGAATCATTTACTAGTTAATTTAGCGAGACTAAACCGACGATAACGTGGTGGTACCATAGGTTTGACAAACCGTCGGCGAGTGAGGTCGGTATGTTGATCGTATTTTAACATTGGCCGGTAACGTATGACCGTAACAGGGCGACTCAAGTCAGGTTTGGTAAATGACACATGGTGATATTAATTTACAGTAACTAATTGTAATTAAATCCTTCGATCCTATTGACTAGTAGACTGAGGAATTGACTTTCTCTCATGTCATATAACTAGTAATAGTTTCGTTGAAGGCAATGAGACTACAAATGGGATAGAGGTATATCGGATGCATTGTGGTCTGATTATGTGAGGACAACAAAGGATTCCTTTTAGGCTCTATACATTTATGACTGAGAACACAATAAATGAGTTAACTGTCATTTCTATTATTAGAAGTAAATCACAATTAACTCTACACTGAGAGAATAACAATAAGGATAAGATTTTGATAAATCTGTTTTCCTTAAAACACTGAGGGTTTATCATTACTTAAGTATTGATAACTTAAATCCCTCATATTTTATTATTCTACATATAACATTCTGGGTGATGGACACAAATCATGGGTGAATATCAAATGGGGTGAACACATGTGAGATAGAAATGGATATCCATAGTTGTATTGCAAGTGGTATTGAATTCTGTTAAGTATGTGGTGAGATGTCGGCTGGGGCTTGTTCCCCAACGTATGCTCTATATATAAGCGTAACTGATGGGATGAAATACCACTTGTAAGTATAACTATGGAGAGGCCATTATGTGAGACAAAGGAAAGAAATAACAAAGAGATTTATGTATGACATTGTGATTGGGAATGATAACAGATCAATGGTTTTCAATTACTAAACTTATGAACTCACCAACCTAGTGTTGACTTTGTTTAAATTCATGTTTTCTCAGGTGACGAACAGGTTTAGTCACTAGCATTCAGGGCTTAAGCTGTTGGACTTTTAGAAGACCTAGCTTCATTTTGTGTTGAGCGTATTTTGAATGGCAAAACTATGAATCATCTTTTGTAAATCTTATGCAGTTACAAGATAAGAAAGTCAATGATTTTTTTTGGATAGATTTACTTGGTTAAATTATGAACATAACATAGTAATTTAACTTTGTAATTCTATATTATTGTCATGTTAGCATTTCTCATTTATATATCATGTGCCATGTAAACAATCTGATCATCTCGATTATCAAACGATATCGCACCCCGAGAACCTTCCGCCCGACCGGAAAGTCGATCTAGCCCGCCGGCTCGGGGTGTGACAGATTGGTATCAGAGCCATGGTTATAGAGAAATATAGGTCATATTACTCAAACGGTTTGGCCTAGACTATAACCTAGGGACCCTCATGTAGAGAACATAAGACATAGGATTCTTCGTGCATGTGTCTTCTGCATTCGATCACTGCACTAACCGATTTTCTTTCGGTTTTGATCAGAATGCCCCCAAGAAAACCTCCACCACTGTTGCCACCACCACCGTATTCACCTCACTCCTCAACACCGACACCACCTACATCTCCTCTACCACCTCCACCTCCTCCGCCACCACCCAACCACGAGTTGGATCCTGCTACGATCGCACTGGCCACTCTGCTGACCAATCAACTGATTAAGGGAAGTAATCCCTGACATGATGAACATGATTAACTCCAACAGTGGTAACTACACTGGCAACTCATCTAGTGAAGACAGTGGCAACACCAGAAACCAACAGGATTACTCTCACAAGAACTTCGTAGGATGCAAGCCACCTGCATTCAGTGGCAACGAGGGAGCTATCGGCTTGATCCAATGGATCGAAAAGATGGAGACAACCCTCGATATCAGTGGCTGTCCTGATCATTACAAAGTGAAGTATGCTGTAGGCTCGTTCAACAAACGAGCACTGACTTGGCGGAACGCCCAAGTACAAATTAGAGGAAGAGATGAGGCACTGGCTATGCCTTGGGGGAATTCAAGACTTTATTGAGGGCCAAGTTTTGCCCCAAGAACGAGCTGAAGAAGGTTAAGACTGAGCTACTCAATCTTGTCATGATTGGTGCTGGGCATCTGGCCTACACCACCAGATTTCATGAACTGGCTACATTGGCACCAGATATAGTGCCAACACTAGAGAAACGGATTGAACGGTATGTCGGTGGACTACCGGCCTGTGTTCAAGGGCACGTAATTGCTGCTCACCCTACTACTCTAAAGATGGCTGTCACTCTGTCATCAACACTGACAGATGTGATGGTTGCCTCTGGGCACTGAAGAAGGAAATTGAAGCAGCCAAGGTTGGAAGCTCCAGAAAGCCGGATAAACGACTGGCTAAGAAAAAGAAGGTGGTCAAAAAATTTGCTGTGACCACTCAAACACCAATGGCTAACCAACCACCACCACTACAAATCAAGCGGCCTTACACTGGCACAGCACCTTTGTGCAACAGCGGCCAGTATCATCATCAACCAACTACCTAGTGCAGACAATGCAACAACTGTGAAAAGCTTGGTCATTGGGCCGCTCAATGTCGTAGCGCAGGGGCTCCGAACAGGAACAACAATGTAGCGGTTACAACTGCTGCTACTGATAACAGGTCATGCTACACTTGTGGCGAACCTGGACATTTCTCGAGGGACTGTCCCAAGAGAATTCAAACAAGGGCTCAAGTAGCACGAGGGTGATCCTTTCAGATTGGAGCTGCTGTTGCTCGACAAGACCCGAATGTGGTCACGGGTACATTTCTCTTATTTGACTTTTATACATCTGTATTATTTGACACTGGTGTGGATCAGAGTTTTGTCTCATCCAACTTTGCATGCCACCTTAATCATGTTGAGGAATCTTTGGACTTCCTTATATCATTGAGGTAGCTAACGGCAAACACATAACAGTTAACACGGTACTTAGGAACTGCTCACTAACACTCGGTGATCATACGTTTTCCATCGATCTGATACCGATGGAATTGGGCAGTTTCGATATCATCGTCGGAATGGATTGGTTATCTCTTAACAAAGTGGAATTCGTCTGTTCCGAAAAGCTATTACGCATTCCAGTGGAGAATAATCAGGTGTTGGAAATTCATGGGGATCAAGCGAATCGCAGTGTCATATTAATATCCTGCATGAAGGCACGCAAGTGTCTAAGGAAACAGTGTATCGCATTCTTAGCTCATGTTGTGGAGAAAGACAAGAAAGCAATTAAGATTCAAGATGTACCAGATATGAAAGACTTTGCAGACGTGTTTCCGGATGATCCACAGGGATTGCCACCTGAGCGATTGGTGCAATTTCGAATCAATTTGACTTCGGGAGCGGTTCCTGTGGCTAAGTCTCCTTATAGACTTGCACCATCAGAAATGCAGAAACTGTCCAATCAACTACAAGAACTACTAGTCAAGGGATTCATTCGATCGAGTTTCTCACCATGGGGAGCTCCGGTTCTATTTGTCAAGAAAAAGGATGGATCCTTCAGAATGTGTATCGATTACAGAGAGCTTAACAAACTCACCATCAAGTATCGGTACCCGTTACCGAGGATCGATGATTTGTTCGATCAATTATAGGGAGCTCAGTACTTCTCGAAGATAGTCCTACGTTCAGGTTATCACCAGCTCCGGATTCAAGAGGAATACATACCCAAGACGGCCTTTCGTACTCGATATGGTCACTATGAGTTCATGGTGATGCCATTCGGGTTGACGAACGCACCGGCAGTGTTCATGGATCTAATGAACCGGGTGTGCAAGCTGAATCTAGATCAGTTTGTTATTGTCTTTATTGATGATATATTGATCTATTCAAGAAGCGAGAAGGAACATGAACAAAACCTCAAGATGATCTTGGAACTTCTGAAGAACGAACAACTCTATGCCAAATTCTCCAAGTGTGAATTTTGCCTAAGAGAAGTTCAGTTCTTGGGTCATGTGATTAACCGTAATGGTATTCACGTGGATCCTGCCAAGATTGAAGCAATAAAGAACTGGGACGTGCCCACAACACCGATAGAGATCAGATCATTTCTGGGATTGGCGGGTTATTACAGGAGATTCATTTCGAATCTCTCTAAGATAGCCTTGCCTCTCACAAAGCTAACACAGAAGAGTGAACCATTAGTGTGGACACAGAAACAGGAAGAGGCGTTCCAAACATTGAAACACAGATTGTGCAATGCTCCAATCTTAACACTCCCAAAGGGCAATGATGACTTTGTGATATACTGTGATGCTTCCCATCAAGGGCTCGGTTGTGTTCTAATGCAACGAGACAAAGTCATTGCCTATGCTTCACGACAGTTGAAGATACATGAGAAGAACTACACGACACATGACTTAGAACTGGGAGCTATTGTCTTTGCTTTAAAGATTTGGAGACATTACCTATATGGTACCAAATGCACTATCCTCACAGATCATAAGAGTTTACAGCACATATTGGATCAGAAGGAGCTTAACATGAGATAGAGACGTTAGGTTGAGCTTCTGAACGATTACGAATGTGTGATCAAATACCATCCGGGTAAAGCAAATGTCGTGGCTGACGCTTTGAGCTAGCAGGAAAGAGTCAAACCCTTGCGCGTTAGAGCAATGGGAATGACCGTGTAAACAAGTCTAAGAGATCAAATTCTACAAGCACAACAAGAGGCAGTGGCAAGGAACAATTTGAGAAACAAGCTCAATTGTGGAGCCGAGAAACATTTTGAGACAAAACAAGATGGAGTTATCTATTTTCAGGATCGTGTATAGATCCCGGCCGTAGATGAACTTCGAAAACTCATTCTTGATGAGGCACACAAGACACGTTATTCTCTTCATCCTGGTGCTGATAAGATATACCAAGATCTTAGGTCATTTTATTAGTGGCCAGGCATGAAGAAAGATGTGGCTACTTATGTTGCTAAGTGCCTAACATGTGCCAAGGTCAAAGCTGAACACCAAAAACCGTCAGGTTTGCTGGAACAACCAGAGATACCACAATGGAAGTGGGAACAAAGAGCTATGGATTTTATTACCAAGCTACCCCGTACTTCCAGCGGACATGATTCCATATGGGTCATTATTGATCGATTGACCAAGTCCGCTCATTTCCAACCTGATGCGAGCGGTCGATGTCCGAAAACAAAGGACGAATTTAATAGCTTGTCTAACCTAAGCTAAAGACACTCTAACTAATCCTAGACCTAGACTCGACCTGAACACCTAGTAATAATCAAAAATCCAAAACTAGACCGCTACGTAGGCAAGAGTACCTATCAGTGACAGTATAGCTTGTGGAAGACCGGATATTGAACCCTAAGGACACTAGTTTGACAAAACTAACCTAGACTGTGAACAAAATAAAGTAAAGAAAAAGGGTGGGGGCTGTTGCGACTTCTGAAAACCTAAATGAGACTGTAACAAACTAACTAACTAGACTGACACTAACACTAAAAGACTGATTAAACCGTAACTAAAATCGAGACTAAAAAATGAAATCTAACTGCAATAAGGACGACTGGTTTACCTAGGTTGGGAATCAAAAGTATGACAAATGATTACTTGGACTGACTTACGAAGGATGAAGACTAGGATCTTAAGAAACAATCCTAAAATAACCTAATGGGACCCAGATCAAGTACCAGGTAACACCAATGGAAATCCTAAAAATGTTATATACGCACTAGTCTATCAGGTCACCTTCCGGATTTTCCCGATATGCAATTGCACTCAAACAGGTGGATCAACTCCCGGATTTCCCCACCCACGTGTATCCTAAGACACTAGAGAGTCATAAAGTTGACAACTTTGACTCGGATTGACACAAACACTAAGGTAATCTAAGACAACGCCCTCATGGGTCGTTTAACCCAAATACCAATAGTAAAATAGACCAACCGACTAACATATCACCTCCCGGATTTCTTGGCTAGGTCACACACATGAATCACAATCCTCAATGATGTCAATCCTATGGAAAGTGATCAACAATCCATAAACTAACCTAAAACACAAAGTAGTAGGCCTAACATGCAATCTATTTATGGAAAGACATTCCTAGACTCATGTGGATCTAACATTCATCACCAACCATCATTTAGGCATGCAAATATCATCAAAGATTCAAGCTTTACAACTGGTTACAAGGCATAAATCATCCACAGTCACAAATTAAGTCCAAAACTTCATAAAGTTCACAACTTTATCATATCCAACCTAGGCAAAACCAAGATCTAGCCAACAACAGTCATAATAGAAGTAAAACAGAAGTAAATGAGGTCTAAGAACATGCTAAACTACTGATTAACAAAGCAAACTTAGAAAGAAAGAACAATACTCAAAGATCTTCATGAATCTTCATTCCCAAGCTCCAATCAAGCCCCAAAATATCCAAGATTAAGCTCCAGCTGCTCTAGGCGCTTGATTAGGGTTCCAAGGTTCCAGAAGACTCCCAAAAACAGCTGTCATCGCGTCCCTTTTGTAGAGAAGAAGAAATTAGGGTTTTGGGCTGAAAAATGGTCTGGCGCGTACCGCCTAGCGGGAGCGTGTGAGGCTAGGCGGTGCGCACGGGTCAAGTTAGTCGGGCGGCTGTGGCTTCCAGGCGTACCGCCTGTGGGCGGTCTCTCTTACCAGGCGGTGCATGCGGATGTCAGAGAATCTGAGAATGTTCCCACGCATACCGCCTGGGATCAAAGCTTGGCCCGGGGCGTACCGCTTAGGGCTAAATTCTTCGTTTTCTTTGCTCGATCAACCGCACTCGATTTCGATGTCCGTTTTCCATCGTTTCCGCTCCTCCGAGACACAATCCTGCACAAAAACAATAAAATGTAAAAATGAACTAAAAACGACTCGAAATTTATACAAAACTTACGAAAATGGACTCGATTATGTACAAAAACGGATGTGTTAAACTAACACATCAAAAATACCCACACTTAAACCTTTTTCGTCCTCGAAAAAGCTTACAAAATGGAATCACAGATCAGGGACTTGGCTTTTATTTGCAAAAGATACATCAATCCTAAATCCTTGTGTATTAACAACGATTGTTGGTATAATGATCCCACTTAAACCCACACGCCAATTTCAAGTTCCCTAATCATGATTATTTATGTTCAAATGAAATCATTCATCCTATGGGCTCCATCCCTTGATCAAAACGAGTTATCCTAATCCCAAGTAACAGCTTTCAAGGCACAGGTTAGAGTCTAATTACTTAAACCCACCTCTGTATGCAAACTACCTATAGATAATCAAAATTCAACCTAATGATGGAGATGGATGAAGGTGTGAGCATTTTGCCTTTTTATTCTCTCAATTTCTTTGTTTTTACTTCACTTGAGCGTATTACAGCACTGTTTCACTCGGTTGCGAGACGGGATATGACAACTACTTTTTAGCTCTTATTCTCTCTTTCTTTTATTTGCACAGGCTCAGCTCACTTAGTGGATTGTGGAATTTCTTTTATTCAGCAAGCGCCATAAGCCTCGGATTTATTCTCATAAAAAGAGAACATGTGTGCCAGATTTAAATTTAAAAATTCTAGGTTGTTAGTTTACAGAGGTTCCTTTATCCACTATTACCCAGTTTCAGATTTCCTGAATTTTCCAAGTCTTAAACCCACAAGAATCCTGAATTTAGGTTTTATTCTGTCAATCCCAAGGAAATTTCTATCGACTGAGCCTACCAACAAATCCCAAATCAATACACAAGTTAGCCTCTAAAACTCAAAGCCCTAATCATAATCCGATCATCTTCCATTTATTAGGTGCAAGCCAAAACTAAGGACATTTTTCAAAACTCTAGCTATATACATCCTAAAACTCTAGACATAATCATAATATTCAAAATAATAGAATATCTACAGAAAAAGAAACAAAAGGTAAAAAGTGGAAAAGACTTAGCTGATAACGCAGAATCAGCAAGTGTGAGTCTGATCCAAAAGGAAGTCAATCAACAGCCGGCCGTTTGCAAAAGGAATAGCCTTAGAAGTAGCCACCCGAATGTAATTGAGTACGAGCGGTTAGTACCAGACTGCATTTAAGATCTTAAACAACCCATTAGATTAACTGAAAAAATAAAAAGACTCAAGAACTGACTCGATTAATATTTATAATTGACTTAATTGAAAGAAAAATATTTTGGTGAAATTTTTCAATTTTTTAATTTTTTTATGTTTTTCACTTAAAATATTTAAAATTGAATTATTTTCAAAAATTTCAAAAATTTTATTCAAGATTTTACAAAATTTTATTAAAATTTGACTTAATATATACAATGACTTAATTTTACAAAAATTAAAAACTAAAAGGCGCCAGCCAGACATACACACTCTTAGAACAATACATTGTCCTCAATGTGGACTCAGAACTGACGATAAAAAAAATGAAAAGTAAAATTACAAAAGGTTAGCGACGACTCCCTGATATTATGTAGACGTGTCGTGAGTGGAGTTGCACGCTTCTAAATATGCAATCACAACTCATATACACTTGTTAATATTATCAACAATCTAATTACAATTTGTACAAACAACATTAGAACAATGTTACAACATAAACAATAATATACAATTTGAAACAATCATACAACAACAAAATATTACAAACAACATTTATACAATAATACAACCAATGTAAACAACAACAACATTAATATACAATTAACAAACAAACAACATATGCAGTTAATAATACAAACAACAAACAACAAATAATTGTTTATTATTATTAAATTTTTTATTTTATATATATATATATATTAAAAAAATCCTAAATAAAAGAAAACTCTAAAAATTTAAACTAATTAAATTTTAAACTAAGTTAATTCCTAATTAACTATAACTCAAACAAAAGCAACTAATGGAATTTAACTAAAATCCTAATTACTTAAAATTTTAAGAACTAAAAATAATAAAAAAATCTAATAAGAGAAAATTGAAATTAGCAAAATTAAACTAAACTAAATTCTAATAAAATAAACAAATAAAATTTAAAACTAAATAAAATTTAAACCTAAATTAAACCCTAAACTAAATTAAATCCTAATACTTTAAACTAAAATTCTTCTAAATAAAAACTTATAAAAAATTTAATTAAAATCAAAGAAAACCAAGTTAAATAATTAGTGATGCATGAAGTGATCAGATTTTAAGTATGGGATGGTAATCATCTGTCCGAAATGGATATCAAACTAGATGACAATTACTCACACTTGAATCTGACATAATCGTATGCGCATAAGTGCATCACCAATCACATAAGAATCGATATACTAAACTAAAATTATGTACACTATATACAAGTTGGGCCGAAGCCCGAATCCCTAACATTACCTAATCAGGAGGTTTCTCTTTAATCCATTGTTGATGCATGTATATTGTCCCTAGTTCAGTTTTGTAACTCTTATCATGTAATTGTTCAAAGTATTAATGGAAGTTGTCTTTATATCCAATTCATCATGTTTATTTCTATTGATTATTGTCTATTAATGTTTATCTAGTTGTTTGATTTGATTATAAACTGTTTGAGTATGAAGTTTACTCATTCGGCCGAATGACTCTAGAATGAAGTCATTCGGCGAATGAAGGTTATAGCGAATGTCTGAGTTCAGAATGAGTCATTCGCCGAATGACTCATTCGAATGACTGCTCATTCGAGCTTAGTCATTCGCCGAATGAGGTGCTTCGGCCACTCATTCGGCCGAATGACTACAGCCTATATATAGATGTTCAAATCATTTCAAACCTAACTTTCCAGAGCCCTCCTTCTTCCCTAGCACTCCAGTGTCAAAACCCTTGAAGATTTGAGCGGTTCTTGATCATCCAAGTTCGATTCTCAACCCGTGGTGTTCGATCGTTGCTTCCAAGTCGTTTCTACAGCCTCGGATCACCACGGTTTCTGTTGGTTTCGATTGGAAAACCCTGGAATAGGATTCCGCACTATCCCAGAGGTTGTCGAGTAGTTTTTCATTGGATTCGGATTGTTTCCGAGCTCCAAATTCGGTCCAACAAAGTGGTATCAGAGCTTTGGCTCTTGATTCTACTCGATTTCCACTCAAAATCAACAGATCTGAGATTCCCAAAACCCTGATTTTCGTAACTTCCAAAAACCCTATTTTTCTTGCTTCTCAAGTCACTATTTCATTGAAATATCAAGTGTTTTTGTGGTTTGTTTGATCTAATTCCTTCCCAATTGGTTTATTATCATGTCTTGAAGTTCTGTGCAAAATTTGGTGGTTAGATCTGGTCAAAATCGCAAGATATCACGATTTTTGTTGTCAAAAACCCCAGATCGCCGAATGACTCTGGCGGCCGAATAAGATTTGCCGAATAGCCCCTCATTCGCCGAATAGTTCTCATTCGGCGAATAGCTCCTTCGCCATTCACATTCACCGAATAAGCCTCGTTCTCAATACTCATTCGGCGAAAGACCTCATTCGATCTGCCATTCGCCGAATAGGTCATTCGACTCACTCATTCGTCTGTTGTCATACTCAGCTTGTCATTTGCCAGTTTCTACTCATTCGGCCCCTGACATTCGCCAGAATAGCAGTCATTCGCCAGTTACTTCTGAATTTTTTTCTAAGTGTTGAATTTTACTACTTCTGATCAAATGGAGGATCTAGCACTCATGGCTAACCAAAACCATCGCATTCAGACTCTCTTGTTGACAGAGAATGAAACCGGGAACTCAAACAAAGCTCCTAAGTTGTTGACTTTGGATGACTATCCTCACTGGAAGTATAGATTTGAGATTCACATCAATGGAGTGGATACAAATCTATGGATGATGATAGAGGGAGGATATTTGAGGCCTTTAAATGAGGATGGAACTCCTATGCTGGTTACACGGATGACCGAGCCTCAAAGGAAACTGTATGACTATGAGAAGAAAGCTTATGCTATCTTGTCACAGTCCATTGCTACGGATATCTTTCATCAATTCAGACAGTTTACATCTTCAAAATACCTCTGGGATGCTTTGCAACAAAGATATGAAGGGAATGATGCATTGAAGAGCATTAAGTCTAAAGCTTTGAGGAAGGAGTTCAACAGCTTTATGTATGTGGGTAATGAGTCCCTTGATGAGTTGATTGCAAGGTTCTATCACCTGTTGAGTGAGTTGTTCAACCACGAGGTTAAAACTACAACTCAAGAGAAGATTCAGTGCTTGGCAGATGCACTACCTCCAAAGTGGGAGTCCTTTTTGATGGTCCTTAAGCAAAATCAGATGATGGCTCATATGTGCAAGTTCAAGATCCTTCTCTATACTACTCCACCCCCACAGTTGATAAGTCTACAACTCATGCTCCTCTGAAAACTGCCTTTGTGTCTAAAGCTTCTGAAGCCCCATCTGCAGCTCAGATGCACTTTAGCCCATCTTCTTCATCGAGCTCACAACAAGAGCATCATCAGCCTACTGCAAGTCTGAAGACAGAGAACTTTGATAAAGTCACAGTTGAGATTGCTAAAGAGCACATGGGTCTTCTGTCAACATTGGTTAGTTCATATGATGGATTGGTTGCTGGTCAGATTGGCAATCCATATTTGACCAATGATGACTACTCTCAAATTGATCCTGATGATATGGAAAGAATTGACATCATGTGGGCATTAGCTAGTGCAGTTAGAAGAGCTAAGGAGTTTGTGAAGAGGACCGGGAAAGACATCAATCTAAACAAGGAGTCAAAGTTTGGATTTGATATGGCTTCTGTTACATGCTACAACTGTGGTGAGAAGGGTCATTTTGCCAGACAATGCAAGCAGCCGAAGAAAGCTGGAAACAAGAATCCATTTCAGCATCAAAAGTCAGCACCTGCTAATTCTGAAAGGCGATTAGTTCCTATTGATTCTCCTTCACCAACTGGAGCTTCACCTTCTGGTAGTAAAGCTTTGATGGTTCAACAAGATGAAGGAGTAAACTGGGATTTCAGATTTAATGCTGATAAGGAAGATCAAGAGAAAGCATGTGTGGCAGAGATTCAGAATTCTGATGATATTGATGAAGAAAGCAGTCAGGAAGATTTGTTGGTGATTGATGACAAGACATCAAGTTCAGAATCAGAAAATTTGACGGATTCTGACACTCAAGAATCTGATGGAGAAGCTGATGACTCTTCAACTCAATTTGCCTTGATGGCAAACTCTTCTGCTTCTACAGATTCTTTTGAGCAGGTATACACTGATTGTTCATCTTCTCAATCTGATTGTTTCAATTGTGTTGACCTTAAGAGTAAGGTGCTTGCTTATCAGAAGCATAACAGTGATTTGCTGACTGATCTCGACCTGTGCATTGAAGCAAACAAAGTTTTAAAATCTAAT
This sequence comes from Mikania micrantha, assembly GCA_009363875.1. Lineage (NCBI taxonomy): Eukaryota > Viridiplantae > Streptophyta > Magnoliopsida > Asterales > Asteraceae > Mikania > Mikania micrantha. The sequence continues at coordinate 3,203,935 of CM018689.1, forward strand.
GAAAAGGATTTTCAAAATAAAATTGATCTTTTAAATCGACAATTGCATGAGGCCGAGATCGCTGTTCTGAACAAGCAAGATGCTATAAATTCTTATCTCAATACCATAAATGAGATCAAGAAGAAGTTAGCAATCGTTGAATGTGATTATGAGACTTTAGGTCAGAAGCTCAAGAGCTATGAGAGCTCTTCTTATATCATTGAGCATATGATCAGTAGGGGTACTGATCAGGGGAAGGAACAGGTTAACTATCAAAAGTGTCATCCACCAATCCTAAATGCCTTTGTCAATACTCCAAATGACAAAGATGTGAAGGATTTTCAAGTTACTACTCCGTTAGTAGTTGATCCAATTAGTCTGACTGAAAATCAGAGTTCATCTCAGACTAAGAATTCAAGGGTGGATGGAATTGTGGAAGATTGGGTTTCTGATTCCGAGGATGAATCAGAGTATTCATCAAAGCAGAGCACTCCTCGGAATCAACCTTCTAGTGTCATGAAAGGTGACCCAATCTCCAAATCAAAGATTTACAAAGAATTATGCTTTGTTAGAGCTTCACAGGGGTCTGAAGCTAATTGTGCTACCAAATCAGCTCAGTTTGGTAACAAAGGAAGGACGGGTTTGGGTTTTGAATCAGATTGTCAGAAATCAAATGTTTTTAAATCAACTAAAAAATCATTTTCTGATTTAAAACATTTTCATAAAAAAGGTGATAAAGTCTGTTTTGAGTGTGGTGAATCAGGACATATTGTGAGGTTTTGCCCTCAATTGATCAGACCTAAGGTTGTCTCTTTCAAAAACTTAAAATCTGCTTTACCAAAACCGGTAAAATCTGTGCCTAAGTCTTTTCAGCCAAAATTAACACCACAAACTCAATTTAAGAGTTCAGACAAGGGAAAGGGAAAGTTGGAAACTTTGGTTGTTCCAAATGGGGTTAAAATTAACCAATCAAAATCATCATCCATTTATCTGAAAACCTCTTTTGATAAAAATGCAATTTGGAAAGTTAAATCATCTGAGGTGTCTGTTCCACAAATTTCAGATAAACCTATTCCTAAGTGAAAATGGATCGATGTTTGGATCCGAGACTCAATGGGTCAACCCAAGACCGTAAAGGCTTGGGTTCCCAATGTAAACTGATAGTCTCTTTATTGTGTAGGTTGCCCCAAAAGCTGGAGTAAACAGCAATTGGATCATTGATAGTGGGGCTTCCAGACACATGACTGGTGATATTTCTTTGCTCACCAATGTGAACGCAGTTCGAGGTGGCTATGTAGCTTTTGCTGGAGACAAGGGTGGTTTTATTACAGGAGAGGGAATCTTGACAAATGGACAGGTTTTGTTCGATAATGTCAGATATGTCAAACAGTTGGAAAACAACCTCCTGTCAGTCTCTCAGATTTGTGACAAAGAGTACAAGGTTCTGTTTGATGACTCAAAGTGTTATATTCTCAAGCAAGGTGTGCAGATACCTGAAGATTGGATTTTAATGTCTGCTCCAAGAAAACAAGACTTGTATGTTCTCAATATGGCTACAGCTTCAACTACATCCTCCACAGCTTCATGTTTTATGACAAAGGCAACTGAGAAAGATTCAATCCTTTGGCATAAGATGATGGGCCATTTGAGTTTACGCAAGATGAATCATCTGGTGCACAACAGTTTGGTTGAGGGAGTTAGCTTGAAAAATTTTAAGCTGTCTGATATCTGTGTTTCATGCAAGAAAGGAAAGCAGTCTAAGCAGTCTCATAAGCTGAAAAAGTATCATTCAATCAATGTTCCTCTTGAGCTTCTTCACATGGATTTGTTTGGTCCAGTGAATCGGAAGAGTATAGCTGGAGATCAATACTGTCTTGTTATCACTGATGAATACTCCAGATACTCTTGGGTCTTCTTTTTGAAGGAGAAATCAGAAACGTTTGATTGCATTCAAGTTCTGGTTACCAAACTTGAATCGCTCTATAAGCTCAAGATTCGTCAGTTTCGAACTGATAATGGAACTGAGTTCAAAAATTACAACATGGAGAATTTTTGTAATGCAAGAGGCATTGTGCAACAGTTTAGTGCTCCATATGTTCCACAGATGAATGGCGTTGCTGAACGCAAGAATAGGACATTGATTGAGGCTGCTAGAACTATGCTTGCTGATTCTTCTCTACCGGTTCAATTCTGGAATGAAGCTGTTGCCAATGCTTGTTACACATTGAACCGGGTTCTAATTGTGAAGAGACATGGGAAGACTTGCTTTGAACTGCTCCATAACCGAAAGCCAAATCTTAAGTATCTAGAACCATTTGGTGCTCCATGCACTATGCTTAAGAAACATGAGCAGGGCAAGTTTAATGAAAAGGTGGAAGAAGGGTACTTTCTTGGGTATAGCACTCCAAATAAACGAGTTTACAACATTGCAACTCATAATGTGGAGGAGTGGTACCACGTGGATGTTCAAAAGTATACAATGCCCCCACCTGGAAAAGGGCCAGATTGGATGTTTGACTATTCCAGTCTTTTTGACTCATTCAATATGCCCCCCATGTACTCAGATGAAGATGTAGCTGTTCAGATGTTGTATGATGTACAGAATGCCCCCGATGCTACTTTTCAACCTACATCTACATCTGGTCCCTCTACACAGATAAATGATGACAGCTCAGACACAGATGACAATCCCCCAGCTGCTCCTGAACCAGTTGTTGATAATCTTGTCCCTGATCTTGAGGACTTGAATTTGAATAACTTAGATCCTGAGGTTGAGGTTCCTGCTCATCCTGTTGGAAGAATTAATCGAATTCATCCTCAAGACAACATTATTGGGAGTCCTTTAGATGGAGTAAAGACTCGAAGTCAGATTTCTTCAGGTGGTCTTGCAGACATTCTTGATTTTGCAGATGTAAGCTTTTGTGCTCATTCCTGCTTTATATCTCAAGTGGAACCGCGTACCGTCACTGAAGCCCTCAAAGAAGAATCATGGGTAGACGCCATGCAAGAGGAACTGTTGCAGTTCAAAAAGTTAGGGGTCTGGCAACTAGTTGATAAACCCAAAGGTGCAAAAGTCATTGGCACTAGATGGGTTCTTCGTTGCAAAAAGGATGATCACGGGATAATCGTGAGAAACAAGGCTCGTCTGGTGGTTCAAGGATTCAGACAGATAGAGGGATTGGATTATAATGAGGTGTTTGCTCCGGTCGCTCGACTAGAAGCCATTCGTATCTTTCTGGCTTATGCATCCTTCAAAAGGTTCAAGGTTTATCAAATGGATGTAAAGAGCGCGTTCCTTCACGGGGTTATCAGTGAAACAGTGTATGTCAATCAACCTCCCGGATTTGAAGATCCATTGCATCGTGATAAAGTCTACAAGCTAGACAAAGCGTTGTATGGATTGCATCAGGCTCCGAGAGCGTGGTACGAGACACTTTCCACTCACCTTCTGAACAACGGGTTCAGAAGAGGTGTCATTGACTGCACTTTATTCATCCGTGAGAAGGACAGTGAATTACTCTTGGTACAAGTGTATGTGGATGATATAATTTTTGGATCCACAAATGATAATCTGTGCAAGGAATTTGAGACAGTTATGAAAGAAAAATTTGAAATGAGTTCGATGGGAGAGATGAAGTTTTTCTTGGGTTTACAGGTGGATCAGTCTGAGGCAGGGATTTTTATTCATCAAACCAAATACGTTGGTGACATTCTGAGCCGGTTCAGTATGTCTGATGCGAAGCCTGCTGGTACCCCACTGGCGATTAATCACGGGATTACTCCAGATGAAAAGGGGGAGTTAATTGATGCCACTCTGTACCGGGGAATGATCGGATCTCTCATGTATCTCACTGCCTCTCGGCCAGATATCATGTTTGCCACTTGCTTGTGTGCACGTTATCAATCCAAACCAAGAGTATCTCACCTGATTGCTGTCAAAAGGATTATGCGTTATCTGAAGGGTACACCGGAACTTGGCTTATGATACCCTAATGATGATAACTTTGAGCTTACTGCATATAGTGATTCAGATTATGGTGGATGCAAAAGAGATTTCAAGTCAACATCTGCGGGATGTCAGTTCTTTGGAAACCGACTGGTCACCTGGCAGTGCAAGAAGCAGACGTCGGTGTCTACTTCAACCTGTGAAGCTGAATATATTGCTGCTGCTAGTTGCTGTTCACAAATCATCTGGATTCAACAGCAACTCAGGGACTATGGGTTACATTTTTCTAACACTCCTATTTATGTTAATAACACTGCCGCCATTGCTGTCACTAAAAATCCAGTTCAGCACTCCAAAACCAAACACATCGACATAAAATATCACTTCATACGTGATTGTTTTGAAAAGAAATTAATCGATGTGGTTAAGATTCACACCGATCACCAAAAAGCCGATCTTTTTACTAAAGCTTTTGATAAACCCAGATTTTTATATCTGTTATCGGCTAATGGTGTTTTCCAAAAGGATGAAGTTCAATCCTCATCTGAGTCTAACAAATGATCATCATTTTACTTAGATAGTTTTGTTTATTTTATTTCAGTATTTTCATTTTCTCCTGTACAGTTATTTTTTATTACTATAAACACAAAAAGATTTTCTATTTTTAGGTTTTTAGGGGGAGATATTGAAAATCTGAAAAACCAAAAACAATAGAAAATTTGAAAAACCAAAAACAATAGAAAATTTGAAAAACCAAAAACAATAGAAAAATTAAAAATGAAACAGACCTGTTTAATGATATAGCATATTGATTTCATTATGTCATAGAAGCAAAATTGAATGCATGAACTACCACAAGGAAATGATGATGGGATGTACTGATAGGCTGACTATACAAAATAAATAAACAACTTATGAGAACTTAGAAAGTTTGATTTGTGGGATCCAATGTTTTTTAAGGCTTTTGAGTGAGAAATGGTTCTTGACTCAAATCAAGCATACACCTGTCATCATGGAATCAAATGAGGTTTCATTCAAAGAAAAATAAATGCAAGCTGGCATTAAGCTTGAGGAAAATCAAAGACAAGCTGGTATTAAGCTTAGTCAAGAAAAACTAGAAACAAGCTGGTATTAAGCTTGAAGAAAACCTAATGCAAGCTGGTATTAAGCTTGAGAAAAACTTAAATTAATAAAGTTCGATTCCATACATGTGCCATATTGCTGGGACGAACCTAGCTGAAGCCATCCATTTGGATAGAACAAGAAAAACACAAAAAGATAATAAATGATTGAATCTCATTGAATTTATGATGACTGGTATTAAGATATGCTGAAATGAGTTTTGAACTTATTTTGATCTTGATTGATGAAATGAATTGGGGAACTCAATCAGAAAATATGAGTAATCATTTAGTTTGTTTAAGAGTTGTGTATCGTTCAGTTTAAATTTGGACAAATATATCAGTAATCGTATCAAAATGAAATTGTGATTGAAGTGAAGCATTCATTGAAGGTTATATGATGTGATCAGAGATATGTGTTATCTTATTAACGGGCTTTTCACAAAAATATGTGCTTACTTGCTTTTAATTTGTGTTTGTACAGTTGTTTGGTTGCTTCAGAAAAATACAAAAATAATTTCTATTTTAAAAATTTTTTTTAGATGATCATTTGTAGATTCAGATGTCTGTCATATCTGAATCATGAACCAACCAGACATTTCTTCATAATTTGGTAAAAGTTTGTTGCTCAAAATGTCAAATTTTCAAAATGTTGGGATTTGGTGAATTTCATTTCTCATTCGTACGAATGATAGGTAGAATGAACTCATTCGGCCGAATGAACTCATTCTGCGAATGAGTCATTCGACCGAATCAACTACACAGAATGAGAGTCATTCGACGAATGAAGAGTATCGAATGTCTCATTCGATATTCTCATTCGGCGAATGAACATTGTAGAATGACTCAGTCGCCACTTTCATTCGGCGAATGAGACTGAAGTCACATGACCTTTCGCCAAGCTCATTCGGCGAATGAGGAGAAGCTATATAACTGTCTTTCGGCCGAAAGAGGGTCATTCGACCATCTTCTCTTTCATGACATCAGACACCCCTCTTTCGCCGAAACACACACAGTGGCTATCTCTTTGATTTCTTGAGACTATTATTGATCTTGCTTCTGATAATCAACTTATACTTATTCTCAGGTATATGGAGATCAAGTTTCAGCCGATTTCATCCACGAAATCATGTCAAACAGATTAGCATTTAGGGTTTTTAGGGTTTTTGAATTCGCCCAACAAATAAACTGTTAAGATGGACCTTAAACTCAAAATGTCAAGTATTAAAAATGCTAATCGGTCGATTCTGAGTGTTGTTTACCAGATTTTTTGGATTGATTTGAGATTTTGGATAAAGGGATTTTGAACTCAGTTCATATGCCGAATGTCGTCTTTCGACGAATGACTCATTCGGCGAATGAACCTCATTAGACGAATTGGATCATTCGGCCAATGACAAGTCATACTCAAGTCTCATTCGACGAATGAGAATCATTCGACGAATGAACCTCATTCGACTGTTAACACATTCGGCGAATGGACTCATTCGGCATATCAGAAAACAGTCAATCTGATTTTTGTTAAACTTCAATGTTTGATTGATTATCTTGTACTGACATGTGTATTTCTTGTATTGTGCAGTATGGCAGGATACAAATCAGTTCCGAAGCACAACATCTGTGCCCATCTTGACTTGACTACCCCGAACGCGAAGCACTACGCAGATATTATCACATTCTTGAGGCGTTCCAGGATCTTCACTGCCATATCGACAGTTCATGTGCCCTACTTATCACATCAGCAGGATTTCTGGTCATCTGCTGATATCGATTGTGAGGCCGAGCCTACAGTCATAAGGGGCAAGGTCAGGGGTCATGATGTGGTGGTCTCTGCTGAGCATATACGGAGGGTCTGTGGTTTTCAAGACTCTCCGGATCATCCTGCTCTACTTGACAGATTCTTAGTCCGTGGATGCTTTCTCCGATGCAAGTACGAGGGAGATATTGGAGCCGGGATTCTGAACAAGGCGTTCATGTCGCCGCAGTTCAAGTACTTGGCTCATGTACTTGTTCATTGCCTTGGCTCGAGGAGAGGGGGCTTTGATGACATGCGCGAAACCATTCAGTGCGCATTTGCTGCCTTGGTGCTCAACAAACCATTCAACTTCTCCGAGATGGTTTTTATACACATGAAGGAGAATGTGGGGCTTAAGGGTGACAAGAAGTTCCTGCTGTACCCTAGGTTTCTACAGCAGATTATTGATGCCCAGATTCCAGATCTTCCAAAGCTTAATGCTGACATCATTAGATTGGAGCACATGAATGACATAACTCTCAACAGAGTTTTGTCATACAGAGGGAAGGAGAGGAAGCCCACCACTAGATCCCTATTTGGTCACCTCTCTCGACCCGATTACAGGGCTCCTGCTGGAAGAAGATGGAGACATGATGACTCCGATTCTGATGTGGAGGACATTGTGGTTCCAGCTGGAGATGATGATAGTGATGGTGATGATGGTGAGGGTGGTGCAGGCCCGAGTGGTGCTGGTGTTGATGTGAGCACAGTGGATTTGAGCACTGCTGCTATAGTGAGTTCAGGGGCTGGGGAGAGGACTTCAGTACACATAACCACTGCTGCTTCAGTGAGCATGGTTGATGTTGCTGTTTCTGGTGCAGGTGGTGATGTTGATGTGTCGACAGCACAGGAGGAGGATTTGGACATCGACTCACTGATGGATTTGGACTTCTTGACTACTACTACATCCTCAGTGACTGTTCCTCTCGATGTTTCAGTTCCACATTCCTCGGGTGATGGTGATGAGTCTGATGACTCTAGTGAAGGTGATGAAGATAGTTCTGATTCTGAAAAGACTCATGATGATGAGTTTGAGAAAGTGGATGAGGGTGGAAGAATGGAGATGAGGAAGAGAAAGAGGACAGATGATGATTTGGAGGATATTACTGATACGTTATTTATTCCGGAGTTTGACTTTTCTCCCCCTCCAAGGTCATCTGCTCCTGCTTCCACAGCAGTGATTGTTTCTGCTGGTCAGCCCACCTCTTCCAGAGCTGGAAGGGGAAAGAGATCTCGATTCTCTTTCCAAAGAAGGTCAGAACTGACATCAGCTGCTACAACTACTGTCACATCAGTAGCAGCTGTGTCAGTTTCTTCACTGACACGGACAAGGGCTATTCCTACTCAGGCTACTACTGCCCCTCTGTCCACTCCTTTTATTCGTGAGCCAGTTTATGTTGCTGCTTCTTCTGGCCCTTCTACAGTCCGAGCTGATGTGCACATACCTACTGTGTCAGTTGTGGATCAGCTTAGCACACTGAACAGTATGGTCCTCAGACTGATGGAGAGGAGCATGGAGCAAGAAAGGAAGGCTAAAGAGCAAGAGCTGATTATAGCTCAACTCACAAGGAGGGTTGAAGAGCAGGATACTCTGCTTCTTCAAGCATCAGACCAGAGGGCTGATTTGAGAGCCAGGTCAGCTCAACAGGAGGAACAGCTCCTAAAGTATATCGATGAGCACAACCAGCTGGCTTTGACAGCCTCTGGTTTCAATGATAGGATTCTTCAGCTCGAGGCTGAGAATGCTCGCCTCGCTGGACTTGTCGAGGGTCCAAAGGAGGGCACTCCTAGACTTGAGGGGGTTGAGGATCGTTCCGATGATTCAGACAAGCAGATTGTTGAGGAAGATGAAGAAGAGTCTGATGAGGAACAAGTGGATTACGAGGATTCTGAGAAAGATGAAGAATCAGATGAAGATGATGAAGATGATGATGAGGGTAAAGATGGATCAGGGAGTGGGTCTGGAGAATCATCTGGCACTGATGATGATGATGATGACAACAATGATGATAAAGCTCCTCCCACTTCCGAGATCAGGTCTAAGAAGGCCAATGACAAGAAAGCTCAGGCTCCTCCTCCTTCGTCTCCATCAAAGACTGTAGAGCCAGAAGCTACTGAGGAAGTCCAAGCTGTGCCTTTGAGACGTCAACTTGACAAGACACTTACCATGATCTTAGACGCTCAAGGCATCATACAGCACTCAGTGAGCTACGACAAGGAGGAGGGTGAGATCATACATTGTTTATCTATGGAGCAGATAGCCGAGCTGTTCAGGTTGAATCCTGACGAGGTGGTCACTGATGACACCTCTGTACCCAGTACTGAAGAGCCCGAACCAGAACTTTTTGATGATGTAGATGAGGTCATTCTGGAAGACATCACCGATGAAGAATACCCAAAGTATACATCGGCTGAAGACGAGCTGCCTACATTCACTGAGCCATTTGATCAGGAAACAGAGGATCTCTTGGTCAGATATCTTGAAGAACAAGTAGAGGCAAGCAAGGCTGAAGCTGATGATCTAAAGAAAAGAAAAGAGGAATGGGCTGCATACTGGGAGGTATTGAAGAAACAAAGCACAGAGAAGATGCCAGCCACGCACAAGAAAGTCTACAGGACCAAAGGCTATAAAGCTGGAGGCCAGATACTTAGCTGGGCATACTTCCATGATCTTGGGTGCTATGCAGTGAAGAGGGAGAAAGGGATCGACTACTTCAAACACCCACATGATTTCAAGACGTTGCCTGGATTCGAAGTCAATCAGCTAGCACGTCTGAACATGCTATACAGTGGTGACTCTGGGATGTCTGCTTGGTTTTCTCGACAGATCAAGTACGAATACCGGAAGAGATGGGTGAATTTTCAGCCACAGCAACCAGAGAGGTACTACTTGCCAGAGATAGATGGGGATACCCGGAAGCATAAAGTGATCCTGAAGTGGCTTCCCCCTAAAGTCTTGAAGAAGATTCCCCTGCGGAAGATGCGACAAGACTTTATGGATGGCTTCCGATGGTGGTATTATGATGGGCGCACAGGTGAGGCTGTGATAGTTTTGTGCAAAGACAAACAGTGGGAGACTGTTAGGATTTTTGATCCTATGTGGCTGACTAACTTGTCTCACAAGGATGTTCAAGCTTTGTTCACAAACCAGATTTTCTTCGACGTTCCAGACATGGTGCAAGCTTTGCAATTTATGAGAGTGATCCGTCTTTGCAGCATTTTCAAGATCCACGCTGGAGCAGACTGGAAAGCTATTTCAGAAAAGTATTTCAAGAAAGACACTTCCAAGAGTTGAACTAGGTCCAAGGGGGAGTTTGTTGATGCATGTATATTGTCCCTAGTTCAGTTTTGTAACTCTTATCATGTAATTGTTCAAAGTATTAATGGAAGTTGTCTTTATATCCAATTCATCATGTTTATTTCTATTGATTATTGTCTATTAATGTTTATCTAGTTGTTTGATTTGATTATAAACTGTTTGAGTATGAAGTTTACTCATTCGGCCGAATGACTCTAGAATGAAGTCATTCGGCGAATGAAGGTTATAGCGAATGTCTGAGTTCAGAATGAGTCATTCGCCGAATGACTCATTCGAATGACTGCTCATTCGAGCTTAGTCATTCGCCGAATGAGGTGCTTCGGCCACTCATTCGGCCGAATGACTACAGCCTATATATAGATGTTCAAATCATTTCAAACCTAACTTTCCAGAGCCCTCCTTCTTCCCTAGCACTCCAGTGTCAAAACCCTTGAAGATTTGAGCGGTTCTTGATCATCCAAGTTCGATTCTCAACCCGTGGTGTTCGATCGTTGCTTCCAAGTCGTTTCTACAGCCTCGGATCACCACGGTTTCTGTTGGTTTCGATTGGAAAACCCTGGAATAGGATTCCGCACTATCCCAGAGGTTGTCGAGTAGTTTTTCATTGGATTCGGATTGTTTCCGAGCTCCAAATTCGGTCCAACATCCATCATTTGTCCAACCCGTTCAATTCCTTTCACTCATGATTAAAAATTAAACTAATGGAATTGAAGAACATTTTAAAACATTTGAATGAGTCGGGCCACCAATATTTAAACACCTGGACCAAACCTGATGCGCGGCAAGTAATGAGGAGAATGGTTGTGCATAAACTTTGCTGGCTTGGTTCTCCTTTTCTTCATTCGGTTTGGATCCACTGCCTTCCTTTTTGTTGCCTTCTCCCGAGGTTCTGTGGATTTTAGTGGAGTTCCATCCTCTATTTTCACTACAGGACGGCTTTGGTGCTCTGACGCTTCAGCAGATGCTTCTTTTTCGATCATAAAAAGTTCAGCCTCCATCTCTATGGTCTCCTCAACAAACTCTTGAGCTTCCATCTGGATACCCAGACTTAATTCTCCATTTAACAATGTCTCTAAGATCTGTAGATCACCAAGTGGGTCAAAATGCACATCATCCTCTACCATGGAAGGTATATCTAGCAGCTCCTCACCAAACTCATCTTCCCAAGAGTGTTCTTCAGTGACTTCATCTTCACACTCAGACATAACTTCCAAGTCCACATCCTCCTCTTCATCACAAGCAACATCAGCTGGAATTTGAAATCCCAAGTAGTTACTATCCAAGACGTATGTAAATCGTCCTTGATTTTCCACACGAGATGCCTTTATGCACTTAATCACAGCTTGGATTTCCCTATCTCTTTCTTTTTTGGCAGCTCTCATCCTTGCATTCAGATCCTCTCTAGATCTATATGCATACATGATGTACTGAACTCAGAAACAATATCTGAACCCTAAGAATACAACCTAGACTCACAAGACACACCGTAAAAGACTCACAAATAAAGACAAGACAAACAAAGAAAAACACAGACACAATCAAAGAAGTTTCGCCATTGCCTAGTGTCCCCGGCAACGGCGCCAAAAACTTGATGTGAACGGTCGGTGTCCGGAAAACAAAGGACGAATTTAAAAGCTTGTGTAACCTAAGATAAAGATACTCTAACTAATCCTAGACCTAGACTCGACCTAAACACCTAGTAATAATCAGAAATCCAAAACTAGACCGCTACGTAGGCAAGTGTACCTATCGTTGACAGTATAGCCTGTGGAAGACCGGATATCGAACCCTAAGGACACTAGTTTGACAAAACTAACCTAGACTGTGAACAAAATAAAGTAAAGAAAAAAGGGGGGGTTTTGGTGAGACTTCTGAAAACCTAAATGAGACTGTAACAAACAAACTAACTTGACTGACACTAACACTAAAAGACTGACTAAACCGTAACTAAAACCGGGACTAAAAAAATGAAATCTAACTGCAATAAGGACGACTGGTTTACCTAGGCTGGGAATCAAAAGTGTGACAAATGATGAATTGGACTGACTTACGAAGGATAAAGACTAGGATCTTAAGAAACAATCCTAAAATAACCTAATGGGACCCAGATCAAGAACCAGGTAACACCAATGGAAATCAATGTTATATATGCACTAATCTATCAGGTCACCTTTCAGATTTTCCCGATATGCAATTGCGCCCAAACAGGTGGATCACCTCCCTGATTTCTCCACCCGCGTGAATCCTAAGACACTAGAGAGTCATAAAGTTGACAACTTTGACTCGGATTGAAACAAACACTAAGGTAATCTAAGACAACGCCCTCCCGGGTCGTTTAACCTAAATACCAATAGTAAAATAGACCAACCGACTAACATATCACCTCCCGGATTTCTTGGCTAGGTCACACACATGAATCACAATCCTCAATGATGTCAATCCTATGGAAAGTGATCAACAATCCATAAACTAACCTAAAACACAAAGTAGTAGGCCTAACATGCAATCTATTTATGGAAAGACATTCCTAGACTCATGTGGATCTAACATTCATCACCAACCATCATTCAAGCATGCAAATATCATCAAAGATTCAAGCTTTACAACTGGTTACAAGGCATAAATCATCCACAGTCACAAATTAAGTCCAAAACTTCATAAAGTTCACAACTTTATCATATCCAACCTAGGCAAAACCAAGATCTAGCCAACAACAGTCATAATAGAAGTAAAACAGAAGTAAATGAGGTCTAAGAGCATGCTAAACTAGTGATTAACAAAGCAAACTAAGAAAGAAAGAACAGTACTCAAAGATCTTTATGAATCTTCATTCCCAATCTCCAATCAAGCCCCAAAACATCCAAGATTAAGCTCCAGCTGCTACAGGGGTTTGATTAGGGGTCCAAGGTGCCAGAAGACTCCCAAAAACGGCTGTCATCGCGTCCCTTTTGTAGAGAAGAAGAAATTAGGGTTTTGGACTGAAAAATGGTCTGGGGCATACCGCCTAGCAGGAGCATGTGAGGCTAGGCGGTGCGCGCGGGACAAGTTAGTCGGGCGGCAGAGGCTTCCAGGCGTACCGCCTGCGGCCGGTCACTCTTACCAGGCGGTGTGCGCGGATGTCAGGGAATCTGAGAATGTTCCCAGGCGTACCGCCTGGGATCAAAGCTTGGCCCGGGGCGTACCGCCTAGGGCTAAATTCTTCGTTTTCTTCGCTCAATCAACCGCACTCGATTCCGATGCCCGTTTACTCTCATTTCCGCTCATCCGGGACCCAATCCTGCACAAAAACAATAAAATGTGAAAAGGAACTAAAAACGAATCGAAATATATACAAAACTTACGAAAATGGACTCGATTATGTACAAAAAACGGATATGTTAAACTAACACATCACTACTGATCAGAGAAAACCACAAGATGGAGAAACTAGCAAGACTCTACATCGATGAAATAGTTGTACGGCATGGTGTGCCACTATCTATTATTTCAGACCGGGACTGTCGATTTACATCGTGGTTCTGGCAATCATTGCAACAATCCTTAGGGACAAGTGTAAACTTGAGCACCGCTTATCATCCACAAACGGATGGACAAAACGAGCGAACAATTCAAACCCTAGAGGATATGTTGAGGACATGCATCCTAGACTTCGGTGGAAGTTGGGATAAACATCTACCACTCATCGAGTTCTCCTACAACAATAGCTACCACAGCAGTATCGGATGTGCTCCGTTTGAAGCATTATATGGTAGAAAATGTCGGTCTCCGATTTGCTGGACTGAAGTGGGAGATAACAGAATCACTGGGCCTGAACTTATTCAGGAGACTACTGATAAGATAGCCCAGATAAAACAGAAACTACAAGCAACACGTAGCTGCCAAAAGAGTTATGCAGCCAAACGGTGAAAGCCTTTGGAATTCCAAGTGGGTGATCGAGTCATGTTGAAAGTGTCCCCATGGAAAGGCGTGGTTCGTTTTTGGGGCTAAGGGCAAGTTAGCACCAAGGTATGTAGGACCGTTCGAAATAACTCAACGGATTGGTCCTGTGGCGTACAAACTCAGACTTCCTGATGAACTTAGCAGGGCACATGATGTATTTCATGTATCACATCTTAAGAGATGTCTCGCTGATGAATCGTTAGTCATACCTTTGGAAGAAATACAAGTGGATGAACAACTACATTTCATTGAAGAAGCTGTAGAGATTACGGATCGTGAAGTCAAGAGGCTGAAACAAAGTCGTATCCCTATCGTGAAGGTTCGTTGGAACTCCAAGCGCGGGCCAGAATTTACCTGGGAGCGTGAGGATCACATGAATACAAAGTATCCCCACCTGTTTGAAGAAGTAGTGCCCGACAATGATGTTTAAAGTTCGAGACGAAATTTCTTTAACAAGGGGAGATTGTGACAACCAGTACCTGATCGTCCGGCAAGTCCATACGGTATGTGTGCTTTTACTATTTATTATGTGTAAATACAATGTGTGAACAGTTGTGTGACAACAGGACTTAAAAAACAAACAACAGTTGTATGTGTTTAAATGAAGCCTTAAATACAGTAAATACAACAACTCGTGAGAAACAACAGTGCGAAAACAAATGATAAAAACATATCGGTTGCGATCTGATATCCACAAATAACAGGAACCGGATGGCCGACAATTCAGTGAGAAAACAATGTGAATTCCATGATAACAATGTGAAAACAAGCTAGTTTAGTTGAGTCCGTCAGTGAGGAAATACAATTTAAATAACAAATCAGCTACGTTTATGAATGATGAACTGACAGTGTGTTTGCGTGGGTAACGATTTACACAAACATATCTATGAGTTTAAAGTTCTGAATGATGACTGAATAGTAGAAAACAAGAATCAGAAAGTGAAACTGTCGTCGGATTCGTTCAGGTGACGATTCGAACGAATACGCGCGATGGCAGAACGATCTGACGAAACGAAACGACAAATTGATCTAATAATTATAAAATAAAAGAATTAAAAATATTTATTAGGAATCACAACCTTTAAAACCTAAAAAATAAAACCTTTTATCTAATTTCGTAAAATACGCGTTTACGATCCGGAACCGTAACGAAAACGAGAACCGAGCAACCGAAACAAACCCAAACACGCGCGGGGTATATAAACCCTAAATGAGGTCATCTTCCTCATTTATTTCACCTCCACTCTCTCTCTCTCTACCCCAAATCTGGAACCCTCTCTCTAGGGTTTTCTCACACTAAAACCTCCATAACTCACCCATTTCTTGATGAAATCTTGTAAACTTGATGTCTAATAGAAGCTCTCATCATCCTCTACTCGAAAGTACAAAGGATATGCCCTAAAAACCACCTGAACCGAGGTAAATCCGAGATGCAAGTTTGCGATTTTAGGGTTTTTAAAACCCATAGTTCGACCCTTTGACCCTAACCGGTTCTGACCACTCACGGCCTTAGGGAAATCACACCAGACTAGTGTAGGAACTTGGGAAATACCATGGATTGAGCTTGGGACCTAGAATCATTTGAGTCGCGACGACCGAATAAGGCCACACAGCCCGACCGAAAGGCCCATGGCCGAATTGGGTGACCCGCATGGGCTAGGGTGACTAAAGGAGCTGGAGCCGAATGAAGCGTCCCCTTTTGCAGGCCCCTTTCTCTCGGTTAATGCATCCATTTGGCCGAAGATCGAGCCTCATTTGCACCATACTTCCTTCGGCTAAGCTCATCTCATTTGGCCTAGCATAACATCATTCGGCCAAAGCATGTAGTCCTCATTCGCCTATGATGCTCACTAGTACAACTTGGACATCACCATTTTAAAAACCACATCTCTTATACCCCATGCATCAATTACTACAAAGGTGGAAAAAAGGGTGGTGATAAATCAACTTCATAGCATCTAAAGTTTTTCTTTATAAGAGGTTCAAGATGTTCAAGAAATAAAAACTATTCTAGTTTAATACAAAGACAACATGCGAAGTTTTAACATCACTAAACCTAAGACTATACTTAAAGACTATATGGAACTTACACACTTTTGAGACATATATGAGTTGCATCAAGGGACCATAAACCAAAGAGATATAATATGTTAAGTCTAGCCTTAAAAAAAAAGTTAAGTCTTAGCCAAGTATATCATCAAATGAGTTAAATAGAGGTTAACTAACAAACACTTACAAAAGGCAAACAACCCTAGAGTTAACTTATGAGTTCATAACTTATACTTATAAGTTACCAACAACGTGAAATCAATACAGGATCATGAAAACAATCTCAAGAACAACAACGAGCGTGTGCATTTCTTGTTATTACTTAGTCAACCACTTCAATTACAAGGTGAGTTCATACGCCCCTTTTCTAATCTTATTGATTTCTAATTTCGAGGCTGAGAAACATGCTAATCCTTTTATTTATTTAAAAGTTTTAGTACAACACTTCAATTATACTATGATTTAGATAATGTTGTTTATTCTTTATTATCACTTATCATTGTATGCATGCTTGTGTGATCATAACAGGACAGAGATATGTAGGATGAATCATGATAATATAGCTTCATGATTACATCCATACAATAGAATAATACACTTTGTAAAATTATATCTTATAATACGTATTATTCTTACAAAAATAAACAGCGAGATAACACGTTGACAACAACAGTAATTAACAAGAATGATATGATGATAATATAATTTCTTTATATCATTCACCACCTGAGTTAACTAAGTGTAGTAAGACTAGTTCTTACAACACTATGATTATAACTAGGTGAAGACTATGGGATAACATGAGACAACTAAAATGGGTAACAAGAATGATAATCATGATAATTTAATTTCATGATAACAATATCATTCACACATTTACTAACATCGACAAGTTCTTATAACACTTTGTTAAAGACTATGAGAATACAACATTGAGAACAGATAACTCTGAGATGATGACTATGGGTGAACATAACACAATTGATTACTATTAAACTGTTTGTATTATATCACAACAATCATGTGTTCATGTATTCAAGTCCAATTATAAGTCCTTTAAAATGAATCGTTTACCAGTTAATTTAGTGCGACTAAACCGACGATAACGTAGTGGTACCATAGGTTTGACAAACCGCTTGCGAGTGAGGTCGGTACGTTGATCGTATTTTAACATTGGTCGGTAACGTATGAACGGTAATAGGGCGACTCAAGTCAGGTTTGGTAAACGACACATGGTGATATTAATCTACAGTAACTAATTGTAATTAAATCCTTCGATCCTATTGACTAGTAGACTGAGGAATTGATTTTCTCTCATGTCATATAACTAGTAATAGTTTCGTTGAAGGCAATGAGACTAAAAATGGGATAGAGGTAAATCAGATGCATTGTGGTCTGATTATGTGAGGACAACAATGGATTCCTTTTAGGCTCTATACATTTATGATTGAGAACACAATAAATGAGTTAACTATCATTTCTATTATTAGAAGTGAATCACAATTAACTTTACACTGAGAGAATAACAATAAGGATAAGATTTTGATAAATCTGTTTTCCTTAAAACACTGAGGGTTTATCATTACTTAAGTATTGATACCTTAAATCCCTCATATTTTAGTATTCTACATATAACATTCTGGGTGATGGACACAAATCATGGGTGAATATCAAATGGGGTGAACACATGTGAGATAGAAATGGATATCCATATTTGTATTGCAAGTGGTATTGAATTATGTTAAGTATCTGGTGGGATGTCGGCTGGGGCTTGTTCCCCTACGTATGCCTATATATAAGCGTAACTGATGGGATGAAATACCACTTGTAAGTATAACTATAGAGAGGCCATCGTGTGAGACAAAGGAAACAAATATCAAAGAAACTTATGTATGGCATTGTGATAGGGAATGATAACAAATCAATGGTTTTCAATTACTAAACTTATGAACTCACCAACCTAGTGTTGACTTTGTTTAAATACATGTTTTCTCAGGTGACGAGCAGGTTTAGTCACCAGCATTCAGGGCTTAAGCTATTGGACTTTTAGAAGACCTAGCTTCATTTTGTTTTGAGCATATTTTGAGTGACAAAACTGTGAATCATCTTTTGTAAATCTTGTGCAGTTACAAGATAGGAAACTCAATGATTTTTTTTTGATAGATTTACTTAGTTAAATTATGAACATAACATTTTAATTTAACTTTGTAATTCTACATCATTGTCATGTTAGTATTTCTCATTCATATATCATGTGCCATGTAAACAATCAGATCATCTCGATTATCAAACGATATCGCGCCCCAAGAACCTTCCGCCCGACGGGAAAGTCGATCCAGCCCGCCGGCTCGAGGTGTGACATGGATGGAGAAACAACAGATCTCATGTGGAGGCCCGGATTCTGAGTGGAGAATTTACTTCCAGCTTTTTTTCTTCTGCATATCAAGTTCTGAAATGATCACATCAAGTTCGGTAATCTCCAGATCAGTGTTCTCACAGATGATCATCACATATGTTTCCCAAGTAGAAAGGCAACCATCTAAGAGTTTATCATTTTGCTTTCCATAAGACACCTCATGATCAAGATTGCTTAGTTCACTTAACAGCAAAGTATATCTGGTAATCAGTTCGTCAAATGTCTCATTATCCAGCTATTTGAAGACTTCAAGTTGTTTCTTCAGAAGTGTCCTCTTGCTTCCCTTCAACTAGTCACTACCTTCATGTCTCTTAGCAAGAGCATCCCATAGTGCTTTAGATCTCTTATGGGATTTAAAAGATTCAAATACTTCCTTGGGTAGTGCCATTGTAATTAAATCTTAAGCTTTCTTTTCAAGATCATAAGATTTCTTCTCTTCTTCTGTGAGTCTTGAAACATTTTTGTTCACCCCATTGAGTTGTGGTTGTTCATACCCTTCAATTAATGGAATCATCAAGCTTTAATTGACGATTGAAAAGAATGATTCAAATCAGACACTCCGCGAAGAATACTCTCTTAATGAAGCGAGTTTAGGAGGTTAGTCATTGTTTAGCCTCATTATCACTTAATAGAGCAGACTGCAATGATAAATTTGCCATTGGAGAATAACTGGTAAATCGATTTTCAAACACATTGAAAATTTTCTAAGTCATCATTGTCGATACTAGTAGTATCGATGAAGTGAGTATCAATACTATCAATATCGATGGGTTGTTATAAAATTTTATAACGTTGATACTAGTAGTATCGATGAGCAATGGATGTGTCAATACTGGTAGTATTGATGAAAAGTTAATAAAAGTATCCAACACTTGTATCGATACTTATAATATCAATGCTCAACTACTTAGAAAATTTATTAGCATCGAAGGAAACTACTTTGTCGATACTAGTATATTTGATGAATCTAATCCAAAAACATTTAACTTTTGCAGTTTTTTTGTTTGTCTTTAAGTATCTTCAGATCATATGATGCATTAGGAATGATAAAAACGAAGATTTCTAGATTGAAAGTTGAGAAAAACGTAACGGACAAGCGCAAATTGTCAACTTATATCAAACCAAGCTCTAATGTCTCTGACACCACTTGTAGGTCCGTGTAACTTCTGAGGATCCAATGATATCGACTAAAACAATTTAGATCGTGTGAAACCCAAACTAACAAAAATACGTGATCAGACAACATATAGTAGAATCCATAAAGAAACGAATGAGCTCCAAGGGTTCCCATGAGCTTCGAACTTATCAAGTTCGAAGATTCATCCTTCAATACTATAGTTTTCAACCAGTTGGGCATTCCTTAAGCTTCCCACTCTTTTTTCCAAGTCGATCCAAGTAGTTCCATATTTATATCCGTGATGGTTTTCTAATGTTTATGGGTTTAAAACCGTTTTAATGATTGGTTCGTCGGGTTGGTAGAAAACCCTCAAAACCAAGACTTTGAGCTTTGATCTACTTTACTCGATGGAGTTAGAGCTCAAATCCTTTGTACTTCTTGAATGTAGATGATGAGAGGATCGTTTGGACACCAAGATCTTCAAATTTGGTTAAGAATTGAGTGAGTTTTAAGGTGGTTTTTAGAGAGAGAAAGTTAGAGAGAGCAAGCTCCGAAATTTTCTAGAGAGAGAAAGATGAGATTTGGTGGCTGGGAATAAATGAGGGGAAACTCAGATCTTTTGTATCCTGAGCCATTGTACAGATGTTCCGATTCGTTCGGTTACGTTTAAACGGTTTATTTCAAATACGTAACTTAAGTTATAATAGTTTTGTAAAATGGCTTTATCTATATCTTTTTAGGTTGTAATTCTTAATAAATATTTAAATTTCATTTTGTTATTGCTAAAATTCTAAATCATTTAATTTAAGCATTTCGTCAAAATATATAATTCACGTGCGCCTTCGTACAGATTTTCATCCATACGAACACGATGATTGTTTTACCTCCTGACTTGGTTATCTAATTAAAAGATATCATTCAGAACATTAAACCCACAGATATATTCATGTGGATCGTCACCCACACAGATATAGTGTTAGTTTAATATTCACATAATGGTATCTACTTGTCATTTACATTTTATATTCTCACAAACGTCTATGGATTTTGATTTCCTTGTGTTGGTTTCCATTGACTTCTCTATCGTATTGTCAGTTGTCTGATCCTTGTTTTTGAAGAATCCGTGTTACAAATGTTTTTTTTTTGTCCTCCACAACCATTTTCATTTTGTTGTTTTGTACATGTATGTTTAGCATAACCATTATTCTCATTGAATTCACACATCGGTTTATCACATAACAAGGAATACATACAAGTATTTACAAGTGTTAGTCATACACGTGCATTTACCATTTAGTTGCCTGACGGCTCTGTATTGGCTGTCACACATTGAGAGTAGAAATAAAAGCTTGACCAAGTAGAATAGTATTTGGGCAAAGTTGTTAGTCAAATCAAATATTACTTACCAAGATTTGAGGTGTATTTTTACACAAGTTCAAATAATATGGTAGTAGTAACTATTCATACATCAATGTAAGTAAACTATCGATGTATGCAAACTATCAATAGTTCATAACCCTCTTAGCCAAGTAAACTAGTTGTAAGAGAATTCTAAAAACAAATACGTTATACATACACTTTTTGGTTGGAACTCATTAAAAGAAAACTCTATTATTCTAAACTCTTTCAAAGCCATTCAAACAAAAGTCTATGACCTTTGAAACATTAAATATCAAACAAAGACTTTAGTATTAACGATTCCTATCACCTAAACTTATGAATACATAGTTGTGTGGCTAAATTGAGTAGTTATTCCAAGTTTCACTCTCATTTATAACAATAAATAGAATTCCATCAGCATTATATTATGCTAACATTTCATGAGTCAAGATTCGCCAACGTTGATCTTCAATTAACTAATTCGTGTGAAATTTTTCCATACAAAACTCTATATTCTTCCTATTGAAAGTGTACATTTGGTGATTCAACGCAATTATAGTTAAAGTTACAGAGATTATATGGGAGAGAAAAATAACGAACTTTACGATTTTGTTTGACAAAGTGTGCATTGGTGATTCAATGCAGTTTGCATGAACGTAATGAACATTAGAGCAAATAACTCAAAACACAGTTATATATTAATAAGCAAAACAAAACATATTGAATGAAAACCAAGAACAAGTAATTTCTTTCAGAATACCCATTATTCTAAACTCTTTCAAAAACATTCATACAAAAGTCTATAACCTTGAAACATTAAACATCAAACATAGGCTTTATTATTGACGATTCCTAACACCTAAACCTATAAATACATAGTTGTGTGGCTGAATTGAATAGTTATTGCAAGTTTCCCTCTCATTTATAACAATAAATTAGGGGTGGCCATTCCTGACATGACCCGAAATGCGACCCGAACACGACATGAAAATAATCAAGTTTTGGGTTGGCAAGTATAACCTGTTTAAAGAACGGTCGTATTCGGGTTGACCCGTTTATTAAACAGGTCGGGTTCGGGTTGATCCATTTATAACCCGTTTAAGATTTCAAGATTTTTATTTTTTATTTTTTCTTCCTGTAACATATATTTAGTTGTTTTTCTTTTGATTATCTACCACACTTTCATTGTTTAAGTAAAAAAATTTATATTTTTTTCATCTAAAAAAATGATTTTAATATTTTTTTTCAATTAACTATACAAACCCAGTTAACTTGAAATTTCAAGCTTTAAAATTATGATTACATAATTATATATTTAGTTATAATAATATTAATCTTTTTGTTAAAATACTATACTAACTATTTGTTAATCATACACAACTACTAATCACTTTATTATTGATGTGCTTTCAAACAGCAACCAACTTCCAATATGTAAATTAGTTTGATTTATTTATTTATATAAACGGGTTAAACAGGTTGGCTCCGGGTTGACCCGAATTATGTCAATCTGGGTTAGGGTTGAAAACTTTGACACTAATAAATATATGGGTCAGGTTTGGATTGCGAAATTCAACCCACCAACCCGCCAACCCGCAACCTGTTAACCCGCTAACCTGCCAACCCAACACGATTGACACCCCTGAATAAATAGAATTCCATCAACATTATATTATGCTAACATTACATTAGTCAAGATTCGCCAACGTTGATCTTCAATTAACAATTTCATTTGAAATTTTCCATATAAAACTCTATATTCTTCCTATTGAAAGTGTACATTTGGTGATTCGATGCATTTATAGCAGTGTTGTAAAAATCGGCCTAGGCGGCCGCCTAGGCGCTAGGCGCCCATAAACCTTGTCGATTTTACCCTAGGCGGGGCCGGCGGCCTTTTTTTTTTTGGTTTTTTTGCTTTTTTTGGCTTTTTTCGAATAAAAAGGACCTACATAAGTGATTATTCGAGACATTTTTAAACCCAAAATAGTTAATATGTCTCCAAAACATTAAATTCAACATCTAAGATATTGAACCATGTCACTAAACATCGAAATCCATGTATAAACTTTGAATTTTGTGTTTAAGTTTGTAATTTGAAGTATTTTACTTAGTATGTTTAAGTTTATTTTTTAATATATTTGAAGTATTATATTAAATTATTGATATTAATGTGTGTATATAATAAATATTTGTAAAATTACATATAAAAATTCCAATCCGCCTAGCGCCGATTAATCCCGATAAATCCCTTGGCGGCACCTCGCCGCCCGACTAGCGCATAGCGACTTTTACAACGATGATTTATAGTTAAAGTTATAGAGATTATATGGGAAAGGAAAATAAGAAACTTTACGATTTGTTTGACAAAGTACACATTGGTGATTCAATACACTTTCCATGAACATTATGAACATTGTAGCAAATAACTGAAAACACTGTTATATATCAATAAGCAAAACAAAACATATTGAATGAAAACCAAGAACAATTAAATTTCTTCAAAACAGTCTCTTTCAAATAAATTTTAGGACAAAAATGTCCTAAAATAGCGGCTTTGTAATTAAATTTAAAATGAAATTGTGTCAAAATTGTTATAAACAAAAGTTATGGACTATTTTTAAATATTATGTTTATATATATATATATATATATATATATATATATATATATATATATATATATAAACTGGTAACATAATTTCCAATTAAGTGATCATAAAATATAAAGTAGAAGTTAAATAAATAGTAAGACATTTTAAATTTTATAATAAAAATATAAAAGTTATATAAAACATTATTAATCATATTATTATACATACAAGTTTCTTACATACATATATACGCATAATAAGTAAAAATATGGATACGAAGTTACCTACAAATTTTATTAAACAAGAAATTTGTTTGAATTAAACGATATTTCTTTTATTAATTACTTGCACATATATAATGTTACAAAAATAAATGTATTAAAAATATTGAATTTTTTTAACAATTATGGAGTAGTTCCTCAAACATTTTTTATATGAAATATTATATTTTAAAAATTAAAAGGACTTGAAGTGTAAATAGCATAAACTTATCTGTGAGAGCAGGAAATTTAAAGCATCAAATGAATAACCCTTTAACCCCAAGGGTATTTACTGTCAATTCCTGTTTTCCCATTTCTTCCCCAAATGCACCTCGAGTTCAAGCTGGGTAGCAATCGGGTTTTTACCAAATCAACTCCAAATGCACATCCTACAAATCACAAATGGTAATACGTTTTGAATCATGAACGAGCATAAACAACTGATTAATTTTAGTTTTAATAACTCGTTCTAATCATAGCCGAATGTCTATGACCTAACTTTAACACAAAATTCGTTAAAACAATGAAGTACAATCGAATTAATCCATCAAAAACATAGGCGACATTATTGTGAAGCTTTTGAACAAAATAACGCAATCGGAGACTAACAATCTCATCTAATCGAATCTCCAGGACATACGAAACCAAGTAAAAATCGATACCCATCAATTCTTTAGCAAATCAACTAAGCTTGCACATCATTCTGCTCAGTTTTATTAGCATAACAAAAGCCCTAAATATTTAAGATCTCAGATATTTCCAATCAGTCGAATTTGATTTCAATTGGAATTAGGGTTTTAACATTTGGGCGTTGTTTGAGGATGAGTATACGAATTAAACGGATGGATTTAACTCAACATGCCACCCAGAGCCTAGCGGTAAATTCAAGTAAAAAAATATTCTTTTTAATCTTTCTTTTCTTTCTTTTAAGGATATAAATTATATTCTTTTTATAAAACATTTTAAATAATTTCTTCAAATTTTATCAAACATTTTAAAAATGAGAAAAATACATTTAACAAACTTGTTGAAATACAAATGATTAGTTCATTTGTATGAATCCTTGTTTGGACACAAGCATTGTGTTATTTATTAATTAATATCAAACTTGTTATTGTGCATACTTTTAATAAATGTCAGTTAGATTTATGTTTGCATCTTTTATAGTATGTGACACTAACCAATTGTGTAAATAGTGGACCAAATTATAATTTACATATGATGACTTGAATGTATTGAAATGTTCTATAGAATGATTATTATGTTTTGGTTTAAATGAGATGGTTATATAATGAAAATTACAAATAGCATCATGAGCTTTTAGACAATTATACACCGCACCTCGACGTGTTTCGTCGTAGGTTGTGTGTGACATGAACCGGGTTGTTTGAGTTGGTGAATATATATATATATATATATATATATATATATATATATATATATATATATATATGACATTTGATTTATGATCTCATACGTTTTTACAAAACAAATGTATTTGAACGTTGGTTCATGATGATCGTGTATTTAATATGATGTTTGATAGTTTTGGTTCACCATGGTAATCTTGTAACTTTAGTAATTATGCATAGAGAATTGAAATAAATTTTGATCACGTATTTATTATACGCAAGTTGGAACCTGGATTTGTGTCGGCTATTATAGTTTTACTCATGGCAAATCAGTATATATGAAATAACATATAAAAGTAAAATATGTGTTTTTCTCCAACACGAGAAGAGC
Organism: Mikania micrantha; assembly: GCA_009363875.1. Taxonomy (NCBI): domain Eukaryota; kingdom Viridiplantae; phylum Streptophyta; class Magnoliopsida; order Asterales; family Asteraceae; genus Mikania; species Mikania micrantha. Next base: position 3,229,589 of record CM018689.1, read on the forward strand.
TGAAATTCGCATTACGAAAATTTAATTTAATTGGAATTTTTTATAAAAATGACTCTTTTGACTTAAGGGCAAAAAACAACGCAGTATGACTTAATATTATATAGTAAACAAAATTTCAGCTTGATATAAATCTTGTATCTCTTAATATTATAAAGTCAGCAAAACCATCATGTTTAACTTAATTAAATTTCACTTTCTTAACTTTGTAGGACTTCGATCTATTCTAATAAATCAAAGTTTCTAAGGATACATGACGTGTTTTTAAGACACCTCCACTTTGATTTCTTACATCTCTCTTCTGTTAAATAAACATCATATTAAATAATAATATTAAATATTAAGTTTCTAGGGACTCGATATGATTCAATATGATAAAATCGACAAAAGTATCAAGTTAACAAATATTCATCTTTATTTCTAGAAAATATGATCATAAATCTAACTATACATTTATTTTAATATAGGTTATTGATCTCATGAATTCAACCAAGACCTTTTCCAAACCCAACTACGATAGTTTTAGTAGCCCCTTTCCAATTTTTCTTTAATGTGGTAAAATAAATGTTATTTTCAAAACATCCACACATATTTAAGTTTAATATGACATTTATAATGATTATTTTATCAGGTATATGTGTTAACATGGTTAGAATTCTTAACATTTCTTGTTGTAATGTATGTTCGATTTCAAACATTTATAAGGATGAATTAGATACTCAACTTCATTATACTGAGTGAAAAACATTTGGACTCGACAACAATTTTTAGTTGACATTTTTATGTAAGAATTCAAGGAAATGCTTAAGCTATGGATTATATGTCTATTTTGGAATGAACATTTTGAGGATATTGTTTAAAAATATTTTTAAGCTATATGTAAAAATCGTTTTGTATTAGTATTGAATGATTTTAATTTCTTAATATTTGTACTGCATTTTGGAAAATCAATGCTACTAGTATTTCTTTGTAAACAATGTGTTAGTGATTTGATTTCGTGACACAATCTTGATTCAACTTTATGGGGCGAAAAGTTATAGGTATGGTTGTGGGCTCATGATAAATAATCATTCGGTTGTGCTAATTCTAATTATAAAACATTAAATTGATAAACTTATAAATATTTTCCTTCAAAAAATGTTATCAAGTCATAAATATACGGAGTCACGCGCTATTTAATAGACTTTTTTTATGCATGTATTTCAGGAAAGCAAGAAAGATTGCATCATGCATGTTTTTGTAATACAATCGTACAGTTGGATAACACTATTTTAAATATTTAGAAGATATGAAGAATATTTATAGGTATAATTTTGAAATATTTGTAACTTACATTATGTAATTTTTGTAGATCATCAATGAATGCCAGACTCGTTTCCATAAACAATGTGTTCAAGATCTGATTTCATGCCACCATGGTTATTCCGTTTTAGCATGGGTTAACAAGTACGGAGGCTAAGTATCATGCCATGGAAAGCATGGTAATAGAACCTTGCTAGGTTATGTCAGTCCTTCATGATTTCTATTTGCCACGTACAAGCATCACATTACCAGATCTATTTGTGTTTAGGAGGGCATAATAAGTTACACAACCTTTTGCATTTCTCATATTAGTTTTACTTATTTCTCATGAACTTACATTTATGCATGTGAGGAGACTTATTGTATTCCTTTTTACTTACATTTATGTTAGGGGACTTATTATATTCCTTTTTTACTTAATTACATTTTTGTTAGGAGATCTTAATATTTCTTAAGTAATCACATTTCTAAGTTAATCCCTTAATTAACAACAATGGATATATAAAACACAGAAGATGTTTATTGTCGAAATCTACACGTACAATACGTATCTTGTTTGTAATATTAAAAAACTTAGTTAATTACTACTTTATAAATTTATTACATTACGACGTTTTTATGTCATTTATTTTAAAAAGCTGCCTTAAAAATCATATCATAAGCCTCTAGAATGCATCTCTTTAGCTTTTGAGGGTCAATGACACCTTTCTCGGTACCTAGAACAACCCTTAACTGGTTCATGTAGCTCATTATTGTCACTTTATAACTCTGCAAAAACATCAAAAAAAAAAAATAGTAATTATTAATTTTATTATTCACAATTTATCCCAAGAAGCACAAGACATAATAATAGTATTAAAGAACGACAATACCTGAGGAACATTAAATACCATGACGTAAAAACCTTTTATTGGTTGATTGCAAATAGCCATTTTTTCAATTGGCCCAATCATACTCGTCAACCCCATGCTTGCATTTTTTTGTAAACGATGAAGGAATTTAGCTGCGACCTACAAAATCATTGTAACAATGTCTAAGAAACTTTACCCTTTAAAGAAGATGGGAGTCACACAAAAAAGTAAAATAAATTAAATCTCATCCTATTTTTCGATTCAATTTTGTTTCCTTAACTTTCCTTTCTCTTTTGGAAAAGTAAACAGACATCGTCATTAATCTACTTTAAGAAACATAAGCCTTTATCACGATGAATAGTCTCACGTTAGTAGTTTCTTTTATTTGAAGCATTGAACTTAATATGTTACCAATTGCCTAATATGTTATCAATTGCCTGTACAATATTATATAAATTAAATAAAATACCTATGAATATTATTATATTTTGGATTTTTTTTTAAATTATGGTGTCTTTAGCCTTTTCCCTGTCATATCCAATAAAAAATACATGGTTTCTTTAAAGTTTTTCTAGATTAATAATGTTTTACTCAACTTTAATATATATACATATATAAAAGATTGTGATCAAATAGTAACCCATCTTAATTATGACAACCTTGAAAGTCCGTTTGAATTGGATTAAACCGATATCAAATCCAAGATCAATGAAGCTTAGACATTAATATTAACAAAAGTGAAGTATTACAATATACTGGCAGGTAAACAGGCAACAAGTTGCGTCGCAACCCCCTTTTGAATTGCAAAGCCAATTCTACTAAAAACTATGTTTTGAGTCCTATGAGTCGTGATGTTAGTTCAGAAAATTCACAGCCTCCGGGGCCAGGAGCCCAAATGTATCAAAGGCAAAGGGGGTAAACACATGTTGGTTCTCCAAGCAAGCTTTCTCGTGTTTAGAAACTTTGCCTGACTCCGTCTTTAGCGCAGCATGACCCGCCATAAATCCAGTATCCCTTAGCCCAACTAGAGGGGACACTCCAGTAAGATCCACACACGAGTGTTTCCCCCTTTCCATCCAAGCACCAATATATCTGCAGGCCGTAGACTAGACCTCGCCTCGAGTGGATCTGTTAAGAAGTTCACTGGAGCCTCCTTTTTGGCAGAAATGTTCGTCCGTTTAAGAACATCACACAGAACATCTCTAACCAAATCATGTCTGTATTTGAAACCCGGTAACTCCTTGCAATGTACTGCATGCTCTCCAAAAGAATCCAAGCACACTTTGTGACAAACTGGGCATGGCTCATCGGTTAGGAATAGAGGAATCATTAGCCGGTACTTTAGAATTGCCCGATATTTCAAAGCCGACATATGTTGCCCTAGTCCGTCAATAGGGACGACTCACTAGAAATCCTGAGCATGAGGGGCCCGGAGACATTCCAACACTGCTTTTTGACGAGGGGATAGATTGAAATTTACTCCCAAATTCTGAATGATTCCACTAAATAAGGCACTCGCCAAGATATGTTGAGCTTTAGGAGGGGCAGTATCCTTATTAGTGAAACCACTGAGATCAAAATCTGGAAGGGAAATGCGCAAACGGTCCATCCCATGCCCATAATCAGAGTCCAACCCATGAATACAGCAATATCGAAGGATGTGGTCCTGCAGACTCCACGATTGTGCCCTCGAGGTCACAAAAGCATATGTAGAAACATCCTCAGCCGAACATAAACCCAACCCCCCAAAATGGGTCGGGAGTGATGCCAACCTCCACTGAAAATCTCCAAAAAAAGGACCTCCTCAAACAGCAATATCTTCGATTGCTCCTTGGAGACCTTTGTCAAAAACCGAAATAGCTTCCCCCGCATACATTGGCTGGCATGTTCTTAGGCCAAACAAAAGCTTTCCAACTCCCATACAAGAGCGGAGGAAAAGGAGCTCGCTTTGCGGGTCTCGCAAACGTGGGAGAGAACTCATAAGCTCCACAGCTCGATTTGCTCTTTTGACAGCCAAACTACGTACTGATAAACTGTAACATCCCATTTTTGTGAAATATTATAAAATTAGACATAATTGGTGTATGATTATGTTTATTTAATTAATGGGTGTTTTGTGTGATTTAATTATCTTAAATAATATTTGGTGGGTAATTTAAATATGTGTTTGTTAAATTTATTATGTTGGGTGTTTACTAACTTAACTTAGTTAGTTATAACTAGTTAGTTTTAACTAGTAATAGAGGGACCAAAACTGCCAATAGATGAAACTTGAGTTAAAAGAGGGGTTTTATGTTGACTTGGTCAACATTTCACACTTTTGTGTGTGTGTGTGTGTGCTGGAACGTGAAAGAGAGGAGAGAAAAAGGAGAAAAAAACTCAAGAACTTCAAGAATTGATCAAATTGGAGGTTGGATGTTGATTGGATCTTGAATGCAAGTTGAAATTGGAGTTCTCCTTGCATCAAACAACATCTAGGTAAGATTTTTGGGTGTTTTTGATGGGATTTTCGTGGGTCTCCATAGGGGGTGTGGGTTTGATGGGTAAAATTCTCAAATTTGGTGTTTTGAGGGTGTCAAATGTTGTTAATGATGTTGATAATCATATAGGAACAATTTTTGATTGTTTTCTTTCATGATTTACATGTCATGAAAATGGGGGAATTGGGGTTTTCATGGAGTTGATGAACATGGTGTGTAAAGTAGTGTTTAAAGGTGGGGATTTGATGATATTCACTATATTGTTGTAGTTTGTGGTGAAATTGTAGAGATTGATCATTTTTAAACATAATAATGGAGTTACATAGGTGTCTTAATGATGAATGATCATTAGCACATGAACTTGTGCATACAAGGTGTTTGATGAAATGCCAAGTAGGGTATTTAACTTAAAATTTGGTTTAAAACCAATGGTGATGTGAATTATGTGGGTTTATAACATCAACAATGGTGAATTGATATGGTTAAGGGTCAATTGGAAACAAATTAGATTGAAAATGTTGACATTGGGGTGAAAGGGGTGTATGTTGACTAATTGTGGTCAAACTTTATATTAAACCTATTAGTTGTGATAATAGGAATTGATAGTGAAGGTGTGGGTGAAACCAAACGACCCGGGAAGGAATTGGTTATAGAGGATAGCGCGTTGGAACAAGGTAAGTCACCTAAATCTTCTATTTATTATGTGTAAAGGTGTGTACATGTATGAAGGTTGTTGAAGATTTGACTTTATGGTGGATAGGTGAACTAGTACTTGTTGTTAGACAATGGTAAGCAATAGGTGATATATGTTGCTTGATTATTGTAAACATGGTGTTTCAATACTAGTTCATGGTTTATTTGGTGTTACTTTGTATGTGTGTTGAAGGATTTGAATTATTTCACAAGGTGTGTGAATTGTAATTGAATTCAACTCAAATTGGTGTTTTGAATCACAAGTGGTGTGATCATGACATTGAATTATTCACATGGTGTGTGTGAATGTTCTTTGTTGGGTGTAATCAAGTTTGTAAAACACAAGTGGTGTGGTTTACTTAACTTGAGAAATCTTGTGGAATAAGATTTCAATGGAGTTTTGGGTGCAAACGACCCGTTAGTAAATCGTTTGATATTATGACCATGATGGTTATAATTTGGTGAATTAAGGTGTTTAATATGATTATATGGTGTTATATAATGTTTATGGGGGTATTGGAACGGTCGTATTTGAGCGAAAGGGGTCAAGATGGCTGAAAACAGCAAAAATGGTTGTGCAGGTGTGCCCCGGCGTATCATACGCCTGGGGGGGCGTATGATACGCCTACCTCAGCTCCAGGTTTTAAAATTTCTGTGATACGCCTCCAAATACGCCTCCAAATACGCCAGGGGCTGAATTTGACCAAAATTGACTTTTTGGGTCATGTAAGCTCGTGTGGGGGGGCATGGTGATCTTACTTAGTTCTAATGAACTAATGGTGACTTAATTATGGTGTTTCAGGTGAACGGAAGGGTTGAACGCGGTCGTGATCGGATTGCCTCGCAAGGATTCGGATCAAACACGTTTTGGTGGTTTTTCTTTGTTGGTGTTAAACAAAGGTTTTTGGTGATAACTCAAATGTAATTTTTGTTATTGAATGTTTAACTAACATCAATTATTTTGTAAAGTCGTGTGTAAATGAGGTGTTTATGGTGTTAATTACATTTGTGAGTTTGAAAAATCTGGGACCTAAACTTTGATGTCGTTTTAAACACGTGTCATACATGTGGGAGTTTCGGGGTTTACAAGTTGGCATCAGAGCCAATGGTTTGAGGGATTTAAGTGCGTCGCGAACACTTGAACTCAAATCCTTGTGCTTTTGATTTGGGGAGTAATGTTTGATCCGAGATCCGATCACGAAGCCGGGGGTTTAAGGTAACAAGTTTGTGTATTGTTTACCTTAGTTATATATGTTTATTGGTGTTTGGTGTGAATTTGCTTGTTGAACCGAATTTCTTAGTCATATTATGGGGAGGTGAAGTTAAGGGAATGGATATGTGAAGCGTATAGTGTTATGTCTGGCCAACATAATATTATATTCTTGACATAGGTATGACCTTAATGGACCCAACACATATTATGGTTACGAATATTAGGTAAGGTGTTTGGAGATTACTTTGGTGATGCATTTAAGTGCATATTTCATGGTGTGCTTAGTTATATGAACTAGATATCAATACTAATGTATCAAATAACTCGTTTCAGTCGTAGAATGGCTGGTGGTGATAACATTAATGATGGTGGAGGTCATGAAACTAATTTCACTGAATTGCAAACTATGGTGAGAGAAGAGGTGGCAAAAGCATTGGAAGCTTCGATTCCTCACCATATGGAGGGTCTGCAAGCCTCCATGAGGGAATTTATTCAACAGGAGTTTGCAAATCTCAGAGGGGGGCGAGATGGGGAACGAACTCCAAAGAAAGTAACTTATAAGGAGTTTGTAGCTTGCAAGCCAAGCGAATTTAAGGGTGAAGTTGACCCATTACAGAGTCAACGGTGGATAACAGACATGGAGGGCACGTTCGAGACGAGCCATTGTGACCCGGAAGATGAGGTGATCTTTGCGGGGAATCAGTTGCGCGAAAGAGCAAAGGATTGGTGGGAGCTTCTTCGAAAGGAGAAGGGTAGGGATGGCATTAAAAATCTGAAATGGGCGGAGTTTAAGGAATTATTCCTTAAACGGTTCTGTCCGCAGGCGGCGATTGACAGAATCACCGAAGAGTTTCTTCATATGAGGCATAAGGAAGAAAGTATTGATACGATTACCGCCATCTTCTATGACAAAGCTAGATTTTGTCCTGATTTGCTACAAACGGAGCGGATGTGGATCAATCGATACCACAGTATGTTGAATGCCAAGTACCGCGAATTTCTTACACCATCAAAGTGTGAGACATTGGCGGAACTTATTGATTGTGCTCGGGAGCGCGAGTTGGAGTTAAAGCGACAGGAAGACCGTGGTGAAAAGCGGAAGGTGGAGAAGGAAATGGGGTCGTCTAAAAAGGGGAAGTTCTCTAACTCACCTACAAAGTTTCACTCAAGTAGGGGAGTTAAGCATTGTACAAAATGTGGGAAAGATCACATGGGTGATTGTTCAACACGACCCTTATCTTGCTACAAATGTGGGAAGCAAGGTCATCTTGCTAATCAATGCTCGAGTCCGTTGAATTTATGTTATAATTGCTACAAACCGGGGCATATTCGGAGTGAATGTCCGGAACTTAAGGGGGCTGGATTTGGTGGAGGAGAAAATCGATCTTTTAAGGGGCAAGGAAGTGGGAAGAAGGTGGAGATACCCAAACCCAAGGGTAGGGCCTTTCAAATCACTGCGGAGGAAGCCAAAGTCACACCTGGTGTGGTGACAGGTACTTTCTTCATCAATACCTTGCCTGCTTACATTTTATTTGATTCGGGGGCTAGTAGATCATTTGTGTCTACGAATTTTATACACCATTCGTCTTTTGTTGTTGAGAAATTGTCGGTGCCTCTAGAAATAGAAATAGCGGATTCTAAATGCTTTCTAGTTTGTGATGTTTATCGAAAATGTAAACTAACAATCGATGGGGAGGATTTCGATATTGATTTGATACCTATGGTATTGGGGGAGTTCGATGCGGTGGTTGGGATGGATTGGCTTTCGGCTCACGGGGCCAACATTGTGTGCAAACATAAGATTATTCAATTGATGTCTCCTAGTGGACATGAGGTGTGTATTCGTGGGGAGAAACGTGGTGGCATGATCTTATGTTCTTTAATCGAAGCTATGAAATATTTGAACAATGGTGGACGATCGTTTCTTGCTTATGTTGTGGATTCGGAGAAAGGAGTGAAGTTGATAGAAGACATTCCTATAGTTCGTGATTTTTCGGATGTCTTTCCGGATGAACTACCGGGATTACCTCCCGAAAGGGATGTGGAGTTCCGAATTGACTTGGTGCCAGGGGCTAAACCCATTGCTAAGGCTCCATACCGGTTGGCGCCATCTGAATTGCAAGAGATGATGAGTCAATTGCAAGAACTTCTTGACATGGGTTTTATTCGTCCGAGCATCTCACCTTGGGGTGCACCGGTATTATTTGTCAAGAAGAAAGATGGGAGCTTCAGAATGTGTATAGATTATCGGGAGTTGAACAAGGTCACGGTGAAGAATAGGTATCCATTACCTAGAATTGATGACCTCTTTGACCAATTACAAGGTGCTTCATGGTTTTCTAAGATCGACCTTCGATCGGGATACCATCAGTTGCAGGTTAGAGAGGAAGACATTCCAAAGACGGCTTTTCGTACGAGGTATGGGCATTATGAGTTTCTTGTGATGTCCTTTGGGTTAACTAACGCACCGGCGGCGTTTATGGATCTAATGAATCGGGTGTGTCGTCCAATGTTAGATAGGTCAGTTATTGTGTTCATCGATGATATACTTATCTATTCCAAGAATGAAGCGGATCACGCTTGTCATTTGCGTGAAGTTCTTGAAACGCTTCGTAAGGAGAAATTGTATGCCAAATTTTCAAAATGTGACTTTTGGTTACGTGAAGTCCAATTCTTGGGGCATGTGGTGAATGCTAATGGTATACAAGTTGATCCTTCCAAAATTCAGGCGGTTATGAAATGGAGTCCACCCAAGACTCCAACTGAGGTTAGAAGTTTTCTTGGTTTAGCCGGTTATTACAGGAGGTTTATTCAAGACTTTGCCAAGATTGCTTCATCTTTGACTAAGCTTACAAGGAAGGATACTAAGTTTGTGTGGGGTGATGAACAAGAAAAGGCGTTTCAGGAGTTGAAGACAAGACTAACACAAGCACCGGTGTTAACTTTACCGGATGGACCCGATGATCTTGTGGTCTATTCCGATGCTTCATATGTTGGTCTTGGGTGTGTTCTCATGCAAAGAGGGAAAGTTATTGCTTATGCTTCACGTCAGTTGAAGGTTCATGAGATTAACTATCCCGTCCATGATTTGGAGCTTGCGGCGGTTATTTTTGCATTAAAGATATGGCGTCATTATCTTTATGGGGTGAAATGTACTATTTATACCGACCACAAGAGTTTAAAGTATTTCTTCACACAGAAGGAATTGAATATGAGGCAGAGACGTTGGATGGAGTTACTCAAGGACTACGACTGCGAAATTCTCTATCATCCGGGGAAAGCAAACGTAGTGGCGGATGCTTTGAGTAGAAAGGAGGAACCTTTACCCATTCAGGTAAAAGCAATGAAAATCGTGGTGACTTCGGATCTGGTGAATCAAATTAAAGCTGCTCAAACGGAAGCTTTAAAGGAGGAGAATTGGAAACGTGATAGAATTAAGGGGTTAGTTCATCAATTGGATGAGGATAGTCGGGGTTTAAAGACAAGGTGGGGTCGAGTGTGGATACCACCCACTTGTCCTTTGAAGACGGCTTTATTGGAGGAAGCTCATAAATCGAGATATTCGATTCACCCGGGGGGCACGAAGATGTATCGTGACTTGCGGGTTAACTATTGGTGGCCGGGAATGAAACGAGATATTGTTAAGTATGTTGAAAAATGCTTGACTTGTGCTCAAGTTAAGGCGGAGCATCAAAAACCGTATGGCAAATTGCAACCTTTGGAGATTCCAATGTGGAAGTGGGAGCATATTACGATGGACCTAATCACGAATCTTCCTAAGACTAGGAACGGTTATGATACGATATGGGTCATCGTAGATCGGTTATCAAAGAGTGCTCACTTTATACCGATCAAGGAGACATATTCTTCCAAGAAGATGGCTGAAATTTATGTTAAGGAGGTGGTGTCTCGACATGGAGTACCGGTTACTATTGTGTCTGATCGTGACACCCGGTTCACTTCTCATTTTTGGAAGAATTTTCAGGAGGAATTGGGTACGAGACTATTGTTGAGCACAGCGTATCACCCTCAAACGGATGGTCAGAGTGAAAGGACTATTCAAACGCTTGAGGACATGTTACGTGCGTGTATCATTGATTTTGGGGGAAATTGGGATGATTACTTACCTTTGGCGGAGTTTTCTTACAATAACAGTTATCATTCCAGTCTTGGAATGCCTCCTTTTGAGGTTTTGTATGGGAGAAAATGTAGAACTCCCGTGTGTTGGGGAGAAGTGGGACCAAGGGAACTCGCCAGCAAAAAGGTAGTAACGGTGACAAACGAACGAATCGATCAGATACGAGCTCATTTAAAGGCGGCACAAGACCGTCAGAAATCGTATGCGGATAAACGGAGGAGGCCGATCGAATTCCAAGTGGGAGACTTTGTGTTGTTAAAGGTTTCTCCTTGGAAGGGTGTGATTCGTTTTCGAAAGCGGGGGAAACTTAGTCCACGGTTTATTGGACCATTCAAGATTATAGCTCGAATTGGCGAGGTTGCCTATCGCTTAGAGCTACCGGAGGAGTTGAGTGGGATTCACAATACATTCCACGTCTCTTATTTGCGAAAGTGCTTGGCGGATGAATCGGCTTATGTGCCAATGGAGGATTTGGTGATTGATGATAAACTCAATTATATTGAGAAACCGGTGGCTATCTTAGATAGAAAAGTCAAGCAACTTCGGAATAAGACGATTAACCAAGTAATGGTGCAATGGAAGAACAGACGTGGTTCGGATGCTACGTGGGAGTCCGAGGATGAAATGCGGAAATTTTATCCTTTTCTTTTTGAGGTGTAATGAGGTTTCGGGGACGAAACCTTTGTAAGGAGGGGAGAATTTGTAACATCCCATTTTTGTGAAATATTATAAAATTAAACATAATTGGTGTATGATTATGTTTATTTAATTAATGGGTGTTTTGTGTGATTTAATTATCTTAAATAATATTTGGTGGGTAATTTAAATATGTGTTTGTTAAATTTATTATGTTGGGTGTTTACTAACTTAACTTAGTTAGTTATAACTAGTTAGTTTTAACTAGTAATAGAGGGACCAAAACTGCCAATAGATGAAACTTGAGTTAAAAGAGGGGTTTTATGTTGACTTGGTCAACATTTCACACTTTTGTGTGTGTGTGTGTGCTGGAACGTGAAAGAGAGGAGAGAAAAAGGAGAAAAAAACTCAAGAACTTCAAGAATTGATCAAATTGGAGGTTGGATGTTGATTGGATCTTGAATGCAAGTTGAAATTGGAGTTCTCCTTGCATCAAACAACATCTAGGTAAGATTTTTGGGTGTTTTTGATGGGATTTTCGTGGGTCTCCATAGGGGGTGTGGGTTTGATGGGTAAAATTCTCAAATTTGGTGTTTTGAGGGTGTCAAATGTTGTTAATGATGTTCATAATCATATAGGAACAATTTTTGATTGTTTTCTTTCATGATTTACATGTCATGAAAATGGGGGAATTGGGGTTTTCATGGAGTTGATGAACATGGTGTGTAAAGTAGTGTTTAAAGGTGGGGATTTGATGATATTCACTATATTGTTGTAGTTTGTGGTGAAATTGTAGAGATTGATCATTTTTAAACATAATAATGGAGTTACATAGGTGTCTTAATGATGAATGATCATTAGCACATGAACTTGTGCATACAAGGTGTTTGATGAAATGCCAAGTAGGGTATTTAACTTAAAATTTGGTTTAAAACCAATGGTGATGTGAATTATGTGGGTTTATAACATCAACAATGGTGAATTGATATGGTTAAGGGTCAATTGGAAACAAATTAGATTGAAAATGTTGACATTGGGGTGAAAGGGGTGTATGTTGACTAATTGTGGTCAAACTTTATATTAAACCTATTAGTTGTGATAATAGGAATTGATAGTGAAGGTGTGGGTGAAACCAAACGACCCGGGAAGGAATTGGTTATAGAGGATAGCGCGTTGGAACAAGGTAAGTCACCTAAATCTTCTATTTATTATGTGTAAAGGTGTGTACATGTATGAAGGTTGTTGAAGATTTGACTTTATGGTGGATAGGTGAACTAGTACTTGTTGTTAGACAATGGTAAGCAATAGGTGATATATGTTGCTTGATTATTGTAAACATGGTGTTTCAATACTAGTTCATGGTTTATTTGGTGTTACTTTGTATGTGTGTTGAAGGATTTGAATTATTTCACAAGGTGTGTGAATTGTAATTGAATTCAACTCAAATTGGTGTTTTGAATCACAAGTGGTGTGATCATGACATTGAATTATTCACATGGTGTGTGTGAATGTTCTTTGTTGGGTGTAATCAAGTTTGTAAAACACAAGTGGTGTGGTTTACTTAACTTGAGAAATCTTGTGGAATAAGATTTCAATGGAGTTTTGGGTGCAAACGACCCGTTAGTAAATCGTTTGATATTATGACCATGATGGTTATAATTTGGTGAATTAAGGTGTTTAATATGATTATATGGTGTTATATAATGTTTATGGGGGTATTGGAACGGTCGTATTTGAGCGAAAGGGGTCAAGATGGCTGAAAACAGCAAAAATGGTTGTGCAGGTGTGCCCCGGCGTATCATACGCCTGGGGGGGGGGCGTATGATACGCCTACCTCAGCTCCAGGTTTTAAAATTTCTGTGATACGCCTCCAAATACGCCTCCAAATACGCCAGGGGCTGAATTTGACCAAAATTGACTTTTTGGGTCATGTAAGCTCGTGTGGGGGGGCATGGTGATCTTACTTAGTTCTAATGAACTAATGGTGACTTAATTATGGTGTTTCAGGTGAACGGAAGGGTTGAACGCGGTCGTGATCGGATTGCCTCGCAAGGATTCGGATCAAACACGTTTTGGTGGTTTTTCTTTGTTGGTGTTAAACAAAGGTTTTTGGTGATAACTCAAATGTAATTTTTGTTATTGAATGTTTAACTAACATCAATTATTTTGTAAAGTCGTGTGTAAATGAGGTGTTTATGGTGTTAATTACATTTGTGAGTTTGAAAAATCTGGGACCTAAACTTTGATGTCGTTTTAAACACGTGTCATACATGTGGGAGTTTCGGGGTTTACATAAACCCCACATCTCGGCTAACCGCACCCCCAAGGAGTTTTACCCCATCACTGGTCTTCCAATCCCACACAGAAACAGCCCATCCTGTGTCTTCACCCCATTACATGATGGCCATAATACTTCTGTTTTCTTGATGTTAAGTTCAAGGCCCAAAACAGGCCCCTCGGCTCTAATAACATCCAAGGCTTTAGCTGCCTCTTTAGCGTCTCCAATAATTGTACCATAATCTAAGCACCAAGCATGGAAGGGAAGCGCACAACCCACCGTAATCCGGTGAACGAGTGGATGCAAAACTAAGGCAAAAAGTGGAGGCCCCAAATGGTCTCCCTATTGAACCCCAGTAGTGGACCAAATGTGGTCATTGCCCACATATAATCTAGCTGGTTTCCCATACAAGAAATCCACCCATAAGAAATTGATGGGCAACGAGTCCGCACCTCATGAAGGGGGGAAGTCCTAAAAACCAGGTTGAAAGCATTAGAGAAATCAACGGTAAGCATAGCTAACGACCCATCCATGTGAAACTCATTTAAAAATATGTTCGTGCTATGAAGCACGGCCTCCGCCCCACTGGGAACTCCAACCCCAAATTGAAAGTCACCAAGGTATTTAGCCATCTCTTTACCAACACCCCTCATAGTTTGTTTAAATACCAGTCTTCTCCAAATCATACCCATGGCAATAGGTCTAATCCCATTATCTGGTTTAAGTAGTGGCATGAGAGGAGCAGACGCAACAAACTCCGCCAAGGTCTTAGGGCACCTGCCTGCCAAACACAAATTGACCACTACAGAAATGGCCTTAAGCAGCTCGCCAGCAATAGCAGACCCCTCTCCACAAACACATCCAAAATATGTTGAGCCCTCAATCCGTCTCGTCCTCAAGAAGTCCCTTTGGGGAAAGATGTAATGCATTTAAGCACACTATCCATATCCACAACAAGAGGAGGCTCAGATAATAAGAAATCAGGCATAACCGGAGGGGGTAGGGTGGGATGTTTAGCCACCAAGGCTTTCAAAGTATCATTCCCAAAAGGCGCAACCTTGGATGTGCATAAAACTTACACCGCAGTAGTGAAATGATCGTCCGCCACTTTACGCAAACATTGTTTAACGTTGGTATGGGTTGCAGAGTTAGCGGAGCTAGGGGAGGGCTTATCAAGAATCGGGGGCTAATTTGATGGTTGGGCAAAAAGAGATAGTACAAGCTCAGCAAAACCATCGATATCACTCAATTCATAAACGTGCGAAATCCATAAACGTGTAGATGTATGCATGTAAGATTCAAAAAGACAATGCAAATAATCTAAATTATCACTCAAATAAAAATCAGATTACATAGACTTTTAATAAAAGAAAAGAAAGTGCAAAAGTCTTTTAACAAAGTCTCTCTAAAAACACCTTTTAAAACATTCAAACAAAATGCCTACTTTTAGGCTATTAGTATCAACTTTTTGATATTAGTAGTATCGGTACAAAGCTTATACCGATACAGTCTTTACCAATACTAATAGTATCGGCAAACATATTGCCGATACGAATAGTATCTAGAAAAACCTATGTCGATATTATCAGTGTCATCAAAAATAGTAATGTCGATACTAATAATGTCTACATGACACTTACCAAACTGATACAAAACATTACGCTTCAACTTGAAACATTGTCTTCATTTAATCACTAAAGGTGTTGATAAAATCATGTACCAACAAACTCCCCTTTAGAAACAGCTCAGTGATTGTCTTCTAAGTATACAAAGCTTCGACTAAAACAATCAACTGAAGCTCTTTCTAAATTCAAACAGACTTCCCCTTAGAAAACGCTCGGTAATTTAAGTTAGTTAGCTCCGACTAGAATCCTAAGATGGGAACCCATAGCCTAGAATTTTTAGCATCCTGTGGAGCCTCTAAACCCTACATGGTTTTGGTTTATATGGAATTACCTCGTTTTGCCTTAAGCAACTCTTTTCTTTATAAGGAAAAGAATGTTAGTCTTGAATAGCATTCGATTTATATTTGTTTGAGATTTGAAATCATTGAAAGCTTTTGTCAATAAATCAACCAGATTTATGCTTTAGATGGCTTCTTTATCTTTCGATGTTTCTTGGACTTCTTTTTCTATTTATAACCTTTGACAATTTTGTTCGTTGGCCCAGCATCAGATACTCCCTTAAGTGGTGAAATTGGCTTATAAGCTTTCTTTTCAACCACACCAAATTAATGACCTCTGGTTTGATAACCTTTGTTATGTCAAATTTTGAAAATACGAATTTAGCTTTTTGAGTAGTCGGCCTCATAGTGTTTGTATTACGACAATGTATCGCAATATGACCATGAACTCCACAATTGAAACATTCTCTAATCTCAATGAATTTCCTGTCACTATTGTTAATAAGTCTTTGTGGTGGTGGGGAATATGAGTTAGATCCTTGTGATGAGGGAAAAATGGGTCTTTGTTTGGTAAACTCAATATTAGGCACATTTAAGAGTACATTCACCTCACTCAACCACTTTTTTAACATTAGACATATCATGCATTTTGCTGTAATTGTGATTGAGTGGTGGTGGAACTACAATGTATCCAAGTCCAGCAGCAGATTTGTTTGAACGCAGAGAAGAAGAAAGTATTTCTAGTACAAGGTAACCCGTATGTAAACTTTGGATCTTAGCCTTCAGTTGATAACATCACTCTCAACTTCTTTCATTTCAGCACTCTTCTTCTCCAAATCTTTGTAAACCACACCAATGGTGTCATCTATGTTAGTGACTTTGATCTTCAAATATGTGATGTCAGCAACATAAGACTCTGACTTTTGTTGATAAATCATTTCATCCTTCGAATATTGCTTGGTGCTTATCTTCAAACACGTAACGTCATCAAATAAAGAACAAATTTGTTCAGTTAACCTCTATTTAGCATTAGAAGCACGACACTTTAAGCAATCTAACTTATCAAAATCTATCACATGATTATATTCATTCATCATTTCTTGATCTTTGTTACCATCTTGCATATGGTTCATAGTAAAATCAACTATTTGAAATTCATCAAGGGCATCACAGAGATCTTTAGATTTTTTGTGTTGTTTAAATCTTAGAACTATCTCTTTAGATAACGCCATGGTAATTTAAGTATAAGCCTTCTTCTCATCATGTAAGCTTTCTTTTCTTCTTTGCTTAAACGAGAAACGTTTTTGCGAAGACTGTTAATACTTGGCTGCTTGTACCTTTGATAATTAGAGTCTTGAGTCTTGGGTCAAAAAACGTGAAAAATGCTTCAATTTGTGTACTCCAAAATGAGAAATTGCTAAGCAATGTAAGAATTGGAAGCTTTGTCATGTTCTCAGTTTCCATTTTACTAAACAAAGTAGGTATTTTGAATACTCGAGAAAAATATTTCAAAACTTCGAAAAATTTCCCCATCTTGTGGTTATAGATATTGACAATATCCATCGAAGTCACGATGATACTAACAGTATCTATAGAATTCTTGCTGATACTAAAAGTATCCACAAAAGTCTTGTTGATACTAACAGTATCTACATCAGTGCCTCCGATACAAACCATATTGGCAAAGATGCCTATGATACTAATAGTACTGGTACAAGAACTGGCAGGAAAGCTTCAAACATATTTAAAAAATCACAAACACGCTTGTAAAATCTTCATTTTTAGGAGATAGAACTTGAAATATATACCAGTCCATTCGTGATGCAAAAATGCACAATCCTAACCGATCAATGTAATAAAAATCATTATTGAAATTGATCGATTTCTTAAAAACGTTGTTGCAAACTTGTATCTTCAACAAACTTCCAAAAATCAATCTTTCGCAATCCGAATATGATCAAAATGCACTATGTAATCTCTGTATTGAGCACAAAAGGCTTTGAAACCACATGGAAATCCGTTTAGTTTGATCAAACTGAGATCACTCGACTCATAAACGTATGGAATCCATAAACATGTCGATGTGTGCATGTGAGATTGAAGAAGACAATAAAAAGAATCTGAATTCTCATTCAATCAAGATCAGAATACAAAGAATTTTAATGAAAGGAATGAAAGGGAAAAAGTCTATGAACAAAGTCTCTCCACAAACTCCTTATAAAACATTCAAAGAAAATGCCTATTTATAGGCTACTGGTATCAACATGACGATACTAGTAGTATCGGTTAAAGTATATATCGATACTATCAGCATCCATATTAGTATCGGCAAAATGACTACCGATACTAATAGTATCGGCTTATGCCGATATTATAACATAGGTTAAACAGTAATGCCGATATTGATAATGTCTACACGATACTTACCAATACTAATACAAAATATTATATCTTAAACTTGAAAATTCGTCTTCATTTAATCACCAAAGTTGTTGATAAATTCATGTACCAACATACTCCCCCATAGCAACAAGTCGATGATTGTCTTCTAAGCAAACTAAGAAACGAAGCTTCAACTAAAATAATCAACCGAAGCTTTTGCTAAATACATGTACTAACAAATCTAACTAACTCCGTTAAGATTAACCCAAATCTTTAGTTTTTTCCATGATCTTTATCAAACATGTACAAATATTAAATTAAATTTGAGAAAAAGAAAATGAAAAAAAATTACAAATCAATACAAATATACTATTATATAGAAAATATTAAATAATGTGACTTTAGAAAAAAAAGTTGGAAAGAGAAAATTAAAAGTATGTATATGCCATGTTAAATGACTATATTTTCGTTTTTAATATCTTGAATAAAATAAAACATAATAATATAGATTTTTATGAGGTACTAGTTAGTTTTTAAAGTTTCTCAACTTGCATGCATTTTCAATATATTATTGTTATATATATGTATACAAATATATATATATATATGATAATTTGGAAACCAATTTGAGTTAAGAAAACCCATTGTAAAAGTCGAAAAAAAATTTCTTTTTCTTATTTTGATATATAATATAAGTTTGTTATCATAAAATAAAAAAAAAATACAAATACTTGTCACATATAAAACATGTGGTTTTAAATATGTTTTTTTACATATACGTTACATATTGGTTTTTAACATTACATAATATATAAATGTTAATTAGTAACATATGTTTAACAAGTTTTCAAAAATTTCTTGTGTTTCATTTTTTATTTTATTATAATAATATATGTTGTATACCTAAATACAAAAAATATATAAAAAACTGAATTTTACATTGTGTTTTTGCCGGTTTTTCTCAACTTAAGTAAATTACCAAATTATCATTTGTATGTATATATACATATACGTGTGTGTGTGTATCTGGGGGAGTTTATAAAACAGTGTGGGTTTTGCGTTAAAAAGCACGAGTTACTTGCTTAATTATCATGCATTTTGAATAACATTTGCTCGATAATTATTATACAACTCATATATTATGACACACTCTTGTCATATAGGTGTAATTTTGCAATTACATTATTATTACTTTCATCAGCGTGAATTTTATCATGCAAATGTAAATCAAAACGCAAGTTAATTAATCAGGCAAGACTGCATGGTAATCATGCTATAACTTCACATACTTCCTATGCAAAATGACACTTTGAATACAAACCAACCATTTATTTGAGTAAAAGAGATGTTAAAAGTACCTGTGTACCAATATACTTTCTAAGACATTCAAGCATTATTCCAGTGAGATGCATTGTCCAAGAATTTCTGATTCTTTTAATTGATGCACTAGCTTCATAAACAAATTTTAATGGGTTGAAGGCATGATCTAATTCATGTAGTTTAGGTATGGAAACCTGAATGAAACCAAATTTATTTCCCCAAAGATGTTCAGCCTTGGAGTTGTGAAGCATTTCTTCCACCGATCTATATCCATCAACAGATCTTATATTAAGCAACACCAATGATGTCGACCTTGCA
The DNA here is from genome assembly GCA_009363875.1 of Mikania micrantha. Classification (NCBI taxonomy): domain Eukaryota; kingdom Viridiplantae; phylum Streptophyta; class Magnoliopsida; order Asterales; family Asteraceae; genus Mikania; species Mikania micrantha. The sequence goes on from CM018689.1 coordinate 3,249,100, forward strand.
TTTCCAGACTGACTGATTGTTGATTCCATGTATAATCTTGTTCCAAGGAAAACCACTCCACTAATTACATCATTTAGCGTCTGTAGTTCCATTCAATAATATAATGTAAGAAAATAATAATTTAAGACACTCATTAAGAAATTTCAATGGTCCCTGCATATTTGACGTGGTAGGAATCCGAGAACTGGGTAAATCAAGCTTTTCTAAAAGGAATTTTAGAAAAGGAATCTTAGAATTGGGTAAATCTTTTAGCCTTATCTCAGCAATTAATATGTGTCTCGCAACATTCGAACTCAAGACATCTTATAAGAAAATCAAAGGGCACAACTAAGTTATTAGCGTTAGTGTTGGCTGCTGTAACTCGTTAGATAAGAGGGATAATTTATGTGAGCATGATTGTTATTTAACATGTTAAACTATTTATGTTAAAGGAAACTAAATTAAAAAAAGCGTATTAAATTCTAGAGAGAGCATTAAAAAATGTGTTACCCTTTTTTGTCTAATGCTTTGAGAGTTAATAATCCTTCGAGAAGTAATAATCCTTCTTACTTCTCAACTCTTGAAATGAAATTATTTTTTCTACTCATGTGACAACTGATACGTTTGTATACACAAGTTTGTATAGTTGAGTATTCTAATTACGTTTCTATAGAATCATATGTGTGAATACAAAACCAAGATACATATACAATTCCATGGAACCAAATCTTGATGGGAAACAAAGCGTGAATATTTATACGGTTACTGTGTGAGGAACACTCAATCCAATACATAAGTAGCTACAAGTAGCACGAAATGAACGTAGGTAAACCCAATTTAATCTTAAATAAACATCGGGCATAAAATAAACAACCAATATATTCACAAAAGATGACAATTTAGAGTGTTAAACTAATAGTGTGTTTGTATGGGTGGCGATCCATACAAATATAATGTTGCGATTAATGCTCGGAATAATATCTTTAACTAGAAAACTCAATCGGAAAGTTGAATGAATGTTGAATCTGTATGGGTGACGATCCGTGTAGATGCAAACGTGAGTTGAACATTCTGATTAAAAAAAATTAAATATTTACTATAAAATAATTCCTAAAAAACTATCTTGTATAATCAAACCATACATAATGAAAATAAACCTTTTAATTCACTAAAAACAGTCCACATACGAATGAAGTAGCCATTCATACAAAAAATCATTCATTCGTATGAATGAGCTAGAGAATTCGAAAACCTCCGACAATGAAGCCATTCGCATTAAGATGAGCCATTCGTACGAATGACTCATTTGTGCGACTGATCAAGTATAAAAGCAACACTTACATTTTTCAGATTATTTTCCTGCCAACTCACTCAAACGAAAACCCTATTCGCTCCTCACGATTTTTCAGTCATTTCCCCATGAAACCTAACCATCTTAGCCTCAAAAACTATGCCTTTCATCCCCCATCATCTCCATTTCAAGCTTTTCACCATAACCGGATCTTTCTAGCAAATCCGAGCTTTGTAGTGAGTATAACATCGATTTCAGAAACGGTCGACCATAAAAACATCAAAAATAGCTCATGATTTCAGAAATGACATTCTTGGTGGATTTGCAAGCGAATGAACCGTGCGAAAGGCTCATTCGTACGAATGAATCTCTCATTCGGCAGAAAATAACACAGAAAGAGTTTTTGGATGAATGAACATAAGGACAAATGAAGGTTATTCGTAAGAAGAGTTCATTCGTACAACAAACTTCAAAAATTGCTAAGTGTTCATAGCTTCACCGATACTAGCAGTACCGGTAGAGCTGATACTTAGCCTGAATTTCAAACCCAACCACAGTAACTAACATTGAATACACACTCACACAATTTATTCCGTGTATACCATATACAACTATACTTAAAAATTAATAACTAAACCGCATGATTTTATTAAGTGATTGCATCGAGTATGTGTTCCGACGACCACCCGACACCAACAAACAAGTGAGTTCATAGGCCCCCTTTTCAACTTTTTGCGTTCCAAATCATCTGGGACTAAGAAACCCGCAACCTCCTATTCGAATTTTATTTTCAAAACTTCTCTTATTTTATTTGAATGATACTTTATAGATGTCATAGAATTTTAATCATGACAAAATGAAAGTTCAACAAAAAAAAGTGGAACTTTCTGACCTTTTAAAACTGGTTCAAATGGGAAACGAATGCAATACGAGAGAATTGTGTAAATTTTACAAATGAAAAATTTGCATTTTCGTAGTAATCATCAATAAACAAATAACAAGTTTAGTAAGGTGTTTGTCTTGCATAATTCATTTGACATGTACGAGACACGAACCAAGAACGAATCAAGTAAGACTCTTCACAAGCCATTTTCATTTAGTTGGCAGTGGCCAACCGACCGTAACGTAGATAGTACTATTAGTTTTTCAAACTTCTGACACCGAGGTCGGTATGTTACGCGAACATGTAGTGTCGAATCAAGTAACAGGGTCGGATTTGTGAGATCCAGCTAACAAAGGCAGCACATGTTAGGCTTGGTAAATGAATACATGTGTGATATTATAGACAAGTTTCTCTAATAAACCAACTCGATGATTTACATCTGAATTGCGATACGAACAGATTTTAAAATAGTCTCTGAACGAGTTTAAAACTGGTTCATGACAAACCATGCAAGAAACAAGAAAAAGAGAAGCTTGAAGTAAGAAGACCTTGTTTACTGTCACTGGTAAATTACGGGTATGTAGGGAAATGTAGCAAAATACCGAATTAAATCTATTATTTATATGCTTTTTTCAAACCCAACATTTAACTTACCGCGTAAATGTCATTGATGAAGTAAAGGAGGAAAAAATAAACAAATTAATAAGAGATTTTAAATCACACTTGATAAAACATACATGTGAATTTTTTAACATTTGCCAAGACGAAAATAAGTGCAGAGGCGAAGAATTCTAATTTCCATTAAGGACACAATCGTGAATTATCGAAGTGGTGATGTGTAACATCCAAGGCAAATCCCACATCGGCTGTGAACGGGAGAGATTCCTAGCTCATAAGTAACGATCCGCCTCTAACATTACCAACGCGTTTTCGGCTTAGCTGGCTGTGGAGCACATGAAAACTCCACAGTGAAGCGTGCTCGGGCTACAGCAATCCAGGGATGGGTGACCTCCCTGGGAAGTTTTCGTCCAGGCAATTGAAGGCAAAACCGTGAGCTCCGAGTGGGCAAAGCGGACAATATTGGTGGTAGACGGGGCATGATGTTACAGAATGGTATCAAAGTCACTCCTGTTATACACGGGATGGTGGGGCAAACCTCATCGAGGACGATGAGTCCCTAAGGGGGTTTATGTAACATCCTAAGCAAATCTCACATCGGCCGTAAATAAGAGAGATTCATGGCTCATAAGTAACGTTCCGTCTCTAACTCACCAACGTATTTTCGGCTAAGCTGGCTTTGGAGCACATGAAAACTCTACAGTTAAGCGTGCTCAGGCTGCAACAATCCAGGGATGGATGACCTCCCTGGGAAGTTTTCGTCCGGGCAATCGAAAACAAAACCGTGAGCTCCGAGTGGGCAAAGCGGACAATATTAGTGGTAGACGGGGCATGATGTTACATGATGGGCTGGTGGCCGAGTCTTGGCTCTGCATATGCCTTATATATAAACTATCTTTGATGATTCGGGAAAGTGCAAGTAATGAGGTTTAGAGTGAATGTTGTTTCAGCATTTATGTTTTATATATGCAATATCACCAACATTCTGCTATATTAATTACAAAGAATCTTTATAATAAGAATGCACATTTCATTTTTAGGCTAAACTGAATTTCTTAAATGGCAAAAATAAAATCATTAGAACATTAAGTAACTGGAAAATAAGTATATATATGCATACCACTTGAAGGCTGGATTTGATTTTCTTAATTTCATCAAGGGAGAATGTGATGGTTGTGACATCGATCGGCCTGAATTCCACCCCTTCCTCTCCGGACCGTATAGGATTCTCACTATCTTCTAAAAAACTACTCTTCATAATACTCACAGGAAGATCAAAAACTGTGTTTAGCATACAAGAAAAAACATGTGATACGCGATTTACTATGCTCTTGATCAACCCATTATTAGATTTTGGCGGTAATCGAAGTTTAGGAAATGTTAATGGTATAGAAGGGTCCTCAGCTCTTTGTATGCAAGAAAGAACAACACCCATTAGAGAGTAACCATCACCGAGTGCATGGTGAACCTTGAAAATAATGGTTCCCTGTGCATTGCTTGTAGGGTACTTAAATACATGAACTTCCCATAATGGTCTTGAGCTTATGAAGGGATCCATTCCTACACTGGAAATGTACTCAGCAAAATAGTCATCATAATCTTCAAGTGATAATCCATCAGGAAACTGTGGAACTTTTATATGGTCTTCCACCTTTAATTCAACTCGTTTCCAATGCTTTTCACCATTTTCATTTTCAACCTATTTACAATATTAGATTAGATTTTATATTAAATGAATCAATCAATTAATTATACCTAAAAAATTACACCGATTATATATAAAATTTACCTAAACTGATACTACATAATTTCTTACCTCTATTTGTGAGGGGGAAAAATGCTTTTAGAGAAACCCAACTCGATCCTTTTATATTAACCTAACTAGCTTATTAACCCGTGTCCAACACGGAGTTGTATAAAAAATAAACAATGTAATATAATCATTGATAAAAAAATAGAGACGAATAGAGTAAACTTTTTATCATTTTCTAAAAAAGGAAAAAGTGTATTTATAAATCTTTAAACACTTCCTTATATGCAAGATTGTATATACTTCTTATGTGCCTACAAAAACAATATAATTCATAAATTAATGTAAATACATGTAATAATTATTCGATATGATGAAAATTACGTATTACATATAATAATAAAAAACGACAAATTAAAGCTTTCCTTAAGATAATTATTAATTTCATTCATGAAAAAAGAAATGAAAATCATGAACACTTTTAATGTTTACTTTTATTGCACCAGGATATCTTTCAGTCACTTCACGTGTTATACATCATTTATTACATGGAGTAATTTGAAACAATATTTTTTAAATAAAACGAATTATTAATTAAGATTTAAGAAGTATGAAATATTCTGTGGAATTAATTTTTGTTGGTTAAGTTGTACAATAAAATTAAATGAAGAGAGAATTTAATAAGATTAATTGAAGAAATTTAATAAATAAGATGTAAATACCCATGTAATTATTTTCGTATGAATCTATACTATATAATAAATAAAAAAAAGGGAGGACACATGTCATTACCACAACATATTATCTCTCTTTTTTAATTCATATTATGCATTTTTAAATTAAAAGTATTTTTTAAAACATTAAAATATATAAATATTAAAGAATACATTTTTTTCAAAAACAAAAATATTATAAAATAGTAAATATTGAAAACAGTTTTTAAAAGAAATGTTTAAATGAGAAACTTTGAAAAAATTAACATTTAAGCAAAATAATATTATTATTTTATTACTTAAAGTAGTAAGTTATTCAAAAATTTTAATCATATTTATATTAAAAAGTCGACTTATATTATATAGATTTTCATCAATAAGTATTTATTATTTTTGTATTTAACCCGTAAATACATAGGATATTAACCTAGTTTGTAAATATTTAAACGCATAAGTCATTTGAGTAGATGAATATTAAGATAAAGATAAAAAAATAAGATTTGAAAATATCTAATAATTTCAAATGAACATTTATTTAAGTGACAAAACTAAAAATGAAATGAGATAAAATAAAAAACATTTAATTAAAATTAAATAACCAAAATCACAACTAAAAACCATGGTTGTAGAAGTCGCTAGACGCTAGTCGGGCGGCGAGGTACCGCCTATGGATTAATCGGGATTAATCGGCGCTAAGCGGATTGGAATTTTTATATGTAATTTTACAAATATGTATTATATACACACATCAATATTAATAATTTAATATAATACTTCAAATAATTTAAAAAATAAAAACTTAAACATAGTAAGTCAAGTATTTCAAAGTTCAAACTTAAACACCAAGTTCAAAGTTTAGAATTGAATTTCGATATAGTGGATAGATTAAATGTTTCAGAGACATATTAAGGATTTTGGGTTAAGAAATGTCTAAATAATCATGAAGTTCGTCTATTTTTACCATAAAAAAGCCAAAAGAAGTCGAAAAAGTCGAAAAAAATAAAAAATCTGACTATGCCACCTAGGCTGCTTAGGCACCGCCTAGGCTAAAATCGACACGCCCGCCTAGCCCGTTTTTATAAAAACATATATATACCAAAACGTTTTCTTCTGAATCATCATGCTTGAATGCCAAGTTTTGATGATATAATATCATATTCAACATGAAATTTTAGAAACATATCAAAACAAAATCATGAAAAAAGATTTTTAACATAAACTACTACATAATATTTGCAAGTTGTCTTTTAATCAACAGACATATATTTTTATCATGATAACTTTCGAACATTAAAAACCATTTTTCAACATGTTTTTTAAAATTTTACTACCTTAAAAATTTCATAATAACAATGAATACACATCACCATATATAAATTGAAAAACAAAAGGTCATATAAAAGACATATGCTTATTTTCTTTGACTTATTTAATTAAATTTATTTTTTTATGTAAACAATTGTTTAAAATTATTTGTTTTTAAAATAATATCGATTGAAGTAGACCTCATTTGGTGTCTTATAGTTCAATTGACACCATTTTTTGATAAGTCGAATCGTTAAAATACTTCGTTTAATATAGTTAATCTTATTATCTTCATTAACATTTTTACCGGGAAAGAATGAATTCCATTATCCTAGACAAGAACGGGAAGATGGCAAAAGCTATGTAAGATGAGGTCGTGTAGTTAATTAAAATGATGAATTAAAAAACACAAAAATATAATATTTGAGTTTCAGTAAATTGATGTTTGTATTGGCGAATAAAATGTAACATTAAAAGATAATATAGGTTAAAAAGCATGTTAAAGATAAAACAATTATGTCTTTAAAAACAATTAGTCATAGAGTGTATATATAGGGTAAGGATCCGTTGTTAACCCTCCTTATTGTGTTAACCCGAAATATACAGTGCTGTAAGGCAACTTACAGTGATGTAGGATCTCAAACGAAAAAGAATTTTCACAAACACATAAAAGAACATACTCTTGTACATGTAAAACAAAGATTTTGAGAGAAAAAAAACAAAAGATTCGGGTTGATCTTGATGGGTTATTTCGGGTTAACACAATAAGGGAGGGTTAATATAGGATGCCAATCCTATATATATATATATATATATATATATATATATATATATATATATATATAGGGGAGGGTTCCTAAGAAAACCATCGTTTTGGAGAAAACTAAGAAAACTAATCACAATCATTACCAATTATTTTTTTTTTCATTTTTTCTTTTCTATTTCCTTTTTATTATAAGATAAGAAATGTAAAAAAAAAAAAAAAATAGAAAAAAATATATATTTTAGGTTATTACATATATGTAATCACTATGTTACACATACTGATTACATATATGTAACTTGATAAGTGACACACGAAACTTTTTGAGTTACATATATGTAATTTCATGATTTACATATTTTTTTCAAAAAATTTTTGCGTATTATAACATTTCTATCCTTATAATAAAAAATTATGAAATTTTTTATTAAAAAATTTATTGGTTAGTATGAGTTTTCTTGGTTTTCTTCAAAATAAGGAGTTTTCTCATGAACCTTCCTATATATATATATATATATATATTAGTTTAAAGAAATAAAGTTTGAAAATTTTAATTAAAAAAATATAATTAACAAAACTGTAAATGATAATTATGTATGTAAAATACGATAATATGAACTAAATATTGAAAATAACTATTTTAATAATCATAATTAATAAAAAAATATGAATGATTACAGCTTTAATAACTATAAGAACCACATAATCAACAAACTTTACATTTTTACATGATAAATACATATAAAAAATAAGTACCAAAACTTAATTTTTTTTTTAAAAAAAACAACCTATTATAATAACATACATTTGAAAACTACATCCACGGTATTAAATCTTATATACCTAGATGTTAATGATAATTATTAATTAAATAATAATAATTGATTAATATGTAGTAAAATTCAACAAAAGAGGGTTTCAAACAGTAATAATAATTACTAAATTATAATAATAACTAGTGTTATAACCCGTGCTACGCGGCAGTGACGTATCTCTATAGGTTGTTGCGCACACGAGACATTACAAAAACCGATACACATGTTAGTTGTAACACATAAAACATTGAAATATATTACACAAAAAATAAATATCGTTTAGCTATATATAACTATATATGTTGTTATTATTTTAATCTATTAGTAGTTATAAATTAGATTTGTTTGAAATAAAATTATTTAAAATATTGGTAAATAAAAAAAATGTATTTAATATTATAGCAATATTGTAAAAATAAACATTCAGAAACAGGATAACAAACCACAAATACGTCAATCCCATACCCTAAGATATATTTTGTCGTAAAAATGAATGTCACTTCCTCGTAATGGCTGAAAGCGTACACTGATTGCAAATGCATACCCAATGATCAAAACAATGTTAAGAAAAGAAAATTATAAAATTAGAAAGCACCTAATGAATCAAATTTGAAACCACCCTGAAATTAAAAACGAAAATATGTAAAATAAGAACTTTATAATGTTTTAAAAATAAAGACTAAAAAGAACCAAATAAAAAGGTCAGAAGATATTTTTCTAAAAAGGTAAAACAAAAGTACAAAACCTTACAAATGTTTTGAACACACATCTAGGGATATGATGTAAACGAGCCGAGCCGATCTCGAGCTCGTTAAAGCTCGAGCTCGGCTCGTTTAGATAAATCCGGTATGTGACACATCGACTAAAAATTTAGAAATTGTGTTGACCAACTCTTTTACACAAAAACAACCAACAAAATATTAAAAACAAACAAAAGGATCTAACCAAATTGTGATTTATCACTGTAGACTGAGCTTAGAATAGTATGTATATATAATAAAAATAATAATAATTAATAATAAATACTATTATTGTATAATGTTAATACTAATTATTATATAATAATTTCATAATAATAATAATAATATTTAATTAACGAACGCTCAAAACATTTGCAGTCGGTTCGATTTATTATTTTAGGATGTATCATCAGGTGTTGCGACTGATTTTGGTCCACGTTTTAATATTAGTGATATTGTTGCCTCGGTAGCATGCTAAACTCAAAATTAACTAATAATGATAATTATTAGATAATTAATAATAATAATTAAGGGGGAAAGATCAAATAAGAAGTGATTATTGTCTAAGAATAGTAAAAATCAATATAAGTTTGACATGTGATAATGTCTAAGAAAAGGATTTTTGTCCTGAATTCTTTTTTATTCTGTATTTTTGTACTGTATTTTGTTGAACTAGATTTTTGTTTTTTTGTACTGTATTTTTATTTTTTTGTACTGAATTTTTGAGTTTTTTGTACTAGATTTTTGATTTATTGTATAGAATTTTTAATTTTTTGTACTGGATTTTAATTTTTTGTATTGGATTTTTGATTTTTTGTACTGGATTTTGCCTTTCGTAACAAAAGAGGGTACAAACAGTAATAATAATTACTAAATTATAATAATAATAAATACTATTATTATATAATGTTAATACTAATTATTATATAATTTCATAATATTAATAATAATTAATTAAAGAACGCTCAAAACATTTGCAGTCGGTTCGATTTATTATTTTAGGATGTATTATTAGGTGTTGCGACTGATTTTGGTCACGCTTTAATATTAGTGATTATGTTGCCTCGATAGCATGGTAAGCTCAAAATTAACTAATAATAGTAATTATTATATAATAATAATAATAATAATAATAATAATAATTAAGGGAGAAAGATCAAATAAGAAGTGATTATTGTCTAAGAATAGTAAGAACCAATATAATTTGACATGTGACAATGTCTAAGAAGAGATTTTTGTCCTCAATTCTTTTTTGTTATGTATTTTTTGTACTATATTTTTTTGTACTAGATTTTTGTACTGTATTTTTTATTTTTTTACTGATGTTTTGAGTTTTTTGTACTGGATTTTTGATTTATTGTACTGTATTTTTAATTTTTTGTACTGAATTTTTTATTTTTTGTACTGGATTTTTTTCTTTCATACTGGATTTTTGTTTTTATATTATTAGCATGGCACATGTCAAATGTTTATTGCTTTTTTACTTTTTTAGGCAAAAATCTCTTCTTACTGGATCCAACTCAGGAATTAAGTTCAACCAATTGTTTGGAATTGCTCCTGGTTTTGTGGAACCGTTTTAAAAGATCCCATTTTTTATGTTTAAAGAGAAGTTGCTTAAAAAAAATTATTTGGAAATTTGTCATAAAATCGCTCCCCAAAAAATAGGTTTTTGATATTTTTTGAAAAAAAAAACTGCTCCAAAAATGTTTTTGAAAAGAAAAAACATGAAACCACTTAAAAAAATTATTTGTAACTTTGTGTTGTGACCAATTTAATTAACAAAAAAAAATGGAGACAGGAAAGGTTGTAACATACGTCAACACATTTACATTTGAGTTCGTATTCATTGCGAGTGACACATGCTTTTAAGATGGTTTTATCTTAGTCTGTCTTTTTATATTCGTGATGTCACCGTCTTCATGATCGTATACTTAGATCGGTAGAGCGTTATGACTCAATATCTTTTATTGTATAGTTTTAATTGGGTTGCATTGCATAATGTGAGTTTTAGGTTGTTTTTATTTTAAATATGTTCGTGTTTCTTAATGTTACATTTTACGATTAAGCACACTTTTTTTTTGTTTTGATGTCACGGAGATGTCTACAAACTGTTGTGACGTGTTATTATATATTTTTTCGATATATGAGACCGTATATTCGTTTTGATATTCGAAATCGTGATGGAAATCCTGGCGCAACGCACGGGAAACCCCTTAGTTTATTATTATTTGGCATATCGTATTTTTACCGCCTAAGTGCATTAAATTATTAAAAATTAGTAATCATTCACAAATAATAATTATTAACAGAATTTTTCCTTTTTTTAATTAGAAGTTAAAAGTTTTGAATTATATATCTTGATAATAAAATTTAGTTAAATTTGTATCATTGATTAAAAGTAATTTAATATTTGAATATGACATTTAAACATTTTGAATTTCAAAATTATTGATAAAAAATGAAAAGTTTGAAATGATTGTATTTTTATTAACTTTTAAAGAAAATTTTACTTAATTAATTTAAAGTTTGACTTAATTATATTTATTAAATAAAATTATTTTTTAAAATTTCAAGAATTAATATCTTGTTGACATGTGATATATATGACGTGGATAACTTAGAATGATGTCATGTGTCTAGTTGTTACTCTTTTATTAGATAGTATAGATATAGATGATTTTGATTATTTATTTTTCTAAAGAAAATTGATTTAAAATATCCAGGTGAACATCTATTGTAGTGATCATTTTTCACCTCTCATTAAGAGCTAGCAATTTATTTTCCATATACTCTGAATAACGCTTTTAGATACATACATACATACAGGAATGTTCAATTGATAAACAATGTTAGGTAAGAACTAAAAAGTCATTTCTAGCTACTAGTTTAAATGCCATAAAATAATTTCTTTTGTTTTCAAGAGAAATTACTTTTATATTCTTAAAATCTTGTAACTATAAATGTGATTTTTTAGTTATATAAAACTTGTTGGTTCTTATTAAATTAATCCCTAAATATATATATAGAGAAGTGTTTAAATAATAACTCACTCTTAAAGCAATGACCCAGATAACTTTGCCTAGATGAAGCCAAATCTTGGATTTTTTTTGAACATCATTGTAACACATTTAGAACAATATGTTTTTTTTGAGTTTATGAAAATTCATCACCGTTTAAAAGATATCATCGTTGTAAGTTTTTGATTTACAGCACTGTAACTGTTTTAGGCCCAAAACTTACAACGATATAAACTTTCAAACAGTGATTAATTTTCGCAAACTCATAAAAGAACATAGCGTTTTAAATGTGTTACAATGATGTTCAAAAAAAATCCAAGATTTGGCTTTATCTTGGCAAAGTTATCTGTGTTATTGCTTTAAAAGTGGTTTATTATTTGATCACAATCCTATATGTGTGTGTGTGTGTACGAGAATATGTTATTTAATGTGTTTATGCAAATTCATCACCATTTGGGCTATTACGTCAGTGTAAGTAGTCGCTACAGTAAATAAATATTTATGGTATAATGCAAACTTACACTTACTTTAAATCTCAAATGTTAATGAATTTGCCAAAATAAATAAAATAACACAGTTTTGTATATGTATAATAAAGATCATAAAAACAAAAAACCAAAGATTTGATTTGATCTTGTCGGAGTTAATCGGGTTTCCTCAATTAAATTGGGTTAACAACTCATCGTTACCCTATATATATGGGGAGGGATATTTTGAAAACAATGAAAAAACCATAAAAGAAAAGTTTTTGTTTTTAATTTTTTTACATTTTGGTTATATCCTAAGGGTCATTTTTATAAAAAAAAAAATACAAAAAGCACCGACCAGATTTAAAAATAAAAAATAAAAAAAAACAATGTAAAATAGACGTAACACCGTTGTACAAACCTGAAAAAAGGAATTATGTCAGTGTTACATTGCCGTTTTATTAACTTTTTTTAAAAAAAATTGGTCGGCGTTTTTTTTATATTTTTTTTATAAAAATGACTTTAATAATGTCCAAAACTATAAAAAAATTAAAAAAAAAACTTTTTTTCCATAAGGTTTTTTAAGGTTTTTTCATCTTAAAGGGGTTTCCATTTTATACATCACATATATATATATCTATCTAATATAATAAATCAAAATAATTTTGTACATGTGTCCTCTTGTGATGCAATATTTTCCCGCCCAAATTTTTTCCCTTTTTAAGTAAGATAATATTGATCAATTCTCTATAATTGATTTTTACTTTAAATTCTATCAATTATTTTCCTTTTTTATCATCAATTCAATTTAATAATTATACGTTTCATTTTAATTTTGAAAGTTTCATTTCTATTTAGTTTTGTAACTACAATGAGAATCAACCTTCTCTTTATTTTTTTAGGGATATCATTTTGTTCATCAATGCACGCATATAATGTATATATGTGTGGGCCCTTAAGGGGCAAAAGTAAAAGTGCACTAATTTTAACGTTATTTCAATTATTTTGTGAAAATGACGTTAAAATCATTGGGATGATCAACTTCAAACGATAACTTTGAGCCGGGGACTCTTTCGGAGCAGCCTCTCTATCCCAATTGGGATAGGGGTAAGGTTTGTATCTATCCTTCCCCCCCAGACCCTACTGAAAAGTGAGAATATACTGGGTAAGGTTGTTGTTGTTGTTGTATTTTGTTCAATGCAAAAACACAAGTTTTAAAGCTTTCTATTTTATTTAATTTCATGTTTTTCTCATCTACTTAATTAAAGAGTTGTTTGAATTGTTAAATTGTCTCAAATTTTAAAATACTTTTTCTATTTGTACCATTATATTTTTCTATCCAAATACCCTATTGTGTATATGTATTTCCACTTTTACATGAAAATAATTAATTTGGTATTTGGATCAAATTTATTAATTTCTTTATTCAATTTCCATAAAATTAACTGTATTTTCTCAATTAACTTTATTTTATAACTTAACAAATAAAAATTTATCTCACATAATCGTTTTACAATTCTTAAATCTTAGCTACTAATTCGTATTGTTTAATATATTTTTTTGATCAAGTCCGTGTAGTACACGGGTGACTAACCTAGTATATATATATATATATATATTTATATATATGATTTGGTTCAAATAAGAACCCTGCTTAATTGTGGCAACCCAAATAACCCTGCAAAAAATGGCAGAATCTTTGATTTTTTTTCATGGTCTTTTTGCGCTTTTCTAAATTCGATGAAAAAAAATCAAAGATTTGGTCATTTTTTGCATGGTTATTTGGGTTACCACAATTACAGTGGGTTAACAATAGAACCTTCCCCTATATATATATATAGGGTTTGGTTAAAATGAAAACCACATATCAATGAGAAAACCGCGAAAATCATGCAAACATCACGTAAAAAGACCGTTTTTTTTAATTTTTTTTACAGGTTTATAACGCTATTGGACACATTTTTATAAAAAAATAAAAAAAACGCCGACCAAATATTAAAAAAAATATTTTATAAACCCACGTAAAACCTACGTAACAAAACGTAAATTTTTTTTATTTTATTACTTAGGTTAAATACCTGATCCTCTAATATACAGACTAAATAATTAACACCATTTATAACGTAAAAGGAAAACATTTTTAATAAATTTATTTTCACAAATGATATGATGCATTTTTTTTTGTATATTTTAGTAAGAGTGAAAAAATTAAAATAAACAATATATATATATATATATGTATACTACTATATAGCACATACTAGGCTATATACCCGTGTATTACACGGGTTTGTTAATAAAAATTATGTGATTTTATAATTTTTTATCATATTAAATAATTATATTAAAATTAGTAATATTAGTATACCTTTTTTATACTAAAAAACTTTAAAAAAAAATTTTTATAAAAAAAAGCTCTTAATGCACACACACAACATTAAACATAGATGATATTTATTATCATATATTTAATTATTAATATAAATGTAGTGTATTTATGTAAACAAGTATATTATTAATAACATTAATTGTGAGTTTTATATTTAAAAATAAACTTTTATTTTTGAAATACTATAAGAATGCCATGTGGCATTTGTTTGTAATCAATCTATCTTAATAATAAATCAAGGTTTTATGTGCCACTTGTCATGCAATGAAGCATGTTTTATTTTTGTTTCCCCCTAAAATTTGAAGCATTAAATCATTTATTAGTTATTACCAATCATTTATTAATAGTGATAATTAATAAATTTGACAATTTATTATTTTAACTTATTTTCCTAAATTTTAAATATTATATATACAAATAAATAATCAAGTCTTGAATATCTTACACTTTTAACACAAAAATTTTATAGTATGTTTAGACTATATTCAAAAAGGCAAACAATTAAACAAAATAAAATAAATATACTATAAGACAAATCGTAAACTATACAAATATATAATTATTTTATTAATAATGAGGATATTAAAAACTTAAATTATTTCATGTATATTCATATATTTTTATATTAACTTACGATTATCATTAAAAATTATAAAACTTTTAAATCTTGTCATTTTTTATGTAGGTTACATAAACTAAGGACTTATTTATATATTTTACAGATATAATTGTAATTCATTAAATTTACTTCCTTTTATGTGTAATAATATTATTAAAGCCCTTTTTGAGATTACTTATTTAACTTAAAAAGCACTTTTTATCAAAAGTGCTTTATTAACTTATGACTTTTTGGAATAAAGTTTTTAAAAATGTGTTTTGACTAGCTTTTCCAAAATGAATTTTCAAAATTACCAAAAAGGACATTTTTTATTGATATTATTTTAAGGTTATTGGGTAAAAGGTAAAGAAAAATTATATTTGTAATTCTATGTCAATAAATCTTTTTAAAAAGTTAAAATTTTTAGCTTTTAAAAACAACTTATCACCCTTTACAAAAAAGTCATTTTAAAAAGTTAAAATTATTGACTTATTGACTTTTTGAAAAAACCAATAAGTCAATAACTTGTTTTTAGATGAAATTCCAAACAAGGCCTAATGTTAGTAGATAAATATTTTTACTAATTTTTTTATCTAAACTTTTATTTAGGTATCTAATGGTCATTAGCTTCAAATTATGTTCATTGAATTATTGAACAAGTTGAATAATAGTAATAATAATAGTAATAATAATAATGATAATAATAATAATAATAATAATAATAATAAGTGTAGTTCTTATTTTTTAAAATATTTTAAAATATTTAACTTGATATGATGATTTAAATGTTAAAATACAATATGTATAATTATGAAAAATTTAAGTGTAGTTCTTATTTTTTTCTATAAACATAACTATTTTATTAAAAAGTATATTACATTTTGTATACTCAACCCGTGTAACACACGGGATTTAACCTAGTTATTAATATAGGAAGATTAGAAAGACAAAATAGTAATTTGCTTAAATCTTTTAAAATTAAGAGTTTTACTACTCTTATAGAGTGATTGTAAAAGAAAACTCTACAAAACAAATGAACCACTTCTTGACATTTTTGGTTCATTTGGCCTTTTAAGTTAGTAGTTAAAGTCATTTTTAATTAACTATCAAGTTAAAAAAATTGGTATTGTTATGGTTATGACTTAAGAACGAACCATGCAAACTTTTAAAACATCCAACTTAAGTGTTGTGTTTTCCGTTTCAACGTGCGGGCACTAGACTAGTATATATATATATATATATATATATATATATATATATATATAACTAGTTGCTAATATAAAATAGAAAAAAGAGAATTGAAGATTTTTAATAATATTTATTTCTAATGAATAAATAACCAATTATAAAAATTTATAAATTAAAAAATGTTATTTATATAAATTATGATTGAAATTGTGTATAAAATGATAACCTAAGTAATAAAATAATAAAATTAAACTGTAAGGATCTAAGACCATAAGCAATAAACTTATTTTCGAAATAAAGCGAGTCATATTATATTGTTTACGTTTTGACGTAAATTTTATTTAGAAGGGATTCACAATAAATATAATACATTTTTGGCGATATAATTAATTTTAACTTACATTTCGATTCAACCATATTTCAACACGTGATGGGCAAAATTAGCAGTATAATCAAGAAAATTAACCCGGTGTGGGTGGTTAGTCACTCATACTTACAAAGATAAGAATACGGCTTGAACACAAGATTTTTTTACTAAAAAACATTGTCTCTAACCAGTGAGGTAAAACATACATGCACCCATAGTGATCATAAATGTTCTAGGAATCAGTGTATTAGTGTCATTGGGTGTTGGTCTAGAAGTAACTTTACCATAATGGAAGAGAAGCGAGGATTGACGCGGGACATAGTTTCCTTTAACACGACAGCGTACTCTGAGTCATCAATGGGGTTTTCGAGCTCGAAGACTGCAACGATACAAACAGAAGGCGGAATACTGAAATATTGGCCGATCGGGCTAACCGGCTGTGTTATTTCTTCTTCTTCTTCTTCTAGCCTTTTCATTATCTTCAACTCCATTTCACTTCTTTCTTCAAATGTTTTTAGACGACATTTATGTTACATGTTAAGAATGTCTACTTTATATTAGCTTATATTTCAACTAATGACAAGGATAGTCCCTAAGATATGCTTAGATTTGGTTATAGTCCTTAACTATAAAAAATAACATTTTAGAGCATAACCTTATAGAAACGTAACACAAATAGTACGTGGATTGGATGTTAGTTAGCTTTTCTATTATATTTTTTAAGTTTAATAAAATACAATTCTGTTATAAAACTACAATAAAGCAAAGGTTTACAAAGAAAATAAAATATATTTGAGGAAAACTAAAAATTTTGTTTTATTATGACTGTACACGTATAATTCACACCTTTTTTGTGTAAATTCGGGTTAGTTGTGTTAAACTAGTTAAATATATATTTTTAAGACAATTGTTAAATGAAATACTACTTTTGAATTCGGGTTCTCTCTAAATCATATTTGGGTTAAATTGGTTCATGTTACAGGTAAAAAAAGACACCATAGATTCTACATGAAGTTTGCTAAATCACGATGAGATTGAGATGAGCAAATCTAGTATTGTTGTTAAAACACCGTTGATAGCCACCAAGAGACAATGTTGCCTCTAAGATTGCTAGGAGAAAGGAATGGCAAAGGGATCGACGATGGTGTCTATGAAGGAAGAAGATGAATGTGAAAGGGGTGGTGATGATTGTATTTTTCGTATGTGGTCTTCTGTGGTTTTTGATTGGTGTGTATGAATACATAGGTATAAAAATATATATTATTTATTATAAATACTTTCCAAGTAAAAATAATTAAGGTGTGACATTTGAATTTTTTATTTTTTGAATTGCTAACTATTAAGGGTATTTTTATAAATTTAAACCAACTTAATTTAACGGTTAAAAAAACATGCATACATTTACTATCTTTTTTTTGAACAGCTAATGTCTAGTACCCCTCGTTTAAATGTGTACCATGACACCTCCATCTAGGAGGAAACCCACACTGGGAAAACCCCCTAGCTCAGCCTGAGCAATTTTTTGCTCTAGCCAAGACTCGAACCCAAGACCTCTCATTTGAGAAGTCAAGGAGGTACCATTGGGCTATAAACCCTTTGGTGCATACATTTACTATCTAGTGTGGGTTTCCATTTGAGGGTCAAGTTGCTTATTTGTTAACGGATATACTTGATTTAACGGTTAAAAAAACATGCACACATTTACTATCTATGTCATTTGACTAGACTACAATTTCAAACTTGGACTAACGCTGCCATTAATATTAAATGTTGTCTAGAAGTTTTATAGTTCATGGCATTTAGATCACCCACGATACCTAACTCTTGAACTGCCGGTAGCCCACAAACATAAATTTACAATAACATTAAAACATTTAATTGTATTTATGATGTTGTGCAAGACGTTAAAAGAATTGTGTTTTGCAAACACAAATTAAGGAAATTCATGTGAATTACGACTTGGATTAAATATATCGCACATACTCTTGAATATTTTCTTTAAAAGTTCATCAATTTAACCAAACTTGGTTCTTTTAAGTTAGAATCCAATATATAAGTTATAAATTAGTGCTACACACATTTTCATGCTATATAAAACGAATCATAATTGAATGCC
This sequence comes from Mikania micrantha, assembly GCA_009363875.1. NCBI lineage: Eukaryota > Viridiplantae > Streptophyta > Magnoliopsida > Asterales > Asteraceae > Mikania > Mikania micrantha. The sequence continues at coordinate 3,268,099 of CM018689.1, forward strand.
CGATAACTTGTCAAGGGTTTTGTCCTTGTTAATAAACAAAAAATTGCTATTAATGGCCCTTTGATTAACTTGTATGAAAAATAAAGGATAAGATTTAGTGTCTTTTCAAGTCTTAGTTTTTAATCTTTTAACTCTAGGGTTTGACTACAATGATAAGTTTTACAACGGTAGATATTGATGACGTGATTGGTGTACGAAATTTCTGTTAGAGATTGACATCTAATCGACCGTGAAAACAATTGTTAAAAACACTTTGAAATTGGAATCTTAAAAAATTGAGTAAATTACGGTTTTTGCTTATTTGTTTTAAGTGTTTTAACTATTTTAACATAAAATAAAATCTTTTATTATTACAGCCCCTATGTTTTAAACAATCAATAGTTTTGACTCCCAAACTTAACCATTATAATAATTTTGACCCTCAAACCTGAGTATGGTTAGGGGCCAAAATCAATAGTTTTTATATCACATGGGCTGTATTGATAAAAAATTATATTTTGGGTTAAAATATTTAAATCAAATAGGAAAATCCTATTTAAAAAATTTTTGAGTCGTGTTTTGAGTAATGTTTTTTACAGCTGACGCAACTTTGTGCTAAACAATTAAAACCTAGCTGGCTATGTAGGATTATTGGCACACCTAAGATAAAAACATCCTACTACACATAATTTTTTAGGTCTATATTCTATTATTTAACATTAAAATTTGGTAAAATATACTCAGGCTCCCTTCCCTTTGTAACTAATTCCATTGTTTTCTCTCGAACATGCGTTAACAGAAAAAAATATAATCTGATAGATAATTTATAAATTTATTAAAATAGTGTTTTTCTTTAATTACTCTATTTTTAAACAATCCAAAATACGTTTTTTTTTATTTTAATATTTCTTTTATTTCTATATTTCACTTTGAGCAATCCAAAAAGAGCCTCGACATATACCAACTCCTTCCTAATTTATATATATTAAAAGGAAGGGAAAACTTCATAGAAATGTAATTAACTTTTCATTTTGTTTCAATCAAGTCACTTAAACTTTTTTTTGTTTCAATTAAGTCATTCAAGCTATTTGTTTGTTCTAATTCTATGTTTTTAACCTTAATAGTAGGTAATATATGTTGATATAAGTTTGAGTGAATAATTTTTTTAAAAAAAATGACTAATTTGAATAAGTAATTATTAATTTTAATTAATATTTGACGAAGAACAAAAAATTAATAACTAATAATTACTTATTCAAATTAGTCATTTTTTTAAAAAAAATTATTAATTCAAACTTATATCAACATATATTACCAACTATTGAGGTTAAAAACATATAATTAGAACAAAAAAATAACTTGAATAACTCAATTGAGACAAAAAAAAAAGTTTGAGTGATTTAATTGGAATAAAATGAAAAGTTGGTTACATTTTTATGAAGTTATCCCTAAAAGGAAAGACCAGATACAAAAGAGTTTTTTTCTTCCCCTTATTACAAGAGACAGTTATATATATAGGGATTGAATCCAATGAAAACCCAATCTTATATATAAAACTTTTAAAGCCTATGTGAGCCATTAATTTGAAATCTTGAAAATAAATATGTGATCCATATTAACCCATATTAAAAATCATTTGTTCATTCAAAACCCAATTTTTTATTCATTTTTAATTTGGATCACATATTTATTTTTAAAATTCCAAATCAATAGCTCACATAGGGTTTAAGATTTTCTCTCTAAGATTTAGTTTTCATATGATTCAATCCCTACACACACAGGGCATGTATAAAATGAAAACACACTTGTGTTTAAAAAACCTTAAAAAACCCTATGTAACAAAAGTTTTTTTTATAATTTTTTTATAGTTTTACAACATTATTTATTCTAGTCATTTTTATAAAAAAAAAGCACCAAAAAGAATTTATAAAAAAAATAATAAACAAAAAGCGTAACACTGACATAACTCCTTTTTTCAGACCTGTACAACTATGTTACGTCTGTGTTACATCAGTTTTATTAATTTTTTTAAAAAACTAGTCGCTGTTTTTTATTTTTTATTTTATAAAAATGATCCTAATGATGTAACCAAAATGTAAAAGAAATGAAAAAAAATTTTGATGGTTTTTTTCGTTGTTTTCAAAGTTTTTTCAACTCAAGTATATTTTCAAAATAACACTCCCCTACACACACAAATATTATATAAATGAATTAACCATTTAAATATGGTATGGTTTTAAAAAGTCCAGAAGTTTTGACAATTATTCATATATCATACAACATATTCTGAACAAGATATTTTCGTGTTTCAACTATAAACATTATAAATTTCTTTTTTTAACTTATAAAATCCTATAACTATTTTATTTTAAATATGATATTAATAAATTTATCTCCAGCTTATTAAATCAAACAAATCTTTTAATATTGGTTGTTAATTTAAAAATATCTTTAAAACTATTTTAGACTTAAAAACTTAAAATTCTTTTGATATTTAAAAATCATTTGAATGGTTTACATTTTTAAAGAATTTCAACTTTAGAGATTTTATATAAAGATGTAAATGTAAACTTTTACAATAAAACTTATTGTTAAACATTCACTATATACCACTAAACAAAACCGAACTCTATGACCTATCTAGATCTTAGGTATTCCTTAGAAGACATAGTTACTTGAACTTATATGTAATGAACTATATAGGTTGATATTGAACTTGTTAGACAACTTGAGCTACTATTTGATTATCTATTGCAATTTATAAAACTCATCCAAAAGGTAAGTCTTCACAACCCCTCTTTTACTTGTTTTGAACTTTTGGGGTGAAATATGTTATCTTTGAACTTAACTTATCTTTAAGTCATGTGAACTTAGCCAATGGCCTTAGTTGTATTAAACTTAGCTTTTGAACTTTCCTTAATCACAACTTATCTATTTGGTAGCAATAATGGATTCCATTGTACCACCCACCCACGATGGGTTTTCCCTTTGGGGGGAAATCTTGCGGTAATTGTTTCCTACTAGTCAAACTTAACTACCTGATCTGCCTTAGGTTCATTTACAAGCTTTATGCATTTGGCTTAGGACTCAAATAAATTCTTTTACCTATTATCAAACTATTTTGCTTAGATGATTAAACCTGTGATAATTCATCAACTCTTTGTAGTTGATACTTGATTTTAAACATGTTTCAGATGGAAATGCAAATTAGCATTAGCATGAGCTTGGATTTGATTTGATTTATGTTTATTGTTTTGAATTTAATCAATGTAATAGTTAGGATTTGAATTTTTAAACAATGTATTGAATGTTTGAATTTAATGTTGAATTGAATGTGATGTTTGAGTTATTTACAACTTTATACCATACGCTATGAAAATCTACACTTCGTGGCTCCCCAATGATTCTGCCATCGGTCGAGGTGTTATAGATTGGTATCAGAGCCTTGGTTATAGAGAATTAGATTATTAGAATTATAAGACCTAGATTATAACAATGTGATGCCTTAGTTTGAACTATATAATTGCCATGCTAGGCCATGAACTATTATTTGAACCGTATAGTTGCGATGATAGGTCAATTTGACTAGGTGATCATTTTGTGATACTTGACTAGTTATTTGATAGGTCAAATGTTTGAACCTAGTTTAGGATACCTTACTTTTCACACACTAGATTTAAGGTTCAAAACTTCTCGACCCCATTCTCACGACTTGAACGAGGATCGTCACTGTGAATAATGATGTTAGACTTCTAAGTCTAATAAAAATTTTGAATCCCATCAATAGACTTTAGGTTCATTTTCACATACAATCTGGAAGGGGGAATACCTGCACTTTGGGGAGTTCTGTCTAGGAAAGCATTTCGCATAAATCCAAATCATGGACATGTTATGCTTTCCTAGGAACGCTTGTCGTGATCATGAACCTATAGGTTAAAATATGTATTTCTGAAAGTTAAATTGAAGTTAGACACTTTGATCTGTCAAAAGTATTCCTTTAGGAATACAATCCAATTATTGATTTAACTTTCATTTGAAATCTCAATTTACTATTTGAAATCTCAATTTACTACTTGAACTCTTTGAGTTATGTGAATTCTGAAAGACCATAGAGACTACCTCAAAAGCACTTAGATGACTAGATTTAAGCTAGAATAGGAGCTGGTAGTTCAGATGATGGCTGATGGTGATGCTTCTACTGTTTTGTCGTATTTTCCAGGTCAGCATTTACATTAATTAAATAATAATTTAGTTTATTATTACATACGTGGCACTAGACTTGGGTTAACTTAGTGTGACATGTGGCACGATAGTCCAAACACCACGATCAAACAATAATTCGGTCAATTATCGGAAAACGCACACATGTGTCTTGAATTAACGAATGTTGGTGAAACAATCGAACAATTATGAAATATAACAACAAATTGAATAAGGTGTGAGCAATAAATGAACAAAATCATGACACAAGTCAAGAAACGATAAACGTTAGCGAAAAACAAAACGTACATATAAAAATGATTCATTGGGCCATACCGGCACTTTTCGCGGTATGCCAAGGACACCAGTGAGAGCCTTGGCGGTACGTGAATAGGGGCGGACAAATTTGAATTCTCTGAAAAACTTCATGGTACGTGACGACCGATCAAATTCCACCTTGGCGATACGCGGCGTGTCTCGAAGGAGCACCCGTCTATTTTGTCCTTGGCAGTACGCCAGAACTCTTGGGGGCAAGCTTGGCGGTACACGATGGGTTCCAGAACTCAAAAACTTTCTAAAAAGCCAACCCATCTCATTTATTCACCCTTTCTCTAATTCTCTCGAGCTCACATGAACTCTCTCGGACAAAACCACTTGCAACCTCACTCTCTACTCCCTGGAACTACCTTGAAGCTACCTAGGAGCCCCATTGGAGTCTTGGAGCTAGGAAGTGTTGAAAGGAGCTAACCATCACCATTATCTTCTGGAAGCAACTGAGGAAAGCAACACCAGATACTTCCAGAGGTCAGAAACCTCTGTTCTTGCACCAAATCAATTAAATTAGAAGCTCTTGAAGGTAGTTTCCATGACCATTTTCACTTACAACACTTAAACACACACATACAAGGTCAAAAACTCACATGCAAGGCCTTAGATGGCACATGCACGAATTGTTGTAGCTTGAACACTGATATTGGAAGTCTTGATGATTGATTTGCTTAACTCCCATAACAGAGTTAAGTTCGGACTCAAATGATAATCAGCCTATCTCATCTCTAAGCCAAGAAAAAGAAGTCTTAGATTGGCTGATGATGATGAGTCTGATCTCAATCCACCCAAGACTACCAAAGATACCTCACCAATAAAACCAATTATGGCTGCAACTGATAAACCTCAAGTCTCTCCTCCAAGAGAATCTCACTCTCCAAAAAGGTAAATCTCTTCAACTGAAGAAATTCAGAAGCAAATAAATGAAGAGGATGAAAGGAAGAAGAAGATCTTAGCTGATCTTGAAGCTTCCGGCCTTGAAGGAGAAGAGCTAATCAAGGCATACCAGCATCAGATTATCCTGATTGATCAACAACAAGATAAAGCCTATCAGGCTGAGAGGGAGAACATCATAAAGTTCTGGCTAAATGAAGGTAAGTACAAAGTAGAAATCTTTATGAACTGGGATGTTACAAGCCTTAGAAAGGAAGCTGAAATCCTTTCTAAAAGAATAAAGGAAGTAAATAAAAAGAAGAAGACTGTCAAATAGAGCAAAAGAATAAAGCATATCCTTGTCCAAAATGCTTGGGAATCAAGGAACACCATCATGATATGGTAGGATAATATTCTATTCGATGAATGGTCAAAGTTCAAAAGGGTTTACAGTGATCACCCTGAACTTTGGCAAGACTCTCCTCCTTCTTCCACTGCTTTGATGTCTTCTGGAGCCTCACAGATCAAGGAAGATGCACCTAATTCAATAATTGATCAACTTTTGAATAACCCCTTAGAAAGAACCGATGGTGTTCGTCCATCCTTGGACGACAAGTTCAATCCATGGATAGACATTGAAGAAGAATTCAAACCTATCATGTTGAAAGACTTTGAATCTCATCAGCATGCAGTGGTCAAAAAAGTGCATGATTCCAGATCCTAGATCAAAAGACGAGAGATCATACATTGGCCTTCTTCATCTGCTCTTTCTCTACCTCAACAAAAAAAGCCATCTGCCAATAAATCTCTGCAGCTCACTCATCCCAGAGTTGGAATTAAAATGTGGTTCTTTTATGGAGACTCCAGCTCCATAACCTTTGAAAGCTTTAATGGTTCAAGAACTTCGTTTACAACCTGGAATTCTATCTCAAACCTCTCCAAGGAAGATCTCAAGGTTCTGCTTAGAGAATGCTGATGCAAACTACGATGTTCTACAGTTTGTTCGTAATCTCAAGGATCAAATCAAATTGATCCTAAATTAAAAATAAGTGGTTTTGGCTTCATCAGTTTAGAGGGATATTGCTGGAAAGTTAAGGACTGATGAGCCTCAACCACATTCTCCAACCTGTGAAGAAAACAACCATGCAGCTCAACTACTGAATAACAACCGAGGATAGTTCGCAAAAGAACAACCGTGGATTATTCCCTCATCGAAAGACAATAGCTGATCGGAAGAAAACTACTCATTCGGAAGACAACCACTGATCAAACAATAACAACTGATGATCAGTTTTCGAAAAATAACCACTGATCACACAACAACTGCTTCAACCTCGGAAGAACTGAAGACTGAAGAACTTTTGAAGACTTGTATTTCCATTGTTGTTGAGTTTGTATTAGTTGTTGTATTTCTCTGTTGTATCAATGTCTGTAACAGTGTTAGCTATTTATCTCATTGTTTTTGTCTTGTAACATTGAATGTTTGGGTATTTATATCCCAACACTCTCTGCATTACTTGAATTGAATTCCCTGGAAATTCCTTGCGCTATTTCTCTTTTTTCTCTCTTTAGCTAACTTAGCAATCAGTTGAAATAATCAAGAGTTTGACATAAGATGGAGTTAATACTTAGTCTTTGACTCTAGTTGAAATATCTGAAGAAAAAAATTTTAAATATATATATATATATATATAAAAGAAAATTTAGTTTAGAAAATTTTATAGATTAACTAAAATATATAATAATAATACTAATAATAATAATAATAATATTAGTTTAAATCTCAAGAACGTGAAATTTGAAATCAACTAATAATAATAATAATAATAATAATAATAATAATAATAATAATAATAATAATAATTATTATTATTATTATTATTATTATTATTATTATTATTATTATTATTATTATTATTATTATTATTATACAGTTGCTCATTACTAAGAATATATGTATAATAAATAAATAATAAATATGCATGTAAATGTCGAAGGAGAATTCAAGCAAAAAAAAAGATATATACATATAATAATAAAAATAAATAAATAATAACGGGATACACTGATACACGGTACAACACAGGCAAAAGAAGAAGTATAATAATAAAAATAAATAAATAAATGGGATACACTGATACACGGTACAACACAGGAGGAGGAGGAGGAAGAAGAAGAAGAAGAAGAAGAAGAAGAAGAAGAAGAAGCGCCGAATGATCAGACGAAAAGCCGCTAGTTGGTCGGCCAAAGCAACCGACAACGCTTATCAACGTCCGACCAACATGATTGTTGCATTCGTTTTAAAAGAGGTGCTCACTTCAAATGTACCATCTCAGCTCTCTTCTTCGTTTATGTTTTCCGGTGATGTAACGAAGCTCCGGCGAAACGAAATGAGAACGAAACCCGAAGCCGATGCCACCGCACACCTATCTCCATCATTTATACTCCTCATCGGAACACCAAGCACCCAGAAAGCCATGTTAAAAATGTTGGTCGTGTTTTCCGGCGACAATCCAACATCACCGACGATCCTTCTTTGATGCGTGATACACAAATTTAACCAGTGGCGGATCCATGAATTTTTTCCAGTGGGTTCACTATTTTCAAACGTTTCAATTAGATAGAACCAAACATAAAAATTTCCGGGTCGGTTTGATGGTTCGGGTCTTGTAAGTTTCATCACATAATAACTGTGCGATATATTAAGTCAATAATTAAAAAAAACATCATCATTAAAGAGTTCGGAGGTGCGGACTTAACACTCATTTAAGAAATCTGAGCTCCGGACCAAACATGAATCAAGGGGTTGTTGCCCCCTTGCGGGGACTTAGGGCCAGCGCTCTTGGTGGGGTCCAAGGGGCTAAGTAACGGTCCCTCTGGCCAGCTAGCGGGCAGGGGTCAAGGGGCAGCGCCCTTTGTGGGATTCGGGACAACGCCCCGAAACTTAAACGAATTTTGGGAAGAAATATTGATTTCAGAAAGTGATTTTTAAAACGTCATCATTAAAGAGTTTGAAAATACATAGTGCATTTTCGTTTAATATTTCTGAGCTCCAGACCAAGCGGGAGTCAAGGGGTCACGCGCCTTTGCGGGGTCCAAGGTGGCGGTCCTGCTGGCCATTCAGCAGGCATGGGTCAAGGAGGCAACGCCCGTTGTAGGGTTCAGAGCAACGCCCCGAAACCTAAACGAAATTTGCTAAGTTTGTATGACCAAAATTAACTTGATTCGAGGGTTTAATTACTAATAACTACCATTTTGTTTGCTAAGTTTATATGACCGGAAAGTGATTTTAACACGATCATATAAAATATAATCATCGATTATCAAGATTTTCTCTAACAAATATCACTTGTCTCAATCAAGTTGACAAAATACTATGAAAATTTCATTAATAATTCACTCTTAAAAATCTTAATGGTTCACTTCAGGATTCACCCCTAAAATATTAGTGGGTTCACCCCATTGTTAAACTCTTTCGAAATTTTTTTTTCTTACTAACAAGCCGAAGCTCGGTGGGTTCCTATGAACCAATTCTATCTATGTACATCCGCCACTGGCGGCGGTAACCATAAATTAAATAGGAAAAAACATAATCTCAAATATCAAACTCTGATTAAATTAAAGTTTGTCATTCTATTGTAAAACCATAAATCGTAAAACACAAAAATTTTAAATATAAATCATAACTCGTAAAGAACAAAAGTTTTAAAAATAAAAGTGAAAAATCAAAACGGTCAACCACGATGACATTATCACGAATCGTAAAGCACAAAAGTTTTAAAAATAAGAGAAAAAATAAAAATAGTCTAAAATTTGTGTCTCATAAAAAAAGATTAAGTTATGCAATACGCCCAAAACGCGTTAAAAAAGGTCACAAACCCCGACTAAATAATGTGCGATACTTCCAAATAATAGGGACGCAAACATAAACACACAGATTAAAAAAAATCACCGAGATTCAAAGTACCGACCCTTTGCAAAAAGGGTAAGCATTAATCAGCAAGCTATGGCTACCAACCTAATTTCTTTTATAAATTATAAAAATTTATTTACTAATAATATTTTACTTACAATTATTATGGCTACCAACCTAATTTCTTTTATAAATTATAAAAATTTATTTACTAATAATATTTACTTACAATTATTATTTAACTTAATTATTATTAAAGTAAAAAAAAGGGATGTCACCCAGTAAAAAAATATCGCTGAGTAGGGATGTCACCCCCGAGATTTGAACTCCCGATCCCTCAAAAAATTACCTAAGGCTTTACCAGCAAGCTATGTTAACATTTGTTGATTAGCGTGTAAAATATTAGTATTTATAGCATTTAAACCAAAGAAAATAAGATGGGCCACAACAATCATGAAGTTTGTCAAATGTTATATATAATAATAATAATAATAATAATAATAATAATAATAATAATAATAATAATAATAATAATAATAATAATAATAATAATAATAATAATAATGATTAAAAACATTTTACAAACAAATATATTCATCCCAAAATGTATCAATTTAGTGATAAAATCACGTGTATTGCAAACAAGAGGTTGTAGGTTCTAAATCCATTTCCAAAGATTTTATATATATATATATATATATATATATATATATATATATGTGTGTGTGTGTGTGTGTATGTATTTATTACTATTATTGTAAAAAAAAAATCATTTAACGAATTAAATGCTCACCAAATCAATTTAAAAAGTGTTGTTTTAATCTAGATCTCAAGTGTAAATAAACTAAAAGTAATCAAATTATTATTATTCTTAGAAAATTTTATTACATCTTTAACATACTCATTTTTTTATTAAATAAATAATTGTGTTGTATATATGTGTATGTATATATATATATATATATATATGTATACAGGGGATGAAATTTTTTATAACCCTCATCTTTTGCTACAACTACATAACCCATTTTAACCAATCATAAACTTACAGATAAGCTTTTTATTAAAATATTAAAAAGGGCATCATAGTCATTTTACCTTTATAAGTTTTCCCCCTCTTTTTTAAAGATTAATAACTTTTTTATAATATATTATTTTTTAAAAAAAATTGCACCATTATAGTCGTCTCATTTTTCTCTTTAATTCCGTTATAGTCTCGACTATTTTTTTTTTATTTTTTTAGATGCCCTATATTTACATCATTGTAACGATCTTAAATATAACAAATTTATTTGAAATTTTTTTAAAAATGATAAATTATAGTGATGTAATTTACATTGACGTAAAATTCGGTTTCGGTTTTTTTCGGTTAATTTGGTTCCGGTTCGGTATTTTCGGTTAATTTGGTTCCGGTTCGGTTTTTTCGGTTAATCATCCCTAATTTGTAACGAGCCTAAATACAACAAATTTGTTTGAATTTTTTTCGAACAGTCATAAATTACATCACTATAATTATCATTGTTAGAGAAAAAAATAAAATAATCTGTTATATTACATCACTATAATTTATCATTGTAATTATAATTGTTAGAGAAAAAATAAAATAATGTATTATATTACATCACTGTAATTTATCATAGTTAGAAAAAAATTCAAAATAATATGTTATATTTATGCTCTTTATATCGATGTTAATAATGGACAATGAGAAAAAAAATTAAAATAACCAGTCAACATTATAACGGGAATTAAAGAGAAAATTACATCACTGTAAAAAATGTGTTAAGTCACCGTTAATTATGTCATTGTAAATTACTTCATTTTGTGTTACATTACTGTAATTTACCATTGTTAGAAAAAATTTCTAATTAATTTGCTATCGTTAAGCTCGTTATAACGATGTAAATACATGACATCAAAAAATAAAAACTAGTCGAGACTATAACGAAATTAAAGAGAAAAACGAGACGAGTATAATGGTGCAATTTTTTAAAAAAATAATATAGTATAAAAAAGTTATGAATGTTTAAAAAACAAGGGGTAAACTTTACATAAATTACAAATGTCCTAAATGCCCTTCATACTAAAAACAATGAACTTGAAACGTGGCACGATCCTATACACTTACCTTTTTAAAGTAACCATTAGATGAGGGTTATGTAGTTGTAGCAAAAGACGAGGGTTATAAAAAATTCCATCCCCTATGTATACATATCATATAAATAGGTGAAATATAAAAGTAATAGGAAAAAAAAGGGATCTACGGTGGATGCTATATGTACATATAGATAATTATGATTGTGATGATCATTTTTTTAATGTGTATCACAAAAGGTTCTAAATCTTATAAATATTATTACAGATAACAATGAAATTTTGCAAACATAAAAAGAAAGTAAATTTATGCAAACCGACAAAACATACGAAAATCCTACTTTAAAGTCTTGCACGAAAATATATAATCTAACACGGAATTTACTACAATGTAGGTCGTCAATAGTATTCGTAGACGAGCATCATACCTCGTAAATCATTTTAACTTTAAAATTAAAAAGGTACGGATTCTAACCCTCTCCTTTTACGTTTCAGCATATGATTTGATTATTGAAATCCATTTGATTCTCACATACCTTTGGAATTCCTGAACGTCTTTGATATATCGATCTGTTTCGTTTGCATAGTCCGTTATGAATTTTGAATCAGTATTTATTATTGGTTATCGTTGCTTACATGCGATAGGAATTTTTGGATTTGAAATCATTATCGCATGTTCCAATGTTATATTATGATTTGATTGAACACTTAGTGAGAAGCGTATTTGATATTGTAACATCCCAAATTTTCTAATACAAGTCACTTAAACGTACAAATGGGTAATGAATAATAATCTTGAAGGAAAATAGACGAAAAATAACCAAAGCGGGGCTTAGAGATCGTGTACTCGAAATGGGGGAGATTTCGAGTACACCATATTTCGGGTACATGAGTTTTCGAATACAGGGACCCTCCCTATAAATACCGGTGCCTTGGGAATGGTGCGAACCTTTGGCTGGAAGCACATTCTCCTGAGTACACGAAGTAGAGTCCCGGAACTTCAAGGATCGAGCTTTTAATCGACCAAACGGAAGAGGAAACGCACGAGGATCTACAGGAGTGCTCATCTACCTTCAAGTAAGTGATCCAAACTGAAAAGTTAGGATTTTTGTACAAAAGTTAAGATGGACATACAAAAGGGAACTTATGCATAAAGCTCACACCTTTATGCATAAAGTTCGGAACTTAGAGGTTCCAGTATGTAGGTAACACCCTAAGGAACCTAGAACTAGCTCCCCAAAGCCTTAGATGAAATTCTGAGATGTTTAATGACAAAATTGATGAGTACACAAAACCCTGCACAAAGAGTACTCAAAAATCATAATTAGAATTTCGAGTACAAGGCCATTTCGAGTACAAAGACTATTTCGAATAACGAAAGGGTATTTCGAATACACAGGCTATTTCGAATACACTGGTTAATTCGAATACAGATGATGGTTTCGAGTACCAGCTATTTCGTGAACTATGGGATTTCGTGTACATGGGAACTTAATGCATTCCAAGGGTTTCGAGTACCTAGCTAAGTTTCGTGGACTTGGATTCCTTAAGGGGGAACTAGTTGACTATGAGGACTTAGAATATATCCTAAGTCTAAGAATGGTATGTGATGAGACGATATACTGATGTAGGTTCCCAGGTCTTGACTAAGGAGTTCGGTTAAGAAGACCAGGAGCCATTATCAGGTGAGTTCTAGATGCCCTATTTCACATTAAATGTTTTGGGCTGGCATACATGCTTACTATTATACGATAAGGTTATATGTTTATGTTATGATGATGCATGTTATGCCATGATTATGTATGCACTATGTATGATGAATTGTGCATGTAATATGCTAAGTAGGATGAACTTATGATGAACATATGATGAATGAGTTATGAAGACATAACATGATGACGACTGTATGATGACATGCTATGAAATATCTGAAAAGATTTAAATAAAAAAAAATTAATTAGAATAGAAAATTTTATAGATTAACTAAAATGTATAATAATGATAATTAATATTACTCATCAAAATATTATAAAATGAAAATATGAGTATAGGTGAGACTGCACTTCACTGTTGCAGAAGAATCAAAAATAAATAAATAAAATAATAAATAAATAAAATAATAAAAAAATTATATATATGTGTGTATGGACAGCAATTCACATGCTCAAGAAACAAAAACAAAAACATATAATATATTATATTGATCATACAATTAATGCTGCAGACATTGGTGAACACCCGAGAAAGAACACGGACGGCTTTAGCCGTTTAACTGGCGGGCGAATTGGTCGTTCGGCGACTGGTCGACCTGTGCACCCGACATAGCGCCTCTAGCCCCGACCATTCTGTCGCGGCCCTGGTTATTTAAATGGAGATTATCATCAACGAAACCACCAAGTCTCCCTCTCCCTCCCCTCTCTCTCTCTACGAGCTCTCATTTTCGTTTTCCGGCAACGACCTGCAACTCCGGCGGGTAGAAAGGATAACGAAACCTAGAACCGATACCACCACTCATCTAGCTCCACAGCTTAAAAACCTTAACCGACGATGACGTGCAACAGAGCCCCGAACATTGTGTTCTTAAGTTTCCGGTAACCGTGCGAGACCTTCGACGAAGCGTGTTCGTTGTGCTACTCACGAAGCTGACGCTATACCCTGCGTGTCTCATCCTACTTGGGTCACCAACTCCATCAAGGACTTACGACCAGTCGTGAAACCACCTTTGGTGTTTATGATTTGCCTCCATAACTTGAAATCTTACGACTGAGGTAAATGAATCAAACCTTAAACCTTTATTAAGATCTGAATGTATATTTGTTAGTTAAAAAAAAACTTGGTTAATAATGGATCACTGGTGTTAGGATTCCAGTGATGATTTGTATTCAGTTGTAAACAAGAAGACAATGCTTCACACATACGAGTATACTTTATTATTATTATTATTATTTAAAAAAAAAAGAAATAAAAGAGAAACGGAATAAAGGAATAAAAAAATTATGTACCATCAGTTTGAATTCATATAAAATAATTGTACCAAAGTTTCAATGATGAGTAAACTTATATTTCCTATACATATATACGTGAGCATATATACATATAATTGATTTTTTTAGGTTTAATCTAGGTATTAAAATAAAATCATTTTAATAAACTAGTTAATGATATAAAATTTTCACTTGATTTTATAAAACATTGTGTTAATTATACAATAACTCAACTTATTAAGGAAACACAAAATAAAACTTTTAATTAAAACAACATTCACGTTATAAAATAATAATAATAATAATAATAATAATAATAATAATAATAATAATAATAATAATAATAATAATAATAATAATAATAATAATAATATCATTTTAATTTTAACAACAATGTAGGTTGTTAATACATCCATAGACAAGTATGAAGGATCCCATTTCGTAAGTCACCAAACCTATAATAAAAAGGTACGGATTCTTACTCCCTTCTTTTTCGTTCCAGTATATGATTTAATTATTTGAACCCATTTGATTCTCACATACCTTTGGATTCCTGAACGTCTTTGATATAATTGATCTGTTTCATTTGCATTGTCCGTTATTGATTTTCAAGCATTATTTATTATTGAATATATATTTTGCTTACATGTGATATAATCGTTGGATTGAAATCATTATCACATGTTCTGATATTATATTATGACTTGGTTTAACGCTTAGTGAGAAGCGTATCTGATATACATTGTTGAGTTACCACTTCCGTTCTTGTAATCTGTTACCCGAGCATGTCCCCACTTGCGGAGGTGACCGCAAGCACGTCATTGCGGCATCAATGACGTGGCACCAACCGTGGCGGTGAGCTGAGATCACGGCGTCTTCTTCGTACTTGTGAGGTACATGAGGCCATAAGAAGGCGTATGGACTGGTCCTAGGATATATTTGATTTCTGGTGGATGGATCTGTGTATGCCCACACTCCATTGCACGTTCGGTACATAGGGTCTGCAGCTCTATGTGCATGTCAGTAGTTATTTAAGATTCGGCTCAGGGTACATCTATGTGATATGATTTATTTTATTGTCTTGCTTTACTTTATATCATATCATTTTGTCTTTTGTTATTATCGCATTCAATTATTTATTCTGTTACTTAAGCCTTTATCTGTACTGGGCATACGGCTCATTCCGTTAATGTTTGTTCATAACAGGTTCACAGGTTACTAAGGGCGGGACGTGAGGAGAGAAAATCTAAGCTCTAGGATTTTTGGACCGTGAAAGTATGTTAGTGGATTTTTGTAGCTTAGGCTAGTTCATCTAATACGGTCAATTGATCAATATGTAATTAATAATTTAACCTAGGGCTCTTAAACAGTTCTTTTGGGGATCTGTAATCCTTGCTTAATAGAAACCATGTCTTCTGCTTTGATTGTTGTAAGAGTGACACGTCACCCCTATTTCGGGGTGGGGTGTTACAGTTATGGTATCAGAGCAAAGGCTCTTTCCTGTAGAAAACTTAAACTATGATAATTAGAACATGTGAGGATTGGGTAGACATTTGGGTTAAGACTACAACAAGTATTCTTAGTATTCCTATGTTCTAATCTTCGTGTCTATTGTTTTAGATGCCACCTCGTCGTCAGCCGCGTAGGAACACCCGTCATACGAACCATTCGCATGCCAACACTGATTCAAACGAAACTCCAGTTGACCCAAACATGGTTTCTGCCATCCATCAAGCTTTTGAAGGATTATTACCTAACTTTGTCGCCCAAACCGTGGAGGCTGTCCAGAATCAAAACCGTGCTGAAGGACGGGGGAACACCAACCGAAGGATTGAAACTAATGCGAACAACATGACTAAAGGAATACACATATGGATTCAGAGGTTCCAAAAGCAAAAGCCAAGATCCTTCACTCATGCAACAAATCCGATCAATGCTAGGAACTGGATAGCCCATGTTGAGAAGATTTTTGAAGTTTTAGTAGTTGCGGATCAATATAAAGTTAGATTGGCTACTTACAAGTTGGAAGATGATGCACAGACTTGGTGGGATGGATACAAGCAAGCCAAAGGTGGAGAAACTTATGTAGCTACTCTTTCATGGGCGGATTTTCGTACCATCTTCTATGATAAGTATTTCTCTACAGCTGATCAAGAAGCCTACAAAAGGGAGTATGCTGTTATCCGACAAGGGAATGGTGAACCGGCTTCAGAGTTCATAACACGTTTTGCAAGGTTGGCAAGTATTGTGGGGGATGCAGCAGGGTCTCCGGAAGTTCAAGCAGAAAAGTGCAAATGGGCAGTGTGTGATCGAATTCGAAAGTCAATAATGTTCATGAAGTTCAAAGATTTAACAGAGGTTGCTGATGCTATGAAGTCTTATGAGTTTGAAAGAAAAGAATTTTTGTCTCGCACTGGGGACAACAAGAAAAGAGACAGAGACGGGCTACGTATTCAGACTTCGGGTCAGTCATCCAATGTTTCAAATCAACAAGACCGTAGAGTTCAAGTGATCAGAAACAATGGGAATCAGTCACGACCATGGCAATCGAGACCCCAGAATCTGAAACCGGCCACAAATCAGATTCAGCCATATGTAGCACCAGTTAAAGCTCAACCTTTAAATCAGTATGGGAACCAGAACCAGGCCTTGATTCCACCATGTAACACCTGTGGGAAACACCATCGAGGCATTTGTCATCGAGCCGGGGGAAATTGTTTTCGGTGTGGTCAAACCGGACACATGATCAGGGATTGTCCTCAACCAGACAAGAAGAACAATGTTGGGAACTCTACATCACTTAACTCCAGAGGAAGAGTCTTCTCACTTTCTGCTACTGATGCTGCTAGTGCCCCAGGTACTGTATCTGGAACTCTTCGTATCGGTGAACATGATATTTGTGTGTTATTTGATACAGGTGCAACACATTCCATAGTCTCTCATATGTTCACAAAATACCTTATGATTGCACCATCACTTTTAGATCACACTTTATGTATTTCCACTCCTACTGGTGAATCGATTGTCATCACACACATATATAAAGATTGTCCTATCACCATTGACACCATTGTGCGTAAAGCGGATCTTTTGCCTATGCAAATGGGTGACTTTGATATCATCCTTGGGATGGATTGGTTAACACGACACCATGTGACCATCGATTGTCATTCTCGGCGAGTTGTTTTCGGTGATTTTCACCATCCTGATCTTGTTTATCAGGGAATCCAGCCTCATAAATCTCTTAAGATTATTTCTACCCTTAAAGCTCAAAAGTTGATATCTCATGGTTGTGTTGGTTTCTTAGCATCTATCATAGATACTTCAGTTGGTGAAGCTAGTATCAATAGTCATCCTGTAGTTTGTGAGTATCCAGATGTGTTTCCGGATGAATTGCCAGGGTTACCACCTGACCGTGAGATAGAATTCTCTATTGATTTGATTCCTGGTGCCCAACCCATTTCTAAGGCTCCATATCGTATGGCCCCGTTGGAGTTGAAAGAGTTAAAGGAGCAGTTGCAAGAGTTGCTGGAACTTGGATTCATAAGACCAAGTGTCTCACCTTGGGGTGCTCCAGTCCTATTCGTAAAAAAGAAGGATGGTAGCATGCGGTTGTGCATTGACTACCGAGAGTTGAATAAGATTACAATTCGAAATCGATATCCTCTTCCTCGCATCGACGACCTTTTTGATCAACTTCAGGGTGCCAAATTCTTTTCAAAAATAGATCTAAGGTCTGGGTATCATCAGTTGAATATTAGGGAGGAAGATGTTTCTAAATCTGCATTTCGTACTTGTTATGGTCATTACGAGTTCTTGGTTATGCCTTTTGGGCTAACCAATGCGCCTGCAGTCTTTATGGATTTAATGAATCGTGTATTCCACGAGTTTTTAGATAAGTTTGTGATCTTTTTCATTGATGATATCTTGGTATATTCTAAGAGCAAGGAAGACCATGAAGAACACCTACGAAAAGTACTTGAGATATTGCGACAAAAGAAGTTATATGCAAAGTTTTCAAAATGCGACTTCTGGCTCAATCAAGTTGCATTTCTTGGTCACGTTGTTTCTGCTGAAGGAATTATGATGGATCCTGCTAAGTTAGAGGCAATTACAAAATGGCCTAGACCCACATCTGCCACTGAAGTTCGAAGCTTCTTGGGCCTAGCTGGCTACTACCGAAGATTTGTAGAAGGTTTTTCTGTCATTGCCTTACCACTCACTCAACTTTTGAGGAAAGGTGTTAAGTATTCATGGAATGAAGAACGAGAGAAAAGTTTCGAAAAATTAAAGAAAAGGCTCGTATCTGCTTCGATACTCACTCTCCCTTGTGGCTCAGGCGGTTACCAGATTTATAGTGATGCCTCAAAGAAAGGTCTTGGTTGTGTGCTAATGCAAAACGGGAAGGTTATCGCCTATGCCTCGCGTCAATTGAAGCCTCATGAAGTTAACTACCTGACACATGACTTAGAGTTAGCAGCTGTGGTGTTTGCATTAAAGATTTGGCGACACTATTTGTACGGTGAGACTTGTGATATCTTCACTGATCACAAAAGCCTTAAGTATATTTTTACACAGAAAAAGTTAAATATGAGGCAAAGAAGGTGGTTAGAACTTCTTAAAGACTATGATGCAAATATTCAGTATCACCCAGGGAAGGCGAATGTTGTAGCCGATGCTTTGAGCAGGAAAAACTTTGGTGCAATATCTTGCCTTCAGATTCAACTTCGTATCATCACGGATCTTGATAAAATGGGTATTGGCATCCATATGGGTCAATCAGATAGTTATCTTGCAAAATTGCAAATTGAGCCTGACCTCATCTCACGTATTAAAGAAGCACAAAAAGATGACGGCGAATTATGGGCGATATTGGAAAACATGGAGGTGGGAAAACAATCTGAGTTTCATGTAGATGAACATGGAGTGATTTGGTGTGGCAAAAGATTATGTGTACCCGACGACTCCGCTCTTCGTGAAGCATTATTAGCTGAAGCACACAGCTCGCCATTTTCTATTCACCCAGGATCTACAAAGATGTATCGAGATTTACGTCAAAACTTTTGGTGGAATGGCATGAAAGAAGCTGTTGCAAAGTACGTGAGTGAATGTCTTACATGCCAACAAATAAAGATTGAGCACCAACGAGCTAGTGGTCTTTTGCAGCCATTGGATATTCCATTATGGAAATGGGATGAAATCTCTATGGACTTTGTTACGGGCTTGCCTAAAACTTTGAAAAAGAATGATGCTATATGGGTCGTGGTTGATAGATTGTCCAAATCGGCTCACTTTCTGGCAATTCAGCAAGGATTTTCGGTCAGCAAGTTAGCGGATGTGTTTATAAAAGAGATTGTTCGTTTACATGGTACTCCAGCCTCAATTATGTCTGATAGGGATCCGAGATGTACATCGCGATTTTGGAAGGGATTTCAAACTGCATTGGGTACGAGATTAAAGTTTAGCACGGCTTTTCACCCGCAAACAGATGGGCAATCAGAACGTACTATTCAGACACTTGAAGATATGCTTAGAGCCTGCACACTCGAGTAGACAGGAAACTGGGATGATTATTTATGCCTTGTCGAGTTTTCTTATAATAATAGTTGGCAAGCAAGCATTGATATGGCTCCCTTCGAACTCTTGTATGGTCGAAAATGTCGAGCACCAATTTGCTGGAATGAAGTTGGCGAGAAAATAACAGAAGGACCAGAATTGATACAAATAACTAATGATAAAGTTGCTATTGCTCGAGAAAAGTTAAAAGAAGCACAAAGCAGGCAAAAGAGCTATGCGGATAAACATCGACGGGCCTTAGAATTCAAAGTTGGAGACCATGTATTTTTGAAAGTTTCACCGTGTCGTGGAGTTCGTAGATTTGGGATTAAAGGAAAGCTTAGTCCTCGTTTCATCGGTCCATTTGAAATTCTTGAAAGAATTGGTGAAGTTTCGTATCGATTAGCACTACCGCCTCAACTTTCCCACGTTCATAACGTATTTCACGTGTCTTTGTTGAGGGGATACAATTACCACCCGCTTCACGTCATCAGTTACCCATTACACATGATTCAGGAGGATTTATCGTATGAAGAAGAACCGGAAGCAATATTGGATCGACAAGAAAGAATTATGAGAAAGAAAGTGATTCCGTTCGTTAAGGTTTTATGGAAAAATCACTCAGAACGTGAGGCGACTTGGGAAACCGAAGAATCTATTCGTTCATTGTACCCTAG
Source organism: Mikania micrantha (assembly GCA_009363875.1). Classification (NCBI taxonomy): domain Eukaryota; kingdom Viridiplantae; phylum Streptophyta; class Magnoliopsida; order Asterales; family Asteraceae; genus Mikania; species Mikania micrantha. Next base: position 3,288,702 of record CM018689.1, read on the forward strand.
TTTATTTGAATTATAAAATATTTTGTTCGAGTAACTGTGAACCATGTTCCTTGTTCGATTGTTATGAAATTTCATTCGTTGTGCTTCACTACTCTGAATTTCGAGGACGAAATTTTCTTTTTAGGGGGTAATAGTTGAAATATCTGAAAAGATTTAAATAAAAAAAATTAATTAGAATAGAAAATTTTATAGATTAACTAAAATGTATAATAATGATAATTAATATTACTCATCAAAATATTATAAAATGAAAATATGAGTATAGGTGAGACTGCACTTCACTGTTGCAGAAGAATCAAAAATAAATAAATAAAATAATAAAAAAAATTATATATGTGTGTGTATGGACAGCAATTCACATGCTCAAGAAACAAAAACAAAAACATATAATATATTATATTGATCATACAATTAATGCTGCAGACATTGGTGAACACCCGAGAAAGAACACGGACGGCTTTAGCCGTTTAACTGGCGGGCGAATTGGTCGTTCGGCGACTGGTCGACCTGTGCACCCGACATAGCGCCTCTAGCCCCGACCATTCTGTCGCGGCCCTGGTTATTTAAATGGAGATTATCATCAACGAAACCACCAAGTCTCCCTCTCCCTCCCCTCTCTCTCTACGAGCTCTCATTTTCGTTTTCCGGCAACGACCTGCAACTCCGGCGGGTAGAAAGGATAACGAAACCTAGAACCGATACCACCACTCATCTAGCTCCACAGCTTAAAAACCTTAACCGATGATGACGTGCAACAGAGCCCCGAACATTGTGTTCTTAAGTTTCCGGTAACCGTGCGAGACCTTCGACGAAGCGTGTTCGTTGTGCTACTCACGAAGCTGACGCTATACCCTGCGTGTCTCATCCTACTTGGGTCACCAACTCCATCAAGGACTTACGACCAGTCGTGAAACCACCTTTGGTGTTTATGATTTGCCTCCATAACTTGAAATCTTACGACTGAGGTAAATGAATCAAACCTTAAACCTTTGTTAAGATCTGAATGTATATTTGCTAGTTAAAAAAAAACTTGGTTAATAATGGATCACTGGTGTTAGGATTCCAGTGATGATTTGTATTCAGTTGTAAACAAGAAGACAATGCTTCACACATACGAGTATACTTTATTATTATTATTATTATTAAAAAAAAAGAAATAAAAGAGAAACGAAATAAAGGAATAAAAAAATTATGTACCATCAGTTTGAATTCATATAAAATAATTGTACCAAAGTTTCAATGATGAGTAAACTTATATTTCCTATACATATATACGTGAGCATATATACATATAATTGATTTTTTTAGGTTTAATCTAGGTATTAAAATAAAATCATTTTAATAAACTAGTTAATGATATAAAATTTTCACTTGATTTTATAAAACATTGTGTTAATTATACAATAACTCAACTTATTAAGTAAACACAAAATAAAACTTTTAATTAAAACAACATTCACGTTATAAAATAATAATAATAATAATAATAATAATAATAATAATAATAATAATAATAATAATAATAATAATAATAATAATAATAATAATAATAATAATAATAATAATAATATCATTTTAATTTTAACAACAATGTAGGTTGTTAATACATCCATAGACAAGTATGAAGGATCCCATTTCGTAAGTCACCAAACCTATAATAAAAAGGACGGATTCTTACCCCCTTCTTTTTCGTTCCAGTATATGATTTAATTATTTGAACCCATTTGATTCTCACATACCTTTGGATTCCTGAACGTCTTTGATATAATTGATCTGTTTCATTTGCATTGTCCGTTATTGATTTTCAAGCATTATTTATTATTGAATATATATTTTGCTTACATGTGATATAATCGTTGGATTGAAATCATTATCACATGTTCTGATATTATATTATGACTTGGTTTAACGCTTAGTGAGAAGCGTATCTGATATACATTGTTGAGTTACCACTTCCGTTCTTGTAATCTGTTACCCGAGCATGTCCCCACTTGCGGAGGTGACCGCAAGCACGTCATTGCGGCATCAATGACGTGGCACCAACCGTGGCGGTGAGCTGAGATCACGGCGTCTTCTTCGTACTTGTGAGGTACATGAGGCCATAAGAAGGCGTATGGACTGGTCCTAGGATATATTTGATTTCTGGTGGATGGATCTGTGTATGCCCACACTCCATTGCACGTTCGGTACATAGGGTCTGCAGCTCTATGTGCATGTCAGTAGTTATTTAAGATTCGGCTCAGGGTACATCTATGTGATATGATTTATTTTATTGTCTTGCTTTACTTTATATCATATCATTTTGTCTTTTGTTATTATCGCATTCAATTATTTATTCTGTTACTTAAGCCTTTATCTGTACTGGGCATACGGCTCATTCCGTTAATGTTTGTTCATAACAGGTTCACAGGTTACTCAGGGCGGGACGTGAGGAGAGAAAATCTAAGCTCTAGGATTTTTGGACCGTGAAAGTATGTTAGTGGATTTTTGTAGCTTAGGCTAGTTCATCTAATACGGTCAATTGATCAATATGTAATTAATAATTTAACCTAGGGCTCTTAAACAGTTCTTTTGGGGATCTGTAATCCTTGCTTAATAGAAACCATGTCTTCTGCTTTGATTGTTGAAAGAGTGACACGTCACCCCTATTTCGGGGTGGGGTGTTACATGCTACATGTTGATAACTATGACAATAGTTAGTAGATGTGACACCCGGCAATTTCAGGTGAATTGCAACTTTTATATTCTTTACATTTCACATTCATACTTGTTGCATTTCGTTTAATCATGATTGATTATATGAGTTGAACACAAACTACTGCGAAACGATAGTTCGTGGAGCTATCGAATCGTACATTGCACATTGGTTTTGGAAACCAAGTGTGGCAAACACAACACTAACACAAAACAATAATTCGGGGAATTATTGGATTGTGCATCACACGTTGATTAGGATTAATCAAGCGTGCAAACAGTTCGTTAGACACGAACACAAACAATCATCGATAATTCGAGGAATTACCGAAACACACACGAGTCTCACGAACGTTGGCGAACGTCAAACACATTGTGTATCACAACACTCGAAACTTCACGAAACAGTCACACAGTGAACTGGGAAGCTCAAAGGAGTCCAAACGACACTCGAACGATGTTCTACAGTCGAGAAACGGGCAAGAACGGGCCTAGAACAACAAAACAGGCTTAGTAGGCCTAACATATGGGCCAGGCGCTACGCCTGACCCGGAGCCCTGGTACTGGGCGATGCGCGCGGAACAAAGAAATCAGCCGGACACAAATTCCATCCGCGCGTAACGCCTAAGATCTTTAGCCCACGTCAGGCGTTACGCCTGACATGCACAGATCGCAAAATTAGATTTACACTCAACCTATCTCACTTTAATCATTCTAATCCTATTCTCTCGGCCATAACACCTCTATCTCGAGTTCCTACCTCTGTTCCTTCATCATTTCACCAGCAAAACCTCCATTGTTGAAGCTTTGAAGCTTGGGAGGCCATTGAAGGTCCTTGAAGCTCAAAGTTGAAGAGGCTTGAAGCTTGGAGGCCATACTTGGAGCTTGACACCACCACCATCACTTCACCTCTGCTCGAATCAGTGTTCCAGGAGCCTATAGAAGCTGCTAACATCAACATTTCTCAGTTCTTGAGCCTTTGAGGTAGTTCTTGTGGCTAAAACACTCATTGACACATCACTACACACACATGCAAGTGTTAGATCACACATGCAAGCACCCACCCATCACATGCACGAATTTCTTGTGGTTTGAATCTGGGTTTGATGATATAAATGTGTTTCTTGATGATCTATGATGTTTAGATTGAGTTTTATGATGATCTAAAGTGATGGGTATGAACCTATATGCTTGAAATAATGATTTAAGACATTATAATGCCATGCATGTATGATCTAAGGCATTCTAGATGATTTTGTTGATGTTGGGATGATTCTTGATAATGTATAAGTGTTCTTGCAAGATTAGATGATGATCTTATTGATTAAAAACATGATATTGGATGAACTTTCTATTATTAGAAACTTTATTTTCTCAAAATGAGGTTATAGATGAAATGGTGGACATGCATGTATGTAGAATTGCTATTAGGATGTTAAGATGATGATTTGAACACTTAGAATGTGATATTGATAATGTTTATGGTCATTTTGGCATAGTTACTATATTTAGTAACTTTTATTGATGAAATATTGATAGATGATGAATTTGGTTATGTGGACATGTTTAAAGGATGTTAGATTGGTTATTATGATGATTTGTGGCAAAAGAATGGTTTATAAATGTTTAGATAGTCATTTTATGCAAAAACCACAAAGTTACTATTTTTAGTAACTTTATTTTTACAAAAACCGATTTGTAAACTTGATGTGTGATTCGAGCATGCTAGATGACTTATTATGTTGTAGTATGATGATTAGATACTAAGTTAGATGGTTTCTGATGTCACGAATACTACAAATGGAAACTTTCCATTTCAGGAAACTTTTATGTGCAAACATGTTGTAAACGAATTATGTGATGATGTGCTATGTGTTAACAAGATCACGTAGGACTAATGAGCATGCCAGAACTCTAAAATCAATATGCTTGTGAACTTGCTATAAATGGTAAGTTGTCCATAGACGAGACTTGCGCATTTGCACACAACAAGCACTAACACGAATGTTTCACAATACACAACCAACACATGGTTCACCAACGGGTCGTTGACACACACGGTCAAACACGGTCAATGTAGACCAACACAGACAGACATGATCAACCGAGAGTTATTGATCACGTAACACAATCACTTACACGAACTCACGTGTAATATACGATATAGGTAGCCGGTGACTGACCACCCGACGACACAGGAGCTTACGCGTACATTTGTTCACCTCGCTAAGGTGAGTTCACGGCCCCTTTTTACATTTTCTACCTTTGGGGGAGAAAACATTGCATACAACTGTTTTTGAACAACTTACACACTTTTGGTTATTTTTGTACATGCTAATATCGTATATACATATGTGTGGCATTCATCCACAAACTGATAAGTCCTCATTAAACACACCTCGAGCCGTTAATAGCGCGTTGCGCTCAGCGTGTTAATTCTGAATAGTACTATTTGGGCCTGACAAGCCCCACTGTTGTGAGCCGTATGGCCACCCCGACTGGAGGTCGGAACAGTGCATAATTGACCAAACAACATTTGCCATATCTTGGATGGATAGGGCGGGAGGCAGCATGTTAGCTTCGGTTGCGAACCCGCATATGATATAACACATATTGACTAGCTATCAATTGATATTGCATTGTATTGAAAAGTAGACCTGCTTACACTTACTTTAAACATTTGATGTTTACTGCTGATTACAAACCTGTGCTCTCACCAACCTTTGTGTTGACCTTTTACTTGCATGTTTTCTCAGGTAACTAAGGCACGCGCACAAGGAATAGGATGCTAGGCTGGAGTCGCATGCATCTGTTTAAGTGTCTTAGACTATTAAACATTGTTATCATTTGATCGTGTTACTTATGTATTGTCAAACATCTTTAATCGCTTCCGCAACTATTGTTACGTATCATTTTGAAAACCGTTTTAAGTTAATGCTTCCGCTACTTATAAATGTTGATCTGTTTTGATAACCTACGCTTACTTCCGCAACTCTGATTTTACAAACTGTTTTATCCAAGTTATTGGATGTACGTATGAAACCGGACATTTAGGTCTCGCATGTTGTGTGACCGGAGACTGCGATCCTGACAATCTGCTGCCGCTCGCGCCCCGGAAGGGACGAGATTTCTCGGGGTGCGACAGTAGATGCCATGATGATGTCCTAGAGGGCTAGGATGAGTATATGATATGATGTTAATGATGCTAGCATGAGATGAAATGTTATGATATGATATGTGCCTTTGTTGTAGGGCAGAATGCTATGATGATAAGATGCTAGTATGAAAAGTTTATGAATGCCAGCATGTATGATCTGATGATATGATGATAGCATGATATGTATTCATTGCTAGTGGGTTATGATGATATGATGAAATGATACTGGCATGATATAATATGATGAGTCCTATGATATTAGGACAAGGTGATGATGCTATGATGATAAGATACTAGCATGAAATGTCATAATGTTATGATGAATACGATGAATGATGATATGATACTAGCATGTCATGTATGATGAACGAATGATGTTCCTATACGTGTTATAGGAAAATGTACGAATGATAGTCAACCACGACTATAACTGGGTATGATAGTCAACCATGACTATAAATGGGTATGATAGTCAACCACGCCTATAACTGGGTATGATAGTCAACCACGACTATAACTGGGTGCGATAGTCAACCACGACTATAACTGGGTGCGATAGTCAACCACGACTATAACTGGGTGCGATAGTCAACCACGACTATAACTGGGTGTCACACCCCGGGCCGGCGGGAACGGATCGGGTTTTCCCGTCGGGCGGAAGGTTCCCGGGGCGCGATATCTTTGAGTGATAATCAATTGATCAGATTGTTTACATAGCACATGAGATATAAATGAGAAATGCTAATCATGACATGAAATAGAATTACAAAGTTAAATTACATTGTACATCATAATTTAACTAAGTAACTCTAATCAAAAAGAATCAATGAGTTTATATCTTGAACTGTGCAAGATATACAAAAGTGATTCACTGTTTGTCATCCAAAAGTATGCAATCCAAAAGTAAGCTAGGTCTTCTATAAGTCCTCTAGCTTAACACTTGCATAATTGTATCTACGCCTGTTCGTCACCTGAGAAAAACATGCATTTAAACAAAGTCAACACTAGGTTGGTGAGTTCATAAGTAAGTAAATCGAAAACCATTGAATTGATCATGCACACATCCACAATGTCATACTTGTTACTTGTAATACTTGTTTCATCTGCACCACCCAATGGCCTCTCCTTAGTTATAAGTGCAAGTAGTGTATCACCTGATTAAGTATGCTTATATATAGGGAATCAAGAAAGGGTCAAGCCCAGACGCTATCCCACCACATACTCCGTCAAGTTCCACACCACTTGCGATACAACTAAAGATATCCATTTCCCCGTTTATTCATCGTACTTGATATGTATTCAGTTATTGTATTGATGATAGAATAATATATTGTATGGGGTTTAATTATCAAACCGAAGTATTGATAACCCTCGATGTATTAAGGAATTTTAGATTAATATAATCTTGTCCTTGTATTATTCTATACTTGAGGTGGGTTAACTGATGATACTCTATTAAATATAAAGAGTGTGAGTTAACCCCTTGCATTTTGTCCTTGAACCATAGTGCATAGAGCCTAAAAGGAATCCATTGTACTCCTCACGTAATCAGAGTACAATGCATCCGATTTACCTCTACCACCTCACATGTACCGCGGCCTCAACGAAATCTATTACTAGTAGTGTAATCATGAGAGCAGATCACCTTCTCAACCTACTAGTCAATAGGGTTTTCGCTGGATTAATTACTTATCACTGTAGATTAATATTACCATGTGTCGCTTACCAGAACCTGACTTGAGGTCGCCCTGTCACCGGTCATACGTTACCGGCCAATGAATCAATACGATCAAAATACTAGCCCTACAAGCTAGAGGTTTGTCAAACCTATGGTACCACTATGCTATCGTCGGTTTAGTCACGTCAAACTAACTGGTCAGCGAATTAAAGGGGCTTACATGATCAACTTGAACAATTTGGCACATGATTGGAGTGATATAATGCAAACAGGTCAAATGTAATTAATTGTAATTGTATTCACTTGTACTCTTGTTCTCATTGTCATATGTTCTCCGTGATATTAACAAAGTTAAATAAGAACTAGTCTTATTAGGTTATGTTAATTAATTGAGTGAATGATGTTGTTATCATGAAATTATGTTATCATGATTATCATTCCATGCTACTTGTTCTTCTTGTAATATGTGTTGAATTGTAAAGTTAAGTGTTATAAGAACTAGTCTTATTACACTCACTTAATTCTTGTATCGAATGATGTAATAAAGCTATATTATCTTTATATCATTCTTAAGTTTTGTTCTTGTAATCATGTCATCATGTTTCCTTGTAATTGTTACAACGTCATTTCTTGTAAGAATAACTAAGCGTTGTAAGAGTCAACTTACTACTAAGTTATTCTATTGTATCGATGAGTTATGATATTAAAAATATCATCATCATCTTATCTTTCCTGTATTCTTGAATTCAAACAAGCATGCATACAATGATTTATGATAATAAGCAATTTAATATCCAATAATCAAAGTATGAACAATATGTAAGCAAAACTTTTAAATAAATAAAAGTAAAGCATGTTTCTCAGCCCCGAGAGTTTAAAATCAGTAAAGATTAAAGAAAAGGGGCATATGAACTCACCTTGTAGTTGTTGAGGGTTGACTTAGCTTATATGAGAATGCACGCGCTCTTGTTTGAATTTGTTGTGTTCACGATCCTGTATTGATTTCACGTTGTTGTAACTTGTAAGTTTAAGTTTTGTAAGGTTCTGTGTGTGTATGTGTGGATGTTAGCCCTAAAGTGGGCTTTCATGAGTAAGACTTGGTCATGATCACCGTTCGGTCCTTTATATTGGTTTTAAGTCAATAACATTATGAGTTATTATCTTGCAACTTTGAACTTGATTCATTCTTGAACTTGTACACTTTGATCTTATGAAATGTGTTAAAACCAGGTGGCTTGAAATGAAGTGTGGACCGAACCATGTGACCAAGTCTAAGGTTGGGCCCCTAGGTAACAAGTTGGGCCCTGGGCCCAAACCTATGGGCCTTGGACCGATATTGAATGTTTGAGAGTGTTAGGCCATATTGGGATGTGTGAACCAATGATATATGTTGTGGAAACTCGAGGGCTCGGTCAAATGTTACAAGACCGAGTGAATAGGTGGTCTTGTGGGTCTTTATTGGGCCTCGAGGGAATTTGTTGGGCCATAGGTGGGCCCAGGCAGTATTTGTTGGGCCTAGAGTTATATTGGGCTGTAGGAATTGGAATTGGGCCAGAAACAGGTTGTTGGCCAAATTCATAGCAAAGTGGCTTCAAAAATGAGGGCAAGGGCCTCAAAATGGGCCTTAAATCAGTTTTCTGTGGGCCTCGGGTGGATTTTGCTGGGCCCTATGGGTTTTGTCTCGGGCCTTTGCCAAAAGAGTTCATGGGCCAAGCTGGGCCCCGGTTACATGGACTGAAACAATAGTGGGCCTCGAATTTGGGCTTTTGGCCAAAATTGTGACCTTGGGCCCAGAAATAGTGAGTTTTGTGTAGTAACTGTTGGACCTGCTGTCTTAAGGGCTTTCCTAGACCAGGTGAAGAGATTTGGCCTCATGATGGCTTCTTATTTGCCTTGGGCCAGCAGTGGGCTTCTTGGGGCACAAGGTTAGTGGGCTAAAATAGTGATTTTGGGCCTGAATGACTGGGCCGAATCAAATATGTGTTGCCATCAGTTCATGGGCCAAGGTAAAGTTGTTGGGCCGACTAGAATGAACCTGGTCATGGTATTGGAGTTGTATAGGTTTGGGCCAGCACACTAGCGTGGGCTGTACTCTTGGACTGTATGTGGTTGCTGGTTCTTCCTAATAGTCGAATGATGTTGTTGCTTGCTGAATCAAAGCCACGAATGACTAGAAGAAATAGGAGCTTGCATGGCCGAACGGAAGTGGCGAAGGGAAACTGGCGAATGAAGACCTGTTGAGATTTCCGAATGTAGTGTTGTCGAATGAGTCTACGGCGCATGAGGAGGTGATGATCGAATGGCAGATGTCGAATGAAGAGGGTCATTCGGTGATGCAAGGGCGAATGTAGGTGTGTTGGTCGAATGAAGGTACTGTGGCCGACTGAAGGCAGCGAATGAAGAGAGGCGTATGAGGCCATTCGACGTGGCTCCTTCGGCCAAAGGCCATTCGGCCATAGGCCGTTCGCTGAGCTGTGTAGGCGGCGGCCATGGTTACTCAAACCAGTGACCATCCGAGATAGTGGTGGTGTTCCATGGTGGTGCTAAGCAAAGGTCGAGTTTAGGGGTGTAGAAGTCGAGAGTGAGGTCCAAGAATGGTGGTTGCCTATAATGGGTGAAAACCCTAATTTCCCAGATCTTGCAACTCGTTTTACCTCGATTTCAGGAAGTTTGAGCTCCGATCTGTTGTACTTTTGTGTAGAGGACGTCGAGGGCTACGCGTGGGCGAAAGAATCACTTAAATCGGGTAAGAAACGAGGGAGATATGGATGAGAGAAGGTGGTTCTTGGTGGTGGTGTGGTGGTAGCCGGAAATGGGGTTGAAGAAAGAGGATGAAGATGATAAAATGAGAAAACATCCTCATTTTAGGTTTTTATACCACGAGTGTTGTCCGGGTCCGTTTCGTTTGCTCGGTTCGCGTTTTTGTCGCGTAACCGGAAAATTACGCGTAATTTAAATGTTTTAAATAAAAGAGTTTAATTTAATTATTTTGATGAGTTTCAAAATTGTAAAATATTATTTATTTGATTTTATTAACTTATTTTCGTTCGTGACGTGTTTTCGTTGTCGTTTCGTCAGATCGCGTAACCTTCGCGCGTAATTCGTTCGAATCGTCACCCGAACGAATACGATGATGGTTTTGCTTTCTGACTTTTGTTTTCTATTTTTCAGTCATTATTTTAGAATTCTAAACTCACAGATATGTTTGTGTGAATCATCACTCACGCAAACACACTGTCAGTTTGTCATTCTGAAATAACACTGCATTATGTTTTAATTGTGTTTCCTCACTGTCGGACTCAACTATACATCATGATTTCCACATTGTTTTTGTACTGACTTGTCGGTCATCTGATTCCTGCCATCTGTGGACATCAGATCGCAACCGATTTGTTTCTGACTATTGTTTGAATACCGTTGTTTCCCATGATTTGTTGTGTTAACTGTAATTAAGTTTTCACTTAATAAACACAACTACTGTTTCAAATGTACGTTGTACTTAATGTATTTAAGTTTATACGAAAATACGTACAACGATTTCTTGTATTTAGGATTCTGTTAATACAAGTACTGTTTAAGCTTACGTATGTACACATAGAATATGGTGAAAGTACACATACCGTACGGACTTGCCGGACGATCTGGCACTTGCTGTTACAGTCTCCCCTTGTTAAAGAAATTTCGTCCCGAAATTTAAGCATCATAGTCGGGTTTCAATTCTCGAACAGATGGGGATACTTTGCTTTCATGTTGTCCTCGCGTTCCCAGGTAAACTCTGGTCCACGCTTGGAGTTCCATCGAACCTTTACAATAGGGATACGGCTTCGTTTCAGTCTCTTGACTTCACGTTCCATAATCTCTACAGGTTCTTCAATGAAATGTAGTTGTTCATCAATTTGTATCTCTTCCAATGGTATGATCAATGACTCATCTGTTAAGCACCTTTTAAGATTTGATACATGAAACACATCGTGTACTCCACTGAGTTCATCAGGGAGTCTGAGTATGTATGCCACAGGACCTATACGTTGAGTAATCTCAAACGGTCCGACATACCGAGGTGCTAGCTTGCCTTTAGCCCCAAAACGAACTACGCCTTTCCATGGGGACACTTTCAACATGACTCGGTCACCCACATCGAATTCCAAAGGCTTGCGCCGTTTGTCTGCGTAACTCTTTTGGCGGCTACGTGTTGCTTGTAATCGTTGTTGTATCTGGGCTAACTTATCAGTAGTTTCCTGAATAAGTTCAGGCCCAGTTATTCTGTTGTCTCCCACTTCAGTCCAACAAATTGGAGACCGACATTTTCTACCATAGAGTGCTTCAAAAGGAGCACATCCAATGCTGCTGTGGTAGCTATTGTTGTAGGAGAACTCAATGAGTGGTAAATGTGTGTCCCAACTTCCACCGAAGTCTAGGATGCATGTTCTCAACATATCCTCTAGGGTTTGAATGGTGCGTTCGCTTTGTCCATCCGTTTGTGGATGATAAACGGTGCTCAAGTTAACACTTGTCCCTAAGGATTGTTGCAATGATTGCCAGAACCGCGAAGTAAATCGACTGTCCCGGTCTGAAATAATAGACAACGGCACACCGTGCCTTATTACTATTTCATCGATGTATAGTCTCGCTAGTTTCTCCATCTTGTATGTCTCTCTGATTGGCAAAAAGTGTGCGGACTTGGTCAATCTACCAATGATGACCCAAATCGAATCATGTCCGCTGGAAGTGCGGGGCAGCTTGGTAATGAAATCCATAGCTATTTGCTCCCACTTCCATTGTGGTATCTCCGGTTGTTCCAGCAAACCCGAAGGTTTCTGGTGTTCAGCTTTGACTTTGGCACATGTGATACATTTGCCAACATAAGTGGCAATGTCTTTCTTCATACCCGGCCACCAATAAAATGACTTAAGATCTTGGTACATCTTATCGGCACCAGGATGAACTGAATAATGTGTCTTGTGTGCCTCGTCAAGTATGAGTGTTCGAAGTTCATCTAATGCTGGAATCCAAACACGATCCAGATAATAGATAACTCCGTCTTGTTTTGTCTTGAAGTGTTTCTCGGCTCCACAATCGAGCTCGCGTTTCAGGTTGTTTCTTGCCACTGCTTCCTGTTGTGCTTGTAAAATGTGATCTCTCAAACTGGTTTGCACAGTCATTCCCATAGCACGAACGCGTAAAGGTTTGACTCTTTCCTTCCAGCTCAAAGCATCTGCAACAACATTTGCTTTGCCCGGACGGTATTTGATCACACAATCGTACTCGTTCAGGAGCTCAACCCAACGTCTCTGTCTCATGTTAAGCTCCTTCTGATCAAAGATGTGCTGTAAACTCTTGTGATCTGTGAAGATAGTGCATTTGGTACCGTACAGGTAGTGCCTCCAAATCTTTAGTGCAAAAACAACAGTTCCCAGTTCAAGATCGTGTGTTGTGTAATTCTTCTCGTGTATCTTCAGCTGTCGTGAGGCATAAGCAATGACTTTGTCTCGTTGCATTAAAACACATCCGAGTCCCTGATGGGAAGCATCACAATAAACCACAAAGTCATCATTGCCTTCTGGGAGTGTTAGGATTGGAGCATTGCACAATCTTTGTTTCAGTGTCTGGAATGCCTCTTCTTGTTTATGAGTCCACACAAAAGGTTCAGACTTCTGTGTGAGTTTGGTGAGAGGCAAGGCTATTTTAGAGAAATTCGAAATAAATCTCCTGTAATAACCTGCCAATCCCAAAAATGATCGGATCTCCGTTGGTGTCGTAGGCACATTCCCGTTCTTGATTGCTTCTATCTTGGCAGGATCCACGTGAATACCATCACTGTTAAATACGGGACCCAAAAACTGAACTTCTCTCAACCAAAATTCACACTTGGAGAATTTGGCATAGAGTTGTTCCTCTTTCAGAAGCTCCAAAACTGTCTTTAGGTGTTGTTCGTGTTCCTTCTCATTCCTTGAATAAATCAGTATATCATCAATGAAGACAATAACAAACTGATCTAAATACGGCTTGCACACTCGGTTCATTAAATCCATGAACACAGCCGGTGCGTTCGTCAAACCGAACGGCATCACCATGAATTCGTAATGACCATATCGGGTACGAAAAGCCGTCTTGGGTATGTCTTCTTCTTGTATCCGGAGCTGATGATAACCTGATCTCAGGTCTATCTTTGAGAAGTACTGTGCTCCATGTAACTGATCGAACAAATCATCAATCCTCGGTAACGGGTACCGATTCTTGATGGTGGGTTTGTTAAGCTCTCGATAATCCAATCAATTCGAAACTGCACCGATCTCTAGGTGGCAGTCCCGGTAAGTCATCCGGAAAGGCGTCTGCCAAATCTCTCGCCACTGGTATGTCTTGAACCTTGATTGCCTTCACGGGCAGTATTACACTGACACGATGCTTCACTTGATCTCCATGACTCTCCAGAAAGTGATTATTCTCCGTTCACGCATAGGTATTATTTATACTAAGTTCTATTATATAAGTGGCACCTAATTAATCTATAGTTAATCTTAGTTATGTTACTAATTCCCTATAATATATATCAAGTTTTAATATCCTACATAATTTGGTACACATGCTAAAAATAACATACCTTCGGAGTCATTCGACTCCGTGTACACATCTGGTGCTGGTAGGGCGAGTAGTTCCTCGGTGGTGGTTTCCGTGGTCGAGACTGATGGTGCTGTTGGGGGCTTTCTCTCAGGACAGTCTCTTGCGAAATGTCCAACTATTCCGCAAGTGTAGCAGTGGTGGTTGTGTTGAGAAGGAGTGGAGGTACCTGCTCCTTGGTTTCGATTCTGTGTTGGAAGGTTTCGACATCTCTTTACCGAGTGTCCCTTCTTTCCATAGTTCAGGCAATGGTTGCATGGTTTGTTTCGAGCATGATACATCCCACATTCGTGACACTGGAAGAACACACCAGTGTGAGGTGTTCCCATTGCATTTTTACAATGGCTAACCCAATGCCCCATTTTTCCACAAAGGGTACACTGGCGACACTGGTGCTTGGCATGGTGATGATATTGGCAGCGTTGACAAAGGGCTGCCTTTCCCTTGTAAATCTTGCCACTCATGACAGTAGGGTCTGGCATGACCTGACTGATAGGTGTGGCCTCAGTGTAGTTCATAGATCCTTTTCGCTTTTTAGTTGGACGATGTTTGTGTTTCCCGATGGTGTCACCTTCCGCAGGTTCCTTTCCTTTGGTGGTGACAGGTGGAAAGCTCCTAGCGTACTCTTCACTGCTCCTAATCCTATTGATGATCTCAGGAATGATTGCAACCAACTGCTCCGTAATCAAGGTTGCCAATGCAGCAGTCGCTGGTTCCACCTCGGGTAGAGGGGAATGAGGTGGTGATGGTGGTTGTCCCTGTGACATGTCAATCCTAACCGAAAAAAATCATCGGTTAGTACTTATGCCCAAATAATGTATCGTATGCAAATAAATCCAATGTCCTGTGTTTTCTACATGAGGGTCCCTAGGTTATAGTCTAGGCCAAACCGTTTGAAACAAAATGACCTATATTTCTCTATAACCATGGCTCTGATACCAATCTGTCACACCCCGGGCCGGCGGGAACGGATCGGGTTTTCCCGTCGGGCGGAAGGTTCCCGGGGCGCGATATCTTTGAGTGATAATCAATTGATCAGATTGTTTACATAGCACATGAGATATAAATGAGAAATGCTAATCATGACATGAAATAGAATTACAAAGTTAAATTACATTGTACATCATAATTTAACTAGGTAACTCTAATCAAAAAGAATCAATGAGTTTATATCTTGAACTGTGCAAGATATACAAAAGTGATTCACTGTTTGTCATCCAAAAGTATGCAATCCAAAAGTAAGCTAGGTCTTCTATAAGTCCTCTAGCTTAACACTTGCATAATTGTATCTACGCCTGTTCGTCACTTGAGAAAAACATGCATTTAAACAAAGTCAACACTAGGTTGGTGAGTTCATAAGTAAGTAAATTGAAAACCATTGAATTGATCATGCACACATCCACAATGTCATACTTGTTACTTGTAATACTTGTTTCATCTGTACCACCCAATGGCCTCTCCTTAGTTATAAGTGCAAGTAGTGTATCACCTGATTAAGTATGCTTATATATAGGGAATCAAGAAAGGGTCAAGCCCAGACGCTATCCCACCACATACTCGGTCAAGTTCCACACCACTTGCGATACAACTAAAGATATCCATTTCCCCGTTTATTCATCGTACTTGATATGTATTCAGTTATTGTATTGATGATAGAATAATATATTGTATGGGGTTTAATTATCAAACCGAAGTATTGATAACCCTCGATGTATTAAGGAATTTTAGATTAATATAATCTTGTCCTTGTATTATTCTATACTTGAGGTGGGTTAACTGATGATACTCTATTAAATATAAAGAGTGTGAGTTAACCCCTTGCATTTTGTCCTTGAACCATAGTGCATAGAGCCTAAAAGGAATCCATTGTACTCCTCACGTAATCAGAGTACAATGCATCCGATTTACCTCTACCACCTCACATGTACCGCGGCCTCAACGAAATCTATTACTAGTAGTGTAATCATGAGAGCAGATCACCTTCTCAACCTACTAGTCAATAGGGTTTTCGCTGGATTAATTACTTATCACTGTAGATTAATATCACCATGTGTCGCTTACCAGAACCTGACTTGAGGTCGCCCTGTCACCGGTCATACGTTACCGGCCAATGAATCAATACGATCAACATACTAGCCCTACAAGCTAGAGGTTTGTCAAACCTATGGTACCACTATGCTATCGTCGGTTTAGTCACGTCAAACTAACTGGTCAGCGAATTAAAGGGGCTTACATGATCAACTTGAACAATTTGGCACATGATTGGAGTGATATAATGCAAACTGGTCAAATGTAATTAATTGTAATTGTATTCACTTGTACTCTTGTTCTCATTGTCATATGTTCTCCGTGATATTAACGAAGTTAAATAAGAACTAGTCTTATTAGGTTATGTTAATTAATTGAGTGAATGATGTTGTTATCATGAAATTATGTTATCATGATTATCATTCCATGCTACTTGTTCTTCTTGTAATATGTGTTGAATTGTAAAGTTAAGTGTTATAAGAACTAGTCTTATTACACTCACTTAATTCTTGTATCGAATGATGTAATAAAGCTATATTATCTTTATATCATTCTTAAGTTTTGTTCTTGTAATCATGTCATCATGTTTCCTTGTAATTGTTACAACGTCATTTCTTGTAAGAATAACTAAGCGTTGTAAGAGTCAACTTACTACTAAGTTATTCTATTGTATCGATGAGTTATGATATTAAAAATATCATCATCATCTTATCTTTCCTGTATTCTTGAATTCAAACAATCATGCATACAATGATTTATGATAATAAACAATTTAATATCCAATAATCAAAGTATGAACAATATGTAAGCAAAACTTTTAAATAAATAAAAGTAAAGCATGTTTCTCAGCCCCGAGAGTTTAAAATCAGTAAAGATTAAAGAAAAGGGGCATATGAACTCACCTTGTAGTTGTTGAGGGTTGACTTAGCTTATATGAGAATGCACGCGCTCTTGTTTGAATTTGTTGTGTTCACGATCCTGTATTGATTTCACGTTGTTGTAACTTGTAAGTTTAAGTTTTGTAAGGTTCTGTGTGTGTATGTGTGGATGTTAGCCCTAAAGTGGGCTTTCATGCGTAAGACTTGGTCATGATCACCGTTCGGTCCTTTATATTGGTTTTAAGTCAATAACATTATGAGTTATTATCTTGCAACTTTGAACTTGATTCATTCTTGAACTTGTACACTTTGATCTTATGAAATGTGTTAAAACCAGGTGGCTTGAAATGAAGTGTGGACCGAACCATGTGACCAAGTCTAAGGTTGGGCCCCTAGGTAACAAGTTGGGCCCTGGGCCCAAACCTATGGGCCTTGGACCGATATTGAATGTTTGAGAGTGTTAGGCCATATTGGGATGTGTGAACCAATGATATATGTTGTGGAAACTCGAGGGCTCGGTCAAATGTTACAAGACCGAGTGAATAGGTGGTCTTGTGGGTCTTTATTGGGCCTCGAGGGAATTTGTTGGGCCATAGGTGGGCCCAGGCAGTATTTGTTGGGCCTAGAGTTATATTGGGCTGTAGGAATTGGAATTGGGCCAGAAACAGGTTGTTGGCCAAATTCATAGCAAAGTGGCTTCAAAAATGAGGGCAAGGGCCTCAAAATGGGCCTTAAATCAGTTTTCTGTGGGCCTCGGGTGGATTTTGCTGGGCCCTATGGGTTTTGTCTCGGGCCTTTGCCAAAAGAGTTCATGGGCCAAGCTGGGCCCCGGTTACATGGACTGAAACAATAGTGGGCCTCGAATTTGGGCTTTTGGCCAAAATTGTGACCTTGGGCCCAGAAATAGTGAGTTTTGTGTAGTAACTGTTGGACCTGCTGTCTTAAGGGCTTTCCTAGACCAGGTGAAGAGATTTGGCCTCATGATGGCTTCTTATTTGCCTTGGGCCAGCAGTGGGCTTCTTGGGGCACAAGGTTAGTGGGCTAAAATAGTGATTTTGGGCCTGAATGACTGGGCCGAATCAAATATGTGTTGCCATCAGTTCCTGGGCCAAGGTAAAGTTGTTGGGCCGACTAGAATGAACCTGGTCATGGTATTGGAGTTGTATAGGTTTGGGCCAGCACACTAGCGTGGGCTGTACTCTTGGACTGTATGTGGTTGCTGGTTCTTCCTAATAATCGGATGATGTTGTTGCTTGCTGAATCAAAGCCACGAATGACTAGAAGAAATAGGAGCTTGCATGGCCGAACGGAAGTGGCGAAGGGAAACTGGCGAATGAAGACCTGTTGAGATTTCCGAATGTAGTGTTGTCGAATGAGTCTACGGCGCATGAGGAGGTGATGATCGAATGGCAGATGTCGAATGAAGAGGGTCATTCGGTGATGCAAGGGCGAATGGAGGTGTGTTGGTAGAATGAAGGTACTGTGGCCGACTGAAGGCAGCGAATGAAGAGAGGCGTATGAGGCCATTCGACGTGGCTCCTTCGGCCAAAGGCCATTCGGCCATAGGCCGTTCGCTGAGCTGTGTAGGCGGCGGCCATGGTTACTCAAACCAGTGACCATCCGAGATAGTGGTGGTGTTCCATGGTGGTGCTAAGCAAAGGTCGAGTTTAGGGGTGTAGAAGTCGAGAGTGAGGTCCAAGAATGGTGGTTGCCTATAATGGGTGAAAACCCTAATTTCCCAGATCTTGCAACTCGTTTTACCTCGATTTCAGGAAGTTTGAGCTCCGATCTGTTGTACTTTTGTGTAGAGGACGTCGAGGGCTACGCGTGGGCGAAAGAATCACTCAAATCGGGTAAGAAACGAGGGAGATATGGATGAGAGAAGGTGGTTCTTGGTGGTGGTGTGGTGGTAGCCGGAAATGGGGTTGAAGAAAGAGGATGAAGATGATAAAATGAGAAAACATCCTCATTTTAGGTTTTTATACCACGAGTGTTGTCCGGGTCCGTTTCATTTGCTCGGTTCGCGTTTTTGTCGCATAACCGGAAAATTACGCGTAATTTAAATGTTTTAAATAAAAGAGTTTAATTTAATTATTTTGATGAGTTTCAAAATTGTAAAATATTATTTATTTGATTTTATTAACTTATTTTCGTTCGTGACGTGTTTTCGTTGTCGTTTCGTCAGATCGCGTAACCTTCGCGCGTAATTCGTTCGAATCGTCACCCGAACGAATACGATGATGGTTTTGCTTTCTGACTTTTGTTTTCTATTTTTCAGTCATTATTTTAGAATTCTAAACTCACAGATATGTTTGTGTGAATCGTCACTCACGCAAACACACTGTCAGTTTGTCATTCTGAAATAACACTGCATTATGTTTTAATTGTGTTTCCTCACTGTCGGACTCAACTATACATCATGATTTCCACATTGTTTTTGTACTGACTTGTCGGTCATCTGATTCCTGCCATCTGTGGACATCAGATCGCAACCGATTTGTTTCTGACTATTGTTTGAATACCGTTGTTTCCTATGATTTGTTGTGTTAACTGTAATTAAGTTTTCACTTAATAAACACAATTACTGTTTCAAATGTACGTTGTACTTAATGTATTTAAGTTTATACGAAAATGCGTACAACGATTTCTTGTATTTAGGATTCTGTTAATACAAGTACTGTTTAAGCTTACGTATGTACACATAGAATATGGTGAAAGTACACATACCGTACGGACTTGCCGGATGATCTGGCACTTGCTGTTACACTGGGTACGATAGTCAACCACGACTATAACTGGGTATGGAGCGTTGTGCCGGCATAAGCCCACTGTTCGTATGGTGACAGTGGAACGTATGATGATGAGGTTAAGGATGTTATGAGCTAAGGTTATGGACTATGAGTATGAAATGATGTTTATGTTAAGTATGTTTAATGTTGTTTTATGAAAACTAGAACTCACCAGCGTAAGCTGACTTGATTTAGCATGTATGTCAGGTTGAAGGTAATGATAAGAGAAGGCATGGAGCTCGGGGCATCAAGATAGAGCATCCGACGGTTTAGGCAATTCAATATGTTTTTGATACAGACACTTTCTTGATTTCTGTTTATCAAACTATGTTTACATTTCCGCTGCATGATTATGAAAGTTTTTAGTTTAAGAGCTATGTGTTATGATGAAAACCAACCTCTGTGAGGTGCCCGGTTTCGGGGCCTCACAAATATTTATATTTTTGTGTTACTATTTTTGTTTTTGTAGTCTGTTACCCGAGCATGCAACTACTTGCGGGGGTGACCGGAAGCATGTCATTGCGGCATCCATGACGTGGCACCAACCGTGACGGTGAGCTGAGATCACGACGTCTTCTTCGTACTTGTGAGGTACATGAGGCCATAAGAAGGCGTATGGATTGGTTTTAGGATATACTTGTATATGATTTATGGTGGATGAATCTGTGTATGCCACACTCCATTGCACGTTTGGTACATAGAGCTGCAACTCTATGTGCATGTCAGTAGTGATTTAAGATTCGGCTCAGGGTACATTCCGTATGATATGATTTATTTGATTGTCTTGCTTTACTTTATATCATATCATTTTGTCTTATGTTATCACGTATTAATTTATTGATTATGTTACTTAAGCCTTTATCTGTACTGGGCATTCGGCTCATTTCGTTAATGTTTGTTCATAACAGGTTCACAGGTTACTTAGGGCGGGATGTGAGGAGAGAAAAACTGAACTCTATAAATTTTGGACCGTGAAAGTATACTAGTGGATTTTTGTAGCTTAGGCTAGTTCATTTAATACAGTTAATTGATAAATATGTAATTAATAATTTAACCTAGGGCTCTTAAAAAATCTTTTGGGATATGTAATCCTAACATTTGCTTTATGAAAGTCATGTCTTATGTTTTGATCCCTATCATAGTGACAGGTCACCCTATTTCGGGGTGGGGTGTTACACTAGTTTCTAAAGACAGATATCCAGGTTAACACATCTCTGGTCCTACATGTTCCAAATGGGTCAAAATGTAACAAAGTTATCTAAAATTTTACTAAATACGTCAAAACATAACAAAATTGTCTAACACTTTACAAAATGGGTCAAAACGTGACAAAATTGTCTAAAAGTTTGCCAAATGGGTCAAAACATGACAAATTTATCTGAAACTTTACTAAATGGAACAAAACATACCAAAATTGTCTAAAAGTTTACCAAATGGGTCAAAACATACCATGATTATATAAAATTTTTTATGAAACGATCAAAACGTACCAAAGTTGTTTAAATTTTACCAAATAGGTCAAAAAAACATGGTTGTCTAAAACTTTATCAAATGGTTCAAAATGTGCAAGTTGTCTAAGCTTATCAAATGGGTCAAAACACACCAAAATTGTCTTAAAACATTATGAAATGGTTGTCAGGGGATTTATGGTTTTGATTGGTAATTTTGATTTTATAAATAAAAGAGTCAAATTCGTAGTATATCCGGATAAAGTGTGATTTTTAGAAATAACTTTTCTAGCATATAACAAAAATAATATTAATATAATGGATTTGAAACTAATCTCCAACATAAAAACACATACTATAGAAGAAAAACATGTTTTATAGTGTAACACATACTAATTTTATGAAATCCTAGAGAATTCAATGAAACAAACAATCTTATATAAATCTAATTCATGCACCTCATCATTCATTAGAATCACATTTAATCTTATTCTTATATAGAATAGGTCCAACATTTTTTAAAGAAAAAAAAAAGAAGTTTGTTGGTTATGACCTTAATTAGGCACTCGAACAAGATGATAACTAAATGATCAACTTTTCAACTTAATGTCCAAATATTTAGAAAGTTTTTTTAACATTTATGGAATAATTTCTTAAAATGTATCATTAATAAATTTAACATAAACAGATATATGTCACAAACTGCGTCGCGTGCGGAATCCACGGCGCGATGATAACTGATCGATTGAATCATGACCAAGATTAATGAAGAACAACCACAATGCATTACTAGATTTCATATAAAAAATATTGATTACATATCACATCTATCTACCAAAATAATAACAACTAACCGACCTCAAAATATTGTTTACAAAATAAGAACAAACAAGATAATTAAACAATAAGGATTTTGTGAGGTTCTAATTCCATCCTAGCTTGTTTCTTGATCTTGTTCTATCTTAACTAGGTCGCCTTAATTAGTTGTCCCTATTCCTATACCTACCTTTGATCATCTGAAACATGTGAAAAAACAATATGTCAACTACATGTAGTGAGTGAGATACATAGGCTTACATTGTTAAAAGTATATAAGTTCAAAGATTTAAAAGTGTATAAGTTCAAAGATATAATTAAAGTGTACATACATTACTAACAACTTGAATGAAACCTGATTTGAAACAATTGAACTATGTACAATATAGAATGTATATAGAATGTAAATGTACGAAATTTATAAGTAATAACATGCTAATGTAACACAAACTATCATCAAGTATATCCAAGTTTCATTTTAAATCCAAGTCCCAAACTATGTTTGGAGTTAGGCAAAGACTGACCATAAAACCAATACGGCCCACGGTAATAAAGTTAATTAATATGAACTCCGTATTACTAAGAATGTGTCCAATTTGACACAAGCTGTTAAAGTTAATTGGCAGCAAATCCCAATTGCTAAAACTACACCAATCCACCATTAGCTATAATACAAATTTAAAGCTAACCCTGACCTTGGTGTAGAATCCCGCTTTCCCTTGTTGTGATCACCCAGTACTATCGATAAATGATTGCATGAGCTCAAGTTTACATACTAAGTTAATAGCTTCCAACCCTTGAGTCCTAAGATTAACGGTCGCGTGAACGTTTAGTTTGGAATCTAAGAATAGTGATTCCAACCCTAGGAGTCCTAAGGAAAACGAATGCGTGAAGTTCAAGTTTGAAATCTAAGAATAGCGATTTCAGCCCTTGGAATCTTGATTTAAGACATACTAGATGTGAATAACATTGTTTACAAGAATGTGTCCATGTTACAAAGTTTATTAAAAATTTGAAAACAACCTGTAAAAAATCTTGCATTGGATTAGGTCGTGTGCCATGACAGAGCATGACTAACTGCCTTAGATCCAAAGTTTAACTTAAAAGGATTTAAGTTTTACCAACATAAGCCATAAATAAGTTTATAATATGAAAACCATTTAAGAATTTAGGTTCAAAAATAGTTATTCACATGTTCCACCCCAAAAGATTTCAAAGTAGAAAATAGGGGCTATGTACTCACCTTGTTTGAGTGTGAAGTGCACTTGTATAGGTTCATCGATGCTCTCACTTGCTGTTGAAGTTTTCGATTGTACTCAAGTTCCTGATTGTTTTAATATATTTCATGAATCATAAGTACGTGTTTGTTCTTCCTTAAATGTCTTATATTGTTCATCCCAAATGTTTAAGTATGTTATATGACCTTGTTTGTTTTTAACCAACCTAAGTGATGTGTAGTTATTTACACATCTTTATAGTAATTATTTTATATTATTTTACCTTATTTTAATATATTTTTATTTATTTTTTATTAGATTTTATTTATTTTTACTTTTTTTTGTTGCTTTTGTAGGTTTCGCGAAATAAACGATCGTATCTGCGAAGAAACTGAGTACCGGAATAATCTCAAGAAAGTCTGTCAGCTAAAATTATGATTTTTGGAAGTTTTGGGGACTTTTTGCAGCATTTCAGAAAGTTTCAGGGGTTAAAATTATGATTTCAGGAAGTTTTGGGGCTTAAAAATGTCTTTCAGAAGTTCCAGGAGGTGAAAATGTAATTTTGGCAAAGTTTGGGCCTCCAATGACACGTGGCAGCCCTCTACTATGCCACATCAGCCCTAAGACACATGGATTTGACCCTTTGACCCGATTTTGACCTTTGGACTCGGATTTGAACCCCTCCTTCTTCTTGGACCAACTTTGACCAGCCAAGGCCTTTGACCCGCGTTGACCGAGGCTTTGACTAGGCTTGTTGACTTCTTTTTGGCCTTTTGGACCCCCTCTTTTGGGCTTTTGACCCACTTATTTGGCCCAGTCGCGAACCTTAGCCTATTTTATCCTATTTAAGCCATTTTTGAAGCCATAATTCAAGATAATTCAAGCTATGACAGCTGCAAATGAATAAGGAACTAAAAATTGAAGATTTTGAAGTCTTAGGCTGAATTGGATGCTCGGGGGAGGCTCAGAACGCATATGAAAGTGTCTAGAAACGCTTTTTCGGGTTCTTTTACTTGTTTTCTTTATTATTTCTCGTTTGTACTATAATCCATGGAGATGTTTATGAATGATTTTCATAATTTTACTGTTATAATTCGGTTTCGGGTTTATTTTTATGGTATTTGGATGGTTTATGATTAGAATCAGATTATATACGATTAATATTGGTTAGTTTTAGCTGTTATGATGATCTTTAAATGCATGATGATGTCCAATTGATAAGTCTTGGCTGTTTACTACGTGTTTTGACCGGTTTTATCAGTTTTAGGGTTAGATTTCGTATCTAATTCTATTAGGTTTTGCTTTGGCCAATTGAACCTTAGGATGTTATTTTTAATTGGATTATAAACAGTAGGATTATCATTCCTAAGACTAATCAAGGGAGGGAATTTGGATTATTAGGGTTTTTAAGGTTTTTTGGGGTGAATTACGTGACCATCGGGTTTTTCTGTTTATTCCTTATGATTCCTTGCGATTCAAGGTATTAGCTTATGTATTTTGATTGATTCCTATACATCCTTACACCTTTGATGTATGGAGATTGTTGATACTGAAACGATCTTCTGAATCTTTAAACGATATGTGTTTGAAAAGACTGACTAGGTAATCCGTTACACATCCCGGTAATCTTTCACATGACTCTTTAGAACGTTCTTTTGTATTAGTGAGAATGACCTTGTTATCTAATGGTTCTTAGTATTTTCTGAGTTGTCATATCTTTATTGACAGATTATATCCCGTGCCTCATTCACGAAACTGTTAAAGTTACCGTTAGGATTCCAAGTCTAGGTAATACCCTTTCTTATCTGATTTCTTAGTTTCTTAATTCGTTTCAGTTGTCGAGGTTATTTGATTTCTTTATTTCTTCGTTATAAAATTCTTTTTTAAAAATTAACAATTTCTTTATTTAGTAATTTCCTTCTTTAGTCTTAGCTTTGTCTTTATTTGGGGATTGATTCTTAGATTCTGTGTCCCTAAGATTCGATACTCGGTCTTACCCATTCTATATTGCATATACCAGGTACACTTGCCTGTATTGTGTAGTTTGGTTTAGGTTATTCTCTTTTTATTACTCGGTTGTGTTGAATCATTATTTCTATATATATAAACTGACACGTCAAGTTTTTTGCGTCGTTGCCTGGGATACGGTAATTCATAGATTCGTCTTAGGTTTTGACTTAGCTTTCTTATTGTTTCTTTCTTCCTTCGTATTTCTTTTCTTAGTAAGTTTCCATTCATAGCAATTTTCATTTTCATAAAATTTCTATTTTTAGCAAGTATCTGTTTTTTTTCGTTTTGTGTCTTATTGGGACTTTCCATTTTTAGCAGCTGCTATTTTTGGTAGGTTTCCATTCTTAATAAGGTTTCATTTCTAGGCTTTGTTTTGTTTTCTCTTTCAAGTTAGTCATTTTCTTTCTGTTTTTTAGTTTGTGTTTTTCTTACTCACAAATTATGTGCATTGTATGCGACAAACCCGTCTCAGAGGTCCACCACAGTTTGCTTCATTTGATGAGTCAAAGAGAGAGTTTGATCAAAGGCTTAGACTTCGTCACTTTATTCTACATTCTTTTACATGGCTGCTCCATCGAGGAAAACGATCACTGATTATGCCAAGCCGACTCCTGCCAGCGCTAGAGCTTTTATTGCTCGACCAATTGTCACCGAGGACAACGGGCACATTTCTGCTCAGATCATTAACCTAATCATTCATTCACCTAAGTTTCATGGGTTTCCTGATGAGGACCCGAATGCCAACATTGGGCAATTCCTTCGTATTTGTGACACCTTCAAAATCAAGGGTTTCTCTAATGATGCAGTTTTTCTACGTCTCTTCCCATTCTCACTTGAGAACAAAGCCATCACTTGGCTTGAGTCCCTTCCTATTGGATCAATCACTACATGGGATGAGATGCAGGAGATGTTCTTGACTGAGTGTTTCCCTCCTGCAAAGACTGCTCGCTTGAGGAGTCTTATCCACTCTTTTCAGCAGAAGGAGGGAGAGAGCTTCTTCACCACTTAGGAAAGGTACAAAGAGCTCCTCAATAAGTTCCCGCATCAACGATTGGAAAATTGGGCTTTAGTTGAGAAATTCTATAATGGAGTCACCTTTGCCACCAGACATACACTCGATTCTACTACTGGGGGTAACTTTCTTACCAATCAAACCGCTGACGAGTGTCTACAATTATTTGGGAACATGGTCATGAGTAGCTATTAGTATCCCACCCGAGGGAAGGCCACTGTCCATAGATCTGGAGTCTCACCTCTACACTCTAACACTGCGTTGGTAGCACAGGTGGAGGCACTCACCAAGATGGTGAAGGATTTGCAGTCAAAAGAATATGCTAAGTTTAAGATCTATAGAGGAGGCCATGATACTCGACAATGCCCTATGTTGGTCAATGATTCTCACGGGTAGGTGAAATATGCTTGTAATTTTAACTGGGGTCCAAGAAATGCCTATGGCAATTCCTATAACTCGGGAGAAAGAAACCAGCCTGATTTTACATGGAATAATGGGAACCCGTCTGGGTTCAATCTGCATCCGCATGAGCAGGGTGGTGTTACTGATGAGAGGATGGCAAGATTGGAGGAATTAATAGTCCAACAGACACAGATGCTGACACAGGTTATTGCTGCCAATAAAACTGTCAGTGCTAGACATGATGAGCTAATCAAGATACCCAAGGTGCAGCCATATTGAGTTTGGACATGAAGATATAAGAGTTGGCTGATCAACTTAAATAGAGGAAAAGTCCATGCGTGAAGAGGAGTTGTTTGCTGAGCTGGTTCAGGAGGAGGAACCAGTGGATAAGGATATTGAGGTTGAGGTTTCAGGTAAGCTGCACCCTAATTGGCTAAGCCCAGCAAGTAACGCGCACCCTGTGCAACCTCTTGTGGAAAAGGAGAAGCAGAAGGAAGTAGAAATTGATCTCTCTAGGGTGTCATACCCAGCTAGATTCCTTCGGCAAAAGTATGAGGACCATGGGAAGTTCCTTGAGTTGTTTAGCCAGCTTAAGGTGAACTCCCATTTTCTGATGTGTTACAGCATATGCCCAAATATGCTAAGTTTCTAAAAGATCTGCTTATGAAGAAGAAAAATTCAGAGGAGATCTAAGCTGTAACACTGAGTGACAGATGTTTTGAAGGATCACAGATGGAGCTACCCTAGAAGATGTGTGATCCTGTAAGTTTTACTATCCCATGTGATTTGGGTGGCTCGTCTGTTAGCTATGCATTGGCAGACCTAGGTGCTAGTATTAATATGATGCCATATTCTATTTTTGATAACTTAGGCAAGCATGTGCCTACACGTATGACCATACAACTGGCAGATAAATCAATGAAGTGTCCTCAGGGAATAATGCAGAATGTGTTGGTGAAGATTGATATATTCTTTTTTCCGGTGGACTTTTTAATCTTGGATATGGAGGAAGATGAATGGGTACCATTAATATTAGGTCATCCGTTTTTAGCCACTACGAGGGCATTGATAGATGTGGGTGATGGTAGGTTGACCCTACAGGTTGAGAAAGAGACAGTGACCTTTGAAACTGGTAAGAAGGAGACGACAGAGCAGAAAGGCACATTGTGCCTTGTTGATACACATGTGCCTCTTACTAGTACCTATTTTAGTGAGGATGAGCACTTGGTTGCACAGAGTGTTGATATTGAGTACCAGGTGCTAGTGAGAGATAAACCACCCTACATAGGGGTAGTTTACAGTGGATTTGCTGATAGAGTAAAGTCCAAGTGTGGGGATCACACAGCTTCACATGGATCCCCATAGCTAGGAGCTTTCATGGTGAGGGACTTTGACTCTGAAAGGTTTTATGAATCTGAAGACTCGGGTGGTGGCTTTAGATTTGAGCACCGCAACCCCCAGATGTTTACTGAGTACCGTAGGACTGTTTGCTTTGACTCCCCATAGATATGGGTGTGGGTCCGAGTCTTGCTAAAGACTCGTTAATAAACCAAGCGCTATTGGGAGGCAACCCTCATTTATGCACATTTTCGTTTCTATTTATTTATTAACTTTGAATTTTTAGTCGTTTTATTGCATGTTCTATTTGTGTGCTAATCTCTTTATCGAGCCATGCGGTCACGCATGAGCAGTAGTTACAGGATCCCAGGTGCGTTCATGGCTGATTCATTTTATTTGGATCAAAGCAAGTCACTATGGAGCTTACGTGTTTGCGTGGATTGCATATCAGGGAAGTACCTTTTTTTCTTTCTTGTTTTTTCGTTTATTAGTTTGTGTTTATTTCAATTTTCGTTTTTCCCTGCTTTTAGACACATTAGGGACAATGTGTGTTTCAAGTGTGGGGATGGGGAAATTCCTTTTTTTCGTTCTTTTATTCCTTTTTAAAAAAAATAAAAATTTTGCAAATAATAAAATAAAATAAAACTTGAACTTTTGTAAGTCCTGGTTACCTTTTGCTACGATGCTTAAGTAGTCTATTTCATTGTAAATCATTAACAAAAGGTGAGTCGGCATGGGTTATTGAGTTGGTTATATGGTTAGTCATTAAGTTGCGTGATAAAGTTTTCCCAATTGGACGTGTTTTGCAAAACTTATGGGTTTGAGATTCTTACGATAGTGAAACCAGTTTGATAGTTGAAAACCGTCTATGCTCATATCGTTAACCCTATTCCACACGTTTCCAGTGAGATTTTTGAGCCTTAAAAGTCTTCACTTATTCACTGATTCGTTTGTGTGTGATTTGACCTACCTGTTACAGTGCTTTAGAACTTATGCTTGTATACATTTTGAGACTTCGGTTAAGATTTGACACAGACATGATTAAGGCATTAGATTCACCCATATCTTAGCCTAATCTATTCCTTCTGTTTTACACCATTAAATATACCAATTAGACACCATGTTGATCCTAACCCTTTTCATTTGATTAACCTAGTTTTATTTTAGACATCCGGTTAGCAAGACAGTTATGTGTTTATGTTGGTTGCTTCTAGTGAAAAAAAAAGAAAAGAAATGAAAAAAAAGAAGAAAAAATGCAGTAATGTGTGAATAAAAGGTCAAAAAGACCAAGTGTTGCTAGTTGTATTGTTTAAATTCTTGATGGTGTAACAAAGTCAACCACCGGATTTTTTTTTTGTGTTTTAGCCACTTTAAAACCCTACAACACCTACCATTAGCCTAAGCCTGTCTTTTAAAGTCCTTTTGATCTGTGTTAGTCTTGATATTTGGTGGAGATTTGATTATAGCACAAGCATATGTTAACATTGCCTTAGGGTTAGGTTATTAAGGGTTCACTTAATAAAATGCATATATTAACCAAGTGAGGAGTGATAATTGCGAGGGGTGTGAGTGTATATGGTTGGATACTCGACAAATAGGTGAATCTTGATTAGGAAATCCCATGTTTTTAAAATTTGCTTCATTCCTATCTGATTGGGTTGTAAATCTATTGACCGTTGTAAATCTTGGGATTGATTGTGTGGTTGAATCATAAATCCATGTCCGATTTTGTCTGAAGTGAAACGTTTTTGAAATAGATACGGTTTTGTGTTGCTACAGGTTTGCTTAGGGACAAGCAAAGTTTAAGTGTGGGAATGTTTGATGTGTAGTTATTTACACATCTTTTTAGTAATTATTTTATATTACTTTACCATTTTTTAAATATATTTTTATTTATTTTTTATTAGATTTTAATTATTTTTACTTATTTTTATTTTTATTGTTACTTTTGTAGGTTTCGTGAAATAAACGTTTGTATCTGCGAAGAAACTGAGTACCGGAGTAATTTCAAGAAAGTTTGTGAGCTAAAAATATGATTTTTGGAAGTTTTGGGGACTTTTTGCAGTATTTCAGAAAGTTTCAGGGGTTAAAAATATGGTTTTAGGAAGTTTTGGGGCTTAAAAATGTATTTCAGAAGTTCTAGGGGGTGAAAATGTAATTCTGGCAAAGTTTGGACCTCCAATGACACTGGCAGCCCTCAGCTATGCCACATCAGCCTTAAGACACATGTATTTGACTCTTTCACCCGATTTTGACACTTTTGACCCGGATTTGAACCCCTTCTTCTTCTTGGACCAACTTTGACCAGCCAAGGCCTTTGACCCGCGTTGACTGAGCCTTTGACCAGTCTTGTTGACCTCTTTTTGGACTTTTGGAGCCCCCCCTTTGGGCTTTTGACACACTTATTTGGCCCAGTCGCGAACCTTAGTCTATTTTATCCTATTGAAGTCATTTTTGAAGCCATAATTCATGAGAATTCAATCTATGACACTTGAAAACGAAGAAGGGACTAAAAATTGAAGATTTTGAAGGCTTGGGGCTGAATTGGACGCTTGGGGCTGAATTGGACGCTCGAGGGAGACTCAGAACGCATATGAAAGTGTCTAGAAATGCTTTTTCGGGTTCTTTTACTTGTTTTGTTTATTATTTCTCGTTTGTACTCGAATCCATGGACATGCTCATGAATGTTTTTCATAATTTTACTTTTATAAACATGTTTCTTGGCTAAAATCCTTGTATTACCTAGATTTGGATGAATAACGGTTAATTTTATTCGGTTTTCGGGTTTATTTTTATGATATTTGGATTGTTTATGATTAGGATCAGATTATATTTGATTAATGTTGGTTATTTTTAGCTGTTATGATGGTCTTTAAATGCATGATGATGTCCAATTGATAAGTCTTGGTTGTTTACTACGTGTTTTGACCGGTTTTATCAGTTTTTGAGTTAGATTTCGTATCTAATTCTATTAGGGTTTGCTTTGGCCAATTGAACCTTACGATGTTATTTTTAATTGGATTATAAACAATAGGATTAGCATTCCTAAGACTAATCAAGGGAGGGAATTTGGATTATTAGGGTTTTTAAGGTTTTTTGGGGTGAATTACGTGACCATCGGGTTTTTCTGTTTATTCCTTATGATTCCTTGCGATTCAAGGTATTAGCTTATGTATTTTGATTGATTTCTATACATCCTTACACCTTTGATGTATTGAGATTGTTGATATTGACCACGTGATACGATCTACTGAATCTTTAAACGATCTGTGTTTGGAGAGACTGACTAGGTAATCCGTTACACATCCCGGTGATCTTTCACATGACTCTTTGGAACGTTCTTTAGTATTAGTGAAAATGACCTTGTTATCTAATGGTTCTTAGTATTTTCTGAGTTGTCATATCTTTATTGACCGATTATATCCCGTGCCTCATTCATGAAACTGTTAAAGTTATCGTTAGGATTCCAAGTCTAGGTAGTACCCTTTCTTATCTGATTTCTTAGTTTCTTAATCCGTTTCAGTTTTCGAGGTTATTTGATTTCTTTATTTCTTCGTTATAAAATTCTTTTCAGAAAATTATCAATTTCCTTATTTAGTAATTTCCTTCTTTAGTCTTAGCTTTGTCTTCATTTGGGGTTAATTCTTAGATTCTGTGTCCCTAAGATTTGATACTTGGTCTTACCCATTCTATATTGCATATACCTGAAACATGTGAAAACGTAATATGTCAACTATAAGTAGTTGGTGAGATACACAGGATTTACAAAGTTAAGAGTATATAAGTTCAAATATTTAAAAGTGTATAAGTTCAAAGATATAATCAAAGTGTACATACATAACTAACAACTTGAATGAAACCTGAGTTGAAACAATTGAACCATGTACAATATAGAATGTATATAGAATGTAAATGTACGTAATGTAAAGTAGTAACATGCTAATGTAACACAAACTATCATCTAGTATATCCAAGGGTCATCTTAAATCCAAGTCCCAAACTACGTTTGGAGTTAGGCAAAAACTGACAATAAAACCAATACGACCCATGGTAATAAAGTTAATTAATACCAACTCCTTATGACTAAGCATGTGTCCAATATGACCCAAGCTGTTAAAGTTTATTGGCAGCTAATCCATATTGCTAAAACTAGACAAATCCATCGTTAGCTATAATACAAATTTAAAGCTAACCCTGACCTTGGTGTAGAATCTCGCTTTCCCTTGTTATGATCACCCATAACTAACGATAAACGATTGGATGAACTCAAGTTTAGAAGATTAAGTGAATAGCTTCCAACCCTTGAGTCCTAAGATTAACAGTCGCGTGAACGTCTAGCCTGGAATCTAAGAATAGTGATTCCAACCCTAGGAGTCCTAAGGATAACGAATGCGTGAACTTCAAGTCTGAAATCTAAGAATAGTGATTTCAGCCCTTGGAATCCGAATTTAAGACATACTAGATGTGAATAAGTTTGTTTACAAGAATGTGTCCATGTTACAAAGCTTATTACCAATTTGAAAACAACCTGTACAGAATCCTACAATGGATTAGGCCATGTGCCATGACAGAGCATGACTAACTGCCTTAGATCCAAAGTTTAACTTAAAAGGAGTTAAGTTTTACCAACATAAGCCAAAAATAAGTTTATAATATGAAAACCATTTAAGAATTTAGGTTCAAAAATAGTTATTCACATGTTTCACCCCAAAAGATTTCAATGTAGAAAATAGGGGTATGTACTCACCTTGTTTGAGTGTGAAGTGCACTTGTATAGGTTTACCGATGCTCTCACTTGCTGTTGAAGGTTTTGATTGTACTCACGTTCCTTATTGTGTTAATATAGTTCACGAATCATAAGTACGTGTTTGTTCTTCCTTAAATGTATTATATTATTCATCCCAAATATTTAAATATGTTATGTGACCTTGTTTGTTCTTAACCAACCTAAGCTTAGTTGTAAGCCCCAAAAACCCACCAACACATGATACGTGTTTTAATACAACAACAGAGTTTAGGTCCCAGATTTTTTCAACAATTAAGTGTATTAAACACTTTGAACACTCCACTTTACAAAACTTTACAAAAGATTGATGTTACTTAAACATTTAACAACCAATTTACTTTTATAGTTATTCGCCAAAAACTTTGTTTCAAAACAACAAAAATAAACCCCAAAATATGTTTGACCCAAGTCCTTGCATAGCGATTCGATCACATCCGCCTTCACCCCTTCCGTTCACCTGAAAACACCATAATTAAGTCACCGTTAGTTTGTTAGAACTAAGTAAGATCACCCCTAACGTTACCCCAAGCTTCCACCAAGCGTAAACACCTTTTAACATCACCTAATAGCTCCCATTAATCCATAGGAACTAAGTAAATTTATCCCCAATGGTTCCCCAAGTCAAAAAGGTCAAAAAAACTCAAAATTTGGTCATGCTGGGCTGTAAACCAGAGAGCTCTGGCCTTAAGTTACTCCTTGCCCAGACCCAAGCCGTAAGTTACTCTCAGTCTGCCGTAACTTACTCCCAGACCTGCACAAATATGCAGATTTTCAGTTTTTTTCTGCGTTTTGACCCGTACCGACCCCCGGAATCATTCCCACTCAATTCTGATCATTTCAATACTCCCATATACATGTCATAACACCATATGAACATAAAAATCCAACTTCAATCACCTTTTTATGACAATAATAATAATAACAACAAACGACTTTCTAACGGGTCTTTTCACCCAATTCACCAATTAACTCTTGTTACACCCAAGATTTCTCAAGTTTGAGCAAATCACACCACTTGTGATTAAATAAACTTGATTTCACCAATCAAGAACATTCACACACCTTGTGAAAAGTCCTTTTTAATGATCACACCACTTGTGATTCATTACACCAATTTGAGTCAACCTCAATTATAATTTACACACCTTGTGAACAAATTCAAATCATTCAACGCACATATAATTAAACATCAAGTCAATCATAGACAAGGATTTAAACACCATAACAACAAAAATCAAGCAATATATCTCCTATTGCTTACATTTTGTCTATCAACAAATATTCCATCATCTATCACCATAAAGTTAAATCTTCTACAAAACATTCATATATGTAAAGCACCATTACACATAATTAGTAGAAGAGTTGGGTGACTTACCTTGTCCCGATGGGTTATCCACTACCAAAATCTCTTTTCCAAGTCTTTTGGTTCCACTACCACCTTCACTATTGCTTCCTATATCATACTTACATGTTCAATACAAGTGTTGACTATAATTAGTGAAATTACACCAAATTGACCCATTATCACCATTTATTCTTAGGTTACATTCAAATAACCCATTGATCATGAAAATCCCACATTTTATGACCACACCAATTAATTTAACCTCACCCATCCCTTTGAACACCTTATTGACAAATATCAAGTTTGTTGGCATTTCAACAAACAAGTTGTGTGCAGGAACTTTACCTACACATTTCAAACATATCCAAACCCCATCAATCTCCCATTTATGTTACTAATCTTCCAAGTTTAATGATCATTCAAATTTACAAATGTGCAAACTAAAACAACATTGTGAAATCGTCAAACCCCCAACTTTTAAGCTAACTACAATCACCTAGTTCATATTCTCCATGAACCATACAAAACCCCCATTCATTATACTACATCAACATGCAAGAAATGATCAAAATGGTGTTTCTAGTTGATTATCACTATGAATAACAACATTTAAGACTATCAAAACCTCCAATTTCGGAATTCACCTCACCCCACTCATACCCTTTATGAGACCCATGAAAATTTGTAACAAAATATACAAAATCACTTACCTAGATGTTGTATGATGCTAGATGAACTCCAATCTATGATTGCATGAGAGATTAGATCAAAATCCAAGCACCAATTTGATCAAACTTGAAGTTTTTGAGCTTCCTCCTCCTCCCCTTTCTCTTGTTCACGTTTTCAGCAAAAGAAATGGTCTTATGACCAGATTTTGACCAAGTCAACATATTAACCCACCATTTACATGTTTCAGCTATTGGCAGCTTTGGTCCCTCTATTACTATTAACTTTAACTAGTTATAACTAACTAAGTTAAATTAGTAAACACCCACCATATAATTGTAGGTAACAATTATTGTTAGAACACCCACCAAATAATATTTAAAACATATTTATACACCAATTATATTCGTTTTAAAATATTTCCCCAAAATGGGTCGTTACATTAGTCCATAACTCTTTGTGATAAAGTTTATGAAATTTCGAACTTACTTTTTTTACATGTTTAAACATTTTAGTTTAAGTTAATTTAGAAAACATAGAAACCTAAACACATTACGCTATGCATGAAGCCGACATGCATAGTGTAATTTTGGTTTAAACAACATAATTGAAAACATGATGTTCATAGTACCCTTATTAAGTTCATGAGATGGATCTTATAAGTTGTATTAACATAGTTTAGAATCCTTTTGAACTAAGGTTAGGTTGTATAAGACCATACTATGACCACTTATAATTGGCTAAGGGTTTGTCTTCCTTTACACGACCCCTTTGAGCTTCTATGATTGATGACAAACTTGTTTATGACTTGTTTTACTTCTCTTATGGATTAAGATACTTGGATTAGGCTAGGATAAGAGTTTCAACAGTTAGAGTGGCTGAGAGTGGGTGTCGATACTAGTAGTATGGACACAATGTTCATGGGCTGATTTTCAAGACCTTCGATACTATAGTATCGACCAACCTGTTTTCCATCTACATTAGCTCATTGATTTTGTTAGTACCGACGCCTTCCCTGGAACCAACACCCTTGAACCATCGAAATTAGTAATGTCGATGAGAGCTGGTTGATATTGAGGTCCATCAAACTTAGTTGTAGCGATGGAAGTTAGCAGCAACCTTCATAACATCCATTGATACTATTTTCTGTCCAGATGTTCATGTGTTGATACTACCATGTTCGACTTCTAGCTCTCTCCATATCCAACCATAACTTAATCCAAGACCATCAAAGTGTTTCTAAAGTTGTTTGGGTGTTTGTTCTTGGGTTTAGATAGCTCAAAAACCGGTTTCATAATCAAGAAGATGATGAATAGCAGACTCCAAAACTTCCGAACCTTTAAGCTCAAATCTGTATCGATCTTGAAGTTGTTAGCTCGGATCCTTTGTACTTCCTCAATGTACACCTCAAGAGCTTTCTGTAGATACCAAGAGCTCGCAAATCCTTTGAGAAATGAGGTAGATCGGTTGTGGGTGTTCTAGAGAGAGTAGAGAGAGAAAATGACGGATTTTTAAGAGAGAGGGATAGTGATGTGACACCCGGCAATTTCAGGTAAATTGCGACTCTTACATCTTTTACATTTCACCTTCATACTTGTTACATTTCATTTAATTATGTTAAATTAGATGAGCTAAACACAAACAACTACGAAACGAAAGTTCGAGGAACTATCGAATCGTACATTGCATATTGGTTTTGGAAACCAAGTGTGGCAAACACAAACACTAACGCAAAACAACAATTCGGGGAGTTATTGAATTGTACATTACATGTTGATTAGGACTAATCAAGCGTGCAAACATTTGGTAAAACATGAACACAAACGATCACCGATAATTTGAGGAATTATCGAAACACACATGAGTCTCAAGAATGTTGGTGATCAAACAATAATCAGACAACTTATGTGTTATTATATGATTACATACTAAACATGAATTAGATGTTTAGGATAAATGTTAGGAATCGAGCACGAACAAAAACGAATCAGCGAAATCGAAAAACTGAAAAATGGAGTCTTCGCGGTACGCCAAGACCCCTCGACGAAGGGCTTGGTGGTACGCGACGCGGAGCGGGAGTTTGAACTCTGGAATCCTTGATGGTACGCCAAGACCATGCAAGATCGGCCTTAGCGGTACACGACGGATCTCAGCGGACAGATTCTTATAAACAGCAAACCC
This sequence comes from Mikania micrantha, assembly GCA_009363875.1. Taxonomy (NCBI): domain Eukaryota; kingdom Viridiplantae; phylum Streptophyta; class Magnoliopsida; order Asterales; family Asteraceae; genus Mikania; species Mikania micrantha. The sequence continues at coordinate 3,325,768 of CM018689.1, forward strand.
AGCTCATTTTGCTCGGTTTCTATCACACACCACAGAGCATTTCCTCCCAAGAACGACCCAAACCTTCTGTCAACAGCTCCCAGTGTAACACCCCGACTGATGGCGTAAACGTCGGGATGCCACGAGGGATGTGTAGATTGTTCATAAGCTCGTTGCCATCTAATTTAAATCATCACATATCAATTAATCAACCAAATTAATTACACAAAAATCATGTTCATCATTAATTAGTTACATCAAAATACACAAAAGATTTAGCTAACTAACTAAATTCTAATCTTCAGAATTTTACTTATCATAGCTAAGTCCAAGATCCTACACGATGATGTCCAAAAGAATGTAGAGCTATCCTGCCCTACCTACTTCTCCTCGATCCCTGAAACATGTAAAAATCAAGTGTCAACTACGAAGTAGTTGGTGAGTAATAATAAGTTTTTATATTTAAAAATGTTTTACAAATGATTATAAAGTTTGAAGTTTTCTGAGATAATCCACATGAGCACCTACGAGATAATCCAACACACCATCACAACCACACAGTCACATATTTCAAATAATCATAGATAATCAATCACATATATATTCAACCAATCTCATTCATCAATATTCTGAATTCATAAAATATAAGTGACGATACATGCAATCATTGTGGATGACCGAAGTCAAAGTCCACGGTGCATGGAATTGTGGCAATCAACGTGACAATACATGCAATCGTTGCAGATGACCGAAGTCAACAACAACGACTCATGGGCCTGTGATAATCCAAGTGGCAATACATGTAATCATTGTGGATGACCAAAGTCAATAACAACGATCCATGGAGTTGTGATAATCCATGATAATCCATAAACAAAGATAATCCCATATTGTGAGTATCATAATGATAAACCAGGTGTCACCCATGCTTTATCCAAAATAATATTTTAAACATTGGTACATGTTCCACCTCCGAGTTTAAAACAAAATAGTTTAAAAGGAGGTTATGAGAACTCACCTGAGTCCTTAGATTCAATGTTTTTGTAATACGCGCGCTCACGTATGTGAAATCAATGTCCAGTCACCCACGTGTATTTATCGTATGTCTCGTGTTTGTAAGTATATGTGTTTTATTACTCTTGCGTGTCCATATATGTTTACCTTAAACTTCATAAGTATTTCTTTAATTTAGTTTATTTGATCTAATTCAAAATGAAATATTCAACATTTTATAAGTGTTCAACATTAAAACATAGTTTTTAGACTTACTAATTTTAACCACGTTGAACTATAAACTTGATATGACATCTTATGTGTATTCACATAATCATGTATACTCCAAGGTGATAGCCCTAGTTATACACATAATGATACATACATGCATGATTTAATTAAATTGACCACCATAATCTAAGTCATTAGCATCCATGTTATGTTTAAGAATATTATATTTAGGTCATTCACAGGAGATGTTTAATGTATATAAATCTTAAATTTTACAATTTATTTCTAGAGAGAGAAAAGGTGGTGGTCCTTTATATTTCTTCATGCATGTATAAATATATATAAAAGATTTCCTCAAGTTCTTTAGTTCACCCTCACTCTAGTTCTCCACATAGGTTTAGTTAGTTATGAGGGCAGCGAACCTAGGGCTTTGTTGCACCTAGGTTCGGCGATCATGAAGGAGGTTCGGGCAAAAGGGTTCGCTGCATAGAGGCATAGGTTTTTTGCCCTTAGGTTCGGCCATAGTTAGGTTCCTGATATACTAAGGTTCGGCCAAAGGAGATAAAGGTTCGCTTGATTAAGGTTTTTTTTCAGCCTTGAGGTTCGCTTCTTATGGTGGTTCGGTGATAATGTGAGGTTCGTTCAAGACTCTAGGTTCGCATGCAAGATTCCAGGTTCAAGCCAACTAGGGTTCGGCTAAAATATGCACAGGTTTGGCTAAACATGCACAGGTTCGCTATCTCCAGGTTCGTCCAAGGGTTCGGCCAAAGCCACTGGTTCGCCAAGGGTTCGCTAGTTCCTAGGTTCGGCTAGTGATCCACGGTTCGTGGGGTTTAGGTTCGTGAGGTCCAGGAGGTTTGTCCAGCTCATAAGGTTCGCCACCTTGTCCTCTTCCGAATGGAGGTTCGGCCGACATGCAGACCACCCACGAACCTGAAATCCTCAACTGTTCATCGCTGCCATCTTCGATCTAGATCTGTCGCAAGTTTATCCCAAGGCTCCCATACACTCACACACATGCGTTTTAAAGTTTTTCAACTAGAAAAGTTGTTTTAGACAATGGACTAAACTCGGTTGTTGTTCAAGTGATAAACAAAAAGTAAAACACAAAATTTACCTTCAGATCATGCTCAAATGTGGATTTCTACGTATCTTCTTGTTCCTCTCGATCACGCGGTCGTTTAGACGCCAAGATCTCGCGAATCCGTTGAGTAACGAAGGAGATAACTTAGAGAGAAGGTAGCGAGAGGAGGTGACGAATTTGGTGATTTTTAGAGAGAGAAAGGGTTTGTGAAATGAGGGGGAAGAAGATGTTCTTCTTTCTTTTATTTCGTTTCATCCCCGCGCGCCCGGTCTCGTTTTTATCGCGATAAAAATAATTAGATGTTCGGGTCTTCTCGTAAACGTGTTTTAAAACATTAAAACATTTAAATAATTAAGGTTTTGTTTTCGAAAATTGATTTTTGTTTACGTACGGTTGTTTCGTAAATGATTCCGTTAAACTTTCGTTAAATTAATTATTTACTAAAACAATTTATTCGGTTTCTGTTTTAGGTTGTGATTCCTAATAAATATTATAAATTCCATTTATTAATTTACTACTGTTAAATATTATTTTGTTATCTCGTCGAAACACATTACTTGCGTACGTATTCGTAAAGATCGTCACCTTTACGAATTCAACGCTCGTAACGTATTTCGATTCGATTTACTATTTATGGAATATCGTTTCAGGATATTTTTCTTAATAATTATATTCGTGTGAATCGTCACCCACGCGAATACATTATCAAGTTAATATTTCTGAATTAATATTCGCGTTTAAGTTATGTTCGTAACCTCACCATCGCGTAATCATTACCAATATCTTTTTCATTATCTTATTATCTTTAATATTATAAATCCCCATCCAATTCACTAAACCACATCACTGACACATCCATGACAGACCGAAATATGCCTATGTATAGGGTATATGTAGGGGTCAGTCGCAACTGCCCCAGCCACCGTCCCACCGCTATTTCGATAAACATGACCATGTGTCCTTGACTATGTTTAGCAACTTAACCGAAAACAAACTCGAAATCCCTTTCTATTCCAACCACAATCCAAAATTTGTGAATTCAACTGCAATAAACTATCTGGTTCTGTTTAGTTGTGTTTCAACTAAACTTCCCATGGTTTATGCATAAAATAATATATTCTCAATATGTATACCAATATCAGTAATAACAGTCAAAAATCCATAATCATTAATAATTAACACATCAGGTCGTAACAGTACAATCGTACATGTACGGACAACCTGAAATACAGTGATGTTACAGTCTCCCCTAGTTAAGGGAATTTCGTCCCGAAATTCAACTTGGAGTGACCGTAGTGAATAAATGTGGATATTTAAGCGTCATCTGATCTTCCCGTTCCCAGGTTAATTCTGGACCACGCTTCGACTCCCAACATACTTTTACAATTGGAATTCTACTGCGTTTGAGCTTTTTAACCTCGCGATCCATTATCTCAACTGGTTTTTCAACAAAGTGCATGGTATCATCGACGCGAATCTCATCGAGTGGTACCTGAAGATCCTGATCAAATAAGCACTTTCTTAAATTGGACACGTGAAACGTTGAGTGTACATTACTAAGTTCAGGAGGAAGTTCCAACTTGTAGGCAACCTTCCCGATCCGTTCAAGAATCTTAAAAGGGCCAACATAACGCGGAGTAAGCTTACCCTTCTTCCCAAATCGTACCACTCCTTTCCAGGGCGATACTTTAAGTAATACCATATTATCAACTTCAAACTCTAAGGGTTTCTGTCGTTTATCCGCGTAACTCTTCTGTCGACTGCGAGCAGCTAACAGATTGTCGCGAATCTGGCGAATCTTGCCAGTCGCCTCCTGAATAATCTCGGGACCAGTGATCTGCGATTCGCCGACCTCGGTCCAACAAATAGGCGACCGACACTTTCTGCCATAAAGAGCTTCAAACGGCGCCATACCAATGCTCACGTGATAACTGTTGTTATACGAGAACTCGACAAATGGTAGATGGCTATCCCAGTTGCCACCGAAATCGATGACACAAGCTCTCAACATGTCTTCCAATGTTTGAATCGTTCGCTCCGTCTGTCCATCCGTTTGAGGATGATAAGCGGTGCTAAGATCCAGTCTTGTTCCAAAAGCTTAATGAAGTGATTCCCAAAATCGTGCCGTGAAACGAGCATCACGATCCGATATTATACTTAAGGGAATCCCATGTCGACTAACGATCTCATCAACGTAGATACGAGCTAGTTTCCGCACAGGGTACGTCTCGCATATCGGTAAGAAATGAGCCGACTTGGTTAATCTATCAATTATCACCCAAATATTATCCTTACCGCTTGCGGTTCGTGGGAGTTTGGTAATGAAATCCATGGAGATATTCTCCCACTTCCACATGGGTATTTCTGGTTGTATCAACAATCCCGAAGGTCACTGGTGTTCTGCCTTGAATTTAGCACAGTTAAGGCACTTGGACACATAGTCAGTAATATCCTTCTTCATTCCAGGCCACCAGTACAAGGCCCTAAGGTCTTGATACATCTTATCAGCACCCGGATGGATTGAGTAGCGAGACTTATGAGCTTCATCCAAAATCATCATCCTAAGATCATCCCGGTTCGGTATCCACAACCGATTCAAGTAATACATCAAATCATCTTCCTTAGTTTCCAATAATATCTCAGCCCCGCAAGACATCTCATTTTTCAAGTTATCCTGAGCCAATGAGTGTTGTTGGGCTGTGTGAACATCATTATGGAGATTAGTGTGCACTCGGACACTATGAATCTGAACTTGACTTTTGCGACTAAGCGCATCTGCTACTACATTCGCTTTACCAGGATGGTAGCGAATTTCACAGTTGTAATCGTTCAACAGTTCAACCCATCTCTGTTGTCTCATGTTAAGTTCTTTTTGATTTAGAATGTGTTGTAAACTCATGTGGTCTGTAAAAACTACACACTTAGTGCCATAAAGATAATGTCTCCATATCTTCAAAGCAAACACGACTGCACCAAGTTCCAAGTCGTGTGTAGTGTAGTTCTTCTCTTGAATTTTCAGCTGCCTTGATGCATATGCCACTACCCTTCCCTGTTGCATGAGGACACAACTGAGGCCTAGGTTGGATGCATCGTAGTAAACCACAAAATCATCATTTCCATCAGGCAGTGTCAAGATAGGAGCATCACAGAGTTTCTGCTTCAAAGTCTGAAATGCCTCTTCTTGCTTCGGTCCCCACTCATAAGCTTTGTTCTTTTGAGTCAACGAAGTAAGAGGGACAACAATTCTAGAGAAATTCGAAATAAACCGCCGATAGTTCCGGCAAGTCCGAGAAACGATCGAATCTCCGTTGGTGTTGTTGGCGTACTCCAATTCTTCACCGCATCAATCTTCGCAGGATCCACGTGCACACCTTTTTCATTGACTATGTGTCCCAAGAATTGAACTTCTTTAAGCCAGAATTCACACTTAGAGAATTTGGCGTACAGTCGTTCTTTTCTTAGAATCTCCAAAATCAACTTAAGATGTTGGTCGTGTTCATCCTTGCTCTTGGAGTATATCAGAATATCATCAATGAATACAATCACAAACTTATCCAAGTATGGCCTGCAAACACGGTTCATGAGATCCATGAAAACCGCTGGTGCATTGGTAAGGCCGAAAGGCATTATTACCAAAAACTCATAGTGGCCATATCTTGTTCTAAAAGCCGTCTTGGGAATATCATCATCATGTACGCGAAGCTGATGATACCCAGACCTAAGATCGATCTTCGAAAACCATGCCGAACCTTGAAGTTGATCGAAAAGATCATCGATGCGCGGCAGAGGATATCGATTCTTGATGGTCAGCTTGTTCAACTCGCGGTAGTCGATGCACATCCGGAATGACCCGTCCTTTTTCTTGACAAACAGGACCGGTGCACCCCACGGCGAATGGCTCGGGCGAATGAATCCCTTATCAGTCAGTTCGTATAATTGGCTCACGAGTTCTTGTAACTCCGAAGGCGCAAGTCTGTAAGGAGCTTTGGCGACTGGATTCGTACCAGGTACTAAGTCAATTCGAAATTCTACTTGACGTTCTGGTGGAAGACCCGGCAAGTCGTCTGGAAATACTTCAGGAAAATATCTTATCACAGGAACGTCTTCAATGCTCTTTCCTTTCTCCTTTTTCTCCACAATGTTTACTTTACACTGCTTCCTAAACGTACTTCTGTGCTTTAGTGCATGACATCAGCTTAAGACCTTTACTGGAGGTTTCCCCAAAAACTCTTAAGATTTCACCCGAAGGTAAGGGAATACGAATGTATTTTTCATGACAGACAATTTATGCTTTGTGGGTGGCTAACCAATCCATGCCTATGATAACATCGAAGCTACCGAGATGCATAGGTATAAGATCAATTGGGAAAACGTGATCATTTAAGTTCACAGTACATCCAATAATAACAGTGTCAGTATCAATAGTGTTTCCATCAGCCATTTCCACGTTAAACGGTTTATCTAAGTGTGTATGTGTTCTACTGATATACGTCAAATTATACATATTATTCGACTCAAATTCCCCCGGTTTTAACGTTAACAACATGCAAATTCATTCGCAAATAGTCCTGATTATTGTTTTTTTGAATTTGTAGGATAACCGGCCTTGCTCGGAAGAAAATCAAGCTTTGTATGGAATTTCAGCATTTTTTGAGCAAATCCCCATATGCGCACTGTCATGCCAAATCTTGCACCGTCAGTGCCGGCCCATGCACGACCGTGCACGACCGTGCAACCAGGTAGTGCTAGGCCATGCATGGTAGTGCTGGCCTATGCACGACCGTGCACCTTCTTGCATGACCGTGCAACCAGGTAGTGCCATGCCATGCATGGTAGTGCTGGCCTATGCACGACCGTGCATAAGCCAAGCACGACTGTGCAATCTAGCCAGTGCCGGGCCAAAGCAAGGCAGTGCCGGGCCAAATGGAGGTAGTGCCGGCCATGATGACTTGTGCACGACCGTGCAACTTTTGGCGCGACCGTGCCTGACACCTCGAGTCAGTTTTCGAGACTTAGCTGAAAATGGCAACTTCGACAACCGTCTCAAACCAAAAGTAGAGTACTGTAGCACCTTGCACGACCATGCACCTATGGTGCACGACCGTGCCAAGTTCCAGAATTTCTATAAATTCAGCTTTTCACCTCATTTGAATGGGTTGGACTTCCTGGAGCTGAAATACCTTCTATTCAGATTTCTTAAGGCTATCCAAGGGAGATTGTGAAGGTCTTGAAGATTCAAGGAGCATCCAACACCATCTTGTTTCAATCCTTGCTTGCTAGTGGTTTGCATTTTGTTAATTTAATCATGTCTCTTGTTATTTTCAGCCACTTTGTTATTGTTCTTGTAAGCCTTATGGGCTAAACACTTCATTGTCTAGATTATGGTGAAACTTTTGTTGATGTGATGATGATTTTATGAATTGGTCAAATGGGTTTATGTCAAGATTCAAGATGAAGTTATGATTGTATTCCAATGATGTTGTAAATTTGTGTAGGTTGATTAGTGTTCAAGAATGATGAATGTTTAGTCATACTATGTTGGAAAACCATGATCAAACATTTGTTTATAATCTTACAACTTGTTTTTAAGATTATGCCATGAGATTAGGAATGATAATTGGTTTCTTGAATGTTATAAAACTTGCATAAGTATACTTTCTTTCACTAAAGTTTGGAAAAACCATGGTGATATTATGATTTGTTGAATATGATTAACATGTGAATTAGGAAATTATGGCCAAATGACCTCATTTGCATAATTGTGTTCATAGATTGTAAGTTGGAAGAAATTGTGACCTTGTTGAATTTATGCAACTTAGGGTGATTAGTGTGTATAAGTCATATTAGTTTTCCTTAAGTTGTAGAATTAAGATTCTTGACGGATGACTAATTCTTGATTAAGTCTTGACATAGCCCTTGACATTAGGCTTCATAGAATAATCCTAGGTGATTAGAATGTGTTTATCATTTTAATTTTCCAAAAGATTATATGATTAGATATCTTTGACCGGAATCTAGTCAACATTTAGTATACCAATTCATAATAATCACATCACTAGACTAAGTGGATTCATGATCTAGGCAATTTTCTTAGACTTTAGATTATTTAAAAATCCTTCTTTTAAATATTATTTTAAAATTCACAAAACCCGACATTTTCATGTTGTTGCTAAACATTGACCGAGGTCTAGTATTGGGAGGTGTCGTGTCCACGTATTGATATCCGGTTCTTACCATAAGCTATATTATTATATGATAGGTACACTTGCCTATTGTGTGTGATTTAGTTTCTAGTAAAAACCATTTTTAAAACTAAAATCTGTGTGGAAAATCCATAATTTAAAATATATAGTTTCACGCACATCATCTACCAAGCATGCATTCAAATTCATATGAAATGAAACTCCTATCAGCACCAGAATCAAATAAGACAGATGCATAAGAGTTGTTGATCAGAAATGTACCATTAACCAAATCCTGGTTGGCTTGAGCAGCTGGAGCATTTAGTTGAAACGCTCTGCCTCGAGCCACCCTTTGATTATTTCCCGTCAGTCTTGGGCACTGATTTCTGAAGTGACCCACTTCACCACACTCATAACAGGCTCTTGCCTGTACAGGTACCTGACGAATAGGTGCAGCTTGTATCGGTTGAACTTGCGGAGCGGGCAGTGCAAGCGGAGTAGGTTGCATCCGTTGTGCTTGCGGTGCACTCCGGCAGACATTTGTAAAGTGGCCATACTTGCCATAATTTTTGCAGACACGACATGGCAAGTTAGGCGCATGATGATATCTGCAAGTATTACATTGGGGAGTATTCCCAACGTAATTTCTGGCAGTGGTGTTGCTTGATGATTGCTGCGCAGACTTAGCAGCAGGAGTAGTAACAACAAAATTCCTGGTCTTTCTCTTTTTGTTGCTGCTTTTTGAAGAGTTGCCTTGTTCAGTCTTGACTTCAGTTGAAGTCTCCTTGGCATATGATTTAGTGTCAGTCTTCTTTGTTCCCCTTCTCGTGAGTGTTCCAGCCTTTACATGATTGTCAGTTAGCGTTGTAGATAAACGGATTGCAGCCTCAAGTGTTTTGGGGTTGCTTCCGTAGACAGTGTCTTGGATCTGCATAGGCAGCCTGCCTATGTACTTCTCAATTGCTCTCTCAAGCGGTGTCACTAGATGAGGTACCAGCAGACTATACTCGTGGAAACGAGTATTGTAGATCACATTCTCTCCGTTGTCTTGCTTCAGTTCCCAGAACTCAGTTTCAAGCTTCCTCATCTCGCTATGAGGACAAAATTCAGTGGTCATCAGGTTCTTGACCTTCGTCCATGTCAGTGCTAGGGCAGCATCAACTCCCCTAGTTCGCTTCTCGCCATTTTACCAAGTCAGTGTTCTCTTTTGGAAAACACTAGTGGCATAGCGCACCTTCAGATTTTCGGGGCAGTCACTATTAATGAAGGTGTTTTCCATGCTCTCAAACCACTGTAGCAGACCAGTGGCTGTCTCAGAACCCGTAAATTTCAGTGGTTTATAGGAGTTGAAGTGTTTGAATGTGCAAGCTGGTGGGTTTGCACCACCTCTGTTCTGATTGAGAGTTTGATTGGCTTGAGTCAGTTGATTCACCAATCCAGTAATGAGGTTTTCTAACTCTTGCATGCCGGAGTTGGCATTACCGTTAGCATCTTCAGAGTTTGTATCATCTCCGTTGTGACGGCATGGCAGCATGTTTTTGAGGATATTAGAAACATGTTACTACCGTTTACAACGTAAGTCATACAAACTATGGTCAAATGAGTTCACTTCAACAGTTAGGATTACATATAGGAACTATATTTTTCTCCTATCTATCATTAAACTCATAACAAATTATAAATTTCCTAATATTATGCTAAAGTATCCTAGTTAGTCATATCTAATATCAACTAACTAATCCTAAGTTTCAAACATTTTCCACCCTATACCAACACTGACAACCTCCCGATGCAGTGCAACAAGCTTATATATAGGGCATACATAGATTTGACCACAGTCGCCTCATACGCCGTCCCACCACTGTTGCATTGCACCACGATTATGCCCTTGTTAGAATTTAGGGTGTATCATGTATCTTCCCATTGTCTCACTTCACAAACCTTATCCTAGGTAGGATAATTTTGAGTGAAGTGGTCTCTAGTTCCCTTGGACAATTAGCCTATTTCTAAATTCACCTAATGTCTAAGTTCACCTGACATTAGAATTTCCCCTAATATCTAAGTTCAGCTAGTGTCTAAGTTCACCTGACATGTAGGCTTGCCTATTTCTATGTTCACCTAATGTCTAAAATCCATACTAAATCCCATTGTCCATAATTATTAATAAGGGTTCATATCATCACTGAGTGCTCTTATTGTCACTAAGTGTTCATATCCTCCCTATAATTTATTCTCATCAATTGTTCATACCATCACCAAGTGTTAATATCATCACTATGCGTTCATATGTTCACCAAGTGTCTATATCATCGTCCAAGTCTTCATTCTATCACTAAGTGTTCGTATTGTTTGTTGATCCTATACACCCCACGTGTCCAATAGTGTGTTCATAAATGAGTTTATATGTGTTCATTAAATATGATCATCCAAAGTGACAATCCAAACCAACCTTAATCAACATTCCATCAACATCAACCTTACAACACTTCCTAATAATATCCTAAGTTCCTGACACTGACAGACCCCCGATATACTACAAATGCTATATGTATAGGGCATATGCAAGGGTAGGTTGCAACCTCCCCAACACCGTCCCACCACCTTTGTAGTATACCACAGGTGTGTCCTTGTCTGGTGATCCTAGATCAAACAATTAATTCCTATAGCAAATAAATTCATAAGCAGTTAATTTCCTAAGCAATTAATTTCCCAAATGGGTAGTTCCCTTATTCCTCAATACTGACATCCACCCGATGTACTGTAAATGGTATATGTATAGGGCATATGATACGGGTAGGTCGCAACCGCCCAAACCACCGTCCCACCACCTTCACAATACATCACGAGTATGTCCTTATCGAGTCGTCAGGGCACAAATAAGCAAATAATCAGCAAGTAACATATGAAGTTCAGATATATAATCAGGAGTTCAATTAACATGTAATAAACACATAAGCATGAAATCCTGAATATCATAACTAGTGTATGAAATAGTTTCATACTAGGGTATCCTACGGTTATAGACTAGGTTAACCATTTCTATTAACCTAATTCCCTATAACCCAGGCTCTGATACCAATCTGTAACACCTCGACCGATGGCGGAAACGTCGGGATGCCACGAGGGATGTGTAGATTGTTCATAAGCTCGTGGGCATCTAATTTAAATCATCAAATATCAATTAATCAACCAAATTAATTACACAAAAATCATGTTCATCATGAATTAGTTACATCAAAATACACAAAAGATTTAGCTAACTAACTAAATTCTAATCTTCAGAATTTTAGTTATCATAGCTAAGTCCAAGATCCTACACGATGATGTCCAAAAGAATGTAGAGCTATCTTGCCCTACCTACTTCTCCTCGTTCCCTGAAACATGTAAAAATCAAGTGTCAACTACGAAATAGTTGGTGAGTAATCATAAGTTTTTATATTTAAAAATGTTTTACAAATGATTATAAAGTTTGTAGTTTTCTGAGATAATCCACATGAGCACCTACGAGATAATCCAACACACCATCACAACCGCACAGTCACATATTTCAAATAATCATAGATAATCAATCACATATATATTCAACCAATCTCATTCATCAATATTCTGAATTCATAAAATATAAGTGACGATACATGCAATCATTGTGGATGACCGAAGTCAAAGTCCACGGTGCATGGAATTGTGGCAATCCACGTGACAATACATGCAATCGTTGCAGATGACCGAAGTCAACAACAACGACTCATGGAGCTGTGATAATCCAAGTGGCAATACATGTAATCATTGTGGATGACCAAAGTCAATAACAACGATCCATGGAGTTGTGATAATCCATGATAATCCATAAACAAAGATAATCCAATATTGAGAGTATCATAATGATAAACCAGGTGTCACCCATGCTTTATCCAAAATAATATTTTAAACATTGGTATACATGTTCCACCTCCGAGTTTAAAACAAAATAGTTTAAAAGGAGGTTATGAGAACTCACCTGAGTCCTTAGATTCAATGTTTTTGTAATACGCGCGCTCACGTATGTGAAATCAATGTCCAGTCACCCACCTGTATTTATCGTATGTCTCGTGTTTGTAAGTATATGCGTTTTATTACTCTTGCGTGTCCATATATGTTTACTTTAAACTTCATAAGTATTTCTTTAATTTATTTGATCTAATTCAAAATGAAATATTCAACATTTTATAAGTGTTCAACATTAAAACATAGTTTTTAGACTTACTAATTTTAACCACGTTGAACTATAAACTTGATATGACATCTTATGTGTATTCACATAATCATGTATACTCCAAGGTGATAGCCCTAGTTATACACATAATGATACATACATGCATGATTTAATTAAATTGACCACCATAATCTAAGTCATTAGCATCCACGTTATGTTTAAGAATATTATATTTAGGTCATTCACAAGAGATGTTTAATGTATATAAATCTTAAATTTTACAATTTATTTCTAGAGAGAGAAAAGGTGGTGGTCCTTTATATTTCTTCATGCATGTATAAATATATATATAAGATTTCCTCAAGTTCTTTAGTTCACCCTCACTCTAGTTCTCCACTTAGGTTTAGTTAGTTATGAGGGCAGCGAACCTAGGGCTTTGTTACACCTAGGTTCGGCGATCATGAAGGAGGTTCGGGCAAAAGGGTTCGCTGCATAGAGGCATAGGTTTGTTGTCCTTATGTTCGGCCATAGTTAGGTTCCTGATATACTAAGGTTCGGCCAAAGGAGATAAAGGTTCGGTTGATTAAGGTTTTTTTTTCAGCCTTGAGGTTCGCTTCTTATGGTGGTTCGGTGATGATGTGAGGTTCGTTCAAGACTCTAGGCTCACATGCAAGATTCCAGGTTCAAGCCAACTAGGGTTCCGCTAAAATGTGCACAGGTTTGGCTAAACATGCACAGGTTCGCTATCTCCAGGTTCGTCCAAGGGTTTGGCCAAAGCCACTGGTTCGCCAAGGGTTCGTTGGTTCCTAGGTTCGGCTAGTGATCCACGGTTCGTGGGGTTTAGGTTCGTGAGGTCCAGGAGGTTTGTCCAGCTCATAAAGTTCGCCACCTTGTCCTCTTCCGAATGGAGGTTCGGCCGACATGCAGACCACCCACGAACCTGAAATCCTCAACTGTTCATCGCTGCCATCTTCGATCTAGATCTGTCGCAAGTTTATCCCAGGGCTCCCATACACTCACACACATGCGTTTTAAAGTTTTTCAACTAGAAAAGTTGTTTTAGACACTGGACTAACTCGGTTGTTGTTCAAGCGATAAACAAAAACTAAAACAAAAATTTACCTTCAGATCGTGCTCAAATGTAGATTTCTACGTATCTTCTTGTTCCTCTCGATCACGCGATCGTTTAGGCTCCAAGATCTCGCGAATCCGTTGAGTAACGAAGGAGATAACTTAGAGAGAAGGTAGAGAGAGGAGGTGACGAATTTGGTGATTTTTAGAGAGAGAAAGGGTTTGTGAAATGAGGGGGATGAAGATGTTCTTCTTTCTTTTATTTCGTTTCATCCTCGCGCGCCCGGTCTCGTTTTTATCGCGATAAAAATAATTAGATGTTCGGGTCTTCTCGTAAACGTGTTTTAAAACATTAAAACATTTAAATAATTAAAGTTTTGTTTTTGAAAAATGATTTTTGTTTACGTACGGTTGTTTCGTAAATGATTCTGTTAAACTTTCGTTAAATTAATTATTTACTAAAACAATTTATTCGGTTTATGTTTTAGGTTGTGATTCCTAATAAATATTATAAATTCCATTTATTAATTTACTATTGTTAAATATAATTTCGTTATCTCGTCGAAACGCGTTACTTGCGTACGTATTCGTAAAGATCGTCACCTTTACGAATCCAACGCTCGTAACGTATTTCGATTCGATTTACTATTTATGGAATATCGTTTCAGGATATTTTTCTTAATAATTATACCCGTGTGAATCGTCACCCACGCGAATACATTATCAAGTTAATATTTCTGAATTAATATTCGCATTTAAGTTATGTTCGTAACCTCACCATCGCGTAATCATTTCCAATATCATTTTCATTATCTTATTATCTTTAATATTATAAATCCCCATCCAATTCACTAAACCACATCACTGACACATCCATGACAGACCGAAATATGCTTATGTATAGGGCATATGTAGGCGTCAGTCACAACTGCCCCAGCCACCGTCCCACTGCTATTTCGATAAACCATGACCATGTGTCCTTGACTATGTTTAGCAACTTAACCGAAAACAAACTCCAAATCCCTTTCTATTCCAACCACAATCCAAAATTTGTGAATTCAACTGCAGTAAACTCTCTGGTTCTGTTTAGTTGTGTTTCAACTAAACTTCCCATGGTTTATGCATAAAATATAATATCTCAATATGTATACCAATATCAGTAATAACAGTAAAAAATCCATAATCATTAATAATTAACACATCAGGTTGTAACAGTACAATCGTACATGTACGGACAACCTGAAATACAGTGATGTTTCACCCAGACCCCTAGTAAACCATCTTTGAGGTATTTCCCTCATCCTTGGTGATCTTGGAAGCCCTTGGAAGCTTGGAGAAGAAGCTAAAGAGCTTGGAACAACCATCAACCACTAGATCTTTGTCACTAGCAGCTACTTCCACTAGATCTTGCCTTCTAAGGTAGTTTTATGAGTTTATCTATGGTTAGATCTAACATGCAGTGGGTAAAAACCCACATGCATGATCATCCACACACATGTAACTCCATGTGGCTCTTGTGCACCAAATTGTTGGTGTTCTTGAGTTATTTTGATATAGATCTACTGATTTTCGAGTCTTGGAATGTTGGATTTGAGTTTGGATAAGTTATTTTGTCGATTTTGAAATACTTGCCATAAAAGGAAACTTTTATGTTGCATGTTGTAGATTTGTAATGATCTAGACATGATAGACATGTCTAGATGTTGTCAAATGGATATTGAAGTGTTTAGAAACACATTTGGGTATTTGATTTTGGTGAAAAACATAATTTGATAACATCTTACTATTTATGGAAACTTTTGTAAATCAAAAGAGGGCTTTAAATGTTTTAAGATGTTTTGGTGAACTTTGATTATTGAAATATGTTTAAAAATGATTTCTAAGCATATTGTAAACTTTGATTTTTTTTGAAAACGGAAATTTAAACGGATACTTTCCAAATAAGGAAACTTTATTTGGGCAAAATGCCATAAACGGTGATTTATGTGTAAACGATATGTTTTAAGTATTTAAATGTGTTTTACAAACATACTAGAGTTATTAGTTTTATGAAATGGATTTCATAACTATACTTTACAAAAATAGAAACTTTCCTGAAACAGGATCGTTATGATTTTCGAAACTTGGTATATGTGAAAGTATCACGGTTAGAGTCATAGGATGCATGTTAGTGTCTTACTTGCAGTAAGACACATTAAACGAACTTAACAAAACAAACGTGTCACCAACGATTTGTTGAGTCAACACAAGTCAACACGCACACACTCGGTTGAGCACGCTGACACCTGGAGTTGTATGGGATACAACGCACCACAGAACACATACTCACATCTATATGATTATAGGTTCTCACTAGCAGGATTGCTAGCACTCGCTGGTTGCCAACACCACTTAAACCGGAACTGCTCTATCAGTTGAGTTCACGGCCCCTTTTTATCTGTTCTACCTTTGGGGGAGAAAACATTGCATGATAAATTGTTTTTGATACAACAACTTATTTTTTTTACATATGGACATGCTTTATCACTATATGTATATGTGTGGCACACATCACAACTCAAAGTCCTCGCGATACTCCTCGGACCGTTAGTAGCGCGGAGCGCCTAGCGTGGTAATCTTGAATAGTACTATTTGGGCTGACAAGCCCCACCCATCGCGCCTGGGAGGCCAACCCGACTGGAGGTTGGAATGGGTGCAATATTGACCAACACGCTTTGCCATTGTCTTGTGATGGACATGGCGAGAGGCACAACTGTCAGCTTCGGTACGAACCCACATATAATATAACTGTATTGACTAGCTATCAATCGATATTGCATTGTAATGATATGTAATCCAGTAGCATTTACTTCAAACATTTTGATGTTTATTCCTTATGAAAAACATGTGCTCTCACCAACCATTGTGTTGACCCTTTTTACTAGCATGTTTTCTCAGGTAACTAAGGCACGCGCACGTGGACTAGGATGCTAGGATGGATTCCATGCATCAGTTTAGTGTCTTAGGCCATTTGAGAACATTTAAACAATTGACCTGTTATGTAATTATAATTACTTAAACCGCTTGCGCACTATTACTCTTTATTATTTTGAAAACAGTTTTAAACGTATGTTTTCGCAACTTATATTTTCAATGTTTTTTGACAACTTAAACATTTACTTCTGCAACTCTGATTTTCTAAAACTGTTTTGTCCAAGTATTTGGATGTACGTATGCAACTAGACATGTAGGTCTCGCAACTGTATGACCGGAGACTGCGATCCTGACTGGTCCCGTCGCGCCCCCGACAAGGCCCGGAGGGCCAGGGTGCGACAAGTGAAGCTGGTAGTTTGGGGTAATAAATGAGGCTTTTCAAGCCTTAAATACCCCGAGTGGTTTCCCGCGCGTTCGGGTTCGTTCGGATTCTCGTTTACGTGTTACTTTACGAATAATACGTATATGTAATGAATACAACGTTTACATTAAAAATGGTTTTATTTTATCTTTTTAGGTGGTAATTCCTAGTAACTATTTTACGTGAAATATTATTATTAATTTATTTTCGAAATCTTTTGTTTAGACTGTTTCGTCAGAATGTATGACTTTTGCGCGTATTCGTACGAATCATCACCCATACGAACATGACGATTGTTTTACTTTCTGTTTTCGTTTTCCAGTTATCAGATATCATTTAAAATATTAAACCCACAGATATATTCGTGTGAATCGTCATTCCCACGAATACACTGTTAATTTAATATTCCATAATGGTATCCTTGATTGTTTTTGAATTTGTTTCCTCACAACGATTATGTTTCATAATTCGGTTGTTTTGGATTGCATGATTTATGAAATATGATATCAGACATCAGATTTTCTTGTCATTGAGAGAAATCTCATGTCTTAGCTGTAGTGGGTGCAACAGTGTTTAAACATGAACAAGCGTAATGTATTTACAAACGAACTTATAATTACATACATGTACTTACAAGCATCGACCGTACTGATGATTACTGTACAGATGTTACAATACAAGAGTGAACCTTCTTAATCATGTCACATTCAAAATTATTTTTAAAACAGGTATACATGTCCATATTTAATAAAATATATGTCTTAAGCTAGCAAACTTGATTTTGCTCGTATTATACATGAACTAACCTACCAAACTTGATTTTTCTAGTATTAAGTTCATAAATTTACATCGCCTCAGCTCTAATAATTCAAAATTTGGTCTAACCTAGGGTTCACATAAAATTCAATGTATAACCAATGCTTCTGTTGCCTTTGCTTGCTATTGATTAGAACTAGAACATCAAAAAAGTCGCGTTAATTAGACATCCTAAACATTTCTAATCTTAAGAATAATCACAAAATGCGATGAGCTCATTATTACCAAAAACAAAACACAAAAAAATTTATTATAGACATAAACAAAATACAAAGAAGAATAGAATGGAAGACAACACCATTGTATGTATTGGACATCACACCCACTTGATCACCGAGGAGAAGAAACAAACAACTGGAGGAAGTGGAAGTCCAAGAAAGTAACAAAATGAAGGAATTATCCTTCGAAAATCTCAAGTCCACGGAAGGAACAATAAACCTTTGAAAGATTGAAAGCCTCAGATGAATAGCTATATCATTTCTGTAACATCCTAGGCAATCCCACATCGGCCATGAACAGGAGAGATTCCTGTCTCATTTTTCACCTGGGTAACCGAAGGCAAAACCGTGAGCTCCAAGTGGGCAAAGCGGACAATATTGATGATAGACGGGGCCCGATGTTACACTTTCGATAACCAGATACAAGACAATCAGACATAAGACTAAGCTTCCAAGACACCAAAGTACTAAAACTTCCAATAACCTTTCTCTCCATCACAAGCAAATTACTTTCTAGCAGTAAAGGCATCAAAATACTCAAGACTTCCAATGTAGCCACCACATACTGAGTATTTTCGTTTACGATAGAATTTGTAAAGACTTCATTACATATTATATTGTTCAGTTGATATGACGATTGATATTTGGACATATTTGGTTTACATGATTGAGAACTATCGGTTGAAAAAGATTAACCCATGAGTTGTCTTGGTCTGAAACATAACTATACAAGCTCAGCGGGTTACTTTGACTAAACATATTCAAAACATGATGTTGGAATGAAATTGTAGCATAGGATTGTATCACTAAATATACGCAAAGGCATAAGTCATGATCTATCGAAGAGGTGCTGGGCTGGTGACTAAAGTGATTGCGATTGACTTCTACGTATGTCCTATACATAAACTTTCTTTGATCTTTCATGAGTATCTCGGTGTCATGATTTAGTGAGAAGAATTTGGAATTTGGAACTGGAAATGAAATAATTAAGATAAAATAATAATGCAGTGAACAATAAACGACAGTGGGAATACAAATGCCAAATAAGTACGTGGATAACATGACTAGATTATCAAACTAATAGTATATTCGTGTGAGTGAAAATTCACACGATTACATCTATTAGGCTTAACATTCGAAAGTGATATCCCATAATTTTATAACTAAGTCAGAACATTAAATGAACATCGTATTTGTGTAGGAGACGATTTGTACGAATATGCACGTAAGTTAAATATTCTGAAAAAACACCAAAATGATTTATAAAATTTAAAAATAACAAAAAGGATTTGAAAATATTTATTAGGAGTTACACCACTAAGTTTTATAAATGAAATAATTTTTCCGAAGAAGTCACACGTTTTAAAGTTACAATTAAAAACCGACACATTTTAGTGTAAACGAAAGAACACAAACACACGCACATTAAACACAAGCTATAAAAGCCTTGGTTTCTTCTTCCCCTTCTCCTTTTTGCAGCCATCTCTCTCTAAATTCGTCACACACTCTCTCTAGACACTCTCTAGAAACCCTCACCATAAATGTCTCAATTCTCAACCAAACTTAAAGATTTTGGTGTCAAAACACTTCTCATTTAATCAACAAGCAATAAGTAATAGATTTGAAAGCTCAAACAACTTCAAACAAGGTAGATCTAGCTTGCCATTTTTGGGTTTTAGTGAGAAATACCAATCGGAAACATCACCTTGAAAAAACATGTTTTAAATCTTGTAAACCTCCAAAAAATCATATTTGAACCTCTAGAATCACTTCCATCAACTTGGAAAAAGGATTTAGAGGCTAGAAATGTTCAGCTTGTTTTAACCAGGTAGTATCGAAGCAAGAAGCTTGGATACTAGCAAGTTCGAATCAAGGGAAAAACAATCAAAGTGTTATTCGATTGTAGCAAGTTCGAAGGGCATAAAAATAGCTAATTCACCACCGACAATAGTAGTGTCGATAGCCTCCAAGGAGATTCGACCAAGTATCAGTCGATACTAACAAAATCGAAGCCCCCAAGTTTGAAACTAGGCTGCAATCAAACATATTAGTATTGAAGGTTTTCCCTTGATTCATCTTAGTGTTGTATCAACTTTACTAATTTCGACGCACCCCCAACCAGCCCTAAACATTCGAACTTGCTTCCATTTATGAATTCCAAGCAAAACTAATCTAAATCGGATCAAATCTAATCGGTTAAAGACATAAGGGTTTGATTGAACATGCCAAGGTCAAAAGTGATCAAATGCGGAAAAATATTAGAGCATCAACATCGTTAAGGTCAAAGGTCTTCAATATTGACTATGTACATTAAAACAAATTAGATCGAGGGTGAGCCAAGGAAGACCAAGTAACCTTCGACACTATCACTGTTGAAGGCATTCTAAAGTCACCCAAGTGTGGTTGTGCATCCATATTTGCATGTATAAATATGCTACACCACCTTTGTATGACTAGGTATTGCATAAGGGGTAAGAAGCCAAAACCTATCCTAAACCTAACAACATTTTTAAAGTGGCTTACAACCCTAAATACAATACTAATTGTGTATATGATATTGGACAACTCATACTACTTAGAATAGATAACATAGAAAAACATATGGATTTCAAAAACAAACTAAAAAGACGACACGATGATATCGTTCACTTATTTATATGAACACAAACAACTAAAAAGAGGGTTGTTGAATAATTGATTAAACCAAACCATGAGCATGCATACCTACAATATACAATCAACATAAAACAATTAGGTGAGTTCTCATAGACCCTTTTATACTTTTGTTTTTAACGTGGGTTGAAACATGTATGACTTACTCTCTTTGCATAACACTAGGGAACTTAAAGGACATTACTATGTTGACGCTAGAATTGCATTGATCAGAACACATATATATGGTAAACAATGATAACTACTGCTTGGCCAGACCCACAATTGATTGAGTTGACCTAGTTAGTGTCCTCAATGGTAATTGTTTGCTACTTCAGCATAGTTAGGAACACTAAACTTGGTGAAACATAGTTGGATTACATATTGATCTTCTTGTTAGTGTTTTCACATGTTATGTGCATTATTCATGTTCACATACGCTTTACTTAAACTTGACAACTATTGCTGGGTGTGTGAAAAGCTATGATTGCTAACCAACTACTTTTGTAGTTGACACTTGATTTTACATGTTTCACGTAACAAGGAGAAGTAGGAAGGTTTATTTCCTTTTTGGATATCATCACATAGGAAGCTTGGACTCAGCTAACTTAACTGGATCTTTTAGAGAATAGGGTTTAGTAAATGTAGCTACATTTTATGTTTTTTTGATATATGTGATTCATGATAATTTAAATGATTAAATTATATGTGATGATTTAATTAAGTTACCCATGAGCTTATGAACAATCTAGACACTCGTTGTGGCATCCTGATGTTTCCGTTATCGGTTGGGGTGTTACAGGTTGGTATCAGAGTCTGGGTTGTAGGGAATAAGGTTGTTAGAAATGGATGACCTAGTCCATAACCATATGATACCCAAGTATGAATTATTTCATACAAGAGCTACTATATTAGGAAATATCACGCTATGTATTTACTATGTGTTACCTATTACGCTCATTATATAGGATCATACTTGTTAAATTTCATTGTGTTATATCTGATTTATTTCCACTATGTGATAGATTATAGTGATTGCTTGTCTACTATAGTGATATAAATCTAAGATATTATCATGGACATAATCATGATGTACTTTAAAGGTGGTGGGCTGGCGATTGCATGTGGTGCTATGTATGCCATATATATAAACCATCCATAGTACTTGGGAGGTTGTCAGTGTTAAAGTTAGGGTAGAAGCTAGTTAGGATAACAAGTGAGATGTTTTCGCAAAGGATAAGTCATCAGAAATTGAGAACGCATAATCTTATGAACTAAATATACATTATGCTTTAGTTTTTTTATTTCGCTGAGCTACATTCAGACATCATGATAATACAACTTTAGAATCTAGGAACAACTATCTTATAGCTTACTTGTAGGTAGGAAATACTTTCGAACTGTAGTATGACCTATGACAAGTGAACTCAGACATATAGATCCAACAAGGATACCTGGAATTATCCCAAATTCTAGCAAATGAATAGATAAATTTCTACTTGCAAAGTTTTGACCTTATTCCTTTGCGTTGTACGCGATAGTAACATGTTCATTAACCTTGTTGAAACATGCCTTCGTGTTGCGAAAACACTAATAAAATACCCACAACAATAACGAGAGCAATGCCAATTATAACAACACCAACCCCAACCAACGAGAGCTTGCCGCTCTCTTTTCAAAGGAAAGGGTTGTGGTTATGCCAGATTTGGTAAGCCAACTTAGACAATCAACCAATGACAATAGGGGAGGTGCAAACTCACGAACTTGCACTTTTAAGCACTTTAACTCCTACAACCCGACAAAGTTCACATGTGCTAAAGGGCCACTTGTCTGTTGCAATGGTTTAAGAGCATTAAGAATACATTTCTCAATAGTAACCACCCGAGGAACTGAAAGTGGGCTATGCCACAAGTGTCTTCCAAAAAAGGGCACTGACTTAGTGGAATGGAGAGAAGTGAACTAGAGGAGTACACGCTACTCTAGAAATGACATGGGCTGAAGTCAAGAACCTCATGATTGATGAATTTTGTCCTCGTAGTGAGATGAAGAAACTGGAAACTGAGTTCTGGGAACTCAAGCAGTATAGCAGTGAGAATGTGATTTACAACACTCATTTGCACGGGTTAAGTTTATTGGTATCACACATTGTCACTCCACTGGACAGAGCAATAGAAAAGTATATCAGCGGCCTTCCTATGCAGATTCAAGACATTGTCTTTGGTAGCAACCCTATCACTCTTTAAGCTTCTAATCGCATTGTTGCTACACTGACTAACAACCACATGAAGGTTGGAACACTTATTTAGGAAGGGGGTAAGAAGACTGAAGCAAAGACAACCACCAATTAACTTTCCACTCACGTCAATACTAAACCATCTTACTCCACTAAAGGCAGTGGTCGCAAGTGAAAGGCCAGAAATTTTCCTGTCATTGCCCCTACTATTCAGAAAAGTCAATAATAATCTAGTAACTCCAACAACAGGCCTTATGTTGGAGTGAGTCCACTTTGCAACACCTGCTGATATCACCATGCTCTCAACCTACCCTTCACCGTTTTCACTAATTGCAGAAAGTAAGATCACTATGCCAACACTTGTCGGAGTGCACCATAAGTGCAATCGATACAACCAGGTCCACTTGCTCTATCAGCTCCACCAGCACAACTGATGAATTAACCACATGTTGCTCCGATTCTTCCTACACCTGTACAGGCAAGGGCCTGTTACGAATGTGGTGACTTTAATAACTTCTGAAACCAAACCCCAAGACTGGAGGGAAACAATCAACGTATGGCAAGAGGAAGAGCTTTTCAGTTAATCTCTCCAGCAGCTCAAGCCAACCAAGACGTCATAAATGGTACTTTCCTGATTAATAACATTTATGCTTCAATATTGTTTGATTTTGTTTCATATAGACGTTTTTCCTCTTATGAGTTTGAATCTATACTTGGTAAATTAGTTTAACGTAGCGGTGGCTAACGGTAACACAGTTGATATCGACTCTATTATCATTGGATGTACGGTGAATCTTAACGATCACATTTTCACAATAGATATCATACCCATGCATCTAGGTAGCTTGTTGTTATTATAGGCATGGAATGGTTGGCCACCTATAGAGCATAAGTAATATGCTTTGAGAAATTAATTCGTATTCCTTTACCTACGGGTAAACTCTAAGAGTTTTTGGAGAAACCCCAACAAAGGCCTCAAACTCATGTCATGCACCGAAGTACATAAATGCCTTAGGAATAAATGCTTAGCCTTCCTAGCGGATGTGGTGGACAAGAAGGAGCAAGACAAAAATGTTAAGGACGTTCGCATAGTACGTGATTTTCCTGAAGTTTTCCAGATGATTTACCGGGGATTCTACCAGAGCGTCAAGTAGAATTTAGAATTGATCTTGTACCTTGTGCGAACCCAGTTGCAAAAACCCCTTACAGACTTGCACCCTCGGAGTTACTAGAACTAGCGACCCAACTACAAGAGCTGTCTAATAAAGGTTTCATTCGCCTGTTCAAAACACGCACTAGACTAGACAGACCGTTTAATGTAGAGGTGGCCAGCGGTAACACAGTTCATATGGACTCTATTATCATTGGAAGTATGGTGAATTTTGACGATCACATTTTTCCAATAGATCTCATGCCCATGCATCTAGGTAGTTTTGATGTTATTATAGGCATGGATTGGTTGGCCATCCACAGAGCATAAATAACATGCTTTGAGAAATTCATTCGTATTTGTTTATCTTCAGGTGAAACTCTAAGATTTTTGGGGAAAACCCTAGCAAAGGCCTAAAAATCATGTCATGCACCGAAGCGCATAAAAGCCTTAGGAAGAAATGCATAGCCTTCTTAACGTATGTGGTGGAGAAGAAGGACCAAGACAAAAATGTTTAGGATGTTCCCGTAGTACGTGATTTTCATGAAGTATTTCCAGATGATTTATCAGGGATTCCACCAAAGTGTCAAGTAGAATTTAGAATTGATCACATACCTGGTGCGAACCCAGTTGCAAAATTCCCTTACGGACTTGCACCTTCAGAGTTTCAAGAACTAGCGAGCCAACTACAAGAGCTGTCTGATAAAGGATTCATTCGCCCGAGCCATTCACCATGGGGTGCATTAATCTTTTTTGTTAAAATAAGGACGGTTCATTCTGAATGTGCATAGACTACCTCGAAATGAACAAACTTACCATTAAGTTTTGATACCTGCTGCTGCGCATAGATGATCTCTTTGACCAACTTCCAGGTTCGACATGGTTTTCGAAGATCGGCCTTTAATCTGGATATCATCAACTTTTCATACACAAAGATGATATTCCCAAGACAAACTTTAGAACAAGATACAGTCATTTTGAATTCATAGTAATGCCCAAAGGCTTTACCAATGCACCTGCGGTTTTCATGGACCTCATGAATTGCGTTTGCAGGCCATATCTTGACAAATTTGTAGTTGTTCTTATTAATGGCATCCTGATATACTCCAAGATCAAAGAAGACCACGAGCAACATCTTAAGTTGATTCTGGAGCTCTTAAGGAAAGAACAAATGTACACCAAATTCTCCAAGTGTGAATTTTGTTTAAGGAAGTTCTATTCTTGGGACACATAGTCAATGAGAAAGGTGTTCCCGGGAATCATGCAAAGATTGAAGCTGTGAAGAATTGGAGCACCCCAAGAACTCCAACAGAGATTCATTCTCTCCTTGGACTTGCTGGTTACTGTTGGTGGTTCATATTTAATTTCTCTAGGATTGCTATTCCACTCACTACTTTGAATCATAAGGATAAACCTTATTAATTAGTGGGGACCAAAGCAAGAAGAAGCATTCCATAATTAAAGCAAAAACTTTGTGATGCTCCTATCTAAACATTGTCGGATGGTGTAACAACAGTGCACGAACAGTAGACTTGAATAGCAAGATTGTATTGTAGGTTGTGAATAAAACCCAAGAAGAGTTTTGTAAAACTTAGTTAACTTACTTAATAAATAATACAAACACTTTGTAACCAATTGTTTTTCCTAATAAATTAAAACATCTCTTTTAAACAAAATTTTTATTCAGATAAGATTTAGTTCTAATTAATTTGGGTAAGGGTTCAAGAGGGATAAAACTAATAAGACAACATAAATCAAAACCTAGTAACTCACTAGAAGAGTAATAGGACACTTAGTTCAACACCGAGGCATGTATATATCATACCAAACAACTATAATCACTTACAATACAAAAGTATAATAAATGAAATCAGGTGTTGAAGTTACTTCAGTCACAACAAACGAGTGTGCACATTCTTAGTTCATTCAAGTATTATACAACACAGATGAGTTCATTTGTCCCATTTCAAACAATTTTGTTTTACTGCGGCACTGAGAAGCATGTTAAATGTTTCACTTAAATGTTTGTCATGTTTTACAAATTGTTAACTAGTGTTATGTTATACTTGTTTACATTAAATGTTTACAATGATTCTATGTTATTCTTACTATCATTTCATACACAAACTTTTGTTATCATTTACATACTCAACCAAATACTTTCTCATACAAACGCTTTCTTATACAAATACTTTCTCATACAAATACTTTCTCTTACAAACACTTACACATACAAATACTTTCTCAAACATATACTTTCTCATACAAAACTCATACATTTCTCATACATACTCATACATACAAATAAAGTCTCATACAAACTCATACAAACACAAACACATATAAGTGGTTAGTAGCCCAGGATGGGCCATACGCGGATAGGATCGGGTTAGTAAGCAGGTACATGTGCACATGGTACAGAAAGTCTTAGTACTCACAAGGACTTCGTAAGGCAGACTGATTGGCCACCGTGAGTTGACATGGTGTCAACCCCTACTAGTCATTTAGTATGTTTCATATCAACTCTCAATGTTTTGTAACGTGTGGCTAGGATGATTATGATTCCATTCAGAAGACTTTGTGTTTTCTGATGGGTATCCTCTAACTACACACCGATGCAGACCGTGACTCCCGAGGCATCACTGTAGGTTGGTACTGTTAATCATCGTTGTTAACTCTATGAGTCAACCCATCAGATTTCAGCCGCCTACAGTGGTGGTCTCAAACTTGGTTTTTGAACTCTAATATGTTGGAATTGGATAACCACAATACTTTTCTAACTAACAAAGATGTTTGAAGTGGAAATACTTCTCAAACAAAACTTAGTTACTCAAACAATGCTGAATGTGGTGTTGGTAGGGAGTGAAATGCTTAACTATTAGTAATAACAATATCATATGCGGTCCGGTATGTGGTGGGCTGGTGGTTGGGCTTGACCCTACGTATGCCCTATATATAAGCATACTAGACTGGACATGATAGGTGTTGTTATTGTGGTTAAGGTTGTTACTCTAGTAGGTTTTTCAAAACTCATTTTTAATTACAAAACTTTATGAACTCACCAACCATGTGTTGACTTTGTTTTCTTACATGTTTTCTCAAGGTACGAACATGCTTAATACTAGGAGCTAAGGATGCATTCTAGGATGCCCCAATAGAGGACCTAGTAGCTTTTGGATATGCATACTTTTTTATTACATGTGAATCATTTTTGATATCTTGTACAGTTACAAGATAGTGAACTCATGATTCTTTTGGATATGTTTACATCGTTATATTATTGAACGTGACAATTGTAATTTTAACTTTGTAATCCTAGCTTAACGTTATTATGATTTAGTTATTCTCAAATGTTGTGCTATGTATACAATCTGATCATCCTAATTATCACCCGATATCGCACCTTGGGACCATTCCGCTCGACGGAAAAGCCGATCCAACCCACTGGCTCGGGGTGTGAAAAATGGCAATGATGATTTTGTGGTTTATTGTGATGCGTCCAAAAAAGGTCTTGGTCGTATTCTTATGCAACAAGGAAAGGTTGTGGCATACGCGTGAAGACAATTGAAAATTCACGAAAAGAACTACAACGCTCGTGACTTGGAATTTGGTGCTGTCATATTCACTTTAAAGATATGGTGATATCATCTTTACGGAACAAAGTGTGTAATTTTTACTGACCATAAAATTTTACAACACATCCTAACAAGAAAGAGCTTAACATGAGGTAATGGCGATGGGTGGAACTACTCAACGATTACAACTATGAAATTAGCTATCACCCGAGAAAAACGAGCGTAGTAGCTGACGCGCCTAGTTGTAAAATTCAAGTTCAAATACATAGTGTATGAATCGAAACCATCCTTCATAATAATATTCTGGTAGCTCAACAAACCACATTGGCCCAAGGCAGTTTACATGATGAAAAGTCTTGTGATGTACTATTTGAACCGTTTATGGTTACCAATCAAGACGAACTTCGACTTACGATCATGAACGAAGCCCACAAGTCTCATTACTTAATCCATCGAAGGGTTGAAAAGATGTACCAAGACCTGAGAGTTTTGTACTAGTGGTAAAGAAGGATATAGCTGAGTATGTAGCTAAATGCCTTAATTATGCAAAAGTCAAGGCTAAACATCAGCGATCATTAGGATTGTTAGTACAACTAGAAATCCACACGTGGAAATGGAAGAATATTTCTATGGATTTCATCACCTAACTCCCAAGAACCATGAGTGGTCAAGATGGTATATGGGTGATCATAGATCAGTTAACCGTATCAGCTTACTTCTTACAGATACGAGAGACTTATCTTGTGCGGAAGTTAGCTCGTATATATATATATCAATGAGATTGTTAGCCGACACAGAATTCCCTTAAGCATAATATCGAATCGTGATGCTCGTTTCATGGCACGATTTTGGGAATCTCTTTATGAAGTTTTTTACACACGATTGAATCCTAGCATGACTATCATCCTCCTCAAACGGATGGACAGACAGAGTGAATGATCCAGATACTTGAAGATATGATAAGAGCTTGAGTCATCGACTATGGTGGCAACTAGGATAGCTATTTAATGCTAGGGGCCGTTTGGTTGCGTCTAAACCATTAAGTGTTGAATGGTTAAAAGCTTTTGAATCATTAAGTGTTAAATCGGTTAAGACTGTTTGTTCTCTAGTCTGAATGAAAATAAAAAAAAATACCATTTTTATTCTAAATCCTAAAAAACCAAAAAAAAACGCCGTTGACCTCACAAAACTTCATCACCGCCTCACCACCTCGTCGCCACTTCCACCACCCGTCGCCACCGACGCCGCCCGTTAGCCTCCTCCTCTACCACCCGTCATAGCCTACGCCTCCGCCTGTCGTCGACCTCACCACCTCGTCACCACCACCATAGACATCGCCATTCAGCCATCGTAGCCCTTGGTTTCGAAAGCGACCTCACCATGTCATCGCAATCGCCATTGTTGGCACACTGCAAGCGACTGCAGCAGCAGAGCGCGACGGCGGCATCATTGGTGGTGCGGAGGTTGACGATCAGGTGGCCATGATGCGATAACGGATGTAGCAGCTCCGCCGGTATGATGGTCGTCGGAGGTGGATGAGGTCGTCGATGATGAGTAGAGATGGTCGGAAGAGGAGGGAAGGCCAGAAGAGGAGACATGGTCGTGAAGTTGGAGACGAGAAGACGAGGGTAGACCTTCTATCACCCATTCAGCTCCATTCAGAATTGGTCTAAAGTCTGAATGATTCAGACATTCTATTCTATTCAGATGTGTGTTTTTTCCACCAAACAAATGGTCTTCAGACCCAAAAAAAAACAACCCCTAGAACTGCAATTCTTCGCATTTGCCTATTCAATCAGAATAAAAATTATCGTGAAAAGAATAGAAATTTAAGCCCTAGAAACCCTGCCGCCATCACTGGACTTTGAGACTAGGTTCAAATATCACAATTATTGCGTTGGTCGCTCTCTCCACCATAGTCTTCCTCAAAACACGAAACCGTCAGATCTGTACAAAGATTTCTTCAAGGGTGTGTTGTGAAGGATTATATGATTGATTCACCGACGAACAATGAAATCTTCCAGGAGTAAGGTAATCTTTGATTGTGATTGATGGGATGGTTAGACAATTTCGTGGGTCAGAAAATTGATGACGGAGGTGAAGCAGCGTTGGTGATCCAAGCAAGAAGTGCTCATAAAGATAACAGTACGGGCTGACTTTATGATGTTTATCGTTTTATAACATCTAGACAAAAATAAACGAAGAAAAAGAAAGATGTAGAGAACGGGAATCGAACCTGTAACCCTATCAACCAATCACCATCCAATTTTAAGAGTTGAACTATCACACCGCTTAGTATTCAGTTAAAACAAATATACATCTTTAACTATAAAAGAATAGTAAACACAATGCTTATTTTTATTTCTAGTAAAAGTTTAGAAGGGAATTAGCTACAGTAAAATTTGTTTGAGTGAATTTTAAGAAGGAATGAATTTTGAGAGGGAATGATAAGTGTGAAATATATTAAATTGATTTAGTGGTATAAGTTAAATGCCGTAAAAATACTTGTTAATTAAGTGTGACAGATTTAAAGTGTTACTGAAAATATATTTTAAAGGCATAAATAATAAGTGTCACTAAAAATACGGGTCAAACAAATGTGGCAAACTCAAAGTGCCACTAAATTCTATAGTAGTGGCACAAAAAGTAAATGTCCCAAAAACATGTGCCGCTAAATGACCTTTTATTTGTAGTTCCATGTTAAATAATCAATCAATAAAGTTTCATTCACGTAAACTGTGATATCTGGCATTAATTCTTTCCTTTGGTTGGAATGAGGAATTGGGTTTAGAATGCACATACATGGTTCTATGTGCTGGTGTTAGGATTTTGGCTAGTCAACATAGAAGGATACGGAGACACCCCTTGTATAACAACCATATATGACTTCGGGCACTTTGAACTGAAGAAGGAGACGTAGTCGAATGATCGTCTTAACCCACACTCACCAGGATTATTTGAAATGGAAGGCGACGGCTTCAAATGATGATGAGCGACGGTGTTAAATCAAGTAGCTAGGTGAAGTAAGGATTGTTTAAATTTATGGGAATTTAATATAAAAAAATGGATGAAATTAATCAGTAATTTATCAAACCGATAATTTACTCAAAAATGAATAGAGTAAAATAATAAATAACATATAAATTGTCCAGTAACATGTAACAAAAAAATCTAAACATTGAGTGTCCAGTAAATATGATATAACAAAAAAAGGATCCTAAGAATAAGATGTAAATAAGGTTAACAAGTTTATTGCAATATATAAGTTTTGTCCATTTTATTGTGAGCAAATTCATTAAACTAATCTTTTGTTGTTTGGTTTGAAGTGTGTGATGACTTGTATATCATTTAGGCATAAGTGCAGCATTGTACATTATACTGAAAGCCTTCTCAGTGCATTTCCTGAACTTTGCCGGATCTATGAGCCCTTTCTCAGTTCCAACAGCAACCCTCAGCTGGTCCATGTAACTCATTATGGTCACCGTAAGAGACTGCGTATCAAACAAGCCCTAACTTCACAGTTTAAGTATTAAGTTAATCTAATTACACTAAAATAAACAACAATACAAGATACCTGTGGAACGTTGACCACCATAAAATACAAGCCTTTAATAGGCTGATTTGCGAGCGTCATCTTTTCCACTGGCCCGATCATATTTGACACTGTCAAGCTTGAATTCTTCAACGTGCTGTGAATGTATTCAGCTGTTGCCTTTACATGCATCACCACAAAATTTGAATTCGCTCTATTTACATAGTTAAAGGTTAATCATCTTGACCCGTATTGCGTTAAGATGTTACTCATCTCAACCCGTTTTATATTATGATACTACCTATTTCAATTCAACCCAAATACAATAATTGTTCACCCAAACCAATTCATTTGATTTATCTTACTTTGTGTCAAGATTGTCACGTCTAGGATTGACAAAATGTATATGGTAAATACATAATATTGCATGCATACCTCTGGGCCTCTATATTTTCTCACATATTCAAGTAGCATTCCAGTGAGATAAACAGCAGAAGAGTCTCTCTTTCTTTTTATGATATTTCGTGTTTCTTGAACAAATTTTAGGGGATTTAAACGCTGATCATATTGGCTTAGTTTAGGCAATGAAACGTGCAAGAAGCCAAACTGGTTTCCCCACTGAACTTGAGCCTCCTTGTTTCGAATCATTTCGTTTACCGACTTGTAACCACCAATAGATCTGGTGTTAAGCAACACCAATGCTGTTGATCTTGCATTTCTAGCTTCTTCACATGCTGCTTCCATGTATAATCTTGTCCCCAGAAATATTATTCCAGTAATTACATCGTTTATCGTCTGTTAATTATCGACAAACTCCTGATTAATTAGCTAAAAAGTAAGAGGCATACGTGCAAGAATTGAAGTTGGAACGCATAGATATGGTCAAAAAATTTGACGTCTCTACGTCTATACGTTGGAGCATATAATAAATAGATACATAAATTTACATATTTACATACGTACATATTGGTGCTTATGATCACTTAATTACTAGATATTTTGGATTATATGCATAGATACATCTATATTTATATTGATACTTTATAATAAAAAGATAACAATTATGTCCTTCGTCACACTCTGACAACATTATTGACGCATGTTACCTTCTTACACTACTATTGTTACTTGTAAATACATTATCATTCAATTGTATCTATCTCCTATTAAATATCTATATATTCTCTCTTTTATTAAATAAATTTATTCTCTTATTAAATAATTATAATACTAATAAATAATATGTTATTTATTTCTTTATTATAAAGCGCACTTAAAAAATTTTTATAAAATATGAAATTTTTTAAAATCAAAATTTTTAAAGTAAGAAATATTTTATTTTTAAAAAACAAAATTTATGTTAAAAACAAGTTATCTTAAAAAATGATTTTTTAAAAATAAAATATATTATAAAAGGAGTTTTTAAACAATGAGATTTTTATCATCTAATGACGTTTATTGATTTATTTAAAATCTAAAGTAATAAAAATGATAGAGAAAGTTACTTATTTGATATGTTATCTTTAACGCTAATTTAAATTGGGTCGTTTAGATTTAATAACTAAAAAATTATATTTTATATTATTGATTTATAAAAGTTTGTTTTAATATAATAGAAACTGAAGTTTTAAACGTTAGTTATTTTAAAGATATCAATTATTACACATTAAAAGGTCATATATCATTTGTATAGTGATTAAGGTTTTTAATTATTTTTTATTACTTAAAACATTTATTGATATTTAAATTAATCATTTTATATCAAAATATTGTTTTATAATTGCTAAATTTTTATTACTAACTATTTAATATTTTATATCAAATCTGTGTAATACACAGGTTAATACCTAGTGTACATATATATTGAAGTAGTTTGGATATAGATGAAACTTTACAAAATTAAAGTTGAGTACATGTGTGTCTATACATATATAGGGTCGCCTAATGGGTCAATCAGCCCAATCTAGGGCTTAGGGTCAATAATAGGGCATCCATTTATCATTAGGTTTTGGGCTTTCATTTATATGATTGGGCTTAAAACTGGAACTGGGCTCTAGTATTTTTGGTTGGCCCATCGGTCTGAGCAGCCACGCAGGCCACAGCCTCACACGCAGGTCGATAAAAAAAGGGTGACCGCCTGTTCCATATGGACCATATCTATTCACAATCACAAATTACATCGCTCATTCGCTCTCACGACTCACGACATTAGGCAAATGAAAAACGAGAAGGCGACATGCAATTTTCGAGAATAGATGAAGTCGAGGCGTCTTCTTGATGCTGTTGAGTTGTGAGCGACAGTCCATATGAGACTACGGGAAACGAGGTGTCGACGCCTTCACACCTATGTGGAACGAAGCTTTTCAAAAACTAAAATTGTTAAAAAATTACTTAAGATCTACAATGTTACAAAAAAGATTGAATGACTTATCTATTTTATCGACTGAAAAAGATTTGCTAACCGGATCTCATTACGAATGCGTTATTAAACAGTTTACATCCATTAAAGCTAGACAAGTAAATTTAATATAAATATAAATGTGCTTCTCATTATAAACAGTTTGCTACTTCATATCTTTTTTGAGAAAAAAATTTTTTTAACTCTATTAATTACAAACAATACTTTATAATTGTCGGTCCCTAGCCTGGAGGGCAAAAGAGGTGTGATTTGGAGGTTAAAAAATTATTTTTGTTGGTTAGAATAGAAGCTTACAGGAGATGGATATTCTTGCTGATAAATTGGTTGTAGGTAAGTTTGTTTCTTTATTTTGGTCAAAAAAGCCTCATAATTTTTTTTGCTTTGAGCCTCAACAATGCTTGAGTCAGCCCTATATATATTATTATATATTAAGGAGGCGGTTATTGTACAAAGGAAATTAACGTGAGAAGCGTAGGAAAGCACGGAAACGTGGCACGTGTCATTTGAGGTAAGGGTATAACGGTCCGTAAAAAAAATAAAAAATGTTTTGTTCACATACATAACTAGATAAAAATACGAACTATAGGCTAGGAATTATGAACTTGAGTATTCAAAATAAGGACCATAGGCAAAAAAAAAATACGGACCGGTCTTTACAACTTAATTATCAAAGGCCAACAATTGGTAAAAATTATACATTCTATAGGCAAAAAAATATGTCTAAAGGCTACAAAATACGTTCCATAGGAAAAAAATACGTTCTGACATAACAGATACCTAAATCACGCACCAAGTTAAAAAAATACGGACCATGTTAAAAAAACGAAAACAAAAAACCATGTTAATATGATACTCAAATTAAAGATTATGAAATTATCTATTTAATGGTGTATTTTCTTTAAAAAAAATACTAACGCATTTAAAAGTTGTTGAAGTTTTAAAAAGCTGGTGGAAGTTTCTTTTAATATAAAAAATGGGTTATCCCCTCTTTTGTCATTCCAGTTATATATTTACGCATGTTTTGTGAGAAAATTAAGTGAATGGGGATCACGAAATTTTAACCATTGATTAATTTGATCAATGACTCGTAATTTATCCTATCATTTTCATGTTAATTTTCTTTGTATTAGATATGCCTCATATATATTAAAACCGTCATATTATGCATACATACACCTATATAAAAATATACATGTATATGTAATACATACATACACAAAAGACCATCCGCAGCCGTTACCCCGCCCACCCTGCGGCCCTGCCCCCTTTCGCGGCCAATACCCGTGCAGCTCCACGGCTCCCGCTCCCGGCTCTCTCCCCCTCACACACACCTTTCTCCTCTCTTACAATGGTTAAGGTTTTCCGGTGGGATGACCACTGTGCGGTTTTAAGGTTTTCAGTGGGGTGATGACGTGGCAGGAAATTTCGGTGGGGAGGGTTTTCAGTTGGGTGACCGCTGTGGATAGTCTAACCAATGAACATTTACGTAATCACAATAAATGGGAGCTAGCAAACCCGCATGGAAGTCCCCACCATACAAAGAAGATACCTAATGCATTAAACCTTTCACCCGTTTAGTGCGACCCATTTATCACTCCCAACTAAATACTTGAAAAATAATTAAGAAAAAAAAAGTATGCGTCCTAAAGTTATTACGGGTGTGCAATGGTCTATTGGGTCGCGGCTTTTGGCTCAATCCAAACACAAAATCGAGTCTTGGTTTTTATGTTTTTAAAACCCGTTTATGTTCGCCAAATCAACTGGGACACTCCAAACCGGTTCCCGCAGCCGGCCAGTCA
Organism: Mikania micrantha; assembly: GCA_009363875.1. Taxonomy (NCBI): domain Eukaryota; kingdom Viridiplantae; phylum Streptophyta; class Magnoliopsida; order Asterales; family Asteraceae; genus Mikania; species Mikania micrantha. Next base: position 3,361,228 of record CM018689.1, read on the forward strand.
TGTCCGGTTTAAACAATAGATTTTTTTTTAAACAGTGACTTTCATATAACTACCAAAAAAAGAGCCAGCAAGATGCTAAGGGCTCATAGTACACCAAAATCACAATATTAAAACCAAGAATTTAAACAATAGATGAATTATGTATCTTTCTGGTAATGTGTTGGGCATCGTAAATGGTTTGAGTGCTCAAATGCGTGACATTTCATCCTTTGCAACATAATTAATTCTGGTGGGTGGTAAAACTATATTGCAATATCTGCAAACATTAATTGTAGAAAATAACGTAAATTTCACATTCCCCCAATGGTCAATTACCCTATAGTGTTCAATATATATATGAGTACCTTTTAAACTCTATATTTAAAATGGAATTTTAATATTTTGTAAGAAAAACACTATTCTACTATTATTAAACTATTTTCAAATATTTTTATCAAATTAAAACTTTCTTTCAAACAGAAAATCTCTTTATCAAGTGAGTTACTCTCATATACAGGTCAGTTGAAACCTGTATTATAAATTAGTTTCAAATGCTTTAGTTTTTAAATATGCCAAATCCAAACCAAATATTAAATTGAATATATACAAACAAAGATATACATAACCATATATATACACAGCCGGCCCCGAAAATCAATAAACATTATGGGCCTAAGGCCGAAAAAGTTAGACTCTCTTAATTTTAATAAACATTGATGTTCTATACTTTTTATATAAAGTTATATATATATAAGTTTTTATTGATGTTATGTCTTAAACAGTGATTAATTTTCAAACTCATAAAAGAAGAAAATGTTATATACGTGTTACAATTATGTTCAAAAAAATCCAATATTTGCAAAATTATTTATGTTAATGCTTTAAGAGTGGTATTATATGTTCACAAATATATATATATATATATATATATATATATATATATAGACACACACACGTAGATAGAAAGATATATTCAACTTTAATGTGAACAACATATTTATTTTCAACATATATATATATATATATATATATATAGGGGAAGGTTCCCCTAAAAAGTCTATTTTGCCTAAGAAGGCTAAGAAGGATTTTAAAAACTCGAAAACCGAACCAAACAAACTCCGATTGAACTCATTTTTGCGTCATTGGAACCGGCTTGTCGAACCCTAAAACCCAAACCCTAAATCATAAACAATAAACCCTAATACTAAAACCAAAACTTTAAAAACAAATCTTTAACATAAAGATACAACTTAAAAGCTAAAAACCAAGCCCTAAAACCTAAAATCTAAATCTAGATGTTAAAACGAAAACTTAAAATCTAATATTGTAGGGCTCGATGAGACGGTTCCAATGCCATCGAAATGAGTTCAATCGGAGTTCGTTTGGGTCGGTTTTAAAGTTTTTAAAAATCCTTCTTAGCCTTCTTAGGCAAAAAAGACTTTTTATTTGATCCTTACCCTATATATATATATATATATATATATATATTTGTTGGTTAGTATGGGTGTTGGTGATGAGTCAGGATGAGTGTGGGCTAGGATGAAATTTAAGCAAAATCTCCTTTGGTATAAATGAATCGTTTTTAAAACACATCAATTGAACTTAAATTAAATTGAGTTGTAGGCAAACACATGTTTATTTGCATAATATTTATTAATTTTCTCAATATATATATATATATATATATATATATATATATTATTGATAATGATTACCTGGTAAAATATACACTATTATCATTGTTTACCAAAGTCAACATATTTATCTTTTTTTTTGAATCAAGATTGTTAGGCTTATTGTTGGTTATTATAATGTCGTTTGTTTGTTTTGTGAAATTAAATTTACTTGGTTACAATGAACAAACAAACTAAAAAGGATGAAGCATAATATGGCTTAAGAATTTTATGACTTGAAGCCATTTAAAACACTTGGTATTTCAAGGGAGTGAAACTCATGAAACAACAGAGTTTGTACCAAATGTCATTCGTATCAAATTTGGTCATCGAAACAAAATCAGTTATTTTACATCAAATTTATGTTGGTATGAAGTTCGTTTATCCGCATCATGCAAATTTGTTAATTAGTAGCAAAGATGTTATAACTTTTAATTATAAATTATGACAATCATAAGGTTTTTTTATTTTTATTCTATGAAGTTCTAACCATTCATAATATCCTTAAGTAATATATTTAAGCATACCTCTATGCCAAAGATTATGATTGAATTTGTGTTTAAATATCATCCCATCATTAAATACCTAACGTAGAGTTTGATTAAGGTAAAATATAAATGGCCTTACATATACCCCGTATAAATAAAAAGCTTTCTTCTAATGAGATCACCGTGTCTGTGTCTAAAGGTCAATCAGCTAATAATGGTGGTCTTAATAGTTCATTATAAGAAAGCTACTTAGGGTGTCTACCATTGAGTAAATGATGTATGCTTCATTTCAATAGTTGTAGGGCTCGGTGCATTAACATAGAAATTAAAGAAACATAGAATGCCCAAACCTAAGTCTAATGAAGCATATTTTTTTCTAAAAAGGAAATGTGGTGGACCATCTTAATTATATATTCATTAGGTGACAAGCTAGGACTTGAGAAAAAAAAGGAAAGGGAAAATTAAGGAAGTAAACTAGATTCATACCACTTGAAGGCTGGACTTGATGTTCTTAATCTGATCCAAAGAAAATGTCATGGTCGTTATCTCGACCGGCCGAAACTCCACCCCGTCTTTGCCGGATCGAATGGGCGTCCGACTGTCTTCTAAGAAACTACTTTTCAAAATGCTCCAACCGAAATCCAAAACTGTGTTTATGGCACCATGAAAGGCACGCGATACGACACTCACTAAGCTCATAACCTTGTTGTCTTGCATAGGTGATCTTTGGAAGTTTGGAAAAGTTAAGGGGAGTGAAGGGTTATCTGCTCTTTGCAGACACGAAAGGAGGGCACCCATGAGAGAAAAGCCATCACCAAGAGCATGGTGAAGCTTGAACACAAGGCTTCCTGCTGCATTGCTTGTAGGGTACTTGAAGATATGAATTTCCCACAATGGTCTTGTTTGTGGCAACGGATCCATTGACAGTTTTGACAGGTATTCGTCGAAATAACGATCGTACGATTCGGGTGATAATCCTTGGGGATAACATGGGACTTTGATATGTTCTTCTCCCTTCACTTCAACTCTTTTCCATTGTTTGCCTCCTTCCCCATCTTCGACCTGTTCATTGTACGTACGTATATAGTTATATTAGTGAAGAATATGTATCAGAATATCGTACTCGATCAGTATATCCTATAATTAGCAAAGCTAAACTATGATCTCAGGAGCGACAGACAATGCTACCTCTACCCGTAATAATATAGATGTTGCTTTCAATGAGATTTCCAGCTCATGACGAGTGATTAACTGACTAACCTAACGCTTTTAATGTAATTTTCACCTTTGTACCTCGAGGATCGACACATATACATTAGATACGTGCATCTCATGTGAAGAATATAAATATACATTTTAGATTAATTAGCACATTTTTTGAATTTGTTAGTCACAGTCACCACCTGGTGTGTACTTCCTATTAAACAAACATAAGTACATAACCTATGCACCTAAATATATATAAACACGGAAATTAAAAAGAAAACAAAATTTTAAGCTTAGATCTCCTGAAAAGCTACACACTCATAAAAAGTTAAACATTGAATTCAATTCACATGTTAAAAAATAATAAATTTAACCATTTTTCCTAAAATACGTTAGAAGACACATGCAATATAACATTATTTTTGTTCATTTATGCTAATGACATTATATTGTTACGTACCATAATAGAAGAGAAACGAGGGTTAATGGGAAGGAAGACATTGTTAATCAGTTCAAGGCTTGAAGAGTCATCAATGGGGTTATCAAACTCCAAGATGCTAATGACCGAAACCGAAAGCACCGAGCTGTTGAAGTACTGGCCGGTTGGGCTCACCGGCTCTGACGGTTCCACGTTCTTCACACATTCTACGTTCACCTTCAACTCCATATGTTTGTCACTATCTCCCTGTGTGTTTTGATGCTATATATATAAAGGCTCTAGTAAAGTGTTGTAGCTACTAACTTGTGCTTTAATAAAGGTTTGTGCGTCATGCATATATAGATTGTGTATTTATTCCGGATGAAAATTTTGTTATGGCAAAGGGTCACAGTTAAGTGTGGCACATGGGCAGTAGGTGCCGCCCATTTAAAGCAATACATTTACCTTTCCATGTATGCATTTAATGCGCCATTGATAGATTCCATTTTTTTTAACCAAATAAATGAAGGCCAATATTGATTTTAACATAACCGAAAAATAACTGAAAACCGCCCCGAACCATAACCGATTTAACCGAAACCGACTTTAACCGACGGTTATGGTTAAGTGAAGCCATTAACTGAACCATTCGTTTATGGATCTTATGGTTATGGTTAAGGCTAATATATTTATAATTCACAAGCATATTTACACGTTTTTCTTAGCTTTTCAACAATTACATTATTAACCGAATTTAACCGAAACCGAGCCGTAACCGGTGGTTAACAGATCAATTGGTTATGATTATGGTTAAGGACTTAAAATTAACCGAAGTAGCGGTTTTGGTTAAGGAAATGGTCATAACTGCATCAAACCGAACCACGCACGAATTTTTTTTAAGATTGGTATATTTTAGAAAAAAAATTAGGATAAAGGTAAAGTCAAAAAAAAAAAAAGGAAAATGGTTAAACCGAGATTCCTATTTGCGGTTTAGGAGTAAATTTTTATTTTAGAAATTTGAACTTTGCAGGGTGTCAGGTATACCGCAATTCACAGTTGCGGTTTAGGACAAAACGATTAATCCGCAATGTGAATTCTACTCCTAAACCGCAACTGTGAATTGCGGTATACTTGACACCCTGCAAAGTTCAGATTTCTAAATTAAAATTTACTCCTAAACCGCAACTAGGAATCTCGGTTTAACCATTTTCCTTTCTTTTTTTTTGACTTCACCATTATCCTAATTTTTTTTCTAAAATATACCAATCTTAAAAAAAATTCAACCACGCACACCCCTAGCTCGAGGTCTCTTATAACTGGGTAAATCTCTTACCTTCTCGATTCTAACAAATATGTCTTGACCTGGATTCGAACTCAAAATCTGTCACAGGAAAGTCAAGGGTAGATTTCATGTCCTAGTCCTGTTACCATTGTTCTTTACTGTCTGCACGTACGCTTTAAAGAAAAATATTTTTTATGTAAAGTGTAGATAGTCGCAAGTTAATTTTCAAGCTACTCAAATGCACGAAGTTATTGCCCGAGTCGTTAGCTTTTTTTGTCTGTAACTTTCACTTTTAATCTGTAATTTGCCAGTTAGAGCACCTCCAAATGTCCTAGAAAATGGATGAAGTTTGAAAGGGGTTTGTTTGTTGGCGTTTGAAATTCTAAACACCAACAAACAGATTATTTAATTATTTTTATGTATTTTTAGCCACTAACATACCTAAAAACTAATTTACTCATAAACTATATCAAATATATACTTTTTTATTAATTGAACTATAGACATCATCTTTAATAGGTAGGGTGTTTACAAGCCGAAGCAAACCGAGCGTAAGTTCATTCAAACGATGTTCATTTGAAAACCAAGTTGCTTGGTTCGGTCCGAATTTACAAAACGGAGCGAAATATTATGTTCAAACTCAATTCGGTATAAAACCACGTGCTTGGTTCAGCTCGGTTGTACTCGATTTTAGATTAAAAATTAGTATAAAAACTCCGAATTGTTGCCTATAAATGACTGAAAAATGTGTGTGGAAAAGATGAATGCTTTGAAAATTTAAAAGATATTTGGGTTTAGATTTTTATTTTATTATTATTTTTTTTACCGCATTACACAAAACAAACAATGTCTGAAAATATGAAGATTTGCTCTTAAAAGCTTAATCATTTTTCTTTTTTATGTTAAATATTTATAAAATAATTATGTGTTATATATATATATATATATATATTAATATGTAAATATATGATATAGAGAGAGAGAGAGAAAGGATAAAAAAACCCACTAAATATGCAATAACCCGAAATAACCCGTCAAGATTAAGCCAAATCTTCGAATTTTTTTTACATCATTGGAACCACATTTAGAACGCTTTCTTAATTATTTTATGAGTTTGCGTAAATTAATCACCGTTTTGAGAGTTAACATCATTGTTAGTTTTGGATAAAAAAAACACTTACAGCACTTGTAATTAAGTTAAAAACTTACAACAATGTTAACCCTCAAACGATGATTAATTTACTAAAAGTCATAAAAGAACAAAGTGTTCTAAATATGTTTTAAATGATGTTAAAAAAATTCAAAGATTTGGCTTGATCTTGACGGGTATTTCTGGTTATTGTGCATTTAGTTGGTTATGTATACTTCCATACCCTATATATCTATTCTATATATATACTCTATAATAAAAGAGTAACAATTTTGCCACATGTCACAATCTTACACCAATATTGTCACATGTCACCTTCTTACACTATTATTGACATTTGTCAACACCTTATCATTCCACTTAATTTTCTCTTATATTAAATAATTATTTTCTCTCTCGTATTAAATAAATTTCTTCTCTTATTAAATAATTATAATATTTAGAACTAATATATTATTTATCTTTTTATTATAAAGCACACTTAAATTTTTTTTTATAAAATATGAAATTTTCTAAAACAAAAAAAAAAATTAAAAGTAAGAAATATTTTATTTTCAAAAAACAATTTATGTAAAAAAAACAAGTAATCTAATAAAAGATTTTTTAAAAAATAAAATATATCATAAAAGGACTTTTTAAACAATGAGATTTTTATCATCCAATGACTTTTTTAATTTTTTTAAAATCTAAGGTATTAAAAATGATAGAGAAAGTTACATTTTTGGTCCGTTATCTTTAACGCTAATTTAAATTGGGTCGTTTAACTTTAATAATTACAAAAATTATATATTATATCATTGATTTACAAAAGCTAGTTTTAATATAATAAAACTGAAGTTTTTAACATTAATGTAACGACCGGTTTTCAATGATCGCACAAATTTGAAATAATCACTAATAAAATGATTGTAATTGTTACAAATTGAAAATATGCGAGAAATGATAAACATAGGTGAAAATCGTGCGCGAAACGGAGTTACAGATTGTCCGGAATCGCGAAATGAAGATATTATGCTTTGAAATTGCTTCGCGGTACGCGAAGGCTTCGTGATCCCCTCTTCGCGGTACGCGAAGAACCCAAAATATCTGAAAATCCCGAATTGCTTTCCGGTACGTGAAGGCTCTATAAGCCTTCCTTCGCGGTACGCGACGGGTGAGGCGGTTCAGCAGATTCTTGATTTTTATCAGATTTTCACGTTGAAAATTTAGTTTTCTTCATCCTCGAATCTGTTCACCATAAACACACACACATACGAAAATTCATCATCCAACATCAGTTTTGAAGTTGCCAGACCGTTTGGATCGAGCCGTGGATCGTTTCTACAAGTTCTGATCGTCGTATTTCAACCAGAAATCTGTTCGAAGAGTAACGATTCGTTTTATCCCATTGATTTTGATAATATGTGGATTAAATTGAGTTTTGAGTATTATATAATGATTTGGGGTGATTAGAAATGAAGGATTAGATGTTTTAACGGTGAAATCTTGATTTTGATCCGTTATAATGTCCGGTTGTCATGAAACTCATGTTATTGAGTATGATAGCCAGTAAGATGATTAAATCATAGTTGTGATAGTTTTGGATCATTCCTTGGAATGATAACTCGAAATTAGATGCGGATTAAATGTTGAAATTTGAAAGTTGATGATTTTAGCATGATATGCTAATTATAAATAATGACTTGACTTCTGAATACCACATACTAATAAATGGGATTCAAATGAGTTTGATTCACAAGGTGTGTGAACAATAAATGTCCTATAAAGGGATTGACATTTGAAATTCAAGTGTCAAATTGTAAATTTTGATTTTTGTGAAATATGATGCACAAGTGGAGTTTTGTGTGTTTATAACAGTGTTGTATTAAACTATAATGATTGTGCATGAATGGGAGTTATAATGAGGTGTTGGTTGAAAACGAACCGTTAGTAAATCGTTTTGTATGTGGTTGACCGTTGTTGTCAAATTTTATTTGAAACCTCATTAGTGTATCCATATGATATTATGAAATACACTGGGTGGAATAGTGAGGTAATCTTACTTAGTTCTAACGAACTAATGGTAAATTTTAAATGTGGTGTTTACAGGTACTAAGGAGTTGGGTGAGCGGTGATGGTGATCGGGAATCGAACGTGAAGGCTCGTATGATGGTTTTAAATTTTAATAACCAAAGAGTTGTGTAACTTTTGTGTAACCAAGGTTTGAGGAGTATGTAAACATATGTAAACTTTGTTTTAACAGGTATTAGTAAGTGGTATGTTTACAGGGCTGTAAAAAACAAAAGTTTTTACTTGGACCTAAACGTAATTATTAAATTTTGGTGTAAATGTACGGAGGGGACATGAAAATGACAGGGGTGCCACAGGTTGGTATCATAGCCAACGGTTTTGAGGGATTTGAGTGCGTCATGAACACTTAAACTCAAACCAATGAGCTCTGGGTAGATGAGAAGAGTCGTTCGATCCGAAATCCGATCACAAAGCCGAACTCACCAGGTATAATGTATCTGTAAATTGTTGTTTGATGTTATATGATGTGGGAATTGTTGTATTACAAACCAATATTCCTAACTTGTGTGAAACAGTGAACGCAAGGACACTGGTATATGGTGCATATCTTGCTATGCCTGGCCAGCTTAGTAACATATACACGATATGAACGTATTGTTGGGAACATTATTTCATATTAGCAAATGGAAGATTTGGTAAAGTGTTAGAACTGGGGGTATGTGATTAGTTGAAAATCACAGTTGTGTCTGTATACGTATATAATTGAGTAATTCACAAGAGTGTGAATATTCAATAAAGACACATAAATATGTAGTGTATAAGTCCGTTAAGGACGAGTATGTGATTTGCATATACGTTGAGTATAGATATGTAAACTAATGATATGTTTAAATTATTTCAGTCATAAAATGGCTGGTGAACATAACCCCGAGGGGTTAGAGCATGAGGAAGAACAACTCACTGAACTACAAATGATGGTGAGGGAAGAGGTAGCTAAAGCATTTGAAGCTACCTTACCAACTCGTGTAGAAGGATTACAAGCTTCGTTGAAAGATTTTATACATGAAAAGTTTGCAACTCTTAAAGATGAAATAAGTGGGGAGAAACCTTCTAAAAAGGTTACTTACAAAGAGTTTGTGGCTTGTAAACCAACGGAATTTAAAGGCGAAGTGGATCCACTGTTAAGCCAAAGGTGGATAGCTGATATGGAAAGCACGTTTGAAACGTGTCATTGTGATCCTTCTGACGAGGTAATGTTTGCTGGAAACCAATTGAAAGAACGAGCAAAAGATTGGTGGGAACTTCTCCGAAAGGAGAAATGTCGGGATGGTATAAAGGAATTGACTTGGGGTGCATTTAAGGAACTGTTCCTTAAACGATTCTGTCCTCAGGCTGCTATTGATAGAATTACTGAGGAATTTTTACATATGAGGCACAAGGAGGAGGATATAGACACTATTACTGCAGTGTTCTTTGATAAAGCCAAATTCTGTCCTGATCTTCTTAGGACTGAACGAATGTGGATTAACATGTACCATAGTATGTTGAATGCTAAGTACCGGGAGTTCCTCATACCATCAAAGTTTGAAACTTTGTCAGAGTTGATCGATTGCGCTCGTGAGCGTGAATTGGAGTTAAAAAGACAAGAAGACATTGGGGAAAAACGAAAAATAGAGAGGGGCATGGGGTCCTCTAAAAAGGGGAAATTTGTTGGCCCACTCAAAAAGTTTAGTTCTTTGAAAGAAGCTAAACATTATTTAAAATGTGGAAAGAAACATAGTGGGCAATGTTATTTTCAGTCAGTGGTGTGTTATAAATGTGGCAAATCGGGGCATCTTGCCTCTCAATCTGCCAGTGCACTTAATTTGTGTTACAACTGTAATAAACCGAGACACCGACGAAGTGAGTGTCCGGAGTTGAGGGGAGCAGGTCAAGGAGGTACTAGTGGTGGGTCTTTTAAGGCCCAAGGTAGTAGTAAGAAGGTTGAAATACCCCCACCAAAGGGTAGAGCCTTCAAAATTACAGCGGAAGAGGCCAAGGTCACTTCAGACGTGGTGACAGGTACTTTTCATATTAATTCCTTGCCTGCTTATATATTATTTGATTATGGAGCTAGTCGTTCTTTTATATCTGTGAAGTTTGTGAATCATGACTCGTTTGTGCTAGCTAAGCTACCTTATCCATTAGAGGTAGAAATAGCTGACTCTAAGAGTTTCCTAGTGTATGACATCTATCATAGATGTAAACTCACTATTGATGGTGAGGATTATGAGGTGGATTTGATTCCAATGATCTTGGGAGAATTTGATGTTGTGATTGGGATGGATTGGTTGTCTAAATATGGAGCTAACATTGTATGTAACCGAAAGGTTATTCAATTAATATCTCCAGATGGTTATGAAGTATGTATTCAGGGAGAGAAACGAGGTGGAACCATATTGTGTTCTTTAGCTAAAGCTATGAATTACATGAACCATGGGGGTCAGTCATTCTTAGCTTATGTTATTGATGTAAAGAATGAGGTAAAGGAACTTAATGATGTTCCAGTAGTCAGGGATTTTCCTGATGTATTTCCGGATGATTTACCGGGAATTCCTTGTGATAGAGATGTTGAGTTTAAGATTGATCTCATTCCTGGGGCTAAACCCATAGCTAAATCTCCATATCGGTTGGCACCGTCTAAAATGAAAGAATTAATGACCCAGTTGCAAGATCTTTTAGATAAAGGCTTTATCCGTCCGAGTATCTCCCCGTGGGGTGTACCAATTCTTTTTGTTAAAAAGAAAGATGGAAGCCTTATAATGTGTATTGATTATAGAGAGTTGAACAAAGTGACTGTGAAAAATCGATATCCTCTACCTCGAATTGATGATCTTTTTGATCAATTGCAAGGAGCGTCGTGGTTTTCTAAAATCGATCTTCGCTCGGGTTACCATCAACTCAAGGTTAAAGAGGAAGATATTCCCAAGACTGCTTTCCGTACTCGTTACGATCATTATGAATTTCTTGTGATGTTGTTTGGGTTGACAAATGCACCGGCCGCATTCATGGATTTGATGAACCGGGTGTGTCGCCCAATGTTGGATCGATCTGTCATTGTCTTTATCGATGATATCCTTATTTATTCTAAAAACCAGGGTGATCACGCTTGTCATTTGCGTGAAGTCCTTGAAACTTTACGGAAGGAGAAACTCTATGCCAAATTTTCTAAATATGCATTTTGGTTGCGTGAAGTCCAGTTTTTGGGACATGTAGTGTGTGCTAATGGCATACTTGTTGATCCTTCGAAAGTTCAAGCGGTGATGAAGTGGAGTCCTCCTAAAACTCCTACTGAAATTAGAAGTTGTCTTGGTCTAGCCAGTTACTATCAGCGGTTTATACAGGATTTTGCAAGAATTGCATCTCCTTTGACTAAACTGACAAGAAAAGATGTGAAATTTGTTTGGGGTGATGATCAAGAAAAAGCTTTTAATGAACTCAAGTTCAAGTTAACTCAGGCACCAGTATTGACTCTACCAGATGGACCTGATGATTTTGTGGTGTATTCTGATGCATCTTATCTTGGGCTTGGTTGTGTTCTTATGCAAAGAAGTAAAGTGATTGCCTATGCGTCGAGGCAACTGAAAGTTCATGAAGTAAATTATCCTACTCATGATCTAGAATTAGCAGCGGTGATGTTTGCCTTAAAAATTTGGAGGCATTACTTGTATGGTGTGAAATGCACAATTTACACTGATCACAAGAGCCTGAAATATTTCTTCACACAGAAGGAATTAAATATGAGGCAAAGACGTTGGATAGAACTACTCAAGGATTATGATTGTGAAATCCTTTATCATCCAGGTAAAGCCAATGTAGTGGCGGATGCCTTGAGTAGGAAAGAAGAACATGATTCGGGTTACAGCAATGAAGATTGTAATTTTCTCTGATTTGGTGGATCAAATTAAAGAAGCTCAAATTGAAGCTTTAAAAGAAGAAAACTAGAAACAAGACCGAATTAAGGGGCAAGCTCATAATCTGGAGGAAGATAGTCGCGGTTTAAAGACAAGATGGGGCAGGGTGTGGATACCCCCCACTTGCTCTTTGAAAACTAATTTAATGGAGGAGGCTCATAAATCAAAATACTCAATTCATCCGGGAGCCACTAAAATGTATCGAGACCTTCGGATAAATTACTGGTGGCCAGGTATGAAACGAGATATTGTTAAATATGTCGAAAAATGTTTAACTTGTTTGCAAGTAAAGGCTGAACATCAAAAGCCTTATGGCAAATTACAGCCTTTGGAGATTCCTATGTGGAAATGGGAACACATCACAATGGACCTAATTACTAAACTCTCGAAAACCCGAAAGGGATATGACACGATTTGGGTCATTATGGATCGGTTGACTAAAAGTGCTCATTTTATTCCTATTCGTGAATCGTATTCTTCTGAGAAAATGGCTGAAGTGTATGTGAAAGAAATAGTGTCGCGTCACGGGATACCAGTGACGATTGTGTCCGATCGAGACACACGATTCACTTCTCATTTCTGGAAGAATTTTCAAGAGGAATTGGGTACTAAACTGTTGTTGAGCACGGCGTATCATCCTCAGACTGATGGTGTCACACCCCCACCCCTCGTCACCTCATGTATGATGTCACTGAAACGGTTGCGGAAGCATAGTGGTGATGTCTCCGAGGTGAGGGGTGACTTACTTGATCCGATATCACAAGCACACAGATTAACTTAAAATAAATACATTACAGGGTTTCGTTATTACAATTTACATTACAACATTAACCTATTTAACTACAATTTTTGTGAGGTGCATTCTTCCCGAAGTCACGGTCTACCTGCAAAAAGGTTTGATTTGAAAACGTCAGCACAAAGCTGGTGAGTTCATACAGTTCAAGTTTCACGATATGATATGATATGATATGTAATATAAGTTCACAAAATGTTCAGTTCCAGATAACCATGGGACCCGTATCTAGTTCCTTTCTGACGATATTGTTCTACAAGATACTACCCGTCGGTACATATCTTAATGCCTCATTATCTTAATGTCTATCACACCATTAAGAAGTTTTGGAAACAGGAAACAAACATTCACACAAGGGGAGATGCAACCCTCCCAGCAACTGGGAGGTCAGCCAATAGTACTATCAATGTTTCCCCGTTCGGCCCCACATGGGTTCACTAGATACAGTTCAGAAATGAGGACTTAAGTTCTGTGATAGTGTTCTGTTCTCAGGGCAAAAATCCCATGAAATCCACAAGTTCCAACCAATCACATGCAATCACACAGATAACAGTGATACATATCATATAGTTTTGAAAAGTTTTACTGCGCTACCCCGATGTTTATAAAAGATTAAAAAGAAAAGGGGTCGTACGAAACTCACCTGGTAGTATAGATGTAGCAGAATATCTCAAAACTGATAATAGAGAAGTGATTCTGCATTTATTTATATTTAATGAGTTATTTATGTTCTAGTTTACTGATTAGATTTTTCTGAACGTTCAATGTCAAAGACATTGACTTAAAAGTCATCAAACTGATATTAGTTATGTAATTAGTTAATTTAATGTTATATCATACAATGTATGATAATGTAGGAACCTACATTGCATTAGATTCCTAATACAAAGTTGATGACACTCTTGATTAATCAGAATAATCTTAGATTAACCAAATAGTTAATGTTGTTGATTATGATACTGTAACAGTTTCTAGATAATTTAATGGCTTAGGAATGATCAATCCTTGTTATTGATTACCCAAATATCATAAAATATCACAATGTAGTATCATAAGAGGTATAATAACCAAGTTTAACATACTAATCTGACTGTTATCATAAACATCAGATAATCATTCCAATAAGTATGTTAATGATTGTGATTAGTTTGAAATACTTGGATTTAACCTTGCATTTCAAGGATTAACCCAACTAATCACCTACATTGTTATAATCAAATGGATTAAACCATTATAATCATGGGTATGGTTTCATGCAAACCGGGCATTACAACGGATCAAAACAAGGATTTAACCGTTAAAACTTTGTGTTCTATGTTTATAATCAATCCTAGCCATCATCTAGGCAATAATCAACAATCCTAACTATCTCATTACGTTAAAAATCAAGATCTAATCAATCAAAATCAAACTAGAAGGTTTAAACGGATCATTACCTAAACAGACAGATATCTGCGGTTGAAACTACGATCAGTACTTGAAAACACGTTCCCGGGTGCGATCCTTGCGTTCGGAGGGCTTGAAATAGGAATTTAGATGGTGTTTTGGTCGTGTTCTTCGTCTGGTTGGCGTCCAAGTTCGAGAGAAGTAATAAAATTTATTTCTGCATGAAGATCTGATAAAAGGATCAACTTGTTCCACCGCCTCATCCGTCGCGTACCGCGACGGAGAGTCTATTTTGGCTTCGCGTACCGCGAAGTTTTTCGGGAATCTGAGATATTTTACAATCATCGCGTACCGCGGAGGACTCTCAAGCCCACCTCCGCGTACCACGATAAGCCCTTTCGACCAATACTTAGAGATTTTTCTTCTTTTATCGATTCCGGGCAATCCAGGACTCCGTTTTGAACACGGTTTTTCGCCCACGTTCATCATTTCTCACCTACTATCATTCTGTAACAATTACAAGTATTAAAACAACGTGGATTTCTAGAACGATCAAATGTGCCCACGTCATTGATGACGTAATTCTCGTAGGCAACTGTCACAGTCTCCTCCTGTTAGAGAAATTTCGTCCCGAAATTTAGTGAAGACTTACATTATGACAATCGTTTATGAGAATAGATGTGGATATTTTGATTTCATTTGATCTTCACGTTCCCACGTATATTCGGGTCCTCGCTGCGAGTTCCACCGCACTTTAACAATTGGTATGCGGCTACGTTTTAACACTTTCGTTTCTCGATCCATTACCTCAACTGGTTCTTCTCTGAACAGAAGTTTTTCATCAATATGAATCTCTTCTAGTGGTAAGATCAATGATTCATCAGTTAAGCACTTCTTCAGATTGGATACATGGAATACATCATGAATATTACTGAGTTCAAGAGGTAATTCAAGTCTGTAGGCTACAGATCCAATTCGTTCAAGAATCTTGAATGGCCCTACAAATCTTGGCGAAAGTTTACCTCTTTTCCCAAATCTGAAAATGCCTTTCCAAGGTGACACTTTCAACATTACTCTATCACCTACTTGAAATTCGAGTGGTCTACGGCGATTATCAGCATAACTCTTTTGACGATCGCGAGCAGCTTTGATTCGTTCCTGAATGAGTGCGATCTTATCCGTTGTTTCCTGAATGAATTCTGGGCCTATGATTTGGCTTTCACCTACCTCTGACCAACAGATAGGTGATCTACACTTCCGTCCATAAAGTGCTTCGAATGGAGCGCATTGAATACTGGTATGGTAGCTGTTATTGTATGAGAATTCAACAAGTGGAAGATGAATATCCCAGCTACCTCCAAAATCAATCACACAGCTTCTGAGCATGTCTTCAAGAGTTTGATTCGTTCGTTCAGTCTGCCCGTCAGTTTGTGGATGATAAGCTGTGCTCATATTGATTTGCGTGCCCAGAGCATTCTAAAGAGTTTGCCAAAATCGTGACATAAATCGACTATCTCTGTCAGAAATGATAGAGATCGGTACTCCATGTCGAGATACAATCTCATTAACATAAAGTTTAGCGAGTCGATCCATAGAATAATCTTCTCGGATGGGTAAGAAATGCGCAGATTTCGTAAGGCGATCAACGATAATCCATATAGAGTCATGATTACGTGATGTTCTGGGTAATTTAGTAATGAAATCCATAGAGATCTGATCCCATTTCCACATGGGAATCTCAGGTTGTTGCAATAACCCAGAAGGTCGTTGATGTTCAGCCTTAACTTTGAGACATGTTAAACATCGATCCACGTATTCAGCTATGTGTTTCTTCATTCCAGGCCACCAGTAAAAATCTTTAAGATCTTTATACATTTTATCAGCACCTGGATGAACAGAATACCTGGATTTGTGCGCCTCATCCAAGATAATTGTTCGAGATTTACCGAATAGAGGAACCCACATTCGGTCTTTGAAATACAACAGTCCATCGTCTTTGGTATCGAGTTTCTTATCTAATCCTCTCAGTCCCTCAGCAGAATAGTTCGTTGCTTGTAAAGCTTGTTGCTGAGCGTCTTTGATTTGAGGAATTAGACTGGTTTGAATAGTCATACCTAACGCTTTCACACGTAAAGGCTTGACTCGTTCCTTGCGACTTAAAGCATCAGCTACAACATTTGCTTTGCCTGGGTGATAACGAATCTCACAGTCGTAATCATTCAATAGTTCAACCCATCGCCTCTGTCGCATGTTCAACATTTTCTGATCTAGAATGTGTTGGAGACTTTTGTGATCAGTGTATATAATACACTTAGTTCCGTATAGATAATGCCTCCAAATCTTAAGTGCAAACACCACTGCACCAAGTTCTAGATCATGAGTGGTATAGTTCTTCTCATGTACTTTCAGTTGTCGAGAAGCGTAAGCAATTACCTTGTCGTTCTGCATTAAAACACACCCAAGACCTTGACGAGAAGCATCACAATACACTGTGAAGTTATCAATACCTTCCGGTAGTGCCAAGATAGGCGCGTTGCAGAGTTTGTGTTTCAACAGTTGGAATGCCTCCTCCTGTTGAGAATTCCATACAAACGGTTGATTTTTCTGTGTCAATGTAGTCAGTGGCAAGGCTATCTTTGAAAAGTTCTTAATAAACCAGCGATAATAACCTGCCAATCCCAAGAATTGACGTATTTCAGTCGGGGTTCGCGGTGTCTCCCACTGTTTCACCGCCTGAATCTTACTGGGATCCACTTGAATACCGTTTTGATTTACAACATGACCAAGAAATTGAACTTCTCGTAACCAGAACTCACACTTGGAGAACTTGGCATATAATTTTTCACGTGCCAAAAGTTCTAGAATTAATTTCAAGTGTTGAGCATGTTCTTGTTGGTTTCGAGAATAAATGAGAATATCATCAATAAACACAATCACAAACTTATCCAGATAAGGTCTACATACTCGATTCATAAGATCCATAAAAACTGCAGGTGCATTGGTTAGACCAAACGGCATTACTAGAAATTCGTAATGTCCGTATCGAGTTCTGAAGGCAGTTTTAGGAATATCATCATCATGAATACGTAACTGATGATATCCAGATCTTAAATCGATTTTTGAAAAATAAGTAGCACCTTGTAGTTGATCAAACAGATCATCGATACGAGGTAGTGGATAACGGTTCTTGATTGTCAGTTTATTGAGTTCCCTGTAGTCAATACACATCCTGAATGAACCATCCTTCTTTTTCACAAAAAGAATAGGTGCTCCCCAGGGTGAGAAACTAGGTCTGATAAAACCTTTGTCTAACAGTTCTTGCAATTGACCTGAAAGTTCTTGCATTTCGGATGGCGCAAGCCGATACGGGGCTTTAGCAACAGGTGCTGCACCTGGAATCAAGTCAATCTGAAATTCAACTTGTCTCACTGGGGGTAATCCTGATATATCCTCAGGAAAAACTTCAGGAAAATCCTTGACTACTGGGATATCTGTGATTTGTTTGGGTGAAGAATTGTGCTCAATCACATGTGCTAGGAAAGCATAACAGCCTTTCCTTAAGAACTTCTGAGCTTGCATACAAGATATGATACCAAGTTTTCTACCTGCTCGTTCTCCTTGAACTATTAGTGTATTACCGTTAGGTAATGGAATACGGATCACCTTGTTTTGACACACAACTTCCGCTTGGTTATTAGAAAGCCAGTCCATACCAACAACGACATCAAAGCTCCCAAGCTCAATAGGAAGTAAATCAATATTGAAAAGATGATCATTCAAATTCAAGGAACATCCTTGAATAACATTGTTTGTTTTGATCAACTTGCCGTTAGCAAGTTCAATAACATAAGGAGTTTCTAGATCTACCGTAGGTAACGAAAGTAATGATGCAAATTCAGATGAGATAAAGCTCTTATCTGCTCCTGTATCAAACAGAACTGATGCGTATAGATTATTGAGAAGAAACGTACCAGTGACAATGTTTGCATCATGTCTTGCTTCGGTAGCACCAATCTGAAAAGCTCTCTCTCTAGCTTCATTTCCCGGATTGGTGTTATTGTTTGGACAGTTTCGTATGAAATGATAAGGGCTTCCACATTTGTAACATGACCGGTTGGTTTGAGTGATTTGTCGTGCTGCTTGGTTCGGTTGACGAGTAGGCAAGTTGCAATACTTGGTGTAGTGCCCAACCCTATTACAGTTGGCACAAGTAGGACACGGTCCAGAATGGTGAAATGAACACCGAGTACATTTAGGTGCCTGTCCAGTGTAACTTTTCTTTTCAGAAATAACAGCACCAAAATTTTTCACAGTTGCCTTGCTCTGGTTGATTTCAGCCGGAGCTCTCGCCTTTGGTTTGCCAAACCACTTTCGTTTGGTACCTTTAGACACATTCGAGGTACCAACATCACTACGGCCCACGGCCGTTTGAGTTTTTGTTACCAACATACCACTTCTTACCGCCTCATCGGTAAGCTTAGTGGTCAACAGAATTGCACGTTTGAGGGTTGTGGGTTCAGCTGCAGTTACCATTCCCCGAATCTGGGGAACCAAACCCTTAATGTACTTCTCGATCAATGCTGCTTCAGTAGGAAACATATCGGGAAGTAAACAAGTAAGTTCATGAAAACGATGGGTGTACGCTAAGCAATCAGCCCCGATCATTGAATGATTCCAGAATTCCTCCTGGAGCTTTTGAATCTCAGTGAGTGGGCAATACTCTGACCTAATCAGAGTCTTAAATTCGTTCCAGCCCATCGAGTCGATTGTAGCTGAGCCCAACGTTTTTGCCTGGGTATTCCACCAGGTCAAAGCTGATTCTTTAAAAGAACAGGCAGCATAAGACACCTTATACTCCTCAAAACACTGACTGATTTTGAGTTTGGTTTCCATCTCCTCGATCCACCTTAAAAGACCAGCCGCTCCTTCCTTGCCAGTGAAAGTAGGAGGGTTACAGGAAGCAAAGTACTTATATGTACATCCTTGCTGTGGTGGATCAGGAACAGTTGTTTTTGTGATTGTTGCACCGGTGGTAGTATGAGTTTCAGCGTGACCACCAGTAGCATTATGTTCAGTATGATCGTGTTCCCCACCCGAACCTGCGGTGATATGTGGTTGGTGTTGTAACAGAACACCACAAGCAGATAGTTGTTCTCGCACAATCCGTGATATCATTGCTTCGTTTGATTCGGATCCACCTGCACCAGCAGGTGGAACAGGGTTTACTCCCGGGTTCACAGGTGGAACAGTATTTGTTTCCAAATTCACCTGTGGATTTGGATTTGATTCAGTATCTACTGGTGGAACTTGATTCGGCTCCGGGTTAGTAATGTTCTTGATAGATCTTTCAGCCAGTCGACCTCGTTTGGGAGCCATTATTCTGCTAACATGCAGACAAACTTAGGTCAGTTTAAGAACATTAAAGATATAACCCGTTATATCACATAAATTCAATCACATTCAGTTACACTGAAAGTTTATATTGAAATTTGATTATAAAGAATACAGTATAACTACATGAATTTAGTTCAGACATGATTTCAGTACACACAGATCACACAGATGTTCGTAGTTATACTCAGTCCTGTTAATTCAAAAACATGTTAAAACATTTCACAGCTCACAGTACTGCGATATAAATATTTGATTACCCATGTTTTTGATAAATTCAGATTCAGGACGTTGATAAGTTCTCACATTGATATGTTCCCATACAGATATATGTTCTCATACATGTTCCATGATATGTTCTCAGTTCATATACTAGATTTGTTCTCATACAAACAATAGATATGTTCTCGTTTAGATATGTTCTTGCACAGTATGGCTCTCGTACTGTACTTTAGTAATAGATATATTTTTAACCATGTTTTTGATATACGATCACTCAGGACCTTGAAATGTTGCCACAAGGGACTTGCCACAAGGGACTTTGATACGTTGCCACAAGGTACTTTGATACGTTGCCACGAGGGACTTCGATATGTTGCCATGAGGGACTTTGATATGTTGCCACGAGGGACTTTGATACGTTGCCACGAGGGACTTTGATACGTTGCCACGAGGGACTTTGATATGTTGCCACGAGGGACTTTGATATGTTGCCACGAGGGACTTTGAAATTGTACCACACAGGATTTTGAAACGTTACCACACAGGATTTTGATATAGTACCACACATGATTTTGAAACGTTACCACACAGGATTTTGAAACGTTACCACACAGGATTTTGATATAGTACCACACAGGATTTTGAAACATTACCACACAGGATTTTGATATAGTACCACACAGGATTTTGAAACGTTACCACACAGGATTTTGATATAGTACCACACATGATTTTGAAACGTTACCACACAGGATTTTGATATAGTACCACACAGGATTTTGAAACGTTACCACACAGGATTTTGATATAGTACCACACAGGATTTTGAAGCGTTACCACACAAGCTATTTTACGATATTAGAATACCTTACTAGGTATTTTACGAGAATAGAATACCTCACCAGGTATATTTTACGATAACAGAATACCTCACCAGGTATTTTATGATGACATACAGTTATTACATAAGTTCTCACATAAGGTATTCAGAGATGATACCGTATCTAGAGCATTCACCTGCTTCATAAGAGTCAGGTGAGACATAAGTATCTCTAATACGGTAGTACAGATGTTCTCTAGAGTTGTACGAAACTGCTGTATCTCATAGCGTGTACCCTGTAGATCTTGACTAGCATGCTAAAGCTGTGCTCGTAGCTCTGCCTGGTGGGAGGATTCTCCCAACTCATGAATAGCGTTAAGCACGTCCCTCAGTGCCAGCTTTCGTCATGAGAGAAAGACCCGTAGTCTTGTGAGTTTGACCTCACATATGTCGAAGTCCATCACATACCGGAATCCTCTGAGGTTATGAACTCTGCCATTTCCCTACAGAAGCATTCTTATCCGGTGTTTGAGAATGTCTGAGTAAAGCATTTAGTGCGTGTGGTAATAACGTAGCTGGTACTTGTAGTACATACTGGGAAGTAACCGACGATGCTTCCGATGAATCGAAATCCTAGCTCAAACTAGAGCTAGACGTATCATCAATTATCACGCATTAAAATCTCTGATCAGTATCATGAAACAAATATTGAATAAAATATTCAACATAAACATGATATGACATGTCTTACTATCTTAAAGCAGCTAATCGTTCTTATAGTTATTACTATTCTGCTTGCAATGAAATTTACTAGAACGTACAAGTGATGCAAATTCCAGTTGTGTTGGCCAGTCAAAACTGTAATTTGTACTACTTGATTATCCTGGCTTAATTCAAAAACAAGTGTTGTTCATTATTAATGTTCGGTGCTCTCTGTGTCACTATACGAGCCTATGGTTATAGTCTAGGTCTCTAAGTCAACCTAATTCTCTATAACCTGTGGCTCTGATACCACCCTGTCACACCCCCACCCCTCGTCACCTCATGTATGATGTCACTGAAACGGTTGCGGAAGCATAGTGGTGATGTCTCCGAGGTGAGGGGTGACTTACTTGATCCGATATCACAAGCACACAGATTAACTTAAAATAAATACATTACAGGGTTTCGTTATTACAATTTACATTACAACATTAACCTATTTAACTACAATTTTTGTGAGGTGCATTCTTCCCGAAGTCACGGTCTACCTGCAAAAATGTTTGATTTGAAAACGTCAGCACAAAGCTGGTGAGTTCATACAGTTCAAGTTTCACGATATGATATGATATGATATGATATGTAATATAAGTTCACAAAATGTTCAGTTCCAGATAACCATGGGACCCGTATCTAGTTCCTTTCTGACGATATTGTTCTACAAGATACTACCCGTTGGTACATATCTTAATGCCTCATTATCTTAATGTCTATCACACCATTAAGAAGTTTTGGAAACAGGAAACAAACATTAACACAAGGGGAGATGCAACCCTCCCAGCAAATGGGTGGTCAGCCAATAGTACTATCAATGTTTCCCTGTTCGGCCCCACATGGGTTCACTAGATACAGTTCAGAAATGAGGACTTAAGTTCTGTGATAGTGTTCTGTTCTCAGGGCAAAAATCCCATGAAATCCACAAGTTCCAACCAATCACATGCAATCACACAGATAACAGTGATACATATCATATAGTTTTGAAAAGTTTTACTGCGCTACCCCGATGTTTATAAAAGATTAAAAAGAAAAGGGGTCGTACGAAACTCACCTGGTAGTATAGATGTAGCAGAATATCTCAAAACTGATAATAGAGAAGTGATTCTGCATTTATTTATATTTAATGAGTTATTTATGTTCTAGTTTACTGATTAGATTTTTCTGAACGTTCAATGTCAAAGACATTGACTTAAAAGTCATCAAACTGATATTAGTTATGTAATTAGTTAATTTAATGTTATATCATACAATGTATGATAATGTAGGAACCTACATTGCATTAGATTCCTAATACAAAGTTGATGACACTCTTGATTAATCAGAATAATCTTAGATTAACCAAATAGTTAATGTTGTTGATTATGATACTGTAACAGTTTCTAGATAATTTAATGGCTTAGGAATGATCAATCCTTGTTATTGATTACCCAAATATCATAAAATATCACAATGTAGTATCATAAGAGGTATAATAACCAAGTTTAACATACTAATCTGACTGTTATCATAAACATCAGATAATCATTCCAATAAGTATGTTAATGATTGTGATTAGTTTGAAATACTTGGATTTAACCTTGCATTTCAAGGATTAACCCAACTAATCACCTACATTGTTATAATCAAATGGATTAAACCATTATAATCATGGGTATGGTTTCATGCAAACCGGGCATTACAACGGATCAAAACAAGGATTTAACCGTTAAAACTTTGTGTTCTATGTTTATAATCAATCCTAGCCATCATCTAGGCAATAATCAACAATCCTAACTATCTCATTACGTTAAAAATCAAGATCTAATCAATCAAAATCAAACTAGAAGGTTTAAACGGATCATTACCTAAACAGACAGATATCTGCGGTTGAAACTACGATCAGTACTTGAAAACACGTTCCCGGGTGCGATCCTTGCGTTCGGAGGGCTTGAAATAGGAATTTAGATGGTGTTTTGGTCGTGTTCTTCGTCTGGTTGGCGTCCAAGTTCGAGAGAAGTAATAAAATTTATTTCTGCATGAAGATCTGATAAAAGGATCAACTTGTTCCACCGCCTCATCCGTCGCGTACCGCGACGGAGTGTCTATTTTGGCTTCGCGTACCGCGAAGTTTTTCGGGAATCTGAGATATTTTACAATCATCGCGTACCGCGGAGGACTCTCAAGCCCACCTCCGCGTACCGCGATAAGCCCTTTCGACCAATACTTAGAGATTTTTCTTCTTTTATCGATTCCGGGCAATCCAGGACTCCGTTTTGAACACGGTTTTTCGCCCACGTTCATCATTTCTCACCTACTATCATTCTGTAACAATTACAAGTATTAAAACAACGTGGATTTCTAGAACGATCAAATGTGCCCACGTCATTGATGACGTAATTCTCGTAGGCAACTGTCACAGATGGTCAAAGTGAACGGACCATTCAGACACTGGAGGATATGTTACGAGCATGTATTATTGATTTTGGAGGTAGTTGGGATGACTATCTACCTCTGGCGGAATTTTGATATAACAACAGTTATCATTCTGGGTTGGGAATGCCCCCATATGAAATGTTATATGGAAAGCGATGTCGTACTCCCGTTTGCTGGGGAGAAGTTAGACCACGAGAGCTTGAAAATAAAGAAATACTGAAAGTTACAAATCAGCGAATTGATCAAATTCGAGCTCACTTGAAGGCGGCACAAGACCGTCAAAAGTCATATGCAGATAAACGAAGACGACCAATTGAATTTCAAGTGGGAGACTTTGTGCTATTAAAGGTTCCCCTTGGAAGGGTGTAATTCGTTTTCGTAAACGAGAGAAGTTAAGCTCGCGTTTTATTGGACCATTCAAAATTATAGCTCGAATAGGTAATGTTGTTTATCGCCTTGAGCTACCAGAAGAACTGAGTGGTATACATGATACTTTTCACGTATCATATCTGAGAAAATGTTTAGCGAATGAATCGGCTTATGTTCCATTTGAAGATTTGGAAGTTGATGATAAATTAAATTATATTGAAAAGCCAGTCACGATTTTAGACCGAAGGGTCAAACAATTGAGAAACAAGTCCTTAAACCAGGTAAAGGTTCAATGGAAAAATAGGAAGGGATCTGACGCAACGTGGGAGTCAGAAGACGAAATGAGGAAATTGTATCCTTTTCTTTTTGACGTATAAGCGGTTTCGAGGACGAAACCTTTGTAAGAAGGGGAGATTTGTAACGACCGGTTTTCAAGGATCACACAAATTTGAAATAATCACTAATAAAATGATTGTAATTGTTACAAATTGAAAATATGCGAGAAATGATAAACATAGGTGAAAACCGTGCGCGAAACGGAGTTACAGATTGTCCGGAATCGCGAAATGAAGATATTATGCTTTGAAATTGCTTCGCGGTACACGAAGGCTTCGTGATCCCCTCTTCGCGGTACGCGAAGAACCCAAAATATCTGAAAATCCCGAATAGCTTCGTAGTACGCGAAGGCTCTATAAGCCTTCCTTCGCGGTACGCGACGGGTGAGGCGGTTCAGCAGATTCTTGATTTTTATCAGATTTTCACGTAGAAAATTTAGTTTTCTTCATCCTCAAATCTGTTCACCATAAACACACACACATACGGAAATTCATCATCCAACATCAGTTTTGAAGTTGCCAGACCGTTTGGATCGAGCCGTGGATCGTTTCTACAAGTTCTGATCGTCGTATTTCAACCAGAAATCTGTTCGAAGAGTAACGATTCGTTTATCCCATTGATTTTGATAATATGTGGATTAAATTGAGTTTTGAGTATTATATAATGATTTGGGGTGATTAGAAATGAAGGATTAGATGTTTTAACGGTGAAATCTTGATTTTGATCCGTTATAATGTCCGGTTGTCATGAAACTCATGTTATTGAGTATGATAGCCAGTAAGATGATTAAATCATAGTTGTGATAGTTTTGGATCATTCCTTGGAATGATAACTCGAAATTAGATGCGGATTAAATGTTGAAATTTGAAAGTTGATGATTTTAGCATGATATGCTAATTATAAATAATGACTTGACTTCTGAATACCACATACTAATAAATGGGATTCAAATGAGTTTGAATCAACATTGGGTGTATTTAAACTAGTTGTATACGCGTGAGTTACAACTAGGTGTTGGTAAGGGAAGTCAAGCAACGAATTTCAAAATATACAGTCTTGATAAGTTTAATATGATTAAGAACATGTGTAGATTAATTTCTACACATGGGTTGTTTGATAAAAGCCTCAACGGGATTTTGAATGAATATGAAAAGTAAAACAGGTCAAATGAATTAGATTATATAAATAACACAAGTTGTGTGGTCATGTTGTTAAATCATGTTATATGTGAATATATAATAGGAAAAGGAGGTGAATCTAGTTCTAGAAGACCTGGGAAAGAGTTGGAGATTGTTGATAACTCTCCAAAGCGAGGTAAGTTACCTAATTGATTGAACTTGTAGTTAAAGAACTGGGTGAGTCCATACTACAAGTAATTATGCATTTAGCATATATACATGATTCGTTGAGATGATTGATATGAATATAAATGATTGTGGTTATTGTTGTTTCATGATTCACAAGGTGTGTGAACATGTAGTGGTCTACAAATGTGTAGATGTTACATTGGAAATGTGCATATTTTGATTCACAAGGTGTGTGAACATAAGACTTGCAATCCCAATGTAATTGATTCACAAGGCGTGTGAACAAACGGTGGATTGGTATTGTGCATGTTTTGATTCACAAGGTGTGTGAACATAAGACTTGCAATTCCAATGTAATTGATTCACAAGGTGTGTGAACAAACGGTGGATTGGTAATATGCATGTTTTGATTCACAAGGTGTGTGAACATAAGATTTGTTATTCCAATGTAATTGATTCACAAGGTGTGTGAACAATAAATGTCCTATAAAGGGATTGACATTTGAAATTCAAGTGTCAAATTGTAAATTTTGATTTTTGTGAAATATGATGCACAAGTGGAGTTTTGTGTGTTTATAACAGTGTTGTATTAAACTATAATGATTGTGCATGAATGGGAGTTATAATGAGGTGTTGGTTGAAAACGAACCGTTAGTAAATCGTTTTGTATGTGGTTGACCGTTGTTGTCAAATTTTATTTGAAACCTCATTAGTGTATCCATATGATATTTATGAAATACACTGGGTGGAATAGTGAGGTAATCTTACTTAGTTCTAACGAACTAATGGTAAATTTTAAATGTGGTGTTTACAGGTACTAAGGAGTCGGGTGAGCGGTGATGGTGATCGGGAATCGAACGTGAAGGCTCGTATGATGGTTTTAAATTTTAATAACCAAACAGTTGTGTAACTTTTGTGTAACAAACGTTTGAGGAGTATGTAAGCATATGTAAACTTTGTTTTAACATGTATTAGTAAATGATATGTTTACAGGGCTGTAAAACACAAAAGTTTTTACTGGGACCTAAACGTAATTATTAAATTTTGGTGTAAATGTCCGGAGGGGACATGAAAGTGACAGGGGTGCCACAGTTAATTATTTGAAAGATATCAATTATTACACACCAAAAGGTCATATATTATTTGTATAGTGATTAAAATTTTTCATTATTTTTTATTACTTAAAACATTTATTAATATGTAATTAATTATTTTATATCAAAATATGGTTTTATAATAGCTAAATTTTCAATACTAACTATTTAATATTTTATATTCAATCTGTGTAATACATGGGTTAATAACCTAGTTATATAATAAAAGAGTAACAATTGTGACACTTGTCAACTTCTGACACCACTATTGTCACATGTTGCCTTCTTACACTATTATCGTAACTTATCAACTCTTTATCATTTCACTTAAGTCTCTCTCCTATTAAATAATTACGTTTTCTCTCTTATTAAATAAATTATTTCTCTTATTAAATAATTATAATACTAGTAACTAATATATTATTTATCTTTTTATTATAAAGCACACTTAAATTTTTTTTATAAAATATGAAATTTTCTAAAATCAAATTTTTTAAAGTAAGAAATATTTTATTTTCAAAAAACAAAATTTATGGAAAAAAAACAAGTTATCTTAAAAAATATTTGTTTTAAAATAAAATGTATTATAAAAGAGTTTTTAAACAATGAGATTTTTATCATCTAATGACGTTTTTTTAATTTATTTAAAATCTAAAGTAATGAAAACGATAGAGAAAGTTACATTTTTAGTCCGTTATGTTTAACGCTAATTTAATTTGGGTCATTTAACTTTAATAATTACAAAAATATATTTGATATTATTGATTTATAAAAGTTAGTTTTTAATATAATAGAAACTGAAGTTTTAACGTTAGTTATTTCTAATATATCAATTATTACACATTAAAATATCATATATCATTTGATTGAAGTTTTTAATTATTATTTTATTACTTAATATATTTATTAATATGTAAATTAATTATTTTGTATCAAAATATCGTTTTATAATTGCTACATTTTTATTACTAACTATTTAATATTTTATATTAAATCCGTGTACTATAATACGGGTTAATAACCTAATCTATACTAATAAATAAAAGTTTCTAAGGACACATGTCATGTTTCTAGAGCACTTCATCTTTAATTTCTCACCTCTATCTCATATTAAATGCATCTAATATTTAATAATAGTGTTAAATATTAAATATACTTTTTATATATTTTTAAATTAAAAAGATATTTTAATACATTAAAAATATATTAATATTAGAAAACACTTTTTACAAAAACCCATTTATTATAAAATATAAAACAATTTTTTAAAATAAAATGTTTAAACAAACAAAACTTTGAAGGAATTGGTATTTAAATAAATAATAATATTATTTTATTAATTAAATTATTAAATTATATGAAATTTTAATCATATTTTATATTAAAAAATCGTTTTATATTAACTAAATTTTCATTAGTGACTATTTATCATATTATTTTATTCAACCCCGTATAATACACGGGGTACTAACCTAGTTTATAATAAAAGAATAATAGTATGGTACATAACGTTTTTTTAAATTATCCACATCACATTTGTCACGTATGTTTTTCTAGGCTATCTATATGAAGTATTTGACATATTTAAATATTAATTTATTTTAATACAATGAAGACAAACTTTCAATTTGTTAAAAAAATATGTAATATTTATTTTCTTTAGATATTAATGTAAAAGTTTTGCCCTTTATTTTTTAATTTGTAAACAGTTTCAGGGATGAAATCTTTGCAAGAAGGAGAGAATTTGTAAGGATTGGTACGGACGATCGCCTGTTAGCAAAATTCAAACTTTGATCTTCATTTCATTAGAAAGTTATATTATGTGTTTTGAAATGAATTGGGTGAAGTCATAATAATCGGATCTTGATCTATAGTGCGTATGAAATGACTAACTTAGCTCTTATGAATTAATGATGAGTTTAACTACTATGATGATCATTAACAGTGAATGTATCGAATGGACTATAAAAAGCTGAAAATCAGTGCTTTGGTTAAATGTTAATTTTGTAAACATTGTGTGGATTAGGTGCGAAGCGTGTTTACATTTGATTAAAACCTTATATTTTGTATATTTGTAGAGTTATTAAATAGGTTTTTATAAATTGTTTTAATTGGAATTTTCTAGTTATGCCTCGTTTAACTTAAGCACAAGGCAAATCTAATCATGCCTTAACTAGGCTTATTTACAGCACCATTTTACTTTTTTTTTTTCACTTTTTTTTCCCTTAAGTTTCTGGTTATTTGTTTTGTTTCATAAATGAGATTTTTTAATTTTTTTTTAGCCTTTTCTTTTTACGTTTTCTCAATATATATACTTTATTCATCTAAGCTTATAACGAAAAACAAAAGTGACAAAATGATTAAAAAATTATTAGCAAAATATAATTAGAAAAATTGAAAAATAAAAAGAAAGTAAAAAGGAAAAAGAGAAAAGTTAAGTAAAAGTGAGTAAAATATAAAAATTTAGGATTTTTTAAAGTTTTGATAAAAGTAACTGTTTCTTCGTAAAATAATCAAATAATTTAATTTGTTTGGAATTTCTTTTTAGGAGAAAATACATGTAATTTTATTTTGAGTTAGGAAAGAGTTTAGAATAAAATATATGTAATTTTAATTCTAATTTGAGTTATTAAGATATTTATTTTTCAAATAAAATATAATCATTTCTTTATTGTTTGAACTTTGAAGTTTAAACATTGTCATCTCCCATTTGTGGTTTATTCATGTGCAGGACTTCTACATACAGCCCAGAAGAATACAACTATTGTGCAGCCAGGATGATATTAACGGTCCGTCATATAGACCCTTGAACCAACCCACAAAAACCCAAAAAAACTCGAAACAGACCCATTTGCTCACGGTTTGGTTCACAGTTATACTTGAATTATTCTAAACTGTTTCAAAACTTGTCTGGTTCGGTCTATCCTGATAATCTTACAATCTACTTACAAAATATACGAAGAACAGTTGTTTGTCTTCTTGGTTGGTTAGATACTACTTCAATAACAACACTAATTCAACATAAATTGTAACCGGTTGTGCATATTAATAAGATGTTATAAAGTTAATAACACTAAGATTCAATACTGCCTATATCTCGCGAGGGCCGAGACACTGACTTAAATAACGTGTGAGATGTCTTTAAAGCGTTTCGAAGTTTCGTAGTTTAAAAAAGATGAAAACATGATAATGATAAATTGAAAAAAGAATTAAGTTAAAGTGGATGACGAGACACGTAAAGTTGTTGAAGAGAATTATAATTAAAATAATATATAACATCTCTTCAGTTACAATGTTTATTATGATCGTATATAAATTTTCAACTTCTAAATCATCATCAGAAATGATGAAAATTAGTACTTAATTCTCAGCTTCAGTACCCACCATCATTTGGTTCTCACACACTGGTTGCAAAGCAGGTCTTGTAGCAGCAGCCTCCCCCTCCTGATCAATTAACTATTAATTACCAACAAAAAAAAATGGTTAACGCCACCATTAGGCGCCCCTCACCGACCGGTCTCACGGCCAACATGAAGGAGGTAAATCGTGTGACCGAAGGAAAATTGGGTGGTGCCGGGCTTTGAACCCTGGACACCTCCATCGCGGGGACAATAAACAACAACAAACTCAAATTACCTTAGAATTGAGGGTTTTCAATGTTAATGCTTTCAGTTGCTTCTTTAGCTGCCTAATACTCATTTCATTCACACTTTTTATCTTCATCTCATCTTTCTCCTTTCTAACTTTACATTCATCCACAATGTTCTCTTTATCATCCGATACTGCAGTCAGCGGTGTAGCTTTCTTGATTGACGTCGCATGAGCCAGGTGGCTGATTGCATCATGAAAGATTAACGGGTTCTGAGTCGCCAGGCAAGACTCTGCATCAAACTTCTCACTGACATTGTTTTCAGTAATTGGTGCTGGCTCAATATCTTCATCTTCCGTGATTATGGTGGAGACAATGGGGATTACATCAATGGTTTCATCAGCTGTATATATATTGAGAAAACTAGTATTATATATTTATACATAAAATTACGAGAAAAAAAAAAACACTCATGTGGAAAAGATATCATGATCTACATACCAGTGTTGTTTTCTGACGTTTCTTCCATCTCATTTATGGTGATTTCATCTAGTGGATCATCAATGACTATAGAACCAGACTCTGAGGGAATATGAGAAATATAATGATGTAATTAATAGCTAATAATTTATTTAATTTTATTACTATATTTACTGTAGATTGTAGATTGATAAATATTTCAAGTTTACCATTGTATTCAGGAACTTGATTGGTAATTTCTATTTGAACACAAAGGATGTCTTCATGGCCAATTTCTATTTCAGCACAAAGGTTGTCTTCATGGCCCAATACATCATCAGCTCCTGCAGAAGCTATGGCATCAGATTGATATCTATTATACTCGTGTGTGATAAAGTTCTTACCAAAATTGTTTTCTTTGACCACATTAAACGTCTCCACTTCTAAGTTCTCATCTGCAAATGGGCATGAGATGGTTTTCGAATTAGAACTTTGTTCTTGAGCCATAACATGATTGTCTTCCTTCACTCCCCTCATGAAACTGTCCCCTAAATCAAGTTTCTGCCCTAAGTCCTCATCTTCACATGGGCTTGAGATGTCATCTGAGTCTGGCTTCAGATCATATTTCACATCTGAAGCCTTCAAATTATCTTCTAGATCCTCTTCTTCACATAAATTTGAGGTTTCATGGGATTCCTGCTTCAGATTATTGATGACTTCATCATAGTCTACATCATCTTCTCTACTGTTTTGTGTAGCTTCTTCAGATGGGCTTGAGATGCCATCTGATTCTGCTTTCACATCACATATTTCATAAGTTATCACCTCTGAGATCTTCAAATTATCTTCACATGAATTTGAGATTTCATGGGATTTCTGCTTCAGATTGTTAACTTCATCTTTCACCCCACTTTTGTGTGTAGTTTCTTCTTCCTCCATAACCAGCACATCAAGTTTCTCAAAGGCATTACAAATGTCTTCCACTTCTGCATTTGATTGACGCTTAAATTAGTGAAAATTTAACAAGTTTCTTCAAATTCCAAGATATACTCTAAAATCTAAAAAAGCAAACCTGTTTCCACAGGGTTTTCTGATGTTACATCCAAAAAATCTAACTCAACAGCCTTTGCCACTATTGGTGCTGCTGATTTATTTTCGGTCAGCCTAGTGGATCGTCTGGTGCTGTATTTTACCTGTTTTGCCTCATTTTCAGTACATTCACTCAACCGGTGACTGACATTGGAAATGACTGGAGTTTGAAGCAGATTATTATTTGAATCTTCAACTTCTGTGGATAGTTGCTTTCTTCCCCGGCGAGTTGTCCTGGAGACTGTGGATGGCAATGTTTCAGTCTCTGTTGTTTTCGCCTTTTGCCGAGTAGATGTTCTGCATCTGGTATGAGAAGCCTCAACTTTTTCCCCCAAATCAGCTGTCTCAATACCGACAACCTATTGATAAGCACAGATAACTATTAACTAAATCAATTTCATATGACTTCGATGGATTGAGCACATCAATCAGACTACAAAATATTACACCATAATCATCCCAATGAACATCAATACAGCATCAGATGTCAATCAGTATTTGTATGCTCAACAGTGAGTTTAGAACTTTACAATAAAAGCATTCTGAAACTATTTCCTAAATCAATTTCAGATGAATTCAATGATTGAGCTCATCAATCAGAATATTACATCAAAATCATTCCAATCAGCTATTTCATCTTGTGAGATTTTTTCTAAATCAATACAGCAGCAAATGTCAATCAATATTGATATGCTCAAACGTAATTTTAGGTTTTTACACTAAAACCATGCTGAAGCTATTTCCTAAATCAATTTCATATGAATCCTATGATTGAACACGCCATTCATCTCTATCAGCTAATTTTTCATCTTGTGAGATGTTTCCTAAATCAATACAACAGGATATGTCAATCAGTATTGATATGCTCAAACGTGATTTTAGGTTTTTACAATAAAAGCATGCTAACCTCATAAGCTTAACAAACATCAATCAATGTAAGAAAACAAGAACATAAACCTATTAATTACTTCAGCCTAAGATCTGATAAGAAAAGGATCTCAATCACTGTGTATATTCGCAAAAATAAGCAGTTATTGCAACAAAATCATGACGAAATCAACGTAAATTTCTTTTTCAGGGCATCAAGTCAGCTGCAACAGATCAAATGAACCAATCAAATATGATAGAAAGAGGATACTTACGATCTGAAGAGATTTGAGGGCATCCGCCATGGCGATGTTGGTGATGTTAGCAGGGATCTTATTGAGCTTGCAGAGAGATTGAAGCTCTCTTCTGGTAAGGCTGTGGAAATCCATGAGATCTGCAGCTAGGGTTTCTGAATTTGTGAGTCGGCTTATGATTGAGATGCTCAAATGCGATGAGGATACAGAAATCGTCAAGACATATTTATATGCAAACCCTTGGGCGGATATGACCGTTGGAGCAGCGGAGGTTCGAATTTTGAATTTATTTGTTTTATCATTATTTAATTCATGAAAACAGTTTATATTAATATTAAGAGTTAATTACACGGATGGTCCCTGTGGTTTACCCATATTGCACGGATGGTCCCTAACTTCCAGAAATTACAACGGTGGCCGAATATTTTGCAAAATCGTAACACGGATGGTCCCTGGGTTGGATGTCTGTTATCTTTTTCTGTTAAATGGATGTAAAATGTCCAAAATACCCTTCATCATAAACCTTTTCTCTCTCTAGAAATGGAGAAAGGCAGCAGCTCCTCCTCTGGCCGACCTAACACATGTCGGCTGCCACCACCAGCCGTCGTCACCATGGCTGTCACCTTGCCGGCTATCACTAGCACGTGACGGAGCTTATGCGGTGGCTTCCACCTTGCCGGAAACCTCCATTACCGGAAACCAGCAACCTCCACGGCTCCACCACTGCCAACCTCCGCATACCTTGAAGACTATAGAATATCTTTGATTTCATGAGGGAGTTTGTGGTACAAAATCAGACGCATAATCTGTGTGTTTTGCAAAGCAATAAAATCCAGCACTCTTTATGACTGTTACCTGATCAAAATTATCTTCCTGTTACATGCGAATGGAATTAAAAAGGCTTTTACTGTTCGTCATTAAAGAGAAGAAACAAAGTACCTTGAATGTGGAATCCGGCAAGTTGGAATAAGACGCCTGTCATTGCGCAAATGTTAGCAAATGAATTCATATTAAAACATTTTGGAGCTTCAAAAGAGAGTATGGAAAAACAAACCTGCAGGGAATTCAGCTATTCGGTCTCATGGTGGCGAATAATGTTCATCAACGAATCAGCAGAATCATCTGGTGACTAGGAGCATACAACACAGATAAGCCACGCAACAGAATTTCAATGCACAAATTTAAAAAAAATATGAGTCAACATAAGTTTTATTTAGCTCCGATGGAGGAGTGTGTCTGAGAAGAAAGCGGAGGAGTGTTTCGCCGGAATCCTCACTGGAGTTGGAGGTTTCGCCGGAATCTTCGCCGGAGAAGGAGGGGTGGGCTGGAATGTGTCTGAGAAGAAAGCGGGCGGGCATTTTAGAAGTAGGGGTATTTTAGTCATTTGTTAAAATTTAACTGAAAAAGTTAACGGCCATCCGTCCCAGGGACCATCGGTGTTACATTTTTGCAAAGTATTCGGCCACCGTTGTAATTTCTGGAAGTTAGGGACCATCCGTGCAATATGGGTAAACCACAGGGACCATCCGTGTAATTAACTCTAATATTAAATTATTGAATTTTAACAAATGGGCTTGGAGCCCATGGATCCCCAGTATTCACATGGTTGTGGACAGATTTTCAGCTACATATTATTAATACTAATTTTAAATCATAACGAGAGATATACTTTTATTACTAATTATGTTGGTTCATGCCCACAATACACACAAACTTGTTCATGTACTAAAAGTTTACTACTCAAAAGAAACTTGCTTAATTGAAATATAGAATTACAATTCAGAAACTTAAAAACACTAACAAACATAAATAACAACTACACCAACATGCATCATTCCGGTTGAGTATCAAATTTATCCGGAATATTCTAGGATTGAGGGTATTTAAGGATATTCAGGAATATAATTATGTCTAACCTAATATGCATATCTATCTATATGTAATTTCTTTTTTGAGTTGAGATTGCAGGTCAAACAGGTTCACAACTGATTTTCCTATAAGTCCGAATATGTCAAAGATCGTTGAACATAGGATCGTGGACCAACTGTAGCGGATGACCTTATATTTGAACAAGTCTAGATTAATTCCCACGTAAACTTTCCAATAAAAAATATGCTACTATCACTCATGACTTAGACCCACTTTTTTGAAACCAGTTAAACATAATAAACACATGACTAAATTTATAAACTTGACTCATAAAAATAACCACTTCTGCTAACCAAATTCACGACCCAACTTGACCTGTCAAGATTAATTCAACAATTACTCGATTAGAGATGTTGGTGGCTAACTCTATGTTATATATAAGAAGAGAATATGTTAAAAATATAATTTTATCTAAAAACATAAAAAGAAAAATTCCAGCAAAGAAAAAGTGTAAAAATAGTTTGACATTTTTAAGCAAAATTTTATTGTTATTTGATCACACCTCTTATATGTAAAACTTTTCATTTACAAAACAAATAAAGCATACTTAGTATAGTTGTTAAAGGCTTAAACAAATGAAAAATTGTTCAGGTCTACCACCTTCAATTTATCTCATGTACTACATATAACATAGGTTTTACAGCCTTTAAATTAATTTTTTGTAATTAATTTTACTTTGTCAGCTTTCTTTAGGCAAAAATATAAAATAAAACTCATTTACTAGTGTTCATGGATTGTCATATTGTCATCTCCCATATTGTCATTATCATTCATTTGGCATTTTAGGTCTAAAATATGTTTTTTATTTATTAAATACAAAGTTAAACCTAGCAGAGACCTTGTCAATATGCGTTTTTGAGTTGACTTTTGACCTTTTTTATATTTTTACATGATATGATAGTATTTTCTATCTACTTTTTATCCTCATAGCCAATCCTTCACGATTTCAAATGTTTCTTTTAGTTGTATCGTAACGTCCCAATGCTAGGGTTTAATCATACCGCTTCACTGCAACACATATCATTTTTAATGAACTTTTAGTGCTGAAATTTGACATGAAATCTTAAATAGCTAAAACCACTTCTTAATAATTAGAACTAAACCTTGTCATATCGTTTTTATGTGTTGTTGTGTGCAACTAATCATTTAGCGACACCCTCCTTAGCAGGTGATTTGATTTTTATAAAATCTAAATGATACCCTAGTTTAATACCATTAAACG
The DNA here is from genome assembly GCA_009363875.1 of Mikania micrantha. Classification (NCBI taxonomy): domain Eukaryota; kingdom Viridiplantae; phylum Streptophyta; class Magnoliopsida; order Asterales; family Asteraceae; genus Mikania; species Mikania micrantha. The sequence goes on from CM018689.1 coordinate 3,397,682, forward strand.
AAATGCACAACAATCATAGAACAAAGTTTATTGTATAGTGACCTCACTTCAATTAATAATTGCTTGAAGATGGCTATTCTGAGAGAAGAGGTTGAATGCAATCAGGGGCGGCCCTCAGAAATTGGGTGCCCAGGACGAATCGGAGAAAAAAGGCCCCTAACGCATTCAAAGCTCCTGACCAAGCGGGGGTCAAGGGGGCCGCGCCCCCTTGCGGGGTCCTAGGGGCAGCGCCCCTGGCGGGGTCCAAGGGGCAGAGCCCCTGGTGGCGCCCCGAAACCTAAACGAAATGTCATAAGTTAATACGTTAGGGATTAACTTCCGTATTTTACCTAAATCAGTCATTCAATAATCAGTAAACTGTAAATCCATGGGCCCAATTTCTTGGGATTTTGAATTTCAATTTCTTCTTGAACGTGAGCGTCCATGGAGCCGGTTAGGATAAAGGGCTTTTGAGAAATGAAATGAGCCCATAAATATATTTAACTGAGTTATTTGTTACTCAAACCCGTGTAATACTCGAGTTTATAACCTAATATATATATAAATACATATATAAAAATGTGCCCCTCGAAAAATTGGGCCCGGGACGGAGGTCGGGTTTGCCCCTCCCCCGGGCCGCCCCTGAATGCAATCATAAGCCACATTAGTTGATTAAATAGCATATTCTTACAAGTGACATAATTTGAAATCCTTACAGAAGGCTTGGTTTGATTAAAACTTTAAACCATAAAGTTTAAAATTAACCATTATTAAACACATACGTGTTCTTCCCGCAATCATATTCTAATCGATAAATTTTGAAACGATCGACCCCCAAGTGCATGTTTACCTAATCAGGAGACAACAATGAGTTAATGACCCAGATGAACTCAAGCAATGGCTTGGAATCGGAACTTTTGGTCTAACAAGAATACAAATAGGAAAATATGATCCTCTTACCTTGCCCCTCATTGTGCACATACATTGATGTTGGCGCAACAAGCTCATCTCCAGGTACTTCTCCAAACTCAAGAGAAGAGGTAAAAGCGATGGGTGCCAGGACTCTTTAAAGGTAAAATTAAAAGTTTTGAATTATGAATTTGGAGACATTTGTTCTTTCGTGAATGAAGGTTTCAGAAATGATGTATCCAATAATATAATATACAGGCTACCTCTTTCATCTTCAATCTTCAGTTCTTCACTGTGTTTCAAGGGTTGACAAATCGCATCTGGTTCAGAAAAATTCCGAATAAGGAAACATACTCATACACAAGGTATTAACGCGAGTAACGATTTCCTATTATGGTGAGTTGAAGACGAAGACGACAGAGATACCTTAGGGAGATGGGAAAGTATGGTAACCAGAGAACTTTTCAACATATGGCAAGTAGATGAGTTTTAAAGGATGGGTGCATTAAATTGTTGTAACTAAAGCTCCATCACTTGTATACTTGACAATTCTTTAATCTGTTCACCAATCTTCTTCTATTAATAAAAGACTAGCTGACTGTGAAACGTGGCCTACAATACTAAGTTTTCCCGCCTAAAGCCCTAAACAACACAATTTTTCTTCAAGAAATCTGGCTTCCTTGATTTTTGCGATCAGTTTCCTATGATTTTGGCGATTGATCTGAACATTAAATGCAATAATCTACCAAAAATGGGTTTGATTTCAAAAAACGTTTGATCTTGATCTTCGTCCTGTCAGTTTTTGTTTTTCAGATTTACAGACTCCTTCAAATTTAAGCAAGAAAAATAAACTACCAAATTAGGGGATTCAGAATAGCAACGAATGAGATTCTATTTAAGCGAATCAGGGTGTTCATCATCTTAATTCTTTATTTGAGTTATTAGGGTTTCAATACTCACAAGATATTAGCAGATCGGTGTTCTTCATCATCTTTCACTTCATGTTAAAAACAAGTTTAGATCGGTGCTCTTTAGCATCTTTCACTTCATGATTTATTTTCACAACAACCATCAATTTAATCCCGAATTCTTGACATGTACGCGCTACAGTTTTTAGTTAAAAAGAACTTGACCCACATTAACAAATCTTGATTTCCCAAAAGGGTGATCTTTCATAGCCATAATTTCAGCAAAAAGTTTGCATCTTTTGTGTTTTCTTGCTTCAGTTATCTGTTTTATGGGACGAATTTTGTAGTTCATGATTCAGGTATTTGTGTGTTTTCTTGGGTGTTGTCAGATTCTTAAGGAATGTTGTTTATGAACAAGGAATAATTAGAGGAATTAAGGGTGAAGTAGTTATTGGCTTCATCAATTGTAATCTTCAACTGATTTATGTATGTCATTGGAAAGAATTATCCAAGTGTTGTTATATTCGCTAAGACTTTTTGTGACGGTGATTCTGCTATTGTAATCCTTAAAGCCTTCTAAAACACCATTCGTTTCACATGAAAAGGTTTTTTCAATAATATAACTTTACTCTGTAAATAGTTTCATAAGCTCTTCAAGAATCAACTTCCCAAAACAGAAACATTTATGAAATTACAATCTTATATGTTAGGATGAAAGTAAGAAATTTGGTATGTGAAGAAATGTAATTACTTCCTCCATTAAATTAAATTAATACATATTAGAGAAACTTGTAGTAATTAATTACACAAACTTCCTACCACTGTTGGTGAGCAAGCAATTTTCACGAAGTTGCTCAGAAACCAATGAACAACTCCCACGTATAAATATTCCTAATACAAGATATCTTCTCATAACCTAAGTTAAAATCGTTAGTATCCGTGTAACCTTGAAAGCAAGATGTTATTTTATATGTGTAGTTTTTTCAAAAAGAAATGTGCAATTATTCATGGTGGCTTTGATAATGTGAGATTTTTTTTCTTTTAAGAGTATTGGTTTGTATCTCAAAATGTTTTGTTGTATTTTCTTTCCTTTTTTTGTATCTTGCTTTTTTTTTTTTAAATGATACTTTTAATATCTTTAAAAGATCAACTAGACATAAACTCTATCATAGTTGCATTTTGTAGGTATCAGATCTCACTTTTTGTGCACAACTACACTATTAATTATTGATATTTCTAATGTATTTTGTTAATTTGCATAGATGGAGCAAGCAAGTTTTGCATGCTAAAATGTACCACAATTGTGGATTTTTTTCCCATTTTCTTCTTGTAATGGTACCATACTTAAGATAGTATCACTTGATAAGCGTGTAATATAACAAAAATCATATATGATAAGTAATGTTGGTATATGAACATTCATTCCATGAATTAATTTGGTATCATCTTAGTTCCATTGAAGTTTCAAAGTAGACAATTCTATTTTCAATCCTATTTGCAGTAATAATTAATAAAAGTCAGAGATAATCTATTTTACGAATTGGATTATATTTTTGAGGACCTATCTTCATACATGGATCATTGCACGTAACACTTTTAAGAATAAAAAATAAAGATGGGGTTAATCTATCAATATTTCTTAAACAATGTAAATGTATAAATAAGACGTCTAATGTTGTATATAAGAAATTTTTTAGATATTTCTAAATAGATTTAAACATTTGTATTCAATTTATCTTTGTAATATATGAAATATTTATTATCTTTTTATATGATATGCAACAATCTTTTATATTATTTTTTTATATGATATAATAAATTACATGTTTTTCATGACTCCTCCCGTGTTATACACGGGTTATAACCTAGTATCTATTATAGTAGTAGCAAGATATATATATATATATATATATATATATATCTTTACTATTATATAAAGCATATATGAGAGAGAAAATGAAAGTTCTTAATTTTAAGAACTGTACACACTTGAAAGCTATATGTACAACAAGTAATGCAGGAGTTTTCTTGGGCATCACCCTTTTCTTCTTCTGATCCAACCGGTTCTTTACGAAAGAAGAAACCAGTTTCTTCTAGGGTTTTCAGCCCTCCTCTCCAATTTCCATAGTTGCTATCAAACTCTATGGGCTCATTGCTTCCGAACGAGGAGTATAACCAGGCATCCGAAAAAGGTAGGCATCTAATCTTGGAGATTACGCTTTTGATACACAGATGCACTATTAGGTATCATCAATTCTTGGCTCCAAATTCAAATTTTAGAATCGCAGATATCTTCTTTAAATTGAACATCCCTTGCATTTGAAATCGCAGGCATCATTTGAAACACCACAGCTCCACATCAATTCAATCGTCTTGGCTCTGCTATGGTGCACTGAAAATTCTTATCCTAATTTCTTAATTATGGAGGAGCTGATGATGTTAGGAATGTCGTGGTTCGTCGGCACACCCCCTCTTCGACATCACCGTTTTGGATCTAAACATCAACTTCGTTGGTCTCCGTGTTTTATCTTGCTGTCCACTATGATTCTACGGATTCCAAAGATCATCGAATCTTTGAATTAGGTTAGTCAGTTTTGTTTCATATTTGGGTTTTTTTTTAATTTTATTTTTTGTTTTTGGTTGTAAATCTCTAACTTCCAACGATTTTAGTCTCAATCTGTGTAATATGTGTTGGATCTTAATTTTTTAAATGGTTTTAGGGTTAGATCATGACAAACTTTTTAGTAAGATGGTTACACATACGAATGTGCCTGTGCAAAATTAGGTGCTAGAAGCCCTAATTCATAATTGAAAGCTTCATATGTTGACATTAGAAGGTTTTCCTTATCTTGTTTCCATTTGGACTTTGATAATTATATTCCCAAATGTTGTTTTGAGATGAAATTTCTTTGACAAGAATTAGGATATCAATTATATATTGAGATTAATGTTTGTTTTTATGATGATTGAGTTGCATCTTTGTTTTTCATTTATAATGATAATTGTTTAATTTGAGTTTGTGCCAGCGAAATCTGCAACTGTGGATTATTGCACCGCTTTACTTTCTCGAATTGAAGTTTTGGAGCGTGGTATGTGATCTGGTTTCGTAAGTTTAAATATTTTTGAACATTTTCACTTAGTTTACAAACTTTAAGATTTTATAGTAATATTTTGATTTGTAGAGTGCGATGATTACAAACCAGTAAGCCTGAATGCCATGTGTCAAGGAGATACACCCTGCTTGGTTATTGGCTTTCTCGAATCATTGCATTTTGTTTGTTTTTTTCCGCTTGCACTGTTGATGTTGTTAACATTGGCACCGACTTATTTTACTACTATACTCAGTAAGTAGGTATATGTATCCACAAAATATATATAATTGTCGGCATTCTCAAAGTTTAAGCCCTCTTATGCTGCAAGTTTGAGATTTCCTATGTTTATTTATTTTCTTTTTGGCTAGGTGGACCTTCACTCTGGTTATTTTGTATTTTGAGGTATGCTTTTTCCTTCCCCAAGTTATTGTTTCAGTTTATCAAGCTACACTTTCAATTCCCTTGAGTTCATACCCTCAGCATGAGCTTTGACCTTTTGGAGCTTACAAATCTCCTCAAGTTCAGCTTTCTGCATATGGAATGTTCAAGCAACATAAGATGTTTACTGTTTGTAGCTTAGATGCAGATGCATAACACACAATTCATGTGCGTCTTAATCAGGGGAAAGTAGTTTCTTGCAAAGTGCTGCCTTTTGGGGCTATGTATTTCAAATTCTTTTCCAGGTACAAAAAAGATGTGAAAGTTTTGTTTTTTTTAAGAACAAGATATGTATCCCTTTGTTGTTTTTTGTTTTTATGGTATATTGGTATGTCAATATTTTATGAGAAATATAAATATGATTATATTAGATGAATACATGTGTAAGCTATTTGAGTTTCTTGTGTTTGAGCTAATAATTTACCTATTTGTTGTACACAGGTAGTAGCTGGTGCAACAATGAATATTCCAGTGAGTTTTGTGTGTGCTTACACTTTTTCATATCATCAAATGACATCAATAATTTCAATTTTCATTTCACATGAAAATACACTTTATTTTTCAACCTTCTTTCTTAAAACTTTTCTCTTCAAACATTTTATTGAAAAAAAGCAGTTTTGGAAAAAAAAAATATTTTTAATTACCTTGTTTTTAAATCAAATTTTGATTTTAAACTATTTTTTAAATTGTCTTTTGTTTTTTATATCACAACTTTTTTTTATAAAACTTTTATTTTTCTAAAGAGAGGTTTTAAAAAGTTTCATGGTTTTTTCATGTTTATTTTTCTTATAGAGTGGCTTTAAAATTTATGTGAAACAGATAGAACGATCATTGCCACTACTGTAACCTGTTCTGAGTGGTGAAGTATCGATTCTGGTGTTGAAATGATTTTAGTTGATCTGCAGTTACAGCAGATAATTTTGACTTGTTCAAAACTTTTGTTGTTGATTCAGTTGTGTTTACTGATCAAACCCAAAATTAGCTAGGAGGCAGGTTAAAAGCGTTGAACAAGTTGGAAGTTGTCCAATGTTATGTTTAGTGACACAATGTCCTAAGTCTGAACAAGAAAGTAATGGTATTAATTTTGATGCTTATGAGGATATTCTTGTGGAAACTACATGAAAACGTACTGCCACTGGTTAATATATTTGCAAAAATTAATTTAGGATATACTTTGAATATGTATATCATGAGATGCAAATATGTTAGCCTAACACTTGTTCAGCCTTACATGATTCCTTTTTCTTTAGCAGGACGAGATTTAATGCCTTGGGTTCAAGCAGGGTAAGTGAATACAACAACGTTTTGCTTCCTTACAGTTAGTGGGATCATGAGACAACAATACATCATGGTGCCATGTTGCATGTTTTTCCTTTTGCTGATATTTTATCTAATGCTAGGGAGCTCTCATGAGGTTTAGTTTATGATTTATGATTAAATCTATTAATATTAATATTTATTTGTAGATAATGGTTATATGTTTGTTTTATTAGGCTAATGAATATACATGTGTTCTATAAAACTATTTTGGTTTGGTTTACGGTTAATAATGGTTCGGTCTTTCGGGTAATACAGGGTAACCGTTTTTTTGCTCACCCCTAGCTGGAGGTATCCAACATTTCTATTGTTAGGAGAAACAACTTTCGCTTTTGGTTATCATAGGGTCAATAAATTGATTTGAATTGGAATTAGTTCCTGTTATCAAATAATTTTTGTGTGACCATCTGAATTAGTGAATTGAACTGGAATATGAGCATACGTGGTTTGATGATTTTTTTGAAAAATGTGGCGTGGCATGGTTTGATTCATCTAATTGAACCTCATTAGGTACGTTTTCTTTGGTTTCATATTTGTTAATTTTTTGGTTTTGGTCACACAGCATTTTGCCTATGTTTCATGTTTTTTGATACACCCATGTGGGCTTTTTCAGCCAAACCAATGCAACCTTACATTTAGGTTTGCAATGAGCTACTAAGATGCCCTGTTGGTGTTAGGTGTTTTCAGATGTGTTGTGGATGTTAATTTAGATCATCTGTAAATGTTAATTAATTGAACCCTCTGCATATGGTTATAGAGGCCCAAGTAAAAAATTTGATATACCAGATAGTCTTCCGGCCTTTAAGGTCTGCCAATCTTTGTTCCTAGGCTTGGTATTGTGGTCGACCTGTGTGTAGCCATATTAGTTGTTGCAGGGCTATTATGTGTTGGAATCGAGGAGGTTGTCAATTATTTTAATTCTTAAAATTGTTTGTTTTGTGTGGCAAAGCACGTTTGTTTAATCTATTGTGACAACTACTAACATATGTTTAGGTCAGCAATGGTCAAACTGTGTTTTTGGAAAGACCAGAGACCTCGCCTGTGAAGTAAATCATCGCACCTACGGTCCAACCAATTGTGACAGAATCAATCCTTTTCTATAAGTTGAATAGCATCTAATTGCTAAAAAACAAAGCAGAAAAATTCATGGGTGGACTATAATGGTTACTTATTTCGGTTGGTAGTATGTGGAATTGGTGGACTTATGTTATTAATCGGTCTAGGGGTGCTCACTTCTAAAGAAGGATGACACTAGATGCAACTTTGGGCACATAGGCGGCAATATCAGTCATTCCACATTTTATTGTTGGAGATATTCATTGTTTTCAAATATAGTTGACTTTCTATGGATGGTCAAATACTAAAAAAATATGAGTATTGTTTCCACATTGTTCTGTTTACCCATGGGTTCCTCTCCTGCCAATTCAATTCGTTCATTGTCATTTGTTCATTGGAATATTGTACTCTCTCTTTTTTGTTCATTATTATTTGAAATATTGTATATGTTATAAATCTTAAGAAGTAAAATTAGAATTGAAAGGCACAAACCATGCTACAATGCATAGGCTCGAAAGCATGACATATCTGCAAGTTCTTAAATTATAGATTAATAAATTTTTCATGGTATTATATATGGTTATTACACATTTGTTTTTGTAACTAATATATTTTTCACATTATTTAATAAACATCTGAACGACTCGGAACAAAGATATACCATAATGATGCTACGAATAAAAATTTAACGGTAAACGATTATCACATTGTAAATTATCTCTGCTGCATCGCGCGGGTTTACTACTAGTATATATATATATATATATATATATATATATATATATATATATATATATATATATATATATATAAGAAAAACCGGTTTTTAAATCGGTTAGACCGGTTAACCGGTCCGGTTCCATCGGTTTCGATATATGGGTTAAAATAACCGGTTTTTAACAAACCGGTTTTTGGGAAAAATCGGCAAACCATTTCTACCGGTTAACGGGTTCGGGTAATGAAAAACCGGTTTTTGGCCGTTTAACCGATTTGTGCACGTCTACATAGAAGTTTCATAGGATAACCAAATAAATATATAACAAAATGTTATTGATCCAATTATCCTTCATCTAATCCATTTTCTCTTACCAAGCATATCCATAATGTTTGGTCCGTAACATCATGTTCATGACTCCTAAATTTAGGGGTGGGCAAACCTAAACCAGAGTGGAATATCTGAACCAGAACTAAAACTTGTTCTACCTGAACTGACGGGTACAAAGGATTTTCACTTGCTCAGAAAAATAATAACCGGAATTACCGGAACTGATTCCACCTTTACCCGATCAAAATAGGAACCGTAAAGGGATAAAAACCCAAACTTAACCTGAACATTCTTAACCTTGTTAACCAAAATCGTTAAAAAAAATAACGGTTTGTACACGTCTACCGGTAATCGGTAATCTCAGACGGATCAAAAGTTATGACCGAGTGTTTTTATCTCTGTTGTTTTCTTACGATTTGTTCTAATTACTGCATGCCAATTTTTACATTATCCCCAAATTATTTTGTCAAGATTTATGTGCCATCATTTTTTATATTTATAATTATATACGTGTTTCGTTCCAAAATTTGAACATGTTAATTGGTGAATTATAGGTTTTATATAACTTCATAAAATGCTCAACATTTAAGCATTGTTTTTAAAATCAGACAAGACATCGAACCGGTTTCTCTACTAGTCGGTGGTTGGACCGGTTGAACCGGATTCAGGAACCAAATCACATCATAAATACTATACATATGTATAAGACAGAAAAATTTAAAAAAATCCAAATATTATATATCTAAAAACCGGTTCAACCGGGGTTCTTTTTCGGTCAAACCGCCGGCACTGGTCAAACTAGCAGGTTCGCCCAAAAACAATTCTAGCACATAACCGGACCGTCTGATGACCGAAACCCGGTCTGACGGTAGGTCCAATCTAGGTTTAAAAACAGTCCATTTAACGGAGGTACAATGGGGGTCCTTAAACATCCCTTCCTAACTTTATGTCAGAAAAGTAAAATTCGGATTCACCCCACTACCCACATTTTCGTTTCTTCACATAAATTCATCATTTTACTTTGCTATGTGATCGACCAAACTTGTTTAATTGGCTTGTTTTTATAAAAAAGTTAAATGAGGCTTGTTAGATTACGTGATTTAAGTGCGTCTATGTTAGAGCGCTTTTCTTTTGTAAAGAATTAATGACGGAAGCAGGTCCAAAGTGGGCAGGATAAGGTCCACAATATGAACCATGAAGTACACTCAACGTCTAAAATGGACCAAACAACATGTCCAGCTCATGATCGGAGCCTGAGAACACCTTCGACCTCCACTCCTTAAGAACTCTTCATAGGGATGTGAGATAGATTTGACATGTGAAGGCTAAGATAGAAGTCAATGACCAAGGTTATGATGTCACAATGGTAAGGTCAACTATGTGAGGAAAGAAGATGACTAAAGATGATAGGTTCACTCATAATAATCTTAAATAGTAAAAAGGAGAAAGTAGACATCCCAATGATGCATTATCCTGAAATTGAAAGGATACACTGAAAGGTTCAGATGATCACATATTCAACCAACATTCACAGCAAGGTAAGGGGTTCAATCATACTCCATTCTTCCTACTATGTCTAATACTTATCTCTAGAATTATCATATGCTCCAACACTTATTCTCATGCCTGAGGCTCATCACAGGGGACCCTCCTCTGTAGTGACACTAACGGTGCGACCTATAAGGTTCTGACGTATTGACAAGTTGATCTACTCATTTGGCTGGCCCAGATTTATTGTAGTAACAAGTTTTGTTGTACAGAAACAAATACATAGGTTGTGTTTAGGTTAAACAATTTCAGTTTGACAACTGTATACTAGGAAAAAACCCAAAAGCCAATGTTTTTACAACTAAACCGGAATAGTATGCCGGACCGGGGACATTAGATGGTGGCGGTCTAGCCATGACCTTTTTAGTCTTTTAACACATACCAGTTGAACTGGCACACCGGGTTCACTGGTTGTTCCATTTTGCTATTTGTCTTCTATGAAATAGTAAGCATGCTTCTCGTTTACTCATTCGTTTACTGCAAATGCTTAAGTTATTGTATATTAATTTTTAGAGTAAATTGCACTTTTGGTCCTTTATATTTACACAAAATTTCAGAGTTAGTCCTTTATGTTTCAAAATGTCAAAATCAGTCCTTTATGTTTTCAAATTTTGCAAACTCGGTCCTTTCTCCGTTAACGCCGTTAATTACTAACAGAATAAAGGATCATATCTGAAAATTTATGTAAACATAAAGGGCCAAAAGTGATGATTTTTTTGATATTTATGCCCCTATTCTGTTAATGCTTAACGACGTTAACCGAGAAAGGACCGAGTTTGCAACATTTGAAAACTGACTGTTTTTGACATTTTGTGTAAACATAAAGGAACAAAAGTGCAATTTACTCTAATTTTTATTATTTTCATTTTTGTAATTTTGTTTTATACCACCTTCCAGTATATTTATTTATCACTTAATTTATATAACTTATTTTTGTTTCAACAAACATTATCTGCTTCTTTCAAAAAAATCCGACCAACGTACCACTCGAGTAGTTGTTTCGATGACCGATTCGGTTATAAAAACATTGTCACAAGCACCATAAGAATCAAAAAACGATATTGTTTGTTTGTTTTATACGTATGTGGTTGTGTGATCAGGTTTCACGAGCTACCAACATTTGTTGAAACAAAAAGAAGTTGCAGAGGTGTAAGGCGTTTAGCGGGTTACAATGAAAGGTGATGGAAGAAGAAATCGGCTATAGCAAGAGCTCCTTGAGAATCTAGAGCCGCTTGGCCTTCCAAAATCGGGTTCAAATATTTCCAAGTTCTTAACAAAAATCAAGATTTTTGCAATCGACAAACTTTCCAAAGTCAAAAACCAATTTTCATGGTTGAAAAGACCATTTATAAAGTCAACCATTTATCAGTAGAATACACTAAAGAATTTTAGGACAACAAAATACATCATAAATATTTATATTCAAGAGTTCTTGAACAGAAATCAAGATTTTTGTAGACACACAAATCACCATCACCTCATATTAGATGCTGCACTTGAAGTTGCTGCAGCCACCACCATCTTTCTTCTTTCTGTTCTTTCAGTGATCTTCAATCTTGGTGATTTTGGTTTTGTCACCCCTTTTGATGACCTATAAACATTTCAAACAAATAAATAACAAAAAAAAAAAAAAAAAAAAAAAAGATTTTAAAAACCGAACAATTTTTATCTTATCCATCCTTACTTTCGAGGCAAGAACGGCTTGTTGAAGTTAGGCACTGGCCTTGCATGAGGCACCAACGTCCTTCGTAGTTGTTTCAAAGCTTTCTCTTCCTCCATCTACACAATAAAAAAAATCAGCACCAATTTATATACATCTATATCGACTTAATTTATCAAATATTTTTGCTTTTAAAGAGTTAAAAATCAAATTATCAATACCATTTTTGCAGATTCTGCTTCATCACGGTATCTTTTATACATCATCTCTTTCTCCTTGATTTTTTTGTCAAATTCTGCTCTATCCACAGCTCGGTGTTCTACTTGTAAATCAAATTCCTGAACTTCAGTGAGAGGTATGCGAACTTTTTCAGGAACCGGAATGGGATCTCTGCAGATTGACCAACCGACACACATGTCAGCATAATCTGGTTTTGTTTATATAAACGTAATAACAAGTGTTGTGTTATTACTAAAAGTGAGTTTTCTTTTTCTTACTCTTTCAGTATTGGTTGAGCTTTAAACATTCTCCTCCTTGTTTCTTCCTCTTCCAACCTTCTTCGTTCTTCCATTTCTCTTTGCACTTCTTCTTCATGTCTTGCCACACTCTCTAACTGAAACGGTTCTGGTTTTGTACACTGTTTTGGCTCTGGTTTTGGAGGAACCTACACTCATAAATTATTTATAAAAATAGTTAATTTTCAAAAATGAATGCAAGTTGGCCTGACTTGTAATTAATTGGTAAAAAACAAATATGTTTGCCCAACCCACTGAATAAAAATGACCCATACCACAGGATAATCGGTAGTATAAGGATATGGCGTGGCTTTGCGAATTCTAGCGCGTTCTTCTTCTATCTGCTTGTGTATAATTTCCATCACAAATCTCTTTTCCTTTTCTGCCCCTCTTTCTTCAGTGTGTAGATGGAATGGATTTGGAGCAGTATTCCTAGGAATTGGTTTCTGAGTATGGGAATCAGAGCACAAAGAAAGCTGTAAAACATAAAAATAGCCCAAAAATGTTTAGTTAGTAAACTAAAAAAAATATGGGATGTTTGATGAAGCTATGGTAGGTATTATTCTTCATTAACCTTATCAAACATGTCAGCAACATTTGCGGTTGGAGGCGGAATTCTTTCGTCTATTGCAAAACGAAATTCTTCGGGTATTGTAACTTGTCTTTTTTTGTTGCAAAACAGCCCCAATTCCCCCTTGCTTTCAAATATCTACATAAAATATAATAGAAATCAAGTAATTAATATAATTATATTCTTTGGGTAATAATTATGATGATGGTTTATGTATGTTCATTTATGTCATTATTTTATATTACCTTCTTGTTCAATGGTCTGGCTTTGAACTTGGGAGCTTTTTCCAACTCTTCTTTTTCAAGTTCTTCTGTACTTTTGATCTTAGAAGGTCTTGCTCTTAATAATGTCTGTAGAGGTGGAGTTTTGGGTGTTGTAAGATGAGGCCTCCATTGATGAATCTGTTAAAAAGAAGAACAAAAATGTCTAAAATCTTAAATTTAAAAATATATATACATATAGTTATGTGAAGTCAGGCTGGGAAAAAATTTACCGGAGGAGCTGGTTCTGTTGATGCCACATTTTGATTAGCTCTTTCCATTGTTTCCAAACGAAATTCATGGAATTCTGGCATCTGAGGTGTGCTTCTCTTCATTGCTGGTAATGTTGGAGCTTCAAGTATCTGTTGAAACAATTAACTTTTATAAAAACTCACCTTTTTTTACTGAAAATTATGACCTCAAAGGTGATTAAACTACTTTACCTTTCTGTTGACTGGGCGAGCCTTAAATTTGGGAATTTTGGCCATCATTTCTTCCTCGATTTCAGCTGAACTTTTGATTTTAATAGACCGAGCTCGTTGAGATGTTTCGAATGCTGGTTCTTTGGGTCTGGTCAGTTTCAGTTTAGGCTTTGTTTTCGTCACTTGACTCATATCGCACTGTTTGTATAAACAAGTTTATTTAAAATCAATGAATTGAAACTAATTTTATCAAGATAACTGAGATGTTTTGAATGCTGGTTCTTTGGGTCTGGTTAGTTTCAGTTTAGGCTTTGTTTTCGTCACTTGACTCATATCAATGAATTGAAACTAATTTTATCAAGATAACTGAAATGTGTATGAAGTTTACATGTGACAAAGAAGAAGTCCTGGGAGGCAGATGCAGATCCCTAGTGCCAGTTTGAAACTTTCTCATCATTTCTGCCATTGAAACAAATGGAACCGGTGCTTGCTCACGAACATACATCTTTTCAAAAAGAAAAGAGAGGTTAACATCAAAATTCATTTCACTTGATTATAACAAAGCAGATAAAATTATATCAAAAATGGATCAAGCAAACCTTTCTTTCTTCTATTCGTGATTTAGGGGCTGACGGGGTGGCATTGCTAACATTGACAACACCTGGTCTTGCTTTATGGGGCAGAATTTGTGTCTTGATATTCAAAATCTGTATTTTTGATGATACTTATTATTATCAAAATTAAAAAACGATGTGGAATCACATGATAATCAGGAATTGATATGCTGACCTGTCTTGTTTTCCCTCCTTCAAGTTTCTGCCTCTTTATAGCTTGGTTTTCCTGTGCCAGATTAGGTGTAGCACCAACCTTACTTGTTGGATTTGTATCCCTGTATAGATGTTAAAAATAGCAAATGATTAATGTAACTAGCTACAGAATCACACTAAGGAGCAACTAAACGGGTCAAAGCTAACCTTTTCACAGTAGATGGTGTTTTCGATTTGAGCAAAGATGGATTCTTCACTGCACTGGCAATTCTTCTGGCCGTCTGCTGCTTCTTAGACTCCGTTTGTAACATGTTCTTGTTCTTTTGAGAATCCATTAGCTGTTTTGGGGTGCATGCTTCCGCTCCTATAATCTTTCAAAGTTAAATAATGAAATTATGCATGAAATTTACCAAATCTATAGAAACCTTGAGAAGGGCATGTCGTTTTTGAGGTCATAGACTGTTTGATTGTCAGACTTGAAGAAGGGACATCTTTCTTGAGTTCTTCAGTCTTCTCAACAACAGATATCTATAAAAAACGATGACAAACAAGATTACTATTCAGAAATGTTCAAAAGCAAGTGAAAATCAAAGGACTTTATACCAAGGTCAAAATTCAGCTGAAAATCAAAGAGAAAATTACCTGATTTGGTAGGCTTTGATTGTGTGCATCTTTTGAGGTTACATCTTCCTTGCTATCAGCAGGATCATTCTCAGTTTTTGCACTGATTTTATAATAAAAAGCAAAGAACAGTCGATAATAACCTAACAATCGTATAATGGGAACTCGAAGAAAGAAAAAGGAAGAAATTAAAGATGTGCAAACCTTTGTTTTTCGGTTTCCAAAATATTGTTATTAAGCGAATTTATTGTTTCAGATTCCTGCAATTGCAAAAACTTTTAGTAAACAAGATCAGCAATTAATATGTAGAAAAAGGGTCTGGATACAGATCTTCATGGGTTCTTACCTTCTGGGACGTTTCTGTTTCGGTAAAATCACAAAGGCTGTCTAACTGAAGGGTTCTTGTAGTCTTGATCTTGTGCATAAAGGCTGAATCAAATTAGATCAAACGTGACCCATTAACAATTAATCAACAGACTTCATAAGTTAAGAAATATCACTAAAATTGCAGATTAGAACTTGATAATTAATTTAACCACAATGAATCGAATTAATATACACCAGATCAGATTTAAATTTGAAATAATTTACGAAAAAAGTTGTAATTTGCAAACCCTAAAAACCCTAATCCCAAAACGAATAAGATCATAACAAAAGTCATCGCAATAAAGACTAACAAACTGAACTCCAGTGAATCAGATATCAGTTTAACTTTCAAGAACCCAAATCATATATCAATTGAATAGAACTCATGAAAGACGCCTGTACCTAATTACAAACCCTAACCCGAAAACCAACAAGATCACAACAAAAGGGGAAAAGTTAAGCGAAAGAACATACGTGAAGGAGCGTAAGCATGAGCCGTATCAAACCAAAGCTGTGCTTCACGAATTTGATCTTCAGTCTCCCCTTCAATGAAATCAAAGAATTTGGGTGCAGAGAATTCGTAATTTACATCAATTGTCACATTCTCCATAACAACCACTGGATTAACAGTCTAAAACTGAAATTGATTGATCAAGAACTTTTGATTTTATTTCTAGGTGTTTTGTGAACGAGAGCAATGAAGAATGATGGGAAATCAAAGGGGGATTTTGGGGATGTAGAAGAAATAACGTTCGGATTCTTAACGGTCGATTTATTTGAAAAAGGAAGAGAGAGAGGGAGAGAAAAATAGCGCTGTAAGAACCGTTTGACAACGGCTAGAACGCGACGGCGTTAACACAGCGTTAGATGATATCGAAAGATTGTTTAGACATGAGTTTGACGATAAATTATTTCATTTTTATGATTTTTTATGGTAATAAAGAGTTCTATGCAGAAATATTGACTATTTTACCTTCCTAATATAGTTCAACAACAATAGTAAAACTTTTAGAAATTTTTAACTGTAAAAATATATCTTATACCCAATATGATGTGTTAGTTTATTAAAAAACACTTTTTTGAGATTTCTATGTATTTTTCTTATATAATAAATATCATTTTCACATAATCATAAAATATTATTAGATAAATATTGAAAAAAAATTATAAGCTAAAAAATTTCTACGTGTATTATTCAGGCACAAACTTTAGGTATACAAATAACTGTTCTGAGTAATCATGTCATGCGTTAACTAATTCCATACTTAGTAAGCTACCTGCATATTTTTTTTTGTAAATAACTCACATACTCAATCGGCCAATCTCATACCTGAGTACATGACCTTGTTGTTTAGGTATTAGGCTTGCACCTCTATATTTTTTTTCCCGAAACCAAGACATGTTCGGAAATGTTCAATGCGCATGACTAGGAACGATTAATGCTTGAATGGGTAGGAATGTTAATGAAACTCGAGAATATTTGTGTTGTGAGATGACACTATGACACACTACTTGTAATTACCCATTTTGTGAACTTATCAATAAAATAAATTATGTTATGATTTATAAATTACAAGATGTGTAATTAGATAATTTTGTGTTTGTTATATATATTGGTTGTTATATGATTAGTAACTAACTAGATTAAATTAGTTAAGTGGGTTAAATAATTAAAAGTTTGAGGGAGTGAATTTTCCAATTAATGAAAATCGAATTAAGAGGTGATAAAAACCTTGACTTGGTCAAAGTCCAAGATTTTAGTTCATATGTGTGTGTATTCGACACGAGAGAAGAAGAAATAGAATCAAACCCTAGTTCTCATACCTTGGTCAAACTGGAAGTGAGTTTGGGCTAGCTGCAATTAGAAACAGTCTCTAGGTCAATGTCTCACTTTTTCAAAAGGTAATATTTTTTATCTCAAATGTTATGGTGACTCAGATTGGGCTGAATTCAGTAGGTGTGTTACTGGGTATTCTATTTTTTGGGGTGGAAACTTAATAAGTTGGAAAAGCAAAAAACAGTCTGTTGTCACTCGATCCACGACGGAGTCTGGGTATCGAGCCATTTGTGATGTTACATGTGAAGTTACGTGGTTACAAAATATTTTTAAAGAATTACACATTGATATAAGCATTCATATGTCTTTGTATTGTGACATTCTGCTGCTTTATTATAGCAGATATCCCAGTTTTTCATGACCGAATAAAACATTTTGAAATTGATCTTCATTTTATTTAGGAAAAAATCTTATCAGGTAGTTAACAAATAAAACAAGTTGCTGAGATTTTTTTGCAAAGGGTCTGGGTAGTGAACAACATAAGTTTTTGTGTAAACAATTGGGTCTGTTAAGTGTCTTTGCTATTTGAATTATGGAGATGTTAAAATTATGTATCTCTAATTCAAGTTTTTTTTTTTGTTTTGTTTTGAGGAGCTTTTGGTTGTTTTGCTAAAGATTAAGGTCTATTAAGTTTTTTGGTGGATTTCCTTTTCTTGAAAAGAGAAGGTGTCTTAGGTGCTGTTTGTTTTTTAAGAGGTAAAATGTCTGCAATTTACAGACTACATCTATAAATATCTGTAGAAGAAGAGTTGGACCAAATGTCTGCAGTCTGTAAGAAAAATAGTGTTTGTTTTTTAACGTATGCTGACTGTTAAAATAAATTGCTGTGTTGGTGTACGGACGGTGGTGGCGGCGATGGTGGTGGCGTGACCGACGGTGGTGGCTGTCGGTGGTGGTGGTGGGATGACCGAAGGTGCTGGTGGGGGTGACCACCGGTGGCGGTGGTGGTGGCCGTCTGTGGCGATGGTGGACCGGTGGTGTCCAATGGTGGTGGTGGTGGTGGTGGAGGATGGTGGTTGGTGGTCTCTGTAGACATTAGAAGATTCTAGAAGTGGCTGGACCAGATCTGCACCAAGAAGAGCACTCGCAGACGTTTTTTTAATGAAACCTCCTCGAAAAAACAAACAGTCTGCAGATTCCAACGTCTGCGCGTGGTATGCGCGGCGCAGACAAAAGAGCCTGGACAGACGTTTTTAAGAAAAACAAACAGCACCTTAGTCATCTCAATTTACAGTTGTCCTCTCCGTGGCTCTGTTTTGGCAAATTCCTCAATCAAGGGGTTGATTAATTTCTTGCCTTCTTGGTCTCTCATTTGATCGTATATAAAGTGATCTTAGTCGCTTGGAAGAAGCACAAAAAAAGATCAACAAACACATTATCATAGGTTTCTCTCGTTTATTTTCTAAAAGACTAATTTTGATTCAAGAGTGCTAATCAGGCCAACTATTTTTAAAGATTACCTGCTAAATATCTTGTCTATTTTGAAACTGCTTATTATTTAGTTCATCATTATTAATAAAGTCAACATTTGGTTGAGTTAGGGTTCTTATTTCATCTGATTTCTTGATTTGCTAAAGAACATTTTTTGGTTGATTTCAATTAATATCATGTATTTTTGGTTGATTTCAATTAATATCATGTATTTTTACACATAGTTATACAAGGCAACTCACCAAAAATTAAAGGTGCAAAAGCAAAGAAATCAAATATCATAGCAAAAAATGTAACAATAGCGCATCGTAGGCTAACATAAGCAGGAACCAAAAGTGAAAACACGATGGAAGAAATCTGAATCGGAGAGGTGACGACGGGCCATGATGTTTAAGGGGCTTTCTCTGAAAATATCACGCCACATTATTACAAAATCGTGAAGTTTAGAGACAAAAAAAAAAAGGAAAAAATTAAGTTCAGTGGTGAAAAAGACGTAGGAAAGAAAAAAGGATGCGGTTTTGAAGTTTATAATTGAAAGGTTCTACCACTAATCCATAAATACCATTGTAAATCTTCTTGTAAAGAAATTGTATTTATCCTTTAAAGAAAATTGTGTGTGAAGCCAAAAATTAAAAAAAGAAACACTGCAAGCTGGAGTTTGAAATGTTCAAACTTTACCCAATACAAACAAATTAAATGCGAAAAATTCTGGATATCTATCCTACTGAACCGAATTCTTTTTGGTTAAAAAATCTCTTTCTAGTTACTAGCTAGCTCTGAAACACTTAAGAGATTCTCTAGGTGGCAATATGTTATTGGGTAGTGGTCCCGCTTATGGGGTCAAATCAATACGCTCTAAGAAGAAATATTTGAATATCAATCTCATGATCTCATAAGTATCATACCAAATCCCATCAATCGAATCATTTTTTCGAGAAATACAAGACATCTAAGTTATACAAGTAAAGTGATCTATTCATTGATAAGTAAAAGAGGGCAATAAAATAACACACGAACAAAAAAATTAAAACACAAACATATTAATTTAAAATATAGTAAATTACCGAGATGATATATGTGGTTTGCTAATATTTCATTATTGGACTCTAAGTTTCATAAATTATCCGTATGGTCATAAACTTTAAACATTTGTAACACATATAATCCTTATATTTGGTCAAGTAAGTGAGGGTTAAGTTGTTCACTGTCCGGATTCAAACCGCGAAACCACCCAAACCGGGTCGCATCGTATGTTTGTGTGTGTAAATAAATATAGATATATGTATACACACACACATTTCTATTTAGACTTGGTGTCATTTTTTCATCTTAAACTATAAAATGTTTGGTTTGGTTTGATTCGATTTTATATTTAATGGAATCAAAATCCCAAACGGTAAACCAAACAATAACCAAAACCGTTGATAACGATTCGTTTTGGTTTGGTTCGGTTTTGGTTTTCATTATTCAAAGACCGTTGTTAATGGTTTGGTTTACGGTTTCACCTAAAAACCCATAAAAACCGGACCGCAAACTCTACTAGTGAGGGTAATTTGGTGATCTAAGAAATATATGTGTTACAAATGTCTAAAGTTTGAGACCATATAAATAATTATGAAACCTATGCAGGAAGAGTAAAATACAAGTAAACCACATGAGACATATCGGTAATTTACTCTCTAAAATATACATTATACTTACCAGTTAATAAATCAAAGGGTTTACAAGTATTGTGGAGAAGAAAAGACGGAGCTCGAAAGGAACTATGAACAAGACTAACTAAAGCAATATTGAAAGAACAACATATATATATTTTTTTTGAGAGTTCAACCATAGCTTCTTTTTTATTGTTTATTTTCTATTATTTAAAGGTTAAATGCGAAGCCTTGATCTTTCTATTTCTTTCTTTTTATTGATTTATACATTTTTTTCGGTTCCTTTTGTTTTTTAATGTTTTGTATTTGTTTTAATTAATCTTATGCTGATTACAGTGTTTGTGTTTTCAATCGGCTTTGTTGATTGTACGTTTTCAAGTTTGATGACGAAGATGCTATTGTTTTTATGAAAAAGTTCGTTACTCTTTTTAATATGGAGATGTGTATTTCTATTTGTGTTTATGTGCCTACAATATCACGCCAGAAAAAAAAAGTATTTTTGCATCTACATTTTCTTATTCAGGTGTCAATTTGGATTTTGATATTGGTGATTGTTGGGAATCCTCATAGAATGCTCAATTTCCAAATTTATTTAAAAACGTATATATATCGGCTATGTTTGGTAAAATGGGTGGGTCGGGTCGGGTCGGGTTAGGTAATAGGTTAAAACGGGTTCGGGTCAGGATGAGTGCGAGTTAGATTGGATTTTAAGCAAAAACAGTTTGTATCTAAATGGATTGTTCTTAAAAAAATCAATTTGATTTAGGTTAAAATTTGTTATAACCAAACAAATAGTCTATTATGATAATTTTTAGTGATTTTCTAATCAAATATGTCATATTTTTTTAAACGTTTGAATCCATTGCATTAACATAGCTTTTAGCAATGTTTTCAAGACCGGACCGAAAGTCGAACCGAACGTCTTACTGGTTACTGGTCGGACCGGATTCAAGAACTGTATGACATAATAAATAGTTAAAAAATACCAAAAAAAATATAAAATTAAAAACACGAATTAAACAAACATAATCCATATTGAAACAAACATAATAAAGTTTAAACAAGCATACCTCAAACTAAAGAAAGACAATCAAAAAGTAAACAAAGCCTCCCAACTTTAACACAAATCATAAGTTTAACAAACCTAATCAAAACTCAAATAAATCATCCCAAGTTTAAACAAACTGTTAAAATTGTGTGTTATGAATCAATTTATAAACCAATTTATTATTGTTACTAATAATAACTAGGTTTATTCTCCCCGCGCGTTGCGGCGGGTTATCACGGTACACTCTCGAGAATAAGTATTATATATCATTTGCAGAAACATAAGTTACATAGCAAAATCAAATTTTTTATCACGAACTATATACAATTTTTTAATAAAAGTATTAAATCATACAAAATCCTCACAAATACGTTATAAAAATAACATTTGCTCACAAAAGTTTTCTTAGTGGCAACCAATCGTTCGAATTAAAAGGAAATCTCAAATATATAAGCAAATCTCTCAATTTTAATACCCTTATCTCTTTTTACTAATTTTCAAAGTTAAAAAACTTCTGATGGTTCAAGTCTAAATTTTTAAAACGTTATTACATGGATCTGACACCTAATTAAGTTAATAAATAATATATAATTATATATAATGTATATATATATAATAAAATATAATAAAAAATGAGGCCACTCACTATATTATAATATTAGGATGATGTTATAGTAAAAAGGCTTAGATTGGTGAGAAGTGTGAGAAGGATTGTGGGTCATTAGATATATAATTTAATGGTTGAGATCAAAGTTGTATTAAAAAAGTTAATGGAAGGGTATTTTAGTCATAGACACTTTTGTTGACTTTTTATCATATTCCCCCATTTTTTTAAACGGTCATAACTTTTATATACAATATTATTTTTTTAAACAAATTACACCAAAAAAACGAGCATTTTTTATCTTTAAAACGAGTATAATATTGTTATATAAAAAAATTAAAAAAAAACGTTTTCCTCTACCTATTATATTTGTAATGCGTCATTGTGTCTAATTGTCTATTATTGTGTCTTTTTGTTTGTGAGTGTTTTTTTGTTGTCGTAGTGTCTAACTATTTTTTTTAATAAATTCATGAGCTTTGAAAATAATATTGATGAAACAACAAAATCACGTACTTTTTACATGTAAATCATAATTATAAAACAAAACAAATTCATTTAATACAACAATGTGTATATTACACAATGACCTGAACATAAAACACAATGACACATACATTACACAATGACCTTAACATAAAACAAAATAATGACTATTAGACAATGACCTGAACGTAAGACACATTGATGCTATATTACGCAATCATCTGAAGATAAAAAACAATGATGAATATATTATACAATGACCTAAACATAACACACAATGTGTATATTACACAATTACCTGAACGTAAAACACAATGACGCGTAGATTATCCAATGACCTTAACGCAAAACAAAATAATGACTATTACACAATGACTAGAACGTAAGACACAATGATGCTATATTACACAATCATCTGAAGATAAAAAAATGATGAATATATTACACAATGACCTGAACATAACACACAATGATGATTATATGACACAATGTTCTGACGATAAAACGTAATAATGAATATATTACACAATGACATAAACATATATAGAATGATGGAAATGTATTTTTCAAAAAATAAAAACAATTTATGTTTTTTTAGAATTATAAGGTTTTATAAACATAATGGTAAAATAACACAATTATGTACATTTAATACATACAACATAAAAATAAATAAGAACAATTTATTTAATGCATAAAAAACAATAACAAAATAAGACATTATGATATAAAAAATAAAAAAAATAAAAAAAATATTAAACACAATGACATGAAGCATTAAACACAATAACTTGAAGCATTAAACACAATGACCAAAATACCCTTTTAATAAAATTAGAGTAATGTAACTTGTCAAATCCACAATCTTTTTCACTCTTCTCACAAATCTCACCCTTTTTACTTCAACCTAATCCTATAATATTATCATTACTATTTCTTTTCATGGATTTTAATTATATATAGTAACGTGTGTTATTTGTTTTTAATGTGGGAATAATCTTTAAATATTGTTGGGCTTGATTGTTGAGGGGGCTAAGAAAAAAAGTTGGGCTACTTCTGTAGATTAATAATGGGCTGCAGCTGGTTAATCGACTGAGGCCAAAAGATTAAAATGAGGGTTTTTTGTCATTCTACAAATTCAGATTTCTTTTCG
This sequence comes from Mikania micrantha, assembly GCA_009363875.1. Taxonomy (NCBI): domain Eukaryota; kingdom Viridiplantae; phylum Streptophyta; class Magnoliopsida; order Asterales; family Asteraceae; genus Mikania; species Mikania micrantha. The sequence goes on from CM018689.1 coordinate 3,421,367, forward strand.
AGAAGCATCTATCAAAGTGTTCCTTTTTATCTTAGGGTTTTTATCTGGTTTTCTCTTCTCAGATTTGTATTTTCTTGATACAAACAAATCCCAAAGTCCAAGTGAACATTGCAGCCAAACACAGGGGATGTGAAGATTGCAGCCGAACACAGAGGATGTGAAGATTGCAATCGGTCGAACACAGGGGATGCGATTATATGAAGATTTCAGGCGGTCTAACACAGGGGATGCGATTATGTGAAGATTGCAGGCGTCAAACACAACCTTTTCGTCTAAAACACGAGTCTTTGTCTTTTTGGGATCTTTTTTGGGGTAACGTTGTGTTCCCGAGTCTATTTAACGAGAGAAAAAAAGGAAATGAAAGGAAAGGGGAAACATTTTTGTGTTCCCGAGTTTCATTTAACGAGGGAAGGGAAAAGAAAATAACACATTTTGTGTTTTCGAGTTTCATTTAAGGAGAGAAAGGGAGGGAAGTGGAAGGAAACCTAGGCTAAATTTCCTAGCTTTTCTTTCCTTCCGATTTGGAAGGAAATGGAAGGAAAGAAAGCCATTATTTTCCTTTCCTTTTCTTTCCTCTCATTTCTTTTCCTTTATTTTCCTTTCTGTTCCCTTCTTTAATAAACTCGGGAACACAGCGTAAGAGTGTAAGACTTGGAGAGGAAGATTTAGCAAAAAGTAACCGGTCCGATCGTTTAATGCCGGTTCCGGTCCAACCGCCGATTCGGTTTGGCCGGCCGGTTCTTTCCTAGGCAGTCATTCTACTTGTTTTGGGCCGGTTAAGCTTCCGGTCTCCGGTCCGGCAACGAAAACATTGGTTTTTAGGCTACATATTTTGACCCGTATTGTGTTTAAGTGTTATTCATCTCTAGCCATTTCGTATTATGATGTCACTCATTTCAAAGCATTATACAACAATTGTTACCCAAAACTGACATATTTCTTTTGATTAGGATGAAAATTGCCACCTCTAATATCGGCCTATTCAACTTTCACTCTTTACTTTTATCACATTCTTTATTTTCCTGTTCTATTTCCTCTTTCAATTTTCCTTTTTGTCCCCTGTTATTTGTAAGTTAGCATCTATTAGTTGAGATTTATTTAATTAATTTACATACATGAACAAAGAAATAAAAATAATTTATCGATTGCTAAATTTCTAGCCTGTTAAACTTTTGTTTTCAATTATAGTAAATTGCTAATATGTTCAATATGTTTTGTTAATATTTCACTTTTGGTCCATATATTTCATAAATTACCCATATGATTTTGAAATCTAAACATTTGTAAAACATACAGTTCTTAAATAAGGTAATTTAGTCAAGCATTTGTGCGTAATTTAGTGACATAAAGACTATATATGTTATAAATTGTTAACGTTTAGAAATATATGAGTAATTTATGTAATCTAAAGACCAATAGTGAAAGACTAGCAAACCATAAGAAATATCTTGATCATTTACTCTATCAATTGTTCAAATTCTTTATGTTAGTCTCCTTTTCAAATCGGTAAAGTTCAACCACTAGTAAAACTCTCGATCCATTCTTCCAGAAATTGGTTTTATGTCTAGTTAGTTCTGCCACTACAACAAAAATAGAGTTTAGCGAGCTATAAATCACCACAATTGTCGCTATACATTATAGTGACGATTACGGGTCGTTTTCGAACAATTTAGGCAAGGATTATCACGCGGTTTCAATTGAAATCAACAATTATTGCGAATCAATCATGGATCATGGGTTAATGCCATTCCATGTATAACCGTTCGCACCTAAAATAGGTTCCAATCGAAACACGTATAAAACCCAAATCATATCACACATTTCTCTTCCTTCGACGATTCGGAATCTGTTTGAGCGAAAAACGAGCACCCACAACTCTTCTAGCTTGCGGATGGGACTTAAGAAACGACCGATCTTCAAGCTACTCAAATTCCACACAATCGACTCCTAAACCATGTGATTCCTACATCATTCGACTCGCAATTCTAAGGGGATTAAAAGCCCTAACAATTCAGTGGCTCATAACCTTAGAATCAAACGAATTCAAACCAAAATATGTTAGGGTTCATACGATTCTAGAATAGATTTGAATATCTGTATAATAATGATTCAGAACCAAATCTCTCAAGGCATTCCCTCCCCCGTCCAGCGGTAAAAGGCCGCCGGTGGGGGAGGAGAGGTGGGGGTTCGAATCCTTAGCCTTGCCTAGAACCATGTTTTTTAATTTCCATCCATTTTAACATATTTCTTTATAAAAATTTTATTAAAAATGCTAAAAATTGTTTTTTAAAGTTATATACAATTTAGCTTAATTACTACCCAAACCTTATTAGTTCCTAATGAGAACTAACTTAATAAATATATTGGGTGATTTAAAAATTCTATTATTGTTTAAAAAACATAAACTAAAAGAAATTAAAATTTTTAAATTGTCTATATGATTTAAATAGAAGGACTTTAAATAGTTATTAATTAACTCTTTTATAAAGTTATTTAATTTAATTTAAATGAAAATGTTTTAAATAGGATTTAATTAATCTTTTTAATGATTATTTAATTTGATTTAAAACTAAAAATAAAAGGATTTTAAAATCAAATTTTGTTTGATGTACATTCTGTTCAAATTCCTTTTAAGTTAAATACAATTTATATATCACATTAAAATGTGTTTTACCACAAAAAAAAAAGAAAGATATTACAATGATTTTAATTAATAAGAGTTAAGAATATTTTCAATAAATGAAATATTTGTTTTTGAGATAAGATGATTCAAGTGATTATTTTAAGGTTATAAACTTTTAAAAGATTAACTAAAATTTTATAAAACTTATAATTCAAATATGCAAGCTTTCAAATACAAATAAATGATTAAATGTATGGAAATTAATTTAAATAGCATACTTAGAAAATTCATTTATAAAATAATAAAATAAATGAAAATTCAATATTCTATTTTTTTATTATAAGAATATTGTTAAATACTCTTAAACAATTAGTTTAGTTATTGATACAATAGTATTGATAAATAAAATGAATACATTTGGTATTCTAATTTATTAAATAAATATTATAAGTTTAGTCATTCTAAGTATCCAATCAAACGTAGATTTATTCAAACTAGGACTTCCATTAGGATACCATAGTTTTAAGATCCTTGGACTTGAACTATAGGATTGCTAAGACTTGAATTACTCAAATTATAGGTGAGTAGATAGCCTTGCTTTCTCATTTTTTAATCAAGGACTTGGAACTAGCTAGCATTCTAGCATGTGAGTTTCTTCACACTCCCTTTTACATTTTGTTTTTGTGATATTACACATGTCTTATTCAAAACTTTATTCATTCTATCATTCATTCAATCTATGATGCAAGCCTTAGACCTAGTTAGCTTTATGTGTTAGATGCTAAGCTTATACAATCTGTTGACTATGTGTGTTGCCAGTCAAGCAAGCTAGTACTTAGTAGTCTAAGATGTGTTAGATACCGTCTTCGCAATGACTTTTTTCTTTGTGTTAAAAATGTGAAAAGTACACCTAGGAAACTAGTTGAATTACAAATGATAGTTCTTGTATGGTTATACTTGAATTATTATGTAAGGATACTTGTTTGGACACAAACTATTATTATTCATGTATTCAATCTATTATTCAAAATTGTATGTATGCTATGCTTTTGATACATATTATAGTTAGGCTATAGTTTGCATCCTTTTATACATAGTATTCAAACTTAGTGTGTGAACTCACTAATTGTGCAAATAGTTGACAAAACTCTATTTTACATGTGTGACAGGTTAAGGAAAAAAGGAATGAAGACAAATGATAGGTCTATAGACCTAGTTTAATTTATTTAATTCAAATGTTTAGACTTTGCTTTTGTAATGTTTGATTTGGATTTGAATTACTTGTAATGACTCTTTAATGTTTGATGGTTGAATGAATGCTTTTATTTAATATGGTTGTTAATATATTCAAACTTTAACATAACACCATGAGCTTATGAACAATCAAACTCACGCCTAACGTATTCCGACGTTGGTTGGGGTGTGACACACGACTTGTCGTCGCTATATTGTAAAACTAACCTTAAAATGGCAAGGAATCGAAGAAATACGCATACATATACAAACCGATACGAATCAATCAACACACATACGAACCAATATATACATATAAACCAATTTTCCAAATATAACAAAAAAATCACAAAAATTGCAAAAAAAAATTATGAAAGTTACAACAACATTCCAAATCATTCATAGTGTAAAACTAACATTAAAATTGCAAAGATTGGAAGAAAATGTCCGAACCTAGAACAACCTTAAATAAGCGACGACTTGTCGTCGCTATAGGGTTAACCAAACTATGTAGTTCTTTTTACGGTATCTTCGATCAATAAAAAAGATTAAAACTCTATTGCGAGGACACTGCATCGGTATCGATTTTTTAAATCATTATAATCATATGTAAAAGAATTAAAAAAGAAATTAATTGATATCGACGACTTGTCGTGGCTATAGGTTTTCCCACAACCGCGAAAATTTTCTTGATTTTCCGTCTAGTCTTTTGCGGCGATTAGGTTAAAAGAAAAAAAAATCCGGGGTTGCCCTGACGCCTTGTCGTCGCTAATAGAGGCCACACTCATCGTCGCTATATGTATCGTCTCTATAGCTCATTATTGTTGTTGTGTGTTCCTGCTTTTCTTGATATTGCGCGCAATATTTAAATATTTGTTAATAAACTATATTAAAACATACTATATAACCTTATAGAGGAAAGAAAATAAAAGTATCCATTTGATAATAATTGTCTATTTTAGTGTATCAACATATGATGATCTTGAAAAGTTAAAAAAGCTTCAAAAACAAAAAGGTTGGACTTGAATCTCCTAGACCAATGATGATAATCAGGTGACATGAGATAAAGGTGTTAACCGAGTAATTGCATTTTTTTTGCTGATTTTACATGGCTAGCTTTAGATTTTTTTTGAACAACAAACGCCCGGTCACCTGGGAATCATCCTGGCTAATAGATCGCCCTTACGTCCGAATAACAGAGCGTGGTGACCTGACACACCTGTCCAGGATGAAACCTACAACTAGAAAAACCCCTGGCTCAACCCAGAACAATATTTGCTCTAGGTGAGACTCCAGCCCAATACCTCTAATAAGAGAAGTCAATAGGCTACAATTAGGCTAGAAGTCCTTTGGTGGCTAGATTTATACATAAGCAGCGGTGCAAATCTAGATAGAAGTTTTTGTTGAATGCGTCTTTTTGTCGTCATCATTTCATTCAACAAAATTGCGACAATGGGAGATGTGTAGACTTCACACATCTCTTCAGTGAATCAATAGTTATTTTTTATTTTTTCATGCATTACCTATATAATAAAAAGCAATGTTGGGGGTGGCTGGATTGCTTTTTAGTTTCTTGGGTAAATAACCTTGCTTTCAACAATAGAACATTATTGTTGGTGTGGTTGACTTCGTAAAGCACTAAAGCATTATATTTTCATTTATTTGGAACTGTGTTCGAATCCCTCACCCAACATTTTTTTTCACCTTTCATTTTCTTCCATTTTTCTTATTTTTCTTATTTTTCTTTTCAACAACCCTTATTTTCTTCTTTCTCATCGTCTTTCTTTTTCTTTTTTTTTTACAATCCGTCGTTATCAAATCGCTTCCCCACAAACGAGTCATTGTCGTCACAACTAATATCTGAACTTCAAATTTCCATCATATGATTTCGGAGTTAACACTTTTACCTTCTCAATTTTCTAAAAACTGTGTAAAATGTTACTTTAACTTTCTCAGGTTTCTAAAGTTTTAGTTTACCCTTTTGTTCCTTATCTAAAAATAATAATTTCTTAGGTGTTTAGTTTTACGTAGGAGTCTGCATAAATGCGGTATTGATACACGTTTCAATATAAAAAATTTTGGAAAACAAGTTGGATCAAATATAGCACGTTTTCGCACTTACTTTTTATGCGTATGTTGGTCTACGTTTTAACGTAAATTATTTTAGGAGATAGTTTATATCAAATATATTGTGTTTTCATTTGACGAAATAAATTCCAAGTCTATTACATTTTGATCAGACCCGTCCCCAAGAACAAAAAAGAATTTCGGGGCCTGGGGCAAGAAAAAAAGGCGCTCTTTCATGGGCGGTCTTGAATTCAGTTTGTTTAATTAACCGATTAAACAAAATTTAGATTTAAATTTATTATCTTATTAATAATATATAAGTTGAATTCGGTTTATTCGGGTTTTAACCTGTTTATTTGGTTTTTAATCGGTTTATTCGACTCTTAACCGGTTTATTTGGTTTTTTATCGGCTTATTCGGATTTAACCGAAACCTCACCGAGCCACTTCTCAAATTTGGTTTGATTTTCGGATGGGGAAAAAATTGAAAACAATTAAACCAAACCGAATACACCATTAACCGAATCAATAAACACCTATAGTTTAAGGGACATGATAGTAATTTCCTACACTTTAAAGAAAATTACCTTTTCTATTCCTTAAATCATGTGTTTTTTAATATAAAATATTTAATATATCAAAATAAATTAAATTACGGGTTCCCTACATTGTCGAGCCGGAGTGATCGCCCACCTCACCTCTCATCAGGGCCGATCTTGGTTTTGATACCGCCGCAACACGCGGCGGTTACTTTACTAGTTTTCAACATTTAGCATCTATGAATATATATTCATATTCTATTCTATTTTTTAAGGAAGGTTTTTAAAGTTTCTTTTAAATACTCGATCTGAAATTGAAATGGAACGTAAAACATGAGTTCAGTTTTCTCATATTAGAAACACAATATTCTTTTATCTCACATTTTATAACCACTTCAGTCTCAGGTTTATTTAAAACCACTGTTTTCAGAACTGGACCGAACGTCGAACCTGACGCCTTACCAGTTACTGGTCGGACCGGTCGAACCGGATAACATAATAAATATATAATATATTCCAAAAAAATTATACAACTATAAACACATTTAAATAAACATAATTAATGTTTAAACAAGCATAATCATGTTAAAAAATTAAAGGATTTGGTTTTAATATTTTATTCTTTGAATTTTAGTTAAAAAAAACTAAAAACCGGTCCGACCGGTGAACCAGCTCAACTTGCCAGTTAGTTTGAATCTGGTTCTCATGCCTATTTTGGGCCGGCAGAGTCTCCGGTCCCCGGTCCGACTGGTCCAGCCGGCCGGTTCAGTCCGGTCCGGTCCGGTAATTAGGGAGTGATGGAAATCTAATGTAAATTTTCAAGGATGAAATATTTATTTATTTATTTTCTTGGAAATCAAGCCACCACAAGTGATTCTAGCAAAACAATTAAAATACTAGATAATTTCCTTTAAAATTAGTATATATGTCATCTTCTCACACACACATTGACACGTTTACGAATTCCACATTTTTTCGAGTCGAGTGATCTCGATTTGATCCAATTTAAATGGACCTACAGTAAGGACATGTTGAGACAACGGTTCAACATGTTTAATCATATCAAGGGGGAATCTTTGGAAGCCCAAATCAACCGATTCACTCACCTCATGACTGAAATGACAAGTGCTGGGATATAAATGTCTAAAGGGGAAGTCAACAAGAAACTCTTGAACTCCTTACCTTACAACTAGAACTCTAAATGTACGACAATCAAGAGGACAAAAGATATGTACAAGACTACCCTCAGTGAGTTGATCTCAATCATCAACTCATATGACATGGATGACAAGCAGAGGGCAATCAATCATGCCAGTTCCATGGGTATTACTCCATCTACAGAGAATGCTGCACTTTTGTCTGCAATCAACTATCAAGCCTCGGGTTCTCAGGTTTACAAAGCTTCAGCATCTCAGTCAGTTCCTTTCGAGTCTACATTCTTCTCATCCGGGCAAGCTACTTCAGTGCCCAAGATCAGCCATGAAAGCGAAGAGAATCTGCTCCTGTTCAAGGGGTTTATGAACAGTTTAATGCATTCATTGTAGGAGAATTGGCACTGACCAATCTTACTCAGGATAATCTGAAGCAGATCAACCCTGTGATGTTGACGAGATGGATATCTCATGGCAGATGGTCATGGCAGTCTTCTAAGCCAAGAAATTCATCAAGAAGTATGGAAGGAACAGCTTCGGGAACAACCCAGGAAGGAAGCTCGGGTTCGATAAGTCAAAGCTCAGGTGCAACAACTGTGACCAACCGGGTCACTTTGCTCGTGAATGTAAGCTGCCCAAGGTTGTGAAAGAGGCAGAAAAGAAGCCGGAAGAGAAGGCTGGAGCTGGAGTTGGCACATCCAAGGCACTGGTTACGCAAGAGTCCGATTCTTATGACTGGAGTGACCAGATGCAGGAGCTTGAGATGACATTAAGCCATGCGTTCATGGCTGAGGTGAATGACAAACACAATGAGGTAACAGAAAATCTCTGCTCTACTTCTTGCATTGAAAAGGTCTTTAAATATCGTTCTCACAATGAGGCCCTAATCAAGGAAGTCACCAAATTAAAATATTTTAACTCTGAGTTTCTTAAAAATGAAGATGTTTTAAAAAAGAAGCTTGACTCTGAGAGGCGTGATGTTTCAAAATTAAAAGAGCTTTTAAGTGATAAAGAATCTAACTATCGGACACCAGGCATCGGAAATGAGCTTTCCTCAGAGTTAGAACAAGTTAAAACAAATTTGTCTAAAACCAAAATCAGAGTTGACAAATATGAGTATGTAAGTAATATGGTGGCTAAATTGGTTGATGTTGAGAACATGGGAAATGAGACAATTGGGCTGGGTTATACTGAGGTGAAACCTCCGTTTAACCATAATTATTCAATCATGCCCAAAATCAACAAGTCTGTTGATGATCTGCTGTTGAAGTCAGACCAAAGGTTTGAATTCACCACTGGTTCTAGCAAATCAGCTTCACTAACAACAGATACTGTTGTGACTAATAGTTCTAATAATCCTAAGGTTTGTGCGGAAAGTTTAAGTGTTACAGGTCGAAGGGAGAAGGAGGAAGAAAGAAGTTCTAGAAGGAGCACAGATTGTTCAACTTTATCTAGCAAATCACATTTTGTCCCAAAATTTGACTTTGTTGGAAGATTTGAAACAATTAAAATCAAACCAAATTGAATTGTTTAGAAATTTTAAGACAAATTTTCTTAAACTAGTGATGATGTTAAAAACAATTGTGTCTTAGAATTAGATTCTTCTCCTTTGACAGAGCAGGTAAACCAGGCTGATTCCATAATCAATACTTAGGCGGGTTCAAAGTTAAATCCTAACTGTGAACCTTTTGTTCCAACTGGGTCATTTGAACAAGCCTCCATAAGTTCTTCCTCTGGTCAGAGTGATTGTGATGTAAAGCCATTTGACCCAAAGGAATTTTTTGAAAAGGTATGCTGGTATGCATGTGGAAGACCAGGCCACATTGCAAGACACTATCTGCACCGACCTACTGAATTCTTCTACGGGAAGAATCAGAAGGTTACACCCAAGGCTAAACCTACTAATAGAGCTAGTCCTCCTCCAAGTCTAGGGTGAAACCTCAAAAGATGACTCAGAATCATCCCACTGCCAAAAGGGCCAAACCAACAAAACAAGATCAATCTGGTTTTCATAAACAAAAACCAAAGGTTTCAAAATCTAAAAGTAAACCACAGTAGAAGAATAAGCCACATGTGAAACCTCCCTTAAAACCAATTGATCATGGCAGTGGAGTCAGGCCCGTGAATGTTAGGGCCAAGTCAGACAAGCCCAAAGGCAAGAAAAATCAAAGCCCTAAAGTTCTAAAAGTACCTAAATCTATTATGATTAGGGACGACCAAATAAGCTAAAGAATGTTTAGTACGTGGATAGTTGTTGTTACCGGCATATGACTGGGGATTTTTCTCAGTTGCACGAAGTCACACCGTTTAATGGAGGATATGCCTCGTTTGTTGGAGACAAAGGTGGGAAAATCAGTATGAAGAGCACGGTTACAAATGGAACTCTAAGCTTTGAGGATGTGTACTTTGTTGAAGAACTCAACCATAGCTTGTTGAGTGTTTCTCAGATCTGTGACAAGAGCATTTCAACACACTTCACCAACAAAGATTGTCTTATCTTAAAGCCCGGATTTGTCATTCTGGAGAAATGGATCTTGATGAGGACTCCGAGAATTAACAATGCCTACATCATCAACATGAATTCTGATTCATACACAGAAAACACTTGCTTGTTTTCTAAGGCATCGGAGACTGACTATTTGTTATGGCATCGCCGAATGGGTCATGTCAACTTAAAGAATCTCAACAGACTGGCAAAGGGAGATCATGTCATTGGCCTACCTTCTAAGGACTTCTCCACAATTGAGAAGTGCATCGCATGTGCCAAGGGGAAACAACACAAGAGACCCCACAAGCCCAAACTGTTCAACTCAATTTCATCAGTTCTCCAACTTCTTCATATGGGTCTATTTGGACCGGTCAACATCATGAGCATCGGGAAGAATTCATATTGTCTCGTGATAACAGATGATTATTCCAGATTTACTTGGGTGTTCTTTCTGGCCAAGAAGGATAAGACACCAGAGATCCTGAAGAAGTTCATCACCCTGACCTAGAATCAGAGGAATTTAAAAGTAAAGGTGATCAGAACTGACAATGGCACTGAGTTTAGAAATAAGACACTTATTGATTTCTACAATGAGAAGGGTATTGCTCGACAGTACAGTGCAACTCGTACACCTCAGCAAAACGGAGTTGCTGAAAGAAGAAACAAAACACTTATCGAGGCTGCACGGACCATGCTGTCAGAGTCAAAACTACCAATATTCTTCTAGGCTGAAGCTGTTAACACAGCTTGCTATGTTGAAAACTGAGCACTACTGAAAATCGAGGGTTGGTCACTTCAAGACATTTGGATGTCCTTGCACTCTCCTCCACACTTAACCGAATCACAAGTTTGATGACAAAGCTGATGAGTGTTATTTCGTGGGCTATTCTTTTGAGAAAGCTGATTACCGGGTATACAACAAGAAGACCCAGGTGATAGTTGAGTCATATTACATTGATTGGTGTAACATCTGTGCCGGAATCGTTACCGGAACAGTAATCCGTACAGTAACTTGTACAGTATCTCGGATACAATAGAGGAGAAATACTTAGAAGCTATTAACATTTGATGCAAAACATAAACTATTACACGATGTTTCTGAAATTATGATTTAAACTTCTCGGGTTAAACACTCAGAAACACATCAGACAATCATGAACAGATGCAAACATGCTTGATTTTGTGTTATTAGGTTTAAACGTATGTGAGGATAAACAGAACAAAACCATAACAGTTGTGGTTACAGAATGCTAAACTGACGAACTGTTCGTATAGGTGACGATCTGTACGAACATATCTGAAAGTTTAAAGTTCTAAAACGATGACTAAAAAGTAGAAAACAAAATCAGAAAGTAAAACGTATGATCGTGTTCGTACAGTTAGCGCTCTGTACGAAAACGCGCGTAAGTGACGTTTTCTGACGAAACGAAACGAAGACGATTCGAACGATAATAAATCTAAGGAAACATAATATTTCCTATTTTACAATTTTGAAACTCAACCGAAATAAATTAAAATGAAACTAATTTAATTTAAAGCGCGTAAAACAAAATACGCGAACAAATAACGAAACGCGTAAAAAATAATAAATTTCGACAAATAATTTAAGAAAAATTTAATATTTAGTATTTATTAGTAATTACAACCTTTAAAATAATTTAAATTTAAAACCCTTTTATTTAAATTACGTAATTACGCGCGTTACGATCCGAAAACGCGACGAAAACGAGAACCGAGCAACCGAAACGAACCCAAACACCCCCGGGGTATATAAACCTCAAATGAGGCTTTCAACCTCATTCTTGACAAACCCTTTCTCTCTCTAACAGCAATTTCCTCAACTTTCTCTCTCTAGAATAATCATCTTTCTAATCGCGATAACTCACTCGTTTCTCAACGGATTTGGGCGTTCTTGGTGTCCACGCGAAGCTCTCATCATCCTCTACACGGAAGTACAACCTATCTGAGGATTTACCCGGCCATTTTACAGGTAAGAAGCTTTTAAAATCTGGAAAAAATAGGGTTTTTGTGATACTTTTGTTTACTACACCCTAACCGGCTGACCACCACTTCCCATGAACCCGCGACCTGGAAACATCACCATCACATAACTCCACCATGGGAAGCTGACCTGCAACAGCTTGAAACAGAGAGGAAATGAACAGGTTCGTGGGGCTTGAGCTGAACGAACCTTCGATCAACAAGATCCTCAAGATGGCGAACCTTTTTGGCTCTGCCAACCTCGCATCAGAAACGAACCTATGGTTCGTCAATCACCATCAGCGAATCATCACCTACAGCGAACCTTGTTGTGCACTACCTACCACCAAACCTTGGTGGACACAGCCGAACCACCTACCTGTTCATGAACCTTCATGCACAGCCACGAACCAGTCACTGCTCAGCCGAATCTTTTGATGGTGTAGCCGAACCTTTCCAGTGGCGAACCCCGATGACAATCCGGCGAACCCTTGCCTACACTTGGCCGAACCTATTAGCTCATATGGGTGCCGAACCCTTTCATATCCACGAACCTTCGACTGTACAAACAAACCAGGGCCGAACCTTTTGATGCAGCGAACCCATGATTCTTTGGCAAACCATGCAGCCGGACATGCTGCATGGCCGAACCCTTCTTCCCTGCGAACTTAGGCTGGAATTAGGCGAACCTTGGCTGACTAGATCTAAGGGTTCGCTGGATGGGGAGCTGCCGGCCCATTTGATTTGTTTCAGCCCAGTTTGATCCTTTCGGCCCACATCCATGATATTCGGCCCACATAATTTTTGGCCCACCTAACAACCACTAAACACATACCACACAGGCCAATGATTTTGATTCGGCCCATCATGGTCTAATTGGGCTTAAGGTCGAATAATTGGGCCCTAAAACCTATTCGGCCCAATTGAGTAACACAAGCCCGTTGTACTAGCCCAATGGACTTTTCGGCCAATGAACTTGTTTATGACCATGTACATTTAGCTCGTTTGATCAAAGATACGACCTACTACGTTCATAACACCTAAAACATTATGTTTTACTATAATAATATTACGGTTATTTATTAACTGTGAAACAATCTACTCAAAAACTTATAAAGTGTTAAAGATTTATAAGTTTAAGCTAAAACCTATGTTGGTTATTAGTACACAACAATAAATTCAATGGTGTTACAACATGAACTAGATTCATGTTGAGTTAAACATAAAATCATGATAACATGACAACTTAGGTAATCAAAGGATGTAAATACTAGTATGGTTATTAACAAGAGACTCGAGGCCGAATAAAGACCGAGATTCAAAGGGTTAGCCAACTTTAGGGCTAACACTAACACCTACACACACATGAATCATTTCGACTTATACTTATAAGATGCAAACAACATGAAATCAATACAGGATCGTGAACATCACAATCAGTACAAACAAAGAGCGTGCGTATTCTAGTTTGCTTAGTCAACCACTTCAAACACCAGGTGAGTTCACTTGTCCCTTTTCAAACCTTTTGTTTTACTTCGGGACTGAGAAACATGTTAAACATTTTCATAAACCATTGAAATGTTATTTAATGCTTTAAACAAAAACATGATACATATGTTGAAGCTTATGCTTGGAACCTTTTATACTTTGAGAAACAATGGACGTGAAACTTCTACTTTAAACTAGTGGCGTGAAATCATGTGATGAATGCTTATGAGACTTGAATGCATGATATTGAAATGTTTGGGTGGGAAAACAAAGACTAAGGCTATAGTGTAATTAGCAAATGCTATTTACTTTATACTTATTTACATTATACAAACACTTTGTGATCAAACTGGAAACTAGTATACTTGAGAAGCTATAGACTTGATACTTATAATTTAAACGAGAAGTTTAAACTAAATACTTGAGGCTTACAGCATAGATTTGAAGCCTAGACATTATGCTAAACCCTTATGATATAAACTTGATACTTAAGCTTGGAGCTAAATACTTATGTTATAAACTATGTGCTTAAACTATACGATTGACGTTTAACTTATAAACTCTATGTTTAACTATATACAAAATCTTAAGGCTTTGAAAATACTTAAATTAAACACTAAGGCTTTATACAATTATTTCGGAAAGTTAATGTTCTACACCTTTAGTAAAGTATTAAATTACTTTACACTTATAACGATTTGCTTAAACTTTACTTGAAACATATATGCTTAGAAATGCTTATATACGTGAGATGCTTGAAATACTTGAGAACATGTGAATACTTGTTACACTTGAGAAACTTGAAAACACATGAATACTAGTTATACTTAGAATACTTGAAACACGTGAATGCATGATACATTTGGGATACTTGAATACTCGAATGCATGATATACTTGGGATACATGAACACTTGGAATGCTTGATACATTTGGATGCTTGAACAATTGAATGCTTGAAACATGAGATGCTTAAACAAAAGACTGATTGACCGCCGCGTGTTGACCTGTGTGTCAACCCCTACTAGTCATCAGTGAAACAATGTGAATGCTTTAGACTTGTATGCATAAACTTTTGGACATTGTAAGACAGACTGTTGGCCGTCGCGTGTTGACCTGTGTGTCAACCCCTACTAGTCATCAGTGTTCTTCTTTGTCAGAGTCATGTAAGACAGACTGATTGGCCGACGCGTGTTGACCTGTGTGTCAACCCCTACTAGTAATTCAGTGTTCTTCTTGATTCATCCATGGTGATGACAAGTGACTAGAATGATTGAGTTCTTCTAGTTGACTTTGTGTTAACTTGAAGGTTTCTCTATCAAAACATGTCACGAGTCATAAATAGGATCATTATGGATGGATGCTGAACTCCTTAGGGTTTTCAGCAGTCCATAATGGTGCCTATTAAACTTGATACTTATTCGTTGTGGAATCAATAGTGTGGAGTGAAACGCTTAATTATCATTAATAACAATGTGTTAAGCAGCCCGGTATGTGGTGGGACGGTGGCGGGGGCTTGTCCCCTACATATGCCCTATATATAAGCATACTATAAGCATACTAGGTTGGATAGCATAGGTGGTTGTTAGTGAGGTTAAGGTTGTCATTTCGGGGGAAACAAAGTAAACATTGGCAGGGAAAACAAACGCTAAGAATCATACGTTATAGAATCAAAGTAGTGGAATGAAATGCTTAATTATCATTAACAACAATATGTTAAGCAGCCTGGTATGTGGTGGGACGGTGGCTGGGGCTTGTCCCCTACATATGCCCTATATATAAGCATACTTGGTTGGATAGCATAGGTGGTTGTTAGTGAGGTTAAGGTTGTCGTTCAGGGAATCAAGGTAAACAATTACAGGGTAATCATATGCAAAGAATCAAACAATTGGAATTAAACATTTTGGGAAATCAAATAGGTAGGATGTTAATTATCATTAGGAACAATATATCATGTGGTTTGTTATGTGGTGGGACGGTGGCTGGGGCTTGTCCCCTACATATGCCCTATATATAAGCATACTGAAACAGATGGTATAGGTGGTTAATGGTGAGGTTAAGGTTGTCATTCAAAGGATTTTTCAAACTATTTTTACATAAAAACCACATGAACTCACCAACCATTGTGTTGACATTGTTTTATTACATGCTTTCTCAGGTGACGCACAGGGTTAAGCTAAGATTCACGATTGCATACTAGGATGACCGGACATAGATCCTAGTTGACTTTTGAAGAAGCATTACAAATCTCTTTTTGATATCTTGTACAAATACAAGATAGATATATTTGATTCTTTTGGATAGGTTTACTTAGTTAAATTACCAAACCCTGATATCTGTAATTTAACTTTGTAATCCTAGTTACTGTTTTATAGTGCTTAATTATTCTTAACATTGATGCTATGTAAACAATCTGATCATCACGATTATCATTCACGATATCGCGCTCCGAGAAACTTCTGCCCGACGGGGACTTCGATCTAACCCCGCCGGCTCGAGGTGTGACAGATTGGTATCAGAGCTCAAGGTTATAGAGAATAATAGGTCACATTCTTAAACGGTTTGATCTAGACTATAACTTAGGGACCTCATGTAGAGAACAAAAGACTTAAGTTTGCATTGTGTCTTCTGCATTCGATCACTGCTCTAACCAATATCTTTGGTTATGATCAAAATGCCGCCTAGAAGACAACCGACCTCGGTGCCTACTTCACAAACCTCAGCACCGCACTCTTCAACACCATCACCACCAGATTCACCACCGCCGCCTCCTCCTCCACTAAACCCTCCTCCGAATCCGAATGCAACTTTAATTCTGGACCCTGCTACTGTTGCCTTGGCAACATTACTGAGTAGCCAGTTGACTAACCAAATGAAGGATATTATTCCGGAGATGATCAACAGGATTCTAGACCACGGTAACAACTCCGGGCGTACTACGGGGGAAACTAGTGGAAACACCGGCGCTAAATCAGACTGTTCATACAAATCATTCGTAGGATGCAAACCGCCAAGCTTTAGCGGTGTTGAAGGAGCCGTTGGACTGATCCAATGGCTAGAGAAGATGGAAAATACATTGGACCTAAGCAGTTGTCCGGAAAGACATAAGGTTCGCTATGCTGCGGGATCCTTCAGTAAGGGTGCCGTAACTTGGTGGAACTCCCAGATAGATGCTCGAGGTAGGGATGAAGCACTAGCCATGCCTTGGGCAGAATTCAAAACTCTTCTGAGGAATGAATTATGTCCTAAACATGAACTACAGAACTTGGAAGTTGAACTCTCAAATCATGTGATGAAAGGAGCTGATCACATGAAATTCACTACTCGCTATCATGAATTGATAGCCTTGGTGCCTGAGATGGTGCCAACACTGGAAAAGCGAATTGACCGATATGTAGGAGGATTACCATCCTGCATTCAGGGCATTGTACTTGTTGCAAACCCTGCAACTTTAGAATCTGCTATCTCCTTGTCAGCTAAACTTACTGATGTGATGGTAAAGTCAAGAGAATTGAAAGATGATTCGGACAAGACTAAAAATAAACAACCAAAAAAGAAACAAAAAGGCATCCAACAATATGAGATGCCCACACAACTCAATCAAGTTGCTGCAGTACCTGCTAAATCTGCACGCCAACCTTACACTGGTGTACATCCTCAATGTACGCAATGTCAGTTTCATCATGCTGCCACTATACCGTGTAGGCAGTGTACTAACTGTGGCCTAAAAGGCCATTTGGTTCAACACTGCCGAACTCCACCGACACCGGCTGTAAACAATGCTGCTAGGGCAAAACCACCACCACAAAACCTTGGCAACTACCACAAAAACAATCGTGGATGCTACAACTGTGGAGAACTAGGTCATTTCTCCAGGAACTGCCCAAAGAGGGCACAACCGGGAGATCAAGTACCAAGGGGAAGAGCTTTTATGATAGGAGGTCCTGTTGCACGCCAAGACCCGGAGACGGGTACTGGTATGTAGTATCTCCTAACTCATAAAACTTCATTTTGTTTTGATACTACTATGAATAGGAAATTTATCTTATTCCTATTTAGTATAATCAAATGAGTACTCCATGGAACTTAGGAACTCTTTTATTGCTTAGAAACAATGAAAGAATCCTTAGTTAATGCATAGAGCATTCACAGGAAACCATCACTAACACTCAGGTTGTGCAACAACTAATGCTCATAGCATCAGTCCGTTTTGAACAACAAAGCGTTAGAATTACACAGATAAGTAGAAAACCGTAACAGTAAAACAACTATGAGCAATAAGATTAGCAAACTTCGAGGTCATACATAAGAATCCCAAACACGACCCAGATTTCACATGGGGGCGTAGGGATATCACATCAAACAAGGATTCTCACTTGTTTACAAAGAAAGTCGTACTGATAATAACTTTTAAATTTCGGGACGAAATTTCTTTAACAAGGGGAGACTGTAATATCTGTGCCGGAATCGTTACCGGAACAGTAATCCGTACAGTAACTTGTACAGTAAATCGGATACAATAGAGGAGAAATACTTTAAAGCTATTAACATTTGATGCTAAACATAAACTATTACATGATGTTTCTGAAATCCTGATTTAAACTTCTCGGGTTAAACAGTCAGAAACACATCAGACAATCATGAACAGATGCAAACATGCTTGATTTTGTGTTATTAGGTTTAAACGTATGTGAGGATAAAAAGAACAAAACCATAACAGTTGTTGTTACAGAATGCTAAACCGACGAACTGTTCGTATAGGTGACGATCTGTACGAATAGCTCTGAAAGTTTAAAGTTCGAAAACGATGACTGAAAAGTAGAAAACAAAATCAGAAAGTAAAACGTATGATCGTGTTTGTACAGTTAGCACTCTGTACGAAAACGCGCGTAAGTGACGTTTTCTGACGAAACGAAACGAAGACGATTCGAACGATAATAAATCTAAGGAAATATAATATTTCCTATTTTACAATTTTGAAACTCATCCGAAATAAATTAAAATGAAACTATTTTAATTTAAAGCGCGTAAAACAAAATACGCGAACAAATAACGAAACGCGTAAAAAATGATAAATTTCGACAAATAATTTAAGAAAAATTTAATATTTAGTATTTATTTGGAATTACAACCTTTAAAATAATTTAAATTTAAAACCCTTTTATTTAAATTACGTAATTACGTGCGTTACGATCCGAAAACGCGACGAAAACGAGAACCGAGCAACCGAAACGAACCCGAACACCCCCGGGGTATATAAACCTCAAATGAGGCTTTCAACCTCATTCTTGACAAACCCTTTCTCTCTCTAACACCAATTTCCGCAACTTTCTCTCTCTAGAATAATCATCCTTCTAATCGCGATAACTCATTCGTTTCTCAACGGATTTGGGCGTTCTTGGTGTCCACGCGAAGCTCTCATCATCCTCTACACGGAAGTACAACCTATCTGAGGATTTACCTGGCCATTGTACAGGTAAGAAGTTTTTAAAATCTGGAAAAAAATAGGGTTTTTGTGATACTTTTGTTTACTACACCCTAACCGGCTGACCACCACTTCCCATGAACCCGCGACCTGGAAACATCACCATCACATAACTCCACCATGGGAAGCTGACCTGCAACAGCTTGAAACAGAGAGGAAATGAACAGGTTCGTGGGGCTTGAGCTGAACGAACCTTCGATCAGCAAGATCCTCAAGATGGCGAACCTTTTTGGCTCTGCCAACCTCGCATCAGAAACGAACCTATGGTTCGTCAATCACCATCAGCGAATCATCACCTACAGCGAACCTTGTTGTGCACTACCTACCACCAAACCTTGGTGGACACAGCCGAACCACCTACCTGTTCATGAACCTTCATGCACAGCCACGAACCAGTCACTGCTCAGCCGAATCTTTTGATGGTGTAGCCGAACCTTTCCAGTGGCGAACCCCGATGACAATCCGGCGAACCCTTGCCTACACTTGGCCGAACCTATTAGCTCATATGGGTGCCGAACCCTTTCATATCCACGAACCTTCGACTGTACAAACAAACCAGGGCCGAACCTATTGATGCAGCGAACCCATGATTCTTTGGCAAACCATTGCCGAACCATGCAGCCGGACATGCTGCATGGCCGAACCCTTCTTCCCTGCGAACTTAGGCTGGAATTAGGCGAACCTTGGCTGACTAGATCTAAGGGTTCGCTGGATGGGGAGCTGCCGGCCCATTTGATTTGTTTCAGCCCAGTTTGATCCTTTCGGCCCACATCCATTATATTCGGCCCACATAATTTTTGGCCCACCTAACAACCACTAAACACATACCACACAGGCCAATGATTTTGATTCGGCCCATCATGGTCTAATTGGGCTTAAGGTCGAATAATTGGGCCCTAAAACCTATTCGGCCCAATTGAGTAACACAAGCCCGTTGTACTAGCCCAATGGACTTTTCGGCCAATGAACTTGTTTATGACCATGTACATTTAGCTCGTTTGATCAAAGATACGACCTACTACGTTCATAACACCTAAAACATTATGTTTTACTATAATAATATTACGGTTATTTATTAACTGTGAAACAATCTACTCAAAAACTTATAAAGTGTTAAAGATTTATAAGTTTAAGCTAAAACCTATGTTGGTTATTAGTACACAACAATAAATTCAATGGTGTTACAACATGAACTAGATTCATGTTGAGTTAAACATAAAATCATGATAACATGACAACTTAGGTAATCAAAGGATGTAAATACTAGTATGGTTATTAACAAGAGACTCGAGGCCGAATAAAGACCGAGATTCAAAGGGTTAGCCAACTTTAGGGCTAACACTAACACCTACACACACATGAATCATTTCGACTTATACTTATATGATGCAAACAACATGAAATCAATACAGGATCGTGAACATCACAATCAGTACAAACAAAGAGCGTGCGTATTCTAGTTTGCTTAGTCAACCACTTCAAACACCAGGTGAGTTCATTTGTCCCTTTTCAAACCTTTTGTTTTACTTCGGGACTGAGAAGCATGTCAAACATTTTCATAAACCATTGAAATGTTATTTAATGCTTTAAACACAAACATGATACTTATGTTGAAGCTTATGCTTGGAACCTTTTATACTTTGAGAAACAATGGACGTGAAACTTCTACTTTAAACTTGTGGCGTGAAATCATGTGATGAATGCTTATGAGACTTGAATGCATGATATTGAAATGTTTGGGTGGGAAAACAAAGACTAAGGCTATAGTGTAATTAGCAAATGCTATTTACTTTATACTTATTTACATTATACAAACACTTTGTGATCAAACTGGAAACTAGTATACTTGAGAAGCTATAGACTTGATACTTATAATTTAAACGAGAAGTTTAAACTAAATACTTGAGGCTTACAGCATAGATTTGAAGCCTAGACATTGCTAAACCCTTATGATATAAACTTGATACTTAAGCTTGGAGCTAAATACTTATGTTATAAACTATGTGCTTAAACTATACGATTGAGGTTTAACTTATAAACTCTATGTTTAACTATATACAAAATCTTAAGGCTTTGAAAATACTTAAATTAAACACTAAGGCTTAATACAATTATTTCGGAAAGTTAATGTTCTACACCTTTAGTAAAGTATTAAATTACTTTACACTTATAACGATTTGCTTAAACTTAACTTGAAACATATATGCTTAGAAATGCTTATATACGTGAGATGCTTGAAATACTTGAGAACATGTGAATACTTGTTACACTTGAGATACTTGAAAACACATGAATACTTGTGATACTTAGAATACTTGAAACACGTGAATGCACGATACATTTGGGATGCTAGAATACTCGAATGCATGATATACTTGGGATACATGAACACTTGGAATGCTTGATACATTTGGATGCTTGAACACTTGAATGCTTGAAACATGAGATGCTTAAACAAAAGACTGATTGACTGCCGCGTCTTGACCTGTGTGTCAACCCCTACTAGTCATCAGTGAAACAAAGTGAATGCTTTAGACTTGTATGCATAAACTTTTGGACATTGTAAGACAGACTGTTGGCCGCCGCGTGTTGACCTGTGTGTCAACCCCTACTAGTCATCAGTGTTTTTCTTTGTCAGAGTCATGTAAGACAGACTGATTGGCCGACGCGTGTTGACCTGTCTGTCAACCCCTACTAGTAATTCAGTTTTCTTCTTGATTCATCCATGGTGATGACAAGTGACTAGAATGATTGAGTTCTTCTAGTTGACTTTGTGTTAACTTGAAGGTTTCTCTATCAAAACATGTCACGAGTCATAAATAGGATCATTATGGATGGATGCTGAACTCCTTAGGGTTTTCAGCTGTCCATAATGGTGCCTATTAAACTTCATACTTATTCTTTGTGGAATCAATAGTGTGGAGTGAAACGCTTAATTATCATTAATAATTACAGGGTAATCATATGCAAAGAATCAAACAATTTGAATTAAACATTTTGGGAAATCAAATAGGTAGGATGTTAATTATCATCAGGAACAATATATCATGTGGTTCGGTATGTGGTGGGACGGTGGCTGGGGCTTGTCCCCTACATATGCCCTATATATAAGCATACTGAAACAGATGGTATAAGTGGTTAATGGTGAGGTTAAGGTTGTCATTCAAAGGAGTTTTCAAACTAATTTTACATAAAAACCACATGAACTCACCAACCATTGTGTTGACATTGTTTTATTACATGCTTTCTCAGGTGACGCACAGGGTTAAGCTAAGATTCAGGATTTCATACTAGGATGACCAGACATAGATCCTAGTTGACTTTTGAAGAAGCACATCATTTGAGATCTATTACGAATCTCTTTTTGATATCTTGTACAAATACAAGATAGATATATTTGATTCTTTTGGATAGGTTTACTTAGTTAAATTACCAAACCCTGATATCTGTAATTTAACTTTGTAATCCTAGTTACTGTTTTATTGTGCTTAATTATTCTTAACATTGATGCTATGTAAACAATCTGATCATCACGATTATCATTCACGATATCGCGCTCCGAGAACCTTCCGCCTGACGGGGACTTCGATCCAACCCCGCCGGCTCGGGGTGTGACAATTGGCAGGAGATGAATAACAATGATGTCGGTTCTAGTCCAAACTGGCTATTTCAGTATGATTCTACATTTGAGCCCTTCATCACTTCATCCGAGAGTGCAGGACCATCTGACAATTTCTACAAGAGTGACGACATGGACTATCGGGTTGACTACGTTCCATGTGACCCTAAGATTCTGACCGTTCACCCACCAGGCATGTATGATCGAGTTCCACCCACTCAGCCAACTCCGATCAATCAAGTCATCCCATCAGATCTGAAGACTTCTGAGTCTGTTCAACCAACTCCGGAGACAGATCAAGCCTCATCCTCTTGTCACCATACGTTTGACAATCCACTGTTCTCAGACCACATCCCTGATGAACATTGTGTGGATATTGGAGCGGAGGCAAGTGAAACCGCTCCTGCAGAAAACACCACTTCCTCCAGTGAGGAACAACGAACTCACATCAGCAATCTGCTCGATAATCTAGCTATGGAGGAAGTACCTACTTCAAGCATCAACAAGAATCACCCAGTAGAAAACATCATTGGACCTCTTTCAGAAGGTGATGTGTTAGTTTAACACATCCGTTTTTGTATATAATTAATCCATTTTCGTAATTATTGTTTATATTTCGAGTCTTTTTTCGTTCCTTTTTACATTTTCTTATTTTTATGCAGGATTGTGTCCCGGGGGAGCAGAAATAATGGCAAACAGGCATCGGAATCGAGTGCGGTTGATCGAGCGAAGAAAACGAAGATTTTAACCCTAGGCGGTACGCCCCGAGCCGAGCATTGAACCAAGGCGGCGAGCCTGGGAACATTCTCTGATTCCCAAGATTCCGCGTGCACCGCCTGGTCAGAGTGACCGGCCTCAAGCGATGCGCCTGACAGGCTGAGCCGCTCGACTATCTTTTCTCGCGCGCATCGCCTAGCCCCACGCACCCCCGCTAGGCGATGCACCCCATGCCTATTTCAGCTCCAAACCCTAATTTCTTCTTCTCAACAAATGGGATGCATCCAGACCGATTTTGGGACTTCTTCTGGACCTGTAAAACCTAAATCTCGCCCCTGGAGCAGCTGGAGCTTAACCATGGAGTATTGGGCTTGATTTGGGGTGACTGAAGAGAAGATTTCAAGGAAGAGCTTGAGTAACTACCTTTTTTCTTTGTTTTCTTAGTTTAATCAGTAGTTTATGATGTATTTAGACTATTATCAGATCTGTTTTGGTGCTGTTATGTTGCTTGGCTAGATCTTGGGTTATACCTAGGTTTTGGATTATAAAGTTGTGAACTTTGTGATGTTGGATTTGATTTATGCTATGGGATGATATATGCATTGTAATCAGCTGTAAAGTTATGATCTTTGATGATATTTGCACGTGTTGAATGATAATATTTGATGAATGTTGGATCCATGTGTATCTAGGAATGTATTTCCACCATTAGATGCATGTTAGGCCTACTACTTTGTGTTTTAGGTTGATTTGATATCATTAAGTGTTGTGATTTGCATATGTGACCTAACCTAGAAATCCAGGAGGTGATAGTTAGTTGGTTGGTCTCTTTCACTTAGGATATTTGAGTTAAATGACCAGGGAGGGCGTTGTCTTAGATTTAATTAGTGCTAGTGTCAATCCATGTCAAAGTAGTCAACTTTACAACTCTCTAGTGTCTTAGGATACACGCGGGTGGAGAAATCCGGGAGGTGATCCAATTGTTTGAGTGCAATTGCATATCGGAAAAATCCGAAAGGTGACACGGTAGACTAGTGCATACATACATTCTTAGGATTTCCATTGGTGTTACCTTGAATCTGATATGGGTCCCATTAGGTCATTCTAAGTTTGTTACTTAAGATCCTAGTCTTCATCCCTCACAAATTAATCCAAGTCATCACTTGTGAAACTTTTGATTCCCAGCCTAGGTATACCAGTTTTCCTTATTGCAGTTAGATTCAGTTTACAGTCCCGTTATTCGTTGCAGTCTTTTTAGTGTTTAGTTGTTAGTTTAGTTATTTAGTCCGTTACAGTTTCAATCAGGTTTACAGAGTTGCATCAAAACCCCCCATTCTTTTACTTTATTTTGTTCACAGTTTAGGTTAAGTTTGCCAAACAAGTGTCCTTAGGTTTGATATCCGGTCTTCCACAAGATATATTGTCACCGATAGGTACACTTGCCTTCGTAGCGGTCTAGTTTAGGATTTCTGATTTTAACTAGGTGTTTAGGTCAAGTCTAGGTCTAGGATTAGTTATAGTGTCTTTAGCTTAGGTTAGGCAGTTTTAAATTCTCCTATTTTTAGAATACGGGATGCTCACATCAAAAGGAGTTCTTACTAAGAGCAGATATATTCCAGCATAGAACGCCTTGCCGGAAGGAACCATCACACGCAGTTCATCAGATCCAATTAATTCTTGTTTATATTCTTACTTTATTCCGCAGGTAGAACACAAGAACGTCAAGATGGCTCTTAAGGAGTCGAGCTGGGTTGAAGCGATGCAAGAAGAATTGATGCAGTTTCAGAAGCTCCAGGTGTGGAATCTGGTTCTGTTGCCCAAAGGGAAACTGCCAATCGGAACCAGATGGGTCTTCAGAAACAAGAGAGATGATTCGGGTGTGATCATCAGAAATAAAGCTAGGTTAGTAGTCCAGGGCTTCTACCAACAGGAGGGTATTATCTATGAAGAAGTCTTTGCACCGGTCGCAAGACTTGAAGCTATTCGCATCTTCTTGGCCTATGCTACCTACATGAACTTCACAATTTATCAGATGGATGTGAAGACAGCCTTCTTGTATGGAAAGGTCAAGGAAGAGATTTATGTATGTCAACCCCTGGGGTTTGAGGATTCGCAGTATCCTGACCACGTCTACAAGTTAGACAAAGCCCTGTACGGTCTTCATCAGGCACAGCGAGCATGGTATACAACACTTACAGATAATCTGATTGCAAATGGATATACCCGTGGAGCCATAAGGATGACTTGATTCTCGTCCAGATATATGCGAATGACATTATTTTTGGTTCCATGAGCTTAGTGTTGTGTAAAGAGTTAGAAGTCGTGATGAAGAAGAAGTTTGAGATAAGCGCAATGGGGGAGATGGCCTTTTTCTTAGGTATTCAGGTAAAGCAGTATCCAAAGGGTGTGCTGATTCATTAGGGCAAGTACATCATCGACATTCTCACCAAGTTCAACATGTTGGACTCAAAGGCCGCCTCCACTCCTATGGCTGCACGTCCTGTTCTGACTTCGGATTCAGATGGTGAAGATGTTGACCACCATCTTTCCCGTTCTATGATTGGTTCACTGATGTACCTGACCGACATCAGACCCGACATTATGTTTTCTGTATGTCTGTGTGCCAGATATCATGCAAATCCGAAGGCTTCTCACCTGATTTCTGTCAAGAGGATCTTTCGCTACCTCCTTGAGAAACCACGTCTCGGTTTGCGGTATCCTAAGAACTTTGAGTTCAATTTATTTGCTTACTTTGACAGTGATTTTGGTGGTTGCAATTTAGACAGGATGTCAACCACAGGTGGATGTCAGTACTTAGGAGATCGCCTCGTCTCGTGGCAATGAAAGAAGTAGACAACCGTGTCAACCTCGACTGCAGAAGCATAGTATGTTGCTGCCTCCAGCTGCTGTTCTCAGGTTATCTGGATGCAACAACAGCTTCTCGATTACCATTTGAATTTTCTTGACTCTCCTATATATTGTGACAATGAAGCCGCTCTACAGATCGTCAAGAATCCGGTACAACACTCCAAAATTAAACATATTGATATCCGGATTCACTTGATCCGGGACTGTTTCCACCATCTACTTGCCTCGCTCAAACTAATAAGTTTTGATTAAAACAATTTTTTAAACACTTTAAAATTTGTGTTTTGTTTTGTTTTATTTTTAATTTTTATTTTTTAGAGCACAAATTTAGGGGGAGAATATTTACAAAAACAACAAAAAGAGTTTCGGTTTTGGAGTCTATTTACAAAAACAACAAAAAGATTTTCGGTTTTTGAGTTTGTTTACAAAAAACAACAAAAAGATTTTCGGTTTTTTAGTCTATTTAAGATGATCTACAGGTTTAGGGGGAATGGAATCTAAGAAAATCACAAAAAGATTTTGACATTTTAAAAATTTTAAGAAAAATATAAAAATATTTTATTTGGACAGTAGTGGTTAATTGGAAATTGAAATGCTTTCTGACAATTAGAAATTCACTACCTTAATATAATTTCTAAAAGAATAACAACTTTAGATAAGTATAAATCACTAAGAATTTGAAGCACGTTTTCCTATAAAAGGATTGGACATGATGATTCAAAAATATTAAAAATATGTAAATACGTGAGAAGTATTGAAAATTAGATAACCGGAAAGATGCAACAACTATTTGACATTTTGTATAAGTCTTTAAATCAAAACAAGATTGTGTTTCGATAAACTTAAAATCATTTTGAGAAAACTCTGGTATTTTCTATGTTTTGTGAAAACAAAGAGCGGGAAATAGTTACTGAAGCATCATCTGTTTTGCGTAAGCAAAGGCATGGATGTGTGATGTTAAGACCAATTTGTCTGCAGATCAGTAAAATAAAAGATGCCAATGAGCACAAAGATGATAGAACCCCCTCATGTTCTTGATTCTGATTTGGTAGATCTGTTCTTTCTTTTCTCACCTTAAACTCTGCCAAAACGTTTTAAGTTCGTTGAAACATAATCAAATTTTGAAACAAAAGATTTCGCAAAATTGATAGGTTGCATGTATGTCAGGTTTAACTGTCTGATTGCCCATAAACTTCCCAAAAGGAATTTCAGAAAAACCTATAGAAAATTTTGATCATAAGTCTTATTTTTTGAATTATGGATAAACGAGTGGAAATCATTGGTGGAGTTAACTATTTTAAGGTTGGGTTTCTATAAGAAATTATTTTAAGATGGCCAAATTTCTGATACATATTTGATCCTACGAAATTGAGCCGACTCAACCTTGAACTAGTCCAAAGTTCTTGAGTTTATTTTATTTTATTTTATTTTATTAAAGTTAGAAAATTTTAAATTAATTAGTATTCGAAGTATAGTACTCGAAGTCATGTACTTGAACAGGTTTCGAGCACTGGCTGTTGTCTATATATACTTCGAGAAGTATCAATTTCGAGTACCATAACATTTCGAGTACCCGATTTTCTCTCTCTAGGCGATCTCCATTTCTGGACTTGTTCTCGAAAATCCAATCCGACCACCTTGTAGATCACACTTAAACGAACCTAGGTATAGATTTTCATAGGATTTTGACTGTGGAATAAAAACTTATCGAACTAAAACATAAATCGAGTACTTCATTCCGTGAACCGAGAGTCTTTTGGTCAAATCAAGTCGATGTACTCGAAATTAGAGACCAATTTTCAGATATGTTGGTCGCCTCTAAATTCTAAACATTTCGAGTATAAAATAAAGTTTTAAGGAGCAAAATTGAAGGAGCTATGAAGGTTTTTCAGTTCTCGAAATTTATAATTCGAGAACTTCCATATTTTCGAAAACTCTTGATTTTTCGAGAACTTCCATATTTTCGAACACTCTGATTTTCGAGAACTCCTTTGACTTCAGTTTGACCGTTGTTCTTTGACTCTGATTTGACCTTTTGACTTTGACTTTTTAATTTTGACTTTGACCTTTAATTTATTTTGTTTTCTTTTAATTCCTAACTAACTTAACTAGTTTCTATTTCAGATGGCTGAGTTAAGGTTCGTCCAGGATCACAACATGTCTGCTTATCTTGGTGATCCTCCAGAAAAGCACTGGATGTTCAAAAGCATGGTGGACGGTCTGATACTGTCGCCAGTGAACTACGCCATAATGGAGCATCCTCAGATCATTACCAGATTCATCTATGACTTTTAGAACTCCATTTCCGTGAGGACAGACGCTAATGGGAATGTTAGCTTGATAGGCAAAGTTCAAGGATAACCTGTGATCATAACCGAGCAGATCATCAGGGAATGTCTACAGTTTGGGGATAAAGACACTGATCATGTGGAGTTTGATCAAGAGCTGATAGAAAGCACTGTTTTCAAGATGGGACACGAGGGTCTTTACCCTCCTATGGAGAAGAAGCTTCTTCACCCATATTGGAGATATCTGGCACACATCGTCACTCAATGCCTCTCAGGACGTAAGGGAGGATACGATGTGCTGAACCAAATCCTCAGCTCTTGTATGGTGGCGATAGCTTTAGGTCTTGACTTCAACTACTCAAGGATGATCTTCCACGACATGCATGCAAACATCAAAGGGAAGAGAAAAGAGAGATTCTTGGCATTTCCCAGATTTATCCAGATTATTATCAACAAGAGGCATCAGAATCTCATCTCAACCGTTGGAACACTGCCCATCAAGAGGATGAAAGAAGACACCTTCTCCTACATGGCAATGAATAAGAAGGGGAAGAAACAGTAAGTTGGTGCCTGCCCATTGGAGAAATTCAAAAGATTATCTGCAGGACTAGGGGAGGAAGCTGTAGAAAGGACAATCCAACAGCATTCGTGGCAGAAGAACATGACCATGCTCTTACATGCACAACTGCTGAAGCCAACAAGGCAGTTGAAGATACATCATCTAAGTCATCATCATCATCTAGAGAAGAAGAGCTAATATGAGATCCACTTCATGTGGATCCTCCACTTTCTCGGGCAGAACGGGAAGAGATCCAAGACAAAGACTATATTCCCTCTCCCGAGTCATCACCAAAGAAGAAAGACTAAAGATGATGTCAAAGCGCTCGAGGGATCCAAGGCTAAAGAAGAAAGAAACTGGCACACCATCATCTTCTTAAACTCAACCACCCTCATCTCAGACACAGCCTCCACCACCACCAAAGCCTCCACCACCACTACCAAAGCCAAAAGCAGCCACCCAACCTAAACAACCCACCAAACCAGCCACCCAACCTAAACAACCCACTAAACCAGCCACATCCACCCAAACCACCGTTCCACCACATACATCCACCATCACTGAAGCCACTCAAGCCAAACCACTATCTCCTCCTCCACCACATATCTCACCACCACATTCCCCAACTCCCATCAGCTTCTCTCAACCTCCACCATCACCACCCAAGGCCCGTGACGACAAGGGCAAGGCTCCATTTGAAACCCCATCGCCTTACATGCCTGATCAGGTTCCAGTTGACTTAGTATGGCTACAAGAGAGAGTATTCCTTCTTGAGCAAGACTCGACCACCAAAGATAGACTCATCACCAACTTGCAAGAGGGCATGATTAAGATCTGCGAGCAACATAGAAGGCATAACAAAGACATCGGCCTACTGAAGAAGGAAGAAGGTGATTGAAGATCTGACAGGATCTAAGTCTGTGGTCCAAGAAGAAGACAATGTGGAGAAACATGATGATGATGAACTGGGAGATGAAGAGAAGAAAATGATGACAATGATGATGATGATGATAAGAAAGTTTATAAGAAAGATGATAAGGATGGTGATTATGATGCTGGCAGTAATATTGGTCAAGGCACGAGCTCCTCAGGGAAAAAAGGTGATGAACCCGCCAATGATGACCAGGGAGGTGTTGACTCCGGCAATCCATCATCCTCAGAGAAGCCTTTGGACTCATATGATGATTTATTTGAGGATCTTCTAGAGAACTTCATGTTTGAAGGCATTGGCGAGGAACTGAAGGATGCTGGTCTGGGAGACCTTTTCACTGATGTGACCATGGATTCAGTGTTTGATGCGGTCTATGAGAAGGAAAGAGAAAAGATAGCCAAATATTCTGCGGGATCATCCAAAGAAGAAGAATCTGAAAACATCATACTCGGCAACATCTCTACATACCCCTACATCGACTATTTGTATGCTCACAAATATGTCAACTCACAAGGACAGGAAGTCGCATCACTTGGCAAAGTGATAGATAGTTGGTTCGATAAACAGAGTGATTGGACTCCTGCTCCTCCTGAAGTGCAAAAGACTTGGATAGGAGAAGATTCAGCTGAGAAGACTGAAATCACATACACCTTTGGATCCCGAGATTTGTTCGTTTTTCGCAATGAAAGATCAGAGGTCACCAGCTAGATGTATGGTAAAGACAAGCAGTTGTACAGTGTCAAAAAGTGGAATGCAAAGCTTGAGTACTTTAAGCAACCACATGATTTTTGTTCGATGCCAAAGTTCTACATTAAAAGCATCAACAATGCCAGGGGCACAGGTTACTTAGGACCGGGGGGCGACCGCCCCCCTGTTTTTTCACTTAGTAGTGTACGTTTTCTAATTCGTAGTGTAAAATTTTAAAAAAAAATTTATTTCTCCCCCCCCCCCCCCCCATTAAAAAATATACACCCTATGTTCGCCCCCTATAAAATTGTTAAAAAATTTTTAAATAGTTTATAAACATATAAAATCAAAATAATGAATTAACTAAAAACTATTAACTATTAACTTAATTCATTTTTTGATTTAACTTAAATAATAGTATTATTTATTAAGCCCAAGTTCAAGCTCCCACTTCCCAGCCCAAGTTCAAGTTCCCAGCCCAAGTTCAAGTTCCCAGCCCAATTGGAAGATTAAATTGTAGTCGGTTTAATGGTTTAGGAAAAGAAGAAGAAAAAAAAGTCCCCTACTTCTTGCAATCTTGCGTTCGCGAGTCGCCCTGCGCCCGACGAGCCACCAGCAGCTCCGGCTACACCGCCCCGCACCCCGGCGCCCGCCTGCGGCCTTTGGCCCTGCCTCCCTGCTGCGCCACCCGCCCCTGCCTGCTTTCTGAGTTCCAGTGACCAGCTGCCTTGGCAGCTTCTTCTTTCTTGGTTTCTGCCTTCTTGCGTGAACCAGGTAATAAATTTGGCCTCTCACCTCTTCCTACTTGTTGTCACTTGCTTTGATTAAGTATTTGAGTAGTTTAATTGTTGTTTATTGATACTTTGTTAGTGAATCTAAACATTTAGGGCTTTGGGTTTTTTTTTCAAATTTTTTACAAATTATTGGTATAAATTTAGTGTCGGATTCTTGGTATATCATGGGGAAAGGGAAAACTATTGAATTAATTTTTAAAAAACAAGTTGTTTGACGGTTTACCCAACCCGACCCGGATCGCCAACCCGAACATTTTATGTTAGCGTTAGGCCTTTAGGGAAAAAAATTTTAAATGTTGCAAAGTTTGGCCCCCCGCCCACGCTTTTAGTCAAGCTCCGCCACTGACAATGCCGTCTTCTACAACCAATCCAAGGACAGTCAGCCTGAGTTGTTCGCCAAGTTCATCAAAGATCAGTATGATAAAGATTTCCCAATAATGAAGACAGCAAAAGGGAAACGATATGTCTCGTCATGCATTCTTAGATCCTGTGAACAAAGAACCATGGATCTACTATAAGTATCCTCCTCCAGCAACAGAAAACTTTATCCCAGTCTCAACTCGAGTCCTAGATAGCACACTAAAGAAATTTGACTTTTGGTATTTTGATGAGAAGACACATGCAACTGTTATTCTAAAGACAAAGGGTGACATCAACGATGTGGACATTATTTTGGACCCCATGGACCTGCTGAAGTTTGGCAAGGATGATATGCAGAAACTTCATGGCACCCCCATTAAGGTTTATGGAAGTTGGGACAAGGAAGCCAAACCCTTCACACGAGTTGTTGCTTTTGCTATGGAGTTAAAGTTATATGCTGGCGTCGGTCCTCACTCTGTCACGCTTGTTATCGAGTGATTTCATCAGTCTAGAGGGAGTTTGTAGAGCCCAATGCAGAGACGAAGACTGACAAAATCAATCCGTGACCAGATGAAGACCAGTTTTGCTTATTTTCGTGTACTTGTATTTTCGTGTACATAGGTTCGAGTATTCCTAGGAGTAGCATAAATAGACGTATTTTGTACTGCCCTAAGGTTGGATTCCCGAGGCATTGCTCTCTAGACGTATTGAGGCAGTGTACTTGTGAAGTTCATGATTTTATACAAAGCTTGCATTTTTCCACTTCTTCTCATGATTCTAACTTGAATTCCACACCCGTTGGAGTCATTTGGTGCGGATTGGAGTCATAAAGCTTAAGTCTTGATCGAGATCTGGACCTACATTAATTTCGTCATTTCAAGAACATCAATAACTGTAACATCAGTGCCGGAACCAGTACCGGAACAGTGATATGAACAGTAACAGGAACAGTAATCAGGTACAAACTATACGTATTTCATTGTATGTCATGTTCGTATCATATATCGTTATCATTTCGTGTTATCAAACAGCAAATTCATAATCATTTCAGAGAAACGGAACTCAGAACACATGGTTCATCTGTCAAATAATTATCTGGCATTACAGAACCATCATGTAATTATGTGTTAGGATTTTATTACGTATAAACGTATGTGAGGCTTTATAGAACAAAACAACACGGATGTCGTTACGTGAATGCTAAATCGACAGATTATTCGTATAGGTGACGATCTGTACGAATATATCTGAAAGTTCAACGTTCTGAATGATATCCGATAATCAGAAAACCATATTGAAAAGTATAGTTATCGTCGTGTTCGTACGTGCGACGATTCGAACGAATACGCGCGATGATTGTACGATTCGATTTTAAACGGTTAATTAAATGTTTTTGAAAATTTAAAATAAACAAAAGATATTTAGTTAATTTACTAGGAATAACCACCTAAATTAATTTTATGAACTCTTGTTTTAAAACCGTAATGTTTCGTTACGAAAATGACGGAAAACCGACGTTGTACGCGAAACCGAGCAAACCGAACGAACGCGCATGTAACCGGGTGTTTTAAGGTCATTTATGAAGACATTTATTGTCACCATCTTCCCCACCAACCAGCCCCAAAACCCCAAATTCGTTTACTCTCTCTAGTTTCTCTCTCTAGAAACCATCACCGAACTCCTTCGTTTCTTCATGAAATCTTGAGTTCTTGGTGTCAAAACAACCACTACTACCCGTAGTTTACGAAAGTACAAAGGATCTGAGCTTGGAACCAACCGATTTGAGGTAAAGATCTATTTTAAGTTCGCTTTTAGGGTTTTCAACACCCCTAGGTTCGAGACCCTTTCTCGCCGGCTTTGAACCACTTCACACCATAGATTCTTCACAGAAGCACCTTAGAATGTTGTAGGAACAAACCTTATCTCGTCCTGTGGTTAAATAGCTCGAAAATCAGATGTTGCCACACCTTAGGCCGCTGCGGCCAAAGCAAGGCCACCAGGTGGCCGAATGACTAAGAACACAGCTCTTTCGGCCAAATGGCCAGGACCCTTTCGGCCAGCCTTCCTTCGCCCGAAACAGGCACCCATTCGACCACAGCCATTTGGGTCAACCCCCTCCAGTCGGCTCCTCTTTCGCCTAGATCTCTTTCGGTCGGGGCTGGGTTCAATCGGCCACTAATCATTCGGCTCAACTCATTCGGGCTGGTGTTCATTCGATCGGCCAAGACCTAATCGGCCCACGTCTCAAGCGGCCACTTGCTCATTCGACCATATTGATTCGGGTCATTTGAGCACGCATGGGTTAAGTTACGTGAATACACATATGAGTTGTGTGTCTGTTGCATGCATGGGAAATCCTTGGGTGTTTGCATGCATTTCGTGTGTGTGCAAGGGAACCACCTTGGGGTTTTCATATACATGGTATCAAATAAAGGGAAACTAGGGGTAATCATAAAAGAAGAACAAGATTAAGGGTGATAGGGTTTAATTATGGTGCAATATTCTAAGGTTTTGAAAGACGAGGGTTTCCTTAAATTATACAACAATTGAATGGATTGGGTTTGTAATAACAAGGATTATTTTAAACATTTTTATCATTCAAGATAGATGGTAAACATCAATGGGATTTAACATTTTGGGGAAATTATGATTGTCACAACAAGGATCTAAGGTATTGAGTGTGCTTTAGTTAGTAACACTTAAACCTTAGGAAAAATCTATAATGATATGGAACTAACCAAGATGATTTACATAAATTATCTGGGCATAGTCAAACAAGGAGTTAATCAAGAGGCATTAAGCCACCAAAGGCTACAAATGGGCCCAATGTTGACCCAATGGGCTTGACCCAAGCCCATCATATGAACATTTCATTTCCTTTAAATTAACTATGTTTTAAATAAAAGAAATTAAACTATAAACTTTATTAACTTACACTAAATGATGTTTTCTAAATGTTTAATCTAAACTGAAATAACTTAAAAATGTTTTTATTAAAGACTCATTATGATTAATCATGGGATATGGGTTATTAATGGGTATAAGTTAGACTAGTAAATGAAATCTTAGAGACACACTAGGAACATAGGACACTTAGATGCACACCGAGACCAAACCCTAGATACGACTATTATTATAAGCACTTATCGTATTCGAACTCTCTTAAAACAACTCAGGAACCGAAGAAACATAGCCTACAACAACGAGCGCGTATTTTGGGGTAATTCAATACAGACCAACACAGGTGAGTTAATTGCCCTTTTTCTAAACATTTTTGTTTTCAAACGCGGGGCTGAGAAGCATGCGTAAACCTTTTTATTTAAATTGTTTTACGTAAATGCTTTTACTTATTATATGTTTTATATATACTTGCTTATACTAGACTCCTGTCTAGGTAATTGCTATGCAGAATTAACTAATAAGTTAATTAATTGCTATTATGAGTAATACCTTAATACTAAACTCTAAAAAAACCCTTAGTCCATTGAATTCAAATTCAAGAATCTAAATTCAAAGTGAAATCAAAAGAACTAAAGCTAAAGATCAAAAGCTGTTAGTGCATGTTTGTAATTGTTTGCTATTCAAAAGTTGTATTTATTTTGTTTTTGTAAAAGGTTCGGCTAGTATATGCATAAGGTTAGTTTGGCCCACGAACCTTGTCATGTCAGCAAACCTATTGAGTTGATAGGTTTAGCGAACCTATGGTCTGGCAAAGGTTCGGCGAACCTTTTGGTAGGTTCGTCTAGCAAATCTAAGGGTTCGTTCAACGAACCTTAGGGTTCGGCTGGCAAACCATAGGTTCGGTTAGCAGTAAAAGGTTCGCTGGTCCAGTATCTATAAATAGCTGGTTTGTTTGTAGATCTGGACAGAACTTTCAGAACTTTGTCCAGATTGCTAGAAATTCTCTATATTTTCTCTGTGTGAGAATTGTCTTCTTGTAATCATTTGTTGATAATACAAGAGTTGATTATTGAATTGTTTGTGTTCTTTGTATTTCTACATATTGACTATGGATTCCACACGTAGTTGATAGTTAGTAGAACTTTGTATTCGATCCTGATCGGTTTCAACCAAACCAACAGTGGTATCAGAGCGTTTGGTTGAGGTTCTACACAACAATTTCAAAGAATTCAAGCAATTGAAGATTTGAAGATATTTGATGGATCAAATTCTCTCTTCTTGATTGATTTTCTGGTGATTTGTGGCTGTGTTTATCATCAATTGTTGTTGAATTACAACAATTGAAGTTTTGGAGGTGTTTTGGTAGAGATTTGGGAGGATTTTTTGAAGTTTTGGAAGGTTTCCCGCTCAAAAATTTCAAAATCTGCACTACAGGTTCGTGGGACGAACCTGTGACTTGCTGAAGACAAAGGTTCGCTGCTAGAAGGTTTTTCAGAGGGTTCGTTTGATAGTTCGCTGAAGGTTCGGCAGAGGTTCGGCTATAGTTCGGCGAAGGTTCGGCAAAAATTTTGTCAAGGTTCGGCAAGTTTGGGTTATAGTTCGGCTGAGGGTTCGTTTGAACTAAAGGTTCGCCAGTTTCTTGGTTCGTCTGTGCAAAGGTTCGTGAGTTCAAGGTTCGTTGCTTAAAGGTTCGCTGCTCAAAAGACAAATTTTGTCCATAGGTTCGGATGAGGTTCGTCTGAAGGTTCGGCTAAGACAAAATTTTATCTGAAGGTTCGGCTGAGGTTTGTTTGAGGTTCGGCTAGTGATATTTTGGAAAAAGGTTCGCTGCTTACATTTCTAAAATCATGTCTGATATGTACGCTGCGATGGCAAGTCAGAATTCTAAACTT
Organism: Mikania micrantha; assembly: GCA_009363875.1. Classification (NCBI taxonomy): domain Eukaryota; kingdom Viridiplantae; phylum Streptophyta; class Magnoliopsida; order Asterales; family Asteraceae; genus Mikania; species Mikania micrantha. The sequence goes on from CM018689.1 coordinate 3,458,035, forward strand.
CAGAACATTTTAATCAGTGAGAATGAAGTGGGTAGTACAAATAAAGTGCCAAAGCTATTGGATTTAGCTGATTATGACAGTTGGAAAGGACGATTTGAGACTCATCTGAATGGCACAGATACAAATTTATGGGAAAGAATCTTATCTCCTTATGAGAGACCAAGAGTAGTTGGTACTGATTTGTTTCAACTCTTGGAAAGATTGGATGTAGATGAAAGGAAAAAGTATGACTCAGAGAAGAAAGCGTATTGGTTATTGAGTCAAGCTATTCCCAATCAAATTTTACATCAGTTTGATGAACACAAGACGGCTTACAGTCTTTGGAATGCATTAAAAGCAAGAGTTGAAGGAAACACAAATCTGAAGAAAATGAAAGCTACTGACATCAGAAAGGAGTTTGAAAATTTCAACATCATAGGAAATGAAACTTTGGATGCCTTAATTACCAGATACATACACTTGTTGACTGAAGTGAGGAAATACGGTATTGAGTATTCAGAGGATGAGAAGATTGACTGTTTGGCTGATGCATTACCTGATAAATGGAACTCTTTGGTGCTCATATTGAGAGAAAACCTACCTGGATTGACATTGGTAGAGTTTATTCAGAAACTGGAGGAACAAGAAATTAAGGACAAACGTAAAGCAAGACGAGTAAATGTCACTCAAGACCCTTCCTTGTATGGTGGTTCAGTTGCTACACCTCCTGCTGCATCTGCGAAGATACAGACTGCTTTCGTGTCTAGAACTTCTGAATCTACTCAGAGTTCTTCAGTGCCTACAAGTTCTAGCTCACACTGTCCTGTCAATGAGAAAAAGTCTGAGTCTACACCACCTCCAGTTCAGCTTAACACAACAAATTTAGGAAAAGTGACAGTTGAAGCTGTTAAAGATCATATGTCTATTTTGTCATGTGTCTTGAGTGCTTATGATGAGCAGGTGGCTGGGAGAATTGGAAATGCAAATCTGACTTTTGAAGATTATGCACAAATTGATGAGGATGAGATGGAGTTGATAGATACGCAGTGGGCATTGGCGAGTGTTATTCGCAGAATTAATAGATATGAGAAGAAAACCGGGAAGAAATTCACTTTTGACCGGAACACAAAGTTTTGATTTAATCCAAAATCTACACAGTGTTATAACTGTGGTGAACATGGTCATTTTGCAAAAGAGTGCAAAAACCCCAAGAAGCAAGGCAATCTGAATCCATTCAAGCCTAAGGAAGATTATCAGAAAAAGAAAGAGAAATCTGAAGAATCATCTTCTAAAGCACTAGTAAGTCAAGCTGATGAGGGCTAAGACTGGGGGGTTAAGTATGATGATCTTATGGGTGCTTTCATGGCTTCTTTGGAAGAAGAATCAGGAAAAGGAAAGGAGAAGATTGATGAGATGACTGAGGTACAGAGTGATTTGTATGAGATGATAGATAGACTCAAAGAGATTAACTCACAGTTGACTTCTGATCTACGAGTATGCACAGAAGCAAACAAGAAATTGATTTCAAAAGAAAAGGCGTTTGATAAGAAGATAATTGATCTTAGTAAAGAGAATGAAGATTTAAAAATCAAGGTTTTACAGAATAACTACGCTGTTTCTGTGCATCTGGATTCAGTTCAGAAGTTGAAAGTTGAGTTATCGGCTGCAAAAGCTGAAGCTGAGTTGAACAAAGCCAAGCTTGAGAATTATCAGAATTCCGCATATGTCATTGATCATTTTGCGGCTATGCAAAGATCTCGTGATAATTCTGGGATTGGTTTTCATTCTGTCCCACCTCCTTCTAGTTTTGCACCGAGACCACAACTTGAACCAGATTTAGAAGTTGATCCTATTTCATTAAAGGAGAATGAATCTGATCATGAGAGTGATTTTGTTGACAATGATGCTCCTATCATTGAGGACATCACTGATTTAGAATATCCAGATGATATTCTAAGAATGATTGGTCATCAAAAGGCAAAGTCTGTTGAAAAGAAGAGTCCAGTTTTTCAGAAATCAAAATCTGAAGTAAAATCTGCAGGGAATTCAGTGGCTAAACAAAAGATTGTTTCTAAATCAAACCTAAAAGTCAAGACTACTTCTACTATCAAGCCAATTGTGTTTGTTGAATCTTCAACTACACAAAAAGGAGAGTCAAGCAAAGTTTTTCAAAAATCAGAGAAATTTTCTTAAAAGATTGACAAGAAGTTTGTCAAAGTTGTTGACAAGGTTAACAAGAGTGGGGTTGGAAACAAGGGAAAATCAAAGATTTATCAAAAGAATGACAAAATTAAAGCTACTGTTTTGAAGAAAAAGGTTTTATCTCCATCTGTAGCATACAAGTCTTTGGAATCATCTAAGGGGTGTGATGAAAAGCCAAAGAAATTGTCATCAAGAAAATGCTACAGATGCGGGAAACTGGGTCATGTCATTGCTGAATGTGATATGGACAATTGTAACAGATTTCATACTTTTACTCCAAGAGAAACACGACAGTGTTTCACCTGTGGAGGAAAAGGGCATATTTCTGTTAATTGTCCAAATTACAAAGTCAAGAAGAAAACTTCTGTTAATGACAATTGTGTGATCCATGCCAGTGGGAATCCTAGGAGGGTAAAGCCTAGTGAGGAAGAGATGAAAATTCTCAGGAAATTTGATCCTGAGTGTGTCTGGGTCAAGGATGAACAATTTCATAAAAGTCAAGTTTTTGATAATCAACAAAAAGGTAAAAGAGTTTTGAACAGGTCATCATCATCTGATGATGAATTTTATGATAATTTTCCTCATAAAAGATTTTCAAAACAAAATTTTAATTCTAATTCTTGTTGGAAATCCAGATACATGTCGGGTGATAGATTTAATGTGAGCAATGATGAATACTTGGAAGAGGGGTCTTCAAGTAGTTCATCGAGATCGAATGGCAGGACGCTGTTCAGGGAGACTCAACGCCGAAATGGCGGGAGTCATCCCTTTTGGTACTGATCATATTTTGTTTTAATTTATGGTGCAGGTGGCATTCACGGGCCATATCAACAGTCGATGGATTGTTGATAGTGGATGTTCACGGCATATGACAGGAGAGAACAGTTTGTTGAAAGATTTTCGAGAGATGAACGGATGTTATGTTAACTTTGCAGGTGACAAAGGTGGTCAGATTACCGGGAGTGGTAGTTTGACTAATGGTAAAGTTTCCTTTGACAATGTGAATTACTGCAAAGAGTTAACTAATAATCTTTTGAGTGTGTCTCAGATAAGTGATAAAGGTTACAAGGTTTTGTTTGACGAGAAGAAATGCTATGTGCTCAAACAAGGAATTCAAATTCCTAATGACTGGATTCTGATGACTGCAGACAGGTGTAAAGATCTGTATGTATTGGACATGGCTAAGGCGGAGACAGTTAATAAAGTTGAGACGTGTTTGGTGTCAAAGGCCACAGAGCAGGATACTCGGTCGTGGCACAAGAGATGGTGTACCAGTTAAACATTTCAAATTACCTGATGTGTGTGTTTCGTGTAAGAAAGGCAAACAGAAAAGGAGGTCACATAAGACTAAAACTGTTTTTTCTATTGATAAACCTCTAGAACTTCTTCACATGGATCTGTTTGGACCAATTAATGTGAAGAGAATTGGGGGTGAATCATATTGTTTTGTAGTGATCGATGATTTTTCTAGATTTTCATGGGTTATGTTCTTAAAATTTAAATCTGAAACTTATGAAAATTTTGTTCTGCTTGTGAACAGGTTGGAGATTTTGTATAAATTGAGAGTTCGGCGGGTTCGATCAGACAATGGGACAGAATTTAAGAATCAGAACATGGAAGCATTTTGTGATTCAAAGGGCATCCAGCAGCAATTTAGTGCACCGTATGAACCACAAATGAACGGTGTAGCTGAAAGGAAGAATCGTACATTGATAGAGTCTGCTCGGACGATGCTTGCTGATTCTAAGCTGCCCATTACTTTCTGGAGTGAAGCTGTAGTGACCGCTTGTTTTACTCTCAACCGAGTGTTGATTGTCAAACGACATAACAAGACTTGTTATGAACTTCTTCTGAATCGGAAACCAAATTTGGAACACTTGGAACCTTTCGGGGCTCCTTGTACCATGCTCAAGAAAGATGCTAAATTCAACTCTAAGGTTGAAGAAGGTTTCTTTCTGGGTTATAGCCTTCCAAATAAACGTGTGTTTAACAAACGCACTGGTGTTGTGGAACTTCGGTATAACGTGGATGTTCAACGACATACACCTATACCAGAAGGCAAAGGTCCAAATTGGTTATTTGATTATGATAAACTTTTCGAGTCTTTTAATTTGTCTCCTCATGTTTCTGATGATGAGATTTCCTTGCAGATGTTATATGATTTACAAAATTCTGAAGATACAGGAATTTCTCATCCAGCTGAAGATACTCATCCAACAGGGGAAGGCACTTCAGAAGCTGTTAACGATGATTGGTCATCGGAGGATGATCAGGATATTTTTGAAGATGCAGTTTCTCAAGATCAAGATGAAGATCAGAATATCACAAATCTTGATCATGGTGTTGAAGTCCCGCAAGTGCTAGTGTCTAGAGTACATGTGAATCACCCTGTGAAGCAGATCATTGGAGACCCGTCTGTTGGAGTACAGACGAGAAGGCAAGTTGCAAACAAGGAGAGTTTGTATGTCGAGCTGGAGCGTAATCATGGGACTCAAGAGTTATGGATGCATTCTGCATTCGTTTCTCAGATTGAGCCTAAGTCTGTAACTGAAGCCTTGCGTGAGCCTGCCTGGGTGGAGGCCATGCAATAGGAGCTTAATCAGTTTCAGAAACTTGGAGTATGGCATTTGGTAGATTTACCAAAAGGTGAAAAGAAGATTGGCACCAGGTGGGTGTTGAAGTGTAAGCGAGACGATAGAGGTGTGATTGTTCGAAACAAGGCACGTTTGGTTGTTCAAGGGTTCAAACAGATAGAGGGAATTGATTATGATGAGGTTTTTGCACCAGTGGCGAGGCTTGAAGCGATAAGATTATTTCTATCTTTTGCTGCCCATAGAAAGTTTAAAATCTTTCAACTGGATGTTAAGCCTGCATTCCTTTATGGTTCATTGAAGGAGACAGTGTACGTTTGTCAGCCACCGGGCTTTGTGGATCCTATCCACCGGGATCAGTTTTATATCCTCGACAAAGCACTGTACGGTCTTCATCAAGCTCCTCGAGCTTGGTATGAGACCCTCTTGACTCACCTTATTGAACACGGGTTCAATAGGGGTCAGATAGACAAAACTCTGTTTTATCGGGAAAAGGGCAAGGACATTCTTCTTGTTCAGATCTATGTGGATGACATCATCTTCGGATCTACCGATGAGCAGATGCGTTTAGAATTTAAGCAGGTTATGATTGAGAAGTTTGAGATGAGTGCTATGTCTGACATCAAGTTCTTTTTGGGTTTACAAATCGATCAGTCTGATGATGGTATTTTTATCCATCAGACCAAATACATTCAAGATGTGCTAAAACGGTTTAGCATGCTTGATTGTAAACCCATTTCCACGCCCATTCAGCCCAATCACGGGATTGAGCTGGATATTAAGGGGGAGCTAATCGATGCTACATTATATCGTGGAATGATAGGGAGCTTGATGTATTTGACGGCCTCTAGACCAGATATTGTATTCGCTACAAGTATCTATGCTCGCTATCAATCAAAACCAAAGGTTTCTCATCTGATTGCAGTCAAGAGGATTTTACGTTATCTGAAGGGTTCACCAAACACTGGTTTGTGGTATCCTAAGGATGATAACTACTCCTTCCATGCTTACAGTGATTCTGATTATGGAGGATGCAAGACTGACTCCAAATCTACTACTGGAGGTGCACAGTTTTTGGGGGGGGGAGGTTAGTCTCTTGGCAGTGTAAAAAACAGACATCTGTTGCTACATCTACCTGTGAAGCTGAATATGTAGCAGCTGCCAGTTGTTGTTCCCAAGTCTTGTGGATACAACAACAGATGAGAGACTATGGACTTAATTTTATAACTACCCCGATTCATGTAGACAATGAGGCTGCCATTGCAATTACCAAGAATCCAGTGTATCATTCATGTTCCAAGCACATTGATATTCGGTTTCATTTCATACGTGACTGTTATGAAAAGAAATTGATTGATGTGGTGAAGATACACACAAACGAGCAAAGGGCAGACCTTCTCACCAAAGCCTTTGACAAACAACGTTTTGAGTATTTACTCAAATTAAATGGGATCAGGGTCATGGGTGAGGTAATCAAGAATCAAATTCCTTCATAATCATTTTTTATTGAATTAACATCAGATTTTTATTTTCTCTTTTGTGTTTTTGTTTTTAGGGGAGAAAATTTTGAAAAATACAAAAACATTAAAAAATAAAAATACAAAAACATAAAAAAATTAAAAAATCTGAGAAATTGATTTGACCTTCTAATGAGAAATGATAATACATTATTTGCATTTGGAAACATATCGGTATGTGTTATTAAAAGTTAATGAATTATTACAAGTATTAAGTATGATATGAAAGTAGATTTATAATTTAGTCAGGATAAGTTTAAACAAAGTTTTGATTATACTTTATAAGAAACAAGTGCTTAGAATGCAGTACTTAGTTTTGTCCTGAAAGAGTGGTAATTTTTCTGACAAAATGTTCTTGAACAAAAAGTCAAAGTACTAGCTTGATCATGTGTTTAAATTTTAAAAGAAATTCTGTTTTTGTTTTTCTTTTATTTTAGTTTAAAGCTGGAACATTCTTTGTGTATACTTACGTATCGACCTGATTGTTATAGCTTTAAACAATTCAAATTTGTTTTCTTGGTTCTGATTAAGATTTGGACAATCTCTGCGTATATGAAAATATCGAACTAATTGTTAAAAGCTTAATCTTAAATTATTGTTTCGTTCATTTTCTGGATCATTTGAGAATACGTAAGTATCAACCTTGATTCCAAGATTTTGAACAATTTCAAATTGTTTTCTATTTTGTTATTTTCAAAAATAAATTCTGCTTTATTTTTTGCATGATCAGATTAGTTAAAATTGAAATTATAAGTTTGAGAACATTTATGTTTGTTTAGTTATTCACAAATTGGGAATATGTTCAAGTAAATGGATTATTATAAAGTGTTTTCATAATCTTGTTTTAAATTGATTTCTTGACTAAGTTATAAATTTAAAAGGATAAATATACTGACAATCATCTTAAACTTGTAATTTTCAGATAATATTTGAGATAATACAAACAGATATGTTGAAAATTGTAAAATAATATGATCTCATGTCAGAATATTTCTCAAACAAAAAGATTTTATTTTTTTTATTTTTTAGGGTAGTTCTTTTGTTAATGTTGTAGTTTAATTTTTCTAAAAATTTAAAAAATTCCAAAAAGATTTTATTTTTTCATCTGATGTTAAATCAATAATTTTTGTTTATCTGTTTGACTTTGGAATGATTGAACATGAATTTGTTTTGAAATTTAAAGAAAAATTCAAAATTTTAAAAGGTTCGTCTGGGTTTTGGAGAAGGTTCGCTGAGATGGTTCGTGTAGTAAGGTTCGCTAGTTAGGTTCGTTGACTAGGTTCGCTTACTAGGTTCGTTGAAATGGTTCGGTGAAAAGGTTCGCTGCAAAAGGTTCGCAGCAAAGGCTCGTGAAAGGTTCGTCTAGAAAAGGTTCGTGACATATATATAGAGGGTTCGCCAGAATGGTTCGTCACTCTCATCTGTTTCACGACTCACGAACCTGCAAGAAGGATTTTTTAGATTTTTGATTCTGGACTTTCTAGACTTTTTCATTGACATTATTAGAATCAAAATCATCTCGTGAACATTTCTAGGTAGAAATTTTTGAATTTGACCGGCTAATTTGAGAGATCTGAGCGATTTTAGGATTTTTAAGATCGAACTTGTAAATGGACTTAAAATTGATTAAAATCGATAAATTGAACAAACCATCTTCATTAAAGTTGTTCATCGGCATGTTTCGAACCTGGGTGTATAATTTTTATCATCAGATTCAAAGTTTTTTAAATTTTGATTTGAAATTTGAAAAAGGTTCGCTGATGAACAGGTTCGTTGGATGAACAAAGGTTCGCCGAACCTTGAGGGTTCGCCTGAATCTGATAGGTTCGTGGCGAACCTATGGATTTCAAAAGAACCGAACCTTTTGGTCAAGGTTCGTTTGATCAACAAGGTTCGTTCATATGAAGGTTCGTTCATTCTGAGGTTCGTTCATTCTGAGGTTCGTTCATCAGAAGGTTCGTTCATTCAGAAGGTTCGTTCATTCAAAAGGTTCGTTCATCAAAAGGTTCGTTCATGATAAGGTTCGTTCAAAACGTTTGTCTGATTAACAGGTTCGTTTGAATTAGGTTCACCTAGATTTAGGTTCGTCTAAGAAGGATAGGTTCGCTGGTCTACTTTGAAATTTTTTAATTTTTTTTTTCATTTTTGTTAATTTTTGGTTAATTTTTGTTTCTAAATTGTTTTTATTTCTAATTGTAGATATGGCAAATCTAACCTTTGGAGACAAACACAATGTTTGTGCTTATTTGGATCCAACTACGAGGAATGGTCAAGATTTCAGACCTATGATCGAGTTTCTCAGGAGGTCACGGATTTATCATGCTATCTCCAATTCATGCCAGATATATAGATCTCATATCCAGAGCTTCTGGGAATCAGCTCGTGTGATTTCAGTTGATGAAGACTATGTCATCGATGCGAATGTGCTTGGACAAGCAATTCGTATTTCAGAGGCTGACATACGGAGGGTATTACAATTTGGAGGTGAACCGGAAGGTGTAACTCTCATTCCTGAGAGGTGCATCAAAGGTTGCTTTCTTCGCATACGTTATTTTGGAGCTTATAGTTCCATTTCTGTGAAGAAAGGAAAGCTGCGCCTCCAATACAAGTTTCTAGCTCATGTTCTCCTTCATTTCCTTAGCATGAGGAAAGGCACATTCGATGAGCTTAAAGATTTCATGCGATCAGCCATGGTTGCACTTATATTGAACAAACCGTTCAATTTCTCCGGCATGATCTTCCGCTATATGTGTGACAATGTGACGAAGGCTAAGGATAGATTCTACATGTATCCTAGGTTCGTACAGATGCTTATTGATGAGAGATTTCCTGAAGACATGCTACCCAGGGAAGCAGGGGATCTTCTGAAACCCAACATATGACTGATTCCAGCTTGGGTTAGGTCAGAGTTTACCAGAGGACTGGGGATGCTGTGCTGGAAAAGGATCTGATAGGTCACTGTGCCAGGGCAAATTATGTTGCACCTGAGGAGGATGCCTGGAGACATGCTGATTCAGGATCCGACAACGAAGAATTTGCAGCTGATGAAGATCAAGCACCACCTCCACCTCCACCAAGACAACAACCAAGGAAGACTCCTGGTCAATCATCTAGATCAACTCCTCAAGCCAAATCATCCCAAGAACAGAGCTCTCAAGAACCTTTGGAGGTTGATAGGTCTGAGATGCAGACAGAGGCTGCTGTTGTTGGTGATGATGAAGTTGAATCTTCTGACACAGAGTCAGAGTATGAAATGGTTCAGGAAGGGAACCAAATGGTGAGGAAGCTAAAAAAGAAATTTGCTGAGAAGGCTGAAGAAGAAAGGGCAGAAAGAGCTGATCCTAGCTTCATACCTGAGGAGCCTGAGTCTTCTAATCCAAAGAAGATGAAGAGAATGGCCAAGGGAGGGCCGTATGAGAGGAAGAAGGCAAAGACTGATAAGACCACTGTGTCTTCACTTATGATGCCTACTTCAGTTTTTGTTTCTGTTTCTCCGGTTATTACTTCATCTGTTTCAGCTTCTACTATTCATGCATCTACTGTACAAAATCCTGAGTTTGTACATGTAGCTTCTTTTACAACATCTTTTGTGGAGGCTACTACTGTATCTACTTCAATGCCAGAGACTTCTATTCCTCAAGATTCCATTCCTAGAGATGATTTATTTTCAGGACTTGATGATTTAGGAGAAATCAATTTCACTGATTATGATGATTCAGAGATTAAAAGAAGATTATCTGCTTTGTCTAAAGAGTTTGAAGATTATAAGCAAGAAAAAGAAAGGGATGTTGCTGAGAAACCATCTTCATCTACTTCTGGGCTGAATGAGTTAAAAGCTCAAATGGATCTAATGATGAAGTGGAAGGAAGAAGAAATTGCTGAGAAGAAAACGATGAATAAAGAGATCTCAGATTTAAAGTTTTTTATTAAACTTCAATCTGAAGATATTGTTGAGTTGAAAAATGAAAATACTGATCTTAGATTCAAAATGAAAGAGTTAGAAGAGAAGATTTCAAAGACTAATGCTTCTGCTTCAAGTTCTAAAGTTGAGAAGGTGGTAGTGGATGTTGATAAAGATGATGAAGAGAAGGTGGTGGTGGATGTTAATAAAGATGATGAAAAGAAGATAGAAGAAGAGAAAGAAGAAGTTGAAGAAGAAGAAGAAGAAGAAGAGGCACTTGATTATGGTGATACTGATGTGGATGAACATCCTAATGATTCTGATTTTGATGGTGATGATGGAGCAGATGGTGGTGCTGGTGGAGTTGCTGGAGGAAATGGTGGTCTAGATGCTGTGACTGGAGCTATTGTTGTTTATTCTCCTTCCAAGCTTGCTACAGATGCTGTTCCATTGACTTCTGTATCTTCTGATAGAGCTAGGGATTGTACTGAAGTTGAATTTGAAGATTTAGATACAATAGAACATCCCATGGCTATTCTTGATTACTCTCTCCCTACTTTTCTTGATTTGTTTAAAATGCATTCTGATATAGATTTGCAGAGAAAGATTTTGGAGATTCAATTAGATCAAGAAATAGAAGAAGGAGAGATCATTTGTGATTACTCAGTTCAAGATTATTAATCTGTACTTGATGATGATAAGGATGATGATGATGATGACTTGATGTTTGATTTTGAAGAATATGAAGATACTGATCTATCTGATTTTGATAAGGATGTTATTGATGAAGAATTGCTGAATTTAAACATGATGAAGAAAATATTTGAAGCTGGAAGTATGTCAAGAACAACATTAGATCCAGTTAAAGCTAAAACCAATTTAGATTATTGGAAGGAATTTCAAGATGAAACAAAATACATTACTGATCACTTGCATTCTTTCAAGATTATGACCGAAGTGTTTGAAGATAAAGATCCAGAAAACCTAACTAGACAAACCAAGAAGTTCAAGATTGGATCTAAATCCAAGATGATTGGAAGGATTATTAGTTATGGTTATTTTCATAACATTTCAGGTAGTTTAATGGATAAGGGATGTTATGTGGTGAAGAGAATAGATGGATGTCAATATTTTGGCAAGGCTACTGATTTGATGAGTCTACCTACATTTGAATGCAAAGATCTTTCAAGATTAAGGATGATAAAGCCTATACAGACTCGACACAATGAGATTTTTGAGAATTTGTTAAAGAAAGAAGCTCGATTTGGATGGAGTTTGTTGTCACCACAATTCAGAGAAAGATTCAAAGATTATGTGAAGCCAAATGTTTTCAAGAGACCAAGACTTCGAAAGATGGAACAAGATTGGAATCCATTCTTTAAATTTTGGTTTTATGATGAGAGAACTTTTGAAGGGGTAATTGTGTTGAAGCGAGATAATGATTGGAGAGTGATCCGAATGCTTGATCCTATTTGGATTGTCAATTGTTCTAAAGATGATATTGATTTACTCAACACTGCAGAGATTTATGCTGAAAATGGTTATCATGATGTTGGAGTGAGCTACAAAGATATGGCAATTCAGTATCAAACCATTGCACGAATGTGTTACACATTGGGTATACATTATGGTTGTGATTGGAAAGATGTGAATTATCTTTATACAGAATTGATGCAAGTTCAAAAGGAGAGAGATGAAAGGGCTGCTAAGATTGAAGCAGAAAGATTGGCAAAGATACCATGTTCGGTTGTTATATGAGCGGTGAATAATGTGGTTGAAGAAGCTGGGGAATCGAGTGGAGTAAAAGACAGAGTTGAAGAAACAGTTGAAGATAAAGTTGAAGATAGAGCTGAAGGCAAAGATTAAAGATTTTGATAGCAAACATTTAGGGGGAGTTTGTTAGTGCATGTTTGTAATTGTTTGCTATTCAAAAGTTGTATTTATTTTGTTTTTGTAAAAGGTTCGGCTAGTATATGCATAAGGTTCGTTTGGCCCACGAACCTTGTCATGTCAGCAAACCTATTGAGTTGATAGGTTTAGCGAACCTATGGGCTGGCAAAGGTTCGACGAACCTTTTGGTAGGTTCGTCTAGCAAATCTAAGGGTTCGTTCAACGAACCTTAGGGTTCGGCTGGCAAACCATAGGTTCGGCTAGCAGTAAAAGGTTCGCTGGTCCAATATCTATAAATAGCAGGTTTGTTTGTAGATCTGGACAGAACTTTCAGAACTTTCAGAACTTTGTCCAGATTGCTAGAAATTCTCTATATTTTCTCTGTGTGAGAATTGTCTTCTTGTAATCATTTGTTGATAATACAAGAGTTGATTATTGAATTTTTTGTGTTCTTTGTATTTCTACATATTGACTATGGATTCCGCACGTAGTTGATAGTTAGTAGAACTTTGTATTCGATCCTGATCGGTTTCAACCAAACCAACAAAAGCAATGGAATCTAATCCAGTGTGTGATCAGAAAACTAAGGATCCTAATCAAGAATCTATAATCATTGTGGAAATCATGGAGTTCTAAAGATCAGAATCAAGATAATCAAAGGAATCAAGGAAATCATAACCGTGTGTGAATCATTGAAATAATGAAATCATTAATATCTAATGAAATCATTAATTCCTTAAGTTAAGGTGGATGTCAGTTGTATGTAAATCAAGACCACGTGTAACACACGGAAAGTCCCGTCACAGTAGTAGACTCTTGTAGTCAAGCTACATGGGCATAACTTAAACTATCAAACGAAATCAAGAGAATCAAAGAAGATCAAGAATCAAAGGATATCCTTAAAGTATCGGCATGTACAGTAGACCAATTGGTTAAGCTGATATGGGCATCAAGAAAGTCCCGACGCATACAGGTAGACTCCTTGTGGGTCATGCCTGATATGGGCCATGTGTGAGAGGGTACAACTTGGACAACCACCAACAACTAAGTCTAATTGATTGAGTCAAATAAGGCCCAATCATCATGTCTTAGTTGTATTTAAATTCTTAGTTATTAATTTAATTAAACATTTAATATTACATTTCTACAAGTGTTTTGGGGGTAATCATGAATACATGGTGAACTCAAGAGATCAGAGGTAAATCTATTTGTGGAAATCAAAATCTAAATTGAAGGTGAATGGAGTGAAATGCTTAATTATCAATAACAACAATATGCTAAGCATTCCGGTATGTGGTGGGACGGTGGCTGGGGCTTGTCCCCTACATATGCCCTATATATAAGCATACTTGGTTGGATAGCATAGGTGGTCGTTGATGAGGTTAAGGTTGTCATTTCGGGGATCAAGGTAAACATTTTCAGGGTAATCAAATGCTAAGAATCAAAGGTTATGGAATCAAAGAAGTGGGATGAAACGCTTAATTATCACCATGAACAATATATCATGTGGTTCGGTATGTGGTGGGACGGTGACTGGGCGGGCGGTAAGTTCGACCCTACATATGCCCTATATAAAAACATACTAAACTGGATGGTATAGGTGGTTAATGGTGAGGTTAAGGTTGTCATTCAAAGTTCATTCAAATTCATTTTTATAAAACTACATGAACTCACCAACCATGTGTTGACTTGATCTTTTTGCATGACTTCTCAGGTGACGAACAGGTCAACTAAGGAGTTATTACTTTTGGACTAGGATACCAGTTAGAGGACCTAGCTTTTTGGACCTGCATATTTTTGAAGCATCATTTTACAGATTCATTTTGTATATATTGTGCACATACAAGATAAAAGAATTATGATGTTGATAGTAGATTTACATTGTTAAATTATGAACTAAACTGATGTAATTTAACTTTGTAATTCTATTTTCATTTAACAGTTTCTCATTTACATATCATGTGCAATGTAAACAATCTGATCATCATGATTATCATTCGCGATATCGCGTCCCGGGACCCTTCCGCCCAACGGGACATTCGATCCGGCCCGCCGGCTCGGGGTGTGACAATGACAGTTGGAAATCTAAGTCATGATATGACTATATATGTCTAACGACTTACTCGGTTAAAACATATAGAAAATATAATGCATCATATTGGTTAATGGGAGTAGTGCAGGATTCTATCTCTATATTAAGGATGACAAAAAAACCCGTGCCCGACGGGTTTACCCGAAACCCGCTACATATGGAACGGGTATTCCCGAACCCGATGCGTATAGGGCCAGGTATGGGACTAATTTTTAAAATTTTCGCGGGTATGGGACGAGCATGGGATTTGTTCATATACCCATTTACCCGTCCCGATTACCTGATTATATATACCTGTTTACCCATCTCGTTTACCCGATTATAAATACCCATTTATATACATTTGAATTAATAGAATTAGTTTCTTTTTTTAATTCCTATTAAACTTTAGAAATTGTTCGTAAAACTTGTTTCTTTTGTATCTTTGTTTTTTTGTGACAACTGCAATAGCTATTTTTTAACAATTTTATTGATAATTGCTATTCTTCGGTTTATCTTGAACGATGCTAATCGACTTATGACATTTTGAAATTTTATGCCATTTGATGTATTAACGGTATGTTCTTATTTAACATATAGTTTTTTGTTATAAAAAATAAATTTATTATTAGTTACTCGATACCCAACGTGTTTTAAGCTAGTTATTCTCAACGAGTATATTTAGCTAACTAATGGGTTTACCCAAAACCCGCAGGGATACCCGATACCCAATGGGTAAATACTCGATAGATACCCAATAGGTTTTGGGATGGGTATGAGACAGACTTTTATAATCGGGTATGGGACTGAGATTACTCAAACCCGACCCAAACCCGGCCCATTGCCATCCCTACTCTAGATATAGCAAAGACATATGTCATGATTTATCAAAAGGTGGTGGGTAGGTGGCTGAGGCGATTAAGATCAAATCTACGTATGCCCTATACATAAACTTTTTTTGGTATTTTCTGAGTGTGTCGGTGTGAGGAGTTACAAGGAGAATCTGGTAGGGCATTACATTTCATAAAACAACAAACAATTACATGGTTACAAATGTTAAACATTCAACGAATATCTTAATTGGAATATTAACCTAATAGTGTATTCGTGTGGATGATGATTCACACGAATATATCTGTTACGTTTAATATCTTATACTAATATATTCAAGTCAAAACGTAAAATGAACGTTGTATTCTATAGGTGACGATCTGTACAAATATGTGCGTGAGTTGTACGTTTGACGAAACATTTAAATTAAACATTTTAGATACTTTAATAATTACAGAAAATGATTTGAAATATTTATTATGAATTATAACCTTAGATTTCATAAACAAACTTGTTTTTACAAAGATATATGACATTTAATTATACGTTTACAAAACGACACGTTTTTACGAAGACGAACGCACATAGACTCATGATCACCCTCCTTTTCTCTCTCACACAAATCAGATTTTCACCCTCTCTATACACTTGAACTCCCTTACTTTCTCTCCCTACTCTCTCTAGAAACCCTAGAGAGATCTTCTTCAGCCCTTCACCAATCTAGTTATTCTTAATATCAAAACGTTCACTACAACGTCTGGAAGTTAGGAGTACAAGTAAAACGAGCTCAAAAATACAAATGAGAGGTAGATCTACAAACCCATTTTCGGTTTTTAAGCAATTTACAAAGCCGACACTTTGCATTACCTTTAAACCCATTTCCACACGTGTAAGTTAAGAAATTGCCTATCTTAGAATTGAAAACAAACCTACAAAAGTTAGGATGTTCAGATCTTGAAGATGGTGAACATGTCCTTCGACCTTAATAGTATCGATAGAGGGGTCTTCGAACTTAGCAAGTTCGGACAAGCTTGCAATTGGCTAAGTCACCATCGACATTGGCAATATCGACAAATTGTAATTAGGTTAAATCCCATCGACATTGCTAGCTTCAACAACTTCAAGATCTGGCCAAGTAATGAACCATCAAACATACTAATATAGACATTTTCGAAGGATTGGCCAAGTCTATAAACCTCCAATATTGTTAGGTTAGAACCTTTCAAGATGGCTAGGTCCACCTGCTTTGAACTTGTTAGTCTTGATAGCTTTGGGCTTGGACAAATTGGGTAAGGGTTCTCCGAACCTAATAGCATCAGTATTTCCAAAGTTAACAAGTTTAATAGAGAAAATTGAAATGAATATCAAGTACATGCAAGCATGATAAATATTACCACCTTTGATATATTAAAACTAATACCTTTTAAACTAATTCAAAAGCTTATACTTTGTCAACCAGTTAAACTTAAATCACAACATCGGTCAGACATCAAGATCGACGACTTACATTCTTTTGAAAGGACATTTTTCATAAGAGCAAAACGTCGTATCATATCAAACATATTCAACGCAGATAAACGAAGTCAACACATATAACATACAATTCATAGTATGTGTTAACAAAATTCATAGGATCCAAGTAATGTTACATCACTGACATCAGAACAAGAACTTAGGCTAACTACAGAGCCATGTCAGTTCTCATAGCCCTATTATAATTGTTTTACTTTTAAACCACGGGGTGGAAAATGCTTAATATCTTATACATCATTTTAAGCTTCATGTGAACTTAGCGTTATGATTATAGCTTTAGTATGCCTTAGTCATGATTGTGCGTCGAAATCTAAACATCATCATAGCGACAGTGATAGAATCTATTAGACTGATCGTCCCACCTAGTCTGATTTGCCCTTCAAGGGAAGCCTGTGGAGTAGATTTATTGGACTGATCATCCTGCCTAGTTTGATTTACCCTTTTAGGAGAAGCTTCTGGCGCATTGTTTAGTACATCAGTATTTATAAAGTAAAAATGAAAGAGCTATTGGATTTACCATTCGGTGGAAGCGTGTGGCGCATTGTTTACTACTTCAACATTGTTAGTAATACTAAATGTGGTAAGAACATCAAGATTAAGAACATCAGTTGAAAGCTTTATTCGTGAGCATATTTGATAAAATTACTTGTTAACCTTGTTTGATAACTTTACTTGAGAACATGCTTTGAGAACATATTTGAGAACATTGGTTGCCTTACATGCTTCGTTTACTATGCTTAGATCATTTTTCTTAAGTCTTCACATGTGTTATATACTTCATATATCATTAAATCATTTTGTGTGTGTGAACATAAAAGTTATGATAACTCACCAACTGCTTTTGTAGTTGACACTTGTTTTAGGCATGTTTCAGGTGGCGGGCCTAATTTAGGTGGGAACTAGCCAGCCTCACTTTGGTTTTATTTTTGGACTTCATTACATAGAAACTTTGACCTAGCTAAATTAACTGAATCTTGAAAAGGATAGGATTTAGTTACTTTAGTAATATCTTTTGTGAAGATGTTGTAATTATTTCATAAGTGAACATATACACCATGGCATCACGATGCTTTTGCCATCGGTCGGGGTGTTATAGATTGGTATAAGAGTCTGGGTTATAGGGAATTAGGTATTGATGACCAGGTTTATAACCATAAGGAACCTAAGCGTGAAATATGTCATGCAATAGTTGCCATGCAAGGAATTACCTTGCTTATGTGCATACTATGTGATTATTAAGGGTTTGTTGTTTACAATGTGTTATCTATTATACATGTATAAGAAATAAGTGATACTTGACATCCGTGTAAAGTGACAATTATGTGGTAGTTTATATTGATAGCTTTATATGAATAGTTGATCCCTACTCTTTCAGCAAGGTCATACTCGTATTATATTGTAGAGGTGGTGGGCTAGCGATTGCACGTAGTGCAACATATGCCCAATATAAACTGTATGTTTAACTATTATGCTTTATGAGTAAATCCGACCAGGTGACGAATTTCGAGAGACGAGTATTACAACACAACATTTTCTTTTTTAGAACAAGTGTGGGAGGGGGGCCCTAAATTTTTTAAATTTATTTTATATATTATATATATTAATTTATTTTACAATAAACACATATAATTTGCATTCCAATTTTTTAAATGTATTTTACACAGTTACGAATTTTATAAAAAATAAAAGAAAAACTTTTTTCTTACCATTTGACCCAATAACTCTTTACAATTTAAAATTTATGTCAAAAAAAAAATTAACTCACTTCATATTATTTACAAACTAATTACCATACACACACATAGGGGTCTATTTTTAGCATTCGCACAAGGTTCATTTGTAGCTACATATATTGCTTTAATATCTCTACCGAGATGAAACTCGAGTCAGTCTAAACGAAAGCTATTAGACTCGTTAACAAGCTTATGACCCTATCCCAAGAATACATCATAAGATACAACTGCCACATGGATCCCATCAAGTTCAAAGTGAGGGGTTCGAACTTTTTTTTTTTGAAAAAAAAAAAGCCAACGAATTCATTATATATATATTAAAAACCAACTATTCTTCTTCTCACAATTTTCACTGTTCACTTTGCACAACTACGATTGCTTTATGTACAACTCTTTTATGCATAGGATATATATTTTCAGACTCTCTCCCATCGATCTCTAAAATCACCATCACATGCTCTCTCTGGTCTACCTTCTCAACTCACATCCTCCTCAAAAAACTTCATCGTTTCCCATCGATCTCTAAAATCACCATCACCTGCCCCTCTTTGGTATTAAGTTGGCGAAGTATTGTGTCTAGCCTCGTTTTACTTGAAGCTGGCACACTAATGGAATCACAAAACCAACATATTTTGATAAACATTATAACGCAAACATGTTACCTTAATACCACAGGAGAAAGAGTAGGGTTGCCAGACTACGCGGATAAACCCTAGTTGTCAAGCAGCTATTGTCGGAGCCAAGCCTTCATCATATTCAGACTCCTCGAGAGCCGATTCTAAACACTGGACCATCCCAACACCACATCATCGCCTAGTCACCTCCGCAGACCACGGAGGTATGCTAGAGGTTGGTTTCCTCTTGGTACTACTGTAGCCGAACACCGTAGAAAGGGGATTTTTGGATTTTAGGGTTATGTTATTGTTGGAGGAAAATGATTTTGCAAAACCCCGCAGAAAAGGAGAAGCACAAAAAATCATACACTATGAAGCAAGAGAGAAGACGATCGGTCTCCCCACAACGTCAGCGGATAACGGTGAAACGATATTGACGCATCATCGGATGCACCACCGCCGGAAATCGTAGGAGAAAGGAGAAAGACGAAGCATGTCTGCGTGAAGCTTGCCTGTTGTTTGGAGGGAAACAGCCCCTCAAGATAATGCTTTTTCGCCACTGTTGTGAAATTGATGATCACAAACAAAGGTCCTCACCACCATATGATACTTTGCATACCCATAAAACCGTAAAATCGACCAAGCAATAGGGTAAAATGGTGGAACAATGACAACACAATTGATACGAAAGCATACCTGTGAAACCCTAGCGGAGACGCCAATCCTGGAACCTCTTTAGCTACCAACGGCTCACGGCCAAACAATAGGCCAGAATGGTGTTCCGATTCTCTGCTATTGTTCAAGGGTTCTATGACACCCAAAGGAAACGATGAAGATTTTGAGGAGGATGTGAGTTGAGAAGGTAGACCAGAGAGAGCATGTGATGGTGATTTTAGAGATCGGTGGGAGAGAGTCTGAAAATATATATCCTATGCATAAAAGAGTTGTACGTAAAGCAATCGTAGTTGTGCAAAGTGAACAGTGAAAATTGTGAGAAGAAGAATAGTTGGTTTTTAATATATATATATATATATATATATATATATAATGCTCTTATTAGGTGTATAGTATGCTTCAATCAAAAAGAGACGTATACACTATTCTAGCAATAGGTATCATGGAGGATATTAGCATTGTCCATCAGCCTGCTGGAGGTAATACGATACTTGGTGGATATGGTATTAGATATTTTTGTACACTGACTAACAAATAATGCTTTTTATTTAAATTAGTGATTGAGTTTTGTGTATGTACGGTGTACCTATTATTTTAAATCTATTTTTATTATGTATTGAATGGACTTAAGTTATTTTGTTACAGACTCTGAAGGTGTACCTAGCAATTAATGCGGCTGAGCGTGTAAGTGGAGGCATCTCGGCTGGTGGTGGAGTTTCAAGTGGGTATGTGATCTTATTGTGGATTCATGCGGTGTAACTAGGTGTGGCAAGATGGGCTGGTAGAGTAACATGTTGGATTTAAATTGAAATGAGTCATTTTTACTACATGTTGAAACAATCAGGTTCAAGTTGGGTTGACCAACAAACACTTTTTTGTCTGTTATCCGATTTTCAATAACTTATTGTTGCTCTAATTATGAGTACAATAGCAACTTTATAGAAAATTTTTCTCTTAATTCTTGAGTGGTTCCCTCAAATCGTACATGATATGTGTAACAAATTTTTCTCGTTAGTCCCTTTTATTTGTAGGATCACAAGTTGAGTCTTTCAACCTCTAGCAATCTGTAGGTAACTTAAGTTTTGATTTATGTTGTGTGATTTGCATTGTTATGATATTATCTACAATTAATGTGACACTTTTTACTCAACAGTTTTCACTTTAATTATAGGTAGTTTAATTGTATGTTGTAGGGCATGTTTTTAAGAATATTTAAAATCTTAGCAAAAATTTTAGTGACACGACAATGATAACAAAGGAACACTATTAGAGTAAAAAAAAGATTCAATTAGGTTATTATTCATGAAATAAATGAACTTATAATATAGGTAGTTCCTGCAAATGAAATACTCTAACTCACTTTTTAATTCTGACAATCAACAAAATTAGTGCAATGCAGAAGATCTTAAATTGTTGCCTTTATTTTTTCTTTGATACTTGCATGCCAGTAGGTAACATAATGCAAGTTTCAGGCCCTTTATGATACATATGATGATATTAATACTCATATAAAATAACTTATTAGTACCATTTGTGATTCTTAATACTCATATAATGCAAGTTGAAGACCCTTTATGATATGCTATCCAGTATGCTATCTTTGATTTCAGATAAATTCTTTATATCTTCATTCAAAAATTTTAATTCAATATATTTGTTATTTTACTTTTTTTTTTATGATAAAACCTTGCCTCATATGTTGTCATCTCTGTATGTGACAAGGTGATGAAGCATATTTGTTTTCAGCATGAATCATTTGTGTTATTTAGCTTGAATCATGATTCTAACTTCGTCATCAACTAATTTTGTCAATATCACCCAAGTTGAGTGTTTGGATTTGCAATTAAAAATTGTTTATATGTTATCGTATTAAACATTATAAATTATGAATTCGATTATTCAAATGATTTCAAATTAATGTGTGATTTCCAAAAACCAAAATTTTGTCTGAATTTCAAACTAATGTGTGATTTCCAAAAACCAAAATTTTGTCTGAATTTCTGTTTTTTTGAGAAATTCATATGAAGTTCGTGATGGGTGTGATTTGGTTGCTTTTGGTGCACCTCCAGTTGGTCACGGAACATCTTATGTGGTTTTGGTTCATGGAGAAACATGTGAAAGGTCCTTCAATTTTCATTTATGTTCTTCATATAGGGATAAATATGTAATTTTTGTTTTATAGTTCAAAGATCGGATCACATTTCTTATGTATTTTGATTATTGTGAGCCTCAACGAAGATTGATGCAAGACGAAGAAGTGTCGTTTGAAATGCAAGAAAAGCTGCCAGATGCTTTGGTTTTTGAGTGTAAAAACCATTAAACACACTTTATCATCACCCACATGTTCGATCTCATAACGATCACTAGGATTGTGTTCTTGATTTTGCAGGTTGTTTACAAATTCATGCAAGAGATTGAGGATAAGCAATCGGATTAGTTAGGCGAACTTTATAAAATTTTTGTGCCAATATCCTTCTTTGGTTTTCAAGATTATAAAAACAGTCTGTTATGCTTTTGTTGTTAAAACTTTTAGAATAGAAGTTCAACTTTATGTTTCGAATTTGTTATTCATGTATTTTGAATCATAGACGCCCCATTTGCGGTGCACACATATAATGTATATATGTGTGGACCCTCAAGGGGCCAAAGCCCATCAGGCACCGTTTCGTAACATGCTCTTTTATGGGCCTCCTGGTACCGGCAAAACTTTGGTTGCCAAGGAAATAGCCTGAAAATCGGTATGCTACAATGCCTAAGAAATATGGCTTCTCTAGATTTAATTATGCAAAACCTTCTTGATCATGCATATATTCTCTTTTTGTTAGTTATCTTAACTAGATTGGCAGATTGCAACCATTTACTTCAGGTAGTTTCTATATCTAATGAGCACATGGTTCTAATATTGTCCAAGCTATTTTATAAGGCATAAAACCTTCTAAATCATCTTATTCAATGAACTAATTTATTATTAAAATAAAGTTATTTTGTTACACTTTACGTATTATAAAAATTTGAAGACTTTGGACAGTATTTTGGGTTTAATCCTAGATGATTCAACCTGTATAAAGTCACCCATTTGATCCTTACCATATTCTCACCTTTGATCCATTATTATGCTTCTGATTAATTGTGTGACATGCTTAGGTTCGCAGATGTTATGTGCATGATAGAAAATGATGACTGGTGGCGATGTTGCTCCACTAGGTGCACAAGCAGTTACTAAAATTCATGAGATATTTGATTGGTCTAAGAAATCGAAGAGGGGTTTGCTGCTCTTTGTTGATGAGGCTGATGCTTTTCTTTGCGAGTAAGTTACTAATGTGTTTTGGTCAATCCTACTTATAATAAAACAAAATGTAAAACAAAAAAGGAAATTGATTGATCCTAATTATGATTAGTTTTCTTAGTTTTCTCCAAAATAATGGTTTTCACAGGAACCCTCCCCTACTAAGCAAATGTGTATCGTTACTTTTTAAGTTGATGTAAGGAAATATATAGCATCACCTAAATTATTATTTGCTACATAGGATCCATTTATACCGCTTTATACATTTGTCTACTTCACTTTACAACTAAGAAGGTGTTTAGATGCATGCTTGATTCGATCCTTTCAGCCTTGATATGTCAAATGAAGTAAATGAATAAATTGACCATGTAAAATTGAAAAGAGTTATATATACCAACACGTCTTACCAATTTGGATCCACATGTGATCGTTATGTATATATCATATGGTTGAATATGATCTCATAAGGTTTACCGTTAAAAATCAAATTGCGGCCCACTGCGAAGCGCGGGTCGCTCCTACTAGTTCAAACCAAAAACCAACAACAAATACAACAAGCTGGAGCCCAGCCAGGAGCTGGCCCCGCAAGTATTAAAAAAACAGACAAAATAAAACCAAATCACCTAACATCATTCTTGCATAAAACTCTCCTACACCAAACTACGTCAAATTAAAAGTGGTCCAACCTTTCCATCCCGCCATAGAAAATCGTGACCGATTCCGAATCCATAGAAATGACAGCTCTTTAACCTCTTCAACAATTGTAAACCATGATGAGTTTGCTCCTTTAAATATTTAATCATTGCGTGCCAACCAAATTCTCCATAGCATTGTTTGAAATATTAAATTAATGACCGTTTTCCTATTTTTCTCTCCAACACTTGCATTAGCATGATCCAATAGCCCTCCTACACTTTCAAAGATTGTTGGGCAAGGAATCTTTGCCCATCTGCATATCTGCCACCATATTGTCCTTGCCACCATGCATTTTACTAACAAATGATCGGCAGATTCCACCGTCATTCCACAATTCGGGCACAAAGTCGACCCTACTTCCACCCCCCGACACTGCAGAGCATCCATAGTTGGGATTCTATTTAAACATGCTCTCCAAACAAACACATTTACCTTCTTAATCACCCAATTATTCCAAAAAAATAATCGACCAGGCATGATTGCATTTGTGTTTTCCATCATTTCTCTTCTTCCTGTCTTAACCGAAAAGTCCACCCCAAAGTCGTTCTGCCAATACCATTTGTCTTCATTATCATCAAATACCACTTCTCCCATATTATCATCAAACCCACCTCCTCCCATTCTTCCTTATTTGATGGATCTCTCACCCTTCCCACTTCCAATTCAATTTTGCCCCAACTTTATAATAATTTTCAATCACCTTTGCCTTTTTGTTCTTTGCTAGTCTGAAAATTTCTTGATGAGACTCACATAATGGCACAGCATTTAACCAACTATCAGTCCATAAATTTACTTTGTTACCTTTCCCTACATCACACCTTAGCTTTTCTTGAATGTTAATCTTTGCATTCAGAAGGTGTTTGTTCACATTTCCAATAGTCTTCCATACTCCAATCACTGATCTCTTCACAGGTACTCCTTTGAACCATTTTACGCCTTCATGTATTGCATTAATCACTTTTACCCATAACTGATTCGGCTCTGCTTTATACCGCTACCACCACTTTGTCATCAAAGCTAAATTAAAATCTTTTAATCCTCCCAGCCCTAAACCTCCCTTTCCTTTAGCTACCACCATTTTATCCCAAGCCACCCATTAAATTTTATTCCTATTCCCAGCTCCCACCCCCCAAATAAATCTTCTACGAATACTTCAAGAGTATTAATTACTTTTACTGGTGCCTTGTATATTGACATGTAGTACGTCGGTAAGCTTCCCAACACACCTTTTGCTAAAGTTATCCTTCCTTCCAGAGACAACTATCTAGCCTTCCAACTTGATAGCCTCTCATTGAATTTCTTGATCACTAGTTCCTGAAACTTCACCATATTTATATTTGCACCAACCCACATACCCAAATAACTAAAAGGTAACTCCCCACAATGGCATCCTAATTCCTCTTTGATTCCTTCAATAACCCCCTCCCCAAGCCCAATCCCATAAATCATGCTTTTCTTCATATTTATTTTTAGACCTGAAGCAACATAGAACATCTTAGCACCTGTGAGAGATTCCTC
Organism: Mikania micrantha; assembly: GCA_009363875.1. Classification (NCBI taxonomy): domain Eukaryota; kingdom Viridiplantae; phylum Streptophyta; class Magnoliopsida; order Asterales; family Asteraceae; genus Mikania; species Mikania micrantha. The sequence goes on from CM018689.1 coordinate 3,483,072, forward strand.
CAATCCTTCCTTGAACCGCTCCCCACAAAAATGACATCATCCGCGTAAAACAGGTGTGACACCGTCGGCCCATTTTTTGGTAGCCCAACCCCCTTAAATAGCCCTGCCTCCATACTTTTACCCATCATTACATGTAGAGCTTCCATTACAAGCACAAATAAGAATGGAGATAATGGATCGCCTTGACGCAACCCCCTTTGAAACATAAATTCCGTCGTAGGAGAACCGTTGATTAAAACTGATGCCCGACCTGGAAATAGGAGTCCCATAATCCAATTTATCCACCTCCCAGGGAAACTCATATTCTTCATAATAGAAATCAAAAATTTCCAGTTTACAGTATCATAGGCCTTCTCAAAATCAACTTTAAAAAACACCACCTCCTTTTTTCTTTCTTCCCCCAAGCACAAATCTCATTCATTATCAGTGGCCCATCAAAGATATTTCTACCTTTAATGAATGCAGACTGTGTATCCGAAACCACAGAAGCCAACACAGACTTCAACCTATTAGCCAATACCTTTGAAATTATCTTTTGAATCACTCCAATAAGTTAGATTGGCCTAAAATCTGCAATTGTTTCTGGATCCAACACTTTTGAATTAAAGCAATGAAAGAACTTGCGCCTTTGTTTATACATCCATGCTGATAAAAATTCTCCATGGTCGCCAATACCAGCAGTTGTAGCTCATCCCAAAATTTCCTCACAAACCCAAATGAAAACCCATCTAGACCCGGGGATTTCTCCCCACCACACTCCCATATTGCTTGCTTTACCTCTGTGACACTAAACGGTTTTAGCAGCACTGAAGCATGTTCATCCACAAGTTCTTTAAATCCTGATCTTCCCAACTTAGGCCTATCTACCATTGTTTCTTTGTAACTTTCCTGAAAAAATATTCTCACTTTCTCTTTTATAATTTTTGGATCAGACACTCACTCTCCGTCAATTTTCAACCCATTTATTCGGTTATTCGCCCTATGACAGTTAACAACCCTATTAAAATATGCTGAATTGTCGTCTCCATACTCCACCCACTTTGCCTTTGCCTTTTGATGTAAATCTCTACATCTCAAATTTTCCCACTCTCTAATTTTGCCTCTGCATTCCATTCGTTGTTCCTTTTCTGCTTCAGTTAACCGCCTTGCCTCTGCTAACCTTTCTATTGTATCAAGTCTAGTCTTAAAAGCCCTCACCTCTTTTTCTTCATTCTCTTTTTCCACCCTCCTCCATTGTTTTAATTTTTCTCTATAATACCTAACTTTACTGACAATACAACATCAGCAGGTCCGTATCCGTTACCCCCTCTTGATTAATTCCTTCTTTCACTACCTTCCCTAAATCCTCAAGATGTGTTTTAAGATCGTGTTTGCGTTCATACTTTTTATCATGCCTTCTCTATTAATTGTTCGTGAGTTGACCAACATAAGATAAAGAGTCTAGTTGAATTATGTCTCAAATAATATATATTGTTTATCTAGATACCCGACTTTATATGTAATGAAAAATAAATATCAGATTTTTGTTTTCTTTTCTGTTAAATAAACTAAACGGACCGAAACTTTTAGTTTTTTTTAGTAAAAAACGAAAATGATCAGTTTCTTCGATTATTTATTTTAAGTTTTTCAATTTTCAAGTTTTAATCACGTGCTATCAATTTTATTGCACGGCCTTGTAATGTTTGGTTTGAGAATTGAGGTATATTAAATATTGGTCAAGAACCGGATTAAATCTGTAAACCCCTGCCCCCCATTAGGTTCGAACCCGGGATAAAGCTCAGATTCGTTTCATCACCTGGATATCCATTAAATGTGCCCAGAAAGGATCGAACCCCTGACCTTCCATTTGGAAGGCAGAATCCTTGTCACTTGAGCTAAATTTGCTGGTTAAAAAAAAAATTAAATACTCTTAAGAATTTGTACCGAAAACGCGGCCGCCCAAACAAAAATAAAATAAAATAAAATAAAAAAGCCGGCACATCTACGTCAAAGCCGCTTGTGATTCTGCTTTACCGCGTGCCACGTAGCCCTTCACTCGCTTGGGCGGCGCCTTTTGCCCACCTCCATCTGGTCAAACCACCCGTTGACCCCACCTTCTCACACACTCCACGTCTCTCTCTCACACACACACGCACGCTGTTTCTCTCTCTAAACTCCAAATATATAAACAACCCACCCCCTGTTTCTTCATCACCCACATAACACAACGCCTTTCAATCGAATCTGTTAATATGATCATGAAGAATGACGCATCAAAGCCAGTCACGGCCGCCGTGAACGAAGTTCATTATCGGGGAGTGCGAAAGAGGCCGTGGGGACGCTACGCCGCCGAGATTCGCGACCCCGGAACCAAAACCAGGGTCTGGTTGGGCACTTTCGACACGGCGGAGGAGGCCGCTAGAGCTTATGATGCCGCCGCTTTGAGCTTTCGCGGATCGAAGGCCAAAATCAACTTCCCGTTAACGCTGGATATTGTCTCCGGCAGTCGAACCACCACGGTGGAATCGTCGAGCCGCGAGAGTGAACACAACGACCCGGTGGAACTGGATCTGATGCAGCTGGTACCCGATGGTGGCTATCGGTTGTTTGTGAATGGGAAGCGATCGAAGGTGGGTCAGGCGCAGCCGGTGATGATTTATGAACAGCACAAGTACCCGATCCATCAAATGGAGCAACATCTCAACGGTGGATACGGTGGTAGGGCGGAGAGTGAGTCGGGTTCGTCTTTAGCGGATTACATCCCTCGCGATACGAGTCTCTCGAAAAGGGAGGTTAACCTTGATCTCAGTTTGGCTCCCCCAACAGTAGAAGTTTGATTTTCTTGTATTTTACATTTTTTTCTGGTTGAAAAAGGATAAATTGAAAAAGCGTAACAAATGGAGTAATTGCTTTTTATTTTATTAATTTTGTAATTATTTTTGACTAAAGTAAGCATAAATTTTAACTTAGGTTAGATATTGATCATTTGATTAAATATTGATATTTGGTAATAGTTGAATTTAACTGAAAAGTTTTCATTTTCTTAGCTAAGAAAAACTATTATATACTTAATTATGGTTCATGAATTGGCTAAAACTATATATATTGTTTTGGAAAACGAGTCAAACTAAACGCACGGTACATTATAGCATTTCAGATCCTGAAAAGGATTGGTCTGGTGGCATACCAACTCGATTTATCCTACTAGCTCAATGTAGTTCACAACGTGTTTCACGTTTCATACTTGAAGAAGTGCTTTTTTGACTAAACACTTGTAATCGCATTAAATGAGATCCACGTGGATGAACAGCTACGATTCGTGTGGATCAAATTATGCGCAAATACCCTTATCTGTTCAAACAAACATCAAACACATATAACAACAAATAAATTTCGGGACGAAATTTCTTTCAACAAGAGGATCATGTGACGACATGCAAATTTTCGTTTCCAAACACTACCGACATCAATCAAATTTCAGGACGAAATGTCTTTCAACAAGGGGATGATATGACAACTCAAAAGTTTTCGTTTCCAAACACTGCCGACATCAATCAAATTTCGGGAAAAAATTTCTTTCAATAAAGGGATGATGTGACACCCAGCAATTTAAGGTAAGTTTCAACGCTCACAAACTCTGTAAACATATTCGTGTTTCTTGCATTACACTTAATTACGATTAATTAATTGTGTTGAACACTTCACAAGTCGAGCACAAACATTTACGAAACTGTAATTCGGGTAATTATCACATTGTACATTACACATTGATTAGGGTTAATCAAGTGTGTCAAACATTTCACAAAGTCGAGCACAAACAAATATGAATCGATAATTCGAGTAATTACCGAATTGCACAAGAGTCTTTTTACACGAACGTTGGTGAACTAACAAATCAATAATTCAAACAAACGAACATATCTGAATGTGACTACGTGTTAGTACAAACAAACACTTAGCAAAAACAACATGATAAACACTTGGTGAAAACGTTGCGAATCAACAATAGAATAACCGAACACACGAAATCTAAAATTTGGAAACCCTACCCATTGTTGTACGCCACCCACCCGGTGAAACCAGTCGCGGTACGCGGTGAGCCTAGCGGGAAAATTTGAACTTAGTCAAAACTCTTGGCGATACACCACAATGATTAAAATTCCCTTGGTGGTACGCGATGAACCTGATATCCGGGACTCTATTATTTTGTCCACCGCGGTATGCCGAGAACCCCACCTTCATCCTTGGCAGTACGCGACGAGTCCCAGTCACTTGAGAATCTATAAATACCACCCATCTCTCCATACTCGGTTCTTTTACACTAACAACCGATTTCTGGCATTCTCTCTCGACCCAACCCTCTACCAAACAGCTTCCAATCACTGATAACACTCTCACAACCTCTTGCTTGTATCCCTTGACATTTTGGAACCACTAGAGCTTCAAGAAGGTGGTAGAAGCCATTAAAGATATAGAACATCATAATCAGTCATCATCTAAGCCTTGTGGCTTCTGTTCCAGTCGAATCTAAACCATCCCAGAACATTTGTGGTAGTTCTAATAAACATCTACACTCAAAAACACACATGCAACTCCAAATATACCACATGCACGAGTTTGCGATGTTCAAGGATTGATATTTGATGTATTATTACTAATTAGGTGTATAAGAATGATTGTGATTGAGTTTGGAATGCATATTGTGAAGATTTGTCGTATTTGCCAATAGTGGAAACTTTGTACATGCAAATGGTTGATTTGCTATGATCTAGACATGCTAGATGCTTTTAAATGATGATTTACACTTGTTAATGAGTTTATTAACATGTCTGAAAAGTTAGATTTGATAAAACACAAGTTATATTTATAGTTTAGTATTTATAGTAACTTTTAGGATTGAGAGATTTGGTTATGTTGATTTAACATGACTTTATGATATAATAATATTGGGAATACGCTTAGGAATATTATAGAAATGTATTTGGTACATTGGCTTATGCTAAAAATAGATTTTGGTCATACATTTCTAAATAAGGAAACTCTATTTGGGAAAAATGCCAAATATTAGGATATGATGATTTGCAATGCTTGCATATGTGTTAAAAGTGTTCTAAGAACATGTTAGAAGTGTTAACTTGATGAAATTGGATTTCATGGTTTTGTGATTATCTTACGTGATTTACATGAATGTTGTTATGATTAGAATCACAGGGAGTATGATAATGTTCTACTCTTACGTGTTATGATCAATATGTCACAAAAACAAGCAATAACACAATAAAACTTGTCACCAACGGGTCGTCGAGTCAACACAAACATTCTGTTGAGCACACAGACATTTGGAGTTGTATGGGATACAACAAACGCAAAATCTTCACAAACACATACTTCTATACCTATGTGATTATAGGTGGTAACTAGCAGGTTCTAGCAAACATTTTCAAACAAGGAACTGCACTATCAGGTGAGTTCACGACCCCTTTTATTCTTTTCGATCCTTAGGCAAGAAAACATGCTTCAAACTCTTTTGTTACAAAAAACATTTTTGGATACATATTTATATAATATTATCATTTATGCATATGTGTGCCATATCACATCAAAGTTCACATAAACGCATCGAACCATTAATAGCGTAGGGTGCATAACGTAACAATTCTGGATAGTTTATTTAGGCCTGTCAAGCCCCGTTCGCCGCACCAAATGGCCAACCCAACTATAGGTCGGAACGGATGCAAAAATAACCAAACACTTTGCTATTGTCTTGTGATGGGCATGGCTAGAGATATGCAGTCAGCTTCGTTTGTAAATTTACATATGATATAAAAACATTTTGCTAGCTATTAATGGGCACACACTAAGGGATAGGATGCTAGGATGGATGTTTTTCTTAGGTAACTAAGGCACACGCTAAGGGATAGGATGCTAGGATGGAGTCTCATGCATCTATGATTGTGTCTTGAACATTGAAAAACAGTTTATCTGCTTTGATTTTAATGTGTAATGCTTAAACAACTAAAATGCTTCCGCACTTTCCTTTTGTAATTATTAAAACATTTTTACTTAAGCTTACACAAATCTAATTTATCAAAACCATTTTATCCAAATTATTAGATATATGTATGTAAACATACATGTAGGTCTCACAAGTGTGACTGGAGACTGCGATTCTGCTCGATCGATTGTTGACCGATCCAAGCGTCGCTCCCTCCGAAGGACGGAAATCTAAGGGTGCGACAGATTGGTATCAGAGCCCTCGGTTACTACGAATTATGTTTGCATTAGTGAACTTAGTCTATAACTATTAGTCTCCACACACCACACATTACTTAGTATTATTATATGCATACATGATCATACACACATACTTATTACGTGCATTATAGATATGGTGTCATTATCATCATCACCCATGCTCGTGCACGATGAGGAGGTTTTCCTACACTTTCAGCATCACCCCTATCGGTGGCAGTTGAGTTACCTAATCATCACCCCTTACCTTTTGAGGGGAGTCAATAGGAGTATCCTAAAGAGGATTCTGATGAGGACTCTAGGGAGAAATCTGAGGAGGATCCTGAGGAGGATATCCTAACGATGACCCCGATGAGGATCTCGAGGAGGAGTCACCTAATCATCCACCACCCACATTGGATACCCCCAAGCCTAAGAGGCAGCAAATCAAGTTAGACATTATCACAGGATTGGCTCGGGACATGGACGTGGCAAATCACAAGATTGAGTATTTTGCACAAGAATTGACGACTATGGATACTTCTCATGTAGAGTTGCATAGACTAGTCACCAGGATGAGGATAGACATGGCTCGCATGACCACATGACTCCAGGAAGCAGAGAATCGAGCCACAGTTGCTGAGGCAAGGCTCAAAGAGCTGGAGGAAATGGTCATTGGTCCAGACCCAAAGGCGCCAGACGTAGAGGAGGAAGAACCAGTAGAGGATGTTGATTCTGATTCTACCATCGATGATGTGTTAAATTGATTGTATCGTAGACCTAGAAGGGACGGGTTGTGTCCCTACAACTGAAAATTTTGGATTAAGATGTTTTGATGTTAAATGAATTGTAACAAATACAACTTATTTTATATCAAAAATTATTGTCTGTTATTGGATGTTGTGTTTATGCATACAATTACATATTTCCTTTTTGTACTCAAATGATCATTTTATATTAGACCTTAGTATTGTGCTAAAGAATGTTGTCACAATGAAGATAATAGCTAAAAGATAAGAGGGACGACGTAATGGAGGAGGACATGGCAACATCAATATGAGTGCAGTTGAACTCAATGCACTTATAAACGACCGAGTAGCCGAGGCGATTGTTGCTCACGAGGAAACTCGGAACCAGAACCAACTGAATCAAGGAGGAGCAAATCCTAATATACCTATCTGCACGTTCAAAGCTTTCTTGGACTGTAAACCTCACTCTTTCAATGTCACTAAGGGTACCGTTGGACTCTTGTGATGAATGGGGAAGGCAGAGTCAACTTACGCCATGAGCAACTGTAGGGAACCAGACCGGGTGAAATACGCAGCCAGAACTTTAGAGGGAGCAGCCCTCACTTGGTGGAACGCCAATGTCCAAAACCTAGGGTTGGAAGCAGCAAACGCTCTACCTTGGGATGAGTCCAAACGAATGATGAACTGCTATTAGTGTCCTCGTGGTGAAGTTCAGAAACTAGAAATATAGTTTTGGAACCACAAGATGGTTGGTTCCGAGATCAAGGCTTACACCGCTCGATCTTACGAATTAGCACACATGTGTCCAAAAATGGCGACCCCGGCCTACAAGCACACCGAGAAGTACATTGAAGGATTAGCCCCTTAGATTCAGGGTATGTTGTTGTCTTCCGACGCCATCACCCTACAACAAGTTGTGCGACTAGCCCACATAACTCACTGATTCGGCAGTTACTCAGGGACTCTTACCTCCGCGTGGTTTTGTTGCGAAGACCACCGATAACAAGCACAAATGCGAAAACACTTTATCCAAGACCTCAACTCTCCAACCACCGCCAAAGCAGCGCAAGTTTGGGACAACCCAAGCTTACATTCCACCCACCCGAACTACTAAAAGTTAGGAAGCTTATGCAAGCAAACACCCTAAGTGCAACAAATGTGGTTTCCATCGCCCATAGGGTCAATGTGGCATTCTCTGACGCTAACGGTGCTAAAAAGTGGGACATGCAGCAAGGGACTGCAGAGGCGAAATTCAAGTCAAGCCTCCCCAGCCACAGCAACAGCAAGAAGCACCGAAAGGCTGCTTCGAGTGTAGAAAACCCAGACACTTCAAGGGGGACTGTCCACATTTAAAGCACACTGGTAACAACAACCATAACCAACACAACAATAACAACAGGAACAACAACAATGATTTGAAGGGACGAGCCTTCGTGATCGGATCAAAAGAAGCAAGGAAGGATCCCAACCTCGCCACAGGTACGTATATCCTAAACGATCATTGCGCTTCTGTATTGTTTGATATTGGAGCGAAAATCGGTCTCATATCTAGTGAATTTAGTGATATACTTGATATAACCCCAACACCATTAGAGGTTGAGTACACTGTAGAACTAGTCGATGGTAAGTTGATTGGAACCAAACACATCCTGAAAGGATGCACCTTAGAGCTATCAAACCACAAGTTTAGAATTGATCTCATGCCAGTCACACTCAACAGCTTTGACGTCGTAGTAGGCATGGATTGTTTGTCTAAAAACCAAGCTTAGATATTTTGCTAGGATAAGGTTGTGTGTATACCCCTCCCTAGTGGGGAAATCTTATCTATTTAAGGCGAAAGGAACAACATTCCCTTAAACATCATTTCATGCATGAAAGCCCACAAATGCCTACGAAAGGGGTACACCGCCATATTGTCACTTATCACCGAGAAACCCAAAGAGGAGAAGAAACTTGAAGAAATACTATTTGTTTGCCACTATCCCGACTTATTTCTGAGTAGCTACCAGGACTTCCACATCCACGAAAAGTGGAATTTCATATAGACCTCGCACCGAAAGCAATACCTATAGCTCGAGAACCTTACCGACTTGCACCTTTCGAGATGCAGGAACTGTCCAACCAACTGCAAGAGTTGTTGGACAAGGGTTTCATTAGACCGAGCTTCTCGCCATGGGGAGCTCTTGTCTTTCTCATAAAGAAGAAGGATGACACATTTCTCATTCGCATCAACTACCGTGAGTTTAGTAAAGTGACAATCAAGAATCACTATCCTCAACTTTGCATCGATGACTTGGTCATGCCATTTGGTCTCACCAATGCACCCTCGGTATTTATGGACCTCATGAACCGAGTGTGCAAACCTTACCTTGACAAGTTTATCATTGTTTTTGTCACACCCCGAGCCGGCGGGGTAGGATCGAGTTTCCCCGACGGGCGGAAGGTTCCCGGGGCGCGATATCGAAATGATAATCGGAAGTGATCAGATTGTTTACATTGCACGTGATATAAATGAGAAATGCTAAATATAATAGAATTACAAAGTTAAATTACATCAGTATTGTTTATAATTTAACAATGTAAATCTACTGTCAACATCATAAATTTCTATCTTGTATTTACACAAGATATACAAAATAACTGTGTATGATGTCCAAAAGTATGCAGGTCCAAAAGCTAGGTCCTCTATCTGTAACCTAGTCCAAAAGAAACAACTCTTCAGTTGACCTGTTCGTCACCTGAGAAGTCATGCAAAAATAAAGTCAACACATGGTTGGTGAGTTCATATAGTTTAGTAATTGAAAATGATTTGAAAATGTTCCTTTCGGTAAAGACCTTAACCTCATTAACTTCACATGTAATATCCATATCGGTATGCTTATATATAGGGCATACCCCTGGGTCGAGCCAACAAACTCGCCTAGACGCCATCCCACAACATACTAATACGCATATGACATTGTTGTTAATGATAATTAAGCATTTTTACCCTACACACCTCTGATTTTGATTATGTTTTCCAAAACTTGATTTACCTATGATTCTCTTGAGTTCATCATAGATACATGATTTTTCCCAAAAGTCAATGATTGAAATAAAATGTTAACTATTTAATTAAAAAAATTAAATAAAACATTTAAATACAACTAAGACATGATAATTGGGCCTTATTTGACTCAATCAATTAGACTTAGTTGTTGGTGGTTGTCCAAGTTGTAACCTCTCACACGTGACCCATACCAGGCATAACTCACAAGGAGTATACCTGGGCATGACGGGATTTTAATGATGCCCATATCAGCTTGATCTAATGATCTACTGTACATGTCGGGACTTTACGGATATCCTGTGATTCTTGATCTCTTTGATTCTCTTGATTTGTGATATTGATGACCTTTGATAGTTCATGTTATTGCCCGTATAGCCTGACTACAAGAGTCTTCTATACCAGAAGGGACTTTATATGTGTGTTACACGTGGTCTTGATTCCCTATACAACTGACATCCACCTTAACTTGAGTATTAATGATTTCATTAGATTGTAATGATTTCATTATTTTCATGATTCACACACATTTATGATTTCTGATTCCTTGAGCCTCTTGATCTTGATCTCTAGAATTCCCATGATTCACAATGATAATTGATTCTTGATTATGATTCTTTGTTCTTAGATCACCACACTGAGTTAGATTTCCTTTGAATATGATCTTTTGTTTTTAGTTCCTTAGATTTCACTTTGAATTTAGATTCTTGAATTTGAGCTTGATAGTCTAAGGATTTATTTAAAGTTTAAATTTAAAGTATTACTCATAAGAGTACTTTAATTAACTTGATAATTTGATCTGTTTAATAATTACCTAGACAGGAGTCTAGAAGTATCAACAAACATATATATGTAAAACATATAATAAATAAAAGCATTTGAATAAACAGTTTAAATAAAACAGTTTACGCATGCTTCTCAGCCCCGCGTTTTTAAACAAAATGTTAGAAAAGGGGCAATGAACTCACCTGTGTTGCTCTGAAATGAATTACCACAAAAGATACGCGCGCTCTTTGATTGTTGCCTATGTATCTTTAGCACCTGAGTTGTTTTAAGATATTCGAATACGATAAGTATTTATAATAGACGTTGGGTCTAGGGTTTGGTCTCGGTGTACAACTAAGTGTCTTAGATTACTAAAGTGTTTCTAGGATTTCCCTTAACTAGTCTAATTGTATTACCCGTAATAGACCCATGCCCCAATATCATTAACTCTTAAACCCTAGATGATTAGGGTTTATTTTAATTACATCACAAATCTTTATTAAAACATAATTAATTTAAAAGATGAGTATAAGTACCATGATGAGCTTAAGTCAAACCCATTGGGTTACCCTTAGGCACATTTCTTGACTCGATCATTGAAACGATTTTCTTGGAGTAAATCTTTGTATAATTTATCCTAGATAGTTCAATAACTATCTAATGTAATTGTATGTTTCCTTGAGATTGTCTAAGTGTCAAGTATTGGTTGAGAGATCAATACTTTACTTGAGACTATGATCTTTAATTCCTCATATATTCCCAAATGTTTTAAACCCCAAAGGTGTTAGTACATTTTAAGAATCCCTTTGTTTTGAGAACTACCACTCATGCTTCCATGTTACTACTTGTTTAGACCTTTAGATAGCATTCTTTTGTAAATCAAGCATTGAACCCTAATATGATCTCATGCATCCATACATACACATGCACGTTTTTCCCTATGAACTTCATACATACACACACACGCACATGCATGCATGCAATACATGGGTCGCAAGCATGCACACACACATGTTATTTCTCCATGCATGTTTATACAAACTCTAGTTCATGTGTTCGACCTAAAGGACGTAGGGTGAATGAGGGTTGGCCGTATGAGCATGATCCGAAGCAATTGGGACGAATGAGGTTAAGCCCGACTAAACATGGCCGCATAAGCCTAGGCTGGTCGAATGAAGCCTTAGGCCGAAGGAGATTGGGCGCATGAGGGTCTTGGCCGAATGGGGAGAACTTCGGCCGAATGTGGTCCTGCCGAAAGGTCTTGGCCGAATGTAGGCCGACGAATGAGCTAGGGGCGAAGGGCTACCAGCGAATGAGCATAGTCGAATGGGTCTTTGGTCATTCTGCGAATGGAGTGGAATACCCTTTCGGCGAATGAGGGTTGATCCTCATTCGGTGGGCTGGTCATGTGGCCATTCGGCCTGTCGAGCAGCTGCCATGGCAGCCAAAGTTTTCGAGTAGAACGGCTGGACATTGAACCAAGGCTTGATCCTACATAATTCTAGTTTATGAGTGAGTGATTTCCCTAAGGTTTTATGGCCTATACCTGGCTTAGAATATGGGTCGAACTAGGGTTTAGAAAACCCTAAAACCGAACATGAAAGTCGATTTTACCTCGAATCTGTTGGATGGAAGCTACGATCTGTTGTACTTCTATGATCTACAAGGTGTGGTGGTCGTTTAGACACCAAAATCACACGATTTCATCAAGAAATGGGGGAGAAATATTAGAGAGAGAGTGAGAAACTCTAGAGAGAGAAAGTGGCGGGTGAGGTGTTTTAGAGAGAGAGTGAAAAGGGTGAAAAATGAAGAAGATGACTCATTTGGGGTGTTTCTACCCCGGGTGAGTTCGGGTTCGTTTCGATTGCTCGGTTTCGCAAGAGATGTCGGTTTCTCGTCGTTTTCGTACGAAATGACTCGGTTTTAAAAATAGGAGTTATAAAATTATTTTAAGTTGTGATTCCTAATAAATTAACTAATTATCTTCTTTATATTTTTAATTTTACAAGACATTTAATTAATGTTTAAATCGAATCGCGTGCTCATCGCGCGTATTTGTTCGAATCGTCACCCGATCAAATACGACGATAACTACACTTTTCAATATTGTTTTCTAATTATCGGAAATCATTCAGAACGTTTAACTTTCAGAGTTATTCGTACAGATCGTCACCTATACGAACAATCTGTCGGTTTAGCATTCACGTAACGACATCCATGTTGTTTTGTTTTGTAAAGCCTCACATATGTTTATACATAATAAAATCCTAACATATAATCACATGATGATTCTGTGATGCCAGATAATTATCTGACTGATGAACCATAGTCCTGAACTTGCTTTTCTGAACTGATACTGAAATCGCGTTATGATAGCATAAAATGATAATGATATATGAATGATAACTGTAATGTACCTGATTCACTGTTCACATTACTGTTCAGATCACTGTTCCGGTGACGTTTCCGGCACTGATGTTACAGTCTCCCCTTGTTAGAGAAATTTCGTCCCGAAATTTAAGAACAGTTATCGGTTACGACTTTCTCTGTAAACAGCTGGGGCTACTTAACTTCACATGATCTTCGCGTTCCTAAGTGGACTCAGGTCCGCGCTTCAAGTCCATTGAACCTTTACAATTTGAATACGGCTTCGCCTCAGTTGTTTAACCTTGCGATCCATAATCTCTAAAGGTTCTTCACTAAAGTGAAATTGATCATCAACTTGAATTTCCTCGACTGGAATGACGAGTGATTCGTCAGCAAGCCATTTCTTTACATTCGGGACATGAAACACGTCATGCACACTACTGAGTTCATCTGGTAGTCTCAGTCTATACACTACAGGACCAATACGTGCAATAATTTCCAATGGTCCCACGTATCATGGTGCTAACTTGCCTTTCTTTCCAAAACGTACTACACCTTTCCATGGGGAAACTCTAACATGACACGGTCTCCCACTTGGTATTCCAACGGCTTTCGTCGTTTATCGGCGTAGCTCTTCTGTCTGCTTCTTGTAGCTTGCAATCTTCGTTGAATCTGGGCAATCTTATCAGTGGTTTCCTGAATAAGTTCTGGCCCAATTATACGGTTATCTCCCATTTCAGTCCAACAGATCAGTGACCGATGTCTCGACCATACAGAGTCTCGAACGGTGTACCTCCGATGCTACCATGGTAACCGTTGTTGTAGGAGAATTTAATCAGTGGCAAATGAGAATCCCAATTCCCATCGAAATTTAACACATAGATTCCTAACAAGTCCACCAGGTCTGAATTGTACGTTCGCTTTGACCATCTGTTTGTGGATGGTAAGCTGTACTCATATTTAACTATCTCCTTAGTGATTTCTGTAACGATTGTCAAAACCATAATGTACATCTGCTATCTCTGTCAGGGACAATAGACAATGGTACTCCGTGGTGTACCGCTATCTCATTGAAGTACAATCTCGCCGATTTATCCATCGTGAGAGTCTCACACATGGACAAGAAATGACAGATTTTTGTCAATTGATCAATGATAACTCATATGGTATCATGACCACTGGAAGTGCGGGGTAGCTTGGTAATGAAGTCCATAGCTGTTGTTCCCACTTCCAGAGTGGAATTTCAGGCTGTTCCAGTAACCCTGACGGTTTCTGGTGTTCCGCCTTTACTCTTGCACACGCGAGACATCTGCCGACGTATTCGGCTATGTCTTTCTTCATTCCCGGTCACCAATAAAATCTCTGTACGTCTCGGTACATTTTATCGGCGCCCAGATACACTGATTATCTGGCCCGTGTGCCTTCTCAAGAACAAGTCTTCTTGATTTACCTATCACCAGAATCCACCCACTATGTTGGTAGTAGGTATTTCATCCAATTTATCTCAAACTGTCTTTCAGCTCTAAAATGTGACACACTCCTTAAAGCTTTCGTAGGTGACTCTCACAACTATAGGTGTTGATCGTCGGATCGAGATCCCTAAGTCGCACATGGTGAATCCTTAGGTTATTTGGTATAACCGTATACGTACTTCACCATTTGTTTAATCTATTCTCGGATTGAAAGTGTACATTATACCTCGGGGAGGTCTGCCTAAGGTATGGTAGTACTATTAGGATAAAGGTAATGATTTACCTTCTAAGTAATCCTATCCCGTCTGCGAGATGTTGTATGTTTATCTTACTTCTACCCGAAAGTCATGTGACTGTCGGAACTCATTATAACTGTTGTTCCAACTGTGACTTATTCATCCTAATTTCAAAATGAGAGAAATTAAGATAGAGTTGTTCTTCCTTTAACAACTCCAGAATATCCCTGAGATGCTGTTCGCGTTCTGTCTTGCTTCTAAAATGAATCAGTATGCCATCCTTAGTGAAAATGACAATTTGATCTAGATACACTATGCACACTCGGTTCATGTAGTTCATGAAACCATGGTGTATTCTTCTATCCGAAAGGCATTACCGTAACTTGGAATGCCCATATTTCATTCGGAATATTGTTTCTGGCTGGTCTTCATCTTGCGTTCACAACTGATCTCCCTTGATCTACTTACTTAATCTAGATAAGAACCTAGCACAGTTCTCATATTTACCTTTCCTACATCCTAGGACCGGATTTTCCTAACTTAAGTAACTCAAATTCTAAGAGGTCTGAGCAGGAAGTGAAGTCTACACGCTAGTTTTGGCATTTTGAATTTCCTAAGGCTTTTAGTGTTCTAATTAGATAAGATCCTATTCTTAATTACAGTAGTTAAACCGTAATTAATGATTACCCTATCTTCATTTAATCATTTAACACTTATTTACCCTAGAGGTTTCCTAAGTTATTATTCCGATTTTCCTTTTGACACTGAACTAACTTACAGTTTCCTTGAATTTATTGTTCCTAAAGCTACAACAGAATATGCATCACTATTTAGCACGCCAATAAATAATTTAACGTGCAAGATAAAATGGGCATACCTATGAGGTCATCGGATTCTGAGTGTTCTCCAGGAGCTGGTAAAGCGAGTAGTTCCTCGGTGACTGCTGGAGGCATTTTCCTAGGGCAGTCCCTCGCGAAATGTCCGTGCATTCCGTACGTGTAGCAGTTGTTGTTGTGTTGAGAGGAAGTAGAGGTGCTCGCTTTCTGTTCATGTTTCCTAGTGGAATTAAACCGACACTTTTGGATCCAGTTTCCGTATCTTCCACAATTCAGACAGTGTTTACAAGGTTTCTCCTCACCATGGTGAAATCCACATTTGGCACATTTAGGGAATGTGCCAGCATTTTGACGGGAAGTAGAGGTCATTGGTGACCTACACTGCTGCATCCAGTGTCCCGTCTTTCCACAGCGCGTGCATTGTACGCATGTGAGTTCAGCTCGATGATGGTGGTGGCAAATCAAACAGTGGGGAGCTTTTCCCTTAGAATGTGTAGAACTTGTGGAAGATATCCTCACTGGGCAGTCTCGTGAAATGTGTTCGGACAGTCCGCACACATAGCAATCCTTTCTGTATCGAGGAAGAGGATATGTAGTGTTTCCAGGATTCTGGTTATGAGTCGGGGGATTATTACAATCACGACTCCAGTGTCCCTTTCCCCCGCAGTTCAGACAATGTTTGCACAGTTTATCCTTAGCATGGTGAAGACCGCACGTGGTACATAAAGGAAATTTGCCAGCATAACACTTACGACCCTCTGACTCTGGAGCAACGGCCATCTGGCGAAGGGGAATGGCCCCAGTGTAGATTACAAGTTCTCCTGATTTCTTAGAACAACACCGCTTTCGCTTCCTGCTTGTTTCTCCTCCTTCCGGTTCCTTCTTCTGTGCAGCAAGTAGTGGGAAATTCCTAGCAAACTCCTCACTGTTCCTGATCCGAGTGATGATTCCAGAGAGAACCGCCACCAACTGTTCAGTGATCAGAGTTGCAAGTGCCTCGACTGCTGGGTCCGTCTCCTGCGAAGGGAGAGGCGGTGATGGTTGTCTTCTTGGTGACATTCTAATCACAACCAATAGAACATTGGTTAGTGCAATGATCGAATGCAGAAGACACAATGCAAGTAAATTCCTAATTCCTATGTTCTCTACATGCAGGGTCCCTAGGTTATAGTCTAGGCCAAACCGTTTAAATAAATTACCTATATTTCTCTATAACCATGGCTCTGATGCCAATCTGTCACACCCCGAGCCGGCGGGGTAGGATCGAGTTTCCCCAACGGGCGGAAGGTTCCCGGGGCGCGATATCGAAATGATAATCGGAAGTGATCAGATTGTTTACATTGCACGTGATATAAATGAGAAATGCTAAATATAATAGAATTACAAAGTTAAATTACATCAGTATTGTTTATAATTTAACAATGTAAATCTACTGTCAACATCATAAATTTCTATCTTGTATTTACACAAGATATACAAAATAACTGTGTATGATGTCCAAAAGTATGCAGGTCCAAAAGCTAGGTCCTCTATCTGTAACCTAGTCCAAAAGAAACAACTCTTCAGTTGACCTGTTCGTCACCTGAGAAGTCATGCAAAAATAAAGTCAACACATGGTTGGTGAGTTCATATAGTTTAGTAATTGAAAATGATTTGAAAATGTTCCTTTCGGTAAAGACCTTAACCTCATTAACTTCACATGTAATATCCATATCGGTATGCTTATATAAAGGGCATACCCCTGGGTCGAGCCAACAAACTCGCCCAGACGCCATCCCACCACATACTAATACGCATATGACATTGTTGTTAATGATAATTAAGCATTTTTACCCTACACACCTCTGATTTTGATTATGTTTTCCAAAACTTGATTTACCTTTGATTCTCTTGAGTTCATCGTAGATACATGATTTTTCCCAAAAGTCAATGATTGAAATAAAATGTTAACTATTTAATTAAAAAAATTAAATAAAACATTTAAATACAACTAAGACATGATAATTGGGCCTTATTTGACTCAATCAATTAGACTTAGTTGTTGGTGGTTGTCCAAGTTGTAACCTCTCACACGTGACCCATACCAGGCATAACTCACAAGGAGTATACCTGGGCGTGACGGGATTTTAATGATGCCCATATCAGCTTGATCTAATGATCTACTGTACATGTCGGGACTTTACGGATATTCTGTGATTCTTGATCTCTTTGATTCTCTTGATTTGTGATATTGATCACCTTTGATAGTTCATGTTATTGCCCGTATAGCCTGACTACAAGAGTCTTCTATACCTGAAGGGACTTTATATGTGTGTTACACGTGGTCTTGATTCCCTATACAACTGACATCCACCTTAACTTGAGTATTAATGATTTCATTAGATTGTAATGATTTCATTATTTTCATGATTCACACACATTTATGATTTCTGATTCCTTGAGCCTCTTGATCTTGATCTCTAGAATTCCCATGATTCACAATGATAATTGATTCTTGATTATGATTCTTGGTTCTTAGATCACCACACTGAGTTAGATTTCCTTTGAATATGATCTTTTGTTTTTAGTTCCTTAGATTTCACTTTGAATTTAGATTCTTGAATTTGAGCTTGATAGACTAAGGGTTTATTTAAAGTTTAAATTTAAAGTATTACTCATAAGAGTACTTTAATTAACTTGATAATTTGATCTGCTTAATAATTACCTAGACAGGAGTCTAGGAGTATCAACAAACATATATATGTAAAACATATAATAAATAAAAGCATTTGAATAAACAGTATAAATAAAACAGTTTACGCATGCTTCTCAGCCCCGCGTTTTTAAACAAAATGTTAGAAATGGGGCAATGAACTCACCTGTGTTGCTCTGAAATGAATTACCACAAAAGATATGCACGCTCTTTGATTGTTGCCTATGTATCTTTAGCACCTGAGTTGTTTTAAGAGATTCGAATACGATAAGTATTTATAATAGACGTTGGGTCTAGGGTTTGGTCTCGGTGTGCAACTAAGTGTCTTAGATTACTAAAGTGTTTCTAGGATTTCCCTTAACTAGTCTAATTGTATTACCCGTAATAGACCCATGCCCCAATATCATTAACTCTTAAACCCTAGATGATTAGGGTTTATTTTAATTACATCACAAATCTTTATTAAAACATAATTAATTTAAAAGATGAGTATAAGTACCATGATGAGCTTAAGCCAAACCCATTGGGACACCCTTAGGCACATTTCTTGACTCGATCATTGAAACGATTTTCTTGGAGTAAATCTTTGTATAATTTATCCTAGATAGTTCAATAACTATCTAATGTAATTGTATGTTTCCTTGAGATTGTCTAAGTGTCAAGTATTGGTTGAGAGATCAATACTTTACTTGAGACTATGATCTTTAATTCCTCATATATTCCCAAATGTTTTAAACCCCAAAGGTGTTAGTACAATTTAAGAATCCCTTTGTTTTGAGAACTACCACTCATGCTTCCATGTTACTACCTGTTTAGACCTTTAGATAGCATTCTTTTGTAAATCAAGCATTGAACCCTAATATGATCTCATGCATCCATACATACACATGCACGTTTTTCCCTATGAACTTCATACATATACACACACGCACATGCATGCATGCAATACATGGGTCGCAAGCATGCACACACACATGTTATTTCTCAATGCATGTTTATACAAACTCTAGTTCATGTGTTCGACCTAAAGGACGTAGGGTGAATGAGGGTTGGCCGTATGAGCATGATCCGAAGCAACTGGGACGAATGAGGTTAAGCCCGACTAAACATGGCCGCATAAGCCTAGGCTGGTCGAATGACGCCTTAGGCCGAAGGAGATTGGGTGCATGAGGGTCTTGGCCGAATGGGGAGAACTTGGGCCGAATGTGGTCCTGCCGAAAGGTCTTGGCCGAATGTAGGCCGACGAATGAGCTAGGGGCGAAGGGCTACCAGCGAATGAGCATAGTCGAATGGGTCCTTGGTCATTCTGCGAATGGAGTGGAATACCCTTTCGGCGAATGAGGGTTGATCCTCATTCGGTGGGCTGGTCATGTGGCCATTTGGCCTGTCGAGCAGCTGCCATGGCAGCCAAAGTTTTCGAGTAGAACGGCTGGACATTGAACCAAGGCTTGATCCTACATAATTCTAGTTTATGAGTGAGTGATTTCCCTAAGGTTTTATGGCCTATACCTGGCTTAGAATATGGGTCGAACTAGGGTTTAGAAAACCCTAAAACCGAACATGAAAGTCGATTTTACCTCGAATCTGTTGGATGGAAGCTACGATCTGTTGTACTTCTATGATCTACAAGGTGTGGTGGTCGTTTAGACACCAAAATCACACGATTTCATCAAGAAATGGGGGAGAAATATTAGAGAGAGTGTGAGAAACTCTAGAGAGAGAAAGTGGCGGGTGAGGTGTTTTAGAGAGAGAGTGAAGAGGGTGAAAAATGAAGAAGATGACTCATTTGGGGTGTTTATACCCCGGGTGAGTTCGGGTTCGTTTCGGTTGCTCGGTTTCGCAAGAGATGTCGGTTTCTCGTCGTTTTTGTACGAAATGACTCGGTTTTAAAAATAGGAGTTATAAAATTATTTTAAGTTGTGATTCCTAATAAATTAACTAATTATCTTCTTTATATTTTTAATTTTACAAGACATTTAATTAACGTTTAAATCGAATCGCGCGGTCATCGCGCGTATTTGTTCGAATCGTCACCCGATCAAATACGACGATAACTACACTTTTCAATATTGTTTTCTAATTATCGGACATCATTCAGAACGTTTAACTTTCAGAGTTATTCGTACAGATCGTCACCTATACGAACAATCTGTCGGTTTAGCATTCACGTAACGACATCCATGTTGTTTTGTTTTGTAAAGCCTCACATACGTTTATACATAATAAAATCCTAACACATAATCACATGATGGTTCTGTGATGCCAGATAATTATCTGACTGATGAACCATAGTCCTGAACTTGCTTTTCTGAACTGATACTGAAATCGCGTTATGATAGCATAAAATGATAATGATATATGAATGATAACTGTAATGTACCTGATTCACTGTTCACATTACTGTTCAGATCACTGTTCCGGTGACGTTTCCGGCACTGATGTTACAGTTTTCATTGATGATATCCTTATTTACTCCAAAACTCAGAAAGAACACAAAAAGCACCATCAACTAGTTCTTGAACTCTTGCGACAGGAGAAACTGTACGCCAAATTTTCCAAGTGTGATTTTTGAATCCTAGAGGCCCAAGGTAGAGGCCATCAAGAACTGGGAAGCACCAAAGGCCCCAACTGAGGTGCGACAATTCCTAGGCTTGGCAGACTATTATCGTCATTTTATAGAGGGATTTTCCAAAATCGCTCAAACCCTTCCGGCCCTTACTCACAAAGACAAGAAATATCACTAGAGTGATAAACAAGAAGCCGCATTCCAACTCCTCAAGTAGAAACTTTGTAGTGCTCCTATTCTATCCCTGTAACGACCCATTTTTAATAATATGAACAAGTTTGAAATAATTGTCAATAGAACGATTGTGATTATTAAAAATCGAAAGTATGTGAGAAATTATGAACGTGGGAGAGAACCGTTCGCGAAACGTGTTACGGATTGTCCGGAATCGCGAAACAAAGATAATGTGGTTTGGGACTCTTCGCGGTACGCGAAGATGATTATGTGGTTCCGTCGCGGTACGCGAAGGACCAAAAATATCTGAGAACTCCGGATTTCTTCGCGGTACGCGAAGAGCTATTGAGCCCTCTTCGCGGTACGCGACGGGTGTGGCGGCTTGGCAGATTGCTTATCTTCAAAGGAATTCATCCAAACACATATCTATCTCTCTTTCTCGATCACTTTCACCATAAACACACACATATACGGATTTTCAGTACCCAACATCAAATTTTATGCTATCCAGACGTTCGGGTTGAGCTGTGGATCGTTTCTACACGTCCAGATCGTTGTATTTCAATCAGAAATCCGTTTGAAGGGTAACGATTCGTTTTATTCAATCTATTTTGATAATATACGGATTAAATTGAGTCTTGAGCATTGTATATTGATTGGGGATAAGTAGAAACGAGAAACTAGGTGTTTTAACGGTGAAATATTGATTTTGATCCGTTATAATGCCCGTTTGTTATGAAACTCATATTATTGAGTACGATTATTAGTGGGGTGATTAACGAGTGGTTGTGGTGGTCTTGGATCATCCTTTAGAATGATAACTTAATGTGGAAAGTTGAAAGTTATTGATTTTAACGTAAAACGATGATGTGAAAATTTAAATATGATAAAGAACATGTGTAGATTAATTTCTACACATGGGTTAGTGATAAAAACCTTAATGAGGTTTTGATTAAAAAAATAAAGAATGAAACAGGCCAAATGAATTAGATTACATAAATAACACAAGTTGTGTGTTCATGTTGTTAAATCCTGTTATATGTAAATATATAATAGGAAGTGGAGGTGAATCTAGTTCTAGAAGGCCTGGAAAAGAGTTGGTGATTTTTGATAACTCTTCAAATTAAGGTAAGTTACCTGTTTGATTGAACTTGTAGTTAAGGACTGGGTGAGTCCATACTACAAGTGATTGTATTATACGTGATTGTGGTTATTGTTGTTGCATGATTCACAAGGTGTGTGAACATGTGGTGATCTCCGAATGCATAGATGTTGAATTGGTAATGTGCACGTTTAGAGTCACAAGGTGTGTGAATGTATGACTTGCCATTCCAATGTAAAGGATTCACAAGGTGTGTGAACAGGTGGTGATCTACGAAAGCGTAGATGTTGAATTGATAATGTGCATGTTTAGAGTCACAAGGTGTGTGAACGTATAACTTGCCATTTCAATGTAAAGGATTCACAAGGTGTGTGAACATGTGGTGATCTACGAATGCGTAGATGTTGAATTGGTAATGTGCATGTTTAGATTCACAAGGTGTGTGAACGTATAACTTGCACTTCCAATGTAAAGGATTCACAAGGTGTGTGAACAAATGGTGACTTAAAATGTGGTGTTACAGGTACAAAAGAGCAGGGTGGGCGGTGATGGTGATCGGGAATCGAACGTGGAGGCTCGTGTTGTGGTTTAATATATAAATAATCGAACATGCGTGAAGTTTTTGTGTAATAAATGTTTGGTGGAGTTTGTAAACATACTTAAACTTAAACTTGTTTTTAACAGGTGTTGGTAATAGTATGTTTAAAAGTTTGTAAAATACAAAAGTCGTTTTTGTTTTGACTGGGACCTAACGTAATTTATTAAATAATGTTGTAAAATGTCCGGTGGGGACATGGAAGTGACTGGGGTGTCACAAGTTGGTATCAGAGCCAACGGTTTGAGGGATTTGAGTGCGTCATGAACACTTAAACTCAAACCATTGAGCTCTTGATAGATGGGAAGAGCCGTTCGATTCAAAATCCGATCACAAAGCCGAACTCACCAGGTATGATGTATCTGTAAATTGTTATGTGATATGAAAATTGTTTGTTATAAACCAATATTCCTAACTTGTGTGAAACAGTGAACGTAAGGACACAAGTATATGGTGCATATCTTGTTATGCCTGGCCAGCTTAGCAACATATACACGATATGAACGTATCCTTAGGGACATTATTTCACATCAGTATATGGAGGTATTGGTGGGATGTGAAGACAGGGTGTGTGTGATTGGTTAAAATCACGGATGTGTCAGTATTAGTTAAATAATTGAGTAATTCACAAGAGTGTGAATATTCAATAAAGACACATGAATATGTAATGTATAAGTCCGTTAAGGACGAGTATGTGGTTTGGAGTATGTGGTTTGCATATATGTGAAGTATAAATATGTAAACTAATGATATGTTATATTATTTCAGTCATAAAATGGCTGATGAACATAATCCCAAGGGGATGGGACATGAAGAAGAACAACTCACCGAACTACAAATGATGGTGAGGGAAGAGGTAGCTAAAGCATTTGAAGCTACCTTACCAATTCGTTTAGAGGGATTACAAGCTTCGCTGAAAGATTTCATACATGAAGAGTTTGCAACTCTTAAAGATGAAATGGGTGGTGAAA
Organism: Mikania micrantha; assembly: GCA_009363875.1. Taxonomy (NCBI): domain Eukaryota; kingdom Viridiplantae; phylum Streptophyta; class Magnoliopsida; order Asterales; family Asteraceae; genus Mikania; species Mikania micrantha. The sequence continues at coordinate 3,506,853 of CM018689.1, forward strand.
AACCTTCTAAGAAGGTTACTTATAAGGAGTTTGTGGCTTGTAAGCCAACGGAGTTTAAAGGCGAAGTAGATCCACTGTTGAGCCAAAGGTGGATAACTGATATGGAAAGCACGTTTGAAACGTGTCATTGTGATCCTTCTGACGAGGTAAGGTTTGCTGGAAACCAATTGAAAGAAAGGGCAAAAGATTGGTGGGAACTTCTCCGAAAGGAGAAGGGTCGTGATGGTATAAAAGATTTAACTTGGGGTGCATTTAAGGAGTTGTTCCTTAAACGATTTTGTCCTCAGGCTGCTATTGATAGAATTACTGAGGAGTTTTTACATATGAGGCACAAGGAGGAGGGTATAGACACTATTACTGCAGTGTTCTATGATAAGGCTAAATTTTGTCCTGATCTTCTTAGGACTGAACGAATGTGGATTAACAGGTACCATAGTATGTTGAATGCTAAGTACCGGGAGTTTCTCATACCATCAAAGTTTGAAACTTTGTCTGAATTGATTGATTGCGCTCGTGAGCGTGAATTGGAGTTAAAAAGACAAGAAGATCGTGGGGAGAAACGAAAAATAGAGGGGGACGTGGGGTCCTCTAAAAAGGGGAAATTTGTTAGTCCACTTAAAAAGTCTAGTTCTTTGAAAGAAGCTAGACATTGCTTAACTTGTGGAAAGAAACATTTTGGGGAATGTTATTTTAAATCAGTTGTATGTTATAAATGTGGCAAGCCGGGGCATCTTGCCTCTCAATGTGCCAGTGCACTTAATCTGTGTTACAACTGTTACAAACCGGGGCATCGACGAAGTGAATGCCCAGAGTTAAAAGGGGCAGGTCAAGGAGGTACGATTGGTGGGTCTTTTAAGGCTCAAGGTAGTGGCAAGAAGGTTGAAATACCCCCACCAAAGGGTAGAGCCTTCAAAATTACGGCGGAAGAGGCTAAAGTCACTTCAGACGTGGTGACAGGTACTTTTTATATAAATTCCTTGCCTGCTTATATATTGTTTGATTCTGGAGCTAGTCGCTCTTTTATATCTGTGAAATTTGTGAATCATGAGTCGTTTGTGCTAGCTAAGCTACCATGTCCATTAAAGGTAGAGACAGCTGATGCTAAGAGTTTCTTAGTGTATGACATCTATCATAGATGTAAGCTCACCATTGATGGTGAGGATTATGAGGTGGATTTGATTCCAATGATCTTGGGAGAATTTGATGTTGTGATTGGTATGGATTGGTTGTCTAAATATGGAGCTAACATTGTATGTAACCGAAAGGTTATTCAATTAATATCTCCGGGAGGTTATGAAGTATGTATTCAGGGAGAGAAACGAGGTGGAACCATATTGTGTTCCTTAGCTAAAGCTATGAATTACATGAACCGTGGGGGTCAGTCATTCTTAACTTATGTTATTGATGTAAGGAATGAGGTAAAGGAACTTAATGATGTTCCAGTAGTCAGGGATTTTCCTGATGTATTCCCGGATGATTTACCGGGAATTCCTTGTGATAGAGATGTTGAATTTAAGATTGATCTCATTCCTGGGGCTAAACCCATAGCTAAAGCTCCATATCGGTTGGCACCATCTGAATTGAAAGAATTGATGACACAGTTACAAGATCTTCTAGACAAAGGATTTATCCGTCCAAGTATCTCCCCGTGGGGTGCACCAATTCTTTTTGTTAAAAAGAAAGACGGAAGCCTTAGAATGTGTATTGATTATAGAGAGCTGAATAAGGTGACTGTGAAAAATCGATATCCTCTACCTCGAATTGATGATCTTTTTGATCAGTTGCAAGGAGCGTCGTGGTTTTCTAAAATCGATCTTCGCTCGGGTTATCATCAACTCAAGGTTAAAGAGGAAGATATTCCCAAGACCGCTTTCCGTACTCGTTACGGTCATTATGAATTTCTTGTGATGTCGTTTGGGTTAACAAATGCACCGGCTGCGTTCATGGATTTGATGAACCGGGTGTGTCGCCCAATGTTGGATCGATCTGTCATTGTTTTTATCGATGACATCCTTATTTATTCTAAAAATGAGGGTGATCACGCTTGTCATTTGCGTGAAGTTCTTGAAACATTACGTAAGGAGAAACTATATGCCAAATTTTCTAAATGTGCATTTTGGTTGCGTGAAGTCCAGTTTTTGGGACATGTGGTGTGTGCTGATGGCATACTTGTTGATCCTTCGAAAGTTCAAGCGGTGATGAAGTGGAGTTCTCCTAAAACTCCTACTGAAATTAGAAGTTTCCTTGGTCTAGCTGGTTACTACCGGCGGTTTATACAGGATTTCGCGAGAATTGCATCTCCTCTGACTAAACTGACCAGAAAAGATGTGAAATTTGTTTGGGGTGATGATCAAGAAAAAGCTTTTAATGAACTCAAGTCCAAATTAACTCAGGCACCGGTATTAATTCTACCAGATGGACCTGATGATTTTGTGGTGTATTCTGATGCATCTTATCTTGGGCTTGGTTGTGTCCTTATGCAAAGGGGTAAAGTGATTGCCTATGCGTCGAGGCAACTGAAAGTTCATGAAGTAAACTATCCTACTCATGATCTGGAATTGGCAGCGGTAGTGTTTGCCTTAAAAATTTGGAGGCATTACTTGTATGGTGTAAAATGTACAATTTACACTGATCACAAGAGCTTAAAATATTTCTTTACACAGAAAGAATTAAATATGAGGCAAAGACGTTGGATAGAACTACTCAAGGATTATGATTGTGAAATCCTTTATCATCCGGGAAAAGCCAATGTGGTGGCGGATGCCTTGAGTAGGAAAGAAGAACATGAACCCATTCGGGTTACAGCAATGAAGATTGTGATTTCCTCGGATTTGGTGGATCAAATTAAAGAAGCTCAAGTAGAAGCTTTGAAAGAAGAAAACTGGAAACGAGACCGAATTAAGGGGCAAGCTCATAATCTGGAGGAAGATAGTCGTGGTTTAAAGACAAGATGGGGCAGGGTATGGATACCTCCCACTTGTTCTTTGAAAACCGATTTGATGGAGGAAGCTCATAAATCAAGATACTCAATTCATCCGGGAGCCACTAAAATGTATCGAGACCTTCGGGTAAATTACTGGTGGCCAGGTATGAAGCGAGATATTGTTAAATATGTTGGGAAATGTTTAACTTGTTTACAAGTTAAGGCCGAGCATCAAAAGCCTTATGGCAAATTACAGCCCTTGGAGATTCCTATGTGGAAATGGGAGCACATCACAATGGACCTAATTACTAAACTCCCGAAAACCCGAAAGGGGTATGATGCGATTTGGGTCATTGTGGATCGGTTGACTAAAAGTGCTCATTTTATTCCTATTCGTGAATCATATTCTTCTGAGAAGATGGCTGAAGTGTATGTGAAAGAAATAGTGTCGCGTCACGGCATACCAGTGACGATTGTGTCCGATCGAGACACACGATTCACTTCGCATTTCTGGAGGAATTTTCAAAAGGAATTGGGCACAAAACTGTTGTTGAGCACGGCGTATCATCCTCAGACTGATGGTCAGAGTGAACGAACCATTCAGACGCTAGAGGATATGTTACGAGCGTGTATCATTGATTTTGGAGGTAGTTGGGATGACTATCTACCTCTGGCGGAATTTTCATATAACAACAGTTATCATTCTGGGTTGGGAATGCCCCCATATGAAATGTTATATGGAAGGCGATGTCGTACTCCCGTTTGTTGGGGAGAAGTTGGACCGCGAGAGCTCGAAAATAAAGAGATACTTAAAGTTACAAACCAACGAATTGATCAGATACGAGCTCACTTGAAGGCGGCACAAGACCGTCAAAAGTCGTATGCAGATAAACGAAGACGGCCGATTGAATTTCAAGTGGGGGACTTTGTATTGTTAAAGGTTTCCCCTTGGAAGGGTGTGATTCGTTTTCGTAAGCGAGGGAAATTAAGTCCGCGTTTCATCGGACCGTTTAGAGTTATAGCTCGGATAGGTAATGTTGCTTATCGCCTTGAGCTACCAGAGGAACTGAGTGGTATACATGATACTTTTCATGTGTCATATCTGCGAAAATGTCTAGCGGATGAATCGGCTTATGTGCCACTAGAAGACTTGGAAATTGATGACAAGTTGAACTATGTGGAAAAGCCGGTGGCTATATTAGACCGAAAAGTCAAACAACTCAGAAACAAGTCCCTGAACCAGGTGAAGGTCCAATGGAAAAATAGAAGAGGATCTGATGCAACGTGGGAGTCAGAAGATGAAATGAGGAAATTTTATCCTTTTCTTTTTGATGTATAACCGGTTTCGAGGACGAAACCTTTGTAAGGAGGGGAGATTTGTAACGACCCATTTTTAATAATATGAACAAGTTTGAAATAATTGTCAATAGAACGATTGTGATTATTAAAAATCGAAAGTATGTGAGAAATTATGAACGTGGGAGAGAACCGTTCGCGAAACGTGTTACGGATTGTCCGGAATCGCGAAACAAAGATAATGTGGTTTGGGACTCTTCGCGGTACGCGAAGATGATTATGTGGTTCCGTCGCGGTACGCGAAGGACCAAAAATATCTGAGAACTCCGGATTTCTTCGCGGTACGCGAAGAGCTATTGAGCCCTCTTCGCGGTACGCGACGGGTGTGGCGGCTTGGCAGATTGCTTATCTTCAAAGGAATTCATCCAAACACATATCTATCTCTCTTTCTCGATCACTTTCACCATAAACACACACATATACGGATTTTCAGTACCCAACATCAAATTTTATGCTATCCAGACGTTCGGGTTGAGCTGTGGATCGTTTCTACACGTCCAGATCGTTGTATTTCAATCAGAAATCCGTTTGAAGGGTAACGATTCGTTTTATTCAATCTATTTTGATAATATACGGATTAAATTGAGTCTTGAGCATTGTATATTGATTGGGGATAAGTAGAAACGAGAAACTAGGTGTTTTAACGGTGAAATATTGATTTTGATCCGTTATAATGCCCGTTTGTTATGAAACTCATATTATTGAGTACGATTATTAGTGGGGTGATTAACGAGTGGTTGTGGTGGTCTTGGATCATCCTTTAGAATGATAACTTAATGTGGAAAGTTGAAAGTTATTGATTTTAACGTAAAACGATGATGTGAAAATTTAAATATGATAAAGAACATGTGTAGATTAATTTCTACACATGGGTTAGTGATAAAAACCTTAATGAGGTTTTGATTAAAAAATAAAGAATGAAACAGGCCAAATGAATTAGATTACATAAATAACACAAGTTGTGTGTTCATGTTGTTAAATCCTGTTATATGTAAATATATAATAGGAAGTGGAGGTGAATCTAGTTCTAGAAGGCCTGGAAAAGAGTTGGTGATTTTTGATAACTCTTCAAATTAAGGTAAGTTACCTGTTTGATTGAACTTGTAGTTAAGGACTGGGTGAGTCCATACTACAAGTGATTGTATTATACGTGATTGTGGTTATTGTTGTTGCATGATTCACAAGGTGTGTGAACATGTGGTGATCTCCGAATGCATAGATGTTGAATTGGTAATGTGCACGTTTAGAGTCACAAGGTGTGTGAATGTATGACTTGCCATTCCAATGTAAAGGATTCACAAGGTGTGTGAACAGGTGGTGATCTACGAAAGCGTAGATGTTGAATTGATAATGTGCATGTTTAGAGTCACAAGGTGTGTGAACGTATAACTTGCCATTTCAATGTAAAGGATTCACAAGGTGTGTGAACATGTGGTGATCTACGAATGCGTAGATGTTGAATTGGTAATGTGCATGTTTAGATTCACAAGGTGTGTGAACGTATAACTTGCACTTCCAATGTAAAGGATTCACAAGGTGTGTGAACAAATGGTGACTTAAAATGTGGTGTTACAGGTACAAAAGAGCAGGGTGGGCGGTGATGGTGATCGGGAATCGAACGTGGAGGCTCGTGTTGTGGTTTAATATATAAATAATCGAACATGCGTGAAGTTTTTGTGTAATAAATGTTTGGTGGAGTTTGTAAACATACTTAAACTTAAACTTGTTTTTAACAGGTGTTGGTAATAGTATGTTTAAAAGTTTGTAAAATACAAAAGTCGTTTTTGTTTTGACTGGGACCTAACGTAATTTATTAAATAATGTTGTAAAATGTCCGGTGGGGACATGGAAGTGACTGGGGTGTCACAAGTCCTTCCAGAGGGAATTATTGCGATGCCTCGTTATAGGGACTGGGTTGCGTGCGGATGAAATGGGAGAAGGTAAATGCATACGCCTTCTGACAACTCAAGGTTCATGAGAAAAACTACATAACCCACGAATTGAAACTAGGAACCGTGGTACTCGCACTCAAAATCTAGAGACATTACTTGTATGGCACGAAATGTACCATGTATACCAATCACAAAAGTCTCCAGCATATCTTTAAACAAAAAGAGCTGAACATGCGACAGCATCACTGGCTCGAACTCTTGAATGACTATGAGTGTGCTATCAAATATCACCCAAGCAAAGCCAACATAGTGGCTGACGCCCTGAGCAGTAAAACACCTCAAAACCCAAACGAGTACGAGCTCTACGACTCACTATCCACACAAACCACCCTGAGCAAATACGTAACGCTCAAACCAAAGCTCTGATGGAGGAAAACTTGGTGTCCACATCCTTAAGAGGAATGGAGAAACAACTATAGGTAAAAGCTTATGGCTTATATTATTTCATGGAACGCGTATGGGTTCCACAACACGGTAGCTTACGAGACCTTGTGATGGACGAGGCTCATAAATCCCGATATTCCATTACCCGATATCAGATAAGATGTATCATGATCTCAAGGTAGTCTATTGGTGGCCAAGCATGAAGGTCGACATTGCCACCTATGTTAGTAAATGTTTGATTTGTGCCAAACTCAAAATTGAGTACCAAAAACCATCTGGGTTACTACAACAACCAGAAATCCCCATGTGGAAATGTAACAGATTTCCATGGACTTCTTTACCAAGTTACCCCACACTCCAAGTGGATGCGACACCATTTGGGTAATTGTGGATCGTCTAACCAAATCGGAACATTTCCATGCAATCAAGGAAAATGATAAGATGGAAAAGCTAGCCCGAATCTACGTTAAGAAAGTACTCTCATGACACGGAATGTCAATCTCTATCATCTCTGATCAAGACGCCAGATTCACTTCCAACCTCTGGAAGTCTCTACAAAAATTGCTTGGTACAAGGCTGGATATGGTCACAACATACCACCCACAAACCGATGGCCAGAGCGATCATACCATTCAAACTTTGTAAGACATGCTACGAGCTTCCGTAGTGGGGTTCGGTAGCAATTAGGAAACTCATCTACCATTGGTAGAATTTTCCTACAAGAACAGTTGCCATACAAGCATCAAAGCAAAGCCTTTTGAGGCACTCTACAGCAGAAAGTGCCGATCACCTATCTGCTAGGTAGAAGTGGTGCAACCAACTCATTAGCACAGAACTTGTGCATGAAACTACGGAGAAGATCATGCAGATTCGAAACCGCTTGGAAGCAGCTCGTGATCGTCAGAAGAGCTACAACGACAAGTGCTGTAAACCATTGGAATTTCACGTAGGAGATAAAGTCCTACTGAAAGTTTCACCCTAGAGAGGTGTGATTCGTTTTTAAGAAACGAGGCAAGCTAAGTTCTTGTCTGACGAGACACTTGTAATCCCATTGGATGAGATCCACGTGGATGAACAACTACGATTCGTGGAACAACCAGTAGAAATCATGGATCGTGAAGTTAAAGAGCTCAAAGAAAGTCGGATTCCAATTGTCAGGGTCCGATGGAACTCAAAGTGTGGACCGGAGTTCACGTGAGAACATGAGGATCAAAAGATGCGTAAATAACCTCATTTATTTAAACAAACATCAAACACCGATAACAATGAATAAATTTCGGGGCGAAATTTCTTTTAACAAGGGGATGATGTGACAACTTGGAAAATTTTTGTTTCCAAACACTACCAACAGCAATCAAATTTCAGGACGAAATTTCTTTCAACAAGGGGATGATGTCACAACTGGAAATTTCAGGTAATTTGCGACGCTCACAAACTCTTTAACCATATTCATGTTTCTTGCATTGCACTTAATTAGGATTAATTAAGTTTGTTGAACATTTCACAAGTCGAGCACAAACATTTACGAAACTATAATTTAGGGAATTATCGGATCACATATTACACCTTGATTAGGATTACTCAAGTGTATCAAACATTTCACAAAGTCGAGCACAAACATATACAAATCGGTAATTCGAGGAATTACCAAATCGAACACGAGCCATGTTACACGAACATTGGTGAACTAACAAATCAATAATTCAAACAAACGAATATGTCTGAATGTGGCTACGTGTTAGTACAAACAAACACATAGAAAAAACAACACGATAAACACTTAGTGAAAACGATGTGAATCGAACATGAGAAGATCCGAACACACAAAATCAAAAATTTGGAAACACTACCCATCGCATTATGCCACCCCACTCAACGAAACTCGCTGCATTACGTGAAGAGCCTGGCGGGACAATTTGAACTCAGCCGAAACTCGTGACAGTACGCCATGATGGTTAGAATTCCCTTGGCAGTACGCGACGAATCTAGAATCCAGGACTCGACTATGTTGTCTCCCGCGATATGCCGAGAACCCCACCTTAATGCTTGGCGGTAGACGGCGAGTTCCAATCACTTGAAAATCTATAAATACAACCCATCTCTCCACACTCAGTTCTTTTACCCCTAACAACTGATTTCTGGTGTTCTCTCTCTCCCCAACCCTCTACCAAACAGCTTCCAATAACTGATAACACTCCCTCAACCTCTAGCTTTCATTCCTTGATGTTTTGGGACCATTGGAGTTTCAATAAGGTGTTAGAAGCCATCAAAGAGCTAGAACATCATCATTAGTCATCATCTAAGCCTTGTGGCTTATGTTCAAGTCGAATCTAAGACATCCAAGAACTTGTGAGGTAGTTCTAATAACCATTAACACTCAAAAATACTTATGCATGCATGTATACACACATGCAACTCCAAATATACCACATGCATGAGTTTGCGATGTCCAAGGATTGATATTTGATGTATTATTACTGATTAGATGTATGAGAATGATTGTAATTGAGTTTGGAATGCGTATTGTGAAGATTTGTGGTAGTTGCCAATAGTGGAAACTTTGTACATGAAAATGGTTGATTTATAATGATCTAGACATGCTAGATGCTTTTAAATGATGATTTTGACTTGTTAATGAGTTTATTAACATGTTTAAAAAGTTAGATTTGAGAAAAAAAAACTTATTTTTATAGGTTGCTATTTATAGTAAATTTTAGGATTAAAAGAATTGGTTATGTTGATTTAACATGACTTTATGATATGATAATATTGGGAATACGCTTAGGAATGTTATAGAAACGTATTTGGTAAATTGGCTTATGCTAAAAATAGATTTTGGTCATACATTTCTAATTAAGGAAACTTTATTTAGGAAAAATGCCAAATATTAGGATATGATGATTTGCAATGCTTGCATATGTGTTAAATGTGTTTTAAGAACATGTTAGAATTATTAACTGGATGAAATTGAATTTCATGGTTAAAATTTCTAGAAATAGAATTTTTCCAAAAATAGAAAATTTTCAAAAATAAGAAGCTTTCCAAAAATGGAAACTTTTGTGATTATCAAACATGATTTTTATGAACGTTGCTATGATTGGAATCAAAGGAGTATGATAGTGTGCTAGTTACGTGTTATGGTCAATATGTCACACAAACAAGCAATAAAATAATAAACGTGTCATCAACGAGTCGTTGAGTCAACACAAGTCAACACGAAAACTTTGTTGAGCACACAGACATTAGGAGTTGTATGGGATACCACGAAACACAAAATCAACACAAACACATACTTACAGACCTATATTATTATAGGCGGTAACTAGCAGGTGCTAACAAACATTTTCAAACAAGGAACTCCATTATCAGGTGAGTTCATGACCCCTTTTACTCTTTTCGACCCATGGGGGTGAAAACATGCTTACAAAATCTTTTGTTACAACAAACATTTATTTGATACATATTTACATACTATTATCATTTATATATATGTGTGAAACATCACATCAAAGTCCTCACAAACACATCGAACTGTTAATAGCGTGAGGCACATATCGTGTTAATTATGGATGGTACTATTTGGGCCTAACAAGCTCCGTCCGTCACGCTGGATGGCCAACCCAACTGTAGTTCGGAACGGATGCAAAATTGACCAAACACTTTGCCATTATCATGTGATGGACATGGAGGCATGCAGTCACCTTCGGTTGCGAATCCACATATGATATAAAAACATATTGACTAGCTATCAATGGATATTGCACTGTAACAATTTGTAATCCTACAGCATTTACCGCAAACACTTACCGTTTATTACTGTTATAAAACATGTTCTCTCACAACCATTGTGTTGACGGAGTCTCATGCATCTATGATTGTGTCTTGAACATTGGAAAAAATATTTATCATTTGATTTTAATGTGTAATGCTTAAACAACTAAAACGCTTCCGCACTTCCATTTTGTAATTGTTAAAACATTTGTACTCAATCTTCCTTAACTCTAATTTATCAAAAAATTTTATCCAAATTATTGTATGTATGTATATAAACAGACATGTAGGTCTCGCAAGTGTGACCAGAGACTGCGATCATCCCCGATCGATCGATGACTGATCCAATCGTCGCACCATCCAAGGGACGTAAGACTGGGGGTGTGACAATAATTTCATTCTCTTATATCTCTTAACTGTGTTTTTATGTGAAAACCTTTTTTCTTCCTTAGTAAGAAAACACTATTGATAACCTTAAGATGGGGATGCAACCCTTTTCGGGAATCCTTTAGGATCCTGGTTTGTGTCTTTCTTTCTTCCCAGTAGCTCTTTGAGATGCCCCTTGCTGAGAAGGTTGATGATTTCTTTTCTTAAGGTGATGCAATCCTCAGTTGTATGGTTGAAGTCTTCATGAAAGGCGCATCACTTGGGCTTGTCTTTTGGCCCAAACCTCTTTTCTTTTAAAAGCGATCTAGCTTTTTGACTCAGATCCTGCATTGCACACATTAGTTCTAGAATATGAATGGTTGTAAAAATCGGCCTAGGCAGCCGCCTAGGCGCTAGGCGCTCGGATTCCTTCTCGATTTTTCCCTAGGCGGTGCCTATGCGCTAGGCAGCCTATATTTTTTTTTTTGGTTTTCTTTGCTTTTTTGGTTTTTTTGGCTTTTTTCGAGTAAAAATGACCTAGATAAGTGATTATTCGAGACATTTCTCCACCCTAAATACTTAATATGTCTCTAAAACATCAAATCCAACATCTGAAACATTGAACCCTGCCACTAAATATCGAAATCCATCTATAAACTCAGAATTTTGTGTTTAAGTTTGTAATTTGAAGTATTTGACTTAGTATGTTTAAGTTTATTTTTTAATATATTTGAAGTATTGTATAAAATTATTGATATTAATTAGGGGTGTTCAAAAAAATCCGTATCCGAATCCGAATCCGAAATATCCGAAAATCCGTATCCGAAATATCCGAAAAAATGGGATATCCGGAAGTTCGGATATCTGAAATTTCGGATTCGGATTCTGATACCTATTTTGAAAATTTTCTGATAGTTCGGATATCCGATATCCGAAATAGTTTTTTATTTCGGATATTTTTTCGGATATTCGGATATTTTTTTCGGATATCCGAATGTTTTTCGGATATTTTTCGGATATCCGGATAATTTTCGGATATCCGGATAATTTTCGGATATTTGGATATCCGAAATATATATTTTTAATTTTTTTTTTATTTTTTTTCTGATTTCGGATATCCGAAACTTCGGATATCCGAAGTTTCGGATATCCGAAAATGAACACCCCTAATATTAATGTGTGTATATAATAAATATTTGTAAAATTACATATTAGCGCCGATTAATCCCAAGGCGGTACCTGGCCGCCCGATTAGCGCCTAGCGACTTTTACAACCATGAGAATATCAACAGAAAAACAATAATCGGATATCCTGGGATAGTCTTCTTCATCCTCATCCTTGTCCACATAATTGATCATGTGGTTGTTAGACTAGTAGTAAGATTTGGACTTGAAGGATTTGTTGGATGGTGAGTCCAACTTCCTTTCTCCTTGATCACTAGAAGACGATAAAGCGATCCTTTTCTGAATCTCTTTATCATTTTCCAATCTAATGAACTCAATGCCTGGTTCCTTACTTCATCAATGTTTTCGCAGAAATTCATTACAAGGTCTTCATAAAACGGGGTTGCAATGCCATCTTGAATGCTTGAATAGCTGGGTGGTTATGTCAAGATTCGGGATATCCAAGGATTCTTTGCCAAATTTATCAACATATTTTCTGAGGGATTCTTCAGGACCCTAGGTTGTTCTATAAAGGTTGCTAGTCAACCTTTCAAATGTTCTACCGCATGAAAATTGGTTATTTAACAAATCAATTAAATGAGCAAAATATGTAATTGAATATGTAGGAACATTTAGCTACCATTTTAAATCAGATCTGTTAATGTATATCTGAATTTTTGCACAGACATGCTTCTTTCAAATGTATTGGTATAGGATTAGTCTTCATCCTTTCATTGTATTGTGCCACGTGTTCCTTAGGATCGGTAGTCCCATCATACAGCTTCATATTGTGAGTTCTAAATCTTTTAGGGATTTCAGCATCACATATGGGTGGAGCAAATCTAGAGATCATGTGATTTGTTGTAGGAACTTTCGAGATAGGCTTCACTCCTCTTAGGACACTTGCAATCATAACCCTGAGTTTTTGTATCTTTTTTGCCACTTGGGGGTTATTCTGGTTTCCTGCCTAGAACCAAAGTTAGTAGTATCAATTGATGATAAATTATTAGCGTTATCCATAGTAGGAGTCTGAAATGAAGATCCAGGAACATTAGTAGTATTCCCTAAATATACTTATGTTTATGATCTCGAAGGATTCCTGAGATTGGATTACATACGGATAAAATCTACAGAATGATTTCCAGACATGCATGATGTCCCAAAATCGATGATTCTTGGCGCCAGCGGAGTGGAAACTTTAGCTTGTTTATTTTTTTCAACTTTCAAAGTCTTCGTTTCTTTGAGTAGCCTTTAATTCATCTTTTGTTGATCCATCATCTATTACTGAACCTATTGACACATAGTCAAAATTTCACTATTAAAAACAAGTACAAGAGTCGAAGTATTTATCCTGGTTGAGAGAACACTCTCAGCAACAAATGTTGTCTTCTTTCCAAAGGTTTCAGGCTTCTTTTAGGAGAACATAGGGATCTGCAAAGATAAAATAGAAGTAGGAGCAGAGACTATAGACAAAGCAAAAGCCGATTTTGATTGGGATGTCATTTTTAATAGTAACTTTGTAAAAACCGTTTATCAAACAAAGTTTTGGTTATGAAAACTACAGTGTAGCCCCACGATGGCGTCAAATTGTTTCGGGTAAAAATTAGTAAGTATAATTTTTAACAAAACCGAATTAGTTAAGTGAGGTTTTATGCCTTATAATCTAAAAAATAGGTTTGTATACATTGCTTGATAAAATTATCCCAAGGATCCACAGTGAGAATGAAAATATTAAAGAAAATAAGCAATAGAACACAAACGATTTATACAAGGAAAAATCTTAATCCCTTAGGATTGTCGATATAAAAACCTCGGGAGGTGACAATCATCATTCCGCCTTGTTTATATGAAATGAGAAAAAAATAAAATGAGAAAATACAAGTGCCGAGAACTCAAATGATCGATGCTAAGTGAATTTGCTAATACATAGAATGATTGTAGTGATTCAGTGTATATATGCCTATAATCGATCATTGTCTCTCCTTTTTATACATAAAATTATAATAACTATTATTTCATAGTTGTTTCGAATTATCAATTATAAATTAGCTCGAATCCGGACTTCTTCATGTGATCGTTGTTAATAATATGTCGTCTACGTTCACATGTGTGTTGAACTTCCAAGACCAGATCTTTAGGAGTAGTCGTTAAAATTCATTAAACCTACATATTTATTTCAAACGAGAAGAATACAAATATATTATTAATCAATAATTAATAATATTTATTAGTCATAAGTACTCTTTACACGCTCTGCAAAATAAATATTTGTGACTATATAAATATATTCAAGTATTTCTACATATACTCAACGATTCCTGATTCTAAAATATTAAGGTGACTTAAAAATTTTACCACTTAACAATACTAAAATGGGAAGATTGATGTTGTCATAATGTAATTTGAGTAATTGTTAAAATGTCTCCTATGGTGTAATTTTTGGTGAATCCTCTCTCTACCAACTTGCTAGAGTGTTGGTTAATAAAAATTTCTTTAGCTGTTAAAAAAATAGAAGTAACGTGGTCAAAATGTGTTTTTTAAAAAGAGAAAATTACTAAAGTAGATCAAAAAATTTTCAAAATGGGACCCATAAATCTCATTAACATTTATGAAATCAAATCAAGATAGTTTCATTTCAAACTTGTCAACTAAACAAATTAACGCTTAACTGGTTCCCAAGCCAATTTAGTTGATTAGTCACCGCTCAATAAGTTTAAAATCTTAATTTTGCTGATAATTAAATTTAATGTAGAGGTTAAGCCGACTTATACTTATATTGCTGATAATTAAAAAAAATAATCAAACATACTAATTTTCCCTTTTAAAGTTGCATAACATAAAAAAGACAGACCGAGCATTTTAAACACAAAACAAACAAACATACCCGGTATATTCCCACTTTTTAATAGGGTTTAGGGAAAGGATGAAAACAAACCTTAAGACTACCCAATTGGGATAGATAGGCTATTCTGAAGAAGTCCCGACTAATTTAAACATAAAATAAAACCATATTTTAATAAACCTAAAACACAATAATTAGTTACTTGCTTAATCAGAAATGAAAGACATATGATCCAAACGCTATGCAATATTCCTGGGATATTACTTGCAATGCAAGCTCTATCTGGAATTTATTCGTAAATGAAAGATAAATGATCCAACGAGTGGTTGAAGATCGAACACGATTCCTTGTTTGGCGAATCCATGAGAGACAATCAAACGAGAGTTTAACGCTTTCATCTATGGTTTCTTGGCGTGCCTTGCACAAAAGGCTTTAAGCCTGTTGATGCCTTCTTCAAGTGCAGAATGCTCGATAGCAAATGTTACCCTTAGCCAGTTGTTCAATCCTACACAATTACCTGTTGCAAAAACATGCAAGCAATTTTAGTAAACAGGTCAATTTAAATATCCTTTATTTTTGATAGGGCTAGCAAAACAAGTTTAATTGTGTTTAACAGGCTATAAGTAACACGATTGTTACAAATATCAAACATAAAAAAGACTTGTTTTACTATTCTATATCTCACGTATGCAATATTTTTACATGTTTTATTTACCACAAAAGAGAGATATCCCAATTTAATTATTTTTTTTAAAGTACAATATTACCAAGTATATTTTTTATTAAACATGTTTTAAAACGTCCTTACGTTATCAAATAATAGTCATAACTTTATTAATTTGATCGCAATTACGTCACGAACATTTATATAAATTTCGAAACCAAACAGTCAAAGAAATTTTGCGAGCAATTCACAGGCTTATAACATGTCCGTGCATTATCGAGTATTTGTATTTTTTATATTATTTTGATCATAATTACTTCACAAAGTATTGAGATTTAATAATAATATTTACCTCATAATAATATTAATAATTATATATTCTTAAAAGGTAAAGTTTTTCAGGGTTTGGTTTATGATTTAACAATGTATGCTTATTTTGGGTTCGTATTGCTTAAAAGTACGTTATTATGATCGAATACTAATGTCGGCCGAGCGGACAACAGCTACCCTTTAAGGCTTTACGTCAGAATGAAAACACATATTTGAATTTTGGCATACGAAATGATGACGGCATACGCGCGGAAAACCCACTAATTAAAAAACATATGATAGATTATCTGATTTTACCCAAAAACAAAATTGTAATTTCAAATGATTAATTAAGCACTTGAAATTTCAAGATCCAACTGGTTTATATCAAAGCAAAATTGGATATACTCTCCAGCATAGATCCAACTGGTCTATATGGCTTGGCGGGTAAACAAACCTTACCTCTTACCATGCGGAAAGAGAGGTGGTTTTCATATACCCCAGATCATGAACAAACAGACAAATACTATAATCAAGCAAAATAAAATAAAATCATATATACTTAAAGCTCCATCATACCTGGAAGGATTATAACCGATTCCTCTTTAGCAAGCTTCACACAAAAGTCCACATCATCCTCAATATCCTCAAACACTGACAGATCTAGTTTCACCTTTTAGACAACACACAAGTAAGAATAAATATTGAACTTGCATAAAAGACTTCACTTATTTACAATGTCTCAACGGATCGGATGATCAGATGACCCCGCTTAAAACAGGCATAACTTTGACCCCGTTTGGTTTATCAGCCCTATAAGTAATGGACAAAATGTCTCAACGGTTCGGATGATCAGAGAAACAGCCATATGCGGTTTACCCGATTATTGTTTTCCAATTTCGTCATCTGAAGCTCCAATTTTGCATGTCAAGAATATTATCCCATTTTAAATTTTATTTCATCTTTGTGCCGAAGGTTTCTTCAAAAGCAGCATATTTATTTCATCACGATATAGGTAAGGTTTGTTTTTGTCTAAATCCTGGACCATACTGAGTATCGCCGTATCGGGACTTTCTGGGAATGTATGTTTTTTTCGTTTTAAATTTTCAAGATTTTGCACTACCCTAATCAGAATTTCCCTATATATAAAAAAGAGCTTGAGGAATTTGTTTAAGTACTCTACAATGCGATCAAAGAGTTTCACTTTAACATTTTTTAAAAAAATCTTTTAACAAATTTATCATAAACTTTTGAAAATAGTAGTGTATGTGTGTCCTCACCATAACAAACATCGATCCTTCAGGCTTGCTGGGGCAAATTATACCAGGGACATCTTGAATTCCCTCATAACAGATATTTGCTGCTTCTTTTATTATATTTACAATCTTTGAAAAGAAATCTACTTTGGTTTTTGAAAGGATATCAGGAACTGCACCCTGCAAATAAAACCAAACCCATATAGCCAAGATCAATATTAAAGGAAAACATGAAGCAACATGTTTTTTTTTTATAAAAAAAATAATAATAAGAAATGACAGCAAGGAACCTGAATAAACGTCGGAGCATCTGAGGATATATTGAGGTATGCTGTAATGCAATCAATGATCTGAAAAGAGCAATCAAGTGAATCCCATGTATGTACAAGTTTTTATTTTTATGGTTATGTTTGTATTTGCATATGAGATAAAGAGAGAACCCCATGTTCTTTGAGTATGCCATTACGATCATTGATGACAAGCCATCCAAGCCGCCAACCAGGAACTATCCACCGTTTTGAAATGGAACCAAGTGTGATTACAGGCACGGTTGATGCGAAAACCGCCATAGGAACAAAAGGGTTTTTCCCAAAAGCAATATGATCATAAACTTCATCAGATATTACTAATATCCCAAGATTCTTGGCGGTCTCAGCAACCTAACAACCCAAAAACCCAATCAAATACAACCAAACAAGTTCTTTTGATAATTGGACAGCAAGAAAGAATACAAGCACCTTCTGCAGATGTTGGTGTGTGAAAACATTTCCACAAGGATTTCCAGGGTTGATTATAACCATGGCAACCGTATTTTCATCTGCAAGAGCGTTGACTGAGTCAAGGTCAACCTCCCAGTCTTTGTGTGGAAGAAGGTCAAAGTGGCGAACTTCCAAATGACATGATTTAGCAATTGCTTCATAATATGGGAACCCTGGTTTAGGGAGTAGAATGTTTGCTTTTGGAATAGAGAGCACGGTTACTACGGTTTGAATTGCTTGTGTGCAACCAAGTGTCAAGAACACATCATCTGGTGATAATGCATATGGAAGATCTTGAGAAAGGTACTCTGCCACAGCCCTATCAATCATTATCAAATCAAAATTTAGACATCAAAAAAAAAATGCAATTACTACCGCAAATTACTTTAGAAAAGCATGCTTTCAGGTTTAAATTGCTTTCTAAAAGACCAATTAGTATGAAAATTTGTAGTTAATTACACAGATGTTCTAAACTTTTTGTAAAAGACAAAAATTTAGATACTAAAGGTTAGAAGTATCATGTTTGAGCTTTATGTTTTTAATTTTATAACAAATTTAGTTATTAAAGCTAACTTATCCTTAACTTTGATTATTCACAAATATATTTTTGCAATTTATGTTAATCAAAAGAAAAAAGTTAACAAAAGTTAGTCTACTTTCCAAAGTCGATATAAAAGTGAGAACATAATACCCAAACCCATTCTTTTTAGCAAATCACCCAAGCCTTCTGTGTAATTAACTTGAAAATTATATAGTTTGAACTGAAGAGCTTATATGGTTGAAATCCTAAAACTCTTATCACAATCTGAAACATACAACAGAATGATCAAAAAGGCATCATAAAGTAAATCAGACTACTTTTTGATATGATATTGGATTAAAGTCGAAATAAAACTGGACCACGAATGACCTGATTTACCGAGTCAACTCGGAGAGAGGAAGGAAGTACCTTCTAGCTGGAAGAATACCTACGGGAGGTACATAACCATTGAAGGTTGCAGAACGAATGGAATGAACGATGGCGTCTTCTGCGATTTGGGTGGTACGGAAGCAGGGGAAAGCAGAAGGGTCACCGTGGCCGAGAGGGATGACGGGTCTGGTGTCGGAGTTGTTGAGTTTGGAGAGGAGCATAAACAGAACGCTTCTGACGGTGTTATCCGTGGCCATGTTCAGCTCTGGGTTCGACCGGAATCCCCATCTCTTCCTCAAAGTTGACCCATTCTCCATCTCTCTCCCCACTCACTACACGATGATGAATGATGGCCAAATTAATGTTTTTGGCTTTAGGAATCTTGATATACCCCACAAAGAATGCAAGACGACAAATTTCATTTTTTATTTTTTTATTTTTTTTAAGTTAAATGTCAAAATACTCCGTGTGTTTATAAAAAAAATGTCATTTTAGTCTTTAAATAAAATTTGTTGTCATTTTAGTCCTTGTGTTTTAATTTAGTTGCCAATATAGTCATTCTAGTTGCCATTTTAGGGACTATATTGGCAATTAAATTTCAAACACAAAGATTAAAATGGCAACAAAAATTTAGACGAAGGACTATATCGGCAACTAAATTAAAAAATAAGGATTAAAATGACAACAAATATTATTTAGGGACTAAAATAGCATTTTTATATAAACACAGAGACCAATTTAGCATTTAATTTTTTTTTCCCAAGCACTGGCAATTAGATTTACACCTGACAAATTTTATTTGGATTTTGCTTCCTAATCTCCATTCACGATCCCAACACAATATTATTAATTTATTATTAATTAATTTGCTGATAGTATTAATCAAATAAACACTAATTGTCTAATTACAATCAAAAGAAAATTGACCACCTATAATATCCTTAAATTACGAAAAAAATACACAAAAATACAATTTTAATACCCAAATATTAGTATTAACATCTTGTTTTTCTACTAACAAGGTATAACATCTACTTTTGTTCATATTTATCTTTTCCGGTTGGTAAGGAATAAAAATAAAACAAAATAAGATGTAACAAGGTATAACATCTAGTTTTGTTTTGTATATTGGTGTACACATTGTTGATTTATTTATCAACTTTTTAAGATTTAAACAAAATAAAGAACCACTAGAGCAGGACGGTTGCTCACTAGACTTAAACAAGGAACCACTGTGTAACATCTATGAAATTTGTAATAAATATTTACATTCAATAAAGGAATTATGATATACTGGAAACTTTTTACACAAACACACACATAAATATAGATGTATGTATATGTATAGAAAACAATTTAAATCAAAATTTAATATATATGTACAATAAATACAAAGCTAACTAAATATACCCATATATATACATACATATATATATATATATATTACATATGTAGATATCTATGTATGACAATTTAATTATAATTACAATTTAAAGAAATACGAACAAAAACATATTATTAAAGTTTAAAGATTTATAAGATGTAGAAATCATTTATAACTAAATAACTTAAACAAATAAATTTTAAATTATAAAATTTTCTTAAAAAAATCTATAGGAAAATACCTATATATGTGTATATATTTGAAAAATAAAATGGTTACAAATTTTTATAAACTTTAATCATAATTAAATAAATAATACAAATAAGTATGTTTTAATTTTATAATTTTAATATAACATTAAAATATTTTTTTTCTAAAAATCTAATCAATTTATATTAATTATTGAGTTTAAATAAAATTTTAAACAATTTATAATAATTAAAAACAAGGATTAAGTTAAAATTGTCAAAGATGAAAGCTGAATTTAAAAGGAAACTATGAGGGACTGGAATTTACAAAACCCCAAACCACCTTTCCCCCTTTACCCGATTCCCATTCCAGCCGACCCATTTTCCCTTCGTTCGACCCGGAATTTCAAACTCGACCATTCCAGCTCGATGCCAGTCAATCAAAACTAATTTTAGAATGTATACGTACGCGGCAAGTGATTGAAATCATGAATTAAACCTATTAATCACCATAATGTGTAGAAATCATTTCCAAAAAAATGGACTATAACAGGTTGATCAAATCCTACCAATGTGTATAAAAGCCAAATCAAACATATTCATACGTGCACTTGAGTGATTCGAACTTGTCTGTACTCACGAAACCGAATTACAAAAGATCTATAGCTCTCGGCATTCAACGAACTTGTTCTTCAATCGAACTCCGTCTAAACTCACATAAAGTTTAGTAATCTATACATCATTCTAATCGTTTTTCGATCTAGAAAAAAAGCCCCATGGTTGGATTAACAATCAGGAGCCAAATCGATCGAATTTCGAACATGAATGAACTAGGGTTTCGGTTAACTTGAAACTGAATTTAGAGGAAACAAGTCAGACTATGTTAAAACTAATTGAAGCGGGTGATCATCACAGAGTACGATCCAAATCAGCCGGTTTAAGCGCATGGTGTTTGACTTAAGGGTCGTGGTTTCGAACCTGGTTCAGGACCGGTTAACCTGTTTTTACAGAATTTTTTTTATTAAAATACTATCATTATAAAATATATATATATATATATATATATATATATATATTAGTAAATGACTATGTTTAAATAAATAAATACTTAAAATTTATTTAATAATTTTATACATTTTATAATATAAATACTTTTTTGTAATATATACAAAAAATGTTTAGTCATAATACATGAATTAATTTTATTTACTTATATTTTATACATCTTATAATAAATTTTGATTAAACATGTAATAATTAAACTTTAACTTTTAAGTTAATCTTTTAAGACAACATTTGTAATTCAAGCATTACATAACAATATCATTATCATAATGGATTATTTAAGACAATACGAACCCGTTGATCTATTTAAACTTTTAGAAAATACATAGAAGCCATATTTATTTAAATAAAAAAGCTGTAATTTTGTTAATTAAATGATACTTGTATCTAATAGTTGTAGTTAATGAGAGCATTAGTTAATGAGAGAATTTAATGGTTTAATCATTTCCAATTATTTAATGAAGGTGAAGGGGGTGTAGGAAGCACCATCCATTTTATTTTAAACATAGTTATTTGCACATCCTTATTTTTTTAATTCAACACCCACACAACCCTGTATGTTTCGTATAGCTCTTTACGACACGTACAACACACACTGCATGTCACACCTCCATCTCTCACTTTACCTGATATAGTCACTGAATGACACATGAAGTCAGTAACTGTTGTAATGTGTCGTGGAAGCTTGATGGTGAGGTCTCAGAGATGGGTGTGACTGATTGTTACATTGGTATCAAACATCCATGGAAAATCGTACACACTATATATTACATCATAACTAAAATATTACACAATAAGTTTCAACATTCTTAAACAACATTAACTAGTTAAGACTTAAGAGTTACTAAACATGTCTTGTGAGCATGCATCCTCACTTTCGCACTTGTTACCTCATTCTTGAAAAAGGTTTTGTAATATAATAGATCAACAAGAATGCTGGTGAGTTCATAGATTTGATAACGTGATATGATATGCTATGACATGTTGAATATGCAGGCATACACAACTTCATAAATATGATTCACCATGAAAACCCATAAGCAAAGCCTATATGACTGTAATGTAGTTAGCGGTAATACCCGAAGGTAAGACCTTAGCCTCACTCTCAATGCCTATCGTTGCATTAAGCTGTTATCTTGTAATGTAATAAATGGTAACATGCATTCATACTAGGGTAGACGCTATCTACCCGTGAATGGAGTTGTCAGTCTGATAGTACTATCATTGTTATCATTCGGCTCCTCCATGAGTTTATTGGTTACAGTTGTTATGTGAGGACTTTTACGATAGCATGGTACAATTTTCATGTAATCATCAAACAAGATTTGAAATGCACAAGCAACATATAAACATGTCATTGTAATTGAATCAGGTAACCAAAATGTAATTGTAATGCAAACCCCGAGTTTTAGAAAACAAAGCATTAAAAGGAGAACTATGAAACTCACCGGTGTTGTTGCAATGTTGCACACAACTTCAAGTAAATTCTACATATCATTAAGGTTTTGTAAGTTCTTTGTATCCAATTTGGATTACCAGAACATTCCTTGATAGTAAATATCAAGGATAATGTAATTCGATTCGTCAAACTGATTCTGAATTACATATTTATTCAGAATCTATGTAATAAGATTATAATTTAATTTATAATGTTAAAATCACTGATTCTGTTTAGTAATTGAGCTCTTATACTCATTTGATTGTAA
Organism: Mikania micrantha; assembly: GCA_009363875.1. Lineage (NCBI taxonomy): Eukaryota > Viridiplantae > Streptophyta > Magnoliopsida > Asterales > Asteraceae > Mikania > Mikania micrantha. The sequence continues at coordinate 3,529,851 of CM018689.1, forward strand.
ATTAATGATAATTGCATCCCGTTGTTAAAACCAGAATCTTAATCGATTTTTTAATCAAAAATCGGGTTTCCGGATTACGAAATTTATTGCAAAATCGAGTACGGAACGCGAAATCGATTAAGAATATGCTTCCATATTGAAAAACATTGCGTAAACTAAATGATGTATTGAAACCGGAGTTTTAATCAGAAATCAGATAAAAATCAAGTCACCGGATTGCAAAAGGGTTCGTGAAATCGAGTCCGGAACGCGAAATCGATTCAAAATATGTCCTTTTTATCGAAAACGGATCTTCATATTGCGAACCGGAGCTGAAACGCAGTTCAGAAGGCAAAACAGACAAAATTAGGGTTTTTGTCGGAATATTCCTTTTCGCCGGAATATTCCACCGATGGAGACCCTTCGCCAGAATTTGGCCGGCGGCGGTGGCTCGACGGTGCTGCGGTGGTGGCTTAGTGGCCTGGGCCACTGGCTTGGTGGCTGAGGCTGTGGCCGGGTGGGTAGGCCATGGCCGAGCCATGGCTCAATTTCCTCTGCAACAAGCAGGCCAAGGTCGGGTTGGCTCGGTGATGGCCGAGGATGGCCGGGCCAGGGGTTGTAACATCACTGCATTTTGGGTATGTCAGTACATATTCAATGGTATTGATAAAACATGATATGATGATTTGATAATTTTTGAATTACTTAATGATATTGTCACTGGTATACTTTGATGAGAACGTATGATTATTACGCATAACTATACTGAACCACAGTATTTATTGCAATTGATTTATTTAATATGAGCTGATTTTGATGGAAATGGTTAAAGGTTGTTCGTTTGGTCACTAAATATAGTCAAGGACACATGGTCATGGTTTATCGAAATTGTGGTGGGGCGGTGAGGTTGCGAATATAAATTTAACGCGAATATTATTTCAGAAATATTAAACTTAATAATGTATTCGCGTGGGTGACGATTCGCAAGAATATAATTATTAGAAATAATATACTGAAACGGTATTTCCTAAATCGTAAATCGAATCGAAATACAATACGAACGATGGATTCGGAAAGGTGACGATCTTTACGAATTCGTACGTGAGTAACACGTTTCAATGAGATAACCGAAATAATATCGAACGATATTAAATTAAGAAAAAAAATTTAAAAAAACGTTTATTAGGAATTACAACATTAGACGAATTCGAATAAAATCGTTTTATTAAAGAAATAATTAAACGGAAGTAACTAAGATTATTTCATAAAACAAATTAACTAAAACTATTTTGTTAAACGAAATTACGTTAATAAACGCTTAGTATTTTAGAATATAGAGTTGCGAAAAAACCAAACAATTTATTAAGTGTTAACACGAAATAAGCGAGACCGAGCACGCGGGAAAGACGCGGGGTTTTAATGAGGAAAGCCTCATCTTCTTTTTCATTTCACAAACTTATACTCTCTCTCTACACTCCAATTTCCGTCCATTTTCTTCTCTCTACCTTCTCTCTAGCATATCTCTTTCATTTCTCAACGGTTTTACAAGATCTTGGTGCCAAATCGTTCCTATGATCGAGTAGAACAAGAACCCACGAAGATTTCCAGCTTTTGATCGAGATTTAGAGGTTTACAAAGCACTTTACTTTTCGACAACTATGGGATGTATGTCCATCTTGCTAACACTTGTCGAAGTGGACCTCTAGCTCATCAAGGCCATCCAGCTCAACCAGTACTACTGAAGAACCACCCCCATGCTGCACCTGCCAACCCTGCTCCTACTCATGAAAGGGTCTGCTTTGAATGCGGTGACCCTAATCATTTATGAACCAGTGCCCAAAACTTGCAGGAAGCAATTAGAGGGTGGCAAGGGTAAGAACATTTCAGCTCAATGCACAAGCTACCCAAACCAACCAGGACGTGGTGAACGGTACGTTCCTCATCAATAACTTTTATGCATCTGCATTATTAGATTCTAGTGTTGATAGGATTTTTGGGTCATATGAATTTGGGCATTTACTTGGTAGAACACACTAGACTGGACAAGCCATATAATGGAGAAGTAGCTGACGGTACTTCTATTGACATTAACCACATTATAATTGGATGTATGGTGAACCTTAAGGATCACGTTTTCCCAATTGACCTCATACCAAAGCATCTTGGAAGTTTTGACGCCATCATAGGCATGGATCGGTTAGCTACACATCGAGCTGAAATCAACTATTTTGAGAAATACATATGTATACCATTACCATCAGGAGAGACATTAAGGATTTTTAGGGAAACCCCTAGTGGGGGCCTTAAACTCATGTCTTGCACTGTCACACCCCGAGCCGGCGGGGTAGGATCGGGTTTTCCCCGACGGGCGGAAGGTTCCCGGGGTGCGATATCGTGAGTGATAATCGTGATGATCAGATTGTTTACATTGCACATGATATAAATGAGAAATGCTAAATATAATAGAATTACAAAGTTAAATTACATCAGTGTGTTTATAATTTAACAATGTAAATCTATCATCAACATCATAAATTTCTATCTTGTATTTACACAAGATATACAAAATAATTTGTATAATGATGTCTTCAAAAGTATGCAGGTCCAAAATGCTAAGTCTTCTATCTGAAGTCCTAGTCCAAAAGGAATAACTCCTTAGTTGACCTGTTCGTCACCTGAGAAGTCATGCAAAAGATCAAGTCAACACATGGTTGGTGAGTTCATATAGTTTAGTGATTTGAAAATGATTTGAAAGCCTCTTTTGGTAAAGACCCTAACCTCATTAACTCCACATGTAATATCCACATCGGTATGCTTATATATAGGGCATATGTAAGGGACAAGCCCTAGCCAACATCCCACCACATACTAATATGCATATGACACTGTTGTTAATGATAATTAAGCATTTTTACCCTACAACCTCTGATTTGGATTATGTTTTCCAAAACTTGATTTATCTTTGATCCTCTTGAGTTCCTCATAGATATATGATTTCCCAGAAGTCAGTGATAGAAATATAATGTTAAATATTTAATTAAATAATTAAATGAAGCATTTAAATGTAACTAAGACATGATGATTGGGCCTTATTTAACTCAATCAATTAGACTTAGTTGTTGGTGATTGTCCAAGTTTTAACCTCTCACACGTGACCCATGTCAGGCATAACTCAGAAGGAGTACACCTGAACTGAACGGGATTTTAATGCTTTGCCCGTTACAGCCTGACACAATGGTCTTCTGCATCTGAGTGGGACTTTAAGGATATCCTTTGATTCTTGATCTCTTGATTCTCTTGATTTGACTTTGATATTGATTTCATTGATCGTTCATGTTATTGCCCGTTACAGCCCGACCCAAAGGTCTTCTGTATCTGAGAGGGACTTTATATGTGTGTTACACGTGGTCTTGATTCCCTATACAACTGACATCCACCTTAACTTGAATATTAATGATTTCATTGGATCATAATGATTTCATTATTATAATGATTCACACACATTTATGATTACTGATTCCTTGAGTCTCTTGATCTTGATCTTTAGAATTTCCATGATTCCCAATGATAATTGATTCTTGATTATGATTCTTTGTTCTCAGATCCCACACTGAATTAGATTTCCTTTGAATATGATCTTTTGATTTAGTTCCTTTGATTTCACTTTGAATTTAGATTCTTGAATTTGAGCTTGATGGACTAAGGGTTTGTTTAGAGTTTAAATTTAAGGTATTACTCATAAGAGTACTTAAATTAACTTGTTAGTTGCTCTAACATGATAATTACCTAGACAGGAGTCTAGTAGTATAAACAATCATATATATGTAAAAACATACAATAAAGTAAAGCATTTAAGTAAACAATTTAAATAAAACAGTTTACGCATGCTTCTCAGCCCCGCGTTTTAAAACAAAAATGTTTAGAAAAGGGGCAATGAACTCACCTGTGTTGCTGTGCAATTGATTCACAAAAGATAATGCGCTCTCCTTGAATGTTGCTTATGTATCTTTAGCACCTGAGTTGTTTTAAGAGATTCGAATACGATAAGTATGTATAATGGACATTAAGTCTAGGGTTTGGTCTCGGTGTGCAACTAAGTGTCCTAAATTGCTAATGTGTTTCTAGAGTTCCTTCTATCTATACTATCTAATTACCCAAATCCCACATTAGCATTTAATTTGACCAATTAATTTAAATTAATCCATTTTATAGTAAACATTTATTTAAAACATAATTTAATTTATTTAATGGAATTTATATATCGTTTACCCTCTATTAAGACATAATTAATTTAAAAGAGTGAGCTTACTCATGATGGGCTTAGGTTAAGCCCACTGGGCCGACCTCAGGCCCATTACTAGTTTGTGATCTCCAGATGATGATCAATCAATATATTTGATTTAACTTGTCTTTGGTAATTCAAGTAAATTACTTAGACAACCTATGTGTTCTTATAACCCATCTATTTGTTAGGGACTATTCATGAGGACAACCCATAACTTTAGGTTTCATTTCTTTGTTCCTCACTATATTTTCGAATGCTTTGTACTCAAAATATCACAATCCATGTTGAGATTATAAGACATTTTATGAAAACCCTAATCTAGGTTTAAACCCTATTGTTATTAAGAAAGCCTTAGTTTATTGACTCATAGTGGTACCATGTTAAACTCTATCTTGTTAACCCATTCTTGATTTCTATATCACCCAAGTTGATACCCTATCATGGACCGACCTCATGTTTCCCATGCACACGTCACGTAGATCTCCATGCACACACATATATCACACATGCATGCAATATGACTAACCCCTATTCTCTTGCCATTGACCCATTGTCGAATGATGTTCCACTCATGTAACTGATCGACGAACCAGGTTTGGGCCGAATGAGCTAGCCAAGATCGAATGGGGTTTCGGTCGAAGAAAGGAACCGGCGAATGGGTCCTGGCCGATTGAAAATTTTGTTGGCGAATGGCTAGGGTCGAATGGGAGATGTCCGAATGAATGCATGCTCGAATGGGCTAGCAGCGAATGTGATTAAGCCGAATGACTGGGGCCATTCGACTGAAAGATGGCCATTCGGCCCTCCTGTAACCCAACCCTTTTGGTCATTCGAGCATATCAAGGGCAGCCGGAATTTTGTGGGCTAAACGGCTAGAGTTTGATAAGGCCCTTGTTCCTATACTAACTTAGAAGGTTGGTGGGTGATTTCCCTTAAGTTTTTGGGCATAGAATCGGTATAGATAGGGTTCGAACATAAGGGTTAGAAACCCTAAAAATCGCAACACAAAACTGGTTTTTACCTCAAATCAAGTGGTTCCAAGTTCAGATCCCTTGTACTTTCGTGATCTACAAGTGATGGTGGTGATTTTGACACTAAGATGGGTTGATTTCGTGAAGAATCGAGGGAGAACTCTTAGAGAGAAGATGAGTCTCTAGTGAGAGGTTAGAGAGAAAAAGTGGGTGAACGAAAATGGTGAAAAATTCTGGTTGGTGGGGTAGATGATAGCATTCAATGCTATCATAAATGAGGGTAAAATACCCAGGTTCGTTCAGGTTCGTTCGGTTTCGCGTGGTTTCGCGTAAAAACACCGGTTTCTCGTCGTTTTCGTAACGAAACGACTCGATTATAAAATAGAATTTATAAAATTATTTTAGGTTGTGATTCCTAATAAATTAACTAAATATCTTTTAATTATTTAATTTTCAAAATATTTAATTACATTTAAATCAAATCGCGCGGTCATCGCGCGTATTTGTTCGAATCGTCACCCGATCAAACACGACGATAACTACACTTTTCAATATTGTTTTCTAATTATTGAATATCATTCAGAACGTCAAACTTTCAGATTTATTCGTACAGATCGTCACCTATACAAATAATCCGTCGGTTTAGCATTCACTTAACGATATTCGTGCTGTTTCGTTCTGTAAAGCCTCACATACGTTTATACATAATAACTCCTAACAATTAATCACATGATGGTTCTGTGTTGCCAGATAATTATCTGACTAAAAAACCCTTGTTCTGAACTTGTTTCTCTGAAATGATTATGAATTCACTGTTTTCATAACATGAAATGATACTGAAACTTGACATGGATATAAAATTACACTGAATTACATAATGTTTGTACCTGATTACTGTTCACGTACTGTTTACGATCACTGTTCCGGTGACGGTTCCGGCACTGATGTTACAGTCTCCCCTTGTTAGAGAAATTTCGTCTCGAAATTTAAGAATTGTTATCGGGTACAGCTTCCTCTTCAAACAGTTGGGGATACTTTAACTTCATGTGATCTTCACGTTCCCAAGTAAACTCGGGTCCGCGTCTTGAGTTCCATCGAACCTTTACAATCGGAATACGGCTTCGCCTCAGTTGCTTGACTTTGCGATCCATAATCTCTAAAGGTTCTTCAATAAAATGTAACTGCTCATTAACTTGAATCTCTTCGAGTGGAATGACGAGTGATTCGTCAGCAAGGCATTTCTTTAAATTCGAGACGTGAAACACGTTATGCACACCACCAAGTTCATCAGGTAATCTCAGCCTATACGCCACAGGACCAATACGTTCGATGATTTCAAACGGTCCCACGTATCGTGGTGCTAACTTGCCTTTCTTTCCAAAGCGTACGACACCCTTCCATGGGGAAACCTTTAACATGAAACGGTCTCCCACTTGGAATTCCAATGGCTTACGCCATTTGTCAGCGTAGCTTTTCTGTCTGCTTCTTGTAGCTTGCAATCTTCTCTAAATCTGTGCAATCTTGTCAGTGGTTTCCTGAATAAGCTCTGGCCCAGTTATTCGATTATCTCCCACTTCAGTCCAACAAATCGGTGATCGGCATTTACGGCCATAGAGAGCCTCGAATGGTGCACATCCGATACTGCTGTGATAACTGTTGTTGTAGGAGAACTCGATCAGTGGCAAATGAGAATCCCAATTCCCACCGAAATCCAAAATACAAGTTCTTAACATATCCTCTAGGGTCTAAATTGTACGTTCTCTTTGACCGTCCGTTTGTGGATGGTAAGCCGTACTCAGATTTAACTGTGTCCCTAGAGATTTCTGTAATGATTGCCAGAACCTTGATGTAAATCTGCTGTCTCTATCAGAAATAATTGATAATGGCACACCGTGGCGTACCACTATCTCATTAATGTACAATCTCGCCAGTCTATCCATCGTGAAAGTCTCACGCATTGGCAAGAAATGAGCTGATTTCGTTAAACGGTCAATGATCACCCAAATCGTATCGTGACCACTGGAAGTGCGGGGTAGCTTGGTAATGAAGTCCATAGCTATTTGTTCCCACTTCCAGAGCGGAATCTCAGGCTGTTCCAGTAAACCAGACGGTCTCTGGTGTTCTGCCTTTACCTTCGCACACGTTAGACATCGGCCGACGTACTCGGCTATGTCTTTCTTCATTCCCGGCTACCAATAAAATCCACACAAGTTTTGGTACATTTTATCGGCGCCTGGATGAACAGAGTATTTTGTCTTGTGTGCTTCATCGAAGATAAGTTTTCTCAATTCATCTACCGCCGGAATCCATATACGATCCTGGTAGTAGATCATTCCATCAGGCTTAGTCTCTAAATGTTTCTCTGCTCCGCAGTCAAGTTATTTCTTCAGGTTTCCTCCATCAACTGCTTCCTGTTGAGCTTGAATGATCCTGTCTTGTAAACTGGTCTGCACAGTCATCCCCATAGCTCTAACGCGTAAGGGTTTGACCCGTTCCTTCCGGCTCAAGGCATCAGCTACGACATTTGCCTTTTGATATACGTCAAATTATACATATTATTCGACTCAAATTCCCCCGGTTTTAACGTTAACAACATGCAAATTCATTCGCAAATAGTCCTAATTTTTGTTTTTGTGAATTTGTAGGATAAACGGCCTTGCTCGGAAGAAAATCAAGCTTTGGATGGAATTTCAGTAATTTCTGAGCAAATCCCCAGATGCGCACTGTCATGCCAAATCTTGCATTGGCAGTGCTGACTTATGCACGATCGTGCTCAATGTTGCACGACCGTGCAACTAGGCAGTGCTAGCCCATGCATGGCAGTGCTGGCCTATGCACGACCGTGCAACCAGGCAGTGCTGGCCTATGCACGACCGTGCTTAAGCCAAGCACGACCGTGCAAGCTAGCCAGTGCGGGGCCAAAGCAAGGCAGTGCCGGGCCAAATGGAGGTAGTGCCGGCCATGACGACTTGCACACGACCGTGCGACTTTTGGCACGACCGTGCCTGACACCTCGAGTCAATTTTCGAGACTTAGGTGAAAATGGCAACTTCGACAACCATCCCAGACCAAAAGTGAAGTACTGTAGCACCTTGCACGACCGTGCACCTATGGTGCACGACCGTGCCAAGTTACAGAATTTCTATAAATTCAGCTTTTCACCTCATTTCAAAGGGTTGGACTTCCTGGAGCAAAATTCTCTTCTGTCCAGATTTCTTAAGGCTATCCAAGGGAGATTGTGAAGGTCTTGAAGATCCAAGGAGCATCCAACACCATCTTGTTGCAATCTTTGCTCATTAGTGGTTTGCATTTTGTTACTTGAATCATGTTTCTTGTTCATTTTAGCTACTTTATTGTTGTTCTTGTAAGCCTCATGGGCTAAACACTTCATTGTCTAGATTATGATGAAACTTTTGTTTATGTGATGTTAATTTTATGAATTGGTCAAATGGGTTTATGTCAAGATTCAAGATGAAGTTATGATTATAGTCCAATGATGTTGTAAATTTGTGTAGGTTGATTAATGTTCAAGAATGATGAATGTTTAGTCATAATATGTTGGAAAACCATGATCAAACATTTGTTCATAATCTTACAACTTGTTTTTAAGGTTATGCCATGAGGTTAGGAATGATAATTGGTTTCTTGAATATTATAACACTTGCATAAGTATACTTTCTTTCACTAAAGTTTGGAAAAACCATGGTGATATTATGATTTGTTGAATATGATTAACATGTGAGTTAGGAAATTATGGCCAAATGACCTCATTTGCATGATTATGTTCATAGATTGTAAGTTGGAAGAAATTGTGACTTTGTTGAATTTATGCAACTTAGGGTGATTAGTGTGTATAAGTCATATTAGTTTTCCTTAAGTTGTAGAATTAAGATTCTTGACGGATGACTAATTCTTGATTAAATCTTGACATAGACCTTAACATTAGGCTTCATAGAATAATCCTAGGTGATTAGAATGTGTTATTCATTTTAATTTTCCAAAAGATTATATGATTAGATATCTTTGACCGGAATCTAGTCAACATTTGGTTTACCAATTCATAATAATCACATCACTAAACTAAGTGGATTCATGATCTAGGCAATTTTCTCAGACTTTAGATTATTTCAAAATTCCTTCTTTTAGTTAGTTATTATTTTAAAATTCACAAAACCCAACTTTTCATGTGTTTGCTAAACATTGACCGAGATTTAGTACCGAGAGCTACCGTGTCCACGGATTGATATCCGGTTCTTACCATAAGCTATATTGCTTACGATAGGTACACTTGCCTATTGTGTGTGATTTAGTTCTTAGTAAAAACCATTTTTAAAACTAAAATCTGTGTGAAAAACCCATTTAATAAATATATAGTTTCACGCACATCACCTTTCCCGGATGGTACTTGATCACACAATCGTAATCATTCAGAAGTTCAACCCAACGGCGTTGTCGCATGTTGAGCTCCTTCTGATCAAAAATGTGCTGCAGACTCTTGTGATCAGTGAATATGGTACACTTGGTGCCATATAAATAATGTCTCCAAATCTTTAGTGCGAAGATCATAGCTCCCAGTTCAAGATCATGAGTAGTGTAGTTCTTCTCATGAACTTTCAACTGTCTTGACGCATAAGCTATGACTTTGTCCCGTTGCATCAAAACACAACCAAGTCCCTGATGGGAAGCATCACAGTATACAACAAAATCATCACATCCTTCTGGGAGAGATAGTATTGGAGCATCACACAATTTCTGTTTCAATGTCTGAAAAGCATCTTCTTGCTTCTGTTCCCAGACGAACGGTTCACTCTTCTGAGTTAACTTAGTGAGAGGCAAAGCTATCTTAGAGAAGTTCGAGATGAACCTTCTATAATAACCCGCCAATCCCAGAAAAGACCGTATCTCCGTTGGCGTCCTCGGAGTGTCCCAGTTCTTTATTGCTTCAATCTTGGCTGGGTCTACATGTATTCCCTCGTTGTTGACTACATGACCAAGAAACTGAACTTCTTTTAACCAAAATTCACATTTTGAGAATTTGGCATAAAGTTTCTTTTCCTTCAACAGCTCCAAGATCTTCCTGAGATGTTGCTCGTGCTCTGCTTTGGTTTTGGAATAAATCAGTATGTCATCAATGAAGACAATGACAAACTGATCTAAATACGGCTTGCACACTCGGTTCATGAGATCCATGAAAACCGCTGGTGCATTCGTCAATCCGAAAGGCATCACTAGGAATTCGTAATGCCCGTATCTGGTTCGGAAAGCTGTCTTCGGTATGCCTTCATCTTGAACTCTAAGCTGATGATACCCGGATCGTAGATCGATCTTTGAGAAATACTGGGCTCCTTGCAACTGATCAAACAAGTCGTCAATCCTCGGCAATGGATATCGATTCTTGATTGTCAACTTGTTCAGCTCTCGATAATCGATACACATTCTAAACGATCCGTTTTTCTTCTTCACGAACAAGACCGGACCTCCCCAAGGTGAGTAGCTCGGTCTGATGAATCCTTTATCCAGTAACTCCTGCAACTGGTTCTACAATTCCTGCATCTCCGAAGGTACTAGCCTGTAAGGAGATTTAGCAACAGGAGTTGCTCCAGGAACTAAGTCAATTCGGAACTCTACTGGTCGCGCTGGTGGCAAACCAGGTAGGTCTTCAGGAAATACTTCTGGATACTCTTTCACTACTGGTACATCTTGTATCTTCTTCTTATCTTTCCCTTTTTCTACGACGTGAGCCAGGAAAGCTATGCACTGCTTCTGTAAACACTTACGCGCCTTTATGCATGAAATGATTTTGACACTTCGTTTTGCTTGATCCCCTTTAACTTTCAATGCACGATCATCTGATAATGGAACTCGAAGCAGCTTCTCAGAACAGATGACTTCCACTCGGTTAGAGGAAAGCCAATCCATTCCAACAATGATGTCGAAACTACCCAACTCCATCGGTATCAAGTCGATGGCAAATGTATGACCATTAAGTGTCAACGGGCAATTCCTGTATACTGTACTAACCGTGATCTGTTTTCCGTTAGCTACTTCTATAATATAAGGGGAGTCTAACTGTTCTTCTATAGAATCTAGTTGGCATGCAAAGTCGGCAGAGATAAAACTCTGATCCGCACCAGTGTCAAATAGAACAGATGCATAAAAGTCATGTAAGAGAAACGTACCAGTGACCACATTCCGGTCCTGGCGTGCAGCTGGTGCTCCAATAACAAAAGCTCTTCCACGAGGAGCTTGAACTGCTTGTTGTGCCTTCTTCGGGCAGTTCTTTGCAAAGTGGCCTTGTTCGCCACAATTGAAGCATCCACCATTATTCTGATTAGCTGGTGATGGGAGAGCCAAAGCAGCATTGTTGACTGCTTGGTTGGGTGTCGCCTGGTAGTGTTGGACCCAATGGCCCTTTCTTCCACATCCCGTGCATTGCTTGCAGGGAGTGTTAGCAATATGATGATACTGACACTTGGTACACAAAGGATGTGGACCAGTGTACTGTTTCTTAGGCACATTTTGTTGTGCCGCTGCTACTTGGTTGAGGGGAGTAGCCACAGTGTAGTTCTTGATAAATTTATGTTTCTTCTTCGGAAGTTGCTGATGATGTGGTTTCTTTGAAGACTCTTCCTTTCTCTTACCAGTATCATTCTCTTTCTTCAGCACTCCAGATGCAACCATCAGATCAGTGAGTTTCCCAGACAATCTCACTGCTGACTCGACAGTGGTAGGGTTGGCTGAAAAAACCATGCCCTGAATGCAGGCGGGAAGTCCACCCACATATCTGTCTATTCTCTTCTCCAAGGTTGGCACCATGTCTGGCACCAAAGCAACTAACTCATGGTAGCGAGTAGTATAGCCCATGTGATCAGCCCCCTTCATCACATGGTTGGATAATTCAACCTCCAATTTCTGTAGCTCATTCTTGGGGCAGAATTCTGTTCTCAGTAACGCCTTGAAGTCTTCCCATGGCATTGCCATAGCTTCATCTCTTCCTCGGGCGTTGATCTGACCATTCCACCAGGTCAGAGCCCACTTGTTGAATGTTCCAGCAGAGTAGCGGACTTTATGGTGCTCTGGACAGCTGCAGAGGTCCAGAGTAGCCTCAATCTTTTCAATCCATTGGATTAATCCAACGGCTCCTTCAAATCCGCTAAAACTAGGCGGTTTACATGTGACAGTTGCGTACGAAGAATTCGGCATTAATGACGTGAGAACATTTGGTCGTGCTTGAAATCCACGAGGATTTAGTAACTTTTGTTATTGGGGATTGATAGTATGTGAAAAATGATGAACGTGGGCGAAAACCGCGCGCAAAACGGAGTTCGTATGCTCCCGGAATCGCGAAAAGAAGTTTAAAATCAAAATGGTGACGGAAGGTGACGTGGGGCGCTACGCCTAACCCAGCCCTCCAACCCAGGCGTTACGCCTGGCGGGCTATGTCGGCTAAAGATGGTTTAAGTCGATCAGAATGCATGGAAAACATCAAAAATCGAATTTCTTGATCCATCTCGACCTCCAGACGAAAAAATAGCTTTCTAACACCCTAAATCTTCATATCTGAGGTTTCTAAACATCCGGATCATCCCAGGAATCATATATACAAGTCCTGATCGCTGTTTTAACCGCAGAAATTCGTCAGAACAGGTAACGATTCGTTTTAACCTTCTAGTTTGATTTTGATTGATTAGATCTTGATTTTGAACGTAATGAGATAGTTAGGATTGTTGATTATTGCCTAGATGATGGCTAGGATTGATTATAAACGAAGAACACGAAGTTCTAACGGTTAAATCCTTGTTTTGATCCGTTGTGATGCCCGGTTTGCATGAAATCATACCTATGATTATAATGGTTTAAACCATTTGATTATGACAATGTAGGTGATTAGTTTGATTAATCTTTGAAATGCAAAGGTTAAATCCAAGTGTTTCAAACTAATCATAATCATTAACATACTCATTGGAATGATTATCTGATGTTTGTGATAACAGTCAGATTAGTATGTTAAATCTGGTTATTTCACCTATTCTGATGCTACATTGTGATATTTCATGATATTTGGGTAATCAATAATAAGGATTAATCACTCCTAAGCCATTAAACCATCTAGAAACTGTTTTAGCATTATAATCAACAACATTAACTATTTGGTTAATCTGAGATTATTCTGATTAATCTAGAGTGTCATCAACTTTGTGTTAGGAATCTAATGCAATGTAGGTTCCTACATTATCATACATTGTATGATATAACCTTAAATTAATTAATTATATAATTAATATCGAGTTGATGATTTACTAAGCAATGTCTTTGACATTGAACGTTCAGAAGGATCTAATCAGTAAACTAGAACATAAATAACTTATTAAAGATAACTAAATGCAGAATCATCTCTGGACTATCAGTTTGGTGATACACTGCTACCCTATTATCATCAGGTGAGTTTCGTACAACCCCTTTTATTTTTAATCTTTTATAAACATCGGGGAACATTGTTGAACTTTTAATGAACATATGATATGTATCACTGATATCTGTGTGATTTCATGTGATTGTTGTGACTTTTGTGGGATTTCATGGGATTTTGGCCTGTAGACTGAACTCTATCATGACACTGAAAGTCCTCATTTTTGAACTGTATCTAGTGAACCCATGTGTGGCCGAGCAGAAAACATTGATAGTACTATTGGTTGACACCCCATTCGCTGGGAGGATTGCATCTCCCCTTGTGTGAATGTTTGTTATCTGTTTCCTGAACTTCTTAATGGTGTGATAGACATTAAGATAATGAGGCACTAAGATATGTACCGACGGGTAATATCTTGAGACAGACTAGACGTCCGAAAGGAACTAGATACAGGTCCCATGGTTATCCGGAACTGAACTTTTGAGAACGTGCTTATCATATCATATTGTGTTAAATTGAACTGTCGATCTCACCAGCTTTGTGCTGACGTTTCAAACTCAAACCTTTTTGCAGGTAAGTAGTAATAGCCGGTGAGGATGCACTTTTGAGATATTTGCACTTTAATAATTAGTATTGTAACTAAATAAATATAGTTGTAATGTGGTTGTGATTACGACACCCTGGTAATGTATTTACTTTAAGTTAATCTGTGTGCTTATGATATCGGTTCAAGTAAGTCACACCTCACCTCGGAGACATCACCACTATGCTTCCGCAACCGGTTCAGTGACGTCAGATCAGACTCGAGGTGACGAGGGGTGGGGGTGTGACAGGGTGGTATCAGAGCCACAGGTTATAGAGAATTAGGTTGACTTAGAAACCTAGACTATAACCATAGGCTCGTATAGTAACACAGAGAGCACCGAACATTAATATTGAACAAAACTTGTTTTGAATTAAGCCAGGATAATCAGGTGGTACAAATTCCAGTTATGAGTGGCCAGCATAACTGAAATTTGCAACACGTGTGCATTCTAGTTTGATTTAATTCAAGCAAAACACTAACAATAGTAATGACGAATAGTTGCGTTAAGATAGGAGGACGTCTCATATCATGTGTATGTTGAATTTTATTATTCAATATATTTCTTTCATGATACTGATTAGAGATTTTTATTATACAGCGATGGCAGATCGAGGCGAACAGTATCAGCTAGCTCCTCATGATATGAGGGATGGTACTCCGAGCTCTAGCTCAGCACCGGATTCAGATTCTTCGGAGGCATCGACTGCAGCCTCACGAGCTCCATCTGTAGTGCCACAGGCACAACCAGCATTACCACATTCACCATTAGAGCCTAGATCAGTTACACCACCACCACCAGCACTTCCTATCATACCTAGTCCTCCTCACTCACCTCCGGTTGATCCCGTTGCGGATCGGATGCAGAGTATATCACCTCCTAGAGTACCCGTTTGGGACGGGTTGCGGCGTATGCGGGGTCAAGCCCGCAAGACCACAGGACTACCTCCCCGGAAGCAGCTGGCTCCCAGGGACGAGTTTCATGCCATACACGAGATGGGAGAATCCTCCCATCAGGCAGAGCTGAGAGCACAGTTGCAGCAAGTTACTCAGAACTTGCAGGGGACACAGCAGAGTCTACAGCAGTGTCAGGCTACGGTTGAGGATACACGTATGACTATATTAGATATCCTCACTTCTCACTTGACCCTGATGGATCAAGTGAAGCCGTTGGACACCGATACTCGAGCCTGGAGAACCGCGATGGATGATAGACTGAGGATGACATGGGGACAGATTATGCTTGCTGCATTTTGGCGGCAAGTGGCATGGATGACTGAGGGATGGAGTTGGGTGAAAGAGAGAGCGACAGAGTTTTTGGCATGGTTTGGAGTGGCGAGTACCGAGACCAGGATGATGATCCTGGCAGTAGTCATGGCGATAGTGGCCATGATACTTTCCTTCTTATCATACTTTATGCGATGAGTATGTACAGAAGATCAGTTTGGGATTTTCAGAGCATCAGGGTGTAGATAGGGGAGTTCTTTTCTGTTCTTTTCTTTATCTGATGGTAGTGTCTTGTGTTGTTTGGTGGTCTGTATAAAATCAATAATGATAATGATGAAATAAAATGGGTGTTTTGTGTATCGATCTGTGTAATGTACTATTTGGGTGTTGTGTGAATTATGTTTTTCTAATAACCTTGTGTGGACTATAAACAATTCTGTGTGAGAACATGTCAAACTAATATATATTTCGCTGAAATACAGTACGGGAGCAGTACTGTATGCGAATATATCGAACTAAAATATATATTTTGCTGGAATACAGTACGGAGCAATACTGTATGCAAATATATTTGTTATTAAAGTACAGTACGAGAGCCATACTGTACGAGAACATGTCTGAATTGTGAACGTATCTAATTGTGAATGTGTCTATAACTAAAGTACAGTACGAGAGCCATACTGTACGAGAACATATCTATTGGTTATATGGGAACTTAGTGCATGAACTGAGAACATATGCTAGTCCTGTATGAACATATCTTTAAAAACATGTGTTGCAATGCAATGAGCTGGGTAAGACTCTAACATGTTTTTGAAATTACAGGACTAAGTATAACTACGAATAATTGTGTGATCTGTGTGTAATGTGAACATGTCTGGACTGAATTCATGTAGTTATACTGTATTCTTATAATCACCTTTTAATACAAATTTTCAGTGCAACTGAATGGGATTGTATTTATGTGATAGAACGGGTTATATCTTTAATGTTCTTGAACTGACCTGAGTTTGTCTGCTTGTGAGCAGAATAATGGCTCCTAAACGAGGTCGACCAGCTAAGAGAGCTACTCAGAACATTACAAACCCTGAACAGAATCAAATTCCACCTTTGACTGTTGACTCAAATCCGGATCCGCATGTTAATCCGGAAGCGAACGTAGTTCCACCTGGGAACTTGGAAACGCATACTACTCCACCAGTGAACCCTGGAGCAGGCATTGTTCCACCTGCTGGTACAAGCGGATCTGAAACAAATGAGGCTATGATAGCTCGTATTGTGCGTGAACAACTATCTGCTTGTGGTGTTCTGACACAACACCAACCACATATCACTGCAGGTTCTGGTAGGGAACACGATCATGTTGAACATAATGCTACTGGTGGTCACGTTGAAACTCATACCACTACCGGTACAACTACTATTGTTCCTGATCCACCCCGACAGGGATGTACTTACAAGTATTTTGCTTCCTGTAACCCTCCTACTTTTACTGGCAAAGAAGGAGCGGCTGGTCTAATAAGGTGGATTGAGGAGATGGAAACTAAGCTCAAAATCAGTCAGTGTTTGGAGGAGCATAAGGTGTCTTATGCTGCCTGTTCTTTGAAAGACTCCGCTTTGACCTGGTGGAATACCCAGGCCAAGACTTTGGGTTCAGCCACAGTTGACTCGATGGGCTGGAACGATTTCAAAACTCTGATTAGATCAGAGTACTGTCCCATCACTGAAATTCAAAAACTCCAGGAAGAATTCTGGAATCACTCGATGATCGGTGCTGACTCTCTTGCTTACACCGATCGTTTTCATGAACTTACTTGTTTGCTTCCCGACATGTTTCCTACGGAAGCCACTTTAATCGAAAAGTACATTAAGGGTCTGATTCCTCAGATACGAGGAATGGTGACTGCTGCTGAACCTACAACCCTGAAACATACGATTCTTTTGACCACTAAGCTTACCAATGAGGCGGTAAGGAGTGGTACTCTGTCTTTGAAGCCTCAGACGGTTCATAATCGTAGTGATGTCGGTACCTCGAATGTGTCAAAAGGTACCAAACAAAAGTGGTTTGGCAAAACCAAGGCGAAGGCTTCGGCTAAGATCACCCAGAGCAAGCCAACTGTGAAAAACTATGGTGCAAATGTTCCTGAAAGGAAAATTTATACTGGGCAGGCGCCCAAATGCAATAAGTGTCCATTACATCACACGGGACCATGTCCTGTTTGTCTGAACTGTAACCGAGTTGGACATTATGCTAAATATTGCAATTTTCCTGCTCAGACACCAAACCAAGCACCACGACAAACCACTCAAACCAACCGGTCATGTTACAAATGTGGAGATCCTGATCATCTCATAAGAAACTGTTCGAACAATAACACCAATCCGGGAACTGAAGCTAGGGGAAGAGCTTTTCAGATTGGTGCGACCGAGGCGAGACATGATGCAAATATTGTTACTGGTACGTTTCTTCTCAATAATCTTTACGCATCAGTTCTGTTTGACACAGGAGCGGATAAGAGCTTTATCTCTCCTGAATTTGCATCATTAATTTCATTGCCTACGGTAGAACTAGAAACTCCTTATGTTATTGAATTTGCTAACCGCAAATTGATCAAAACTAACAGTGTTATTCAAGGATGTTCCTTGAATTTGAATGATCATCTTTTCGATATTGATTTACTTCCTATTGAGCTTGGGAGCTTTGATGTCGTTGTTGGTATGGACTGGCTTTCTAATAACCAAGCGGAAGTTGTGTGTCAAAACAAGGTGATCCGTATTCCATTACCTAATGGTAATACACTAATAGTTCAAGGAGAACGAGCAGGTAGAAAACTTGGTCTCATATCTTGTATGCGAGCTCAGAAATTCTTAAGGAAAGGCTGTTATGCTTTCCTAGCACATGTGACTGAGCACAATTCTTCACCTAAACAAATCACAGATATCCCAATAGTCAAGGATTTTTCTGAAGTTTTTCCTGAGGACATATCAGGATTACCCCCAGTGAGACAAGTTGAATTTCGAATCGAGTTGATTCCAGGTGCAGCACCTGTTGCTAAAGCCCCGTATCGGCTTGCACCATCCGAAATGCAAGAACTTTCAGGTCAATTGCAAGAACTGTTAGACAAAGGTTTTATCAGACCTAGTTTCTCACCCTGGGGAGCACCTATTCTTTTTGTGAAAAAGAAGGATGGTTCATTCAGAATGTGTATTGACTACAGGGAACTCAATAAACTGACAATTAAGAACCGTTATCCACTACCTCGTATCGATGATCTGTTTGATCAACTACAAGGTGCTACTTATTTTTCAAAAATCGATTTGAGATCTGGATATCATCAGTTACGTATTCATGATGATGACATTCCTAAAACTGCTTTCAGAACTCGATATGGACATTACGAATTTCTAGTAATGCCGTTTGGTTTAACAAATGCACCAGCAGTTTTCATGGATCTGATGAATCGAGTATGTAGACCTTATCTGGATAAATTTGTGATTGTGTTTATTGATGATATTCTTATTTATTCTCGAAATCAACAAGAACATGCTCAACACTTGAAATTAATTCTAGAACTTTTGGCACGTGAAAAATTATATGCCAAATTCTCCAAGTGTGAGTTCTGGTTACGAGAAGTTCAATTTCTTGGTCATGTAGTAAATCAAAACGGTATTCAAGTGGATCCCAGTAAGATTCAGGCGGTGAAACAATGGGAGACACCACGAACCCCAACTGAAATACGTCAATTCTTGGGGTTGGCAGGTTATTATCGCCGGTTTATCAAGAACTTTTCAAAGATAGCCTTGCCACTGACTACATTGACACAGAAAAATCAACCGTTTATATGGAGTTCTCAACAGGAGGAGGCGTTCCAACTGTTGAAACATAAACTCTGTAATGCACCTATCTTGACACTACCGGAAGGTACTGATAACTTCACAGTGTATTGTGATGCTTCACGTCAAGGTCTTGGGTGTGTTCTAATGCAGAAGGATAAGGTAATTGCTTACGCTTCTCGACAATTGAAAGTACATGAGAAGAACTATACCACACATGATCTAGAACTTGGTGCGGTAGTGTTTGCACTCAAGATTTGGAGACATTATCTATACGGAACTAAGTGTATTATATACACTGATCACAAAATCCTCCAACACATTCTAGATCAGAAAATGTTGAACATGCGACAGAGGCGATGGGTAGAACTGTTGAACGATTACGACTGTGAGATTCGTTATCACCCAGGCAAAGCAAATGTTGTAGCTGATGCTTTAAGTCGCAAGGAACGAGTCAAGCCTTTACGTGTGAAAGCGTTAGGTATGACTATTCAAACTAGTCTAATTCCTCAAATCAAAGACGCTCAGCAACAAGCTTTACAAGCAACGAACTATTCTGCTGAAGGACTGAGAGGATTAGATAAGAAACTCGATACTAAGGCTGATGGACTGTTGTATTTCAAAGACCGAATGTGGATTCCTTTATTCGGTAACTCTCGAACTATTATCTTGGATGAGGCGCATAAATCCAGGTATTCTATTCATCCAGGTGCTGATAAAATGTATAAAGATCTTAAAGACTTTTACTGGTGGCCTGGAATGAAAAACAAATAGCGGAATACGTGGATCGATGTCTAACATGTCTCAAAGTCAAGGCTGAACATCAACGACCTTCTGGGTTACTACAACAACCTGAGATTCCCATGTGGAAATGGGATCAGATCTCTATGGATTTCATTACTAAATTACCCAGAACATCACGTAATCATGACTCTATATGGGTTACCGTTGATCGCCTTACGAAATCTGCGCATTTCTTACCCATCCGAGAAGACTATTCTATGGATCGACTCGCTAAACTCTATGTTAATGAGATTGTATCTCGACATGGAATACCGATCTCTATCATTTCTGACAGAGATAGTCGATTTATGTCACGATTTTGGAAAACTCTTCAGAATGCTCTGGGCACGCAAATCAATATGAGCACAGCTTATCATCCACAAACTGACGGGCAGACTGAACGAACAAATCAAACTCTTGAAGACATGCTCAGAAGCTGTGTGATTGATTTTGGAGGTAGCTGGGATATTCATCTTCCACTTGTTGAATTCTCATATAATAACAGCTACCATACCAGTATTCAATGCGCTCCATTCGAAGCACTTTATGGACGCAAATGTAGATCACCTATCTGTTGGTCAGAAGTAGGTGAAAACCAAATCATTGGCCCATAATTCATTCAGGAAACAACTGATAAGATCGCACTCATTCAAGAACGAATCAAAGCTGCTCGCGATCGTCAAAAGAGTTATGCTGATAATCGCCGTAGACCACTGGAATTTCAAATCGGTGATCTAGTAATGTTGAAAGTTTCACCGTGGAAGGGTATATTCAGATTTGGGAAAAGAGGTAAACTTTCACCAAGATTTGTAGGACCATTTAAAATTCTTGAACGAATTGGACCAGTGGCTTACAGACTTGAACTACCTCCTGAACTCGATAACGTTCATGATGTCTTCCATGTATCAAATTTGAAGAAATGCCTAGCCGATGAATCCTTGATCGTACCTCTGAAAGAAATCCAAATTGATGAGAAACTTCAATTCAGGGAAGAACCAGTTGAAGTAATGGATCGAGAGGTGAAGGTACTGAAACGCAGTCGCATACCTATTGTCAAAATTCGGTGGAATTCACAGCGTGGACCCGAATATACATGGGAACGTGAAGATCAGATGAAACAGAAATACCCACATTTATTTTCATGATCAATTGTTATCCAGTAAGTCTTTCACTAAATTTCGGGACGAAATTCCTCTAACAGGAGGAGACTGTGACAGTTGCGTACGAAGAATTCGGCATTAATGACGTGAGCACATTTGGTCGTGCTTGAAATCCACGAGGATTTAGTAACTTTTGTTATTGGGGATTGATATTATGTGAAAAATGATGAACGTGGGCGAAAACCGCGCGCAAAACGGAGTTCGTATGCTCCCGGAATCGCGAAAAGAAGTTTAAAATCAAAATGGTGACGGAAGGTGACGTGGGGCGCTACGCCTAACCCAGCCCTCCAACCCAGGCGTTACGCCTGGAGGGCTATGTCGGCTAAAGATGGTTTAAGTCGATCAGAATGCATGGAAAACATCAAAAATCGAATTTCTTGATCCATCTCGACCTCCAGACGAAAAAATAGCTTTCTAACACCCTAAATCTTCATATCTGAGGTTTCTAAACATCCGGATCATCCCAGGAATCATATATACAAGTCCTGATCGCTGTTTTAACCGCAGAAATTCGTCAGAACAGGTAACGATTCGTTTTAACCTTCTAGTTTGATTTTGATTGATTAGATCTTGATTTTGAACGTAATGAGATAGTTAGGATTGTTGATTATTGCCTAGATGATGGCTAGGATTGATTATAAACGAAGAACACGAAGTTCTAACGGTTAAATCCTTGTTTTGATCCGTTGTGATGCCCGGTTTGCATGAAATCATACCTATGATTATAATGGTTTAAACCATTTGATTATGACAATGTAGGTGATTAGTTTGATTAATCTTTGAAATGCAAAGGTTAAATCCAAGTGTTTCAAACTAATCATAATCATTAACATACTCATTGGAATGATTATCTGATGTTTGTGATAACAGTCAGATTAGTATGTTAAATCTGGTTATTTCACCTATTCTGATGCTACATTGTGATATTTCATGATATTTGGGTAATCAATAATAAGGATTAATCACTCCTAAGCCATTAAACCATCTAGAAACTGTTTTAGCATTATAATCAACAACATTAACTATTTGGTTAATCTGAGATTATTCTGATTAATCTAGAGTGTCATCAACTTTGTGTTAGGAATCTAATGCAATGTAGGTTCCTACATTATCATACATTGTATGATATAACCTTAAATTAATTAATTATATAATTAATATCGAGTTGATGATTTACTAAGCAATGTCTTTGACATTGAACGTTCAGAAGGATCTAATCAGTAAACTAGAACATAAATAACTTATTAAAGATAACTAAATGCAGAATCATCTCTGGACTATCAGTTTGGTGATACACTGCTACCCTATTATCATCAGGTGAGTTTCGTACAACCCCTTTTATTTTTAATCTTTTATAAACATCGGGGAACATTGTTGAACTTTTAATGAACATATGATATGTATCACTGATATCTGTGTGATTTCATGTGATTGTTGTGACTTTTGTGGGATTTCATGGGATTTTGGCCTGTAGACTGAACTCTATCATGACACTGAAAGTCCTCATTTTTGAACTGTATCTAGTGAACCCATGTGTGGCCGAGCAGAAAACATTGATAGTACTATTGGTTGACACCCCATTCGCTGGGAGGATTGCATCTCCCCTTGTGTGAATGTTTGTTATCTGTTTCCTGAACTTCTTAATGGTGTGATAGACATTAAGATAATGAGGCACTAAGATATGTACCGACGGGTAATATCTTGAGACAGACTAGACGTCCGAAAGGAACTAGATACAGGTCCCATGGTTATCCGGAACTGAACTTTTGAGAACGTGCTTATCATATCATATTGTGTTAAATTGAACTGTCGATCTCACCAGCTTTGTGCTGACGTTTCAAACTCAAACCTTTTTGCAGGTAAGCAGTAATAGCCGGTGAGGATGCACTTTTGAGATATTTGCACTTTAATATTTACTTTAAGTTAATCTGTGTGCTTATGATATCGGTTCAAGTAAGTCACACCTCACCTCGGAGACATCACCACTATGCTTCCGCAACCGGTTCAGTGACGTCAGATCAGACTCGAGGTGACGAGGGGTGGGGGTGTGACATTACATTCTACGAATGACTTGTAGGAGTATTGTGAGGTACCACCAGTATTCCCACTGGCTTCTCCTGATGAATTGCCAGTGTTGTTGAGCTCATTACGGAGAAGGTTGAACATCTCCGGTATCGCCTCTTTCATCTGATTGGTCATCTGGCTGCTTAGTAGAGTCACCAAAGAGATGGTGGTAGGATCCAGTATTGGAGTCGTGCCTGAACCTGATGCCTGTGTGATCAGTGGGGGAGGAGGTGGAGGCGGTGGAGGAGGTGGCGGTGGTGAGTCATTTGGTGATGGCGTTGAGGAGTGTGGAGCTTAGTCCTGTGATAATGGCAATAGAGGAGGTTGTCTTCGCGGCGGCATTCTGATCATAACCAAAGGAATATTGGTTAGTGCAATGATCGAATGCAGAAGACATAATGCAATAAGCCTTAAATCCTATGTTCTCTACATGCAGGGTCCCTAGGTTATAGTCTAGGCCAAACCGTTTAAATAAGTGACCTATATTTCTCTATAACCAAGGCTCTGATACCAATCTGTCACACCCCGAGCCGGCGGGGTAGGATCGGGTTTTCCCCGACGGGCGGAAGGTTCCCGGGGTGCGATATCGTGAGTGATAATCGTGATGATCAGATTGTTTACATTGCACATGATATAAATGAGAAATGCTAAATATAATAGAATTACAAAGTTAAATTACATCAGTGTGTTTATAATTTAACAATGTAAATCTATCATCAACATCATAAATTTCTATCTTGTATTTACACAAGATATACAAAATAATTTGTATAATGATGTCTTCAAAAGTATGCAGGTCCAAAATGCTAAGTCTTCTATCTGAAGTCCTAGTCCAAAAGGAATAACTCCTTAGTTGACCTGTTCGTCACCTGAGAAGTCATGCAAAAGATCAAGTCAACACATGGTTGGTGAGTTCATATAGTTTAGTGATTTGAAAATGATTTGAAAGCCTCTTTTGGTAAGACCCTAACCTCATTAACTCCACATGTAATATCCACATCGGTATGCTTATATATAGGGCATATGTAAGGGACAAGCCCTAGCCAACATCCCACCACATACTAATATGCATATGACACTGTTGTTAATGATAATTAAGCATTTTTACCCTACAACCTCTGATTTGGATTATGTTTTCCAAAACTTGATTTATCTTTGATCCTCTTGAGTTCCTCATAGATATATGATTTCCCAGAAGTCAGTGATAGAAATATAATGTTAAATATTTAATTAAATAATTAAATGAAACATTTAAATGCAACTAAGACATGATGATTGGGCCTTATTTAACTCAATCAATTAGACTTAGTTGTTGGTGATTGTCCAAGTTGTAACCTCTCACACGTGACCCATGTCAGGCATAACTCAGAAGGAGTACACCTGAACTGAACGGGATTTTAATGCTTTGCCCGTTACAGCCTGACACAATGGTCTTCTGCATCTGAGTGGGACTTTAAGGATATCCTTTGATTCTTGATCTCTTGATTCTCTTGATTTGACTTTGATATTGATTTCATTGATCGTTCATGTTATTGCCCGTTACAGCCCGACCCAAAGGTCTTCTGTATCTGAGAGGGACTTTATATGTGTGTTACACGTGGTCTTGATTCCCTATACAACTGACATCCACCTTAACTTGAATATTAATGATTTCATTGGATCATAATGATTTCATTATTATAATGATTCACACACATTTATGATTACTGATTCCTTGAGTCTCTTGATCTTGATCTTTAGAATTTCCATGATTCCCAATGATAATTGATTCTTGATTATGATTCTTTGTTCTCAGATCCCACACTGAATTAGATTTCCTTTGAATATGATCTTTTGATTTAGTTCCTTTGATTTCACTTTGAATTTAGATTCTTGAATTTGAGCTTGATGGACTAAGGGTTTGTTTAGAGTTTAAATTTAAGGTATTACTCATAAGAGTACTTAAATTAACTTGTTAGTTGCTCTAACATGATAATTACCTAGACAGGAGTCTAGTAGTATAAACAATCATATATATGTAAAAACATACAATAAAGTAAAGCATTTAAGTAAACAATTTAAATAAAACAGTTTACGCATGCTTCTCAGCCCCGCGTTTTAAAACAAAAATGTTTAGAAAAGGGGCAATGAACTCACCTGTGTTGCTGTGCAATTGATTCACAAAAGATAATGCGCTCTCCTTGAATGTTGCTTATGTATCTTTAGCACCTGAGTTGTTTTAAGAGATTCGAATACGATAAGTATGTATAATGGACATTAAGTCTAGGGTTTGGTCTCGGTGTGCAACTAAGTGTCCTAAATTTCTAATGTGTTTCTAGAGTTCCTTCTATCTATACTATCTAATTACCCAAATCCCACATTAGCATTTAATTTGACCAATTAATTTAAATTAATCCATTTTATAGTAAACATTTATTTAAAACATAATTTAATTTATTTAATGGAATTTATATATCGTTTACCCTCTATTAAGACATAATTAATTTAAAAGAGTGAGCTTACTCATGATGGGCTTAGGTTAAGCCCACTGGGCCGACCTCAGGCCCATTACTAGTTTGTGATCTCCAGATGATGATCAATCAATATATTTGATTTAACTTGTCTTTGGTAATTCAAGTAAATTACTTAGACAACCTATGTGTTCTTATAACCCATCTATTTGTTAGGGACTATTCATGAGGACAACCCATAACTTTAGGTTTCATTTCTTTGTTCCTCACTATATTTTCGAATGCTTTGTACTCAAAATATCACAATCCATGTTGAGATTATAAGACATTTTATGAAAACCCTAATCTGGGTTTAAACCCTATTGTTATTAAGAAAGCCTTAGTTTATTGACTCATAGTGGTACCATGTTAAACTCTATCTTGTTAACCCATTCTTGATTTCTATATCACCCAAGTTGATACCCTATCATGGACCGACCTCATGTTTCCCATGCACACGTCACGTAGATCTCCATGCACACACATATATCACACATGCATGCAATATGACTAACCCCTATTCTCTTGCCATTGACCCATTGTCGAATGATGTTCCACTCATGTAACTGATCGACGAACCAGGTTTGGGCCGAATGAGCTAGCCAAGATCGAATGGGGTTTCGGCCGAAGAAAGGAACCGGCGAATGGGTCCTGGCCGATTGAAAATGTTGTTGGCGAATGGCTTGGGTCGAATGGGAGATGTCCGAATGAATGCATGCTCGAATGGGCTAGCAGCGAATGTGATTAAGCCGAATGACTGGGCCATTCGACCGAAAGATGGCCATTCGGCCCTCCTGTAACCCAACCCCTTTTGGTCATTCGAGCATATCAAGGGCAGCCGGAATTTCGTGGGCTAAACGGCTAGAGTTTGATAAGGCCCTTGTTCCTATACTAACTTAGAAGGTTGGTGGGTGATTTCCCTTAAGTTTTTGGGCATAGAATCGGTATAGATAGGGTTCGAACATAAGGGTTAGAAACCCTAAAAATCGCAACACAAAACTGGTTTTTACCTCAAATCAAGTGGTTCCAAGTTCAGATCCCTTGTACTTTCGTGATCTACAAGTGATGGTGGTGATTTTGACACTAAGATGGGTTGAGTTCGTGAAGAATCGAGGGAGAACTCTTAGAGAGAAGATGAGTCTCTAGTGAGAGGTTAGAGAGAGAAAGTGGGTGAACGAAAATGGTGAAAAATTCTGGTTGGTGGGGTAGATGATAGCATTCAATGCTATCATAAATGAGGGTAAAATACCCAGGTTTGTTCAGGTTCGTTCGGTTTCGCGTGGTTTCGCGTAAAAACACCGGTTTCTCGTCGTTTTCGTAACGAAACGACTCGATTATAAAATAGAATTTATAAAATTATTTTAGGTTGTGATTCCTAATAAATTAACTAAATATCTTTTAATCATTTAATTTTCAAAAATATTTAATTACATTTAAATCGAATCGCGCGGTCATCGCGCGTATTTGTTCGAATCGTCATTTGATCAAACACGACGATAACTACACTTTTCAATATTGTTTTCTAATTATTGAATATCATTCAGAACGTCAAACTTTCAGATTTATTCGTACAGATCGTCACCTATACAAATAATCCGTCGGTTTAGCATTCACTTAACGATATTCGTGCTGTTTCGTTCTGTAAAGCCTCACATACGTTTATACATAATAACTCCTAACAATTAATCACATGATGGTTCTGTGTTGCCAGATAATTATCTCTGAACTTGTTTCTCTGAAATGATTATGAATTCACTGTTTTCATAACATGAAATGATACTGAAACTTGACATGGATATAAAAATACACTGAATTACATAATGTTTGTACCTGATTACTGTTCACGTACTGTTTACGATCACTGTTCCGGTGACGGTTCCGGCACTGATGTTACATGCACTAAGGCTCAGATGTATCTATGTAATAAATGTGTAGCATCTTTGGCTCATATCGTTGAAAAGAAAGGCAAGGACAAGAGCATTCAAAATATGCATGTCATACGTGACTATCCAGAAGTTTTCCTGATGATATGCCTGGAATTCCACCAAAGCATCAAGTTGAATCTCGAATTTACCTAGTATCTGGTGCGAATCCAATTGCAAAACCCCCGTATAGACTTTCATCTTCAGAGATGCAAGAACTTGCAAGCTAACTCTAGGAATTATTTGATAAAGGATTCATACACCCAAGTCATTCACTTTGGGGTGCGCCAGTCCTTTTCGTCAATATTAAACTGAAATATCAACACATATATAATATAAATCAAGCTGCTCTATTAATATGCCCTGCTCTAGTGATTAAATCAAAACTTACGAAAACATAAATTAGGTTTATGGAAACTAAAAGAAAAAAATTCCATTTTTTGTTTAACTACAATTTCAAGCCACTTTCTAACAAATGTAATACTTATTATTTGAATATTGACAGCTAAACATCTCTTTTTACCTTAAGAAAGTAGCAGAATAAATATGTTTAAACTCACACTCTGTTCTGTCCAAAACCCCCCAAAGATTCTAGGTTTGCTAACACCTAGAAGGCAAGTGATTGCCGCCGACAAGGGTTTTATCCGGTGAGTCATTACCACTTCCAAGGGTTTCTCCACTGTAGAAGACCGACGTATGACCGGTAAGGGTTTCTTCATTGTAAACAATTCGTTAAAACATAAATCGAGACAATTATAAGAACGAGGGTTTCTTCACTGGAGAAAATAACAATCATGAGACCACACACTTCTACAAAAAAACACGATTTCTTCATCGTAAGGAAACTCTGTGAGAGAGAGAGACTGATAAAATTTCTTCACTAGAATTGTATGAAGGAGAGAGAGACGTTAACCACAAGGTTTCTTCGAACAAAAGAGCAAACTCTCAGAGAAAGAGAGAGAAGATGATTTTAGACTTTTAGGCGTGTAGCATATGTGGAAAAAAAATCTCTTTTACCCTTTACAAGTGTAAAAGAGGTATTTTAACTTTTAATTATAATTAAATATTCTAGTTTATATATAAAACACAAGAATTTTACAATTATTTAACTAGAAATCTAAGATAACTTTGATTAACGGCTAATATAAGATCTAAAAGTTTTCAATGGAGTTTCAAGATGATACAAATCATATATGGTATATATTTTTTACTTTTTGCTAGTATACTTTTTGTTTTAAACTAAAGGGTTTACCCGCGCGTTGCTGCGGAAATTCCACCATGATTTAAAAAGAAAATAATTATTATCTTTTAAGACGTTCCGAAAAACATTTAGTCTTTTGCAACGGTTACCTTTTACAAATATTAAAAAAAATTCCTTTAACGGTCCTAAACAAAAATTATTTACAACTGTTTAAAAAACTACAAAAAATACATTAAAAAGGAAGTCTTTTACAACGGTCCAAAAACTACAAAAAAATACATTAAAAAACAAGTCTTTTACAACGGTCCAAATCTAAAATGTTTCTGATATTCAAATTTTTTGGAGCAGTTGCAATTCTTTTTCAAGTGGCTTTAAAATGTATTTTACAACATTTTATTGAGAAACAATTAAAAATCAAATATTTAAATATTATTACTATTTATAAGCAATAATTGTCTTTCGTAATCGATTAGTTAACATGTTGGTTAACCGTATTCTGAAACACGGAAAAAAATCATTGGCTTATTAAATTTTCTATCGAGCCGTGAAAAAGATTCAACAAAAGTCAGAAACAAATCAACTATTTATTTTACGTCAAACAATACATGAAGTAACTCCGGGTATGACAGTAAAAGTATGTATCTGTTAAATAAAATTTAAATAAAAAAATTTTCAAATTTTTAATTGAAAACGTTGCGGGCCCTTCTGGGCAATTCCCGAAAGTTCCACAAGCCTCGCGGACTTCCCGACTCATCAAAACTTTTCATAATCAAATTATACCCACGTATATATAATCACCCACTTGAAACTCTCACACCCAAGTTTACAATTCTTAGTAACTCGAAGGACAAAAAGGATTCATCAATCAGACGACCAGAGATAATGGGTGTTGATTATTACAAAATTTTGCAGGTTGATAAGAGCGCAAAAGATGATGATTTGAAAAAAGCTTACAGGAAGCTCGCCATGAAATGGCATCCTGATAAGAACCCTAATAACAAGAAGGAAGCGGAAGCCAAGTTTAAACAGATTTCTGAAGCCTACGATGTATGTATTTATCTGATTTTTTATGTGAATTCAATAGTTCGGTATTTGATATTTTTAATTCACTTTAATCAATTATTGTTTTGGACTTCTGATTAAACATTTGGACGGTGAAATTGATTTCCCCTTTCTTTGTAATCTCTATTTTGTCTTTGTTTTATGCAATTGAAAATGTTTATACTTGATTTGAGTATTGTTGTTGATATGGGTATGTCGTTAATCAATCTTTAGGTTCTCAGTGATCCGCAAAAGAGAGCGGTATACGATCAGTATGGTGAAGAAGGGCTGAAAGGTCAGATGCCACCACCAGACGCCGCCGGTGGACCCGACGGAGCCACCTACTTCTCCACCGGTGGAGGCACACCATTCACATTCAATCCCAGAAACGCCGACGACATCTTCGCCGAGTTTTTCGGGTTCAGGGGAATGGGCGGCGGTGGAGACGGTGGCGGCGTCAGAGGAACAAGGTTTTCAAGCAGCATGTTCGGTGATAACATCGGTGGATTTGATAACATCTTCACCTCCTTCGGCGGTGGCGGTGGCGGTGGCGGTGGAGTTGGGTCTGTCACCCGGAAAGCAGCTCCGATCGAGAGAAATCTACCCTGTACCCTTGAAGAACTTTACAATGGCACCACCAAGAAGATGAAGATCTCCAGAGAAATCGCAGACGTTAGTGGGTAAGTTTATTCATCTTCCATCTCACTGATTTGTTTCAAAATCATGATCATAATCATGTTCTTAAGTTTTTATTTTTTTGATTACAGGAAGACGATGACGGTGGAGGAGATACTGAACATCAACATAAAACCCGGATGGAAAAAGGGAACAAAAATCACATTCCCAGAAAAAGGAAATGAACAGCCCAACACCATACCAGCAGATCTGGTGTTCGTGATAGATGAAAAACCTCACACCACATTCATCCGTGACGGCAACGATCTGGTGGTCACACGACGGATCAGTTTGGCTGAAGCTTTGACTGGTTACACGGTCCATGTGACCACCCTCGATGGGCGGAATCTAACCATACCCATCAATAATGTGATCCATCCGGACTACGAGGAGATTGTTCCTAGAGAAGGGATGCCAATTTCAAAAGATCCCACGAAGAAAGGGAACCTTAGAATCAAGTTCAATGTCAGGTTCCCTACAAGATTGAGTCAGACTCAGAAAATAAGGATCAAGGAACTTCTAAATGCTTAAGGGTTCCATGGGTGTTATAAAAAATTGTAGGATTAGGTTTGATGATTTGCATCTATATTTGTGGAAAATGGTTATCGATGGCAAGAGGGAGGGTCTGTAGGCTCAATTGTTGTTTGTTGTATGCTGTAATTAAAATATTCAAATAGTA
Organism: Mikania micrantha; assembly: GCA_009363875.1. NCBI lineage: Eukaryota > Viridiplantae > Streptophyta > Magnoliopsida > Asterales > Asteraceae > Mikania > Mikania micrantha. The sequence goes on from CM018689.1 coordinate 3,561,154, forward strand.
TCAACAGAATATATATAAATAATAATGTTGTTGAAGAATCAGTTTGAACCTCTTTAGCTTGGCGGGTGTTATGAACCTTTTAGCGTCAGGTGTAAGTACCATCAATCCAATTGTATGTGATAACATCGGTGTGGGAGGGGATGGTAGACCAGGTCGCACTGATAGAGCCATCTGTTGTTATGTAGCCTATTTACTATTTGTATAAATACTAACTCTCGTTTTACTTATTAATCTTTTGTCCTGTTTTTTATTTATTCTTCTTTCCTGGTTTCAAGTAATGCATCGTATTGTTTGGTGTGATTTTGGGTTTATCTTTAGGTTTGTATTTATAGAGGTATGGACCTTGGACAGTGAGGGCTATTAATATTTGGTTATGGCTGCAATTTTGTTAGATGGTTGCTTTGGTTCCTCCTGGGTTTTCTATATTTTGGCTACGTCTTTTTGAAGGCCTTTGGGTTTTGTCTTTTTGGTCGGGGTTATGTTTCGTTAAGGTTAGACCTTGTTGGGGTTGAACTTCTTCGTCCGGGTATTTTGATGAACCGGACCTTTCTTTATGTGGTGGCTCTTCTTGCCTATATGGGATCCATATTGTGGGCCTTGTCTATGTGGGCTAGTGTTTGTTTTGTATTCTTGTAGCTCTTCTTTGTATAGGTTACCTGAGTTACCTGAGTCTTTTTTTATGTGGGTTTTTTGTTTGGCTCCTAGTTAGTTGGGTAGCTTTGTTTGTGATACAGATTCGTATACGAGTGGAACAATCAAGCGTTAAAACAATTCTTAAAGAGAGAAATTCTTATTAATCCAAAAAACATAACCATCCAACCAATGTTTACAAACGTTAAACTGAATAAGATAATTAACAAACTAAAATACTAGAAACAAGGAAAACATAATTATGTAATTAAAAGAGAGAATCTAAATAAATGGTTGGATGGAAACAATAAAACCGGCGGTTCTCTTTTAGCCACGAGTCAACGAGTTGAGGTCTAAGTTATCAAACCCAGCTGAGTCTTCCAATGGATCGAGATCCGTATCATCCCCCCCCCCCCCCCAATAAAAAAGGACTCGACCCCGAGTCATCTTTGTCAGCAGGCACATACGGGGACAAATCAGTGACATTAAACGTAGCGAAGACCTTGTAGTGACCAGGAAGATCAATTTTATAAGCATTGTCGTTAATACGCTGAAGAACACGGAACTGACCATCTGCTCTCGGTTGTAATTTACCAAATCTGCCCCGTGGAAACCTTTCGCATCGCAGGTACACCCACACGAGATCCCCTTCGTTAAAAACAACTTTGCGGTGATGCTTGTTAGCGCGAGCTTGATATTGCAAGTTGTGTTTAACAATCTGTTCTCTCACTTGTTCATGCAAAAGTTTAATTTGAGCCGTGTGTTCATCTCCATTAGCACTATAATGATCAATTGCAGGTATAGGAGCCAAATCAAGTGGGGTGAAAGGATTTCATCAGTAGACCAAAAAGAATGGACTACGTCCGGTTGAGCTATGGTTAGACCGGTTATACGCGAACTCGGCCTGTGGAAGGACGGTATCCCACTTCTTTGGATTATCACCCACAAGAATGCGAAGCAAGTTCCCCAAACTCCGATTCGTGACCTTAGTTTGGCCGTCCGTCTGTGGATGGTGTGAACTAGTAAACTGTAATTTTGCATCCAATCACTTCCACAATGCAAGCCAAAAATGACTAATAAACTTCACGTCACGATCCGATGTTATAGACTTTGGAACCCCATGTAACCGGACGATTTCATTAAAATAGAGGCATGCGATGTGTGAAGCATCAAATGTCTTGACACACGGAATAAAATGAGCCATTTTTGAAAACCGATCGACAACTACCTTAATTGAATCTTTTTTTTGTTGTGTCATAGGCATGCCCAGTACAAAATCAATACTGACATCCCCCCACGGACCTGCGGGACTGGGTAATGGCATATACAATCCTTGGTTTGAGTGATGGGTTTTGGCAATATGGCAAATCCGACACCTTTTCAAAATTGTGGAAACATCCTTGGATATCTTTGGCCAGAAGAAACGATCTTGGACCAACAAATTGTTTTTGCATTACCAAAATGACCTGCAAGTGCCCCTTGATGGCACTCGAGTATAATTGCTTCGCGAAAGGAGGAGCGGGGAACACACAAGCGATTTCCTTTGTAAAGTAACCCGTTTTTATGCATGAAACTTTGATACGGGGTGTGTGCGGTCTTTTTCCAAATATCTTGATAGTCGGGGTCATCTTGATATAAATAAGATAAAGAAGCAAAGCCCGTTACCTGAAAAGCAATCGAAGTGACAAGGGAAGGATGCCGACTTAATGCGTCAGCAACGTGTTTGCGGTCCCCGATTTGTGGCGTATGACAAAAGTGAAATCTTGAAGAGTTTCTACCCACATTGCATGACATGGATTTAGTTTTGCTTGACCTTGTTAAAACCTGAGAGCTTGATGGTCCGAGTAGAGAATAAATTTACCCAGAAGAAGGTAGTGGCGCCAATATTCAAGGCTACGGACGATGGCATAAAATTCCTTGTCATATGTGCTATAGTGGCAATGCGTATCGCTCAACTTTTTGCTAATGCAATGGGCCTGTTTTGTTGACTCAACACGCCTCCGATGCCCAAATTGGACGCGTCACACTCCACTTGAAAAACATGCTCAAAGTTCGATAAGGCAAGAACGAGAGCATTGGTAACGGCTGTCTTTAGAGTGTCAAAGGAGGTTTGGGCTACAAGAGACCAAGCAAAATTTACTACTTTTCAAACATTCTGTAAGTGGAGCTACAATAGTGCTAAAATTGCAGACAAAGCGACGATAAAAGGACGCGAGGCCATGAAAGCTACCGACATCATGAAGTGATTTAGGTGTGGGCCATGTTGTGATGGCTGAAACTTTAGATTCATCCATGCGTATTCCATTTCCAAACACCAAGTAGCCCAAGAAGAGAACTTCTGTTGTCAAAACGTGGCATTTTTTTGGGTTTGCATAGAGCTTTTGATCGCGGAGAATGATGAAAACGTCCCTCAGGTGTCGTAAGTGTTGTGGAACATCCTTGCTAACAACCAAGATGTCATCGAAGTAAACGACAACACATTGTCCGATAAGAGTCTTGAAAATGTGGTTCATGAGACGCATAAATGTACTTGGAACATTTGATAAGCCGAATGGCATGACCATCCATTCGTATAAACCATCCCGTGTTTTGAACGTCTTTTCCACTCGTCTCCTGGTCGCATGCGAATATGGTGATAGCCACTGTGTAAATAAAGTTTAGAGAAAATGCGTGCCCCTTGTAGGTGATCAAGCAAGTCATCGAATGTATTCTGAAAGCCGTCGTCCTCATCCTCCCATATCACCGACTCAGTGCTAGAATCATCCTCCTTATGAAACTGATTAAGTTCAAGTTCACGAACCCGTTGTTGAATTCGTTCAATCTCAGGAATATCGTGAGGATCACGTTGTTCATATTTACATTGGTGTAAATATGAACATCCGAAAAAAAAATAAAAAAAACTAGTCAAGACTATAACAGAATTAAAGAGAAAAATAAGACGAGTAAAATGGTGCAATTTTTATAAAAAAATATTATAGGATAAAAAAGTTATAGATGTATAAAAAAAGATGAGGTAAACTTTAAATAAAAAAGTACATATATTAAAATATATTAGAAGGTGACACATGGCACGACCAAATTAATTCCAGCTTTTTAATATGGTGCAAATGACTAAAATACCATTCTATATTTAAATATGAAAGATGACACATGACACAATTCTATATTTCTATATACACAACTTTTAGATTATCTGTGACACCTCGTATTTCGCAGGTCGGTTTTTTCATCTATTAAATAATAATTTATATTATTATTATTAGTTTATTACATACATGGCCTTAGAATTAGATTAATTTAGTGTGACATATGGAACCATATTCCAAACATGAACAGCCGAGCGATAAATCGAGGAATCATCAGAAACCGCACACACGTGTCTTGAATAACGAACGTTGGTGAATTGAACGAACCATGATGCAATTGAACTATAATTAAGCTTTATATGAGCCTATAATGAACTAAATTATGATTAAAGTCATAAAATGATGTTCATAAACGTGAAACAATCGAAAAAAGAACTTAAACAACAAAATTTGGTCATTTGGGCTCATCCAGCCGACCGGGAGGTATGCCAAGGGCCAAGGTTTGGGCCTTGGCGGTACGCGAGGCTTAGGCGGGAGAAATTTGAATTCCCTGAATTACCAGGCGGTACGCCACGACGCTTCAACTTCTCGGGGCGGTGCATGCGAGGAATCGGGAAGCTATCTGATTAAAATATTGTAGGCGGTACGCCTAGCCCCATAAGGGTTGTATGGGCGGAACGCGAGGGATGCCCAGATCGCAAATTTTTTTTAAAACCCACCCCAGCTTGTTTGCTCACTCTCTACTCGATGTCTCTCGACTAAAACACACCCACACGACCAAGTTTACCCTGTCAACATTGATTCAAGGCTCCAGAAGGTGTTCAAGAGCTGTTTGAAGATCCATTGAAGGCTTGGAGGTACAAGGAAGCTTAGGAAGGCCATCTAGCTCCATCCACCTCTTGTACCAGCTTATTCTGCTCGACCTCAGCCATTCCCAAGCTCCATAGTTGGTGTTTGATCCTCATCTCAGTGTTCTTGGAGCTTTAGAAGGTAGTCTCATGTGTATATTCGCACAAAACACCCACAAATCACACATGCAAGCTCAAATGGCTTCACGCACTAACAATAATGACACATGCACGAAAATTTATACACTACAATCTGTATTTTGATGATTTTGCTGCTGATTTGATGATATTGGGACGATCTATGATGATCTTGTGGAGATTTGATGGTTTTTTGTTGAGATTTGATATAGATGGTAACTTTTTGTTACATGAATGTATGATCCATAAGATCTTAGATGGTTTTGAATGCAAATCTATGATTTTTGATGATATTTGAGCAATAGATGATGAATATTGTGACGTTCATGGTCAATAGATGATGATTTGGGCATAATACTATTTTTGGTAACTTTAAAGTTACAAAATGATGTGGATGATGAAATAGGGTCATGCATGTGTTTTAGGATAATGATTTATGAATAAAATGATGATTTTTGGCATATAGTTGAAATTGATGTAAGAAGTGATTTGAACACTTGTTACTATAAATAGTAACTTTACTATGACAAATCGATACTTGGTGATGTTATAGGTATGAAAAGTATCTTCAAATGGTTATTTGTAACTAAAATGTTAATAATTTATGTACTTCTTGAATTTGTAACACCTAAAATTTTCAAACTTTATAAAAAAAAGTTTTATAAAAATAATAATAATAAAATAAATAATTGAATAAGAGAAAAAACAAACAAATAAATATATGTGTGTGGAAACGTGGAAAGATGACCAACACAAAAAAAATCTATGTGGGTGTGTGCAAGTGAGGCGGCAAAACAACACAAAAAGGGGGGGGGTGGGGGTTGGGTTCATTCGATCAAAATCAGAAGAAAGAAAAAAAGGTAGAAGAAAAGAAGAAAGAAAAAAAATAGGAAGAAGAAAAAAGAAAAAGAGAAGATGGGGAAGATCCAAGCAACGATCAGTAACATCGAGCTTAGATCACGAGTCTAGGTCGTGAACCACTCGAGGTAATCACGTTTTCTTAGTTTTCTTTGAATCACTATATTTGTATCCTCAAAGGTGGGTGACGAACCAGGTTTAATGAAACGTGAAATTGGGTTGAGTTATGAGTAGTTATAAGACCCTAAACTCTTGTTGAGTTGTTTTGCGGTGTTTTAAACATTAGTTGATGTCTAGGGTCACGATATGGTAAGAAACCCAGTTTAAGGTTCATGAGAACGGCAGAGAAAATAATAAATTTGTTAAGCAATTCTAAGTGGGTCGGATAAGAGTAATATGTGGAATATATATATATACATATATAATATATATAAAAGGGTAAATGGATATATATATATACACATATACATATATACACATATACATATATATATATATATATATATATATATATATATATATATATATATATATATTGATCCATGAGGGTTTAACAGGAACCCGAGATTTCAATCAAGGAGATAATCGAGCGAGATCATCTTCTAGTCGAGGTAAGTAGTCTAACCCCACTATACTATATGAGGAATAATATAAACATGATTTCATTTAGAATTCATGTTATGTTATGGTGGTGTTTATAATGAGGGTTAATCAATAATGGTGTAATAATATAGTAGAATACATGTGGAAATATAAATATAGTGGTTCAATAGTGGAAAACCCCTAACATAGTGGTATATACATATGGTGGTAAACTGTAAGGTTATACCTTACTTATGGTGGTATATGATTATGGTGGTATATGATTATGATGGTAAAAATACAAGGTTTATACCTTACTTATGGTGGTATATGATTATGGTAGTAAAATGTAAGGTTTATACCTTATTTATGGTGGTATATGATTACGGTGGTAAAAATGTAAGGTTTATACCTTACTTATGGTGCTATATGATTATGGTGGTAAATATTTAAGGTTTATACCTTACTTATGGTGGTATATGATTATGGTAGTAAAAAGGTAAGGTTTATGCCTTACTTATGGTGGTAAAATATATCTATATATATTATCTTTATGGTGGCTATGTAAGGGATATTCTCCCTTATGATATTAGATGGTGGATATGTAAGGGATGATTTCTCTTACTATATGATAAATGGTGGACTCTGACTAATGTCAGTTTAAAGAAAATGGTGGCAAGTATTAATTAACGTGGGTTGGTGATAACTATTCTTTTGTACAAATATGGGGGCTTGGATGACTTGCTTAGCGATTTGCTAATTTAAATCGTTGGGTGTAATTTGTAGGTAAAGCTCCAATGCAATAAGGAATGGGAAAAGTCTCGGATCGGTTATCCAAGATTTCTCATTACATGTAACGAAATGTTTTGATAAAACTTAAACTTTTTACATAATGGGTTGTTGTTTTAATCGGTTTCGTTAAATAGTTGTAATGGGTCGAATTTTATATGGTGGTATTGTCTTTTCATAGTAGTCAATAATTATGAGTTTGAATAGGTTTATTTCGTAAGGAAATTGATATTTTAGAATGGGTCATGCCGAAATTTTGAAAAATCTGGGACCATATTTCCACTTATTTTAAATAAAACCTTATAAAAAGTTGGGTGTTACAAGTTTGGTATGAGAGAACTGGTTTGAGAGATTTAAGTATTGGATGTAAAGATACTTAAACTCAAACATTTTGTACTCATAAATCGGAAGGGTGAAACTTGGATCCGAGATGTTCCAAAGATATTGCATGAGCTTACAGGTATGTTGATTTCATCTTAGTATAACATTTGATAATTTAGAATAATGTGAATATACTTACTTGGATGAAGTATATTAATCATCACACCTGGCCAGTGTTATGATTTGTATACGACACTCAGGTCATTTATGATCATTTAACTAAAGTATTAAGTGCTACTATGTTGAGGTGAATAAGATTGAACGTTTGGAAGCCTTATGATAATATATATTGTGGCGTTTATATAGTGGTGACTAAATGCATGTTAAATATAAATGAAGGGTGTTAATTAGACATTGTAAGAAAGCGGTGATAAAGCTACATGTGTTTATAAATATATAGACCTTAATAAGGGTAAATTTCAGCTGAAAATTGGCTGAGGGCGGAGAAATACAAAAAAATTTTGGAAGAACATGAAAGTGAAGACAATGCGTCTTCACATAATGGTGGAGGTGTAGCAGGAATATTAAAGGAGGAAACATGAAGCATATATTAAAGGAAGTAACGAAAGCATTTTTAGTTACAATTGTTACAAAATATACCATAGGTGTGTGGATAGCCAAAAGTGCTAACAAGTGTTTAAGATGAAAGGACCAGTGGGTGAACATCTTAAGACATGATGATTGGTGTTAAACCACATTTATGTGGATCGCCGAGGTGTAGGTGTAAGTAGATTTCTATGATGAAAGGACAGGTGGGGTGAACATATTAGTCATAATTGAGGTTAAATCATTAATGAAAGGGGAGAAACACTGGAAGGTTGTGGTAACAATTCTAGTGATGAAAACTAAATTGTTCCACCTTCTAAGAAAGAAAATTTTAAGATTTAAACATGTCGTTGTAAAAATTGTGGGAAAACACATTTAGGAAATTGTAGAGTTGCTCAGATTGTATGTTTCAAATAGGGGAAACTGGATCAGACATCCTTGCATTGGTTTAGTGCAGTGAAGCTGTGCTACAATTGTTATCAACCTAAAAATGTAAGGAGTGAATGCCCAAAACCAAAACTAAATCTAGGATTCAGAAGGGGAGGTGACATAGTGAAGAACAACAAGGATGTAAAAAGGTAATAAGCTCTGAAGCCAAAAGGTAGAGCATTTCAAATAATAGCAGAGGAGGCTAAGATTACCCCTGATGTGGTAACATGTATATTTCTAACAAATTAAATTCCTGCACATATCCTTTTTGACTCAGGGGCTAGTAGGTCTTTTATTTGTGTAGAATTCGCTAAGCATCCTTCGTTCATAGTTGATAAATTGCCTAAATCATCAGAAATTTATGTGGCTAAAAACAAGAGTTGCTTAGTATTCAATGTCTATAAGAATTGTCTACTGAACATATATGGGGAAGATTTTAATGTTGACTTAATTCCTTTGGTTATAAAGGAATTCGATGCTATTGTAGGTATGGATTGGTTCTGACAATATTATGCAAATAGCATATGTAACCAAACGGTTGTACAATTAACAATGCCGAGTGGGAAACAATTTTGATACATGTGGAAGAAAGGGAGACATCGTAGTTTGTTTATATATAAAGGAAAGGAAATATGTAAGCCACGGTTGTAAAGCTTATATGACGTATGCCATATGTTATCGAATCTAACAAGGATGACTTTAAATTGGAAGAGGTGCCGGTGGTGCATAAGTTTAGTGGTGTTTTACAAACAGAGTTGTCGGGTGCTCCGCCAGAAAAAGATGTGGAATTCCAAATTGACTTGATACTAGAAACAGAACTTGTTACCAAAGATCCTTACTGGTTAGCACCTTCCGAAATGCAAGAGTTAATGACACAACTGCAGGACCTCCTTTACAAGGAATTTATCCGTCCTAGTGTCTCACCGTGGGGTGCTCCAGTTTTATTTGTAAAGAAGAAGGATGGTAGTTTTTGGATGTGTATTGATTACCGGGAGTTAAATAAAGTTACCATCAAGAATAAATATCCCTTACCCAGAATTGATTATTCTTTTCAATCAATTGCAAGGAGCCAGTTGGTTTTCTAAAATTGATCTAAGATCGGGTTATCATCAATTAAAGGTAAAGGAGGAAGATGTGCAAAAAGCCGCTTTTCGTACTCGTTACGGGCAATATGAATTCATAGTTATGCCTTTTTGACTTACGAATGCACCTGCAAATTTCATGGATCTTATAAACTAGGTGTGTCGTCCAATGTTGGATAAATCAGTAATCGTTTTCATAGATGATATAATGATTTTGTCACGTACGGAAAATGAGCATTCTCAGCATCATCATGAGATGTTGATGATAATTCATAAAGAGAAATTATATGCTAAATTTTCAAAATGCGCCTTCTGGTTACAAGAAGTTCAATTTCGTGGCCATGTGGTTAACCCAAGTGGTATATCTGTTGATCCTTCCAAGGTTGAGACAGTAATGAAGTGGTCTCCTCCTAAAACACCAATTGAAATTAGAAGTTTCTTGGGTCTAGCTGGATATTACAGACGTTTTATCGAAGACTTCTCCAAAATAACTTCCTCACTCACTAAACTAACCCGAAAAGACTTTAAATATTGTTGGGATCTGGAGGAAGATACTGCTTTTCAATTATTATAGGAGAAATTAACCAATGCTATTCTTGAATGACCTGAGGGCAACGAAGATCTTGTGGTATACTCTGATGCTTCAAGCATGGGTCTTGGGTGCGTTTTAATGCAAAGAGGGAAGGTGTTAGCCTATGCCTCTCGACAGTTGAAGCCACATGAAACAACTTACCCAACTCACGATCTTGAACTGGCAGCGGTAGTGTTTGCAATAAAGATATGGCGACATTATCTCTATGGCACTAAATTTATGATTTTCACAGATCATAAAAGCCTGAAATATTTCTTCACGCTGAAGGAATTGAATATGAGGCGAAGAAGGTAGTTGAAATTACTCAAGAACTACGATTGCGAAATTCTCTATCATCCGCGGAAAGCAAATGTGGTAGCTTATGGCTTGAGTAGAAAAGATGAATGTTCACCTATTAAGGTAAAAGCTATGAATCTTGTAATTACTTCAGGGTTTATTGAGCAGATCAAAGAGGCTCAGACAGATTCCTTTGTGACACCTCATAAATTCCAGGTCAGCATTTAACCTATTTTAATAATAATGTGTATTGTTATTTCATAGGCACAAGAATTGTTGATATGTAGTGTGACACGTGGCACAACAGTCCAAACACACGGATAATTCGATTAATTATTGTAAAACGCGCGCACGTGTCTTGACTAAAAACTTTGGTGAATTTCACAAACCACAGTCCACTTACACTGCACTTAGGTTCTACGGGACCTAAAATGGGTGAAACGATGATTACAAGTCTCGAAACGATGATCGTAATCGTGACATACGCAAAAAACGGGCCAAAACAATGAAAATGGGCCTATTGGGCTTGATCACAGGCCCAGGCGCTACGCCCGGACCCAATGGCCAACCCTTGGCGATGCGCGCGGAAGACTTAGGCGCTATCCGGATGAGTTACATCCGCGCGCTACGCCTGCCCTTGCACGAGCTCACCAGTCGATGCGCCTAGGATAGGCAGAGGCTAAAAACTAGATTTACACTCAACCTATCTCTCTCTAATCATTTCTAAGCTACAACTCGGCAAGAACACCTAAACCTCGAGCTCCCACATGCATTTCTTCATCTTTCCACAAGAAAAACCTCCATTGAAGCTCTTGGAAGCCACTTAAGCACCTTGGAGAGCTCAAGTTTGAAGAACCAAGCACTTGAATCTTGAAGGAAGCAAAAAAGAGGCCACCAACTCCATCAATATGCAAGAAGAGAAGTTCCAGGAGCAATAGAAGCTGATCTAACATCGATTTAGTACTTCTTGAAGCTTTAGAAGGTAGTTCTTGAACTCATATAGCTTAAAATTACCTCGAAGCTCACATGCAAGCCTCTAAGGCCACATGCATGCACTAGATTCGCACATGCATGAATTTTTCTTAGTTTGAATCTGGATTTGATGATGTTTACCTGATTATTGATGGTCTATGATGGCATTTTGATGTTTTATGACGATCCATGATGATGGCTATATGCATGATGTTTGATTTGGTCACGAATGGATGAAAAACCTACATGCATGCACGATCTAACATGTTCTAGGATGATTTGAATGATAATGGATGAGTATTGATGATATGGGGAATGATCTACAAGATCCAAGATGGTAATCTTTGTCAAAAAGCATGTATGTATGAATATTTCTATTTTTAGAAACTTTCTTGCTACAAGTTGTGAATAAATGAAGAAATGGCAACATGCATGTGATTAGATCTAGGATTTATGTATAAAATGATGATTATTGAAGCATTTGATTTGTTAAAAATGTTGAAGTAAGAGATTTACACGATTATTTCCATAAATAGTAACTTTTAGTCTCAAAATGCTAAAGAATGATGTAATAGATGTAATAATATGTTTAACACAGTTATTTGGTGATAACATGATGATATTGAGTGTGTTGAATTATTAGAATCATTGAAAAATGGATATTTGTCACAAGTTTCCATAAATGGAAACTTTGGTTATGAGATCTGCTCATAAACCTTGAAACTTGCTAAGTTGAGTTACCATGATAATGTCAAGAGTCCTAGGATCATGTTAGAACGAATTATTGATGACTAGGATAATGTGTTATGTGAACTTTCTATATTTAGAAACTTTTGAACGCGAAACATGCTTAATCGTCTAAATGTGACAATGTGCTATGTGATAACATGCTCATTTAGGTTAACTATGCATAATAGAATAATCGGAAGGTAATTTCTTGCATGACTTGCTTAATTTGGGAACTTTCCTAAAATAGGAACTTACTATAAATAGTAAGTTACCTTACGAGTTCAAATTTGGTATCCGCACACTTCACACGACACTATATCGCACGTTACACGATCACTTGAACTAAAACCGTCACCAACGGGTCTTAGGTCAAACACGGTCAACCCGACCTACATAACAACTTAGAGTTGTCTGGACACGAACACGGTCTTGTGAGACCAACACGAATGTGAACACAAACTCATGACAGCTATGTGATATAGGTAACCGCTAAAAGAGGCGCTCTACTCCGTTTGCATACGGACGCACATTACTAGACTCAGGTGAGTTTACAGCCCCACTTTTACTCTTTAACTGCTTTTGCTAAACTTTTGGGGTGAGAATACAATGCAACTGTTTTAGATATATGTCTGGTATGTTGTAAAACTATTTTGAGTGTAACTATTATCGCATTAAGCCCTCATGTATCCTTACCGTTAGTTGTGTAACAAACGAGTCGTTATTACGTAGTACTACTGGGTTTGACTAGCCCCACTCGGCACCAATGTTGACTGGAGGTCATAACGAGTGTAATATTGATGTTGATGCCGGGTTCAGCGATGACCCGGGGAGGCAAACGGAAACATTCGAGTTTCGGTAAGATGAACTGACACACTCACGGATCCTAGATCCACAAACAACTTAACATGCCCAGTATATGTCTGTTTACTGATTTCTGTCTGTCAAAAGCTGTGAACTCACCAACTTTATAGTTGACACTTTTTCGCATGTATTCTCAGGTAACAAATGGATTTCAAGCTAGGATGCACATAATGATGCACTGAGGAGTCTGGCTTGCATATAGATTTTAATCCTAGGCTTGAATTGATGTGTTTCTTTTAAAACCATTTAAACATGTTGTTTCAAATACATTTTTACTTTTCCGCTGCTACAATTTAATTTCCACTGTTAATGTTTAACTTTTCCGCTGCGTATTATCAAAACTTGTTTCATTTTCAAAGTTGTATGTTTGTGTAATTCATATAGAGTCGTTCTATATGACCAAGAGCTGTGATCCTAGCCACGTCACACCCGCGCGGTCTGACACCGCACGTGGGAATTTGGGGGTGTGATAGACTAGTATCAGAGCCTTGGTTATAGGGAACTAGGTTTGTATGTAGTGAACTTAGACTATATCCATTGCTCTACACTAGACACTGCACTTGAATTGGCACAGTAATATTATCTGTTATCATATGCTGTTACTTATTTAACTAGAACGCAAGAATGGACAATAACAAGGACCAGAACGGGAAGAACACGAGGAAACGCTCGTACGAGTACGAGCTTACCGAGGAAGACAAGCAGAGGATCCGGGATATAGTGGAGCAGGTACACGCACAGGAGCCAAAGAGACTTCGACCCTCAAGCAGCACTGGATCGTGGGACTGGTACCCTGCTACCCTTGCTACCTGGTCAAGGGAAGAGAGAGTTACACGATTGCCTATATTAGGCGATGCATCTAGCGGGCCACCTCTACCACCTATAGGCATGCCCATGGAACGGGCATTCTCCGCGTTGATCTCGAGATATACCCGTGAGTCCCGTCAGCTACATGTGAATACCGATGAGTTCAGGGGTCTTCTAGAGCATAGCCAACGCCTCCAGAGCCGCGTGGAATATTTAGAGGAGAGGCTTGCACGTATCGAGGGGGCACAGGATGGTTTGGTCGCTATGACCCAGGATGCGATCCAGCGACAGGAGGAGACCGCATCTGAACTAACAGACATCCGTGACAGGATTGGATTGCTCTAGGAGCAACAGGATGTTTTAGCTGCTGCAGTGCATGGGCACAATGGACGGTTGGCAGCCGTGGAGGTTGCGAATGAGGAGAACCAGGCCATGATCCAGGCTAGCAATACCATGTTAAATGCATGGGTCGAACAGTTCCTGGCAGACCACAGCCCGAGCAGGAGCCCCAATTTGAGGTGGAGGACCTCGAAGAGGGTGATTTTGATGAGGATCCTGAGGAGGACAACGATGATGGTCCCGTAGATATCGAAGACTCGCACTCCACTATTGCATCAGATTAGACATGCTACTTTATTTTCAGTTATTTTACTCTTTGTATTCCTAGATGAGCGGGATGTGCTCATATGAACTATGATAGTTGTACTCTTATTTTGAAAATCATTGTACTCAAAAGCTGTTATCATTAGTGAAATGATGTTTTACTTTTCATTTGTTATGCATCATGATTATGACTACTACTAACATGACATCTAACCTAACCTCTGACTAACACCCTATCCCTTCCGTATAGAACTCGACTATGTCCGGATAGGGAACGTATGTCCGCCACCCCAAGCGAAAGATCGGCGCGGAAGCTACCAAAATGATGGTTGACCGCCGGGTTAACAAAGCCATTGCCGAGTACGAGGCAAACCGTCAAAACAATGAGACTAGTGTAACCAATAACGGTACTAACATTTGCTTAACCCGACTAACTTAGTATAGACAACGTTGTCACTAAAACGTAACATTAAACTCCGATGCACAGGATCTCATGGGAGCATGACTAAGGGATGCTCGTTCAAGGCTTTTCTAAGTTGTGATCCGCATAACTTCAAAGGCACTGAAGGGGCAGTGGGACTGCTCCGTTGGATAGAGAAACTCGAATCGGTGTTCTCAATGTCCGAATGCTCGGAGGAGAACCGAGTCAAATTCGCCACCGGGACTCTGGAGGGACCAACCCTCACCTAGTGGAACACAGACGTCCAGACACTAGGACTAGAAGCTGCCAACTCTATCTCTTGGGAAGAGTTTACCAGAATGCTCCACAAGGAATACTGCCCTTGTGATGAAATCCTGAAGCTAGAGGCGGAATTTTGGGTACACAAGATGGTGGGATCTGAAATCGAGCAGTACTGTGCTCGATCTCACGAGCTATGCAAACTGTGTCCGGCAATGGTGACGCCGGAGTACAAGAAGATCAAGTAGTTTATCAGCGGACTGCCTGAACAAATACAGAGCATGGTGACTGCCTCTGACCTCACCACCATCCAACCAATGATCCGGCTGGCCCAAAAATTAACTGATCAGGCAGTAGCCCAGGGTAAACTGCCAAAACGGGGTGAACATCTGAAACCCCAAGAACCCAAGAAGAAGTGGGAGCCCAGCAACAACCGTACCTTTTCACCTCAACAACCAACCCAGCACCTGCTAAAGTTTTCACTGCCACCCATCCAAACAATCAAGGCAGGGGGGATATCAGGGCAACAGCCCAAAATGCGACAATTGCAACTACCATCACTTTGGGCCGTGCAAAAAGGTCAAATGCACAAACTGTGGAAGAAACAGGCACATGGCCAAAGAATGTCGATCAAACCCTAACCCTAACACCAACAAGAACGATACCTTGAAGGGGTGCTTCACTTGCAGGAAGCTAGGGCACATGCGCCGAGATTGCCCGCAAAACAAGAATGCTGGTGGCAATCCAGCAAAGGGCAGGGTGTTCGTGATCGGGTCTGGGGAAGCAAAAGATGACCCCAATGACATCTTGATCTACTCCAAGAATCTGGCAGAACATGCCGAACATTTGACACTCATGTTGGAACTGCTAAAGACGGAACAATTATACGCGAAGTTTTCCAAATGCGATTTTTGGATTCGCGAAATCCAGTTCCTTGGACACGTTGTGAACGAGAAAGGAATACATGCAGACCTAGCCAAGATTGAGGCTATTAAGAATTGGGAAGCACCTAAGACTCCAACCGAGGTGCGACAATTCGTAGGATTGGCAGGGTACAACAGGCGGTTTATCGAGGGATTCTCGAAGATCACACAATCATTAACATCTCTCACGCACAAAGACAAAAAGTTCGAATGGGGAGAACAACAAGAAGCTGCTTTCAGCTTGTTGAAGTAGAAATTGTGCAGTGCACCCATCCTATCCTTACCTAAGGGATGTGAAGACTTTGTAGTCTATTGCGATGCATCAAAACAAGGACTAGGATGTGCGTTGATGCAGCGCGAGAAAGTTATTGCCTACGCATCACGACAACTGAAGGTGCACGAGAAGAATTATACAACACATGACTTGGAATTAGGAGCCGTGGTGTTCGCATTGAAGATCTGACGACACTATCTGTAA
Source organism: Mikania micrantha (assembly GCA_009363875.1). Taxonomy (NCBI): domain Eukaryota; kingdom Viridiplantae; phylum Streptophyta; class Magnoliopsida; order Asterales; family Asteraceae; genus Mikania; species Mikania micrantha. Next base: position 3,577,443 of record CM018689.1, read on the forward strand.
GGCACCAAGTGCACGATATTCACGGATCATAAGAGCCTACAACACATCTTTGACCAAAAGGATCTGAACATGAGAACGCAGATGGGTTGAGCTAATAGGCGACTATGACTGTGATATCAAGTACCATCCCGGGAAAGCTAATGTAGTGGCTGACGCGTTAAGCAGAAAGGAAACCACAAAACGCGTACGTGCACTACAGCTTACAATACACTCAGAGTTACCTAATCGAATCCGAATCGCACAACAAGAAGCTCTGAAAACCGAAAACCTCTCTCATGAAGCCATTCGAGGTATGGATAAACAACTAAAGGAAAAGGATGATGGAGCTTACTACCTGATGGATCGGATTTGGATTCCACGCTACGGGGGATTGAGAGACGTAGTGATGGATGAAGCTCACAAGATCCGGTACTCAGTACATCCAGGTTCTGACAAAATGTACCACGATCTAAATGCAACTTATTTGTGGCCTAACAAGAAGTCAGAAATCGCGAATTATGTGAGCAAGTGTCTGACTTGCTATAAGGTAAAGGTCGAATATCGGAAACCATCAGGATTACTTCAACAACCAGAAATCCCAGTATGGAAATGGGAGCAGATTTCCATGGACTTTATCACCAAACTGCCAAAGACAGCAAGTGGTTGCGATACCATTTAGGTTATCGTAGATCGACTCACGAAATCGGCACATTTCCTACCGATCAAGGAGACTGACAAATTGGATAAGCTGACCCGAATCTACTTGAAGGAAGTCGTTTCTAGACATGGAGTTCTAGTCTCCATAATATCCGATCGGGACAGAAGATTCACGGCACATTTTTGGAAGTCCCTACATAAGGCCCTTGGAACAAGGTTGGATATGATTACTGCCTATGACACACAGACGGATGGTCAGAGTGAACGAACCATCCAAACCTTGGAGGATATGCTTCGAGCATGCGTGATAGACTTCGGTAACAGCTGGGAGACTCACCTACCCTTAGTGGAGTTCTCATATAATAACAGTTATCACACCAGCATTGGAGCTGCACCTTTTGAAGCACTTTACGGACGTAAGTGCAGATCACCCGTTTGTTGGGCAGAAGTTGGTGAAAGCCAACTAACTGGCCCCGAACTTGTGCACGAAAGAACCGAGAAAATCGGGCAAATACGTAACAGAATGGCAGCAGCTCGGGATCGACAGAAGAGTTATGTCGACAAAAGGCGCAAACCTTTGGAATTCCAAGTGGGAGACTGTGTACTCCTTAAAGTCTCGCCTTGGAAGGGAGTGATCCGATTCGGGAATCGGGGGAAGTTGAATCCTCGTTACATCGGACCATTCGAAATCACGAAACGTATAGGCCCCGTGGCCTACGAGCTACAACTACCACAAGAGCTGAGTAGCGTACATAACGTATTCCACGTATCCAACCTTAAAAAGTGCTTATCAGATGAAACGCTCGTGATTCCTTTAGAGGAAATTCAAATCGATGAACAACTTCACTTCGTTGAGGAACCAGTGGAAATTATGGACTGGGAAATTAAGAAGCTCAAACTCAGTCACATACCAATAGTTAAGGTGCGATGGAACTCACGGCGTGGATCGGAATACACCTGGGAACGAGAGGATCAGATGAAAAAAAATACCCTCACCTGTTCACAAACCAGGCTAGCACCAGCAACACGAACTGAATTTCGGGACGAAATTCCATTTAACAGGGGGATGATGTGACACCTCGTAAATTCCATGTCAGCATTTAACCTATTTTAATAATAATGTGTATTGTTATTTCATACGTGGCACAACAGTACAAACACACGGATAATTCGATGAATTATCGTAAAACGCCCGCACGTGTCTTGAATAACGAACGTTGGTGAATTTCACAAACCACAGTCCACTTACACTGCACTTAGGTTCTAGGGCACTTAAAATGGGTGAAACGATGATTACAAGTCTCGAAACGAAGATCGTCATCGTGAAATACGCGAAAAACGGGCCAAAACAATGAAAGTGGGCCTATTGGGCTTGATCACAGGCCCAGGCGCTACGCCCAGACCCAATGGCCAACCCTTGGCGATGCGTGCGGAAGACTTAGGCGCTATCCGGATGAGCTACATCTGCGTGCTACGCCTGCTCTTGCACGAGCTCGCGAGTCGATGCGCCTGGGATACGCAGAGGCTAAAAACTAGATTTACACTCAAGCTATCTCTCTAATCATTTCTAAGCTACAACTTGGCAAGAACACCTAAACCTCGAGCTCCCACATGCATTTCTTTATCTTTCCACCAGAAAAACCTCCATTGAAGCTCTTTGAAGCCATTGAAGCACCTTGGAGAGCTCAAGTTTGAAGAACCAAGCACTCGAAGTTTGAAGGAAGCAAAGAAGAGGCCACCAACTCCATCAATCTGCAAGAAGAGAAGTTCCAGGAGCAATAGAAGCTGATCTAACATCGATTTAGTACTTCTTGAAGCTTTAGAAGGTAGTTCTTGAACTCATATAGCTTAAAATCACCTCTAAGGTCACATGCAAGCCTTTGAGGCCACATGCATGCACTAGATTCGCACATGCACGAATTTTTCTTAGTTTGAATCTGGGTTTGATGATGTTTACCTGATTATTTGTCGCACCCCAAGAAATCCCGTCCCTTCCGGGGCGCGAAACGCGACAAATTGTCAGGATCGCAGTCTCCGGTCACGCAGTTGCGAGACCTACATGTCTGGTTGCATACGTACATCCAATAACTTGGATAAAACAGTTTAGTAAAATCAGAGTTGCGGAAGTAAAATTTTTAGTTGTCAAGACAACATTTTAAATATAAGTTGCGGAAGCATAAGTTTAAACAGTTTCCAAATCATAAAGAGTAGTAGTGCGGAAGCGGTATAAGTATGTAGCATTACATAACAAGACAAATGTTATTTGTTATCAAATGGCCTAAGACACTAAAGCTGATGCATGGGACTCCATCCTAGCATCCTATCCTTGTGTGCGTGCGTGCCTTAGTTACCTGAGAAAACATGCGAGTAAAAGGGTCAACACAATGGTTGGTGAGTGCACAGGTTTGTATCAGCAGTTAACATCAAAATGTTTAAAGTAAGAGTTTTGCAGATTTACATATCATTACAATGCAGTATCGATTGATAGCTAGTCAATACAGTTATATTATATGTTGGTTTGTACAGAAGCTGACAGATTGCGCCTCCCGCAATGTTATCACAAGACAATGGCAAAGTGTTGGTCAATATTGCACTGATCCGACATCCAGTCGGGGACAGTGGGGCTTGTCAGGCCCAAATAGTGCTATTCAAGATTACCACGCTAGGCGCTACGCGCTATTAACGGTCCGAGGAGTGTTGCGAGGACTTTTAGTTGTGATGGGGTCCACACATATACATATAATGATAAAGCGTGTCCATACGTAAATAAAAGAGTTGTTGTTCAAAACAGTTGTATTGCAATGTTTTCTCCCCCAAAGGTAGAAAATGTGAAAAGGGTGCCGTGAACTTACTTGATAGTGCAGTTTCCGGTTTATATGTGTTTGCTATCTGCGAATGCTAGCGATCCTGCTAGTAAGCACCTATAACCATATAGGTGTGAGTATGTGTTTTGTGGTGTGTTGTATTCCATACAACTCCAAGTGTCGGTGTGCTCAACCGAGTGTGTGTTGACTCTACGAATCGTTGGTGACACGTTTGTCGTGTTAAGTTGGTTTATGTGTCTTAATGCAAATAAGACATCAACATGCATCCTATGACTCTAGCCGTGATGTTTTCACATAAGTCATGTTTCGAAAATCGTAAAACTTTCCGTTTCTGGAAGGTTTCCATTTTTGGAAAGTGTAGTTATGAAATTCCATTTCATAAAGTTAATACCTTTGATATGATTGTAAAAACACTTTTAAACACTTTAAAACATACCGTTTACACATAAATCACTGTTTATGGCATTTTGCCCAAATAAAGTTTCATCAAATAGTAAGTACCCGTTTAAAAGCTCGTTTTCACAAATCAAAGTTTCCAAACATGTTAAAAATCATTTTTAAACACATTTCAATGATCAAAGTTCACAAAAACATTCAAAAACATCGAAAGCCCTCTTTTGATTTTTAAAAGTTTCCTTACATAGTAATTTTCCACAAAATCGTGTTTTTCACAAAATCAATCACCCAAATGTGTTTCTAAACACCTCAATATGCATATGAAAACATCTAGACATGTCTAACATGTCTAGATCATCACAATTCAATGACATGCAACATAAAAGTTTCCTTTTATGGAAAGTTTACCAAAATCATCATCAAATCAACAATAACTCATCCAAACTCAAATCCAATCAATCCTATACTCTAAAATGAGTAGATTTATATCAAAATCACATCAAATTACCAACAAATTCGTGCTCAATAGCCACAAGGAGTTGCATGTGGGTGGATGTTCATGCATGTGGGTTTTCACCCATTGCATGTTCGATCTAGATATAGATAAACATGTAAAACTACCTTAGGAGCTCTTAGATGGTGAGATTGCTGCTGGTTAGAGGCTACAAGTGGCTGATGAGAGTCTCCTTGTTTGTTGATGGCCTCCAAGAACTCCTTTGGTGCTTCAATGGTTCAAGAACACTTCAAGATTGCAATAAAAGGCTTGGAATAGATTACTAGAGGTTTAGGGAAAGTTTTATCGGAGTTTTGTTCGAGAGAATAAGTGAGAGTTCGGAGGAGATGAGAGAAAACCGGATGGGAAATGAATGGGGATGGTTTTAAAAATTTTTTGATCTGCATGGCCTTCGCGTACCGCGAAGGCCGATCAAAAAGCTTATCGCGTACCACGACGGAATTCGGGATCCAGATTCCCCGCTACTTCTTCGCGTACCGTGAAGCCCTTCGCCAAAGGCCTTCACGTACCGCGACGGGTCCATTTTCATGTTTTTCGATTTCGTCGATTCGATTTCGCTCGTGCTCGATTCCCAACGTTTATCCTAAACATCTAATGCATGTTTAGCACATAATCATATAATAACACATAAGTTTGATCATTGTTTGGTCACCAACGTTCGTGAGACTCGTGTGTGTGTTTCGATAATTCCTTGATTTATCTTTGATAGTTTGTGTTTGTGTTTTACGAAGTGTTTGCACGCTTGATTAATCCTAATCGATGTGTAATGCATAATTCGATAATTATCCGAATTATTGTTTTGTGTTTGTGTTTAGCTCATCTAATGAAACCTAATTAAATGAAATGCAACAAGTATGGATGTGAAATGAGTGTTGCAATTTACCTAAAATTGTCGGGTGTCACATCATCCCCTTGTTGAAAGAAATTTCGTCCCGAAATTTGGTTGTTGTTGGTAGTGTTTGAGAACAAAAAAACTTTCTGGTTGTCACATCATCCCCTTGTTGAAAGGAAATTTCGTCCCGAAATTTATTCGTTGTTGTCGACGTGTGACGTTGACCGTTTGAGGAGATGGGAATATTTGCGCATCATCTGATCTTCACGTGAATTCAGATCCACGTTTCGAGTTCCATCGAACTCTAAACATCATGAGTGTGTTACCAGATATAAATTTCTTCAAGTGTGAGACATGAAATACGTTGCGAATTCTATCGAGTTTGGTTGGTAGGTTGAGTGGGTATGCCACTGGACCAATCCTCTTAAGGATTTCTATGGTCCAATGTACCGTGGGTCTAGTTTTTCCCCGTTTCACAAAACGAATGACACCTTTTGACGATCTCGAGCTGCTGCCATATTTGTCACATCCCGAGCCGGCCGGGTAGGATCGGGTTTCCCCGTCGGGCGGAAGGTTCCCAGGGCGCGATATCGGGAATGATAATTGTGATGATCAGATTGTTTACATCGCATCAATGTTAAGAATACTAAAGCACAATAACATTAACCTAAAATTTACAGAGTTAAATTACAACATCAATATCTGGCAATTTAACCAAGTAAACATTTCAAAATGAATCATAAGTTCACTATCTTGTATCAGTACAAGATCTCAAAAATGATTCGCATTGATCAACAAAAGATGTGCTTTCCGAAACTACTAGGTCCTCTAACCGAGCATCCTAGCATGCAATCCAAATCCCTAGCTTAATCCTGTACGTCATCTGAGAAAGCATGAAAATAAAACAAAGTCAACACAATGGTTGGTGAGTTCATATGATTTTGGTATTTGAAAATAGTTTTGTAAACTTTCTAGGTAAAACCTTAACCTCATTATCAACACCTGTATCATCCAACTCGGTATGCTTATATATAGGGCATACCCCTGAGTCGAGCCTATGACCCGCCCAGACGCCGTCCCACCACATACTAAGTCACATAGGACATTGTTGTTAATGATAATTAAGAATTTTACCTACCATTCCCTTCCTTGATCGTCTGAGATCTAAAGCACTCTGTTTAATCGTTTATGATATCAACCCAAAATGTTTATGTTTCCCCCTAGGTAACAACCTTAATCTCATTAACATCACCTGTATCATCCAGCTCGGTATGCTTATATATAGGGCATACCTATGAGTCGAGCCTACGACCCGCCCAGACGCCGTCCCACCACATACTAAGCCGCATAGGACATTGATCTTAATGATAATTAAGCGTCTTACCTAACACTCACTTCTATGTTAAAAGACTTGATTTCCATAATTTGAAATAAAACCGATTTTCCTGGGTTCACCATGTCTTCATGATTTCCCAAAAGCAATTATAGAAATAAAATGTTAAATGTTTAAATAAGTAAATAAATAACATTTACATACAACTAAGACATGATGATTGGGCCTTATTTGACTCAATCAATTAGACTTAGTTGTTGGTGGTTGTCCAAGTTGTACCCTCTCACACGTGACCCATGCCAGGCATAACTCACAAGGAGTATACCTGAACTGACCGGGATTTTAATGTTTTGCCCATATCAGCTTGACCCTCTGGCCTACTGTATGCGTCGGGACTTTAAGGATATCCTTTGGTTCTTGATCGTTCTTGATCGTCCTTGATTCTCTTGGTTTTTGAACATTGATTTCATTTGATCGTTCACGTTATTGCCCATGTAGCTTGACTACAAGAGTCTACTACTGTGACGGGACTTTATGTGTGTTACACGTGATCTTGATTTCTATACAACTGACATCCACCTTAACTCAAGTATAAATGATTTCACTAAATCTTAATGATTTCATTATTCAATGATTCACACACATTTATGATTTCCTTGATTCCTTGAGTTCCTTTGAATTGATCTTTAGAATTTCCATGATTTCACAATGATTTTAGATTCATGATTAAGATCTTGAGTTTACTGATCACACACTGGATTAGATTCCATTGCATTTGATCTTTAGCTTTTGGTTCTTTTGATTTCACTTTGAATTTAGATTCTGAAATTTGAACTCGATGGACTAAGGTTTTATTTAGAGTTTAGAATTAAGGTATTACTCATAAAAATAATTTAATTAAATTGCTTAATTAACTTCATAGTTAATTTAGCCTGGGATTTACCTAGACAGGAGTCTAGGTATATAAACAAACATATATAAAGTATATAAGAAGTAAAAGCATTTAAGTAAACAATTTAATTAAAACAGTTTACGCATGCTTCTCAGCCCCGCGTTTGAAAACAAAAATGTTTAGAAAAGGGGCAATGAACTCACCTGTGTTGCTCTGAAATGAATTACCACAAAAGATATGTGCGCTCCTTGATTGTTGCCTATGTATCTTTAGTACCTGAGTTATTTTAAGAAGATTCGTAGACGATAAGCATTTATAATTGTCGTATCTAGGGTTTGGTCTCGGTGTGCAACTAAGTGTCCTACTTTACTAATGTGTTTCTAAGATTTTACCTAATTGATCCACATGTATTACCCATAAATAACCCATGTCCCAATATTATTCATCAACAAACCCTAGATGAGTAGTGTTTACTTTAATTACATTACAAGTCTTTAATGAAACCTTTTTAAGTTAATTTATTTTAATTATACATTTAATTAGTAAGTCTTTTAATTTAATTTTAACAAAGCTTATAATTTAAATTTCCTTTATTAAAGACATAATTTGTTTTAAGAAAAATATAATTAACATGATGGGCTTAAGTTAAACCCATTGGACCAACCTCAGGCCCATTCATTAGTCTTTGATTTCCAAGTGATTTCTTATCAATGTTTTGATTAACTAAGCCTAGATAATTTAGATAAATCATCTAGGTTAGTCACATGTCTTTATGGATTTTCCTAAATTTTGTGTGCTAACAATTTAATCAACACTTCAAACCCGATTTCATTGCTTGATCCTTTATAACTCCTCCCATGTTTTGATCCCAATGTAGTGTCATAAATCCTTAGCATAGAAAGCTTGCAAGCTTACCAACTTTATAAAAATTTTAGGTTAGTTTCATGTTGAGAAAACCATACTAATGCCTTTATTAACTTGAATTTGACTCCATGCATGCACTCACATACAAGATATACTCCATGCATAACCAAACCAACCCGATTTAAGCGTCGCCATTTCGAATGAGTTTGAGCCAAAGAGTTTGGTTACATGAAGCTTTTGACCGAACGAATGTGGGTTGGCCCTGGCGAATGGGCTTTGGGCCGAGTGTGACTCATACAGTCAAGGCTTTGGTCGAATGTGAGAGTGGTCTGCCGAATGGAGGCTTGATCGAATGAGGCAAATCCCGACTGAAGGGCCGACCGAATGAAGGATGGGGCGAATGAACCCTTGACCGAACCAGGCTTAGGCCGACCGAATGAGGGTAGGTTCCTTCAGTCCCTTGGCCATTCGGCCGAAAGGTTCCAGGCCCATTCGGCGAACTGAACAGGTAGCCATTCGGCCTGCCGAGTTCCATCACCAAGGCAGCCATGGTTTCTCACAAATCAGCTAGTTTGGATGAGAAGGTTTGTTCCAAAGCATCCTAGACATATTTGTGTGCAAATTCTAAGAGCTAAAGAGGTGTGTAATCCGGTTACAAGGGTGGCTGAAACTAGGGTTTTCAAACCCTTAAAACCGAACAAAAATCGCATCATTACTTCGTTTCTATGGGTTTTAGGGGCAGATCCCTTGTACTTTTGTGTAAGGGAAGATGAGAGCTTCGATTTGGCACCAAGATTGCAAGATTTCATCAAGTATTGAGTGAGATCTTTGGATTTGAAGTTTGAAACTTCTAGAGAGAGAAAGTTCTAGAAAAATGGGTTTAGAGAGAGAGAGAGTGAAGAGGTTAAATGAAAAAGATGACTCATTTGGGGTATTTATACCCCGGGTGAGTTCGGGTTTGTTTCGGTTGCTCGGTTTCGCGTAAAATGTCGGTTTCGTTTCGTTCTCGTAACGAAACGTCTCGGTTTTAAAATAAAGTTAATAAAATTATTTTAGGTTGTGATTCCTAATAAATTAACTAAATATCTTCTGTTTATTTTAAATTTACGAGATATTTAATTTACTGTTTAATAATCGAATAGTACAGTCGTCGCGCGTATTCGTTCGAATCGTCACTCGTACGAACACTGCGATAACCATACTTTTTCAATATGGTTTTCTAATTATCGGATATCATTCAGAACGTTAAACTTTCAACTGTATTCGTACAGATCGTCACCTATACGAATAATCCGTCGATTTAGCATTCACATAACGACATCCGTTTTGTTTTGTTCTGTAAAGCCTCACATACGTTTATACATAATAAAATCCTAACAAATAATCACATGATGGTTCTGTATTGCTAGGTAATTATCTGACTGATGAACCATGTTTCTGAGTTTCGTTTATGAATAAATTCTGAAACTGTGTTATGATAACATGAAGTGATAATGATATATGAACAACAACTTGTATGTGTACTTGGTTTACTGTTCATTTTACTGTACCGATCACTGTTCCGATTACGTTTCCGGCACTGATGTTACAATATGGTTTCTGATTTGCACGATTTTCTTTGTTGATTCATGCAAAAGTTCCGGGCTTATGAGCTGCCTGTCGCCCTTTTCCGCCCAACAGATGGGTGATCAACATTTTCTGCCATAGAGTGCCACAAAAGGCGCAGCCTTGATGCTGGTGTGGTAGCTGTTGTTGTAGGAGAACTCTACCAACGGTAGGTGAGTTTCCCAACTGTTGTCAAAGTCTACTACGCACGCTCGTAGCATGTCTTCAAGACTTTGTGTTGTACGTTCGCTCTGGCCATCGGTTTGTGGGTGGTATGCAGTACTCATATTCAATCGTGTACCAAGCGACCTTTGCAACAATTTTCAGAAGTTGGAAGTGAATCTAGCGTCTCGATCAGAGATGATGGAGATCGGCACTCCATGTCGGGAGACTACTTCCTTAACATAGATTTTGGCTAGCTTTTCCATCTTGTCATTTTCCTTGTTCGCAGGGAAATGTGCTGCTTTAGTCAGCCGATCCACAATTACCCAGACAGTGTCACATCCACTATGGGTACGGGGTAATTTGGTAATGAAGTCCATAGATATTTGTTCCCACTTCCATATGGGGACAGAGGAGTGTCGCTCCTTTCACCATTGATGTCTAGGGTTTCTCCACTAGGGAGAGGTATGCGCACAACCTTGTCGTGGCAAATGATTTCAGCTTGGGATTTTTTTAGACAACCTTTTCGGTACGTGAAGGCACTGACTAGTGTAATTGGCATGAGGTCGATCTTAAATTTATGGTTTGCTAGCTCTAAAGTGCATTCTCTTAGAATGTGCTTAGTTACAATTAGTTTACCATCTGCTATCCTACGGTGTATTCATCCTCTAATGATATTGGGGTTGTGACAAGTATTTACCAAAACGCTTAAATATAAAACTTTTCTCAGTTCCAGTATCAAACAACAAAAAAGCGTAATGATCGTTTAAGAGATACGTACCTATTGCAAGGTTAGGATCATTTCTGGCTTCCTTAGCCCCAATCACGGGGGCTCGTTCCTTCAGACTGTTGTTGTTCCTCAGGTGTGGGCAGTCCTGAGGAATAGATTTACACGATTATTTCTATAATATGATTATTGAAGCATTTGATTTGTTAAAAATGTTGAAGTAAGAGATTTACACGATTATTTCCATAAATAGTAACTTTTAGTCGCAAAATGCTAAAGAATGATGTAATAGATGTTATAATATGTTTAACACACTTATTTGGTGATAACATGATGATATTGAGTGAGTTGAGTTATTAGAATCATTGAAAAATGGATATTTGTCACAAGTTTCCATAAATGGAAACTTTGGTTATGAGATCTGCTCATAAACCTTGAAACTTGCTAAGTTGAGTTACCATGATAATGTCAAGAGTCCTAGGATCATGTTAGAACGAAATATTGATGACTAGGATAAAGTGTTATGTGAACTTTCTATATTTAGAAACTTTTGAACGCTAAACATGCTTAATCGTCTAAGTGTGACAATGTGCTATGTGATAACATGCTCATTTAGGTTAACTATGCATAATAGAATAATCGGAAGGTAATTTCTTGCATGACTTACTTAATTTGGGAACTTTTCTAAAATAGGAACTTACAATAAACAACAAGTTACCTTACGAGTGCAAATTTGGTATCCGCACACTTCACACGACACTATATCGCATGTTACACGATCACTTGAACTAAAACCGTCACCAACGGGTCGTTAGGTCAAACACAGTCAACACGGTCAACCCGACCCACATAACAACTTATAGTTGTTTGGACACGAACACGGTCTTGTAAGACCAACACGAATGTGAACACAAACTCATGACACCTATGTGATATAGGTCACCGCTGAAAGAGGCGCTCTACTCCGTTTGCATACAGACGCACATTACTAGACTCATGTGAGTTTACAGCCCCCTTTTACTCTTTAACTGCTTTTGCTAAACTTTTGGGGTGAGAATACAATGCAACTGTTTTGGATATATGTCTGGTATGTTGTAAAACTATTTTGAGTGTAACTATTATCGCATTAAGCCCTCACGTATCTTTACCGTTAGTTGTGTAACAAACGAGTCGTTATTACGCAGTACTACTAGGTTTGACTAGCCCTACTCGGCACCAATGTTGACTGGAGGTCATAACGTGTGTAATATCGATGTTGATGCCGGGTTCAACGATAACCCGGGGAGGCAAACGGAAACAGTCGAGTTTCGATAAGAAGAACTGACACACTCACGGATCGTAGATCCACAAACAACTTAACATGCCCAGTATATGCCTGTTTACTGATTTCTGTCTGTCTAAACCTGTGAATTCACCAACTTTATAGTTGACACTTTTTCGCATGTATTCTCAGGTAACTAATGGATTTCAAGCTAGGATGCGCACGAGGATGCACTAAGGAGTCTGGCTTGCATATAGACTTTAATCCTAGGCTTGAATTGATGTTTTTCTTTTAAAACCATTTAAACATGTTGTTTCAAATACACTTTTACTTTTCCGCTGCTACAATTTAATTTCCACAGTTAATGTTTAACTTTTCCGATGCGTATTATCAAAACTTGTTTCATTTTCAAAGTTGTATGTTTGTGTAATTCATATAGAGTCGTCCTATATGACCATGAGCTGTGATCCTAGCCACGTCACACCCGCGCAGTCTGACACCGTACGTGGGAATTTGGGGGTGTGACATCCTTAAAAGAAGAAAACTGGAAACGAAACAGAGTAAAAGGGCAAGCACATAACCTTGACAAAGACTATAATGGATTAAAGACTAGGTGGGGTCGAGTGTGGATACCTCACACTTGTTCACTTAATTTTGTATTGTTGGAAGAAGCTCATAAATCAAATTACTCAATTCATCCAGGGGCTACTAAAATGTATTGTGACCTAAGGGTTAATTACTGGTGGTCTGGTATGAAGAGAATTATTGTTAAATATGTTCAAAAGTGTTTGACTTGTATGCAAGTGAAAGCAGAGCACCAAAAGACATATGGTAAACTGCAACTATTGGAAATTCTATTGTGGAAGTGGGAGCATATCACGATGGACCTAATTACCAAGTTTCCTAAAACTAGAAAGGGATTTGATGCCATTTGGCTCATCGTTGATAGATTAACTAAAAGTGCTCATTTCTTGCCCATGTGTGAATCCTATTCTTCTGATAAAATGGCTGAGATATATGTTACAGAAATAGTATTTCGTCATGGTGTGCCGGTGACTATTATATCTGATCGAGATACTCAATTTACTTATCATTTTTGGAAGAATTTTCAGGAAGAATTAGGTACAAAACTGTTGTTGAGCACGACGTATCATCCTCAAACTGATGCTCAAAGTGAAAGGACCATACAAACTCTTGAGGATATGTTACGAGCGTGTATAATGGATTTTAGTGGTAGTTGGGATGATTATCTACCTTTAGCAGAGTTCTCGTTTAACAATAGCTATCATTCTAGTATTCAGATGCCTCCTTATGAAATGAATTATAGAAGGAAATGTCGGACTCCTGTTTGTTGGCGAGAAGTGGGGCAACGAGAACTTGCACACAAAAAGGTTGTTAAAGCAACCAATGATCAAATAGATCAAATTCGTGCTCATTTAAAGGCATCAAAAAACCGTCAGAAATCATATGCTGATAAACGTACACTACAAAAAACTAGGGTTTTTAAGACTGAAAAATCAGTCTTTGATACTTTGCAATCAGTAGCTAATAGATATCGGAGACTGATTAGGGACTGAAAAATTCAGTGACGGATACCTAGTACTAGATAGTGGTCATCATAACTGAAAATCAGTCCCTATTTGTATTGCACAACTTGGAATAATATTCAGCATTGGATATGTAAATATTTAGTCTTTAATATGGACAATAAAATGACACCAAATTAGTCTCCTATGCATGTTTTAGCAACTACAATTCAGTCTCAGTTTATATGATATTTCATTCTCAAATGGATGATTATAGGGACTGAAAATCTGTCGTAAAACAATATGTTTGTTGTCCCAGATACATTTATTTAGTATTGCGACTAAAATTAACCAGTTTCCAATAAGAAGTTTTTAAGACTAAAATTTAGTTTTTGATATAAGTCAATTTCAGTCGCTAATATGATTGTTTTAAGGACTGAAAATTAGTCAATTTTAGTGTTGTATTTTAGTCTCTAATACGTATTATCAGACACTGATAATCAGGTCACGATAATACTTAAGTTCAGTCTACAATATGTTTAGTTAATACATAAAATCAGTCTCAAAAGAATGATTTATTTTAATTTTAATACTGAAAAATAGTTTCTAATACAATTTGATTTAGTATTCAATATGCATTAACATTCTGTAATACATATCATAAGCATCATTCTAAATTTTGTTTCTTATGTTTTCAAGAATCTCAATATATTCAACCATTAACATTATAGCAATAATCAATCAAACCAATACCAATTTATCCGTTCAAAAACAAGAAAAAGTACTTGACAATGAAATAAAATTAAAAAACATCTCCACTAATATTCTAGGTAGTGTGGTAACTATCACCGGATAGTCCTTCTAAATCATGAGCTTCATCGGTCACAGGCGTGGATATTATGTTCTCAAATTCTGGAAAGTTTGTGCTTATAAACTCTGACATTCTTTGATATTTTTCATTACTATGCTCGAGTTCCTTCTTGAGTGCAATTACCTGGTTTTCAGATCCTCATTGGTATGACTTGAATCTTGATGAGATGATTGGGCACTCATGTTCATCCAGCTATCCTTTTTCCTCAACACTTGCCCTACACCTCCCTCCCATGCAGATTGCAACGTTTTCTGTTTGCTGCAAACACTTTGGATAACTTCCTTTTCAAGGTTGTGTTCAATAGCGATGATAATCATGGTTCCTTTCAAAGTTAATTCATTAACGGCCGCCTTTTTATGCTCGATAATATTTTCCTGAGAAGGTAAAAAGAAATAGAACATTATTAATAAATAATATCAACCAAAAATGAAACTTAGACAAGACTTAAATTTTATATGTAAATATATTTTTAAAGAGATACTTACGTATTCAATTCTTGCATGATCGTTTAACCATCTCTGTTTCTTTGCATTAAAATGCAGCTTGTAGTAAACTTGTAATGGGCTAGGGGCATTTGAGTCTTAGGATTTATTAGCCATCATAAAATTTAAAATAATGAATAATAAAGAATATTGTAAAAAGAATGAGATCATTAATTTTTTCATATATAAAAATTAGACTTTCAAAGAGTTGTGAAGATATGTTAATTTATTATTCAAGTATGTGCAGCTAGTGCCAAAGTAATGACCATTACTAGTGTGCTGGAGTTTAATCATGAGCCCATATAAAGCTTAACCAATGCAAACAATATAGTAAACATTAACAGCCACATGTTTCATTATGAAGCCCATAAAAAACTTATTCTCCATTTTCAAAAAGAGACTTCAGAGAGCCCCACAAAGTTCCCCAATTGAGCACCAACCAAGTGAACCAAGAGCTTGGCCCTGCATCTTGAAACAGCCCCTGTATCTTGAAACAGCCTCCAACCCCACCCAACTCTAGTGGTACCGGAGGTACCATCAAAGTAACCAGCTCCCAAACCCATCATTCTCTCCATGAAACCAGCACAGTCCATCAAAGTACCATCCCAGCAGCCAGCACACAGCAGACATCAGCCTGCCCCTCCTCCGGCCAGCACCCAGCAAAGGATATTAAACCAACCCGCAACCCATTTGTTGCCCCCAGCCATGTTTAAGGCATGCCAAATAACCGGCCAACCTAGGAGGGTAAAATCAAAAACCCAAAATCTGAAGACCACCACAATTAGCAAGTATTATACTAATTATATTTAGCTGGTCAATCATATTATTTATGGATAAAAGCAAACTAAACAACCAAAAGTTATTACTTCATATGCATTGCTAAAATGAGATAAGTCATCTAGTTAAATAATTTTAAATGGAGTATTGCATATTTCGAATTAGGACCATCAAAAACAAACAAGTATAAGTTTTATCAATTAATATATATGAGAATACTAACATATATGGTCATTTAGACAAATACAACTTGCTATAACTCTTAATAACATAATATACCATATAATCGATTAAGACATGAAGGATTTAGTTTAAATTGTCCATTATGGGTTATTTGTGGTCAATTGCCTTAATTACGGATTTTAAAAATAATGATGATTATTAGAACTTAAACGTCAATATATAAAAATGAATACAAATTACAACAAGCTGGTTGAAAAAAAACTAACAATAATCTTCTCAAAACAGAATTTATATAATAAAATGAACAATTATTAATTTAAAACACACAATAACACATTATGAATTAAAAGGTGTAAATTTTACCATTTGGAATACATGATTAGCTATCGAGCGAGATGCCCCTCTGCTTATGTTTACTTGTTTTGCTCTATTTGATTCCATTTGGTCACTATATTTCTGTGAAATTAAAATTTGTAGTACATGTTAGACCACAAAAAATATCAAATTAATTCATGAATATTTTATATGATTTGTAAAAATAAATACATCATATGCACCCGGGTTCCAATAGTCACACAAAGAATTCCAATCTTCTTCACTCTGGCAATTAGGCTTCATTTTCGATCTTGCTACGGTCGGATTTGTTTTACCTCCGTTCGTCTTCCAATGTTGGCTCAAAACACCTCGAGTGCGTTTCCATTGTGCGCGCAGTCGAGTATTTACATACTCCATAAAAATATTATCAGCTCGTAACAATTCAAACTTCCCATTCATTGAATATATATGTTAGTAACATAAAATAAATTTTAACATCATAATAGTTGTTGATTAATTAAAGTAAAAATATATAAAACTTACTTCTAATTTCTCGTACATGAGGGTTTTCACATCACCTGGTACAGAGTCCCAAGCGTTGGTGAGGTCCCTACAAAAGTCTATCCATAGTCAAAGCGATTTTAGTACCCTCGGGCAAATTTTGTAAAGTCCTAGCAACAGTATGATTATATTTGGACCACGCCTTTTTGGTGGATCAAAACGTTGTTGTGCAAGAGGTAGTTCAACAATAGGTTGTTCAATATCAGGTAAATCATTAGCAGGTTGTTCAACATCATCTTGTCCTTCAAAGGCAGCTTGTTCTTCAACAGCAACATGTTGTTCTGCGGCTTCTGCACATATACAAGACACAGTTAAAATGATTAGATTTATAATCTTTAACAGTTCAATTTTCTTTATAGTATTTAGTAATAAAAATTTCCTAACAGTCAACAACAATATACTGCCTAACATGTTGTGCAACATTTAGTAGAAACTAACTCTTTGTATAACCCTTCCATTTTTTATAAATTATTCAACAGCAATATAATGCCAACAGTTGCAGTAGCAAACTGCATAATAGTTGCAGTAAGAGACTCCCTAACATGTTGTTATGAGTGTAAAGGTTTAAAAAAAACATTGCAGGTGCAAAAAAGAGGGATACATTGTATAAAGGAGTTGTTGATGATAAAAGTTCAAGTGAAAATGATGATTTAACTATTAAACAAGATTATGTGTATGTATAGAATTAAATGTAAATGGGAAACAAGTTTTTTTGTAATCCATGAGATGATGCAAAAGTTAATACATTTACTTCTATTTAAGTATGAATAAAGCTAAAATGTAATGAAAGTTAAATAATCAAAACATATAAAATTTACCAGCAATGTTGAGTGACTTATGCTTGCGTCTACGTTTTGCAGCAACATTCCACTTCCATTGGACACGGGCTGTTTTGTAGGTATTTTAGAACTTTCTTCATGCCTCGTTCTTGTAAAGACCATCATGACTAGCATAAGGATCCACATTGTACTACAAGCAAAATGATGTATTAACAATAAATGGTTTTTGTGGAGCTGATGAAAAAGGTTATAATGACCAAACAATTTAATATTATTTAACAATGAACAAAAAGTGATTACTTGTGGTTATTCTGTTTAGTTAGACCCATAAATAATAAGAAAAAGAAGAAATTGAATCCGAAATTTTTCTTCCTAACCTCTAGTTTCTTTTAGCAAATTAACATGTAAGACACAAAATCAAGTGTAATTGTGATAAATCAAGTCTAATTGTGATAAATCAAGTGTAATTGTGATAGGTTTGCCATGGAAAAATCAAGTGTAATTGTGATAACTGGAATGTAAATGCAGACAAATGAAAAATAGCAAAAAATACGAAATACACAAAATTGAAGAACATTGCTCTTCTCTGCAATAGATATACAAGAAGTTGATTCATGTGCTGGTTGAACAATTAAACTAAGAAGCATCTGATGATTTATCAGTCGAATACAATTAAACAAACAATTGCCTAAAAATCGTTCATTACCTTAAACTTCAAACCCAAATCAATCGATCAACTCTATTTCGAAGCAATATGACCAGAAGGTAGAATCGAAGAATCACGAAAGAGATGTAATACCTGACTCAATAATCGGCATATTTCAATGGAAGTGAATGTGAATATAGAAGGGATAGAGATACCGATTTATGTGGTAATTTGTTCCAAATCCATCGCTGGATGAAGAGAAAGAGCGCCCAAAATTAGGTTTTGTTTTCCTTTTCAGTGGAATAATGTGGGAAACAAAATTTTGTAAATGTAAATGTAAATTCATTACCTAGATTACTAAGACTTTTAATTATCAAATAAAAACAAATACTAGTTTTAAAAAGTGGAATTATATTTATTCATTAAGTGGGAAACAAAATTTTATAAATTAAAATGTAATTCATTACGTATTTGTCTAAATGACCATTTAAGTCGTTGATGTTTTAATGTGTGTAAGTTAAATGATAAAACGTAGACTTGTATTACAATTACCGATGCTTGTATTAGATACTGACATTTAAGTAATTATGACAAAAACGAGTATTTAAAATCTGTAATTGAAACAGCTGACAAAAAATAACCCATAATCGACAATTTAACTAACTATACCATGTTTTAATCGGTTATACGCTATATCATGTTATTAACAGTTATAGAAAGTCATATTTGTCTAAATGGCCATTTAAGTCATTGTTGTTTTAATGTGTGTGTATGTTAAATGAAAAAAAGTAAACTACTATTACAATGACCGATGCGTGTATTAGATAGCGACATTTAAGTTATTATGACAAAATTCGAGTATTTAAAATCCGTAATTGAACCAGCTGACAAAAAATAACCCATAATCAACAATTTAACTAATTATACCATGTTTTAATCGGTTATACGCAATATCATGTTATTAACAGTTATAGAAAGTCAAATTTCTCTAAATGGCCATTTAAGTTGTGGCTGTTTTAATGTGTGTGTATGTTAAATGATAAAACGTGGACTTGATTACAATGACCGATGCGTGTATTAGATAGTGACATTTAAGTCATTATGAAAAAAAAAAACGAGTATTTAAAATCGTAATTGAACAGCTGACAAAAAATAACCCATAATCGACAATTTAACTAACGATACCATGTTTTTATCGGTTATACGCAATATCATGCTATTAACAGTTATATAAAGTCATATTTGTCTAAATGGTCATTTAAGTCGTGGCTGTTTTAATGTGTGCATGTTAAATGATAAAACGTGGACTTGTATTACAATGACCGATGCATGTATTAGATAGCGACGTTTAAGTCATTATGAAAAAACGAGTATTTAAAATCGTAATTGAACCAGCTGACAAAAAATAACCCATAACACTTTTCATGCTTCATATTTACGAAAGTGTATAGTTGATGAATCAACATACGTTCCATTAGAGGACATTGAGGTGGATGAGAAACTTAATTATGTAGAAAATGCGGTTGAAATTCTTGATCATAAAGTGAAGCTGCTTCATAACAAAACCATTGATCAAGTAAAAGTAAGGTGGAAGCACAGGAAAAGGGTCAAAATATACTTGGGAATCAACGGAGGAGATGAAGTAATTATACCCTTGCCTTTTTGCTTAATGTAACGGTTTCGGGGACGAAACCTTAAATAAGGAGGCTAGATTTGTAACACCTAAAATATTTAAACTTTATAAAACAAAGTTTTATAAAAATAAAAATAATAATAATAAAATAAATACTTGAATAAGAAAAATAAATAAATAAATAAATATATGTGTGTGGCAACGCGGAAAGATGATCAACACAAAAAAAAATCTATGGGTGTGTGCAAGTGAAGTGGCAAAACAAGACACAAAAAGGGGGGGTGGGGGCTGGGTTCATTCGATCAAAATCAGAAGAAAGAAAAAAAGGAAGAAGAAAAGAAGAAAAAAAAAAGAGGAAGAAGAAAAAGAGAAGAGGGGGAAGATCCGAGCAACGATCTGTAACATCGAGCTCAGATCGTGAGTCTAGGTCGTGAACCACTCCAGGTAATCACGTTTTCTCAGTTTTCTTTGAATCACTATATTTGTATCCTTAAAGGTGGGTGATGAACCAAGTTTTATGAAACATGAAATTGGGTTGAGTTATGAGTAGTTATGAGACCCTAAACTCTTGTTGAGTTGTTTCGCGGTGTTTTAAACATTAGTTGATGTCGAGGGTCACGATATGGTAAGAAACCCAATTTAGGGTTCATGAGAATGGCGGAGAAAAATAATAAATTTGTTAAGCAATTCTAAGTGGGTCGGATAAGAGTAATATGTGGAATATATATATATATATATATATATATATATATATGTCTCTGTGTGTGTGTGTACTTAATATATACAAAAGGGTAAATGGATATATATATATATATATATATATATATATATATATGTGTGTGTGTGTGTATATATTGATCTGTGAGGGTTTAACATGAACCTGGGATTTCAATCAAGGAGATAATCGAGCGAGATCATCTTCTAGTCGAGGTAAGTAGTCTATCCCGACTATACTATATGAGGAATAATATAAACATGATATGATTTAGAATTCATGTTATGTTATGGTGGTGTTTACAATGAGGGTTAATAAATAATGACGTAATAATATACTAGAATACATGTGGAAATGTAAATATAGTCGTTCAATAGTGGATAAACCCCTAACATGGTGGTATATGCATATGGTGGTAAACTGTAAGGTTATACCTTACTTATGGTGGTATATGATTATGGTGGTAAAAATGTAAGGTTTATACCTTATTTATGGTGCTATATGATTACGGTGGTAAAAATGTAAGGTTTATACCTTACTTATGGTACTATATGATTATGGTGGTAAAAATGCAAGGTTTATACCTTACTTATGGTGGTATAAGATTATGGTAGTAAAAAGGTAAGGTCTATGCCTTACTTATGGTGGTAAAATATATCTATATATATTATCTTTATGGTGGCTATGTAAGGGATATTCTCCCTTATTATATTATAGATGGTGGATATGTAAGGGATGATTTATCTTACAATATGGTAAATGGTGGACTCTGACTAATGTCAGTTTAAAGAAAATGGTGGCAAGTATTAATTAACGTGGGTGGTGATAACTATTCTTTTGGACAAATATGGGGCTCGGATTACTTGCTTAGCAGTTTGCTAATTTAAATCGTTGGATGTAACTTGTAGGTAAAGCTACAATGCAATAAGGATTGGAACAAGTCTCGAATCAGTTATCCAAGATTTCACATTACATGTAACGAAATGTTTTGATAAAATTTAAACTTTATACATTATGGGTTGTTGTTTTAATCGGTTTCGTTAAATAGTTCTAATGGGTCGAATTTTATACGGTGGTATTGTCTATTCGTAGTAGTCAATAATTATGAGTTTGAACAGGTTTATTTCGTAAGGAAATCGATATTTTAGAATGGGTCATGCCGAAATTTTGAGAAACATGGGACCATTTTTCCACTTATTTTAAATAAAACCTTATAAAAAGTTGGGTGTTACAGAATTGAATTAGTTAAAATAGGTTTATTTGCAAAGCTTACTAATAATAGTAACTTTAAATTGGGGATTATCATGAAATGTGACTAATAAGCATGTTGAAGGATAATAAGTGATTTAAATTACTTTGTTATGATTATAGAAATGTTGTTACCTGAAATTTTAGTGTCAACGCTTAGTAAATGTGAGCACTTTCTATTTATAGAAACTTTATTTGGGTAACTTGCAAAATATGACCATTTAACATGATTTGTGAATAAACTATGCTTATAAATGACATTGTATGATTAAAATGATGAGTTTGTATGCTTGATTCACCCGAGACATGGTAAATATAGAGACTTACTATATTTAGTAACTTTAAAATGTGAAGTATGTTTGTTTGATTATTTATAACAATTTGCTAAGTGCTAAAGTGATCATATAGATCAACAAGCATGCTAGAATAATTAAAATGGTGATTTCATGAAACCTGCCTAAAAAGGGAACTTACTATAAATAGTAAGTTATCCTACGAACATAACTTATGCCTACTAAACCCACATTGAACGAACACTATAACTAAACGGATCACCAACGGGTCGTTAAGTCAAACACGGTTAACACAGTCAAACACGACCAACACAACAACTTAGAGTTGTTTGGACACAAACATGGTCTAGTGAGACCAACACGAACACGAACATAACAGTGAACACTGTAACAACCCGACCGATGGTGGAAGCATTGGGGTGACACGAAGTGTAAATTGTTTATATCATAGGGTTTCTTAAAAGTCATCACATTCAATTCAAACATTAAATCTCAATACATAGACAACCTTTCAAATCTTAACTATTACATCATTTCAAATTCAAATACATAATTCAAACAAAATAAAACTAAGTCCAAGCTCATGATAGTACTAATTGGCATTCCCACCTGAAACATGTTAAAATCAAGTGTCAACTACAAGAGTTGGTGAGTTTCATATGTTTGATCATATAGATAAATAGTTGTTAATAATAGATAAGTTAATACATGTGAATCATAAGCCAAACGCACAAAGCTTGTAAGTGAAACTAAGGCAGATTAGATAGTTAAGTTTGACCAATAGGTAACAATCACCACAAGTTTTCCTTTTGAAGGGGAAAACCCATCATGGGTGGGTGGTCAATCCAATGGCACCATTATTGCTTCCAAATAGTTAAGTTATGATCAATGCAAGTTCAACAAATAAGTTCACTACAACTAAGGCCAATAGCTAAGTTCACATGGTTTAAGGATAAGTTGTCACACCCCGAGCCGGCAGGCTGGATCGACTTTCCTGTCGGGCAGAAGGTTCTCAGGGCGCGATATCGCTTGATAATCGAAATGATCAGATTGTTTACATAGCACATGATAAATAAATGAGAAATGCTAACATGAAAATGAAATAGAATTACAAAGTTAAATTACATTGTTTCCTCATAATTTAACTAAGTAAATCTAGTCAAAAGAATCAATGAGTTTATATCTTGTATCTGCACAAGATATACAAAAGATGATTCACTTTTTTGTCATTCAAAAGTAAGCAACACCAAAAAGTAGCTAGGCCTTCTTAAAGTCCACTAGCTATGTCTCTGTGTGTCTGGTGACTAACCCTGTTCGTCACTTGAGAAAACATGCATTTAAACAAAGTCAACATTAGGTTGGTGAGTTCATAAGTTTGATATTTGAAAGCCTTGAAATGTTCACATACACAATCACAATGTCATACTTGTTTTTTGTAAGTTGTTTGATTCACCCGTTCACACAATGGCATTTCCATAGTTATATTTACAAGTGATATCTCATCCTATTAGCTATGCTTATATATAGGGCATATATAGGGGAACCAAGCCCCAGCCAACATCCCACCACATATCTAATAGAACTTAATACCACTTGCAATACAACTATGGATCCCCATTTTCATTTCACTCGTCCGTTTGTATTCATCACCCATTGAATCATATGTAGAATAATATAATATGAGGGGTTCAGTTATCAAACCGAAGTATTGATAAACCCTCGAGGTGTTAAGGAATTTAGATTAATTTAATCTAATCCTTGTTATTATTCTATTACTTGTGGGATTAACTGTTAATCACTTTTAAAAGTAAGAGTGTTAGTTAACCAATTGATATTTGTTCTCAACTTGAAGTGCATAGAGCCTAAAAGGAATCCATTGCAATCCTCACGTAATCAAATTACAATGCATCTGATTTACCTCTACCACTTTGTATTACCATAGACCTCATCGAACTGTTACTAGAAATATAACATGAGAGAAAATAAATTCCTCCGTCTACTAGTCAACAAGAAGTGATGGATTAATTACAATATCACTGTCGAATGATATCACCATGTGTTGTTTACCAAACCTGACTAATCATCGCCCCGGTCATACATTACCGGCCAATTGATGTTACGACTAACATACCGACCTCACTCGTCGGAGGTTTGTCATCGGTTTAGATCCCACTAAATTAACTGGTAAATGATTCTGATAAGGGACTTACAATGAAGCTTGAATATATGGCACATGATTGAAATGATATAATACAGACAGTTCAATAGCAATCAATTGTACTGTGTTCACCAATGTTGTTTGTTCTCAATGTTGTGTTCCCATTGTTGCTAATAAATTTATATAAGATCTAGTCTTATTAAACAATATTAGTTGTTGTGTGAATGATGTTGTTATCATGAAGGTACGTTATCATGTTTATCATTCTAGTTGTTCCATATAGTCACCATGTTGCCACTACAGTGTTGTAGGAACCATTCTTATAACACTTAGTTGACTCAGGTGGTGGATAATGTTTGTTGTTGTTCTTGTCATCTTGTTCACCTGTGATAATCTCAATGTTTGTTCTAGTAAGAATAATTTAATGTTATAAGATAGAATCTTGCAACTACATTATTCTATTGTGCTGATGATTTATGAAGTTATATTATCATATTCATCTTAATTGTTTCTGTCATATCATGATCATACAAGCATGCATACAATGATAAACGATAATAAGTCAAGCAATATTATCTAAATCAAAGCATAAGTTATAAAAAAATATGGTTTTTGGAACAAAACCCGGCCTCAGCCGGGTCCCGAACCGGAGACCTCTCAAACCACTAACCCGAGCTTTAACCGGTTGATCTAGACCGAAGTCGGTGACAGAATTGGTTCCCGATTATATTTAACATAACCTGAATCTGTTTCCCCATTTCCAGTTCATCCACAATCGAGCCCTAGTTCCTTTGTCGACCAAATTCGAGAGTTAGGGAATCCGATGGTGTTTATAACCATGGGGCTTTCATTCGTGGATCAAAAACGAGTAAAAGGGTGTATGAAACACCTACCTATGATCGCGGTTGGATGGACTTCAATTAAAAGCTCAAAGAATGGTTCGGTCGAAGCTCTTGGCTCTTGATTCTCGTTTCAGAACGCTCGTGAGGATGTTTGGTATGCACAGAAGGGCTCGAGATGTCCAAAAGGATGTTTTGGTGGAGCTAATTTTTGTTTTTATACACGAATTCATCGAATTTGAATTCTCGGTCGTGGTGTTTAGTTTGGAAACGATATTGGTGGAAATAATTTGGTGGTGTCATGTGTCACCTTCTAATATATTTTAATATATCTACTTTTCTATTTAAAGTTTACCCCCACTTTTTTATACATCCATTACTTTTTTATACTATAAAATTTTTTATAAAAATTGCACTATTTTACTCGTGTTATTTTTCTCTTTAATTCCGTTATAGTCTTGACTAGGTTTTTTTTCTATTTTTCGGATGTTCGTATTTACACAAATGCAACAAGTATAAAAATTACAAAAATATGTAATGAGTTGTAACGAATTTGGGTTTACATTGATGTAGGTTAAAAATTTGACACATGACACATTAACCCAAATTAAAAATGATTTGTTTATTCAAAACCTAATTTTTTTATTCAAGTTTAATTTGGACCACTTATTTATTTTCAAGATTACAAATCAATGTCTCACATAGGGTTTAAGGGTTTTCTCTCTAAGATTGTGTTTTCATAGGATTAAATCCCTATTATATATATATATATATATAGGGTGGGGTTATGTTATATAGTGCTTTTAAAATAAAAAGTGTGAGAAGTATTATTAGCCTTTAGGTCAATAGATCAAGGGCTGATATCACTGTGTCAAAAATTCGGATTAACAATGCGGTTAAGAAATGCGGAAGGGTAGGGTTGTCATTCTCTTCATGCGCGCCTTCGTCTCTTTCATTTCCAAAACCAGAAAACCACGCTTCAGTTTCCAGAAAATCGGAAATTCACCATCAATGGCGACAACTCACAACGGAGAAACTACTATAGAGAATAAGTTGATTACTTCAGAAGAGCAAACAAACCCTACTCAACAATCACCTGAATCAGAGATGCTTCCGATCTCGCAGTTGGAAGAACATGCCGAAAAAGCTTCAAAAAACGAGAAAAACGATCAGACACAACATGAGGGACCAATTCCATGTACATTTAAGATAGTTTTACCTATATTGTGTCTAAACATAGTCTTCATTAAGTCATGTATGTCATCATCTGTGATGCACGTATTACACAATGGTTAGGTTATGTAAGAACGTTTAGAAACAATGGTTATAGACATTACTGTGTTTTGCGTCATTGTGTCTAAACATAGTGTCTATTGTGTCATCTCTATCGTCATATATTTGCATGTATTGCACAATGGTAAGGTTATGTAAGAACTTTTACAAACCATGGTTATAGACATCACTGTGTTTTGGGTCATTGTGTCCAAATATAATGTCGATTCTGTCATCTTTGTTGTCATCTATGATGCATGTATTGCACAATGGTTATATTAGGTAATAACTTTTAGAAACAATGGTTATAGACATCGCTGTGTATTGGGCCATTGTGCCTATACATAGTGTCTATTGTGTCATGTATGTCGTCATCTGTGATGCACGTATTTCACAATGGTTATGTTAGGTAAGAACTTTTAGAAACAATGGTTATAGACATCATTGTCTTTTGGGTCATTGTGTCTAAACATAGTATCTATTGTGTCATCTCTGTTGTCATCTGTGTTGCACGTATTGCACAGTTAGGGTATGTAAAAACTTTTAGAAACAATGGTGATATACATCACTGTGTTTTGGGTCATTGTTTCTAAACATAGTGTCTATTGTGTTATCTCTTATGTTATCTGTGATGCACGTATTGCACAAAGGTTAGGTTAGGTAAGAACTTTTAGAAACAATGGTTTTAGACATCACTATGTTTGGAGTCATTGTGTCTAAACATAGTGTCTATTGCGTCATCTCTGTTGTCATCTGTGATGCAGCATTGCACAGTGGAGAAACAATGATTATAGACATCATTGTGTTTTAAGTCATTGTGTCTAATTATAGTGTCTATTGTGTCATCTCTTTTGTCATCTGTGATGCACGTATTATACAATGGTTAGGTTAGGTAAGAACTTTTAGAAACAATGGTTATAGACATC
The DNA here is from genome assembly GCA_009363875.1 of Mikania micrantha. Classification (NCBI taxonomy): domain Eukaryota; kingdom Viridiplantae; phylum Streptophyta; class Magnoliopsida; order Asterales; family Asteraceae; genus Mikania; species Mikania micrantha. The sequence continues at coordinate 3,604,714 of CM018689.1, forward strand.
ATTGTGTTTTGGGTCATTGTGTCTAAACATAGTATCTATTGTGTCATCTCTGTCATCATCTGTGTTGCACGTGTTGCACAATGGTTACGGTATGTAAGAACTTTTAGAAACAATGGTTATAGACATCACTGTGTTTTGGGTCATTGTTTCTAAACATAGTGTCTATTGTGTCATCTCTGATGTTATCTGTGATGCACGTATTGAACAAAGGTTAGGTTAGGTTAGGTAAGAACTTTTAGAAACAATGGTTATAGACATCACTGTGTTTTGGGTCATTGTTTATAAACATAGTGTCTATTGCATCATTTCTGATGTTATCTGTGATGCACGTATTGCACAAAGGTTAGGTTAGGTAAGAACTTTTAGAAACAATGGTTATAGACATCACTGTGTTTTGAGTCTTTGTGTCTAAACATAGTGTCGATTATGTCATCTCTGTTGATCTGTGATGCAGTATTGCGCAAGGGTTAGATTAGGTAAGAACTTTTAAAATCAATGATTATAGACATCACTGTGTTTTGGGTCATTGTGTCTAACTATAGTGTCTATTGTGTCATCTCTCTTGTCATCTGTGATGCACGTATTGCACAATGGTTATAGAGGTCACTGTGTTTTGAGTCATTATGTCTAAACATAGTGTCTATTGTGTCATGTCTGTCTCATCTGTGATGCACGTATTGCACATTGACAAGCATGAATGACTTTGAAGTTGTGTTTGTACCAATGTGTCACACCCCCAAATTCCCATGTGCGGTGTCAGACCGCGCGGGTGTGACGTGGCCAGGATCATAGCTCTCGGTCATATAGAACGACTCTATATGAGTTACACAAACATACAGTTTTGTAAATCAATCAAGTTTTCATAAATAAGTAGCGGAAAGTTAATGTTATAAGCAGCATAATAAACGTAAATTGTTTTGCAGCGGAAATAAAAGTATATCAAACACTACATGGTTAATATTGTTTTAAAAGACATGAACCAAAACAAGCCTAAGACTAGAGTCTATATGCATGAGACTCTCTCTTGTGTCCTCCAGTGCATCCTAGCTTATGCCATCAGTTACCGGAGAATACATGCGAAAACGTGTCAACTATAAAGTTGGTGAGTTCACAGGTTTAGACAGTAAATAAACAGTAAGACAGACATATACTGGGTATGTTAAGTTGTTTGTTGGACCTACGATCCGTGAGTATGTGAGTTCATCTTACCGAAACTCGACTGTTTCCTTTGCCTCCCTGGGTCATCGCTGAACCCAGCAATCAGCATCGCTATTACGCTCGTTATGACCTCCCATCAAAGTTGTTGTCGAGCGGGGCTAGTCAAACCCAGTAGTACTACGTAATAATCACTCGTTTGTTACACAACTAACGGTAAGGATATGTGAGGACTTGTTGCGATAATAATTACACTCAAAATAGTTTTACAACATACCAGTCATATATCTAAAACAGTTGCAATGTATTCTCACCCCAAGTATTTAACAAACGGTTAAAGAGTAAAAATGGGGCGGTAAACTCATCTGATTTTAGGTAGAATGCGTTCGTCAAATGAACAGAGTAGTGCGCCTGCTAGCGGTTACCTATATCACATAGGTGTCATGAGATTGTGTTCACACACGTGTGGGTCTCACAGGACCGTATTCGTGTTCAAACAACTCCAAGTTGTTATGTGGGTCGCATTGACTGTGTTGACCGTGTTTGACCTAACGACCCGTTGGTGACGTGTTTAGTTCAAGTGTTCGTGTAACGTGCAGTTAGTGTGGTGTGGTGTGCGTGAGCACATAATGTGTATCCGTGTGATAACTTACTATTTATCCATTTTATGAAAGTTTCTAAATCTAGCAATTCATACGAGAAATCATTTTTCCGTTAGTGCTAGCATACGTAGTTAACCTATATGATCATGTTATCACATAGCACATATTACCACAAATACTTCACAAATCTTATTAACATTATCATGGATCGTTCCTATATCATCAAATCAATCAATAAACCATGAAGTCATAGATTAAATAAGGTGAAATTTCGTGCATGTGGTGTGTGGGTGTTTGCATGTGAGCATCCATGGTTGCATGTGGGTTTTTATGTGTAAAATGTGTGTGTTTTGATGTTGAGAGTGTATGAATGCATCAAATACTACCTCACAAGCTTCCTAAGGACTAGGTTGAGGCTGTAGCAGGTCTTCAAGTACTCCAGATGGGTCTGTGAATGGCTCAAAGCTTGGTTGAGAAGAAGAAATGGTGATCTTGGAGCTTCCACAAAGCTTCAATCTTCAAAAATGGCTTCCAAATGAGCTTGAGATGGTTTTCAGGAGCTCCAATGGTGTATAACCGAGCTAATGATCGACAAGTAGTCTCTAGTTTTTAGGTATGATAAGTTTAGAGTGGCTGGTAATGATTTGGTCTAGGTTTTATAAAGATTTTGCGTGTTTGGGGTCGTCGCTTACCGCCGAGACTGGCAAAAGTCTCTCTCGGCATACCGTAATGAATATAATAATCGTTTGTTCCCGAAACATGCCGTGTACCGTGAAGATGGAAGTTGATCGGTCTTCGCGCACCGCGACGATTTTCGGAGAATTCAAATTTCCCCGCCTCTGCTTCGCGTACCGCCAAGGCCCAACCAGAGGCCTTTAGCGTACCGTGATGGACCCCAGAAGAGCCCAATAGGCCCAATTTTGTTGTTTCGAATCTATTTTCGCGTATTTTACGATTACGATCATCGTTTCTCAACATATTAACATTGTTCCACTTATCTTAGATTCCACAGTGCCTAAGTGTTGTGAAATTGGATTGTGGTTTGTTTAATTCACCAACGTTCGTTATTCAAGACACGTGCGAGCATTTACGATAATTTCTCGAATTATCTGTGTGTTTGGACTGTTGTGCCACGTGTCACACTAAATATAAATAATTCTAGTGTCACGTATGTAATAATAATACACATTATTATTAAAATAAAGTAAATGCTGGCTTGGAATTTACGAGGTGTCATACAATGGTTCAGTCACATCATTATTATCTCATGTGTTTCAACATAAAAGACACGAAGTCAATTCTGATTGACAATAGTGCATAAGTTGAGTATGAAGCCAAACACCTTGCTAGGCCTGAAAAAATGGTATGTATATATTAAGTTTTTTAATAAAAAGACACAATACATAAATTAAATCTAACAAAAAAAATTATTTTTTTTTTCACAGATAGATTCCTTTACATCTTACCTTAATGACGTATCACATCCAAATGCAAAACACATAAAGGATTCAGAAATAAATCGGTTTGAGATACCATGCAGAACTTCACATACTGGTATCGATTGTGGCGTATTTATGATGAGACACATGGAAACCTATATGGGAGAAGAAGAAAAGGACTGGAAATGTTGATTTAATCCTGAAGATTTAAAGGGACAACAACAGTTCCAGCTTGATGATTTAAGGAGAAAGTATGCAACAAAGACCTTGTTGAATGATGTCAATGAAGTGAAATCTTTTGTGGTGGAAGACATGAAGAAGTATTTGGACTTTCCACCTACGGAGAAAAGGAAGTTACAGAAAAATGCAACACAAAGAATAGATAAAAGGCTCACTGAACATTTATTTTAATCTGAACCTGGTCTTTTAATGTGTAAGTCGTCGTATCAAGAAAACAAGATAACAGTTGTACTTTTGTGTTCTTTGTTTAAATTTGGTATTATAGTATCATGATTTAAAGAAGTTTAATATTTTGTTGATTGACTTATAGTAGGATCCATACAATTGGGTAAATTATGACTCAGAAAATATATATAACACAATGGACATTATATTTGACACAATAAATTAATTATGACACAGTAGATTAATTATGACACCATGGATTAATTGAAAACAAAAACAAAAAATTAATATCATTAAGAAAACAAAAGGTATAAATAATATGTGAAGCAGTTATTATGACACATGAATATCATTATATGGTTTGTTTTACAAATTAAAAAGACAAAAATTATCAGTGTATGATTAGTTTAACAAATTGTGACACATAAAATATTTATTACACAATTGATCAATTGGCACAACATATTAATCAATTTTGACTGTGTTATAACACTAATTCTTAATGGTTACAATTATCAGTAATATGAAAATTTAAGATTGAAAACAAATATACAAACTTTCTCTATTGAGTTAAAGATGAAATTCCTGAACTACTTGATTATTTACTTTGAAGGCACTTTATGTATAATGTTTATGTACGTTGATTATGTCCAGTTTTCTTTCAGAAACTAGAAACCCTAACTTTATCATTTGCTATCTCACGAGCTAACTTGTATCGTTTATGTTTTCCATATCCTTTTGCTCTTGTTCTAATTGGCACACGGACTGAAATGTTGTACGGTTCGCTCATACCAGTAACTGATGCAAATCTATCTCTCTTGCTAGAACGTGGAGCAGTGACTTTAACCTCATCCACCTTGGCAATTTAGTTTTTTACATAATCTCTAAAAAGATACAACTGATCTTTGTTTGTAACCAATCGATTAATAACATAATTATTTGAACACCTAATCTCACGAATGATAGTCTGTACATCCACCTCATTCAATCTAACCCTTCCACAAAGCGAATTGAATTATTTGCAAAAACATCCCTTGTCCAACGCCTAAGCACATACTTCATTTAAAACTCAGTTATGTCACAGAGTCTTAACACATTGTAAATATGTCTACAAAGCAAACCAAATTGCTCAAATCTGTTACAGTTGCATGACATAGAAAGATCTCACGAATGATAGTCTGTACATCCACCTCATTCAATCTAACCCTTCCACAAAGCGAATTGAATTATTTGCAAAAACATCCCTTGTCCAACGCCTAAGCACATACTTCATTTAAAACTCAGTTATGTCACAGAGTCTTAACACATTGTAAATATGTCTACAAAGCAAACCAAATTGCTCAAATCTGTTACAGTTGCATGACATAGAAAGATCTTCCTTTCGAAACATAACCTGGAAGTAAATAAATAAATTCAATAATAATAAAATGAGATATCACACAACAGAATGTTATACAACACAATGAGATATATATATATATAGGGAGAGGTTCAAATGTTAACCCTCCCTTATAGCGTTAACCGCTTAACCCTAGCGTTTTTTGCCCGAATCTTAAAATTTTTTTTCATGGTTTTTATTATGTAAAAATAGGGGGGGTTTCTTTTTTGTGTTTTTGCTAATTCATCACCGTTTAGAAGTTATTGTAAGTGTAAGTTACTTACACTTACTTACATTTACTGCATCAGATACGGTTTTGTAAGTAAGTGTAAGTAACTTACACTTACAATAACTTCTAAACGGTGATGAATTAGCAAAAACACAAAAAAGAAACCCCCCTTATTTTTGCAAAATAAAAACCATGAAAAAAAAAATTTAAGATTCGGGCAAAAAACGCTAGGGTTAAGCGGTTAACGCTATAAGGGAGGGTTAACAATGGAACCTTCCCCTATATATATATATATATATATATATATATATATAATACTATAATATATAACACAATGAGATATTACACAACATAATTACATATAACACAATGTTATATAACACAATACTATACAAACAAAATCACATCAACACAATAATATATAACATTCCATAAAAGAAAAAATTATATAGCATAATACACAAAAATAAACAATAAAAAAATTAAGACACAATAAAAACCTATAAATGAAAATTTCTACTATAACACAAGAAGATATAACACAATAAGATATAACATTCTTAAACATACATGCTTGAATCGTGAACAGATACGTAAAGAATATATACATTCTTAAATAAAATTTCTTTCAAATATACCCTCTCTTATAAATTAATCACATGTTTAATGTAAGGTTCAATATTACTTCTCACCCTTCTCACTAACATAATCCTTTTTACTTAAACCTAATCATATATATATATATATAGGGGATGGTTCCATTGTTAACCCTCCCTTATAGCGTTAACCCGTTAACCCTGACTTTTTTGCCCGAATCTTTGTTTTTTTTTGTCATGGTTTTTATTATACATAAATAAGGGGTTTCTTTTTTGTGTTTTTGCTAATTCATCACCGTTTAGAAATTAAATCAAAATGTAAGTAAGTGTAAGTTTCTTACACTTACTTACATCAGATAGTGTAACTTAAACTTACAATTGATTTAATTTTTAAACGGTGATGAATTAGCAAAAACACAAAAAAGAAACCCCCATATTTATGTATAATAAAAACCATGAAAAAAAACAAAGATTCGGGCAAAAAATGTCAGAGTTAACGGGTTAACGCTATAAAGGCGGGTTAACTTTTGATCCTCTCCCTATATATCTACCTACTCTAATAAATGAGTATACTTAGGAGACACGTGTCACATCCTGGTGATTTCTAAAATTTGTTTTCCTGCTTCTCTCTCCTAATTATTTTAACAATTTTCATTAATTATATATAGTAAAATATATATATCTTCTTATTCTAATAATTTACTATTTTACTAAAACTTGGTAATTATAATAAGATTTAAATTATATATTATCTTAAAATATAATTATTTAATTATTTAATATATTTATTATTTGTTTTATAATTTTTAGATCTTCACATTTCTTATATAACCAATAGTTGATAAACTAACATATAAATTTTTATAAAAATTATTATTTATAACATGTTATAATTATTTAACCCATGTAATACATGGGTTTATAATGCTAGTATATATATATATAAGAGTAATGCATGGTACATGTATTTATTGGTTGATTTAGGTAGGACACTAGGACAACAGAGTAACCATACTAGGACGGATGGTTGGTCTACGGTCGAACATAACTCGAGTTGATCAGCGGATTGTTAGGCCGTTGTTGAATCATCAAAACAATAAGGTTGTTACTGGTGCTAATGGGGTTAATAAAGATCTTGGTTATATTATTTTTTTATTTGTTTTAATCCTTTTCCAATTATTATTTTTTTAATTCATATATCACAACATATAGCGCACAATAGTGTTATCAAATAACATTTAAATTATTCTAAAGTTCATATACCGTAACACATATGACAATAATATTTTCTATCTACGTTTTAATATATATTAAAACTGATGAGTCAATTTCGCATGCTTTTCAATAAAGCTACTACGTTGCACCACATAGGTCTTAATCATACCACCCACGGTAGCAGACGGGTAACTTTTATGGTTTCTTTAATAGTTATTAACAATTAATTAATTTTAACAATTAACCTGAAAAGTTGAGTTACAAGAAAGAGTAGGAATGGTTTTTCAAACCCATGAAGTTGACTACTTTGGTTCTTAATGGATTCGGGAGATGCCAGATGAAGGAATTTTACTTAGCCTAGAAGAAATAGTTAATAAAAAAACATTATTAGTGTTTTTAAATGTGTATATATTAATTAATAATATATATCAAGAGAGATGATACATTTTTTTTTTTCACTAAATTCATTACCCAACATGGTTTTAAACCATCAACCAGCTTCCTCTATTTCATCATACATTGGTTACTCTTTTCCTATTACCAGATATACATACATACAACACAAATCTAACCCTTCCCCAAACTCACAACTGGGGCTTAACTATACTCTCCTAAATTCAACACTAACATTAGTCTACAGATTACATAACTTACCTAATCACTATAACCGGACGAAGATGATTCCGTTTCTTCATCTGGATTATTACCAATTTGCCCTCCGTGGTTCTCATCCGAGTCATCGTTGAAGAAACCGTCAACATCTACACCACCCTGGTCGTCTTCGTCTTCTTCATCTTCTTCTTCTAAACCATATTCCTCAATGTACCCCCGAGTCGCCATGTCATCATAAACATTTTGATACCCATCATCCACTAACATATCATCATCATATTCATCGCCAACGTATTCTGAACTGCTACCGTTTTCCGTAACACGAAGGTCTGCAATTTCTTCAGCATTCCATTCTTGGAAACCGACAACCGGACTTTCCTCAAATAGAAAGTCTTGGGCCTCTTGGCTGTCCCTTTCATTGTCATTAGTTATCTTTACTGTCTTTTGCTGCTTTGTCCGCGCCCCACGCTGACCACCCTTACGTCCTCCACGGGCCCGTTGTGAACCTGACCTCCTGATTTCTACTAATTTAGTTCTCAGTCTCGACCCGTTACCACCAACACCTCTCTGGGTTCTCCCACCACGAGCACGCCCTCGGCCCCTTCCTCGACCTCGCCCTCGTCCCGAGTCACTTGGATCTACCCATTTATCTTGTAAGTTCCCGGTTCCAGATAAAGACTCACCATGCTCACCATGCATCACTGCCGCGTATTTTGGATGCAGTGTCTGCAAGAAAAGCAAACATGAATTTTACATCCAACAATCATACGTAGCAAATCTCACTCGTAGTATAACTATTTGTAGGATCCAGAAAGTGCACAACACTATGTCTATCCCTCAGGAAAGAGAGGTTGTTTCTAAAGCAACTAAATAAAAGATCGACTGCCAAGACGAAATAAATGTAAATGATCAATTACCAAAAAATTAGCGGGTCCTTTATCTTTTTCGGCATCCTCTTTCTGACTATGCAAGTAATAAATAGAGGTATCAAGTTCCATGAGCCTTAAGGCCACGCTAGATGTTGTTTCAGGCACCCATGGTAGCACCGCAACCATGGAGTATTCGCCATCATTATGTAAAGTTGCTGAGTTATTAGAACCCAGTAGTTCATCGGTTGTCTCAAAATCTCGTGACAAATAGTCTCTTTTTATCCCGCTCTCTAGCATCGTCAAAGCCTGAAAACGTTTTAAATTAGTATAATGGAGGGATAAATGGGTCACTTTAGCATATTAACCGCATATGCACGCACCTCAAAAAGTGATTCAGCTGTTGCTGCATGAACAAGCTTCACACACCAAGATTTTCTGAAGTCATCAGTCCATGAAGGTTGAAGAGCTTCAAAAGGAATAGAAGTCTACAAGATGTAAAGGGTTCTATAAATTCAATCCTAAAAGCATCAAAATAGTTAACATATTTCTCACCTCGATTAATGCTAATTGAGCTTTAAGCAATCTGAATCTTGCCGAGAAACCCGAATCCCGATTGTGAGAGTACAAATCAAAGTCCCATTTCAACATTTCCTTAAACTGAGAAACATGATTGGAAAATGGTACACTGCTGCTGTAAAACGTCTCGCATAACTTATGGCAAGAAGAACACCGATTATCCTCAAAAAGTAATAAATCCCGACAATTATCGCAAATCTTTAAAAGATGCTCACATCTTGTGTTCCCAAACTTCATTGCCCTTAAAGTCAAGCATTCTTCCCATATCCATTTTTCGAAATCTTCATATCTTTTCAAGGCATTTGACATCTCTTTTCCACTTCTTCCCCGTTCAATTGCAAAGGAGGATGAGTATTCATAATCATTAGTAATTGGAATAGATAAGCTACAGCTTGGACTATTGGAATCCATCGACCCAACTCCTGAAATGTTGACCCGCATCTTATTGGCAGATTCTTTAAATTGCGCTTCGATCCTTTGCAACATGGAATGCAAATTTGCCTCCCGATTCCCACGAACATCCAAAGATGCCAACAGACTGTTGAAAGTCTGCATGCACAACAGTTAAATTAGTAGAAACGGTGAAACTCAGGACAGCCAGACCTAATCTGTTTTGACTTCGTACGAACTGGCCCCAACCCCACCCCTGCCCCAAAAAGAAAATAATAAATAAATGAAATAAAATAAAAAATTACCCACCTCCTCATTGTCAATAAGCCTCCAACGACCATCACGAAGCTCAACAAAAATTCTTCCTGATCCAGGATCATTTTGTGAAGCAGAAGTAATAAACTGCCAATAACGGTTCCTTCTTCGGTCATTGCCAAGTGGCAATGATCTGTATACAAACATTTCCTCAGCTTTATGACCAATAAAAGATTTTAACTGTGACCTAGATTTTTCAACAGCATAAGCCGGTTGCTGAAGCTGAAAACTATCTTGGACACCTGAGAATTCATGTGTTTGCAAGTCGTTTTGAGGGTCACCCAATGTTTCTTGGTGGTTATTTGACCCCAAATCACTTCTTTCGTCGACAGCTGGATATTGTATTTTCACCAAGAATTCTTCCTTCATGCGTTTTTTATCCACTTGTGCCTCTGCCCACATCTGCTTCTTTATTGCCATAGCTGTTTCTAACCGTTCCTGCAAAACTTATCCATAATTTATATCCAAAAATCTTGAAGGGCAAAAACAAACATTAGGGGTTTTGGATGTAAGTGATTTGATCATTCAATCAAAAATATATCCAGAAAATGCCACTTGTAGCATGGGTGTTTAAAGAGTATAGGGAGAGTGAGAAGCAGGTAGACCTTACCTCTAACTTTAAGAAAAAGATACTGCTTCCAGACAGACTCCCGGCTCAAATACTTTAAATGTAAGTGGTTATGAGATATTAAAATGAATTAGGCAATAGGTTTTAAAGCACAAATCCAAACACCCCATGTGTAAATGAAAGAAAGAAAACACATTTGTACCTCAAGAACAATACGTATAGAATTTCCTTCATTCGCAGCGGCTATCAAAGCAACAAGGGCATTAAGTCGTTCTTCAATACTCAAATCAGAATATTCGCCTTCCATAAGACCTTGTACCCATGGCTCACCTGAAACACTTTCATCAACTACATTATCCTCATCTAGAGCACCCTTTTGGGTCCTGTCAACAATGCTAGATTGGTCAACCGAAAAGTCAACCTTCATGGCTCCTAGAGTTTCAGGTTTTACACCTAAATTCCCGATACTGATGTCATCGACCTCGGGATCATCAGGAACATCACTTTCAGAATCATCATCTTTTTCAGCATCATCTCTTTCGGGGTCAAAAGCTTCTTCTCCATCAAAATATCCGTTTTTAAATATATGAATTTTTTCTCTTGCAGCATTAATAATTGCGTCACTGTCAGCAGGATCCTTTCTGTAAGGACTCTTTAAACAATATGTTGACGGGGCGGTTCTTTCAAAAAGTTTTGTATCCCTTGATAATGCAGCAGCAATTGAGGCTTCTGGTGTTTTGCTTGTTGTAAGATCCCTAAGCCCAGACTTCTACAAAAACCAGATATATAAAATATAGAATTTAAACTTCCAAGGAGGTGGTGTAGTGGTTAAAGTGGAGGAGAGACAACCTAGAGGTCTCAAGTTCAATTCCCATTTGGAGCAATTTCCCTTGGAGGCCACCGACCCGGTTGCTTGCGGCCGCGCTTTACTTGTTTCTCCCGGTTAGTCGGGTATTGGGGGGACCGTGAGTTTAACACGTAAGTGGGTTCTCACGGTTATCAAAAATAAAAATAAAAAGAAAAAATTTATATAATAATAGGATAAATCAATAGAAATTTTACCTGGATTTTTTCAGCAACATCTAATATTGAAAGACCCCTGCTGCCTTCAAGTGAAAGAACATGAAATGCAGCATACTTGACCGTCCCTGGGGTCAACCGATGTCTAGATCTTCTATTGGAGAAACCCCTCTCCTGCATGATGGCCAACGCATTTTCGGCTGCTGCCCCACTGCGTAAATTTGAAATAATATCTCCACAATTCACACCCTGCACTTGTCATTATCAGATGCATCATTGTTAGTGACTTTTAAATGTAAATTAAAACTTATTCATAAAAGAGCCCCATCTTAACAACAATGAAAAATACTAAATAAAAGCACCTCATTTTCTTCACGGGGATGGGCTTGATCAATGTCCCTCTTCATCAATTTTGGCCCGTAGCCTGAGGCGAGAGCAAATTGACGCAATATTTCGGGCCACGTTAATGGATTTAAGTGGCGTTGCCAGCTACATATATCAAAACCCCAAGCAAATGCCTGAACAAATTATCCAAAAATAAATAAAAAAGAACAGACGTAAATCCTGATGATAATTTATGTTGCACTCTTGATGAAGTTAAATGTACCAAAGTTACAAAAAAACAAGCACTGAATATAAATTAAGGAACTACCCCTTCGACAATGTACGGATGGCCACCACCAGGGTTAGGGGCACTTGTTTGATTTGCTCCTAAAGAGGATGAGGGTGCCCTTGAAACATCTTCAATATCTTTAACAATAGATTTTAGAAGCGCTACATGAATTTCACCCAACAATCTAGGATCCTGTAGGTTTTTGCAGGAGGGTTAAATAAAAATAAAAAAATTCAAATACAAAACATCATCAAATGATTCAAGTTTTAGAAAGGAGCTCACATGATCATGAAAAGCCTGAATGAATTCATCAAGGGTAAAAGGCCAAAGTCCAAGAACATCAGCAAAAGTAATCAAAAATTTCCAAACCTGAGATATATGCAAACCAAATCAAGTCTTGTGTCTAAAGAATGTAAAGATATACCGAATCCACAAAGATAAAAAATTTCCAAACCATAAGTAGATTGCCAATGTTCTCCTCAGAATCACTCCATGGTTGAATTTTAAATAGCTTTTTCAAGTGCACAGATTTAGGAGGAAATTCAGGAAGCATATCTAAAGCAATGAAGATCTTGTTAGCCACATAAGCATGAAAAAGAATAAATAAGAAGAGATGCCAAAACAGATCGAGTGCTAATTGGAATGCACAATTTCTCCATAACAGTTATAAATGTTTTCAAAATTGGAAGATTCATATATAGGGTTCCGATGTTTTATCTTTAATAGGTCAAATGAGTAAGATTAAAAAAGTAGGTATATTGGAACAAGCCAAACAGGGTAAAAGTCGCCCAAAGTGTATATTTGAATGACAACTTACGAAATGGATTTATTCAGCTCAATCCAACCCAATCCGTTTAGCACATGTCAAAAACAAGGACCTCTAAATTAACATCAATTGAAGGATGATTACCTCTAAGTAACTCGATATTTTCCAGCGTGTCACTATCAAGAGACATAATAGAAGGCAAGCCTTTAGTTTTGGCCGCTATCTCCATCAATTCCAAACGCTCATCATCGATTAATTCCAATGATTCTTTTGCAATTCTTCTCGCAGCTGCTCTATCATTTGCTGCTTTTAGTCTCGCAGCCTCCTTCTCCCTACGCATATCTTCCCTTAGTCGTAGCTTTTCAGCCTGAAATATAAAACAATGGTGTGTAAAGATAACCAAACAGAAACAAAAGGCCTAAGAGAGTGTTTGGCTGTGTGTTAATTATAAAGGCATGTCTAAACACCCCTTGAAAAGAATTAGCAAGAACAGCACTTACTCTTATTGATTCCTTTTGTAAAAACTTAACCCTACGCTCCATTTCTCGTCTCTGTTCTCGTTGATATCTTTCCTCCTCTCGTTGTTTTTCACGCAACAATCTTTCTTCCTCTTTTCGACGTTCGCGGTCTTGTCTCTCCATTTCTTTCCTCATTTGTTCCTCTCTCTTTGATTAAAAATATAATTGAAAAATTATCAGATTATTAATTCAATAGCAACCCTCTGGTAAATTATATTTAAACATTGATTTATAATTAAAAACAGAAGGATAAATAAACCATATTATATAACTGTCTGTTTTGCCAACCACGTCTATTTTGCCACCTCTAAACGTATGGATAAAAATACCTTTCTTCTCATCATATCTTGCTTTTCAAGCTCTTTTCTTATCCTCTTTTCATGGGCTTCAACCTCCTTTGCTATTCTTGCTTCTTCACTCTATCCAAGGTACACGGAAATGTAAGCATCAAAACCAAAATATAATAAATAAAAGAAATTAACAGATAACAAAAACTAACCTTTCGTTTTCTTTCAATTCGTATGATCTCCTCCTCATGGGTAGCAACAGATGGTGTAACAAAGGGATTCTCTATTCGTGTTATTGGGTGAGTACCAACAGGGGTAGAAGTGTCCGTTCCAGGGCTTACTGTAGAAGAGCTTTTACGTGCAATATTATCAAAATCTCCAGCTGGGCTTTGCTTTGCTTGTTGTGTTGGCAAAATATTCACAGCATATGCATTCATCATAGGGGCCCGATTGCTTGCAGCATTGGTTGGTGAACCGTAATATTGAGATGGCATTGCTCTATCAAAAGAATCCGTTCGAACAGATGGTTGTTCAGGTAGAAATTGGTATTCTTGGACCGCCTTCACACCACCCTAAGAATGTAACCATTACAAACCATACATTATCACTTCATTTAGTAAACAGTGATTAAGACTGGATATATGTACATGATATTATATTTTAATTACTGAATGTTTCAATCATGCAAAGATAGTTCCATTAGTCTTTAGCAAATTATAACTTTTTTATTCTTATCTTCAAGCAAATTTTATCAAAATCCAGTTGTTAGTCAAGTGAACAATTGACACAATGAGTCAGTGGCGCCTTGTAGGCTTTTAGATTGGTCAAACAAAATTCGTCTGGTCAAACACATACCAACTGAAATTTGACATTGGAGAGACAAGCATATAGTCAAAATATTATGAATGCTTATAATGTAAATAGAAGATAATTAGGCCAACCTTCATGAGTGTTGCATCTGGGCGAGTGTATAATTTGGCTTTATAAGGTCGAACAGCTGAATTCTGCTGAACTGCAAAGATGTGATCACAACAAATTCTCAAAAATAAAATCATAATACTATTTAATATATATCAAATGAAAATCATCTATTTCATTATGCACTGCTGTTAGTTAAACTAAAACTAGTAAATATAGTAAAAAAAATGTATACACACATACAAATATATATATATATATATATATATATATATATATATATATATATATATATATAGGGAGAGGTTCAAATGTTAACCCTCCCTTATAGCGTTAACCGCTTAACCCTAGCGTTTTTTGCCCGAATCTTAAAAAAAAAATTTTCATGGTTTTTATTATGTAAAAATAGGGGGGGTTTCTTTTTTGTGTTTTTGCTAATTCATCACCGTTTAGAAGTTATTGTAAGTGTAAGTTACTTACACTTACTTACATTTACTGCATCAGATACGGTTTTGTAAGTAAGTGTAAGTTACTTACACTTACAATAACTTCTAAACGGTGATGAATTAGCAAAAACACAAAAAAGAAACCCCCCTTATTTTTGCAAAATAAAAACCATGAAAAAAAAAATTTTAAGATTCGGGCAAAAAACGCTAGGGTTAAGCGGTTAACGCTATAAGGGAGGGTTAACAATGGAACCTTCCCCTATATATATATATATATATATATATATATATATATATATATATATATATATATATATATATATATATATATACGTGCGTGCGTGCGTGCATATGTATATGTGTGTGTGTGTATGTAGAGGCATGTTCAATACAAAACCAATTTAAGTGACAAACTACGAGAACAACATAAACACTTGTATCTAGTGTATGGCAGACATAGTAGGAAAAAAAAGGAGAGGTGGTTATGTAGTTACATAACTGCTTATGTATCACACTTCAAAACAATAATAACAAGTGTTCAAGCAATTCCTAGTTCTTACAAATCTCTACTTAAAACTATCTTTGTATTGAATGCACCCTTAGCATGAGTGTGTGTATTTTATATGATTTTGAGGATCTTGTTCTAGAGATCAAGGAGAACAGCAAAAAGTTTTTGAGAAGTCTTAGGTGGTGTTTGTTTTTTCAGAGGCAAAACGTCTGCAGTCTGCGGCCCACATCTGCAGATCTCTTTTGCAGAAGAGTTGGCCAAAACCTCTTCAGTCAGTTAAAAGAAGATTGTTTGTTTTTGACATCTGCGAATGAATCAACCAATTCCCACAATCAAACTGATTTTAAAAGATCCAAACAAACACATATGAATCCATTTTACAGATAGTAATCAAACACCTAAACCAAAGTCAAAATCCATTGTTCAAAATCGAACACCTAAATATTGTTCAGTAATCGAACGCCTAATCCCTAATTTTAGTCATCAATGTGAACCCTAATCCCTAAAATTGTTGGGTTTCCATGTCAAAACCGAAAAAAAAAAGATTTCAAACCCAAATAAACGAAATCGACTATGCTAAATATTTTTTGTTTACCATAGACCACAGCCAAGGTTTAAAAAAGCGGAAACAAGCCTTGAGGCGTTTTTTGTTAGCCTCACGAGGCGTAAGCCTCGAGGCGGACCGAAGCGTAAGCCTCGAAACAATATAGAAAACTAATTAAAATTATTGACATATTTCATTTTTTACCTTTTCAACACCAAAATAAATCATTTATCATAATGCAGGAACTTACTTAATAATTTAATCAGCTCAGTGTACAAACTTGTTAAGCACAAAACTAAAATAATATAAATAGGTTTTTAGGGTTTCTTGCACCACATCTTGTGTCTCCAGCTCACGTGTGTCTTCTTCTTCATCACCTCTTCTCCTCGTTCATTCCCAAGATCGATTCACAAAATCGAAATCAAACTAAAGTCGAACCTTGGAGCTAGCAGCAGATCAGCAGAAGATATCAAAGTCAAAAGTTGAGACCACCAACGACCTAAAGACCAGCGATTTCAACTCTGACAACCACCGACGCCTTGAACACCGGCGATTCCGACTCCGACGACGTCTTAGATCGCCAGCGCTACGTGAATATGGCGTTGTCTGCGTTCGTGATTTACTCAAGTAGGGTTTCCAATGACGATGTTTACTTAAATGAGTCATATATGGCATCTGTGATGAGGCTTAAGCCTCACCGCCCCGCCTCACCACCTTGACGCCTCTATACGCCTTGAACCGCCTCGGCTCAACTGAGGCTTACGTTTCATTCTCTCCAACTGAGGCTACGCCTCATAAACCTTTTCTGGACGCCTCAGCCGAGGCGTACGCCTCAAGGCGCGCCTCGGTTCGCCTTTTTAAACCATGACCACAACAAACAAATAGACCATCCCGTACAAGATTTCACCCCTTATCATTTCAATCTACCCAAAAAATCTTGAATCCCACGTCCGGCGAACACCTGGTCGGAAAGCTCCGCCAAAACGTCATTAACAATAAGCAAAACGATACTCGAACCAGCAATAACTTTTTGGGAGGAGGTGGAGGGCGGCGACGAGAGGATTGGAGGTGGAGGGCGGCGATGGGAGGGCTGGAGGTGGAGGGCGGCGACGAGTGAAGAAGTTGTGGAGGATCGAACGTGATGCAGCTGTGGTCTGTGGAGATGTGATGCAACGTGTTTTCTAAGAAGAGGACGAGAAGTGGTAAGAAGTGGTTGGACCATGTCTGCTTCAAGAAGAGGACGGGAAGACGTTTTTTCATGAAATGTCTTCCAAAAAAACAAACACACTGCAGGCCTCAACCTCTTCTCGTCCTCTGCCTGGCGCAGACAGAAGTAACAGGAAGACCTTTTCAAGAAAAACAAACACCCCCTTACTTTATTACCAGCCACCCTGTAAATATGCGCACACAGTAATACATCACTGGCTAACCAACAGCTACAAAATTTATACAAAGAAGCTCTAATCATTTTGATAATTTATATTTTAACAAAAATGTCATTGCGGTCATGTTACCATATACCAATTAATTCCATGAATAACTAAAAATTGCCAAACAATCGAGCATATGTAAATTAATATCCTATATTACCATATAGGATTCTAAATCTATATTCATGTCAAACAATATTTTCTTCAACCCATTTCAATACAATTGATTATTTTGCAGATCTATTTATTATCACATGAATCACTTTAAACGTGCATACCCAACACCATCTTCTCCCAAAAACTAACAAATACAATTTTAATTTTAAATATGCAAATTACCCTAAACAAGCTCTTGCCAATTAATTTAGGATTCGTTTCTTGATAAAGCAGTTCAAATAGGTTAGAAAAAGTAAATCTACAAGTCCATCTACATAATAGCATAGCTTGCTTAAGACAAATGATTAAAACTAAATGATGAAATCAACTCATATATGCAATCAAATTTATTACAAGAAGTTTATTAGAACCTAGGACTCCTATTTATAGTTGAACAAAACTTGGAAACTAAGATTTTTAAACCTAATAAAACTCCACCTCAATCTACCGACTTAATCAAATCAAAAACAATTAAAAACTAAACTTTCAAATTATAACCATTTAACTATTAGATAATTACAATTTTAGTCCACCAATAACCCCCTAATCTTGGAAATCTTGAAGTGGCTCTCTTTAGAAAACAAAGTTCTTTTAAGCATCAATCTATTGCACATCCCTTATGCCTTCTTTCAATCCTTTGTGCATCTTCAACACCCAAGCAACCCCACAGCCAAGGACTACTGCCCCTCTCGAAGACGTTGATTCTCAAACCAGCAATATCTTCTACCAGGCATCGATACCAATTAATGAAATCAATTGAAATATGCAATCGAAGTTACTTCAACAAGTTTATTAGAACCAGAAAAATGACATGCAAAACATTAACCTATTACTCCTATTTATACTTAAACACTTGGAAACAAAGACTTCTAAACCTAATAAAACTCTACTTCAATCTACCGACTCAATCATATAAAAAACAATTAAAAACAAAACTTTCTAATTTTACTCCTTACGCATTACATAATTACAAGATTAATCCAACACTTAATACATGAATTGCTTCACATTGCGATCAAACAAACACGAAAAATATAAAAGAAAAATGAATAAAGCTTATATGTTACCTATCGGTGCACCAAATGCACCAGGTGGCAACGGGTCAAACTCCATTCCAAGAATAGGACCATCTTCGCGTAACCGTTCACCTAATTGTGCCTCAACAAATGCAATGGCTCGAACCTCAGGAACCGGAACCCCATGTGGTGGCTCGTGATACCTTTTTATAGATGACATCTCACTAGTTGATGGAACTGCAGCCCTCCCACTCCCACTCCCGCTAATAACTGGGCTGGCTCGAGACACAACTCGGTCCTTATGACCAAAGGGGCTTGACCCAGAACCTGACCCACCAGATACACCATGTTCATTTGCACCTAACCCCTCCCCAGACCCCACCACATCATCCCCAACCTCAGCCCCACCACTGGCAACACCAACACGGCCATCACCAGCTGAGGCAGAAGAAATTTCCTTCTTTGACCGCTTAACTGGTGGAGTCTTTCTATCTTTTAACCTCCTGTGACAAAACCACATCTGCAATTGCCGATCTGTTAAACCCAACTGCACTGATAAATCTGCTCGAAGTTGCTCCGATGGGTAGGACTCCACTGAAGATTCAATCAAGTAACAAACTTAAGCAAAATCCAAATAAATGAATAGAAAGATCATCATTTCTAACAAACCTGCATAAGTTTTCTCAAGAATCTCCAACTGAAAAGCTGATTTCATCTTCCTTTTCACCTTCGGCTCACCACCCTCCGCCGGATTCTTGTTTTCATGTTCAGAACCACCAACACCAACCATTTTTGCTTGAAAGATCGAAATCGTGAAGTGGGTTTTGCAATTTAGATCAAACCCAGTTCAAAAAAGGGGCTAATTACTAATTAGAACATCGAAAAACTAGGGTTTGTTGAGAGAGAAAGAGGCATCTGAAATTAGGGTATTGTTTGAAGAAAAAGTGAGTTCGAAATCAACAAAAACTTTCTCTCACTAACAAAACAACGCATTCTCTCTCTACGTATGATCTTGTATGATCAAGAAAGACTACTGATAGAGATGTGCGGTGGATTGACGATTTGTGAAAATAATAAATGTAAAAAACAAAAAAACTAAAAGTAAATGTGTATCGTATTAATAATAATTAAAACAATTAACAGCAATACTATTTGTTCTTGGGCGTATGAATATGAAAATTGGAATTTTTTGTGATTAAAAGTAGAAGAAGAAAGAACACCAAAAACAGTCTTTCTCACTCTAATCTTCCTCATTTCTTCTCTCTCTCTCTAAAAACTTTTTTTTTTTAATATGATTGTTTATTTTATAGAGAAACGCATAATCGCTAGTGGGTAAATACGAATTTCTTCATCGGAAGATTGAATAATTCATCAGTTTTCTTTTTCTATCTTCAACTGTCAGACGGTTTCCTCCGTTCTAAGAACATCACTGCGTCAAAGAACACGCGCGTTCTTACGCGAGTCGTCACGTGACCATCGAATTATCTATCTATTTCTTTTTATCCATTTTTTTTAATTTATAATAGCCCACGGGTTGTGTTTACACTTTCAGATTTTAAATAAAATAAACATTAACCCAACTAATTAATTCGTTGAAATTGGTCTAAAAGCGGATCGGTGACTAAACCATTTAGTAGAGGCTTTGTCTCTTAAAATGAAAGGTCATGCGTTCTAACCTATATAATGATGTAATTAGTTTGGAGTAGTTTAGGAGGATATAACATTTGTCGTTCAAAAAAAAACTAGTAGAATTGGTCTAAAAATTGTTTTTTTTTTCATATTAGCATCATTATTTTATTAAATAAATCATAAATCGAAAATAGTAAAAAGGCTTTGTATTTCAAAATTTAGCCTAAATTAATACAAACATATGACTAATAAATAAAAAGACAAAACATTGTTTAATTATTATGAATTATTTACTATTATTATTTGTGACAACTAGTACGTAACCGATAGGAACTGTACAATAGATATATGTACGGGTCATACTTGTAAAGTCTTATATGTGAATACAATACAATACAAAACAATTCAACAACAGTGCATGAAGTCAAGGAAAACTCAATGTTGAAAGACAAACGTATAACATGCACAACAAACACAACATTGATTCACTGACAATGTGAATCTGACAACTAACACCACCAACAAATGTTAGATAAAGTATTAATAAGTATAAACGCATGTGAGGATGTCAAATTCAAAACAATATAGGATAGCATTCGCGAGTATTAAACTGATAGTGTATTCGTGCGGGTGACGATTCGCACGAATATATTTGTGGGATTAACGTTCCGAATGATATCTGTAAGTAGAAAACCAAGTCGGAATGTGAAACGAACGACGTATTCTTATAGGTGACGATCTGTACGAATGTGCGCATAAGCTTCACTGTCTAACGTACTATTTAACGTTTAATGTTTTTTAACTTTAAAATTAACAAAAAGATATTTAAAATATTTATTAGGAATTACAACCTAAAATGTTTAAATAAAACCTATGATTACAAGGAATTAATATTACAAAGTTACATTTAGAAAATAGCATGATTCACGTAACCGAACAAACTCGAACGCACGTGTGATGATACAGGGTATATAAGCCCTAAATTCACTTCTTCCTCCTTCATTTATTGTTGAATTTACCCTCTCTCTAAACCCATCACTTTCTCTCTCTTTACTCTCTACAAAAATTCATACTCTACCTCATCAAACATTCACTAAATCGTGTGAATTTGGTGTTTAAACGATCCTTTCGACATCTAGAAGACAAAAGTACAAAGGATCCTCTCCAAAACGTCCTCAAAAGATCGAAATTGTAGAAGGAAGTTGTAACCCCCAGTTACTATTTAATCTTTTTCACATAATATCAGAGTTGGTTCCAAAAAATTTCTCGTTTTCAAAACCTTGTTTAACCTTTTAACCATATTTATTTAATAATATTAAACAAAGTTTAAAACAAACATAAACATGTCACACTTGACGTAACCCCGTCAATATGACGTATGCTGGTAAACTAAATTAGCAGCAATTTCATATTACCGTAATGCAACCAATTCTGCAATTAGCTTTTAAAACAAATTTAAAAGCTAATTCCAGCTTTGGCGTAAATAAAATGTGTCCGCTTTCCCTTGTTGTGATCACCCAGTACTAACGCTATGAGATGTGTAACTTAATGTATGTATAAGTTTGTTCACAACGATGAACATCATGCTTTTGAATACCTTGATTTGAAACCTTTGATTGAATGCCTTATTTGATTTACCATGATTTGAAAATCGTGCTTGATTAACATGATTTGAAATCCCTTTGATTGAATATCACTATGAAAACCATTGGTTGAAAACCTTGTATTGAAACTCTTGATTGAATACTAAAGATAGTGTCCTTGTGAAATAACAAGGTTTATAACATATTATTTTTATCGAAAGCACAAGTTTATAGTAAAAGAGTTTATAAATCTCATTATTTAAAAGTGTTTAGCATTTCTAAAACCATTTGTGTAAAGCTGATATAAAACAGTTTAAAGAACATTTATAAAACCTTTTTAGTAGAAAAAGTTTAACAGTTGATAGAATCTTTTAAGACAATTGATAAATCCTTTAAAACAGTTAATGAATCCGTTGAATTTGTACAATGAACCTGTAATGCTTGTAAAGT
Organism: Mikania micrantha; assembly: GCA_009363875.1. NCBI lineage: Eukaryota > Viridiplantae > Streptophyta > Magnoliopsida > Asterales > Asteraceae > Mikania > Mikania micrantha. The sequence goes on from CM018689.1 coordinate 3,626,947, forward strand.
AACATAAATCCTGTATAATGAAATATGGTTGTAATAAGAGTATTTGATCACGTGTTCCACCCCAAAACAGTTGAAAAACAGTAAAAGAGGGGCTAATGTTCTCACCTGACAGCAGTAGACTCTGAACTGTAACAAGTAGCAAATAGCAAACAAGACTTCTAGTTGTTTCCTATACCATTGTGGTCATACATAACATATAAGATTTATGATTGTATATACTTTGATTTCCTGATTGATTCTTGAGTTATACAAGTGTGTGTGTGTGTAGGTGTTAACCCAAATTGGGTCATCACTCATGAGTCTTGGTTCTGATTATCCATTCGGTCCGGTGTACCCGTCATTGGTTTTATGTTCATCCCACAAAATGAATTATTTTTGGAAGTTCTAAGTATCACACTTAGGTTTTACATACAAGGTTTATCAACCTCCGTATGTCTTGAATTTAATCATGTTTTATGGTTTTGCAACTTGGATAAAAATATATTCCACTTTAATCAACTTGCAAAAGTTATACTCGAATACGGTTTAATTGTTTATCATTTAGGATCATCGTATTATGTATGTGTTAAACTACACCATCATCCAATGTGGATCAAGTAACACCTTGGAACGATTGTACTGGGCCAAAACAACCCTAATGGGCCGAGAATGCTATTGGGCTTGATCGTGTATAATGGGCCATGCAAAAATCTTTGGGCTGATTGAATCATGTGGCCCGAAATTAGTTAATCGATTGGGCCAATGGATTGGTTGTTGGGCCGATACAAAAGAATAGTTGCATAACCATAGTTCCGGCCACCACAAGGAGCTAACCTTTTGGGTTCGCAGATGTAGGTTCGGTCCAGCATGGTTTGCACAAGAAGGTTCGTTGTCCTGAGGTTTGTGAGCAGGGTTCGGTGGTGCTATGAAGGTTCGGCTAAGGTTCGTTTCTGTGTAGGTTCGCAAGAGGGTTCGACCCAAATAGATTTTCACGTAGGTTCGTCCCTGCAATGGTTCGCCCTCATGAAAGCTTCGGCTGAGGTTCGTTAACAGGAGATAGGTTCGTTATTCCAGAAGGGTTCGGCCAAATAGAAGCTTCGGCTGATGCATGGAGGTTCGTAGAGCTGATGATGGTTCGGTGATGGTTCGTGGTTCACGAATGGTTCGGTGATGATGAGACTGAGTCATGCAGGTTCACGGTTTGTAGGAGAAAGGTTCGGCTGTGGGCGCTGAACTTGTAGGTTTGGTGGTGGATGGCGAACCCTAGTAACAGGTTCGGCTCTACCTTTCTTCCCCACAACCTGCACCTCAGATCATCATCTTTCTGATCAAACACAACCTGCTCTACACCATAATGTGATGCAGTAATGATTCCCGAAGGTGAGTAGGTCGTGAAAATGATTCTAAGACTCGTTAAACGTGTGTGGGTCGAACCATCATACAAAACCCTATTTTTTCGAAACTTCTTTCATTCATACCTTTGATTTGGCCGGTGAAAACTCCAGATCCGTGGTATCTTCTTGTAGAGGACGTCAAGGGCTACGCGTGGACACCAAGAACACCCAAATCCGTTGAGAAACGAGCTAAATACGTGCGTTTGAAGCTTGGTTTTTCTAGTGAGAAGGTGGAGGACGATTTTGTGGCTAGAGAGAGAGAGTTTGTGGTGAAATGAAGTAATTGCCTTCATTTGGTGTTTTTAAATATCCTCGTGGTATTCGGGTTCGTTCCGGTTGCTCGGTTCGCGGTTTCGTTGTGATTTCGGAACGTAACGCGTAATTTACGCGATTCAAATAAAAAGAGTTGTTATTCTCATTATTTTGATGAGTTTCAAAATTGTAAAATGAAAAATAATATATTTTTACTTATTTTAACTCTTCGTTCGGAAACAGACCGTTAAATGACTACAATTACGTGTATACCCACAATCGCGTACGTTTTTCGATCGTATTATTTATTTATCATCGTTTACTCGTAAATATAAATTCAACATTCGTATCTTTGTGGATCGTCACCCACAACTATACTCAGTCTCGCTTACGCATTACGATTTTGTTTGATTAAATGTTTGTCATACTATTCGTCAGCACACTACGCACTAACACTATCCCATTACACCGAACGCAGTATATGTATAGGGCATACCCCAGAGTCTAGCTACCTGCCTTATCTGACGCCATCCCACCACTGTTTCGATATAATACAATACTGTTCTTGCCTAGTGCAATAGACTGTAAATAAATAATACATACTTGTTCCTAAATAATTGAGATCCTATCTCACACAAACACAATCATGAACACATGAATCACATTGACTGATTGAATATAAATACGCATTGTTATAACACTGTTTACGACTACCATGACTAAATGTACAGATGTTACAGTCTCCCCTAGTTAAGGGAATTTCATCCCGAAATTAACTAGCCGAAGGTACTGTAAAAAGATGAGGGTACTTAAGCTTCATCTGGTCTTCACGTTCCCAGGTGAACTCAGCACCACGTTTGCCCTCCCATCGTACTTTTATGATCGGGATACGGCTACGTTTGAGTTTCTTGACTCCATGATCCATGATTTCGACCGGACTTTCTATGAATTACATTTTGTTTTGAATCTGAATGTCTTCAAGTGGAATCTGAGTATCATGATCCGCTAAGCATTTCTTAAGATTCGATACATGAAACGTATCATGAACATTGCTTAGCTCCACCGAAAGTTTGAGTTTGTAGGCTACGGGACCAATCCTTTCTAGGATCTCAAAAGGTCCAACGTACCTTGGTGCAAGTTTCCCTTTCTTCCCGAATCGGACAATGCCTTTCCAGGGAGAAACTTTGAGTAAGACTCGGTCACCGACTTGAAACTCAAGCGGTTTCCGACGTCGATCGGCATAACTCTTTTGCCGATCCCGTGCGGCCTTAAGCCTTGATTGAATGATTGTGATTTTGTCAGTTGTTTCTTGAATGAGTTCAGGTCCTACGACCTGTGAGTCACCAACCTCGGTCCAGCAGACCGGTGACCGGCACTTCCTACCATATAAAGCTTCGAATGGTGCACATTGAATGCTTGTATGGTAGCTTTTGTTGTACGAAAACTCGATGAGTGGAAGATGAGTGTCCCAACTCCCACCGAAGTCAATCACACAAGAACGAAGCATGTCCTCGAGTGTTTGGATAGTCCTTTCGCTTTGGCCATCGGTTTGGGGATGATACGCCGTGCTAAGATTAACACGGGTTCCCAAAGCCTTTTGCAATGTTTGCCAAAAGCGAGAAGTGAAACGACTATCACGATCAGAAATGATTGATGTTGGAGTACCATGACGAGCGATGATTTCGTTGATGTACAGAGTGGCTAACTTCTCCATTTTATAATCCTCTCGGATTGGGAGAAAATGAGCAGATTTGGTGAGTCTATCGACGATCACCCAAATCGAATCATAACCTCGCGGAGTTCTCGGCAACTTGGTTATGAAATCCATGGAAATTTGCTCCCATTTCCATTGAGGAATTTCAGGTTGCTGCAGAAGTCTTGAAGGCTTTTGATGTTCTGCTTTGACTTTGGAACATGTTAGACATTTCCCCACATACAATGCTATGTCTTTCTTCATTCCCGGCCACCAGTAAGATGCCCGCAAGTCTTGGTATATCTTATCTTCTCCAGGATGAACTGAGTATCGCGACTTATGAGCCTCATCACAGATGAGTGTGCGCAATTCTTCTGATTTTGGAATCCAAATACGACCGTGGAGGTATAACACCCCATCAGATCGAGGTTCTAATTTCTTCTCAATTCCGCAGTCGAAGTCTGTTTTCAGCTGGTTGTTTATCACCACTTGTTGTTGTGCAATACGAATCAAGTCCTTCAAGTTTGGCTGTGTGTTGATCTCCATGGCTCTTACACGAATTGGTTTGACTGGTTCCTTACGGCTAAGAGCATTTGCTACCACATTGGCTTTACCCGGATGGTAACGAATCTCGCAGTCATAATCAGTTAGAAGCTCAACCCAACGCCGTTGTCTCATGTTGAGTTCTTTCTGATTGAGAATGTGTTGCAGGCTCTTGTGGTCCGTATAGATGACACATTTAGTACCATAAAGGTAGTGCCTCCAAATCTTCAATGCAAAGACCACAGCCCCTAAATCAAGGTCATGAGTAGTGTAATTCTTCTCGTGAACCTTAAGTTTTCTGGAAGCATATGCAATCACCTTGTCCTGTTGCATAAGTACACAACCTAGTCCAAGGTTTGAAGCATCACAGTAGACAATGAAATCATCACTGCCTTCCGGAAGACTAAGGATAGGGGAGTTGCATAACTTCTGTTTAAGAAGTTGGAATGCATCTTCTTGTTTCTGTCCCCATATAAAAACTTGACTTTTCTGAGTTAAAGTGGTAAGTGGCAAGGCGATCTTTGAAAAGTTCGCGATGAACCTTCTGTAGTAACCTGCCAGACCCAGAAATGAACGAATCTCTATTGGAGTAGATGGGGTAGTCCAGTTCTTAATTGCCTCAATCTTCGCTGGATCTACGTGTATCCCATCCCTGTTAATGACATGCCCTAAGAAGTGAACTTCTTTTAGCCAAAATTCACACTTTGAGAATTTAGCATAAAGTTGTTCAGCTCTTAGTAGCTCTAAGACTTTCTTCAAATGATCTTCATGTTCTTGCTCCGTCTTTGAATAAATCAGTATATCATCAATGAAGACGATAACAAACTAATCTAAGTATGGCCTGCAGACTCAATTCATCAAGTCCATGAACATTGCCGGTGCATTGGTCAGTCCAAATGGCATAACCACGAACTCGTAGTGTCCATATCGAGTCCTAAACCCAGTCTTTGGTATATCCTCATCATTTACTCGTAACTGATGATACCTAGATCGTAAATCAATTTTAGAAAAGCAAGTCGCTCCCTGTAATTGATCAAACAGATCATCGATCCTAGGTAGAGGATATCTGTTCTTAACTGTCAACTTGTTTAACTCACAGAATCGATGCACATACGAAATGAACCATCTTTCTTCTTGACAAAGAGAACCGGAGCTCCCCAAGGGGATAAACTCGGTCTTATGAAACCTTTGTCTAGAAGTTCTTGGAGTTGCCTAGACAGTTCTTGCATCTCAGACGGTGCTAATCGATATGGTGACTTCGCCACTGGGTTTGCTTCAGGGATGAGATCGATTCTAAACTCCACTTGCCTGATCGGTGGTAGTCCAGGCAAGTCTTTTGGAAATACGTCCGGATAATCCCTGATGACCGAAACGTCTCTAACTGCTTTCTTCTCAGATTTCTTCTCTACCACGTGAGCCAGGAACGCAAAGTATTTCTTCTTCGGGTACTTCTGCGGCAGGGTTTCTCGCCGTAAACTTGCATCATTTCGCCGGACGGTAGGGGAATTCGAATAAGTTTCTCCGAACATACAATTTCGACACGATTTTTGGATAACCAATCCATTCCTACTACGACTTCGAAGCTTCCGAGTAGGGCTGTAAACGAACCGAACGAACACGAACGAGCCCTTGTTCATGTTCGTTCGCTTAACTTTTAACTTGTTCATGAACGGTTCGCGAACGCTTACCGAACGAAAATTCTTGTTCGTGATCGTTTATTAAGGATTTAACTTGTTCACGAACGGTTCACGAACGCTAACAAACACATATTATTTAAACAATAAAAATCAACATTTTTAATCTCAAGCAATGGAAATAATCATTTATAAATATATAAATTAAGATATTATAGTATTAAACTAAAAATAGCTTTAAGTATTATGGTATTAAACTAAAAATTAAAAATAAACAACACATTTAATGAATAAATATAATAAATGAACTTAACCGAACATAAACGAACGTAAACGAACATGTTACCGAACGTTCACGAACACAAATGAACGAACACGACCTCTGTTCATGTTCGTTCATTTAACTTAACGAACGGAATTTCTTGTTCGTGTTCGTTCGTTAATAAACGAACGAACATAAACGAACTTCCCGCCGAACGGTTCACGAACTGTTCGCTGAACGTTCGGTTCATTTATAGCCCTACTTCCGAGTGTCATAGGAATGAGATCGATAAGGAAAAGATGATCGTTCAATCTTAAATCACCATCACGAATTATTGAATTTACTAATATGGTCTTACCATCCGCTACTTCTACGGTGTAAGGAGCATCAAGTATAGATTGTTGTTTATTAAACAGGGAAGCAGTATTAGTAGAGACAAAACTTTTATCAGTACCAGTGTCAAATATGATAGAAACGTAGTGATCATTAATGAGAAATGTACCCGTGGTGACTGCCGGGTCCTCGCGTGCTTCGGAAGTTCCGATAACAAAGGCACAAGCAGTAGCAGTTGTAGCGGCTGTGTTGAGTTTCGGGCACTGATTTCTGAAGTGTCCTTCTGCTCCACAGTTGTAACAAGCCCTTCCACCAGTAGTAGCAGGATTAGCGGTGGTAGTTGTAGCAGCAGCTAGATGAGCAGATCGACATGTTGCAGCCAAGTGTCCAAATCTTCCACACTTGAGACATTTTCTGCATGGAATAGTGGGTAGGTGATGGTATTGGCATTTGGTGCAAAGTGGAAACAGACCAGTATAAGGCTTTCTGGCCGTAGCTGGTTGTGGCATAGCAATAACAGGAGTGGCTTGAACAGGTGTAGCTGCAGTCAAGGCTGCATAGTTCTTGATCATCCTTTGTTTCTGTTTCTTCTTTTTGGGTTGATGCGGTTCAGGCTTCTTGCCTTCTTCAATCTGTGCTCTCTTATACCCCTTTCGAGTGAGCACACCCGCTTTGACATATTCTTCAGTAAGGGTTGCGCCAAGATGAATTGCCGCTTCCATAGTAGTGGGGTTACTCCCCATAACTGTTCCCCTGATGACTAGGGGTCATCCTTCAATGTACTTCTCTATCCTGCGGGATAGAGGAGTAACCAGATGTGGCACCAAAATACATAACTCATGAAACGAGTTGTATATTTGGCGCTTTCGCCACTGTCTTGGACTAAGTTCCACATTTCCACCTCGAGTTTCTTCAGTTCATGGCGTGGACAAAACTGTTCCACCAATACCTTCTTGAAATCCTCCCATGGTAAGACCAAAGCAACTTCTCGTCCTCTAGTGTTCTTCTCAGAATTCCACCAGGTGAGTGCGCCCTTATGAAAAGCGCTTGAAGCCATCTTGACCTTCAGGTTTTCTGGACATCCGGTGAAGTCTAGGATGTCCTCAATGCTTTCCAGCCATTGCAGTAGACTGGTAGCTCCCTTAGTACCAGAGTACTTAGGAGGCTTAGCATCATTGAACTGCTTATAAGTGAAGGTAGCAGTTCTGGCGTTAGTGGCATTTGAGTTTTGTGCTGAATCACTGGTACTTCCCCGAAGATTCTGGGTGATATCAGTGACCATACCCGGAATAACATCCTTCATATGTACAGCGATGGCCCAGGCAATTTTGTTGATCTCATCATCATTGCCACTTGTTGAACCCCTCCGTTGGGATCACGTTGAGGAGGCATTCTACGAATAGAAGCCACAAGTGGGTCAGAAATGAGAAATGATACAATTGAATTTCCATGATAAAGTTAGTAATATGTTCACACTACTAATATTATCATTCAATTGTAATATGGACAAGCATACAAAGTCGGTTAACATAAAATTAGTTAACTTTTTAGCATGCTTCTCGTGTGATTGAGTACAATGTCTCATAATTTCCCTCCACCAAACCTACACACTGACACTTTCCCAGTATATCGAAGATAGCTTATATATAGGGCATACGAAAGGGTCAAGCAACCTGCCAGCCCAGTCGCCAGCCCACCACCGCTTCGATATACTACGATCATGCCCTTGCTAGCATTTGGTAATACGGTTGTACTGATTTCCGAGTATGTTCCATTGATTAAGAATTCCATGATCTTTGATCACTGAACTATGATTGAATCTATGGTTGATTTATGATTGAATTATGTGTGCACCTACTAACAATTGTTAACATGTAGAACTAAATCATATGTGTGCTCTACATCTTTCTCGTTAACCTATGTTAGTAAGTACTAAGCATGTAATCACTTAAGACTACATAATATGATTGTTCACCTAATTGGTTCACACACAATGATTAACTCATCTATGATCGGTTAACATAATGGTTGTATCTCATTTGTTTAACTAATGTTCAATGATTCCAGTTGTTCCTGGATCTTTACTTCAAATACGAATGCTGAATTCCCCTGTCATACTGAATTTAGTTTATATATAGGGCATACATAGGGTCAAGCAAACTGCCTGCCCAGTCGACATCCCACCACCACTTCAGTATGCCAGAGTTTGGCCGCCATTTGAATTTGATGCTAGATTCCCTACTCTTGATTGATTATGATTGATTCATGATTGTCTCTTGAACTATGAATATGATTATGATTGTCTAAACCGAGGTTCTTGATTTACTCAAAATCAGGACCTTAGGTTTTAGTATATGAGTCCTAGGTTAATTAACCTAGGTTCTCAATACTTAAAGTATTGAGTATAATGATCTCCTTGTGTGAACTTCAACTAAAGAATACTGGTTCATAGATTCTAAGTTATGAAGTCCTAATGATGATGAATACATCATGATGAGAATTTCAGATCAAAGATACTAAGAATACAGATCTTTGCCTCTGAAATCATATGATGAACTCTGATTAAGAATTTCAGATCAAAGATACTAAGAATACAGATCTTTGCATCTGAAATCCTATGATGAACTCTGATTGAGAATTTCAGATCAAAGATACTAAGAATACAGATCTTTGCCTCTGAAATCCTATGATGAACTCTGATTGAGAATTTCAGATCAAAGATACTAAGAATACAGATCCTTGCCTCTGAAATCCTTTAATGCATATGTATTGAGAAATTTAGTTCGGCTTCTAAGATTATAGAACTCCGATCCAAATTCCTTGACTCGACATTTAGTCTCAGAAAAGTATCCCTAAGATCTTTCAAGCTTATTGTAGACTTAATGCTTAACTTAAGTTACTTAGATCCTAAGTATCCTCAAACCTATAGCACTTAGTCCTATTGGGTAGGTTAGGTTGTTGTCTAGGTCATTAAGTATTGGGTTTTTCCTAGTTCTCTACAACCTTGGCTCTGATACCAACCTGTCACACCCCATGCGCCGCGTGCGGAATCCACGGCGCGGTGACGATCGATGGTTGAATCATGCACAAGTATTGAATAAGAACAACCACAATGCATTACTAGATTTCATAAAGATTAGACCATTGTTTAGTTACAGACAATCTATCTATGTTACCAAAAGAATGACAACTACAGACCCAAAAATAATGTTTACAAAATAAGACTTAGACAAGACAATTAAACAATTAGGATTAAGTGTGTTTCTAAATCCATCCTAGCTTGTTTCTTCATCTTGTTCTATCTTACAACGGTCTGCTTAGTTGTCCTTGAAAGTATACTAAACCTGATTACCTGAAACACGTGAAAAGTAATTGTCAACTACAAAAGTAGTTGGTGAGAACAATAGGTTTAACAATTGTAAATATGAATCTGCAATATAAGGCATATGTATAAAACAATGAATGAAAATACATGAATGGTTGCAACCCAAACTAACATCAAGTATGTATAATGTGTCCAAACAGTCATCAGACTGTTTGCTAGAAAACCAACATATAATCAAGTCCCAAACTATGTTTGGAGTCAGAAAATTAGTTAGCAAACGCATCAACACGAGCTAAACTAACGAGTTTACTCAGAAGACAACTCCGTGTTGACGTAACCCGGTCAATATGACGTATGCTGGTAAACTAAATTAGCAGCAATTTCATATGACCGTAATGCAACCAATTCTGCAATTAGCTTTTAAAACAAATTTAAAAGCTAATTCCAGCTTTGGCGTAACCAAACGTGTCTGCTTTCCCTTGTTGTGATCACCCATTACTAACTCTATGAGATGTGTAACTTAATGTATGTATAAGTTTGTTCACAACGATGAACACCATGCTTTTGAATACCTTGATTTGAAACCTTTGATTGAATGCCTTATTTGATTTACCATGATTTGAAAACCGTGCTTGATTAACATGATTTGAAATCCCTTTGATTGAATATCACTATGAAAACCATTGGTTGAAAACCTTGTATTGAAACTCTTGATTGAATACTAAAGATAGTGTCCTTGTGAAATAACAAGGTTTATAACATATTATTTTTATCGAAAGCACAAGTTTATAGTAAAAGAGTTCATAAATCTCATTATTTAAAAGTGTTTAGCATTTATAAAACCATTTGTGTAAAGCTGATATAAAACAGTTTAAACAACATTTATAAAACCTTTTTAGTAGAAAAAGTTTAACAGTTGATAGAATCTTTTAAGACAATTGATAAATCCTTTAAAACAGTTAATGAATCCGTTGAATTTGTACAATGAACCTGTAATGCTTGTAAAGTAACATAAATCCTGTATAATGAAATATGGTTGTAATAAGAGTATTTGATCACGTGTTCCACCCCAAAACAGTTGAAAAACAGTAAAAGAGGGGCTAATGTTCTCACCTGACAGCAGTAGACTCTGAACTGTAACAAGTAGCAAATAGCAAACAAGACTTCTAGCTGTTTCCTATACCATTGTGATCATACATAACATATAAGATTTATGATTGTATATACTTTGATTTCCTGATTGATTCTTGAGTTATACAAGTGTGTGTGTGTAGGTGTTAACCCAAATTGGGTCATCACTCATGAGTCTTGGTTCTGATTATCCATTCGGTCCGGTGTACCCGTCATTGGTTTTATGTCCATCCCACAAAATGAATTATTTTTGGAAGTTCTAAGTATCACACTTAGGTTTTACATACAAGGTTTATCAACCTCCGTATGTCTTGAATTTAATCATGTTTTATGGTTTTGCAACTTGGATAAAAATATATTCCACTTTAATCAACTTGCAGAAGTTATACTCGAATACGGTTTAATTGTTTATCATTTAGGATCATCGTATTATGTATGTGTTAAACTACACCATCATCCAATGTGGATCAAGTAACACCTTGGACCGATTGTATTGGGCCAAAACAACCCTAATGGGCCGAGAATGCTATTGGGCTTAATCGTGTATAATGGGCCATGCAAAAATCTTTGGGCTGATTGAATCATGTGGCCCGAAATTAGTTAATCGATTGGGCCAATGGATTGGTTGTTGGGCCGATACAAAAGAATAGTTGCATAACCATAGTTCCGGCCACCACAAGCAGCGAACCTTTTGGGTTCGCAGATGTAGGTTCGGTCCTGCATGGTTTGCACAAGAAGGTTTGTCGTCCTGAGGTTCGTGAGCAGGGTTCGGTGGTGCTATGAAGGTTCGGCTAAGGTTCGTTTCTGTGTAAGTTCGCAAGAGGGTTCGGCCCAAATAGATTTTCACGTAGGTTCGTCCCTGCAATGGTTCGCCCTCATGAAAGCTTCGGCTGAGGTTCGTTAACAGGAGATAGGTTCGTTATTCCAGAAGGGTTCGGCCAAATAGAAGCTTCGGCTGATGCATGGAGGTTCGTAGAGCTGATGATGGTTCGGTGATGGTTCGTGGTTCACGAATGGTTCGGTGATGATGAGACTGAGTCATGCAGGTTCGCAGTTTGTAGGAGAAAGCTTCGGCTGTGGGCGCTGAACTTGTAGGTTCGGTGGTGGATGGCGAACCCTAGTAACAGGTTCGGCTCTACCTTTCTTCCCCACGACCTGCACCTCAGATCATCATCTTTTTTATCAAACACAACCTGCTCTACACCATAATGTGATGCAGTAATGATTCCCGAAGGTGACTAGGTCGTGAAAATGATTCTAAGACTCGTTAAACGTGTGTGGGTCGAACCATCATACAAAACCCTATTTTTCCGAAACTTCTTTCATTCATACCTTGGATTTGGCTGGTGAAAACTCCAGATCCGTGGTATCTTCTTGTAGAGGATGTCAAGGGCTACGCGTGGACACCAAGAACACCCAAATCCGTTGAGAAATGAGCGAGATACGTGCGTTTGAAGCTTGGTTTTTCTAGTGAGAAGGTGGAGGACGATTTTGTGGCTAGAGAGAGAGAGAGTTTGTGGTGAAATGAAGTAATTGCCTTCATTTGGTGTTTAAATATCCTCGGCATATTCGGGTTCGTTCCGGTTGCTCGGTTCCCAGTTTCGTTGTGATTTCGGAACGTAACGCGTAATTTACGCGATTCAAATAAAAAGAGTTGTTATTCTCATTATTTTGATGAGTTTCAAAATTGTAAAATGAAAAATAATATTTTTTTACTTATTTTAACTCTTCGTTCGGAAACAGACCGTTAAACGACTACAATTACGTGTATACCCGCAATCGCGTACGTTTTTCGATCGTATTATTTATTTATCATCGTTTACTCGTAATTATAAATTCAACATTCGTATCTTTGTGCATCGTCACCCACAACTATACTCAGTCTCGCTTACGCATTACGATTTTGTATGATTAAATGTTTGTCATACTATTCGTCAGCACACTACGCACTAACACTATCCCATTACACCGAACGCAGTATATGTATAGGGTATACCCCAGAGTCTAGCTACCTGCCTTATCTGACGCCATCCCACCACTATTTCAATATAATACAATACTTTTCTTGTCTAGTGCAATCGACCGTAAATAAATAATACATACTTGTTCCTAAATAATTGAGATCCTATCTCACACAAACACAATCATGAACACATGAATCACATTGACTGATTGAATATAAATACACATTGTTCTAACACTGTTTACGACTACCATGACTAAATGTACAGATGTTACAGACAATGGATTATCAACTACCGGTTCCTTTCCCGATCTATGACTACTTGCTTGACTTCCATTACCACCACCTAGTTGCAAAGCACATATACAACTAGTTTCAATACATTTAACACATATAATCAAGTTCAACCCACTTGACTGGTTTGACTTTCTCAAAGTCAATTTATTTCATAATTGACTCTATCTTAATACATTTAGCAAGTTTTAGCCAATTATCACAATTAATCATATTATATGCCTCCCTTAGGCATTTCATCAAATAATTGATGTTCATTACATTAGTTATGATCCTAATCATTTATTTTAAACAAAGTTCACCCAAGATCATAACTTTTAATAATTTTAATATCAATTCACTGCATATTAATATTTAACCCATGGATTATGATCCATATTTCATTCAAAACCATCATTTAATCATCCTACTAGTTGCCAAATACAATGATATTGATTTCATAATAATCGGACATTATACTGGCTCCAAAACGAAGATTTCACCGTCAAAATATCAAGTTCTACGTTTCTCACTTTTTCTAGTCATCATCTAGGCAATAATCAACAAGCATAATCCTTGTATTATATTCAAAACTAGATTTAATCCACACACTATTAAACCAGTAGGATAAAACGAATCGTTACCCAATCGGAATGATTTCTCGGACATAAATGATGATCCAACGTCGTGGAATCACTTACTAGCTCCAAATTTATGATATGTTGGCTTCAAGAGCAAGATTTTGAGATTAAAAATTCATATTTTTCGTCTTTGGATGTTGAAAATTTGAGAAAGAAGAAATATAATTTTTATCCCATGAAATCTGACATTTTGATCTAATCTGCCAAACCGACACACGCCAGGCGGATCGCCCAGCGTGGGCGTTTGGTCTCAGGCATACCGCGCGAGACTTCCCAACTTTCATATATTTTTGAACCCGCGCGTACCGCCTAGCGTGGGTGTGTTGGGGCTAGGTGTACCGCCTGGCATCACGGATTTTGATATTTTTGTAATTTCTTCGTTTTGCGATTCCGGAGAATCCGGAACTCCATTTCGCGCACGGTTTTCTCCCATGTTCATGATTTCTCTCGTATTTTCAAATTTTAACAATCACAATCGCTCTATTAATGATTATTTCAAACATATTCAATTGTTAAAATCGGTTGTTATAGAAGTTTCGGCTTTCCAGGGTTTTCACCCTACTCGCCCATACCTCCTAACTTAAAACCAGTTTTTAACTCAACAAAACTCAAGAACTAGTATACATTTCACCCTAAAAACACTTGGATCGCTTGTAGACGTGGTAAAGTTTGGGAAGGGTGATGGTGTTCGAACTCCTTAGTATCGACACAAGAATGCTTGGGTATGCTAGTATCGATGAGCTGGGAAGAAGCAACATGTTCCATCGAACTGTTAACTTCGATGACTTCAAATTGGCTAAATGGCCATTGACATTATTAATGTCGATGCCTTTCAAGGAGAATGATACAAGGCTTCATCGATATTAACAAGTTTGGAGGTCATGGCATCGATCTTAGCCAAGGTCGATACTAGTAATCGACGGGTGACTTGGAAATAATTCAGGATTGTGTCGACTTTACTAATATCGACGCCTCACCCCATCTGCCCAAACCATCGATATTAACTCTTTAATGTAGTTCAAGTACTCCTAGCCTCAATTGAGTAGAATCTAATCAACCATAGAGATCAAACAAGCTGAGTAAACATACAATATCGACGGGTGTTCGGGAATGATTACGTGTGTGTGTGTATGTCGATACTGATAGTATCGACACCTCCCTTATTCAATTCCAACCTTCAATACTAATGTCTCTCATATAAATTCGAGTAAATTTAACTTAAGAAGAGTTAGGTTTGATAGGTTAACCACCAAAAAGACAATAATGAGCATAAAGGGGTTCCAAAGGGCCTTAGGATGGGTTGTTTGGACTCCAAATGTCATAATTTTTAAAACTTGGGTATTCATGTAAATGGAAAGAGTTTTCATCAAACCTTTTACAAAACATAATATTTTTAAAACTTGTGTGAACTCACCAACCTAGTGTTGACAGATTTTACATGTTCTCAGGTGAAGAACAGGTGAAAGCATGATGCCTTTTAGAGAGAGAAAGATAGGATCTCTTAGAGGAACATACAACTCCTGCATGGAATCTTACAAGGCCTCGCATGCTACAAGATTCAAGACTTTCATCCTTTGCATAAAATTTTTTGAGACATCTGGGTGATGTCCCAGATGTCCAAGTCAAGTTGTAATAGAATTAAATTATAAAACAGTTATAATTTAATTTAATTTTATTGTATCAATGTATTTTAGTGCTCTCATATTATCATGAGCTGTGTAAACTATTCGATCACTCCGATTCAATCACGCCTCGGGACTATTCCGCCCGACGGGTTAGCTATCCAGCCTGCAGGTCCGGGGTGTGACACGTGTCTTTTATACATCTTCTGGAAATGTATTTTTTTGGGAAAAACCTTTACATCACATAGCCTTAGAACGTAAAACAATGACGACATAATAAACCATACTGTTCAAAATGCTTACAATTACACATAACTGTTACATTACCCTCCTCTTGACAATACAACACCTACAAAGCGTATTTAATTTGATGTAATAAGTTTTCTGGAAAAAACAACAAAAAACAACCACTTATGTTGGGATAAAACAAATTGTATACCTGCATATATCCAGCTCCCTTTGTCTTCAGATCCTTTATATCAAAGCTGGTGTATTCACCTGATTGTGATGTACAAACTGAAAGGAAACTGTGATTTGAATCATATATTTCTTCTTGCACATCAAAAAATATACTTCTCGTGTATATTTTATGAGCCTGTTCTTCTAGCGAAATTTTTTTTCCACAAATCCGCCATAGTGTTTCTAGAAATATTATCATTTTTTCAATGCAAATGCCTTTGAGCCTCTATAGCAGTGTCAAAATGAGTAAAAAACTCAAGCAAAGTTAAATGACAATTAGAAACTTGTGCAAAATAATGATTTTCACTCTCAGATCTTGATGTGGTACGCATAAGACCTGACATCAGCTCATCACGATAAAATGAAAGGATCCACATGTCCCTTATCTCAAACATATATCCAAACCAATCACTATTACTGAAGTCATAATCATCCATAATTGACAACCATTCTCTGTCAAAATCTTTAGGATACATTGAATCACCCACACTATGTTACATTTACGTGTTTTAAACTCCTCGTTATTACATAATGCAGTTCCAACCTATAATATGAAATAATTTATACGTAACATATTGTTTTTTATTTAAATTAACGTACTAAAATCATATATGATCACGTACCAGATTCCCAAAATAAAAATATGGTGTAATAACGTTAATCATCATATGGTTATTTAAATTACATACCAACTTAAATAATTATTTAAAATCACGTACCTTATCTGAAACCTTTGTCATGATGTGCCACATACACACTTATGTAATCCCTAGGATTTCTATGTCAATTTTTTTATTTGTAATCGTGTTCGAATTATAATAAAAAAATAAAATAAAATAAAGTATTCGTTAAAACATTTGGTATTCGCATTCAATAAACAAATTTATTATTAAACAAATTATTATTTGAAAACACACACATATATACAAAAGGTTTAAAATCCAATTAGATTTATTATACACATACAAGTAATAACACATATAACATTAAACAAGTCATCTCAAAGAAATTCTTTTTATATAAATCTATGTGTATATACATACATTATTTTTGTATAATTCATATAAGATTTAAATAAATAATAAATAAATAAATAAAAATAATAATGATAATAATGATAATAATGAAATCCTTATAAATTAGATTAGTATCAAATAAATAAATAAATAAAACTCTATATAAGCTAAATATAAATGAAAGGTTTTATAACTTTTTTATAAGAAAATGTTTTATAAACTTTTAGACATAAAATATCAAAACTAAAAGTAAAAGGGGCTAAAACTGCAATTGTATTAAACTTTCATGTGAGTGGAAAGGAATTTAATGAAGAATACAAAAATTATGAAATGTAACAACAGTGCCGAAACCGGTGCCGGAACAGTGATCGTGACAGTAGTATGAACAGTAAACAGACACAAACTATACATATTCTATTCTATTTCATATTCATATCAATAGTCAAAATCATTTCGTATTATCAAACAACAGGCTCATAAGCATTAGCAGAAACAAAGTTCAAGACAATGGCTCTTGAGTCAGGTAGTTATCTGGCAACCCTGAACCATCATGGGTTTATTGGTTAGGATCTATTAGGATAGCACGTATGTGAGGCTAATCAAAACAATACAATAACAGTTGTCGTTACGGAATGCTAAACCGACGAACTGTTCGTATAGGTGACGATCTGTATGAATAGATCTGACACTTTAATGATCTGAAACGAGGATTGTAAATTAGACAACAAAAATCAGAAAGTGAAACGTACGATCGTGTTTGTACAGTTAGCGCTCTGTACGAAGACGCGTGTAAGTGACGTTTTCTGACGAAACGAAACGAAAGACGACTCGAACGATAATAATTATAAGGAAATAAAATATTTCCTGTTTTACAATTTTGAAACTCATCATAAATAAAATTAAAGCAAAACTATTTTAAATTTAGACGCGTAAACCATAACACGCGAATAAATAATGAAACGCGTAATATTTATGAGTTTCGATAAATAAATTAAGAAAATTATCAAGTAATATCATTACTAGAAATAAACACTTCCCAAACACATAAAATATAACCTTTTATTTAGATTACGTAATTACACGCGTTACAATCCGGAAACGCGATGAAGACGCGAACCGAGCAACCGAAACGAACCCGAATACACTCGGAGTATATAAACGTGGAAAGAATCAATTTCTTTCATTTTTCAAATTTCTCTCTCTCTCTCTAAACACTCTCTCCCGTCATCTCTCTCTCTCTAGAATCTCATCTTCAACCTTCAAGATCGAGCTCAAATCTCAACGGAATCGCGAGTTCTTGGTGTCCACGCGTAGCTAGGAACGAGCTCTACAAGGTAGTACAACCGATCGGAAGCTTTGGCCACTGAAATTCAAGGTATGTAGCTCGAAACTTTCTGAAAAATAGGGTTTTCTATGTTCTTGATTCGACCCATCATGTTCAGCCGGCTCTAGACCATACCATGCACATCTTGTATCTTCGAGACCCCTTCTGACACAACCCAACCTGTAGAATGGTTCGACAATGGTTCGAAGAGAGGGGGGAGACGAGCTGAAACAGGTTCGCTGAAGGGTAAGGACGACTGAACCTTTTTGGGTGTACGAACCCTGCTATGTTCCACCTACCACCGAACCTATTAGCCATAACAACGAACCTTTAGGCTTAGGCGAAGCACACTTGAGCTGCGAACCCTAGCGAACCCTTGGCTGTCAACCTACGGGCGAACCTTATCATATTGTGGCCGAACCATCCCAGCTAGCCGAACCCTACTGGTCATGGCGAACCATCCATGCAGGAGTTGTATAGCCGAACCTTGCATCATAAACGAACCATTGGTTCGTCTACCCCATTAGCCGAACCTTGCATGCGAATCCTGAGTCTGGGCTACGAACCTTTCACGAGACGAACCAGCGTGCTGCAGCCATGCATTCACGAACCCTGGGCGTCCCAAACAACTAGCCGAACCATTGGTAGTCAGCCGAACCTTCAATCTAAGAAGGTTCGCTGGTTTGAAAACCCAGCAACAAACGTGGGTCACTTTGGTGTAGGCCGGCACCATCCTCGACCCAATTTACTTGGCCCGTGCGATCTCAATCAGCCCAACCAAAGCCTAACATCGTTTATTCTATGCAGGCCACTTACCTAAAGGATATAGGCCCAATCGCCTATGCTCGGCCCATATATGGGCGTGTTAATCGGCCCACGTGTTGTAATGGCCCAACAATTTCAAGTTGGCTCATTGGGGAGGAAATTGACCGAGACTTTATTCACACTTAGTCGTTTAATTAATTTGGCTCACATAACTTTCTAAGGCCCAATAACCTTATGATTAGGCCAAGACCACTTAAATTGGCCCAATGTCTAAGATTGACCCGTTGTACATTCGATTAAGTTAGATGTTAACCAATCGGGTCACAATGGCAATTTAGGCCTAAGATAAGGCCCACAAGATCTAAACTTCAATAAATGCAATGTTAGGATTAATTACCGATCTAACTTAGGATATTCTAGTACAATTATCATATGGGATCATTATAGGGGATGATCATTCTTTTAGTCAAACACAATTGAACCTCGCTAAACTAAGATATCAAATGTCATGGAAAGATTACACTAGGGATGGAAAACAAGAACCTAAAGGTTATGGTTTGACTTAAATGTTAACACCTAAACCATTGGGAAATTTCAAATATATATGACCAACCTAAACGGTTTATTTAAACCATCAAGGTTAGTGCCTCAATAAGCAAACAAGAGATCATTTGAAAATCAAAGTTTATTAATGGGCCCAAGAATGGCCCAATGGGTTTAATATAAGCCCATCATGTTTAATTTCACTTTTCTTAAATTAATTATGCTTTTCATGAAAAGAAAATAAATTTTAAACCGTATCAATATAATTAAAGGATTTTCCTAAATAAATGATTTACTTAAAATGTAATAAATTGAAACTGTTTTATTTAAATACTTTAACGCTTAATGTGGGATTTGGGTTACTAATGGGTAATATTTTAACTTAGATAGAAGGAATGTTAGAAACACATTAGTAATCTAGGACACGTAGTTGCACACCGAGACCAAACCATAGATACGACAATTCCCGTATGTACTTATCGTATACGAATTCTTTAAAATAACTCAGGTGCTAAAGATACTTAGGCAACAATCAAAGAGTGCGCATATCTTTTGTGGTTCATAGCACGGCAACACAGGTGAGTTCATTGCCCCTTTTCTAACATTTTTGTTTTAAAACGCGGGGCTGAGAAGCATGCGTAAACTGTTTATTTAAATTGTTTACTCAGATGCTTTTAAATTTACATGTTTTACATATATATAAATGTTATCCTAGACCATGTCTAGGAAGATTTTATGCAGGTTTACTAACCGATTTACTTATAATTAAGTGAGTAATCGAGTTAAACTAAACGTTTCAACAAATCAAAACATTTCAAACAAATCAAACTAGACATTTTGACAAAACAAGGGTGTGAGTTCAAGGAATCAAATCAAACATTTTGACAAATCAAGTGGGTGAATTCAAGGAATCAAATCAAACATTTTGACAAAACAAGTGTGGGGTATCAAGACATCAACAAAACAATCTTTGCAAAGACAACATTCAATGTTCTACAAACCAAGTGTTTGTTGAATAACGAATCAAGTGTACAATCGATCAATGAATCTTGTATTCTATGATCAACACATCAAGTACATCTTGTGACAAAATCAGACGAATCATTAAATCATTTTTTAAGGGATAGTATGGGAAATATCAGAGATAACATATGCCAACACATTGAATCCAGAAATCCTATATTTCAAGAAGTCCTAGCTAGACTGATTGGCTTGTAGGTCTTATGTTTGAGGATATTTACAGAATTCCCTAACTACTAAGTACCTTGATTGACAGACTAGTCTACTCGAGTATGACCACAGGCCCCAATCATTAGGACTTAGATTTTATTAAATGTTTATTGATTTATTTAATTAAGCATTTATAACTGTTTATACAATTACTATGGTTGATCATATTGTATGATGAACTTATGAAATCAACATGGATTTCAAATGATTGTAATTACAGGGACGACAAACAGAGGAAATCATGGGTAAATGGTAGGGTAAAAATGCTTAATTATCATTAACAACAATGTCCTATGCGGATTAGTATGTGGTGGGATGGCGTCTGGGCGGGGTTGTAGCTTCGACTCAGGGGTATGCCCTATATATAAGCATACCGATCTGGATGATACATGTGGTGTTAATGAGGTTAGGGTCTTTACCAAAGGAGGTTTTCAAATCAATTTCAAATCATTTTCAAATACAAAAACTATATGAACTCACCAACCATGTTTTGACTTTTATTTTGCATGACTTCTCAGGTGACTAACAGGACAACTGAAGAGTTACTTTTTGGATTAGGTTATCTGATAGAGGACTTAGCTTTTGGACCTGCATATCTTGAAGCATCATTATATAGTTTATTTGGTATATCTTGTGTAGAGACAAGATTGAAGTTTATGATGCGATAGTAGATTTACATTGTTAAATTATAAACCTAACTGATGTAATTTAACTTTGAAATTCTATTTGATTTAGCATGTTTCTCATTTATATATCATGTGCAATGCGAGCAATCTGATCATTCCGATTATCACTCACGATATCGCGCCTCGGGAACCTTCCGCCCGACGGGGAAACCCGATCCTACCCCGCCGGCTCGGGGTGTGACAGATTGGTATCAGAGCCATGGTTATAGAGAAATATAGGTCACTTATTTAAACGGTTTGGCCTAGACTATAACCTAGGGACCCTGCATGTAGAGAACATAGGAATTAGGAATTTACTTGCATTGTGTCTTCTGCATTCGATCATTGCACTAACCAATGTTCTATTGGTTATGATTAGAATGTCACCAAGAAGACAGCCATCACCGCCTCTACCTCCACAAGAGACGGACTCAGCCGTTGAGGTATTTGCAACACTGATCACTGAACAGTTGGTGGCGATCCTCCCTGGAATCATCACCCGGATCAGGAACAGTGAGGAATTTATCAGGAACTTCCCATTACTTGCTGCAGAGAAGAAGGAACCGGAAGAAGGAGAAACAAGCAGGAAGCGAAAACGGAGTCATTCTAAGAAATCAAGAAATCCTGAGATCTACACCGAGGCCATTCCCCTTCGTCAGATGGCCGTTGCTCCGGAGTCAGAGAATCGTAGGTGTTACGCTGGAAAATCACCCCTTTGCACTAACTGTCACTATCACCACCGCACTGAAACCTCATGCAAGCAATGCATCCATTGTCGTAAGACGAACCATTGGGATCGACAATGCAGATCATCAATGGAATTAGTATGCAAACCGGAGACTAGCAAATTTCCTTTATGTGCCACGTGCGGTCTCCATCATGCTAAGAATAAACTGTGCAAACATTGTCTGAACTGCGGAGGGAAGGGACACTGGAGTCGTGATTGTAATAATCCCCCGACTCATAACCAGAATCCTGGAAACACTACATATCCCCTTCCTCGACACAGCAAAGACTGTTATGTGTGCGGACTGTCCGAACACATTGCCTGAGACTGCCCTGTGAGGATATCTTTTACAAATCCTGCACTTACTAAAGGAAAAGCTCCTCTCTGTCCAGACTTTCACTACCATCATCAAGCTGAACTCTCATGTGTACAATGTACGCGCTGTGAAAAGATGGGACACGGAATGCAGCAGTATAGGTCACCAATAACCTTTACTCCCCGTCAATATGTTGGTGCATTTCCTAAATGTGTCATTTGTGGTTTTCATCATGGTGAGGAGAAACCTTGTAAACACTGTCTGAATTGTGGTAAATACGGACACTGGATTCAACAGTGTCGGTTTATTTCCACTAGGAAATGGGAACAAAAAGCGAGCACCTCTACTTTCCCTCAACATAACAACAATTGCTTCATGTGCGGAATGCATGGACGTTTCGCAAGGGACTGCTCTAGGAAAATGCCTGCAGCAGACCCAGCAGACATTGTGGAACTACTCGCTTTACCAACTCCTGGGAAACACTCGGAGTCCGATGACTCCAGAGGTATGCAAATTTCTGCTTAATACCTTAAATTATCTGTTGGGATATTAATTAAGACTGCATAGTCTATTGTAATTTTAGGAACCATAAATTTAAGTTAGTCAAAAGCAAAGTCAGTGCCGAAAAGATAATCAGAATAATAATTGAAGGAACCTTTAGGTTAAATAAGGATTAAATAATTAAATGAGGATAGAGTAATCATTAATGCCGGCTTAATTTCTGTAATTTAGAATAGGACTTTATCTAATTAGAACGCTAATAGCCTTAGAAATTAAAAATGTCAAAGCTAGTGTGTAGACTTTCATTTTCTACCTAGATCTCCTAGTAATTGAGTTACCTAAATTTGAGAACTCCGACTCTAGGATATTAGGAAAAGTAAATATGAGAACTGTGTTAGGTTCTTATGTAGACTAAACAAGTAGATCAAGGAAAAAAAATCAATTGTGAACACAAGATGAAGGTATGCTCGAGAAAATATTTCAAATGAACTATAGGTGTTCCAAATTATGGTAATGCTCTTCGAGTAGAAGAATGCACCTATGGTTTCGTGGACCTCATGAACCGAGTGTGCAAACCGTAGCTGGTTAGTTTGTCATTACTATTTAATGATGACATACTGAATTATTATAGTAGCACGACAGAACACGAACGACATCTCAGGAATATTTTGGAACTGTCAAAGAAAGAACAACTTTATCTTAAATTCTCCCAATTTGAAATCGGATGAGAATAAGTAATAGTTGGAACAAAAGTTACAATAGGTTTCATAAGTCTCATGACTTTAGGGTAAGAGTAAGATAGATATACACCATCACACAGATGGGTATAGGTGTACTGAGAATGTAAATCCTTACCTTTATCCTAATAACTCTGCCATATTTTAGGTAGACCTCCCCGTTGTATAATGTAAACATTCGAGCTGAGGATAGATTAAACAAATGGTGAATTATGTGTACGGTTATGTCAAACAACCTAAGTATTCACCATGGGTGACTTAAGGATCTCGATCTGAAGATCAAGACCTAGAGGTAGTGAGAGTCACCTACGAAGATTTTAAAGAGTGTGTCAGATTTTAGAGCCGAAAGACAGTTTGAGATAAACCGGATGTAATACTTACTACCAAATTAGTGGGTGGACTCTGGTGATAGGTAAACTGATGGATTTTACAGCAACGAGATAGTGGTACGTTATGTGATACCATTGTTTAACATTTTGGTTAGGGACGGCATTTTCATAATGATGTGTAACCCACATCGCAGAAATCTCTAAGGGATGTACTTAAAAATAATTACAGCTCACCGTTCACCAAAGGACGGTCGAAGCGAAAGTACGACACGAATTTTGGGGGAATATGTTGAGAATCTGTATGTCAAACTTCAGTGGAAAGTTGGACACCCAAATGCCATCGATTAAATCTTCCTACAACAACCGTCAATATAGTAGCATCGAATGCACACCATTCAAGGCTCCTTAAGGTCGGCAATCTCAGTCGCCGACTGACGAATTAAAGGTGTAGTTCATTCTAGAATGAAAGGACGAACAAGCATCACGACAAGTAAGACAGTTCGAGATCATCACATGCATTTGAGCTAAGACACATAGATTGAGGTCACCAGATTACCTTAGTTGGATGTGTTATGTGTTTCACGTCTCGAACTTGAATGAATGTCGTACTAATGAGTCGTTCATCATATCAATTGAAGGAATTCAATTGGATGAACATTTATACCTTATGTAATGATTTTCAGAGTTATGGCTCGTTAGATTAAACAACTAAGGAAAAGTTGTATTTCCATTTCTAAGTTTATTGGAAATTCAAGGCGCAAACTCAAGTTTACTTGGGAAATGCGAAAATCACACGACGTTCCGGAAATCCCCAAGTGCTTACAGAGAAAGCTGTAACCGATAACTACTCTTAAATTTCGGGACGAAATTTCTTTAACAAGGGGAGACTGTAACAACAGTGCCGAAACCGGTGCCGGAACAGTGATCGCGACAGTAGTATGAACAGTAAACAGACACAAACTATACATATTCTATTCTATTTCATATTCATATCAATAGTCAAAATCATTTTGTATTATCAAACAACAGGCTCATAAGCATTAGCAGAAACAAAGTTCAAGACAATGGCTCTTGAGTCAGGTAGTTATCTGGCAACCCTGAACCATCATGGGTTTATTGGTTAGGATCTATTAGGATAGCACGTATGTGAGGCTAATCAAAACAATACAATAACAGTTGTCGTTACGGAATGCTAAACCGACGAACTGTTCGTATAGGTGACGATCTGTACGAATAGATCTGACAGTTTAATGATCTGAAACGAGGATTGTAAATTAGACAACAAAAATCAGAAAGTGAAACGTACGATCGTGTTTGTACAGTTAGCGCTCTGTACAAAGACGCGCGTAAGTGACGTTTTCTGACGAAACGAAACGAAAGACGACTCGAACGATAATAATTATAAGGAAATAAAATATTTCCTGTTTTACAATTTTGAAACTCATCATAAATAAAATTAAAGCAAAACTATTTTAAATTTAGACGCGTAAACCATAACACGTGAATAAATAATGAAACGCGTAATATTTATGAGTTTCGTTAAATAAATTAAGAAAATTATCAAGTAATATCATTACTAGAAATAAACACTTCCCAAACACATAAAATATAACCTTTTATTTAGATTACGTAATTACACGCGTTACGATCCGGAAACGCGATGAAGACGCGAACCGAGCAACCGAAACGAACCCGAATACACTCGGAGTATATAAACGTGGAAAGAATCAATTTCTTTCATTTTTCAAATTTCTCTCTCTCTCTAAACACTCTCTCCCGTCATCTCTCTCTCTAGAATCTCATCTTCAACCTTCAAGATCGAGCTCAAATCTCAACGGAATCGCGAGTTCTTGGTGTCCACGCGTAGCTAGGAACGAGCTCTACAAGGTAGTACAACCGATCGGAAGCTTTGGCCACTGAAATTCAAGGTATGTAGCTCGAAACTTTCTGAAAAATAGGGTTTTCTATGTTCTTGATTCGACCCATCATGTTCAGCCGGCTCTAGACCATACCATGCACATCTTGTATCTTCGAGACCCCTTCTGACACAACCCAACCTGTAGAATGGTTCGACAATGGTTTGAAGAGAGGGGGAGACGAGCTGAAACAGGTTCGCTGAAGGGTAAGGACGACCGAACCTTTTTGGGTGTACGAACCCTGCTATGTTCCACCTACCACCGAACCTATTAGCCATAACAACGAACCTTTAGGCTTAGGCGAAGCACACTTGAGCTGCGAACCCTAGCGAACCCTTGGCTGTCAACCTACGGGCGAACCTTATCATATTGTGGCCGAACCATCCCAGCTAGCCGAACCCTACTGGTCATGGCGAACCATCCATGCAGGAGTTGTATAGCCGAACCTTGCATCATAAACGAACCATTGGTTCGTCTACCCCATTAGCCGAACCTTGCATGCGAATCCTGAGTCTGGGCTACGAACCTTTCACGAGACGAACCAGCGTGCTGCAGCCATGCATTCACGAACCCTGGGCGTCCCAAACAACTAGCCGAACCATTGGTAGTCAGCCGAACCTTCAATCTAAGAAGGTTCGCTGGTTTGAAAACCCAGCAACAAACGTGGGTCACTTTGGTGTAGGCCGGCACCATCCTCGACCCAATTTACTTGGCCCGTGCGATCTCAATCAGCCCAACCAAAGCCCAACATCGTTTATTCTATGCAGGCCACTTACCTAAAGGATATAGGCCCAATCGCCTATGCTCGGCCCATATATGGGCGTGTTAATCGGCCCACGTGTTGTAATGGCCCAACAATTTCAAGTTGGCTCATTGGGGAGGAAATTGACCGAGACTTTATTCACACTTAGTCGTTTAATTAATTTGGCTCACATAACTTTCTAAGGCCCAATAACCTTATGATTAGGCCAAGACCACTTAAATTGGCCCAATGTCTAAGATTGACCCGTTGTACATTCGATTAAGTTAGATGTTAACCAATCGGGTCACAATGGCAATTTAGGCCTAAGATAAGGCCCACAAGATCTAAACTTCAATAAATGCAATGTTAGGATTAATTACCGATCTAACTTAGGATATTCTAGCACAATTATCATATGGGATCATTATAGGGGATGATCATTCTTTTAGTCAAACACAATTGAACCTCGCTAAACTAAGATATCAAATGTCATGGAAAGATTACACTAGGGATGGAAAACAAGAACCTAAAGGTTATGGTTTGACTTAAATGTTAACACCTAAACCATGGGGAAATTTCAAATATATATGACCAACCTAAACGGTTTATTTAAACCATCAAGGTTAGTGCCTCAATAAGCAAACAAGAGATCATTTGAAAATCAAAGTTTATTAATGGGCCCAAGAATGGCCCAATGGGTTTAATATAAGCCCATCATGTTTAATTTCACTTTTCTTAAATTAATTATGCTTTTCATGAAAAGAAAATAAATTTTAAACCGTATCAATATAATTAAAGGATTTTCCTAAATAAATGATTTACTTAAAATGTAATAAATTGAAACTGTTTTATTTAAATACTTTAACGCTTAATGTGGGATTTGGGTTACTAATGGGTAATATTTTAACTTAGATAGAAGGAATGTTAGAAACACATTAGTAATCTAGGACACGTAGTTGCACACCGAGACCAAACCATAGATACGACAATTCCCGTATGTACTTATCGTATACGAATTCTTTAAAATAACTCAGGTGCTAAAGATACTTAGGCAACAATCAAAGAGTGCGCATATCTTTTGTGGTTCATAGCACGGCAACACAGGTGAGTTCATTGCCCCTTTTCTAACATTTTTGTTTTAAAACGCGGGGCTGAGAAGCATGCGTAAACTGTTTATTTAAATTGTTTACTCAGATGCTTTTAAATTTACATGTTTTACATATATATAAATGTTATCCTAGACCATGTCTAGGAAGATTTTATGCAGGTTTACTAACCGATTTACTTATAATTAAGTGAGTAATCGAGTTAAACTAAACGTTTCAACAAATCAAAACATTTCAAACAAATCAAACTAGACATTTTGACAAAACAAGGGTGTGAGTTCAAGGAATCAAATCAAACATTTTGACAAATCAAGTGGGTGAATTCAAGGAATCAAATCAAACATTTTGACAAAACAAGTGTGGGGTATCAAGACATCAACAAAACAATCTTTGCAAAGACAACATTCAATGTTCTACAAACCAAGTGTTTGTTGAATAACGAATCAAGTGTACAATCGATCAATGAATCTTGTATTCTATGATCAACACATCAAGTACATCTTGTGACAAAATCAGACGAATCATTAAATCATTTTTTAAGGGATAGTATGGGAAATATCAGAGATAACATATGCCAACACATTGAATCCAGAAATCCTATATTTCAAGAAGTCCTAGCTAGACTGATTGGCTTGTAGGTCTTATGTTTGAGGATATTTACAGAATTCCCTAACTACTAAGTACCTTGATTGACAGACTAGTCTACTCGAGTATGACCACAGGCCCCAATCATTAGGACTTAGATTTTATTAAATGTTTATTGATTTATTTAATTAAGCATTTATAACTGTTTATACAATTACTATGGTTGATCATATTGTATGATGAACTTATGAAATCAACATGGATTTCAAATGATTGTAATTACAGGGACGACAAACAGAGGAAATCATGGGTAAATGGTAGGGTAAAAATGCTTAATTATCATTAACAACAATGTCCTATGCGGATTAGTATGTGGTGGGATGGCGTCTGGGCGGGGTTGTAGCTTCGACTCAGGGGTATGCCCTATATATAAGCATACCGATCTGGATGATACATGTGGTGTTAATGAGGTTAGGGTCTTTACCAAAGGAGGTTTTCAAATCAATTTCAAATCATTTTCAAATACAAAAACTATATGAACTCACCAACCATGTTTTGACTTTTATTTTGCATGACTTCTCAGGTGACTAACAGGACAACTGAAGAGTTACTTTTTGGATTAGGTTATCTGATAGAGGACTTAGCTTTTGGACCTGCATATCTTGAAGCATCATTATATAGTTTATTTGGTATATCTTGTGTAGAGACAAGATTGAAGTTTATGATGCGATAGTAGATTTACATTGTTAAATTATAAACCTAACTGATGTAATTTAACTCTGAAATTCTATTTGATTTAGCATGTTTCTCATTTATATATCATGTGCAATGCGAGCAATCTGATCATTCCGATTATCACTCACGATATCGCGCCTCGGGAACCTTCCGCCAGACGGGGAAACCCGATCCTACCCCGCCGGCTCGGGGTGTGACATGAAAGATGAGGGGCTAAAACTGAAAACCCTCATTCTCTTGTTTTCTTTCTCACCCAGACAAGCCCCAACCTGACCCACCGACCCGATTCGAGACCCGAGCTTTCTACAGCTCATTCCACGCGGCTTCGATTCAAATTGGGAATGGATTCGGGAAGTATACGAATACACGATTCGTACCAATCAACCAATTTAAGAAAATCGTCTTAAATTCGAGAGATTCGATCTTCAACATACCGAACAAACAACGAAATTAGAACCCAAATGAAAACTCTATAAAAGCTGAAACAATCGCACCCTAAACATTGCTCTGGTCTTCATGAAACTTTCTGGGTACCTCAAATCGATCCACAAGCACCATCGATTCTTAATCATTCCAGGTAGGTAAATACATCCTCTTACTCGGTTTTGGATAAGGATTGAAAGCCTTAACCTTGCAGAGGCTTAAAATCGGTCCTTCGATCGAATTGGAAACGAACCAAAATTAGGGTTCATCCGAAAAGGGGTGAAGAACCCATACCTATTTAAAACCGAGTACAATTCAGATCATTCAAGAAATCCAGGCGCAGCCTAGCGGTAGTTCTCTCGGCTTCGGTGGGGAGAACCTGGGCTCGAATCCTACGGGTGGAACCTGTAACCGGGCTTTGCCCATTTTGAGCCTTTTACCATCCAATTTTCTTAAAAATATTTTTTTTATATTCTGTAATAAATAAATTAATTATAGAAAAATGCTAAAATTGTTTTTATTAATTAAACTAATTATTTACACTTATTTTAAACTTAAATAACTAAACTAAAAACTCTAGTTAATCTTTTATTATTCTTTTAAAAATAATACTAAAATAATTTTTATAAAATACATATATGTAAATAATTATTAAGTTTATTAATAATTAACCTTTTATTATTTATATTTATTTTGAATAAAATAATTTATAAAATACATATATGTACACCTTTATCCTTTTTATTATAATGAGATGTTTTTAAATGTATCCTTTTAATTGTAAATCAATTTTTGTTCAAACAAATTTTATAATTTTAAATGTTTGTTTATAAAACTAAGAATTTATTTTTAGAATTATTAAACAAAATAAATCATTATTATTCCAAAAAGAACATTTTATAATGGAATAGAATTATTTCAAAATAAAATAAATAAAAAGGTTTTGTTTTTAAAGTAAACAAAAATCTTTTAAAATGAACATACAATTTCTTTAAACACAAAGATTTAATTTACGATGAATTCTTTTAAAAACAAAATTCCTTAAACAATAAACAATAAAACAAAAATAAAAGGATAGAAATTAAGTTAATTCGAACATCATGTGACATTCAAATGATTATTCAAAAATCAATTAGGATATTTATTTATTTGATTATTCAAAATCAAATAAATAAATATAATTATTCAAAAATCAATTAGGATATTTATTTATAAATAAATAAATAAATAATCCTAAATGAAAACCATTCAAACTTAGTCATATCAATTAGGACTTCCATAGTATGCCATAGAAACTAGGATGCCAAAACTTGAACTCTAAGTACATAGACTAAGAAATTGTATTGCCTTTAAGTTAAGGTGTGCAAGCACAACTTCGTAAATCCTAGGCCACCATTCAAGTGACAAAGCTAGGACATCATGTGAGTAATACTCTACTCCCTCTTTACATTTTTGTACTTTTTGAATGTTACATATGCTAGTATTCAAAAACTAAGTTATTCTAGAGTCAAATTCTATACATGCAATGCTTTTAGTCTATTTGGTTTGAATTCATGCTATGTGATCCTATTTGCTTTGTGATACTATGATATTCTATACCAAGTAGCCTAAGGTGTGTTATGTACCACCTTCACTTTGACTTAGGTCAATTGTGTTAAAGGGTGAAAAGTACAACTATGGGCAGACTTGTGAAAATACTTAGCCTTGTGCTTTGAATTGGAACGAGTTTGGAGACGATATAAACTATGACAGAATTGTAGATATACTAAGCTTTTTAGCTAAGTATTGATACGAGTTTGGAGACGAGATATTCTATAAACTAAATTGCAAACTAGTAGGTTATGCATGCTAGAGTTTAAACTTGTAGTCTAATTGAATTGCATTAGTTTTCTTACATATACTATATAAACTGTATGGGTTCCTCACCAACTATGCAAATAGTTGACAAAAATATTTATTTTGCATATGTAACAGGTTAGATGGATGCTTTCAAGGAAGACCTAAGATAGGTTTATGTTAATAGACCTAGATTTAAATTTTAGAACAATGTTAGACTATTTCCTTTATGTATTTTGGTTTTTGAACTATGTAATCGAATGATTGTTTGGTTTGAATGAATTTATGTTTGAATTATTTAAATACAATTGTTTAATTATTGAAAATCTAACTCGCGCCCTAACGTATTCCGCCGTTGGTTGGGATGTGACAGATTGGTATCAGAGCCATGGTTATAGGGATTTAGGTTATTAGAAAATGGTGGCCTAAACTATAACTAAGCTTACCCAAATATGAGTTATCTCATATTGCTACTTGTTTATTACTTGTTATGTGTTATATCATACTTGTTATGCTATGATTTCTTATTATGTGTTATGAATATTAAACTGTTACCATATATTAAAGCCTTAGTTGTTAATACCAAAGAGGAAAGCCATAGTTGTTAATATGCCTTTGCCTAAACTTAGCTAAGAATGCCTTAGACTAAGATTGCTTATTATTTTCGGATTTTCTTAGCTTAGGCAATTGCCTTAGAACTTTGCTTTAAGTTAAATCCATTCTAAACTCACGTACTGATGTTCCTAAAAGTGGTCTAAGAAATAACTAAAAACACTAACCTAGACTTAACTTAATTACAACGAGTTAAAACCGAAAATCCTAAACTAAACCACTACGACAGGCAAGTGTACCTATCAATTGTAGAATAGCAAATGAAAGTCCGGATATCGAACCCACGAGACACTGACTTAACGAAACAAGATTAGAAAATGATTTAAAATAAAGATGGGGGGTTTTGTGAATAAAAATGACAATTACCAAATTAATTAAACTAATTATCCTAATTAAATTAGAAAAATCAAATTCAACTAATATTAAACCCTAAAATCAGATTAACAAATTTAATTAAAAGAAATGATTTACAATTTTAGAAAAACTTAAACAAATGGGAAAAACTCTACTTAGGTAGAATTCCTGTTTGTGATTATTGACACTATTGATTTTATTTGACAAGATGGAACTAGGATCTTAAACAGCAAAATATAGGTAACCTAATGGATTCTGGATCAATTACCAGATGTAACCAACTAAGAAACCTAATCTTGCAATAAACACACTATTTAGTTGAATCACCTCCCGGATTTTTCCAACAACACTTTGTACTCAAATAAACAAGTCACATTCCTGATTTTCTTGTTTCAATACACCAAAGATGCAAGGAGTAATCTTAAAATGTCTAATTTGACACAAAAAGACAATAACACTAAGTCTTTCAAATAATCATTCCTCTCGGGTAATTTCTATGAAAACCCTAATGCTAAAGATCACTCGACAAGTCTATCACCTTTCGGATTTCTAAACTTAGATACACATAGAACCCTAAGAACATTAATTATATCTTTTCCTACGGCTAGTGATATCAAACAAGCCACAAACTAGTCATAACACCAAGTCGATGACCTAATACGTGTCTAACACCGAAAGACATTCAATAAACACGTATGGAACATGATATAAACTGATATAATCAAGATTAAATATGTAAAACTCATCAAAATGACATAATAAGATCTGTTACAAAAGTGTTTTCCATCACAAATCAAAACAATAGTCAATAGTCATCAATAATCATCAAACATTCATTCTAACCTAAGTAGAATCAAAGAACTAGCCTAATAACATCATCATTAGTGAAGAATACTCAGAAACAATAGAATGAAATGTTATAAACTACTGAAAATTAATAACAAGTAAGAACAAGAAGTGACCAAGATGAATTCACATGAAAACCAAGCTTTCTAGCCCTCCAATGCTTCCCAAAGCTCCTGGAATGTTCTCATGCTTCAAAAATGGTCGAGAATCATCTTTCAAACGGCTGGGGAGCGTCTCCTCTTTATTCTCTCATTAATCTTGACTTTTTTCAAATTTTAAAACACGTCGCGTACCGTGAATAACAATTCAAAACATCATCGTGTATTGCGATGGACAAAACAAGCGGGGAAGTCCCGAAATCTTTCGCGTATTGCGAAGGTCTTTTTCTCCCTCTTCGCGTACCGCGACAACAGCAAAATGATTAAAAATTTGTCTTTTTCTCTGGATTTCAACCGGGCTCGATTCTTTCGGGTTTCGAACTCGATTTCCGCTCATTTCATTCGACAAACCTGTAAAACCCATAAAATGTAAAAAGAATCTAAAAATAACCCTAAATGACGTATTTACAACTTAAAATCGACTCAAAATTACTTAAAAACCGGATGTGTTTTACAACCCATCAAAAATACCCACACTTGAACATTTTTCGTCCTCGAAAAAGAATTTGCAATGGAATCACAACCAAAAATTTAGCTTTAAACTCAAAAATTTAAACACATACGCATTAACTACGATTGTCAGTATTTGTATCCACTTAAACCCAACTAC
The DNA here is from genome assembly GCA_009363875.1 of Mikania micrantha. Lineage (NCBI taxonomy): Eukaryota > Viridiplantae > Streptophyta > Magnoliopsida > Asterales > Asteraceae > Mikania > Mikania micrantha. The sequence goes on from CM018689.1 coordinate 3,660,527, forward strand.
TGATATCTAGGTTCCCTAGTCTTGATTCATTATGTTCAAATGATTCAATCAACTATAGGTATTACACTCAAGTCGTACAAATCAACATAATCCTGATAAAAACTTTCAAGTTACCATTACATTCGAACAATCCTAAATGAATTTAAAAATCAAACCTTAGATGGAATGGATGAAGGTATGGGCATTTTGCTTCTAAATTAATGAGCCTAACTTAGTGGTGTTTCACTCGGTTGCCATCCGGGGTATGACACATAAGCTGCAACTCTTATTTTATTTTTTTTATTTTTTTTATTTTTTTCTGCAAGCTCAGCCCATTTAGTGGATTTATGGATGATGTTTCTTTTAAGCAGGCGCCATAAGTCTCGAATTTATTTTCATAAAAAGAGAACATATGTGCCAGGTTTAATTTTAAAAACATTAGGTCGTTTGTTTGCAAAAGTTCCTCTAATCACAATTAAACAGTTTCAGAATCCCCATATTTCACAAGGCAAAACCCATTAGCATCATGAAGATTAAGTAATTTATATCAATACTAGAGAACCTTTCTATCAGTTAGGCCTACTAACATATCCTAAATTAGATGCGTATGTTTAAACTTTTAAGAAATCACAAAATTCCCAATTACACTATCATTTTCCATTTTAGTGCAAAAACCTAATTCAAAAAATTTTACAAAATTATATACAATATTTACACAATCTAATCTAGAAAATTTAAAATTAGACTCAATTTACAATTAAACAACTAAAAACCTAAATAAAGATGAAAAAGACAAAAATAAAGGAAAAGAAAATAAAAATTTGGAAAAGACTTAGCTGGTTTTGTGTAACAGCCGTGCATGTCAAATCCAGAATAACACAATCGTATAGCATTCCATTCGCGATCGGGTTATTGTAATCCTGTTGGTTGCCATTCTACTACAAATTATGTAAGTTATCACTACCCAACTGATAAGGGTAATTCAAACCAAACTGCAAATGAAGATCTAAACAATCCAACAAAGATTAACCTTAAAAGAAAGATTAAAAATAAAAGACTCAAACCTAACTAAAACTGACTTGATTAATTAAAAATAACTCAAATTTTTTAAAAAAAATCTTTTTGTATTTTATTGATTATTTTTAAAATTTAACTAAAAATTATCAACTTATTTACTAAAATTTTCAAAAATTTACAATTTTACACAAATTTCATACCCACACTTAAAATCACACATTGTCCTCAATGTGGAATATGAAATAATGAATAATTCAACAAAATATACAATTCACAACATTTACAACTTCCCTAATATGTGACAATTTCCTCGTAAGTCTTATCAACCGCCATCAAATCCAATCGCAATCACAAATAAATCCCAAAACTTGCATTCTGAACATTCACGATGAATTTGGCAATCCACTAACACTCACAACAAACCATCAACATATACATGGATAATATAAACAACCATAAGATAATAAACATGAACAACCACAAAATATATACAATCAACTAGTCTATATACAACTGAGTTCAACACAAAATATAATCCAAATATATACAGACCAAGATATTAAAAACAGAAATATAGAAAAAGTACAAAAGAAACAACTGATATCACACCCCCACCTCTCGTCACCTCATTATGATGTCGCTGAAATGGTCGCGGAAGCATAGTGGTGATGTCTCAGAGATAAGGGGTGACTTACTTGATCCGATATCAGAAGCACACAGATTAACTTAAAAGAAATGCATTACAAGGATGTCGCAATCACAACCAACATTACTTTATATAATCTAAGTTTATTACATTTATTTAATTACAATTGCTTAAAGTGCTGCCTCACCGAGTGGTCACTGTCTTCCTGCAAAAAGATTTAAATTTGAAACGTCAGCACAAAGCTGGTGAGATCATACAGTTCAAGTTCCACAATATGATATGATATGTAATTATAAGTTCTCAAAATGTTTAGTTCAAGATAACCATAGGACCCGTATCTAGTTCCTTTCGGACTGTTCTGTTCTTGTTCTATAAAGATACTACCCGTCGGTAAATATCTTGGTGCCTCATTGTCTTAATGTCTATCGCCACATTCAGAAGTTCTGGAAACAGATAACAAACATTTACTCCAAGGGGAGTTGCAAGCTCCCGGCAAATGGGTTTTCAGCGAATAGTACTATCAATGTTTTCTGTTTGGCCCCACATGGGTTCACTAGATACAGTTTAGAAATGAGGACTTTTGATACTGTGATAGTGTTCTTGTTCTACAGGCAAAATCCCATGAAATCCACAAGTTCTCAACAATCACATGAAATCACTCAGATAACAGTGATACATATCATATAGTTCTGAAAAGTTTTACAGTGCTACCCCGATGTTTATAAAAGAGTAAAAAGAAAAGGGGTTGTACGAAACTCACCTGATAATATAGAGGTAACAGAATATGTCCCAAACTGAGAATAAAGAGGTGATTCTACATTTGTTTATAGTTAATGAGTTATTTAGGTTTTAACTTAATGATTAGATCTTTCTGAACGTTCAATGTCAAAGACAATGCTTTGCAAGTCATCAAACCGATATTAAGTATTTAATTGGGTAATTTTGATGTTGTATCATACAATGTGTGATAATGTAGGAACCTACATTGGATTGGATTCCTAATACAAGGTTGATGACACTCTTGATTAATCAGAATAATCTAGGATTAACCACATAGTTAATGTTGTTGATTATAATGCTAAAACAGTTTCTAGATGGTTTAATGGCTTAGGAATGATTAATCCTTGTTATTGATTACCCAAATACCATGAAATATCACAATGTAGCATTAGGATAGGTGTAATAACCATGTTTAACATACTAATCTGACAGTTATCATAAACATCAGATAATCGTTCCAATGAGTATGTTAATAATCGTGATTAGTTTGAAACACTTGGATTTAACCTTGCATTTCAAAGATTAATCAAACTAATCACCTACATTGTCATAATCAAATGGTTTAAACCATTATAGTCATGGATATGATTTCATGCAAACCGGGCATTACAACGGATTAAAACAAGAATTTAACCGTTAAAACATCGTATTCATTGTTTATAATCAATCCTAGCCATCATCTAGGCAATAATCAACAATCCTAACTATCTCATTACGTTGAAAATCAAGATCTAATCAATCATTATCAAACTAGAAGGTTAAAACGAATCGTTACCTATTCAGACGGATTTCTGCCTTCAAAACAACGATCAGTACTTGCAGATAAGTTCCCTGGTGTGATCCACACGATCAGAGGTCTTTAAAACTGAGATTGGATGGTGAAATGTGTGTGTTTTTTGTCTGTAAGGTGAAAGTGTTTGAGAGTTTGAAAAATGAAATAATTCTGCATGAAATCTGATGAAGAAGATCAACTTTCTCCACCGCCTCACCCGTCGCGTACCGCGACGAGAAGCCAATAAGGGCTTCGCGTACCGCGAAGAAATCCGGAGGAATATAAGATATTTTGGTCCATCGCGTACTGCTGAGAACTCTTATCCCATCCTTCGCGTACCTCGACGGGTCCATGAGTTCAATACTTAGAAATTTTTCTTCGGTTTTCGATTCCGGGCAATCCAGGACTCCGTTTTTCATACGGTTTTCTCCCACATTCATTATTTCTTGCATACTATCAATCTGTAATAATTACAATCATTAAATCAACACGGATTTCTAGAACGAACAAATGTGATCCCATCATCAATGACGTAATTCTCAACTACAATTGTCACAGTCTCCTCCTGTTAGAGAAATTTCGTCCCGAAATTTAGTGACGACTTACATAATGACAATCGTTTATGAGAATAGCTGTGGGTATTTTTCTTTCATTTGATCTTCACGTTCCCACGTATACTCGGGTACAAGCTGCGAATTCTATCGAACTTTAACGATTGGTATGCGACTACGCTTTAACTCTTTCATTTCTCGATCCATTACCTCTACTGGTTCTTCACTGAACTGAAGTTTTTCATCAATATGAATATCTTCTAGAGGTACGATCAATGATTCATCAGTTAGACACTTTTTCAGATTGGATACATGAAAGACATCGTGAATGTTACTGAGTTCAAGAGGTAATTCAATTCTGCAGGCTACTAATCCAATTCGTTCAAGAATTTTGAATGGCCCTACAAATCTTAGTGAAAGCTTACCTCTTTTCCCAAATCTGAAAATGCCTTTCCAGGGTGATACTTTCAACATAACCCGATCACCTACTTGGAATTCTAACGGTCTACGACGATTATCAACATAACTCTTTTGACGATCGCGAGCAGCTTTAATTCGTTCGTGAATGAGTGCGATCTTATCTGTTGTTTCCTGAATGAATTCTGGGCCTATGATTTGACTCTCACCAACCTCTGACCAACAGATAGGTGATCTACACTTGCGTCCATAAAGTGCTTCGAATGGAGCGCATTGAATACTGGTATGGTAGCTGTTATTGTATGAAAATTCAACAAGTGGAAGATGAATATCCCAGCTACCTCCAAAATTAATCACACAGCTTCTGAGCATGTCTTCAAGAGTTTGATTCGTTCGTTCAGTCTGCCCGTCTGTTTGTGGATGATAAGCTGTGCTCATGTTGATTTGTGTGCCCAGAGCATTCTGAAGAGTTTGCCAAAATCGTGACTTAAATTGACTATCTCTGTCAGAAATGATAGAGATGGGTACTCCATGTCGAGATATAATCTCATTAACATAGAGTTTAGCGAGTCGATCCATAGAATAATCCTCTCGGATGGGTAAGAAATGCGCAGATTTAGTAAGGCGATCAACAATAACCCATATAGAGTCATGATTACGTGATGTTCTGGGTAATTTAGTGATGAAATCCATAGAGATCTGATCCCATTTCCACATGGGAATCTCAGGTTGTTGCAATAATCCAGAAGGTCGTTGAGGTTCAGCCTTAACTTTGAGACATGTTAAGCATCTATCCACGTATTCAGCTATGTGTTTCTTCATTCCAGGCCACTAGTAAAAATCTTTAAGATCTTTATACATTTTATCAGCACCTGGATGAATAGAATACCTGGATTTGTGCGCCTCATCCAAGATAATTGTTCTAGAGTTACCGAGTAAAGGAACCCAAATTCGGCTTTTGAAATACAGCACTCCGTCAGCTTTCGTTTCGAGTTTCTTGTCTAATCCCCTCAGTCCTTCAGCAGAATAGTTCATTGCTTGTAAAGCTTGTTTCTGAGCTTCTTTAATCTGAGGAATTAGACTAGTTTGAATAGTCATTCCTAACGCTTTCACACGTAAAGGTTTGACTCGTTCCTTGCAATCAAGGTATCGGCTACGACATTTGCTTTACCTGGATGATAACGAATTTCACAGTCATAGTCATTTAAAGGTTCTACCCACCGCCTCTGTCGCATGTTCAACATTTCCTGATCTAGAATATGTTGAAGACTTTTATGATCAGTGTATACAATACACTTGGTTCCGTATAGATAGTGTCTCCAAATCTTGAGTGCAAACACTACTGCACCAAGTTCTAGATCATGAGTGGTATAGTTCTTCTCATGTATTTTCAGTTGTCGGGAAGCATAAGCAATTACCTTATCATTCTGCATTAAAACACACCCAAGACCTTGACGAGAAGCATAACAGTACACTATGAAATTATCAGTACCTTCCGGTAGTGCCAAGATAGGTGCGTTGCAGAGTTTGTGTTTTAACAGTTGGGATGCCTCCTCCTGTTGGGAACCCCATATGAACGGTTGATTTTTCTGGGTCAATGTGGTAAGTGGCAAGGCTATCTTTGAAAATTTTTTGATAAATCGACGATAATAACCTGCTAGCCCCAAGAATTGACGTATTTCAGTCGGGGTTCATGGTGTCTCCCATTGTTTCACCGCTTGAATCTTACTGGGATCCACTTGAATACCGTTCTCATTTACAACATGCCCCAAGAAATTGAACTTCCCTTAACCAGAATTCATACTTGGAAAATTTGGCATATAATTTCTCATGTGCCAAAAGTTCTAAGATTAGTTTCAAGTGTTGAGCATGTTCTTGTTGATTCCGAGAATAAATAAGAATATCATCAATAAACACAATCACAAATTTATCCAGATAAGGTCTACATACTCGATTCATCAGATCCATGAAAACTGCAGGTGCATTGGTTAAACCAAACGACATTACTAAATATTCATAATGCCCGTATCGAGTTTTAAAAGCAGTTTTAGGAACATCATCATCATGAACACGTAACTGATGATATCCAGATCTTAAATCGATTTTTGAAAAATATGTAGCACTTTGCAATTGATCAAACACATCATCGATACGAGGTAGTGGATAACGGTTCTTGATTGTCAGTTTATTGAGTTCCCGGTAGTCAATACACATCCTGAATGAACCATCCTTCTTTTTCACAAATAGCATTGGTGCTCCCCAGGGTGAGAAACTAGGTCTAATAAAACCTTTATCTAGAAGTTCCTGTAATTGACCTGAAAGTTCTTGCATATTTTATGGCGCAAGCCGATACGGGGCTTTAGCAACAGGTGCTGCACCTGGAATTAAGTCAATACGAAATTCGACTTTCTCACTAGGGGTAATCCTGATATGTCCTCAGGAAATACTTCAGGAAAGTCTTTGACTACTGGAATGTCTTTGATTTGTTTGAGTAGAGACTTGTGCTCAGTCACGTGTGCCAGGAAAGCATAACATCCTTTCCTTAAGAATTTCTGAGCTCGCATACAAGAAATGATACCAAGTTTCCTACCAGCTCGTTCTCCTTGAACTATCAGTGTATTACCGTTAGCTAATGGAATACGTATCACCTTGTTTTGACAGACAACTTCCGCTTGGTTATCAGAAAGCCAATCCATGCCAACAACGACATCAAAGCTCCCAAGCTCAATAGGAAGTAAATTGATATTGAAAAGATGATCATTCAAATTCAAGGAACATCCTTGAATTACACTGTTAGTTTTGATTAATTTGCCATTAGCAAGTTCAATGACATAAGGAGTTTCTAGATCTATCGTAGGCGATGAAAGTAATGATGCAAATTCAGGAGAGATAAAACTCTTATCTGCCCCTGTATCAAACAGAATTGATGCGTAAAGGTTATTAAGAAGAAACGTACCTGTGACAATATTTGCATCATGCCTTGCCTCAGTTGCACCAATCTGAAAAGCTCTCCCCTAGCTTCATTCCCTTGATTGGTGTTGTTGTTCGGGCAGTTCCTCATAAGATGGTCAGGACTTCCACACTTGAAGCATGACCGGTTGTTTTGAGTGGTTTGTCGTGGTGGTTGGTTTGGTAATTGAGCAGGAAAGTTGCAATATTTAGCATAGTGTCCTACTCGGTTACAGTTCAGGCAAACAGGACACGGTCCTGTGTGATGGAATGGACACTTATTGCATTCGAGCGCCTGCCCCGTATAAGTTTTCCTCTCAGAAACAGTTGCACCATAGTTCTTCATAATTTGTTTGCCCTGGCTAGTCTCAGCCGGAGCTTTTGCCTTGGTTTTGCCAAACCACTTTCGTTTAGTACCTTTTGAAACATTTGAGGTACCGATATCACTACGGCTCACCGCCGTCTGAGTTTTCAAGGACAGAGTACCACTCCTTACCGCCTCATTGGTAAGCTTAGTGGTCAAAAGAATTGTATGTTTCAAAGTTGTAAGTTCAGCTGCAGTCACCATTCCCCGAATCTGGGGAATCAAACCCTTAATGTACTTCTCGATCAAAGCTTCTTCTGTAGGAAACATATCGGGAAGTAAGCAAGTAAGTTCATGAAACCGATCGGTATATGCTAAACAATCAGCACCGATCATCGAATGATTCCAGAATTCCTCCTGGAGTTTTTGGATTTCAGTAATTGGGCAGTATTCTGATCTAATCAAAATTTTAAAATCGTTCCAGTCCATCGAGTCGACTGTAACTGTGCCCAAAGTCTTAGCCTGGGTATTCCACCAGGTTAAAGCTGAATCTTTCAAAGAACAGGCAGCATAAGACACCTTATGCTCCTCCAAACACTGGCTGATTTTAAGTTTGGTTTCCATCTCCTCAATCCAACTTAAAAGACCAGCCGCTCCTTCTTTGCCTGTAAAAGTAGGAGGGTTGTAGGAAGCAAAATACTTATAAGTACATCCCTGTCGTGGTGGATCAGGAGCAGTTGTAGTTGTACCGGTGGTCTGATGAGTTTCGGTGTGTCCACCAGTGACATTTTGTTCTACATGACCCCCACCAGAACCCGAAGTATTGTGTTGCTGGTGTGACATTACAATACCAGCGGCAGATAGCTGTTCTTTCACTATTCGAGCTATCATATGTTCGTTCAATACTGATCCACTGAGTGCTGTCAGTGGAACCGTGTTCTGGTTTTGGTCAACAGGTGGAACAGTGTTCGTTTCCAGATTAACATGCGGATCCGGATTCGATTGTACGTTCATCAGCGGTACTTGTTCCGATTCAGGGTTAGCATTATTCGTGCCAGCTCTCATGGCTGGGCGACCTCGTTTTGGAGCCATCGTTCTGCTCACATACAGACAAACTCAGGTCAGTTCAAGAACAATAATTAAATAACCCTTGTTCAATCACTTAAATTCAATCATATTCAGTTACACTGAAATTTATATTGAAGTGTGATTATAAAAGCAAAGTATAACTACATTGACATAGTTCAGATATGTAGGATCAGATGTTCTCAATTGATAAATCAGTAGAGTATAGCAGCGGAAATCAACACAGAATTAGCATAAGTAAAGTAAGAACAATATCAATCAAACAGTAACGCAAGTTTGTTATAGAGAGAGAAGGTTTTCTGTAAAAGGAATAATTCTTTCAATTCATTAACTTCGTTGTTGTTACAAACATGTCAACTGCCTATATATATAGAACAGTGACGTCTGATGATGTCACATGATGTTGACACCTAACAGACAAAACAAAACAACTGAAATAAACTAAACTACTGAGAATGTCTTCAACATCTGAAGACAAACTCTACAAGTACTGAAGAACAAAACTACTGAAGACAAAATTACTAAAACATCTGATGAGTAAACTACTCATCAGACTTTTACAAATAATAAGGAAACTACTGAAGACTAACTACACACTACAACTCCTGATGACTTACACATCAGCTGTTGTATATATCTTCAGATCTTGTAACTTCTTCACATCAGCTTTTGTGTTCTTCTTCAGTTGTTGTAATGCTGTGAGACTTAGAGATTTTTCTGATCTGGCTTATTGGTTCTTTTAGTCCAACAAACTCCCCCTGAACCAATGCAGCCAAAAACCTCTAACTTATTTAAGGTCTCACTTATTTATTCCCAGGCAGAAAGATATGTCTTTTTCTTTTGAGATCAGTGTCAAAATGACCAATTAAAGCATAAGCCTGATAACCAACAGCCTCCAAAAATTCTAACTATCAAAAGATGAGAGGGAACTCCATTGGGGAAATGGACTATGAGCATTAACCCCTCTCATTGAAGCTATTGATTGTATACTAACCTGAAAGACTCCCTTACATATGCTTCAAGTAGTAGCATCTTCTCTTGTGGAGTTAGTCTTTTAGGTTCTCCTTCGAAGAAGGACTCAGGTCCATAAAATTCTGATAAGTATTTGGCTGTAGTCCCATCCTTCAGTTCAACTCTTGTAATCTCCCTGTACACAAACTCATCAGGGTGTTTACCCTCTAAAAACAAGTAAAGTTCTTCTTGTAGAACATGTTCAAGTTTCCTATAGACAAGTCCCTTTTTGATCATTTTGTTCTCTAAGAAGTTTGGAGCTTTGGCACCAGAGTTGTAGACACTTTTGAAGTCCTTTATTATTTCCCAAGGATCAAGCACTGACCCAAGCATGATTTCAGCACCTAACACTCTTTTGATTCTACTGGCATAGGCTGCTGGGGGATCTCTCTTGTGAATCCTATGAAGGAACCTTGGGTCAGGCCACATCCTGATCAGTTCTTTTGTATATTTAAAGGTCCATTTCAGAGCATGCAGCCTTTGAGCTTCCTTTTTCATTGCAGTGATAGTTGAAGTCTGAGGATAATCTTTGTCCACCAACTTAAGGAATTGCTCATCATGTTTTCTTTGGTTCTCTTCTTCTTCCAATTTTACTTTGACTGCTAACATCCTAGCCTCTGGAGTAATTGTTGGTGATTGACCAAGAACTAATGGCTTTTCAGGAATGTAATTAGCAGGAAGGGTAACTGTCTTCTTTTGAATTGTCTGAGCTGCCTCAGTTGTTGAAGGTGCAGGCTTTTGAGCTTTTGGCTTTATGACTGTAGAGATAGGCAACCTGTCTTCTTCATCAGAACTCTCTTCTTCTTGAATCCTGAGATGCCTTCTCTTCTTAGGAGGAGCCCTGACCTCAACAACTTGAGTCTCAGCCTGAACCTGAACTACTAGATTTTGTACTTGAACTTGAACTTCAGAAGTTGTAGCTTGAACTTGAGCTTCAGAGGTTGTAGCTTGAACTTGAACTTCAGAGGTTGTATCACATTTATGTACATCAGTAGTTGTCACTTCCATGGGTTCAGCACTTGTTTCAATTTCCTTGTCAACTATCTCCTGCTCACCTTCTACATCAGTTCTGTTGATAGTCTCAACAGTTTTATTCTTCCTTTGTCTCTTATAAGTAACTTGAATAACATGAGCAGGAGACCTTTCAGATTCAACCTCCTCAGACCTTGGTCTTTTGGAAGCTGAAGCTGTGACTGATTCAGTTCCTAACTCCCCCTTTTTGGCTGCAGGGGAAGAAGGAGTATGTATAGTGGCAAGTCTGGCAGTCACAGCCTCATCAACCATCTGCTGAATATGGGATTTGGAAGGTAACCTCTCATCAAGGGCTTGAATAATAATTGTTTTTAGGACTGGAGTGATGAGAGGGAGGATTTGTAGGAAGGCAGCAGCTAATGCCTCTGGGGGGCTAAAACCCAAAGGATTAGTGCCTGAAGCAGTAGCTGGTGGCTTGTCAAATTGACTATTTGTGGTTGAAGTGTTTGGGTGACCTTCAGAATGAGAAGGTGCCATCTGTGGGGTAAGTGGGGAAGATGGACTTTTGTCCTTGGACATTTTGGAGAGTAGCTCATTGAGTCTACAAACCTCAGCCTCAAGGATTTGGTTCTTCTTTAGAACCTCAGCAAGTGTTATTTGGTCATCAGTAGCCGTAGCTAAATCATCTGACCTCCTGAGAATCTCAGGATCTACCTGAGTTGAGTGTGGCTCAACAGTTTCAGGTGCCCCTTTGTCTTGGTACTGGGGACTTCCAACCTCAGGGGTAACCCCTTCATCAGTTGTTGCCTCTGACAAGGTCTTACCCATGTTACCACTATCAATCACCCCAAATGATGGAGGTGAAGAAGCAGCAGCCTTGTCAGATATCAGAGTCTCTCTTGCCACACTAGGAGATCTGATGATGTAGTCAGTATCCTGTGGGTTATCAGAGACACTATGTTCCTCCCCCTCAATGTTGGAGCTTTTTCCAGTATTGATAGGTGTCTGGGAGGGAGAAGGAGTGTTCAGCTGATTCAGGATTTGATCAATAACAAATGTTGGGCTATTGGTGGTGGTTTCTATAGAAAGTGGGTTTGAAGAGGAGTGCACCCGGGGAGAGAGATGCTGTTCAATAGAAACCTGTTCAAGTGAACGAGGTTCTAGAGATGTGGTAGCCCCTACAATGGTTGCTTCAGGATCCTGTTGAGAGGAAACCTGGGCGGTTTGAGCAGGTGGAGTCTGATGAACCACTGGTTGACTACTACCAGTGGCCATTTCATGCCGTGGTGAGGCATGGGCAGACTCAGGGGACTCATTTCCCTGAGCAGCCTTTTTTAGCTTAGAAGATTTGGGTTTAGTGGGGACTTTGAATTTGGATGTTGAGGATGAGGCTGTGGGTTCCCTTTGCTTGGGTTTGAGCTTCCGGGCAGCCTCTTTTAGCGTGAGGTTGGAGTTGTGTCGGGAATATACTTCCAGCAAGACAGCTGGAGCAGGGATTCCCTGACCAACAAGGCCTGTTTGTGGCAGCTGTTTCTCTATGATGGCCATAATAAAACGAGGATAAAGCAACCATCTAGATGAAACAGGCTTACCAGCATGTTCAGTTAATTCCGAAAAGAGTATTTGAGAAAAGTTTAGCTTTTGAGATTCGAGTATAGAATACAATACCTGTTGCCATCTAGATGACATTTGATCCCATGAAGAGGACTTCGGAGCCAGGCAAATGTTGATCATGTGGAAAATCAGCCGCTCTGGATCATTAAAGTGCTTCTTGAACAGTGTGGAGTCACTCAAGTCTCCCTGGTATTCATGACTTGTAAAACAGAGGTCAGTGGCGCTTTTAGGGAACTGAGTGACTAGGTTGGCATCATCCAGTTGAAGAACATCCCTTAGCTCAGCAGGACTGAGATGTATGTTGTGACCATTGACTTTTGAGCGAAGAGATATGACTCCTGTGCCAACATTGATGAGTTCAACATTCATCCAAAACTGATGAATGGATTCGACAAACAACGTTGGATTGATAAGAAACGCAGTTTTGAATTGAGATGAGGTCATCAAATCAACAGCATCATCAAACTTAGACCAGAATGACGATTTGGTCAGATAGGCAACAGAATTATGACGAGGTTTCAAGGTTATGGCAGCCATGGATGCAGAGAGAAAAGAGGGAAAATAGGTTTGAAAAGGATGAAAAGTTCTGAGAAAGCGATAATGAAACAACTGAGAAGGATTGAGTTAAGTAGAGAAAACAGCTGAGGTTACAACAACTGAAGAGTAAAATTACTCATCAGGTGTTGTCGACAATATGGTCATCAGGTGTTGTGATCAGTTGTTCATCAGACTTTTTGAATGATTTGTTCATCAGAACTTGTGAACTATGTGTTCATCAGACTTTGTAAACCATATTTGACCTTCAGTACTTAGGACATCAATACTCATCAGTACTTTGTAACTTAGAGTATTATACAAGGTCATAATTGTTCTTGACTCAGTACTTTTGATATGTATCAGTATGCACTGAAAATATCAAAATGTGACAAGATAAACTAAAAGTTATTTGTAAAAGAGAAACGTAAAAATATTTTTGTAGTTTTGAGAAGATATTTAACATGTTATTAATGAAACCACTAACCTATTCAAGTTGCAACATACCAAGCCTTAGAAGTAAATTTTGAAAAGTTGATGTATCTAAAGGCTTAGTAAAAATGTCAGCAAGCTCATCAGCACTAGGAACAAATTTGGGATCAATCAGACCTTTTTCAAAACAATCTCTTATAAAGTGATGTCTGATTTCAATGTGTTTAGTCCTAGAGTGCTGAACTGGATTCTTGACAATGCACAGAGCTGAAGCACTATCCATTAACAATGGTGTCTTCAGTTCTTGGATGCCATAGTCCAGGAGTTGAGACTGAAGCCAGAGAATTTGGGAAGTGCAACTTGCAGCAGCAATGTACTCAGCTTCAGCAGTGGAGGTGGCAACAGAAGTTTGTTTCTTACTCTGCCAGGAAACCAGGCAATTTCCTAAGAACTGACACCCACCTGAAGTAGATTTTCTTGAAAGTTTGCATCCTGCATAGTCACTATCTGAAAAAGCAACCAGCTTGCAGGATTGGCCAGTGGAGTACCATATTCCTAGAGATTGAGTACCTTGCAAGTATCTGAAAATTCTTTTCACAGCAATCAAATGAGACTCTTTGGGTGTAGCCTGAAATCTAGCACAAACACATGTGGCAAACATAATGTCTGGCCTGGATGCAGTTAGATACATTAAAGATCCAATCATACATCTATACAGAGTTTCATCAACTGAAGGGCCTTTCAGATCTGCATCAAGTTGTGTGGTGCTGCTCATGGGATTGGAACATGGTTTACAGTTTTGCAAATCAAATTTCTTTAAAAGCTCTTTTGTGTATTTTGATTGGTGAATAAAAATTCCATCAGATTTTTGTTTGATTTGAAGACCCAAGAAAAACTGTAATTCCCCCATAGCACTCATTTCAAAAGTTTTGGTCATAAGTGCAGTGAAATCATCACACAACTTTGGATCAGATGAAGCAAAGATAATGTCATCAACATAAATCTGGACAAGTAGCTTATGCTGGCCTACATTCTGTATGAATAAAGTTTTATCAATGGAGCCTCTAGTGAAATTATTTCTAAGTAGAAAAGTGGATAAGGTGTCATACCAGGCTCTAGGTGCTTGTTTCAGACCATAAAGAGCTTTATCAAGCTTGTACACCCAGTCAGGATGTTTATTGTCCTCAAAGCCTGGAGGTTGACAAACATACACTTCCTCTTTTATTTTACCATATAAAAAGGCACTTTTGACATCCATTTGAAAAACTTTGAGTTTATGTAAGGCAGCATATGCTAAGAACAACCTAATTGCTTCTAATCTGGCTACAGGGGCAAAAGTTTCATCATAGTCAATGCCTTCTTCCTGACAAAACCCCTGTACAACCAGTCTAGCTTTGTTTTTAATGATTTGACCTTTTTCATCAGTTTTGTTCCTAAACACCCATTTTGTACCTATTGCACACTTACCTGGAGGTAGAGAAACTAGCTCCCATACCTGTTGCTTTTTGAATTGCATCAATTCCAACTGCATTGCCTCCACCCAGCCAATGTCTCTAAGTGCTATGTGGTAGTTCTTTGGCTCTTGTTGACTGACAAAGAGAGCATAAAGACAAAAGTTAGATAATTGGCTTCTGGTTGAAACACCTGCAGAAATATCACCAAGAACTTGAGACAAGGGATGATTCTTCAGTTCTTGATATGGAATAAGATCAGTGCAAGTGTTTGCTGGAAGAACTGATGCAGCAGTGGAAGAGGATTCAGGAAATACAGCAGCAGGAATTTCAAAAGATTGAGAAGATGCCAGAATTTCATCAGCATTTGTAGTAAGTGGAGTTGCTGAAGCAGAAGGAGCATAAGATTTGGTAGATGTGGACACATTGTCACTTAATCTGAACAAATGAGTACTTGCATCTTCATCATCTGAAATATCTGGTGATGCTTTTGTAGAAGCTGGTGATGGAGCAGTTGGAAGAACTTCATCTTCTACACCACTATTCTCAACATCATGTTGCAAGATATTCAGATCAAACATCTCAGCAGGATTCTGAGGAATGGAATCTTTAGGACATTCATTGAATTTGACATGAAGAGTTTCTTCTACAGACTTTGTTCTACAATTGAACACTCTATATGCCTTGCATGTTGAGGAATATCCTACAAAGTATCCTGCATCAACTTTGGAATCAAACTTGGTAAGTTGATCTTTGGTGTTAAGAATATAACAAGGACACCCAAAAGCTCTGAAGAAGGAGATCAAAGGAGTTAAAGAGTGAAGGATTTCATATGGAGTCTTCAACCATCTTTGATTCACCAAAACTCTGTTTTGCACATAACAGGCTGTGTTAACAGCTTCAGCCCAGAATGTGAGAGGTAAACCAGAATCAGCAAGCATTGTTCTGGCAGCTTCAATCAGGGTCCTATTCTTCCTTTCTACCACACCATTCTGTTCAGGAGTTCTGGGAATGCTAAATTGTCTCTGAATTCCCTTTGACTGAAAAAATTCATCAAGAAGATGATTTCTGAATTCAGTGCCATTGTCACTCCTAACACACTTGATAGAAAGAGAATACTGCTTTTCAGCATACACCACAAAGTTGATAATAGCCTTGGCAACCTCACCTTTTGAGTGTAAGAAGAAAGTCCAGACAAACTTTGAATAGTCATCAACAATGACTAGACAATATTTCTTCTTTGCCATGGACATTATCTGCACTGGACCAAACAAATCCATGTGCAACAGTTGTAAACAACCAGTGGATTTGGAATCTCCAATTGAAGGAAAAGAGGCTTTGTGTTGCTTTCCTTTCAAGCATGCAGAACAGGTCTCATCACAGCTAAAATCTTTCAAAGGAAGACCTCTAACCAGACCATGTTTCACCAATTGATTCATGTTTTTGATGTTTACATGACCTAATCGTCTATGCCACAAAGTGGATTCCTTGAAAGAGGCCTTAGAGAATAAGCAAGGATGACCTTTGACAGAGATTTTCTTAGAAAGATCAAATGCATATACCTTTCCCACTCTGTTAGCCTTAAGAAGTGTGTACTCATCTAACACTTTGCTAATCAAAGGCATCACCTCAGCAGATAAGATTCTACAATCATGCTTAGTGAAGATAGACACATGACCCTTATCACACATTTGACTAACACTCAGCAGATTGTACTTAAGATTCTCAACATGATTAACTTCATCAAACCTAATCTCACCATTAGTTACTACACCTTTACCTATGATGTACCCCTTAGCATCATTTCCAAAGGACACAAATCCTCTCCTTCCAGTAAAATAGTTATGAAGGAGAGATCTGCTCCCAGTCATATGCATGGATCCTCCACTATCAACATACCAGATGCTACTTTGGCATGCTGAAGGACCCTGCATACAACAACACACCTAGTTAGACTTTTGGACCCAAACCATTTTGGTTTTGGGTCTGTTAACACTTGAAGAAACAGAACTAGCATTATCAGGTGAAGCAACACTTGAAACATTCTTAGCAGAGGATTTTGGTTTGACTTTTGAGTTTGATTTCTTGTTATGAAATACATCAACAGATGCCTCTGCCAGATTAACCTTTCCCATCAGTTGTTGCATCATTAGCATCAGTTGAGTGTGATTTTGAGTTAACAGTTTGATTTCAGCAGAAACATCAGACTTTGAGTTTTGATTTTTCTTTTTGATCATTTTTGTGTCTTTAGGTAAAGGAGATGATTTCAAGTGTTGTTTCCCTGAATCTGGAACAAATTCTTTTCCTTTCTTGGTTTTTCCAGATTTTGGGACAACTGATGATTCTGGTACAAATTTTGAGCTAAAGTCGTTTTTCATTTTGAGGATGTTCTTGTTTTTATTCTTGATTTTGTTGAATTTAGAACCTTTTCTGTACCAGCATTCATCAGTTGAATGGTTAAACAATTTGCAAATATCACAAGGCACTCTCTTCTTCCTATTCTTGTGATTGTCTACAAGTACTGATGACTTAGAAACAGCTTGTTTGTTCATCAGAACTGCTGAGGCATCAGTATTTGTAGCCAAATTGACAACAGCTGATGTTTTGACAACATCTGAGGAGTTATTCTTCAGCACTTGTGTCTCAACACATTTACCAACATCAGTTGTTGCAATATCAGCTTTTTCAACAACTGCTGAAGAATAACTTTGACTTATCAAAGTTCTTGCATCATTTTCACCAACACCATCCCCATCTGACTCAATTAGGTGTAGGTTTAAGGCATTTGAAACATGTTCATCAGGATTAATCTCCACTAGGACATTATCCTGACAAGTGTCATCCTCAATGACATTTGTACACCCAATTGAATAAGAATAGGTTTCAATCTCAACCTTTTCAGCAGCAGCTTTGCAAACATTTGAGTCTTCTTCAGATATGTCTGCAGAATCAGACATTTCTGAAGAGTTGGTAGATTGGTACACACTTTCCCCATCAGATTCACAGTTAAGACTTTTTGGTTTATAATCAGCAGGGGGGGCAATGTGATTGTAACCAATCCCAAACTTAACATTTGAAGCTGACTGTTTACTCAACAACATTTCAAACCCCTTGCAGGACTCAACCCACTTTTCACAATTTACTTGGGTTGCTGCAAGTGTTTGTTTCAGATCATTATGCTTTACCAACATGACTTCCACTCTAGCTTTTTCATCAGACAATAAGCATTTAAGTTTATAAATTACAGACTCTTTCTCATTTAAAGCTTTGTCAAACTCAGTTTTGTTTTTAGTTACAACCTTTTCCAATTCACATTTCTCATTAATTAGTTCTACATTGATTTCCCTAATGGAAGCAAATGCTGAAATGCATGACTCTGAACATAATTTGGCTTTTGATTCAGAAGATACCTGAGATGTTGAAGAGGATTGACAGGTATTGTCAGTTGAATCAATAGCCATCAGTGCCAGATTTCCAAAAGGATTTTCTCCACCATGTGGACCAGTTTCAGAAAAAGACTGCATGTTGAAGTCTGAGAAGTCATCAGGCAAACTACTCCAATCAACTACTCCAGGAGTGAAGAAACTCTGATGCTGTTGTTGTTGAGACTGTTGAGTTGATTGAGGCTTGCTGGGTTCAGGAAGAGCAGGTGATTTTGGTGGGATTAATGCTGGATTGTGAGGAGGTTGAGGCATGTAAAAACATGGATATGGATAGGGCATTGGATTTTGAGGAACAAAGTGAGCTGGGTAAAATTGTTGGTGACCTATACCAGAAGATTGTGGTCCTTTGCCTGAGGAGTTGTTGCTTGGAAAGGTAACAAAAGGTGCAGCAGGATTGGAACCAGATGTTTTGCACTCCCTAGCAAAGTGACCAAGCTTATTACACTTATGACACCTCAGCTTTCCTTTGTCAAATCCAACCTTAGTCTTGCCAGATAATCCAGGGAATTTCCTTCCTGTTCTTTTATAAAACTTTTGTGATCTGATGTTGATCAATGCCATTTGACTCAAAATGTCCATCTCCTCTAGATCATCATCCGGGATACCTTTCAGATCATCCATCACAAAACATAAGTTGTCATTATAACTTCCTGCATTACCCTCAACTCCCACAAAAGCATGATCAGAATTGTTAGTAGAAAAATCAATATGCTCATCATAAGAACATTCAGACCCATTAAACTCTGACTCCTGACCAAGTAAAGCAGCATTACCGGAAACAAAATCATCAGCAAGTTTACCAGATGAAGACAGTTTTCTCTTCTGTTCAACCTCTCTCTCAAAGGTTAAGAGTTTCCCATGTAATTGGGTAAGAGAGAGATGTTCCAGATTTGCATTAGAGCGTAGGACAATTGTGTAAGTGTCCCATCTCTCAGGCAATGATCTGAGAAATCTGTTATTCATCTGACTATTAGTGTACTCTTGCTTGACCATTTTCAACTCAGAAATTAAGCATGAGAATCGCTCAAATTGTTGAGTCAATGATTCACCCTTTCGGTGAGAAAATGTCTCATACTGCTGAGCCAGAATTTCTCTAGTATTTGCTAAAACCTCATCGGTTCCACCAAATTGTTCTTTCAGTGCAACCCAGAGATCATGAGCAGTATCATGATGCATCAAGCCAGAATAGATCTCATTCGGCAAAGCCATGGCCAGAATACCATGAGCTTTAGCATCAATTTCAAACAGTTTAATGTCCTCATCCGAATACATATCAGCAGGTTTCGGAATCATGATCTTAGTTTCAGGATCAGTGATCGTGGGTTTATATGGTCCATGCACAACAGATTTCCAACATCCTGCACTGTTAATCGACAGGTGATGTAGCATTCTACGTTGCCATATGTTGTACTCACTCCGCACAAGCATCGGAGGCTTGGTTGCGGAGCCTGTATTGTGCGGATCATTGGTCGGAGTTGACATGATCACAGATTCAATCAATCTAACACAAACTAATTCAAATCTCAATCAATTGATGCAAAACAGATTGATATTGAAATGCAAATCAACAGAAGTTAACAGAAAAACGTCGATCTATAACAAATTCTTACTTAATCAGCTAATTCACTCAATTTGAGAACAAATTTGAGCAGTTTCAGAGATCAATTGTGAAATCGATCAATGATTAACCAGCTCTGATACCAATTGTAGGATCAGATGTTCTCAATTGATAAATCAGTAGAGTATAGCAGCGGAAATCAACACAGAATTAGCATAAGTAAAGTAAGAACAATATCAATCAAACAGTAACGCAAGTTTGTTATAGAGAGAGAAGGTTTTCTGTAAAAGGAATAATTCTTTCAATTCATTAACTTCGTTGTTGTTACAAACATGTCAACTGCCTATATATATAGAACAGTGACGTCTGATGATGTCACATGATGTTGACACCTAACAGACAAAACAAAACAACTGAAATAAACTAAACTACTGAGAATGTCTTCAACATCTGAAGACAAACTCTACAAGTACTGAAGAACAAAACTACTGAAGACAAAATTACTAAAACATCTGATGAGTAAACTACTCATCAGACTTTTACAAATAATAAGGAAACTACTGAAGACTAACTACACACTACAACTCCTGATGACTTACACATCAGCTGTTGTATATATCTTCAGATCTTGTAACTTCTTCACATCAGCTTTTGTGTTCTTCTTCAGTTGTTGTAATGCTGTGAGACTTAGAGATTTTTCTGATCTGGCTTATTGGCTTATTGATAGTTCAGATATGTTCTCAATACACATAGATCTCGCAGATGTTCGTAGTTATACTCAGTCCTGTTAATTCAAAAACATGCTAAAATATTTCACAGCTCACAGTACTGTGATATAAATATGTTATTACCCTTGTTTTGATATATTAACATTCAGGACATTGATAAGTTCTCACATTGATATGTTCTCACGTTGATGTGTTTTCACAGTGATAAGTTCTCACAATGATATGTTCTCATACATATATGTTCTCACACAGAATTGTTCACACAGTTCTATGATACGTTGCCACACAGGCAATAGATATGTTCTCACACAGAATTGTTCTCATAGTGATATGATACATTGCCATACTGGCAATAGATATGTTCTCACAGTGCTGATTATAGTTCACACAGGTTTATTAGAAAGACATAGTTCACACATCACAAATGTAACTCATTACACAGACATATACACAAAAGTATCCGTTTTATTAACACTATCATAAAGTTTGATACAACAGAGTGTTACTATTACATCCATACAGACAACAACCTATCCGCCAAAGGTATATACAATGAGAAATCCCAAAAACGGAAGATGTCCGATCAGACTTACCATAAGAAGTACGGTAAGCAGGCTAGCACAATAGCTATAGTAGCCAATACTATAGCTAAACATAGGAGTCTACCCTCGATGCTCATCATCCCGGGCATCCAAATCCACCCCTACAGTCTCTCTCTCCAGACTGCAACTTGCTGCCAAAATACAGCAACCAACACCTGTCTCCACGTCCTATTAAGTCGCTCCTCCACAGTCGTTTTCCACGCCTGAGTATCAATACCCATAAGATTCACCTGCTCCATCAAAGTCAGGTGTGAAGTGAGGATCTCCAGTACTGTGGCACAGGTACCCTCAAGGGTAGTCTGATGATGGTGTAGGTCCTGTCTCAGGCCCTACAGGTCTTGAGAGACCTGCTACATCTGGGCCCACAGCTCGGCTTGGTGGGAGGATTCTCCCACCTCATGAACAGTCTGAGGCTCATCCTGTGGAGCCATCTGGTGTCGTGGGGGCAACCCCGTGGTCTTGCAGGCCTGTCCCCACATCCTCCTAAGTCCGTCCCAAGCAGGAACTCTCTGTGGGGACTGACTATGTCGTCCCTCTGCTGCTATATCAACATGAGGCTGTGAGTGTCCGTGTGATGCGGACTATGCTGGTGGTGGTGGTAATGGTGATGGTGGTGGTGGAGTAGCAGATCTAGGAGTTGATGGTGTGCGTGGTACTGCAGGTGTCGCCTGAGAGGCTGCAGACAAAACTTCATCAGGATCGGAGTCTGGTCCTGCACTAGAACTCGGGGTATAATCCAACACAACATAAGGAAATGTCTGATAAATATATCTTTCTCCTTGGTCGGCCATCGCTGTACAATCAAAATCTCTAATCAATATCATGAAATAAATATTAAATAACAATATTTAATATGAACATGATATGATGCTTCTTCCTATCTCAAAACACTATTCGACTTTATAATTATTAATGTTCTGCTTAAATTGAATCAAACTAGAACGCACACGTGTTGCAAATTTCAGTTATGCTGGCCACTCATAACTGAAATTCGTACCACCTGATTATCTTGGCTTAATTCAAAACAAGTTTTGTTCATTAGTTATGTTCGGTGCTCTCTGTGTCACTATACGAGCCTATGGTTATAGTCTAGGTCTCTAAGTCAACCTAATTCTCTATAACCTGCGACTCTGATACCACCCTATCACACCCCCACCTCTCGTCACCTCATTATGATGTCACTGAAATGGTCGCGGAAGCATAGTGGTGATGTCTCAGAGATAAGGGGTGACTTACTTGATCCGATATCACAAGCACACATATTAACTTAAAAGAAATACATTACAAGGATGTCGCAATCACAACCAACATTACTTTATATTATCTAAGTTTATTACATTTATTTAATTACAATTGCTTAAAGTGCTGCCTCACCGAGTGGTCACTGTCTTCCTGCAAAAAGATTTAAATTTGAAACGTCAGCACAAAGCTGGGGAGATCATACAGTTCAAGTTCCACAATATGATATGATATGTAATTATAAGTTCTTAAAATGTTCTGTTCAAGATAACCATGGGACCCGTATTTAGTTCCTTTCGGACTGTTCTGTTCTTGTTCTATAAAGATACTACCCGTCGATAAATATCTTGGTACCTCATTGTCTTAATGTCTATCACCACATTAAGAAGTTCTGGAAACAGATAACAAACATTTACACCAAGGGGAGTTGCAAGCTCCCGGCAAATGGGTTGTCAGCCAATAGTACTATCAATGTTTTCTGTTCGGCCCCACATGGGTTCACTAGATACAGTTCAGAAATGAGGACTTTTGATACTGTGATAGTGTTCTTGTTCTACCGGCAAAATCCCATGAAATCCACAAGTTCTCAACAATCACATGAAATCACTCAGATAACAGTGATACATATCATATAGTTCTGAAAAGTTTTACAGCGCTACCCCGATGTTTATAAAAGAGTAAAAAGAAAAGGGGTTGTACGAAACTCACCTGATAATATAGAGGTAGCAGAATATCTCCCAAACTGAGAATAAAGAGGTGATTCTGCATTTATTTATTGTTAATGAGTTATTTAGGTTTTAACTTAATGATTAGATATTTCTGAACGTTCAATGTCAAAAACATTGCTTTGCAAGTTATCAAACCGATATTAAGTATTTAATTGGTTAATTTTGATGTTGTATCATACAATGTGTGATAATGTAGGAACCTACATTGGATTGGATTCCTAATACAAGGTTGATGACACTCTTGATTAATCAGAATAATCTAGGATTAACCAAATAGTTAATGTTGTTGATTATAATGCTAAAACAGTTTCTAGATGGTTTAATGGCTTAGGAATGATTAATCCTTGTTATTGATTACCCAAATATCATGAAATATCACAATGTAGCATTAGGATAGGTGTAATAACCATGTTTAACATACTAATCTGACAGTTATCATAAACATCAGATAATCGTTCCAATGAGTATGTTAATAATCGTGATTAGTTTGAAACACTTGGATTTAACCTTGCATTTCAAAGATTAATCAAACTAATCACCTACATTGTCATAATCAAATGGTTTAAACCATTATAGTCATGGATATGATTTCATGCAAACCGGGCATTACAACAGATTAAAACAAGAATTTAACTGTTAAAACATCGTATTCTTTGTTTATAATCAATCCTAGCCATCATCAAGGCAATAATCAACAATCCTAACTATCTCATATCGTTCAAAATCAAGATCTAATCAATCATTATCAAACTAGAAGGTTAAAACGAATCGTTACCTATTCAGACGGATTTCTGGCTTCAAAACAACGATCAGTACTTGCAGATAAGTTCCCTGGTGCGATCCACATGATCAGAAGTCTTTAAAACTGAGATTGGATGGTGAAATGTGTGTGTTTTTCGTCTGTATGGTGAAAGTGTTCGAGAGTTTGAAAAATGAAATAATTCTGCATGAAATCTGATGAAGAAGATCAACTTTCTCCACCGCCTCACCCGTGGCGTACCGCGACGAGAAGCAAATAAGGGCTTCGCGTACCACGAAGAAATCCGGAGGAATCTAAGATATTTTGGTCCATCGCGTACTGCTGAGAACTCTTATCCCATCATTCGCGTACCGTGACGGGTCCATGAGTTCAATACTTAGAAATTTTTCTTCGTTTTTCGATTCCAGGCAATCCAGGACTTCGTTTTTCACACGGTTTTCGCCCACGTTCATCATTTCTCGCATACTATCAATCTGTAATAATTACAATCATTAAATCAAAGAGGATTTCTAGAACGACCAAATGTGATCCCGTCATCAATGACGTAATTCTCAACAACAATTGTCACAACTGAAACTATTGAGACGCTGGAAATCTAATCATGAGGCTCATCACCCTGTCCTCCTGGCTGCTGATGCGGATCTGGAGCCCTGAACCACTCTGGAACCTTAATCCCTAAATGTGCAAAAAGAATGCATAGCATCTGACCCTGCCTCTGCTGCTCCTCCCAAAAAATGTCTAAAGTAATACATGGAGGGCGAGGCTGACGTAGAGGAAAAGTCTGCTGAGGCCTCTCCACCCTATGTAATATCCTCTGTCGCTCTGGTGGCACACCTCTCTGCAGGACCTCGACATTTGGGGGTCCCTCTGGTGCAGGTCTAGCTGGCTCCCATCTCGCTGGATCACCCATGGGGCACATGCGAGCTAGCCGCATGTCATCCAAACTATATCGTCCAGTCTCGGGCCCCTCAGTCAAAAATCGGCGTGGGAATCTATTAAAGACTCCCAGCCTACTCGCTATCATCCCTATGTAGGGCCCCAGATCTAACCTAGCCGTCGCCCCTCCACGGCGAACCCTCGCGAATGATGAAAGTAAAATGCAGGCGAGGTTAGCCGGCCGACGACTAATCATACTATACATGCAGAACAGGTCTAGTTGGTTGCACTTCTCTGCACCGGCCCTGCGACCGATGAGAGTGCAACTAACCATCCTGTGAATGTATCTGATAAGTGGATCGCGAATCGAAGACTCGACAATCGCACTCGTGAAGGCTCCATCTGCAATGGACATCCAGAACTCCTCTAACTGACGCTCTGTAATGCCCAGATCACTGGGCTCCCTAACAACTGCCCTCAGGCTCTGAGGAAACCCCGGCTCTCTCACCTGCTCAGCTGTTTAAAATCCCGTCGCAATCGCGAACTGTGGGATGCTCATCGAGAATGTGCGTCTACCTAACGCAAAAGATACAGTAGCAGTATCATCGAATGACCCTGACATCTGACGAAAAGTCGAATGTAACTCGACTGTCAGCTCCATGTACTGAGGCCACCTACAATCTAGAGCAGTCCTCCACTCATCTCTAACAATGGCATCGAACTCCTCTAGGCGTCCTAGCCTCTCCAAAAGCTCTCGATCGAATGTACGATGGTGGTAATGCTCCATCGTCACAAACCGCTCACATCGTGTAGCCTCATCAGTCCTAGGCTCGAACTGCAGGACAGTGTGATCTCTAAGAACACGGTCGTCAATGGGAACCGCCTCGTCCTCATCTATAGGAAGGACCTCAGGAGATGAACAATGGATCTCTCGAGCCCTCCGCCTCGACGAAGTCGAACCTCTGGCCCTCTTGGCCCCGACAACCGAACTCTCAGCTGCTCCAGACATCCTACAATAGCAATTTACAAAATACAAAATACAAAACAAAATTTACAAATTAAACTACGTTAAAACCTAAATTTAATCTTATTTACAATTTTTACAAAAAATTCTATTTACAAAGTATAAATTTAAAATTGAAAAATTAAAAAAATGTTATAATTTATTTTACACTGTTACTAAAATATAGTACAAGAATTTATTTACAAAAGTTTAGAAAGTAATTACCTAAATTTTTAAAATTTATATGTACAATTAATGAAAATAAAAACTAACAAAATTTTATTTATAAAATTATTTACAAAATTGTACAAGAACTTAACCTAATCTTAATTTACAAAAACTTAACTTTATTTACAAAATTTAATTATATACAAAGAAAATAAAATATAAACTACATTTTATTTACAAAATTATATACAAAAGTTTTTTGAATATCAAAAATTGGAAGAATTGGGTACCGGATAGCGCCGCGTACCGCTAAGGGCTAGCAAATCGATCGGTTTCCTTGGCGAACAACCGAAGCCCCATTTCATTCCAAATCCAGTACAAATCTACCCTAACTACTGAATTTATTCAAAATCTACATAAATTTACAACACATAAACTAATACCTAAGATCTAAAACTGAAAAATCGAAGGAATTAAACTATACCTAATCGCGATTTGTGAAACGACAGTGGTGGTGGGGTGTTGAACCAGTGAAGATGATGATGCGATGGTGATGGTGACGCACAGCGGTGGTAGTTGCGAACGGCAAAATCAGTGGTGTTGAATGGATGATGTTGACTCGGTGATGAACGGCGGCAACTGGTGGTAGCGCGATGGTAGTGATGGTGGCTCTACGGTGGTCTGCGGTGGTTGCGCGGTGGCAGTGGTGGTGCTACGGTGGTAGAGAGGTGGTGTATCGGTGGGGTGTGGTTGTGGTGTGGTGGTACGCGAAGAACTATGTTCTGTTAAATAATTTTTTTTCTTCTCCGAATTCCTCCGCGTACCGCGGTGGTAATATGGGTACCCTGCCGCGTACCGTGAAGAGTTTCGGTGTTTTTGAATTTTTTTCAATTAAATTTACTCAGTTAACTACAATTAAATAAAATAAAATAAAATCTAATTAAACAAAAACAAAAAAATAAAATAAAATAAAATAAAAAATTTAGCCTACTTAAATTACAAAACTAAGAATTCAACTATTTAAAATTTACAAAACTAAACAAAAAATATTAAATTCATACAACCGAATACCCACACTTAACCTAAAATAGTCCTATCGTTTAAGCCTCATGAAACCCTATGACATCTAAAACAAAAACACAAACACGCTAATCTACGATTAAACTGCAAAACACAAAAATAATAAGAATTCATGCAACCTATCTTACAAACTTTACAAAATTTACAAACTCTACAAATCAGGCCTAGCTATACTCACCTACGCAACTCAAGGAGTGCTACCTCCTTCTCAGTACCGATCGGTCCTCCGATGTATAGCTTCAGACGATGTCCGTTAACCTTCCAAGTCCGACCTTCTGATTCAAGCTCAACTGCTCCGTGTGGAAAGACTTCATGCACAACAAACGGTCCTTTCCATTTGGACTTCAACTTACCTGGGAATAACCAGAGCCTCGAATCATAGACTAGCACCTGATCACCCTTTCTAAAATCCTTCACTCCTCTCAACTTACGATCGTGCAACGCCTTCGTACGCTCTTTATAACTCGACGATCGTGTGTACGCTTCATCACGCAACTCCTCTAACTCATGCAACTGAAGAAACCAATTCTTCACAGTACTCGGCAAATCAAGATTCACACTCTTCAATGCCCAAAACGCCTTATGCTCTAACTCCACTGGCAGATGACACGCTTTACCATAAACCATCCAAAAAGGCGTGGTCCCAATCGGATTCTTAAAAGCTGTCCTAAACGCCCATAACACCTAATCTAGCCTATCTGCCCAATCCTTATGGTTTCTCCCTATCGTCTTCTCAAGAATCCTCTTCACACCCCTATTGGCATTCTCAACCTGGCCACTAGTTTGTGGATGACAGGCAGTCGACACTCGATGGGTCACCCCGTATCGTGCCAACACCTTCTCCAACTGTGCATTACAAATATGTGTGCCTCTATCACTTATCAATGCCTTAGGGGTTCCAAATCTACAAAACAACCTCTTCAAAACTCCCACAACTCCTCGTGCATCATTTGTGGATAAAGCTTGAGTCTCTACCCACTTCGAAATGTAATCAATAGCCACGAGGATGTACCGATTCCCTCGGGATGAAGGGAACGGTCCCATGAAGTCAATACCCCATATATCATAGACCTCAACCCCCTGGATGGGGTTCTGGGGCATCTCATTCCTGCGTGAGATGTTTCCAGTCCTCTGACACGCATCACAACTCCTTACAAACTCATGTGCATCCTTAAACACTGTTGGCCAATAAAATCCACAATCAAACACCTTCTTCGTAGTGTACGATGGTCCATGGTGTCCTCTAGTCAAACCCTCATGACAATGTCTTAGGATGTCCAATCCTTCTTCCCGACTCACACATCTCCTCAAAATCCCGTCTGCTCCCTCGCGAAACAAATTTGGAGCATCCCATATATAATGGTTTGCTTCAGTAAAGAACCTCTTTCGCTGCTGTGAAGTCAGACCCTTCAACATGTAACCTTCAGACAAGTAATTCGCAATGTCTAAGAACCATGGCAATCCCTGCTCACCTGCACTCACCAAACCCACTATCTCTGTGTCTAGAGAAATCAAAGTCTCATGTGGGAATGTATCTCCAATCATCTCTTCGTTCATCTTCTCCCGAGCAGGATCCTCAAGCCGCGACAAATGGTCGGCTGCAACATTCTCAGCTCCTTTCTTATCCTTAATCTCTATGTCAAACTCAGAAAGGAGGAGAATCCACCGAATTAAACGAGGTTTTGCGTCCTTTTTCGCGAACAAGTATCGCAAGGCCGCATGGTCGGTGTAAACAATGGTCTTGGAAAGAACAAGATAAGACCTAAACTTATCGAACGCATACACGACCGCTAACAACTCCTTCTCCGTAGTCGTGTAATTCTCCTAAGCATCATCTAAGGTCTTACTTGCGAAGTAAATCGGATGAAAGTGCTTATCCTTCCGCTGACCAAGCAAAGCCCCTACTGCAAAATCACTAGCATCGCACATCAACTCGAAAGGAAGGCTCCAATCGGGGGCTATCAGAATAGGAGAACTCACCAACTTCTCCTTCAGAAACTCAAACGCTCTCACACACTCCTCACTAAACTCAAACTCCACATCTTTCTCCAAAAGTCGGGTCATCGGTCGGGTAATCTTAGAAAATTCCTTAATGAAACGCCTATAAAACCCTGCATGACCTAGAAAACTACGAACCGCTCTCACATTCGTCGGTGGTGGGAGTTTACTAATCATCTCGATCGTAGCTCTATCAACCTCAATGCCATCTCGCGATATCTTGTGCCCTAGCACAATACCCTCAGTCACCATGAAATGGCACTTCTCCCAGTTCAGCATCAGATTAGTCTCCACACATCTAGCAAGCATCATATCCAAATTCTGCAAATAATGATCGAAAGAACTTCCAAAAACTGAAAAATCATCCATGAAAACTTCCATGGAAGTCTCGATCATATCCTGAAATATAGCCACCATGCATCTCTGAAATGTGGCTAGAGCATTACATAACCCAAACGGCATACGGCGATACGCAAAGGTACCGTATGGCCACGTAAACGTGGTTTTCTCCTGATCCTCTGGTGCTATAGGGATCTGGAAATAACCTGAGAAACCATCAAGAAAACAGTAAAACTATTGTCCTGACAACCGCTCCAACATCTGACCAATGAAAGGCAGTGGGAAATGATCTTTCCTGGTGGCATCATTCAGTCTTCTGTAATCGATGCATACTCTCCAACCAGTGACTGTCCTAGACGGAATCAACTCCTTCTTCTCATTCACAATGACAATCATGCCTCCCTTCTTGGGAGCTACCTGTACCGGACTGACCCAAGCGGAATCTGAAATGGTATAGATCAATCCGGCATCTAAGAGCTTAAGAACTTCCTTCTTCACAACTTCAGACATGTTAGGATTAGGCCGTCGCTGTGGTTGGACCACCGGCTTGTAATCCTCCTCCATTAAAATGCGATGCGTACAAAACGATGGGTGTATGCCCTTTATGTCCATCAACTTCCACGCAATCGCCTGCTTATTCGCCTTAAGCACATCGATCAATCTCGACTTCTCCTCCTCCGTCAATGAAGATGAAATAATGACGGGCAAATCAGAATCACCATCCAGAAATGCATACTCCAAGTGAGATGGCAACTCCTTAAGCTCTAGGGATGGTGGTGCCTCAACAGATGGTTTCTCAACCGGATCTGTACTCTCAAAAACCTCAAAAGCAGTCGGGTAGTCAGGAGGCTTACTAGCCAGACTGCTCGGAATGTGCTTAGAAGAAGCATCAATCTCAACAGCCTGGTTCTCCTCACCCAGGTCTTGATCTTTCAATAAATCAAATCCAGAAATGTAATCTAGACACCGATCTATGTAAGGAATGAAAGAATCAAGAAAATAAACAGAATCATCCTGGCCATTCGAATGCTTCATCGACTTCCTCATGTCGAATGTAACATTCTCCTCACCGACACGCAATGTAATCTTACCATCAAACACATCTATCATTGCCTTAGCAGTGCGCAGGAAAGGACGTCCCATAATGAGCGGGACTCTGTCATCGGCCTCCATGTCTAGAATGAAAAAATCCGCGGGGAATACAAACTTATCAACCTTCACCAAAAAATTCTCCACAATTCCCCGTGGATACTTCACCAATCGATCGGCCAAAGTGATGCTCATGCGCGTCGGCGATGGGTCTCCAAGTTCTAGCTTCTAATAAGTCGAATATGGCATCAAATTAATGCTAGCACCCAAGTCAGCCAACGCGTGGTTCACAGAAGAACTGCCAAATAAACAAGGGATAGTGAAAACCCCGGATCGTCAAGCTTCTCGGGCAGTTTGTTCTGGACCAACGCAGAACATCGAGCTCCAAATGTGACTGTAGAAAGAGACTCCAGCTTCTTCTTGTTAGACAAAAGATCTTTCAAGAATTTAGCATATTTGGGCATATGCTGGAGTGCTTCTACAAAAGGGAGGTTGATCTTAAGCTGCTTAAACATCTAAAAGAAATGTCCATACTCCTGTGCATACTTCTGCTATAATGCACGTGCCGGATATGGAAGCCTGCTTATGTCAACCTCGGGAGTCCTCTTCTCTTCCATCTTCTTCTTCTCCGCCTCAACTCCCTTCTTCTCAACTGAAGACTCTCCTACTGGTGCGGTACTTGCTGGGCCTCGCCTCTGGTGCACCCTATCAGAAGTCTCCATTTCTATCTCCTCGTCAACCAGTTCCTCTACATCGACATCCGGTGACCTCCACCTCCTTCTCACCTCCTCGACCACTCCTAGTCGTCACAGCTTTCACATGACCCTTCAGGTTTGCCTCAGTATTCCCCGAGAAGGATCCACCCTGCCTCTCATCCAACCTCTTCGCAATGTCACCCACCGATCGCTGTAGGTCCAGAAATGCAGACTATTGATTCCTCAGCAATGTATCATGCTCCTGAAGCTTCACCTGTGTGTGTTGATCCTTTGCAATCAACTGCTGTAGCATCTGCATCTGCTGCTTGAGCATGTCCTTCACTTCTGGGTCACCACTGCTGTCGGACCCGCTCCTGAATTCTCATTCACTGCCTGATTCTGACGTGGTTGATAGGATTTGTTACCACGCCAGTTGTTGTTTGAGTTTCGCCAATTTGAGTTAGGATTCCAATTAGGATTGGGATTGGAATTGAAGTTGGAAGTAAAAGGCTTGTTCCAACCAGAATTAATGGAATCTAACTGCTCCTGATCAGTAATAGGGCACTCGGCAGTCTCATGTCCTCCTCGACATATCTCACACTTCTTCAACTGTGTCTTCAGTTCCTTCATGTCTCTCGCTAGAGACTCAATGGTAGCAGCAAGGCTAGTGTCAGGAGCGACCTGATAAACACCTCGAGCAACGGATGAGGTGTATGTAGCCTTAGTGGTGGAGGATCTAGCGGATGGCTTATGCTGCTGCTCGGCTCTAGCAAAACTCTCAAACATGTCAATACACTCATCTGTATCCTTCATCTCCATGATATGCCCTTCTGCAGCTGTATTGAACATGATTTGCTTCTCAAGTGTCAATCTATTGTAGAATTTCTCTACAAGTGCCCATTCAAAAAGTCCTTGCTGTGGACATTTGCTAAGCAAAGTGTGAAAATGCTCCAAGCTGCAGAGTAAGACTCATCGGGCTCCATATGAAAGGAATGGATTTGGTCCCTAAGACGAGCAGCTTTGGAAGGTGGAAAATATTTCTTCAGAAATTTCTTTCGAAGATCATCCCACGTGGTGATGGAGTTCTCAGGAAGGCTGTCGAACCAGGTGGATGCTCGACTAGCAAGAGAGAATGGGAAAAGCTGCAAGCAGATGTTATCCTCAGAAACTCCATGTAGATTGAAGGTGTTGCAGATCCTAGAGAAACGGGACAGATGTCCGGGAGCATCCTCATCATCGAGACCATTAAACTGAATGGAATTGGTGATAGCAGTCATGATGTAAGAAGGGAATTGCCAAGTAGCATCATTGGCAAACAAGGGACGAGTGACCGGGTTGCGAGCTCCGGTGAATCCATCGCAAGCTCGGTCGTGAACGGTGCGTCTACGCGGTGGTATCTCCTCGGCCATGTCGAAGAAATCAGGTGGGATGGAGAAAGGTGAAGTGGATGTGTGTTAAGGTAAACTAGGTGTAGAACTATAAGGAGAAAACAAAATCGGGGCAAGAACACGTACCTGAGAAAGGCGACTCCTAAGGTTCGGTGAAACTCTTGCTCCGGCTCTTCAAAAGCTAAAACTGGCGGTGGTCCTTGTGATCGAGTATGTGGCATGCACTGTAAACAATTACATGTAAAGGGGGTTTAACAAACAAAACAAATAAAAACCTAAAACATAACAAAAACCTAGAGACTAAAAGACAAGAAACAATTAAGGCACATAAGAAAGAAGAGAAAAGACTAAAAACCTAAAACACTAAAAATAAACAAAAATTAGACCTTTGAATTTTTAAATCACAATCTAAGCTAATTTCGCTATTGCCAAGTGTCCCCGGCAACGGCGCCAAAAACTTGATGTTCCTAAAAGTGGTCTAAGAAATAACTAAAAACACTAACCTAGACTTAACTTAATTACAACGAGTTAAAACCGAAAATCCTAAACTAAACCACTACGACAGGCAAGTGTACCTATCAATTGTAGAATAGCAAATGAAAGTCCGGATAGCAAACCCACGAGACACTGACTTAACGAAACAAGATTAGAAAATGATTTAAAATAAAGATGGGGGGTTTTGTGAATAAAAATGAAAATTACCAAATTAATTAAACTAATTTTCCTAATTAAATTAGAAAAATCAAATTCAACTAATATTAAACCCTAAGATCAGATTAACAAATTTAATTAAAAGAAATGATTTACAATTTTAGAAAAACTTAAACAAATGGGAAAAACTCTACTTAGGTAGAATTCCTGTTTGTGATTATTGACACTATTAACTTTATTTGACAAGATGGAACTAGGATCTTAAACAGCAAAATATAGGTAACCTAATGGATTCTGGATCAATTACCAGATGTAACCAACTAAGAAACCTAATCTTGCAATAAACACACTATTTAGTTGAATCACCTCCCGGATTTTTCCAACAACACTTTGTACTCAAATAAACAAGTCACATTCCTGATTTTCTTGTTTCAATACACCAAAGATGCAAGGAGTAATCTTAAAATGTCTAATTTGACACAAAAAGACAATAACACTAAGTCTTTCAAATAATCATTCCTCTCGGGTAATTTCTATGAAAACCCTAATGCTAAAGATCACTCGACAAGTCTATCACCTTTCGGATTTCTAAACTTAGATACACATAGAACCCTAAGAACATTAATTATATCTTTTCCTACGGCTAGTGATATCAAACAAGCCACAAACTAGTCATAACACCAAGTCGATGACCTAATACGTGTCTAACACCGAAAGACATTCAATAAACACGTATGGAACATGATATAAACTGATATAATCAAGATTAAATATGTAAAACTCATCAAAATGACATAATAAGATCTGTTACAAAAGTGTTTTCCATCACAAATCAAAACAATAGTCAATAGTCATCAATAATCATCAAACATTCATTCTAACCTAAGTAGAATCAAAGAACTAGCCTAATAACATCATCATTAGTGAAGAATACTCAGAAACAATAGAATGAAATGTTATAAACTACTGAAAATTAATAACAAGTAAGAACAAGAAGTGACAAAGATGAACTCACATGAAAACCAAGCTTTCTAGCCCTCCAATGCTTCCCAAATGCTTCCCAAAGCTCCTGGAATGCTCTCTTGCTTCAAAAATGGTCGAGAATCATCTTTCAAACGGCTGGGGAGCGTCTCCTCTTTATTCTCGCATTAATCTTGACTTTTTTCAAATTTTAAAACACGTCGCGTACCGCGAATAACAATTGAAAACATCATCGCGTAGCGCGATGGACAAAACAAGCGGGGAAGTCCCGAAATCCTTCGCGTATCGCGAAGGTCTTTTTCTCCCTCTTCGCGTACCGCGACAACAGCAAAATGATTAAAAATTTGTCTTTTTCTCTGGATTTCAACCGGGCTCGATTCTTTCGGGTTTCAAACTCGATTTCCGCTCATTTCATTCGACAAACCTGTAAAAGCCATAAAACGTAAAAAGAATCTAAAAATAACCCTAAACGACGTATTTACAACTTAAAATCGACTCAAAATTACTTAAAAACCGGATGTGTTTTACAACCCATCACGTACACGCAAACAATCGATAGTTGATAAGGTTCGAACTCATTAGGCTTAATGCATAATATTCCTTAGAGAAGTTAGGTTTAGGACATTACAATATTGATTTTAAGATCCTGTTAGAATTAGGTTTGTGAGGTGGATATGTAGTAACTGGAAGGGTGTAGTACCGATAGTTGGAATTCCTGTCTAGGAAAGCTAGTCGTATAAATCCCTGAGGTATTGTGAGACCAGTCTAGCTTTCCTGGGGACTTCTGATGAGAGTATGATCACTTATAGGCCAAAGAATATCACACCAAACATCTTACAAACCAAATTAATTCTAATACGTCACAAGGTATTTTGAATACCATTCCTTATGTTTTAAATAAAGTCAATTGATTTGTTTATGTCTTTTTATATTCAATGACATATTTTCTATGATTAGTAATAATTATTTATTACTATATCTAAGATAATACAAATGTCACAAATGCTATCTATTATATTCAATCTATTCATATTCAACACCTAATCAATTCATATCCTTTGTTTATCTAGAATGGCTCGTAGACAGCGTACTGCTGAACGTCGCATGGCTGCCATGATCGCCGGTCAAATGGAAGCCGTGTTACCTAACATGGTTGTGCAACTACACCAATGGTTGAATGTCAACCAAACCAACCCGAAACCTGAAACTGAAAACCAACCCAAGTGCTCATTCAAGCACTTCAATTCCCGCAACCCACCCAAGTACAATGGGTCGGATGGAGCTACTGGACTGCTCCAATGGTTCGAGGAAATTGAAAGCACCTTTCTGAATAGTGACTGCCCAGCCAATATGGAGGTTCGTTATGCTACTGGGACTCTTCAAAAACGAGCCCTTACTTGGTGGAATAACGAGAAAAGGTCTTTGGGTGAGAATACTGCTGTTGAACTGACCTGGATTAAGCTTAAAGAACTTATGAACCGAGAGTTTTGCCCTCGCAATGAGGTCAAAAAGCTCGAGTTCGAGTTTCGGGATCTCAAACAGGACAGTGGAGAAAACATGATCTATAACAATCTCTTTCATGAACTGAGTCTTTTGTACCCTCACATGGTGAATCCCGAAAGGGGGATCGAGAAGTACATTGGTGGTCTACCAATACAAATCCAAGACTCGGTCTTTAGTAGCAAACCTGCTACTTTAGCTGATGCCATTCACATGGAGGCGACCCTCACTGATAACCATGTAAAGGTAGGGACCATAACTAGAAAGGGTTCAAAGAAAAACAAGGAACCAGCAAAGGGTTCAAAGAAAGCTCCAAAAGAGGAGCCAAAGACTGGTTCAAATTCCAACTTCAAGAAAAATCACAAAAGGAAGGCCAATCACACGAACTATGTTGTGACCCAGGCCAATCATATTCAACAAGTGGTTCGGTCAATCCTAACACTCAAGCCAACAAAAAGGTCTACACATGTACTCATCCTTTGTGTCCAAGGTGCAACTTTCATCATCCTGCTATAACACCATGTCGATTGTGCACCAATTTCAATCGACTCGGTCATTTTTCTCTTCATTGTCGTGTGACAAAGGTTCAAGCTCCTCAAGCTAATATGAAGTTCATCACTGCTCCTAAGGCCAAAGCTTGCTATAACTGTGGGAACCCTAATCATTTTGCTAACACTTGTCCTATCCAAGCCAACAATAATGCTTTGATGGCCTCGAACAACCAATGCAAGGGTCGTGCTTTTAATGTCAATGCCAATCAAGCCCAAAACAACAACGATGTGGTGAACGGTACGTTTCTTGTAAATGGACTTTATTCATCTATATTGTTTGATACGGGTGCCAATAGGAGTTTTGTATCCTTAGACTTTGAACCCCTACTTCTTATGCCTAGAACTAAGTTGAATGAATCATTTTGTGTTGAAATAGCCAATGGAAAGACCATTAAGCTTGATTCTTTTATACCAAATTTCACTTTGAACCTTAATTCTCAT
This sequence comes from Mikania micrantha, assembly GCA_009363875.1. Classification (NCBI taxonomy): domain Eukaryota; kingdom Viridiplantae; phylum Streptophyta; class Magnoliopsida; order Asterales; family Asteraceae; genus Mikania; species Mikania micrantha. The sequence goes on from CM018689.1 coordinate 3,696,860, forward strand.
GACTTCTCTATTGAACTTATCCCAATGCAATTGGGAAGTTTTGACCTCATAGTCGGCATGAACTGGTTGTCAAAGCATCATTCTGAAATAGTTTTTCACGAGAAGTATATTCGAATCCCGATCAAAGAAGGTCAAGAGCTACTAGTATCTGGGGAGAAAGCATCAAAGGGACTTTGAATCATGTCATGTATGCAAGCTCAAAAGTACTTGCGAAAGATGTACGTGGCCTTCTTGGCTCACATTGTGGAAACCAAAGCTGATGAGAAAAAGCTAGAAGACATTCCTGTTGTTCGTAAATTTCCCGAGGTCTTTCCCGAAGATATCAACGATCTACCTCCGAATGACAACTCGATTTCCGCATTGATCTCGTTCCTAGAGCGATTCCTGTCATGAAAGCTCCTTATCGACTTGCACTTACCAAATTGCAAGAACTCGCAAGCCAGTTGCAAGAACTCTCTGGAAAGGGGTTCATTCGCCCTAGTTCATCTCCATGGGGTGCACCGGTCTTGTTTGTGAAGAAGAAAGACAGTTCTTTTTGTATGTGCATCGATTATCGCGAGCTTAACAAACTTACGATTAAAAATCGATACCCGTTACCGAGGATCGACGATCTTTTTGATCAATTACAAGGCGCAAAGTGTTTCTCAAAAATCGATCTTCGTTCGGGTTATCATCAACTTCAAGTTTTTTAGGAAGATGTGCCAAAGACAGCTTTTGATACAAGATACGGGCATTACGAGTTTTTGGTTATGCCTTTTGGTTTGACAAACGCACCTGCGGTTTTCATGGACTTGATGAATCGCGTTTGTAAACCATATATTGACAAGTTCGTAATCGTATTCATCGATGACATTCTGATTTATTCAAAGTCAAAATCCGAAGATGAGAACCATCTTCGTGTAATCCTTGAACTCCTGAAAAAGGAGCAACTTCATGCCAAGTTCTCAATATGCGAATTTTGACTTAAAGAGGTTCAGTTTTTGGGACACATTGTGAATGAGTATGGAATTCATGTTGATCCTGCCAAGATGAAGACGGTGGAAGGTTGGAAGACTCCAACAAACCAACTGAGATTCGTTCATTCCTTGGTCTAGCAGGTCAAATCTTAAACTCTTAGAAATTCTTTTAAGGTTTATTTCATTTCTATCATCTAATTAAACGACCTTGTAACTGATAGGTTATTACCGTCGGTTCATCTCTAATTTCTCTAAGATTGCATTACCGCTTACTGCCTTGACTCATAAAGGCAAACCATACAAGTGTGAAGATGCTCAGGAGAATGCCTTTCAAACTCTTAAACAAAAGCTTTGCAACGCTCCTATTGTCACGTTACCCGACGGAAACGATGACTTCGTGGTTTATTGTGATGCCTTGAATCAAGGTCTTGGATGTGTTCTTATGCAACGTGGCAAGGTGATTGCATACGCTTCAAGGAAACTAAAGGTTCATGAGAAGAATTACACGACTCATGACCTTGAACTTGGTGTAGTGGTATTCGCTTTAAAAATCTGGAGGCACTAACTTTATGGTACAAAGTGTGTGGTGTTCACTAACCACAAAAGCCTTCAACATATTCTAATCAAAAAGAACTCAATATGAGACAAAGGCGTTGGGTGGAACTACTCAATGACTACGATTGCGAGATTCGTTACCATCTCGGTAAAGCAAACGTATTAGTCGATGCTCTCAGCCGAAAAGATCAAGCCAAGTCTATTATTCTTCAAAGTATTCAAATTTCATCCAATCTTCAAAACCGTATTCTTGAAGCTCAACAAAGAACGGTCTCAGAAGGCAAGTTACCTGAAGAAATGCCTAGCAATGTTGAACTACAAGCTCGAGTCCAAAACAAACAGCTTGCTTCACTTTCAAAACCGTTTATGGATTCCAAATTGAAATCATCTACGAGAACTCATTTTGAATGAAGCTCATAAGTCTCGGTATTCTATTCATCATGGTGCCGACAAAATGTACAATGACCTGCGGGTTCAGTATTGGTGACCAGGAATGAAGAACGACGTCATTCTTTTTGTGTCTAAGTGATTTACATGCTCGAAAGTGAACGCTGAACATCAAAGACCATCAGCATTGCTTGAACAGTGTCACACCTCCAAATTCTCACGTGTGGTGTCAGTCCACATGGGTGTGACGTGGCCATAATCACAGCTCATGGTCATATAAAACAACTCTATATGCGTTTCAAAATACGTTGTTTGTCACATCACAACCAAATAGTTTATATCATTAAAGCAGCGGAAAATAGTAAGTTTAAATATGCCGCGGAAATATAATTGTTAAGCAGCGGAAATTAGATTGTTAGACACTACGATGTTTTTAATACATAACATAAGCAAAATTTTTTGTTCAAAATATCATGAAATGAAATTCACGTGATCCTATGCTCGTTCCTTATGTGCATCCTGATTTCCAACTCAGCTAGTTACATGAGAATACATGTTTTAAAGAAAGTGTCAACACAAGGTTGGTGAGTTCACAGGTTTTGATATACATAGATAATAATCAGAAAACGTGTGTCATGTTGTTTATGAAAATGTTAGTCCCGAGCCCTAGGCTCCAAGTGTCAGTGCGTCACTACCGAACTAGACTTGTTGGCCCTTGCCTCCGCCATGTCTCGTAATAACATGGCAAGATAGGTCGAGATTTCACCTGTCCTGACTTCCAGTCAGTATTGTGCCACGTGGGGTTCGTCACACCCAAACAGATCTATTCAAACTCACCTTGTTGTTTGTACATTAACGGTAAGACTTTGTGAGGGCTTGTTACGATTTCAACAGTTATGTTTGTCTAATAAACCAGCATACACAAATATGTTTGTACAGTAATAATGTTTGACTCGATGCAACAAGTATTCTCCCCCTATTTGCAAAGTTGTAAAAGAGTTAAACAGGGTTCGTAAACTCACCTTAGTGATAATAAGATAAGATAGCCTAAGCTCCTGCTTCATGAACGTGTCGCTCACCGGCTACCTATATCGTATAGCTTACGTGAGTTCGTGTAAGTGACTGTGTTCGTGTTCATGCTCGTGTTTGTGCTCAACAACCCTCGGTTGTTATGTTTGTCCGTGTCGGTCTACATTGACCGTGTTTGACCGTGTTTGACCATGTTGGAAAGTGTTTGACCATGTTGGACGATGTTTGACCATGTTTGACCATGTTGGACGGTGCTTGACCGTGTTTGACCGTGTCAAGCAACGACCCGTTGGTGAACCGTGTGTCGGTTGTGATTCGTGTAACATTCGCGATTGTGCTCCTTGTGTGCAAAACGCGCAAATCACGTTCATGGACAACTTACTATTTATAGTAAGTTTCCATTTTTAGCAAGTTCCATAACACATAACGTTTTAATGTTTCTAGCATGCTTGTTAGTCTTACGTGATCATGTTAGCACCCAACACATTGTTATAAACGATCAAATAAACTTATAAGTCACTTTCGTACACTAAAGTTTCCTGAAATGGCAAGTTTCTAGCTTTGGCAGGTTTATCATCAAAATCACCCAACTTATACAAACAATAATCATATTGCATCATGTTAACCCATTTATCAGGTTCATAACATATCTAGCATTATTAAATCGAGTTTTCCCAAAATAAAGTTACTAAAAATAGTAACCTTGCAAATATCCATCAAACGATTATCCTAATCATTTCTAATCCATTTTCACACCCAATATCAACATAATATATCATCGATCATCATTTAAACATACCCATTTAACATAAATCATTATCTAACAAGATTTAAGTTACAAAAGTTACTATAAATAATAACTAGGCCTAAAATGACCATGGATCCATATCTAATCCATTTTTATGCCACATATCATCATAATATCACACAAATGATGTTCCCATCCACATGCATGTTCATATCTTTACCCATATTAATATGTTATAACATAAAAGTTACTATAAACAGCAAGTATCTCAAATCACCATATTTTGACTATTCTAATGATATCTAAGCATGTAATACATCACTAACATCATCTATAAACATGTATCAACATTCAAAATCATCTAATACACTCTAGATCATGCATGCATGTTATTATTTCAAGCATCTATGAACAAATCATGCATTATACACACACACATCATCATCATGGATCATCACATTTCACCATCTAATCATTCTAGATCATCAAGATTCAAAACAAAATCATCAAACCCAGTTTCAAAATGCTAAAAATTCGTGCATGCAAAGTTAGAGAGCTTGCATGTGGGTTTCAAGGCTTGCATGTGGGTTTCTAAGTGTTGAATGTGTGTGTAAGATTGTAGAAACTACCTCACAAGTCTCCAATCACCAAGCTGATGTGGTAGCATCTCCAAGGACTTCTGGATGGCTTGTCTTTAGTAGAAACAAGAGGATGATGGTGGTGTTCGAGCTCCAACAATGGCTTCCTTCGAGTTCTTGGTGATCCTCCCAAGCTTCCAAGCTTCAAGATGGATTCTAACGGCTTCCAATGGCTTCCAGGAGGGTTTACAGGTGATTGTGAGGAAGAAGAAACCGAATGATGGCTTATGGGCTCAGGGAGACTGTGTAGGAGTAGGGGTGAAATGATTTTCTTGGATAAATAAAGATCTTTGTGTGTTCCTCTACCAGGCGCATCGCCTAAAAGGCGCCATTGTGCCCAGGCGTACCACGCGGGTGAACCGGCATCCGAAACGTTTCCTGTGTCTCGCGCGCATCACCCATGTCTGGGGGTTGGGCTATGGCGTACCGCCTGGTGTTCTGGACAAGCCCAATTGGCCCATTTTTAGTGTCTGAGTCTGTTCTCGCTCGTTTCTTGACTGTAACACATCGTTTTAGCATCGTATGAACTCTAATCGTCAATTATTAGTCATAATTGACTCGTGAAGTGTTTTTGTGCCTAAATGTTGTGACGTTCACCAACGTTCGTGATTTCTGACACGTGTGTGCGGTTTTTCGATAATTCCTCAAATTATTCTGTTGTGTGACTGTTCTTGTATTTTAGTGCCACGTGTCGCACTAAATTAAACTAATTCTAGTGCCACGTATGCAAATGCTAATTAAATAAAAATTTAATCAAAATAGAATCTGACCTGGATTTTACGAGGTGTCACATCATCCCCCTGTTAGAAAGAATTTTGTCCCGAAATTCAGCTTGCGTTGTTAGTGTTTGACTGTTCAGCGAACAAATGCGGGTATTTCCTCTTCATTTGATCTTCACGCTCCCACATGAATTCCGGACCGCGTCGCGAATTCCATCACACTTTCACTATCGGTATCTTGCTAAGCTTAAGCTTCTTGATTTCCTGGTCCATAATTTCCACCGGTTCCTCAACGAAGTTTAATTGTTCGTCGATCTGTATCTCCTTAATAGGAATGGCAAGTGTTTCGTCAGATAGGCACTTCTTGAGGTTCGATACGCGAAACACGTTGTGTACACTGCTCAGCTTGTTAGGTAGGTTCAGCTCGTAGGCTACGGGGCCTATTCGTTTGGTGAACTCAAACGGTCCGATGTAATGAGGATTCAGCTTTCCCCATTTTCCGAATCGAATAACTCCCTTCCAGGGCAAGACCTTGAGCAACACTCTGTCTCCCACCTGGAATTCCAATGGTTTACGTCGCTTATCAGCATAGCTTTTCTGTCTGTCTCGAGCTGCTGCCATTCATTATCATATCTGTACGATCTTCTTGGTTGTCTCATGCACAAGCTCAGGGCCGGTCAGTTGACTTTCTCCAACTTCCGCGCAACAGATGGGTGATCGACACTTATGTTCGTAAAGTGCCTCGAATGGTGCAGCTTGTATGCTCGTGTGATAGCTGTTGTTGTATGAGAACTTAACTAAAGGGAGATGAGTCTCCCAGCTACTGCCAAAATCGATGACGCATGCGCAGAGCATGTCTTCCAATGTTTGTATCGTTAGTTCGCTCTGCCCATCAGTCTACGGATGATAAGCGGTACTCATGTCCAATCTCGTGCCCAATGCCTTATGCAAGGACTTCCAGAAATGCGACGTAAATCGACTGTCGTGGTCAGAGATGATTGAGATTGTCACTCCATGTCGAGTAACCACTTCCTTCAGATAAATCCGAGTCAATTTATCTAGTTTGTCGGTTTCCTTTATGGGTAGGAAATGTGCAGACTTTGTTAGTCAGTCTACGATTACCAAGATGGTATCGCAACCACTTGCCATCTTAGGTAGTTTAGTGATGAAGTCCATTGAAATTTGCTCCCATTTCCACATTGGTATTTCGGGCTGCTGAAGCAGACCTAATGGCTTCTGGTACTCAACTTTGACCTTTGAGCACGTCAAACACTTACCTACGTAAGTTGCTATTTCTGCTTTCATGTTCGGCCACCAATAGGTCGTCTTCAGATCATGGTACATTTTGTCGGAGCCCGGATGTACCGAATACCGGCTCTTGTGAGCTTCATCCATCACTACATCTCTTAATCCTCCGTAGTGTGGAATCCAGATCCGATTGATGAAGTAGTATGCTCCGTAAGTCTTTACCTCAAATTGTTTGTCCATGCCTTGCAAGGATTCCTGAGTGAGGTTCTAGACCTTCGGTGCTTCCTGTTCAGCGTTCTTGATCTGTTGAGGCAACTCCGAATGGATCGTGAGTTGTAGTGCTCGTACGCGTTTTGTTGTTTCTTTCCGGCTTAATGTGTCGGCCGCTACGTTTGCCTTGCAAGGGTGGTATTTGATAGCGCTATCATAATTGCTGATGAGTTCAACTCATCTTCGCTGTCTCATGTTTAACTCCTTTTGGTCGAAGATGTGTTGCAGGCTCTTATGATTGGTGAAGATGGTACATTTCGTGCCGTATAAGTAGTGTCGCTAAATCTTCAGGGAAAACACCACGGCTCCCAACTCAAGATCATGAGTTGTGTGATTCTTCTCATGCACCTTCAACTGTCGTGATGCGTACGCTATAACTTTCTCGCGTTGCATCAGCACGCAGCCGAGTCCTTGTTTCGAGGCTTCGCAGTACACCACGAAATCATCACATCCTTTCGGTTGGGATAGGATTGGTGCAGTGCATAATTTATGCTTCAGCAAGTTGAAAACAGACTCCTGTTTCTCTCCCCAATCGAACTTCTTGTCTTTGTGGGTCAGGGAAGTCAGTGACTGAGTGATTTTCGAAAATCCCTCGATGAATCGTCGGTAGTACCCTGCCAATTCTAGGAATTGTCGCACTTTAGTTGGAGTCTTTGGTGCTTCTCGGTTTTAATGGCCTCGATCTTGGCTAGGTCTACGTGTATTCCCTTCTCATTAACCACATGTCCAAGGAATTGGACTTAGCGAATCCAAAAATCACATTTGGAAAACTTCGTGTATAGTTGCTCGTTCTTCAATAATTCCAAGACAAGCCTTAGATGTTCAGCATGTTCCTCCTGACTCTTAGAGTAGATCAGAATATCGTCAATGAACACTATTACGAATTTATCGAGATAGGTCTTGCACACTCAATGCATGAGATCCATGAATACAGCAGGTGCATTGGTCAGTCCGAAGGGCATGACCAAAAATTCGTAGTGTCCGTATCGGGTTCTAAAGGCAGTCTTAGGAATATCATCTTCATGTATCCTCAGTTGATGGTAACCCGATCTCAAATCGATCTTCGAATAGTAGCTTGACCCTTGTAACTGGTCAAACATGTCGTTGATTCGTGGTAACGGGTATCGATTATTGATCGTCACCTTGTTCAGCTCCCTATAGTCGATGCACATACAGAATGATTCGTCTTTCTTCTTCACAAACAAGACCGGTTCTCCCTAGGGTGAGAAGCTTGGTCTGATGAACCCTTTGTCTAACAGCTCCTGCAACTGGTTAGACAGCTCTCGTATTTCGGTCGGTGCTAGTCGGTATGGAGCTTTAGAAATCGGTGCAGCTCCTGGTGTGAGGTCTATCTGGAACTCGACCTGCCGCTTCGGTGGTAGTCCAGGTAGATCCTCGGGAAATACTTCAAGTAAATCGCGGACTACAGCAATGTCCTCGATTTTCTTTTCCTTCTTGGGTTGCTCAATAATAAGGGCCAGTATAGCAGTGTACCCTTTTTGCAAGTACTTACTCGCCTTCATGCAAGACATGATATTTAAGGGTATTCCACGTCGTTCTCCCTGAATCGAGATTTGTTCCCCGCTCGGCATCGTAACTCGTACGATCTTTTCGTTGCACACGATCTCAGCTTGGTTTACGGATAGCCAGTCCATTCCAATGACCACGTCAAAGCTCCCGAGAGTTATTGGCATCAAGTCGATTTTGAGCTCGTGACCCGCCAAAACCATGACGCATCCTCGAAATACATGGTGCGTTTCAATCAGTTTGTTGTCAGCTAACTCTACGGTATACTTAAAATCAAGTGGCGTTGGGGTAATATCAAGTAGTTTGCTGAATTCACTAGATATAAAGCTCCTATCGGCACTGGTATCAAATATTATACTTGCATAGACATTATTTAAAAAAAACATATCGGTTACGATATTCGGGTCATCCTTGGCTTCCCCCAAGCCAATCACAAATGCTCGACCCTTGGCTGCACCTCCTCCATCCTTCTTTAGTTGCGGGAAATCCCTTCGCATGTGTCATGGCTTTCCACATTTATAACACCCATTGAGAGTGTTCTGGTTGTTGTTCTGGTTGTGGTTGGGGTTGTTGTAGTTGTTGGGTAGCTTGGTCTTACAATCCCAAGCCATGTGGCCGTGACGTCCGCACTTTAGGCAACGATACCTCTCGCATTGCCGAAAGTGGTGATATGAACATCGGTTGCACAGGGGATATTTCCGCTGGTATACACCCTTTCCTTTATCGTCAGGTTGGGTAGTAGTGAAGGCTCTTGCTGGTGTTGATCTTGGTTGTTGCTGGTGTGATGAGTGGGACCGATGGTGGCTGGGTTCTCACTTTCGTTTGTGGCTCTCCTGAGATTTCAGATGTTCACCTCGTTTCGGTAGTTTTCCCTGGGCCACGGCTTGGTCGGTCAGTTTGTGGGCCAATCTGATAGTAGGTTGGATCTGGGTTGGGTCGGAGGTTGTGACCATGCTTTGTATTTGCTCAGGCAGTCAGCTAATGAACTGCTCGATCCTTTTGTATTCGGGGGTCACCATCCCTGGGCACATCTTGCACAGTTCGTGGAACCGTGTGCAGTACTGTTCTATCTCCGAACACACCATCTTGTGGACCCAGAATTCCTCCTCCAGCTTTTTAATTTCGTTTCTCGGGCAGTACTCTTCTTGCAGCGTGCTGGTGAAATCTTCCCAGGTCATATAGTTTGCACCGTCAAAACCCAAGGTTTGGACATGGGTATTCCACCATGTGAGGGCCGGTCCCTCAAGAGTACCGGTCGCATACTTGACCCGGTTCTCGTCGGCGCACTCACACATTGAGAAGACATATTCCGCCTTCTCTACCCAACTTATCATTCCAACAGCTCCTTCAGTTCCTTTGAAGGTATGCAAAAAGGTCTTAAAAGAGCATCCATTGTTGGTGCTCCCATGCGATCCTGTTTTTCAGTAACCAATGTCGTGTGTTAGTGATGGTGTTAGCTATACTATGTTAGTCGGGTTAAGCAAATTGTTAGTACCATTGTTGGTTCCACTGGTTTTGCTGTGTAGACGACTTGCTTCGTAGTTAGCAATCGCCTTGTTGACTCGGCGATCAACCATCATTTTCATGGTTGCTGCGCCAATTTGCCTTTTGTGGGGGACGTGAATGTGTTCCTCTTCCCGCCATAGTAGGTTTCTAATACGAAAGGGATAGAGTTTTAGTCATCATTGGTTAGAGTGTCAGTCAAGTGTTAATTTAGTTGTCATGTTAGTAAGCAATCATGACCAAGGTACACAATTAATAAATCAAAACATCATTTCATTAATATCAGCTTGGAGTACAATGATTTTCAAAATGAAATACTACTCTTAAGGTTCGTATGAGCACATCCCGCTCATATAGGCGTACAGGAAAGTAAAATATTGAAATAAAATAGTCTAACTAGTATGTGGCGATTGTGGAGTGTGAATCTCCACTATCCACAGGCCAGTCGTCCTCTTCCTCCTAAGGATCCTCGTCTGGATCCTCATCAAAGTCTCCTTCCTCGAGGTCCTCTGCCTCAAACTGAGGCTCCTCCTCCTGCTCAGGCTCTATGATGAACTGTACCGCCCATGCATTCAGCATGGCATCACTAGCCTGAATCATAGCATGGTTCTCTTCATTCGTGACTTCTGCTGCAGCCAATCGTCTGTTGTGTTCCTGAACGACTGCGACGATTTCCCCTGTCGTCCCTCTAACTGCGCCCTCCTATTCCGGATATCATCAATCTGCTCATGTAGGTAATCCACCTGCCCTTGGAGGAGTTGGTTCTTCTCGCGAAGAACTCTAACCTCCTCGACCAACTCATGGTTCCTCCATGCCTCGCGTTCTGATCGGGCAACATGGGCTACAAAAGCCCGCTCCAGTGGCACACCCAGTGCCGGAAGTCGGTGATCGCTCGGCGTATCGCCAAACAGTTGTGGTGGAGGTACTCGCTCTCCCTCGATCCAATCCCGGATCGTCATGGGATACCAGCTCCATGATCTGATACGTCTCGTCTGTCAGGCCCAGCGAGCCTCCTCCGAGTCCACTCGGGACACGATGTCCCGTATCCGCTGACGATCCTCCTCCGTCAGCTCATACTCAGCGGGGCATTTCCCCGGGTTCCTCCCAGCATCATTTTTGGCCATCCTGTAATCTTAAGTCAGTAAGTAACAGATAACAATAATAATAACTTATTATTGTGCAATGTCTACGTGTAGTGTCTAATGCTGAGCAATGGCTATAGTCTAAGTTTACTACATGCAAACCTAGTTCTCTATAACCAAGGCTCTGATACCAGTCTGTCACACCCCCAAATTCCCACGTGTGGTGTTAGTCCACATGGGTGTGATGTGGCCAGAATCACAGCTCATGGTCATATAGAACAACTCTATATGCATTTCAAAATACATTATTTGTCATATCACAACCAAATAGTTTATATCATTAAAGCAGCAGAAAATAGTAAGTTTAAATATGCAGCGGAAATATAATTGTTAAGCAGCGGAAATTAGATTGTTAGACACTACGATGTTTTAAATACATAACATAAGCTAAATTGTTTGTTCAAAATATCATGAAATGAAATTCACATGATCCTATGCTCGTTCCTTATGTGCATCCTGATTTCCAATGCAACTAGTTACCTGAGAATACATGTTTAAAAGAAGGTGTCAACACAAGGTTGGTGAGTTCACAGGTTTTGATATACATAGATAATAATAAGAAAACGTGTGTCATGCTGTTTATTAAAATGTTAGTCCCGAGCCCTAGGCTCCAAGTGTCAGTGCGTCACTACCGAACTAGACTTGTTAGTCCTTGCCTCCGCCATGTCTCATAATAACATGGCAAGATAGGTTGAGATTTCACGTGTCCTGACCTCCAGTCAGTATTGTGCCACGTGGGGTTCGTCACACCCAAACAGATCTATTCAAACTCACCTCATTGTTTGTACACTAACGGTAAGACTTTGTGAGGGCTTGTTACGATTTCAACACTTATGTTTGTCTAATAAACCAGCATACACAAATATGTTTGTACAGTAATAATGTTTGACTCGATGCAACAAGTATTCTCCCCCTATTTGAAAAGTTGTAAAAGAGTTAAAGAGGGGCCATAAACTCATCTTTGTGATAATCAGATAAGATAGCGTAAGCTCCTGCTTCGTGAAAATGTCGGTCACCGGCTACCTATATCGTATAGCTTACGTGAATTCGTGTAAGTGACCATGTTCGTGCTCATGTTTGTGCTCAACAACCCTCGGTTGTTATGTTTTTCCGTGTCAGTCTATATTGACCGTGTTTCACCATGTTGGACAGTGTTTGACCATGTTTGACCATGTTGGATGGTGTTTGACTATGTTTGACCGTGTCAAGTCAACGACCCGTTGTTGAACCGTGTGTCGGTTATGATTCGTGTAACATTCGCGATTGTGCTCCTTGTGTGCAAAACACACAAATCACGTTTTTGGACAACTTACTATTTATAGTAAGTTTCCATTTTTAGCAAGTTCCATAACGCATAACGTTTTAATGTTTCTAGCATGCTTGTTAGTCTTACGTGATCATGTTAGCACCCAACACATTGTTATAAACGATCAAATAAACATATAAGTCACTTTCGTACACTAAATTTCCTGAAATAGCAAGTTTCTAGTTTTGGCATGTTTATCATCAAAATCACACAACTTATACAAACAATAATCATATTGCATCATGTTAACCCATTTATCAGGTTCATAACATATCTAGCATTATTAAATCGAGTTTTCCCAAAATAAAGTTACTAAAAATAGTAACCTTGTCAAATATCCATCAAACGATTATCCTAATCATTTCTAATCCATTTTCACACCCAATATCAACATAATATATCATCGATCATCATTTAAACATACCCATTTAACATAAATCATCATCTAACAAGATTTAAGTTACAAAAGTTACTATAAATAGTAACTAGGCCTAAAATGACCATAGATCCATATCTAATCCATTTTTATGCCACATATCATCATAATATCACACAAATGATGTTCCCATCCACATGCATGTTCATATCTTTACCCATATTAACATGTTATAACATAAAAGTTACTATAAATAGCAAGTATCTCAAATCACCATATTTTGACCATTGTAATGATATCTAAGCATGTAATACATCACTAACATCATCTATAAACACGTATCAACATCTAAAATCATTAATACACTCTAGATCATGCATGCATGTCATTGGCATTACACACACACACACACATCAACATGGATCGTCACATTTCACCGTCTAATCATTCTAGATCATCAAGATCATGCATGCATGTGGGTTTCAAGGCTTGCATATGCATTTCTAAGTGTTGAATGTGTGTGTAAGCTTGTAGAAACTACCTCACAAGTCTCCAATCACCAAGGTGACGTGGTAGCAGCTCCAAGGACTTCTGGATGGCTTGTCTTTAGCTGAAACAAGAGGATGGTGGTGGTGTTCGAGCTCCAACAATGGCTTCCTTCGAGTTCTTGGTGATCCTCCCAAGCTTCCAAGCTTCAAGATGGGTTCTAATGGCTTCCAATGGCTTCCAGGAGGGTTTACAGGTGGTTGTGAGGAACAAGAAACCGAATGATGGCTTATGGGCTCAGGGAGAGTGTGTAAGAGTAGGGGTGAAATGATTTTCTTGGATAAATAAAGATTTTTATGTGTTCCTCTGCCCGGCGCATCGCCTGACGGGCGCCATTGTGCCCAGGCGTACCGCGCGGGTGAACCGGCATCCGAAACGTTTCTCGTGTCTCAAGCGCATCACCCGTGTCCGGGGGTTGGGCTGGGGCGTACCGCCTGGTGTACTGGACAAGCTCAATTGGCCCATTTTCAGTGTTTGAGTCCGTTCTCGCTCGTTTCTCGACTGTAACTTGTCGTTTTAGCATCGTTTGAGCTCTAATCGTCAATTATTAGTCATAATTGACTCGTGAAGTGTTTTTGTGCCTAAATGTTGTGACGTTCACCAACGTTCGTGATTTCTGACACGTGTGTGCGGTTTTTCGATAATTCCTCGAATTATCATGTTGTGTGACTGTGCTTGTATTGTCGTGCCACGTGTCGCGCTAAATTAAACTAATTATAATGCCACGTATGCAAATGCTAATTAAATAAACATTTAATCAAAATAGAATCTGACCTGGATTTTACGAGGTGTTACAAACAGCCTGAAATTCCCGTTTGGAAATGGGAGGGTATTGCTATGGATTTCATAACTAAACTCCCACGAACTTCTCGGGGTTATGACAACATTTGGGTGATTGTTGACCATTTGACAAAGGCCGCTCACTTTCTTCCGATTCGTGAAACTTACCGTGTTGAGGAATTGGCTCGTATCTACATCAACGAGATTTTTTGTAGGCATGGCATTCCACTAAACATCATCTCTGATCGTGATGGTCGTTTCATAGCTCATTTCTAGAAATCATTAAAATCAACTCTCGGTACTCAACTGAATCTCAGCACCGCCTACCATCCTCAAACCAATGGGCAATCCGAGAGGGCCATTCAAACACTTGAAGATATGTTGCGATGTTGTGTGATTGACTTTGGTGGTAATTGGGATAAGTACTTACCATTGATCGAGTTCTCATAAACAATAGCTACCATTCGAGCATTGACATGGCACCTTTCGAGGCCCTCTATGGGCACAAATGTCGATCACCGATTTGTTGGAATGAGCTAGGAGAAGCTCAAATCACTGGACTTGAACTGGTTGAAGAAACAACTAACAAGATCATTCATATTCGTGAGAATCTAACAACTGCTCGTAGCCGGCAAAAGAGCTATGCCGACAAACGGCGAAAGCCGTTAGAATTTCAAGTCAACGATTTAGTCCTTCTAAAGGGTCTCCTTGGAAAAGAATTGTTCGGTTTGGCAAGAAAGGCAAGCTAGCTCCTCGTACGTAGGTCCTTTCAAAGTTTAAGAAAGGATTGGTAAAGTGGCTTACCGACTCGAGTTACCTCAAGAACCATCCAATGTGCATCCAACATTCCACGTCTCGAACTTAAAGAAATGTCTAGCCGATGAAATCTGCACATCCCTCTTGATGAAGTTCGCATCGATGAATCTATGCACTTTACCGAGAAACCGGTAAATATCGTTGATCGGGAAGTCAAAAAGCTGAAGAACAAGCGTATTCCTATCGTCTTGGTTAAATGGGAGTCTAAGTGTGGCCTAAAACTTACTTGGGAGCACAAAGATCTAATGAAGACCAAGTACCCTCAGTTATTCGATTCAGTTTCTTAGTCGATTTCTGGACGAAGTCCTCTTAAGTAGGGGAGACTGTAATTCCTAGGATTTCTATCTCAATTTTTTTATTTGTAATTGTGTTCGAATTATAATAAAATAAAATAAAATAAAGTATTCGTTGAAACATTTGGTATCAATAAACAAGTTTATTATTAAACAAATTATTATATGAAAATGTGTGCGCGCACACACACATATATACAAAAGGTTTAAAATCCAATTAGATTTATTATACACATACAAGTAATAACACATATAACATTAAATAAGTCATCTCAAAGAAATTCTTTTTATATAAATCTATGTGTATATACATGCATTATTTTTGTATAATTCATATAAGATTTACAAAAATAATAAATAAATAAAACAAAATAAATAAATAAAAATAATAATGATAATAATGAAATCCTTATAAATTAGACTAGTATCAAATAAATAAATAAATAGAATTCTTTATAAGCTAAATGTAAATAAAAGGTTTTATAACTTTAAAAAAAATGTTTTATAAACTTTTAGACATAGAATATCAAAACTAAAAGTAAAAGGGGCTAAAACTGCAATTGTAGTAAACTTTCATGTGAGTGGAAAGGAATTTAATGAAGGATAAAAAAATATGAAAGATGAGGGGCTAAAACTAATAAACCATCATTCTCTTCTTTTCTTTCTCGCCTAGACAAGCCCCAACCCGACCCACCGACCCGATTCGAGACCCGAGCTTTCTACATATCATTCCACACGGCTTCGATTCAAATTGGGAATGGATTCGGGAAATATACGAATACGCGATTCGTATCAATCAACCAATTTAAGAAAATCATCTTAAATTCGAGAGATTCGATCTTCAACATACCGAACAAACAACGAAATTAGAACCCAAATGAAAACTCGATAAAAACTGAAAACAATCGCACCCAACATTGCTCTGGTCTTCACGAAACTTTCTGGGTACCACAAATCGATCCACAAGCTTTCTGAAGTCAGATTGATTCAAGAACTCAGCCGAAAGCTTTATCCCACTCGAGCACCATCGATTCTTAATCATTCCAGGTAGGTAAATACATCCTCTTACTCGGTTTTGGATAAGGATTGAAAGCCCTAACCTTGCTATCACACCTCGAGCTGGCAGGTTGGATCGACTTCCCCGTCGGGCGGAAGGTTCTCGGGGCGCGATATCGTGAGTGATAATCGGAATGATCAGATTGTTTACATTGCACATGATATATAAATGAGAAACTACTAAAATAAAATAGAATTACAAAGTTAAATTACATCAGTTAAGTTTATAATTTAACAATGTAAATCTATTATCACATCATAAATCTTCTATCTTGCATCTGCACAAGATATACAAAATAAATCAGTATAATGATGCTTCAAAATATGCAGGTCCAAAAAGCTAGGTACTTTATCTGGTAACCTAGTCCAAAAAAGATAACTCGTCAGTTAACCTGTTCGTCACCTGAGACGTCATGCAAAAATAAAGTCAACACATGGTTGGTGAGTTCATTAAGTTTTATAAAAATGAGTTTGAATAACCTGAATAACAACCTTAACCTCACCATTAACTACCTATACCATCTAATTCAGTATGCTTATATATAGGGCATATGTAGGGTCGAACTTACCGCCCGCCCAGCCACCGTCCAACCACATGGTAAACCACATGATATATTGTTCCTAGTGATAGTTAAGCATTTCACTCCACTACTTTGATTTCATAACGTATGATTCATAGCATTTGATTACCCTGAAAATGTTTACCTTGATCCCCCGAAGTGACAACCTTAACCTCATCAACAACACCTATGCTATCCAATCAAGTATGCTTATATATAGGGCATATGTAGGGTTGACCTTACCGCCCGCCCAGCCACTGTCCCACCACATACTGGACTGCTTAGCATATTGTTATTAATGATAATTAAGCGTTTCACTCCATTCACCTTCAATTTAGATTTTGAACTCCACAAATAGGTTTACTTTTGATCTCTTGAGTTTACCATGTATTCATGATTTAAAAGCACTTGTAGAAATATAACATTAAATGTTTAATCTAACTAATAACTAAACATTTAAATACAACTAAGACATGATGATTGGGCCTTATTTGACTCAATCAATTAGACTTAGTTGTTGGTGGTTGTCCAAGTTGTACCCTCTCACACGTGGCCCATATCAGGCATGACTCACAAGAAGTCTACCTGTGTGTGCCGGGACTTTTATGATGCCCATATCAGCTTGACCCACTGGTCTACTGTACATGCCGGGACTTTACGGATATCCTTTGATTCTTGATCGTCTGTGATTCTCTTGATTTTGTTTGATAGTTCACGTTATTGCCCATATAGCTTGACTACAAGAGTCTACTATTTATGCCGGGACTTTATGTGTGTTACATGTGGTCTTGATTTCTATACAACTGACATCCACCTTGACTCAAGCATTAATGATTTCATTAGATTTTAATGATTTCATTATTTCAATGATTCACACACAGTTCTGATTTCCTTGATTTCCTTGAGTCTCTTGATTTTGATCTTTAGAATTCCATGATTTCACAATGATTATAGATTTATGAGTAGGATCCTTATATTTACTGATACACACATTAGATTATATTCTATTGCATTTGATCTTTAACTTTAGTTCTTCTGATTCCACTTGGAATTTAGATTCTTGAATTTGAGCTTGATGGACTAAGGGTTTGTTTAGAACATTAGAGTTAAGGTATTAATCATATGAGTAATTAATTAACTTGTAATTTAGTTTTGCATAGCAATTTCCTAGACAGGAGTCTAGGAGTATAAACAAGCATATTTAACAAGCAATAATAAGGGGCAATGAACTCAGCCCCGCGTTTGAAAACAAAATGTTTAGAAAAGGGGCAATGAACTCACCTGTTTTGCGGTGCAAATGATCTATCACAAAATGCGCGCTCGTTGTTGTAGCTTAGGTTTCTTCGGTTCCTAAGTTGTTTTTAAAGAATTTGAATACGGTAAGTATACATAACAGCCGTCGTATCTAGGGTTTGGTCTCGGTGTGCAACTAAGTGTCCTAAGTTGCTAAAGTGATTCCAAGGTTTAATCTAGCTAGCCTAATTTAAATGCCCATTTGTACCCCTACCCCAACAGTTTACTATAAAAAAGTCTAAATTAACATGTTTTTAATTCATTTCATTTTAAGTTAAACATAAATTTAGAAAAATCATTTAATTCAAATTAACAAGTTTGTAATCCATTTTTCTTTTATTATAAAATCTTTAACTTGAATTAACTTAACATTCAACTTATGATGGGCTTAAGTTAAGCCCATCAGGCCCAATTCGACCCCTTTATAGTCCTTAGTTTCCAATTGGTTGCGAATTGAATCTTTTTGCGCATAACACAACATAGGAAATCAACTCATCTAAGTTATTTATCCATGTTAAGCTTTTCCCCAAAGTTTGGGTGTTAACAATTTAATTGACACATCATCCTTTAGGCTTTTGGTTGATCCCCATGAGTTCATAACAACCTCCCAAGAGTTAACAAATTTAGAAACCCTTTAACACTTGGATAAATAATATGATCTAGAAACCCACTTTCCTCAAACCTTAATCCTTTGGTACCTAAATGACCACATGCACATACACACATGACAAAATCCCCAAGCATATGGAAAAGCATATGGCATTCATAGTTTTTTGGTTATCACTCATGAAGGTAGCGAACCTCTTGGGAAAACACTCAAGGTTCGGCTGTTTTGGCAGTCTAGGCCATCACTGGTTCGCTCAGAGGTTCGCCCAAAGTGTAGGGAGGTGCGTGGCATTAGGTTCATCCATACTAGGTTCGCCCATGTTAAGGTTAGTCTCATCCTAAGATTCGGTATCCATAGAGTTCGGTGGTCTCTAATTCTCTAGCCTAGGTTCGCTGCTTGTGCTTCTGATTCGTCCAGATAGAAGGTTCGTGGTCCCTAGGGTTTGCATGGCCATGGTTCCGCCATGCAGGTTCGTCTTCCCCCAAAGGTTCAGCTACCTCGCTGATTTACTGATCAATGGCTCTTCGGGGCTAGAATGGTTCGGCCACTAGTAGGGTTCGGCTAGGGAAACCTGGTTTGTGGCTTAGAAGGTTCGTGGTGCTGGTTCCCTGCCATTCAAGGTTCGCTGCTGCTAGGGTTCGCCGGCAGAAGTTCGACCATCACCAGGTTCGACCCTCATGAGGTTCGTGGCATTCTTGTTGGCACCTAACAGGTTCGGCCGATCTGTTTTGGGTCGCGAACCAGCAGCATCACCTCCTTCTTCGACTCCAACCTGTAACAAATCGGTTTCTAGAGCTTCCTAGTTGTTAACCATGGTTCATTTCAAGGTTACTAAGTGTTTAAGACCGGTTAAATAGCAACAAGTAAAAGGGCTCTTGATTCCTCTTACAAACCGAAACAAAACTAAGATTTACCTCACAAAATTGATGGTTGAATGCTTAGATCCTTTGTACTTCCATGTTCTATACAACGAGATGATCGTTTTGACACCGAATATGCTTGAAATGGTTGAGAATTTGAGTGAAACCTTGTAGAGAGAAGATGGAGGATGAATTTCTAGAGAGAGAGAGGTGAAAACAAAAATGGTGGTGTAAATGAGGTTGGTGGTGGTGGTTGGGAGAGTAATTGCTTCATTTAATGAAGTATGGGTACCCGGTTGGTTCGGTTTTGCTCGGTTTCGAGTATAATATCAGTTTCTCGTAAGATTTCGTAACGAAAACGTCTCGGTTTATAAATTAAGGATTATAAAATTATTTTAAGTTGTGATTCCTAATAAATTAACTAAATATCCTTTGGTTTATTTTAAAATTTTCAGAAATATTAATTATCGTTTAAAATTGAATCGTACGGTCGTCGCGCGTATTCGTTCGGATCGTCACCCGTACGAACACGACGATAACTACACTTTTCAATATTGTTTTCTAATTTTCGAATATCATTCAGAACGTTAAACTTTCATATTTATTCATACAGATCGTCACCTATACGAATAATCCGTCAATTTAGCATTCGCGTAACGACATCCGTGTTATTTTGTTTTATAAAGTCTCACATACGTTTATACATAATAAATTCCTAACACATAATTACATGAAGGTTATGTAATGCCAGATAATTATCTGACTGATGAACTATGTTTTCTGAGTTTTGTTTCTCTGTAATGATTTAGAATTTGTTGTTTGATAACACAAACTGATAATGATCTATGATACAATTATGAAATACACTGAAATACATAGAGTTCAAACCTGATTACTGTTCATGGCATTGTTGCGATCACTGTTCCGGTACGACTCCGACACTGATGTTACACTTGCAGAGGATTAAAATCGGTCCTTCGATTGAATTGGAAACGAACCAAAATTAGGGTTCATCCGAAAAGGGGTGAAGAACCCACACCTATTTAAAACCAAATCCAATTCTAATCGTTCAAGAAATCTAGGCGCAGCCTAGCTGTAGCTCTCTCGGCTTCGGTGGGGAGAACCCGAGTTCGAATCCTGAGGGTGGAACCTATAACCGGGTTTTGCCCATTTTGAGCCTTTTTCCATCCTATTTTCTTAAAAATATTTTTTTTATACTTTGTAATAAATAATTAATTACAGAAACATGCTAAAATTATTTTTATTAATTAAACTAATTATTTACACTTATTTTAAACTTAAATAACTAAACTAAAAACTCTAGTTAATCTTTTATTATTCTTTTAAAAATAATACTAAAATAATTTTTATAAAATACATATATGTAAATAATTATTAAGTTTATTAATAATTAACCTTTTATTATTTATATTTATTTTAAATAAAATAATTTATAAAATACATATATGTATACCTTTATCCTTTTTATTATAATGAGATGTTTTTAAATGTATCCTTTTAATAGTAAATCAATTTTTGTTCAAACAAATTTTATAACTTTAAACGTTTGTTTATAAAACTAAGAATTTATTTTTAAAAGTATTAAACAAAATAAATCATTATTATTCTAAAAAGAACATTTTATAAAGGAATAGAATTATTTCAAAATAAAATAAATAAAAGGTTTTGTTTTTAAAGTAAACAAAAATCTTTTAAAATGAACATACAATTTCTTTAAACACAAAGATTTAATTTAAGATGAATTCTTTTAAAAACAAAATTCCTTAAACATTAAACAATAAAACAAAAACAAAAGGATGAAAATTAGGTTAATTCAAACATCATGTGACATTCAAAATCAAATAAATAAATAGTTATTCAAAAATCAATTAGGATATTTATTTATTTGATTATTCAAAATCCAATAAATAAATAATTATTCAAAATCAATTAGGATATTTATTTATAAATAAATAAATAAATAATCCTAAATGAAAACCATTCAAACTTGGTCATATAAATTAGGACTTCCATAGTATGCCATAGAAACTAGGATGCCAAAACTTGAACTCTAAGTACATAGACTAAGAAATTGTATTGTCTTTAGGTTTAGGTGTGCAAGCACAACTTCGTAAATTCTAGGCCACGATTCAAGTGACAAAGCTAGGACATCATGTCAGTAATACTATACTCCCTATTTACATTTTTGTACTTTTAGTCTATTTGGTTTGAATTTATGCTATGTGATTCTATTTGCTTTGTGATACTATGATACTCTATGATATTCTATATCGAGTAGCCTAAGGTGTGTAAGATACCACCTTCGCTTTGACTTAGGTCAAATGTGTTAAAAGGGCGAAAAGTACAACTATGGGCAGACTTGTGAAAATACTTAGCCTTGTGCTTTGAATTGGAACGAGTTTGGAGACGATATAAACTATGGAAAACTTGTAGATATACTAAGATTTTTAGCTAAGTATTGATACGAGTTTGGAGACGAGATATTCTATAAAATAAATTGCAAATTAGTAGGATATGCATGCTAGAGTTTAAACTTGTAGTCTAATTGAATTGCATCAGTTTTATTACGTATACTATATAAACTGTACGGGTTACTCACCAACTATGCAAATAGTTGACAAAAATCTTTATTTTGCATATGTAATAGGTTAGATGGATGCTTTCAAGGAAGACTTAAGATATGTTTATGTTAGTAGACCTAGATTTAAATTTTGTTAGACTATTTCCTTTATGTATTTTGGTTTTTGAACTATATAATTGAATGATTGTTTGGTTTGAATGAATTTATGTTTGAATTATTAAAATACATTTTTTTAATTATTGAAACTTATAACATAGCACCATGAGTAATGAACAATCTAAGTCGCGCCCCAACGTATTCCGCCGTTGGTTTGGGTGTGACAATCTATGTGTCACACCCCGAGCCGGCGGGATAGGATCGGTTGTCCCGACGGGCGGAAAGTTCCCGGGGCGCGATATCGTGAGTGATAATCGTGATGATCAGATTGTTTACATTGCACATGATACAAATGAGAAATGCTTAATATAATAGAATTACAAAGTTAAATTACATCAGTATTGTTTATAATTTAACAATGTAAATCTATCATCAACATCATAAATTTCTATCTTGTATTTACACAAGATATACAAAATAAATTGTATAATGATGTCTTCAAAAGTATGCAGGTCCAAAATACTAAGCCTTCTATCTGAAGTCCTAGTCCAAAAGGGATAACTCCTTAGTTGACCTGTTCGTCACCTGAGAAGTCATGCAAAAAGATCAAGTCAACACATGGTTGGTGAGTTCATATAGGTTAATGATTTGAAAATGATTTGAAAATCTCCTTTGGTAAAGACCCTAACCTCCTTAACTCCACATGTAATATCCACATCGGTATGCTTATATATAGGGCATATGTAAGGGACAAGCCCTAGCCAACATCCCACCACATAATAATATGCATATGACACTGTTGTTAATGATAGTTAAGCATTTTTACCCATTACACTTCTGATTTAGATCATGATATTGAAATCTGATTTGCCTTTGATCCTCTTAAATTCCTCATAGATATATGATTTCCCAAAAATCAGTGATAATAGTAAAATGCCAAATATTTAATTAAATAATTAAATAAAACATTTAAATACAACTAAGACATGATGATTGGGTATAATTTTACTCAATCAGTTAGACTTAGTTGTTGGTGGTTGTCCAAGTTGTAACCTCTCACACGTGACCCAAACCAGGCATAACTCACAAGGAGTATACCTGGGCGTGACGGGATTTTAATGATGCCCGTACAGCCTGACCCAATGGTCTTCTGTACTTGAAGGGACTTTACGGATATCCTTTGATTCTTGACCTCTTTGATTCTCTTGATTTGACTTTGATACTGATATCATTTGATAGTTAACGTTGTTGCCCGTATAGCCTGACTACAAAAGTCTTCTATACCTGAAGGGACTTTATATGTGTGTTACACGTGGTCTTGATTCCATATACAACTGACATCCACCTTGACTTGAGTATTAATGAGTTCATTAGATCATAATGATTTCATTATTTCAATGATTCACACACATTTATGATTTCTGATTCCTTGAGTCTCTTGATCTTGATCTTTAGAATTTCCATGATTTACAATGGTAATTGATTTGATTATGATTCTTAAATCTCAGATCACACACTGAGTTATGATTCCTTGGAATATGATCTATTGATTTTGTTCATTAGATTTCACTTTGAATTTAGATTCTTGCGTTTGAACTTGATGGACTAAGGGTTTGATTTGAGTTTAGAATTAAAGTATTACTCATAAGAGTAATTTAATTAACTTGATAATTTGATCTGTTTAATAATTTCCTAGACAGGAGTCTAGAAGTATCAACAAACATATATATGTAAAACATATAATAAATAAAAGCATTTAAATAAACAGTTTAAATAAAACAGTTTACGCATGCTTCTCAGCCCCGCGTTTTAAAACAAAAATGTTAGAAAAGGGGCAATGAACTCACCTGTGTTGCTGTGCAAATGAATCACAAAAGATGATGCGCGCTCCTTGAATGTTGCTTATGTATCTTTAGCACCTGAGTTGTTTTAAGAGGTTCGAATACAATAAGTATTTATAATAGACGTTGGGTCTAGGGTTTGGTCTCGGTGTGCAACTAAGTGTCCTAGTTTGCTAAAGCGTTTCTAAGACTTCATCTAACTAGTCTAATCCAGTTACCCATTTATAACCCTTATCCCATGATTTTTCATTTAGGGTCTTTAATTAAAACATCTTTAGGTTATCCATTTTATATTAAGGGTTTAGAAAACATAATTTATTGTAGTTTAACAAAGTTTATAAATCATTTCCTTTACTAAAACATAATTATTTAAAAGAAGAATATAAATAACACGATGAGCTTAAATTAAGCCCATTGGGCCACCCTTGGGCCCCTTACTTATTTTGTTTGCAACACTTGAATTTACTAGCTCTTGATAATTTAAATAAATTAACTAGATTAGTTAGGTGTTAAGAATGTCATTAGCACTCGAAATCTTAGGTTATTGTTTTGCTCCTCATGATGTCTCAAGTATGTTAAACTCGAATAATGTTCACTATATGAATATGAATGATAATAATGTTTAAGATAACTCTCGTTTGATCCAAAGCCCACCCAAATTGGATTTGCATGGATGAAACCCAAGTATTAACCCATGCGCTCACACACAAGCCCCATGCATGCACACACACCATGCACGAATTGAGTGTAGGTGTCCAACTTTTACATACACGTTTTATCCCCTCCCTTTTACCCTTGGCCTTGCTCTTGCCCATCCTTGGCTACACTAAATATGGATCGGATCCTCTCAGTAGGGTGGAACTTAGTCCCAAAAAGGTTTGGAGCTCATGAGTACTTGGTCGATGTAAACCTCACCTGACTGAGACAACATGGCTTGTGAATAAAATGATGGGCCGACAGGATGGTGGGCCGACCGGATGGTGGGCCGGATAAAGCTTGACCGCATGGAGTCTTGGCCGAACCAAGGTGGGCCAACTGAACTAGGTCATGGTTCAACTAGCTAGGGTCGAATGACAGAGAGAAGGTGGGCCGTATGGGTCTCATTCTAAGTGAATCTTGGTCGAATGAGGACTGCCGAATGAATGTTGGCCGAAAGAGATGCTCGAGCGAATGGCTACTGGTCGAATAGGTTCCCACGAATGAGAGTCGGTCGAATGGTGCATTGGCCGAATGAGAACCAGTCGAATGAAGGCTTTGCCGACTGAACACAACCGCCGAATAAGAGATGGCCGAATGAAGGGCTCGGTCGAAAGAAAGCAATCGATCGAATAGCTGTTCATTCGGCGAAAGGAAGCAGAGTCATACGCTGTTGGCCATTCGGCGAGTGAGGTCTCACTCATTCGGCGAGCTGAAGGTGATGGCCATTCGGCCGTTCCTCCTTGTGGGTGCAGTCCTCACAGATGCGGGTTTAAGGCTGGGTTTCGAACCAACCTTTGTTCCTAACATGTTTTTACAACTTCGTGAGTGATTTCCTTAGGTGGTTATGGCTTGAAACCGGTTTTTTAACAGTAGGGTTCGAACTAGGGTTTGAAAACCCTAAAACCGAAAAGAAAACTCGTTTTTACCTCGAATAAACCGGTGAAAAGCTTCAAATCCTTGTACTTTCATGATCTACGTGTTGTGGTGGTCGTTTAGACACCAAAATCACACGATTTGGTTGAGAAACGAGAGAGATCGGGTGTGGGTTTCTAGAGAGAGAAACAAGAGAGAGAAAGTGACGAGATTTGGTGTTGGTGGGTGGTTGTTGGCTGTGATTATGGCAAGTAAATGCCATAATAATGGCTTTAAAATACCTGGGTTTGTTCGGGTTCGTTCGGTTCCGCGTGGTTTCGCGTAAAAACACCGGTTTCTCGTCGTCTTCGTTACGAAACGACTCGGTTTTAAAATACAATTTATAAAATTATTTTAGGTTGTGATTCCTAATAAATTAACTAAATATATTTTATTTATACAATTTACAAAATATTTCTTTAACGTTTAAATTGAATCGCGCGGTCATCGCGCGTATTTGTTCGAATCGTCACCCGATCAAACACGACGATAACTACACTTTTCAATATTGTTTTCTAATTATTGAATATCATTCAGAACGTTAAACTTTCAGATTTATTCGTACAGATCGTCACCTATACGAATAATCCGTCGGTTTAGCATTCACGTAACGACATTCGTGTTGTTTTGTTCTGTAATCCTCACATACGTTTATACATAATAAAATCCTAACAAATAAATCACATGATAGTTCTGTGTTGCCAGATAATTATCTGACTCAAAAGCTATTGTTCTGAACTGATTTTTCTGAAATGACTATAAATTTCCTGTTTTGATAGCATGATTTGATACTGAACTTGATATGCATATGAAATATACAGAATTACATAAAATTTGTACCTGATTACTGTTCACGTACTGTTTACGATCACTGTTCTGGTGACGGTTCCGGCACTGATGTTACAGTCTCCCCTTGTTAGAGAAATTTCGTCTCGAAATTTAAGAATTGTTATCGGGTACAGCTTCCTCTTCAAACAGTTGGGGATACTTTAACTTCATGTGATCTTCACGTTCCCAAGTAAACTCAGGTCCGCGTCTTGAATTCCATCGAACCTTTACTATCGGAATACGGCTTCGCCTCAGTTGCTTGACATTGCGATCCATAATCTCTAAAGGTTCTTCGATAAAATGTAACTGATCATCAACTTGAATTTCTTCGAGTGGAATGACGAGTGATTCGTCAGCAAGGCATTTCTTTAACTTTGAGATGTGAAACACGTCATGCACACCGCTGAGTTCATCTGGTAATCTCAGTCTATACGCTACAGGACCAATACGCTCGATGATCTTGAACGGTCCCACGTATCGCGGTGCTAACTTGCCTTTCTTTCCAAAGCGGACTACGCCTTTCCATGGAGAAACCTTCAACATGACACGGTCTCCCACTTGAAATTCCAACGGCTTACGCCGTTTGTCGGCGTAGCTCTTTTGTCTGCTTCTTGTAGCTTGTAGTCTTCGTTGAATCTGAGCGATCTTGTCAGCGGTTTCCTGAATAAGCTCTGGCCCAGTTATACGGTTATCTCCAACTTCAGTCCAACAGATCGGTGATCGGCATTTCCGACCATATAGAGCCTCGAATGGTGCTCATCCGATACTGCTATGATAACTGTTATTGTAGGATAACTCAATCAGTGGCAAATGAGAATCCCAATTCCCACCGAAATCCAAAATACAGGTTCTTAACATATCCTCTAGGGTCTGAATCGTACGTTCGCTTTGGCCGTCTGTTTGTGGATGGTAAGCTGTGCTCAGATTTAACCGTGTCCCTAGAGATTTCTGCAGTGATTGCCAGAACCTTGAAGTAAATCTGCTGTCTCTATCAGAAATAATTGACAATGGTACGCCGTGACGTACCACTATCTCATTAATGTACAATCTCGCCAGTCTATCCATCGTGAAGGTTTCACGCATCGGCAAGAAGTGAGCAGATTTTGTTAAACGGTCTATGATCACCCAAATCGTATCGTGCCCACTGGAAGTGCGGGGTAGCTTGGTAATGAAGTCCATAGCTATTTGTTCCCACTTCCAGAGCGGAATCTCAGGCTGTTCCAGTAAACCAGACGGTTTCTGGTGTTCCGCCTTTACCTTTGCACACGTTAGACATCGACCGACGTACTCGGCTATGTCTTTCTTCATTCCCGGCCACCAATAAAATCCACGCAAGTCTTGATACATTTTATCAGCGTCTGGATGAACAGAGTATTTTGTCTTGTGTGCTTCATCGAAGATAAGTCTTCTCAATTCATCTACTGCTGGGATCCATATACGATCCTGATAGTAGATCATTCCATCAGACTTGGTCTCTAAATGTTTCTCTGCTCCGCAGTCAAGTTCTTTCTTCAAGTTTCCTCTATCAACTGATTCCTGTTGTGCCTGAATGATCCTGTCTTGTAAACTGGTCTGCACAGTCATCCCCATAGCTCTAACGCGTAAGGGTTTGACCCGTTCCTTCCGACTCAAGGCATCAGCTACAACATTCGCCTTTCCCGGATGGTACTTGATCACACAATCGTAATCATTCAGAAGTTCTACCCAACGGCGTTGTCGCATGTTGAGCTCCTTCTGATCAAAGATATGCTGCAGACTCTTGTGATCAGTAAATATGGTACACTTGGTGCCATATAAGTAATGTCTCCAAATCTTCAATGCAAAGATTACTGCTCCTAGTTCAAGATCATGAGTAGTGTAGTTCTTCTCATGAACCTTTAACTGTCTTGATGCATAGGCTATGACTTTGTCCCGTTGCATTAAAACACAACCAAGTCCCTGATGGGAAGCATCACAGTATACAAAAAAATCATCACAACCTTCTGGGAGAGATAGGATTGGAGCATCACACAATTTCTGTTTCAATGTCTGGAAAGCATCTTCTTGTTTCTGTTCCCAGACGAACGGTTCACTCTTCTGGGTTAACTTAGTGAGAGGCAAAGCTATCTTAGAAAAGTTCGAGATGAATCTCCTATAATAGCCTGCTAATCCCAGAAAAGACCGAATCTCCGTTGGTGTCTTCGGAGTGTCCCAGTTCTTTATTGCTTCAATCTTGGCGGGATCTACGTGTATTCCCTCACTGTTGACTACGTGACCAAGAAACTGAACTTCCCTTAACCAAAATTCACATTTAGAGAACTTGGCATAGAGCTTCTGTTCTGTCAACAGTTCCAAGATCTTTCTGAGATGTTGCTCGTGTTCTGCTTTGCTCTTGGAATAAATCAGTATGTCATCAATGAAGACAATGACAAACTGATCTAAATATGGCTTGCACACTCGGTTCATGAGATCCATGAAAACCGCTGGTGCATTCGTCAATCCGAAAGGCATCACTAGGAATTCGTAATGCCTGTATCTGGTTCGGAAAGCCGTCTTCGGTATGTCTTCATCTTGAACTCTAAGCTGATGATACTCGGACCGTAGATCGATCTTTGAGAAATACTGGGCTCCTTGCAACTGATCAAACAAGTCGTCAATCCTCGGCAGTGGATACCGATTCTTGATAGTTAACTTGTTCAATTCTCGATAGTCGATGCACATTCGAAACGATCCGTCTTTCTTCTTCACGAACAAGACCGGAGCTCCCCAAGGTGAGTAGCTCGGTCTGATGAATCCTTTATCCAGTAACTCCTGTAACTGGTTCGACAATTCCTGCATCTCCGAAGGTGCTAGCCTATAAGGAGATTTAGCAACAGGAGTTGCTCCAGGAACTAAGTCAATTCGGAACTCTACTGGTCGCGCTGGTGGCAAACCAGGTAGGTCTTCAGGAAATACTTCTGGATACTCTTTCACTACTGGTACGTCTTGAATCTCTTTCTGGGCTTTCTCCTTTTTCACTACATGAGCAAGGAAAGCTACACATTGCTTCTGTAAACACTTACGCGCCTTTATGCATGAAATGATTTTAACACTTCGTTTTGCCTGATCCCCTCTAACTTCCAACACACGATCCTCTGGTAATGGAACTCGAAGCAGCTTCTCAGAATAGATGACTTCCACTCGGTTAAAGGAAAGCCAATCCATTCCAACAATGATGTCGAAACTACCCAACTCCATCGGTATCAAGTCGATGGCAAATGTATGACCATTAAGTGTCAACGGGCAATTCCTGTATATTGTACTAACCGTGATCTGTTTTCCGTTAGCTACTTCTATAATATAAGGGGAGTCTAACTGTTCTTCTATAGAATCTAGTTGGCATGCAAAGTCGGCAGAGATAAAACTCTGATCCGCACCAGTGTCAAATAGAACAGATGCATAAAATTCATGTAAGAGTAACGTACCAGTGACCACATTTGGGTCCTGGCGTGCAGCTGGTGCTCCAATAACAAAAGCTCTTCCACGAGGAGCTTGAACTGCTTGTTGTGCCTTCTTCGGGCAGTTCTTTG
Source organism: Mikania micrantha (assembly GCA_009363875.1). Classification (NCBI taxonomy): domain Eukaryota; kingdom Viridiplantae; phylum Streptophyta; class Magnoliopsida; order Asterales; family Asteraceae; genus Mikania; species Mikania micrantha. The sequence continues at coordinate 3,726,601 of CM018689.1, forward strand.
CAAAATGGCCTTGTTCGCCATAGTTGAAGCATCCACCATTGTTCTGATTAGCTGGTGGAGGAAGTGCTAGAGCAGTATTGTTGACTGCTGGATTTGGTGTTAGTCTGCACTGTTGGATCCAGTGCCCTTTTCTTCCACAACCCGTGCATTGACGGCACTGGTTGTTTGCAGCATGATGATACTGCATTTAGTACACAAAGGATGTGGGCTAGTATACTGCCTCTTGGGCACATTTTGTTGTGCCGTTGCTACTTGATTCAGGGGAGTAGCCATAGTGTAGTTCTTGATTAATTTCTGTTTCTTCTTTGAGTGCTGCTGGTGTTGTGGCTTCTTTGAAGACTCTTCCTTTCTCTTACCAGTATCAACCTCTTTCTTCAAAACTCCTGATGCAACCATCAGATCAGTGAGTTTCCCAGACAGTCTCACTGCTGACTCGACAGTGGTAGGGTTGGCTGAAACAACCATACCCTGAATACAGGCGGGAAGTCCACCTACATACCTGTCGATCCTCTTTTCTAGAGTCGGTACCATGTCTGGCACCAAAGCAACCAACTCGTGATAACGAGTAGTGTACCCCATGTGATCAGCCCCTTTCATCACATGGTTGGATAACTCAATTTCCAACTTCTGTAGCTCATTCTTGGGGCAGAATTCTGTTCTCAGTAACGCCTTGAAGTCCTCCTATGGCATTGCCATAGCTTCTTCTCTTCCTCGGGCGTTGATCTGACCATTCCACCAGGTCAGAGCCCGCTTGTTGAATGTTCCAGCAGAGTAGCGGACTTTATGGTGCTCTGGACAGCTGCAGAGGTCCAGAGTAGCCTCAATATTTTCAATCCATTGGATTAATCCAACGGCTCCTTCAGATCCGCTAAAACTAGGCGGTTTACATCCTACGAATGACTTGTAGGAGTAGTGTGAGGTACCACCAGTATTCCCACTGACTTCTCCTGATGAATTTCCAGTGTTGTTGATCTCATTACGGAGAAGGTTGAACATCTCCGGTATCGCCTCTTTCATCTGACTAGTCATCTGACTACTCAGTAAAGTCACCAAAGTGATGGTGGTAGGATCCAGTATGGGAGTTGTGCCTGAACCTGATGCCTCTGTGATCAGTGGAGGAGGAGGTGGAGGCGGTGGAGGAGGTGGTGGTGGTGAGTCATTTGGTGACGGCGTTGAGGAGTGTGGAGCTTGGTCTTGTGTTGATGTCAACAACGGAGGTTGTCTTCGTGGCGGCATTCTGATCATAACCAAATGAATATTGGTTAGTGCAATGATCGAATGCAGAAGACGCAATGCAATAAGTCTTAAATCCTATGTTATCTACATGCAGGGTCCCTAGGTTATAGTCTAGGCCAGACCGTTTAAATAAGTGACCTATATTTCTCTATAACCATGGCTCTGATACCAATCTGTCACACCCCGAGCCGGCGGGATAGGATCGGTTGTCCCGACGGGCGGAAAGTTCCCGGGGCGCGATATCGTGAGTGATAATCGTGATGATCAGATTGTTTACATTGCACATGATACAAATGAGAAATGCTAAATATAATAGAATTACAAAGTTAAATTACATCAGTATTGTTTATAATTTAACAATGTAAATCTATCATCAACATCATAAATTTCTATCTTGTATTTACACAAGATATACAAAATAAATTGTATAATGATGTCTTCAAAAGTATGCAGGTCCAAAATACTAAGCCTTCTATCTGAAGTCCTAGTCCAAAAGGGATAACTCCTTAGTTGACATGTTCATCACCTGAGAAGTCATGCAAAAAGATCAAGTCAACACATGGTTGGTGAGTTCATATAGGTTAATGATTTGAAAATCTCCTTTGGTAAAGACCCTAACCTCATTAACTCCACATGTAATATCCACATCGGTATGCTTATATATAGGGCATATGTAAGGGACAAGCCCTAGCCAACATCCCACCACATACTAATATGCATATGACACTGTTAATGATAGTTAAGCATTTTTACCCATTACACTTCTGATTTAGATCATGATATTGAAATCTGATTTGCCTTTGATCCTCTTAAATTCCTCATAGATATATGATTTCCCAAAAATCAGTGATAATAGTAAAAAGCAAAATATTTAATTAAATAATTAAATAAAACATTTAAATACAACTAAGACATGATGATTGGGTATAATTTTACTCAATCAGTTAGACTTAGTTGTTGGTGGTTGTCCAAGTTGTAACCTCTCACACGTGACCCATACCAGGCATAACTCACAAGGAGTATACCTGGGCGTGACGGGATTTTAATGATGCCCGTACAGCCTGACCCAATGGTCTTCTGTACTTGAAGGGACTTTACGGATATCCTTTGATTCTTGATCTCTTTGATTCTCTTGATTTGACTTTGATACTGATATCATTTGATAGTTAACGTTGTTGCCCGTATAGCCTGACTACAAAAGTCTTCTATACCTGAAGGGACTTTATATGTGTGTTACACGTGGTCTTGATTCCATATACAACTGACATCCACCTTGACTTGAGTATTAATGAGTTCATTAGATCATAATGATTTCATTATTTCAATGATTCACACACATTTATGATTTCTGATTCCTTGAGTCTCTTGATCTTGATCTTTAGAATTTCCATGATTTACAATGGTAATTGATTTGATTATGATTCTTAAATCTCAGATCACACACTGAGTTATGATTCCTTGGAATATGATCTATTGATTTTGTTCATTAGATTTCACTTTGAATTTAGATTCTTGCGTTTGAACTTGATGGACTAAGGGTTTGATTTGAGTTTAGAATTAAAGTATTACTCATAAGAGTAATTTAATTAACTTGATAATTTGATCTGTTTAATAATTTCCTAGACAGGAGTCTAGAAGTATCAACAAACATATATATGTAAAACATATAATAAATAAAAGCATTTAAATAAACAGTTTAAATAAAACAGTTTACGCATGCTTCTCAGCCCCGCGTTTTAAAACAAAAATGTTAGAAAAGGGGCAATGAACTCACCTGTGTTGCTGTGCAAATGAATCACAAAAGATGATGCGCGCTCCTTGAATGTTGCTTATGTATCTTTAGCACCTGAGTTGTTTTAAGAGGTTCGAATACAATAAGTATTTATAATAGACGTTGGGTCTAGGGTTTGGTCTCGGTGTGCAACTAAGTGTCCTAGTTTGCTAAAGCGTTTCTAAGACTTCATCTAACTAGTCTAATCCAGTTACCCATTTATAACCCTTATCCCATGATTTTTCATTTAGGGTCTTTAATTAAAACATCTTTAGGTTATCCATTTTATATTAAGGGTTTAGAAAACATAATTTATTGTAGTTTAACAAAGTTTATAAATCATTTCCTTTACTAAAACATAATTATTTAAAAGAAGAATATAAATAACACGATGAGCTTAAATTAAGCCCATTGGGCCACCCTTGGGCCCCTTACTTATTTTGTTTGCAACACTTGAATTTACTAGCTCTTGATAATTTAAATAAATTAACTAGATTAGTTAGGTGTTAAGAATGTCATTAGCACTCGAAATCTTAGGTTATTGTTTTGCTCCTCATGATGTCTCAAGTATGTTAAACTCGAATAATGTTCACTATATGAATATGAATGATAATAATGTTTAAGATAACTCTCGTTTGATCCAAAGCCCACCCAAATTGGATTTGCATGGATGAAACCCAAGTATTAACCCATGCGCTCACACACAAGCCCCATGCATGCACACACACCATGCACGAATTGAGTGTAGGTGTCCAACTTTTACATACACGTTTTATCCCCTCCCTTTTACCCTTGGCCTTGCTCTTGCCCATCCTTGGCTACACTAAATATGGATCGGATCCTCTCAGTAGGGTGGAACTTAGTCCCAAAAAGGTTTGGAGCTCATGAGTACTTGGTCGATGTAAACCTCACCTGACTGAGACAACATGGCTTGTGAATAAAATGATGGGCCGACAGGATGGTGGGCCGACCGGATGGTGGGCCGGATAAAGCTTGACCGCATGGAGTCTTGGCCGAACCAAGGTGGGCCAACTGAACTAGGTCATGGTTCAACTAGCTAGGGTCGAATGACAGAGAGAAGGTGGGCCGTATGGGTCTCATTCTCAGTGAATCTTGGTCGAATGAGGACTGCCGAATGAATGTTGGCCGAAAGAGATGCTCGAGCGAATGGCTACTGGTCGAATAGGTTCCCACGAATGAGAGTCGGTTGAATGGTGCATTGGCCGAATGAGAACCAGTCGAATGAAGGCATTGCCGACTGAACACAACCGCCGAATAAGAGATGGCCGAATGAAGGGCTCGGTCGAAAGAAAGCAGTCGATCGAATAGCTGTTCATTCGGCGAAAGGAAGCAGAGTCATACGCTGTTGGCCATTCGGCGAGTGAGGTCTCACTCATTCGGCGAGCTGAAGGTGATGGCCATTCGGCCGTTCCTCCTTGTGGGTGCAGTCCTCACAGATCCGGGTTTAAGGCTGGGTTTCGAACCAACCTTTGTTCCTAACATGTTTTTACAACTTCGTGAGTGATTTCCTTAGGTGGTTATGGCTTGAAACCGGTTTTTTAACAGTAGGGTTCGAACTAGGGTTTGAAAACCCTAAAACCGAAAAGAAAACTCGTTTTTACCTCGAATCAACCGGTGAAAAGCTTCAAATCCTTGTACTTTCGTGATCTACGTGTTGTGGTGGTCGTTTAGACACCAAAATCACACGATTTGGTTGAGAAACGAGAGAGATCGGGTGTGGGTTTCTAGAGAGAGAAACAAGAGAGAGAAAGTGACGAGATTTGGTGTTGGTGGGTGGTTGTTGGATTTGATTATGGCAAGTAAATGCCATAATAATGGCTTTAAAATACCTGGGTTTGTTTGGGTTCGTTCGGTTCCGCGTGGTTTCGCGTAAAAACACCGGTTTCTCGTCGTCTTCGTTACGAAACGACTCGGTTTTAAAATACAATTTATAAAATTATTTTAGGTTGTGATTCCTAATAAATTAACTAAATATCTTTTATTTATACAATTTACAAAATATTTATTTAACGTTTAAATTGAATCGCGCGGTCATCGCGCGTATTTGTTCGAATCGTCACCCGATCAAACACGACGATAACTACACTTTTCAATATTGTTTTCTAATTATTGAATATCATTCAGAACGTTAAACTTTCAGATTTATTCGTACAGATCGTCACCTATACGAATAATCCGTCGGTTTAGCATTCACGTAACGACATTCGTGTTGTTTTGTTCTGTAATCCTCACATACGTTTATACATAATAAAATCCTAACAAATAAATCACATGATAGTTCTGTGTTGCCAGATAATTATCTGACTCAAAAACTATTGTTCTGAACTGATTTTTCTGAAATGACTATAAATTTCCTGTTTTGATAGCATGATTTGATACTGAACTTGATATGCATATGAAATATACAGAATTACATAAAATTTGTACCTGATTACTGTTCACGTACTGTTTACGATCACTGTTCCGGTGACGGTTCCGGCACTGATGTTACACTATGTCTACTTGACGGCCAAACAACTTCTATAGCCTGTTTTATAGCTGCATCCAGATCCGTGACTACAATTTTTGGAGCAACACCAAAAGCACCAATGAAACATTCTAATAACCATTTGTAAGAAGTAATACTTTCAGAACCTAATAATGGAACTCCAAAACTGATATTGCAATGGTGGTTATCAATACCGGTAAACAGAACAAAATTTTTTTTGTATCTACATTATAATTAAATAAACAAATATACATTATCAATAAGCATGTTAAATTTGCCAAACAAAAATTAAAAACTTTACAAAAATATCTCAATTAGTTATTTTATTTTGTTTACTCGTTTGTCCTGAATGTAGCATCAAATGAAACAACGTCACCAAATATTATATAGTTCTTCTTTGATTGACCATCTGTCCAGAACAATCCAGTGAGCTGATTTTTGTTATCCATAGACATAGTATACTCAAAAGAGAAATCTGGTGCAAACTCCTTTTTCTTAAGCAACATATTAACTACCATGTCTGCATCATATTCGCCAACAAACAAATTCAATTACTTTTTGAAATTCTTGCAATCAACAGATGTAACTCCAACTTTATCAAACCCCTCGTACTTTGTACGCATCATGTTAAAAGCTCTAACAGGACCAATACTATGCTTAGACATTGAGCACATCAACTGCATCTGTTCATATGTTAACTTCCTACACAACATGTGTATATCATCTTGCGATACCAGACTGTGGTTATGTTCTTCAATAAATTTATTAACTTTGAATGTAATACCATCATCTGATTTTAGAACTATTTGAGCAATACATCCAATTCTTTGTGTAGGCCTATTCCTATTCTTGATTTTCTTTCTCTTGTCCGTATTATTATCAATTGTATTTAAATTACTGAAAGGCTTATATCCTTCCTTTGAACATACAAAATATTTCAACTTAATAACTTTCCCTTGACAATACTGAGAACCTTTACGAACAATAAAACCACTCTTTTTTGCATAACTTTGATAAAAATCAAATGCATGCTCAATCGAAGAGAAAAACATTCCTACTAGTGGTTTGAAAGATAATGGAACATCAGGTGTATAATATTTCTTCCCTGATGTTGGTGAAATGCGTTGCAAACCAACAGTTACTTCCTCTATTAAACATCCTGCATTAATATGTTAAATACGTACATGATTAAAAAATAATTACGTACTCATAAAATTATTAAATTACTTTCTTTGTCACATTAACCTCATCATTTGTTATGTATACGCAATCAGTATTACGTACTGCAATTGTAGTTATCCCTGATATACTTACTGTAATTATTTTATGTGCATTGCCTACACATTTGTATAATTGCGTGTCATTAATACATATCACGTACTGTTTTTCACAAATTCATAGTTCCCACCGAACATAAAAAATTTATAATACCAACAAATTTCTCTTAAAAATACGTACTTGCTGCCGTCTGGTAAAGATAAAACAATTTTTACGATCGCTAACTTCGTCTGATTAAGAAATATCAAACGCATCATAACAATTGCTTTTTACATAATAAACTCAAAAAAAAAAAAAACCTTCTCGATCTCTAACGTCTTCAATATGTTGAATGTTATATCAAATGCACGCTCAATGTTTTACGCTATCTCGAATTTCAAATAAAATTTTGATTGAAAAAAATATGTTTGATCGATTATGAATCAATAATGAATTAAAAACGATATAATAAAACCGTTTGCGAATTATTCGGATCGTACGTAAATAACTTAATCCTTACCTTAAACTTGTTTGGGCACAACATACCCAAAATAACCATGTGTCTAAATTATACTAATTACACGTGTCTTACTTATATGTTTGGGCACAAATTATCCAAATCTTGGATTTTTTTTAACATCATTGTAAACATCTACAACACTTTATTATTTTATGAGTTTGCGAAAACTTATCAACATTTAAGATGTAACATCGTTGTAAGTAGTGGGCCTAAAACAGTTACAACGATGTTACGTCTTAACGTTGATTAATTTTCGTAAACTCATAAAAGAAGAAAGTGTTATATATGTGTTACAATGATGTTCCAAAAAAAATCCGACATTTGACTTTATCTTGGCATATTTTGGTTAATTTTTTAAAACTGAGTTATTATATATTTACAACCCTATATATATCTATGATACTATATAATGAGTATTAGAGAGAGAAGAGTGAAAACTCTTAAAATTAAGAAATGTATACTTGATTAAGCATAATGTACATCTATGATACTATATAATGAGTATTAGAGAGAGAAGAGTGAAAACTCTTAAAATTAAGAAATGTATACTTGATTAAGCATAATGTACAAACACTTTATGCATAAATTCTTAAAATCTCATATCCCAATTTCAAAGAGTTGTTGAAGCTCTGCACCAGCTTTCCTTTTCTTTAAAGCACACATACACTAAATCAGCAATTTTCTACCCATATCCAATTTGCAGTAGGTAAACTCTTGAATTCCACCATTCAAAATTTAAACCATCTCCCACTGAAAACCTAAAATCAGAGAGTTTTGTCGCCTCTTCCATTCTCTTCCATTTCTAAATTCAAACCTGTGAGTTCCTAATCCATGGCTTCTTCTTCGGCTTCAAATCTCGACATCAGAACACCAGCGTACGCAGTAGCCGTGGTGGTGACTTCATGCTTCTGGTCCTCTCTAACATGGTAAGTGTCTCGACTTGCTCCCATCTTCCTTTGTATCATCTCCTTCAACAATTTCTTTATCATCTGACTCAAACATCCCTCTGTAATTCCTTTAACAGTTAAAGCTATGGCTCCTCCTAAACCTGGTGGCAAATCCAAAACGGGTACTCAATTTCTTCTTCAAAGTCAAAGATTTGATGGTGAGAAAAAGGAAGAAGACGATGGGTGCATCCAGCGAACCCGACAACCCGTGTCGGGTCTGGTGTTCTTGGTTGCTCTGATGGTGACAATAGGTTTTTTCTTGTTTTGTTTTCTTTCACTATCTCTAACAGGTGATCGGGCTTACTGGTTTTGTTTCAATAAGTCATGATAAAATTGTTGTTGCAGGAAGTAAAGGAGGCAAATCGTCAAAGCTTCTTTGTTAATGAAGTTCAACCCTAGCTAATTGCTCTTGTGACTTGATTCTTCGGGCATCTAAGAACACAATGTCTCACATTCTTCTGAAGTGGTTTGAATGTACTGTTCTTAATCTTTTCAGATTTGTATTTTGATTACGAGTTGATTTTAAAATGCATTTGATTTTGTTCTTGGCTTGGAATTTTATTAAATCATCATAGTTTTTGGATATTAAGTGGGGTCTTTTGCAGAACGATGTCTGGTTGATATTGGGATTCCAGAATCCAAACTTGTGGCTCTTGGAACACCAGAAGGATATGCTGATGCACTTCGAAAAGGTTCCAGTAATTGTGGGATTGAGTAACATGCTGCTATGACTTAAAACATTTTATTGGTGTCAATGTTGAAACAATACTACATAAATTTATGATCCTCAATTACGTTATATAATATGTTTTTGCTAAGTTATAGCAACACATCTTAAAAAATTCTTAATATATCTTATAGATTAGTGGATCTCCTGATGAAGTTTAGTCTGATTGACACTACTGGGCATCGGGTCAAAATTTATATCAACAGTACTTCAGGCTATGCAACCATTGCATTGTTTATGACTTTATTCTCTAGGTGTCTATATGGTAAGCAAATTCTATCTAGCAAAGCTTAGGTGAAGTAACGGGTCAAAACGAGGACGATTATATTCTCAGTCAGTTGTCTGGAATAAAAAAAAATTGTTGCTACTGAACTACAATAGCAAAAAAAATATTAAGATCAAATAAGGATTTTCTGGTTTACATTGTTTCATGTTTCAAGTCTCATGTTTGTGCATCATGTTGATCTAAAAGCTGGCTAAGAAAATGAATTGTGCATCAGGTGGATACTTAAGTTTAGTTATTCACTTCTACAAATAAACCATCTGATTCACTTCTTTTTAAGCTAACCTTTTTGACCCAATAGAGATAAATCATAACTTTTGTTCAATGGATATTTGCATATTGTGGTGTCAGTTCGAACCTCATCACGTATTTGACCGGACCTTTGGGCAAATTGATGACAAGGGCGGCCGAAAATGTGAATGCCTGTTCCCATTTCTGTCAACAGATAATTTTCAGTTATTCTTAATATTATGGATCGTAATAGGAGTAATTTTCTTCAATTTGGAAATTTTTTCTTTCAAGTTGCCCTATGTTTCTGTTCCTTTTTGCTTGTGTCTCACGTTTGAATCCTTCTAATGGTCCTGCCTTTAACCCCTTGAAAACCAACCTGGCTTCTGCCTCTAATCACTTCAAGGTCTTGGCATCGATTCTAATTCTTTCAATTTAAGCATCAATTTGTTGGTTGTTTCTTATAAATTTAAATCATTTTAAGCATAGTTTTTATTATCGTTGTTTACTTGAACTTGCAGCTATGACTCTGCTTGATTATGATGCTGGCAATGTTCAAAGTATCTAAAATGTAATCCATTATCTTGGTCTCGATATTAAAGATGAAAGTTATTTGCTATGTTTTATTTTCTACTGTGCGAGTTCTTATTTACATGACCGGAAGATAGTGGCAGTTCTTTTTTTCCATTGATATAAGCATTTATTAGCACTCAAGCTTGCTAAATATGGTAGAATTTTTTTTTTCATTTACGTTTTATTATATACCATTTTACTGCATTTTAATACAATGGACTTATTTATATTTATTTCAACTACTACTTCTTTGCCTTTGTTTGGTTCGTAATGTTGAGATATGTTAGGGTGTGTCTACTACATAAAAATGCTTCATTGGGCTGTATTTAGGTTTCAAGGTGGCATTTCTATTTTGGTTTTGTTTCAGTTGTTTCAGTTTTGGTAACCATCTGGGTTTTCTTTAGAGGTACGATTCTATCTTGAAGTTATGATTGCTGATTTTGGTACTATTTGAATCTGCCTTCGTTCATTATCTTTTAACTTTACACTTCATGGCCTTAGGTTTTCTGTTCGTTTGTATCATTGAAATGGCTGGTGCATCCAAAAACTTTAGAGCAGATTATCTCTTGTGTGAACGGGTTTTGGAAGAGTATACAAGGGGTGGTTTGAGAGTACCAACCAGGTTTGTCAAATTTAATGAGTTTTCTTTAATTTCCTTATGGTTATTTCTTCATTATTTGAGCCAATTTTTAGTCAAATGAGGCATTTTTGCTTTTGAGAGTCAATTTATGTAAATAATACATTTGGCTTTAGAGAGTCAATTTATGTAAATAATACATCTTGGCTTTAGAGAGTCAATTTATGTAAATAATACATTTTGGCTACTTAAATGACATGCTCTTTGTCATTCTATGTAATGAAATCAGCAATTTTTGACATGGTATGTAGTTTTCACAATATCTCTATTAGAAACTACAACATTTTCTTTTGTTAAAGAAAGCAAGTCAAAATTACTTATTTGCCTATTTCATAATTGCATAATTTATCAGCAATGGTTTTCATCCGAAAGGCTTCTTTGCTAGCATTTCTAAGGGCATCTAATTAATTTGACAAATAGTTAAACATGCATTAACAAGCATACCTGGTCAGCTGTTGCAATTTCCATAAGATAGTGGGCATACTTATTTAATTAATCAAATGTAAGCTTTTAGACCTTTTTTTTTTGAAATGATAAACTGATGCACAAACGAAGCACACAAATCAGTGAAACTATGCAGAATTTCAAAATTCAAAATTGTGCATAAATTTCAAATTTGAAAAAAATTGAGCTGAAAAAGGTTAATTACTAGGTATAAATGGAAGCAGATTTTTGTTTTTATGGACGCAGACTTGTGCGTATGTATGCAGATTGTGTGTATGTGTATGTGTATGTGTATGTGTATGTGTATGTGTATGCAGCATGTGTTTATATGCATGCAGAATTTTGTACGCTGATTTTTGTGTATGTATGCAGAATTATGAATGTATATGTGCAGTTAGTTGTTAGTATCTTTGCAGAATTTTATATGCAGTTTTGTGTATGTATTTATGCTGATTTTTGTTTCTATATATGCAGTATTGTTTCTAAATACTTTTATTTTTGTCTGTGTAGAATTTTATATGCAGGTTTATTGAATACTTGAAGTTTGCAGACAACGTTTTTGATTAATTTTTTAATGCCATATATTCATGGTAGCTTCGAGAAACCTGATTATAGCTTCGAGAAATTTTACTTTGTTGATAACACATGGATTTTTGGCTTTGATTTGTTGTTAAAAGTTGAATGAAACTATGCAGTAATGTGAGATCAATTTAACACACATGTGAGTAAGTTTAATCTTCATCCTCAAAACCAATTTTTTATACAAACATTATTTTAACACACAATTTGTAAATTACAGGTTTTTGCTCAGCCACACGTGGATTTGTTCATCTGTGTTTTACGGGTTTAATTTGTAAACCCGCCGCATCGTGCGGGTTTACTACTAGTATATATATATATATATATATTTATTTATGTTAGTTTATCTTTTTTGTCTAAATAATAGGTTTATTAAAATGATAATATAATCAATATTCATAATTTTTAATATCATTATAAAATATATTCTCTTTTTAAAATATTTTATTATTTAATAGTAGATTATTTTTGAACGGCGAGATCCTACATACCACGTATGTTGTCTTAACAGGGTCCACCGGACAGAGATAAGACGCGACCACACCAGATGCACGGGAACCCCTGGAATGGGTAAACTCTCGCCCCCCATTGGTCCTCAACCCGATATTAAGCTCAAGATTCCTTCACTCACCTGTATGTCCTTTACATTGCCCCTCACAGGGCTTGAACTCATAACATCTCAGTCACAAGGAAAAACCCAAACCAGTTGGCTGAATTCGCATAACATTTTTTAATAAAAGAAACTGAAAATTAAGGTTATGATGATGCATCACGTTTTGATACTACTGTCTTTGTAGTTTATGTTTCTACCTTTTGTTGATATATGATGGAACTTGAATCCCAAGGCACTTGGTTCAGAAATATATGTTGACTTGTTGCTGCACACCAAATTAAGTGATGAGGTGTTGAGATTTCGACCCGAAAATTAAAAATTTACTGCATGTTTGTAGTTCTTAAGTTCATGAGACTATTTTAAAAACACATCTGTGACTGAAACCCATAAACAAACATCACAAAGGATTATTCATTCAACAAAATTAAAACAAACCCTAGACATATATAATAATCTCATATATAAATCATCTTCGTGTACGCTTGCTTCCTATACCAAAAGCTGACAAAGATTCTCACTTTGTTTTACTGCATTGAACAGAATCTTTTCACCATTACAACTTATTTCGGTAGAAATAAGAAGCAATTGTTTCAACATATTTTCTTGTCCAAAATCCTCATTTTGATCAACAAAAGAAACCTCGATTGGTTGGTCTTTAACGTTGCGGTTCAGTGTCTCTTTTGAAGAATCATAGTGTTCTTTATGTTGGTTCAGGCCCCAAATCACACACTCACAAACAAGAATTTTAAAAGTAATAAAACTCACTCACATTTCCATTCATACTTGTACTTACATATATAAGAAATGTAAACACACCTAGAAACAAGCATGGGTGAGGAACCATGTTCCCACATTCTTAACCCATTACTCCTACTTTCTATACCCACTACTTTCACAAATATAAACTTACCCACGATCTAATTAATTAAACATTAAAAACATATGATTAAATTAAAAACTCTGCTGACCCGTAACGTGACCCAACAAGATTAATCCAACACTTTAGTGGGCATTTCTTGATTATCTTCAGAAAGAGGTTTAACCATTTCGTGTTCATCAGTGACGGGGCTGATCATCAAATTAAGATTCAAGAATGATTCGATCATCAGCTGATTCAGACTCCAGACACTTACTTCCCACTGAGTCCATGACTGTAACATCTTCAACACATTTTTCTATAGTTTTTTGATCAACCGTTTGGGATTCTTTTTCGTTGCACACCATCGAAGCCATTTCATGAACAGTCTCAACAGCAGCAACCTCTTTCTTTGCTGAACAAAAACAACGAGGAGTTGATTAATTAAAAGAAAAATAAAAAATGGAGTGTGTGTGTGTCTATATATATAACTACTATCACATGCAGGGTTTGTTGAAGTTTTTGCATGGGTGTCATTCGCCTTCTTCGGCCTAGAAAGCATTCTTGCCTTGTGTTTACATGTATTAATTGACCTGCAACACCAACAACTTATAAGCGTTAGACGTCTCTTCAGATTTCCACAAAATATTTATTAAATCATTTAAGTTTATAAGAAGTTACATTAATTGTTTCATTTTCTCCTTTCTAAAACCTATCGTATGTAATCAAGGGTTTAGAGCCTAATGGTTACTCTTGACTTCTATATCAGAGATCTTGGGTTCGAATCTAGCTTATACATATTTGCTGAGACAACGTCAACGGGTTAACCTGTCATAGGATTCCTTGTGTGGCGCATTTGGCTCAGGCATACGCCCCAAAACGTCAATTAAATCCGATAGGATGGTATAAATCACGTCTTGGGTGTCTTTTTACTAAGCCATTTTTCTTTTTCTTTTTTTTTTCTTTAAAAAGAACCTATCGTATTTAGCACTTCTAAAGTCAAAAGTCAAAAGAAGTAAGATGTTTGTTAATTGTTTGTAGTGAAGCTAAATTTACTTTACTATACTAATAAACACAAATAAATTTATCACTTGTCATAATATGAGAACACTAATGCCACATGTCAATTTTCTATCAAATTCATTTAATTCTTTTCTATTAAATAATTAAATTCTCTTTCTAATTAAATAACTTTAATACTAATAACTAATACTATTATTTATCTTTTTATTAGGAAAACATTTAAAAAGAAATTATAAGATATGAAATTTTTTAATATTAATTTTTCTTAAACAATAAATTTATTATATTCAGAAAATCAAAGTCATATATGAAACAAGTTTTCTATAAAAATGTTTTTTATAAAAAATAAAATAAACTATAAACCAAAGTTTTAACAATAAGATTTTTATAAACCAATGTCGTTTTTTTAATTTATTTAAAAAGCAAAGTAAACAAGATGCATAAAGTTACATATTTTGTCCTTATATTTACTGTTATTTTTTAATTGATTCATTTAAATTTAATTATTACATAAATTATATTTTATGTTATTGATGAATAAAAGTTGGTCTTAATAGAACATAGAATGAAGTTTTATTATCAGTTAATTTAAAAATAATAATTGTTACAAATCAGAAATATCATCATTTGTATAGTTATTAAAGTTTTTAGTTATTTTTTATTACTCAAAGTATTCATTAATATAGTGTAAATTAATCATTTTATCTTAGAATATCCTTTTACAATTTTACAATTTTTATTACTAAATATTTAATATTTTATATTAAATCCGTGTAATACACGAGATAATAGTCTAGTTTTTTTTAGAACGGCGGCTGATGTAACGCCAAGACCGTTGCCTCAAAGTGCAGTGACTGAGTCGAAACATCAGCTTTACACTCATGCTACAATTGTAGCGGTGCATTTTCAGTGGCATTAGAGAGGCTTTCCCATGCTGCGATTGCAGCGGATGCTCCACCCACAAGTTGGTTGGAGTCGAAGACTCGTTAACCAACCGTTCCAGGGAAAAACCGGGCATGAATCTTTAACCTTGCCACGTAAAACCATTTTGGCTCGGACACAAAGCCGGGTGATAGCTCGGGTTGCGCGTCATTGCCATGTCTCACAAAATATTGACAATACTGAGAATTGAACCCACAACTTCTAATAGAAAGTTGTGTTTAGCGCTTCAGTCGTTCGGCGGTGTGTGGGCAAACAGGCGGTGGGTGGGCGACGCAGTGATGGTGTTCTAGTTCTCTTCCTTGTGTGTTGTGGCTGTGTGCCTGTGTACTCGGTAATCTGTTCTCAGTGACTCAGACATTCACTTCTTCGGTATCTTTAAGAGATTATATTGTTAATTAATTTGAATTTGTTAATTGGTTGGGTTTTGTTTATCTGTTTTTGAGCTTAATAGCTTAAGGTTAATAGGCTTATTTAGATTAATTTGCTTGATTGTTCACTAAATCTGATTAAGGCAGTGAATTAGGTTAATAGGTTTCACTGAATTAGATTAATCTGCTTGGCTGAATTAGATTAAATTCATTGAATTATCATCAAATTAACCGGAGTTTTAATCTTACTTTGATGCTTGACTGAGTCTTAATCTTGCTTAAGGTAACAGTGTTCTCGGAACATAGGGCCTCAATTATTTACTTCGTTTAGGGCCACTAAAATGGTTGGACCGCCCCTGTCTCCGTGGCAGTTTTAGAAGTTAAAGTTACTCACGTACACAGTTTTAGTCTAGTAAAACATGTTACCTCTCCCTATAAACATTGGCGGATCAAGGAAATATTTTAACAGTTCACTATTTTTGGACTCTTCATTAGATAGAATCGGACACAAAAATTTCCGGGTCGGTTTAACAGTACGAGTCTTGTAAGGTTTATCAAGTAATAATAGTGTGATATATTAAGTTAATAATTATAAAAAAACCTTGCCATTAATGAGATTACAGGTACAAAGTTCACTCGTTTAAGATTTTTGGGATCCGGACCAAATGGTGATATATCACAGAAAGGAAATCGACATAAGAACATACAGACAATTGATATATTTTGTAAAGTGGTTTTAACATGATCTTATAAAAATACAAGCATTGATTATCGAGAAATATTATCTAATAAAAGATCACTTACCTTAATGAAGTTAGCAAACTGCTGGAAAATTACATTAACGATTCACCTTAAAAATATTAACGGGTTCACTTTACCTTTAAGCCTCTCATATACAAAAAAATTCGTATTAAATCTTTGAAACGCCTAATAAATCTACCCCACATGGAAGCATACACAAACAAAATATATGTATATCTTTAATTGAAGGTTCAAATAAACGGTAATTTTTGTTAAGAAAACTAAAAAGTAACAAGACATTGACACATGATACGTTAAACAAGAGAAAGAGAAAATATTACTGTGCTATTTTACGATTAATGTGTAAGTTGTTTAATCTTAAAACATTAAGTATTATATTGTTTTACAATAAAAATATTAAAACAACAGTAAAACAATGTTATTGTGTTTTCTACCATATTATTTATTGCTTAATTGTAAAAACAATTTTTATGTGTTGTTTAGCGTATATCATTATAACTTTAGGCTGCTAAATCAATGTAGTTTTTGGCGAAAACAACACAAATATGTTGTTTCACCATTAAAAACACATAATAATATTCTTTTATAGTGATAGTATATTCAGGGACGGTTTTTTATTGGGGCCCGGGGGTCCCCAGCCTCTCCTATTTTTCTGGTCAGAAGGGTCGATTCAGTAGTATTTTGTTGTAAAATCATTCGATCTCATTCGTTTTCTTCCTAAAAATCATTCGACCCCATCCGTTTTCTTCCTAAAAATCATTCAACCCCATACGTTTTCTTTCTAAAAATTCTACGGCCCCCTCTGAGTTTTTTTTTCAAGCTCCGTCCCTAAGTATATTCTAAGTAAAGAAGAAAAACAATAATATATATTATATAAAAAAGTTATGATGATTTAAAAAAATATAAAAGTGATCTAAAACTAGAAGGCTAAAATTGCTAATTAACCTTCTTAAATTTTCATATGATAATACTCCCGTTATAGTGTGTGTTTTTGTATGTGTGTACTAAGTTACAACTCATGTTTCATGTAATATTACTTAATTAGTAATAATGTTTTTGAATTTATAAAATAGTATTTTTAATTAAGATATTTTAAATTACAAATACTATTGTTTTCACATATATTTCATCTAGGATACATTATACAAGTTTGAAATAAATGTGTAAGTTATTGTTATATTTGTTGGTTTATATTGACTTTAATATGTAATAATGATTTGCGCTTAAGATATCATATATGTAGTAAGATGAGTTATATATATTTGTGTGTGAGAGAGACAGAGGTTATAATAAAGATAATTTTTAGTTTAAAAAGTGTAAGAAAAATTTAAAACTTCTAGATTCAAAATAAATGGTTAAGATTAAGTTGTGTATAAAAAATTGATAAAAAGGGATTTTCTTATTGCTACTTTTGTTGATTTTTTTTTTATTTTCTCTCACTGTTTTTAGATAATCATAGCATAAACAACATAAAAAAAAAGGGCCTTTTTTATCTTTTAAAAGATTATAGGACAGTTATGTAAAAACTTTTTTAAAACATTAACGTTTTTAGCATCTTTTATTTTTAACGCGTCATTATGTTTTTTGTGTGTTATTATATCTTTTTTTTTTGTCATTGTGTCTTACTATTCTTTTAAAGTAAGGAGCTTTTAAAAAAATTAATAGTGAAACAACAAAATCAAGTACTTTTTATATGTAAATCATAATTATAAAATAAAAAAATATTTCATACATAAAAATCAATTACAAAATAACACCAAATGATATAAAACATAAAACAAAATAATGAATACATGTAACACAATAACCTAAAATATATATTTTCAAAAATATTAAATTTTGAAAAATAAAATGGTGAAATAATACAATTATGTAATTTTAATTTGTTAAACATAAAAATTAAACGACAACAAATTTATTTAATATATAAAAAATAATAAAAAAATTACACTAAACTAAACACCATAGTAAATGCATATTACGCAACGACCTAAACGTAAAACATGATAAAGAATATATATTACAAAATGCCTAAACGTAAAACATGACGAATTATATATATATATATAGGGGATGGTTACATTGTTAACCCTTCCTTATAGCGTTAACCGCTTAACCCTGACGTTTTGTGCCCGAATCTTTGTTTTTTTTCATGGTTTTATTATACATAAATAGGGGGGTTTCTTTTTTGTGTTTTTGCTAATTCATCACCGTTTAGAAGTTAAAGTCCTTGTCACATTGGTCCTTTAGAAACATGTCAAATTGATCTACTTTTCCAACTTTGTCAACATTCATAAATGTGACTTTGCCCAAATTGAGACCTTTTGAAGTACTCAAGCTTTTCGTTGTATCGTTTAAGAAGAAAAAGGTGCTTGTAACACCCCGACCGATGGCGGAAACGTCGGGATGCCACGAGGGATGTGTAGATTGTATAAAAGCTCGTGGGCATCTAAATCAAATCATCATATATCATTCAATCAACCAAAATAAATACACAAAAATCATGTCTAACATGAATTAGTTACATCAATTACAAAAAGAATTAGCTATCTAACTAAATTCAATTCGCCAGAATTTCAGTTAATTAGCTAAGTCCAAGATCCTATATGATGACGTCCAAAAGTTTGAGTTCTTCATCCTCAACCTACTTTGCTTCATTACCTGAAACATGTAGGAAAATCAAGTGTCAACTACAAAGTAGTTGGTGAGTAATCATAAGTTTTTATACTTAAAAGATTTTATAAAATGAATTTAAGAGTTTAAGTTTAAAAATGGTTTTATAAAAGGTTTAGATAAAATGAGTATAAATGCTTATGATTTTCTGAGAAAATCCACAAGAATACCTGTATGAGATAATCCAACCAATTTCCAAACTCATCAATCAAACACATACACAAACACATAATCACATATCCAATCAGTCATAGTCAATCATAGATAATCCTAGTCAATCATAGATAATCAAACCACAAAACCAATCAACCAATCTCAACATCAATATTCTCAAATAATATATGTGACTATACATGGTCATTATGTAATTAACATAAGTTAAAAACAAGATCCATAGAGTGGTAGCTAACCACGTGGCAATACACGAAACCAAAGCAATTAACCAAGGTCAAAAGCAATGTTTCTCGGAGTTGTGATAATCCAAGTGTAAATACATGTAATATTTGTTATTGACCGAGGTCAATAACAATGTTACACGAATATATAAATATATGTGATAGTCCATAAATAATGATAATTCAATATGGTGAATATCGTATTGATAAACAGGTATTAGCCTTGTGTTATCAAAATAATATTTGAATTTGGTATACATGCTTCACCTTCGAGTTTTAAAACAAAAACAGTTTAAAGAAAGGGAGGTTATGAGAACTCACCTGAAGTCCTTAGAATCCGGGTTCTCGTATAATGCGCGCTCGCGTATGTAAACTCAAAGCAACTCAAGGATCTGTAATTATCGTGTATTTGTGTCCATGAGTATAAGTGTTTCATTGTCATTAAGTGTCCGTATGTGTTTATTCTTTACTGAATAATTATAAGTGTTTATTTTTAATTTCACTAAGTGTTTCACTTACTTAGTTTATCTTACCTAAGTTAAGTAAAACACTAGAGATTTTATAAACAACTGCTATTAAATTTAATCTAACTTGTTAGTTTTATCTTATTTAATAACAATTCCAGGTTATGACACCTTAGGTATAATTCCCATAGATATTTACGCTTAAGGTATTAGCCCTAGTCATACTCATATCCGTATATTTATAACTTCATACATGTGTAATTAAGATGATGACTCTCTTTTAAGTCATTATCATCCAGTTCATGTTTAAGAAAATTACATTTAAGTTATGTCCATAAAATATTCTTATCATATAAAATTTTATTTCAAACTTATATTATTTGATGAAAGGTGGCAACTTAATTACTTTCATGCATGCATGGTTATCTACATACGTATATGTATATAATTCATGTCCCTTATTTACCTTTACACCATTAGTTAATTGAAACTAGATCGTATTCCCCCTTGTAGGCAGCGAACCTATGTCATTTTTTTGCATAGGTTCGGCTGTTAAGGCTAGACCGCATGACAAAGGTTTGGCCCATAAAATAACCTAGGTTCGGCTAAGAGATGATCCAACCAGCCCCCAAGGTTCGTGACAACTTGTGAAGGGTTCGTTGCTATAAGGGAAAAAGAAGGCTCGGCTAGCATGCATGGGGTTGCGGCTGACTTATGGGGTTCGCTAACCAGTTGCAAGGTTCGTGAGCCAAAGGCCCGGCTAGGTTGAAGGTTCGCCCTAAGACCCAAGGTTCAGCCCCCATGGTTTCCCGCCTAAAGAAGGTTCGTGGGCTAAGGGTTCACTAGGGTTCGCTGGCTGCCGAGGGTTCGTTGGTGGCTGCATGGGGTTCGGCTGAACAAAGGTTCGCCACCCTGCAACTTGTCCCGCCCAAACTAAGGTTCAGCTATAGATCTGTTCTAGGATTTTCACAAACTCCCAACCGTTTAACAACTTGATCGTGAATGTTTAGTTCGGTTAAAGTATCAACAAGTAAAAGAATTCAAGATCTACCACGAATCCGTGAATAAAACTTCAGATTTACCTCAATTCGTCGATCAGAAGTAGGGTTTCTTCGTATCCACTTGTTCCTCTCGATCACACGAACGCGTAGGCGCCAAGATCTCGCAAATCCGTCGGGTAACGAAGGAGATATCGTAGAGAGAAGTTTTAGAGAGAGAGAGTGACGATTCTTGTGTTTTAGAGAGAGAAGGAGGATGTGAGAAATGAAAGAAAGAAAGGGAATGTCTTCCTTATATCGCGTATCCCTCCCTCGTGCTCGGTCTCGTTTTTTTATCGCGTTAGAATATAACAAAGTGCTCGGTTTTCTCGTGAAACACATTTAGAACATAAAACATTAAATATACAAGTTTTGTTTTCAATAATTTAGTTTTCTCAATATAAAATCGTTTAAACAAAAGGTCTTCGTTTATTTTCGAAAAAAAATAAATTATTTAAATAAAATAACTCGATCGTTTTCGTTTAAAGTTGTGATTCCTAATAAATCTTATTGGTTTTCTTTATTAATTTAATATCGTGAGATATTATTTACTTATCTCGTCGAAATGCGTTACTCGCGTACGTATTCGTAAAGATCGTCACCTTTGCGAATCCGATGCTTGTATCGTATTTCGATTTGATTTATAATTTATGGAATATCGTTTCAGTATATTATTATTAATAATTATATTCGTGTGAATCGTCACTCACGCGAATACATTATTAAGTTAATATTTCTGAATCAACATTCGCGTTTAAATAATGTTCGTAACCTCACTTCGCGTAATTAATTCCCATTATTTATTAACTTTAATATTATCATTCCCAAACCAAAACCCACTAAACCCTAGTCACTGACACATCCATGATAGACCGAAATATGCATATGTATAGGGCATATGTAAGGGTCAGTCGCAACTGCCCTAGCCACCGTCCCACTGCTATTTCGATAAACCATGACCATGTGTCCTTGACTATGTTTAGTAACCAACAACACCCAATTTAAATCCCCTTTCCATTTCCAAACCATATCCATATTCATCAGCAATATAACCGCGATAACTCTCTGGTTCTGTTTAGTTGAATTACAACTAAACTTCCCATGGTTTACGCGTATAATATGTTCTAACATGTATACCAGTAGCAGTGATAATCATCAATAATATCTATAAATAATTCATTATCATTAATAACAATAAATCTCAGGTCGTAACAGTACAATTGTACGGATGTACGGATGTACGGACGACCGGAGTACAGTGATGTTACAGTGCTTTTCATTGCCGAAGCTCTGCTAACGATACGAGATCTACCATTGCGATGGCCTAGACATCCTTGGAGCTAGCAGTGTATGAAAATTCAGGATCCTCTTCAGCTTCAGCCAGGTATTTTGATTGCCACGTTTGTTGTTCTGACTTTCGTAGAGACTTCCAATCCTTTTTCTTCTCAAACCAGCTCTCAATTACTTCATCAAAACCTACAAAAGTGCTTAATGAGAAATACATGCAAGCCAAATGCAACCCAATGTAGGCACCTTCCTTTGAAGGTTCCCCAAACATCTCACCCACTTCAAATGTTCTCAACCTTAACACCAAATATTTTCAAGAAGTGTTAAACCCACTTCTTACCACCCACTTAAACATATTTTTTCACAACTTTTCACATGATTTCATTCATTCAAATAAGATGGAGATGAAACTGATAAAGGACTCCAAAATCAAATTTGCCAAACATGAGGTGTCAAACTACTCCATCTACTTAAAATTCTTATCATGTGTATTTCCACCTCTCCCTTGGCTCAAAGAACAGGTTGATGAAGCCAAAAAGGAGGAGAGTGCGAAGCTTCTCTTTGCTGCTCAGAAAGCTAAATTGGCTAAAGATGAGTCTGAGTGACAGAAGATCAAGGTTGCAAAGCAAAAAGCCAAGAGGATCTCCACAAGGCTATCCTATGTCAGTAGTTTGACAATGAAGTTGCCAAGGATAGCCTTGAAAAAAAAAAATAAAGAGGTCTTCTCTCAAATGGAGACTAGAACTTTTGGTGTGACTAGAAAGCTTAAATTCAAGACCATCAAACCAGCTGCTACCATACCAATTAAGGCCAACTAAGAAGCGTCCCTTGTATAGAAGGATACACTAAATGCTGTACAAACTTCACCTAAACCAAGTTCTCCTAAACCAACTTCCCCTAACCTTATTTACTCACATGTACAGACATCAACTAATCCCACTTCCCTTACACAGACAAAACCACCCATTCTTGTAAATGCATCAAGTCCCCCACTCCAACCAAAGAATCCTCACCTAATCTTTATCCCAAATCTGCCTCTCAAACCCTTCTAAACCTTTCAAGAATCACTCTCAAACCCCAACCTGAAATAAAACTTTCTTTAACAAGGAGAAAGAAAAGTGTTACCAATAAATCCAATCCATCTTCTTGCAAAAGAAAATTTGTGATCGATGATGATGATGATGATGATGTTGCTCCTACCCATCCTCATTCCACCAAAATTCCTTAACCAATAAAACTAGTTGACACTACAACTAAAAAACCTCAACCTTCTCCTTTCAAGCAATCTTTCTCCCCTAAGAGTCACATTCCTACCATTCCTACCACTAAAGAAATTCAGAAACTAAGAAGTGAAGAGGATGAGAGGGAGAAGAAGATCTTAACTGATCTTTAAGCCACTAGGCTATCAGGAGAAGGACTCCTCCAAGCTTACCTAGATCAAATCAATCTATTTTAACAACACTAGGAGAAGTGATACCAAGATGAGAGGGAACAAATAATAAAGTATTTGCTGGATGAAGGCAAGTACAAGGTGGAAACCTTCGTGAAGTAGTACATCACTAGTCTCGAAAAAAGGCTGAAATCCTTCTACCAGAAGAAAACGAGAGATGCTTAATAAAGAAAACGAATAAAGCATAACCTGATCCAAAACCAACGGGATTCAAGGAATGCCATTCAGATATGGAAGGACAATACCTTGTATGATGAGTGGTCCAAATTAAAAAAGGCAAATAAGGATCACCCTGAACTTCCTCAAGAATCTGCCCAATCATCCTCTGCCCTTAATCTTTATAAATCTTCAACCTTAAAGGAATCCAAGGAACTCACCACAAACTCCATGATTGATCAACTTATATACAGTGGATCAGTGGGAGTTCCTAAAGTGGACCCAATACTAAAACAAGTGGGTAAAAACTTTACTCCTTGGATTGAAATTGAAGGGGATTTCAAGCCTGATCTCTTATCTAGATATAAAACTGATTAATATGCTCTTGCAAGAACCACAATATATATAAGATATGAAACTAAAAGGCAGGAAATCTTGCATCTGCCTCACTCAATAACACTTCCTCCTCCTCCTCCCAAACAATCAAGCCCTTAAAAAAGGCAAAGACCAAACCCTCCTTCCCAACAACCTTTACATATCCCAGAGATTAGGAGATGGTTATTTCAAGATAGAATCAATTCAATAATAATTGAGAGGCACAATAATTCTAGAACTTCCTTTACTCATTGGTACTCCATTCTGGATGTCAATGAAGCTGATTTAAGGAAAGTGATGTAGCTAGAGCTAGAAAATGCTGAGTTGAGTCACAAGGTACATGAATTTGTACTTGACCTAAGAGGTCAGATAAAAAATAAATATGCTAAATAAATAAGTGGTTTTGGCTTCATTAGTCTGGAGGCAGACTGCATATTCCTCAACCTTGTTTTCAACCACTTAATGGTCTAACCCCTTAAGCCTAACATCTGATACATTGGATTTAACTGCTGAAGACAACCGCGATAAAAGTGGACACATGCCACTGCGGAAAAGCAAACGCGAAGAATGCACTGAACCAAACAGTGATTTACATCCACAGAAGAATAAAGACTTAAGAACCATCGAAGAGTTTAGTATTTGTATTTCTTCTTTCCGTTATTGGTGACTTTGTTCTGTTGTTATGCACTTTTGTCTTGTTTTAGTGTCTGCGCCAATTGTCTGCAATTGTTAGCAGTTTGTCTTATTATTTCAGTCAAATATTGTATTAATGTTGGGTATATATATCCCAACATTCTATTTAATACCTGGATTGATTCTCCCAAAATTCCTTTTGTTATTGATTTCTGTTTTCTCTATAAATTACTAACTTAGTTAACAAGAAAGATATTGAATTCATAATTTGAGAAGGAGTTCTTTCTTTTGCCTTACTAAGAGTTAAAAAAAAGCGAATACTTAATCTAAATCAATAGAGAACTCAATCCAACACATTTATTGAAAATCATGTTTTTAAAAAATATTTATATTTAAAATCCTAGGTTGTAATTCCTAATAAAAGTTTTACTTTACTTTCTATTATTTTTAAATCTCGTAAAACGTTTAAAGTTTATTGTTTGATCAGAATGTTTAACTTGTGTACATATTCCTATAGATCGTCACCTATACGAATACACCGTTCATTTGACATCCTAACATGTTTTTCTAATTATAGGATATCACTCAGAATGTTAATCCTAACAAATATATTAGCGTGAATTGTCACCCACCTGAATACACTATTAGTTTAACATTTGGATCATGCTATCTGTTTGATGTTTGATATTAATTTGCTCAAATTCGTTTGTTTTTTTTGTATCATTGTACTTTACACAATTATCTTATCAGTTATTTTTTAAGTTTTGTCCTTCAACACTTGTTATCACATACTAGTTTATTGATAATTTACGTTATGTCATAATGGGGGCTATAAATACATAGAAGTTTCTATACTGTAGTCTTTAAACTCAGTTTTTTGTACATTTGGTTATCGTATTGGTACTAGTTGTCACACATGTTGACCCTATTAAAATAGAAGTGATCAAGAACTGGGTTACCCTAACACAAAGATACGATTCTTACTGGGTTTGGCAGGCTATTACATGAGGTTTATCTCCAACTTCTCCAAGATAGTTGTGCCCCTGACAAAGCTAACCCAGAAAAATGAGCCGTTCATATGGGGACAATATTAGGAAGAAGCATTTCAAACACTGAAGCAAAAGCTGTGAAACACTCCAATTCTCGCATTCCTAGATGCAATTGATGACCTTGTGGTTTATTGTAATGCATTCCATCAGGGATTTGGTTTGGTACTCATGCAACGCGAAAAAGATATATCCTATGCTTCGTGACAACTCAAAGTACATGAAAAGAACTATACTATTCACGACGTCGAGTTAGGTGCGGTTATTTTTGCCTTGAAGATCTTGAGGCATTACTTGTATAGAAAAAAGTATATGATTTTCACATATCACAAGAGTCTACATAATATACTTGATTAGAAAGAGCTCAACACGAGACAATGGTGATAGGTTGAGCTTTTGAACGACTATGATTGTGTGATCAACTATCATCTTGGCAAGGCCAACGTTGTGGTTGTTGCCCTGAGAAAGTAAGAAATAATCAAACCTATTTGCGTCAAAGCTATGGGGATGATGGAACATACGAGCTTACGAGATCAGATTCGATTGGGTCAACATCAAGCAGTGGAACGACACAACCTCAAGAAGGAACTCGACTATGGTGCTAAGAAACAGTTCGAGACAAAATAGTACGGTATAATTTACTTCAAAGAGCGAGTATGGATACCAAAGTAAGGGGAACTCCGTAAACTCATTCCGGATGACGCACAAAAGACCTAATATTTAGTTCATCCAGATGTATCAAGTTCTCTAAATATTTTATTGGTGGCCCATGTCACACCCCGAGCCGGCGGGGTTGGATCGGATTCCCCGTTGGGCGGAAGGTTTCCGGGGCGCGATATCGTGAGTGACAATCGAAATGATCAGATTGTTTAAATTGCACATGATATAAATGAGAAATTCTAAATAGAATAGAATTACAAAGTTAAATTACATCAGTATCGTTCATAATTTAACAATGTAAATCTATCATAACATCATAAGATAATCTATCTTGTAACTGCACAAGATATACAAAATAATTGTATAATGATGTTCCAAAAGTATGTAGGCCCAAAAATACTAAGTCTTCTATCTGATGTCCTAGTCCAAAAGCATAAGCTTCTTAACTGACCTGTTCGTCACCTGAGAAGTCATGCAAAAATAAAGTCAACACATGGTTGGTGAGTTCATGTAGTTTACTATTTGAAAATAGCTTTGTAAACCTTTTTCTGTAAAAACCCTAACCTCATTAACATCACATGTAATATCCAGATCGGTATGCTTATATACATGGCATACCCTTGAGTCGAGCCTACAACCCGCCCAGACGCCGTCCCACCACATACTAATCCGCATATGCCACTGTTGTTAATGATATTTAAGCATTTTACCTACCATACACTTCTATTTCACCATAGTTCTAATGTACACTCAAAACATTTGTTAACCCTCGGGTAACAACCTTAATCTCATTAACATCACATGTATCATCCAGATCGGTATGCTTATATATAGGGCATACCCTGAGTCGAGCCTACAACACGCCCAGACGCCGTCCCACCACATACTAATCCGCATAGGATATTGTTGTTAATGATAATTAAGCATTTTACCCCTACCATTAACCCATTAGTCCTTCAGTTCTTTGTTCCTGTAAATACAACTATTTGGAATAGCTGATGATTCCTTAAGTTCATCACGTAATTATGATCAACCACAATAATTGTAGAAACAGTTAAATAAATGCTTAATTAAATAAATAAATAAACATTTAATAAAATCTAAGACCTAACGATTGGGCGTTGGTCAACTCGAGTAGACTAGTATGACAATCAGGTACGTAGTAGTAAAGGAGATCTGTAAACCTCATCAAACATGTGACCTACAATCAATCAGTCTAGCTAGGACTTCTTTTGATATATAGGCTTTTATAGTTCTTTAGACCGTTCATAGTTCGTATAGTTCATTGGCACATGTTATCTTTGAGCATTTCCCAGATGTTCCTCAAAATAGTTAGGGAATACTGTATATATCATCAAACATGCGTCTCATATTTGATCAGTCTAGCTAGGACATCTTTCAAACCTGATATTGGCACATGCTATCTTTGATATTTCCCAATTAGACCCTTGAAAGAGTTCTTTGTACTTAGTGCTTTGAAATCGATCGTTAGTTCTTTGATAACACACCCTTGAAATAGTTCTTTGAAAATAGATCGTTAGTTCTTTGATAACACACCCTTGATATAGTTCTTTGAAAATAGTTCTTTGATTTGAAACAGTTCACCTAGACAGAGTCTAGAATAACAGTTATACATGTAAAACATATACAAGTAAAAGCATTTAAGTAAATATAATCCTAGGAAAATAATTTACGCATGCTTCTCAGCCCCGCGTTTGTAAAACAAAAATGTTTAGAAAAGGGGCAATAAACTCACCTGTGTTGCTCCGTACTTTACTATCACAAAATGCGCGCTCTTTGCTGGTAGCCTAAGTATCTTCAAATTAAGTATCTTCAGATCCTGATTTGTTTTAAGAGAGTTCGAATACGATAAGTATACGTATTAGTTGTCGCATCTAGGGCTCGGTCTCGGTGTGCAACTACGTGTCCTAAGTACTAGTGTGCTTCTAAGACTTAATCTTGCCAATCTTAGTTAATTACTCATTTGTACCCGTATTCCAACATTTAATCATAACAAGTCCTGTTTAATATGTTTTTAATAAATTCCATTTTAGATCAATATTAAGTAAAAATCATTTATTCTAATTTAATAAGTTCACAAAACGTTTCCTTTTATTAAAATTCCATTACTTGAATTAAATCACATTTAACTATGATGGGCCCTAATTAGTCCCATTGGGCCCAATTAGGCCCATTGATGGTCTTTGCTTTCCCATTGATCACAGTTTAATTTCTTTTCATAATTTAACATAGCCTTTTAACTTATCTAAATTAATTATCCATGTTAAGACTTTTCTTAGGTTAGTGTTAAAGATTTAATTAACACCCCATACTTTAGTTCTTAGGTTACTTACTTGCTCCCTTGCACACACACATTCATGAAAATCTCCAATCCCGTGCATGCATAATTAGGGTTTTAGTTTTATATACACGCAAGCACTTATACCATGGTCTAGTTCCCATGCATACACATCCCCATATACACTTTCCTTTAACCTTGACCCTTGTTACTTAAGTGAACTCATGTTTATGCACTCAACATACATGTATATTCTTCCCTTTATCATGGATCCTAAGTAATCTAAATTTCGTTTCTAAGGTTGTAGGTCTAAGTTTGATAGTCCTAGATAGGATAACTCCATGATTTGATGCCACTTTGGTTCTATAGCCTCATGGGCAGCGAACCTATTGCCAAATCCCTAAGGTTCGGCTGAGATAAGGGGAGAGGTTCGGCTCTTGGTTCACCATGCAAGGTTTCGTGTATGGGTTCGGTGCAGCATAGTGAGGGTTCGGTCAAGTTAAACAGAAACCCTAGGTTCGTGGGTGAAGGCAATAGCTGTTCTAGGTTCGCAGGTTCAAAAGGTTCGGCCAACATCATCAAAACCCTTGGGTTCGCTGACTGCCAAGGTTCGGTTAACAACATACAAGGTTCGGCTAGGATTTCTTAACCAGCAAGGTTCGTGTATTCCAGTAGGTTCGGCCGAGACAGGTTCGGGAGTCCTAGGGTTCGTCACCCTAGGTTCGGCCGTAGTACGGTTTTAGGTTCGGTACAGAATGTCTACAGGTTCGTTGCAGGTTGATGCAGGGTCACAGGTTCGGCTGGCAGGCTCGCAGGGTTCGGTGCAGGTGGGGAAAGGTTCGGCCTGCCCAAGGGTTCGGCCCAGAGGTTCGGCTCCTACCTGTTTGAGGAGTCCAGGTTCGTCCCCAACTAGATCTCGCGAACCTGCAACTTTCGTGTTCCTTATCCAGCCTAACTAGTTGCGGGTTAGTTTCTCACATTTTCCAGTTGATTACAATAGTTTATCTAAGAAATTATGAGTGTTGATCTTTATTGAACATCTATAGTTTAAAAGTCGAGACTTAACCCAAAAACCGAATTTAAAACTAGGATTTACCTCAACACTAACGGATGTAAGCTTGAACTCCTTGTACTTCCTTGATCTTCGTGACGAGAGGAACGTTTTGGCTCCAAGAACACTTAAACCATTAAAAAATCGAGCAAGAAACCTTAGTGAGAAGCTTGAGAGGGTCTTCTAGAGAGAGAGAGAGAGTTGTAAAAACGAAAATGAAGAGAAAAATGGAGTTTGGTGGTGGTGGGTGGTTCAATAAACCATAGTTATGAACTTGTTTCTCTGAAATAGTTATGGGTTTGCTATATGATAACATCAAATGATAATGATAATTGATATGAATATGAAATGCACTGAAATGTATATAGTTCGTACCTGTTTACTGTTCACGTTACTGTTTAAGATCACTGTTCCGGTACGGTTCCGGCACTGATGTTACAGTCTCCCCTTGATAGAGAAATTTCGTCCCGAAATTTAAGAATTGTTATCAGGTACGGCTTCCTCTGTAAACAGTTGGGGATACTTTGACTTCATGTGATCTTCACGTTCCCAAGTAAACTCGGGTCCGCGCCTTTAATTCCATCAAACCTTTACAATAGGAATACGGCTTCGCCTAAGTTGTTTAACCTTGCGATCCATAATCTTTAAAGGTTCTTCAATAAAATGCAATTGTTCATCCACTTGAATTTTTTCGATCGGGATAATAAGTGATTCATTAGCAAGGCATTTATTCAAGATTGAGACGTGAAACACGCCATGCACACCACTGAGTTCATCTGGCAAGCTCAATCTGTACGCCACAGGACCGATACGTTGGATGATCTCGAATGGTCCCACGTACCTTGGCGCTAACTTGCCTTTCTTTCCAAAGCGTACTACACCTTTCCAAGGGGATACCTTCAACATGACACGATCTTCCACTTGAAATTCCAACGGCTTGCGCCGTTTTTCGACATAGCTTTTCTGTCTGCTCCTAGTAGCTTGTAGTCTTCGTTGAATCTGGGCAACCTTGTCAGTAGTTTCCCGAATAAGCTCTGGCCCAGTTATTCGATTGTCTGCAACTTCAGTCCAACAGATCGGTGATCGACATCTCCGGCCATAAAGAGCCTCGAATGGTGCACATCCGATACTGCTATGGTAATTGTTATTGTAGGAGAATTCGATCACTAGCAAATGGGAATCCCAATTCCCACCGAAATCCAACACACAGGTTCTTAACATATCTTCAAGGGTTTGAACAGTACGTTCGCTTTTACCGTCCGTTTGTGGATGGTAAGCTGTACTCAGATTTAACTACGTCCCTAGAGATTTCTACAATGATTGCCAGAACCTGGATGTGAATCTGCTGTCTCTATCAGAAATAATAGACAATGGCACACCGTGGCGTACCTCTATCTCATTGATGTAAAGTCTCGCCAGTCTATCCATCATGAAGGTCTCACGCATTGGCAAGAAATGGGCAGATTTTGTCAGACGGTCGATGATCACCCAAATCGTATCATGACCACTGGAAGTGCGGGGTAGCTTGGTAATGAAATCCATAGATATTTGTTCCCACTTCCAGAGCGGAATCTCAGGCCGTTCCAGTAGACCAGACGGTCTCTGGTGTTCCGCCTTTACCTTCGCACACGTAAGACATCGACCGACGTACTCGGCTATGTCGTTCTTCATTCCAGGCCACCAATAAAATCCACGCAAGCCTTGGTACATTTTATCAGCGTCTGGATGCACTGATTATCTGATTCGCGTGCTTTCTCGAGAATAAGTTTTTCTTTTTTCATCAACCGCAGGAAATCCACCCACTATGTTGGTGGTAGGTATTCCATTCGGTTTCGTTTCAAGCTATCTTTCTGCTCTACCATCTAAAGCACTCCATAAAGTTTCATGTGTGATTATCACGACTCTAGATCTTGATCGTCAGATCGAAGTCCTTAAGTCACACATGTGAATTTTAGGTTATTTGATATAACCATATTCATACTTCACCACCTGTTTAAATCTGTTATCAGCTTTGAAAGTGTGCTTTATATGTTGGGGAGGTCTACATAAAATATGATAGTCCTATTAGAATAAAGGTAATGATTTATCTTTTAAGTAATCCTATACACATCTCCGAGGTGATGTATATTTACCTTACTTCTATCCAAAAGTCGTGTGACTTATGGGGCTTATTGCAACTGTTGTTCCAATTGCTACTATTCTTAGCCTATGTTACACTTGAGGAATTTAGCATAGAGTTGCTCTTCCTTTAATAGTTCTAGAATCTTTCGGAGATGTCGTTTGTGTTTTGCCTTGCTCTTAGAATAAATCAGTATGTCATCCCTGATGAAAATGACAAACTGATCCAAATACGGTTTGCACACTCGGTTCATGAGATCCATGAAAATCCGTGGTGCATTCTTCTATCCGAAAGGCATTACCGTAAACTTGAAATGCCCATATCTCTTTCGAAATGTTGTCTCTGGCATATCTTCGTCTTGTATTCATAATTGATTTCCCTTGATTTACTTATCTAGTTTAGCTATGTTTCCAGTACAGTTCTAAAATTCATCCTGTCCTACCATCCTAAAACCGGAGTCCTCTACATCAAATGATTTGAGTTCTATGAAGTCTAGGGGAAAAAGTGACAGCTCATTTGGCTAAGGGGAATGGCCTCCGTGTAAATTACAGGGTCTCTTGATTTTTTAGAACGACACCGCTTTCGCTTCTTGCTTGTTTCTCCTTGCACCAATCCTTCAGTTCCCGTGACTATCTTCAGGTAGTCTCGAGTGTTCTCATCACCATTCATGACTTGAGTGATGATCTCTGGGAGAACCGTCATCATTAGTTCAGTAACTAGGCTTGCGAGTGCAACGGCTGCTGGGTCCATCTCTTGTGTAGGAGGAGGTGGTGATGGTTGTCTCCTTGGTGACATTCTGCTTATACCCGAAAGAACACCGGTTAGTGAAATGACCAATTGTAAAAGACACAATGCAAGCTTAAATCCTATGATCTCTACATAAAGGGTCCCTAGGTTATAGTCTAGGTCAACCCATTTTAATAAATGACCTATGTTTCTCTATAACCATGGCTCTGATACCAATTTGTCACACCCCGAGCCGGCGGGGTTGGATCGAATTCCTCGTCGGGCGGAAGGTTCCCGGGGCGCGATATCGTGAGTGATAATTGAAATGATCAGATTGTTTACATTGCACATGATATAAATGAGAAATGCTAAATAGAATAGAATTACAAAGTTAAATTACATCCGTATCGTTCATAATTTAACAATGTAAATCTACCATAACATCATAAAATAATCTATCTTGTAACTGCACAAGATATACAAAATAATTGTATAATGATGTTCCAAAAGTATGCAGGTCCAAAAATACTAAGTCTTCTATCTGAAGTCCTAGTCCAAAAGCATAAGCTTCTTAATTGACCTTTTCGTCACCTGAGAAGTCATGCAAAAATAAAGTCAACACATGGTTGGTGAGTTCATATAGTTTAGTATTTGAAAATAGCTTTGTAAACCTTTTTCTGTAAAAACCCTAACCTCATTAACATCACATGTAATATCCAGATCGGTATGCTTATATACAGGGCATACCCCTGAGTCGAGCCTACAACCCGCCCAGACGCCGTCCCACCACATACTAATCCGCATATGCCACTGTTGTTAATGATAGTTAAGCATTTTTACCTACCATACACTTCTATTTCACCATAGTTCTAATGTACACTCAAAACATTTGTTAACCCTCGGGTAACAACCTTAATCTCATTAACATCACATGTATCATCCAGATCGGTATGCTTATATATATGACATACCCCTGATTCGAGCCTACAACCCGCCCAGATGCCGTCCCACCACATACTAATCCGGATAGGACATTGTTGTTAATGATAATTAAGCATTTTACCCCTACGATTAACCCATTAGTCCTTCAGTTCTTTGTTCCTGTAAATACAACTATTTGGAATATCTGATGATTCCTTAAGTTCATCACGTAATTATGATCACAATAATTGTAGAAACAGTTAAATAAATGCTTAATTAAATAAATAAATAAACATTTAATAAAATCTAAGACCTAATGATTGGGCGTTGGTCAACTCGAGTAGACTAGTATGACAATCAGGTACGTAGTAGTAAAGGAGATCTGTAAACCTCATCAAACATGTGACCTACAATCAATCAGTCTAGCTAGGACTTCTTTTGATATATAGGCTTTTATAGTTCTTTAGACCGTTCATAGTTCGTATAGTTCATTGGCACATGTTATCTTTGAGCATTTCCCAGATGTTCCTCAAAATAGTTAGGGAATACTGTAAATATCATCAAACATGCGTCTCATATTTGATCAGTCTAGCTAGGACATCTTTCAAACCTGAGATTGGCACATGCTATCTTTGATATTTCCCAATTAGACCCTTGAAAGAGTTCTTTGTACTTAGTGCTTTGAAATAGATCGTTAGTTCTTTGATAACACACCCTTGAAATAGTTCTTTGAAAATAGATCGTTAGTTCTTTGATAACACACCCTTGATATAGTTCTTTGAAAATAGTTCTTTGATTTGAAACAATTCACCTAGACAAGAGTCTAGAATAACAGTTATACATGTAAAACATATACAAGTAAAAGCATTTAAGTAAATATAATCCAAGGAAAATAATTTACACATGCTTCTCAGCCCCGCGTTTGTAAAACAAAAATGTTTAGAAAAGGGGCAATGAACTCACCTGTGTTGCTCCATACTGTACTATCACAAAATGCACGCTCTTTGCTGGTAGCCTAAGTATCTTCAGATCCTGATTTGTTTTAAGAGAGTTCGAATACGATAAGTATACGTATTAGTTGTCGCATCTAGGGCTCGGTCTTGGTGTGCAACTACGTGTCCTAAGTACTAGTGTGCTTCTAAGACTTAATCTTGCCAATCTTAGTTAATTACTCATTTGTACCCGTATTCCAACATTTAATCATAACAAGTCCTGTTTAATATGTTTTTAATAAATTCCATTTTAGATCAATATTAAGTAAAAATCATTTATTCTAATTTAATAAGTTCACAAAACTTTTCCTTTTATTAAAATTCCATTACTTGAATTAAATCACATTTAACTATGATGGGCCCTAATTAGTCCCATTGGGCCCAATTAGGCCCATTGATGGTCTTTGCTTCCCATTGATCACAGGTTAATTTCTTTTCATAATTCAACATAGCCTTTTAACTTATCAAAATTAATTATCCATGTTAAGACTTTTCTTAGGTTAGTGTTAAAGATTTAATTAACACCCCATACTTTAGTTCTAACGTTACTTACTTGCTCCCTTGCACACACACATTCATGAAAATCTCCAATCCCGTGCATGCATAATTAGGGTTTTAGTTTTATACACACGCAAGCACTTATACCATGGTCTAGTTCCCATGCATACACATCCCCATATACACTTTCCTTTAACCTTGACCCTTTGTTACTTAAGTGAACTCATGTTTATGCACTCAACATACATGTATATTCTTCCCTTTATCATGGATCCTAAGTAATCTAAATTTCGTTTCTAAGGTTGTAGGTCTAAGTTTGATAGTCCTAGATAGGATAACTCCATGATTTGATGCCACTTTGGTTCTATAGCCTCATGGGCAGCGAACCTATTGCCAAATCCCTAAGGTTCGGCTCTTGGTTCACCATGCAAGGGTTCGTGTATGGGTTCGGTGCAGCATAGTGAGGGTTCGGTCAAGTTAAACAGAAACCCTAGGTTCGTGGGTGAAGGCAATAGCTGTTCTAGGTTCGCAGGTTCAAAAGGTTCGGCCAACATCATCAAAACCCTTGGGTTCGCTGACTGCCAAGGTTCGGTTAACAACATACAAGGTTCGGCTAGGATTTCTTGACCAGCAAGGTTCGTGTATTCCAGTAGGTTCGGCCGAGACAGGTTCGGGAGTCCTAGGGTTCGTCACCCTAGGTTCGGCTGTAGTACGGTTTTAGGTTCGGTACAGAATGTCTACAGGTTCGTTGCAGGTTGATGCAGGGTCACAGGTTCGGCTGGCAGGCTCGCAGGGTTCGGTGCAGGTGGGGAAAGGTTCGGCCTGCCCAAGGGTTCGGCCCCGGATAGAGGTTCGGCTCCTACCTGTTTGAGGAGTCCAGGTTCGTCCCCAACTAGATCTCGCGAACCTGCAACTTTCGTGTTCCTTATCCAGCCTAACTAGTTGCGGGTTAGTTTCTCACATTTTCCAGTTGATTACAATAGTTTATCTAAGAAATTATGAGTGTTGATCTTTATTGAACATCTATAGTTTAAAATTCGAGACTTAACCCAAAAACCGAATTTAAAACTAGGATTTACCTCAACACTAACGGATGTAAGCTTGAACTCCTTGTACTTCCTTGATCTTCGTGACGAGAGGTACGTTTTGGCTCTAAGAACACTTAAACCCGTAAAGAATCGAGCAAGAAACCTTAGTGAGAAGCTTGAGAGGGTCTTCTAGAGAGAGAGAGTTGTAAAAACGAAAATGAAGAGAAAAATGGAGTTTGGTGGTGGTGGGTGGTTCAATAAATGACCACATTAAATGTTTCAAGATATCCAGTGGTTCGGTCTCGTTCGGTTTCGCGTAAAAGGTCGGTTCCTCGTAGTTTTCGTAACAAAACGACCCGATCTTTAAAATAAGATTTTTGGAAATATTTTAAGTGGTTATTCCTAGTAAATTAACTAAATATCTTTTGTTTATTTTAAATTTTCAAAAATATTAAATTTACTGTTTAAAATTAGATCATACAGTTATCGCGCGTATTCGTTCGAATCGTCACTCGTACGAACACGGAAATAACTATACTTTCCAATATTGTTTTCTAATTAACGGACATTATTCAGAACGTTAAACTTTCATATATATTCGTACAGATCGTCACCTATATGAATAACCCGTCAATTTAGCATTCACCTAACAACATCCGTTCTGTTTTGTTCTATAAAGCCTCACATACGTTTATACATAATAATCCTAACGAATAATCCCATGATGGTTATGTGTTGCCAGATAATTATCTGACTAATAAACCATAGTTATGAACTTGTTTCTCTGAAATAGTTATGGGTTTGCTATATGATAACATCAAATGATAATGATAATTGATATGAATATGAAATGCACTGAAATGTATATAGTTCGTACCTGTTTACTGTTCACGTTACTGTTTAAGATCACTGTTCCGGTACGGTTCCGGCACTGATGTTACAGTCTCCCCTTGATAGAGAAATTTCGTCCCGAAATTTAAGAATTGTTATCAGGTACGGCTTCCTCTGTAAACAGTTGGGGATACTTTGACTTCATGTGATCTTCCGTTCCCAAGTAAACTCGGGTCCACGCCTTTAATTCCATCGAACCTTTACAATCGGAATACGGCTTCGCCTCAGTTGTTTAACCTTGCGATCCATAATCTCCAAAGGTTCTTCAATAACATGCAATTGTTCATCCACTTGAATTTCTTCGATCGGGATTAAAAGTGATTCATCAGTAAGGCATTTCTTCAAGTTTGAGACGTGAAACACGTCATGCACACCATTGAGTTCATCTGGTAATCTCAATCTGTACGCCACAGGACCGATACATTCGATGATCTCAAACGGTCCCACGTACCGTGGCGCTAACTTGCCTTTCTTTCCAAAGCGTACTACACCTTTCCAAGGGGATACCTTCAACATGACATGATCTCCCACTTGAAATTCCAACGGCTTGCGCCGTTTGTCGACATAGCTTTTCTGTCTGCTCCTGGTAACTTGTAGTCTTCGTTGAATCTGGGCAACCTTGTCAGTAGTTTCCCGAATAAGCTCTGGCCCAGTTATTCGATTGTCTCCAACTTTAGTCCAACAGATCGGTGATCGACATCTTTGGCCATAAAGAGCCTCGAATGGTGCACATCCGATACTGCTATGGTAATTTTTATTGTAGGAGAATTCGATCACTGGCAAATGGGAATCCCAATTCCCACCGAAATCCAACACACAGGTTCTTAACATATCTTCAAGGGTTTGAATAGTAAGTTCGCTTTGACCATCCGTTTGTGGATGGTAAGCTGTACTCAGTTTTAACTACGTCCCTAGAGATTTCTGCAATGATTGCCAGAACCTGGATGTGAATCTGCTGTCTCTATCAGAAATAATAGACAGTGGCACACCGTGGCGTA
Source organism: Mikania micrantha (assembly GCA_009363875.1). Classification (NCBI taxonomy): domain Eukaryota; kingdom Viridiplantae; phylum Streptophyta; class Magnoliopsida; order Asterales; family Asteraceae; genus Mikania; species Mikania micrantha. The sequence goes on from CM018689.1 coordinate 3,764,575, forward strand.
CCACTGTCTCATTGAAGTAAAGTCTCACCAGTCTATCCATCGTGAAGGTCTCACGCATTGGCAAGAAATGGGCAGATTTTGTCAGACGGTCGATGATCACCCAAATCGTATCATGACCACTGGAAGTGCGGGGTAGCTTGGTAATGAAATCCATAGCTATTTGTTCCCACTTCCAGAGCGGAATCTCGGCCCGTAAAAATTTATTGGTCAACTTAGCTCATTCGGCCCACTTGATGGAAATCCAATTTTACATGTTGAATCGATTTAGGAAATTATAACGTGCATGGTAGTTTTGGGGTATTACTACAAAGGTGGTAAGATCCTTGGACTCAATGCATTCATAACACCTAAACCATTAAACTTCAAAAGGATAACTTCATAGTCAACTATTGATCATGAAACAACTTATTTGAGTTCTCATCAAACGTTAAGAAATTATACCTTTCTAAAATAAAACTTAAGTATGGTAATTAGGAGATATGCTAGTTTCAAAAACACATCTCATGACAAGTTTACAAATTTTTGGGGCTAAAGCCAAAGACAAGTATACTAACCTTAATTCAATTGGGTTAGGTATTATTAAATTCAATAATAGGAAAAACAGGGCCGAATGATGACCGCGACTCACAAGTGTTAGCCAACTCTAGGACTAACGCACATGCGCACACAATCCACTTAGAACTTATATTTATAAGTGACAAACATGGTGAAATCAACACAGGATCTTGAACATAACAACAACAAATACTACAACGAGCGCGTGCATTCTAGTCTAAGCTAAGTCAACCACTACTATTACCAGGTGAGTTCATTTTTCCCTTTTCAAACATATTTGTTTTTACTCCGGGACTGAGAAGCATGTTATACATTTTAAACAAATATCTGAAATGTTTATTAAATGCTTTTACACTTATTCATGATACTAAAAACTCTATGCTTAAACTATATACTCAATGCTTACTCTAAAAACTCTATGCTTAAACTATATACTCGATGCTTATGCTATAAACTCTATGCTTAAACTATATGTTCAATGCTTGTGCTAAAAACTCTATGCTTAAACTATTTACTCGATGCTTACGCTAAAAACTCTATGTTGAAAAATAGTGACCAGAGTGGAGGCTTTGTAAACCAGGAACAATAGCTTTAGATATTTAGTCAAAGCTTTTGGTATTAGCTCCCACTAGGTTTTTGCACTTAAGTTTAGTTGTTTTGGTTGTTTAGTTTTCTTGTTTAAAGAAAAGAGAGAACAGAAAAACAGAGAGGCAACACAAAGAAGATTCAGAAAAGTGTTGTAATTCATACAAAGGATGTTGGGGTATAAATAGCCCCGACATTTAATGTTTCAGGACAGATACATGAAAAAGACAAACAGACAAGACTGAAGACACTTTTACAGACACTGTAGCATCAGAATAGTACAAGTATAAAGTCAACTAGGATCTTCAAGGATCTTGAAGTATTCCGAGGTTCAGACAGTTGTACTGATGCTAAGGAGTTATTCTTTCGGAAGTTCTTCATAGGAAACTGATTAGATGAATCAGTTATACTTTTATCGGAAGCGGATGAGAGAAACACTTATTCTTTCATCAGAATACAATCATTTATTCTTTCATCAGAAGACCATCATCGGAAGCTGATGTAGATACATAAATCTTCCGAAGTAATGTTTTTCTTCAGAAGCTTTTCTTCCGATGGAGTCTTCTGAAGCCTGTCTTCCGAAAGGGTCTTCCGAAGAGTATTTTATCTTCAGAAGCAGATGTCTTTCGATAGTGTCTTCCGAAGTGTATTTTATCTTCAGAAGTTAATGTCTTTCGAAGCATCTTCTGAATCTTGTCTTCCAAAGTGTTTATTATCTTCGGAAGCAGATGTCTTCCGAAGGTAGTGTCCTGCAACATTTATTCAAGTGGATTATTGGAAGGGTGGTTTTGCTTCGTCAGGCCTTATTTTTCCAACAATCTCCCTCTGGACTGATGAAGCCAAAACCACTTAGCTTTAAAACCCAATCAATTTCTAGAACATCAAACTCAGGGGGGGAAAGTACATGAGAATGGTTTATGTATTAATCTCCCACTTTTTGGCTTTATCAGTCGGGACCTTGAAGCAGTAGGCTAGGCAGGGAAGTGAGAGAGGCAGGAAGAAGTGAGCTAGATACATCTTGAAAAAGCAGTAGAAGAAAGGTGGGAGTAGTGAAGGTGGTTGAAGAGTTTAAGATACCTTCAAATGAAGGTGCCTGTATTGGGATGGATTTGGATTGCAGGACTTTGGATATTCAATATTGTTGTGACGTAACACAATGAGTGTGGTCAGAGCAATCTGAATATGAAAAGTGGAATCCGTCAATTCCTTATTGTTAAGAACTGATCCGTCCATCGTGTTACAGATGTCATCTGAATCCCTGACTTGAGAGTCAGTTTTATCATGACCTGAATCCATCTCAGAGATGTCATGAACCCTTTTTTCTTGGTTCTGGGGTTTCCAGCCTTAGTTTAAAAAGAAAACTTCATTGGCTGTTGCCATACCAGGAGTCTTATTGCCTGATCCATTCAGATGAGAATCCATTAGATTTTCATGTGAAATGGATGCTCCTGATATATGATCAAGAAGTCTAGATGGACTTGACTTCCGGATCTCATCCTCTTTTCATGGGTAAGAGATTTGTCAAGACAGAGTGGGGGGGCTTTTAGAAAGAACAGAGATGTCCTTGGGAGAGAGGACGACCATCTGAGTGTCAAATGACATTTCAGTGGTTAGTGAGGGTTCCCTTAGGAATACAACATCATCCTGTTTAGAGGATTGATGAGGAGCTGAATGGGAAGAGATTCTTGATTCATCTGTGAGGATGGAACAGATGTATCCATCTGTTCAGTAGGAACACAGTCATGTTCAGGGATCTCATCTTCCTGAACAGACTTTTTGGGCTTATTAGGCTTAAAAGGTTGTGAGAAAAATTATTTTATGGCCGGTACCTGTTATAGGTGTGAAAGAAAGGTGGATGTGGGTTCACTGAAGATGGGTGTTTCTTCAGTGTCATCCATCAGCGTTCATACTTGTGAACACTAGTTTGTCAAATCATTCATAGTACTATGAGTATTAATGGGACAAACTAAAAGTATGGTAGGGACTTGGGACATTTCGGGTAATGTACCAGATGATCAAGGGAATGCTAACATACCTTATGTTATTGAAATGATTTTCCCTAACCTTTTCTTGAGAAGGATACTGTAAAAACATGTGATACATAGAGCAAAAGAAATGTTTATGCACAATCAGGTTTTTCAGGTTAACCTTATAATCACATTATCAAAAACAGTATAAAGAGAATTAAAGGAGTCGAAAGCTTCATGATTGTTTTTGAGATTATGATTACAGATCAGTTTGAGAAGAAAAGAAAATTTGATGCTTACATACCATGACAAGAAGACATGTTAATGCACACCGTGAAGTACAGACGAAGCTTTGTGAGGAATGAAGCCTGGTCCGAAGCCATTACACCATTATTATAAGCTTGAAGCTTAGACAAATTTTGTGTAAGTGTTCCGTGCCAGGCGACATGCCTGACAAGTGATCATCCGTAGCCATGAGCATTACTTAGAATTTTGAAGGTGGTGAAGGGTTTCTTGATAATCAGAGGATCAAGACAGCTTGGTAAATTAATGGTGAGAGAAATGAGAAATGAAAATGGTGATTATTGATTTAAATAAGATTATTGGTGAGAGAAATGAGAAATGAAAGTGGTGATTATTGATTTAAATAAGATTATTGATTATTAAAATGACGTCAAGTATCTTCTCGAGCCGTGGGAGTTAGCATTGAGAATCAAATCTTGCTCTGATACCAATTATTGAAAATTAGTGACCTGAGTGGAGGCTTATTTAACCAGGAACAATAGCTTTAGATATTTAGTCAAAGCTTTTGGTATTAGCTCCCTCTAGGGTTTTGCGCTTAAGTTTAGTTATTTTGGTTGTTTAGTTTTCTTGTTTAAAGAAAAGAGAGAACAGAAAAACAGAGAGGCAACACAAAGAAGATTCAGAAAAGTGTTGTAATTCATACAAAGGATGTTGGGGTATAAATAGCCCCGACATTTAATGTTTCAGGACAAATACATGAAAAAGACAAACAGACAAGACTGAAGACACTTTTACAGACACTGTAGCATCAGAATAGTACAAGTATAAAGTCAACTAGGATCTTCAAGGATCTTGAAGTCTTCCGAGGTTCAGACAGTTGTACTGATGCTAAGGAGTTATTCTTTCGGAAGTTCTTCATAGAAAACTGATTAGATGAATCAGATATACTTTTATCGGAAGCGGATGAGAGAAACACTTATTCTTTCATCAGAAGACAATCATTTATTCTTTCATCAGAAGACCATCATCGGAAGCTGATGTAGATACATAAATCTTCCGAAGTAATGTTTTTCTTCCGAAGCTTTTCTTCCGATGGAGTGTTCTGAAGCCTGTCTTCCAAAAGGGTCTTCCGAAGAGTATTTTATCTTCAGAAGCAGTTGTCTTCCGATAGTGTCTTCCGAAGTGTATTTTATCTTTAGAAGTTAATGTCTTTCGAAGCATCTTCTGAATCTTGTCTTCCGAAGTGTTTATTATCTTCGGAAGCAGATGTCTTCCGAAGGTAGTGTCCTGCAACATTTATTTAAGTGGATCATTGGAAGGGTGGTTTTGCTTCGTCAGTCCTTATTTTTCCATCACTCTATGCTTAAACTATTTACTCGATGCTTATGCTAAAAACTCTATGCTTAAACTATATACTCGATGCTTATGCCATAAGCTCTATGCTTAAACTATATGCTCAATGCTTGTGCTAAAAACTCTATGCTTAAACTATTTACTCGATGCTTACGCTAAAAACTCTATGCTTAAACTATATACTTGATGCTTATGCTATACACTCTATGCTTAAACTACATGCTCGAGGCTAAGGCTTTGAAACACTTACGCTAAATGCTAACACTTGATACACTCGTTCTAAAAGCTAATACTATATATATGCATACTCTAAATACTAATACTTTATACATTTATTTTTTTTTAAAAAAAAGTTAACATCTTACACTTTTTAATCTAAATGTTAATTCAGTTTACACTTATACTTAATTGCTTAACACTCTCGAAACTTTTAATTGCATAAGAAAAAAAAACTAAAACTAGAAATACTTTTGAAGTCTATACTTATGTAAGCTTGAAAACTTAAACTCTGAAAGACTTACTAGTTCAAAAGACTATTGAAACTTATATGTGTGAAATGCTATAAACACTTGTACGCTCGATGTGCTTGACATACTTGAAACACTTGAATGCTCGATGTGCTTGGAATACTTGAAACATTTGAATGCTTGATAAACTTGGAATGCTTAGACAACAGGCTGATTGACCGTCGGGTGTTGACTTAAGTGTTAACCCCTACTAGTCATCAGTAAAACTATGGGAATGCTCTAAACTTGTATGCTTAAGCTATCGGACATCCTAAGACAGACTGTTGGCCATCGCGTCTTAACATTGGTCAAGCCCTACTAGTCATCAGTGTTCTTCGTTGTCGGACATCGTAAGACAGACTGTTGGCCATCGCGTTTTGACATTGGTCAAGCCCTACTAGTCATCACTGTGTTCTTCGTTTTCAGAATCATGTAAGACAGACTGATTGGCCGCCGCGTATTGACAGTGGTCAAGCCCTACTAGTCATTCAGTGTTCTTCTTGATTTACTCAGGGTTGTGATGAGTGACTAGGATGATTTTGGTCTCTTCTAGTTGACTTTGTGTTATCTTGAAGACTCCTTTATCAAAACACCGATGTCACGAGTCCTACTTAGTTCCATTATGGATGGATGCTGAATTCCTTAGGGTGTTCAGCTATCCATAATGATAACTCTCAAATTTTGATGCTCAAATACTACTATGTGCGTGTTGAAACTTATAATCAGAACACTTAAAGCTATGATGGGATTTGAGGGTAGGTAAGACGCTTAATTATCATTAACAACAATGTCCTATATGGCTTAGTATGTGGTGGGACGGCGTCTGGGCGGGTTGTAGGCTCGACCCTTTCGTATGCCCTATATATAAGCATACCGAGTTGGATGATACAGGTGGTGTTAATGAGGTTAAGGTTGTTACCAAAGGGATTTGGGAATGCTATTGGGTAGATAACTTAAACTTCTAAACAGGATGCTTGAAACTCTGATGGAATCGAGTGGTAGGTAAAATGCTTAATTATCATTAACAACAATGTCCTATGTGGCTTAGTATGTGGTGGGACGGCGTCTGGGCGGGTTGTAGGCTCGACCCTTTCGTATGCCCATATATAAGCATACCGAGTTGGATGATACATGTGGTGTTAATGAGGTTAAGGTTTTACCGAAGAGGTTTGCAAAACTATTTTTCAAATGCTAGAACTATATGAACTCACCAACCATTGTGTTGACCTTGTTTTCTTACATGCTTTCTCAGGTGATGCACATGTTTAAGCTAAGGCACAAGATTGCATGCTAGGATGCCCAGATAGAGGACCTAGTAGACTTTTGGAAAGCACATCTTTTGTTATTAATACGAGTCACTTTTGATATCTTGTACATATACAAGATAGTAACAATTGATTCTTTTGATAGGTTTACTTAGCTAAATTACTAAACATTGACATTTGTAATTTAACTTTGTAATCTTAGTTTAATGTTATATTGTGCTTTAGTTATTCTCAATGTTGATGCTATGTAAACAATCTGATCATCACGATTATCACTCACGATATCGCGCCCCGAGAACCTTCCGCTCGGCGGGAAAGTTGATCCGTCCCACAGGCTCGAGGTGTGACAGTTAACAACCCGACGGAACCTCCATCGATACTAGCGTGTTCCACTCCATCCCATGGTCTTTAATTTGATCTATAATACTTTTAAATGAGTTTAATTTACTTGGATCAGATCATACTATCAGTTTCAAAGAAACTGGAACAATATCGATTGTCTTATTCTCGGCCCATATTTAGAAAACTTCAAAAGCTGGCTGTCGATACTACTATGTACGGCAGCGGAGTTAGTATCGACAGTTTGACGCATTGAGCAACTAATATCGATGGACCTTCTCACCCTAATCCTTGGACTGATCGACAATATCAATCTCGACAAGAATTTGATAGGTAATGGTCGTCGAACTTAGCAAGTTTGACAGATTTGAGTTGGACCCGAAAAGAACCATCGATACTATGCTTCTTATTCATCCTTCATCGATACTAAGGTTTACCCTGCTATCATCCATCGATACTGCTATACTCCATCCCGACCTTTATTCCAGCCTCATCCAAGTGCTTGGAACCCAATTTCATGGATGGTTCATGGAACATCATGGCTCAAAGCCGAGTTATAAGCTGTGTTAACTCGTATTGCATGAAAACACTGAAAAATGAAGCTCAATTTTACCTCAGTTCTTGCGGTTCTAAGCTCAGGTTGATTGTAATTCCTTTTTCTACTCGTTGAGAGGATCGTTTGGACACCAAAATCACGAAATTTGGTTAAGAATTCATGAGTTTGAGTGTGTGGATGTTTAGAGAGAGAGTAGAGAGAAATGAGAATGTTTCAGCTATAGAGAGAGGAGAAAGCTGGAAAAATGAAGGAGAAGGAAAAGTTGGGTTTTTATACCCCCGGTGTTCGTTCACTTGCGTATTCGGTCTTGCACAGTTTTGTTTAATTACGTGTAATTTTATAAAATAGTTTAATAAAAATCTTTTAGGTGGTAATTCCTAGTAAATATTATTATATTTTATTTTCATTATTTTAAAGTTCGAAATCGTTTATTTTCATCGTTTCGTCAGAATTTGAAACTTACGCGCGTATTGTATGAGCAAAATCGTCAGTTTCACTTTCTGATTGGGTTTTCTATCACCAGAAATCATTTAAAATATTAAACCAACAGATATATTCTTATGAATCGTCACCCGTAAGAAGATGTTGTTTGCTTAGCATTTTCGTAACGATATCGGATTATTGTTATTTATTGATATCCTCAAAGTCGTTTGTGACATTCATCATGATATTTAACATTCGTTTGTCTCTTCCCGTACAATGATATCACCATTGTTTTATTGTTTTGTACATTGTCCTTAGTTTATTTTATAAATACACTTTGGTTATTCTAAGGCCTGTACTGTTGTACTACCGTACAGTTTCCTGACGGTTTTGTACCAGATGTCACAAAACCTATGGTTATGTTATAAATTCACTAAGTTCTAACCAACTAAAATTAATCGAATTCATTAGTAATCCCAAATTCAATTAATTACCATATATCACTTGCTTTATTCCCTAATTAGGTCTATACTCGATCCTTTTTGTTATCAAAATCCTTGGGTTTCATTAGTTACTTAAGTTGGAAGGAAAAACTAGAGCAATTAAACTAGTATTGGCAAAGTTCATATCGACTAAGGCTTAAGGTGGCCTTTGCCGATGCGATCCGGTTCAACTCCAGTTTAACCGCCCTATATATGGTTAATTTCGATAGGTTTGATGTTTAAAACACTTGGATTAACTTCAGGTAATATTATCGAAGGTCCCAAAATAGTATCGATGGTCTATAGTTTCGGCCAAGACTTGGATGAACTGAAGAGCCCCTTGCCAATACTATCAAGTTCAACACCTTGTTAGTATCGACTCCATTGGCTTGTGTGTGATTAGTATCAACAAGTTCTTGGCTTAAAATCCTTGGATAGCATCAGGTTATTAGTATCGATGGGAGGCCAAAGAGTATCGACACTTTTAGTGTCGATACTAGTCTTGAAAGTCCCCAATGAGGCTGTCAATACTATTGTATCGACACTTGCATTTCATCAACATTGTGGTTATCAATATTAATAGATTCGAAGAGTACTTGACCCATCCCAACTTGGACCTCTTCTATATTGATAATGTCGATGTTAGTATTGATAAGGATGATAGTAAGTTTCATGGAAACTTGCTGCCAACTTCCTCAGCCCATCGATACTATCCATCTTCAAAAGTTCTCGCGTCGATACTAGTACTCCCGACCTTCCCAGTCTCAACCAACCATCCTTCGTTCAATCCAAGATATTCCAAGTGGTTTATATTCGTTTACAAGTCGTTCTTAGAAGATTTAATAATCTCAAGACCGGTTTCATGCTCAAGTCACCCGTTTGGATGAAAACCCTATAAATTGAAACTTTGGGCTCGTTTTTGCCTTGATTTATGTAGTTCCAAGCTCTGATCTGTTTTACTTTTGAGTTCTAGATGTTGTAATGATTGTTTTGACACCAAGATCTCCCGATTTGGTTAAGAAATGAGGGATTTGAAGTTAGATTTCTTTTGTAGAGAGAGATAAAGGGAAATGGCCGGTTCTAGACGAGAGGTAGGTAGTTGAAGTATTAAATGAGGGAAATGAGAGAAATAAAGGGCTTTTATAGTTCGAATCATTTCTTGTAAGTTCGGGTTCGTTTGGTTTCGTTTAACTGCGTCGTTTCCGTTACGTTACGTAATTTCGTATTTATTTTGTAAATAAAATGTTTTGTTGAAAATCTTTCTAGGTGAAAATTCCTATTAAATACCTTAAATATTTTCTTATCATTTTTAAAGTTTCGACATCGTTTATTTCAAATATTTCATAGAATCGTGTCAGTGCGTATTTGTAATGATCGTCCCCCATATGAACACGACGATGACTCACCTTCCGATTTGGTTTTCTAATTATAAGATATCATTCAGGACATTAAAAGCACGGATATATTCGTGCGAATCATCTCCAACACGAATACGCTGTCATTTTAATTTTCATGAACACTATCCGTTATTGTTTTAAATTTCATAGCCTCACATATGTTCATACTTACTAATACATTATCTATTATTGATTTGTATTGTCAGACACACATTAACAGTAAACTATTGTGTTCATTTGCCTTTGAACTTTGAGTTTTCATTGCTTTCACACATTGTTTCCAAATCGTTTCATGTTTTATTCTAGTATAACCATCATAATTATGATTCGTACACATGACTACTGTACAGTTCCTAACGGTTACATGCTAGGTGTCATAGTCTTCCCTTGTTAAAGAAGTTTCGTCCCGAAATTTAAGAATCTTGGTCGCGCATGGCTTCCTCTACAAACAAATGGGGATACTTTCTGTCACACCCCAAGCCAGCGGGGTTGGATCGGAGTCCCCGTCGGGCAGAAGGTTCTCGGGGCGCGATATCGTGAGTGATAATCAAAGTGATCAGATTGTTTACATCGCACATGATATAAATGAGAAATGCTAAATAGAATAGAATTACAAAGTTAAATTACATCCGAATCGTTCATAATTTAACAATGTAAATCCATCATAAACATCATAATATAACTATCTTGTAACTGCACAAGATATACAAAATAATTTTAAGATGATGTTTCCAAAAATATGCAGGTCCAAAAATACTAAGTCTTCTATCTGAAGTCCTAGTCCAAAAGCATAAGCTTCCTAGTTGACCTGTTCGTCACCTGAGAAGTCATGCAAAAATAAAATTAACACATGGTTGGTGAGTTCATATAGTTTAGAGTTTGAAAATGATTTGTAAACCTCTTCCGGTAAAGACCTTAACCTCATTAACTCCACATGTAATATCCGGATCAGTATGCTTATATATAGGGCATATGTAGGGTCGAACTTACCGCCCGCCCAGCCACCGTCCCACCACATACTAATCCGTATATGACACTGTTGTTAATGATAGTTAAGCATTTTTACCCTTCTCATTAAACACCAAAAATCCTTCTGTTCTTTGTCCCTGTAATTACAATCATTTGAAATCCACGTTGATTTCATAAGTTCATCACATAATATGATCAACCATAGCAATTGTATAAATAGTCATAAATGCTTAAGTAAATAAATAAATAAACATTTAATAAAATCTAAGTCCTAATGATTGGGCCTTGGTCAACTCGAGTGTACTAGTCTGTCAATCAAGGTACTTAGTAGTTAGGAAATTCTGAAAATATCATCAAACATATGACCTACAAATCAAACGGTCTAGCTAGGACTTCTTGAAATGTAGGATTTCTTGTTTCGTTCTTGATTCGTTGTGTTGGCATATGTTATCTCTGATATTTCCCAGATTTTCCCTTGAAAATGATTTATTGATTCGTCTGATTCTGTCACAAGATGTACTTGATTCGTTGATCATGGAATACTAGATTTGTTGATCAAATGTACTCTTGATTCGTTGTTCATCAAACACTTGATTTGTTGAACATCGAATATTAACTTTGCAAAGATAGTTTCGCTTGATTCGTTGAACTTCCCCACTTGTTTTGTCAAAATAGTTTCGTTTGATTCGTTGAACTCACACACTTGATTTGTCAAAATAGTTTCGTTTGATTCGTTGAAATCACCCACTTGATTCGTCAAAATGTTTTGTTTGATTCGTTGAAATGACACACTTGTTTCGTTAAAATGTTTCGTTTGATTAGTTGAAATGTTTAGTTTAACCCAATTATTCACTTAATTTATAAATAGATGAATTTAGTAAAACCTGCATAAAATTCACCTGGACATGATTCTAGGTTAATAATTTACATATAAAATGTTGATACATGTTTTGTCCCTAGTTCAGTTTTTGTAACATTCATCATGTAAAATTCAAGTTATATTAATGGAAGTTGTCTTTCTATATTGATCTTAATGTTTAATATTGATTATATGATTGTGTTATTGGTTGATTTGATTTATTATATATTTGAGTATGAGTATGGTTCATTCGGCCGAATGACTCTATCGAATGAAGTCATTCGCCGAATGAAACCAGAGTATGTCTAGTCAGCGAATGAGTCATTCGCCGAATGACTCATTCGACTGAATTATCATTCGACAGATGCCATTCGCCGAATGAGTTGCTTCGGCCTCTCGTTCGGCCGAATGTCAACTGCCTATATATACAAGTTCAAATCATTTCAACCTTAACTTTCCAGAGCGCTCCTTCTTCCCTGAGACTCAAGTGTCAAAACCCTAGAAGATTTGAGCGGTTCTTGATCATCCAAGTTCGATTCTCAACCCGTGGTGTTCGATCGTTGCTTCCACGTTGTTCCTACAACCTCGGATCACCACGGTTTCTGTTGGTTTCGATTGGAAAACCCTGGAATAGGATTCCGCACTATTCCAGAGGCTGTCGAGTAGTTTTACATTGGATTCGGATTGTTTCCGAGCTCCCGATCGGTCCAACAAAGTGGTATCAGAGCACATTGTGAGATTTTGCCCTCAGTTGATCAGACCTAAGGTTGTGCCTTTTAAAAACTTAAAATCTGCTTTACCAAAACCGGTAAAATCTGTACCTAAGTCTGTTCAACAAAAGTCTAAATCACCCATTCAGTCTAAGACTTCAAACAAGGGAAAAGGAAATTTGGAAACTTTGGATGTTCCAAATGTGGTTAAAGTTAACCAATCAAAATCATCATCCATTTATCTGAAAACCTCCTTTGATAAAAATGCAATTTGGAAAGTTAAATCATCTGAGGATTCTGTTCCAAAAATTTCAGATAAACCTCTTCCTAAAGGAAAATGGATCGATGTTTGGATCCGAGACTCTATGGGTCAACCCAAGACTGTAAAGGCTTGGGTTCCCAAAGTAAACTGATTATCTCTTTATTGTGCAGGTTGCCCCAAAAGCTGGAGTTAACAGCACTTGGATCGTTGATAGTGGGGCTTCCAGACACATGACTGGTGATATTTCTCTGCTCACCAATGTGAATGCAGTTCGAGGTGGCTATGTTGCCTTTGCTGGAGACAAAGGTGGTTTTATTACTAGAGAGGGAATTCTGACAAATGGACAGGTTTCATTCGATAATGTCAGATACGTTAAACAGCTGGAAAACAACCTCCTGTCAGTTTCTCAGATTTGTGACAAAGAGTACAAGGTCTTATTTGATGATTCAAAATGTTACATTCTCAAGCAAGGTGTTAAGATACCTGAAGATTGGATTTTGATGTCTGCTCCGAGGAAGCAAGATTTGTACGTTCTCAATATGGCCACAGCTTCAACTACATCCTCCACAGCTTCATGTTTTATGACAAAGGCAACTGAGAAAGATTCAATCCTTTGGCATAAGAGGATGGGCCATTTGAGTTTACATAAGATGAATCATTTGGTACACAATAGTCTGGTTGAGGGAGTTAGCTTGAAGAATTTTAAGCTGTCTGATATCTGTGTATCCTGCAAGAAAGGGAAGCAAGCCAAGCAGTCTCATAAGCTGAAAAAGTTTCATTCAATCAATGTTCCTCTTGAGCTTCTCCACATGGACTTATTTGGTCCTGTGAATCGGAAGAGTATAGCTGGAGATCAATACTGTCTTGTCATCACTGATGAGTATTCCAGATACTCTTGGGTTTTCTTTTTAAAGGAGAAATCTGAGACGTTTGATTGCATTCAAGTTTTGGTTACCAAACTTGAATCACTTTATAAGCTCAAGATTCGTCAGTTTCGAACTGATAATGGAACGGAGTTCAAAAATCACAACATGGAGAACTTTTGTAATGCAAGAGGCATTGTGCAACAATTTAGTGCTCCATATGTTCCTCAAATGAATGGTGTTGCTGAACGCAAAAATAGGACATTGATTGAGGCTGCTAGAACCATGCTTGCTGATTCTTCTCTACCGGTTCAATTCTGGAACGAAGCTGTAGCTAATGCCTGTTATACCTTGAACCGGGTACTTATTGTGAAGAGACATGGGAAGACTTGTTTTGAACTACTCCATAACAGAAAGCCAAATCTTAAGTATCTAGAACCATTTGGTGCTCCATGCACTATGCTTAAGAAACATGAGCAGGGCAAGTTCAATGAAAAGGTGGAAGAAGGGTACTTTCTTGGGTATAGCACTCCAAATAAACGAGTTTACAACATTGCAACTCATAATGTGGAGGAGTGGTACCATGTAGACGTTCAGAAATATACAATGCCCCCACCTGGAAAAGGGCCAGATTGGATGTTTGATTTTTCCAGTCTCTTTGATTCATTCAATATGCCCCCATGTATTCAGATGAAGATGTTGCTGTTCAGATGCTGTATGATGTACAGAATGCACCCGATGAAACTTCTCAACCTACATCTGCGTCTGGTCCCTCTACACAGATAAATGATGACAGCTCAGACATAGATGACAATCCTCCAGCTGCTCCTGAACCAGTTGTTGATAACCTTGTACCTGGTCTTGAGGATTTGAATTTGAATAACTTAGATCCTGAGGTTGAGGTTCCCGCTCATCCTGTTGGAAGAATCAATCGTATTCATCCTCAAGACAACATTATTGGGAGTCCTTTAGATGGAGTGAAAACTCGAAGTCAGATTTGTTCAGGTGGTCTTGCAGACATTCTTGATTTTGCAGATGTAAGCTTTTGTGCTCATTCCTGCTTTATCTCTCAAGTTGAACCGCGTACTGTCACTGAAGCCCTCAAGGAAGAATCATGGGTTGATGCTATGCAAGAGGAACTTTTGCAGTTCAAAAAGTTAGGGGTCTGGCAATTAGTTGATAGACCTAAAGGTGCAAAAGTCATTGGCACTCGATGGGTTCTTCGTTGCAAGAAAGATGATCACGGGATCATAGTGCGAAACAAGGCACGTTTGGTGGTTCAAGGATTCAGACAGATAGAGGGGTTGGACTACAATGAGGTGTTTGCTCCAGTTGCTCGACTCGAAGCCATTCGTATCTTCTTGGCTTATGCATCCTTTAAAAAGTTCAAGGTCTATCAAATGGATGTTAAGAGTGCGTTCCTTCACGGTGTTATCAGTGAAACCGTATATGTCAGTCAACCTCCCGGGATTGAGGATCCATTGCATCGTGACCAAGTCTACAAGCTAGACAAGGCCTTATATGGATTGCATCAAGCTCCGCGAGCGTGGTATGAGACACTTTCTACTCACCTTCTGAACAACGGGTTCAAAAGAGGTGTCATTGACTGCACATTATTCATCCGTGAGAAGGACAGTGATTTACTCTTGGTGCAAGTGTATGTGGACGACATAATTTTTGGTTCCACAAATAATAGTCTGTGCAAGGAATTCGAGAAGGTTATGAAAGATAAATTTGAAATGAGTTCGATGGGAGAGATGAAATTTTTCTTGGGTTTGCAGGTGGATCAGTCTGAGGCAGGGATTTTTATTCATCAAACCAAATACGTTGGTGACATTCTGAGCCGGTTCAGTGTGTCTGATGCCAAGCCTGCTGGTACCCCACTGGCTGTTAATCACGGGATTACTCCAGATGAAAAGGGGGAGTTAATTGATGCCACTCTGTACCGAGGAATGATCGGATCTCTCATGTATCTTACTGCTTCTCGGCCAGATATCATGTTCGCTACTTGCTTGTGTGCACGCTATCAATCAAAGCCAAGAGTATCTCACCTCATTGCTGTCAAAAGGATTATGCGTTATCTGAAGGGTACATCGGAACTTGGCTTATGGTACCCTAATGATGATAACTTTGAGCTTACTGCATATAGTGATTCAGATTATGGCGGATGCAAGAGAGATTTCAAGTCAACATCTGCAGGATGTCAGTTCTTTGGAAACCGATTGGTCACCTGGCAGTGCAAGAAGCAGACGTCGGTGTCTACTTCAACCTGTGAAGCTGAATATATTGCTGCTGCTAGTTGCTGTTCACAAATCATCTGGATTCAACAGCAACTCAGGGACTATGGATTACATTTTCTAACACTCCTATTTATGTTGATAATACTGCCGCCATTGCTGTCACTAAAAATCCAGTTCAGCACTCCAAAACCAAACACATCGACATAAAATATCACTTCATACGTGATTGTTTTGAAAAGAAATTAATCGATGTTGTGAAAATTCACACCGATCACCAGAAAGCCGATCTTTTTACAAAAGCGTTTGATAAACCCAGATTTTTATATCTGTTATCGGCTAATGGTGTTTTTCAAAAGGATGAAGTTCAATCCTCATCTGAGTCTAACAAATGATCATCATTTTTACTTAGATAGTCTTTGCTTTACTCATTTTACTTCAGTATTTTCATTTTTATTGTATAGTTCTTTTTCATCATCAAAAACTCAAAAAGATTTTCTATTTTTAGGTTTTTAGGGGGAGAAATTATGATATTTGAAAAACCAAAAACAATAGAAAATTTGAAAAACCAAAAACAATAGAAAATTTGAAAAACCAAAAACAATAGAAAAATTAAAAATTGAGATGGTCTTACTTAATAAAGTAATGCATTAATCTTATCATGTCATAGAAGCAGATGTGAATGTATGAACTAAAATCACAAGAGAATTGTGATGGGATGTACTGATAGGCTGACTATACAAAATGAATAAACAACTTGTGATAACTTAGAAAGTTTGATCTGTGGGATCCATTTTATTAAATCATTTGAGTGAGAAACGGTTTTTGACTCAAATCAAGCATACACCTGTCATCATGGAATCAAATGAGGTTTCATTCAAAGAAAAATAAAAACAAGCTGGTATTAAGCTTGAGGAAAATCAAAAACAAGCTGGTATTAAGCTTGATGAAAAACTAAAAACAAGCTGGTATTAAGCTTGAAGAAAACCTAATGCAAGCTGGTATTAGAAATACTTAAACAAATAAAGTTCGATTCCATACATGTGCCATATTGCTGGGACGGACCTAGCTGAAGCCATCCATTTGGATAGAACAAGAAAAATACAAAAAGATAATAAATGTTTGAATCTTATTGAATTCATGATGACTGGTTTTAAGATATGCTGAAATGAGTTTTGAACTGATTTTGATCTTTATTGGTGAAATGAATTGGGAACTCAATCAGAAAATATGAGTGATCACATAGTTTGTTTAGTAGTTATGTATTGTTCGGTTTATGTCTGGACAAATATATCAGTAATCGTATCATAATGAAATTGTGTTGGAAGTGAAGCGTTCATTGAAGATAATGTGATGTGATTAGAGATATGTGTTATTTTATTAATGGACCTCTCACAAAAACATGTGTTTATTTATTCTTAGTTATTGTTTGTACAGTTGTAGTGGTTGTTTCAGAAAAATACAAAAAGATTTTCTATTTTCAATTTTATTTTAGATGATCATTTGTAGATTCGGATGTCTGTCTTATCTGAATCCTGAACTAACCAGACATATCTTCATAAATTGTTAAAGGTTTGTTGCTCAAAATGTCAAATGTTGAAATAGTTGAGGTTTGGAGGTTATCATCTCTCATTCGTCCGAATGAGAGGTAGAATGAACTCATTCGGCCGAATGAACTCATTCTGCGAATGAGTCATTCGACCGAATCAATCATACAATGTGTTTTTCATTCGACGAATGAAAGATGTCGAATGTCTCATTCGACATTCTCATTCAGCGAATGAGTATTGTCGAATGTCCTATTCACTACATTCATTCGGCGAATGAGACTGAATGTCAGGTGACCTTTCGCCTAGCTCATTCGGCGAATGAGAAGAGACTATATAACAGTCTTTCGGCCGAATGAAAGTCATTCGACCAAAATACTCTTTCGCGACTTCAGAGAAAACCCATTCGGCGATTGACACATAGTTTCTGTTCACTTGATTTCCTTTGATTCTTGTTAACCCTGCTTCTGATAATCTTTTTCTACTTCATCTCAGGTATATGAGGATCGATTTACAAGACTTTCCAACCGTAAAATCGTGCAAACCAGATCAAATTTTTGGGATTTAGGGTTTTAATATTCGCTGTGTAAATAAACCATAGAAATGGACTTGAAACTATCTTAATCAAGTATTAAATGTCTTATTCGGTCGTTTCTGAATGCTAATAAACAAGTTTTTTAAGCTGATTCGTGATTTCTGAAAATAGGGGATTTTGAATTCAAAACAGGCGCCGAATGTCGTCATTCGGCGAATGACTCATTCGGCGAATGAACCTCATTCGGCGAATGGCTCATTCGACGAATGACCAGCCTTGTCTATATCTCATT
This sequence comes from Mikania micrantha, assembly GCA_009363875.1. Lineage (NCBI taxonomy): Eukaryota > Viridiplantae > Streptophyta > Magnoliopsida > Asterales > Asteraceae > Mikania > Mikania micrantha. The sequence continues at coordinate 3,782,520 of CM018689.1, forward strand.
CGGTGAATGAGAGTCATTCGACGAATGAACCTCATTCGACGAATGACTCATTCGATCACATGACTCATTCGGCGAATCACTGCCATTCGGCACATCAGTTAATCTGACAATCTGATTTCCTGTTCATTTCAGTTTCTTGTTGAATGTCTTGTACTAACATGTTTATTTCTTCTGTTGTGCAGCATGGCAGGTTACAAGTCAGTTCCTAAGCACAACATATGTGCTCATCTAGATTTGACCACTCCGAACGCGAAGCACTACTCAGACATCATTACTTTTCTGAGGCGTTCGAGGATATTCACTGCCATATCTACTGTCCATGTGCCTTATCATTCGCATCAGCAGGATTTCTGGTCACCTGCTGACATTGACTGCGAGGCCGAGCCTACAGTCATAAGGGGCAAAGTTCAAGGGCATGATATAGTGGTTTCTGCTGAACACATCAGGAGAATTTGTGGATTTCAAGACTCTCCAGATCAGCCATCATTACTTGATCGATTTCTAGTTCGTGGATGTTTTCTTCGATGCAAGTATGAGGGTGACATTGGAGCTGGCATTCTCAACAAGGCATTTATGTCTCCACAGTTCAAGTATTTAGCTCATGTCTTGGTGCATTGTCTCGGATCGAGGCGAGGAGGATTCGACGACATGCGTGAGACCATTCAGTGTGCATTTGCTGCTCTTGTGCTCAACAAGCCGTTCAACTTCTCAGAGATGATATTCATTCACATGAAGGAGAACGTGGTTCTAAAGGGGGACAAGAAGTTTCTTATGTACCCGAGATTTCTGCAGCAGATCATAGATGCTCAAGTTCCAGATCTTCCCAAGATCAATGCTGATGTTATTCGGTTAGAGCACATGAATGACACTACTCTTAACAGAGTTCTGTCATACAGAGGGAAGGAGAGGAAGCCAGCCACCAGATCTTTATTCGGTCACCTCTCTCGACCTGATTACCGAGCTCCAGCAGGTCGTAGATGGAGGCATGCTGACTCTGATTCAGATGTCGAAGACATAGTTGTACCGGCTGGTGGAGACGACAGTGATGGAGGTGATGGTGGTGATGGGGCAGGCCCTAGTGGTGCTGGAGCTGGTGAGAGCACAGTGATAGTGAGCACTGCTGCTGTATTGAGTTCAGGTGTGGTGGAGATGAGTTCTGGATACATGACCACTGCTGCTTCTGTGAGCATGGTTGATGTTAGTGGTACAGTTACTGGTGGTGATGCTGGTTTGTCTACAGCACAGGAAGAGGACATTGATATTGATTCTTTGATGGATTTAGACTTCCTGGCCACTACTACCACTACTGTTACTACTTCTGTTGATGCTTCTGTTCCTCATATTTCTGAAGGTAGTGCTGAGTCAGAGGACTCTGGTGATGAGGGGGTTGTTGGAGATGGTGATGAAGAGAGCACCGACTCTGATGATGTTATGGAGGAAGGCTTTGAGAAGGTGATGGAAAGTGGCAAGATGGTTGTCAGGAAGAGGAAGAGAACTGAAGAGGAGATGGAGGATATTACTGATCCACTGTTTATACCAGAGTTTGATATCTCTCCTCCACCTCGGTCTTCTATTCCTGCTTCGGTGGCTGTGACTGTTGCAGCCTCTCAGCCTACATCCTCTAGAGCTGGAAGGGGAAAGAGATCTAGGTTCTCTTTCAAAAGGAGGTCAGAACTGACAGCAGCTGCTACAACTACTGATACATCAGTTGCAGCTGTGTCAGTTTCTTCACTGACACGGTCAAGGGCTATTCCTGCTCAGACAACTATTTCCCCTCTGACCACTCCTTTTATTCGTGAGCCGGTTTATGTTGCTGCTTCTTCTGGCCCATCTACATCACGAGCTGATACGTTTATACCTACTGTGTCAGTTGTGGATCAGCTTAGCACACTGAACAGTATGGTTCTCAGGCTGATGGAGAAGAATATTGAGCAAGAGTCTAAGATTGCTCAGCTCACCCAACAGATCAACGATCAGGATGCCTTGTTGCTGCAGGCAGCTGATCAACGAGCTAATCTTAGAGCTCGTTCAGCTCAGCAGGAGGAACAGCTCATCAAGTATATTGACGAGCATAACCAGCTGGCTATGACAGCCTCTGGTTTCAGTGAGAGGATTCTTATACTGGAAGCTGAGAATACTCGCCTTGCTGGACTTGTCGAGGGTTCCAAGGAGGGCACTCCCAGGCTTGAAGGTGTGGAAGTCCATTCCGATGAATCAGACAAGGAGATAGACGAAGAAGAAGAAGAAGAGTCTGAGGAGGAACAGGTTGATTATGAAGATTCTGAGAAGGATGAAGAATCTGATGATGATCATGATGATGAGGCCAAGGACGGATCTGGGAATGGGTCTTCTGATTCATCAAGTAATGATGATGATGACGATGATGACCAGGCCCCTCCCTCATCAGAGATTCGATCCAAGAGAGCAAATGATAAGAAGAAAGCCTCTTCTCAACCTCCTCCTGCACAGACAGATGAAACCACAGCGGCCGAGGAAGTAGAAGCTGTGCCCTTGAGACGTCAACTAGATGAGACGTTGACTATGATCTTGGACGCTCAGGGCATTATACAGCACTCGGTCAGCTATGACAAAGAGGAAGGAGAGATCATTCACTGCCTCTCCAAAGAACAAATTGCTGAGTTATTCAGGTTGAATCCTGATGATGTGGTTACTGATGACACCTCAGTTCCCATTTTTGAAGAGCCTGAACCAGAGCCATTTGATGATGTTGATGAGGTTATTTTGGAAGACATCACAGATGAAGAATACCCAAAGTATACATCGGCTGAAGACGAGCTGCCTATATTCACTGAACCATTTGATCAAGAAACAGAGGATCTCTTGGTCAGATATCTGGAGGAACAAGTTGAGGCAAGCAAGGCTGAAGCCGATGACCAAAAGAGAAGAAAAGAGGAATGAGCTGCTTATTGGGAAGTGTTGAAGAAGCAAAGCACAGAGAAGATGCCAGCCACACACAAGAAAGTTTACAGGACCAAAGGCTACAAAGCTGGAGGTCAGATTCTTAGCTGGGCATACTTCCATGATCTTGGGTGCTATGCTGTGAAGAGAGAGAAAGGGATTGACTACTTCAAACACCCACATGATTTCAAGACGTTGCCTGGATTCGAAGTCAATCAGTTAGCACGTCTGAACATGCTATACAGTGAAGACTCTGGGATGTCTGCTTGGTTTTCTCTACAGATCAAGTATGAATACCGGAAGAGATGGGTAAACTTTCAACCACAGCAGCCAGAAAGATATTATTTGCCAGAGATTGATGGTGATACCCGCAAGCATAAAGTGATCCTGAAGTGGCTTCCCCCTAGAGTTTTGAAGAGGATTCCCCTGCGGAAGATGCGTCAAGACTTTATGGATGGCTTCCGATGGTGGTACTATGATGGGAGAACTGGTGAGGCTGTGATAGTATTGTGCAAGGACAAAAAGTGGGAGACCATAAGGATATTCGAGCCCATGTGGTTGACAAATTTGTCCCACACTGATGTCCAAGCTCTTTTCAGGCACCAAATCTTCTTTGATGTTCAAGACATGGTGCAAGCTTTACAGTTCATGAGAGTGATCCGTCTCTGCAGCATTTTCAAGATACACGCTGGAGCAGATTGGAAAGCTATTTCCGAGAAGTATTTCAAGAAAGACACTTCCAAGAGTTGAACTAGGTCCAAGGGGGAGTTTGTTGATACATGTTTTGTCCCTAGTTCAGTTTTTGTAACATTCATCATGTAAAATTCAAGTTATATTAATGGAAGTTGTCTTTCTATATTGATCTTAATGTTTAATATTGATTATATGATTGTGTTATTGGTTGATTTGATTTATTATATATTTGAGTATGAGTATGGTTCATTCGGCCGAATGACTCTATCGAATGAAGTCATTCGCCGAATGAAACCAGAGTATGTCTAGTCAGCGAATGAGTCATTCGCCGAATGACTCATTCGACTGAATTATCATTCGACAGATGCCATTCGCCGAATGAGTTGCTTCGGCCTCTCATTCGGCCGAATGTCAACTGCCTATATATACAAGTTCAAATCATTTCAACCTTAACTTTCCAGAGCCCTCCTTCTTCCCTGAGACTCAAGTGTCAAAACCCTAGAAGATTTGAGCGGTTCTTGATCATCCAAGTTCGATTCTCAACCCGTGGTGTTCGATCGTTGCTTCCACGTTGTTCCTACAACCTCGGATCACCACGGTTTCTGTTGGTTTCGATTGGAAAACCCTGGAATAGGATTCCGCACTATTCCAGAGGCTGTCGAGTAGTTTTACATTGGATTCGGATTGTTTCCGAGCTCCCGATCGGTCCAACATAAAAACATATGTTAAATAAAAGCATTTAAGTAAACAATTTAAATAAACAGTTTACACATGCTTCTCAGCCCCGCGTTTTAAAACAAAATGTTAGAAAAGGGGCAATGAACTCACCTGTGTTGATGTCTAATGTACTATCACAGAATGCACACTCTTGTTTGTAGGCTAAGTATCTTCGGTTCCTGGGTTGTTTTATAAGAGTTTGAATACAATAAGTATACGTAATAATCGTTGTGCCTAAGTCCTTGTCTTGGTGTGTGTAACTAAGTGTCCTTGTACTAAGTGTATCTATGATCTAATCTAACTTAGTTACCCTTTTATGACCCCAAAACCCTTGTTTATTTATAATTACTTACTTTTTAATTTTACAAAAATTTGGGCAGAGTTTCCTTTGTTTTTAGCTCAAATCCAGACAATTATATTGTCTATTTTACAACAAGTTCCCAAACAATTAAATCACAATAAATCTTTAAACCAAAACATTTATAAATAACTTCCATTTCATTTCAAAGTAATAAGACTTTAGAAAATTGTTAACTTTACTTCAATAAATTCACAAACCTTGAATTTTATTAAAAACATCATTATTTGAATTTGAATGAGCGTTTAATATATGATGGACTTAATTAAATCCCATTGGGACCACTTAGGCCCAAATTGGCGACCTTTGATTTCAACTCGATTATAAGTTTTGTGCTTTTGATTCTCATGAACCCCTTATCGCTTTCTTAGTTGTTAAAACGAATTTAGACCCCATTATCAAGAGAGATAATAATCTAAGATCACCTTGTCTTCTCTTCATTATTACATGAATTTAACATATACCCATTGTTCATGCATTAAACTTCATGCGTACATATCGAATTGATTCCATACACGCACGTAATATTATTTCATACATGCACATTTTAAAGTCCAATTCTCATGGGAAGATTAGGTTTATAGTCATCTAATTACTCCCTAAGTTCTGAACACTAGTTTTAACCATCTTAGGCCCAACAATAACCGAATTAGAAAACCCTTAGGTTTGAAGTGTGGTTGAGGTAGCGAACCTATTCTAAGGTAGCTAAGGGTTCGGCCCTAATGGAGTTAAACGAACCTTTAAGGTTCGGTCCATCATGGTTCGCTGCATCTGGACTTCCACAAGGGTTCGGTCAAGAGCTAGGATTCTTTGGCTTAAAGGTTCGTGACTGGCTTGGGTTCGCTAGAAAGGAAAGGTTCGTGGTTTTAGGGTTTGCATGGCCATGGTTCGGCCATGCAAGGTTCGTCTATTCTTATAGGTTCGTCTGGCATCTGAAACTCTTCATCCTAGGTACGGCTAGTGTAGAAAAGTTCGGTCAGTGTTGGTGAGTGTAGCAGGTTCGTGGCTGGTAGCCACAGGTTCGTTGCAAAAGCTTTACAGGTTCGCAGAAGGCCAGCAGGGTTCGTGACAGGGTTCGTCCCTTGTTTGGCCATCCTAGAGGAAGGTTCGGCTGATTCTTAACCATCTGAAAATGGTTCGGCCACCTGAATAGGCTACGAACCTGCATCATCTTTTCCTTTCCAACAAGCTCAAACCTGTTACAATTCAGTTTCTAGGACATCCTAAGTGCTAAACTTGATTCATTTCAAGATTATCTAGTGCTCAAACTCGATTAGAACCATGATAATCATAGGGGTTCGTGAAACACCTAAAAACCGAAAATAATGTCGAGGCTTACCTCAAATTCGACGGATAAAGGCTTAAAATTCTTGTACTTTCGTGATCTACGTGCTGTGATGAACGTTTTGGCACCTAAATTGCTTGAATCCACCAAGGAATCGTCACAAAATCGTAGAGAGAAGGAGGAGGGTTTGTTTCTAGAGAGAGAGGGTGTAAACGAAAATGATGGAAGGAAATGAGCTTGGTGGTGGTGGTTGATGCCATAATGAGTTCATTAATGACTTAGGAAAAATACCCGATCGTTTGATCTCGTTCGGTTTCGCGTAAAATGTCGGTTCGCGTAGTTTTCGCGACGAAACGACACGATTTATAAAAATAGAATTCATTTAATTATTCTAAGTTGTGATTCCTAATAAATTAACTAATATCTTTTATTCATTTAAGTTTAGAATATTTAATTAACTGTTTAAATTGAATCGTACGGTCGTCGCACGTATTCGTTCGAATCGTCACCCGTACGTACACGACGATAACTAAACTTTTCAATATTATTTTCTAATTATAGAATATCATTCAGAACGTTAAACTTTCAGATATATTCGTACAGATCGTCACCTATACGAATAACCCGTCGATTTAGCATTCCACATAACAATATTCGTTTGTTTTGTTCTATAAGGCCTCACGTACGTTTATTACATAATAAATCCTAACAAATAATCACATGGTGGTTCTGTGTTGCCAGATAATTATCTGACTCAATAACTATTGTTCTGAACTGTGTTTCTGTTAAATGTTTCTAAATTTGTTGTTTGCTAACACAAAAGGATAATGATAATGATATAAACATGAAATGAAATAAAATGTTTATAGTTTGTACCTGTTTACTGTTCATGTCACTGTTTAAGATCACTGTTCCGGTGACGGTTCCTGCACTGATGTTACACTGTTCTTGGTCGCGTTTGGAGTTCCAACAAACCTTAACAATGGGGATACGGCTTCGTATCAGTTTCTTAACTTCATGATCCATAATTTCCAAAGGTTATTTTATGAAATATATTTATTCGTCAACTTGAATTTCCTCAAGTGGTATGGCCAACGATACATCAGTTAAACATTTCTTAAGATTGGTTACATGAAATACATCATGTACTCTGCTGAGTTTATCATGTAATCTAAGTCTATACGCTACATGACTGATTCTTTGAATTACTTCAACTGGTTTGACGTATCTTGGTTCTAGCTTGCCTTTTGCCACAAAACGAGCCACACCCTTCCATGGGGCCACTTTTAAAATTACCTTGTCTCCCACCTGGAATTATAAAGGCATACAACGTTTATACGCATTGCTCTTTTGGCGGCTTCTAGAAGCTTGAAATTTCTTTTGAACCTGGGCTATCTTATCAGTGGTTTCCTATATAAGCTCAGGCCCAGTTATTCGATTGTCTCCCACTTCAGTCCAACAAATTGGGGACCGACATTTCCTACTAAACAGCGCTTCGAATGGCGCACATCCAATGCTGCTAAGGTAGCTATTGTTGTACGAAAATTTTATTCGTGGTAGGTGCAAGTCCCAATTTCCATCGATGTCTATGAAGCACGTTCGCAACATATCCTCTAGGGTCTGAATAGTACGCACGCTTTGACCATCTGTTTGTGGATGATAAGTGGTGTTACGTTTGTCCCTAAGGATTTCTGTAATGACTGCCAGAACCGGGACGTAAATCGATTGTCTTGGTCAGAAATAGTAGACAATTGCACACCATGTCGTACCACTATTTCGCTTATGTACAGCTTTGCTAACTTCTCCATAGTAAAATTCTTGTGCACCGACAAGAAATGAGCAGATTTCGTTAATCGATTAATGATGACCCAAATCGTATCATACCTACTCGAAGTGCGTGGTAGCTTTGTAATGAAATCCATAGCTATTTGCTCCAACTTCCATCGAGGTATCTCAGGCTGGTCCAATAAGCCAGACGGCTTCTAGTGTTTCGCCTTAACCTTCACAATGTTAGACACTGACTTACGTACTCGGCTACGTCCTTCTTCATTCCAGGCCACCAATAAAATCTCCTAAGGTCTTGAAACATCTTAGCGGCGCCTGGATGTACTGAATATTGGGTCTTGTACGACTTGTCTAGGATTATTTTTCGAATTTCCACTACCGCAGGAATCCACACTCGTTCCTGGTAGTAAATAACTCCATCCTGTTTAGTTTCAAATTGTCGTTCAACACCATAGTCGAGTTCTTTCTTCAAGTTTCCTTGTTCGAACTTCTGTTGTTGGGCTTGTATGATTTGATCACGTAAACTCATTTGTATCTTCATTCCCATTGCCCTTACGTGCAAGGGTTTGACTCTTTTCTTCCAGCTCAAAGCATCAGTGTGACAATCCGGTATTTTCGAATTAACCTCGTTAATTGAAAATAACGAATTTGTAAATATGAGGCCCAAGGTAGGCCCAAGGTAGGCCCAATTGTAAATATGAGGCCCAAGGTAGGCCCAATTGTATTTATGAGGCCCAAAAGGATTAATCTAGCCCAACAATGTTCTAAGTGGCCCAATTAGTGACAATTCGGCAATTCGGATTAACTCCGTTAACTTTAGAATAAACCGAAATGTTATGTAATCGAACAAAATCAAATCTGAGAGATTTGAATTAAGTAAAATCAAGTCTAGAATACCTAAATTAAGAGGTTTTAACTTATAAAGGAGTAGAAGTATCAATTTTGACTTTTATGAGTCAAAATTCGGACTTGAGTGGCAATTGAATTCGAGTTGGACATTAAAACCATGTAATAACTGAAATTAATCAGTTATAATCACTAATTTGATGATCAGTAACAACTATCAGGCGTTATGGTCACATTTATTAGTCGAATTAAACTAGAATGAAAGCCAAAAGTCGAAACCGTCCATAATCGACTCAAATTCGAAAGATTAGATCAAAACTCTCGCAATTGAACCTTCCTAAACCTAAATCGGCATCTTTAGAGTCTTTCTCACACAACAATTTGATCTCAAGAGTTCCAGAGAGGAGAATCAAATCGTCGGTCGACCGAACTTGAGCTACAAGAGGAATTACAACAATTCAACATCAAAACAGGTAAAAATCGACTTCCATACAAACTAAACATACCGATTTAGAGAAATCCCATGTCAATTTCGATCCTTGACATCGAATTGTAGGAATTCGATCACTAGGGTTTATATCATAAACCGAATTGGGGGTTTGAAGGTAAACGGATTTGAAAATCAAATTGATTTGTACAGAAAGTTTAGAAATCATTAGTTTAATGAAATCCATGTGTTGATTTCATCAAGAAACTGCGAATTAAACGATTTTGGTTTCTAGGGTTCATAGGGCAAAGCGTTTTGGGGGTTTGGATTAAAATGCGTTCTATATTCAAATTAATTGTTAGCAATAGTCTCAGATAGTTCTGATTAAGGATAAACGTGTATTAATTCGATGTTCTAATATCGGATCACAAGAATTTGATGATTAGGGTTCTTTAACATAAACGAATGGGGGTTTTGTACTCAAACAAGAATTGTAATCCAATCAACATATGCAGAGAGATTCGTAGAAGTCTTTCTAGGGATAACCCTATGAATTCAGGCCCTCACATTAACGAATTTCATCCAATTGAATTGAAATTGATAGGGTTCTAGTTCGAATCCATCTAAACCTATATGGATCGGGTTTTGTAAACAAAAAGTCAAATTAAAACTATCTATGAACTAGTTTAGATCCATAGAAGCAAAGCCCTATAGTTTTATGCTTAATGAGATTCGAATTGGAGCCCAATTTGAGGTTAGTCCGTTCGGTTTTATAAGAAAAAGGGGAACCAGTCAATTTCTTATTAAAACAAATTGCCTGAGAGTTCTGTTAACAAAAATTGAAGCAGATCAGTGGTGGGGCGTGTGAGTATGGTCCAGGAGGTCAAGGGTTCGAGCCCTGCTCTTGCTGGTTTTTGGATTTAAGAACCAATTTTGGTATTTTGATCGTATCTCACTCGTTTTAACTCCGATTCGACTCGTTCGAATTGCGTTAGAACCAGAATTCAGTCCCGAACGTATTAGAATAATAAAATTCACATTTTGGACCGAAAACATAATCGCGTATAAATACGTTTATTTAAATAAAATCATATACGACCATATGATTTTATTTAAACGATTTTAAAGGTACGCGTACTTACGAATGCACATTCCTAACAAGTTTAACATACGTGTGTTGACACGTATGTGATTTCAGACACAAAACGACGTCCCGAATAACACTACGTTATTATTTAAAATCAGGTTCTTCGTAGGGGACTTTCTACGCGATTTCAAGTGTTTGATCATTCTAATCACAAACAAAGGTGCGTACACGGCCCCTTTCTTATTTTAAACTGTTTTGGGGGAGAAAACATGTGCAACAAACACTTTTAGATACATATCACTTGCATGAGTTAGCTGTTTACATTATGTGATAACATAGCATTTACAAGTCCTTACACTTCGAACCGTTTAGTTTGCCGTAGCGCAAAGCGTGGTAGTTGGAAATAGATCTATTAGGTTTGACAAACCTCACTTGGTAGATGGGATCTACGCAGGTGTTTGACTGACCAAACATTCATTACTATTGTTTGTGCTAGACAATAGTGGCAAGGCAAAACATGCGATAGCATGCACTAGTCAGCTTCGGTGTCGACCACTTATGTAAATAGTATATATGACTAGCTATCATGACTATGCAATGTGTGATTATGTTATCTGCAAACTTTATATTCAAACTGTTGCTTCAAACAATTGTGAATGCTAAAACCTGTGTAATGCACCAACCTTTGTGTTGACTTGATTTACATGTTTTCTCAGGACGCTAAGGTGCACAAGAAAGCAAGCATGGACTAGGACATTGAGTCGCATGCATGTCTTTACATTATAGTTATTTGGATTTGAACATTTGAAAACTTGGCATTGTAATTTACATTTTACAACTGTTATGTTTGTTATGGTTTTAAAACGCTTCCGCAAACTTTGAAAACTTTGATGTTACAGTTTTAGACCAAAGTATGTTTTGAAAATCATATAGAGGTCTTCGTTATGTCTAATGATCTGAGATCCTGGTTTGTCACGTTCCCAAACGGTATGATTCCGTTAGTTGAAAATTGGGGGTGTGACAGATTGGTATCAGAGCCAGGTTATAGCGAACTAGGTTTGCATTTGTAGACTTAGACTATAACTGTTAGACATTAGACACGCATACTTACACATATCACTTAGAAATTACATATGGCATTATGTAATAGACTTGCTTACACATTCCATAACACTGCTCTCACATATGGTATTATGTGACAGATATGGCATCTTCATCATCAGCACCATACATATACATTGATGATTCGGAGGATGAGGAGTCGGTAGTCCCAGTACCACCATCATCACCAGCACCACCTATCCCATCTCCTCCACCACCTGAGAGAGATGATTCAGACCTGGAGGAGGATCTGGAGGAGGATCCAGATGAGGACCCGGAGGAGGATCCGGAGGAAGATCCGGATGAGGACCCGGATGAGGATCCGGAGGAGGAGCCAGTTGAGGGTACTCAGGAGATTCCTGCTGAGGGACCTTCTACTCATCCACCACCTGCATTAGATGTTCCTCAGCCTAAGAGGCAACGGACTGATTCTGAGGAGATCGCCAAACTACGTGAGGACTTGTACTGGGCAAATGATAGGATTGAGTACAATGTTCGGGAACTCTGGGATGCGAACGAAAGACAAGATAACCTTGCTCACCTGGTTAATGTGATGCGAGATGAGATCATCCATTTGACTGATCGACTTCAAGCTTCTGAGGACCGAGCTGAGATTCTGGAAGGCAGACTTGAAGCCTTGGAAGACTTGGTGGTCTCGGAAAATGAAGAAGATGATGAAGAGGATGAAGAGGAGGAAGGGGAGGAACCAGCACCAGCTGTTGATTCTGATCCTGAATCCACTATTGAGGATGATTGATTTTCTTTATTTTGTTTAAACTTATTAGGGGCGGGTTGTGTCCCTACATTAGAAGTTTGAAAACTTATGTTTGATTTTGAAAGTATTGTATTCAAATCAGATTATTATCTATTGAAAGCTATTATTTACTGACAACAGTTGTGTTGATTTCTACATTACACGGTTGTTGTTTGTTGTATTGTTTACATATGTCACATTGGACTTTGATAACACTCTAACGTTTCTTTTAATTAGGAAGATAATGGCCGAGGGGAACGTACAAATGACAGTTGCTGAGCTCAATGAGCTGATCAATAACAAGGTCACGGAGGCAATCGCAAACTACGTTCAGACACACACTACAGGGCCACAGGGTCCAGCAGGGGGAGTGGTGAATCCACCGGTGTGCACGTTCAAGATGTTCTTGGACTGTAACCCACATAACTTTAAGGGATCGGAAGGAGCCATTGGACTCCTACGATGGATTGAAAAAAGCTGAATCAGTTTTTGAGATGTGTAACTGTCCGGAAGAAAACAAGGTCAAGTATGCTACGGGTATGTTGGAGGGTACAGCATTGACTTGGTGGAACTCGAATGTCCAAACTTTGGGATTGGGTGAGGCTAATTCCTTGACTTGGAATGGTTTCAAGACTTTATTGCAGGAAGAATACTGCCCTCGCAGTGAGATGCAGAAATTAGAGGAGGAGTATTGGCATCTCAAGATGGAGGGGTCAAACATTGAGGAATACACGACTCGATCCCATGAACTAGCCAGACTTCTACCTCACATGGCTACTCAAGCCAGCAAGTGGATAGAGAGGTACATCGGGGGATTGGTGCCTCAGATCCAGGGGTTGGTTACATCTGCAAATCCCACAACAATCCAACAAGCTGTGCGACTGGCGCACCAATTGACTGATCAGGCAGTGTTACAGGGGACTCTACCTAAACGAACATCAGCTACTAATGTAGGTGACCACAAGAGAAAGTGGGAAAGCAGTAACACCAAGAATTTCAATCAACAGCCGTTTCAGCAGAATCGGAAGCAAGACTCAAACAAGTCTTATCACAACTCGAATAGTGGTCAACAATCATCATCGTCAGGGGGTTATATCGGTAAACATCCAAAGTGCAACAGATGTGGATTTCATCATGCGGGAAATCAGTGTGATAAAGTTAAGTGCAAAACGGTGTGGTAAAGTTGGACATGTGGCTAAGGATTGCCGTGGAGAGCTACAGAACAATTCCAATAATCAAAATAATAATCAGAACAACGCACCGAAGGGTTGCTTCGAGTGTGGTAAGATGGGACACTTTAAAAAGGATTGCCCACAACTCAAGAAAGGCGGGGATAACAATGCAAACGGCAACGGTAACGGCAATGGCGCCAATAACAACAACAATAAAAACAACAATGGTGCTAGGGGCAGGGCGTTTGTGATTGGAGGACGTCAAGCATGGGAGGATCCCAACATTGTTACGGGTACGTTCCTCTTAAATAATCACTATGCCTCTATGTTATTTGACACTGGTGCCGACCGGAGTTTTGTGTCTAGTTCACTTGCTAAGTTGCTAAATGTTAGTCCCACTGCCTTAGATAGTCCATACACTGTAGAATTAGCTGATGGCAAGTTAATTGTGGTGGAACATATTCTTAAGGGATGTATCCTTGATTTGATGGGTCAAACATTAGAAATTGATCTTATGCCTATTGCCTTAGGCAGTTTTGATGTAGTCATTGGCATGGACTGGTTGTCCAAACACCAGGCTGAAATAGTATGCCATGAAAAGATTGTTCGTATACCTCTTTCGCATGGAGAGACATTGTATGTACAAGGCGAGAAGAGTAGTACGCCACTGCGTCTCATATATTGTATGAAAGCACACAAATGTCTGCAAAAAGGTCATACAGCAGTTATAGCACTTATAACTGAAAAGCCGGTAGTTGAGATGAAGATTGAAGATATTCCAGTAGTTTGTGAATTTCCGGAAGTATTTCCAGAAGACTTACCGGGATTACCGCCTATCAGACAGGTGGAATTCCGAATCGACCTTACACCAGATGCAGCACCGATAGCAAGGGCGCCTTATCGACTTGCACCATCAGAGATGCAAGAATTATCTATGCAACTGCAAGAGTTGTTGGATAAGGGTTTCATACGACCTAGTTTTTCGCCGTGGGGAGCTCCAGTCTTATTTGTCAAGAAGAAGGATGGGACTTTCCGTATGTGTATCGATTACCGGGAACTTAACAAGGTTACTATCAAAAACCGGTATCCGTTACCCAGAATTGACGATCTGTTCGATCAGTTGCAAGGTTCGAGTTACTACTCGAAGATTGATCTCAGATCGGGTTATCATCAACTAAGAGTCCAGGAGGAGGATATTCCAAAGACAGCATTCAGGACGCGCTATGGCCATTATGAGTTCTTGGTCATGCCATTTGGGTTGACAAACGCTCCAGCTGTATTCATGGATCTCATGAATCGTGTTTGTAAACCTTATCTTGATAAGTTTGTCATTGTTTTCATAGATGACATTCTCATCTATTCTCAAACTGAGGAGGAGCATGCTGAACATCTTCGATTGTTGTTAGAATTACTGAAACAGGAACAATTGTACGCTAAGTTCTCGAAATGTGATTTCTGGATGCGAGAAGTACAATTCTTGGGTCATATAGTCAATGAAAAGGGCATACATGTTGATCCAGCAAAGATTGAAGCGATTAAGAATTGGGAAGCGCCAAAGACCCCTACCAAGGTACGACAATTCCTTGGGTTGGCGGGTTATTACCGACGATTCATTGAGGGATTCTCAAAGATCGCTCAACCACTTACAGCCCTTAAGCACAAGGGAACGAAGTATAACTGGACGGATAAACAGGAAGCTGCATTCCAGTTATTCAAACAAAAACTCTGCAGTGCACCGATTCTGTCCTTACCGGAAGGGACGGAAGACTTTGTGGTGTATTGTGATGCATCTGCACAGGGTTTGGGATGTGTGTTGATGCAACGTGATAAAGTGATTGCTTATGCTTCAAGACAGCTACGACCACACGAAAAGAATTACACTACTCATGACTTGGAGTTAGGAGCAGTGGTTTTTGCTTTGAAAATTTGGAGGCATTACCTGTATGGAACCAAGTGTACCATTTACACTGATCATAAGAGTCTGCAGCACATCTTTGATCAGAAGGAACTTAATATGAGACAGCGACGATGGGTTGAGTTGTTGAACGACTACGAATGCGCGATTAAGTATCACCTGGGAAAAGCTAATGTAGTAGCTGACGCTCTGAGCAGAAAAGACACAACAGGAACAAGACATGTTCGCGCACTTATAATGACGATACATACTGACTTACCTGACAAGGTACGCAGTGCTCAGCTCGAGGCCTTGAAAAAGGAAAACTTGATACAGGAGTCCTTACGAGGAATGGAAGAACAATTGGATGTTAAACCTGATGGAATTCGTTATTTCATTAATCGACTGTGGATACCTTTGTACAGAGGTTTAAGGGAACTCGTGATGGATGAAGCGCACAAGTCCAGATATTCAGTCCATCCGGGATCAGACAAGATGTATCATGATTTGAAGGCAGTGTATTGGTGGCCTCACATGAAAGCTGATATTGCTAGATATGTTAGCAAATGTTTGACTTGTTCTAAAGTCAAAGTTGAATATCAGAAACCATCTGGTTTGCTGCAACAACCAGAGATACCGATGTGGAAATGGGAACAGATTTCGATGGACTTCATTACTAAGTTACCCCGTACACCGAGTGGTTGTGATACGATATGGGTAATTGTTGATCGATTAACGAAATCTGCACATTTCTTAGCAATCAAGGAAACCGACAAGATGGAGAAACTGACTCGTATTTATATCAAGGAGGTGGTAGCACGGCATGGCGTGCCAATCTCTATCATATCAGATCGGGATGCTCGATTTACTTCCAACTTTTGGAAATCACTCCATAAGTCATTGGGAACTCGTTTGGATATGAGTACCGCCTATCATCCACAGACCGACGGTCAAAGTGAACGTACGATTCAAACGCTCGAGGATATGTTACGAGCTTGCGTAATTGGTTTTGGTGATAGCTAGGAAAACCACTTACCGTTAGTGGAATTCTCTTACAACAATAGTTATCATACAAGTATTCAAGCAGCACCGTTTGAAGCTTTGTATGGTCGCAAATGTCGTTCACCAGTTTGTTGGGCTGAAATTGGTGATAGTCAGATTACAGGTCCTGAATTAGTACACAAAACGACAGAGAAGATAGTTCAAATCCGGAACCGTATGGCAGCGGCCCGGGATCGACAGAAGAGTTATGCTGACAAACGTCGTAAACCATTGGAATTTCAGGTAGGAGACCGAGTTCTACTAAAGGTATCACCTTGGAAAGGTGTGATACGATTCGGCAAGCGCGGAAAGCTTAGTCCACGTTACGTAGGACCTTTTGAGATTCTGAAAAGGATTGGTCCGGTTGCGTATCAACTCAAACTACCGGATGAACTCAGTGGAGTTCATGATGTCTTTCATGTATCGAACTTAAAGAAATGTCTTTCTGATGAGACATTGATTGTACCATTGGAAGAAATACAAGTGGATGAACAGTTACGATTCATTGAAGAGCCAGCAGAAATTATGGACCGAGAGGTCAAACAACTTAAGCAAAGCAAGATTCCGACAGTCAAAGTTTGGTGGAATTCAAGACGTGGTCCTGAATTCACATGGGAACGAGAAGACCAAATGATGAAGAAGTATCCTCATCTGTTCAAAACAACAACTACAAACACTGAGAGCGCACGTTAAATTTCGGGACGAAATTTCATTCAACAAGGGGATGACGTGATGTTTCAAACATCAACACTGCAAATTTCAAACTGTAAGCACAAACACTTTACTCAATTGGTTTTGTTACAAACATTTGTGCTACATTACATTTTATACATTTTATGTGCTACATTTCATATGTTACATGTTATGGTAGTACATGCATGATTAGTTACACACATTTTGCTATGTGCGGGGTTGCATAGTACAAACAGTTACAGACACTCACTATGTGTGAGGTTACACAGCATAGTATGATCAAACACAAACAGTCACAGTTAGGTGAACTAACTAGTGTACACGCAAACAGTCACATTGAACGATCACACTTAGTTGTGATGTTGCAAGCATAGATTTTGTGTGTGAGTACACACAAGCACACGGAATGATCAAATCACACTAACACGTACAATTTAAACTCGTAAGTAGTTTCCTAACTACTTCTAACATTTACTAATTTTCGGGACGAAAATTCTTTCAACAAGGGGATGATGTGACAATCCGGTATTTTCGAATTAACCTCGTTAATTGAAAATAACGAATTTGTAAATATGAGGCCCAAGGTAGGCCCAATTGTAAATATGAGGCCCAAGGTAGGCCCAATTGTATTTATGAGGCCCAAAAGGATTAATCTAGCCCAACAATGTTCTAAGTGGCCCAATTAGTGACAATTCGGCAATTCGGATTAACTCCGTTAACTTTAGAATAAACCGAAATGTTATGTAATCGAACAAAATCAAATCTGAGAGATTTGAATTAAGTAAAATCAAGTCTAGAATACCTAAATTAAGAGGTTTTAACTTATAAAGGAGTAGAAGTATCAATTTTGACTTTTATGAGTCAAAATTCGGACTTGAGTGGCAATTGAATTCGAGTTGGACATTAAAACCATGTAATAACTGAAATTAATCAGTTATAATCACTAATTTGACGATCAGTAACAACTATCAGGCGTTATGGTCACATTTATTAGTCGAATTAAACTAGAATGAAAGCCAAAAGTCGAAACCGTCCATAATCGACTCAAATTCGAAAGATTAGATCAAAACTCTCGCAATTGAACCTTCCTAAACCTAAATCGGCATCTTTAGAGTCTTTCTCACACAACAATTTGATCTCAAGAGTTCCAGAGAGGAGAATCAAATCGTCGGTCGACCGAACTTGAGCTACAAGAGGAATTACAACAATTCAACATCAAAACAGGTAAAAATCGACTTCCATACAAACTAAACATACCGATTTAGAGAAATCCCATGTCAATTTCGATCCTTGACATCGAATTGTAGGAATTCGATCACTATGGTTTATATCATAAACCGAATTGGGGGTTTGAAGGTAAACGGATTTGAAAATCAAATTGATTTGTACAGAAAGTTTAGAAATCATTAGTTTAATGAAATCCATGTGTTGATTTCATCAAGAAACTGCGAATTAAACGATTTTGGTTTCTAGGGTTCATAGGGCAAAGCGTTTTGGGGGTTTGGATTAAAATGCGTTCTATATTCAAATTAATTGTTAGCAATAGTCTCAGATAGTTCCGATTAAGGATAAACGTGTATTAATTCGATGTTCTAATATCGGATCACAAGAATTTGATGATTAGGGTTCTTTAACATAAACGAATGGGGGTTTCGTACTCAAACAAGAATTGTAATCCAATCAACATATGCAGAGAGATTCGTAGAAGTCTTTCTAGGGATAACCCTACGAATTCAGGCCCTCACATTAACGAATTTCATCCAATTGAATTGAAATTGATAGGGTTCTAGTTCGAATCCATCTAAACCTATATGGATCGGGTTTTGTAAACAAAAAGTCAAATTAAAACTATCTATGAACTAGTTTAGATCCATAGAAGCAAAGCCCTATAGTTTTATGCTTAATGAGATTCGAATTGGAGCCCAATTTGAGGTTAGTCCGTTCGGTTTTATAAGAAAAGGGGAACCAGTCAACTTCTTATTAAAACAAATTGTCTGAGAGTTCTGTTAACAAAAATTGAAGCAGATCAGTGGTGGGGCGTGTGAGTATGGTCCAGGAGGTCAAGGGTTCGAGGATTTAAGAACCAATTTTGGTATTTTGATCGTATCTCACTCGTTTTAACTCCGATTCGACTCGTTCGAATTGCGTTAGAACCAGAATTCAGTCCCGAACGTATTAGAATAATAAAATTCACATTTTGGACCGAAAACGTAATCGCGTATAAATACGTTTATTTAAATAAAATCATATACGACCATATGATTTTATTTAAACGATTTTAAAGGTACGCGTACTTACGAATGCACATTCCTAACAAGTTTAACATACGTGTGTTGACACGTATGTGATTTCAGACAAAAAACGACGTCCCGAATAACACTACGTTATTATTTAAAATCAGGTTCTTCGTAGGGGACTTTCTACGCGATTTCAAGTGTTTGATCATTCTAATCACAAACAAAGGTGCGTACAGGGCCCCTTTCTTATTTTAAACTGTTTTGGGGGAGAAAACATGTGCAACAAACACTTTTAGATACATATCACTTGCATGAGTTAGCTGTTTACATTATGTGATAACATAGCATTTACAAGTCCTTACACTTCGAACCGTTTAGTTTGCCGTAGCGCAAAGCGTGGTAGTTGGAAATAGATCTATTAGGTTTGACAAACCTCACTTGGTAGATGGGATCTACGCAGGTGTTTGACTGACCAAACATTCATTACTATTGTTTGTGCTAGACAATAGTGGCAAGGCAAAACATGCGATAGCATGCACTAGTCAGCTTCGGTGTCGACCACTTATGTAAATAGTATATATGACTAGCTATCATGACTATGCAATGTGTGATTATGTTATCTGCAAACTTTATATTCAAACTGTTGCTTCAAACAATTGTGAATGCTAAAACCTGTGTAATGCACCAACCTTTGTGTTGACTTGATTTACATGTTTTCTCAGGACGCTAAGGTGCACAAGAAAGCAAGCATGGACTAGGAGATTGAGTCGCATGCATGTCTTTACATTATAGTTATTTGGATTTGAACATTTGAAAACTTGGCATTGTAATTTACATTTTACAACTGTTATGTTTGTTATGGTTTTAAAACGCTTCCGCAAACTTTGAAAACTTTGATGTTACAGTTTTAGACCAAAGTATGTTTTGAAAATCATATAGAGGTCTTCGTTATGTCTAATGATCTGAGATCCTAGTTTGTCACGTTCCCAAACGGTATGATTCCGTTAGTTGAAAATTGGGGGTGTGACAATCAGCCACGATGTTTGCTTTGCCCGGATGGTTCTTGATCACACAGTCATAGTCATTTAGAAGTTCAACCCACCGTAGATGTCGCATGTTGAGCTGCTTCTAATCAAATATGTGTTGTAGACTCTTGTCATCAGTAAAGATGGTATACTTAGTGCCATAAAAGTAATGCCTCCAAATCATCAACGCGAAGACTACTTCTCACAGTTCTAGATCACGCGTTGTGTAACTCTTCTCGTGTATCTTCAGCTGCCTAGATGCGTAAGCGATACATTTGTCTCGTTGCATCAATACACAACCAGTTCCCTGGTGGGAAGCACCACAATATACTACAAAGTCATTGGTGCCTTTGGGGAGAGTAAAGATCGGAGCATTGCACAACTTCTGTTTCAATTTCTGAAAAGCATCTTCTTGTTTCTGCTCCCAAACAAATGGTTCACTCTTCTGGGTTAATTTGGTGAGAGGCAAGGCTATCTTAGAAAAGTCTGAGATAAACCTTCTATAATAACATGCCAAACCCATAAACGACCATATCTCTGTTGGAGTTGTCGGAGTATCCCTGTTCTTGATTACTTCGATCTTGGCAGGGTCTACATGAATTCCTTCAATGTTAATCACATGACCCAAGAACTGAACTTTTCGAAACCAAAATTCACATTTTGAGAATTTGGCATAGAGTTGTTCATTCTTTTACAGTTCCGAGATCTTCCTAAGGTGTTGTTCAAGTTCATCTTCATTCTTGTAATAGATTAGGATGTCATCAATGAAGATAATGACAAACTGATCTAAATACAGCTTGCACGCTCGGTTCATGCATGAAAAATTCCAGCGCATTTGTCAATTTAAAGGGCGTCACTATAAACTCATAATGCACGTATCTAGTTCGGAAAGCCATTTTCGAAATATCTTCGTCTTGAATCCTGAGCTGATGATAGCCGTAGCGTAGGTCGATCTTCGAGAAGTACCACGCTTCTTGCAGCTGATCAAACATATCATCAATCTGTGGTAATGGATAACGATTCTTAATAGTCAGTTTGTTCAATTCTTTGTAATCTATGCACATCCGAAAGGATCAATCCTTCTTCTTCACAAACAAAATCGGAGCTCCCCATGACGAATAGTTCAGTCGGATGGAACCATAATCTAACAGTTCCTATAATTGGTTTGACAATTCATGTATCTCAGATGGTGCTAATCTATAAGAGGACCTAGCTATAGGAGTTGCTCTAGGAATTAAATCGATACGGAACTCTACCGGACGCGGCACTGGTAATCCAGGTAGATCATCAAGAAATACTTCCTCGTACTCCTTCACCACTGGCAAATATTGTATCTTTATCTTTGTCTTCTCCTTTTCAACCACATGGGCCAGGAAGGCTACGCACTGCTTCCTCAAACACTTACACGCCTTAATGCACAAAATTACCTCGACACTGTGTTTCGCTTAATTTCCTCTTACTTCTAATACTTGATTTTTCACCACCGGGATACGAAGTAGCTTCTCAGAACATAGTATTTTATCCTGGTTAAGGGATAACCAATCCATTGCTATGATTATGTCTAAACTACCCAATTCCATTGGTATCAAATTGATGGTGAATGATTGGTCGTTTAGTATTAATGGGTAGTTTCAAAGTATAGTGTGTACTGTGATTTGTTTTCCGTCAGCTACTTCTATCGTGTAAGGGGAATCTAAGAGTTCCTCAGTATGACAATGTTTACATGCAAAATTGGACGAGATAAAACTCTGATCCACCCTAGTGTCTAACAAAATAGATGCATAAAAGTTATGTAAGAGGAACGTACCAGTGATCACATTCAGTTCCTGACGAGCAGCAGGGGCTCCCAATGCAAAAGCCCTTCTACGGGGTGCTTGAAATGCCGAATTCATCTTTCTTGGACAGTTCTTAGAAAAATGGCAGAATTCACCACATGTGTAGCATCCACCTTTGCTGTTGTTGTTAGGTTGTTGGGTGGAGGGACAACTAAAACAACTTTGTTCCCTTTTTGACAAGTGCCATTCTGCAATGCAAGATCCAGTGACCCATTCTCCCACATCCCGTGCATTGTTTGCAGGGTGTGTTAGGAGTATGATTATACTGGCACTTGGCACCCAAATGAAACGTGCCAGTGTAATGCTTTTGGGTGGGGTTGATAGGGGTTACAACAACTTGAGCAAGTAGTTCAGTCATCGTATAATTCTTGATGACCTTTTGATTCTTTTTTGGGTGATGTTCCAGCTTCTTTGAGGAACATTACTTTTCCTTGTGGGTGTCCTTCTTCAGTACCCCAGAGGCTACCATCACATCAATGAGAGTTGCTGATAAGGTGATGGCAATCTCTAGTGTCGCAGGATTTGTAGTAAGGACACGACTATGAATACATCTCGGTAATCCTCCAATGTACCGGTCAATCAATATCTCTATTGTGGGTACCAACTCGGGAACCAAAGCCACCAACTCATGGAATTTATTGGTGTATGCCATATGTTCTTCAACCCTCATAACATGGCTTAACAGTTCTGCTTCCATCATCTGCAGCTCATTCTTAGGGCATAATTCACATCTAAGTACCGCCTTGAAATACTCCCATGGCATTGCTAAAGCTTCATCCCTTCCTTAAGCATGTATATGAGAGTTCCACCAAGTTAGAGCCTATTTGTTGAAAAAACTTGCAGCATAACAAAACTTGTGATGCTCGGGACAGCTACTGATGTCCAGAGTAGCCTCAATATTCTCAAGCCATTGAATTAATCCAACAGCTCCTTCAGTAACGCTAAAGCTTGGCGAATTGCAACCCACAAAGGCTTTGTAGGATTAGTCTGGGGTATCCCTAGTGGTTCCGCTTCCAGAGCCTGATGAGTTCTGGGTTTGGTTGTTGTTGTTATTGATAAGATTCACCATGTCGAGAATCACCTCCTTCAGTTGGTTGGTGAGCAATGTGGCCAAACCCGCCGTCACAGAACCCAACTCCGGTGGGGGTTTTGGAGGAGGAGATGGTGGAAGAGTAGGTGGAGGAGGTGGCGGTGGTGGAGGTCGTAGAGGCGGTGGTTGTCTTCTAGGCGGCATTCTGATCACAACCAAAGGAATAGCTGTTGGTACAATGATCGAATGTAGAAGACATGTGCAAATAAGTTCCTAATTCCTATATTCTCTACATGAAAGGTCCCTAGGTTATAGTCTAGGCCAAATCGTTTTAAGTAAAATGACCTATGTTCTCTATAACCATGGCTTTAATACCAATCTGTCACACCCTGAGCCGGGGGGCTGGATCGACTTTCCCGTCAGGCGGAATTGTCCTGGGGCGCGATATCGTGTGATAATCGGGATGATAAGACTGTAAACACTTCACATGATATAAATGAGAAAACTAAAATGCAATAACATCCAACAAGAATTACAAAGCTAAATTACACCCATGAGTTCAATAATTTAAGCCTGTAAATCTATCAAAAGAATCATAAGTATTTCTATCTTCTAACTACACATGATATACAAAAAAAGTGATTCATATGCTGTTGTCAACAGATATGCACATCCAAAAAATACTAAGTCCTCTAACTAGGCACCCTAGTAAGTATCCAGAGCTCCTAAAGATTACTTCTATTCATCACTTGAGAAGTCATGCAAAAAGATCAAGTCAACATATGATTAGTGAGTTCATATACTTTTGTATTTGAAATTACTGAAAGTAATTTGTCTTGACAAAACCTGCTAGGGTCTCAATCTTAAACCTCATTACCGACATCATACCATCCAGTCAAGGATACTTATATATAGGGCAAACGTAGGATCAAGCCCAGCCGCCATCCCACCACATACTTGATAGGACAAGACTTTGCCATTAATGGAAATTAAGAGTCTTACCCTAACCCAACACCATACTTGATTGTTTGAATTACTAACGTTAATCCCTTAACAGATCATCCCCATGATCCCACTTTGGTAGTTGAAAAATGCATCTAAAGTTTTTAACAAATTTAACAGTTAAAACAAAACTAACTCATAATGATTGGGTCTAGGTTAACTCGAGTTCCTTTAGTCTATGAACCAATGACCTTAGTAGAGAAGTGGATTCTGTAAATATCTTCAAGCATGTAGCCCATAACCAACAAGTCTAGCTAGGACTTCTTGAGTTATAGAAATTTTGATTTGTTCTTGATTCGTCTTGATTCGTTCGCACATGTTATCTTTCATATTTCCTAGACATTTCACTAAAAATTCTCTTGATTCGTACTTGATTCGTTGTGGAAATGAATGCTTGATTCAATGAAAGCATGTACTTGTTTCATTGGAATCTTGTGTTTATTAAGTTGAAAAATGTGATTGATTCGTTGAAATCTAGCACTTAATTCATTGAAACATGTGACTGACTCGTTGAAAACTTGTGCTTGATTCGTTGAAAACATGTGATTGATTTGTTGAAAACTTGTGTTTGATTCGTTGAAAACAAGTGATTGACTCTTTGAAAACTTGTGTTTGATTCCCACCCATGATACATTTATATGACAGAGTTGAGTCCAACATATCAATGTTAGAAATAATGTCTGATAAGTAAACCCTTTTTTTAACACCTAGAAACACTCTAGGATATCATCAACATTCAGAATAATAAGTTGAAAGGGTAACATACAAATATAATCATAAGAAAATATGTAAGCATGCTTCTCAGCCCCGCAGTTGTAAATCAAAATGATTGGAAAAGGGACAATGAACTCACCTGTGTGTTGTGTGATTGTATGGATTCAAGAATTGCTCACGCTCGTTGATTGCAGTTTGAGTGACTTCAACACCTGATTTCATTCCTTTTTGTTCTTTATTGTAAGTGTTTGTACTTGTTCCATGCTGTGTGCATGACCTAGTAATCAGCTAGGTGATCTATCCTAGGTTTTGGTGAGTTGCAAACCTTTTATTTGTAATTTGTATTACATTTACATTATTGGACTTTTACCTTAGTAAGTAAATAAAGTCTGAACTTATGTTAAAGGAAAACATAGGGTTATGATGTTTTTAAAGAATACTTTATTAATCTTTTTAAACCTTAAACACTTGATAACCTTTGGTGTCTAAGGTCAAACCTATGGTTATGTTATGAATACACTAAGTTTTAACCATTTAAAATTAATCGAATTCATTAGTAATCTCAAATTCAATTTATTACGATATATCACTTGTTTTATTACTCAATTAGGTCTATACTCGATCCTTATGTTATCAAAATCCTTGGGTTTCATTAGTTACTTATGCTAGAAGGAAAAACTGGAACAATTAAAGTAATATTGGTGACGTTCGTATCCGCTAAGGCTTAAGGTAGCCCTTGCCGATACCATCCGGTTCAACACCACTTTAACCGCCCTATATATGGTTAATTTTGAAAGGTTTGATGTTTAAAACACTTGGATTAACTTTAGGTAATAGTATTGAATGTCCCACGGTAGTATCGTTGGTCTATAGTTTCGGCCAAGAGTTGGAAGAACCAAAGAGCCCCGTGCTGATACTATCAAGTTCAACACCTTGTTAGTATCGACTCCATTGGCTTGTGTGTGATTAGTATCGACGATTTCTTGGATCAAAATCCTTGGATAGCATCAGGGTATTAGTATCGATGGGAAGCCGAAGAGTATTGACATTATTAGTGTCGATACTAGTCTTCAAAGTCCCCCAATGAGGCTGTCGATGCTATAGTATCGACACTAGCATTTCATCAACATTGTGGTCATCCATCTTGGTAGTATCGACGAGTACTTGACCCATACCAACTGGGGCCTCGTCGATATTGATAATGTCTATGTTGGTATTGATAGGGATGACCATTAAACTTTGTAAGTTTGATGGTTACTTGTTGCCATCTTCCTCAGCCCATCGATACTATCTATCTTCAAAAGTTCTTGCATCTCTACTAGTACTCCTGACCTTCCCAGTCTCAACCAACCATCCTTCGTTCAATCCAACCTGTTCCAAGTGGTTTAGATTCGTCTAAAGGTTGTTCTTAGAAGATTTGATAACCTCAAGACCGATTTCATGCAAAAGTCACCCGTTTGGATGAAAACCCTATAAACCAAAAGTTTGGGCTCATTTTTATCTTGATTTTTGTTATTCCAAGCTCCGATCTGCTGTACTTTTGAGTTCTAGAGGTTTTAAGGATTGTGTTGACACCAAGATCTCCCGATTTGGTTAAGAAATGAGGGATTTAAAGTTTGAATTTTTTAGAGAGGATATAGAGAGAAAGGGTCGGTTCTAGAGAGAAGGAGGTAGTTTAAGTATTAAATGAGGGAAATAAGAGAAATTAATGGCCTTTATAGTCCGTATCATTTCGTGTAAGTCCAGGTTCGTTCGGTTTCGTTAAACCGCGTCTATTCCCTTACGTTACGTAATTTCATATTTATTTTGTAAAAAATGTTTTGTTTTAAATCTTTTTAGGTGATAATTCCTATTAAATACTTTAAATATTTTCTTATCATTTTTAACATTTCGAAATCATTAATTATAAATATTTCGTCGCATTGTGTCGTTTCCGTGCGCATTCATACAGATCGTCATCCGTACGAACACAACGATGACTTCACCTTCTAATTTGGTTTTCTAATTATAATATATCATTCAGGACATTAAACCCATAGATATATTCGTGCGGATCCTCACCCACACGAATACGCTGTCAGTTTAATTTTCATGAACGCTATCCTTTATTGTTTTAAATTTGATAGCCTCACATACGTTCATACTTACTAATACATTATATATTATTGATTCGTGTTGTCAGACACACATTAACAGCAAACTGCTGTATTGTTCATTTAGTATTCATTTGCCTTTGAACTTCAAGTTTTCATTGATTTCATACATTGTTTTCCAAATCGCTTCGTATTGCATTCCAATATAACCATCATAATTATGTTTCGTACACATGACTACTGTACAGTTCAAAACGGTTACATACTAGTTGTCACACTTACCATTCATCAAGTTCTCGTACAATAACAGCTACCATTAGAATTCAAAGTGAATGACCTAATTATGTTAAAAGTATCTCCTTGGAAAGGCGTAGTTCGTTTTAGGAAGAAAGGCAAGCTAGAACCAAGAGACGTTAGACCGTTAGAGATCGTCGAGCGAATTGGACCAGCAGCTTACAAGTACTAATTGGCCGCTAAACTTAGTAGTGTCCACAACAATTTTCATGTATCTAACCTCAAGAAGTGCTTAGCCGGCGAGACCTTTGTCATACCGATTGAGGAAGTACATTTGGATGAACATTTACATTTCATCGAAGAGCCGGTCAAAATTATAGATCGCGAGGTCAAAAGACTAAAACAAAGCCATATTCCGATTGTTCGAGTTCGATGGAATTTCAAACACGGCCAAGAGTTTACTTGGGAGCGGGAGGATCAAATTAAGCACAAGTACCCCCTCTTGTTACATAAGGAGTAACTTTTGATAACACAACTCAAATTTTGTGACGAAAGTTTTTTAACGGGGGAATACTATGACAATTGGTATGTTCGCAATAAATGAAATTGTATAGTTAAATTTTGTAAATGCGTTTCGATATAATCATGTGTATAAATACAAAACAGAGATAAACATACAATTCAATAGAATAAAATTCAAGTGAAAACAAGCATCAATATTCCATATATCGGATACATGCGTAACTATGAAATACCAACATCGGGATATTAACCTAACGATGTATTCGTATGGTTGATGATGCATAGGGATATGTTGTTGAATTGGACCCTCCGAGTGATGTCTTCAATCTAGAAAACCCAGTGAGAACATTGAACGAACGTTGTATCCATATAGATGATGACCTGTACAAATACATACACGAGTTCAACATTCTAATAGACTTAAATCATAGTACTGAAAACGTTACACGGATTATTTTAATAAATGAACAAAAATAAAATGGAAGATAATTATAAATATACGTAGTTGACAGATTTTCTACATACTCGGGAAATCAAGAATATGTTAACTTCAAGAACAACTAAGGCGACCTAGTTAAGATAAATCAAGATCTAGAACCAACTGGGATGAATTAGATATTCATAAATCCTTTCGATTATTTGTCTTGTCTAATCTTCTTTTCTAAACATTATTTTTGAGGTCATTTAGTTGTAACTTATTCTTGTATTCATCAACATATAAATAATGAAATTTAGTTAAAATTGTGGTTGTTCCCTTTAATTCTTGGTTATGTATCACTTGTAGTCATCGCATCATGGATTCCGCACGCAACATAGGGTATGATATATAACAAGGTCGACTCTTTTTTAATGTAAACTAGGGTTTTTTCTGCTGCGCGTTGCGGCGGATTATCACAGTTACTATCGATAACGGGTATTATATATCATTTGCAGAAGCATAAGTTATATAGTAAAATCAAATCTCTTATCACGAACTGTATGTAAATTTCTCATAAAAACATAAATTCATACAAATTACTAAAATAATAGATTAAATTACGGGAAAATCACGAAAATGGCCACTTTGACAAGATTTTTACACAAAATGGCCATTTGACTTTTCAATAACAGAAATGTCCATCCCTTTACAGGCACCGGCGCCTGTATACTTACAGGCGGCCGCCTGATTGGCCCCAATCAGATTTTGCCATGTGGCTTACACGGGTACCCACGCCCCTTAAATCTGACGAACGCCCGTTAATAAATTAAGTTGTCACGGGCGTCCGCCCCAAAAAAAAAAAACTTTCGATCACATCACAAGCGCCCAGACCACCTACACAGGCGCCCGAACCTAATTACGGGCGCCCGAACCTAATTACGTGCGTCCAAGCCTTTTTTCTCGGAACACGTGTCACAGGCGCCCGCCTGTTTACGACGTGCTGTATGTCTTCATTATAAAATTAGTTATCAAGAACTACTTGATTTAATTTCTGTTCGTTTTGGTATTCGAGATATAAGTCGAATATCATATAAATTTTCAACATACATATATCCTGTTGATATATGTGATGAAAACGATATATCTGTTTTTTTAAAAATAGTTAAAAAAATGAGAGTGAAATATGTTATTTGTATGTCGTTAATGATGTTAGAGCTGATCATTTTCATGATAGAAAAATTTCATCACATGGTCCTAACTCAAAAAAAAAAAATTTGCAGTTCCTGATTTAAATATTGGTGTTGGTGTTGACAGTTTTACTGATTTTAGTCAACAACCTCAATTTAGTTCTGATTAAAATAATCAGGATGTTTTAAAAGATGAATCTATACCAGAAGTAGAACCCGAACTTGTCAACTCGAAATTTTCTAAACCGTCTTCATCTTCAAATGCAATTATAAATAAAGTTTTTAAAGATAAAGAAGAATTAAAATTAGAAATTTCAATGATGGCATTGAATGAATGTTTTCAGTTTAAAGTTCAAAGTCATAAAAAAAAAAAAGATTTGTTGTGGTATGTTGTTTCGAAAATTGTAACTGGGTTTTAAGAGCCTCTAGTTACAAAGACACGTGTGCATTTCACGTGACTTATTTTAACAATGAGCACATATGTTCAAGGACGCAAACGTCTCCTAACATCAGAAACGCAAACAAAAACGTTCTTGGTCATATAATAAAGGACCAACTTACTGACTGCGGACGTGTATACCGTGGAAAAGAAATAGTCAAAGATATAAATCAGAGGTTCAAGGTGAACATATCATACAGTCAAGCATGGCGAGGAAAACATTATGCCGAACAAATTTTGGCTGGATCAACTGAGGAATCATTTGCAAAACTGCCTGCATATTGTCGTTATCTTCAATTAGCCAATCCAGGAATAATAACTCATATTTTGAGAGACGAGTTTAACCGTTTTGAAATGGTTTTTGTTGCTATTGGTGCGGCGGTAAGTTACGAATTATTAAAAATATAATACTATTGTATCATATACTTATGAATATTTAATTGCAAGTGCGTAGTTTTGTTAATTGTTTGCGTCCTATAATAATT
The DNA here is from genome assembly GCA_009363875.1 of Mikania micrantha. NCBI lineage: Eukaryota > Viridiplantae > Streptophyta > Magnoliopsida > Asterales > Asteraceae > Mikania > Mikania micrantha. The sequence goes on from CM018689.1 coordinate 3,812,513, forward strand.
ATTGACGGGGCGCATCTTAAGGGTACCTTTAAAGGCACCATGTTTTTAGCTGTTGGTATAAATGGAAATAATCAAATCTTACCTATTGCATTCGGTGTGGGGAAAACAGAATCTGGGGAATAGTGGACGTGGTTTTTGTCAAAACTCAAAGAGGGCATTGACGATCATTCAAATCTTGCAATTATTTCAGATCGAGCCGCTTCTATTGATCTGGCAATAAGAACAATATATCCACTGGCTTATCGTGGTCTTTGTTGCCGACATTTGATGATGAATCTACGTCTGAAGGGTAAAGCACAAGAAAACATGTGGTGGGCAACTTGTAAAGCTTATACGGTTGAGGAATTTGATATCAATTTTAACGCACTTTGTAGTAACCGTTCTAATATTCAAGAAACCCTCACGCGAGATGGCTTTTCAAAATGGGCTCGATCACATTGCCCGGTGCAACGATTTAATATCATGACGTCGAATAGTGCCGAGTCTATTAATGTGTTGTCCTGGAGCGCACGAAAGTTACCAATCACTCGTTTAATTGACTTTTTCGTCGAATTGGTTCAGAAATGGTATTTTGAACGACGACAACTCGGAGGTTCGAATAAACGCCTTTCATGTTAATTTTAATTTATTTTCTCTGATTTAATCATATTTATCGATAAATTATTTTTAACTTTTATTTTCAAAGAAAAATAAACACTATCTGACCTCATGGGCTACAAACAAAATATGTAGACGAATTCAGAAATGTAAGACATGGTCAGTTCATGGCATAGACGAGTATCAGTTCAACGTAGCCAACGGACGTCACCGATGCGTTGTTGATATTTACAACAAAAAATGTACTTGTCGTAAATGGCAGTTATCCGGTTTACCATGTGGTCGTGTGATTGCTATTTCAAAATTCTTAAAGCAGTCAGAATGTTATCAGTGGTCAATGGACTGGTTTACAAATGAGGTACACGCTGCCACTTACCCAGAGTCAATACAGCCGGTACCAGATGAATCAGAATGGGAGATAGATGAAAATGATGACAAATTAGAAACACCGTACATGGACAAAAGACAAGCTGGTCGTCCTCGAGAAAATAAACGCATTCCCTTTCGTGGTGAGGAAACAGGTCCGACAATATGCTCAAGATGTCATCATAAGGGACATATGTGTTATCAGTGTAAAACACCTCTAGCATCATAAGTGGGTTCATCGTCAAAACAAAAAATAAACGAAACACAGACAACATTTGTGGATGTTGAGAATTTTCGTGATTTTGTAGTGGGGTCAACCACTCAAAAAGATTATTGTTATAATTTGAATGACTTTTAATGAGCAATCTTGATTGAAAGTCTTCTAACTTTAGCAATCTCGGTCTTCTAACTCTTTATAAGTTTGTCCCTTGCATTTTGTAGGGAGTAAAAGAGTGGGTTATTTTATATAGTTTCTCCAAAATGCCCTTGCAGTTGCCGATAAACAACAACTCCAATGAGGCAGTAAGAAGAATACCGATATAATAAATATCAGTTATATTACATGAATGATTTGTTACATCAAGCATATAAAGTAAATCGATATAAATACATAAGTGGTTTAATTCAATAAGAATTAAAAGGATAAAGTTTTCAAAATATTTTACTTAAAATAAAATAACACTCTTGTACTTTTCCAGGAGAACAAGAGTGGCTTTTATAACACAGATTTCTCCGCAATACCTTTTCTAGAACCGTTAAACGACAACTAACAGGGGGTAGCAAGAAGAATTTTGTTATAATAAATATCAACTACAATACATGAATGATTTATTCGATCAATCATGTAATGTAAGTGGATATATATATATGTAAGTGGTTTTAATTCAATAAGAATTAAAACTAAGTGGTGTTAATTCAATAAGATTTAATTTAAAATAATATTCAAGAAAACATATTTCTTGAAGAGGTAAAAAGTTAACAATAATAAAATTATAAAAAGCGATATTGTAAAACATCTTTCAAACATATTTTTTTAACACTTAATTCATAAACCTGGAAACTACAAATTTTAAAAAAATATTTATAGAAAGCAAAGAAAAGTTGAAGCTCTCAACGAGATATTGGTCTTTATTTATAGACTTCGAAAAGACGGGCGACTTCTTCAAACGAGCGGGCGCCTGTTATTTTCAAAAAAAAAATTTTAACAGTCGGGGTGCCTGTGTGGTACAGGCGGGCGCCTTTTTTTTTTTCATAAAGTTAAGTCACAATATAATTTCGGTAAAAAAACATATATATGGAATATTAAAAAAAACGTGGCAATACATTAACATAATAATAAGTTACAAAACAAGTTTCAAAACATGTTCATGTGATTACTACTCAGTTTCTGATCTAATTTTATTTTCGTACATTAATTCTGCAAAACTCCATCGAAATTCATGCGCGGTTTTTTGCAGATCTTCATCGGGGCTGCAAAGACTTTCTCCATTTATCAGGCGTTGTAAAAATATACAGACCCAAACACCACAATCTTCTATTGTCCCAACTTGATGTGGAACATCATCCAGAAAAAGTCGCCTAAAAGGAGGTGGTCTGAAGATACCGCCCAAATCATGATCACTATAGAGTAGTCATTGCGGAAAAATGTTGTCCAGGAAAAACAACATTTCGTTTCTTACATTTATACACACCTCCGGAAAACTGTATATATCAGATATTAAAATATTATTACGTATTTTATAAATAATTTAAATATACCTGTCATAAACACTCATTGTCCAACATGAAAAATCAATACATGTCAAACACCAATGTTGGTTTGCCATGTTAACTGGAACATAAAACTACGTAAAAAAAATTAAATTAGTATTTTATAAACGTTAATATTAAAAAAAATAAACTAATTTACTGACTTTGTTAAGTCCCGTGACAGATGAGAATGGCCATGTATCGCCAGTCCCTAATCCATCGATCCATCTTTTGGTAAAATTCATGGTGGTCAAGAAATAAGTAGGCAAAATAGTCCAATCCGCATCTTCCGGCCTATCCAACATTAATTTGTTGATCCAACTGTCGATATGCTGTTAAAAAAAATATAACCAACCATATTTAGTATAAAAAAATAATTTAAATTTATTTTAAATACAACACTCACATTTGTTTCAAACCACCCACTTGTAATTCCTTTCCAAAACTCGTGAGTTACACCGACATTCGGCTGAAATCGCGTGTAAATGTGAGATTTTTCACGGTTTGCCAGCTCTTTGATAAGATTTCTAGAATACACCTCATCTTTATTTTTCTCGACGGCAGACGTACTATCAAAACCTTGATACAGTGTCTCAGGAAGTTTTGATTTTTTCTTCAATCTTTTGCCCCGTCCTTTATTTGAAATAACCTAATAATATATTTGTAAAAAATTAACTAATAATAAAGACAAATTTACATGAAACTTAAATATGATAAAATATATATGTAATAAGCTACCTTATTTTTTGAAACTTGAACAACATCGGGGGTTACCGTTTCTTCAACATTTTAATCCCTTTTTCGTCTTCTTCGTCAAAAGATAATTTCTGTTTTGAAATTTTAAGTTAGTTAACACATATAAAAAAATTCAATAAAATAATTATATTTTTAAATTAAAAATCTTATACGCTCAAACGAAGATTGGTTCTTTGCTGAAACGATTCACTTGTAGAAATAAAATTGTGCACATTTTCCTGTGAAAAAAAATAAATGAATTATCAATTAAAATAAGAATATTATATATTATAAATAAAATACCCGATGTTTCAAAAGCAACATCAGTTTTTCAATGATGCTGTTATACTGGTCTGCACTCATTGAACCGCTGGAAGATTGATGTGGCGGTTTTTTTGTGGAATCTTCATATGACTTTTTCTTCCACATTGATGTCATCTTCGAAAAGATTATTGACAAATTCGTTGACATCATTTTCCGGCCGATATTCTTGGTTCGGCGGTTGTTGAAAAACAAAATTTTGGTTGCCTCCCATCCTCATTTGCAACACTCTATTCACATAATCGAAGCTCTAAGCATGAACTTTCGATTCAATAGGTGTAGGATATATGTTATGAGGAGTAGGCATCACCTAAAATTTTATTAAAAATTTCAATAAAATATTTTAAGTATGTTAAAAATGTTCATCAATATAAAAAATAAATAATAATTTTTTTACCAGGGCAGATTTTTGGAATATCACCTCAACGGTAGGCCAACGGGTTTTCTGAATTTTTTCCCAACCAATCGCTCTTGGAATAGCTTCGTTGTACTTACATATTGTTTTCATATACGGAAAACACTCGTATATCCAAATCGGAAAAATAAATTTATTTTGATAATATCAATATTTAATAATATTTAAAATTTAACATGAATTTAATATAAAATACCTTAAAGAACAGAGGTTCAAGTCAACTGAAGATGATTTCTGGAACATCGCATTCGAAACTTTTTTCGGATCAGAATGATACGAAGAGAATACTCTGAAGACGTTTGTCCCCATATATGGAAGATGATTACCCCCAGATTTTGTAATCATTCCAACATTAAATGCCTCGTACCTTGGCAAGACGAGTATGATGATTCGTTTTCAGCTTTTCACGACCCATGGGAAGATGAACACGAACCGGATTCAGATTATAGTATTTAGTTACTTTTGTCTTGTTAATGGTATGTTGTTAGCTTTTGTAATATGATCTCTTTTTATATCATTATTTTTGTTTTTTTATATAATATAAATAGGTTTAAATATTAAATAATAATGATAATTTAAAATAACAATAAACATGAAACACAAACAATATACCATTCATTTTTTATTATCAATACTTGGTAAACAACAACGCCAAAAATACATTTGATCGGCCATGAATCGTCGGTAAGAGATACAACAATTTTTAAAACCTAGTTCTAAATTAATTGGTTTTCCAGTCACCAAATGTTCCATCACCATGCAAACGTAAACAGCTTCATTGCCGTATAATTCATTCGGCGACCTCACGAAATCGTCATTCATCCCAAATGATATAGTTCTTTCCGGACGTCTTGTAACTTTCCAATACCGAATGTTAACCAATAAGGCTGTAAAATAAACTGCAATCTTAACCATTATCGGATGGAAATTTGATCTGTATTCATCGCCAGTCATACGTTTGTTGTCATATAAAACCAGTTCTAGAGTGTTCAAATCTACTTTAAATAGACACCCGTCTTGACGTTTAAAACAATACGGCAAATAAACATAATCTACTTCTAAAAAGGAAGGAAATGGTGTATGTTTGCCGTTTGCAAAATTTGTAGCATTTTTGCTGCACGAGTCTAACAAGAAAGTAACAAAAGACGGCAGTAATATGGTCCAACGCAAATTTAAACTTGGATTCTTTTGAACTTCTCTGGACCTCCATTTAATTAGTCTGACAACCCAACCTTTAACATGCTGTCATAAGTTATAATATAAAATAAATATTTATGTTAAATTTTTTTTAAATATTATTTTAATATTAAAAACAGAAAGTTTTAAACAATATTCTTACATTTGAAAATAAATTTTTGTTGCAGCAGTATCCGAGCAAAGTACCCCAAAATTGTTTGTCAAGTTTTTCACTTGTGAAAAACACTGCTGAGTAACAATATGTTGAGTCGCCATTCTGATAAAACTCGAGAACTTCATTCGACCAATTGTCAGACTCATCATCTGGAATAGCCCATTTTCGTTTTTTTACTGCTTCAGTTATAGGTCCCACATTTTCGTGATGGTGATCACTCGATCCTTTAGTGTTGCTTTTTAAGGTTCTCCATTTTGATAATATCCATCTCGAAGATTTTCTGTTGGTTGAGAAGAATATTGCTTATCCATTTTCAAGTTGGTTTAAACAAATTCATGAAACTTATGTAGTACACTTACGCTTAATATATATACCCGTCTTTATGGTCGGACGACTGTTTGTAAAAGTCGTTTTAAAAAAAAAGTACAAGCGGGCACCTGTTTCACGTGTTCTGAGAAAAAAAGGCTTGGACGCCCGTAATTAGGTTCGGGCACCTGTTTGGTTGGTTCGGGCTCCTGTGATGTGACCGAAAGTTTTTTTTTTTGGGGCGGACGCCCGTGACAAAGGTGTCAGGGTGGGCCCAACGCCCATGACAACTTAATTTATTAACGGACGTTCGTCAGATTTAAGGGGCGTGGGCGCCCGTGTAAGCCAAATGGCGAACTCTGATTGGGGCTCAATCAGGCGGCCGCCCGTAAGTATACAGGCGCCGGCGCCTGTAACAGGATGAACATTTCTGCTATGGAAAAGTCAAATGATCATTTTGTGTAAAAATCTGGTCAAAGTGGACATTTTCGTGATTTTCCCTTAAATTACTTATATATCACTCACACCGGCATAAGTTATATACTATTCATAACCCATTCTTCTTTTAATATATATATATATATATATATATATATATATATATATATATATATATAATTAGGCCCTTACTATACCGAGGACCTCCTAAAACTTGAGGTTTCCAATTCTAATAATATATTTTATAGCTTTCACTTTTAAATTGTAATTCTTCGTCTTTGAGTTAATTTAGATAGCTTGTTAGGTGCTAACTTAGATCATACTTGTTTAAGCCATTATATGTTATTTTGGGCTTGTTAGGTGCTAACTTAGATCATACCTGTTTAGCCATTATATGTTATTTTGGGTGAAACTTATTTATAAAGATATGTGATAAAGGGCCTGATTATTATTTTTTGAATAAAGCATTCAATATGGTTGATCGAGTTGCTCCTCTGAATTTAGTTTTACAGTTTCACGTTAGAGCAAACAAACATAAAGTCCAACAAACACAACAACATTTTATTCTCATCCTCTTTATATATAAACATGTATAGCAAACAAACATAAAGATATTAAACGTCCTTTTCAGAACAACAAACACAACAACATTAAAGACGTAAGCATGCACACAAATTACAATATTACTTTAAAGTCCAATTAATTAAACTAAACCAAAGCCCAGTCATGGGGATTTGGTTGCCACGTAAAACAAAAACAAAAAAAAAAAAAAAAAAGACATCCACCCACCAAAAATATAAAAACCGGTCCAACCTATTAACGAACTCCACAACCCAACCTCTCTCTCAATTCCGTACCATGAAGAACACTAGATTCTTAGCAGTGGCTTCCATGGCCGCTGGTGTTGCTTCGGCTACATTCGTCAAATCGTCTCACCGGGTAAATTAACTCATCTTATTCGAATTGAATAAAAACATGCAATAAGATTTCATTCTATAATTGGTTCTCATCGATACAACCATATATAACTCTTGATCGACACCTAATTCGTTTTTCATTGGAATCATCTTTGGTTTTGATTGCTGTGTAGGTCCACAAAACATCACAAAAGAAAGCCTGTTCACATACTTTGCCGGAGAAGACTAGTTGCGGTCCGGAGAATTTTGAAACAAGGTTCGATGGACTGAGGTTTATAGAAACTCTCGTAACTGCTCATCGATGAACATAAACTTTCGCGATCCATTGCTTTTGTTGTTGTTGTTCGAGTAGTCTCTTTTGTATTCCTTTGTATTTCAGAACATAAAGTGACGATATAATTTGGTTGTAATAGTTTAAGAAGAGGAAAATAGATTTTCTATTACATAATATAATTTTATCTGTGTATGATTTGTAATCATCTGGATTTTGTTTAATCATGCCGAAGCTTTTGTTAACAACTCATTAATATTAATTTTTGTCTTAATCCAGCTTTCGTAAATGCATGTAATAATGTTTGCGTATCTCAGCACCAATAACAAGTTTAAGAGTGGACAAATTGTCAGCATATTCCTCAATAGTAAATTGCACCTATTGCAACTTTCTTCTCATCAAATTATATTTATTTCACTATATTATAAACGCAACAAAAGATATTAAAAACAAGAAAATGACAAAATTTTACATGTACAATTAAATAAGTAAATTTTATATATCAAGTGAAACAAGAAATATAAATTATAGGCGAGTGATCTACTACCAGGATCGTATATGGATCCCGGCGGTAGACGAATTAAGAAGACTTATCTTCGATGAAGCACACAAGACTAAGTACTCTGTACATCCAGGCGCTGATAAAATGTACCAAGACTTACGTGGATTTTTTTGGTGGCCAGGAATGAAGAAAGACATCGCTGAGTACGTTGGTCGATGTCTTACGTGTGCGAAGGTAAAGGCAGAACACCAGAAGCCATCTGGTTTACTGGAACAGCCTGAGATTCCGCTCTGGAAGTGGGAACAAATAGCTATAGACTTCATCACCAAGCTACCCCGCACTTCCAGTGGTCATGATACGATTTGGGTTATCATTGATCGTTTGACAAAATCTGCTCACTTCTTGCCAATGCGTGAGACCTTCACGATGGATAAACTGGCAAGACTGTACATTAATGAGATAGTGGTACGTCATGGTGTGCCATTGTCCATTATTTCTGATAGAGACAGCAGATTCACATCAAGGTTCTGGCAATCATTACAGAAGTCTCTAGGGACACAGTTAAATCTGAGTACAGCTTACCATCCACAAACGGATGGTAAAAGCGAACGCACGATTTAGACCATGGAGGACATGCTGAGAACCTGTGTGTTGGATTTCGGTGGGAATTGGGATTCTCATTTGCCACTGATTGAATTCTCCTACAACAACAGTTACCACAGTAGCATCGGATGTGCACCATTCGAGGCTTTGTATGGTCAAAAATGTCGATCACCGATCTGTTGGACTGAAGTTGGAGACAACCGTATAACTAGGCCAGAGCTTATTCAGGAAACCACTGATAAGATTGCCCAGATTCAACGAAGACTACAAGCTACAAGAAGCAGACAAAAGAGTTACGCTGACAAACGGCGCAAGCCGTTGGAATTCCAAGTGGGAGACCGTGTCATGCTGAAGGTATCCCCTTGGAAGGGTGTAGTACGCTTTGGAAAGAAAGGCAAACTAGCACCACGATACGTTGGACCGTTCGAGATCGTTGAACGTATTGGTCCTGTGGCGTATAGACTGAGATTACCGGATGAACTCAGTGGTGTGCATGATGTGTTTCATGTCTCAAACTTAAAGAATTGTATTGCTGACGAGTCACTCATCATACCGATTGAAGAAATTCAAGTGGACGAACAATTACATTTTATTGAAGAACCTTTGGAGATTATGGATCGCAAGGTTAAACAACTGAGGCGAAGCCGTATACCGATTGTAAAGGTTCGATGGAATTCAAAGCGCGGACCTGAGTTTACTTGGGAACGTGAAGATCACATGAAGTCCAAGTACCCCCAACTGTTTACAGAGGAAGACGTACCTAATAACAATTCTTGAATTTTGGGACGAAATTTCTCTAACAAGGGGAGACTGTAACATAAGTGCCGGAATCGTACCGGAACAGTGATCTCAACAGTGCCATGAACAGTAATCAGGTACGAACTATATATGTTTCAGTGTGTTTTCATATTCAGATCATGTTTTGTTATCATTTTGTGTTATCAAACAGCAAGTTCATAAACATTTAACAGAAATAAAGTTCAGAACTATGGTTCTTGAGTCAGATAATTAACTGGCAATACAAAACCATCATGTGATTATCTGTTAGGATTTTATTATGTATAGACGTATGTGAGGCCTTACAGAACGAAATAACAACAGATGTCGTTATGTGAATGCTAAACCGACGGATTATTCGTATAGGTGACGATCTGTACGAATAAATCTGGAAGTTAACATTCTGAATGATATCCAATAATTAGAAAACAATATTGAAAAGTATAGTTATCGCCGTGTTCGTACGGGTGACGATTTGAACGAATACGCGCGACGACCGTGCGATTCGAATTTAAACCGTAAATTAATTAATTCTGAAAATTTAAAATAAACATAAGATATTTAGTTAATTTATTAGGAATCACAACCTAAACTAATTTTATAAATTCTATTTTAAAACCGAGTCGTTTCGTTACGAAAACAACGATAAACTCACGTTCTACGCGAAACCGAGCAAAACCGAACGAACCCGGACGAACACGGTTTATTTGAAGCCATTTAATGAGGCATTCAAAGCCTCACCAAACACCACCTACCAGAGTTTTCACCCCCAAATCGTCACTCTCTCTCTCTCTTCTTTCTCTCTCTAGAAAGCCATAGCCAAAACTCTCTCAAACCTCCACGAAATCGAGCCATTTTGGTGCCTAAACAACCCTCATCACTTGTAGATCATAAAAGTACAACAGATCTAAGCTTCCATCCAACAAATTTGAGGTAAAATCCATGATTTTAGTTCGGTTTTTAGGGTTTTTGAAACCCTTTGATCGGCCACTGTTACAACCGATTACACACCATTCTAACCTTTAGGAATTGCATGAAAACCTGTTAAAATGGTGTAGGAACAAGCACCCTAGTCTTATCTGTTCGATTGGCTTAGAAACCATGTCTGCCTCCTCCCTGTGCTCGACCGGCCGAAGGAGTAACCATCAGATGGGCCGAATGACCCATGGTCGAATGGCCAACTCCAGCCGAAGCACCCCATTCGTTCGGCCATCTGCTATTCGATCGGCCCAGCCCATTCGCCATATGCTCATTCGATTTAGCCTCAGTCGGTCAAGACTCCTTCTCTCGGCATCACCTCCATTCGGCCAGGACCCATTCGCTCGACTTCCCCCTTCGCCCGAACCCTATTCGATCGGGACCTGATTCATTCGGCCTTGCCAAATGAGTCGGCCAAGGCTCTCACGAATGAGGGGTAGTGCATGAGTGGGTACATAGTTCACGTATGGGGCTTGTGTATGTGGGAGCATGCATGGGAAACATACGTGTGCATGCAAGTAAAAGTGTGTGTGTATGCATGGAATTTGATGTTTGTGAGTTACATGGGAAATATCTAATAAGGTCTAACCATGGGATTTGCAACATGATAACAGGATTAAGTCAAGAAATAAGTTGTGAGGTTTTAGTTTAAAATACAAGGAATTACTTAAAGAAACCATAGATTAGGGTTTTCACTAACAAGGGTTTCATATAATACCTCCTAACCTAAACATGGGTGGTGATATTATTGTGTTCAAGACATTCGGGAATGCATTCAGAAGCAAAGACATTAAGTCTAAGGTTATGGTGTTGTTCTCACGATTAACTTCTAACACTTAGATGGGCTATAAGAACACATGACTAGTCTAAGTAATTCACTTGAATTACTTAGGACAAGTCGATCAATGTATTGAAAAGAATTAGTTGAGAAACTCAAAGGCTAATAATGGGCCGAGGTTGGCCCAATGGGCCTAACCAAAGCCCATTATGATACTATATTTATTGTGTAAACCTCATTATGGCTAGTAAAAGAAAATAAATTGTAAACCTTATGAAATTAAATTATATGATGTTTTCTAAATGATAACTTAAAATACTTAACCAAGGACTTAAATAATTAACATTGTGGGATCAGGGTTTTACTAATGGGTAACAAGTTAGGCTAGTTAGAAGAAATCTTAGGAACACATTAGTACATAGGATTCGTAGTTGCACACCAAGACAAAACCCTAGATACGACGACTACTGTATATACTTATTGTATTCGAATCCTCTTAAAAACAACTCAGGTACTGAAGATACTTAGGTTACAACAACGAGCGCGCATTTTGTGGTAAATCAGTACAGAGCAACACAGGTGAGTTCATTGCCCCTTTTCTAAACATTTTTGTTTTCAAACGCGGGGCTGAGAAGCATGCGTAAATATTTTTATTTAAACTGTTTTACGTATATGCTTTTACTTATTTTATGCTTTATATATGCTTGTTATACTCCTAGACTCTTGTCTAGGTAATTGTTATGCAGAATGAACTATCAAGTTAATTAATTACTCTTATGGGTAATAACTTAATTATAAACCCTAAACAAACCCTTAGTCCATCGAGTTCAAATTCCATAATCTAAACTCAAAGTGAAATCAAAAGAACTAAAGCTAAAGACCAAATGCAATGGAATCTAATCCAGTGTGTGATCTAACTAAGGATCCTACTCCATAATCTACAATCATTGTGAAATCATGGAAATCTAAAGATCAGAATCAAGAGAATCATGGGAATCATTACCGTGTGTGAATCATTTAAATAATGAAATCATTAAGACCTATGAAATCATTAATTGCCTAAGCTAAGGTGGATGTCAGTTGTATGTAAATCAAGACCACGTATAACACACGAAAAGTCCCGTCACAGTAGTAGACACTTGTAGTCAAGCTACATGGGCATAACTTTAACAATCAAATGAAATCAAGAGAATCAAGAAGATCAGAATCAAAGGATATCCTAAAGTCCCGACGCATACAGTAGACCTTGTGGGTCAAGCTGATATGGGCAAATCATGAAAATCCCGACGCATACAGTTAGACTCCTTGTGGGTCATGCCTGATATGGGCCACATGTGAGAGGGTACAACTTGGACAACCACCAACAACTAAGTCTAATTGATTGAGTCAAATAAAGGCCCAATCAACATGTCTTAGTTGTATTTAAATGATTGATTATTAAATTAATTAAACATTTAATATCATATTTCTACAAGTGTTTTGGGGTAATCATGAATACATGGTGAACTCAAGAAATCAAAGATATTTCAATTTGTGGAAATCAAAATCTAAGATAAAGGTGAATGGAGTGAAATGCTTAATTATCATTAACAACAATATGCTAAGCTGTTCTGTATGTGGTGGGACGGTGGCTGGGCGGGTGGTAAGTTCGACCCTACATATGCCCTATATATAAGCATACTTGACTGGATAGCATAGGTGGTTGTTGGTGAGGTTAAGGTTGTCATTTCGGGGAATCAAGGTAAACATTTTCAGGGTAATCAAATGCTATGAATCAGAAGTGATGGAATCAATGTTGTGGGATGAAATGCTTAATTATCATCTGGAACAATATATCATGCGGTTTAGTATGTGGTGGGACGGTGGCTGGGCGGGCGGTAAGTTCGACCCTACATACGCCCTATATATAAGCATACTGAACTGGATGGTATAGGTGGTTAATGGTGAGGTTAAGGATGTCATTTAGGTTATTCAAACTCGTTTTTATAAAACTACATGAACTCACCAACCATGTGTTGACTTGATTTTTTTGCATGACTTCTCAGGAGACGAACATGTCAATTAAGAAGTTATTACTTTTGGACTAGGACTTCAGATAGAAGACTTAGTAGTTTTGGACCTGCATACTTTTGGAACATCATTATACAATAGGTTTTGTATATCTTGTGCAGATACAAGATAGGGAATTTATGATGTTGATGATAGATTTACATTGTTAAATTATAAACGATACTGATGTAATTTAACTTTGTAATTCTATTCTATTTAGCATTTCTCATTATTATCATGTGCAATGTAAACAATCTGTTCATCACGATTATCACTCACGATATCGCGCCCCTGGAACCTTCCGCCCGACGGGGAATCCGATCCAACCCCGCCGGCTCGGGGTGTGACAATAGCCAAAATAAAGAATCCATAGATTTTGATAAGTCAAATCGCAAAATGTGTGAAAAGGCAATTCGGCATGCGTAATCGACAAATTCATGACAACCCAAATTCCTAATCACCTTATATTCCTAATGGAATGCAATTGGAATATAATAATAGTGGTTGATATAAAGTTGCAATTCTTGAAGATACGTGAAAAATGGATGAGAAATTGATAAATAGCAAGAACCCTAAAACTCAAGTGCCTAGACAATCACTTTCACACTTAACCTTTTCTAAACTATTTTAAAGATATTTCCAGGTAAAATATCTATGTAAATTTTGAAGATAAAGCCATGTTGTTGTCTTTTCAAGTCTACATTTGCAAACTCTTCACACCCAATTTTTAACCGGGGCTTTCTCCTTCAGTTCTTGAGTTCAAGAACCCTTCTAAAAATCAACTCTAATCAATTAACTAGAGCATTCTCCTTCACTTCTTGTGAACTGTTTTTTGAACTTTTACTTTCATTATTCAACTCATCTTGCTTGATCAAATACTAGTATTAGTTCATCCTTTATACAATCAACCAATAAGTCACGCTTTTTTTTTCAATGTTCTTTTATGTATCTTGGTCACCTTTTTCAGCCATAAGGAATCTTTTAAAAACCAAATTTAATAACATCCACCTTCAAATGAGAATCAAGAATAGCATAAAAATACATGAACTTATTAAAAGTTTCAAAGTTTATCCAATATTTGTCAAACTTCGACTACATTGAATAACCCATAAGTTTAGCTTCTATGTCATTTGAGCATTTCAAGCTTCATAAGTAGGTATAAATATCCATAATATCATTAAAACACAGATTGACAACCACCTCTGTTGCGGTAGAAAAACCAACCAAGTTAATAGTTATAAATTTGCATCTAATTTAATATTATCAATAAGAAAATCATGTTGTCAAATATAAGCTGATAATAATTAAAGTTTATATGCAAACTTGTGACGAATCAGAACAGATGGTTTTATGCATAAACATTTCTAAAACCCTAGCTAATTCTTATGCATAGTGCCAGTCTGAAATTTTAGGAACACCATTGACACCCAAATCATTTCTAAAGCTTCAATTAGTCAAATCATATTCAACAAAATCATTCTCGAATTTTGCTGCCCTATCCAACATATCATATGTTGAATTCCATCTATTAGGGCAATATAAAGATATCATTTCCTTACTTTCAAACTTTGCTTCCTTAGCACACTTTTTAAAAGTTTCTAACCTCTTGGGAGAATGTCTGATATATTGAATCGCATTTCTTATGCGGTCAATTGAAATGGATCTATCACTTAAGAGGTTGTTTAAACTATTTCTAAGAAATGATATTGTAGTATCATTTGATGAAGCATTATTAATAGTAATAGTCAACACATTATCAATATCCTCTTCCTACACTTAAACTAATTCATCCCAAGTGTTTCCAGTGTCAAATGGCTCATATGTCTTTATATCTAAGTGATCTAAAACCGGTTCTAAGTTGGTTAAGGTGAATTGGTTGAAAACCCTAAAAATCTAAACATTCTCACTAAAACGTCAATCGTTTGAGGATGTTTTGGAGCAGATCCTTCGCATTTTCGTCTTCTAGATGCTGAGAGGAGCGTTCAAACACCAAGAACATATGATTTGGTAGAGATTTGATGAGGTTGAGTGTTTGACATGTAGAGAGAGAGAGTAGAGAGAGGCAACCGATTCGTAGAGAGAGAGAGAGGAAGAAGAAGGCTATCCAAGAAATGAGTGGAAAGAGAGAAAGAAAGGCTTTTATAGTCCGAGTCTCCACACGCGTGTCCGAGTCATTCTAGTTTATAATTAAATATGCAAAATAAATTAGTTGTTTTATATATATGTAGAGGTGCTCAAACCTGTTTTTATCTCCAAACCGGTTCGGTTTACAAATCGGATCGGTTTGTACAGTGTGTGGGGGAAACCGGTTTATGTCCAAACTGGTTGGGGTTATAAACCGATTCTGGCCATCGAAACTCCAAACCTAATCAAACCGATTTGTAATATAAAAAACCGGTTTTTATTTATTTTTTATTTTTTCAAACCTTATAAAACCTTAAACTTTAATAAAAACTTACAATAATAAAACCTTAACCTAATAAAACCTAAACCATAAGCTAATAAAACCTTAAATTAATAATTAATAAAACCCTAATAAAATCTTAAACTAACCAAACTGTAGGACCTGAGAAACCCTCGGAAACAACTCGGTTCCTTGGGAGATCTGCTCGACAGCCACTGGAATAGAGCGGAATCCTATTCCAGGGTTTTCCAATCGAAAGCACTAGTCCCCGTGGCAATCCGACGATGAGGAGTGAGCGTTTTGATCGAAATCAAACACCACGGGGTGAGAATCGAAGTTGGACAGCAAAGAACGGCTCAAAACCCTAAGGATATGACAGAGGAGTGCTCAGGGGAGAGAGGGGGCTCGGAGAGATGTGAAACATTCTGTTTTCAACCCTATATATAAGCTGTACTCATTCGGTCGAATGAGTAGTGCGAAACACTCATTCGGCGAATGACTCAGCCGAATGAGCTTAGTCGACCGAATGAGTCATGCGGATGACTCATTCGTTCGCCTCAGTCATTCGCTAGACTTTCATTCGCCCGAATGAACTCATTCTTAGGTATCATTCGCACGAATGGGTCTGTAACATAGTCAAAGTCAAAGTAAAAGATATAT
This sequence comes from Mikania micrantha, assembly GCA_009363875.1. Taxonomy (NCBI): domain Eukaryota; kingdom Viridiplantae; phylum Streptophyta; class Magnoliopsida; order Asterales; family Asteraceae; genus Mikania; species Mikania micrantha. Next base: position 3,828,730 of record CM018689.1, read on the forward strand.
AAAAATGATAAACTCAAATAAACATATACGAATAACTGATTTCACTAATAATATCAACTTCATACATCAAATCATACAAACTACTGAACTAAGGACATTTTATGCACCAACATACTCCCCCTTGGACCTAGTTCTTCACTTGTCAGCATCTTTCTTGAAATACTTGTCCGAGATAGCGTTCCAGTCAGTGCCGGCATGAATTCCAAACACTGTGCATATCCGGATGACTCTCATGAACTATAGAGCTTGCTCCATATCTGTAACTTCAAAGAAAATCTGACATCTGCAAAAGGCTTTCACATCATTGTGCGACAGATTGGTCAGCCACATGGGATCAAATATATGCACCGTATCCTATTTGTTGTCTTTGCACAAAACAATTACTGCCTCAGCAGTTCTCCCATCATAGTACCACCATCGGAAACTGTCCAGAAAATCTTGAGGCATCTTCCGTAAAGGAATATTCTTCATGACTTTCGGAGGCAGCCACTTCAAGATAACTTTATGTCTATGGGTATCTACATTAATCTCCGGTTGATAGTATCTCTCTGGTTGCTGAGGGTTGAAATTTATCCATCTCTTCCGATACTCATACTGAATCTGTCTTGAGAACCAAGATGACATCCTTGAGTCTTCACTGTAAAGCATCTTCAGACGTGCAAGTTGATTTACCTCGAATCTGGGCAACGTCTTGAAGTCATGGGGATGTTTGAGGTACTGAATCCCTTGTTCCCTTTTGACTGCATAGCATTGTGTAACGACCGGTTTTCAGTTATCGATCACGTTTGAAATAATCATCAATAAAACGATTGTGATTATTAAAAATTGAAAGTATGTGAGAAATTATGAACGTGGAAGAAAACCGTTCGCGAAACGGAGTTGCGGATTGTCCGGAATCGCGAAACAAAGAAAATTATAAAGAAATTATGTTTTGTAAAATGCTTCGCGGTACGCGAAGACTTTTTGAGTCCCACTTCGCGATACGCGAAGGACCAAAAGATCTGAGAGTTCCGGATTTCTTCGCGGTACGCGAAGAGTTCTTTAGCCCTCCTTCGCGGTACGCGACGGATGAGGCGGTTCAGCAGATTCTTGATTTTATTAGATTTTCATGAAGAAAATTTATTTTTCTTAATCTCGAACTTTTTCGCCACAAACACACACATATACGAAATTTTGTGGATCAACATCAGTTTTCAAGTTACCGGATCATCCAGATCGAATCAGGAAGCGTTTCTGCAAGTCTGGATCGTCAGATTTCAATCAGAAATCCGTTCGAAGGGTAACAATTCGTTTTATCATATTGATTTTAATAATATGTGGATTAAATTGAGTTGTTAGTATTATATGACGATTAGAGATGATTAGAAACGAAGAACTAGATGTTTTAACGGTGAAATTTTGAGTTTGATCCGTTATGATGTCCGGTTGTTGTGAAACTCGTATTATTGTGTATGATAACTAGAGGAATGATTAAATTGTGGTTATGGTGGTTTTAGATCATTCTCCGGAATGATAGATCCAATTCAAGTGTTGATAAAATGTTTGAAATTGAAAGTTAATGATTTTAGCATGATATGCTAATTATAAAGAATAGCTTGACTTCTAAATGCCACACACTAATAAATGAGATTCAAATGAGTTTGAATCAACATGTATGGGTATTGGGTGTATTGAAACTAGTTGTATACGTGTGAGTTGCAACTAGGTGTTGGTAAAGGAAGTCAAGCAACGAATTTCAAAATATGCAGTTTTGGTAAGTTAAATATGATTAAGAACATGTGTAGATTAATTTCTACACATAGATTGTTGATAAAAGCCTCAACGAGGTTTGATTGAATATGAAAAGTAAAACAGGTCAAATGAATTAGATTATATAAATATCACAAGTTGTGTGTTCATGTTGTTAAATCCTGTTATATGTGAACATATAATAGGAAGAGGAGGTGAATCTAGTTCTAGAAGTCCTGGGAAAGAGTTTGAGATTGTTGATAACTCTCCAAAGCGAGGTAAGTTACCTAATTGATTGAACTTGTAGTTAAAGGACTGGGTGAGTCCACACTACAAGTAATTGTGCATTTAGCATATATACATGATTTGTTGAGTTGATTGGAATGATATAAATGAATGTGGTTATGGGTGTCACATGATTCACAAGGTATGTGAACATGTGGTGATCTACTAATGTGTAGATGTTAAATTGGAATTGTGCATACTGATTCACAAGGTGTGTGAATATAAGACATGTAATTCCAATATAATAGATTCACAAGGTGTGTGAACAATTGGTGGATTGGAATTGTGCATGCTGATTCACAAGGTGTGTGAACATAAGACATGTAATTCCAATATAATAGATTCACAAGGTGTGTGAACAATTGGTGGATTGGAATTGTGCATGCTGATTCACAAGGTGTGTGAACATAAGACATGTAATTCCAATATAATAGATTCACAAGGTGTGTGAACAATTGGTGGATTGGAATTGTGCATGCTGATTCACAAGGTGTGTGAACATAAGACATGTAATTCCAATGAAATAGATTCACAATGTGTGTGAACAAATGGTGGATTGGAAATGTGCAGGTTTTGATTCACAGGATGTGTGAACATAAGACTTGAAATTCCAATATAATTGATTCACAAGGTGTGTGAACAATAGATGACTTATAAGGAGATAGACATTTGAAATTCAAATGTCAAACTGTGAATTGTGATTTGTGTGAAATATGTTGCACAATCGGAGTTTTGTGGGGTTATACATGTGTTATATTAAATTATAATGATTGTGCATGAATGGGAGGTATAATGAGGTTTTGGTTGAAAACGAACCGTTAGTAAATCGTTTTGTATGTGATTGACTGTTGTTGTCAAATTTTATTTGGAACCTCATTAGTGTATCCATATAATATTATGGAATACAATGGGTGAAATAGTGGGGAACCTTACTTAGTTCTAACGAACTAATGGTGATTTTAAATGTGGTGTTTACAGGTACTAAGGAGTCGGGTGAGCGGTGATGGTGATCGGAAATCGAACGTGAAGGTTCACATGATGGTTTTTAGTTTTAATAACCAAACAGTTGTGTAAATTTTGTGTAATAAATGTTTTTGTGAAGTATGTAAACATATGTAAACCTGTTTTTAACAGGTGTGAGTAAATAGTATGTTTACAGGTGTGTAAAACACGAAAGTTTTTACTGGGACCTAACGTAAATTATTAAATATTGGTGTTAATGTCCGGAGGGGACATGAAAGTGACAGTGGGTGTCACAGGTTGGTATCAGAGCCAAAGGTTTGAGCGATTTGAGTGCGTCATGAACACTTAAACTCAAACCATTGAGCTCTGGGTAGATGAGAAGAGCCGTTCGATCCGAAATCCGATCACAAAGCCGAACTCACCAAGTATGATGTATCTGTCAATTGTTGTTTGATGTTATATGATATGGGAATTGTTGTAATACAAACCAATATTCCTAACTTGGGTGAAACAGTGAACGCAAGGACACGGGTATATGGTGCATATCTTGCTATACCTGGCCAGTTTAGTAACATATACACGATATGAACGTATCCTTGGGAACATTATTTCATATTAGTCTATGGAAGATTTGGTAAGGTGTTAAAGGTGAATGTATGTGATCAGTTAGAATCACAATTGTGTCATCATTAGTTGAATAATTGAGCAACTCACAAGAGTGTGAATATTCAATAAAGACACATATACATGTAATGTTTAAGTCCGTTAAGGACGAGTGCGTGGTTTGGAGTATGTGGTTTGCATATATGTTGAGCATAGATATGTAAACTAATGATATGTTTAAATTATTTCAGTCATAAAATGGCTGATGAACATAACCCCGAGGGGTTTGGGCATGAGGAAGAACATCTCACCGAACTGCAAGTGACGGTGAGGGAGGAGGTAGCTAAGGCATTTGAAGCTACCTTACCAACTCGTATAGAAGGATTACAAGCTTCGTTGAAAGATTTTATACATGAAGAGTTTGCAACTCTTAAAGATGAAATGGGTGGTGAAAAACCTTCTAAAAAGGTTACTTATAAAGAGTTTGTGGCTTGTAAGCCAACTGAATTCAAAGGTGAGGTGGATCCACTGTTGAGCCAAAGGTGGATAGCTGATATGGAAAGCACGTTTGAAACGTGTCATTGTGATCCGTCTGACGAGGTAATGTTTGCTGGAAACCAATTGAAAGAACGAGCAAAAGATTGGTGGGAACTTCTTCGAAAGGAGAAGGGTCGAGATGGTATAAAGGAATTGACTTGGAGTGCATTTAAGGAATTGTTCCTTAAACGATTCTGTCCTCAGGCTGCTATTGATAGAATTACTGAGGAATTTTTACATATGAGGCACAAGGAGGAGGATATAGACACTATTACTGCAGTGTTCTTTGATAAAGCTAAATTCTGTCCTGATCTTCTTAGGACGGAAAGAATGTGGATTAACAGGTACCATAGTATGTTGAATGCTAAGTACCGTGAGTTCCTTATACCATCAAAGTTTGAAACCTTGTCGGAATTGATTGATTGCGCTCGTGAGCGTGAATTGGAGTTAAAAAGGCAAGAGGATCGTGGAGAAAAATGAAAGATGGAAAGGGATGTGGGATCCTCTAAAAAGGGGAAATTTGTTAGTCCACTTAAAAAGTTTAGTTCTTTGGGAGAAGCTAAACATTGTTCAAAATGTGGAAAGAAACATTTTGGTGAGTGCTATTTTAAATCGGTGGTATGTTATAAATGTGGTAAGTTGGGGCATCTTGCCTCTCAATGTGTCAGTGCACTTAATCTGTGCTATAATTGTTACAAACCGGGGCACCGAAGAAGTGAGTGTCCAGAGTTAAAAAGGGCAGGTCAAGCAGGAGGTAGTAGTGGTGGGTCTTTTAAGGCCCAAGGTAGTGGCAAGAAGGTTGAAATACCCCCACCAAAGGGTAGAGCCTTCAAAATTACGGCGGAAGAGGCTAAAGTCACTTCAGACGTGGTGACAGGTACTTTTCATATTAATTCCTTTCCTGCTTATATATTATTTGATTCTGGAGCGAGTCGCTCTTTTATATCTGTGAAATTTGTGAATCATGATTCGTTTGTACTAGCTAAGCTACCTTATCCATTAGAGGTAGAAATAGCTGACTCTAAGAGTTTCTTAGTGTATGACATCTATCATAGATGTAAACTCACGATTGATGGTGAGGATTATGAGGTTGATTTGATTCCAATGAGCTTGGGAGAATTTGATGTTGTGATTGGGATGGATTGGTTGTCTAAATATGGAGCTAACATTGTATGTAACCGCAAGGTTATTCAATTAACATCTCCGGGTGGTTATGAAGTATGTATTCAGGGAGAGAAACAATGTGGAACCATATTGTGTTCCTTAGCTAAAGCTATGAATTACATGAACTATGGGGGTCAGTCATTCTTAGCTTATGTTCTTGATGTAGAAAAGGAGATAAAGGAACTTAATGATGTTCCAGTGGTCAGGGATTTCCCTGATGTATTTCCGGATGATTTACCGGGAATTCCTAGTGATAGAGATGTTGAGTTTAAGATTGATATTATTCCTGGGGCTAAGCCCATAGCTAAAGCTCCATATCGGTTGGCACCATCGGAAATGAAAGAATTAATGACACAGTTGCAAGATCTTTTAGATAAAGGCTTTATCCGTCCGAGTATCTCTCCGTGGGGTGCACCAATTCTTTTTGTTAAAAAGAAAGACGGAAGCCTTAGAATGTGTATTGATTATAGGGAGTTGAATAAAGTGATTGTGAAAAATCGATATCCTCTACCTCGAATTGATGACCTTTTTGATCAGTTGCAAGGAGCGTCGTGGTTTTCTAAAATCGATCTTCGCTCGGGTTATCATCAACTCAAGGTTAAAGAGGAAGATATTCCCAAGACTGCTTTCCGTACTCGTTACGGTCATTATGAATTTCTTGTGATGTCGTTTGGATTGACAAATGCACCGGCTGCGTTTATGGATTTGATGAACCGGGTGTGTCGCCCAATGTTGGATCGATCTGTCATTGTTTTTATCGATGACATTCTTATTTATTCTAAAAACGAGGGTGATCACGCCTGTCATTTGCGTGAAGTCCTTGAAACTTTACGGAAGGAGAAACTATATGCCAAATTTTCTAAATGCGCATTTTGGTTGCGTGAAGTCCAGTTTTTGGGACATGTGGTGGGTGCTGATGGCATACTTGTTGATCCTTCGAAAGTTCAAGCGGTGATGAAATGGAGTCCTCCTAAAACTCCAACTGAAATTAGAAGTTTTCTTGGTCTAGCCGGTTACTATCGGCGGTTTATACAGGATTTTGCAAGAATTGCATCTCCTTTGACTAAACTAACAAGAAAAGATGTGAAATTTGTTTGGGGTGATGATCAAGAAAAAGCTTTTAATGAACTCAAGTTCAAGTTAACTCAGGCATCGGTATTAACTCTACCGGATGGACCTGATGATTTTGTGGTGTACTCTGATGCATCTTATCTTGGGCTTGGTTGTGTCCTTATGCAAAGAGGTAAGGTGATTGCCTATGCGTCGAGGCAACTGAAAGTTCATGAAGTAAACTATCCTACTCATGATCTAGAATTGGCAGCGGTAGTGTTTGCCTTAAAAATTTGGAGGCATTACTTGTATGGTGTGAAATGCACAATTTACACTGATCACAAGAGCCTGAAATATTTCTTCACACAGAAGGAATTAAATATGAGGCAAAGAAGTTGGATAAAATTACTCAAGGATTATGATTGTGAAATCCTTTATCATCCGGGAAAAGCCAATGTGGTGGCGGATGCCTTGAGTAGGAAAGAAGAACATGAACCCATTCGGGTTACAGCAATGAAGATTGTGATTTCTTCTGATTTGGTGGATCAAATTAAAGAAGCTCAAGTTGAAGCTTTAAAAGAAGAAAACTGGAAACGAGATCGAATAAAGGGGCAAGCTCATAATCTGGATGAAGATAGTCGTGGGTTAAAGACAAGATGGGGTAGGTTGTGGATACCTCCCACTTGTTCTTTGAAAACTGATCTGATGAAGGAAGCTCATAAATCAAAATACTCAATTCATCCGGGAGCCACTAAAATGTACCGAGACCTTCGGGTAAATTATTGGTGGCCAGGTATGAAACGAGATATTGTTAAATATGTTGAAAAATGTTTAACTTGTTTGCAAGTAAAGGCTGAGCATCAAAAGCCTTATGGCAAATTACAGCCTTTGGAGATTCCTATGTGGAAATGGGAACACATCACAATGGACCTAATTACTAAACTCCCGAAAACCCGAAAGGGATATGATACGATTTGGGTCATTGTGGATCGGTTGACTAAAAGCGCTCATTTTATTCCTATTCGTGAATCGTATTCTTCTGAGAAAATGGCTGAAGTATATGTGAAAGAAATAGTGTCACGTCACGGGATACCAGTGACGATTGTGTCCGATCGAGACACACGATTCACTTCTCATTTCTGGAATAATTTTCAAGAGGAATTGGGCACGAAACAGTTGTTGAGCACGGCGTATCATCCTCAAACTGATGGTCAGAGTGAACGAACCATTCAGAAGCTGGAAGATATGCTGCGAGCATGTATCATTGATTTTGGAGGTAGTTGGGATGACTATCTACCTCTGGCGGAATTTTCATATAACAACAGTTATCATTCGGGGTTGGGAATGCCTCCATATGAAATGTTGTATGGAAGACGATGTCGTACTCTCGTTTGCTGGAGAGAAGTTGGACCACGAGAGCTTGAAAAATAAAGAAATACTGAAAGTTACAAATCAACGAATTGATCAAATTCGAGCTCACTTGAAAGCGCCACAAGACCGTCAAAAGTCGTATGCAGATAAACGAAGACGACCGATTGAATTTCAAGTGGGAGACTTTGTGTTGTTAAAGGTTTCCCCTTGGAAGGGTGTAATTCGCTTTCGTAAACGAGGGAAGTTAAGCCCGCGTTTTATTGGACCATTCAAAATTATAGCTCGGATAGGTAATGTTGCTTATCGCCTTGAGCTACCAGAGGAATTAAGTGGTATACATGATACTTTTCACGTATCATATCTGAGAAAATATTTGGCAGATGAATCGGTTTATGTTCCATTTGACGATTTGGAAATTGATGATAAATTAAATTATGTTGAAAAGCCAATCGCGATTTTAGATCGAAAAGTCAAACAACTCAGAAACAAGTCCTTGAACCAGGTGAAGGTTCAATGGAAAAACAGGAGAGGATCTGACGCAACATGGGAATCAGAAGACGAGATGAGGAAATTTTATCCTTATCTTTTCGATGTATAAACGGTTTCGAGGACGAAACCTTCGTAAGGAGGGGAGATTTGTAACGACCGGTTTTCAATTATCGATCACGTTTGAAATAATCATCAATATAACGATTGTGATTATTAAAAATTGAAAGTATGTGAGAAATTATGAACGTGGAAGAAAACCGTTCGCGAAACGGAGTTACGGATTGTCCGGAATCGCGAAACAAAGAAAATTATAAAGAAATTATGTTTTGGAATGCTTCGCGGTACGCGAAGACTTTTTGAGTCCCTCTTCGCGATACGCGAACGACCAAAAGATCTGAGAGTTCCAGATTTCTTCGCGGTACGCGAAGAGTTCTTTAGCCCTCCTTCGCGGTACGCGACGGATGAGGCGGTTCAGCAGATTCTTGATTTTATCAGATTTTCATGAAGAAAATTTATTTTTCTTATTCTCGAACTGTTTCGCCACAAACACACACATATACGAAATTTTGTGGATCAACATCAGTTTTCAAGTTACCGGATCATCCAAATCGAATCAGGAAGCGTTTCTGCAAGTCTGGATCGTCGGATTTCAATCAGAAATCCGTTCGAAGGGTAACAATTCGTTTTATCCCATTGATTTTAATAATATGTGAATTAAATTGAGTTGTTAGTATTATATGACGATTAGAGATGATTAGAAACGAAGAACTAGATGTTTTAACGGTGAAATTTTGAGTTTGATCCGTTATGATGTCCGGTTGTTGTGAAACTCGTATTATTGTGTATGATAACTAGAGGAATGATTAAATTGTGGTTATGGTGGTTTTAGATCATTCTCCGGAATGATAGATCCAATTCAAGTGTTGATAAAATGTTTGAAATTGAAAGTTAATGATTTTAGCATGATATGCTAATTATAAAGAATAGCTTGACTTCTAAATGCCACACACTAATAAATGAGATTCAAATGAGTTTGAATCAACATGTATGGGTATTGGGTGTATTGAAACTAGTTGTATACGTGTGAGTTGCAACTAGGTGTTGGTAAAGGAAGTCAAGCAACGAATTTCAAAATATGCAGTTTTGGTAAGTTAAATATGATTAAGAACATGTGTAGATTAATTTCTACACATAGATTGTTGATAAAAGCCTCAACGAGGTTTGATTGAATATGAAAAGTAAAACAGGTCAAATGAATTAGATTATATAAATATCACAAGTTGTGTGTTCATGTTGTTAAATCCTGTTATATGTGAACATATAATAGGAAGAGGAGGTGAATCTAGTTCTAGAAGTCCTGGGAAAGAGTTTGAGATTGTTGATAACTCTCCAAAGCGAGGTAAGTTACCTAATTGATTGAACTTGTAGTTAAAGGACTGGGTGAGTCCACACTACAAGTAATTGTGCATTTAGCATATATACATGATTTGTTGAGTTGATTGGAATGATATAAATGAATGTGGTTATGGGTGTCACATGATTCACAAGGTATGTGAACATGTGGTGATCTACTAATGTGTAGATGTTAAATTGGAATTGTGCATACTGATTCACAAGGTGTGTGAATATAAGACATGTAATTCCAATATAATAGATTCACAAGGTGTGTGAACAATTGGTGGATTGGAATTGTGCATGCTGATTCACAAGGTGTGTGAACATAAGACATGTAATTCCAATATAATAGATTCACAAGGTGTGTGAACAATTGGTGGATTGGAATTGTGCATGCTGATTCACAAGGTGTGTGAACATAAGACATGTAATTCCAATATAATAGATTCACAAGGTGTGTGAACAATTGGTGGATTGGAATTGTGCATGCTGATTCACAAGGTGTGTGAACATAAGACATGTAATTCCAATGAAATAGATTCACAATGTGTGTGAACAAATGGTGGATTGGAAATGTGCAGGTTTTGATTCACAGGATGTGTGAACATAAGACTTGAAATTCCAATATAATTGATTCACAAGGTGTGTGAACAATAGATGACTTATAAGGAGATAGACATTTGAAATTCAAATGTCAAACTGTGAATTGTGATTTGTGTGAAATATGTTGCACAATCGGAGTTTTGTGGGGTTATACATGTGTTATATTAAATTATAATGATTGTGCATGAATGGGAGGTATAATGAGGTTTTGGTTGAAAACGAACCGTTAGTAAATCGTTTTGTATGTGATTGACTGTTGTTGTCAAATTTTATTTGGAACCTCATTAGTGTATCCATATAATATTATGGAATACAATGGGTGAAATAGTGGGGGAACCTTACTTAGTTCTAACGAACTAATGGTGATTTTAAATGTGGTGTTTACAGGTACTAAGGAGTCGGGTGAGCGGTGATGGTGATCGGAAATCGAACGTGAAGGTTCACATGATGGTTTTTAGTTTTAATAACCAAACAGTTGTGTAAATTTTGTGTAATAAATGTTTTTGTGAAGTATGTAAACATATGTAAACCTGTTTTTAACAGGTGTGAGTAAATAGTATGTTTACAGGTGTGTAAAACACGAAAGTTTTTACTGGGACCTAACGTAAATTATTAAATATTGGTGTTAATGTCCGGAGGGGACATGAAAGTGACAGTGGGTGTCACAGGTTGGTATCAGAGCCAAAGGTTTGAGCGATTTGAGTGCGTCATGAACACTTAAACTCAAACCATTGAGCTCTGGGTAGATGAGAAGAGCCGTTCGATCCGAAATCCGATCACAAAGCCGAACTCACCAAGTATGATGTATCTGTCAATTGTTGTTTGATGTTATATGATATGGGAATTGTTGTAATACAAACCAATATTCCTAACTTGGGTGAAACAGTGAACGCAAGGACACGGGTATATGGTGCATATCTTGCTATACCTGGCCAGTTTAGTAACATATACACGATATGAACGTATCCTTGGGAACATTATTTCATATTAGTCTATGGAAGATTTGGTAAGGTGTTAAAGGTGAATGTATGTGATCAGTTAGAATCACAATTGTGTCATCATTAGTTGAATAATTGAGCAACTCACAAGAGTGTGAATATTCAATAAAGACACATATACATGTAATGTTTAAGTCCGTTAAGGACGAGTGCGTGGTTTGGAGTATGTGGTTTGCATATATGTTGAGCATAGATATGTAAACTAATGATATGTTTAAATTATTTCAGTCATAAAATGGCTGATGAACATAACCCCGAGGGGTTTGGGCATGAGGAAGAACATCTCACCGAACTGCAAGTGACGGTGAGGGAGGAGGTAGCTAAGGCATTTGAAGCTACCTTACCAACTCGTATAGAAGGATTACAAGCTTCGTTGAAAGATTTTATACATGAAGAGTTTGCAACTCTTAAAGATGAAATGGGTGGTGAAAAACCTTCTAAAAAGGTTACTTATAAAGAGTTTGTGGCTTGTAAGCCAACTGAATTCAAAGGTGAGGTGGATCCACTGTTGAGCCAAAGGTGGATAGCTGATATGGAAAGCACGTTTGAAACGTGTCATTGTGATCCGTCTGACGAGGTAATGTTTGCTGGAAACCAATTGAAAGAACGAGCAAAAGATTGGTGGGAACTTCTTCGAAAGGAGAAGGGTCGAGATGGTATAAAGGAATTGACTTGGAGTGCATTTAAGGAATTGTTCCTTAAACGATTCTGTCCTCAGGCTGCTATTGATAGAATTACTGAGGAATTTTTACATATGAGGCACAAGGAGGAGGATATAGACACTATTACTGCAGTGTTCTTTGATAAAGCTAAATTCTGTCCTGATCTTCTTAGGACGGAAAGAATGTGGATTAACAGGTACCATAGTATGTTGAATGCTAAGTACCGTGAGTTCCTTATACCATCAAAGTTTGAAACCTTGTCGGAATTGATTGATTGCGCTCGTGAGCGTGAATTGGAGTTAAAAAGGCAAGAGGATCGTGGAGAAAAATGAAAGATGGAAAGGGATGTGGGATCCTCTAAAAAGGGGAAATTTGTTAGTCCACTTAAAAAGTTTAGTTCTTTGGGAGAAGCTAAACATTGTTCAAAATGTGGAAAGAAACATTTTGGTGAGTGCTATTTTAAATCGGTGGTATGTTATAAATGTGGTAAGTTGGGGCATCTTGCCTCTCAATGTGTCAGTGCACTTAATCTGTGCTATAATTGTTACAAACCGGGGCACCGAAGAAGTGAGTGTCCAGAGTTAAAAAGGGCAGGTCAAGCAGGAGGTAGTAGTGGTGGGTCTTTTAAGGCCCAAGGTAGTGGCAAGAAGGTTGAAATACCCCCACCAAAGGGTAGAGCCTTCAAAATTACGGCGGAAGAGGCTAAAGTCACTTCAGACGTGGTGACAGGTACTTTTCATATTAATTCCTTTCCTGCTTATATATTATTTGATTCTGGAGCGAGTCGCTCTTTTATATCTGTGAAATTTGTGAATCATGATTCGTTTGTACTAGCTAAGCTACCTTATCCATTAGAGGTAGAAATAGCTGACTCTAAGAGTTTCTTAGTGTATGACATCTATCATAGATGTAAACTCACGATTGATGGTGAGGATTATGAGGTTGATTTGATTCCAATGAGCTTGGGAGAATTTGATGTTGTGATTGGGATGGATTGGTTGTCTAAATATGGAGCTAACATTGTATGTAACCGCAAGGTTATTCAATTAACATCTCCGGGTGGTTATGAAGTATGTATTCAGGGAGAGAAACAATGTGGAACCATATTGTGTTCCTTAGCTAAAGCTATGAATTACATGAACTATGGGGGTCAGTCATTCTTAGCTTATGTTCTTGATGTAGAAAAGGAGATAAAGGAACTTAATGATGTTCCAGTGGTCAGGGATTTCCCTGATGTATTTCCGGATGATTTACCGGGAATTCCTAGTGATAGAGATGTTGAGTTTAAGATTGATATTATTCCTGGGGCTAAGCCCATAGCTAAAGCTCCATATCGGTTGGCACCATCGGAAATGAAAGAATTAATGACACAGTTGCAAGATCTTTTAGATAAAGGCTTTATCCGTCCGAGTATCTCTCCGTGGGGTGCACCAATTCTTTTTGTTAAAAAGAAAGACGGAAGCCTTAGAATGTGTATTGATTATAGGGAGTTGAATAAAGTGATTGTGAAAAATCGATATCCTCTACCTCGAATTGATGACCTTTTTGATCAGTTGCAAGGAGCGTCGTGGTTTTCTAAAATCGATCTTCGCTCGGGTTATCATCAACTCAAGGTTAAAGAGGAAGATATTCCCAAGACTGCTTTCCGTACTCGTTACGGTCATTATGAATTTCTTGTGATGTCGTTTGGATTGACAAATGCACCGGCTGCGTTTATGGATTTGATGAACCGGGTGTGTCGCCCAATGTTGGATCGATCTGTCATTGTTTTTATCGATGACATTCTTATTTATTCTAAAAACGAGGGTGATCACGCCTGTCATTTGCGTGAAGTCCTTGAAACTTTACGGAAGGAGAAACTATATGCCAAATTTTCTAAATGCGCATTTTGGTTGCGTGAAGTCCAGTTTTTGGGACATGTGGTGGGTGCTGATGGCATACTTGTTGATCCTTCGAAAGTTCAAGCGGTGATGAAATGGAGTCCTCCTAAAACTCCAACTGAAATTAGAAGTTTTCTTGGTCTAGCCGGTTACTATCGGCGGTTTATACAGGATTTTGCAAGAATTGCATCTCCTTTGACTAAACTAACAAGAAAAGATGTGAAATTTGTTTGGGGTGATGATCAAGAAAAAGCTTTTAATGAACTCAAGTTCAAGTTAACTCAGGCATCGGTATTAACTCTACCGGATGGACCTGATGATTTTGTGGTGTACTCTGATGCATCTTATCTTGGGCTTGGTTGTGTCCTTATGCAAAGAGGTAAGGTGATTGCCTATGCGTCGAGGCAACTGAAAGTTCATGAAGTAAACTATCCTACTCATGATCTAGAATTGGCAGCGGTAGTGTTTGCCTTAAAAATTTGGAGGCATTACTTGTATGGTGTGAAATGCACAATTTACACTGATCACAAGAGCCTGAAATATTTCTTCACACAGAAGGAATTAAATATGAGGCAAAGAAGTTGGATAAAATTACTCAAGGATTATGATTGTGAAATCCTTTATCATCCGGGAAAAGCCAATGTGGTGGCGGATGCCTTGAGTAGGAAAGAAGAACATGAACCCATTCGGGTTACAGCAATGAAGATTGTGATTTCTTCTGATTTGGTGGATCAAATTAAAGAAGCTCAAGTTGAAGCTTTAAAAGAAGAAAACTGGAAACGAGATCGAATAAAGGGGCAAGCTCATAATCTGGATGAAGATAGTCGTGGGTTAAAGACAAGATGGGGTAGGTTGTGGATACCTCCCACTTGTTCTTTGAAAACTGATCTGATGAAGGAAGCTCATAAATCAAAATACTCAATTCATCCGGGAGCCACTAAAATGTACCGAGACCTTCGGGTAAATTATTGGTGGCCAGGTATGAAACGAGATATTGTTAAATATGTTGAAAAATGTTTAACTTGTTTGCAAGTAAAGGCTGAGCATCAAAAGCCTTATGGCAAATTACAGCCTTTGGAGATTCCTATGTGGAAATGGGAACACATCACAATGGACCTAATTACTAAACTCCCGAAAACCCGAAAGGGATATGATACGATTTGGGTCATTGTGGATCGGTTGACTAAAAGCGCTCATTTTATTCCTATTCGTGAATCGTATTCTTCTGAGAAAATGGCTGAAGTATATGTGAAAGAAATAGTGTCACGTCACGGGATACCAGTGACGATTGTGTCCGATCGAGACACACGATTCACTTCTCATTTCTGGAATAATTTTCAAGAGGAATTGGGCACGAAACAGTTGTTGAGCACGGCGTATCATCCTCAAACTGATGGTCAGAGTGAACGAACCATTCAGAAGCTGGAAGATATGCTGCGAGCATGTATCATTGATTTTGGAGGTAGTTGGGATGACTATCTACCTCTGGCGGAATTTTCATATAACAACAGTTATCATTCGGGGTTGGGAATGCCTCCATATGAAATGTTGTATGGAAGACGATGTCGTACTCTCGTTTGCTGGAGAGAAGTTGGACCGCGAGAGCTTGAAAAATAAAGAAATACTGAAAGTTACAAATCAACGAATTGATCAAATTCGAGCTCACTTGAAAGCGCCACAAGACCGTCAAAAGTCGTATGCAGATAAACGAAGACGACCGATTGAATTTCAAGTGGGAGACTTTGTGTTGTTAAAGGTTTCCCCTTGGAAGGGTGTAATTCGCTTTCGTAAACGAGGGAAGTTAAGCCCGCGTTTTATTGGACCATTCAAAATTATAGCTCGGATAGGTAATGTTGCTTATCGCCTTGAGCTACCAGAGGAATTAAGTGGTATACATGATACTTTTCACGTATCATATCTGAGAAAATATTTGGCAGATGAATCGGTTTATGTTCCATTTGACGATTTGGAAATTGATGATAAATTAAATTATGTTGAAAAGCCAATCGCGATTTTAGATCGAAAAGTCAAACAACTCAGAAACAAGTCCTTGAACCAGGTGAAGGTTCAATGGAAAAACAGGAGAGGATCTGACGCAACATGGGAATCAGAAGACGAGATGAGGAAATTTTATCCTTATCTTTTCGATGTATAAACGGTTTCGAGGACGAAACCTTCGTAAGGAGGGGAGATTTGTAACGACCGGTTTTCAATTATCGATCACGTTTGAAATAATCATCAATATAACGATTGTGATTATTAAAAATTGAAAGTATGTGAGAAATTATGAACGTGGAAGAAAACCGTTCGCGAAACGGAGTTACGGATTGTCCGGAATCGCGAAACAAAGAAAATTATAAAGAAATTATGTTTTGGAATGCTTCGCGGTACGCGAAGACTTTTTGAGTCCCTCTTCGCGATACGCGAACGACCAAAAGATCTGAGAGTTCCAGATTTCTTCGCGGTACGCGAAGAGTTCTTTAGCCCTCCTTCGCGGTACGCGACGGATGAGGCGGTTCAGCAGATTCTTGATTTTATCAGATTTTCATGAAGAAAATTTATTTTTCTTATTCTCGAACTGTTTCGCCACAAACACACACATATACGAAATTTTGTGGATCAACATCAGTTTTCAAGTTACCGGATCATCCAAATCGAATCAGGAAGCGTTTCTGCAAGTCTGGATCGTCGGATTTCAATCAGAAATCCGTTCGAAGGGTAACAATTCGTTTTATCCCATTGATTTTAATAATATGTGAATTAAATTGAGTTGTTAGTATTATATGACGATTAGAGATGATTAGAAACGAAGAACTAGATGTTTTAACGGTGAAATTTTGAGTTTGATCCGTTATGATGTCCGGTTGTTGTGAAACTCGTATTATTGTGTATGATAACTAGAGGAATGATTAAATTGTGGTTATGGTGGTTTTAGATCATTCTCCGGAATGATAGATCCAATTCAAGTGTTGATAAAATGTTTGAAATTGAAAGTTAATGATTTTAGCATGATATGCTAATTATAAAGAATAGCTTGACTTCTAAATGCCACACACTAATAAATGAGATTCAAATGAGTTTGAATCAACATGTATGGGTATTGGGTGTATTGAAACTAGTTGTATACGTGTGAGTTGCAACTAGGTGTTGGTAAAGGAAGTCAAGCAACGAATTTCAAAATATGCAGTTTTGGTAAGTTAAATATGATTAAGAACATGTGTAGATTAATTTCTACACATAGATTGTTGATAAAAGCCTCAACGAGGTTTGATTGAATATGAAAAGTAAAACAGGTCAAATGAATTAGATTATATAAATATCACAAGTTGTGTGTTCATGTTGTTAAATCCTGTTATATGTGAACATATAATAGGAAGAGGAGGTGAATCTAGTTCTAGAAGTCCTGGGAAAGAGTTTGAGATTGTTGATAACTCTCCAAAGCGAGGTAAGTTACCTAATTGATTGAACTTGTAGTTAAAGGACTGGGTGAGTCCACACTACAAGTAATTGTGCATTTAGCATATATACATGATTTGTTGAGTTGATTGGAATGATATAAATGAATGTGGTTATGGGTGTCACATGATTCACAAGGTATGTGAACATGTGGTGATCTACTAATGTGTAGATGTTAAATTGGAATTGTGCATACTGATTCACAAGGTGTGTGAATATAAGACATGTAATTCCAATATAATAGATTCACAAGGTGTGTGAACAATTGGTGGATTGGAATTGTGCATGCTGATTCACAAGGTGTGTGAACATAAGACATGTAATTCCAATATAATAGATTCACAAGGTGTGTGAACAATTGGTGGATTGGAATTGTGCATGCTGATTCACAAGGTGTGTGAACATAAGACATGTAATTCCAATATAATAGATTCACAAGGTGTGTGAACAATTGGTGGATTGGAATTGTGCATGCTGATTCACAAGGTGTGTGAACATAAGACATGTAATTCCAATGAAATAGATTCACAATGTGTGTGAACAAATGGTGGATTGGAAATGTGCAGGTTTTGATTCACAGGATGTGTGAACATAAGACTTGAAATTCCAATATAATTGATTCACAAGGTGTGTGAACAATAGATGACTTATAAGGAGATAGACATTTGAAATTCAAATGTCAAACTGTGAATTGTGATTTGTGTGAAATATGTTGCACAATCGGAGTTTTGTGGGGTTATACATGTGTTATATTAAATTATAATGATTGTGCATGAATGGGAGGTATAATGAGGTTTTGGTTGAAAACGAACCGTTAGTAAATCGTTTTGTATGTGATTGACTGTTGTTGTCAAATTTTATTTGGAACCTCATTAGTGTATCCATATAATATTATGGAATACAATGGGTGAAATAGTGGGGGAACCTTACTTAGTTCTAACGAACTAATGGTGATTTTAAATGTGGTGTTTACAGGTACTAAGGAGTCGGGTGAGCGGTGATGGTGATCGGAAATCGAACGTGAAGGTTCACATGATGGTTTTTAGTTTTAATAACCAAACAGTTGTGTAAATTTTGTGTAATAAATGTTTTTGTGAAGTATGTAAACATATGTAAACCTGTTTTTAACAGGTGTGAGTAAATAGTATGTTTACAGGTGTGTAAAACACGAAAGTTTTTACTGGGACCTAACGTAAATTATTAAATATTGGTGTTAATGTCCGGAGGGGACATGAAAGTGACAGTGGGTGTCACAGGTTGGTATCAGAGCCAAAGGTTTGAGCGATTTGAGTGCGTCATGAACACTTAAACTCAAACCATTGAGCTCTGGGTAGATGAGAAGAGCCGTTCGATCCGAAATCCGATCACAAAGCCAAACTCACCAAGTATGATGTATCTGTCAATTGTTGTTTGATGTTATATGATATGGGAATTGTTGTAATACAAACCAATATTCCTAACTTGGGTGAAACAGTGAACGCAAGGACACGGGTATATGGTGCATATCTTGCTATACCTGGCCAGTTTAGTAACATATACACGATATGAACGTATCCTTGGGAACATTATTTCATATTAGTCTATGGAAGATTTGGTAAGGTGTTAAAGGTGAATGTATGTGATCAGTTAGAATCACAATTGTGTCATCATTAGTTGAATAATTGAGCAACTCACAAGAGTGTGAATATTCAATAAAGACACATATACATGTAATGTTTAAGTCCGTTAAGGACGAGTGCGTGGTTTGGAGTATGTGGTTTGCATATATGTTGAGCATAGATATGTAAACTAATGATATGTTTAAATTATTTCAGTCATAAAATGGCTGATGAACATAACCCCGAGGGGTTTGGGCATGAGGAAGAACATCTCACCGAACTGCAAGTGACGGTGAGGGAGGAGGTAGCTAAGGCATTTGAAGCTACCTTACCAACTCGTATAGAAGGATTACAAGCTTCGTTGAAAGATTTTATACATGAAGAGTTTGCAACTCTTAAAGATGAAATGGGTGGTGAAAAACCTTCTAAAAAGGTTACTTATAAAGAGTTTGTGGCTTGTAAGCCAACTGAATTCAAAGGTGAGGTGGATCCACTGTTGAGCCAAAGGTGGATAGCTGATATGGAAAGCACGTTTGAAACGTGTCATTGTGATCCGTCTGACGAGGTAATGTTTGCTGGAAACCAATTGAAAGAACGAGCAAAAGATTGGTGGGAACTTCTTCGAAAGGAGAAGGGTCGAGATGGTATAAAGGAATTGACTTGGAGTGCATTTAAGGAATTGTTCCTTAAACGATTCTGTCCTCAGGCTGCTATTGATAGAATTACTGAGGAATTTTTACATATGAGGCACAAGGAGGAGGATATAGACACTATTACTGCAGTGTTCTTTGATAAAGCTAAATTCTGTCCTGATCTTCTTAGGACGGAAAGAATGTGGATTAACAGGTACCATAGTATGTTGAATGCTAAGTACCGTGAGTTCCTTATACCATCAAAGTTTGAAACCTTGTCGGAATTGATTGATTGCGCTCGTGAGCGTGAATTGGAGTTAAAAAGGCAAGAGGATCGTGGAGAAAAATGAAAGATGGAAAGGGATGTGGGATCCTCTAAAAAGGGGAAATTTGTTAGTCCACTTAAAAAGTTTAGTTCTTTGGGAGAAGCTAAACATTGTTCAAAATGTGGAAAGAAACATTTTGGTGAGTGCTATTTTAAATCGGTGGTATGTTATAAATGTGGTAAGTTGGGGCATCTTGCCTCTCAATGTGTCAGTGCACTTAATCTGTGCTATAATTGTTACAAACCGGGGCACCGAAGAAGTGAGTGTCCAGAGTTAAAAAGGGCAGGTCAAGCAGGAGGTAGTAGTGGTGGGTCTTTTAAGGCCCAAGGTAGTGGCAAGAAGGTTGAAATACCCCCACCAAAGGGTAGAGCCTTCAAAATTACGGCGGAAGAGGCTAAAGTCACTTCAGACGTGGTGACAGGTACTTTTCATATTAATTCCTTTCCTGCTTATATATTATTTGATTCTGGAGCGAGTCGCTCTTTTATATCTGTGAAATTTGTGAATCATGATTCGTTTGTACTAGCTAAGCTACCTTATCCATTAGAGGTAGAAATAGCTGACTCTAAGAGTTTCTTAGTGTATGACATCTATCATAGATGTAAACTCACGATTGATGGTGAGGATTATGAGGTTGATTTGATTCCAATGAGCTTGGGAGAATTTGATGTTGTGATTGGGATGGATTGGTTGTCTAAATATGGAGCTAACATTGTATGTAACCGCAAGGTTATTCAATTAACATCTCCGGGTGGTTATGAAGTATGTATTCAGGGAGAGAAACAATGTGGAACCATATTGTGTTCCTTAGCTAAAGCTATGAATTACATGAACTATGGGGGTCAGTCATTCTTAGCTTATGTTCTTGATGTAGAAAAGGAGATAAAGGAACTTAATGATGTTCCAGTGGTCAGGGATTTCCCTGATGTATTTCCGGATGATTTACCGGGAATTCCTAGTGATAGAGATGTTGAGTTTAAGATTGATATTATTCCTGGGGCTAAGCCCATAGCTAAAGCTCCATATCGGTTGGCACCATCGGAAATGAAAGAATTAATGACACAGTTGCAAGATCTTTTAGATAAAGGCTTTATCCGTCCGAGTATCTCTCCGTGGGGTGCACCAATTCTTTTTGTTAAAAAGAAAGACGGAAGCCTTAGAATGTGTATTGATTATAGGGAGTTGAATAAAGTGATTGTGAAAAATCGATATCCTCTACCTCGAATTGATGACCTTTTTGATCAGTTGCAAGGAGCGTCGTGGTTTTCTAAAATCGATCTTCGCTCGGGTTATCATCAACTCAAGGTTAAAGAGGAAGATATTCCCAAGACTGCTTTCCGTACTCGTTACGGTCATTATGAATTTCTTGTGATGTCGTTTGGATTGACAAATGCACCGGCTGCGTTTATGGATTTGATGAACCGGGTGTGTCGCCCAATGTTGGATCGATCTGTCATTGTTTTTATCGATGACATTCTTATTTATTCTAAAAACGAGGGTGATCACGCCTGTCATTTGCGTGAAGTCCTTGAAACTTTACGGAAGGAGAAACTATATGCCAAATTTTCTAAATGCGCATTTTGGTTGCGTGAAGTCCAGTTTTTGGGACATGTGGTGGGTGCTGATGGCATACTTGTTGATCCTTCGAAAGTTCAAGCGGTGATGAAATGGAGTCCTCCTAAAACTCCAACTGAAATTAGAAGTTTTCTTGGTCTAGCCGGTTACTATCGGCGGTTTATACAGGATTTTGCAAGAATTGCATCTCCTTTGACTAAACTAACAAGAAAAGATGTGAAATTTGTTTGGGGTGATGATCAAGAAAAAGCTTTTAATGAACTCAAGTTCAAGTTAACTCAGGCATCGGTATTAACTCTACCGGATGGACCTGATGATTTTGTGGTGTACTCTGATGCATCTTATCTTGGGCTTGGTTGTGTCCTTATGCAAAGAGGTAAGGTGATTGCCTATGCGTCGAGGCAACTGAAAGTTCATGAAGTAAACTATCCTACTCATGATCTAGAATTGGCAGCGGTAGTGTTTGCCTTAAAAATTTGGAGGCATTACTTGTATGGTGTGAAATGCACAATTTACACTGATCACAAGAGCCTGAAATATTTCTTCACACAGAAGGAATTAAATATGAGGCAAAGAAGTTGGATAAAATTACTCAAGGATTATGATTGTGAAATCCTTTATCATCCGGGAAAAGCCAATGTGGTGGCGGATACCTTGAGTAGGAAAGAAGAACATGAACCCATTCGGGTTACAGCAATGAAGATTGTGATTTCTTCTGATTTGGTGGATCAAATTAAAGAAGCTCAAGTTGAAGATTTAAAAGAAGAAAACTGGAAACGAGATCGAATAAAGGGGCAAGCTCATAATCTGGATGAAGATAGTCGTGTGTTAAAGACAAGATGGGGTAGGTTGTGGATACCTCCCACTTGTTCTTTGAAAACTGATCTGATGAAGGAAGCTCATAAATCAAAATACTCAATTCATCCGGGAGCCACTAAAATGTACCGAGACCTTCGGGTAAATTATTGGTGGCCAGGTATGAAACAAGATATTGTTAAATATGTTGAAAAATGTTTAACTTGTTTGCAAGTAAAGGCTGAGCATCAAAAGCCTTATGGCAAATTACAGCCTTTGGAGATTCCTATGTGGAAATGGGAACACATCACAATGGACCTAATTACTAAACTCCCGAAAACCCGAAAGGGATATGATACGATTTGGGTCATTGTGGATCGGTTGACTAAAAGCGCTCATTTTATTCCTATTCGTGAATCGTATTCTTCTGAGAAAATGGCTGAAGTATATGTGAAAGAAATAGTGTCACGTCACGGATACCAGTGACGATTGTGTCCGATCGAGACACACGATTCACTTCTCATTTCTGGAATAATTTTCAAGAGGAATTGGGCACGAAACAGTTGTTGAGCACGGCGTATCATCCTCAAACTGATGGTCAGAGTGAACGAACCATTCAGACGCTGGAAGATATGCTGCGAGCATGTATCATTGATTTTGGAGGTAGTTGGGATGACTATCTACCTCTGGCGGAATTTTCATATAACAACAGTTATCATTCGGGGTTGGGAATGCCTCCATATGAAATGTTGTATGGAAGACGATGTCGTACTCCCGTTTGCTGGAGAGAAGTTGGACCACGAGAGCTTGAAAAATAAAGAAATACTGAAAGTTACAAATCAACGAATTGATCAAATTCGAGCTCACTTGAAAGCGCCACAAGACCGTCAAAAGTCGTATGCAGATAAACGAAGACGACCGATTGAATTTCAAGTGGGAGACTTTGTGTTGTTAAAGGTTTCCCCTTGGAAGGGTGTAATTCGCTTTCGTAAACGAGGGAAGTTAAGCCCGCGTTTTATTGGACCATTCAAAATTATAGCTCGGATAGGTAATGTTGCTTATCGCCTTGAGCTACCAGAGGAATTGAGTGGTATACATGATACTTTTCACGTATCATATCTGAGAAAATATTTGGCGGATGAATCGGTTTATGTTCCATTTGAAGATTTGGAAATTGATGATAAATTAAATTATGTTGAAAAGCTAATCGCGATTTTAGATCGAAAAGACAAACAACTCAGAAACAAGTCCTTGAACCAGGTGAAGGTTCAATGGAAAAACAGGAGAGGATCTGACGCAACATGGGAATCAGAAGACGAGATGAGGAAATTTTATCCTTATCTTTTTGATATATAAACGGTTTCGAGGACGAAACCTTCGTAAGGAGGGGAGATTTGTAACGACCGGTTTTCAATTATCGATCACGTTTGAAATAATCATCAATAAAACGATTGTGATTATTAAAAATTGAAAGTATGTGAGAAATTATGAACGTGGAAGAAAACCGTTTGCGAAACGGAGTTACGGATTGTCCGGAATCGCGAAACAAAGAAAATTATAAAGAAATTATGTTTTGGAATGCTTCGCGGTACGCGAAGACTTTTTGAGTCCCTCTTCGCGATACGCGAAGGACCAAAAGATCTGAGAGTTCCGGATTTCTTCGCGGTACGCGAAGAGTTCTTTAGCCCTCCTTCGCGGTACGCGACGGATGAGGCGGTTCAGCAGATTCTTGATTTTATCAGATTTTCATGAAGAAAATTTATTTTTCTTATTCTCGAACTGTTTCGCCACAAACACACACATATACGAAATTTTGTGGATCAACATCAGTTTTCAAGTTACCGGATCATCCAAATCGAATCAGGAAGCGTTTCTGCAAGTCTGGATCGTTAGATTTCAATCAGAAATCCGTTCGAAGGGTAAAAATTCCTTTTATCCCATTGATTTTAATAATATGTGAATTAAATTGAGTTGTTAGTATTATATGACGATTAGAGATGATTAGAAACGAAGAACTAGATGTTTTAACGGTGAAATTTTGAGTTTGATCCGTTATGATGTCCGGTTGTTGTGAAACTCGTATTATTGAGTATGATAAGTAGAGGAATGATTAAATTGTGGTTATGGTGGTTTTAGATCATTCTCCGGAATGATAGATCCAATTCAAGTGTTGATAAAATGTTTGAAATTGAAAGTTAATGATTTTAGCTTGATATGCTAATTATAAAGAATAGCTTGACTTCTAAATGCCACACACTAATAAATGAGATTCAAATGAGTTTGAATCAACATGTATGGGTATTGGGTGTATTGAAACTAGTTGTATACGTGTGAGTTGCAACTAGGTGTTGGTAAAGGAAGTCAAGCAACGAATTTCAAAATATGCAGTTTTGGTAAGTTAAATATGATTATGAACATGTGTAGATTAATTTCTACACATAGATTGTTGATAAAAGCCTCAACGAGGTTTGATTGAATATGAAAAGTAAAACATGTCAAATGAATTAGATTATATAAATAACACAAGTTGTGTGTTCATGTTGTTAAATCCTGTTATATGTGAATATATAATAGGAAGAGGAGGTGAATCTAGTTCTAGAAGGCCTGGGAAAGAGTTTGAGATTGTTGATAACTCTCCAAAGCGAGGTAAGTTACCTAATTGATTGAACTTGTAGTTAAAGGACTGGGTGAGTCCACACTACAAGTAATTGTGCATTTAGCATATATACATGATTTGTTGAGTTGATTGGAATGATATAAATGAATGTGGTTATGGGTGTCACATGATTCACAAGGTATGTGAACATGTGGTGATCTACTAATGTGTAGATGTTAAATTGGAATTGTGCATACTGATTCACAAGGTGTGTGAATATAAGACATGTAATTCCAATATAATAGATTCACAAGGTGTGTGAACAATTGGTGGATTGGAATTGTGCATGCTGATTCACAAGGTGTGTGAACATAAGACATGTAATTCCAATATAATAGATTCACAAGGTGTGTGAACAATTGGTGGATTGGAATTGTGCATGCTGATTCACAAGGTGCACAAGGTGTGTGAACATAAGACATGTAATTCCAATATAATAGATTCACAAGGTGTGTGAACAATTGGTGGATTGGAATTGTGTATGCTGATTCACAAGGTTTGTGAACATAAGACATGTAATTCCAATGAAATAGATTCACAAGGTGTGTGAACAAACGGTGGATTGGAAATGTGCAGGTTTTGATTCACAGGATTTGTGAACATAAGACTTGAAATTCCAATATAATTGATTCACAAGGTGTGTGAACAATAGATGACTTATAAGGAGATAGACATTTGAAATTCAAATGTCAAACTGTGAATTGTGATTTGTGTGAAATATGTTGCACAATCGGAGTTTTGTGGGGTTATACATGTGTTATATTAAATTATAATGATTGTGCATGAATGGGAGGTATAATGAGGTTTTGGTTGAAAACGAACCGTTAGTAAATCGTTTTGTATGTGATTGACTGTTGTTGTCAAATTTTATTTGGAACCTCATTAGTGTATCCATATAATATTATGGAATACAGTGGGTGAAATAGTGGGGTAACCTTACTTAGTTCTAACGAACTATTGGTGATTTTAAATGTGGTGTTTACAGGTACTAAGGAGTCGGGTGAGCGGTGATGGTGATCGGAAATCGAACGTGAAGGTTCACATGATGGTTTTTAGTTTTAATAACCAAACAGTTGTGTAACTTTTGTGTAATAAATGTTTTTGTGAAGTATGTAAACATATGTAAACCTGTTTTTAACAGGTGTGAGTAAATAGTATGTTTACAGGTGTGTAAAACACGAAAGTTTTTACTGGGACCTAACGTAAATTATTAAATATTGGTGTTAATGTCCGGAGGGGACATGAAAGTGACAGTAGGTGTCACACATTGCAAGTCGTGAAAGTATGCCCAACTCAGAATTTGACCTTCGGCATTATATCATTTGGTCATGTATACTTTGGTGTGTGTAGTTGGCATCTTTGCAACACTATCTTTCTTCAAAACTTCTCAATACGCCTTCCATTCCTCTTTCCTTTTCTGAATGTCTTCTACTGAAGACTCGCTGCTGCTGACCTTTTTGTCTATCTTAAGTTTTAGCTCCTCCTCAGAATGTAGACCAAATATGTCAGAAAAAGTAGGCAGCTCCTCTTCAGCTGATGTGTACTTTAAGCCCTCTTCCTCTGTAATCTCCTCCAGAATCACCTCATCAATGTCATCAAATGATTCTGGAGTAGGAAGATCAGAAGCAGGAATGGAAAAATCATCCAAAATCACCTTATCAGGATTTAACCTGAACAGCTCTACAATTTGTTCCTTGGTGAGGCAATGTATGATTTCGCCTTCGTCCTTGTCATAGCTGACAGAGTGTTGAATGATGCCTTGAGCGTCCAAAATCATCGTCAGCTTTTCGTCCAAAATCCGTCTCACAGGCATGGCTTCAACCTCTTCAGTAGCTTTAGGCTCTTCGGTTTGAGGTAGAGGAGGCTTGGAACCTTTATCATGCTTAGTCTTGGTTCTAACTTCAGTGGGTGGAGTTGGCTCTTCTGCACTGGAAGAACTTGAAGAGCCACTACCAGCACTGTCGTCGTCATCACCAGAATCATCATCCTTGTTAGTGTCGTCATAATCAACCTTCTCCTCACCAAACTCTTCTTCTTCGTCTTCTTCTTCTTCCTTGTCTGAATCATCGGAGGCAGGCTCAGAGGCCTCAAGCCTAGGAGTAGCATCCTTGAGGCTTTCAACTTGCTCAGCTAGTCGTAAGTTTTTAGTCTCAAGAGCAGAAATCCTGTCATTTAGGCCAACATCCGTCAGGGCCAGCTGGTTCTAATCATCCACAGACTTGAGTAACCTCTCCTCTAAATCAGCAGATTGGGCCCTCAAATCAACCCGTTGGTCAGCTGCCTATAGCAGTAGAGCATCCTGGTTAGAGTGTTGAATGATGCCTTGAGCGTCCAAAATAATCGTCAGCTTTTCGTCCAAAATCCGTCTCACAGGCATCGCTTCAACCTCTTCAGTAGCTTTAGGCTCTTCGGTTTAAGGTGGAGGAGGCTTGGCACCTTTATCATGCTTAGTCTTGGTTCTGACTTTAGTGGGTGGAGTTGGCTCTTCTGCACTGGAAGAACTTGCAGAGCCACTACCAGCACTGTCGTCGTCATCACCAGAATCATCATCCTTGTCAGTGTCATCATAATCAACCTTCTTCTCATCAGACTCTTCTTCTTCGTCTTCTTCTTCTTCCCTGTCTGAATCATCGGAGGCAGGCTCAGAGGCCTCAAGCCTAGGAGTAGCATCCTTGAGGCTTTCAACTTGCTCAACTAGTCGTAAGTTTTTAGTCTCAAGAGCAGAAATCCTGTCATTCCGGCAAACATCTGTCAGGGCCAGCTGGTTGTAATCATCCACTGACTTGAGTAACCTCTCCTCTAAATCAGCAGATTGGGCCCTCAAATCAACCCGTTGGTCAGTTGCCTGTAGCAGTAGAGCTTCCTGCTCAATAACCCTCTGAGCAAGCTGAGAAATCTTCTGCTCTTGTTCATGGTTCCTCTCAATCAATCTGAGAACCATACTGTTCAGTGTGCTAAGCTGTTCAGCAACTGAGACAGTCGGTATATAAGTATCAACACGTGTAGTGGAGGGACCAGACGAAGCTGTAGTGAAGACAGCTGTAGTAGCAGCAGAGGAGGTCAAAGGGGCAATAGTAACACGTGCAGGAGTTGCCCTTGACCTGGTCAGTGAAGAAGCTGCAACTGTTGTAACGGATGTAGCAATGGTTGCTGCAACAGAAGACAGCTCTGACCGCCTCTGTAGGACAAATCTAGTCCTTCTTTTGGCAGGAGGAGAGGTAGACTTAGCAACAGCAGTAGCAGCAGTAGACTTAACATACGTGGGGGAGGAGAAAAATCAAACTCAGGAATAAAAGATGGATCCCTAATCTCCTCCCTGTCAAGCTCTGTCACACTAGGCCTCTTCCTCTTCTTCACCAGCCTAGTCCCAACCATAATGTTCTCAAACTCATCATCAGGCTTATCAGAGTCTGAGCTGTCAGAGCCCTCTTCATCATCATCCTCACCACCAGCCTCATCTGATTCATCAGAATCATCTCTCTCCTCAGCTGAAGTGGTACCATACATCTCTAATGGGGTGGAGACAGTGACTATAGAAGTAGTCATGAAATCTAAGTCAAGAAGAGCTCCAACATCTACATCATCATCAGCAGCACCTGAACCACCAACACCAGCACCACTCACATCAGTAACAGCACCAGCAACATCAGAAACAACACCAGCACCGCTAACACCGCTAACATTCAACATGCACTACCACCAATATCAGCAGAACCACTAGCAAATGCATCACCATCATCACCACCCGGCACTATAATATCCTCCAAGTCTGAGTCCGAATCCTCTTGTCTCCATCTCCTCCCAACAGGGGCAATGTAATCAGGGTTGAGGAGATGGCTGAACATGCCACGAGTGGGAGGCTTCCTCTCCTTTCCTCTATAAGCTAGAACTCTTTTAAGAGTTGCGTCGTTCATGTGCTCCAATCTAAGAACATCTGCATTGGCTTTGGGTAGATCTGGCACTTGTGCATCAAAGATCATCTAGAGAAATCTAGGATGCATCAGAAACTTCTTGTCTCCCTTGAGGTAGACATTCTCCTTCATATGAGTGAAGACTATCTTCGAGAAGTTGAATGGGATGTTCAACACTAAAGCTATAAATGCTCCCTGAAGTGTCTCTCTAAGATCATCAAAACCCCCACACCTTGAGCCCAAGCAGTGAATAAGGACATGGCACAAATACTTGAACTGTGGGCATAAAAAGGCCTTGTTCAGCACACCAGCCTCTAAGTCTCCATCGTACTTGCATTGCATGAGGCAACCTCGAACAAGATATCCGTCAAGTAGAAAAGGCTGATCGTGAGCATCCTGGAATCCACAAACTCGTCTAATTTGCTCAGCAGATATTATCACATCATGTCCACAGACTTTCCCTCTAATGACAGGAGGCTATATCTCAATGTGATAAATATGGAACATGAACAGTAGATATAGCTAGAAATATCCTGGAACGCCTCAAGAAAGTGATAATCTTTCTAAAGTTTCGGGCATTCGCCATGGTAAGATCCAGATAAGCACATATGTTGTTCTTGGGAACAGCTTTATATCCTGCCATACTGAAACACAGAAAAATAACAACATGGCAGTTCAGTTCAGTAGTCAATTGAATCAAAATCAAAAATTTTGACCAAGTATTCAAGTAGTGCGAATGAAGCACTGTCACACGAATGAGACCCAGCGAATGAGAACAATGGCCGAATGAATGGTGTCATCCGAATGACTCATTCGGTCGAATCAACTCATTCGGTGGAGCCTATGGTGCGAATGAGTCTCATTCGGGCGACCGATGAACTTCGAACACCCAATCTTCCAAAAACACAAATCAGATCCTAAAACTAGTAGTAATCAACACAGAGGGGACTGATTAAGGTTATACAACTGATTTTAAGCTATTTGTTCCAGCAGTGCCTAAAACCCTAAAACCCTAAAATTTGAACGGTTCTTGCTCAATCCACGGTCAAAATTTGAAGCTATTTGTTCCAGCAGTACCTGGGATGATCACAATAACAATAATGCTGAAAAAATGGAGGTTTTGTGGTGAGTATCAATGAAAATGATGAAGAATGTGTTTCAGGCGAAAGGGAAGCACACAGTAAGACCGAATGAACAAATGAGGTGAACGAGCTCATTCGGCCAAAGAGCGTCCATTAAATAGGAT
This sequence comes from Mikania micrantha, assembly GCA_009363875.1. Lineage (NCBI taxonomy): Eukaryota > Viridiplantae > Streptophyta > Magnoliopsida > Asterales > Asteraceae > Mikania > Mikania micrantha. The sequence continues at coordinate 3,858,653 of CM018689.1, forward strand.
GACTCATTCGGTCATAAGAACCGAATGACCGTATTAGCATTAATGAGTTCATTCGCTCGTATGTGCCATACTCATACTCATTCGGCAAAAGAAATCAGCACCCCAAAAACACAACTCATTTTCAAATGTTGAAAATTTGATCACAAAAAGATTATTGTTATGAAGTTCAGTCTGGTTTGGTGATAGGCAAAGATGATTGAATATCTGAACTAGCAAATGATCATTTAAAACAATTTCAAATGAAAATCTTTTTTTATTTTCCGATAAACAACAACTGTACAAACTGAAACTGAAATAAACAAAATGCACATATTTTTGTGAGAAGCCTTTCAAGAAAATTGACACATACACCAGATCATGTCAAATCAGCATTCAAGAATGTTTATACTTCTGACAAATTTGAATTATGAAATGATTACTGATATATTTGTCCACTTTAAACCTAACAGTACTTTGCTTCTAAACTAATGAATGATCACTCATGTTTTTTGACTGAGTTACCCATCATAGTCAACCAATCTAGATCAAAACAAGTTTATAACTCATCTCGGCATAAGTTAGTACCTAGCATCATAAGTATATAAGGTTTTTTATTCTCTTTTTGTATTTTTCTTTTTGATTTGTTTCTCAAGTTCAACACATTCTCATGGACAGCTTCAGCTAGGTATTTACAAAGCAATATGGCACGTATACAGAACTGTGTTGACAAGATCAACTTGTTCTATCCAAATGGATGGCTTCAACTAGGCAGCAACCCAGTAATATGGCACATGTATGGAATCAAACTTATTTTATTTTTGTATTTTTCTTAGCTTATCCTATCTGAATGGACGGCTTCAGCTAGGCTGCAACCCAGCAATATGGCACGTGTACAGAGTCGAATTCACTTTTATTTTCTTGTGATTCAATCATTCTCATCTGAATGGACGGCTTCAGCTAGGTCTTTACAAAGCAATATGGCACGTGTACAGACTTGAATTCATGAATCATTGGAAACCTCATAAGATCCTACGATAACAGGTGTACGCCTGATTTGAGTCAAAAACTGTTTATCCCTTAACTAGTTTTCTAAACTGGATCCCACAAATCAGACTTTCTAAGCAATCACTAATAGTTTATTAGCTTTGTAAAGTCGGCCTATTAGTACATCAGATCAAAATTCTCATGTGCTATCAGTTTATGCATTCAATCTTGCATTTAAGACATGACATGTTAACACATCACTTTCTCTAATAAGACTTTCTCATTTTTACAATTTTTCAAATGTTTTTGGTTTTTCAATTTAAACTACTCTTTCTCCCCCTAAAAACCTAAAACTAAAAATCTTTTTGAGTTTTTGATTAAGTGAAAGAAAAGTAACAGAAATACAGAAAAGGAAATAAAACAGAAAAAACTGACTAATAAAAACAGTGATTATTTGTTTGATTCAGATGAAGGAATGACTTCACCTTTTTGAAAAACACCATTAGCTGATAACAGATATAAAAATATGGGTTTGTCAAACGCTTTAGTGTAAAGATCAGCTTTCTGGTTATCGGTGTGAATTTTAACAACATCGAATAATTTCTTTTCAAAAAAATCACGTATGAAGTGATATTTAATGTCGATGTGTTTTTTTTAGAATGCTGGATAGGATTTTTAGTGACAGCTATGGCAGCAGTGTTATCAACAAAAATAGGAGTGTTAGAAAAATGTAACCCATAGTCCCTGAGTTGTTGCTGAATCCAGATGATTTGAGAGCAACAACTAGCAGCTGCAATGTATTCACATGTTGAAGTAGACACAGACGTCTGCTTCTTGCACTGCCAGGTAACTAAACGGTTTCCAGAGAACTGACATCCTGCAGATGTTGATTTGAAGTCTCTTTTGCATCCACCATAATCTGAATCACTGTAAGCAGTTATGTCAAAGTTATCATCATTAGGATACCATAAGCCAGATCTGGAATACCCTTCAGATAACGTAAAATCCTCTTCACAGCAATGAGATGAGAAACTCTTGGCTTTGACTGATAGCGAGCACACAGACAAGTAGCAAACATGATGTCTGGACGAGAAGCTGTAAGATACATGAGGGATCTAATCATTCCTCTGTACAGAGTGGCATCGATTAACTCCCCATTTTCATCTGGTGTAATCCCATGATTGACAGCCAGTGGGGTACCAGCAGGTTTCGCATCCAACATACTGAACCGGCTCAGAATGTCACCAACATACTTGGTCTGATGAATAAAGATCCCTGCCTCAGACTGATCCACCTGTAATCCCAGAAAAAATTTCATCTACCCCATAAAGCTCATCTCAAACTTTTCTTTCATAACTTTCTCAAATTCCCTGCACAAATCATCATTTGTAGAACCAAAAATGATGTCGTCCACATAAACTTGCACCAAGAGTAAATCACCATCCTTTTCTCGAATGAACAAAGTGCAGTCAATGACACCTCTTCTGAACCCGTTGTTCAGAAGGTGAGTACACAATGTCTCGTACCACGCTCGCGGAGCTTGGTGCAATCCATACAGGGCCTTGTCTAGCTTGTAGACTTGGTCACGATGCAATGGATCTTCAAACCCGGGAGGTTAATTGACATACACCACTTCATTGATCACACCATGAAGGATTGCGCTCTTAACATCCGTTTGATAGACTTTGAACTTTTTGAAGGATGCATGAGTCAGAAAAATACGAATTGCTTCAAGACGAGCAACCGGTGCAAACATTTCATTGTAATCAAGTCCTTCAATCTGCCTAAAACCTTGCACCACCAGACGTGCTTTGTTGCCAACCACAATGCCATGATTATCTCTTTTGCAGCGCAAAACCCATCTTGTGCCAATAACTTTTGCACCCTTGGGTCTATCAACTAGCTGCCAAACACCCAGTTTCTTAAACTACATCAACTCTTCTTGCATGGCGTACACCCAAGATTCTTCTTTCAAAGCTTCAGTGATGGTTCTTGGTTCAACTTGAGAGATAAAACATGAATGGGCACAAAAGCTTACATCAGCAAGATCAAGAATGTCAGCAAGACCATCTGAAGACAACTGATTTCTAGCCTTCACTCCATCAGTTGGATTTCCAATAATATTGTCTTGAGGATGAATTCTATTAATTCTGCCAACAGGATGAGCAGGAACCTCAACCTGTGGATCAAGATTTTTTATATTGTGATCCTCAAGAGCAGGCACAATATTATCAACATCTGGTTCTGGAACATCTGGATGAGAGTGATTGTCATCGGAGTCTGAACTGTCATCATTTGTCTGTACTGGAGTTTGAACTAAAGAAGGTTGCACATGTTCATCAGGTGCATTTTTTGCATCATACATCATCTGAACAGCAACATCTTCATCAGTATACATGGGAGGCATGTTGAAGTAGTCAAATAAATCAGAATAATTGAACATCCAATCAGGACCCTTCCCAGGTGGTGGCATAGAATATTTCTGAACATCTACATGATACCACTCCTCCACATTTTGAGTTGATCTGTTGTAGACCCGCTTATTTGGAGTACTGTACCTGAGAAAGTAGCCTTCTTCCACATTTTCATTGAACTTGCCTTGCTCATGTTTCTTAAGCATCATCCAAGGAGCACCAAATGGTTCAAGATACTTCAAATTTGGCTTTCTGTTATGGAGCAATTCAAAAAAAGTCTTCCCATGCCTTTTCACAATCAATACCTGGTTCAAAGTATAGCAAGCATTAGCAACGGCTTCGTTCCAGAATTGAACCGGTAGGGAAGAATTAGCAACCATAGTCCGAGAAGCCTCAATTAAGGTTCTGTTCTTTCGCTCAGCAACACCATTCATCTGTGGGACATACGGAGCACTAAACTACTGAATAATAGCACGTTCATTGCAGAAAGTATTCATATTGTGATTCTTGAATTCAGTCCCATTATTTGTTCTAAGTATGCGAACCTTGAGCTTATACAGTGATTCAATCTTAGTGACAAGAACTTGAACACATTCAAACGTTTTAGATTTCTCCTTCATAAAGAACACCCAAGAGTATCTGGAGTACTCATCAGTAATGACTAAGCAGTATTGATCTCTAGCAATGCTCTTCCGATTGACAGGACCAAACAGATCCATGTGGAGAAGCTCAAGGGGAACAGTATTTGAATGGTACTTCTTAGGTTTGTGAGACTGCTTGGTTTTCTTTCCCTTCTTGCATAAAACACAGACATCAGACAGCTTGAAATTCTTCAAACTCACTCCCTCAACCAGATTATTGTGAACCAGATGATTCATCTTCCTCAAACTCAAATGACCCATCTTCTTATGCCAAAGAATAGAATCTTACTCTGTGGCTTTGGACATAAAACATGAAGCTGTAGAAGATGTAGTTAAAGCTGTGGCCATGTTGAGAACATACGGATCTTGCTTTCTTGGAGCAGACATCAGAATCCAGTCTTCAGGAATTGTAATGCCTTGCTTGAGAATGTAACAACTGGAGTCATCAAACAGAACTTTGTACTTCTTGTCACAAATCTGTGAGACTGAAAGTAGATTGTTCTCCAGCTGCTTCACATATCTGACCGTGTCAAATGAAACTTTTTCATTTGAAAGAATACCCTCTCCTGTAATGAACTCGCCTTTGTTACTAGCAAAAGCCACATACCCTGCTTTAATAGAATGAACATCAGAAAGATGAGATATGTCTTCAGTCATGTGCCTTCATGCCCCACAATTAACGATCCAAGTGCTGTTAAGAGCAGCATTTGGGGCAACCTGCACAAACACAAACTATTAGTTCAATTTGGGAACCCAAGCCTTTACAATCTTGGGTTGACCCAATAAGTCTCGGATTAAAACATCAATCCATTTTCCATCTGGAGTCACCTTATCTGAAGGATTCGAAACTGAAGTCGCGGAAGACTTAATTTTCCAGATTGTGTTTTTGCAAAAAGAGTTCTTCGTATAAATGGATGATGGTTTGGATTGTTTGACATTAACAACCTTTGGGACATCTAAATTAACAACTTTCCATTTACCCTTATCCAAAGACTTAATGGGAATGGGTTGTTTGGGCTTTCCCCATTTTACTTCTTTAACAGCATGATGATGTTGTTTTCTAAATGATGCAACTTTTGGTCTGATCAGATGAGGGAAAAATCTAGCAATATGACCAAGTGCACCACATTCAAAACAAGCCCTTTTATCTGTGTGACAAGGCTGTTTGGGTTTAAAAAAAGACTTTTTGTTTTGATAAAAAAACATTTGCTTTTGTCTTATGCTTAAAACCCAACCCCTTAGTCCTATTAGAAACAAGGTTGTCAGCCTTGTTGGACTCACTTGCTTCAACCTCCTGTGAAGACTTCACAAAGCATATGGCTTTGGATAATTTTGAAGACATATTTGTCTCAGGTAAGATCGGGTCAGCCTTTTTGACAACAGATGTCTGATTCTTAACACAATACACTTGAGGAGAAACATCAGACTCATCCTCCGAATCAGAGACCCATTCTTCAACCACTCCCTCCACAAAAGATTCCTCATATAATGAGGAACCCTTATCAGAAATGATTCCAATAGGATCAATAAATAATGGAGTTTTCAATTGAAAGTCTTTAATTTCTTTGTCATTTGGTGAATTGACAAAGCAATTTAAGACTGGTGGGGGGCAATGATTGTATTTTGTTTCTTTTCCCTTACCCTTATGATCAGTCCCTCTACTGATCATATGCTCAATGATATAAGATGAGCTTTCATAGCTCTTAAGCTTTTGACTTAAGGTTTCATAGTCACACTCGACTATGGCTAATTTCTTCTTTATCCCATTGATGGTATTGAGATAAGAAGTAATAGCATCTTTCTTATTCAGCATAGCGATCTCAGCCTCATGTAATTGCATGTTTAATAGTTCAATTTTAGCTTGAAAATCTTTTTCATTTGATTTTAAAATTTTGTTTGCTTCAATGCACTGGTTGAGATCACTGATCAAGTCAGCATTGTGTTGCTGATGAGCCAAAACCTTACTTTCAAGATCAACACATTTAAAGCAATCGAATGAGATGAGGAACAGTCATCATATACCTGATCTGACTGAGATGAAGCAGAAGTATTCACCATCAAAGCAAACTGAGTCGCAGATTGTTCTTCAAATTCAGCATCTGATTCTCCTTGAATTTCTGAATCGGAAGTGCTTTCTGATTCTGATCCAGAAGATTCATCCAGACTTGTCTTTGTTTCTTCTTAATGATCTTCATCCCTGGATCCAGCAGCTTCTTTGATCTCTGCAACACAAGCTTTATCTGCTCCACCCTTTTCAGAATTGAATCTGAATCCCAGTTTTCTCCCTCATCATTCTGGACCATGAGTGCCTTGTTTGAATTGGATGAACTGGCTTGAGCAGGAGTGTCAATTGGAACTAGTCTCCTCTCTGGATTGGAAGCTGATGATCTCTGGTTTTGAAAAGGATTGTGATTACCCATCTTCTTGGGCTTGTTGCACTGTCTTGCAAAATGACCTTTATCTCCACAGTTGTAGCAAGTGATAGATGACATATCAAATCCAAACTTGGAGTCTTTGTTCAGATTAATGTCTTTCCCAGTTCTCTTAACAAAATCCTTTGCTCTTCTAACTTCACTTGCAAGAGCCCACATAATGTCAATCATTTCCATATCATCAGGGTCAATCTGAGAATAATCTTCATTTGTCAGATGTGGGTTACCAATCTGCCCAGCTAGCAGCCCACCATAGGAACTCACAAGTGTAGACAACAAACCCAAATGCTCCTTTGCAACCTCCACAGTCACTTTATCAAAGTTGTCTGTCTTCAAATTTGTGACTGAATGACTATCTTCTTTCTGAGAGGTAGAAACTGTAGCTGACTGACTGAAATGTGTCTGGTTTGAAACAGGAGCTTCTTTAGTTTGAGAGACAAAAGTTGTCTTTAATGGATCATGAGAAGAAGCTCTTTATAAAGTGGGAGTAGAATAGTATAATGAAGGATCTTGAACTTGAGCAACTCCCTTTTCCTTCCACTTGTTCTCAATCTCTTGTTCTTTCAGCTTCTGAATGAAATCACTGATGTCCATGTTAGCAATCATCTCACTTTGTTTCAGAACCATCAGAAAGGATTCCCATTTGGAAGGTAGAGCATCAGCCAAACACTGAATCTTCTCTTGTGTAGTTGTCTTGACTTGATGATTGTAAATTTCACTCAAAAGATGATAAAATCTAGCAATCAAGTCATCTAAAGATTCATTTCCCACACATATGAAACTATTGAACTCTTTCTTCAATGCTTTAGACTTGATGCTCTTCAATGCATCATTTTCCTCATACCTTTGCTGTAAAGCATCCCACAATGACTTTGAAGAAGTAAACTGTCTGAACTGATGAAAGATGTCTGTAGCAATAGACTGGGACAATATGGCATAAGATTTCTCATAAAATCATATAACTTCCTCTAAGGCTCTGTCATCTGTGTGACCAGCATAGGTGAACCATCTTCACTCAATGGTCTCAAATACCCACTCTCAATCATCATCCAAAGATTGGTATCAACTCCAATGTGGATAATCATCTAAAGAAAGTAACTTTGGAGCTTTGTTCGAGTTCCCCGTCTCAGTCTCCGTAAGAAGCAGGTTCTGAATCCAGTTGTTCTGATTCGCCATCAATGCAAGTTCTTCCATCTTGTCAAGAGAGAGCTGATCCAACACTTAGAAAATTTGCAAAACTGATTGCCGAATGACTTCCTTATGGCCGAATGTCGGGACCCGAATGAGCTCGAATGAATTGATTTGGCCGAATGAATGACATGATGCGAATGAAAAGTCAGCCGAAAGACTTCACAACCGAATGAACTTGAATCAGCCGAATGAGGAGTTCTTCGCACTAACACTATGACCGAATGAGGCTTATTCGGCCAAATGAGTCATTCGCATGATGGTTATTCGCATGATCAACTCATTCTCATAAACTGGGGTTTTCAGCAACAAAAATTTGATATCTCACGATTTTCATCGAATCTGATCATCAAATTTGGTATGGAACCTTAGGACAACATTACTAAGCTATAGGAATGATCGATTTACCAAAACAACCAGAAAAACCCACTGATTTCTAATGAAACAGTAGCTTGAAGCCAAAGAAACTTAGGGTTTTCAAAACTCTCGAACAGACAATCTGAGATATGATGATTTTGATTGAAAATCGAGCAGAATCAAGAGCCAATGCTCTGATACCACTTTGTAGGACCTGAGAAACCCTCGGAAACAACTCGGTTCCTTGGGAGATCTGCTCGACAACCACTGGAATAGTGCGGAATCCTATTCTAGGGTTTTCCAATCGAAAACACCAGTCCCCGTGGCAATCCGACGATGAGGAGTGAACGTTTTGATCGAAATCGAACACCACGGGGTGAGAATAGAAGTTGGACAACAAAGAGCGGCTCAAAACCCTAAGGATATGACAGAGGAGTGCTCAGGGGAGAGAGGGGGCTCGGAGAGATGTGAAACATTCTGTTTTCAGCCCTATATATAAGTTGTACTCATTCGGTCGAATGAGTAGTGCGAAACACTCATTCGGCGAATGACTCAGCCGAATGAGCTTAGTCGACCGAATGAGTCATGCGGATGACTCATTCGTTCGCCTCACTCATTCGCTAGACTTTCATTCGCCTGAATAAACTCATTTTTAGGTATCGTTCGCACGAATGGGTATGTAACATAGTCAAAGTCAAAGTAAAACATATATAAACATGATAAACTCAAATAAACATATACGAACAATATAGAATAACTGATTTCACTAATAATATCAACTTTATACATCAAATCATACAAACTACTGGAATAGGGACATTCTATGCACCAACACAAACCTTAAACTATTAATTAATAAAAGCCTAATAAAACCTTAAGCTAATAAAACCTAAAACTAGTAAACGAAATATGTTAAGTTTGTAAGACCAAAATTAATTTGATCCGAGGGTTTAACCACTAATGACTACCATTTTGCTTGCTAAGTTTATATGACCGGAAAATAATTTTATCATGATCATATAGAAATATAATCATTGATTATTGATATTTCTCTAACAAAGATCACTTGTCTCAATCAAGCTGACAAATTGCTATGAAAATTATATTAAGAATTCACTCTTAAAAGTCTTAATGGGTTCATCTTAGGATTGACCCCTAAAATACTAATGGGTTCACCCTATTGTTTTACTCTTTCCAAAAAAAAAATTTCCTACTAACGAGTCGAAACGCGGTGGGTTCCTGTGAACCCACCCCCCTCTACCTACATCCGCCACTGGCCTCCTGGGCTTTTTGCTAGCATGTGTAAAGGAGGCAAGGAAAACCTTAATTAGTTGCGACCATGTTGATAAGTCGGCTAACTACAAAGCCAACAATGGTGAGGGTGAAGTCACAAGGGTGCGGTCATCAGTGACCGAGCTTGAAAAAAAGCTTAGAGGGGGTCGAAGGATTTTCAAGATGAAAACGGAGGGGCCAAAGGATTTTTAGGAAGAACACGAAGAGAACCGAAGGATTTTCCGAAAAATACTATTATATCGACCCTTCTGAACGAAAAAATAGGGGGGCCGACAGGGCCGGCTTCATTGACTCAATTTATAGGCAAGGGCCTAGGGCCCCCAAATTTTTGGGGCCCCAACTGTCTGAGTTTTGTTCGGGTTATCGTCAAGGTTATTTATTTTGTCGTTTTAAATTTGAAAAATTAGAGGGTTCTCTCCAGTTGACTCAATTTATAATCAAGTTGATTAATAAAGAGGAACATAATTATAAAATTTTATCACCTAGTATTGTACTTTATAGCAGTCTTTGTTTATATCATTTATGATTATCAATTGTTAACTGTAATTACGAGTAAACTTAAGCAGATAGAGACAAATTAACATGTTTTAACGTTTTTTAGAATTTACGAACCATAAATTTTTATCACATGAAAAAGATTATTTATGAAAAGGGCCTCAATTTTTGTATCTGTCTGGGGCCTCCAAAAAGCTTGAGCAGGTCCTGCGGGTCGGGCACCCCGGGCCCCTTCTATCCTCCGTCCCTGACGGTCTCCGTTGTCTATGATCGCAATCGGACTCCTCATCTTCATATTAGAGGTCTAGTGGACAAGAATATGGTTTAAAAGAGAGTATAGCTTGTAGTTCATGATCATATTTAGGTTTGGAGAAATGTAACGTTTCATTTATGTCTGCGTTTAGTGCAAATTATAATCCTTCTGGTGAAACGGGTTTACATGACCATGGTCACGTCTCTTCAGTCTTCCCCAACATCTAACCATTGGTCGCTCTACCTCAACCGTGTGATACCATCCTCAAATGGAACATCAACTAACGTATCCTTTTGCCGATTGGGCTTCATGTGAACGTGATCCCCATTTTTAGTCTAACAACTTTATAATGAAACTAGGTTAATAACTCGTGTATTACACGGATTAAATAAAGAAATATAACGAATAATTATCAATGAAAATTTAGAAAATATAAGATGATTTTTAATATAAAATACGATTACAATTTCTTATGATTTAATATTTTAAGTATTAAAATAATAATATTATTTCTTTAAACACTCACTCTTTTATATTTTGTTTTTCTTTAAACATTGTGTTTCAAATAATTATTTTTTAAAAAATTTTATAATTTATAATAATTTTTTTAAAAACGTGTGTTTTTAATATAAATATATTTTAATGTAAAAAAAGTCTTTTTTATTTTAAAAAAGTATAAAAAATATGTTTAATATTATATGTATTTAATAAGAGATAGAGGCGGAAAATGAATGTTAAGATGCTATAAAATCATGTCACGTATCACTAAAACTTTTATTTATTAGCATAGGTAGGTAGATAGATGGGTCAAGGACAATGTACTTTGTAACTTAAATTTATATAAACGAAGTTAAAGTTTTTCATTTTATCGGTATGGGAACTATAATTACCATCTTTTAATTCGTATTAGAATATCTTAGCACAAATAAATATAACACTAAGAATTTATTTTAAAATAAATAATCATGACTTAAAAAGTTTTAAAAGATTTATAAATTTAAAAGTTTTCGTCAATAAACAAATCTATATACACACATGTATATACATACACACACATATATATATATATATATATATATATATATGCATACATATCATTTATGGCAACTAATACGACGAATATAGATTATATTCTAGAATTTCATAAATCCTATAACCAAATTTTCATAAAAAGTATGTTAGAATTTTTCTAAAAATACATAGATATACATACATACATATATGAATTTAGGCAAATAAATTGGTTTTGAAAATTTAATATTATGAAAAGGTATAAAAAACTTAGTCATCAAATATAATCTTCCATTAATTATATAAAATATATATAATTTAAGAAACTTATGCTATAAGAACACAGCCACAGAGGGACTACAACTGACAAAAAACAAAAGTGATCTTAAGGAGCAAAAATCGTAAGGGCTGATAGTACGAATCATTCACCTAGGGGTGTCATTTTTAACCGAACCCGAATACCGAACTCGATTAAAATCAACCCGAACCCGAATAAGTGTTAACCCGATCTAGTAATAAACCCGAACCAAAAGTTTTTAAATGGTTTGATAAATGGTTAATTTTCTCAAAGATTTGGTAACCCAAATAACCCGATTATGTAGATTATCGACTTTATTATTTTGAATATTACTCATAATAACGTTTGTCAAGTTAAAACTTTATATGTTATGTGTATGTATATATGCATCCTTCCATATGTATATATTTGCACTATCCGTAAGCTATCCCGGTTTTATCTTTCAACTTACATAGAATGCTATGTGTAAGTATATATGCATTCTTCTATATGTATATATATGCATTTATTATGTATATGTTATATGTATAATAGCCGTAAAAACATAACAAGAAAATAAATAAAAAAATGTTAAAAATATATATATATATATATATATATATAGGGGAAAGATCAAATAAATAAAAAAATGTTAAAATTTTCTCTTTCTCACTCACTCGTCTTATTAATCAACATTTTTAAAGTAAAAATAAAAATAAACAAATACAAAATTTAGGAAAAATAAAATTTAATAATACACAAATACATTAATAATATAAAACGTTAATTTAAATAATAAAACCTTTGCATTTCATCAAATAAAAAATAAACGTACATAAAATAATTAAAATTGTATTTTAATTTCAACACTAAGGTTTGGTATTATTCCATTGTATTTTAGTGTTACTTTGAGTTTTGACCTGCTCAAGTGATTAGGTTATACATGGAACCGCAAATTCCCCCTTTTTTTTTTTTACTTAAAAGAGTGCAAGACCTCAAACCTTCAAGGAAATAAGTATAATAAGTATACAAAATTCGGTTAAATATGACTAGTAGGAAACCCGCGCGATGCGGCGGCGGCGACACATTATCAAATCGTTGACTATAACACCCTACTTTTTAAAATTTTATATTCTTTTAAAAACTTCCTCAAAAGTTGTAATATTATTAAAATAAATGCCCTTGAATTGTATGACATGTGCCTAAATATGTCTAGTAAAAATTTCTAAGATATGTTCGGTCATAATGAAATATACAAGTAGGGGTGTGCTTGAAACCAGGAAAACCGACCCAAAACCAAAAAACCGTAAACTCCAAACCAAAATAATCAATCCAAGTATAAACTGATTGGTTTGGTATAAGTTTTCTAAACTCTTAAAATCCATGGGTCAACCCATCCAATATGTGTTATAAAATAGTATAGATATAGGTATACAAGCTCAAAGCTACTACAAAAAAATTGTGCACGTGTTGCATGTCGAGTCTACTTAAACAAATTTGGATGTCATTCACAGTCAAGAAGCATAGCAACTACATCCCTGAGGCTACTTTTTTTCTGTCAAAGTGACTGGTTACATATGCATGTTGTTGATTCTTAACTTGAAGAGGAACTATGATATCATGAGTTGAACGGGTCTCTTCTTTCACAATCGGTGTCATGTAGTAAACGTCCCAGAAACAAATTCGGTACGTCTTGGGTTAGATCTCTGGAGTATGCTAATGTAATTTCACTTGTAGTTTCAAAGTTTCAACAGGTTCATGATGAGAATCTCTTTCTTCATGCACTGGTGATCTAACATATGTAGTAGATTTACTTCTCAATTTGCATTGTACTTCTAATGGCTTTTGTTGGCCCACATCATTTTCAACAAACTGTAATAAAGTTCACAAAAAACACATTATCAGATTCATCAAAGTGTAGCATGCAGATAAAAAAAAATTACCCTCTCTCGGGATGCTTAAGAAATTATCTATGGTCAGATCATCTTCACATTCATCACAAGATATAACATGATTTTTCATTACCACTATCAAATTCATCGTTTTTTTTTTCATTTTTCTTTCTTGAAGTGTCAGATTCTTCTGTTTTCCCCTTTGCCCTTCCATGCTTTCTCTTGTCAAAACTCAAACCAACTTCTGATCAGGATCATGACACTCAATCACACCTTTCTCAACTGTTCTTTTCTTTCAAATTTGATCAGGATCATGACACTCAAATCACTTAAACACGTATATTATGAACTTCATAAAACAAATAGGAAGAACTTGAGAAGCTTAAAAGTTAAAACACTTGAAAAAATTGAGCATTAATCAAACTGACAGAATAAACAATTAGAGCCTACAATAGCAGCCATAAGCGCATAATAAACATGTTTAAACATATTAAAAACACGTGAACATAACTCTGTGTCATAGTTTTCTTTATGGATCATCTTCACGGACGCACTCAACAGTAACAAATCACCTATTTATGCAAATATTCATATTTCAACTTAAAAAACGATCCAAATTTTTTTACATCTCCATTACTTTTCTAACCAATAACCCGTCCTATAGGTAAACCTGGTCATCAATGTTTTATTTAAAAAACAAAGAACTCACAAAAACTTGGAACTCCAGAATTGTGATAAACACGACCAATCCGGCTAATTTAGCCATTACCTAGTTGTTACCAAATAACCTTTTTGTTACTAAAAAAGCTAAATTTTCGTACGTAAGTGGACCAAAAAAACGTACTCTTAAACCTTAAATCATAATAGGAGGTACTATAACAATAAATCTCCTATTTAATTAGATTATTAGTTCATCTTTGTATAAACAAAGGCTATTGCTTATTCTAGGAAGCCTAAAATATGCATAACCAAATTGAAAAACTAACAACCCTAGAATCTGATTCGCACTAAAAGAGAGGTGTCCTAGTTGCATATTTAATCATCTGACTATATGACCAACTTTAAGAAAAATAGGTATTCTAGAGCCCTAATCATTGTATAAACAGAGGCTGCTACTAATTATAGGAAGCTTCAAACATGCATATCACACAAGTTATAATGTCTCAATCCAAAATAATACCTTAGGGATACATGCTTTCCCCGTGAACTGTGTTCGAAAAAATCATTTGAGTTATTCTCACTTCTCAGTCTTTGAAACAAACCTACGTACCGGCAATACACGTTAGACCCGGTATACCAACCAAGTGGAATAACTAACATAAAAAATATCATGAACATTCAGTAAAAAGTATAAACAAGTAAACCAACACGTGTGCTTGGGTAGCAAAAGAGTAGAAAAAATGTAATATATTCAGGTTCAATATGAAAAACAAAAACAAAAATCATCAAGGTAGGTAACCTGTTTTGAACAACTGGCACCATACGTGACCTAATTATAAGCAATATCACGCCAAAAACACTCGAAAAACAAAGGCACGTGAAATTAAAAACCTACATTCACAATAAAAAAAACGTGAACCAAAAGCTCCTAATGACCAGATATACAAAAATCCATTCAATGGGGCATTAAACCAAAGGACTCTAGCTAATAGTCAGACCAGAGACACACACGTATCCACATATTAAAACTAAAAGAAATCCCCATTCGAGCAGCAAATATATAAAGAAATAACACTAACACTGGAAATTTGACACCAGCCTAACCCCAATAGCTCCTCACATCATGACAATCTGGTTTTATTATATCTGACACCTCAGGCATGCATATCACAGATGAAAAAAATTTAACAACAAACCAAAATCTGGCTCAACACCCGATAACAGCCCTCCCAACTACATCAGACACCAAATTGCTCTCACTATTTCAGCAAGAACAAATGTAGCAAACCCAAACAAAATGGTTACAGAAAATAATGTTTGTCATATCAAACAATTAAACAAATACTTCCTTATATACATTAATTATTTTTAAACTTGAATAGTTACCTCAAATCTTATTTATGGCTGCAAGAATATAATCAATGAATCAAGCTTTGTATAAACTCCGAAATACACCATGCCCTATTTCATTGTCTTCATGAGAATTGTTTGTTGCAGACACTAACCATATGTCCATATGTATTCAATAAACATCATATAAACCTTTTATCGGCCATTCTCAAAGGGTTGAATTTACCCAAAATTAGTCCCAAAGAAAACCTTTTAAAAACATACATGGGTATGCAAAACACACAGTTAAATGAAAGGTTATCATGTCATTGTTATATAAATTATAAAAAGAACTCAATATGTACTAAAATAAAGTTCAATTGTTGCATACCATCAAAATTGTATTATGCAGCTACATAATCTAATGAGTCCGAAAGAACACATCCGTAATAACATGTCCAAAATCAGAAAGCTGTAAATTAAATCACATATCATTAGTCAAATTAGTCCAAACATTTATACAAAAACGATTGTCATGAATCCCACTTGCTTAGTTTACAATTTATAGCAGATCAATTACATCAAATGGTAACAAAAAGCAATGTTTGCCGCATCAAAATATTAAAAACATAGTTCATTTTTTTAAATTTTTACCCATATTTTTAAATTTTGAAAGTAATATTTGAAAAGAAAACACTATAACTTCATAACATTACAGAACCCATTTAGCCAGATTGAAAAACCAGAAAATACATCCATGCTAAAATAGAAAATATAATATATATTAACACATAAGAAACTTACTTGAAGAAGATGAAGTGCAGGTGCAAAGAACTCCAAGCAGAGAACTAAACATAAAAATTAGGTTAAACGATGCATTCATATCGAAAAAAATTAGGTTACGAATTGGAATACCAATTTTGAAAGCAGATTCGGCTAGGACCAGAAACGAATCCAGGATGAACGATGTGGCTTCAATCGAGCAAAACCGCTCTCTTTAAAGGGGAAATCTGGAATTTGAATTTTGAATGTGGAGCGGTTTTAGTTGTTTTCATGCGTTGATTGTTCAGAAGCGAAGGATTCAAGGAAAGATGCTTACCTATTTCGTCTTCCTTCTTCCGGCGATCTCTGGGGTTGAGAAATCCCAACTCTGCTGACAAAAACCGATTAAGGAAAAAAGGAGTTGACGATGTGTTCGTTTGCAGGGGAAAGGATAAGAAAAGGAAAAAAAGGGTTAAGGGAGATGGGAAAGAAGCTAACCAAGACACCAAGTACCACAAGAATAACCGGGTATGCATTGTGGTGTTGTACCAGATGCTCAATTGGTGGTAAATTTCTTAATTTTAAGATCATGCATCTTCTCTC
This sequence comes from Mikania micrantha, assembly GCA_009363875.1. NCBI lineage: Eukaryota > Viridiplantae > Streptophyta > Magnoliopsida > Asterales > Asteraceae > Mikania > Mikania micrantha. Next base: position 3,875,223 of record CM018689.1, read on the forward strand.
TCATATATGCATTGTAAAGGAGTATAGATATATATTATTAATTAACTCAATAAATGAAATCGAAAAATATATACACGACTAACAATGTTCCGACAAATTATATTACAAGTTTCGAAGAAATAACGAGTTACTAATCGAACTACTTAATTTAATATACTTTGACTCGGTTATTATAAATAAACCGAAACAAATAATCTAATCATACCTAACGTTTATAATAAGCTAAAATTCTATTTAATGTTAGTTGATTAAATTGGTAACATCTAATTAAATATCACTCGACTAGCGTTTGTAATCGTATCCAACCGAAGTTAAACCGACTTAGAATTGAACCATACCGAACCATATTCTGATTGTAATTATTGTATGATCTATATTATAATATATATATACACACACACACACACATATATAAAACGACAAAATCTTCATTGCAAGAAAAAAAAAGGCCTCTTATAATTAGACACCCCACTTTTATATTTTAACACCCCAGCGGTCCAAGGAGGGCCGTACTGGTCAGTACGGCCCGTATATAGTACAGACAAACATTCCAGAGAATTTCTTGGATTCAGTGAAACATATTGTAGGACAGGCCGTACTGATCTTTGCCTTGACTTATTTTTCCAAGCCATTTTTGGTGTCAAGCAGTTTGAGTTACTTGATACGGCCCGTACTAAGCAGTACGGACCGTCTTTAAATTATTTATTTTATTTAAAATTAATTTACGTATTTAAATAATTTTTAACGATATACGTTTAGTACGTGAACTATTTGAACAATATACGTCTATTATGTTAATTAAGCGTCATAATTTTAAATCATATCAATTTAAACAATATTGATTATTTACGAAATCGTTTTAACTAAATATTTCATTTTATAATTAGTTTGTTTACGTTAATTTAAATAATTTAAACGATATAAGTTTGTCGTGCAATTATTAAACAACACAGACAGAAACAAAAACAACACAACAGAAACAATACAAATGAAGAAAGAAACATACATATATACACAGCATAAGTTTTACATACAAGGAAACAAAATACAAAAATACAAAAGTAACTACGAACCTCCGGATGGTCCAGCAGACGATCCGTCGTCTGGGTAGACGTGTGGCTCCGGTAACGGTGGAAGCTGTGACCCGTCCCGTCGCGCATGCTCTGACGCGACCGTCCACTGGACCAAATCCTCGAGCCGATCGAGCCTTCGCTCGACGCGTGTCTCCCAGGCGGCCCGACAACGATTAGCCTGAGCCATCTCGTCGCACCATGCCGCAACATGGTGCAACAACGCCTCGAGCGCCTAGGTCAGGCGCACCGCACGGTAAAAAACGTGCGGTGGATCCTGCGGCGGTGAGTCCTCGTGTTCTGGTGATCGAACCGGCTCCTCCCGAATCGGATTTGGCTCCGGCATCGCCTGGTCCTCAGGCTGCTACTGCTCCGGTATGACGGCGAGCTGGCCTGCCTGAAACAGGCGGCCGTCGGATCCAATAAACCACAATCCCAGACCTGGGATGTGGCGGCAAGTTTCATGTTCAGGAGCGTCCGACGATCGAGCTTACGAGGCTCGATCGCCGGCAGATCCTGAAGCAAGTCGACCATGCCTCTGGTGTGTGCGATGTGGGTGACAAAGGCGCCTCCCCACAGTGTCCCGCGCTCCTGTCGGTGGTAGAAGGAGGCTTAGTATAATGCAAAACACCGTGCAAAGTTGCACGGCCTGCCAGTCATGACTGAGTGAAATATAGAACAAATCCATCGTCATCACCCACTCCTGGCTCTATCCGCGACCTGAGATGGTCGTCACGATGCACCGGTGGATGTATCGAATAAGAGGATCTCTGATGGTCGTCGCTCGTAATCGGTGGCCGGTGAACGGCGTGTTAGAGATCTGCACCCACCAAGCCCTCATAACCCCATCCTCACCCTGCGTCAACCCCTGGGTGAATGCGTCACGAACGGTCTCCGGCTCTTAATATATACCTAAGTGCACGGCGAACCGCTCGATCGACATCTCTAGGTGCTTTCCGCATAATGAGAAATCAATATCAGGAGGAAGTTCCTCGTCCTCCTGCTCACGAACTGCGGCCTGATGAGCTCTGTATCGAAATATCGATAGAAACTTCACAGTGATCAGCCTTTATGTGGGGAGCTCAGCGATATCGAATAAACGAGTCCACTGTGTGTCCTCGCCAAGGCTAGCTCGAGCACGCTCTGCCTGACCGACATCTGCTAAAACTCCCCAATCTATGCAACGTGGCGTCGCCACGCTCATCCGTAAAATGCGCCGGCACCTAATCGTTGTCGTCGAATCAGGCTCAAACTGCAGCCACTCGTACTGTGACAGGGCTAATGTCTCGGCATCAACGGGCACGGTGACGTCGTCGTGGTGTGGAATATCGGCCTCCATATCAAGAAGTAAGTAAAAGCTGTAAAACGAAAACCGAGCTAATGTTAAAAAAAGTTGTTCAAGAAGTAAGTAAAAAAAAGTACGGGCTTGTACTGGTCTGTACGGCCCGTATTAGGTCAAATCAATTTCCTTCCATGTCAGCAGTGTCAGAATTGAAAAAGCAAGACGGGCCGTACTGATCAATACGGGCCGTCTTGCTTTCAAATCATTGTCCTATGTTTCAGGGAATGTCTGTACGATGAATGAGGCGGGCCGTACTGACCAGTACGGCTCGTCTTGCTCCTAATCATTGTCATAGGTTGTCAGGGAGAATGTTTGACCGAGTAATGAGACGGGCCGTACTGGGCAGTACGGGCCGTCTCAGCGGTGTATTTTTTAAAAATGGGGTGTTAATTTAACACAACCCATAATCCAACTTAACAAACATATATATATGTGGTAGTAGGTAGACCGACTTATTCATATATATATATATATATATATATATAGGGGAAGGTTCCATTGTTAACCCTCCCTTATAGCGTTAACCGCTTAACCCTAACGTTTTTTGCCCGAATCTTAAATTTTTTTTTTATGGTTTTTATTTTGCAAAAATAAGGGGGGTTTCTTTTTTGTGTTTTTGCTAATTCATCACCGTTTAGAAGTTATTGTAAGTGTAAGTTACTTACACTTACTTACAATCCGTATCTGATGCAGTAAATGTAAGTAAGTGTAAGTAACTTACACTTACAATAACTTCTAAACGGTGATGAATTAGCAAAAACACAAAAAAGAAACCCCCCCTATTTTTGCATAATAAAAACCATGAAAAAAAAATTTAAGATTCGGGCAAAAAACGCTAGGGTTAAGCGGTTAACGCTATAAGGGAGGGTTAACATTTGAACATCTCCCTATATATATATATATATATATATATATATATATATATATATATATATATATATATATATATATGTTTGTATGAAAGTTGTATAAACAAATATATACTGCCATCTTCGATCATACAAAATATCCCACCATGTGCCACCGCCATACAACCCACCGTCACCGGAAGGAAGAGGCCGAAACCGGTGCGTGAACCTTCCCGTCAAAATTCTTTATTTCAAAACAATACCGGTTATGCTTATTAAGGTAAGATTATTATGAATCCAGCAAATTAATTTCAAATAATTATATTAAACATCTTTTATTCATCTTTGGATGAATCATGCTTTGATTAAGGTTTATATATATATATATATATTAGGTTAAAACTCGTGTAATACACGGGGTGGAGTCATGGAAACTTTTCCCGCTTACGACATCTTGATTTATCTCATTAATATGTGACATCTGTATACTCTAAAGAAAATACTTCAAGCAATGAATCAGTCAATGTTCAAGGTAAATTTGTTGTCCAAGATGGGTCAGGTTTTTGTTGCTCCTCTTGTGACGTCCTAGCTAGATTTCCTTTTGGTTTTGATATAAGTTGAAATCCTGAGTAAGTTGGTACATATGAGAACCAAATCACATATATTCAACTTAAGGGCATAAAGTCTATAACCCTAACCACATAGGTTAATATGTAAAATTACAATGATCAATCAAACAGTTTACATCTTATAACAACAATTTGATTTTCACTTGTTAAAACGCAACCCGGAATAAACCAACAAATTCCTATTTTGAGCCCAATAATACATGTGTACAAAAGGTGCACCTCATGCCTCCGTTGCAAACAACTCTATAATTATACTAATAATGCAAGGTAATAAATACAAATATACACCAAATAAAAAAAGATAAAGTTACAAAAATGACAGTCCGGTACTTGTAATCAGTTACTCACCTCATAAGAAGCTACATTTTAACATGTTTTATGCTCATGAGTATCAGGTTTTGGGGCAGCTAATCCACTGGTAGCATCAACTTCTTCATGGCATAGCTGTAAAATCCAGATTAGGAGAAAAAGTCGCCACACTTGTAACCTGCTTCAAGAGAAATCAAACAAAAATGAATAATAATCACATATCCATCGATATTAATCATTATAAAGTCATGTTTCAACATCTGGTCAACCTGTTGCGTAGGAAAAAGTAGGTGAAGGTTGATTAAGTTCATTATTCCATTCTGTTAGAAATTAAATAACCTCTTCTTCCCACAATGCCAAATCATTACCACGGTTTCCCTTCCTCGTGCAATGTAGATCGGTTATCATCACTTTCAGATCCTCCATACGACTCTTCGACCCATCTTTGAATACTTGGTGGGTCTCAGACTTACAATTTGTACCTTTTCCCATTCCAGAACAAACAAATATCTACATAAATAAGAAAAAAGAATGTAATTACGATTCAAAAATTGACTTCATGATTCAAATCCTCTAAAGCTCTTCCATCTCTTTTAATTGTCAAACCTTGTATTAATCCATAATGCATTTGTAAAAGCCATTAGCATGAAATCAAACCTCACATAAAATACAAACACCACATACAACTTTTGGGTAGAAAAATGTTAAAGTGGGTAGTGAATCAAGACAAGTAACTTTTAGCATAAGTGGTCAGATAAGTTTAACAAAGCCATTACTTATGTCCTGTTGTTTCTGATTATAATCAAAGACATTATCACTATTTGCTATTGAGAAGCTGCAACACAATATGATTCAAACAACTTAAACAAACAGTTCAATATGCTCTTTACTAAATGCTGCTCATGTTGCTAATAAAGTCTTCCAAATAACTAATAACATAGTTAAAATAATGAAAGACTCTACAAGTAGCAAGCATGGTAATTCAAAATTCAACAGGAAATTTAGATGAATCTAGACAAACAAAAACAAAGTAAACTTAACAAATTTAAATCTCATCAAATCAAAAAAAAATTTGGGGATAATAAAGTCACAATTATCTGATATAACGAAAACAAAAACATATGAAAAAATAAGCTTTACTGCTGGAAAAATGAGTAAATTGATTGGCAATACAAAATAAGAACAAAAAACAGAACATTATCAAAGGAGATCATAATTAAATCAATTGTAGATTTCACTTACTTGTGAGTTGAAAAAGAACAAAATAAGAACAAAAAAGTCGAAATTATGATGTCAACAGAGCGAGTTTAACAAAATTAGATATGAAAAAAATCGGAAGAAGATATGTATATGCGACTAACATAAATACAAGCAACAATGATTATAGGATGGATGAAACTCACATATGATGTCGATTTCAGAGAAGTCCTGATGGTTGCAAATCTCAGTTGATGCGGATGGCTTCAAATCGCTTGATGATTCAAATCCGGTAGAGGATGTGGGTGATGATCAAGAGATTGTGGCGATGGAAGATGAGAAGAATATCATCTTCTTAATCGAGATGAGGAAGGGAAGCATGTATGGTGAATCAATAGCCTGATAGAAGGAATCTAGGGTTTCTACTCAAAGAGGGAAAAGATGAAAACGGGTTATAAGATGGTTTATACATGGTTTATCGAATATACCAATGGACTTTCATGACCCGCATGTAATTTTGAGGGTATGCTTTGAGCGGGAAACGGAGGCCAAGAGTTGCCTCATTAAAGGACACGTGGCAACAACAATCATTTATCTATTATATTACATAGATATATACATCAAAGAACTGCAAAAGAAAAATTATATCAAATGGTGATGAATAAAGACACCTTTAAACATACTTTAAGTTTCGTTTTCAAAGGAAGAAGATAGGAACCAGATTTGTAAAGACAAATTAATAAACCAACAAAAAATATAATACAATTGTAATTGTAATGCAATTGCTAGAAGCTTGGGGTGGAAGTCTGGGAGGTCTCAAGTTCGAGCCCCTCCCAGCTATTATTTTCTACAGGAAGCTCATTTTTTTTTGCCTTTATTTTCTATAGTGAGCTCATATTTTTGGCTTTTATTTTCCCTTGTGTTTGATTATGGCATATCCTTAAAAATAAATAAATAAACAACTTGATAACAATTAAAATTTGTTTGTTTAATTGGTTTGGATCCAAGAAATTGCTTTTAAAGGTTGTAGGTTCAAAACCCTCCCAAGCGAGTTTTTGAGATTATTTTATTATTCTTATTATTATTATTTTTCTTTTCTCTCTAAATAAATAGTTATCAATTGTGTTTAACCGGTTAAGTCTAGAAAGTCTGATTCAGGAGTTCACGCGTTTGAATCCTATCTGAAACCATTTTTTTTTGTTTTATTTGAATCGCTTAACTTGTAATTTTTCAAATCTAAAAATGGTTAAATCACATATTTACGAAATTAACGAATATTTACGAACGTTAATAAACAACTTTACAAAATAAACCAATTCGATCGGTTAAACTTTAAAAAGATCTAAATCACCAAAATGTAACCGAATTCGTATACGAATCATAATTCGGTTAAACTAATGTGAAATCACACAAAAACACAGATTACTGAATTGCTAGAGGATTGTACTTCTTACAAATTATCTGAAATTGATTCGTTAATTTTGCTAGGGATAAGGTACGGATTTTATACCTTTGCCTCATAGTATTTTTCTGTTTTGTAATCTATTTATGTAATCATTAAATTTCATTTCTGTAATGTTCTGATTTCTGATTGCCACGATATGATATCATGTATCTCTGTTTCATTTAACATGCAATAACTCTAAATTAAATTATATTCAATATTGCATGTTCCTGGTTATTGCCTAATTGGTAGTTTGACTACCCTACTGAACTTTCTGAAACTGTATTCTGTTACCCGAGCATGCCCCTACCTGTAAGGATGGCTACAGGCCCATTATGGCGGCAACCATAATGTGGCGTCTCCATTAGTACTCTGATAGTACATTGTGCACGTACTGAATTCTGGGGAGGCGTATGGACTGGGCCTAGGATAATTTTAAACTGTGCTTCTCTGATTCTCGGGGATAGTATTGTGTATGCCAACATGCACTATCTCATGTGGATGGTAAGCAGGAGTAGCTACTCGTGAACCTTACACTTATTATATGTACAGTCGGCTCGTGGTATATTCTGATTCTATTTAATCTGGCTTATAATATAACCTATGTTATTGTTTCTGAAAGGTTATATTTTATCAAAGTCAGACCATTGTTTACTGTTTTGTTTCTGTTATTGTTCTGTTATTGATTTATGCTTCTGATCATTATTCTGATTATCTTTTCCATCTTTTGAATTTCTTTTAATTACTATTGTTTATCCGTTACTGAGCATTCTTTGGCTCAGCCGTATTTCTTTTTGTGGTGTTTATCTGTATTGTGTAGGTTATCAAGAAAATCAGGTGGTGAACTTCTGAGAGTAAAATCAGAGCTAAATCTGAATACTTTTGATCTGTAATAAATGTGATGATCAATACTTAAAACTTAAATAGTTTTTTTTGTTATGTTTAATTAGTAGCTTAAGACTTATGTATTTATGTTTTAAATACATTTAGGATTGTTGCATTTACTTTATTCCGTATACGTGACACGTCAGCCTTGAACCGGGTTGGGGTGTCGCAGATATGGTATTAGAGCTAAGGCTCTTTCCTGTAGAAAACTTAAAATAATAAGACATGTGAGGTTAATGGGTATACATTGGGGTATGATTCGACGACGATTAGGGCTTTACATTCCGATTATTTTTGTGTTAATTACTTTGTAGCATCCGCTTCTCGATGTTAGAAACCTTGTTTGTGGTTAACCACTTGCTTAGATTTAAGACGTTTCAATGCAATACGACATCAAAAATATCATCAACTATTATTTTGGAACATGATAAAGACCTCTGGACATTCGGCTGGACACAAGCAAAGAGATCATGATTCTGACGAAATTGACTACATCTTATCATAACATGACACATTCGAGTTAGTTTGCGCCTTAGTATTCATTTGAATCTCGTTTCATATATTAAATGTTTTGTTTTCTATATATAATCTCCTATTTAAGTTATTAAGGATACATAATGGAAGAAAAGTTAGGGCATTGTTGTAAGGTAAATTGACGATCACGGTTCTAGAACGTAATCGTGAATTTACAATTACGTATATGTGCTACCAGAATTCTATTATGTTGATCAATGTCCCTTGTATGTGTTAAGACTTTTTCTGATTCTTAGCATGTTACGTCATGCTCTGTAATAATTTGCACTCTGTTGAAACTTCTGCTATTAACTCAAATTCTATACCATGAAATCACTCACGTCCAATCTAGTTAGAACCGAACTAAGCATTTCAGATTATCCCGTTGTTTGTGAATTTCCTAGCGTTTTTACTCTGAGAAATTACATGGTATCCCACCTAATTGTGAATAGAATTCACCACTGATCTCATACTTGTGCTGAACCAATTTCCATAGCACCGTATTGTATGGCACCAAAGGAACTCAAGGAGTTGAAGGAGCAATTAGAAGAGTTATTAGATCTAGGATTCATTCGACCCAGCGTTTCACCATGGGGTGCACCTGTATTATTCGTTAAGAAGAAAGATGGCACAATGAGATTGTGTATAGACTATCGAGAACTCAATAAGATTATCATTCGTAATCGATATCCGTTGCCGCGCATTGACGACTTCTTTGATCAACTTCAAGGTGCAAAGTGCTTTTCAAAAATTGATCTGAGGTCTGGTTACCATCAGTTGAAAATCAAGGACTCAAGTATTTCCAAATCTGCTTTTCGTACTCGTTATGGCCATTACGAGTTTGTAGTGATGCCATTCGGATTAACCAATGCTCCAGCCGTGTTCATGGATTTGATGAACAGGGTGTTTCATGACTTTCTTGACAAGTTTGTCATCGTATTCATCGATGATATTCTTGTATACTCGAAAAGCAACCCGCGCGTTGCGGCGGGATGACACGATTAAAACTCGCGCGTTACAACATGGAGGTTCGATTAAATGAAACATATGAGATCATGACAGATCGATTATAAAGATTGAAACATAGATAGAAAACATTAACCTTCCTTCTAAATGAAATCATGTGGTGAGACATGTTTACAAATTTCATTATATATGTTGCATTTTATGTACATAAAAGAGATGTATGAGGTTACAACAACTTTGTTTTAGAGATCAAAACATATATAAGAAACAATTATATAAAGGTGAAATGTTATTCAGTCGGTGTTAGTCTATGTCTCATTCTTCACGAACAGTTTGTTGATATAGCCTATAATTATATAATTGTTTTAAAATTAACAAAGGGAATTATTAAATTGTATATAATATAGAATAAAAAATGGATATTTAAAAAAACATGTGACGAAAACATATTCGATAAAAAATGTTTAGAAAACTGAAAACGATCGGAACACAGCTAAAAAATCATGTGGATCTAATTGTTAGCTTCTAGTAGGAGTTAGATCAGTGGTGGACCCAAAATTTTTTTAACGTGGGTTGGAACTTTATTGAACTATTGTATGTCGTTAAATATTTCATTTTTTGTACGATTAAAATTGGGTCAGGTCAGGTTATAAAAAAATGAAAAAACTAAAGTAAATCAAAAATCATTAGAGTTGTTGCTTCTATTTATGTCAATGATTCGATATTTTTAAGTCACAGATAATGCAAATTAGGTTATTTGAGTATTAATTTTATTAGTTTTGCTTTCCAAATGTTAAATTGGGCTGCAACAATGTCATCAAAATTTCATGGGGTCGGTTTCAAAATTTCTTGGAGGTCGGTTAAGATCAGATCATATATGAAACACTTTAAAATAAAAGCTCGTGAGGGTCGGTCGATCCCCATAAAACAGGCTAGGTCCGCCCGAGTTGAATGAAACTACAGTAATGCTTTGTTAAGAAGCAATTGTAAAAGGTTGGCAATTGCTAAAACTCTAAGTAGCATGCTGCATAACAGAGTACCTCAATTTTTCAAATTTGTAATTTCTAATAGTACTTGGGATGCAAACAAAAACCCACAAATTAAATTTGTGATGCTACGATTGGATGTTTTGGTTAATGAAAAAAACTTGGTGAAGAAGGTTAGTTAATATAACCTACAAATGAAATCAAAGGAGAAAATAGAAACAATGGAAAAAAAATAAAAAAGTAAGAGCAAAGGAAGATACGTGGAACAACTCAGAAAATTGGAGCAACCCAGGGATCGAAACTGCAACCCAACATAGCAAATCCTAACATCTACCGGTTGAACCAAATACACAATTGTCTAAAGAAGCACAAAACACAAGTATACACTAATCGAAGGTTGGGGTGCCACCGACCTTTAGAATTGTATACATATACAATTTTATACAACAGTATTATCCCGAACTTTTAATACAATAAAGGATATTATTAAAATGAATACATGAAATATTATTCGTTAATATTCTATAGTTATTTATTTTTATATAACTTGTAGAAATATTTATTTAAATTATTTAGTAAATATTCATAAAATAGCTTGTAAACATAGACAAATATTCTATTTATTTGTAGACACATTCTTTTAAGAAATTCGAAATATGCCATAGGTGTAGGACAGTTAACTTGAATTCTTAGGAATACTAAGACTATTATGCCTATAAACTATAGGATGAAGTACAATCTTTGATATGTTTCTCCATCAAGCGTCATTGGAATAGATAAGTTATCAAGTGAGTTTCACCCATACTCCTTTTTACTTTTATATTTAGGAATATTACATATATATATATAGGGCATGGAATTTTTGATAACCCTCATCTTTTGTTACAACCCATTAACCATCATCCAATGGTTACTTGAAAAAGGTAAATGTATAGGATCGTGCCACGTGTCAATTTCTTTGTCTTTAGTATGAAGGGCATTTAGGACATTTGTTATTTATATAAAGTTTACCCCCTTTTTTTTTAAACATTCATAACTTTTTTATACTATATTATTTTTTTTAAAAAATTGCACCATTATACTCGTCTCATTTTTCTCTTTAATTTCGTTATAGTCTCGACTAGTTTTTTTTTTATTTTTTTTGATGTCATGTATTTACATCATTGTAACAAGCTTAACGATAGCAAATTAATTAGAAATTTTTTCTAACAATGGTAAATTACAGTAATGTAACACAAAATGAAGTAATGTAACACAAAATGAAGTAATTTACAATGACATAATTAACGGTGACGTAACACATTATTTACAGTGATGTAATTTTCTCTTTAATTCCCATTATAATGTTGACTAGTTTTTTTTAATTTTTTTTCTCATTGCCCATTATTAACATCCATATAACGAGCATAAATATAACACATTATTTTAAATTTTTTTCTAACAATGATAAATTACAGTGATGTAATTAATATAACACATTATTTTACTTTTTCTCTAACAATGATAATTACGATGATAAATTACAGTGATGTAATATAACACATTATTTTGATTTTTTTTCTCTAACAATGATAATTATAGTAATGTAATTTATCATTGTTCGAAAACAATTCAAACTAATTTGTTGTATTTAGGCTCGTTACAAATTAGGGATGAGCAAAAAGCCAAAAAAAAAACCGAACCGAAACCGAATTAACCGAAAAAACCGAACCGGAACCAAATTAACCGAAAAAACCGAAACCAAATTTTACGTCAATGTAAATTACATCACGATAAATTACGTCAATGTAAATTACATCACTGTAATTTATCATTTTTAAAAAAGTTTCAATTAAATTTGTTATATTTAAGCTCGTTACAATGATGTAAATATAGGGCATCTAAAAAAAGTAAAAAAAAATTAGTCGAGACTATAACGGAATTAAAGAGAAAAATGAGACGAATACAATGGTGCAATTTTTTTTAAAAAATAATATATTATAAAAAAGTTATTAATGTTTAAAAAAGATGGGGGGAAAAACTTATAAAGGTAAAATGACTAGAATGCCCTTTTTAATATTTTAATGAAAAGCTTATGTGTAAATTTATGATTGGTTGAAATGGGTTATGTAGTTGTAGCAAAAGATGAGGGTTATTTTTTATACCCTTCCCTATATATATATATGTATATATATATATATATATATATATATATATAGGAAAGGGATCATATAATAACCCTCATTAATTGAGGTAACCCATTAACCCTAGCAAAAAACGTTCAAATCGCAAAATTTTTTTTCATGGTTTTTTTATGCAAAAATAGGGGGGCTCCTTTTTTAATCGTTCGCTAATTCACAAGCATTAAAAAGTTAAACGAAATATAAGTTTGCGTTACACTGCGACACTTAAATAAATGTTCGCAGTGTAACGCAAACTTACATTTCGTTTAACTTTTTAACGCTTGTGAATTAGCGAACGCTTAAAAAAGGAGCCCCCCCTATTTTTGCATAAAAAAAACCATGAAAAAAAAAATTTTGCGATTTGAGCGTTTTTTGCCAGGGTTAATGGGTTACCTCAATTAAGGTGGGTTATTATTCACTCCTTACCCTATATTGACTTAAGTGTCATTATATGTTTACTTGTTTGTATGTGGTGTTAGCTTGTTATGCCATATATATCCGGTAACTAGTAGGCTTTGCAAAATAACTTAGGTTATTGTGTAATGAAAAGGTGAAAGAGCCAAAATCAATTGTTGGACTTGTAGCCTTTGTTCGTAACTTATGTTATTGAAATACAAAGGTGAAAAAGTCTAACTAGTAGCCTTTCATTAATGACATATGTATTTATGTTAAAGGTGAAAGCGTCAAAGAAAACATATGATGTTGAACTTGTAGTATACTTGCTTTAGGTCCTTTCCAATTAGGCTATGTTTGCATTTAAGCTTTAAACTTATGTATCTTATATAACATGTATGACTTACGCACCAATTATGCAAATAGTTGACTATTAATTTTACATATGTAATATGCTAAGATGAACATATAGGATAAGCTTTAATAGACTTAGATAATTCAAAAAAAATAATGTTAGAATTTCATTTTGTGTTTGTTTGGATTATGGATCTTGTAATATTTGATTGTGTTTAATGAATGAATGGTTGTTTGACTATTGATAATCAATGTTTAAATTATTTAAACTTACAAATAACACTATGAACTTTTGGACAATTGCAAATCACACCCCGACGTATTCAGCCATCGGTTGGAGTGTGACACTTGTGAATTAACATATGATATTTTATGGTGTTTGTAGGTACAAAGTAGTCCCATGAGATGTGGAATCAAACTGTATTGAACATGAAGACTTGGGTGATGGTTTGAAGATAAAACCAAACTTTTTGTGAAAATTTTGTATAACTTAAGTTATATAAAGTCGGCGTATGTAATTAAATGTGATTTTATTGTTATATGATACGTAGTGTGTTTGTGAATGATCAAAACACAATTTTTATGACTTAAACACAAAACTTTAAGAAAATTAATTTAAAATGCAAGGGAGAAACTTAATGTAACGAGAGCGTTACATGTTAAAATTTAAAGAAACATACTAGTTATATTTTACTGATATTATTAGTGTTAATTTGTATGTTATCAATGTGTAAAAATAAAACAAAAACTTATAATTATCGTCTTAAATTCTTGGTTTTACCATCAATTATTTATCTATCGCATAAACACTATCAAATGTTGTTTAGAACATGTCTAACACAAGTACAAATTGTTAAATCTTAGATGAAGCCAATTTTTTCAGACATAATCAAAGTCCATGTCAAGGTCAAGTTAATGGTTAAAATCTAAGTCAAAGTTAAACCTAAAGTTTGCAACAAATCTCACATAAGATGATAATGTTCAATGTTTTTAGCTTATTTATCATAATTATTGCTGATACTAATGTTCAATATTTTACTTAAACTAGCATGTATAGAAAGGCTGCCCATGCAAAAGACTAGCATGCCACTTATCATATTTAACCGAATTTTGTATACTTATTATACTTATTTCCTTGAAGGTTTGAGGTCTTGCACTCTTTTAAGTAAAAAAAAAAAAAGGGGGAATTTGCGGTTCCATGTATAACCTAATCACTTGAGCAGGTCAAAACCCAAAGTAACACTAAAATACAATGGAATAATACCAAACCTTAGTGTTGAAATTAAAATACAATTTTAATTATTTTATGTACGTTTATTTTTTATTTGATGAAATGCAAAGGTTTTATTATTTAAATTAACGTTTTATATTATTAATGTATTTGTGTATTATTAAATTTTATTTTTCCTAAATTTTGTATTTGTTTATTTTTATTTTACTTTAAAAATGTTGATTAATAAGACGAGCGAGTGAGAAAGAGAAAATTTTAATGATTTAAAAATATGAGTAAGGGTTGTTTGACAGGATTTGAATGGAGCCATATCTGATTCGGTCAGATTCAACATCTGAATGAAAAGAAATATCTGAATAGGCATTTGAATGATTCAGATCTAAGTATATGCATGAATGAGTCTGAATAAAAGGTGGTCCTTGCTGATTCACACGGGATTCCACGTGCCCCATGCTACTTGGTTCAGAACTTAAGCTAGTGATGCTTTCTGCTACTGGACTTTCGCCATCTAGGGTGCAACATTCTAATGCTTCGCCTAGCAGCACGACACCTGTATTGCTCTCCCACAACCCCGTTTTCACGGTTTAGGCTGCTCCCATTTCACTCGCCGCTAATACGGGAATCGCTTTTGCTTTATTTTCCTCTGGCTACTAAGATGTTTCAGTTCGCCAGGTTGTCTCTTGCCTGCCCATGGATTCAGCAGCAGTTTGAAAGGTTAACCTATTCGGGAATCTCCGGATCTATGCTTATTTTCAACTCCCCGAGGCATTTCGTCACTTACTACGCCCTTCTTCGTCTCTGGGTGCCTAGGTATCCACCGTAAGCCTTTCCTTGTTTGAACCTCGCCCTTCATTTTAAGGGCATGTCATCCTAAGGTCCATAAATCTTATCAACGTCCATGAATGATAAATCATAGATCGAACCGCCGAATCATAAAAATTGGGTGCTATCATATAGCTTTGTATCGGCTAAGTTCACGAGTTGGAGATAAACGGACTCGAACCGCTGACAACCGCCATAGGGTAAATCACCGATTCTCAGGTCTCCCGACTGATTCTACCATAGAGGCCAACGATAGACAGTCCCCCCCCCCCCCAACACAGCTTACAACTTTCATCATATTGTGCTCTCCAAAGAACAACTATTCTCAAAATCTCACTCAAAAGGTGCTGAGTTGGAATCCCATTCTAATTCTAACTAAGGATTCTTGTGGTTCCGGAGGATCCAGCTACAGGAGAACCAGGAACAGAGAGCTTCCCCCCTTTTCCGTCGACTCTTTGGCCTTCTTCGACCCTTACTGCCCAACCTGAGAGCAGACAACTAATGCGTTCCACTTATTGAACAGGGTTCTATGGTCGGTCTATGACCCCTAGATGCCGAAGGCGTCCTTGGGGTAATCTCGTAGTTCCTACGAGGTGGAGATGATGGGGTTGGTCCATGGATTTTCCATCATTTTGTAGTATTTCGCTCAAAGGGTTGAAGGGAGATAGTGCATCAAGCTGTTCGCAAGGGCCAACTTTATCCTATTCCCCAGGGATCCCCGATAAGGGAACCCTTGGAGAGCCGTCGACAACAACTACCGTCCATGGACGATCCATACTAGATCTGACCAACTGCCCATCCTACCTCCTCTATGTTCTTGACAACCCATCTTTGTCTCAGTAGAGTCTTTCAGTGGCATGTTTTGGTCCTCTTCCCCAATACTTAGAAAAAGTAAGCCACAGGTTCAGGTACAAGATACTATCATTACCGCCTGGACAGTTAGACATCCAACCCGTAATCGCAATGACCCAATTGCAATAGTGGAGCTCTAACAACTAAGCTATACCCCCCCCCCGGAGCCAAGTGGAGCATGCATGAAGGAGTCAGACGCTTCTTCTATTCTTTTCCTTGGCGTAGCTAGGCATCCTGGACTTGAACCAAAGACCTCGCCCGTGAAGTAATTTTTTCGCACCTACGGTCCACCCAATTGTGAGAGAATCAAAAGATTCCTTTTCGGGAGCGATTCAAAACACTCACAATTGAACATTCCTAGACCATAATCGACACTTTTAGAACCTCTGACACTAAGCAATTCGATCCAAGAAACAGTAGATAGTGAAATCGATTGGAAGGGGGGCCGAACATCAACTCTCTAGTCGAACCACATCAATTGGGCATCAAACAGGTAATTCTTGAAACCTACAACACCTAAAAGGGCTGACTATACAAAACCATGTGTCAATTTCAAGTTCTAACATCAAATCACATGAGTTTGATTGTTAGGGTTCTTGATATAGAACGTTTTGGGGGATTTCAGTTAAAAAAGTTCAAAAATCAAATTAATTGTTACAGAGAGGTTCGAAACTATCTTTTTATTGAAAACCATATGATGATTTCATCTAATTACAACGAATTGATAGAGTTCGAATTCTAGGGTTTATCTTATAAACCCATTTGGGGGTTTTCATGAAAATTAGTTGTAGAATCAAATTAAATGGTACCCACAGTTCCAGAAGAACTCAATTAACGTGAACCCTGTGTTATTTGCAACAAACAACATCGAATTGTATGAGATTGGGTTTTAGGGTTCTTGAGTTCAAACGAATTGGGGATTTCGAATTGATAGAACTTAATAGGCGAATTAAATCTTTCAGAGAGTTTCGAAATTCATATTTGAATAATAACCCCATATCAATTTCATAAAACAACAATGAATTATGAGGTTTCGATTTCTAGGGTTTATGAGACTAAAAGGATTTTGGGATTTTTGATGTAAATTGATTTGGTTTTCAAATTAAATAGTACTGATGGTTTCGAAAAAAATTGTGTAATGTTAACCCTATGATTTTATTGAACAACATTAACGAATTTAAACGATTTTGAATGATGATTTGGATTATACACGTTCGAAACTATGTTAATCTCAAATTGGAACGGTTTGTTGATTAACAATCAAATTAAAGGCATCTCTGAACTCGTTTGAACCTGTGGAAACAAAGCCCCAAGGTTTGGGGTTTGGTCGAGTTCGAATCGGGGCCCAATTGGAACCAAGATTTGTTCGGTTTAGTAAAACAAAGGGGAACCCGACCATTATTGGTTAAAACCATTTGAAATGGACTCTGTTAACGAAATTGGAAGCAGAGGGGATGCTAGGGGGCGTGTATTGTCGAAGGGAGGTCGCGGGTTCGAACCCGGCTCCAACTGTTTTTGGGTTTTAAATCATTTTTAGTATTTTTATCATATCTTACTCGTTTTAATTCCAATTCAATTCGTTCAAGTTGCGTTGGAACCGTAACGAAATTCCAACAATATGAAATGATAAAAATTAATTTTTTACCAAAAATCACGATCGCGTATGTTTACGTATATATGAACATAATCGTATATGTTTATACAATCTAAACAAATGAACACAAATTCGCTCATACTTACATATGTATGTTCCTAACATTCTAATATACGTGTGTTGACATGTATGAAATTTCAAACACGATTTGACATTCCGAATAACACAACGTATTGTTAAAACACAGATTCTTCGTAGAGGATTTTCTGCGCGATTTCACGTGTGTTGATTATTCTGTTTACTAGCAAAGGTGCGTACACGGCCCCTTTTCTTATTTTAACTGTTTTGGGGGAGAAAACATGTGCAAACAAACACATTTAGATACATATCACTTGCATGAGTTAGCTATTTACTATAAGTGTGAACATAGCATTACAAGTCTTTACATATCGAACCGTTTAGTTTGCCATAGTGCAAAGCGTGGTAGTTGAAGATAGATCTATTGGGTTTGACAAACCTCACTTGGTAGATTGTAGGTCTACACAGGTGTTTAACTAGCCAATACACATTACTATTGTTTGTGCTAGACAATAGTGGAAAGGCAACCAACATTCTAAAAGTCAGCTTCGGTGTCGACCGCTTATGTAAATAGTACAAATGACTAGCTATCATGACTATGCATGTGTGATTATGTTATCTGCAAACATTTCGTTTCAAACAGTTGTTTCAAACATTTATGATTAAACAAACCTGTGTATGCACCAACCTTTGTGTTGACTTGATTTACATGTTTTCTCAGGACGTTAAGGTACAAGAACAAGCAAGCATGGACTAGGATGTGGAGTCGCATGCATATTTTAATTCTTGTGTTTTGAATTTGGACATTTAATATTTTGACTTGTAATTTACAGTTTTCAGACCGTTACATTTGTTATTGTTTTAAAAACGCTTCCGCAACGTTAGAGCTTTGATATTACAGTTTTAGACCAAAGTTATGTTTGAAAAGCATATAGAGGTCTTCGCTATGTCTAATGATCTGAGATCCTGGTTTGTCACGTTCCAAACGGTATGATTCCATTAGTTGAAATTTGGGGGTGTGACAGATTGGTATCAGAGACATTGGTTATAGCGAACTAGGTTTGCATTAGTAGACTTAGACTATAACTGTTAGACGTTAGACACTTGTTTACACATCTGATTTTTGCTTAGTATTTACATATGGTATTATGTAACAGATGTGGCAGCACCATCACCACCGCACGTGATCGTACTTGAGGACGAGGAGCCGGTAGCTCCAGCATTTCAGGATTTTGAGGAGGATCCGGAGGAGGATCCCATGGAGGACTCAGACGAAGATCCAGAGGAGGATCCTGAGGAGGACGACCCAAAGGAGGATCTAGAGGAGGATCCTGAGGAGGATTTTGAGGAGGATTCTAAGGAGGCACCGCAGGAGGACCCACAGGAGGCTCGTGAGGAGGATCACGTTGAGGAGTCTTCTGAACGTATGCCACCTACATTTCGTGCCTCTAAGAGGCCACGATTTGAGTCTGATGATATCGCCCGACTGACCTGGGAGTCAAAGTGGGCTGATAATAGGATAGAGCACATCGCACAGGAGCTCAGGGAGGTGAACGCCCGATATGCAGAGCTTCGTAGTGTAGTCCAGGGGATGGAGACTCACATCGTACATCTGACTACACGAGTGCATGAGGAGGAACACCGAGCTGACATCGCTGAGGGGAGATTGATTGCGTTGGAGGAGCAGTTTATATCCGACGCAGAGGAGGAGATACCAGCACAGGATGTTGATTCTGATGCTGATTCTACTATTGAGGATGCCTGATTTTTTTTATTATTTTAAACCTAGAAGGGCGGGTTGTGTCCCTGTATTAGATGTTTGAAAACTTATGTTTTGATTTTGAAAGTATTGTAACCAGTTCAAATTTTTATCTAATGAAAAATTAGTATCTATTGGAAAGCTGTTACTTATTGCTAACAGTTGCGTTTATTCATACGGTTACAAATCTGTTTGTTGTATTGTTTACACATTTCACATTGGATTTTGATAACGCTCTAACATTTATTCTAACTATGAAGATAATGGCCGGGGAAAACATCAATATGACAGTTGCAGAACTCAATGAGCTGATCAACAACAGGATCACAGAGGCTATCGCGAACTACACTCAAACACAACTGGGGGATTAGTAAACCCACCGGTATGCACTTTCAAAATGTTTTTGGATTGCAAACCGCACAATTTCAAAGGATCGGAGGGGGCCATTGGACTCCTACGATGGATTGAAAAGGCAGAATCAATGTTTGAGATGTGCAACTGTCCTGAGGGGAACAAAGTTAAGTATGCTACAGGGACTTTGGAGGGTCCGGCGTTGACATGGTGGAACTCCAATGTCCAAACTTTGGGATTGGGAGAGGCTAATGCCCTAACCTGGAATGGGTTCAAGACATTACTCCAAGAGGAGTATTGTCCTCGCAGTGAAATACAGAAGCTGGAAGATGAGTATTGGCATCTGAAGATGGAGGGGTCTAATATCGAGGAGTACACTACTCGATCACATGAACTAGCCAGAATCCTACCTCACATGGCTACTCCACCGAGCAAGTGGATTGAGAGGTATATTGGGGGATTAGTGCCTCAGATCCAGGGGTTAGTCACTTCTGCAAATCCCACAACTATTCAACAAGCTGTTCGGTTGGCGCACCAACTGACTGATCAAGCAGTACAACAAGGAACTTTGCCCAAGAAAACAGTAGCTACTAAAGTGGGAGACCACAAAAGGAAGTGGGAGAGCAGCAATTTCAAAAACTCTTCTCAACAATCGTTTCAGCAGAACCGCAAGCAGGATTCAAACAAGACTTATCACAATTCGAACAGTGGTCAGCAGTCATCTGGGGGTATATTGGTAAATACCCAAAGTTCAACAAGTGTGGATCCCATCATGTTGGGAATCAGTGTGATAAGTACCGGTGCCAACGGTGTGGTAAAGCAGGGCATGCAGCTAAAGACTGTCGTGGGGAGCTACAAACAAACTCCACCAACCAGAACAACACTCAAAAGGGGTGTTACGAGTGTGGCAAGCCGAGGCATTTCAAAAAGGATTGCCCACAACTCAAGAAGGGCGGGGCTAATGATACAAACGGAAACGGCAACAGCACTAATAACAACAATAATAATAACAACAACAATGGTGCTAGAGGCAGGGCGTTTGTGATTGGAGGACGTCAAGCACGGGAGGATCCCAACATTATAACGGGTACGTTCCTCTTGAATAATCACTATGCCTCTATGCTATTTGACACTGGTGCAGACCGTAGTTTTGTATCTAGTACATTTTCTAAGTTGCTAAATGTTAGTCCTACTACCCTAGAAAACCCTTACACTGTAGAACTAGCTGATGGCAAGTTAATTGTAGTTGAACAAATCCTTAGGGGATGTATGCTTGACTTGATGGGTCAAACACTGAAAATTGATCTTATGCCTATCACTTTAGGCAGTTTTGATGTAGTCATTGGCATGGACTGGTTGTCGAACCACCAGGCTGAAATAGTATGCCATGAAAAGATTGTCCGTATACCTCTTTCACACGTAGAGACACTGTATGTACAAGGTGAGAAGAGCAGTATGCCACTGTGTCTCATATCTTGTATGAAGGCACATAAATGTCTGCGTAAAGGTCATACAGCAGTTATAGCACTTATAACTGAGAAGCCGATAGCTGAGAAGATCATCGAAGACATCCAAGTAGTTTGTGAATTTCCTGAAGTGTTTCCAGAAGACTTACCAGGATTACCGCCTATCAGACAAATGGAATTTCGAATCGACCTTACACCAGACGCAGCACCGATAGCTAGGGCGCCTTATCGACTTGCACCGTCTGAAATGCAAGAGTTATCTACACAATTGCAAGAGTTGTTGGATAAGGGTTTTATACGACCTAGTTTTTCACCTTGGGGAGCTCCAGTCTTATTTGTTAAGAAAAAGGACGGGACTTTCTGTAACGACCCGTTTTCAATAAATCAAACATTTTTGAAATAATCGTTAATTGCGGAATCACGAAACGAGGCTCTGATTTCAAGATACGCTGAGTTGAAGATAGCGTTAAATAAGATATCATATATTTTGAATTTTTCAGGTCTTGAAATTATAACCATTGGAAAGAGCTCGAAAAATCGTGAACGTAGGCGAAAACCGTGCGCAAAACGGAGTTCGTATGCTCCGGAATCGCGAAAACAAGATAAGATCAAAATTCAACGAAACGGCATCCGCGCGGTACGCCCCAACCCAGAGTTCCATGTGGGGCGATGCGCCCGGGGTGGATGGCGGCTGAAAAACGAGTTTTTAAGATCAGAATGCGAAGAAAACTCATTTTTCTTCTTCCTTTCGATCATTTACGCCCAAAAACACCCCCAAATCATATTTTCATCATCCAAACTCCATTTTGAAAGCTTCTAAACGTCCGGATCGCACCAGGGATCGTATCTACAAGTTCCGATCGTGGTTTTACCAGTAGAAATCCGTTCGATTGGGTAACGATTCGTTTTATCTTAATAGTTTAATAGTTTGTGAATCAAATCTAGTTTTGAATGCATTACTATGACTATGGGTATTGATTATTGTCTAGTTGATAACTAGGGGTTGTTAGAAACGAAGAACTTGATATTTTGACGGGGAAATCTTCGTTTTGAAGCCGGGATAATGTCCGGTTGATATGAAACCCATATCATGATGTGATAACTAGTAGGATGGGTAAACGGTGGTTTTGAAATAAATATGGATTATAATCCATGGGTTAAATGATGATTATGATAAATTGATGTTAAAATTATTAATAGTTATGATCATAAATGAATTTTTTGAATAAAAGAAATGATTAAAGATCGTAACTAATATAATGAACATCAATTAATTGATGAAATACCTAACAGAGGCATGAAATGTGATTAATTGTGATAATTGACTAAAACTTGCTAAAGATAGTAAGATAGAGTCAATTATGTGATAAATTGACTTTGAGAAAGTCAAACCAGTCAAGTGCGTTGAACTTGATTGTATGTGTTATATGTATTGAATATAGTTGTATATATGTGAAATTACAACTAGGTATTGACGGTGAAAGTCAAGGGATAAGCCACAGAAGTGGAAAAGAGGTTGTAGGAAGTGAACAACCGCTTGAACCAGGTAAGTTACCCAACTTACTGTAACATTACATATAAGAAGTAGAATGAGTCTACTTGTGTGCCTGATATATGTGAATGATGTTGAATATGTGATTGAAACTAATGGATGAGAAATCCTTTAGTTTGTGTTGTGGTGTTTCAATGAGAAATGTGTATGCAATATATTTGCATTGGAATAACCGGATGAACCGGTGATTAATCAATATGATTTTGGTGTTAATATAAATGATTGCGGTTATTGTTGCTGCATGATTCACAAGGTGTGTGAACATGCCGTGATCAAGATTGTGGTTATTGTTGATGCATGATTCACAAGGTGTGTGAACATGCCATTATCATGATTGTGGTTATTGTTGCTACATGATTCACAAGGTGTGTGAACATGCCGTTATCGTGATTGCGGTTATTGTTGCTGCATGATTCACCAGGTGTGTGAACATGCCGTTATCGTGATTGCAGTTATTGTTGCTGCATGATTCACAAGGTGTGTGAACATGCCGTGATCAAGATTGTGGTTATTGTTGATGCATGATTCACAAGGTGTGTGAACATGCCATTATCATGATTGTGGTTATTGTTGCTGCATGATTCACCAGGTGTGTGAACATGCCGTTATCGTGATTGCGGTTATTGTTGCTGCATGATTCACAAGGTGTGTGAACATGCCGTTATCGTGATTGTGGTTATTTTTGCTGTATGACTCCACAATGGTGGATAGCCAGAGGTGCTGGCAATTGTCTTGATGGAAGTACCGGTGGGTGAACATCTTAGACTTAATATTTATGACTCCACAGTGGTGGATAGCCAGAGGTGCTGGCAATTGTCTAGATGGAAGTACCGGTGGGTGAACATCTTAGACTTAATATTTTTGACTCCACAATGGTGGATAGCCAGAGGTGCTGGCAATTGTCTAGATGGAAGTACCGGTGGGTGAACATCTTAAGACTTGAAATATTTATGATACCACAAATGTGTGGATAGTCAGAGGTGCTGACAGATAGCTGTGGTGGAAGTACAGGAATGAGAACACCATAGTGTAATTTTGGTTAAACTATTGTGAGCAATAGTTGATGATTGGTAATAAGATATTATTACATTATGAGAGTCAACTAGAATAGAAATGACTCAGTTTGAGTATTAATTGTGAAAAATGTATTTTTACATTTTGCTGTGATACCACAAATGTGTGGATAACCGGTTAATCCGGAAACTAAATTGTTGAAACCACTGGTGTGTGGGTAATTGGTTGAGCCAATATATATATGGCGTTTTAAATTAGGCAGAGGTGCTGGTGATAAAGTTGTATTGGATAATATATTATGATAAACATCCATATGATATGTATGTGGATGTGTTAAATGAGTTGTGGGAACTCGGGGAGGGGTTACTTACTTAGTTCGTATGAACTAATGGTGACTTATATGTGATGTTACAGGTCAAAGATAGATATGCATTGGGCGATCAGATCGGGCACGTTGTGAAGCAGAACCAAACGTTATGTAAAATCCTTGGTGGTATTAAACTTAAACACACTAGTTTTATTAAGCATAAATGTAAAGGTTATGAAATTAAGTGTGTTTAACTTATGAAATGTTAATTTCACGCTTCCGAACATAATTTACGAAAAAGTTTAATCTGGGACCTAAAATTGGACACGTGTAATCGTGTGAAAAGTTTGGGTGTTACAAGTTGGTATCAGAGCAATGGTTTGAGTGAATCAAGTGCGTCTTGATCTCAAACTCTTGTGCTCTTGATATGAAAACATAACGTTTGATTCGAAGACCCGATCATGATGCCGAATGTATGAGGTCAGCATATCTATGTGCTGTATTATAATTGTTAAATGTAATGTGAATCATTACATGTTAAGGGTGATTATGTGATTGTTGAAACCGAAATCAATGGTTGAGTATGAGATGAAAGAAGTAAGGAATTGGGCATATAATGAGTGAACTAGTATGTCTGGCCAACTTACTAGTACAAACATGATATGAACAAGTTCTTTATGGGAATCATTTTATACTTAGGCTATTGAGTTTAGGTAAGGTGTTTGGAGCTTAATGTGTCTATTACTTGTATGTACAAGCGTTACCAATTTAGGAGAAATGAATTGGAAAATTAATGTGGAAAGACCTACATGAGTGTAGGCAATAACACTTGATGTGTTGTGGAAATTAATCCATTGGAATATGGAAAATGTTTTGGTGTGTATACATGAATTAAAAATGTATAATTTGACCAGGGTAAAATAGGGGAAAGACACGTAATTGTGTTTATGTGTTTATACATGTTTAAGCTTGAAATGTAATGATTTAAACATGTGAATAATGTGTATAATGTGCATACAATCTATATGCGGGCTATATAGAGTTGTAAGTATACAATGTGTATACGTATGGTGAATGTTATTGATATACTTTAATTTATACATACTATTCGACTCAAATTCCCCCGGTTTTAACGTTAATAACATGCAAATTCATTCACAAATAGTCCTAATTATTGTTTTTGTGAATTTGTAGGATAAACGGTCTTGCTCGGAAGAAAATCAAGCTTTGAATGGAATTTCAGCATTTTCTGAGCAAATTCCCAGATGCGCACTGTCATGCCAAATCTTGCACTGGCAGTGCCGTCCCATGCACGACCGTGCACAACTTTGCACGACCGTGCAACTAGGCAGTGCTAGCCCATGCATGGCAGTGCTGGCCTATGCACGACCGTGCACAATGTTGCACGACCGTGCAACCACTTAGTGCTAGGCCATGCATGGCAGTGCTGGCCTATGCACGACAGTGCTTAAACCATGCACGACCGTGCAAGCTAGCCAGTGCCGGGCCAAAGCAAGGCAGTGCCGACCATGACGACTTGCGCACGACCGTGCGACTTTTGGCACGACCGTGCCTGACACCTCGAGTCAATTTTCGAGACTTAGCTGAAAATGGCAACTTCGACAACCGTCCCAGACCAAAAGTGAAGTACTGTAGCACCTTGCACGACCGTGCACCTATGGTGCACGACCGTGCCAAGTTCCATAATTTCTATAAATTCAGCTTTTCACCTCATTTCAAGTGGTTGGACTTCCTGGAGCTGAAAAACCTTCTGTTCAGATTTCTTAAGGCTATCCAAGGGAGATTGTGAAGGTCTTGAAGATTCAAGGAGCATCCAACACCATCTTGTTTCAATCCTTGCTTGCTAGTGGTTTGCATTTTGTTATTTTAATCATGTCTCTTGTTAATTCTAGCTACTTTGTTATTGTTCTTGTAAGCCTTACGGGCTAAACACTTCATTGTCTACATTATGATGAAACTTTTGTTTATGTGATGATGATTTTATGAATTGGTCAAATGGGTTTATGTCAAGATTCAAGATGAAGTTATGATTGTATTCCAATGATGTTGTAAATTTGTGTAGGTTGATTAGTGTTCAAGAATGATGAATGTTTAATCATACTATGTTGGAAAACCATGATCAAGTATTTGTTTATAATCTTACAACTTGTTTTTAAGATTATGCCATGACATTAGGAATGATAATTGGTTTCTTGAATGTTATAAAACTTGCACAAGTATACTTTCTTTCACTAAAGTTTGGAAAAACCATGGTGATATTATAATTTGTTGAATATGATTAACATGTGAGTTAGGAAATTATGGCCAAATGACCTCATTTGCATGATTGTGTTCATAGATTGTAAGTTGGAAGAAATTATGACTTTGTTGAATTTATGCAACTTAGGGTGATTAGTGTGTATAAGTCATATTAGTTTTCCTTAAGTTGTAGAATTAAGATTCTTGACGGACAACTAATTCTTGATTAAATCTTGACATAGACCTTGACATTAGGCTTCATAAAATAATCCTAGGTGATTAGAATGTGTTTATCATTTTAATTTTCCAAAAGATTATAGGATTAGATATCTTTGACCGGAATCTAGTCAACATTTGGGTTACCAATTCAAAATAATCACATCACTAGACTAAGTGGATTCATGATCTAGGCAATTTTCTTAGACTTTAGATTTTTCAAAAAAAATCCTTCTTTTAGTTATTATTTTAAAATTCACAAAACCCAACTTTTCATGTGTTTGCTAAACATTGACCGAGATTTAGTATCGAGAGCTATCGTGTCCACGGATTGATATCCGGTTCTTACCATAAGCTATATTGCTATGCGATAGGTACACTTGCCTATTGTGTGTGATTTAGTTCTTAGTAAAAACCATTTTTAAAACTAAAATCTGTGTGAAAAACCCATTTAATAAATATATAGTTTCACGCACATCAGTTATGATATAATATCATAACTAGTGATAGTGTCATTATATGTTGATAGTAAGTGACACATTGAATTGGAAACTATTTATAATAATGTTAAAGCAAATTTAAGACCATAACGTATGGCATTTCGTGTGAATTAACATGTAAGACCACTGGTGGGTGGCACTGGATTTAACATGTAAGACCACTGGTGGGTGGCATTGGATTTAACATGTAAGACCACTGGTGGGTGGCATTGGGTTTAACATGTAAGACCATTGGTGAATGGCATTGGATTTATCATATAAGATCACTTGTCAGTGGCGTTGAATTGTTTGCAAGACTACTTGTGAGTGGCTTTGTGTTAGATGTGTAAAACCATCTTGGAATGACATTGAGTTGTCATGTAATTCCTCCTTAGTGAGGTATTGGGAGAATCCACATACGTGTGGATTGGTCAATATGCGAGTATGTGTCAAACGATGTTGACTTTAAAAAGAAGTCAAAGTTATGGTTAATGTGAATATGTGAGTTACCTAGTCACTAATATGCAACCATAAGACATATTGGTGCTTATGTGTTATATGATTATGTTTGTTGTTACTACTTGTAATTGACTTGTAGTAATTGTGATAAATTGAATGGTAAATTAACCATATGGGTTATGAAATGTTGAAAATATGAATGCGAAACCACATGGTGGTGGTAATTAACTACTTGATAGATGTCTTGTAGTATTAAATTAATGTTATGTGCTAATTGCATAAGTTGAAAGGTGCTATTAAATAATAATTTATAGTTAACACTATAAGTGGATGATAATCCACATTGTGTGGAAGTATATGAATATGAAGCCACATGGGGTGGTATTTAGATTGTTGAATCAAATATTGGGTGTAATAATTTGAGTTTTGTTGGTTAACGTTATGATAAATTGCATAACTAATAAAAGTGTCGTTATATGTTTAAAATAATTGACACGGATAATTGGAGATGATTCACATTCGTGTGAAACTGATATAAGACCACTGGTGCGTGGCATTAATATTGGCATGTAAGTCCATAATGAAATGGCGTTGGTGTTTGTTATGTAAGTCCACATTTTTGTGGCGTTGGGGGTAATTCATGTATATGTACATGATAATAAGTTATTTATTTTGTTTAACTTGTAGTTATAGGACTGGGTGAGTCCACACTACAATTATTTGTGCAATTAGCATATAATTTGTTGTTTTAAGTGAATTTGATGTAAATGGTTATGGTTAGTGTGGTTATTGTAGTAACATTCAACTAGTAATAATGATTGAGTTGATTTACAAGAGTGTAAACAACCATCATAATGTAGATGTTATGGTGAACAAAAGATGATCTACAAGAGTGTAGACATCAAATTTCAAGAGTCAAATTGTTTAAGTTGACTTTTGGAGAAATATGATGCACAATCGGAGTTTTGTGTGCACATATGTGTTACGTTAAATGATAATGGTAATTGTGTAAATGAATGTAGTAATTATCATTATGTGTGATTAAGAACTCTTATGAGATGATGGATAACACGAATGTGAAGTCATTCGGTTATAGAATAAATGATTAACGCGAATGTTAAGCCATTCGGTCGTTGTTGTGTGTTAAATACATTATACATGATGTTTGACTTTAAAAAGTCAAAATTTAGCCTATTTGTAAAGGAATAGGATATTTATTGTATGTATAAATTGTATTCATACATATGATGGAATGAATATTTATGCGAATATTCAAAAGAGAGATAAGATGTATGTAGAAATACACTTGAGTGTATGATTTGGTTTGAATGAAGAAAGTCAAACCAAGTAATAAATTGTAGATTGATTATGTAGATCATGTATAATGATCACGGTTATGTGAGGGTAGACATTCAATTATGCTTGAAATATATGTTAGAGAAGTGGTGTCTAGGCATGGTGTGCCTGTGACGATTATTTCTGATCAAGATATAAGGAAAAATTAGGATCGTGGATAAGCACGGCGTATCATTCTCAGATTGATGGTCAGGTGAAAGAACTATTCAAATACTGGAGGTATGTTACGAGCGTGCATAATTGATTTTGGAGATAGTTGGAATGATTATCTACCTTTAGCTGAATTCTCATATAATAACCGTTATCATTCTAGTATTGGAATGCCTCCATATGAAATGTTGTATGGGAGGAAATGTTGTACTCCTGGGTGTTGAGGAGAAGTTGGGTAATGAGAACTGCCAATAAAAAGGTAGTTAAAGTAAGGAATGAACGAATAGATTAGATTCTAGTTCATTTGAAGGCGGCACATGAACGTCAGAATTCCTATGCTTATCAGCATAAGGGGACTATTGAGTTCCAGGTGAGAGATTTTGTGTTGTTAAAAGTCTCACCGTGGAAAGGTGTGATACGTTTTAGAAAACAAGGGAAGTTAAGCCACGTTTTATCGAACCATTCAGAATTATAGCTCGGATAGGTAATGTTGCTTATCGCCTTGAGCTACCAGAAGAATTGAGTGGTATACATGATACTTTTCATGTGTCATATCTGAGAAAATGTCTGGCTAATGAATCGGTTTACGTGCCACTAAAAGATTTGGAAATTTATGACAAGTTGAAATATATGGAACAGCCGATAGCTATATTGACAGGAAAGTCAACCAGTTGAGAAACAAATACCTGAACCAGGTGAAAGTTCAATGGAATAATATAAGGGAATTTGACGCCATGTGGGGGTCAGAAGATGAGATGAGGAATTCTATCCTTTTCTTTTAGTGTCTGAGTGGTTTCGAGGACGAAACCTTTGTAAGGAGGTGAGATTTGTAACGACCCGTTTTCAATAAATCAAACATGTTTGAAATAATCGTTAATTGCGGAATCACGAAACGAGGCTCTGATTTCAAGATACGCTGAGTTGAAGATAGTGTTAAATAAGAGATCATATATTTTGAATTTTTCAGGTCTTAAAATTATAACCATTGGAAAGAGCTCGAAAAATCGTGAATGTAGGCGAAAACCGTGCGCAAAACGGAGTTCGTATGCTCCCGGAATCGCGAAAACAAGATAAGATCAAAATTCAACGAAACGGCATCCGCGCGGTACGCCCCAACCCAGAGTTCCATGTGGGGCGATGCGCCCGGGGTGGATGGCGGCTGAAAAACGAGTTTTTAAGATCAGAATGCGAAGAAAACTCATTTTTCTTCTTCCTTTCGATCATTTACGCCCAAAAACACCCCCAAATCATATTTTCATCATCCAAACTCCATTTTGAAAGCTTCTAAACGTCCGGATCGCACCAGGGATTGTATCTACAAGTTCCGATCGTGGTTTTACCAGTAGAAATCCGTTCGATTGGGTAACAATTCGTTTTATCTTACTAGTTTAATAGTTTGTGAATCAAATCTAGTTTTGAATGCATTACTATGACTATGGGTATTGATTATTGTCTAGTTGATAACTAGGGGTTGTTAGAAACGAAGAACTTGATATTTTGATGGGAAAATCTTCGTTTTGAAGCCGGGATAATGTCCGGTTGATATGAAACCCATATCATGATGTGATAACTAGTAGGATGGGTAAACGGTGGTTTTGAAATAAATATGGATTATAATCCATGGGTTAAATGATGATTATGATAAATTGATGTTAAAATTATTAATAGTTATGAAATGAATTTTTTGAATAAAAGAAATGATTAAAGATCGTAACTAATATAATGAACATCAATTAATTGATGAAATGCCTAACAGAGGCATGAAATGTGATTAATTGTAATAATTGACTAAAACTTGCTAAAGATAGTAAGATAGAGTCAATTATGTGATAAATTGACTTTGAGAAAGTCAAACCAGTCAAGTGCGTTGAACTTGATTGTATGTGTTATATGTATTGAATATAGTTGTATATATGTGAAATTACAACTAGGTATTGACGGTGAAAGTCAAGGGATAAGCCACAGAAGTGGAAAAGAGGTTGTAGGAAGTGAACAACCGCTTGAACCAGGTAAGTTACCCAACTTACTGTAACATTACATATAAGAAGTAGAATGAGTCTACTTGTGTGCCTGATATATGTGAATGATGTTGAATATGTGATTGAAACTAATGGATGAGAAATCCTTTAGTTTGTGTTGTGGTGTTTCAATGAGAAACGTGTATGCAATATATTTGCATTGGAATAACCGGATGAACCGGTGATTAATCAATATGATTTTGGTGTTAATATAAATGATTGCGGTTATTGTTGTTGCATGATTCACAAAGTGTGTGAACATGCCGTGATCAAGATTGTGGTTATTGTTGATGCATGATTCACAAGGTGTGTGAACATGCCATTATCATGATTGTGGTTATTGTTGCTACATGATTCACAAGGTGTGTGAACATTCCGTTATCGTGATTGCGGTTATTGTTGCTGCATGATTCACCAGGTGTGTGAACATGCCGTTATCGTGATTGCGGTTATTGTTGTTGCATGATTCACAAGGTGTGTGAACATGCCGTGATCAAGATTGTGGTTATTGTTGATGCATGATTCACAAGGTGTGTGAACATGCCATTATCATGATTGTGGTTATTGTTTCTGCATGATTCACCAGGTGTGTGAACATGCCGTTATCGTGATTGCGGTTATTGTTGCTGCATGATTCACAAGGTGTGTGAACATGCCGTTATCGTGATTGTGGTTATTTTTGCTGTGTGACTCCACAATGGTGGATAGCCAGAGGTGCTGGCAATTGTCTTGATGTAAGTACCGGTGGGTGAACATCTTAGACTTAATATTTATGACTCCACAATGGTGGATAGCCAGAGGTGCTGGCAATTGTCTAGATGGAAGTACCGGTGGGTGAACATCTTAGACTTAATATTTATGACTCCACAATGGTGGATAGCCAGAGGTGCTGGCAATTGTCTAGATGGAAGTACCGGTGGGTGAACATCTTAAGACTTGAAATATTTATGATACCACAAATGTGTGGATAGTCAGAGGTGCTGACAGATAGCTATGGTGGAAGTACAGGAATGAGAACACCATAGTGTAATTTTGGTTAAACTATTGTGAGCAATAGTTGATGATTGGTAATAAGATATTATCACATTATGAGAGTCAACTCGAATAGAAATGACTCAGTTTGAGTATTAATTGTGAAAAATGTATTTTTACATTTTGCTGTGATACCACAAATGTGTGGATAACCGGTTAATCCGGAAACTAAATTGTTGAAACCACAGGTGTATGGGTAATTGGTTGAGCCAATATATATATATGGCGTTTTAAATTAGCCAGAGGTGCTGGTGATAAAGTTGTATTGGATAATATATTATGATAAACATCCATATGATATGTATGTGGATGTGTTAAATGAGTTGTGGGAACTCGGGGAGGGGTTACTTACTTAGTTCGTATGAACTAATGGTGACTTATATGTGATGTTACAGGTCAAAGATAGATATGCATTGGGCGATCAGATCGGGCACGTTGTGAAGCAGAACCAAACGTTATGTAAAATCCTTGGTGGTATTAAACTTAAACACACTAGTTTTATTAAGCATAAATGTAAAGGTTATGAAATTAAGTGTGTTTAACTTATGAAATGTTAATTTCACGCTTCCGAACATAATTTACGAAAAAGTTTAATCTGGGACCTAAAAATGGACACGTGTAATCGTGTGAAAAGTTTGGGTGTTACACTTTCCGTATGTGTATCGATTACCGGGAACTGAACAAGGTTACCATCAAAAACAGGTATCCGTTACCTAGAATTGACGATCTGTTCGATCAGTTGCAAGGTTCGAGTTACTACTCGAAGATTGATCTCAGATCGGGTTACCATCAACTCAGAGTACAGGAGGAAGATATTCCAAAGACAGCATTTAGAACGCGCTATGGCCATTACGAATTCTTGGACATGCCATTTGGGTTGACAAACGCTCCAGCGGTATTCATGGATCTCATGAATCGAGTTTGCAAACCTTGTCTTGATAAGTTTGTCATTGTTTTCATTGATGACATTCTCATCTATTCTCAAACTGAAGAGGAGCATGCTGAACATCTTCGATTGCTGTTAGAATTACTGAAACAAGAACAATTGTACGCTAAGTTCTCGAAATATGACTTCTGGATGCCAGAAGTTCAATTCTTGGGTCATACAGTCAATGAAAAAGGCATACATGTTGATCCAGCAAAAATCGAAGCGATTAAGAATTGGGAAGCACCAAAGACCCCTACCGAGGTACGACAATTCCTTGATTTGGCGGGTTATTACCGACGATTTATTGAGGGTTTCTCAAAGATCGCTCAACCACTTACAGCTCTTACTCACAAAGGAACGAAGTATAACTGGACGGATAAACAGGAAGCTGCATTCCAGCTATTGAAACAGAAACTCTGCAGTGCACCGATTCTGTCCTTACCGGAAGGGACGGAAGACTTTGTGGTGTATTGTGATGCATCTGCCCAGGGTTTGGGATGTGTGTTGATGCAACGTGATAAAGTGATTGCTTACGCTTCAAGGCAACTGCGACCACATGAAAAGAATTACACTACTCATGACTTGGAGTTAGGAGTAGTGGTATTTGCTTGGAAAATTTGGAGACAGTATTTATATGGAACCAAGTGTACCATTTACACTGATCACAAGATTTTGCAACATATCTTTGATCAGAAGGAGCTCAATATGCGACAACGACGATGGGTCGAGTTATTGAACGACTATGAATGTGCAATCAAGTACCATTCAGGAAAAGCTAATGTGGTAGCTGATGCTTTAAGCAGAAAAGACACAACATCAACAAGACGGGTTCGCGCACTTATGATGACGATACATACGGACTTACCTGACAAGGTACGCAGTGCTCAGCTTAAAGCCTTAGAAAAGGATAACTTGGAACAGGAATCCTTACGAGGAATGGAAAAACAATTGGATGTTAAGCCTGATGGAACTCGTTGTTTCATTAATCGGCTTTGGATACCTTTGCATGGTGGTTTAAGGGAACTCGTGATGGATGAAGCGCACAAATCCAGATATTCAGTCCATCCGGGATCAGACAAGATGTATCATGACTTAAAGGCACTGTATTGGTGGCCTCATATGAAAGCCGACATTGCTAATTACGTTAGCAGATGTTTGACTTGTTCGAAAGTCAAAGTGGAATATCAAAAACCGTCTGGTTTATTGCAACAACTAGAAATACCGATGTGGAAATGGCAACAGATTTCGATGGATTTCATTACTAAGTTACCCCGTACACCAAGTGGTTATGACACGATATGGGTAATTGTCGATCGATTAACGAAATCTGCACATTTCTTGGCTATTAAGGAAACTGACAAAATGGAGAAATTGACTCGCATTTACATCAAGGAAGTGGTAGCACGACATGGCGTACCAGTTTCCATCATATCAGATCGGGATGCCCGATTTACTTCAAACTTTTGGAAATCTCTCCATAAGTCCTTGGGAACTCGTTTATACATGAGTACTGCCTATCATCCACAAACCGACGGTCAGAGTGAACGCACAATCCAAACGCTCGAGGACATGTTACGAGCTTGTGTCATTGATTTTGGTGATAGCTGGGAGAACCACTTACCGTTAGTGGAATTCTCTTACAAAAACAGTTATCATACAAGTATTCAGGCAGCACCGTTTGAAGCATTGTATGGTCGTAAATGCCGTTCACCAGTGTGTTGGGCTGAAATTGGTGACAGTCAAATAACAGGACCTGAACTAGTACACGAAACGACAGAAAAGATAGTTCAGATTCGGAACCGTATGGCAGCGGCCCGGGATCGACAAAAGAGTTATGCTGACAAACGTCGAAAGCCATTGGAATTTCAAGTAGGAGACCGAGTTCTTCTAAAGGTATCACCTTGGAAAGGTGTGATACGAAATGTCTTTCTACGTAGGACCTTTTGAGATCCTGAAAAGGATTGGTCCGGTAGCGTATCAACTCAAATTACCGGATGAACTCAGTGGAGTTCATGATGTCTTTCACGTTTCGAATTTAAAGAAATGTCTTTCTGATGAGACATTGGTTGTACCACATGAGGAAATACAAGTGGACGAACAGTTACGGTTTATTGAAGAACCAGTTGAAATCATAGACCGAGAGGTCAAACAACTCAAACAAAGCAAGATTCTGATAGTCAAAGTCCGGTGGAATTCAAGACGTGGTCCTGAATTCACATGGGAAAGGGAAGATCAAATGATGAAGAATTATCCTCATCTGTTCAAAACAACAATTGCAAACACTGCGAAGACACGTTAAATTTCGGGACGAAATTTCCTTCAACAAGGGGATGACGTGATGCTTCACACATCAATACTTCAGATTTCAAACTGTAAGCACAAACACTTTATACAATTGGTTTTGTTACAAACATTGTGCTACATTACATTTTATGTGCTACATTTCATATGTTACATGTTATGGTAGTACAGACATTATTAGTTTCAAACATTTGCTATGTGCGAGGTTACATAGTACAAACAGTTGAGAACACTCGCTATGTGCAAGGTTATATAGCACAGTATGATCAAACACAAACATACACAGTTAGGTGTACTAACTAGTGTGCATGCAAACAGTTACATGGAACGATCACACTTAAGTGTGATGTTGCAAACGTTGAACCTTAGGTATGAGTACACACTAATACACAGAATGATCAAATATCACACTAACACGTACATTTTGAACTTACAAGTAGTATCCTAACTACTTCTAACATTTAACAATTTTCGGGACGAAAATTCCTTTAACAAGGGGATGATGTGACAATCCGGATTTTCCGGATTAACCCCGTTAATCAAAAACTAACAGAAGTGATACGAAATCACACAAAATCAAACTAAAAGGATCCAAATTGAACAAAACTAGTTTAAAAACACTCATATCATAAGGACTAAACTTGCAATTAGAAGAAATGCTAAATTTTGACTTTTAAAGTCAAAATTCGTCTTGAAAATCAAATGGAATTTCGAAATTCACATTTAATCCGAGTTGTAACCGAATTAAACCTCACTAATCATCACATTGATGATTATTAACAACTACTATACGTTATTACAACATTAATCGTCGAATTAAACCAAAATGATGATCAAGAGTCAAAACCGTCCATAATCAATATCAAATTCGTAAAATTAGATCAAAACACTCACAATTGAACATTCCTAGACCATAATCGGCACTTTTAGAACCTCTGACCCTAAGCAATTCGATCCAAGAAATAGCAGATAGTGAAATCGATTGGAAGGGGGGCCGAACATCAACTCTCTAGTCGAACCACATCAATTGGGCATCAAACAGGTAATTCTTGACACCTACAACACCTAAAAGGGCCGACTAAACAAAACCATGTGTCAATTTTGAGTTCTAACATCAAATCACATGAGTTTGATTGTTAGGGTTCTTGATATAGAACGTTTTGGGGGATTTCAGTAAAACGAGTTCAAAAATCAAATTAATTGTTACAGAGAG
This sequence comes from Mikania micrantha, assembly GCA_009363875.1. Classification (NCBI taxonomy): domain Eukaryota; kingdom Viridiplantae; phylum Streptophyta; class Magnoliopsida; order Asterales; family Asteraceae; genus Mikania; species Mikania micrantha. The sequence goes on from CM018689.1 coordinate 3,911,758, forward strand.
GTTCGAAACTATCTTTTTATTGAAAACCATATGATGATTTCATCTAATTACAACGAATTGATAGAGTTCGAATTCTAGGGTTTATCTTATAAACCCATTTGGGGGTTTTCATGAAAATTAGTTGTAGAATCAAATTAAATGGTACCCATAGTTCCAGAAGAACTCGATTAACGTGAACCCTGTGTTATTTGCAACAAACAACATCGAATTGTATGAGATTGGGTTTTAGGGTTCTTGAGTTCAAACGAATTGGGGATTTCGAATTGATAGAACTTAATAGGCTAATTAAATCTTTCAGAGAGTTTCGAAATTCATATTTGAATAATAACCCCATATCAATTTCATAAAACAACAATGAATTATGAGGTTTCGATTTCTAGGGTTTATGAGACTAAAAGGATTTTGGGATTTTGATGTAAATTGATTTGGTTTTCAAATTAAATAATACTGATGGTTTTGAAAGAAATTGTGTAATGTTAACCCTATGATTTTATTGAACAACATTAACGAATTTAAACGATTTTGAATGATGATTTGGATTATACACGTTCGAAACTATGTTAATCTCAAATTGGAACGGTTTGTTGATTAACAATCAAATTAAAGGCATCTCTGAACTCGTTTGAACCTGTGGAAACAAAGCCCCAAGGTTTGGGGTTTGGTCGAGTTCGAATCGGGGCCCAATTGGAACCAAGATTTGTTCGGTTTAGTAAAACAAAGGGGAACCCGACCATTATTGGTTAAAATCATTTGAAATGGACTCTGTTAACGAAATTGGAAGCAGAGGGGATGGTAGGGGGTGTGTATTGTCGAAGGGAGGTCGCAGGTTCGAACCCGGCTCTAACTGTTTTTGGGTTTTAAATCATTTTTAGTATTTTTATCATATCTTACTCGTTTTAATTCCAATTCGACTCGTTCAAGTTGCGTTGGAAACGTAACGGAATTCCGAACAATATGAAATGATAAAAATTATATTTTTACCAAAAATCACGATCGCGTATGTTTACGTATATATGAACATAATCGTATATGTTTATACAATCTAAACAAATGAACACAAATTCGCTCGTACTTACGTATGTATGTTCCTAACATTCTAATATACGTGTGTTGACACGTATGAAATTTCAAACACGATTTGACATTCCGAATTACACAACGTATTGTTAAAACACAGATTCTTCGTAGAGGATTTTCTGCGCGATTTCACGTGTGTTGATTATTCTGTTTACTAGCAAAGGTGCGTACACGGCCCCTTTTCTTATTTTAACTGTTTTGGGGGGAGAAAACATGTGCAAACAAACACTTTTAGATACATATCACTTGCATGAGTTAGCTATTTACTATAAGTGCGAACTTAGCATTACAAGTCCTTACATATCGAAGCGTTTAGTTTGCCGTAGTGCAAAGCGTGGTAGTTGAAGATAGATCTATTGGGTTTGACAAACCTCACTTGGTAGATTGTAGGTCTACACAGGTGTTTAACTAGCCAATACACATTACTATTGTTTGTGCTAGACAATAGTGGAAAGGCAACCAACATTCTAAAAGTCAGCTTCGGTGTCGACCGCTTATGTAAATAGTACAAATGACTAGCTATCATGACTATGCATGTGTGATTATGTTATCTGCAAACATTTCGTTTCAAACAGTTGTTTCAAACATTTATGATTAAACAAACCTGTGTATGCACCAACCTTTGTGTTGACTTGATTTAAATGTTTTCTCAGGACGTTAAGGTACAAGAACAAGCAAGCATGGACTAGGATGTGGAGTCGCATGCATATTTTAATTCTTGTGTTTTGAATTTGGACATTTAATATTTTGACTTGTAATTTACAGTTTTCAGACCGTTACGTTTGTTATTGTTTTAAAAACGCTTCCGCAACGTTAGAGCTTTGATATTACAGTTTTAGACCAAAGTTATGTTTGAAAAGCATATAGAGGTCTTCGCTATGTCTAATGATCTGAGATCCTGGTTTGTCACGTTCTAAACGGTATGATTCCGTTAGTTGAAATTTGGGAGTGTGACAGTGTTTTTGGTAAACAGTCACCCGGGCCTGGTCACTGCAACCCTCTTTGTGATTGTGAGAAGGCACCCCTTCTCCTGAAGTTACAGGGCTATTTTGCCGAGTTCCTTAAAGAGTTTGGTCCTCCGCGAAAAACACCTTCCTTTTTTGAACCCATTTTTCAATATATAGACTATAAAGTCGAAATCATAAAATTGTCCTCTCCAACGATCAGTGTTTTCGTGACCGGACCGGACCGGGCGGTCCGACTGGGAACCGTTACAGCAGGCGGTCCGGGTAGGTATATTTGAGTCGTCCCTTAATGAACCGGCCGGTTCAGCGGTTAAAGGTTCGATCGGCTGGCCGGCAGTCACGGCTGGACCGGAGAACGTGAGTAATCTTCAAGAGTCCGACCCTTTTTTATGTAGATCTGAACGATGATGGTGGGATAGGACTATTTTGTAGATCTGAACGACACAACCGAACATTTTGGACTTTAACGGCTGTTCAAAACGATCTGAACAAATAGTTTTAGATCTGCACCATTTTTTCCATAAAGGAATTGATTGAAGATGATAGAGAGAAGAAAACTTGAAGAAAGATATGAAAACCTGAAGAGAAGAAAAATATGAAAACCTGAAGAGAGAGATGAAGAGGAACTGAGAAACACCATCTGTATTACGATTTGAAGATTAGGTTTTTACAAAACTTAATTTAAGATGTGCTTGTAATGGGCCTTTAAATTCAGTACATGATTTTAAAAAGAATAATTTTTATTTAAGTTTTTATATACTAAATAATATATTAAATAACTAATTTTTTTATTATATATATATATATATATATATATATTTATAAAATGTTTATAAAATCATCTTGTTCTTAAATCCGGTCCGACCGGTCCGACCGGTTGGACCTCTGACCGGTAAGGAGACCGGTTCGATGTCCGGTCCGGTCCGGTTCTAAAAACATTGCCAACGATGACCTCTCCTTTCCGACGACGTCTCTTCTCTGTAAATTATTTAGATGTTCAATCAAACAAACAATCTTAACAAATTCAATACTTGTTCAAAACATGTCAACCATATATATGTCTTACTGATTCAATGCTTAATGATTCATAAATTACCAAATATAACCTTAGAGATTTAAGTATTTTTTTTAAATATTATTCGCAGTAACCTTGTATAAAATACAAAACCCTGGTCATATTCCAAATGCAAAAAACCAAAACAAAAACAACCCATTCAGATCCATACTTTGAAAAACCCTCCAAACATGTCATAAATTCAAACCAATTCATCAAACCCTACTTTTCTTTTCAAGAAAAAACCAAAAACATACATTCAGAAATCAGAAATTACCAAAAACCATAATAAAAAAAAAAATGGGAACAATAAACCATTGATTCCCCCGGTTCAATATCTATTCTAAGTCATTTCAAACCAAAATCTAACCACTTATATAGACGACAGATCCTCATAAACCGTCTTGATCCCAGGCCGGTCAGAAAGCGGTCTTATGCACCGCAACGCTATCCCAAGAACCTCCTTCATCCCCTTGTCTGCAGCCGGTGTTCCCATCTCGGTTATCAAAATCGCATCAAAACAATCAGACCCATGCCCCTCGGTCACCTTCAACCGAACCCAGTCATTCAAATCGACCCCACCTCCATCTTCACTTGACACCACATCACCCGCACACTTCCCAGTCAGAAGCTCCAACAAAATCACTCCAAACGCATATATGTCTGATTTAAAAGAAGGAACCGGGCGTTTGGAAGCAGCTAGCTCTGGTGCGCGATAGCCTAACACACCAGCATCAAGAATCTGTTCTATGGTTCCTGCTTGGGTCATCAGACGATGGAGACAGTAATCAGCCACTCGTGCATTTAAATCTGGACCGTCTAGTAAGATGTTGGTCGACTTTAGGTTCCCGTGTGGGATTGCACGGTCAAAATGTAGGTAGTTTAGACCGCGTGCAATGTCAACCGCTATTTTCAGCCTCTGCACCCATGTTAATGGCGGCCCTTTTCTTCCGGGTCGATCTGCATATACAAATGTTAATCAACCCGATTAACTATAAATGATCAATAACTGTAACTAGCAAACAGGTTAAGAAAATGATTACTACCATAGAGAAAACTTGCAAGACTTCCGGGAGAGATGAAATCTGAAAGAATTAGTTTTTCATACTGCGTAGGTCCCCAATAGTATCCGCGTAACCCGACAACATTCGGGTGTCTTATGTTAGCAAACTTTTTGGCCTCTTTAGCGAAATCTTTCCTCTGTTTCGCGACACCTTCTCTTAACCATTTGACAGTCAATGAGAGCCCGTTATCGAGTGTGGTTCTATACGAAGTCCCATGGCTACTCCTACCTAAAACCTCAGCTGGGGCCCGAGATAACTCCTCAGGTGTAAATGACACAGTGTCATCAAGGAAGTATAATTCACCAGCTAACCGATCAGGCGACCTGACATCAAGTCTAGATAGATTTTCAACCGTGTATGAGTCACCAGAATCAGGTGAGTAAGAGAACCCGCTGGTTTTAGATGGTGAGAAACTCGGGACCACCCCACCACCCAGCTTTTCAGCAGTGATGGTCTCTGATGATGACCCTTTTCGTGAGGTTACAATATCTCCGGCTGAAACAACTGTTCCACTGCCAGTTGTGGTGGCAGGCTGATGGTGGCGGTCTTTCTTAGCCACTTCATTGGAAGGTGGTCGCCGTGAAATCCTCATGTAATGAATGAAAACAGCTAGGAGGATTAAGATCACAACAGCAATAACACAAGCGACGATCACCAACACTTTGAAAACGGTTTTAATGGGTTTCTTCTTGCTTGATGAGCCTCGTGTGTTTGGTCCTGCAGGCGGATTGGGAAATTGCAGGTTGGAATTCCCGGGGAAGAAAGAGGATTCTGGGAATTTTCTCAGATTCTCAGGAACAACCCCGGAGAGATCGTTATACGATGCGTTAAAACTCGTTAAGCCGTCGGTCAAATTGTTTGGCAACGGACCCGTGAAATGATTTTGGGAAACATCTAAAGAAACCAGATCAGTAAGTCCAGCCAAAGACAATGGTAAAGAACCTGTGAAATTGTTTCCAGAAAAATCAAGAAACTCAAGTCCTGTTAATGAATTAAATCCATCAGGTAAATCGCCATCAAGCTGATTATCAGAAACATCAAGAACCCGAATGTTGGAGACGTTAGATACAAAAGAAGATGGAAACAAGTCAATTCGTCCAGACAGTTTGTTACTTTGAAGATGAATCTGCTGCAATGTGGGCATGGATATTAAACCATTTGGGAAAGGTCCATCAAACCGATTGAACCCTAAATCAAGGACCGTGAGTCTAGGAAACTGAGTGATCACTTTAGGAATTGCGGAATCAAGAGAATTATGAGACAGGTTCAAATGGTTAAGCCTCAAGAACTGAGCAGTGACCTCCGGGAATGGACCAGCAAGCCGGTTCTGGCTAAGGTCAAGGAACTCTAGGTTCCCCCATTTCACCATTTTGGTTAAATTTCCTTCAAAGTTGTTCATTGACAGATCAAGAACAACACATCCACCAGTCACCAATGGAAGCTCGCCTGTGAGTCCGTTACCAGATAGATTAAGAACTTGAAGGGATGTTGGCATTATCATGCTGATTGATCCTGCAAATAAGATCAAAACATTAGAAAAAAAGAGTAAAACCACAAATATAAAAGAATTAGAATCAAAGAGAGTTAGTTACCTGTGAAGTTATTGCCACTTAAGTCTAATTCGGTTAAGACCAATGAATCGCCTTTTAACAGATCATTTGGAATGAACCCAGAGAAATGGTTGTTGGAGAGCTTCAGGACTTGAAGGTCATAAGCAAAATTGAAACTTGGGAGTTCGCCAGACAACTGATTGTAGCTCAAATCCAACACAACCAGGCTCCCGAACATCTGAGCCACACCCCCGCTAACTAAAGATCCGGTTAGCCGGTTACGGCTAAGATTCAAGTAGTTAACAGTCTCAGAAATCCCCGCTAAAAACTTGCCATTTTGACTTGAAGAAGTTGTAAGCAAATTCCCACTAAAATCAACATGAGTGGCAGTTGTTAAAAGCAAGAACTGAGGATCAAAATCGCCAGTGAGCATGTTTCCATGCAAATCAACAACTTCAAGAACTCCCATATCCTGAAAACCTTTCGGAATATTCTTTGTGAACCCATTGACAGATAAATTAAGATAAACCAGATTGTTTAACACAGTGAAAGTCGATGGAATCGGTCCAGAAAACGAGTTCCGGCTCAAATCTAGAGATTGAATCGAGCTAAGCCCTGAAACCCAATCTGGAATGGGTCCAGAGAAGTTGTTCCCAGCTAAAGATAGATTCTTTAAGCTTACAACTTCACCAATCTCACTGGGCAGAGATGAATTGAAAAGATTATCCGAAACATCAAGAAATTCAAGCATTTCCCCTAATTTTCTTGGAAACTTTCCAGAAATCGAATTGTTGGATATCGAAAGTTTTACCAGTTTTGTGAGGTTTGCAAACACATCCAAATCAACATCTGCGGATAACGACAAATGGTCAAGAACCACACCAGCAACATTGCCACCATTGCACATGATGCCGTTCCAAGACGACGGACACCCATTGAAGTCAATTGACTCCTCGTTCCAAGAACTCAGCACGAACCCAGTTGGGTCATGTTTGATTCCTTTCTTGAATTCAAGTAATGCCAAAATGTCCTGTGAAGGAAGCTGACTCATAGCAGGAACCATGAGCATCATACCCACTAATAAAACCCTAAGCATCATCTTCACCAAGAACAAAGCTCAACGAGGTTTTGAGCTTTATCTGAAAACCAGTCGGATTTACAGCATTCACAAGCAAGACACACCCTAAAACAGAGATTTAACGATTCCCCAAAAGGGTTTGAAGGTTAGCTTCATTGATTTTAGATACATTTAACAGAAACTCGAAGAAATCCTTAACCAGTTCAACAAAATGAAGCTGCAGAAGCACTAAAGATCCGGTTAATCAACTGAAAATGGATGTAAAAGCTAAAACGGAAGCAATGCAGAATGAGATGGATTTTGAGGTTGAAATGGGTTGTGGGTTTTGGTTGAATTAGTAAGATTTAGCGAATCTCTTACCGTACAAGTGGTTGTGCGGTATGTACAACTATCAAAACACTCATTTGCTCACTTGCAATAAAAGGTTGAAGCTTGGGAGAATATTGGACTGTAGATTTACTGCATTTAAGCTTGTATGGAAGTGTGAAATGGTGTGGCGGTAGACGGTGGCGGTGCGGCGGAGGAGGTGGCCGTGCGGCGGCGGAGCAAGCGTGTGCGATGGTGTTGAGAGAGTGTGATCTAAGGTTGCATTTGCGGAGTGAGTGGGCTTTTTGGCTTTTTGGTGGTTTCTTTATTTTGTTCTTTTTTCACATTCATTCTTTTGGGGTAAAGAATTCTTTCAATTAATTTCCTCCAGCTTTATGGAAAAAGTTTCATAAAAAAAAATCTAAAGTATAACTAAAAATGTTAAATAATATATTACGATAAAATTAGAAAACTTAAACCAGAATGATCAAAACCGTTAATTTTTTAAATATGTTAAAAAAGTTAAATCATATAATCCAAAACCCTAATTTACTTGATTTTTTATTTAAATATTTTGAGGGAAAATTATCTAAAATCCTATGTTCGAATTTTGATAAAATTACTAGGTTAAAAAAATAAATAAATATAAATTGTTTTAGTTTTTTAAGCAACTTTAGATTCAAGGAGCATGGACAATATATGCTCATCATTAATTAAAGAAAATATTATTCGTCTATTTCATTTAATAAGGCAATTATGTAATTCTTATAACTATAAAATATTCTCACTAAATTATATAACAACTGAAAACAAAATGGTACATTCAATTATGATATTAACATTTATTTATATCTTGAATGAATTTATTAACTTTGAGGGCAGACAAATATCGTTATCTTTTTGAAAGGGTTGGTAAAAAAAAGCCTTAAAAGGAAGCCCTTTAATATTATAAAATAACGTAATTAATTAAATTACTAAATAATGGCATAATGTACTTAAATAATAAAAAGTATGCACTTCCAATATATCTACATTAACTAATTAACTTTTTCTGTAAATGCAAATTAATTAATTAATAAACTAAATAGTGGCATAAAGTATTTATTTAATTTAATAAAAGGCGGGAAATTAGACTTATCTTTTTAATACAAAGACAAGTAAATAAATGGCTTACGCGCCAATGCAAAACTTTTACGAGTTTAATCCATAAATCCAATCGACGTACAAATATTAATGCATATTGTACAAGTGATTTTTATTCAGTAAGCTAGGGAATCTACTAAGGTGAAAGTTTTTTTGTCTTTTACAGTGGACGTCAAAACATGTATAAAATGTAATTATATGAGGACGAGTGGGGTCCGCGCGTGTTAAATATGTAATGGTTACCAAGGGCATAGGGAACAACGTGGCCAGTATCCACGTAGGACCATTGGAAGTTAACGGTGGTAAACGGAAGGATGTCTACGTCAGGTTTTTATAACGGGAGGCGAAGTAGGTGTTAGGGTTAAAGGGGGGGCGGGTGGAGAGTAGGGACAACCAGATGTATCTGTTCAAAGGCCCACAAAAGATGATGACCACATGATACAAACAAAATTTTATATAGGTTTCGTTATTTAGATTTTTTTTTTTAAATAGGGATATTAACCTACTTTTACTTCTACATTACACCCAATATTTCACATTTGTTTGGATTTAAACTCAAGATCTCCTTTCTAAAAGACAGTGTTTCTATCAAGTGGGCTAGTCCCACATTGGCCATTATTTAGATATCTAACATTTTTTATTTTAACATTGCCTCATCTTTATTCATCTCGTATATTTATTCGTATAGTTATACGATTTGTGTAACCTCTCTTACATCCAATAATTTGTAATGTTGGTATTGTATACATTTTATATAGGACTTATATACCTCGTATATGCCTATAGTGTATACGAGACGTAAAAGAATTCAATCAAGGACATGAGGTGCATAGAGGATATGAGGTGAATGTGAGAATAACATAACCTTTTACAAAAATATATTTAAAATAAAATATTATTTTTTATTCAATGTTAGTTTATTTGTAATCAGGTTTTTTAAAAACATTTATTGATAATTTTGTTTTATTTCTTTTAATTTGTATTTAAAACAACTCATGTAACTTTTAACCTTAGTTTTAATTTTTATCATCTGTTTACTGACATCTAGAGTCTATCGTACGAATGGTTATTTGGAGATGCAAAGGTTTACAAATTCTAGAAGTTAGGAATTCGTAAGTTATAATGTGTTGTGTAACCTTAGTTAAGTGCCTTAATTTCCTACTGTTCAAAACAAAAAGGTGTCTTAATCTCCTATATATATACACCCAAATAAAAACATTAATTATGATAGTAAGGGTAATTTCGTGCATCAAATAATTACATATCTGATATGCATATTTGAGTAATTGATCAATTAGATAAGTAATCATGAAAGACATATTGTAAATATTTAAATTTATATCTTACAATAGATTTAAGTAAGAATCATATGTTGCATGCTAAAACCAAACACATACATCTTATACATCATTTTCTTATAGATAATTTATAAAAAGGTAACATAGTTGTGTCAAACTTCTCTAGGAAGAGAAGATTACCAACATCTTTACCAAACCATTAAAAAGGTAACTGTTACATTCGTCATAATTTTAGGTTTGACTTTGATCATTGACATAGATTTTGACCAAGACCTGACAAATTGACTTTAACTAAGACAAAACACTTTAAACATGTGCTAAATAACATTGATAGTGTTTTACGTTTAGACGAAGAAACGACGGTTAAATCGATAATTTACAACGATAATTGTGAGTTGTAGTTTTTGTCACACCCCCAGATTTCAACCATTGAGGGTGTGACCATGATTGGTGCAAGATCGCAGTCTCCGGTCACACTTGCGAGACCTACATGTCTGTTTACATACGTACATCCAATATATTTGGATAAAACAGATTTGTAAAATCAGAGTTGCGGAAGCTACGTAAAAATGTTTTCCATCATTACAAAAATATAAGTGCGGAAGCGGTTTAGTTGTTAAATCATTACACATCATAACCAGAATAAATAAATTGTTTCAAATGTTCAAGACATGAGCTTAGATACATGACACCTCGTTCTAGCATCCTAGTCCTTAGCGTGTACCTTAGTTAACCTGAGAAATACATGCGAGCAACGTCAACACAATGATTGGTTAGAGCACAGGTTTTATAATAATAGTAAACAATAAATGTTTGCAATAAGTGTTGTAGGACTACATATCGTTACATTGCAATATCCATTGATATCTAGTCAATATGTATTATATCATATTTGGGTTCAAAACTGAAGCTGACTGCTGCCTCACGTCATGTCCATCACAAGACAATGACAATGTGTTTGGTCAATTTAGCATCCGTTCAGACCTCTTGTCGAGTTGTGTAACACCCCGACCGATGGCGGAAACATCGGGGTGACACGAAGTGTAGATTGTTGATAGCTTAGGTGTGACAATCCGACATTTTGGATTAACTCCGTTAACCCGAAAGTTAACAGAAAATACACGAAATTAAACAAAATCAAATTAGAAGAGTTATAATTGAACAAAATAAGGTTACAAACATCCAAATTAAGTGGATTAAACTTGTAATTACAAGAAATGACCCATTTTGACTTTTAAAGTCAAAATTAGAGTGATAATCAAAGGGAAATTCGAAATTCGTATTTTAACCTTGAAATTAATCGAATTAAATGATCATAAAACACATAATGATGATGTTAAACAGTTACTAACGGTTAATGGGCCATCAATTATAGAATTAAAGTGATTTAACGACTCATTTAAGATGAAACCGTCACTAGGGCTTATAACTCCATACAATTCGATCGAAATTCAACCAATTGAACTTACAAAACATCAAATCGGCACCCTTAGAGGCTGTTACATCCATCAAATCGATTCCAGAGACTTGGGATTGAAGAACTCGATCGGGAGAGGCCGAACTCAAGGCATAAAGTCGATCTCCTTCAATCTAATATCAAATAAGGTAAAACTTTATACCTACACACTCTAAAACATGCGACTAAGAGTAACCCTAAGTCAATTTTGGCTTTTAACATCAAATTATAGGAGTTCGATTGCTAGGGTTCATCATATGGAACATTTTGGGGGTTTTTACTCAAACTAGTTTTTCAATCAAATTAAATTATTCAGAAAGCTTCTAAAACATCCCTTTAATGAAAACCATATGTTAATTGTAATAAACAAGCACGAATTCTATGAATTGGAAATCTAGGGTTCTTGATACGAAAGGATTTGGGGGTTTTGATCAAAAGGGATTCAAAAATCAAATTAAATTATACAGGGGGTTTCGGAATCACTCATTTAATGAAAACCCCATGTTGATTTGATGAAACAACAACGAATTAAACGATTTTGAAATATAGGGTTCTTAAGCTAAAACGAATTGGGGGTTTTGAACCATTTGAACTTGTTACTCAAATTAAATACTGCAGATAGGTTTGTAATCATCATTTTAATGAAAACCCTCTGCCAATTTCATAAAACAACATCGAATTGCACGAATTTGATTTTTAGGGTTCTTCGGATGAACTTATTTGGGGTTTTCAGTGAAATTGAGATCCATAATCAAATCAATCAATTACATAGCTTTTAAATGATGTTTTTAATAAAAGTCCTATGTTAATTTCAAGTTTTAACATCGAATTGTACGAGATCGAATTTTAGGGTTCTTAATCAAAATCGATTTGGGGTTTTAGATACAAACGAACTCGAAAATCAAATTAAATTCATATATGAACTCGTTTGGATCAATGGAAACAAAGCCCTATGGTTTTAAGGTTGATCGGGTTCGAATTGGGGCTCAATTGGGTTAGTTTGCTTTGGTTATGATTAACAAAAGGAAACTGAGCTGTTTGGGCTTAAAATAATTAAAAATCATGTTCAGTTGTAAAATCAAAGATAGAGGGACTGGTTGGGCATGTGTGTGTGGTTCTGGAGGTCCCGGGTTCGAACCCGAGAGCTGCTGGTTTTGGAATTTAAAACCATTTTTGGTTTTAAGCCATAACTTGTTCGTTTTAAGTCCGTTTTTATCCGTTCGAGTTGCGTTGGAACCGTAACGGAATTTCAAACAAAATGAAATAATAAAATTTACATTTTTACTCGAAAACACGATCGCGTATATTTACGTGTGTTTAAGTCAAATCGTATACGTTTATACGATTTAAACAAACGAGCATAAATTCGTACATGTTATTGTATGAACATTTCAAACGACTTAATATACATGTGCTGACACGTATGTGACCACAAACATGAATTAACATTTCAAATAACGAAATGTTATCGTAAATTACACAGATTATTCGTAGAAGATTGTCTACGCGAATTTATAAACACGTGATCATTCTGTTTGCTATCAAAGGTGCGTACACGGCCCCTTTTCTTATTTTAACTGTTTTGGGGGAGAAAACATGTGCAATAAACATTTTAGATACATATCACTTGCATGAGTTAGCTGTTTACATTAAGTGCAAACATAGCATTACAAGTCCTTACATATCGAACCGTTTAGTTTGCCGTAGTGCAAAGCGTGATAGTTTGAAATAGATCTATTAGGTTTGACAAACCTCACTTGGTAGATTGTAGGTTTACGCAAGTGTTTGACTAGCCAATTCACATTACTATTGTTTGTGCTAGACAATAGTGGAAAGGCAACCAACATTCAAACAGTCAGCTTCGGTGTCGACTGCTTATGTAAATAGTACAAATGACTAGCTATCATGACTATGCATGTGTGATTATGTTATCTGCAAACATTTCATTTCAAACAGTTGTTTCAAACATTTGTGAGCGCTTAAACCTGTGTATGAACCAACCTTTGTGTTGACTTGATTTACATGTTTTCTCAGGACGTTAAGGTACAAGATCAAGCAAGCATGGACTAGGAGATCGAGTCGCATGCATAATTTACATTTATGTTGTTTTGGATTTGAACATTTGAGACTTTGCTTTGTAATTTACAGTTTCAAACCATTATGTTTGTTATTTTTTTAAAAACGCTTCCGCAACGTTAGAACTTTGATATTACAGTTTTAGACCAAAGTATGTTTGAAAATCATATAGAGGTCTTCGTTATGTCTAATGATCTGAGATCCTGGTTTGTCACGTCCCAAACGGTATGATTCCGTTAGTTGAAAATTGGGGGTGTGACAGATTGGTATCAGAGACATTGGTTATAGCGAACTAGGTTTGCATTAGTAGACTTAGACTGTAACTTTTAGACATTAGACACTTGTTTATACACCTGTGTTTTGCGTAGTATTTACATAAGTGTTATGTAACAGATATGGCATCATCGTCTAAGCGTATTCTTGATGAGGAGTCACATGTGGAAATTGAAGCAGCTAAGAAGAGGAAACTGGAGCCAGTGGATGATACTATCCACTATGGTGAGGATATTCACATTAGACCCAGAGGGAGCAGCCATTATTGGCAGTGGTTCCTTGATCTTATCCGTAGCTGGGTACGCGAGGAGAGAGTGCCTCCTCCACATGCTACTTCCTCTACTACTAGCATTTGGACATTACCGGCTCTAGGGTATCCGCTAGAGCAAGCGTTTGCTGCATTCGTGGCACGTATGGATCGAGAGATCCGTAATATGCGCGAGGCAGCAGGGGCAATCACAGGATTGTTGGAAAGCAACAACTGGATTATGGAGAAATGGAGGAGTCTTAAGGAGGAGCTGACTCGTACATACGAGTTACATGAGAATCTGGTAGAAGATGTGGAGATGATGCGAAATGCTATCGTTGAGCTCACCGACCGACTGTAAGATGCTGAATTTCGTGCAACTATGGCCGAGGCACGACAACAGGAGACGGAACTACGTGCGGCTATGGTCGAGGCAAGGGCCGAAGAGGCCATTGCACTATCTAATGCGGCTATAGATGGAACCAACATAGTTGGGGATTTGGCTGAGCAGGCATTGACACTTGTCACCGAACATATACAGTATGATCATGGTACAGGGGGTGGTCCACCAGAGCAGGCTGATTCATCTCCTAGTGTTGCACCACCAAATGGTGGAGTTTAGATATTTTTATGTTATTTATTTTTCAGTTAATAAACCTATATGAGTGGGATGTACTCATAACAAATAAAATATCATGTTTAGTTGATTACCTACAATTAATGAAAAGAAATTATCTTTATGAGAACTAGTATTTCGATAACAATGATTGATTGTTGTGTTTGCATATGCATGAATGGTGATTATGTAATCTCATTACGTATATTTGTAAATGTGAAGATAATGGCCGGAGAGAACGTAAGTATGACAGTTGCTGAGCTCAATGAGCTGATCAACAACAGGGTCGCGGAGGCTATCGCGAACTACACCCAGACACACACGACAGGACCACATGGTCCAGCAGGGGGATTGGTGAACCCACAGATGTGCACGTTCAAGATGTTCTTGGACTGCAAGCCACATAACTTCAAAGGATCGGAAGGGGCCATTGGACTCCTACGATGGATTGAAAAGGCGGAATCAGTGTTTGAGATGTGCAACTGTCCTGATGAGAATAAAGTTAAGTATGCTACGGGAACTTTGGAAGGTCCAGCATTGACTTGGTGGAACTCCAATGTTCAAACTCTGGGATTGGGTGAGGCCAATGCCCTAACTTGGAATGGGTTCAAGACATTACTGCAAGAGGAGTATTGTCCTCGCAGCGAAATACAAAAGCTGGAAGATGAGTATTGGCATCTTAAGATGGAGGGGTCAAATATTGAGGAGTACACTACTCGGTCACACGAATTAGCCAGACTTCTACCACACATGGCTAATCCACCGAGCAAGTGGATTGAGAGGTACATCTGGGGATTAGTGCCTCAGATTCAAGGGTTGGTCACTTCTGCGAATCCCACCACCATTCAACAAGCTGTTCGTTTGGCGCACCAACTGACTGATCAGGCAGTGCAACAAGGAACTCTGCCTAAATGAACAGCAGCTACTAAGGTGGGAGACCACATGCGGAAGTGGGAAGGTAGCAACTCCAAGAATTTCAACCAACAATCGTTTCAGCAGAATCGCAAGCATGATTCAAATAAAACCTATCACAATTCGAACAGTGGTCAGCAGTCATCTGGGGGGTATATTGGTAAATACCCAAAGTGCAACAAATGTGGATTCCATCATGTCGGGAATCAGTGTGATAAGTACCAGTGCCAACGGTGCGGTAAAGCGGGTCATGCAGCTAAGGATTGCCGCGGGTAACTGCAAAACAACTCCAACAATCAGAACAACAACCAGAACAACACTCAGAAGGGGTGTTATGAGTGTGGCAAGCCGGGGCATTTCAAGAAGGATTGTCCACAACTCAAGAAGGGCGGGACTAATGATGCAAATGGCAACGGCAACGGTAATGGCACCAATAACAACAACAATAACAACAACAATGGTGCTAGGGGCAGGGCGTTTGTGATTGGAGGACGATAAGCACGGGAGGATCCCAACATTGTTACGGGTACGTTCCTCTTGAATAATCACTATGCCTCTATGCTATTTGATACTGGTGCATACCGGAGTTTTGTATCTAGTTCATTTTCTAAGTTGCTAAATGTTAGTCCTACTGCCTTAGAAAACCCATACACTGTAGAATTAGCTGATGGCAAGTTAATTGTAGTTGAACAAATCCTTAAAGGACGTATCCTTGATTTGATGGGTCAAACACTGGAAATTGATCTGATGCCTATCACTTTAGGCTGTTTTGATGTACTCATTGGCATGGACTGGTTGTCCAAACACCAGGCTGAAATAGTATGCCATGAAAAGATCGTTCGTATACCTCTTTCACATGGAGAGACATTGTATGTACAAGGTGAGAAGAGCAGTACGCCACTGCGTCTCATATCTTGTATGAAAGCACACAAATGTCTGCGTAAAGGTCATACAGCAGTTATAGCACTTATAACTGAGAAGCCGGTAGCTGAGAAGAAGATCGAAGACATCCCAGTAGTTTGTGAATTTCCTGAAGTATTTCCAGAAGACCTACCGGGATTACCGCCTATCAGAAAAGTGGAATTCCGAATCGACCTTACACTAGACGCAGCACCGATAGCTAGAGCGCCTTATCGACTTGCACCGTCTGAGATGCAAGAGTTATCTACACAACTGCAAGAGTTGTTGGATAAGGGCTTTATAGACCTAGTTTTTCACCGTGGGGAGCTCCAGTCTTATTTGGTAAGAAAAAGGACGGGACTTTCCGTATGTGTATCGATTACCGGGAACTTAACAAAGTTACCATCAAAAACCGATATCCGTTACCTAGAATTGACGATCTGTTTGATCAGTTACAAGGTTTGAGTTACTACTCGAAGATTGATCTCAGATCGGGTTACCATCAACTCAGAGTCCAAGAAGAAGATATTCCAAAAACAGCATTCAGAACGCGCTATGGCCATTACGAATTTTTGGTCATGCCATTTGGGTTGACAAACGCTCCAGCAGTATTCATGGATCTCATGAATCGAGTCTGCAAACCTTATCTTGATAAGTTTGTCATTGTTTTCATTGATGACATTCTCATCTATTCCCAGACTGAGGAGGAGCACGCTGAACATCTTCGATTGCTGTTAGAATTATTGAAACAAGAGCAACTGTACGCTAAATTCTCGAAATGTGACTTCTGGATGCGAGAAGTTCAATTCTTGGGTCATATAGTCAATGAAAAAGGCATACATGTTGATCCAGCAAAAATCGAAGCGATTAAGAATTGGGAAGCACCAAAGACTCCTACCGAGGTACGACAATTCCTTGGTTTGGCGGGTTACTACCGAAGATTCATTGAGGGTTTCTCAAAGATCGCTCTACCACTTACAGCTCTTACGCACAAAGGGACGAAGTATAACTGGACGGATAAACAGGAAGCTGCATTCCAGCTATTGAAACAGAAACTCTGCAGTGCACCGATTCTGTCCTTACCGGAAGGAACAGAAGACTTTGTGGTGTATTGTGACGCATCTGCACAGGGTTTGGGATGTGTGTTGATGCAACGTGATAAGGTGATTGCTTATGCTTCACGACAACTTCGACCACACGAAAAGAATTACACTACTCATGACTTGGAGTTAGGAGCAGTAGTATTTGCTTTGAAGATTTGGAGGCATTACCTATATGGAACCAAGTGTACCATTTACACTGATCATAAGAGTTTGCAACATATCTTTGATCAGAAGGAACTCAATATGAGACAGCGACGATGGGTCGAGTTGTTGAACGACTACGAATGCGCAATCAAGTATCATCCGGGAAAGGCTAATGTGGTAGCTGATGCTTTAAGCAGAAAAGACACAACATCAACAAGACGGGTTCGCGCACTTATGATGACGATACATACTGACTTACCTGACAAGGTACGCAGTGCTCAGCTTGAAGCCTTAGAAAAGGATAACTTGGAACAGGAGTCCTTATGAGGAATGGAAAAACAATTGGATGTCATGCCTGATGGAACTCGTTGTTTCATTAACCGACTTTGGATACCCTTACACGGTGGTTTAAGGGAACTCGTGATGGATGAAGCGCACAAGTCTAGATATTCAGTCCATCCGGGGTCAGACAAGATGTATCATGACTTAAAGGCACTGTATTGGTGGCCTCACATGAAAGCTGATATTGCTAAGTACGTTAGCAAATGTTTGACTTGTTCGAAAGTCAAAGTTGAATATCAGAAACCATCTGGTTTACTGCAACAACCAGAAATACCTATGTGGAAATGGGAACAGATTTCAATGGATTTTATTACTAAGTTACCCTGTACACCAAGTGGTTGTGATACGATATGGGTAATTGTCGATCGATTAACGAAATCTGCACATTTCTTAGCAATTAAGGAAACCGACAAAATGGAGAAACTGACTCGTATTTACATCAAAGAAGTGGTAGCGCGGCATGGCGTGCCAATCTCTATCATATCAGATCGGGATGCTCGATTTACTTCAAACTTTTGGAAATCTCTCCATAAGTCATTAGGAACTCGTTTAGACATGAGTACTGCCTATCATCCGCAAACCGATGGCCAGAGTGAACGTACGATACAGACGCTCGAGGATATGTTACGAGCTTGTGTCATTGATTTTGGTGACAGCTGGGAAAACCACTTACCGTTAGTGGAATTCTCTTACAACAACAATTATCATACAAGTATTCAAGCGGCACCGTTTGAAGCATTATACGGTCGCAAATGTCGTTCACCGGTTTGCTGGGCTGAAATTGGTGAAAGTCAGATAACAGGTCCTGAACTAGTGCACGAAACAACTGAGAAGATTGTACAAATCCGGAACCGTATGGCAGCGGCTCGGGATCGACAAAAGAGTTACGCTGACAAGCATCGCAAGCTGTTGGAATTTCAAGTAGGAGACCGAGTTCTTCTAAAGGTGTCACCTTGGAAAGGTGTGATACGATTTGGCAAGCGTGGGAAGCTTAGCCCACGTTACGTAGGACCTTTTGAGATCCTGAAAAGGGTTGGTCCGGTTGCGTATCAACTCAAATTACCGGATGAACTCAGCGGAGTTCATGATGTCTTTCACGTTTCAAATCTAAAGAAATGTCTTTCTGATGAGACATTGATTGTACCATTGGAGGAAATACAAGTAGACGAACAATTACGGTTCATTGAAGAACCAGCTGAAATCATGGACCGAGAGGTCAAACAGCTCAAACACAGCAAGATTCCAATAGTCAAGGTCCGGTGGAATTCACGACGTGGACCTGAATTCACATGGGAAAGGGAAGATCAAATGATGAAGAAGTATCCTCATCTGTTCAAAACGACAACTGCAAACACTGTGAAGACACGTTAAATTTCGGGACGAAATTTCCTTCAACAAGGGGATGACGTGATGCTTCACACATCAACATTTCATATTTCATACTATAAGCACAAACACTTTATACAATTGGTTTTGTTACGAACATTTGTGCTACATTACGCTACATTACATTTTATGTGCTACATTTCATATGTTACATGTTATGGTAGTACAGACATGATTAGTTTCAAACAATTACTATTTGCAATGTTACATAGCACAAACAGTTGCGAACATTCACTAGGTGCAAGATTACATAGCACAGTATGATCGAACACAAATATTCACAGTTAGGTGCACTAACTGGTGTGCGCGCAAACAGTTATATAGAACGATCACATTTAGGTGTGATGTTGCAAACATTGAACTTTGTGTGTAAGTACACACAAGTACACAGAATGATCAGGTATTACACTAACACGCACACTCTGAACTCACAAGTACTGTAGTAACTACTTTTAACATTTTTTTCAATTTTCGGGACGAAAATTCCTTCAAAAAGGGGATGATGTGACAATCTGACATTCTGGATTAACTCCGTTAACCCGAAAGTTAACAGAAAATACACGAAATTAAACAAAATCAAATTAAAAGAGTTATAATTGAACAAAATAAGGTTACAAACATCCAAATTAAGTGGATTAAACTTGTAATTACAAGAAATGACCCATTTTGACTTTTAAAGTCAAAATTAGAGCGATAATCAAAGGGAAATTCGAAATTCGTATTTTAACCTTGAAATTAATCGAATTAAATGATCATAAAGCACATAATGATGATGTTAACCAGTTACTAACGATTAATGGGCCATCAATTATAGAATTAAAGTGATTTAACGACTCATTTAAGATTAAACCGTCACTAGGGCTTATAAATCCATACAATTCGATCGAAATTCAAC
Organism: Mikania micrantha; assembly: GCA_009363875.1. Classification (NCBI taxonomy): domain Eukaryota; kingdom Viridiplantae; phylum Streptophyta; class Magnoliopsida; order Asterales; family Asteraceae; genus Mikania; species Mikania micrantha. The sequence goes on from CM018689.1 coordinate 3,931,643, forward strand.
CAATTGAACTTACAAAACATCAAATCGGCACCCTTAGAGGCTGTTACATCCATCAAATCGATTCCAGAGACTTGGGATTGAAGAACTCGATCGGGAGAAGCCGAACTCAAGGCATAAAGTCGATCTCCTTCAATCTAATATCAAATAAGGTAAAACTTTATACCTACACACTCTAAAACATACGACTAAGAGTAACCCTAAGTCAATTTTGGCTTTTAACATCAAATTATAGGAGTTCGATTGCTAGGGTTCATCATATGGAAAATTTTGTGGGTTTTTACTCAAACAAGTTTTGCAATCAAATTAAATTATTCAGAAAGCTTCTAAAACATCCCTTTAATGAAATCCATATGTTAATTGTAATAAACAAGCACGAATTCTATGAATTGGAAATCTAGGGTTCTTGATACGAAAGGATTTGGGGGTTTTGATCAAAAGGGATTCGAAAATAAAATTAAATTATACAGGGGGTTTCGGAATCACTCATTTAATGGAAACCCCATGTTGATTTGATGAAACAACAACGAATTAAACGATTTTGAAATATAGGGTTCTTAAGCTAAAACGAATTGGGGGTTTTGAACCATTTGAACTTGTTACTCAAATTAAATACTGCAGATAGGTTTGTAATCATCATTTTAATGAAAACCCACTGCCAATTTCATAAAACAACATCGAATTGCACGAATTTGATTTTTAGGGTTCTTCGGATGAACTTATTTGGGGTTTTCAGTGAAATTGAGATCCATAATCAAATCATCAATTACATAGCTTTTAAATGATGTTTTTAATAAAAGTCCTATGTTAATTTCAAGTTTTAACATCGAATTGTACGAGATCGAATTTTAGGGTTCTTAATCAAAATCGATTTGGGGTTTTTGATACAAACGAACTCGAAAATCAAATTAAATTCATATATGAACTCGTTTGGATCAATGGAAACAAAGCCCTATGGTTTTAAGGTTGATCGGGTTCGAATTGGGGCTCAATTGGGTTAGTTTGCTTTGGTTATGATTAACAAAAGGAAACTGGGCTGTTTGGGCTTAAAATAATTAAAAATCATGTTCAGTTGTAAAATCAAAGATAGAGGGACTGGTTGGGCATGTGTGTGTGGTTCTGGAGATCCCGGGTTCGAACCCAAGGGCTGCTGGTTTTGGAATTTAAAACCATTTTTGGTTTTAAGCCATAACTTGTTCGTTTTAAGTCCGTTTTTATCCGTTCGAGTTGCGTTGGAACCGTAACGGAATTTCGAACAAAATGAAATAATAAAATTTACATTTTTACTCGAAAACACGATCGCGTATATTTACGTGTGTTTAAGTCAAATCGTATACGTTTATACGATTTAAACAAACGAGCGTAAATTCGTACATGTTATTGTATGAACATTTCAAACGACTTAATATACATGTGCTGACACGTATGTGACCACAAACATGAATTAACATTTCAAATAACGAAATGTTATCGTAAATTACACATATTATTCGTAGAAGATTGTGTACGCGAATTTACAAACACGTGATCATTCTGTTTGCTATCAAAGGTGCGTACACGGACCCTTTTCTTATTTTAACTGTTTTGGGGGAGAAAACATGTGCAACAAACATTTTAGATACATATCACTTGCATGAGTTAGCTGTTTACATTAAGTGCGAACATAGCATTACAAGTCCTTACATATCGAACCGTTTAGTTTGCCGTAGTGCAAAGCGTGGTAGTTGGAAATAGATCTATTAGGTTTGACAAACCTCACTTGGTAGATTGTAGGTCTACGCAAGTGTTTGACTAGCCAATTCACATTACTATTGTTTGTGATAGACAATAGTGGAAAGGCAACCAACATTCAAACAGTCAGCTTCGGTGTCGACCGCTTATGTAAATTGTACAAATGACTAGCTATCATGACTACGCATGTGTGATTATGTTATCTGCAAACATTTCATTTCAAACAGTTGTTTCAAACATTTGTGAATGCTTAAACCTGTGTATGCACCAACCTTTGTGTTGACTTGATTTACATGTTTTGTCAGGACGTTAAGGTACAAGATCAAGCAAGGATGGACTAGGAGATCGAGTCGCATGCATAATTTACATTTCTGTTGTTTTGGATTTGAACATTTGAGACTTTGCTTTGTACTTTACAGTTTCAAACCGTTATGTTTGTTATTGTTTTAAAAACGCTTCTGCAACTTTAGAACTTTGATATTACAGTTTTAGACCAAAGTATGTTTGAAAATCATATAGAGGTCTTCGTTATGTCTAATGATCTGAGATCCTGGTTTGTCACATCCCAAACGGTATGATTCCGTTAGTTGAAAATTGGGGGTGTGACATTAGGGTATAAAGATGTAAATAATCATAAATAATCATTCAATGCAATTAAATCAATCATTGATTACAAAGTCAAATAAATTCAAACCTAGCTATTACATCTTTTCAAATTCAAATACATAATTCAAATAAATAAATTTAAATCCAAGCTCATATGAATGCTAGTTTCCATTTCCATCTGAAACATGTTAAAATCAAGTGTCAACTCAAAGATTTGGTGAGTTTCATAGGTTTTAAACACTCACACCAAAAGGTTCAATAAAAATGTTATTAATGTCTTATGTGAACTCTAAGCATAATGAACATAGTCAAAAATGAACTAGCAAGTAAAGCAGATCATCAATGTTAACAAATGATGTTTGACCTATGTTTAGCATCACCAAAATGCTTAAATAGCAAAATATCACCACGGGCTTCCCCAAAAGGGTAAATCAAACATTGGTGGGATTGTCAATCCAATAGATCTATTATAGTCACTAAAATGGATGTGATCAATGCCTATGCTTAGCTAAAGTTGACTAACTATAAGGTCATTAGCTAAGTTCACATGTAAATGTAATAATTAAGTTGCATGTTTCACCCCTAAATCAAAAACAGTAAAAGAAGGGCTATAAAGACTCACCTCAATGTATAAGCTAGCATTTGCAATGATTGTCAAATATAGCTCAAATGTGTCCAACAAATTCAAAGTCCATCTATGTAATTCATTAGGCATATGTTAACATATCTATGTTTTTCTATGGATTTTCTAAGTTCAAAATGGATCAACGGGTTCGATTTGTTTTGAATAAACACAAATAGATTTGTTATTATTTAAATGAAAATAGTAAAATGTTTAAATTACAAATGTTGATTTAAAGTATTTATTTAAAAGTTTAGAATTTAATTATTGTATGTTTAAACAAAATTATCAAAGTTCTTGTTTCACTAATTATTAAATAACTATTAGAATAATTTTATAAATCAATTATTAAGTTTATTAATTTCTCATGAAATATAAGAAAATAATTTAGTTAGATGCCAACTTATAATTTTTTTAGTTTATGATTAATTACAAATTAATCACATATTATGATTAGAAAATATGTAAATATTATGTTTATAACATTTATAAATAATAATTAAGAATAAATAAATAAGTAAGAATAAATAAATAAATAAATAAATAAAAAATAAGAATAAATGAATAAATAAGTGAGATAAAGAGTTATAAATAAAAAATTTATAAAACTTATTAAGTTATTTTATTATTACTATAATGTAAATGAATAAATAAGTAAAGAAATAAATGAATGAGATAACAAGTAAAAATAAATATTTATTTTATAAAATATATAAAGTTATTAAATAAATTTTAAGTATTTATTTATTTAAACATAGTGATTCATTAATATATAACTATATTATTTATTCTATATATGTTTTTCTTATTAAAATAATAAGGTTTTAATAAAAATTAATTTTCTGTAAAAGCAGAATTTAGAAATGATTTTTAATTGAAAAGATATAAAAGTTTTGGCCCAAAAACCGGTTAACCCAGCTGGAACCAGAGTCGAACCCGAGACCCTTCACACACACAACACAAGTTCTAACCGGTTGGGCTAGGCTCTAAGCAGCGAAAACAATCCGGTTTTAATGTTTTTAACAAAGTCCAGATTCAGAACCTCAAATCAGTTTTTAACAAGAAGAATAATAACCGAACTGTCACACCCCCACCTCTCGTCACCTCATGTATGAAGTCACTGAACTGGTTGCGGAAGCATAGTGGTGATGTCTCTGAGGTGAGGGGTGACTTACTTGATCCGATATCACAAGCACACAGATTAACTTAAAGTAAATACATTAGAAGGTTCGTCATTAACATCCACATTAAAGTCTACAACTAAGTTTATTTAATTACAAAACTAATTTATAACAGTGCAAGTATTCCAAAAGTGTGTCCTCACCGGCGATTACTGTTTACCTGCAAAAAGGTTTGAGTTTGAAACGTCAGCACAAAGCTGGTGAGTTCGACAGTTCAATTTAAAACAATACGATATGATAAATATGTTCTCAAAATTTCAGTTCCGGATAACCATGGGACCCGTATCTAGTTCCTTTCGGACAGTTGTACGTTTCACGAAGATACCACCCGTCGGTAAATATCTTAATGCCTCATTATCTTAATGTCTATCACTAACATTAAGAAAGTGTTTTGGAAACAGGTACCAAACATTCACACAAGGGGACATGCAATCCTCCCAGCAAATGGGTTGTCAGCCAATAGTACTATCAATGATTCCTGTTCGGCCCCACATGGGTTCACTAGATTCAGTTCAAGAGATGAGGACTTTTGATACTGTGATAGAGATACTAACGGCGAAATCCCATGAAATCACACAAAAGTCACATGAAATCACACAGATAACAGTGATGCATATCATATGTTCAGAAAAGGTTTGCAGAGTTACCCCGATGTTTATAAAACATTAAAAAGACAAGGGGTTATACGAAACTCACCTGTTAATATAGAGGTAGCAAAATATCTCAAAGCTAACAACAAAGAGATGATTCTGCATTTAGTTATATTTAATAAGTTATTTATGTTCTAGTTTACTGATTAGATCTTTCTGAACGTTCACTGTCAAAGACATTGCTTTGTAAGTCATCAAACCGATATTAAATGTTTAATTGATTAATTTGTTATCATATCATACAATGTATGATAATGTAGGAACCTACATTGCATTAGATTCCCAATACAAGGTTGATGACACTCTTGATTAATCAGAATAATCTTGGATTAACCAAATAGTTAATGTTGTTGATTATGATACTGTAACAGTTTCTAGATAATTTAATGGCTTAGGAATGATCAATCCTTGTTATTGATTACCCAAATATCATGAAATATCACAATGTAGCATCAGAATAGGTGTAATAACCAGGTTTAACATACTAATCTGACTGTTATCATAAGCATCAGATAATCGTTCCAATGAGTATGTTAATGATCGTGATTAGTTTGAAACACTTGGATTTAACCTTGCATTTCAAAGATTAATCCAACTAATCACCTACATTGTCATAATCAAATGGTTTAAACCATTATAATCATTGGTATGATTTCATGCAAACCGGGCATTACAACGGATCAAAACAAGGATTTAACCGTTAAAACTTCGTGTTCTTTGTTTATAATCAATCCTAGCCGTCATCTAGGCAATAATCAACAATCCTAACTATGTCATTACGTTCAAAATCAAGATCTAATCAATCAAAATCAAACCAGAAAGTTTAAACGGATCATTACCTAATCTGACGGATGTCTGCGGTTAAAACAACGATCAGGGCTTGTAGAAATGATTCCTGGTGCGATTGGTAACTTCTGATGGCTTCAAAAGATTGTTTGAAGGCTTCAAGATGTTGATTTTTCGTCTGGTGGTTGAAGATGTTCGAGAGAAGAAGAAATATACTCTTCTGCATGCAATCTGATAAAGATAACCAACTTATTCCACCGCCTTACCCGTCGCGTATCGCGCGGGAAGCCAATAGGGGCTTCGCGTACCGCGAAGATTTCCGGAGGAATCTAAGATATTTTCAAGCATCGCGTACCGCGGAGGACTCTCAAGCCCACCTCCGCGTACTGCGACGAGTCCAATTGTTTTGCACTTAGAATTTTTCTTCGTTTTTCGATTCTGGGCAATCTAGGACTCCGTTTTGCACACGGTTTTCACCCACGTTCATCATTTCTCGCATACTATCGATCTGTAACAATTTCAATCGCCAAATTAGCGCGAATTTCTAAGACGACAAAATGTGATCCCGTCATCACTGACGTAATTCTCAACTACAATTGTCACAGTCTCCTCCTGTTAGAGAAATTTCGTCCCGAAATTTAGTGAAGAATTACTAGATGACAATCTTTTATAAGAATAGATGTGGGTATTTTGATTTCATTTGATCTTCACGTTCCCAAGTATATTCGGGTCCACGTTGCGAGTTCCATCGCACTTTAACGATTGGTATGCGGCTACGTTTTAGCACTTTCATTTCTCGATCGATTACCTCTACTGGTTCTTCACTGAACTGAAGTTTTTCATCAATATGAATCTCTTCTAGAGGTACGATCAATGATTCATCAGTCAGGCACTTTTTCAGATTGGATACGTGAAAAACATCGTGAATGTTACTAAGTTCAGGAGGTAACTCAAGTTTGTAGGCTATTGATCCAATTCTTTCAAGAATTTTGAATGGCCCTACAAATCTTGGTGAAAGTTTACCTCTCTTCCCGAATCTGAAATGCCTTTCCAAGGTGACACTTTCAACATTACTCGATCACCTATTTGGAATTCTAACGGTCTACGACGATTATCAGCATAACTCTTTTGACGATCGCGTGCAGCTTTGATTCGTTCCTGAATGAGTGCGATCTTATCAGTTGTTTCTTGAATAAATTCTAGGCCTATGATTTGACTCTCACCTACCTCTGACCAACAGATAGGTGATCTACACTTGCGTCCATAAAGTGCTTCGAATGGAGCGCATTGAATACTGGTATGGTAGCTGTTATTGTATGAAAATTCAACAAGTGGAAGATGAATATCCCAGCTACCTCCAAAATCAATCACACAGCTTCTGAGCATGTCTTCAAGAGTTTGATTTGTTCGTTCAGTCTGCCCATCGGTTTGTGGATGATAAGCTGTGCTCATATTGATTTGGGTGCCCAGAGCTTTCTAAAGAGTTTGCCAAAATCGTGACATGAAGCGACTATCTCTGTCAGAAATGATAGAGATCGGTACTCCATGTCGAGATACAATCTCATTAACATAGAGTTTAGCGAGTCGATCCATAGAATAATCTTCTCGGATGGGTAAGAAATGCGCAGATTTTGTAAGCCGATCAACGATAACCCATATAGAGTCATGATTACGTGAGGTTCTGGGTAATTTAGTGATGAAATCCATAGAGATCTGATCCCATTTCCACATGGGAATCTCAGGTTGTTGTAATAACCCAGAAGGTCGTTGATGTTCAGCCTTAACTTTGAGACATGTTAAACATTGATCCACGTATTCAGCTATTTGTTTCTTCATTCCAGGCCACCAGTAAAAGTCTTTAAGATCTTTATACATTTTATCAGCACCTGGATGAATAGAATACCTGGATTTGTGCGCCTCATCCAAGATAATTGTTCTAGAGTTACCGAATAAAGGAATCCACATTCGGTTTGTAAAATACAACAGTCCATCATTTTTGGTATCAAGTTTCTTGTCTAATCCCCTCAGTCCCTCAGCAGAATAGTTCGTTGCTTGTAAAGCTTGTTGCTGAGCTTCTTTAATTTGAGGAATTAGACTGGTTTGAATAGTCATACCTAACGCTTTCACACGTAAAGGTTTGACTCGTTCCTTGCGACTCAAGGCATCGGCTACGACATTCGCTTTACCTGGGTGATAACGAATTTCACAGTCATAGTCGTTTAGAAGTTCAACCCATCGCCTCTGTCGCATGTTCAACATTTTCTGATCTAGAATGTGTTGGAGGCTTTTGTGATCAGTGTATATAATACACTTAGTTCTGTATAAATAATGTCTCCAAATCTTGAGTGCAAACACCACTGCACCAAGTTCTAGATCGTGTGTGGTATAGTTTTTCTCGTGTACTTTCAATTGTCGAGAAGCATAAGCAATTACCTTATCCTTCTGCATTAGAACACACCCAAGACCTTGACGAGAAGCATCACAGTATACTGTGAAATTATTAGTACCTTCCGGTAATGCCAAGATAGGTGCGTTGCAGAGTTTATGTTTCAACAGTTGGAACGCCTCCTCCTGTTGAGAATCCCATATAAAAAGTTGATTCTTTTGGGTCAATGTGGTGAGTGGCAAGGCTATCTTTGAAAAGTTCTTGATAAACCGGCGATAATAACCTGCCAACCCCAAAAATTGACGTATTTCAGTCGGGGTTCGTGGTGTCTCCCATTGTTTCACTGCTTGAATCTTACTGGGATCCACTTGAATACCGTTCTCATTTATAACATGCCCAAGAAATTGAACTTCTCGTAACCAAAATTCACACTTGGAGAATTTGGCACATAATTTCTCATGTGCCAAAAGTTCTAGGATTAATTTCAAGTGCTGAGCATGTTCTTGTTGATTTCGAGAATAAATGAGAATATCATCAATAAACACAATCACAAATTTATCCAGATAAGGTCTACATACTCGATTCATCAGATCCATGAAAACTGTTGGTGCATTTGTTAAACCAAATGGCATTACTAGAAATTCGTAATGTCCGTATCGGGTTCGGAAAGCAGTTTTTGGAACGTCATCATCATTAATACGCAACTGATGATATCCAGATCTTAAATCGATTTTTGAGAAGTACGTAGCACCTTGTAATTGATCAAACAGATCATCGATACGAGGTAGTGGATAACGATTTTTGATTGTCAGTTTATTGAGTTCCCGATAGTCAGTACACATTCTGAATGAACCATCCTTCTTTTTTCACAAAAAGAATTGGTGCTCCCCAGGGTGAGAAACTTGGTCTGATAAAACCTTTGTCTAATAGTTCTTGCAATTGACCTGAAAGTTCTTGCATTTCTGATGGTGCAAGCCGATACGGGGCTTTAGCAACAGGTGTTACACCTGGAATCAAGTCAATCCGAAATTCAACCTGTCTCACTGGGGGTAATCCTGAGATGTCCTCAGGAAATACTTCAGGAAAATCTTTGACTACTGGAATGTCTGTGATTTGTTTGGGTGGAGAATTGTGCTCAGTCACGTGTGCCAGGAAAGCATAACAGCCTTTCCTTAAGAATTTCTGAGCTCGCATACAAGATATGATACCAAGTTTTCTACCTGCTTGTTCTCCTTGAACTATCAGTGTATTACCGTTATGTAATGGAATACGGATCATCTTGTTTTGACACACAACTTCCGCTTGGTTATCAGAAAGCCAGTCCATACCGACTACAACATCGAAGCTCCCAAGCTCAGTGGGAAGTAGATTGATATTGAAAAGATGATCATTCAAATTCAAGGAACATCCTTGAATAACACTGTTAGTTTTGATCAACTTGCCATTAGCAAGTTCAATAACATAAGGAGTTTCTAGGTCTACCGTAGGCAGTGAAAGTAAAGATGCAAATTCAGGAGAGATAAAACTCTTATCTGCCCCTGTATCAAAGAGAACTGATGCGTAAAGATTATTAAGAAGAAACGTACCAGTAACAATATTTGCATCATGTCTCGCCTCGGTCGCACCAATCTGAAAAGCTCTTCCTCTAGCTTCATTTCCTTGATTGGTGTTATTGTTTGGACAGTTTCGCATGAGATGGTCCGGGCTTCCACATTTGTAGCATGACCGGTTGGTTTGAGTGGTTTGTCGTGGTGCTTGATTTTGTGGTTGAGCAGGAAAATTGCAATATTTGGTGAAATGTCCAACTCGATTACAGTTGGCACAAACAGGACACGGTCCTGTGTGATGAAATGGACATTTATTGCATTTGGGCGCCTGCCCGGTATAAGTTTTCCTCTCAGGAATAGCAGCACCATAATTTTTCACAGTTGGCTTGCTCTGGCTAGTCTCAGCTGGAGCTTTCGCCTTGGTTTTGCCACACCACTTTCGTTTAGTACCTTTTGAAACATTCGAGGTACCGATATCACTACGGCTGTGAGCTGTCTGAGGTTTCAAAGACAAAGTACCACTCCTTACCGCCTCATTGGTAAGCTTAGTGGTCAAAAGAATTGTATGTTTCAGAGTTGTAGGTTCAGCTGCAGTTACCATTCCCCGAATCTGGGGAATCAAACCCTTAATGTACTTCTCGATTAAAGCTGCTTCCGTAGGAAACATATCGGGAAGTAAGCAAGCAAGTTCGTGAAACCGATCGGTGTAAGTCAGACAATCAGCACCGATTATAGAGTGATTCCAGAATTCCTCCTGGAGTTTTTGAATTTCAGTGATTGGGCAGTACTCTGATCTAATCAGAGTTTTGAAATCGTTCCAGCCCATTGAGTCAACTATGGCTGAACCCAAAGTCTTGGCCTGGGTATTCCACCAGGTCAAAGCTGAGTCTTTCAGAGAACAGGCAGCATAAGACACCTTATGCTCTGCCAAACACTGGCTGATTTTGAGTTTGGTTTCCATCTCCTCGATCCACCTTAAAATACCAGCCGCTCCTTCCTTGCCTGTAAAAGTATGAGGGTTTCAAGAAGCACAGTACTTATATGTACACCTTTGCTGTGGTGGATCAGGAACAGTTGTTTTTGTGGTTGTTGCACCGGTGGTAGTATGAGTTTCAACGTGACCACCAGTAGCATTATGTTCAGCATGATCGTGGTCCCCACCAGAACCTGCGGTGATATGTGGTTGGTGTTGTGTCAGAACACCACAAGCAGATAGTTGTTCACGCACAATTCGTGCTATCATAGCTTCGTTTGTTTCAGATCCACTTGTACCAGCAGGTGGAACAGTGCTTGCTCCAGGGTTCACTGGTGGAGCAGTGTTTGTTTCCAAGTTCCCAGGTGGAATCACGTTCACTTCCGAATTAACACGAGGATCCGGATTTGATTCAACATTCAAAGGTGGAATTTGATTCTGTTCAAGGTTTGTAATGTTCTGGGTAGCTCTCTGTAACAACCGGTTTCTAATAATAAAATATATTTGAAATAATCGTTAATTAAACGATTGTGGTTGTTGTGATTTGAAAATATGCGAGAATTACGTCATCAATGGCAAGAACACATGTGATCGTTCTAGAAATCCATATTAATTTGATGATTGTAATTATTACAAATTGATAGTATGTGAGAAATGATGAACGTGGGAGAAAACCGTGCGTGAAACGGAGTTACGGATCATCCGGAATCGCGAAACGAAGAAAATTACAAAATATTATGCTTTGGGACTCTTCGCGGTACGCGAAGGTGGTCTTGAGGTTCCTTCGCGGTACGCTAAGGACTCAAAATATCTTTTGAACTCCGGATTTCTTCGCGGTACGCGAAGAGCTTATGAGGCCCTCTTCGCGGTACGCGACGGCTATGGCGGTTTGAAAAATGAGTTTTAAGATCAGAATTCGTTCCAGAAGTTTATTTTTAATTTCTCTCAAACCTCAGCTCCATATCCACACATAAAAACGATTTTTGATCATCTGGAACTCAATTTCAAGCCACCAGATCACTTGGAATTAACCAGAAAACGTATCTGCGATATCTGATCGTTGTTTTGTGACTGAATATCCGTCAGATTGGGTAACGATTCGTTTTATCCTACTAGTTTAATATTGTGTGGATTAAATTTAGTTTTGATTGTAATAATATGATTATGGGTATTGATTATTGCCTAGTTAATAACTAGGGATTGTTAGAAACGAAGAACTTGATATTTTGACGGTGAAATCTTCGTTTTGAAGCCGGGATAATGTCCGGTTGTTATAAAACCCATATCATGGTGTGATAACTAGTAGGATGGGTAGATTATGATTTTGAAATGAATTATGGATTATAATCCATGGGTTAAACGATGATTATGATGAATTGATGTTAAAATTATTAATAAGTTATGATCTTAAAATAAAAATTGAACAATAAAAATGATTAAAGATCGTAACTAATATAATTGAACATCAATTATTTGATGAAATGCCTAAGTGAGGCATGAATCATGATTAATTGTGATAATTGACTAAAACTTACTAAACGTAGTAAGATAAAGTCATTTATGTGATAAATTGACTTTGAGCAAGTCAAATCAGTCAAGTGTGTGAACTTGATTGTATGTGCTATACGTGTTGAAACTAGTTGTGTATGTATTTTGAAACTAGGTGGTGGTAGTGGAAGTCAAACCACTAGTCATAGAGCAGGAAAGGAGCCTGCAGTTGCTAATCTCTTATCTGATCAAGGTAAGTAATCCCACAACTATGACATCACATAATAAATATTGAATTTGTTGTTGAATAATTGGTATGGTAGATATTACCGGTGGGTGAACATCATAGTAATTTGATTGATTTATTTATGACTCCACAATGGTGGATAGCCAGAGGTGCTGGCAATTGTCTTAGATGGAAATACCGACGGGTGAACATCTTAAGACTTGATTTATTTATGACTCCACAATAGTGGATAGCCAGAGGTGCTAGCAATTGTCTTAGTTGGAAGTACCGACGGGTGAACATCTTAAGACTTGAATTATTTATGACTCCACAATGGTGGATAGCTAGAGGTGCTAGCAATTTGTCTTAGATGGAAGTATCGGTGGGTGAACATCTACAGACTTGAAATATTTATGATATCACAAATGTGTAAATAGTCAGAGGTGCTGACAAATAGCTATGGTGGAAGTACGGGAATGTGAACATCATAGTGTAATTTTGATTAAACTATTGTGAGCAATAGTTGATGATTGGTAATATGATATTATTACCTTGTGAGAGTCAATTCGAATCAAAATGACTCAGTTTGAATATTGATTGTGAAAAATGTATTTATACATTTTGTTATTGAGGAACCATCGAGGTTTACTTACTTAGTTCTTATGAACTAATGTAAATTATTGTGTGATGTTTGTAGGTCAAACATGACGTACACGGCTATAAGGATCGAGGTGGAGCAGGAATCGAACAAACAAACCTTGTTGCAAACGTGTGAAATTTTGGTTTAAACTTACTTATGTAAATAAGTATAGTATAATGTGTGATACGTTTACGTTTGCATTAAACTTTGTTTAATATTATTAAATAAAGAGGGTCAAACAAGGTTTTGAAAATGAAAAATTTGTTGGGACCAACTCTGATATTATAGAAAATTGTTAAATGGTAATCGGGGGTTACACTCTCTTAGCTGGCCGACCTCGTTTAGGAGCCATTAATCTGCTCACAAGCAGACAAACTCAGGTCAGTTTAAGAACATTAAAGATATAACCCGTTATATCACATAACTTCAATCATATTCAGTTACACTGAAAATTCATATTGAAATGTGATTATAAAGAATACAGTATAACTACATGAGTTTAGTCCAGACATGTTCTCGATACACCCAGATCACACATATATTAGTAGTTATACTCAGTCCTGATAACTCAACAACCTGTCAAAATATTACACAGGACTTTGAAATGTTGCCACACAGGACTTTGATATGATGCCACACATGACTTTGAAATGTTGTCACACAAACAATTGAAATGTTGTCACACAGGACTTTGATATGATGCCACACAGGATTTTGATATGTTGTCACACAGACAATTGAAATGTTGCCACACAGGACTTTGATATGATGCCACACAGGACTTTGATATGTTGTCACACAGACAATTGAAATGTTGCCACACAGGACTTTGATATGATGCCACACAGGACTTTGATATGATGCCACACAGGACTTTGATATGTTGTCACACAGACAATTGAAATGTTGCCACACAGGACTTTGATATGATGCCACACAAGACTTTGATATGTTGTCACACAGACAATTGAAATGTTGCCACACAGGACTTTGATATGATGCCACACAGGACTTTGATATGTTGTCACACAGACAATTGAAATGTTGCCACACAGGACTTTGATATGTTGTCACACAGACAATTGAAATGTTGCCACATAGGACTTTGATATGATGCCACACAAGACTTTGATATGTTGTCACACAGACAATTGAAATGTTGCCACACAGGACTTTGATATGATGCCACACAGGACTTTGATATGTTGTCACACAGACAATTGAAATGTTGCCACACAGGACTTTGATATGTTGTCACACAGACAATTGAAATGTTGCCACACAGGACTTTGACATGATGCCACACAGGACTTTGAAATGTTGTCACACAGACAATTGAAATGTTGCCACACAGGACTTTGTTCTCATAATGATATGATACATTGCCTCACTGGCAATAGATAAGTTCTCAAGTTGATATGTTCTTACTTGGAATTGTTTTTAGTCTCTAGTTGTTGATTACATGAATTTGATATTAACACACCAATCACACACAACATACATAACCCATTACACAATTAATACACAAAACAACCATTTATTAGCACTATCATAGAGTTTGATACAAACAAGTGTTACTACAACATCCATACAGATACAACATATCCATCTACGGTATGTACAATGACAAGTCCCAAAATGAGTGATGCTCAATCACACTTACCGCATGAAATACGGTAAGCAGGCTAGTATAATAGCTATAGTAGCCAATACTATAACTAAACATAAGAGTCTAGCCTCAGTGCTTAGTGTACTAAGCATCCAAATCCAGCCTTGCAGTCTCTCTCTCCAGACTGCAACTTGCTACCAACATGCAGCAACCAGTGCCTGTCTCCAGGTCCTACTCAAACGCTCCTCTATGGTCGCCCTCCAAGCCTGGGCATCAGTACCCATGAGATTCACCTGCTCCATTAAGTCAGGTGTGAAGTAAGAATCTCAAGTACCGTGGTGCGGGTATCCTCCAGAGTAGTCTGATGGTGGTGAAGGTGCTGCCTCAGGCCCTGCAGGTCTTGAGAGACCTACTGCATTTGGGCCCGCAGCTCGGCTTGGTGAGAGGATTCTCCCACCTCATGTACGGTCTCGTGGCTCATCCACGCGGGGACTCTCCGTGGAGAAGAATTCTGCCTCCTCTCGGCAGAAGCAGGAACCAGGGGTGAGTGGGGAGGACTGGGTACAATAGGAGATGCTGGTGGTGGTACTAGTGATGGTGGTGGTGGTGGAGTAACAGGTCTGGGGGATGATGGTGTATGCGGTTCGGCAGGGGTCACCTGAGAGGCTGCAGATGAAGCCTCACTAGGATCCGAGTCTGCTCCTGCACTAGAACTCGGGGTGTCGTCCAACCTCAGATAGGGAAATATCTGATAAATATACTGTTCGGCTTGATCGGCCATCGTTGTACAATCAAAATCTCTAATCAGTATCATGAAGTAAATATTAAATAACGATATTTAACATAAACATGGACATGATATGATGTGCTTTCCTATCTTCAGATAACTATTCGTGTTTATAGTTATTAATGTTCCGATTGAATTAAATTAAACTAGAACGCACACGTGTTGCAAATTTCAGTTATGCTGGCCACTCATAACTGGAATTCGTACCACCTGATTATCCTGGCTTAGTTCAAAACAAGTTTTGTTCAGTTGTTATGTTCGGTGCTCTCTGTGTTACTATTCGAGCATGTGGTTATAGTCTAGGTCTCTAAATCCACCTAAATTCTATAACATGTGGCTCTGATACCACCCTGTCACACCCCCACCTCTCGTCACCTCATGTATGATGTCACTGAACTGGTTGCGGAAGCATAGTGGTGATGTCTCTGAGGTGAGGGGTGACTTACTTGATCCGATATCACAAGCACACAGATTAACTTAAAGTAAATACATTAGAAGGTTCGTCATTAACATCCACATTACAGTCTACAACTAAGTTTATTTAATTACAAAACTAATTTATTCCAGTGCAGGTATTCCAAAAGTGTGTCCTCACCGGCGATTACTGTTTACCTGCAAAAAGGTTTGAGTTTGAAACGTCAGCACAAAGCTGGTGAGTTTGACAGTTCAATTTAAAACAATATGATATGATAAGTATGTTCTCAAAAGTTCAGTTCCGGATAACCATGGGACCCGTATCTAGTTCCTTTCGGACAGTTGTACGTTTCACGAAGATAGTACCCGTCGGAAAATATCTTAATGCCTCATTATCTTAATGTCTATCACTAACATTAAGAAAGTGTTTTGGAAACAGGTACAAAACATTCACACAAGGGGAGATGCAATCCTCCCAGCAAATGGGTTGTCAGCCAATAGTACTATCAATGATTCCTGTTCGGACCCACATGGGTTCACTAGATACAGTTCAAGAGATGAGGACTTTTGATACTGTGATAGAGATAATAACGGCAAAATCCCATGAAATCACACAAAAGTCACATGAAATCACACAGATAACAGTGATGCATATCATATGTTCAGGAAAGGTTTGCAGAGTTACCCCGATGTTTATAAAACATTAAAAAGACAAGGGGTTGTACGAAACTCACCTGATAATATAGAGGTAGCAAAATATCTCGAAGCTAATAACAAAGAGATGATTCTGCATTTAGTTATATTTAATAAGTTATTTATGTTCTAGTTTACTGATTAGATCTTTCTGAACGTTCAATGTCAAAGACATTGCTTTGTAAGTCATCAAACCGATATTAAATGTTTAATTGATTAATTTGTTATCATATCATACAATGTATGATAATGTAGGAACCTACATTGCATTAGATTCCCAATACAAGGTTGATGACACTCTTGATTAATCAGAATAATCTTGGATTAACCAAATAGTTAATGTTGTTGATTATGATACTGTAACAGTTTCTAGATAATTTAATGGCTTAGGAATGATCAATCCTTGTTATTGATTACCCAAATATCATGAAATATCACAATGTAGCATCAGAATAGGTGTAATAACCAGGTTTAACATACTAATCTGACTGTTATCATAAGCATCAGATAATCGTTCCAATGAGTATGTTAATGATCGTGATTAGTTTGAAACACTTGGATTTAACCTTGCATTTCAAAGATTAATCCAACTAATCACCTACATTGTCATAATCAAATGGTTTAAACCATTATAATCATGGGTATGATTTCATGCAAACCGGGCATTACAACGGATCAAAACAAGGATTTAACCGTTAAAACTTCGTGTTCTTTGTTTATAATCAATCCTAGCCGTCATCTAGGCAATAATCAACAATCCTAACTATGTCATTACGTTCAAAATCAAGATCTAATCAATCAAAATCAAACCAGAAAGTTTAAACGGATCATTACCTAATCTAACGGATATCTGCGGTTAAAACAACGATCAGGGCTTGTAGAAATGATTCCTGGTGCGATTGGTAACTTCTGATGGCTTCAAAAGATTGTTTGAAGGCTTCAAGATGTTGATTTTTCGTCTCGTGGTTGAAGATGTTCGAGAGAAGAAGAAATATACTCTTCTGCATGCAATCTGATAAAGATAACCAACTTATTCCACCGCCTTACCCGTCGCGTACCGCGGCGGGAAGCCAATAGGGGCTTCGCATACCGCGAAGATTTCCGGAGGAATCTAAGATATTTTCAAGCATCGCGTACCGCGGAGGACTCTCAAGCCCACCTCCGCGTACTGCGAAGTGTCCAATTGTTTTGCACTTAGAATTTTTCTTCGTTTTTCGATTCCGGGCAATCCAGGACTCCGTTTTGCACACGGTTTTCACCCACGTTCATCATTTCTCGCATACTATTGATCTGTAACAATTTCAATCGCCAAATTAGCGCGAATTTCTAACACGACCAAATGTGATCCCGTCATCACTGACGTAATATTGTCAACTGCAATTGTCACACGAACCCTAGTTCTTATTTCAATTGAATTCGTTCTTTTACGAACCCGATTGATGTCAACATCATGGGGTTTTTTTTAGTGATTAAAGACGAGCACAACGGTGTATGAAACACCTACCTGGATATGTTATTCGAGGGATCACGACTGAAAGAGAGGTGGCGCACGAAACCGAAACTTGATTGTCTTGATTCGCGAATGATGCAGCTTGTGAGTTGGTTTTGGGTTCACAGAAAGTTTCGTGGTGTTCAAAGGGTTCTGTTCGTGTGATTTAATTGGAGTTTTATACTTGTTAACACCGATTTCAATTAACACGTTTTGTATGTATTATTGGTATGGATTTCACGCGTAATTCGTTATTAATTGACTTAATTGATAGTGGGGGTCGATCACGCGGTCAAAATCCTTTCCTAATCTGGTTTTAATCGAGCTGGAACAGCTGTATTCGAACGGGAAGGAAACCGGGTAGCATGAAGGGAAAACGGGTTGGATGGGTAGATCCAAGTTTTCTTTACATATTTCAGGTAATGAAGATCAGGAAATTCGATCAGCTAGGTCAAGATGCTATGAATGTTTAGGGTGACCTAGAAACGAGAAACAAACTAGACGTTTTGTAATATTATCATTATGTGTATACTTTGATGTATAATATTGCATTTGTTTGTGTAAATCCATCTAATAACTATAAAAACATTAGTAAATCTTGGGTTATTCTTGAACTATGGCTATGAATTCATTACGTCACGCGTTGTTAACACTGCGTGTTATGTAAAAAATTGCTCTTTGATTAACAAGCGACACATGAAAACTCCATAAGAAATTCTATATGGACATAAGCCTATTGTTGGCCATTTCCGTGTGTTTGGGTGTCCATGCACTTTGCTTCATCAAAAGTCTCTTCCCGTGGATTCTGCACGCGGCGCAGGGTGTGACACAGCCCCTCCCATGTTTTCTTTTAAATAAAACTTTCGTTTTTTACACTTTTAACCCTAAACTTTCATAATCTCTTGTTTTACTTTATTATAATTTACATAAAATTTTATTTAAACTTCATAATTAATATAAATTAGTCATATTTTTATAAAACATCATTTTAATGTCTTTAAAAATTAAAACATATTTATTTTTTTTGTTTATTTAACTACAATTAAAGTTTATAAAAATTTATAATAAAAATACATATATATTTCCTATAGATTTTTATTAAAATTATATAATTTTAATTTTATTTGTTTAAGTTATATAGTTATATAAAATTTCTAAATCTTACAATCAATAAACTTTATTAATATGTTTTTGGTTTGCATTTTCTTTAAATTGATAATTAATTTCTCATACATAAATACATACATATGTGTATGTATGTATATTAAATGTTTAAATTGTTTTTCTTGCACATATATGTACACCTATATAAATATGTATTTGTGTAAAAAGAAAATTTCCAATGTCATCATAAGTTATTTATTGAATATAAATGTTTTATTACAAATTTCATAAATGTTACAAGTTGGCCTCCCATCCGCGACGGAGTGGGCTTATCAGGCCTAAATAGTATTATCTAGAATTACCACGCTATGCGCCCCATGCTATTAACGGTCCGATGTGTATTTGTGAGGACTTTGATGTGATGTGTGCCACATATAGTCACATATATATAAGCGATAATAGCATGTAAATATGTATCCAAAGAGTGTTTGTTGTATCAAAATTTTTATATGCATCTTTTCTCCCCCAAGGGTCGAAAAGAGTTAAAAGGGGTTGTGAACTCACCTTTTAATGCATTTCTTGGTTTCTGTTTGCAAAAAAGATGCTATCTAACACATATTACGCTACTAGGTACTAGCTTGCTTGACTGTCAACATACATAGAATCATACATAGAATCAACACATTGTATAAGCTTAGCATCTAACACATAAAGCTAACTAGGTCTAAGGCTTGCATCATAGATTGAATGAATAATAGAATGAATAAAGTTTGAATAAGACATGTGTAACATCCCATAAACAAGAATATAAAAGGGAGTGTGAAGAAAACTCACTTGTTTGAATGCTTAGCTAGTTCCAAGGTTCTTGAATGAGATTGAAGAAGCAATGATATCTACTCACTCTTATTTGAGTTCGATTTGTTGATGTTCGAATGAGCAAAGAGTCCGGTAACTTCGTGAGCTTGAATCGCGATCTAGAGGAGTTTTGGGTGTTTATTTCTTACCCAGACATGTTCGAAACCGATCTGGGAATGAAATGGAATGGAATAATCTGGTCTTTATACTCGTTTATGTCGAATCCTATTTTCGGTTCAAGCTTGTATATTTGGAATTGGTTTAACACGTTTACAGCTATCAATCTCATTAATTCGTGATTGAGAGTTGCTGGTGCATACATAGACTTGCCTAATTCCTTGCGAATCGACCTGGATACGCGGAATAATGAGCTGGGATCGACCGGTTGCATTCGGGTTGCAAATGGAGCTCCGGTGGGGGAAACGGGTAAAGGGGAATACAGGTTTGGGATTTTAACGATTTTGGCCCTTCATGTTTCAAATGTTTGCCCATTCATTTCAAAACTTAATGAACAGGTAACAGCTTTATATTTTTACACAACTAGTCCCTTGAGTTATGTATTTTCATTATTTTATGCTCAAAGCTTTACAAAGGATTTAAAAAACCTTTTACTAGGTGTTTATGTCTTAATATTTTTGCAACAGCAAATTTAATAAGTCTTGTTATTATATATTTATAAAATAATTTCATGTGTGTGTGAATATGCATGCATGTATGTATATGATATACGTTAAATTATACATATTATTCGACACAATTTCCCCCGGTTTTAACGTTAACAACATGCAAATTCATTCACAAATAGTCCTAATTATTGTTTTTGTGAATTTGCAGGATAAACGACCTTGCTCGGAAGAAAATCAAGCCTTATATGGAATTTCAGCAATTTCTGAGCAAATCCCCAGATGTGCACTACCATGCCAAATCTTGCACTGGCAGTGCCCGCCCATGCACGACCGTGCACAAACTTGCACGCCCGTGCAACCAGGTAGTGCTAGGCCATGCATGATAGTGCTGGCCTATGCACGACCGTGCACAATCTTGCATGACCGTGCAACCAGGTAGTGCTAGGCCATGCATGGTAGTGCTGGCCCATGCACGACCGTGCATGAACCTAGCACGACCGTGCAGCTAGCCAGTGCCGGCCACCTTGACACACGCACGACCGTGCCTGACACCTCGAGTCAATTTTCGAGACTTAGATGAAAATGGCAACTTCGACAACCGTCCCAGACAATAAGTGAAGCACTGTAGCACCTTACACGACCGTACTCCTATGGTGCACTACCGTGCCAAGTTCCAGAATTTCTATAAATTGAGTTTTTCTCCTCATTTGAAGGGGCTGGACTTCCTGGAGCAAAAATACCCTTTGATCAGAATTCTTAAGGCTTTCCAAGGGATATTTTGAAGGTCTTGAAGATCCAAGAAGCATCCAACACCATTTTGTTTCCAATCCTTGCTTGCTAGTGGTTTGCATTTGTTATTTTAATCATGTTTCTTGTTAATTTCAGCTACTTTGTTGTTGTTCTTGTAAGCCTTATGGGCTAATCACTTCATTGTCTAGATTGTGATGAAACTTATGTTTATGTGATGTTGATTTTATGAATTGGTCAAATGGGTTTATGTCAAGATTCAAGATGACGTTGTGATTGAATCGCAATGATGTTGTAAATTTGTGTAAGTTGATTAATGTTCAAGAATGATGAATGTTTAGTCGTATTATGTTGGAAAACCATGATCAAACATTTGTTTATAATCTTACAACTTGTTTTTAAGATTATGCCATGAGATTAGGAATGATAATTGGTTTCTTGAATGTTTTAAAACTTGCATAAGTATACTTTCTTTCACTAAAGTTTGGAAGAACCATGGTGATATTATGATTTGTTAAATATGATTAACATGTGAGTTAGGAAATTATGGCCAAATGACCTCATTTGCATGATTGTGTTCATAGATTGTAAGTTGAAAGAAATTGTGACTTTGTTGAATTTATGCAACTTAGGGTGATTAGTGTGTATAAGTCATATTAGTTTTTCTTAAATTGTAGAATTAAGATTCTTGACGGATGACTAATTCTTGATTAAATCTTGACATAGACCTTGACATTAGGCTTCATAGAATAATCCTATGTGATTAGAATGTGTTTATCATTTTAATTTTCCTAAAGATTATAGGATTAGATATCTTTGACCGGAATCTAGTCAACATTTGATTTACCAATTCATATTAATCACATCACTAGACTAAGTGAATTTATAATCTAGGCAATTTTCTTACACTTTAGATTATTTTAAAAATCTCCTTTTAGTTATTATTTTAAAATTCACAAACCCGACTTTTTCATGTTGTTGCTAAACATTGACCGAGGTTTAGTATTGAGAGATATCGTGTCCACGGATTGATATCCGGTTCTTACCATAAGCTATATTATTATACGATAGGTACACTTGCCTATTGTGTGTGATTTAGTTTCTAGTAAAAACCATTTTAAAATTAAAATCTGTGTGAAAAATCCATCATGAAAAATATATAGTTTCACGCACATAAGTATATAAAATTTTAATATTGTTATTATGCATATGTATATTTATTCTTTTCACTAAAATATACACTTTATCATAAAATGTTTTTATTTCATTTAAAGGTGAATGTTTGTCCCTATTTATAATATATATATATATATATATATATATATATATATATATATATATTTCTTAATAAATTTTAAGTTGTTAAATTATTTTAGTTTATACTATTATGTACAAAATGTCATTAAGTTAATTTAAGAGCATAAAAAATTATTTAGTAGATATTGTTTTACAACATGTATCATGTTTATATTTGTGTGTGTGTGTGTATTCATTTATGAATACAATTAGCGAGTGAAATCTCCATGAATTTTTTTTTATCTAATTACAAGTTGGCACAATTACGATTTAAATTTAAAAATGAAAATCATAGGGATTACAAGCATAGGATGCACTTAAGGAATTTATTGAAGAGACATGCATTTAGGACATTTGAACAACTTTACGAACATTATTATGATGCATTCAAACAAATTTACTTTTGTAGAAGCTTCCAAAACATTTATTTATTTTTCCGCTGTAAAACTTAATGTTTAATTTGGGATATTTTAAATAATAACTATGTACTTTCAAACTTATATAGAGTCATTCTAATTAACTTACTAATCATTCCAAACACTTTTTGATGAGCTGATGAGCATGCCCTGACTAACAGTACTTTTATAACACCAAAGGCAATATATAGGTAAGTATTATAACAACTAACAAGACTATTATCAAAAAAAATCTTGAATTTAATGCTAAATTCATTACAACAAACATTTTATTAACCCTTGAGAATTCAAGCAGTTGATGACAACAAACAGTTCAAAAAAAACTTGATTTTGGTGCTTAAATTCATTACAACAAACTCCAAATGCATGTTCAAAGTACCTGATGTAGAGATCGACCGACCGAGAACTAAGAATTAAACGCGAAACTGTTAAAGATCGACTGACCGAGTGTCCGAGTGGAGAATGGAGTGGAGATTGAATGACTGTGTATAATCGATCAACCGTGAATTTGTGAAAGTACCTGATGTAGATTGTAGATCGACCAAGAACAGATCGACCGGTTGTAGACTTGCAGATCGACGTCGATGCAGAACTTCTGATGTAGATCTACCAAGAAGGAAAGAAAGCATATCGAACTTCGAAAGAAAGCAGATCAAACTTCGAAGGACTTCTAATGTTAGAGATCTGAACTCCTGAAGATTAGAGAATGTCAGGATGGAGATAAATGTTGGAATGGGCAATGGCGCTTCTTTTCTCTATTTAGGATTTAGGGTATCAATGTATCACTCAAGATAAAAAAAATATATATATAAATACTAATTAGGTTTAGACGGTTTAAACCGAAAAACCGAATTAAAAAAAAAACTAAAACCGTAAACGGAGTCGAAAACCGAATTCTTAATAATGATACAGTTTAGAACCGAACCGAAAACCAAATTCACAATACGGTTCAGTTGATTTCGGTTACATATACGGTTCGGATAACGGTTTTAAACGGTTTTCGGTTATTTTGAACACCCCTACAAGTGGTAATTTTGGGGTGTGACAGACTCGTATCAGAGCCGTGGTTATAGAGAATTAGATTTGCATGTAGTAAACTTAGACTATAGCCATAGCTCTACACTTAGTTTCACACTACATATTATGTGCATAGTTTAGTGATATTCATTGTGATTTGATCTGGCTCCTACAAACATGCCTCTGGCACCGTTAGCGGACGTTCGTATATGACTGCACATGCGAACTGTGCAATAGGACTAGAGAAAGGACGAATTCAATACCGAAGAGAACTTTGCCATGTTCTGAAGTAGGTTTCTCTAGCACAATCTAACACGAATCGAATGCTTTTCCCAAATTCTTCCTCGAGTGTAAACCCGACCACATGACGTATGTTTGTGGACTAGAATCTTAGTATCGACGCTCAAGAGGTAAGCTTCAAACTCTACGGTGTATACTAGCTTGAAATTGAAGGAACTAGAATGACTGTGCAGATAAATTGACGATTATGGTGGCCAACGTAATCGTGAATTTATAGGTACATACGAATTCTAACAAATTCAATTGATAAGTTATACCCATCGGGGATACAAAGCACGTGTGTGATATGTGCCCATTAACCATGTAACTCAATCAATCCAAAAATCATATCGGATACCAAACGTAGTTTACACCTTTTACCACTCATCGATTCCTTGCCTTCAACCTAGACGATCTGAACTCATTGAACCTTCCCTAGTGTAACTTTGGCACTTCATACACACATTCACTGGTATGGATCTTATCAGTTATTGAAATCGATATCTACGATGACTGAATGACTAGCATAGCACATGCAAAGAATACGCCTACCTACTAAGTGGAACTCCAAGCTAAAACAGTACAACCTTGCGCGAACGGAAAATTTGGACTGGCGCAACAACGTTTCATCAGATCCAAAACACTGAAGACATACCGTTGATTAATGGTGTCCATACCCATAGATGCCACCTATACCCTCTCTCACTTACTCCCGACGCTTATGGACACCCATATGGATGATGGCAATTACCTAACGACTCCTAATGAAAAGACTGCAACCACAAGTACGACATGATTTGTGATGCACAACCTGATTCTATTTCAACCATAAGAGATGCAAAATTTCAACTCCTTTACTCGTCAAACCATCAAGAAAGGAGAAGAGAGGAGTCGAACAAACTAAGACACTCGAGTCAGCCTCATATAGCGAATGATTTTCTAGGTCTTCCTCGTTCTTTATCAAACCCTGTGATTGTCTGACACAAACTCACTAGAGCTAAGTGTACCCTATTGACCATAATGTCTTCGAATTCCGCAAATGAACACTCAAGTTCTCCCAAGATTATCCGAACGCTTGAACCTGCCCGAAGATATAACCAAACCCCTCCTAACGATTGGCAAATGGAATTGCAACACAAATGTAGGCATTCAAGAACATTCCGACCCTGGTACCTTTCGTGAGAAGCAACGAGGTCTTGTGAACTAAACAAACTTCACAAAATTCAAGTGTGGAACATACACTAACCTTCAAACAGTAGAAGACGTGTTCCATGTACACATAATTGTATACGACAGAGGAATCTCTTGTCATACGACATCCGTTGAAGAGAGACAGGACAACTAATTCCTGTTAACTTATCAACCATGCAAGAACTACAATGACTAACCTATATTCCCGATGATAAAACGGAACCAAGTAAATACAATTCCACATTGCCTATTCTGTTGATAGACCCTATGATGTCTTCCATCTCAAGGACACGTTCACATTTCTCCTACTGGAACCTAATGAATATAACATCTTACCAAACTCTCAATCTCATACCTCGGTAGCCAAACCTAGACATGCAATTGGGCAGCACTCAAGTCGATCCACCAACAAGACTCACACATCTCCTCATCAAGTCAACACACTTAAACCCACAATTTACCGAAATCCTTAACAAGGATGTATCTCCTACTCAACCTTTTCGATCTCTCGCGATTCTCCAAACCTTGGTTACTCCAAATTGACTTCTATAGATCACACGCGAGCTACAAAGTAGTTTACCTTGAAACTTACCTACATATGGCACCCGTCATTTCTTCCCACATGATGATTGAAACTTATACCACCTTGAGCTCTTCAAGAAAGGAGTAAGACACCTCATGATTTCCCTCATGCGAGAACCCTTCTGTTAAACCATGAATCGATATGAAGACTCATGGAGATCCTTCGCGACTAACTAAATTACCTATGTATTGGTCCAACACAAGAAACCACTCACTCAAGTACGATTGAATGGCATGAGTGAAGGTAAAGGAATACAGACTATACTTGTATGATCATAACTCGGACTATTCCACGAACCTCTAGATTTAACCTAACCAAAAGTGGTCTCAAGGAAACTCATTCCTAGCAACACCGCTGGTAAATCCGTTTCATCAGGATGTTTTCCAGCCTGCACTGACACTAGACTGAGAAACGCGTACATTCGAAGTCGAAACTAGAGATTCCTTGTAAACTAGTAAATTTCAATCAGGAACACGACACATCAGGAACTACCTGAAGCAATGACTACTGCGAGTTGATGACTGGCACGCCTCAACGTGATTGGAGTGTCGAGAGTTAGCCATGATACCCCGCATGTACAAACACAAACACCACATTGGTAGCGAGAATTAGAAGCCGAATCAGAACTAACTCCGGGAACGATCACCAACCTGGTTAACAAGCCATTTTAAAGAATTGCCCTTCCTGGATAGATTGCACATATCTTTATCCCGATATTGTCAATTACCATGGACTCTTCACGACATGTTTGAGGAATCTCTCTTGACTAGAGAAAGATAAAGAGATTATTGATCGACACCAAGGTAACAGTTAGATACCCATCTTGGAAAACAAATCGTGTGACCAAGAATAACACACATGCGGTCATTCTATTAGACGATTGGAACCACAAACCTTTGCGAACATTCAACTCAGGGCCACCATGAATAGATCTTGCGACGCAATCTCGAATGAGTCCTGACGCATCGTTGTATATCCATGTTCGTGTCACGAGGTATTTTTCATGAGAACATGATAGTTAGACTCCTCACAGATCATCAAACTCTTTAGCAATCACATCACATAATATGATTCCTATTCCACTCTTTTTTTGGAAATCATTCACTCGACGCTCAAACTATGAAACACTGTGTACTGATTTATCGGTTGCTTATCTCTCACGACGATCATATTACATGAACTCTCCATCTCCGCGACTAGGGAGACACAACAGGGACCCCTCTGAGGTAGAGATCGTCCAAAGGTTGAGCATGAGTATCGAAATCCGCATATTTCCTTTTTATCAACAGACCAACAAGCAGGATAAATTAATCCAAACCTATCTAAAGGGGATAGTCACTAGGCATGGAATGCCAACTTCATTCGTTTCCATTCTGTTGTTTGATTTACGACACGCCTTTGGATATACTCTCATAAAAGTTTGGAAACAAGACAGGATATGAACACTGAGTATCACGCATATACCGATAGAAGAGGCGAACGCTCATTATAGACTATAAGAGACATGCCGAAGGCATGTGCAAACGACTTATGATCAATCAACAGCCTCACTTCCTTATTAACTGAAATTCCCTACAACAACGGTCATCACTTGGGGATGAAAATTTGACCACCTGAAGCATTTGATAGACACAAGTGTCGTTAACCCATTAACTGGGCAGATGCAGGCGAAAGCCAACTTAATGGTTTCAAACTCAGATACACAACAATGGAAGATCGTGCACATGTGAAGACTGCATGACGACAGCGCATGAATGTCAAAAGAACCATGCCAACAAGGGACGCAAGCCCTGGCATCTCTAATATGGGACAAAGTTCTTTTTAAAGTCTTGCCTTGGAAGGGTAGGACGTAATCTAAGAAGCGAGGAAGGTTAAACCCACGATATGTTAGACCTTTGGAAATCAAACGACAAACCGGCAATGTCCTACAAACAATACTTATTGAAAGAACTTATCTGTATACCAAACATATCACAAGTTCAAGTCTAGAGTAGTGTCTAACTGGTGAGACACTTGTAACATCTCTAGAAACAATTTGGATTTCTGAACACATATGTCCTTTCGAAAGAACGGTCAACGTATATAACCACGAAAATAAAAAGACTCGAACATAGCCATTACTCCATTAGGAAAATGGAGATGACTCGAACACTTATATCTATTCCATGGACGAATTGAATTTCGTGACGAAATTGTTTTTAACTAGGGGATGATGTGACAACCCGTAAAATCCAAGTCATCATCTATTTTCGAACTTATAATTATTTGAATGTTTATTCTTACATGACACTTTATTTAGAGTAATATAGTGTGACACGTGGCACATGAGTTCAAACACAAACAGATACGCGATGGTAATTCAGGGAATTTCTGGAATCACACACACACGAGTTTTGACTCACGAACGTTGGTGAACTAACAAAGAAATAATTCGAACACACGATGATAATCTAAACATGAATACGTGATGAAACAATTAAAAAAGTTTAAGCAAAAACGATACCCAATCAAACACGAGGAAAACCAAACAAACAAAAGGAGATAACAAGCTCTAAAACCCTTCACGGTTTGCGAAGGCACTCAGCGAAAACGGTCGCGGTACGCGACGAGTTGAGCGCGAGAATTAAATTTCAGCGGCAAGAGGTCGCGGTACGCGACGACGGATCTGGCGACCTTAGCGGTACGTGGCGTGTTCCGGAAGTGTAACTCAAATACTTTATTTTTGGCGGTACGCCAAGGGTTCTAGGGAACCCCCTTGGCGGTATGCGACGACCTCTAGAACCCAAAAACTCTATAAGTATCAACCCATTTCACCCATTGCCTCTTTTACCCGAATTTGCTTGACCTCACCACCTAATCTTGGCCAAGAACACCCTCTAAGAACATCTCTAACCTCCAGAAGCCATGCGAGTGATGCTTGTGATCCATGATGAAGACTTTGAGCTAGGAGGAAGCTTGGAAGGACCATCTATCCCCACCATCACATTGTAGAAGCTAGAGGACCACCATCATGAACTTCCAGGGCTGCCATCTTGCTGTCTCAGCTACATCTCGACCCTCAAGAGCTTTTGAAGGTAGTTTTGAAGGTGCATTTACACTAAAAACACCTAAAAACGAACATGCAACCACTTACACACATGCAAATCCAATGGTGGCACATGCACGAATTTGTAAGATTGAAATATTGTGTTTGAAGCATGGATTATTATTTTATGATATTAGAATGATCTAAGTTGAGTAATGTTGTATTAAGTGTCATTATGTGAAGATTGATGGATGATTTCATAAAAGGAAACTTTGTTATGCTAAATACTTGTTATATTGATGGTTAGACATGATAGATGGTTCAAATGATGATTGATGCATGATAATGATGTTAATGACATGCCAGAATAGTGGGATTTATGAAAATAGGGCTTTTATTCATACCTTTCCATTTGTAGAAACATGTGGATTGATGAGCATGCAAAGCATGTGGATTTTGGTCACACATAAGTATTTTGATGATGATAATGGCAATAGAAACATGTGTGGATAGTTTGATTTTGGTTAAAATGAGTTTTATGAAGACTTTATATAAATAGTAACTTTATTTGGGGATTTTGTAAAGAAAGGTAGATGTTCATGTTAGATGATGAAACATGATTGCAAATGAAACATTATGATGATATGGAGGTATATGCATGGTTAATTTTGTGAAAACATGATAATTAGGCAAACTTACTAAATATAGTAACTTTATTACCTAAAAAGAGAATTTGTGTATACTTGGTAATATGTGACAAGGTGCTACAGGCTAAGATGAACATATAGGGAAACTGGCATGCTTAGAACAATAAAATATGACTTTTGATGCATACCTACTAATTGAGGAAACTTACTATAAATAGCAACTTACTTGACAAACGTGCACAACATGTATAACATGCCATACTTAGCAACCTGATCAGTAAGGACGTATATATATTATGCATACTTGCCAAAATTGGAAACCTTATGTGATATGACAAGCTTATGTGCATTAACTGCTAATAAAGAAAACTTGACAAACACTAAACGAAAATTAACGAACTGCAAACATGTCACCAACGGGTCGTTGAGTCAACACGGCCAAACACGGTCAAACACAGTTAAACATAGTCAAACACAACAACTTGGAGTTGTTTGGACACGAACACGGTCTAAGTAGACTGACACGAACACGAGCACGAACATGAACATGAGCTCATATTACCTATGTGTTATAGGTGACAGTTAGGGATAGACAGTTCACAAAACGCAAACACATGCAACTCACGTGATTTTACGGCCTTTTTCTCTTAACTATTTATAAAGTCAAACCGGGGGAGAATTACATGCAAATGCTTTTGACAAACAATTTGAACAAACGTTTTGACAAACACTTTGGACAAACACACTTGACAAACACTTTGTACAAACCATTTGACAAATAGATTTGACAAGCGTATATTGCAAACACCTGACAAACATTTTTGACCAGCATCTGGGTCAACAAGCTGGGCATACATTTTTGACCAACATTTGGGTCAACAAGTTGGCAAACATTCTTGACCAACATCTGGGCAAACTATTTGTATGAACATATTGTATGATTTCTGGTATATTGGGAACAAACTCATAAGTGTTGTATATCGTAACAAGTCCTTGCAAAATCATACTGTTAATGTGTATACAACGATGTGAGCTTAGATAGTACTATTGGGATTGACGAACCCCACACGATGCCAAAACTGACCGGAGGTCAGGACGTGTGTAATCTCGACCCATCACCATTGTTTGTACGATAGATATGGCGGAGACACGACAAACAATCTAGTTCGGTAGTGACGCTACTGGCACTTATGGCCTTGGGCCTGACAAACATTAATAAACAGCAGATCATACGGAAAACTGATTTTTCTCTACTTTACTATTGATATAAACCTATGAACTCACCAACTTTATGTTGACACACTTTAGCATGTATTTTTCCAGATACTCGGCATGCTTAAAAGCATAGGATGCACTTAAGGAATCCATTGAAGAGACATGCATTTAGGACATTTGAACAACTTTACGAACATCATTATGAAGAATTCAAACAAATTTACTTTTGTAGAAGCTTCCGCAACATTTATTTATTGTTCTGCTGAAAAACTTATTGTTTAATTTGGGATATTTTAAATAATATCTACGTATTTTTAAAATCATATATAGTCGTTCTATATGACCAACGTATCTGATCTTGTCACGTCACACCCAGCGGTCTGACGCTGCAAGTGGTAATTTTGGGGTGTGACAACAAAAATTCTCGTACATCAAACTGTATCTTGTTAACCTAGGTGGGGCCGAACGAGTAAAAACAGGTAGTACTATCGAGCTGACAACCTCATTTCCTGGGAGGTTTGCATCTCCCCCGGTGCAAATGCTTTTTACCGTTTCCAATATCAACTTAATGTAGTAAAACTTTAAGGCGAGGCATCTATGTTTACCTTCAGATATTATCAATATCTGTCGTAAAGGAGCTAGATATGAGTCACATGAGTATTCCAATCGTGTCAATGTGTACCATTTACTTTACTTGTCATATCATATTGTATCGAGTCATTATTATGAACTCACGATTTTTATATGAACTTTGTAAATCTTAAAACTTTTACAAGTAGTTAGTGATGATCAGCAAGGACACATGTATGCACGTACCATGTATAGAAGCTTTTGAACATCTTAGTTATATTACAAGCTTGTAAACGATGATGTAGGATATGTATGAATATTTTGATATTATATACAATACCTTTTAGACAACTGTATATGTTTTGATATCGATACAAGTAATGTTACACCCCATCTCTGAGACATCACCATTATGCTTCCGCAAATCTTCAGATCAAGACACTGACATCATCAATGACATCATCAATGACATCATCAGGTGACAAGGGTTTTTACAAGAGTCTCACTTAGCACCTGATACACATTTTTTTGTGTACAATAGGTGCCTTGATATAAAAAAATAAATTCTTCAAACCTTAAAACTAGCAAGGACTTGACCTACATGTGCTTTCACTTCATAATGGTTCAGAAAGAAAGACCAGTTACACTTTAGAATAATCTAATAGAAAATATTAAACATGGCAATATGCACATTTATATGAAGGCATCAACAACAATACCTGAACATGGTTATATGATGGCATCTACAACAATACTTGAACATGATTATCAAGAGCATCCCTATCAAATGCACGTGATAATGGTGAATATGATACTGATGAAATAAGTCCAATGTAAAAAAAGTTATAGGCTGGAAAAATTCATACCTAGTGAAGAAATCTACACTAAGGGTCCCACAAAGCAGTATGCGATGATTTTGGATACTTAGGCTCCTATTCAACCGAAATCCCATGTCTTTAAACCACCTGATTAAACTTTTCCTATGACCAACAAAAAACATGCATTTCATATCAGCATAGTCTAGTTCATAATTTTTTTTCACCATGGGATGAAGATTCTCTTTAGGCATGTTTGAAGCAGATAGGAATAAAGGTGAAATGAGAAAAAAAATTATAAGACAAATTAGAGTAGAGAAAGCATGATCAAGAAGTGAGAAAGAATATGTATAAGCTTTCGACATTAAAGAGTGACTCCAAGCAAACCCTAAAGTGAACCACAACTTTGGAATTGACCAGTGGATAATTACAATGTGGCTCCACAAAACCTGCCACACCCTCATGCTGTCCTATCCATACAAACTCAAGGTTTACTATCCTCCCTTACTTAATATATCCAATCACAAACTTTTTCAAAACCATTTTCCCTTTATTTGCCTCATTAAGAAGATTTGAAGATTCTCATTAAAGTATAATGGATTTCACAAAAAAATAATATGCTGGACTTAGAGACTTAAAGAGCAATGGCAATCGAAAAAAATAACCCAAATGTGACTTTCACAATGGAGCAATAAAAACATCCCATGAGAGGTTTTCACGTGGCTTATATTTAACGATGGAAGAAATTGTCACCAATCACGACCCTCCATTTCTAGACAAGAAATCACGTGAAGTGAGACATATCTCTTAACAAACTCATCAACATGTGTAAATTGTGAAAGGATACGTTAATATAAACATATTGATCACACACACTCAAACAAATTACTCACACTTTACCATTACATCAGCCGCAGTCTAACTTTCAAATTACATTCAATAGATTGTTTATACTGAAAACCTTTATAATCCAAGTCTTGATTCACGTTTTTACTTGAGATTAAAATTTTAAATTCGAACGGATTAACAAGACTTTAAATGTGGTGTTCAAGTGCATAAAGATGGGTACGTGTTTGACAAACTATCCTTTTTTATTTACCTTCAAGTACATAAAGATGCATCTTCCACCCTTCATATTCTTGAAGTCATCCCTACGAAGAGGAACCCGGAAATTTGATGCAACTTTGATTTATGTGTTATGTCTAGCGGGGCGAACAAAGCGTGATACAAGTTTTGTGGTACTTTTTTAAACACCATGCCAATAGCACTTTGAAAAACCACATCAAGATGAAATATTGTAAAGCTTTTAAAAACCAAGCGTCACGAGGTCAAACTGAATAATGTGTTTGCGTATAGCGTTGATGCGGTTCGGGAACAAATGGCGCGTTTCATGATCCAAGAAAGTTTGTCATTTAAAAACTTCGACAACTCGCGTCTAACTCGGCTTATTCAACAAACTCTTCAACCTTGTTATATGCATGTAAGTTGTGCTACTCTAAGAAGAGATTGTTTAAAAATGTGGAAAAAAGCTAAAAATGAACTAATTTTAGGTTTTGAAAAATTAGAGACTCGTGTTAATTTAACTTGTGATGTTTGGTCGGCTCTACACGCTTCACCCGACTCTTAGATTTGTGTTACGACTCATTGGGTACAACCGGATACGGCTACCTTTGAATTGTTTGATTATCCTCACACGGCTAATAATTTATTTCATGTTTTAGACAAAGTTATTAGAACTTTTAAATTAGAAAACAAAATATCTTCAATCTCATTTGATAACGCCTCGAATAATACGAGTGCAATCCAACAACTAGAATTAAAATATAAACCTACTTGTGGAGGTATTTTTTTCCATAGTCAATGTGTTGCGCGCATCATAAAACTTGGGCGTTCAAGATGGATTACGAACTATTGAAGATGTAAAAGAGAATTATAAACAAATGTCACGTGACATTTTTAGCTCAAACAAACGACATACTACTTATCGTCGTTTTTGCAAAGATTTGAATTCCATTTACTTAGGTCCGAATTGGGACATAAGTACTAGGTGGAATTCGACATGTAACAATTAACATGTTTGAAAAAGCTATAAGACAAAGATAAAGTTTAGTGGTATACCAAAATATTCTTTCAGATAAGGGTGAGTTGAACGATTTAGTGCTTCAAGTTGGGAAACAATTGAACAAATAACTAGCATACTTCATGTTTTTAAAAACACAACAAAATTTTTGTCAAGTATTCATTACACAACTAGTCTTTTAGTCCTTAACCAAATAATTTTAATGTGCTCAAAGTTAATTGAATTGTCGTTTAGAGGACCACCATTTAGAGATATGATTTTGCCAATGAATGAAAAGCTTTTAAAATATTTCAAAGAAATGCCTTCGGTTATTATTTGTGCCGTCGCGTTGAACCCTTGCCTAAATATTGTGGGAGTTGAAACCTTACTTGAAAAAATTATTTTTGATTTAGATTTACATGAAGAGCATCCTTTTTATGCTCAAACTTTAAAATCACAATTTAACACAATTCTCAAATATGTTTGATGTTTATCTTGCAAATATGGCTCAACATCAACCATACGCGAAACATTTAGGAGTGCGGCTTCAAGCTCAGGTAGTTCTCAAAATCCTTACATCGATTTATATAATACTTTAATGAATGAAAACTCAAAACCACAATAATGCAACACTTCAAGTAGCGAACTTAAAAGATATATTGGGGCGGAATTTTTGTCCAGTATGAGTGCCCAAGACTTTATGAATTTTGATATCTTGCCTTGGTGAAAAGGTAAGGAAGATCAATTTCCGATCCTATCCGCTATGCCCCGAGATCTACTAAGCATCCAAGCTTCCATGATAGCTTTGGAATCGGCTTTTTCTGCGAGTGGG
The DNA here is from genome assembly GCA_009363875.1 of Mikania micrantha. Classification (NCBI taxonomy): domain Eukaryota; kingdom Viridiplantae; phylum Streptophyta; class Magnoliopsida; order Asterales; family Asteraceae; genus Mikania; species Mikania micrantha. The sequence continues at coordinate 3,966,745 of CM018689.1, forward strand.
AGAGTTATTTCATTACGAATAATAAGACTCAATCCTCTTGCAGTAGAGATGTTGATTTGCTTGAAGGATAACTTGCATGCAGTGGAAATGATACACCAGACATCCTCACTTGAAGGAGAAATAAAATACGAAAGGTAAGTATTAGAAGACGAAGTCAAGGCAGGAATGTCGGAAGGAATAACTGACGAGGACGAAGCTGTGGTTCGATGAATGAAATTAAACGCCAAAAAAATATTCCGACTTTCTTTTTTGTTTTTTTGTTTTAATTTTGTATTACGAATTGTTTATTTGTATTTTTATGTTTCAAGATAATGAAAGTTTTTGTTAAGTTTTTTGTTTAAACTTGTAAAAAAAAATAACCAAACTGGTTTCAACCCGAACCCAACCAGTTCCTATAGGTTCGATCTACACTTACTATGAACCGGTTTCAAAACTGAACCAGTTTAGGTCTAAACCGGTTTCATTGAGTGACTTGAGAACAGAACCGGTTTCGAAAAAAACCGTTTTGTACGCCCCAACTCAAAGTCTCAAAAGCTGTTTATTTGGCATTCCAATTGGGCCTGAATTCTTAAGCAGTGTTTTCGTGGCCGGACCGGACCGGCCGGACCGGTCGGACCGCCAACCGCCCACTCAACCGGCCCAAAAACAGTAGAAGAACCGCCAGGAACCGGACCGGCCGGTCGACCGGTCGGACCGTAAAACCGGTGGTCGGACCGGTGGTCGGACCGGTTTTTTTTTTATTTTTTTATTTTTTTTCTAATTTTTTTTTGATTTTATATATATATGTTTATAAAATGTTTATAAAATCATCCGGTTCTTAAATCCGGTCCGACCGTTGACCGGTAAGGAGACCGATTCGACGTCTGGTTCGGTTCTGAAAACATTGTAATCTTAAGTATCATCATAGCTAAGAATCAAGTTTTTAAATCCACAAGGAAACCATGGCCATCTCTGTTACTAGCTTTAGGGCCTTAACAACATTTAAATGTTCAAAACACACCTTTCTACGGACCACCACCTCCATGGCTGCGCCACCCACAACCACCGTTAGTTCCGACGATCTCTCCATGGATTCATCCCTCAATGCTTCTCCTTCCATAGAAGATCGTGGAATGTACTTCAAGAAGGAACCAAGACCCACAACTGTTAGCCTACAAGAATGGCAGGCGTGGGGCACTGATTCACCAATACCCACACAGGTTGCGGAAATTGTTGAGGAAATGATTGATTTAGATAGGGAAAGTGATGCCCAGATGAAATTCGGAGGGCTTGGTGGGAAACTCAAGGTCATATGAATTCAAACCCTAGTTCGATTGTATGAATTTCTTTGTAGAGTATAATAGAGTTAATCGAGCTTTAGCTCTGTTCTGATTGAGGAGTCTTTTTCGTTTGAACATCTTATCCTATCCTTTATCCAAATCTGTTGATAGATGAAGGCATCATGGGTGATTGATTGTGATCCATGAGAGCTTTAAATTCTGGGAATTTATTGTTTTTGTATAAAGATGGGTCACTAGTGGTCTCCCTTTGAAACAAGTTGTAATGTTATGAAAAGGGTATGTGATGAATATGGTCCATAAGTTTCTTAAATTTGTCTTTTTTATGTCTATTGTGATTACTTTTAGATATTTGATCTTTAGTAAGAAAGGCCTATTTAAACTATGCGTTAGATTATTGTGCTTGCGTTTGATGGGGGGTGTATCATAGGACCTTGAACATTTTAAATATGTTGACTAACGAGTGGTCAATCAAGATTGACAAATGTTTGGTTGCTTTATTAACTTTCTTGTTTATCTAGTTTCTTTGCAAGTCATTAAAGTTTCAATAGTTAGTTTAGTTTGTATGAGCAGAAGTTATTGTGATTAATCAGGTAAAGAGAATTAGACATGGAGAAGCATGCAATAATGAGGCAACTTGTTTTAGGAGAACTTGTCATGTAAAGTTACCTACTTTTCATTAGCTTTAGAGGGCTTTTGGATGAGCAATTGTGCATGTTGAAGTTAAAATGATATATTGAATATTCAAAATTTGATAATTGCTAATAAAATGGGGATTGAATTTGTGTTTTCATGTTGTGACACACACTGTTGTAAAAATCGGCCTAGGCGGCCGCCTAGGCGCTAGGCGGCCCTAAACCGTCTCGATTTTGGCCTAGGTGGTGCCTAGGCGGGCTCTAGGCGGGCCTAGTCGGCCTAGTCAGATTTTTATTTTTTTTTTTGATTTTTTTGACTTTTTTGACTTTTTTCTAGTAAAAAGGGACCAATTTCATGATTATTTAGACATTTCTCAACCAAAAATCCTTAATATGTTTATAAAACATCGAATTCAGCCACTTAACATCGAAATCCATCTCTAAACTTTGAACTCAGTGTTTAAGTTTGAACTTTGAAGTACTTGATTTAGTATATTTAAGTTCATTTTTTAAATTATTTGAAGTATTATACATTAAGTTATTGATATTGATGTGTGTATATAACATATATTTGTAAAATTACATATAAAAATTCCAATCCGCCTAGCTCCGATTAATCCCGATTAATCCCGATTAATCCCTAGGCGGTACCTCGCCGCCCGACTAGCGCCTAGCGACTTCTACAACCATGGTGACACAACACAGACTCCCAGGGGTGCGACATAGATGGGGTTTACACAAAGCTGATTCTTTATTTTAACAGAACGAAAGTCTAAAACTTATTAATAGAATAAAAGTGTAGCAATAGTGCAATACTACTAAATTCATGTTGACAGTTAAAGCTATGGTAATTACTGTCATTGCCTAATAGCTAGTTGATGCCTTCAAGCGCATTATCGCGTTTATCCTTGCTACTAGAGGCCATAACCCATGCTCAAAAACAATATGTCAGCTTATGCTAGTGGGTTCATGTGACAAGCAATTCATCTAAACATCATTAAACATCTTGAAATGTAAACTACTCATGCTTGAAAATCATGTCTTTATCTAAGCTATCTGACTTTCGCTAGATTAAGACGATAAATATATATTTATTCACCTTTCAGCATACCCTTGATGTATACGACTGAAATTTAACACTGACTGGCGCATGTAACACACTACCGATTAATCTATTATATGTATATATTAATCCCAACTGGGATAGGGGTAAGGTTTATGTCCATCCTTCCCCTCCAGACCCTACTGAATAGTGGGAATATACTGGGTAAGTTTGTTTGTTTGTTTGTTATGTATATATCTGTCCCAAGTTGTCCACCTGATTTTTAACAAGCATGTAAAACATCTTTCAAGATTATAGTGCACTTGGAATCATCCCTTTCTAACCACTTGTACCTGAGTTTTATAAAAAAATTACATGCTGAATGTTTTGGTATCTGCGGATTATCCTTGATATAAACAAACCTATACTATAATTGCAGAATCATACCTTATCCTGGGTTTGCATGGATCCCAAAACACTTTGTTTTCAAATTACATCCCAGTTTCTAGATCAAAACAGTAGTAATTCACTTGATTTTTTCCCTCTTAATTAGGGTGAATGAGGGTAAATATGTAAGTGACTTGTTGGCCCTTCAAACCATAGTCAGAACACTTTAGTCAAACACTTAAAACTGATTGTTATTACTTCAACAATCAAAAACGAGTTTCATAATCCACATTAAAGAACCCTCAATATCTAACGAATTGTCTAGTTAACTACTATTTTATTTTGATTGTTCAAGTCACAATATTTAGCTCCAAAAAACACATCCAAACACACTTTTAATTTTCAGGGAGATTTCAAGACCCAAGAAGATAAAAAACACAGAGCAAGATACAAAGATTTAGACGATTCTGAACAAAAGCTTCATTTCTTTTCTGCTAGACAAATAGCGTGCCGTTTACTTGGAAGCAGAGGTTACCTTTGCCAAAAGGTATGCTATAAACACATACACATATATATTTCTATAAAGCGTCTTATTACTTTTTAAAATCGAGTTTGGTTCATCACAACATATGTTTGCAAGATACTTGATCAAAATTTTACAGTGTTGGCTTCCTCTTGAAGATTGCATGTGTTCAAGAGTTGTACGTTGTGATCTTTGGCATCAGATACAATTTTGGTTATATATGCATCCAAAGGTATAAAACTATAGACCAATTTTGGCTGCCAAGTGCCATCATGATTTGATACAACTTTGTTATTTTGTAGGATTTCTTGAGGCAAAACAACACTGGGAAGTTATTATGGCAAGTATTTGGGATTAATGCAGCCAAATTATGCTTATTCGGCATAGCTGAACATGAAGAAATCATGTGGAAGGCATTTATGCATTCGGGTTGGTCATATTTTTTGTCACTACTTGCTCCATCTCATGAAGAATGCTCCAATTTTCTTTTTAAAAAGGTTTTCATGCTAAAAGTACTCATTGCCATGCATGGTTTAAAAAAACGGTCTGAGGCGAAACGGGAGAAATTTGTTTTTGAGGCGGCGCCTCACAACCTTTTAAGAAACGTACGCCTCACTGGGCTGAGGCAGTATAGATGGGCTTGAGGCGGTGAGGTAATTAGAGGCGGTTGTTAGCGAATCACGTACCTAATTGTGTAAAATCGCGAAATGGTCGACAGAATCACCTCTACAGACGAAATGATCTGGTGTTAGACTCATGTTGCGTCGATCGTGGATTGCGGCCAATTGCGCCGAGTTAAGAAATTGAGCGGGCAAAATGAAAAATTGAGTATCGATTTAGGAATACCTGCGATTGTGGAGTAGATACGATGAAGGTGAAGGGCTGTGTGAAGGAGAAGAGCTGCTGTGAAGGAGAAGTTGCTGTGAAAGAATGCGTGAAGGAGAAGATGCGTGAAAAAGAAAACCCTAATTTTGTTTCTTTGGTAATACGTAGTATGGAACTATGAAATATTCTTTTTACTTATTATATTTATGTATATTAATATTAATTTTAATATCTTATACAAGGAGTGTACTTTTTATTTGATATTTTGATCATCAATTTTCAATTTTCAATTTTCAATACTATCTTATTCAAATTATTTCTAAATAAAAACATAAGCATTGTGCGAAGTATTTTTGTGTTTTATAGACTTTGTCCTTTTTATGTTTATTGAATTCGATGCTGAAATTAGTTATAAAAGTTCTTTAATTGATATTTAGTTTTTTTTTTTGACATATATATTATAAAATTATTTATTTATTTACTCCCGCCTCGGACTTACGCCTCGTTTCGCCTTGAGGCGTACGCCTCGTGAGGCAGAAGGAAAACGCCTCGAGGCGCGATTCCGTTCTTTTAAACCTTGTTGCCATGTTTGTCATATGATAAATTGATGCTTTTGATATCTTCCGAATGGCTCGTTTATTTCATCTTTTTAGCTGGGTTATTTTAGACTTTTGACAAATAGCCTATAGGTTTGAACAACATACTTTTGTTGGGTGATACATTGTTAGACAATTGGCTCAAAAACAAGCCAAGAAACACCGATTTAAGCTGCCATATTATTACATTATGAAATTCAAAAGAGAGTTCAATAATAATAGAGATGATTAAGCTTATTTATAGCTAGAAACTTTCCTCTAAGATACTCTAAAAAAGGAAAACACAAACTAAACTAGGAAACTACCAGTTGGTAATGATCAGCTGTAAATCCTACAACATTTTTATTTTAATAGTAAAAACTATTTAACCTAATAAAACATGATTAAATCCATCATTCACCCCCTAATCATGGTTTGTGCACTTTACTCTTCACAACAATGTTGGTTCGTCATCTTCACACCGTGACAAGTTAACTTATTCCCTTTTTCCCACTTTGGACATTCATTCACATAGTGACCAAGCTCACCGCACTTGAAGCCTCTAACGTGGCTCTTATCCCGTTGTCGTTCACCGTCTTGACCTTTCACGAATTTATGACCTTTTCCTTGACCACGTCTAAAGTTATCCCGGTTTGAACTTCCACAACCAGAATGCTCACAACCATGTTTTTTCTCCTTTTCTCTTTTAAAACACATTAGCCTGCCATGAATTTTTTCTTCTTTGTTGGCCCTTTTACACATCCTCATATGCCTTCTACCTTCCAACGGCTTCATTAAATGACATAGTGTCCAACTCAAAACATTGCTCAATGGAGGCTACAATTTGAATGAATGATTTAGGCATAGAATCGGCAACCGTCTCACCAATACCTTCTCACTTAGTTTGCTTGCAAAATCATCTACCGTGGTCCGTGTAGGCTTTCGAGTTCTTTCCTCAATGTTTGAAGCCTAGTTGTCCGAACTCAATCAACCCCCAAAAACATGTTTTTGGCCCTTCCCAAACTTATTTTGCATCTGTATAAGCTGCCATTTGTATATCAACTGTAGTTACTGCTAGTTCAATAGCCTTTGTTGGAAAATAAGGACTTATGAGCCGTAAGTCTTGTCGGGTACTTCTCCTCGCTCTGTGTAGAGCGATTTTATCTTTCGGGATGAGCCATGACCACAGATCCTTGTACATAACGCCTGAGCCTTATAGTCAAAATCATGGATCCTTGTACGTAACCCCTGAGCCTAATATAACCACGGATCCCTGTAAATAAACCACTGAGCCTTACTACCTAACTTGGTTTTAAAAAGCTTGAGGCGCTCAAAAGCGATGAGGTCGAAAAAACCGAGGCGCTAGGCGCGAGGCGAGAGCTTTACGTATGTGAGGCGCTAATAATTTTAAAAAAAAATAATTAAAAAAAAAGCAAACAAAATAACATACTTTTAACACTAAAAATAATGTCCAAACATAAAAACATGCTTAAAAAGTCTTAAAAGTACAAAAAACAAAGCAAAGTCTCATATCATAACCGGGCACGCGATCATCTTCCTCAACATCGGTCAACCCAATATCTTCTTCAATCTCGTCTTCATCATACAAAGCACGCTTTCCCATATCCTTTCTTGATGGACCAGCCTTATCATCACCTCTTCCAGTTCCAGCCATTGATGATCTAGTTGCATTAAAAGGCTCATGTGCACCCGATGCTTCACTTACATCCCTCCATGATAAATCTTCCTCATCAAAAACAAATTCATCATCACTATCATCACCTTCCATTCTCCCCATCAACCACTCATTGGAATCATCAATGTCTTCTAATATAATTGGATCAGCGGTTCCCTCCTTTTTAGATCGGCGCTCCAAAGCACGATTGAACTTCACACACACCATCTCATTCAATCTATATCGTGCCAATCTGTTTCCTTTTTTGGTGTGAATGTGTTGGAACACGCCCCAATTTCTCTCACAACTTGTAGCACTACAAGTGAGACTTAAAACTCGTATGGCAAAATCTTGCAAATCCGGAGCCGAAGCTCCATATGATTCCCACCACTTCGCTAAAAACAACAAAATTTAAGAAGTAAGTATTTATATAACATATGTTAAAAATTAGAAAGAAATATGCATTTGTAACTTACCAGGAGATTTGTTTGACCTTTGCCTAATTGCCGCGAGTAAACCGAAAACCCCTTCCGCATTTTGATATTTAGTTAGTTGCCCATTGATCAAGTCATCAACTTCTTTACTTGAAGACAACCTACTAATACAAGAATACAAACCTTTCATAACCTTGGTTTAAAAAAGCGTGAGGCGCTAGAGACGATTGTCTGGGCGCTCCAGTGGTGCGAAGCGGAGCGAAAACCAGAGGCGGCCCGAGGCGGTGCTCCACCGTGGGAAACGGAAGGCGTTTGAGGCGGCGCTTCAGGCCGTTTGAATGTTTTTTCCTTTTTTTTAGTTTTTAAAGACGCGTGCGTTTGTTTTTAAAAAACCCTAAACGACTCCCTCAATCTCACCACAAAATCGCGATCGACGCCCCAGCCACAACTCCAGCTGAACTCCTTTGCCGACCGGCCTTCCTCCTCCGCCGACCGCTGGCCTCCGTCGAAGACCCTGTGACTTCAATTGCTGGACCAGTGGACCTGTGATCGAGCTCTTAACCTGATTGACCGGCCTTCCTCCTCAGTCTCTTGCCGGACCAATTGACCAGTGGACTGCGACTTCAATTGCTGGACTAGTGGACCTATGACCGGCCTTCCTCCTCAGTCTCTTGCACGATTCCCTCAATTATCAACTGATTGAGCTTTTAACATGTATGGTACCATGTTTAATGTTTATATTTTTGTTTTTTCATCTTTTATTTTCTATTTTTTGGGTTTAATCTGAATATGAAACCACTGACAAAGCTGTTGGTTTCCATTTTCTGTGTTTTTGGGTTTTTCAAGTAAGATGGCTTCTGGTTCAAACAATACAACTAAAACCACTGCTGCATCTGCATCATTAGACCCTGGTAGAAAGTATGGAACCCCATATGCTTCAAATAGGACAAATATGACTTGCAATTTTTGTGGGAAAATATGCAAAGGAGAGGTTTATCGACTAAAACAACATTTAGTAGGAGGTTTTAAAAATGTTGTTGATTGTTCGAGATGTCCAGAGCATGTACGAGAGGAGGTTAGGACATTCATGCAAAAAAAAAAAGAAATGGCAAAATTAGAAAATGTTATGAATGCAAGGTTACGAGCTAATGTATATGATATTGATGATGATGATGAGGAAGAATGTGAAGAAGTGGCTGTGACCGGGAGTAGCAAGGCTCAAACAACTAAAAAACCAAGGGTTAAAGGTTCCATGGATATGTTCTTTGCTCCTACTAGGAAGGATGCGGGAGGGAGACAACAAACAATCAATGAAGTTTGTAACAAGGAGTTGAGAAATAAAGCATGCAAAGATTTAGCAAAGTGGTTTTATGATGCGGGATTGCCTTTCAATGTAGCTACATATGATAGTTTTCATAAAGCTATTGAAGCCGTTGGACAATTTGGTCCTGGAATGAAACCACCAACTATGTATGAGCTGAGGGTTCCTTTACTTAAGGATGAAGTGCGTGATGTTAACAACCAGATAAACGAGCACTAGAAAGAATGAGCTCGAAAGGGTTGTTCAATTCTATCCAATGGATGGCGTGATTCAGTGATTCAAAAGGATATCATAAATTTGATGGTTAACTCTCCAAAGGGTTTTGTGTTTATAAAATCAATTGATGTTTCAACCATCTTTAAGAATGCCGATTTCTTGTTCAATATTCTTAATGCAATGGTGGAGGAAGTTGAAGAGAAGAATGTTATACAAGTTGTCACGGATAATGCATCGGCTTATGCCAAAGCGGGTAAGATACTAAGATTTGCATCTTGTAATTATTGATGTTATTACTACTGCATATTAATCTTGTGATTGTTAATAAACATCTTATTATTATGTTTCTTAGGGAAGAAGCTAGAGGATGCTAGGAAACATCTTTACTGGACGCCATGTGCAGCACATTGTTTAGATCTCATGTTGGAGGATATTGGGAAGAATATACCAAAAGTGAAGAGTTGCTTAAAGAATGCTATGTTTATAAATGGATACATTTATAATTTTGTTAGCCTAGTGAACTTAATGAGGACGTTCACTAATCAAAGAAACTTGCATAGGCCTGCAGTTACAAGATTTGCAACTTCATTCATTACTCTTCTTCAATTTCACAAACAAAAGACCAACTTGAGAAAAATGACCATTTCCAAAGAATGGCATGATTCGAAATGGTCTAAAGAAACAAAGGAAAAGAAAGTTGAAGCCATCCTTTTACAAGATTCATTTTGGAGGAATGTAGCATATGCTTTGAAGCTAACTGGTCCAGTTGTTAGCGTGCTTCGGTTAGTTGATGGTGAAAGAAAACCAGCAATGGGATACATCTATGAGGCTATGGAGAGGGCTAAACTCACCATTAAAAAGAGTTTTAATGACAAAGGAGTTGTATGCTCGTGCATTTGAAATTATAGATAATAGATGACAATGTCGCCTTCATCGACCATTGCATGCCGCGGGGCATTATGAAGATTCACAACGCATTTTAAAGGATGAAGAGGTTATGAAAGGTTTGTATTCTTGTATTAGTAGGTTGTCTTCAAGTGAAGAAGTTGATGACTTGATCAATGAGCAAGTAACTAAATATCAAAATGCGGAAGGAGTTTTCGGTTTACCCGCGGCTATTAGGCAAAGGTAAAAAAATCTCCTGGTAAGTTACAAAAGCATACTTCTTTCTAATTTTTAACATATGTTATATAAGTACTTTTTAAATTTTGTTGTTTTTAGCGGAGTGGTGGGAATCATATGGAGCTTCGGCTCCGGATTTGCTAGATTTTGCTATATGAGTTCTAAGTCTCACTTGTAGTGCTACAAGTTAAGTTGTGAGAGAAATTGGGGCGTATTCTAACACATTCACACCAAAAAAAGAAACAGATTGGCACAAGATAGATTGAATGAGATGGTTTGTGTGAAGTTCAATCGTGCTTTGGAGCGCCGATCTAAAAAGGAGGGAACAACCGATCCAATTATGTTAGAAGACATTGATGATTCCAATGAATGGTTGATGGGGAGAATGGAAGACGATGATAGTGATGATGAGCTTGTTTTTGCTGGGGAAGATTTATCATGGAGGGATGTAAGCGAAGCATCAGGTGCACATGAGCCTTTTCATGCAACTAGATCATCAATGGCTGGAACTGGAAGAGTTGATGATGAGGCTGGTCCATCAAGAAAGGATAAGGGAAAACGTGCTTTGTATAATGAAGACGAGATTGAAGAAGATATTGGGTTGACTGATGTTGAGGAAAGATGATCGCGTGCCCGGTTATGGTGATTGATTAGACTTTGCTTTGTTTTTTGTATTTTTAAGACTTTTTAAGCATGTTTTTATGTTTGGACTTTATTTTTAGTGTTAAAAGTATGTTATTTTGTTTGTTTTTTTTAATTATTTTTTTAAAAAAAATTAGCGCCTCGCATACGTAAAGCTCTCGCCTCGCGCCTCGGTATTTTCGACCTCATCGCTTTTGAGCGCCTCAAGCTTTTTAAAACCAATTTCATAACCTCTTCATCCTTTAAAATGCGTTGTGAATCTTCATAAAAGACGGCCGGGTTTAGTAATGCCCCGCGACATGCAATGATCGATGAAGCTGACATTGCCATATATTATCTATGATTTCAAATGCACGAGCATACAACTCCTCTTTGTCATTAAAACTCTTTTTTAATGGTGAGTTTAGCCCTCTCCATAGCCTCATAGATGTATCCCATTACTGGTTTTCTTTCACCATCAACTAACCGAAGCACGCTAACAAGTGGACCAGTTAGCTTCAAAGCATATGCTATATTTCTCCAAAATGAATCTTGTAAAAGGATGGCTTCAACTTTCTTTCCCTTTCGTTTCTTTAGACCATTTAGAATTGACCCATTCTTTGGAAATGATCATTTTTCTCAAGTTGTTCTTTTGTTTGTGAAATTGAAGAAGAGTAATGAATGAAGTTGCAAATCTTGTAACTGCAGGCCTATGCAAGTTTCTTTGATTAGTGAACGTCCTCATTAAGTTCACTAGGCCAACAAAATTATAAATGTATCCATTTATAAATATAACATTCTTTAAGCAACTCGTCACTTTTGGTATATTCTTCCCAATATCCTCCAACGTGAGATCTAAACAAAGTGCTACACATGGTGTCCAGTAAAGATGTTTCCTAGCATCCTCTAGCTTCTTCCCTAAGAAACATAATAATAAGATGTTTATTAACAATCACAAGATTAATATGCAATAGTAATTAGATCAATAATTGATGTTACAAGATTCAAATCTTATCATCTTACCCGCTTTGACATAAGCTGATGCATTATCCGTGACAACTTGTATAACATTCTTCTCTCCAACTTCCTCCACCATTGCATTAAGAATATTGAACAAGAAATCGGCATTCTTAAAGATGGTTGAAACATCAATTGATTTTATAAACACAGAACCCTTTGTATTCATAACATTTTCTAATTTTGCCATTTCTTTTTTTTGCATGAATGTCCTAACCTCCTCTTTTACATGCTCTGGACATCTCGAACAACCAACAACATTCTTAAAACCTCCTACTAAATGTTGTTTTAGTCTATAAACCCCTCCTTTGCATATTTTCCCACAAAAATTGCAAGTCATATTTGACCTATTTGAAGAATCAGAGGTTCCATACTTTCTACCAGGGTCTAAAGATGGAGATGCAGCAGTGGTTTTAGTTGTATTGTTTGAACCGGAAGCCATCTTAATTGAAAAAAACCAAAAAACACAGAAAATTGAAACCAACAGCTATTAAAGCCAAAAAATTGAAAATATAAGATGAAAAAACAAAAAATATAAACATTTAACACAGTAACATACAGATTAGATGCTCAATTTGGTTGATAATTGAGGGGAATCGTGCAAGTGCTGATCAGCAGGAGGTTGGTTCGACGAGGAGGAGGTGGTCAGCGGGAGGCAGGAGGTCGGCGGGAGCGGAGCTGACTGCTGAGGATGACTTCGTCGTGCGTCTGGGGGCTGAGATCGTGTATCGTGCGTCTGGTGGCTGAGGTTAGCCATTTAGGGTATAAAAAAAACCCTTGAAACAAAAGAGTCTGTAAAAAAAAAAGAAAAAAACAAATAAAATCCAAAAGCGCCGCCTCTCAAGCTCTGGCGCCTTGGACCGCCTTTTGAATTCGCTACGCCTCGCCACCTTGGAGCGCCTGGCTCAATGCCTCTAGCGCCTCGCGCCTCAGGCGCGCTTTTTTAAACCAAGCTACCTAACCACGGATCCTAACCCTTATACCACAACCGCGGATACCAAACTACTGAACCCTGCAGCCAAGGTGTTGACTTTCTTGGTTTGAATGTCATACATCTTCTTGACTGCGACAACTAATCAACCACTGAACCCCAATAACAGATGAATAAACACTGAGCCCCCATCCACGTAACCCAGCAGTCAAGGTGTTGACTTTCTTGGTCTGGATTTCATACATCTTGACTTCAACTGCGGAAGAATAACCACTGACCACAACCGCGGATCAAGCGTTGAAGACACAACAACAAATGAACAAGGACAAAGAAACAACCGCTGAAGACTAAAGACTGAAAACAACCACTAAAGACTTACGCTTTAGTTTTAGGTTTATTTCGTTGTTGTAATAAAGGTTCTGGGTATCTAAATCAAGAACTAAAGTTGTTAGAGAAGTCTTGTCACATTCTGATCAAATTTGAAACTAAGAAGTGATAGGCAAACTCATGAGGATGATCTGATTCCTCCTATTGTTGAGCCTACTGATCATATGGGACTCACATGGGTTAACATTATTCAATCTAAAAAGTGATGTCACATAATCACTTACGCAGCCCACATTGTCTTTTGTTTTATTATTTTCTTTATATTTCTATTTTATTTAATTAAAGTCTGTCAGTTATTTACATGTTCTTATGGTAGTACGTGGTTGGTTAGTTGCAAATTTCAATTCGTATGTAATCAGTCAATTGAGGAATGAGAAAGACAGATTTGATTTCCTTAATTTACTCATTCTATTTGGAATTGAGTTTATCCATTGCTATTCTAGTTTTGGCTTAAGATTAGAAGGTGAACTTGGAAACCAATTGGGATTCTCTTGGTGTGGCTGTAGCGAGGAGAGCAGTTGGATAGCCCTACGAATCATTGGGGTGGTGCGTCTGTAACTCCAGTGAATTGGTAGTATTTGTTTAATTAATTTCGGGTTAATTTGATCCTAATCTAAGCTCACGTATATCATTTGGTATCAGAGCTATGGATACCCAAAGTTCAGCCGATTTGAAGAAAGCTTTGGAGAGTTTAGAGGCTGAGAAGAGAGCCATGGCCGAGCAGTTACGAGCCATGCAAAATCACATTCATGAACTCTCTATTAACCGCCGAAGTGAACATGAAGATGAATTAGGTGGATCTTGAGTCCATCAAAACAAATCCGGAACGTGGTATTCTAACGACATTAAGATCGACATACCTGAGTTTGATGGTCGCCTCGATCCTGATGAGTTTGTAGATTGGTTACGAACCGTGGAATGTGCTTTTGATTACAAACAAACGACTGAGGAGAACAAAGTTAAAATTGCTGCCATGAAATTGCGCAAATATGTGTCCACGTGGTGGGCCAATGCGTGTGCTAAGCGTGAAAGAATGGGAAAACCGAAGGTGAATGATTGGGCCAAAATGAATCGCATTCTGAAACAAAATTTTCTGCCATCCTACTACGTTCAGATCAGTTTGTCGCAGCTTCACCACCTTAAGCAGAACCAGGGAACTGCTGAAGAGTATTCGCGTGAATTTGAGTACTTGATTATGAAGTGTGATTTGCCCAATGATGATCCACAAACGTTGGTTCGATATTTGGGAGGTTTAGATTCCCGCATTGCTAATGTAGTTGAGCTGTATCCATATTCTACATTGGAAGAGTTAACTATATTGGCTCATAAGGTGGATAATCAGCACCGTAACAAGGGAAGGGTGGAAGCTCCTTGATCTTTTAGCAAAAATACCACCACTTCAAAACCAACCACCACTGGTAAAACACCCATTGTACCAGAATCGTCCTCTACTTCCTACCGCGCCCCACTAAGGTGTTTCCGATGCCAGGGATTGGGTCACATTGCCTCAGAATGTCCAAACAAAAAAAATGGTCACTCTCGTCGAGTATGAAGGATCTGAAAATGTATTTGCGGTTGAACCATCGTTGGAGGATAGTCCAACTTCTGAAACTGTCGTTGAGGAAATAATTGGGCCTGATGAAGGACACAGAGGACACAGTTTGGTTGTCCGACGCACGCTCAACAGCTCCTTTTGTTCAGAAGACAACCTGCAACGAGAGGCCATCTTCCACACCCGTTGTACTATAGCTCAACGAGTGTGTAGTGTGATAATCGAAGGGGCAGTTGTACTAACGTGGCATCTCAAACATTGGTGTCGAAGCTGATCCTGACTACAGTGCCTCACCCCTCTCCCTATGTCATTTAATGGTTTAACCAAGGTAAAGGAATTCATGTCTCTCATCGTATACTGTTATCCTTGAGCATTGGCAGATCATATACGGATGAGATATGGTGTGATATTATTCCCATGGATGCATGTCATGTACTTTTGGGTCGCCCTTGGTTGTTCGATCGACGGGTCATGTATGATGGTTACCAAAACACTTATTTCCTTCACCCATAACCAATGCCGAATCATACTCACCCCCATGTCCCTTACCAATCCTAAGTCCAAACCCCCTCAAACCCTAAGTACATTGTTAAAGGCTGACCACCTTGAGCTTTCTTCTTTCAAAGATCTCATACTCATGGGACTGGATGAGGAAGAAACAGATTCCCTCACTGATCCCCATCCCCAAGTTCAGCCTTTGCTAAAAGCCTACCACCATGTTTTCCCCATCGATATTCCTTCTGGCCTCCCTCCCTCCCCTGCGCACAATTCAACACAAGATCGATTTTGTTCACGGCTCCATTTTACCGAATAAACCAACTTACCGAACCAACCCTCAGGAAACCAAGGAACTTCAGAAACAGGTTGTTGGGTTGCTGAAAAAGGGACTCATTCGTGAATCCCTTAGCCCTTGTGCATCTCCTGCTATACTAGTACCAAAGAAAAACGGGGAATGGCGCATGTGTATGGACAGTCGATCCGTCAACAAGATCACTGTCAAATACCGATTCCCAATTCCTCGGCTGAATGACCTGCTTGATGAGCTCCATGATGCTACTGTGTTTTCTAAGGTTGATCCAGAAGTGGATATCACCAGATTCGAATCCATGAAGGCGATGAATGGAAAACAACCTTTAAAACTAAGGAGGGTTTGTATGAATGGCTAGTTTTGCCATTTGGTTTATCCAACGCTCCAAGTACTTTCATGCGTTTGATGAACCATGTTCTGAAACCTTTTCTGGGTCGATTTGCTGTTGTGTACTTCGATGACATCCTCATCTTTAGTAAGTCTGAGAAGGAGCATAAGATGCATCTTCAACAACTGTTTGAAGTCCTTGACCGTGAAAAATTATATGGTAGCCACGACAAATGCGATTTCTTTGTTCATCAGGTCGCATCCTGGGTTATTTAGTCTCCGCTCACGGTATTCACGTTGATGATAAGAAAGTTCAAGCAATCCGGGATTGGCCAGTTCCTCAATCCATGCAACAACTTCGTAGTTTTCATGGATTAGCCTCTTTCTATGGGTGATTTGTTCCGAATTTTAGTACTTTGGTTGCTCCTATGACTGAATTAACCAAGAGTAAATCGTTTGTTTGGACTCCTTAGGCTTAGCCGCTCAGGTTGCTTTTGACACACTTAAAAACAAGCTGTCTTTCACTCCGGTACTGGCACTACCTTGCTTTGATGAAGTTTTTGAGGTCGAATGTGACGCTTCAAGTGTGGGTATAGGTGTTCTCTCACAGATGTGCGCGCCTTAGACCATTGGCAACATTATCTCATATCCAAGGAATTTATCTTACATTCGGATCATGAGGCCCTCAAATACATCCAGGGCCAACACAAACTTCAGCATTGTCATGCCAAATGGGTGGAACACTTACAAGCTTTCACGTTCACTATCAAACACAAGTCTGGGAGATTAAACAAAGGTGCCGATGCTTTGTCTCGCAAGTACGCCTTGCTCACCTCCTTGCAGCCATCTGTCATCGGGTTAGACGTTCTTAAGGACGTTTATGCTACTGATCCTGATTTCTAAACCATCTTTGCCAGTTGTCTTATAAAAGCTTCGGGTGCATTTCACATCTTCAACGGGTTTCTCTTCAAGCTGCAACGCCTTTGTGTTTCTCAACATAGTCTTCGCATCCTCTTGATTAAGGAAACACATGCTGGTGATAAGACTATGCATATGTTGAGCTGTCATTTTTTTTGGCCTAAAATGGCTCGTGATGTGGACCATTTTATTCGTCGTTGTTTGGTTTGCCACAAAGCTAAAGGTCACTCTTTGCCCCATGGTCTGTATATGCCTCTCCTTGTTCACCATGCACCCTGGGAGGATATTAGTCTGGATTTTATCATCGGTTTACCTTGGACTCACCGTCAAAAGGATTCAATCATGGTGGTGATCGATCGCTTCTCAAAAATGGCTCATTTTGTGGCTTGTCATACCACCTATGATGCGGTTCAGGTGGCTAACCTTTATTTCAAGGAAATTGTCCGTTTACATGGTGTCCAGCGAACCTTGGTAAGTGACCGTGAATCCTGCTACTCCTCTTACTCCAGGGAGCTCCCAATAAAACAGCAGGTTTTAGTCCTTTAATGGTGGTTTATGACATGAATCCTGCTACTCCTCTTGATTTAGCAGTTCTGGATACTTCCTCCAAATTCAGTCAAACAGCTGCCGATCGAGCTTCTGATATTAAATCTTTGCATCAATAAGTGTCTGATAAAATTGCCGAGTCCAATGAGCTCCTGAAGTATCGTCGTGATAAAGGCCGTAAACATATTCCGTTTCAACCTGGAGATCTTGTTTGGGTTCATTTTCGTAAAGAACGTTTTCCAGCTAAACGTCGCTCCAAGCTCAGCCCACGTTCTGGTGGTCCTTTCCGCATTCTTGCTAAGGTGAATGACAATGCCTACAAGGTTAGTTTGCCAGGTACTCCTACTGAAGCTGCTACATTTAATGTGACTGATCTTGAACCCTATTATGATCCTGACGATCCTATTCCAAGTTTGAGGACAAACTTTTCTGAAGCTGGTGAGAATGATAGGCAAACTCATGAGGATGATCCGATTCCTCCTATTGATGAGTCTACTGATCATGTGGGACTCACATGGGTTAACATTATTCAATCTAAAAAGTGATGTCACATAATCACTTATGCAGCCCACATTGTCTTTTGTTTTATTATTTTCTTTATATTTCTATTTTATTTAATTAAAGTCTGTCAGTTATTTACATGTTCTTTATGGTAGTACGTGGATAGTTAGTTGCAAATTTCAATTCGTATGTATTCAGTCGATTGAGGAATGAGAAAGACAGATTTGATTTCCTTAATTTACTCATTCTATTTGGAATTGAGTTTATCCATTGCTATTCTAGTTTTGGCCAAGATTAGAAGGTGAACATGGAAACCAATTGGGATTCTCGTGGTGTGGCTGTAGCGAGGAGAGCAGTTGGATAGCCCTACGAATCATTGGGGTGGTGCGTCTATAGCTCCAGTGAATTGGTAGTATTTGTTTAATTAATTTCGAGTTAATTTGATCCTAATCTAAGCTCACGTATATCAAGAAGCCTGGTCACTCCCTGAACAGATTTGGATCTGCCTTGATCTTGAACAAACTACTGCCTCAAACCCTTTAGAAAAAGAAAACCTGATGAAGTGACTTTCTATTTTGTTATCACAACCCTTGAAACATTGATTTAAGCTGCCATATTGTTACATTATGAAATTCAAAAGAACTAGTATAATAATAATAATAATAATAGAGATGATTAAGCCTATTTATAGCTAGAAACTTAACCTCTAAGATACTCTAAACAAGGAAAACATAACCTAAACTAGGAAACTACCAGCTGTTGTAATCCTGAAAAACACAGCTGTAAATCCTACAACGTTTTTATTTTAATAGTAAAAATAACTTAACCTAATAAAACATGATTAAACCCATCATACATGTCCTTTTAAGTTGCTATATTTCCAATATTATCCTTCAATTTCTGAATCAATCCTATATTTCAAGTGGCGTTATTACATTATATGATCCTTGCATTGACTTAATGTATTTAAACTTATGTCTATAGTTATCAAGGTGCATATTCCTTGCTTGAAGCTTAGACTCAAGACATTAATAATCAAAGTTTTTTTAAGATAGGCACATTGTATAAAAATACTACTTTAGGGGTTTTTTGACATGTTTCAGGCTTGCTTTAAAATTATGCACAATATGCACACATATTGTGTTATTGCAAGGATGTGAGGATCATATCGCATCGCAATTCTTGCTGCATTGTGTTTACATGATGCGGCCATGTTGCAGTGATTTCCGCATATTGTGGTGTTCGAAAGATGTGTTGTGATGCTCGCAACTTGGAGAATGAGTTGAGAGAAAGCTGAGTTGACCTTGGAGATGTTGGAATTTGGAGAAGCCTCAGCGACGATGATGGCGAATATCTTATAAAACCCTAATATTCTTCTTTATATCTGGCTACCTTTTTTCTTTAATTTTCATTATTAAACAAAGTCATGTTTTTTACTTTCTATGTTTTTTCTTTTGTTGTTTTTTTTAGAATGAGGTTTTATAAATAAAATGATTTTTATGCTTCCATAGATAAATTGCTAAAGTAACTAGTACTACTTTAATTTTTTTTGAAATGTTTTGAAAATTTCAGGGAGAAACAATGTTTGGTGTCTTTATCCAAATAAGAACACACCTACAAAATCTACAGAGGAAAGCTTTGCCGGATACATATTAAATGATCTTCACTCTGAAACACACCAGGTACTTTAATTAATCATTTTGTTTAAATATTACATCAAAAGTCAAAATTTAAAAGTCAAGGAGACGATAACTTGCTAATATATAGAAAGATGCGGGTCAAACATTCAACTTTATCTTGATTGATGGAACATGGAGCAATTCAGCTGCAATGTTTAGACGATTGAAGGTTTGTTGTGGCATTACCTTTCCGTGTGTTAAAACGTTATCATTGTTATTAGTAAATCAATGGCCATTTTTGTCTGTTTTTTTAAAAAAAAATCATTGCAGGAACAATCATATTTAAGATGGGGAGATGATCTTCCTTGCATATCACTTGCCACGGGTGCATCTGCAATGCATAAACTTAGGTAAGATATGTTTATGACCCGCGTACAACATTGATTCATTCATTTTTTTGTGATCTTCAACTTCTAGCGTTTTTGACCCATTTATCTTTCATTGAGTCGATTTGGGATTTTGGGTGTGTTTTTTATATCAAACTGGTCAAATAAGTCAAAAGTTTAGCTAAAATTGGAACTGGTTACATGGGTTAGACGTTGCTCTAGTCTAGATATTAAATGAATGCCACCATTAGGTGCCACCACTAGTCTAGATATTAGTGAATAGCATCTCCTAAATTGTTTGACAAAAGTTTAGATGAACCTGATTAATTATAAATTATAATCTTTGGATCCATTGGAACCTTTACTGAGCCTAGTTGCTTGGTTTGTTGGTGTGCACCTATGGCCTGTTGGTCAGGCTAACTTCAGCAATAATCTTGTGGGGTTTGGAATGCAGGCCACAACCGTCATGGGATCGAACCTGTACAGCAGCTGCTGCAATTGGACTACTAGACGAGCTTCATCTTCTTTCACAATTTAACTCGTTAGGGTTGGATAAACAAGCTGAAGCAGTTGAAAACAGTGTCGATGTGTTGTTGGCATCACTCACGAATCGAAGAATTCGTATGGGTCGATCAATCACTCGTAGACAAAGGCACCATAATGACATTTGTTAACTTTTTAGTACTCTTAAATATAGCCCTTTTGTTAATTTTTTTCCCCAGAATTTCATACACAACTTTAAAAAATATAGCCAAGGTCGGCTACAGCATTGTGAAGGTCCAAAGTGAACAAAACTGAGGCACTTTTACCCAAAAAAAAAAATATTAACTAACCTGCCCCAATGAAACAAATCTAGTCAAAAATGACATTTAATATTTGCTGGATCATTTATTTATACCTACAAAAATGACATTTCGACAATAATATGCTTTCTTACTTAGCATATTCATGTTTACGATATTTATTTGATATTGACAAGCTATATTTTGAATTCAAAACAAATCGAAACCAAGACCAAGTCATTAATGAATCATATAATTAGCCCTAAATTAGCCTTATATCAACCTTAATTTACCAAATAACAAGCAAAAAAGAATCCAATTTTCAGCCCTAAATAAAATCATTAATGAATCAAGCAATAAGCCTTAATGAATTCTAATTGAAAGCCCTAAATTATAAGCAATATATATATAGGGGATGGTTCAAATGTTAACCCTCCTTTATATCGTTAACCTGTGTTAACCCGGCATTTTTTGCCTGAATCTTTGGTTTTTTTTTTTTTATGGTTTTTATTATACTAAATGTAAGAAAATTACATTAACTTACATTTGTAAATAATTTCTAAACGGTGATGAATTAGCAAAAACACAAAAAAGAACCCCCCTATTTATATATAATAAAAACCATGAAAAAAAACAAAAATTCAGGCAAAAAATGCCAGGTTAACACGGGTTAACGATATAAGGGAGGGTTAACATTTGAACCTCTCCCTATATATATATATATATATATATATATATATATATATATATATATATATATATATATAGTGAGGTTATTGTACAAAATGCTACTTTTGTAAAAATAGTGAGAAATGATCTGGGCCATAGATATGTTATCATCAACGGTTAATAAAACCCCAATGGCAAAAGTGTTAATTATATTGGCTTCACAGTTAACAAAAGGGTAAAATAGGGATTTATGTTCAATTAATTTGCTGATAACACGGAAATTAAAAATTTTATGGGATTCAGTTACGCTATTTAAGGTAAATTGGAAGGCTATCTACTTCATATATTCTCATATTACCTAAAATAATATTAAAAATTTAACCAATAATCTTTCTGTACATTATTTTCACATAATGTCATATATTAGCACATGATAGCATATGAAACTCCAAATCTAAAAATTTACAACTCATCTACTACAGATGGTTTCGATGACAACACTTGTTAGCACACATAAGTAACATGACAACACCTGTTAGAACAAATACGTAACATTAGTTATTTAACAACACATATTAACACACATATAATTTTATAACATTAGTTATTTAACAACACATATTAGCACACATATAATTTTATAACATTAGTTATTTAACAACACATATCAGCATGCAATACGTAACATTAGTAGCAACATTATTTATTTGATAAAAAAGTTAACATTTCTAATTTAATCACAACTTGTTCGACATCAATACATACTATCACAATACTAAATTAACTTAGAACTCATCTACTACAAATGAATTCATATGACAGCACCTGTTAGCACACATAAGTAACATGACAACACCTGTTAACACAAATACATAACATTAGTTATTTAACAGCACATATTAGCACACATATAAATTAAAATTAAAAATTGAATAAAATATGCAAAAAATATCTCTATTTTCATGATCTTCGTTCGTATCCTCTGTTTGTACGAACTCATCCATTCAATTTATGTTTGAATCGAGGAAATCACTATCGATTTATGAAGTTTTGCTTTATTATTTGTTGTTAATATTGATATTCGAATACAAATTGAAGAACTTTTTGAATAATGTTTTTTTAGGTAACTGATTACCAAAGTTTCCTCATTTAATGGACTATTAAATCTGCATTAATATTTAAATTGTCCAAATTACCCTTTTCTAATAAGTAAATAAATGGACAAGTGTCAATACATTATTGGTTCCTACTATTTTTACAAAATTCTTTATTTGTATATGATCCTACCTATATATATCTATACTCCTTTATAAAGAGTATTGGAGAGAGGATATTCAAGTGTCTTAAAATTAAGAAAAGTACCAGTGGACAAGCATATGGTACAACCATTCTAAGCCTAAATCAACTCCAGTCCCTTGCTTAAACCTTCATCACGATTGAAAGCCCGACTTCTGCTTTCCATCTCCCCCAAACTTTCTTTACCAATCTCGGCATCCAGTCTCCAAACCAGGCAATTCGTTCAATTGATTACTGTTCCAGTTTGATTCTTCACACCTTAATCGGTTATTATCTCAACCAGGTCAATGGGATTTCAGAACTTTAGAAAATATTACAGGCGTTAGTCTTCTTTTGAAATATGGCTTGCCTACTTTCCTCTTTTCCAAAACCCTTCTTTCCCGTTTCTTCTTCTTTCTCAACCCTAGAGGTCTCTGAAACAGGAAGACGAAAGAGGTAGTCTTCTTTTCATGGGTTCTTCGTGTCTGAACCAATCATACACAAAAAGAGGAAAAAAAGGCTCCACATTCAAATAATTCAAAAGAAGGATCTCTCCTTTAAAAGAGTTGCTTCACTTCAATCAGACCCTCACCCCTACTCCTGCTTCACTTCTTGTTCTCTTGCGTTTGCATCTCCGACACTTCCTCAGAAATTGGTATGCCTCTTCATAATTTTTTTAACCTAATTTCTATACATCCTATTTCAGCTGGTTCTCTTGGTATGCCTCAGAAATTGGTTTACATCGTTGTGTTTATGTGTGTGTTCTGTGTGCGTGTATTTTAGTTTCACAAATGTTTACTCTGTGTCTACTACTTGCTTGCATGCGTATCTATTTGCTTACATTCAACATTGTATACATACATAACTACATACATACACTATATTTTAAAACTGCATACATATATTCAGCATTTCTAACTAACTTTTTTTAAAGGGTTATATGTATTTGCTTAAAAAAAATTCATTTATAATTTTGAGTTTTTGTTTCCAGCTTCACTTGATCTAGCTTAACCCTCTTATGTACATTTTTTTGCCAATTATTTCACATACAGGACTTGCACAAATACTAAAATTTATGTATGCAAATGTTTAATTAATATTTATCTAAACTCAAATCAAGATTAATGCCACACAATTTATTTTATTCTTTAAAAAAGATGATACTTTGATGGTTAAAATTATCTAAGAAAGTGTTATGAACTGCATAAATACACATAAAACATACATGAAGACACACACATTCAAAACTGGTTTTTATGTATATGTACGTAGGATTTTTTTTATATGTATGCAGTTCACCTTATGAAGGCATAAAACTACATCTGTGTAGGCAGTTTAATGCACAGAACATACATGGATACATGCACAAATTCTGCACATTTTTTTGAATATGTGTAAAATGTGAAAGATTATGAAAGTTACATATAAATACAACTTTATTTAAACTTTTCTACATAATAATACAACTGCATTTAAAATACAACCATAAGAACGAATTTATGTTACTATAAAAATGATTTTTTTAACTCATAACTACATACATAAAATTAAGAAATTGTTTATATTTATGCAGGTATTTATATGTATGTATTCTGTGTGTATTGCTTTATGTATGTATGCGGGTCTATCTGGTTCTAATGCTTATTGGTCTGATTATTATGTACTATTGATCGCATTTTATTTATATGCATGTTTATATTAGTTAATGGCCATCTAATTTGTTGATTTGTGAGGTTACAAACACATCAGATTCTTGAGTTAAAGCATATCAAGAAGAAGCTGATCAATATAGTAATTGCCGTTAATAACGGTTAGTAGAGTAATGATGATTTATTCTATAAGTTTCTCTCTTAAATTAATTTTTCTTGGTGGACCTGAAATGGTTTGTGCAGCTTCCATCATTATTATTGTTCCCCTGTTTATAAACCTGTATAACGATGTTCTTGTTCTGTATGCTTATTTGGTCTTGGTATTGTGGTTAAGTGGTTTCATCAAATATGTTTTTGCAGTAGCATCCTAGCTTAATTGTGTATCCAACTGGTATAGAGGTAAGCTTTGTATCAATCCACCCAAGATCCTACTGAAATATACTAGGTAAGTTTGTTTGTTATCCTAGCTTAATTGTGTATTGAAATTTCTTTTAAAGTCTCAGACATGTCTTCATTGAGGGCATCATTTGCTACAACAGGCATGACAATTTTTTTTTTTTGTTTTTTATTATGTTCCTTTTGATATACAATCTGATGGATAAATTAATTTTTCTAATCTTTTTAAAAGAAATGTTGTTGTGTGGTTGTTTGATCAAACCTGATTTGTTTTCATTGTTGGTTCTTTTCCTTTTATACTTTTATGATGAGAGTTTTGCATTTTTTTTTCTAGAAACTGGCATATTAAGTTTTATACAGATTGTTGTAATAATTAGATCATGAATTCATAATA
The DNA here is from genome assembly GCA_009363875.1 of Mikania micrantha. Lineage (NCBI taxonomy): Eukaryota > Viridiplantae > Streptophyta > Magnoliopsida > Asterales > Asteraceae > Mikania > Mikania micrantha. Next base: position 3,991,555 of record CM018689.1, read on the forward strand.
ATCACTATTTAGAGACTCTTGAATCATTGAATGCCTCACTATCATGTCCAGCTTTTATGCATGAAAGTATGAAACCAATTTACTTATTTAGGAGTCACTAAAGTTGCATTTAGGATTCACTAAAGCTGGTGAGGGTGAAGATGGGCTTATGAAATCTGCTACTAGCTTCGGGACACTCTTCAGCTTATTCTTCATGCTATTTAATTTTTATATTTTTATTTAGTTTGATAAATCCAAAAATATTGTCTATATAACAATATGCATAGTTTTGTCTGGTATACAGGATGTTCTTGGTGCGTTAATATAGCCACATGGTCTTTGATTGTTGTTTCATGTTCTTTTAAGTCGGATGATGTTCATGCTCTTTGTAGGACAATCTAAGTCGAAAATTTAAGATTACAGAAATTCGCTGCTCAGTTTCTAGAAGTACGTCTGGATCTTCGTATGGTTGAGGCTAAGCGTGTTGGATGCACGTGTTTAAAACTATTAAATACATCCTTCATTCGCTAAATAATTTCCCAAATGAACTAAACAAGTTAATGGTTAGACCATCATATGGTAAATATGTTTGTAGTTGACATTCTCAAGAACACAGCAATTGACAAACTTCCGACTGATATGGAAGAAATGAATGCCACAATGGAAATATCACTAGCATTAATTGATGATGCCTACAAATATGTTGATGTTGCTGTGATAAGATTAATTATGTATTGATTTTTATCATTACAAGTGTTTATTATTATTATTATTATTTAACATCAGGTATTATCCTTACAGGAAGGGAGTGTGGCAACAGAAAAAACACCATCAGAATTGATGGACCAGACTACTATTTAAAAATTTATCTGGATCAAATGGGTCAAACAGGTCTATAAAATTGAACATGACGCATAACCTTTAGGTCAACTTCAGCAATCCATTTTTTTAGCATATGCAAGTGACACATATATCAAAGAAAATATAACCGCGAAAAGAATAAAAACGACCGTGTTGTAAACTGGTTTACACTATTCATTTATAATATATTAACTTATTATTTTTTGTCTTACATAAATTAGGATTATGACTTGGGTGGAATAAAGAAAAAGCTAAAATATTTTGACAGTCATCGAAGTTGACACATGGATTTTTAATTCTAAATATATATGTTTCTGACCAACTTTTGTTATTTGTGTGCTCGGTTTTTTTACAAGATCATTGTGTTTATAAATATTGTTTTTATTTATGTATATTAATTGTGGAGTCTTGTAAAACTCATGCTATTTATAAGATATATAGAACTGCATACATAAAAGAAAACTATCAAAAACATAATCTGTATCACTAAAAAGTGATAAATTTGCAAAATATGAACATCGCGTAGTACATTGCCGTCGCCTCCGCCGCATCGCGCGGGTTTCCGACTAGTATATATATATAGGGATTGAATCCTATGAAAACTCAATCTTAGAGAGAAAACCCTTAAACCTTATGTGAGCCATTGATTTGAAATCTTGATAATAAATATGTGGTCCACATTAAACCTGAATAAATAATTGGGTTTTGAATAAACAAATCATTTTTAATGTGGGTTAATGTGGACCACATATTTATTTTCAAGATTCCAAATCAATGGCTCACATAGAGTTTAAGGGTTTTTTCTCTAAGATTGAGTTTTCATTGGATTAAATTCCTATATATATATATATATATATATATATAGGGAAGGTTCCATTGAAAACTCTTATTTGAAAGAAAACTAAAAAAACATTTAATCCACTATTGATTAATATAATCAATAGTTAAGATTAATAGTGACAAGATTGTAAATAAACGGTAATTAATGGATTTAATTATAAATTTATAAGGGTATATTAGTGCAAACAAAAATTTCATTTCTCCAAAATTTAATAAAATTCCTAAATTTACTCTTCTCTCTCCTCTCTCTTTTAATTTTATAAAAAAACAATTCAAAATTTTTTTTATTTATAAAATTAAATTGACACAATAAAGATTTTTTTATTAAAAAATCCCGAATTTTTTCAACCGAACATCAGATTACATATGTGTAATCACTCAAATGGAACAAATGTAAGCACACATGTAACATGGTTACGTATATGTAATCATAATTGTGTAAAGACATTAATGAATATCATTCATAAGCATTCAGTGAAAACTGCTTACATATATGTAACGTGATTACGCATATGTAATCAACTAAATAAAACAAATGCAAACACATACAATCTTATTACATATATGTAATCAATAAAAAAACAAATGTAAGACCATATCATCTAATTATATATATGTAATCAACCAAAAAGAACAAATGTAAGCACATATCATTTGATTACATATGTGTAATCAAGGAGTTAGAATAAATGAAAACACATATCATCTGATTACATATATGTAATCATCCTAATAAAACAAATGTAAGACCATATCATCTAATTACATATATGTAATCAACCAAAATGAACAAATGTAAACAATAGGTGTAAACAATATGTAATCAACCAAAAGCACATATCATCTGATTACATATATGTAATCAACCAACGTTCTAGATTACCAACGTTCTAAAACAATAGGTGTAAATGCAAATGTAACTTGCTTACATATATGTAAGCACACATGCAAACCAAATTACATTTGTAAGCATGTAACTTTATATGTGTAGTCCTATGTAATCATACATGCATATCATCTGATTAAAAAAATTAAAAGCAAAGTGTTAAATTGCTTAGATATATCATATATGTAAGCATTAATTAAGTTGCTTATGCATATGTAAGGATACATCTAACTTGAAGGTTCAGCAAAATCAAACCAGATACGAATATCTAGACAAAAACTAGATCCGAACTAGAGTCACAATCTGAACCGAAAGGTTCAAGCGTTACAAACAAACAAAAAAATGACAGGAGACAAAAAAATTGAAACCCTATTAAGCAACTCCATCATAACATAAACTGAAACTTAAAAATCATTATGAAGTTACAAACCTTGTCCTTTGAAATGATCTCTGCCTCAAAAGAAAGCATATTTCAGTTACTTTCGCCTAACCCTTGCTGGTAGCATAATAAAGAGTCGTTCTACCACCATCAAATTACATAATCACTTACTTAAATTGTTTAAAAAAATGAAGTGATGTGTGAATTTTAATACCTTAATACAATATAAGTAAACAAGCAAATAAACACAACCTTGAAGATTTTGAAATTTTGAACTTTTTTATCATTGTGACATTTCATCGAGCAGTTAGCGTGTATCAGAAAAAAAAATAACATAAATGTGCATCAACCACTTATCATAAGTACACGCTAATAAAATCAATGATATAAAAGGCTCTATTTCATTCGAATCGTTTAAACAAGAGTTGATTACATGTATGTAAGTTACATATACACATAACAATAAGAGAAACAAAGGAAAAATTTTTAAAATAAATGATGAATAAGAAAGATGTTAGCTATTGTAGATGGGGATGAAGAACACACACAAAAAGGATGAAAAAAACACACAAAAAAGATCAAACCTTTCAATTTTTTCTAATTGTCATGTAGTTTACTATTCTCTTATGTCTCGTTCTTTCCTTCATGCTTGAACACCATTAAGAATCAAGACACCATCGATAATAATTTCTTCTCCAAGTGAGTGAAGAATACTTTTCCTCTGGTTTTAGTCCAAAATATGTTCCGAGTTGTACTAAAAATTGTAGTTTTTAAGGTTCCAAACAAGAAAATTGATGATAAGCAGGTTCGAATTGAATCAAAATTTGAGTGGTTTTTTGAGAGATTGACGGAGAGGAAGAAAGATATGAACTGATCGTATTATTAGATCGAATTTGAATACCCTGTCTTGGGTTTACGTACAGGTCAAAAAGACCAACAAAGTTGTGAAAGATTTAAGGAAATTTAAAAACAAAAAGATAATTACCAAAAATAAAAGGTGATAAAATTACTAAATGACCCTTTACTTTAAATTTAAAAAACTAAAAAAGAAAGAATTTGATTGGTTGTAGAGAGTTTTCTTGCTTTTCTTAAAAATGAAGGGTTTTCATTTGAACTCTCCCCTATATATATATATATATATATATATAGGGGAGGGATATTCTACAAAGGATAAAAACCTTAAAAAGTGTAAGAAGCAACAAGAAAGTGACATGTGTACATTAGGTTAAAGGGTATAAATGTCAAAATTAAAAAAAGGAGGTTGCACATGCAAGTCACATGCAATTTCCACCGTTTTTTTTAAACATTTGTAACTATTTTATACATTAACATTTTTTTTAAAAAATCACACCATAAAATCAAGCGTTTTTTACCTTTCAAACGAGTATAATATTGCTATATTAAAAAAAACCAATAATAGGTGTTCATGAAACTTGCGTTTTTATGATGTTTTTTATGATGTTGTTGAATACTAACAGAACATGAAACACCACAAGACATTTTATGGTGTTTTTGAACACGAAAAACATTATAAACATTTAAGTTTATGCATGGTGTTTTTCAAACTTAAGTTTATGGTGTTCACGAATGAACATATTGAACACTAAAAACACTATAAACATTTAATTTTGTGACGCATCTATACGTTTTGTGACATTTACGTTTTATGTTGTTCACATTTTATGGTGTTTTTCGAGTTATTTTATGGCGTTTATTGTGTTCAGGTACTAATGAAACTAAAACAGGGCATTTTGTAGTGTTTTTGAACACTAAAAACACCATAAACACTTTTATGATGTTTCTTATGCGACGCATCCATACGTTTGATGGTGTTTTTCCGAGTTATAGTGTAAACATTTTATGGTGTTAATAGTGTTCGGATATTCATGAAACTTAAACCGGACAATTTATGATGTTTTTAGAGTTCAGACATATAAACCATCCGAAAACACCATAAAACGCAAAATTCATATACAATAAATTCAGGTCGGGTTTTTTTATAGCAATATTATACTCGTTGAAAAGATAAAAAAATGCTCGATTTTATGGTGTAATTTTTTTAAAATAATAATAACATATAAAAAAGTTATAAACGTTTTTTAAAAAAGGAGAAGTTGTTAAAAAAGCCAACAACAATCACAATACCCATTATACCCCTAGCCATTTAAGTTTTTCCTTAATTATCTCTAATGACGAAAACCACCTTAATTTAAGAAAACCTAAAAAACTCATGTCAACCAATCAAAACATTTCTTTAATTTTTCATTTTATTTAATTAAAAAGGGTAACTTAGTAATATTACATATATATTTTTTTGGAAGGTATTTTATATTTAATTTTCAGTTTTTCATTACCCAAATTATTAAAAACAAATCAATTATTCAATATCTTTTATTACACAATCGATTGAAATCAAAGATGCACATGCCATTATCAAAACTTGAGCTTGATTTCATTTCTTTTTCAAATGAACGTTTGAACCCATGATAATTCTCAATTAACCAAAATTTGAAAACTAAATAAATTCTTTAATTCATTTATTTCTCATTTTGTTGGGAAAAAAAACTGCATATGCCATATTTCGTATGAATCAACGATTTCTTCAACAAGCTGGGACTATTCGAAGCAAGTGAAAGGCATGGATTTAAGTTTGGTTGCTGAAACCGATGCAAGCAATAATAATGACGTTTGTGGGATGGATTCAAAAAATCATCATAAACCGAAGAATCCAATCAATGATTTAAATGAAAATCAGATTCAACAACCCAACGTTTTTGATAAGGAGGACGCAAACTATCTGCACGTTCAGAATCAAGTAGATAATATAGATGAAGGTTTGATTTTGAAGTCATTTTTTTACAGGAGATACATAGTAGTATGATTACGTGTATGTAATCATATTAAATGAAATCAATGTTTAAGTACGTTTTCAAATATGCAGTAACTGGATACATTTTTTTATGATTATTACACATACATAGTAGGATGATATGTACAAAAGATGGTGATTATTTATTAACGTTCAAAACAATGAATTAGGTTGTTATATAACATTTTTTAAAAGCATGTGGTAGTGTAGTTAACTGTTTCCAGATTTAAATGGAGCATAATGTAATGATAGGCATCTTTTAGTGAACTTTTCATTTTCGTATATAATATCGCGTGTGATGAAAATGTTGTTAATGTTTATTAAGATGCAGTTAGATTATTTGATCAAGAAAGTGTTCAATTCAATAAATATAATGAAATGCAAGACATTGCTGGACCGTCAATTGAAACATGCAAGTATAGCCATCCTTTGTTTTTAACGGCTGTTGAGAATGAAGGTTTGTTAACAAAAAAAATTATAACAGTTTGTTGTTATTTAATGATTTTAAGATTGTTACATATGTGTGGCAATATATTTAAATTTTCAAATTATGGGAATTGTAGATTCTGTTTGTAGTACCTTAGACGAGTCTCCAAATGGTACACGATACTGGACACCCATAGTACATGGTGATATGATATTAGGCCTGTTATCGGTAGCGTTTTTGATAGATGGGATGACGTGGTCAACATGTGTGGTCAACATGCGCAGAGTGCCGGGTTTCGTACACGGTTGGGGGTAATGAAAAAAAATAAAGATGGGTTTGTTACACATAGATATATGATGTGCACAAAAGCCGGCAAACCGAATGGATTAGTGTTTGATTCATTGGAAAAATCTCCCGCTAGACGTTTTAACTTTAAAGTAACAGATTGCAAGGCGCGAATAAAGCTTAGAGTTATAAAAGAATCATCAAAATATAAGCTATATGATTTTGGGGAGAAGCATAACCATGGGTTAATTAACGCTGACAATTTGGATTTGTCACGAAAAAGACGCAAGCTAAACTTTGCGGATCAAGAATATATCACAAAATGTCGGTTGGCAAACGTTGGTCCAAACAAAGCTCACAGATTGCAAGTTGCTTTAAAAGGGGGACATCATATGGTCCGAGGTACCAAGAACGACTTCCAAAACTTTGGTCGTGATGTTTATAATTATATTGGAAATAGGGACGGAAAAATGTTTGTCGATAGGATGTCCGAACGTTCTCAGCATTTAACGAATCATACTTTTGAGTTTCATACAGTTGATTTTGAGGTTAGAGGATTGTTTTGGGCTGATGATGTTTCAAAACAGAACTAAAAGGTTTTTGAAGATGTATTGGCGTTTGATGCAACATATCAAACAAACAAGTACGTTTACATAAATTATAATAATTTTTTCAGACATATAAATTTAGATTTAATCAATTTTATGTTGTAGGTACAACATGATCTTTGTCCCATTCACTGGTGTTGACCACCACAAAAAAATGTGTTACATTTGGGGCATGTTTGTTGTATAATGAATAGGTGGAGTCGTACAAATGGTTACTGAAGTGTTTTCTTGTAGCACATGAAAAACAACCCACATTGGTACTCACAGATCAAGATGCTTCAATGAAGTTGGCTGTAAACAACGTTTTTGATAAATCAATTCATAGGTTGTGCATGTGGCATATCACTAACAAGATACCAAAAAAAGTGATACTTTACATATATTTATTTATTTTTTGTTGTGTATATAGTTTTGTAAGTTTAGTTGACTATTAAGATTATATGTTGTTAATTACACATATTATTATAAATTATTTTCAGATATATTGTGTAAACATCCTATATTTTATTAAAAAATATAGATTACATATATGTAATCAACTAGAATTTACTTACTGATTACACATATGTAAGCAATATGTGCTGAAATACAGGTTAAACCAATGTTGTTTTATATGTATAAAAAATATAATTTATTTTTTTGGTGATAGGTGTGTGGAAATGTTTCGAGGAACACAAACATTCGTAATGCAATCCACAAGTTAGTTTGGAATGTTTACATTGACCCATCGACATTCGAAACCAGATGGAACATGCTTATGGAACAATACCAGATGAAAGATCATGGATGGTTAAGTGCTATCTATTCAATCAGACACCAGTGGGTTCCTGGATATTTTAAAGATATACCAATGTGCTGTTTAATGAAGACTACGTCACGCTGCGAAAGTTCAAACTCTTTGTTCAAAGTAAATTCAATTTCATCAAACACACTAATTCAATTTTTGTCATGTTTTGACTCTGCAATTGATGGTCAAAGGTTCAATTAAAGGGTGTTGGAGCATAGCACTGCTACTACACTTCCGCAGCTTCGCACCATGTTACCGATTGAACGTAATGCAAATGAAATATATACACGCACCATATTTAAGGAGGTACAAAAGGAGATTTTCAAATCTACAACGTTGTGCTATATTTTGAATTCAAAGATTGTTGATGAAATTCATACTTATTGTATTGCTCATCAAGACAACAGACGTGACATTATAAACGAGTTTACGGTAGCATATTATTATGATTTTTTATAATATACTTGTTTCAATACCGGGCATACATTACATCATTGTAATTAAATTTTCATATTCTTCAGGTAACGTTAGACTTGAAGGATAATTCGACATCATGTTCATGCTTGGGATTCACATGCATTGGTTACCTACGTCGTCATGTTTTTTGCGTTTTCAGACGTCACAAGATTGAAAAGTTACCCTGCAAATATGTGCATGACAGATGGAGAAGAGATGTTTTACCAAAAAATGTGTTTAGCATGTCCAACAGATATGGGATTGATCAAGATAAAAATTTGTAACAAGGTCTCGTATTTTAGATAACATACAACGATCAGTAGATCGTGTCAGAAAAGATACAGAAAGACTTGATTTGCTTGATAAACAAATTCAAAGAATAAAGGACGAGATTTTACAGGACTTCCCTTGCTAACCATTTAGTCAAAACAAGGGTGATAATTCAGGAGTTGGTAAATGTGAGTGAACCACAAAAGGTTCAATATACCATCCCATATGGTATAAGAAACAAAGGATGTGGTACTAATAGGCGGCTAGTTGGTCCTCGTGAGAAGGCGGTAAAAAAGAGTCAAAAACCTAAAAGGAAGTGTCGTTATTGTGAAAAAATGGTTAACGACCATGATTCTCGTAATTGCCCAGTCAAAAAGAGAGATACGGAAGATTTGAATAAACAAAAAAAGCAAGGAGGATCTGACGAAGATGATTACGAGTTTGTAGAAGATGACAACGATTTTCTTGATAAACAAGTTGACGAGGATTCTGAAGACGATAACGAAGACAATGTTCTGATAATAATTTAACAATAAAAACTTTTGATTACACATGTGTAATCAGTATGTATAATAAAATGTCAATGCTTTTGTGTGTATTTTTATCAAAATGTTTATAAACAATTTAGTAACACATGAAGAATCGCCTGTTTGATCAACATTTTGCAATTAACTATAGTTTCCCACAAGGATGTAATACATTAGAGATTAACATTATACTAAAGAGCAAATTTTGTCAAAAATACCCGGTATCAATTTACATTTACAAGTATGTTCATTCCAGTTTTAAAAAATCATAAATTTTTTGGGATACAATCTGTAATTGAATAATAACAGAGAATGCAATAACCAGATTTATTACATATATGTTATCACACCAAAATTGATTACACATATGTAATCATACTATTATATTACATGTTTTACAAATTTAATAAACTCATTACATATAAGTAAACAATAAATACTATGAAATTTTTTCATAAATACACACACAAATACATAAACCACGCATCAAATGTATAATAATATCCCATTATCAAAAAAAACCCTAGAAAATTCATATAAACAAACTGCATTCGGAATCACCCACTGAAACAACCATCGATTCAGCATGCAATCTAAAATATACCATTCATATATAAAGATAACACTTTCTAATCTCACTAATCGCGTCGGATTACAAACCGCATTTCGAAAAATTAAATAGTTCATTCTTACCGGATGAAATTCTTCAACCGTAATACAAACTTCACAATCAAGAAATAGATGCAAGAGATACACCACCGTTCGTAATCAGTCGTTCCCAATGATCAATCAAAATAAGTTTTGTCGTCAACGATTCGATTAGAAAAGATCGAGATACATTTTTTGAATATTGGGGGAACTTTCCTAATGAAATGTCTCTATCAATTAATGTCTGTATTAATAAAACGGTTTCTAAAACCCAGGACCGTAATTGATTTCCAATATTACCTTCTATCATTTATTTCAGTTATTAACATAATATTAATAATTACAATCCTGCCATTTTTAATCTAGACCATTGATCTATATTATTAAGGGTTGGATCTTGGTTTTTTAAGTTTTCTTAATATGCCTAGTTTTCTTAGGAGCCTCCCCTATATATATATATATATATCAAATAATCAACCCTTTTTATCAAACAACAAGCAAAAAGAACCAAAATAAACCCTTACAAATCAAAATCAACATTCTATCACTAATTAATCAAATAATCATCCCAAAATAAAATGAATGTATAATCCAAATATGCTATTTTGTTGAAGATCAGTGCTTGCAACTGCCAAGAGCTCAAGATAATGAAAGCGAAGAACAATGAGCATTTGATCGACTAGACAATCACCAATCGACTAGAATCACAAACCATGATTGTTACGTATAAGTGTGTAGATTGTAATAATTGATAAATAGAGGGACTAATAACATCAATATTGTAATAAATTGGTTAGTTAGTTCGTTGTTAACGACTATAACTACCAATTAGTGTAAACTAAGAAGGTTAGCTATGAAATGAAAATTTTCCTTCTCTATTGAATTCTATGTTTTCTTAATTCATAGCTAACAATTGGTATCAGAGCTTTTCGATTCTCGGCAGCTCTTGATTCCGATCACCGGAATTTCATGATTCACTGTCAATTTCAACATGACGACTCGCAATCAAACGTTGGAACAAAGAGTACATGAACATGATCAAACTTTGCTTCGATTGGAATCTGCAGCAGGAAAACATTCATCGGATTTGGAGAGTATTCGACTTGTACCATGAAGAATGTGGAGAACATGTCAGCGCTGAAATCGCAATTGGAGATTCAAATGAATGAGATTCTGAATAGCTTGCAAACGATGGGTAATCTTCATGCTTCAGCGAATAATTCTCATACAACTTCTATTCACATAGCCTCTAATGGTAATCAAAATCATTTTACAAAGATGGATTTTCCTAAATTCAATGGTGAAAACATAGAGGGATAGTTGTGTAAAGTGGAGCATTTTTTTGTAATTGATTCAACTCCAGACAATTTAAAAGTTCGATATGCTATTGTTCATTTGGAAGATATAGCCCTTCTATGGCATCAGTCATTTGTTCAATCTAGGGGTGGATCTATTGAAGGAATGTCTTGGGGGGAAAATAAAGGTTTTATCAATTCTAGATTTACTGAGGTATTAGGACAGGATGCTATGGGAGCATTAGCAAGTTTGAAACAACAAGAAACTCTTAAGGATTTTTGTAAACAATTTGATTTGGCTTTAACTAAAGTCACAATTTGTGATGAATATGTTGTTAGCTTATTTTTAAGAGCTGTTAAACCTGAGATTGTCTATCCTCTTAGGTTACTTAGACCTAGAAATTTACCAGAAGCTTATTTGTTGGCTAGGATTCAAGATGAATCTATCAATGTCATACAAGCTACTCCTATCAGATCTTCAAAACCTACTTATTCCAGCTTTCCTGTTACAGCTAATACCAAATTTAGTTCTGGTGTTACTGCCACAAATTTGCCATTATTACCTAGTCCCCCTTTGAAATCTAAGCCAACTGTTGTTAGAAGATTATCACATAAAGAAATAGAGGAAAAAAGGGCTAAAGGGGAGTGTTTTGGTTGCTTTGAAAAATATACTCCTACACACCAATGTAAAAATAAGCAACTATTTTCAATTGAATTAGTTGAAGAAGATGATGAGGAACAACTAGATGATAATGCGGTATTGCAATCAATTGAAGAGCCTTATATTTCTTTAAATGCTATTATGGGAGTTTATTCTTTTTCCACTATGAGGGTTAAAGGTTCAATTGGTACAAAACCTTTACACATTCTCATAGACTCAGGATCAACTCATAACTTCCTAAATTTGGATTTGGCTCTTAAGATGAAATGTCCAGTTAAGCCTGTGACAGCAATGAATATTACCATTGTTGACAGTAATAAAATGTCTTGTACACAACTATGTGAGAATTTTCAATGGATCATGCAGGGGAATTGGTTTGTTACAGATGTGATGCTAATTCCTTTAACCGATTATGATATGGTTTTAGGGGTTCAATGGTTACAAACTCTTAATGATATAGTGTGGAATTTTAAGGACCTAACAATGAAGTTTAGAGTAGGGGAAAATGAATTTGAATTAAGAGGAGTAGGATCAAATGCTATGACTCTATGTTCTTTCCAAAAAATGAATCAGTTATCAGATGACCCACTTCAGTTGGCAAATGCACAATTGTTTAGTCTGCAGGCAGTAAATGTTGATTCATTGCAACATGAAACAGTGGTTAGTGATACTAGTTTGAATGGTGCTTTGGCTTTCTACAACCCAAGTCTTTACCACCTAAAAGGGAGTGTGATCATAGAGTCATTTTAAAAGATGAAAATGTGTCTATTAATCAGAGAGCTTACATGTATCCAGCAGCTCAAAAGGATGTTTTAGAAAAATTAACACAAGAATTGTTAGATTCTGGAGTAGTACGAAGTAGTAGAAGTGCTTTTGCATCTCCTGTTGTGTTGGTTAAAAAAAAGATGGGTCTTGGAGATTTTGTGTAGATTATAGGCAATTGAATGAGGCCACTATTAAGTATAGGTGTTATAATTAATACTAAAGTTGATTTACATTGGATTTAATTATTAGTTGGGCTTTTTCAACTTAGTTTTATTAATACCACCTAGAAATTAAAAGTTTGATGGGGTGATTGTAAAATTTTACAAGGGCAATCAAAATTTTAATATCTATATATATATATATATATATATATATATATATATATATATATATATATATATATATATATATATATATATATATATATAGGGGCCGGTTATTGTACAAAGGAAATTAACGTGAGAAGCGTAGGAAACCACCAGAATGCGTCACGTGTAATCTGGGTAAGGGGTATAATGGTCCGTGTAAAATCATGGACCACGTTATATATAATCACGGACCATCATTTAACAGGCATAATCAAAGGACCAACTGAATAATCACGGGCCAATGCGTTATATCAAATCACGGACCCTCATTTAATACATATAATCTAGGACCAAATGGATAATCACGGACCACGTAAATTTTTTTAATAAACTATAACAATACTATACTAAAATTAAAGATAATAAAATTCTCGATTTTATGGTGCAGTTTTTTTTAAAAAATAATTAAACGTTTAAAAGTTATTCGATTTACAAGAAGATGGTAGAACTTGATTTACCTACAAAAAAAGTCGACAAATGTATGCAATTCCTTTTTTGCCCTTTTATCTTTAATTAACGGAAGTTTTAAACAAAAAGTGGGGACCACTAGATCTTAACCATTGATTTATTTGATCAAAGGTTCAAATCATTCCTATTTTTCTCATGTTAAACATCCTTTGTATCCTTTGTAAAAGTTTTGCACTTTTCTAAATTTTGCGAAATGCAAATCGAATTTACACCGATGCAAATTCGATTTGCCTTGCGAATTAGCCAAAACACAAAAAAAACCCCCCTTAAATATATATAATAAAGATCATGAAAAAAATCAAAGATTTGGTCATTTTTTGCAGGGTTATTTGGGTTACCACAATTACAGTGGGTTAATAACGGAATCTTCCCCTATATATATAGGGGAAGGATCAAATGTTAACACTTCCTTATTGCGATAACCGCATAACCCTAGCACTTTTTTCCCCGAATCTTTTTTTTTTCACAGTCTTTATTATACATAAATAAGGGGGGTTTCTTTTTCGTGTTTTTGCTAATTCATCACCGTTTAAAAATTATTTACAAGTGTAAGTAAGTGTAAGTACTTACATCACATATATGATGTAAGTGTGATGTAAGTACTTACACTTACTTACACTTGTAAATAATTTCTAAACGGTGATGAATTAGCAAAAACACAAAAAAGAAACCCCCTATTTATGTATAATAAAGACAATGAGAAAAAAAAACCAAGATTCGAGCAAAAAACGAAAAAAATGCCAGGTTTATGCGGTTATAGCAATAAGGAAGGGTTAACAAAGGAACATCCCCTATATATATATATATATATATATATATATATATATATATATATATATATATATGGAAGTGTTCAAATAATAACCCACTCTTAGAGCGATAACCCATTAACTTTGCCAAAACGAAGCCGAATCTTGAATTTTTTTTGAACATCATTGTAACACAATTAGAACACTATGTTCTTTTATGAGTTTGTGAAAATTCATAACCGTTTAAGAGATATCATCGTTGTAAGTTTTTGACTTACAACACTGTTACTGTTTTTGTCAAAAACTTACAACGATGATATCTCTTAAACGGTTATGAATTTTCACAAACTCATAAAAGAACATAGTGTTCTAATTGTGTTACAATGATGTTAAAAAAAAATTCAAGATTCGGCTTCGTTTTGGCAAAGTTAATGGGTTATCGCTCTAAGAGTGGGTTATTATTTGATCCCAATCCTATATATATATATATATATATATATATATATAGGGGATGGTTCCATTGTTAACCCTCCCTTATAGCGTTAACCCGTTAACCCTGGCGTTTTTTGCCCGAATCTTTGTTTTTTTTGTCATGGTTTTTATTATACATAAATAGGGGGGTTTCTTTTTTGTGTTTTTGCTAATTCATCACACTTACTTACACTTTGATTTAATTTCTAAACGGTGATGAATTAGCAAAAACACAAAAAAGAAACCCCCCCTATTTATGTATAATAAAAACCATGACAAAAAAAACAAAGATTCGGGCAAAAAACGCCAGGGTTAACGGGTTAACGCTATAAGGGAGGGTTAACAATGGAACCATCCCCTATATATATATATATATATATATATATATATATATATATATATATATATATATAGGAGACGGTTCCAATACAAAGGAGGTTTTCGGTGAGAAGGATAGGAAGGATTCTGAGCCTTTGATGAAATTAATCAATGGTTAAGATCTTGTGGTCCCCACTTTTCCCTAAAAAGTTGCGTGAATTAAAGCTGAAAGGGCAAAAAAGGAATAACCAACTCTAGTTGACTTTTGTGTGGGTAAATCAAGTTCCACCCGTTTTTTTAAAATCAAATAACTTTTAAATACTTAATTATTTTTTAAAAAAAAATACACCATAAAATTAAGAATTTTATTGTCTTTAATTTGAATATGATATTGCTATAGTTTTTTTCGATTTTTTTTATGTGGTCCGTGATTTTTTAGTTTGGTCCGTGATTATTGATCCGTAATTACGCATTTCGTTATTGATTATGCATTTAAAATGACGGTCCGTGATTTTTATATAACACGGTCTGTGATTATTTGGTACGTGATCTATACAGTTTGTCTTTGATTTTGAGTGTAAAATCACGGTCCGTGATTATTGGTCCGTGATTTATCTAGGTAATTCCTTGATTACTGGTGTCAAATGACGGTCTGTGATTTCATATAGCAGGATTTTACACTTGGTCCGTAATTATCCAGTATCACGGTCTGTAATTTTGGTGACAATTATACCCTTTTCCTAGATGACACATGGCACGTTCTGGTTCCTTCCTACGCTTAGTACCGTTTATCCCCTTTGTACATTAACCGGCCCCTATATATATATATATATAATACTAAAAAAATTTCAAGGTGTCCCCTCCCCCCAAAGGCATCATGTATGGACGCCACTGGTTGATTCCCTTCTCAAATGCGAGCATCTTAGGTCAAAGAGAGTTACGAGACTCGGGTGCAGTTTTATGATAATGGTGTAAACATCCTATTTATCAAGCAAAAACTAGAGAAATATGTGGATTACACCTTCCGACTAATTTGAGCTCACTAATCAAGGAAGAAAAATGCTCAAACTGAGTTAAAGACTCTCCGTTAATATGACAAAAGGTCTCAAACTATTTACCTAAGATTTCACGAGCATTGATGATAACCTTAGCATTTCCTCTTAACTGTTCGTTGAGGGTATTTTGTAAATCTTTTGTATAATTGCAATGTAGCATTATATCTCATTTGATTACAAATGCCTTAGTTTCGAACTCTTGTTTCTGAAAATCCTTTTCTAAATAGTTTTTTTTTATGTTTTGCTTCATTTTGGAAGTAGGTTGTGTGTTGTGTGTAATCTAGTGTGAATTCTACAAGTGGGTCGAGTGTTGCGGGGTTTGGGTGTTTGGGGTGAACTATGTTGGGTATAATCTTGATGTTACGGGTCAAGTTCGGATCTACAAACGGGTCAAGAATCAAAGATAATAATAATAGTTTAGGGCACATGTTAAATAATATATGAGATGGTTAACTTTGATCGGGTTATAAGGAAGACTACTGGGTAAAAGAGGTGACCGAGTAAGTTGGAGAAAAGTGGGCTTTGTGAACGTTGGAGTTGCTGAATAAAAGGAGAACATGGACTTAATTTGTTTTGCATGTAGCTATAAATAGCAGTAGAGTAGCTTTACTTTTAAAATGAAGTACCTTTTGTTTTATTAAATATAGTTCAGTTTTTTTCATCTTTTTCTCTGCATCATATTCACACTCACGAGAGTTTGTGTGTGTTATTAAGTGTTTGTTTTGTGAGAGTTGAGTGGGCCTGATCCAACATTTGGTATCAGAGCCTAGGGCTCGTATCACCAGTTTTGAGAGTCGGATTTTGAGAGAGAAGGGTTGCAACAGGTTCTGTGTGAACCGAGAGTTCCAAGTGATTCAAGAGAAGATGAACCAGTTGGGTTTTTTGTGTGAAACCGAGCAAAACCCGATCTGTGTGATTGGGAAGAAGTGTTGCGGTCACGTGAAGAAAAAGCACAATCTATGTGATTGGAGGGTGTCTGTGTGAACCATATAAAAAAACGATCTGTGTGATCGAATAGTGAAAACGTGTGTGGATACATTAATGTGTTGATCAAGACCTGTGATTAGGAGAAGGTGTCGAAGATTTCCACGAGAGGCCTCAAGATGTCGGCGGAGAAGATAAGGGAAGAAACAATCTGTGTGAGTTTCCACGTGAGAAAAAAAATAAATAAATAGTAAAGTTGTGTTCTACGTGGAAAGTTCTGTGTGAACTTTGAATGTAGTGAGGCATATATAAAAAAAACAAAATCTTTGTTTTGTTTTTAATTGACTTGTAGGAAACATACAAGGAGGAAGTATGGCAAACACAAATCAAGGTGGTGGTGCAATTGTGCAAGCAAGCAATCAGGGAAATATTCCTTTGCAATGCCCGAAATTAACAAGCACTAACTATACAAGTTGGTTAATAATGGTGGAGTCGATCCTACAAGCATACGGTTTGTGGGAAACAATTGATCCGGTAACCAGGGGTGCGGTTGATGCTAAGAAAAACTTACAAGCAAGGACGTTTGTGTTTCAAACTTTACCCGAAGATGTGTTGCTTCAAGTTGCAAAGCACAAACATGCAAAAGATGTGTGGGAAGCGCTTCGTGTGCGGTATTTGGGAGCCGATCGTGTTCAAAAGGCAAGAATTCAAACTCTTAGATCCGAGTTAGAGATGTTGAAGATGAAAGAGAGTGAAACGATTGACGAGTTTTCAGGAAAACTTAGTGGGATTGCTACAAAGATCAAGAGTCTTGGGTCTAACTTGGAAGATGAAGTTGTGGTAAGAAAGTTATTAAATTCGGTTCAAAAGAAATTTTTGCAAATTGTTGCTTCTATTGAGCAATACTCGGAGATATAACATATGTCACTTGAGGAGGCCGTTGGGAGATTGAAGGCTTATGAAGATAGAATCAAAGTCCTTGATGAGGAGGAAAATGATCAAGGGAAGTTATTGCTTACAAAAGAGGATTGGCAAGAGAGATCAAAGCGAGGAGACTTTGATCAAAATGAATTTGGTCAAGGACGAGGTCGTGGTCAAGGAAGGGGTCGCGGTTATGGTAGAGGTTGAGGTGGCCGGTTCCACTCCAATGAAGACCGGAGAGAACAAGGTACTTATCGAGACAAAAGGCATATTAAATGTTACAATTGTCAAGAGTATGGTCACTCTGCGGTTGAGTGTCCCAAGCAAGAACCAAAGGAGGAAGTAGCTAATTTGACCCGAGAAGATGATGAGTCAGCATTACTTTAATGAAGAAGCGAGTTTATATCAAGATTAAGGGGGTGAATGTTGGGTATAATCTTGATGTTACAGGTCAAGTTTGGATCTACAAACGGGTCAAGAATCAAAGATAATAATAATAGTTTAGGGCACATGTTAAATAATATATGAGATGGTTAACTTTGATCTGGTTACAAGGAAGACTACCGGGTAAAAGAGGTGACCGAGTAAGTTGGAGAAAAGTGGGCTTTGTGAACGTTGGAGTTGCTGAATAAAAGGAGAACATGGACTTAATTTGTTTTGCATGTAGCTATAAATAGCAGTAGAGTAGCTTTACTTTTAAAATGAAGTACCTTTTGTTTTATTAAATATAGTTCAGTTTTTTTCATCTTTTTCTCTGCATCATATTCACACTCTCGAGAGTTTGTGTGTGTTATTAAGTGTTTGTTTTGTGAGAGTTGAGTGGGCCTGATCCAACAAACTATACTCTCGGGTTCAGTAACTGATATGGGTTTTCACAAAGTTTGGGGCTGGGTCAAGTGCTACTTGTCTTGTTCTTTTTGGAAATGGGTTGTGTGTGTATTGGTGAGTGTTCTTCAGGTCTTGGTGTTCGGCCTCACGGATGGTGTGTGTGTGCGCTTTGGGTCTTGGTGTTTGGCCTCACTGTTGGTGCTCTTTCATGGGTATCTAGTATAAGTTCTTTTCTATCAAAGGATGCAGGAAGCGACTTCAAATGATCCGGGATAACTAAAGAAGAAATTGGATGCCGGCTACAGATTCTTATCTTGGAGCTTTGGTGTGGATCTGTGATGGTTATAGGTCTAGGCCTAGGAAAAGGCCCATATTAGCTACGACTTCGTTTGGGCTTCACCCGGTCCTATTCCATCTCCATATTGAGCTCCATAGTTAAATCTATTATGATTGCCAGGGTGTTCTTATATTGTAACCTAAAGTCATTTTCTGGTTCTGGTGATGGGTGTTGGTCTAGGCCTAGGAAAAGGCTCCGGCCAGCCATGGCTGTGTTTGGGCTTCACCCAGACCTTCTCCATCTCCCAGACAGGCACGGACGCTGCTATATGGCTAATCACTTGAAGACGTTATTCTGGATCTATATTGCTGTCATTGGGTTATCTTCTCATGGCCAATGAATTCAAGATATGTATTAATATGTTAGTCTTATAATATAATGTGAGTGGGTAAGGATGTAAGAATTGAGAGGTTATATCATATTTCTTTTATGTATTAAACAGTGTGACTTCCTTGTTTTAGCTTCTATCTAAGCAAGGTTTATTTTATATATATTTGATGCTTGTTGGCTGTTAAAAAAAATAGTTTTTGTGATATTTTGAAATTTCCTTTTATTTCTAAATCAATCACCATCAATCTGTACGCCCCAAACATCTCCGATCTCCGACATAACATGATGATTGGAAGAAAGTGTCATCTTGTGCTGCTAAATATTGCATTCAAGGTGCACCTAGATTGGTGTTGTTGAAGATACAACTTCATTTTCGGATATCTTGTGATTTGGATATCCTAATTCAGAAAAAATTTAAAAAAATATACTTTGGATATCCGAATATCCAAAATATCCGAAACTTATCCGAATATCGGAAAAATTATCCGAAAAAATAACTATTTCAGATAGTTCGGATATTCTAACTATCTGAAAATTTTCAAAACATGTATCCGAATCCGAATTTGAATTTTCGGATATTTCAAGTTCAAAATTTTGGATATTTCGGTTTTGGATACGAATTTTTTTGACACACCTAAATACAATTATGTGAGCAGTGACGTACCCACTCTATGCTGTGGAGGGCAGCCACCATTCTTGAAATTTTTTTCCAGTAGTATATATATGTTAAAATCCTGACTGACCCCCTTAATATTTTACGATTGCTCTCCTTAATTTGCATAGCTAGACTTGTGATGAGAATTGAAGTGATAGTTATACTTGTTTTTTAGAAAACAGTTACTTAAAAAAGTCTTCATATTTGCAGTTTTGAATAAATTTTAAAAAAGAAAACTTAGTAGATAACAACTGTGCCAGACAATTTTAACTCATAACTAAGATAAATGCGTAGACTGGATAAACAATCATTGTGATTTGGGTTAAAATAAGTAACATTATAACATATAATGGGTTGAAATGATTAACACGCTAACACAATACGGGTCAGGATGAATATTGTAAAAATTATGTGAATATAATTGATTTAAACGGATAAGAATGATCAATAATACGTTTGATGAGAAAATCACTAAAAATTATTCAATTAAACTATTTTTTTTGTTACAATTCATTTTAACTTACAAAATTGATGTTTTTAAAATGACACATTTTAACTAATTGATTTTGCTTAAAACTCAAATTAACATGCACTCATCCAGGCCCGTATCTGTTTTGGCCCGTTACCTAACACAACCCAACCAGCCTATTTTATCATACATAATGTAACATCAGTGCCGGAACCGTCACCGGAACAGGGATCGTAACAGTACGTGAACAGTAGTCAGGTACAAATTTCATGTAATTCAGTGTATTTTATGTTCATATCAAGTCTTAGTATCATTTCATATTATCAAAACAGTGAATTCTCAGTCATTTCAGAGAAATCAGTTCAGAACAATGATTCTTGAGTCAGATAACTATCTGGCAACACAGAATCATCATGTGATTTATTTGTTAGGATTTTATTATGTATAAACGTATGTGAGGCCTTACAGGACAAAACAACACGAATATCGTTAAGTGAATGCTAAACCGACAGATTATTCGTATAGGTGACGATCTGTACGAATAAATCTAAAAGTTTAACATTCTGAATGATATTCGATAATTAGAAAACAATATTGAAAAGTGTAGTTATCGTCGTATTTGATTCGAACAAATACGCGCGATGACCGCGCGATTCGATTTAAATGTTAAATAAATATTTTTGTAAATTAAATAATTAAAAGATATTTAGTTAATTTATTAGGAATCACAACCTAAAATAAATTTTATGATTCTATATCGAGTCGTTTCGTTACGAAACGACGCGAAAATGACGTTTTTATGCGAAAACACGCGAAACCGAACGAACCCAAACGAAACCCGGGTATTTCCCCACATTTATTGTGGCTTTTAATGCCACAACAACCACCACCAACCAGCCTCTCTCCCCAAATTTTCGTGCATCTCTCTCTCTCTCTAAAACTCTCACTAGAAAACCACTTCTCACTAAGATCTTGACCTCAAATCTTCATCATTTCTTGTGTTTTTGGTGTCTAAATCACCTCCATTACTTGTAGATCATAGAAGTACAACAGATCTGAGGTTTCATCCAACACATTTGAGGTAAATCCGTGATTTTTGCTCGGTTTTAGGGTTTTCTAAACCCTAGGTTCGAATCCCCTTAGAACCGGTTTCTCACCCTTTAAACCTATAGGATTCACTCCAAGCATCTATAGGATAACATAGGGACAAGCCTTGCAACAAACTCCAGTCGATTGTTCGAAAAGCCAAGATGGTTTGGCTGGGTTCGAGTGGCCGAATGGCTGCTACTCACCAGATGGCCGAATGACTCGAGCAAGAACCTCCCATTCGCCGAATGGCTCTAGCCAAACCATGCCATCCATTCGCCGAATGTCTAGCCGAAACAGCCTCTATTCGGCCGAACCAGGCCTTCAGTCGACACCCTTATTCGACCATAACCCTTATTTGCTCAAGCCTCATTCGCCACTCCCACTCGGCTAAGTTTCATTCGATCCATAGGCTTCCTATTCGGCCAAGACACTTTCGAATGGGCTCTCATTCGACCTCAACTATTCCACGAATGAACCTTCATTCGACTTTAGACATTCGAGCCTACCACATTCGAATCAGTGGGATCTTAGCCGAGGGTGTTTGAATAGGATTACGTGGGAGCATGCATGGGTTGGAAATTGCTTTGTGTGGGTGTGTGTGCATGAGAAGCAAATTAGTGTTTCTTAACAAAAAGCCATTCTATTTTGTTATTAAACGAAGTGATATACTTGTACTAATCTCATGCAAACAAACTTTCGAAAGAAACAAAGTCCTTTAGAATAACAATGGGTTACACTAACAAAGGGATTGATAAATCACATATATCACTAACAAGAGTTGTCATGAGTTAAAGAATAAACTAAAAGATAATTTAGCAAGGACTTATTCAAAGAACCAAAGAGGGTTGAGGCTAAATAAGTTGTTAACACTCAAACCTTAAGGAGTTTATAAGAACTTGAAGCTAAATTTAGATGATTCACTTGAATCGTCTAAGGTTAGTTAATAAGAAGGAACTAGTAGTTCACTTGGAAATCAAAGTCAAGTAATGGGTCAAGAGAGGCCCAATGGGCTTAACCTAGGCCCATCAATTTCAAATTTCACGTTTTGTTAACTAAATGATATTTTTAATAAAAGACATGATTTATAAACCTTTATTAAATTAATTAAATGATTTCTAAATTAAAGTTTACCTTTAAAATGACTTATCTTAAATGTGTTTTAGCTAAGGACTCTTAATAATGAATTATGGGATAAGGGTTTATAACGAATAATGAATTAGACTAAGTTAGATGAAGTCTTAGAATCACAGTAGTAATTTAGGACACTTAGTTGCACACCGAGACCAAACCATAGTTACGACAACTACCGTATGTACTTATCGTATTCGAATTCTTTTAAAACAACTCAGGAACTGAAGATACCTAGGCAACAATCAAAGAGCGCGCATATCTTTTGTGGTAATTCATTTCAGAGCAACACAGGTGAGTTCATTGCCCCTTTTCTAACATTTTTGTTTTAAAACGCGGGGCTGAGAAGCATGCGTAAACTGTTTTATATAAACTGTTTATTTAAATGCTTTTATTTATTATATGTTGTTACATATATATATATATATATGTTTATTGATACTCCTAGACTCCTGTCTAGGAAATTATTAAACAGATCAAATCATCAAATTAATTTAAGTACTCTCATGAGTAATACCTTAAATTCAAACTCTAAATCAACCCTTAGTCCATCAAGCTCAAATTCAAGAATCTAAATTCAAAGTGAAATCAAATGAACAAAATCAAAGGATCAAACTCAAAGGAATCATAACTCAGTGTGGGATCTGAGCACAAAGAATCATAATCAATTCAATTATCATTGTGAATCATGGGAAAGTCAAAAGGTCAAGATCAAGAGACTCAGGAAATCAGGAATCATAAATGTGTGTGAATCATTGAAATAATGAAATCATTATGATCTAATGAACTCATTAATACACAAGTCATGGTGGATGTCAGTTGTATATGGAATCAAGACCACGTGTAACACACATATAAAGTCCCTTCAGGTATAGAAGACTCTTGTAGTCAGGCTATACGTGCAATAACATGAACGATCAAATGGAATCAATATCAAAGTCAAAATCTTGAGAATCAAGAGATCAAGAATCACAGGATATCCTTAAAGTCCCACTCAGATGCAGAAGACCATTGGGTCAGGCTGTAACGGGCAAAACATTAAAGTCCCACTCAGATGCAGAAGACCATTGGGTCAAGCTGTAACGGGCAAATCATTAAAATCCCGCTCAATTCAGGTGTACTCCTTGTGAGTTATGCCTGACATGGGTCACGTGTGAGAGGTTACAACTTGGACAACCACCAACAACTAAGTCTAACTGATTGAGTAAAATCATACCCAATCATCATGTCTTAGTTGTATTTAAATGTTTTATTTAATTAATAAATTAAATATTTGACATTTTACTATTATCACTGTCTTTTTGGGAAATCATATATCTATGAGGAACCCAATAAATCAAAGGCATATCAGATTTCAATATCATGATCTAAATCAGAGGTGCTGGGTAAAAATGCTTAATTATCATTAACAACAGTGTCATATACATATTAGTATGTGGTGGGATAGCGTCTGGGCTTGACCCTTTCGTGATTCCCTATATATAAGCATACCGATGTGGATATTACATGTGGAGTTAATGAGGTTAGGGTCTTTACCAAAAGAGGTTTTCAAATCATTTTCAAATCATAACACTATATGAACTCACCAACCATGTGTTGACTTGATTTTGCATGACTTCTCAGGTGACGAACAGGTCAACTAAGGAGTTATTTCCTTTGGAACTAGGACTTCAGATAGAAGACTTAGTATTTTGGACCTGCATATTTTGAAGACATCATTATATGATTTATTTGTATATCTTGTGTAAATACAAGATAGAAAATTTATGATGTTGATGGTAGATTTACATTGTTAAATTATAAACAATGCTGATGTAATTTAACTTTGTAATTCTATTATATTTAGCATTTCTCATTTATATCATGTGCAATGTAAACAATCTGATCATCATGATTATCACTCACGATATCGCGCCCTGGGAACCTTCCGCCCGTCGGGACAACCGATCCTATCCCGCCGGCTCGGGGTGTGACAGATTGGTATCAGAGCCATGGTTATAGAGAAATATAGGTCACTTATACAAACGGTTTGGCCTAGACTATAACCTAGGGACCCTGCATGTAGAGCACTTAGGATTTAAGGCTTATTGCATTGCGTCTTCTGCATTCGATCATTGCACTAACCAATATTCATTTGGTTATGATCAGAATGCCGCCACGAAGACAACCTCCGCTGTTGACATCAACACAAGACCAAGCTCCACACTCCTCCACGCCATCTCCAAATGACTCACCACCGCCACCTCCTCCACCGCCTCCTCCACTGATCACACAGGCATCGGGTTCAGGCACGACTCCCGTACTGGATCCTACCACCATCGCTTTGATGACTCTACTGAGCAGCCAGATGACCCAATCAGATGAAAGAGGCGATACCGGAGATGTTCAACCTTCTCCGTAATGAAATCAACAACACTGGCAATTCATCAGGAGAAGCCAGTGGGAATACTGGTGGTACCTCACACTACTCCTACAAGTCATTCGTAGGATGTAAGCCGCCTAGCTTTAGCGGATCTGAAGGAGCCGTTGGATTAATCCAATGGATTGAAAAGATAGAGGCTACTCTGGACCTCTGCAGCTGTCCAGAGCATCATAAAGTCCGCTACTCTGCGGGAACATTCAACAAGCGGGCTCTGACCTGGTGGAATGGTCAGATCAACGCCCGAGGAAGAGAAGAAGCCATGGCCATGCCATGGGAGGATTTCAAGACACTGCTGCGAACAGAGTTCTGCCCCAAGAATGAGCTGCAGAAACTGGAGGTTGAATTATCCAACCATGTGATGAAGGGGGCTGATCACATGGGGTATACAACTCGTTATCATGAGTTGGTTGCTTTGGTACCTGATATGGTACCAACCTTGGAGAAGAGAATAGACAGATATGTGGGTGGACTTCCCGCCTGCATCCAGGGCATGGTTGTTTCAGCCAACCCTACCACTGTTGAATCTGCAGTGAGACTGTCTGGAAAACTTACTGATTTAATGGTTGCCTCTGGAGTTCTGAAGAAAGAGGCAGACACCGGCAAGCGAAAGGAAGAGACTTCAAAGAAGCCACAACATCAGCAACATTCAAAGAAGAAGCAGAAGTTCATAAAGAATTACACTGTGGCTACTCCTCTGAATCAAGTAGCAGTGGCACAACAAAATGTGCCCAAGAGGCAGTATACTGGCCCACATCCTTTGTGTACTAAGTGCCAGTATCATCACATTGCTAACACTCCTTGCAAGCAATGTACGGGATGTGGAAGAAAGGGCCATTGGGTCCAGCACTGCCGGATGACACCTAACCAAGCAGTCAACAATGCTGCACTAGCTCTCCCTCCACCAGCAAATCAGAACAATGGTGGATGCTTCAACTGTGGCGAACAAGGCCACTTTGCAAAGAACTGCCCAAAGAAGGCTCAACAGGCAGTTCAAGCTCCTCGTGGAAGAGCTTTTGTTATTGGAGCACCAGCTGCACGCCAGGACCCAAACGTGGTCACTGGTACGTTTCTCTTACATGACTTTTATGCATCTGTTCTATTTGACACTGGTGCGGATCAGAGTTTTATCTCTGCCGATTTTGCATGCCAACTAGATTCTATAGAGGAACAATTAGACTCCCCTTATATTATAGAAGTAGCTAACGGGAAACAGATCACAGTTAGTACCATTTACAGAAATTGCCCGTTGACACTTAACAGTCATACATTCTCTATCGACTTGATACCGATGGAGTTGGGTAGTTTCGACATCATTGTTGGAATGGATTGGCTTTCCTCTAACCGAGTGGAAGTTGTCTGTTCCGAGAAGCTGCTTCGAGTTCCATTGCCCGATGATAGTGTATTGGAAGTCAGAGGGGATCAAGCAAAACGAAGTGTCAAAATCATTTCTTGCATAAAGGCGCGTAAGTGTGTACAGAAGAAGTGTGTAGCTTTCCTGGCGCATGTAGTGGAAAAAGAGAAAGACAAGAAGAAAATACAAGACGTACCAGTAGTGAAGGAATATCCAGAAGTATTTCCTGAAGACCTACCAGGTTTGCCTCCCGTGCGACCGGTGGAGTTCCGAATTGACTTAGTTCCTGGAGCGACTCCTGTTGCTAAATCTCCTTACCGGTTAGCACCTTCGGAGATGCAGGAATTGTCGAATCAGTTGCAGGAGTTACTGGATAAAGGATTCATCAGACCGAGCTACTCGCCTTGGGGAGCTCCGGTCTTATTCGTAAAGAAGAAAGACGGATCGTTTCGAATGTGCATCGACTATCGAGAATTGAACAAGTTAACTATCAAGAATCGGTATCCACTGCCGAGGATTGACGACTTGTTTGATCAGTTGCAAGGAACCCAGTATTTCTCAAAGATAGATCTACGGTCTGGGTATCATCAGCTTAGAGTTCAAGATGAAGACATACCGAAGACGGCTTTCCGAACCAGATACGGGCATTATGAATTCCTAGTGATGCCTTTCGGATTGACGAATGCACCAGCGGTTTTCATGGATCTCATGAACCGAGTGTGCAAGCCATATTTAGATCAGTTTGTCATTGTCTTCATTGATGACATACTGATTTACTCCAAAAGCAAAGCAGAACATGAGCAACATCTCAGAAAGATCTTGGAACTGTTGACAGAACAAAAGCTTTATGCCAAGTTCTCTAAATGTGAATTTTGGTTAAAAGAAGTTCAGTTTCTTGGTCATGTAATCAACAGCGAGGGAATACACGTAGATCCTGCCAAGATCGAAGCAATAAAGAACTGGGACACTCCGAGAACGCCAACGGAGATACGGTCTTTTCTGGGATTGGCAGGTTATTACAGGAGGTTCATCTCGAAATTTTCTAAGATAGCTTTGCCTCTCACTAAGTTAACTCAGAAAAGTGAACCGTTTGTCTGGGAGCAGAAACAAGAAGATGCTTTTCAGACATTGAAACAGAAACTGTGTGATGCTCCCATCTTATCTCTCCCAGAAGGATGTGAAGACTTTGTTGTGTATTGTGATGCATCCCATCAGGGACTCGGTTGTGTTTTAATGCAACGGGACAAGGTCATAGCCTATGCATCAAGACAGTTAAAGATTCATGAGAAGAATTACACTACTCATGATCTTGAACTGGGAGCAGTAATCTTCGCATTGAAGATTTGGAGACATTACTTATATGGCACTAAGTGTACCATATTTACAGATCACAAGAGTCTGCATCACATATTTGATCAGAAGGAGCTCAACATGCGACAACGCCGTTGGGTTGAACTTCTGAATGATTACGATTGTGTGATCAAGTACCATCCGGGAAAGGCAAATGTTGTAGCTGATGCCTTGAGCAGGAAGGAACGGGTCAAACCCTTACGCGTTAGAGCTATGGGGATGACTGTGCAGACCAGTTTACAAGACAGGATCATTCAGGCACAACAGGAATCAGTTGACAGAGGAAACTTGAAGAAAGAACTTGACTGCGGAGCAGAGAAACATTTAGAGACCAAGTCTGATGGAATGATCTACTACCAGGATCGTATATGGATTCCGGCGGTAGACGAATTGAGAAGACTTATCTTCGATGAGGCACACAAGACTAAATACTCAGTTCATCCAGGCGCTGATAAAATGTACCAAGACTTGCGTGGATTTTATTGGTGGCCGGGAATGAAGAAAGACATAGCCGAGTATGTCGGTCGATGTCTAACGTGTGCGAAGGTAAAGGCGGAACACCAGAGACCGTCTGGTTTACTGGAACAGCCTGAGATTCCGCTCTGGAAGTGGGAACAAATAGCTATGGATTTCATTACCAAGCTACCCCGCACTTCCAGTGGTCACGATACGATTTGGGTGATCATTGATCGTTTAACAAAATCTGCTCACTTCTTGCCGATGCGTGAAACTTTCACGATGGATAGACTGACGAGATTGTACATTAATGAGATAGTGGTACGTCACGGTGTACCATTATCAATTATTTCTGATAGAGACAGCAGATTTACTTCAAGGTTCTGGCAATCACTGTAGAAATCTCTAGGGACACAGTTAAATCTGAGTACAGCTTACCATCCACAAACGGACGGCCAAAGCGAACGTACGATTCAGACCCTAGAGGATATGTTAAGAACCTGTATTTTGGATTTCGGTGGGAATTGGGATTCTCATTTGCCACTGATCGAGTTCTCCTACAATAACAGTTATCACAGCAGTATTGGATGTGCACCATTCGAGGCTCTCTATGGCCGGAAATGTCGATCACCGATCTGCTGGGCCGAAGTGGGAGATAATCGTATAACTGGGCCAGAGCTTATTCAGGAAACCACTGACAAGATTGCTCAGATTCAGAGAAGATTGCAAGCTACAAGAAGCAGACAGAAAAGCTACGCTGACAAACGGCGTAAACCGTTGGAATTCCAAGTGGGAGACCGTGTCATGTTGAAGGTTTCTCCTTGGAAAGGTGTAGTACGCTTTGGAACAAAAGGCAAGTTAGCACCACGATATGTGGGACCGTTTGAAATCATCGAACGTATCGGTCCTGTAGCTTATCGACTGAGATTACCAGATGAACTCAGTGGTGTGCATGACGTGTTTCACGTCTCAAACTTAAAGAAATGCCTTGCTGACGAATCACTCGTCATTCCACTCGAAGAAATTCAAGTTGATGATCAGTTACATTTCATAGAGGAACCTTTAGAGATTATGGATCGCAAAGTCAAGCAACTGAGGCGAAGCCGTATTCCGATAGTAAAGGTTCGTTGGAATTCAAGACGCGGACCCGAGTTTACTTGGGAACGTGAGGATCACATGAAGTTAAAGTATCCCCAACTGTTTGAAGAGGAAGTTGTACCCGATAACAATTCTTAAATTTCGGGACGAAATTTCTTTAACAAGGGGAGACTGTAACATCAGTGCCAGAACCGTCACCGGAACAGGGATCGTAACAGTACGTGAACAGTAGTCAGGTACAAATTTCATGTAATTCAGTGTATTTTATGTTCATATCAAGTCTTAGTATCATTTCATATTATCAAAACAGTGAATTCTCAGTCATTTCAGAGAAATCAGTTCAGAACAATGATTCTTGAGTCAGATAACTATCTGGCAACACAGAATCATCATGTGATTTATTTGTTAGGATTTTATTATGTATAAACGTATGTGAGGCCTTACAGGACAAAACAACACGAATATCGTTAAGTGAATGCTAAACCGACAGATTATTCGTATAGGTGACGATCTGTACGAATAAATCTAAAAGTTTAACATTCTGAATGATATTCGATAATTAGAAAACAATATTGAAAAGTGTAGTTATCGTCGTATTTGATTCGAACAAATACGCGCGATGACCGCGCGATTCGATTTAAACGTTAAATAAATATTTTTGTAAATTAAATAATTAAAAGATATTTAGTTAATTTATTAGGAATCACAACCTAAAATAAATTTTATGATTCTATTTTAATTATCGAGTCGTTTCGTTACGAAACGACGCGAAAACGACGTTTTTATGCGAAAACACGCGAAACCGAACGAACCCAAACGAAACCCGGGTATTTCCCCACATTTATTGTGGCTTTTAATGCCACAACAACCACCACCAACCAGCCTCTCTCCCCAAATTTTCGTGCATCTCTCTCTCTCTAAAACTCTCACTAGAAAACCACTTCTCACTAAGATCTTGACCTCAAATCTTCATCATTTCTTGTGTTTTTGGTGTCTAAATCACCTCCATTACTTGTAGATCATAGAAGTACAACAGATCTGAGGTTTCATCCAACACATTTGAGGTAAATCCGTGATTTTTGCTCGGTTTTAGGGTTTTCTAAACCCTAGGTTCGAATCCCCTTAGAACCGGTTTCTCACCCTTTAAACCTATAGGATTCACTCCAAGCATCTATAGGATAACATAGGGACAAGCCTTGCAACAAACTCCAGTCGATTGTTCGAAAATCCAAGATGGTTTGGCTGGGTTCGAGTGGCCGAATGGCTGCTACTCACCAGATGGCCGAATGACTCGAGCAAGAACCTCCCATTCGCCGAATGGCTCTAGCCAAACCATGCCATCCATTCGCCGAATGTCTAGCCGAAACAGCCTCTATTCGGCCGAACCAGGCCTTCAGTCGACACCCTTATTCGACCATAACCCTTATTTGCTCAAGCCTCATTCGCCACTCCCACTCGGCTAAGTTTCATTCGATCCATAGGCTTCCTATTCGGCCAAGACACTTTCGAATGGGCTCTCATTCGACCTCAACTATTCCACGAATGAACCTTCATTCGACTTTAGACATTCGAGCCTACCACATTCGAATCAGTGGGATCTTAGCCGAGGGTGTTTGAATAGGATTACGTGGGAGCATGCATGGGTTGGAAATTGCTTTGTGTGGGTGTGTGTGCATGAGAAGCAAATTAGTGTTTCTTAACAAAAAGCCATTCTATTTTGTTATTAAACGAAGTGATATACTTGTACTAATCTCATGCAAACAAACTTTCGAAAGAAACAAAGTCCTTTAGAATAACAATGGGTTACACTAACAAAGGGATTGATAAATCACATATATCACTAACAAGAGTTGTCATGAGTTAAAGAATAAACTAAAAGATAATTTAGCAAGGACTTATTCAAAGAACCAAAGAGGGTTGAGGCTAAATAAGTTGTTAACACTCAAACCTTAAGGAGTTTATAAGAACTTGAAGCTAAATTTAGATGATTCACTTGAATCGTCTAAGGTTAGTTAATAAGAAGGAACTAGTAGTTCACTTGGAAATCAAAGTCAAGTAATGGGTCAAGAGAGGCCCAATGGGCTTAACCTAGGCCCATCAATTTCAAATTTCACGTTTTGTTAACTAAATGATATTTTTAATAAAAGACATGATTTATAAACCTTTATTAAATTAATTAAATGATTTCTAAATTAAAGTTTACCTTTAAAATGACTTATCTTAAATGTGTTTTAGCTAAGGACTCTTAATAATGAATTATGGGATAAGGGTTTATAACGAATAATGAATTAGACTAAGTTAGATGAAGTCTTAGAATCACAGTAGTAATTTAGGACACTTAGTTGCACACCGAGACCAAACCATAGTTACGACAACTACCGTATGTACTTATCGTATTCGAATTCTTTTAAAACAACTCAGGAACTGAAGATACCTAGGCAACAATCAAAGAGCGCGCATATCTTTTGTGGTAATTCATTTCAGAGCAACACAGGTGAGTTCATTGCCCCTTTTCTAACATTTTTGTTTTAAAACGCGGGGCTGAGAAGCATGCGTAAACTGTTTTATATAAACTGTTTATTTAAATGCTTTTATTTATTATATGTTGTTACATATATATATATATATATATATGTTTATTGATACTCCTAGACTCCTGTCTAGGAAATTATTAAACAGATCAAATCATCAAATTAGTTTAAGTACTCTCATGAGTAATACCTTAAATTCAAACTCTAAATCAACCCTTAGTCCATCAAGCTCAAATTCAAGAATCTAAATTCAAAGTGAAATCAAATGAACAAAATCAAAGGATCAAACTCAAAGGAATCATAACTCAGTGTGGGATCTGAGCACAAAGAATCATAATCAATTCAATTATCATTGTGAATCATGGGAAAGTCAAAAGGTCAAGATCAAGAGACTCAGGAAATCAGGAATCATAAATGTGTGTGAATCATTGAAATAATGAAATCATTATGATCTAATGAACTCATTAATACACAAGTCATGGTGGATGTCAGTTGTATATGGAATCAAGACCACGTGTAACACACATATAAAGTCCCTTCAGGTATAGAAGACTCTTGTAGTCAGGCTATACGGGCAATAACATGAACGATCAAATGGAATCAATATCAAAGTCAAAATCATGAGAATCAAGAGATCAAGAATCACAGGATATCCTTAAAGTCCCACTCAGATGCAGAAGACCATTGGGTCAGGCTGTAACGGGCAAAACATTAAAGTCCCACTCAGATGCAGAAGACCATTGGGTCAAGCTGTAACGGGCAAATCATTAAAATCCCGCTCAATTCAGGTGTACTCCTTGTGAGTTATGCCTGACATGGGTCACGTGTGAGAGGTTACAACTTGGACAACCACCAACAACTAAGTCTAACTGATTGAGTAAAATCATACCCAATCATCATGTCTTAGTTGTATTTAAATGTTTTATTTAATTAATAAATTAAATATTTGACATTTTACTATTATCACTGTCTTTTTGGGAAATCATATATCTATGAGGAACCCAATAAATCAAAGGCATATCAGATTTCAATATCATGATCTAAATCAGAGGTGCTGGGTAAAAATGCTTAATTATCATTAACAACAGTGTCATATACATATTAGTATGTGGTGGGATAGCGTCTGGGCTTGACCCTTTCGTGATTCCCTATATATAAGCATACCGATGTGGATATTACATGTGGAGTTAATGAGGTTAGGGTCTTTACCAAAAGAGGTTTTCAAATCATTTTCAAATCATAACACTATATGAACTCACCAACCATGTGTTGACTTGATTTTGCATGACTTCTCAGGTGACGAACAGGTCAACTAAGGAATTATTTCCTTTGGAACTAGGACTTCAGATAGAAGACTTAGTATTTTGGACCTGCATATTTTGAAGACATCATTATATGATTTATTTGTATATCTTGTGTAAATACAAGATAGAAAATTTATGATGTTGATGGTAGATTTACATTGTTAAATTATAAACAATGCTGATGTAATTTAACTTTGTAATTCTATTATATTTAGCATTTCTTATTTATATCATGTACAATGTAAACAATCTGATCATCATGATTATCACTCACGATATCGCGCCCCGGGAACCTTACGCCCGTCGGGACAACCGATCCTATCCCGCCGGCTCGGGGTGTGACACATAAGAACAACTTTATATGTATTGTACTTTTATTATGCTTTTATATATGAATTTAGTTTGATTTTTTTTTAAATATGACCCAACATGATCAACTTAAACTGAGCTGAATAAAAAAGAAAAAAATTTATTATATATCGATCCTCAAATTTCATAAAAAAAATCAAATATCATAAAAAAATTTCGCACCCTAAAAACAAAATTTCTGGGTCCGCTACTGCATGTGAAGATCGAATGTGGCCATGGTTGATTAAGATGAAGCAAATAAGAATGCTAAACAAAGTTATTATATCTAGCTTCTAGTTTATTTAAATGTAATTTTGATTATAGTGTGATGTAGGTAGATGACATGTTTTCACAGCATGAGTTTTGTGATCATATCATGATTAATGAATTTCGTTATAATAGATGAATTACGTAATTATTACGTGACTTTTAGCGTAAATATATAATGAACTTATAACACTTACATAGACACGTGTTACTTTTTATTGGCTTTTGACACTTAACACGTTAAAAAGACTGTTAAATACAACAACCATATACATATCTCTAGCTATTAGCTATTAAGGATACTATCACGTGTATTATATGAGTTGAATAAAAAAATGTTAAATACTTATTATAAAAATTTCGGATTTATAATAAGATTTTTTAGATAAAATATACTTAAAGTACGTGCAAATAGGTATTTTAAATGATAATAAAATAATAACTTCAATTTTTTTTAACATTTTGTTTCTGAAAAGTTGTTTTATTCATTTCTTTTAAAAAGTTATTTTTATATGAAAATCTTGTTTAAAAACTCCTTTTTTTATTTTTATTTTATACAAACTAGGTGTTCTTGGACGCTACAAATATTTGTTTTCTAGGATAAGTTTAACTAAAGAAAGCATCAATAAAAAGGTGTTTATGATTATTTAGAACAACTCCAATGACTCCTTGTAAATTTCTATAAATTCCACTTCTTGTTGACTGATATTCATTTTATCACCCCAATTGCATCCTTATCTGTTCGATCAATAAAAGATTTATGCATCAAGAAGGTGTATGGATCATCAGTACCCAGATGAATTTGATCATGAAAACATCATTAAAAAAGATGATAAAGCATGGAAACCTACCAAAAAACACAACAATAGCAGTGTTTCCGGCAGATTCGACTGTAATATCTGTCTAGATCCGGTGGTTACACTTTGCGGCCATCTTTACTGTTGGCCATGCATCTACAAATGGATTCATCATCAAAAACATCCATCAGAAACTCTTGAAAACGAAATCCCTCGGTGTCCCGTATGCAACAACAAGGTGTCTCAAACGATGATTGTCCCGTTATATGGTGGTGGGCTGGCTGCAAATCATGTTAACGAAGACGAAAAGGGTTCGTGTTTAAGGGCAGTG
Organism: Mikania micrantha; assembly: GCA_009363875.1. Classification (NCBI taxonomy): domain Eukaryota; kingdom Viridiplantae; phylum Streptophyta; class Magnoliopsida; order Asterales; family Asteraceae; genus Mikania; species Mikania micrantha. Next base: position 4,026,463 of record CM018689.1, read on the forward strand.
ATCCCACCTAGGCCTCCTACGCCGCGATATGGGGTTAATGGTACGCGCGATTCGCAAACTAACCGTCGTCCGTTTCAACGACAAGCACCTCCGCCTCTGGTTATGCCTATTCGTGGCATGGATATAACCAGTACTGTGATTAGTCCTAGTCCTACAATAGGGATGCTTGGAGAGATGGTTTCGGGTAGGATTTTTGGAGATTTGGATAGTCCGATGTTTGCTACTCCGAATTCGTATAGTCTGGCTGGGGTTAGTACTCGACGTGCAAGAAGACTCACGACAGATGCAGATAGATCACTTAGCCGGATTTATACTTTCTTGTTTTGCTGCATAATTTTGTGTCTTCTTTTGTTTACATGAAACTAAAATTAGTTTAGTTCTCTAAAAATTAAATAAAAATAAAGGTTAGATTTGTTTTTAATTATTTCATTCTTTCGAAATAGAAAAAATAGATTATCTATAAATAGAATCGGTTGATCAATGAATGTTATATAAATATGCTTTTATTTGGCTTATTGATTGTGTTGGAATTGAGTAATTGAACTTAGATATATTATTTTAGGTGTTACGGGAATAATATTATGATATGGTTTTTTAATTTCATCTTATTCTTTATTAAATTTTATTGTGGGGAAAATCATGAAAATAGGCCATTAAAAAAATAATGTAAATAGACAGTTTTAGCTCGTGGTTTCATAGATCAAATAAATAAATAAATAAATAAATAAATAAAAGAAGAATACGACATCTCAACCCTGCTGACCCTTAGCCGTTGGTTAAAACCAAAAAAAAAAAAAGTGAGGTTGACTTCTAACCAATCAATGTGCCACAATTCCATCGGCCGTTAGCCAGTCCCAATCTCTTAACCTGGTTGTTAGGCAACTTTTCATCGGCTGCTTAGACGCTGAGCTGCTATACTGTCGCCATCGGCTACTATTATATGCAAAGATAAAAAATAATTTGAAAATACCTTTGAGTTAGAGAAAATTAATGAATACCTAGTGTAAAATTTGATTTTTTTTTGTTTTTTTTTCCAGGTATAGGATGAGGTTATAAAAAAAATAAGTTTAGTGCAAAAATGTAGAAATGATTTAAGACCATCAGATTTATGGTTTAATGGCTGAGATCTAGTTATTGACACTTTTGTTGACTTTTTATTGTGTTTCCCTTATATTTTAAACGATCATAATTTTATATATGATATTATTTTTCTAAAAAAGTTACACAAAAAACGAATATTTTTTATCTTTAAACCAAATATAAAATTGTTATATAATTTTTTTTAAATAAAATTATATTTTCAAACGTTTTGTATTTGTAATGCATCATTGTCCATTTTTACTCATTATTGTGTCTTACTACTTTTTTAAAATGATGAGTTTAAAAAGCATAATAGTGAAACAAACCAATCACGTTTATATGTAAATTATGAGGCAATCAAAAACTTACGAAGATTTATTCAAACCAATAACATGACACGTATAAAGCCTACATCTATAAATTTCTTTCACAGTAAGTTTCGACTGCCTCTAAATACTATTAAACTTTACTATCAAAACATATACACAGAATACACACACACATACACACACACAATTAAGAAAATTAGAAGCTTTGGATGCAAGGAGTTGCTGATCTGTATAAAAGTCAAGATTAAAGAGTTGGTTTGTTAGGTATATCATATAATTTTTTAGTTAAACTCATAAATTTAAGGTTTCATAGAAGATTAACTTATAGGGTTATGGTTAAGATCCGACCCTATAAATATTGAAATTTTAGTTCATTTTAGGAATTGAAAATAAACAGCATCAGGGATTGTCTTTGTAAATTAATTATAAGCAGAAACGCTGCACAAATTATATTAAAAAGTTTAAGCTGTTAACCAACCAACCAAAAATCTAGGTGAATACATTTAACTTGTTTATAAATATAAATGAATTTTTGAGCGTTGCATGTTTAAATTTTGACGCATAAAGGGATACTACGTGACCAACATTTAGGCTATTAGTATACGTATGATTTGCAAATTGTATCCGCATATGGGTGAAATTCCCATACGTGGTTGATACAGGTGGGCTGGAAGGTTATACGTAAAACACACTTCGCAGGCAACTTAACTAGTGACCAGCTGTGGGCTGGAGGGAACAAAACATAAGACGTGTTGCGTTGTAGTTCCTAACCAGTGACAGTTATTATAAACCAGTGTATGCACTAGTTGTATCGATCAGTGAAATAACCTGCTAAATGTGTAGTATGGCCAATATGAATTATGGTTAAAGGACTGAACATGCGATGCTTACATATCGAGTCTGTTATTTGTATTAACCAACATTATGTTGACGTTTTATTTTCAAAAAACTTTTTAGGTAATAATGAATGACAAATTAGAAGTAAGATTAGAGGTTTAAGGCCTATGACGCCTTAAACAAAGGTCTTGTGGCGAAACCGTGGAGCTGTTGGAGTTATACTTCCAAGTCTGAATAAACTGAAAAATCTTGAAACGATGTGTGAATATATGTTTATATAAATCCGGTTTTATTATGAAATAAATACGAAAGTTTTCTATTAAATCCTGAAAAGTTTTTTGCGAATCATGAAACGCGGTTTTCATATTTATGCATATGAATTATTTACAATATTATGAAAATGTAAAATTAATGGTTTCTGCTTGGTAAAATTATGAATCCATGAAACAACGCTTCCGTTTAAAAAGAATAATAAACTCTGACCGAGACATATCCATGAAACCAATCGGGTCACATCACCCGGGCCGTTGAGAGCCTGGGGTGTGACAGATTGGTACTCACATCCAGGAATTGACAGTCACCATCTCCACACTAATGCAAGGGTAGCTTCCTTAGAAGCTGAAGTGGCTACCTCGAGGTTGAAACTTCAGGACAAGGATGCAAAGATCCTAGACTTGCAGCTCCACCAATCCATCATTTGCACCCCCTTCTGCCCTTATCCTCGCTAGGTTTTTCTTGCTTCCAATAATGCTACCAAAAATGGGGAGAAGGATCGACCTAGAGGATCTCCCAATCCATTCGGGGGAGAAATGGAGCAATCTTAGGAACTTACACCATTAACTTCCGCTTTAGATAAGTTTTTGGGGAAATAGTTCCCATCATCAAGCTCCTCCTCCTCTAAGGCTGAAGAGGTTTCCAAGGAGGAGGTCAAACAACAAGGATCATTCATACCCTCCACTAGAGGTGAACAAAAAAACTGGTTTGGGTTTACAAACTGGTATTTAGTGGATCTTAAACTGGTTCTAGGCAAACAGGTCCGAACCCCCGGTTTGGCATAGGTTCGAGATTTTGGCTTTAAAATTGGTTTCAACCCCTCCAAACTGGTTCCTATAGGTTTGGAATCCGCTTTTCTCAAACTAGTTTCCAAACCGAACCTGTTTCACCCCTAACCGGTTTAGGACCATCATTGACCAAATCGGACTGGTTCCTGTCCCCAACAGGTTTGGCAAAAAAAAAAAACTGGTTTGTGCACCCCCACCCTCCACGAAACCTAACTCTTAAGGAGCCTTTTAGGGTGTTGATACCTTTTTCTCTAACCCTGTGTTCCAAGAGGAGTCTCTTAAGGAGCCTTTTAGGGTGGTTGGTCAAATGAAGGAGGCAATGCAGACTGAAGTTAACTTTGATGTTGAATTTGTTCCTAAGAGCCCAATCATTCTGGAGGTTTCTTCCTCACATGAAGAAATGAAATATGAACCAACTGATAAGGCCACAAGGTCTATTTCTTATGGGCTTAACTTCACAAATAAAGGAAAGAAGAAACTAAGCCCAGAATCAGAAGCCTTACAAAAGAAGAGGAGGCCATAGAAGGTGAAGGGCCGACCAGACACCTCTATGGACGAATACAACGCCAAATTGGCAGGGCTTCTTTATGGGAAGGATTATGACATTGATGAAATCTTTGGTCCTTTAAATATCTGTTTAACTCGACAAGGTACAAAAGCTTGAATATGCCACTTCCTCAACCAAAGCTGATGTGGCTTCCTCCAAAAAGCATAAACAAGCCACAAAAAGAAAGAATATCAAGCAGTCCCTACTAAACTACAGATTCTCCACCATGGATACACATTATAGAGAAATTATAAGAAAAACATTCAAGGAGAACCACCTTCATTGGACCAGGTCCAAGTTCAGCATGAGGACCTTGAGCTCCATGGCCTTTAAATCAAAGGGAAGGCTAGAGCTGCATGGGACTCCTCCTTCAAGCCTCTATTTGTTGCTGCTGTAAAGGGGCAGAGGAGACGATAGCCAAAGAGGGTTTGGGAATAATGGAGCCTAAAGAAGAGGCCATCACTCCTCCATCCAATCCAACAGAGGATCATATGTCCATTTCCTCAATGATTGAGAAAAATGGGATCTCCAAACAACAACAATCAAACCCTGATACTAAGGAACATTCTAAGATGGATGAGAGAGAAGCAGGTTGAAGCAACAAAAGTAGAAAAAGCAGTAGAATACTTCCAGAGATAAAAACATATGAGAAGACATTCAAGCCTCAATGATCAGTATCTTACTAATGTCTTCTAAAGAAGAAGAATATCGAAAGGTCTTCAAGCCAACTTGATATACATATGAAGAATCACCTTATGACAATTCGCAATTTCCAAATTAGAATCATTACTCGGAAATAAAGAAAATAAGTGTAAGCGAAATCACGAAACGAGGCTCCGATTACAAGATAAACTAAGTCCAATATAGCGTTAAATAAGAGATCAGATATTTTGAACTCTTCAGGTCTTGAAATTATAACCATTGTAAAGGTCTCAAAAAATTGTGAACGTAGCCGAAAACCGCACATAAAACGGGGTTCATATGCTCAAGTTATAGCAAAAACAAGAAACCGGTCAGATCGCATTCGAACATGCCACGAGGCAGCACATGTCAATACGTGGCAGACATGCAACCCACTAAGCCCGGGTGTACCACCCTGAACAAACGTTGGGGCTAGGTTATGCGCCCCAAACCCATAATTCCCCCATAAATACTAGGCCACCAGATTTCGAATCTGGTTACGAAAATTTCCTTTCCAACTTTCAAATAACGATCCTAAACCTTCAAATACCCACATTTAAGCCCCCCCCCCAATCATCTAGTGTTCAACGCGAGGTGCTTCCGAACTTCTGTGAGGAAAAATCTCGTTTCATATAATTTCAATTTGTTATGATCTTATTATTATTATATAATAGGATTATGACTAATTTTTGGGAAACAAACAATTATAAGCAAAGATTCTGCCCGATTGTTTTCAGGAAACTTAAGAAATATAAGTCGCCCGTCTTAAAACCTGAAAACCTCACTTTTGTAAACAGAGACTCTGTCCAAAACAAGTATACGAATCCTCAGTCTTATAAGCTGTTGTAATACCCAATTGTCTAAAACTATTGGCATTGCAAATACTAATTTGATTAATCTGGGAGTATCCTTACTAATCCAACGAGTCGCAGTTGTCACACGCTGTGATATATTAAGTTAAGGAAATTGATTAAACATTTGAGATAAGATTGATGACTTGAGTTGTAATGTCCTTGACATTGAACGTAAAGGAAAGTTCTGAGAGTCAGATTAAGCTTAAGTAACTCGTAGAACTCTAATAACATACATGTTTAGAGTACAAGAATTAGTGATTCGAACGTTGTGCATTGTTATTGATTTGAATCAATTCAGGTGAGTTCAAGACCCCTTTTCTGTATTTTGGCTTTTGAAACTCGGGGAATGAGAAAACATAAATACTCATTTGAAACATTTTGATTTTTGTGAAACTCTAAACACTTTTAATGCATTTGTGAAACATGAAACCTGATTGGACCAGGTGGAACTCTAAAACGCATTCGATACATTTTGAGAAACATGAAAGCTGATTTGCATCATGTGAATCACTGACAAACTTTTGAAACACTTTGTGAAACTTGAAAACGAAAGCGTTGTAAAAAATTTGGTTGAAACATGTGACAGTGGGGAGAAAACATGACCAGACTTGTCATTATTTCACGGGTTACACGTTTGTTGCTAAGTCCCCTATTCTGTAACCGTTAACCGTGGGGGGCGTGATTATTGAGAATAGATTCTATTTGTGATTGACAATCCACGCCATGGTACGTAGCTAAAACCACAACCAGATGTCGAGCGAACACTTAATAAGGCTAAAACACACAATGTCTTGTGACAAGGACATTGGGAAGGAGCAAACACTGAACTCGTCAGCTCGGTTACGGGAGCCCAGAAGTTACAATTGGATAGTTGGTCGGGAACTAAACATGACATTGTTATAAGGAACAATGTTCGCACTAGATACCAATGTTTTACACCCATTTTGGGACATAAATAATATTGAACTCTTTTTAAGCAACAATTTGATTGGTTTGGGATACATTACATACATTATTGACAAATAAACTTGTGAACTCACCAATGATATTCTGATTGTTTAAAATCATGTTTTCTCAGATGCATAATGATACAGGGGGTGGATCTAGGAGCTCAATCTTTGGAGATGTATAGTAGAGTCTATGAGAGATAGACTCAACAGTGTGATACATAGCATAGTATATATGTGCAATAGCATTGTATATATGTGTGAAACTTAGTTAAAACTGTTATTACATTAGGCTCGTGACTAATTTAGTTGTAACATTGATCTGTAATATAGAAACACGTGTCCTTTGTTGTAAACAATGACTGTGAAACCAACGATAAGGGTGTGACAGACTGGTATCAGAGCCATTAGTTTATAGCGAATTAGGTTGCATGACTAAGACCTAATCTATAGCCATATGACTCTAACACGAAACATTAATGTTGCATGTTTAGAAACATGCCGAGAGGACGACCGAGGCGAAATCCGTAGGAAAATCCACAATTAAATCCGCAAGAAAACCCACATGGAAATCATGAAACTGAGCAACCTGCTATCTTGGTAGTGATGAACTAGCTCATAGATAAACGAGTGGCTGATGCTATGGCCACCTACAAAAATCAACAACACACAGGAGAGGGAGGATCCGGTGCCATTGGCAACAATACCGGAGGAGACAGTGGAGCTGTAGGTGGAAATGGTGCTGTAGGAGGTAGCGCGGCTGTTGGAAGCACTGCATCTGCACCAAAGGCATGTTCGTACAAGGATTTCTTGAACTACCAAACTCTTAGCCTTAATGGAACTGATGGAGCTATCGAACTGATCCGATGGTGCGAAAAGATGGAAACTGTATTCCGTGTCAGTAATTGCCCTGAGGAATGCCGAGTCAAGTATGCCACTTGTACTCTAAATGGAGCAGCTCTTAGGTGGAACAACCATGTTCACGGTTTAGGCATTGACGAAGCCTACCAGTTTCCCTGGTTAACACTGAAACAAATGATGATGGATGAATATTGCCCAAGAAGCGAGATTCAGAAAATGGAAGAAGAATTCTATAACTTGAAGTTGCAAGGAAGTGACATTGCTAATTATACCACTAGATTTCATGAATTGGCACAACTTTGCCCAAAAATGGTCACTCCTGAGTACAAGTGAATAGAGCAGTGTCTGAAAGGGCTTCCTCCAAGTATTGAGGATATAGTAACCTCTTCTAATCCAGATACCATTCAAAGTGCAATTCGTTTGACTCATCGCCTGATTGATCAGGCAGTTCGTCATGGAACCTTGGGAGCAAAGATACCTGAGGAAAATCATAACATTGGTAATAAACGGAAATGGAATAACAATTCTCCAAATGAACAACAAAAGAAACCGACTCAGGTTAGAGTCAATACCGCCGTGACAACCGATAAGAAATCTTATGTGGGAAAACTTCCCAAGTGTGAAAGATGTGGATTCCATCATGAGGGTGAATGTAGGTCCTTCATGTGTAACAGATGTTGAAGACGGCGACATCTAGCAAGGAGTTGTCGAGCCCCCGTACATACATCGGTGACAAATATAAACAGGGATAATAGAAGTTGTTTTGAATGTGGTGTAGTAGGTCATCTCAGAAGGAACTGCCCAAAATTAGCAAATCAAGGTGGCAACAATGATCGGGGTAGGGCCTTTGTTATTGCAGCCGGAGACGCCAAACGAGATCCAAACCTCGTGACAGGTACGTTCTTTGTCAATAATCATTATGCTTCTATCCTATTTGATACGGGGGCAGATAATAGCTTTATGTCAACTGAATTTAGCACGTTGATTGGAGCTAATCCAACTACACTACATGATAGACACATAACAGAATTAGCCAACAGAAAATTTATGGAAACTAGTGAGATAATTCAAGGGTGCACGTTACAACTAGGAGATTATTTTTTGAAATAAACCTTTTATTGGTGAAACTAGGAATTTCGATGTGGTTGTCGGTATGGACTGGTTGTCCAAAATTCACGTAGAAATTGTATGCTGTCAGAAGGTGATCCGCATTCCAATCCCAAGTGGGGAAACTCTCTAAATTCATGGTGAAAAGAGCAGAAAGGCGTTAGACATCATCTCATGTATGAAAGCCCACAAGTACCTACGCAAGGGATGTCAAGCAATATTAGCACACGTCATGGAAAGGATGTCAAAAGAGAAGCAACTAGAAGATATACCGATTGTACGAGAATTTTCAGAGGTATTCCCTGAGGATTTGCCTGGACTACCACCCAACACGCTAGTCGAATTTCGAATTGACTTGGTGCCTGGTGCAACACCAGTAGCTCGATCCCTGTACAGATTAGCCCCATCAGAGATTCATGAGCTATCTAACCAACTACAAGAGTTACTGGACAAAGGTTTCATAAGGCCAAGCTTCTCACCGTGGGGAGCACCTGTCTTTTCCGGAAAGAAGAAAGATTGAACCTTTAGAATGTGCATTGACTACCGAGAGTTGAACAAGTTGACCGTTAAGAATCGGTATACGTTACCAAGAATAGATGATCTATTCGACCAGTTGCAAGGTTCCAGTTTTTATTCAAAGATAGACCTGCGTTCAGGATACCATCAACTAAGGGTCAAGGATGAGAATATTCCAATTATTGCCTTTAGAACCCGGTATGGCCATAACTATTTTTGGTTACGCTGTTTGGATTAACGAATGCCCCGACAGTTTTGATGGACGTTATGAATAGGGTCTATAAACAGTACTATGACAAATTTGTCATTGTGTTCATCGATATACTCATTTATAAACAAAGATGATATACTCATTCTATGATGATATACTCATTTATTTGAAAACCAAAGAAGATCATGAGCAACACCTAAGGCTTATTTTGAAGTTACTAAGGAACGAAAAGCTGCATGCCAAGTTTTTCAAATGTGAATTTTGGATGAGAGATCCTTGGGCATGGAATTAATCAAAAAGGCATACATGTTGATCCTACCAAGATTGAGGCTATCAAGAACTGGAGTGCACCCAAAACCCTGACTGAAGTACGTCAATTTCTCGGCTTAGCATGATATTATAGAAGATTCATTAAAGGTTTCTTCAAGATAGCTTTACCACTGACAAATTAACGCAAAAGGATAAGAAATTCGAATGGAGCAACAATCAGGAGGCATCATTTCAATTGTTGAAGCAAAAACTATGCAGTGCACATATTTTATCACTACCTGAAGGAACAAAAGATTTCATAGTAAACTGTGATGCATCATATCAAGGCTTGGGTTGTGTGCTGATGTAGAAAGACAAAGTCATTGCATACGCGTCCCGACAGCTCAAAACACATGAGAATAACTACACTACACATGATTTGGAACTAGGAGCTGTAGTGTTCGCACTCAAAATCTGGAGACACTACCTTTATGGTACAAAGTGTCCTATTTACACTAGCCATAAAAGTCTCCAGCATATCTTCAATCAAAAATACTTGAATATGAGACAACGTTGTTGGGTTGAATTACTCAATGATTATGATTGCAATATTCACCATCATCCTGGCAAGGCAAATGTTGTTGCATATGCTTTAAACAGGACAGAGCGAACCAAGACATTATGAGTGCGAGCTTCGGGAATTACTATTCAAACAAGCCTTATAGTTCAAATTCGAAATACCCAAATTGATGCCCTAAAGGAAGAGAACTTGCAGAATGAATCCTTACGAGCTTGGATAAGCAATTTGAGGTTAAGACTGACGGAACTCGTTACTTTTCAAATAGAGTCTAGGTACCAAATTTTGGGAACCTAAGGAGTTTAGTAGTGGATGAAGCTCACAAAGTCTGCACATTTCTTGTTTATGAAAGAAACTGATAAAATGGACAAACTCATGAGGCTTTACATCAAGGAAGTAGTTTCTCGACATGGGATTCCAACCTTTATTATTTCAGATCGAGACAACAAAATCACCTCACAAGTATGGCAAACCCTACATGATGCATTGGGTACTCGTCTGGATCATCCTCAAACGGTGTTGGTGCACGAATGTCCCAAGTTAAGTTTTGTAGCTCATTTTTGTTTGACCTTTAGATGTATAAAGTTTATGTCATTAATGAAATCAGTATTATCATATTGTTCTTAATGTTTATTTCAGTTTATTAGTGTTTGATTATGTTTAACTTTGATTATCTATGTTTATAGACCCATTCGGGCGAATGACTCTACGAATGAAGTCATTCAGTTGAATGAACACCTACAGAATGTCTTGGGAAATCGAATGAGTCACCCATATGACTCATTCGTTGGTTCAGGCTCATTCGGCTGAGTCATTCGCCGAATGAGTTGTTTCGGCCGAATGAGTACAATCTATAAATACCAACTCAAACAGTTTCAAACCCAACTTTTCCCGAGCCCTCCTTCTTTCTAGAGCACTCCAGTGTCAAACCCTAGAAGTTTTGAGCGGTTATTGCTGTCCAAGTTCGATTCTCAACCCGTGGTGTTCGATCTAGCATCAAACGTTCAACCTTTACCTTCGGATCACCACGGTTGCTGTTGGTTTTTCCGCACTATTCTAGAGGCTGTCGCCATTGGAACCGGATTGTTTCCGAGCTCCTAGTTGGTCCTACAAAGTGGTATCAGAGCTTTGGCTCTTGATTCTGCAAAATCCTTAAGTTTCTTGCACTCCATGTCACTGTTTCATTGAAAATCCCTGGGTTTTTGTGGCTGGTTTGTCAAATAGTTTATCCCAATTGGTTGGTAATAATGTCCTAATGTTCTATACCAAATTTGATGCTTAGATCTGGTCTAAATCGAAAGTTATCACAATTTTTGCAGCTGAAAACCCAGATAGCCCGAATGAGCTACCCGACCGAGTAGCTCAACCGAATCACTCCCATTCGGCCGAATCAGTCTCATTTGCCGAATAGATCCCTTCGCCTACTCATTCGCCGAATAGCTTCATTCGCCAGATTCATTCGGCCTTGTTGTCATTTTGAATTCCTCATTCGCCAATTCTGCTCATTCGCCAAGTTACATTCATTCGGTCCCCGACATTCGGCCATCAGATTTCCAAATTTTCTAAGTGTTGGACAGTCTTGTTCTTGACCATATGGAGGACTTAGCTTTGATGGCGAACCAGAATCATCGCATTCAGACATTGTTGCTCACTGAGACAGAGACAGGGAACTCTAATAAAGCTCCCAAGTTGCTTTCATTAGATGATTACCCTCACTGGAAATACAGATTCGAGATTCATATCAATGGAGTGGATACTAACTTGTGGATGATGATTGAAGGTGGTTATCTGAGACCACTCAATGAAGATGGGACTCCGATGTTAGTCACACGGATGACTGAACCACAGAGGAAGCTTTATGATTATGAGAAGAAAGCCTATGCTATCCTGTCCCAGTCTATTGCAACTGATATCTTTCATCAGTTCAAATAATTTACATCTTCCAAGTTTCTATGGGATGCTTTACAGCAGAGATATGAGGGAAACGATGCATTGAAGAACATCAAGTCAAAAGCTTTAAGGAAGGAATTTAACAGCTTCATGTATGTGGTAACGAGTCACTGGATGATCTGATTGCAAGATTCTACCCTCTTCTGAGTGAGCTGTTCAATCATCAGGTCAAGACTGCAACTCAGGAGAAGATACAGTGCTTGGTAGATGCCCTACCTCCAAAGTGGGAGTCTTTTCTTATGGTTCTAAAGCAGAATGAGATGACGGCAAGTATGGACATCAATTATTTCATCCAGAAGTTAAAAGAGCAGGAAATTAAGAACAAGTGGAAGGCTAAGAGAGTTGTCAAGTTCAGGATCCTTCACTGTATTACTCTACTCCCACTGTAGAGAGAGCCTCTTCCCATGCTCCACTGAAGACTGCTTTTGTTTCTCAGACTACTGAAGCTCCTGTATCCAATCAGATTCATTTCAGTCAACCATCTTCATCGTCGAGCTCTCAAAAAGAAAGTCATCAACCTGTCACCAGTCTGAAGACAGAAAATTTTGATAAAGTGACTGTAGAGATTGCCAAGGAGCACATGGGTCTTCTGTTTACTCTTGTTAGCTCATATGACGGATTAGTAGCAGGACAGATTGGCAATCCTTATCTGACTAATGATGATTATTCTCAGATAGACCCTGTCACACCCCAAGCCGGCGGGGTTGGATCGGAGTCCCCGTCGGGCGGAAGGTTCTCGGGGCGCGATATCGTGAGTGATAATCGGAAAGATCAGATTGTTACATTGCACATGATATATAAATGAGAAACTTGCTAAAATAAAATAGAATTACAAGTTAAATTACATCAGTTAAGTTTATAATATAACAATGTAAATATACTATCACATCATAAATCTTCTATCTGGTATCTGCACAAGATATACTAACTAACTGTATAATGATGTTTCAAAATATGCAGGTCCAAAAAAAAAACTAGGTCCTCTATCCGATAACCTAGTCCAAAGAAATAACTCTTCAGTTGACCTGTTCGTCACCTGAGAAGTCATGCAAAAATAAAGTCAACACATGGTTGGTGAGTTCATTAAGTTTTTATAAAATGAATTTGAATAACCTTAATGACAACCTTAACCTCACCAGTAACCACCTATACCATCCAGCTTAGTATGCTTATATATAGGGCATATGTAGGGTCGAACTTACTACCCACCCAGCCACCGTCCCACCACATACTAAACCACATGATATATTGTTCCTAGTGATAATTAAGCATTTCATTCCACAACTTTGATTCCATGATATATGATTCATAGCATTTGATTACCCTGAAAATGTTTACCTTGATCCCCCGAAGTGACAACCTTAACCTCATCAACAACCACCTATGTTATCCAATCAAGTATGCTTATATATAGGGCATATGTAGGGGACAAGCCCCAGCTACCGTACCACCACATACCGGACTGCTTAACATATTGTTATTAATGATAATTAAGCGTTTCACTCCATTCACCTCTGATTTAGATTCTGATTTCTACAATTTGATTTACCTCTGCTCCTCTTGAGTTCATCATAGTTACATGATTTCCCAAAAGCAATTATAGAAATATAATGTTAAATATTTAATTAAACAAATAAATAAACATTTAAAATACAACTAAGGCATGATGATTGGGTCTTATTTGACTCAATCAATTAGACTTAGTTGTTGGTGGTTGTCCAAGTTGTAACCTCTCACACGTGACCCATATCAGGCATAACTCACAAGGAGTATACCTGAGCATGCAGGGATTTTAATGATGCCCATACAGCTTGACCATATGGTCTACTGTACCCTAAGGGACTTTACGGATATCCTTTGATTCTTGATCTCTTTGATTCTATTGATTTTTGATATTGATTTCATTTGATAGTTCACGTTATTGCCCATATAGCTTGACTACAAGAGTCTACTATACCTGAAGGGACTTTATGTGTGTTACACGTGGTCTTGATTCCCTATACAACTGACATCCACCTTAACTCAAATATTAATGATTTCATTAGATTGTAATGATTTCATTATTTCCATGATTCACACACATTTATGATTTCTGATTCCTTGAGTCTCTTGATCTTGATCTGTAGAATTTCCATGATTCACAATGATAATTGATTCTTGATTATGATTCTTTGTTCTCAGATCCCACACTGAATTTGGTTTCCTTTGAATATGATATTTTGTTTTAGTTCATTTGATTTCATTTTGAATTTAGATTCTTGAATTTAAGATTGATGGACTAATGGTTTGTTTAGAGTTTAGAATTAGAGTATTACTCAAAAGAGTAATTTAATTAAATTGATTATTTGATCTGCATAGTAATTACCTAGACAGGAGTCTAGGAGTATCAACAAATATATAAATATAACATACGATGAATAAAAGCATTTAAGTAAACAATTTAAATAAAACAGTTTACGCATGCTTCTCAGCCCCGCGTTTTAAAACAAAATGTTTAGAAAAGGGGCAATGAACTCACTTGTGTTGCTCTTTATAGAATTACCACAAAATGCGCGCTCGTTGTTGTAGCCTATGTATCTTCAGTCCCTGAGTTGTCTTAAGAGAATTCAAATACGATAAGTATACACGGTAGTCGTCGTAACTAGAGTTTGGTCTCGGTGTGCAACTAAGTGTCCTAAATTACTAACGTATTTCTATGACTCTATCTAATTAATCTAACATAATTACCCGTAAGTCACCCATGTTCCAAGATTATTCATCAATAAACCCTAGATAAGTAGGGTTTATTTAAATTACATTAAAAGTCTTTAGTTAAATTGTGTTTAAATTATTTCATTCTAGGTTAATTATTTAGAAAACATTATTTAATATACTTTAATAAAGTTTATGAATCATCTACTTTTATTAAAACATAATTAAATTAAAAATAACGAGCTTCCTCATGATGGGCTTGGGTTAAGCCCATTGGGCCAACCTCGGGCCCATTTCTTAGACTTTGATTTCTAAATAATTTCTTGTTAGCTCTTAATTGGCTAATCCTTGATGGTTTAAACAAACCATTTAGGTTAGTTATATGTCCTTATAGATTTTCCTAAGGTTAGGTGTTATGAATTTGAATCACCACTCAACAACTTAAGTTATCATTTTGCTCCTCATGATTCCCAAAGGTTTAAACCTATGTCCCAGCGATAATAAAGTTTAAGAACTATTGTTATTGAAAACTCTACTAGTTTCTTTGTTGACTTTAATGTCATTGGATGGATAATTTCCATGTTTAACCCAATACCTATCCTAGATTTTTTGCATGAGATAGAAACCCTAATACTCTTCCCCATGCATGGGTCCACGTAAAATACCCCCATGCACTCACACCCTTATTGCATGTACCCATGCTCATGAGTTAGGCCGAAGGGTTATCTCTTTCGAATGGGCTCTAGCCGAATAGGATGTTTGGCCGAATGTATTCTAGGTCGACTGAGTGGTGGCCGAATGATGGTACTCGATCGAATGAAGTGGTGCCGGTGAGCTGAAGTAGGTCGCATGGGCTTGGTCGAACCAAGACCCAGTTCGTGCAAATGGGTTGAATCACCGAATGAAGGATGGGCCGTATGAGGGTCTTGGGCCGACAGAGGTCTTTAGGGCCAGCAGATGGGCCGACAAGCTAAGCAGGCCACCCGAATGAAGGTTGTTAGCCGAATGTGTGTGCTGCTTCGGTGGGGACTTATTCGGCCGAATGAAGTGGAATTTCGGTCAGGAGTCTTTCGGCCAATGGAGGAGGGCCATTCGGCGAATAGGAAAAGGGCCGGACGAATGAAGGTTATTCAATAGAAGGCCATTCGGTGGAGGTCATTCGGTGACCTGTGGTGGTCCCATTCGGTGAAATGGGTCTCCAAGAATTGCAGCCGTGGTTTTAAATCTTGCGGACTAGATGGTGAAGTAGAACTTATTCCCCCATCATTCTAAGGTGTTTTTGTGAAGATCCTATGGTAAGAAATGGGTTAAAAACCGGTTTAAATGAAGGGGTTCGAGATTAGGGTTTTCAAGACCCCAAACCGAACAAGAACATAAATTTTACCTCCGATTTGCTGGATAAGACAGTAGATCCATTGTACTTTCAGATTCTACTAGTAATGGTGGTCTTTTAGACACCAAAATCACATGAAATGGTTGAGATTTGAGTGAGTAATCTTAGAGAGATGGTGATGTTTCTAGAGAGAGAGTGGGGTGAACGAAAATGGTGGTGTTGGGGCTGGTAGGTGGAAGAGAAATGGGGGAGTAAATGCCCCATTTAATTCTTTCAACTACCTGCGTGTTCGAGTCCGATCGGTTTCGCGTAGAATCTTCGGTTTCTCGCCGTTTTCATAACGAAACGACTCGGAATTTAAAATAGAATCCCTAAAATTATTTTAGGTTGTGATTCCTAATAAATTAACTAATATCTTTTATTTATTTGAAATTTTCAAAAATATTTAATTAACAGTTTAAAATCGAATCGTACAATCGTCGCGCGTATTCATTCGAATCGTCACCCGTACGAACACGGCGATAAATATACTTTTCAATACTGTTTTCTAATTTTCGGATATCATTCAGAACGTTAAAATTTTAGATTTATTCGTACAGATCGTCACCTATACGAATAATCCGTCAGTTTAGCATTCACATAACGACATCCATGTTGTTTTGTTCTGTAAGGTCTCACATACGTTTATACATAATAAAATCATAACACATAATCACATGATGGTTCTGTAATGCCAGATAATATATCTGACTGATGAACCATGTTTTCTGAGTTTTGTTTCTGAATTGAATCTGAGCTGTGCTATGATAACATGTAATGACAATGATATATGAATGATAACTGAAACGTGTACCTGATTACTGTTCAAATTACTGTAGAGATCACTGTTCCGGTGATGTTTCCGGCACTGATGTTACAGACCCAGATGAAATGGAGAGGATTGATATCATGTTGGCCCTGGCTAGTGCTGTGAGGAGAGCAAAGGATTTTGTGAGAAGGACTGGCAAAGACATCAATCTGAATAAGGAGTCTAAATTTGGTTTTGACATGGCATCTGTCACTTGCTACAATTGTGGGGAGAAGAGACACTTTGCAAGACAGTGCAAACAACCAAAAGAAAGAAGGAAACAAGAATCCTTTTCAGCACCAGAAATCTTCTACAGCAAATCCAGAGAGAAGACTTGTACCCATTGATTCTTCTGCTTAGGCTGGTTCTTCAAATGCAAGCAAAGCATTGATGGTGTAACAGGATGAAGGTGAGAATTGAGATTTCAGATTTAATTCTGATCAGAGTTGACTGGATAAAGCTTGTGTTGTTGCAATTCAGAAGACTGATGAATCAAGTGAAGAAAGCACTTCTGGAGAAGCACAGATCAGTCTAGAGGAAACATCTGGATCAGAGTCAGAAAGCATTTCAGACTCAGACACTCAAGCAGATTATGATTCTGATCTTGAAGAACCTGTTACCCAGTTTGCTTTGATGGTGAACATATCTGCTACTCCTGCTGCATCTTCACAATCAGATCTGGTATCTGATGAATGTTCTTCTTCTCATTCTAGATGTTTTAACTGTGTTGATCTTGACATCAAGGTCCTTGCTTATCAAAAGCATAATGCTGACTTGATCAGCGATCTCAACCAGTGCATTGAAGCAAACAAAGTTTTAAAATCTAATGAAAAATATTTTCAGGCTAAAATTTAACTTTTAAACAAACAACTGCATGATGCTGATATTGCTGTGCTGAATAAGCAAGATGCTATCACTTCTTATCTCAATACCATCAATGAGATAAAGAAGAAGCTAGCCATAGTCGAATGTGACTATGAGACCTTAGGTCAAAAGCTCAAGAGCTATGAAAGCTCCTCATATATTATTGAGCACATGATTAGTAAGGGTACTGATCTGAAGGGTAAGGGAAAGGTAAATTATCAACAATGTCCTCCACAAATCTTAAACAGCTTTGTCAATTCACCAGACGACAAAGATGTTAAAGATTTCCATGTTAAAACTCCATTAGTAATTGATCCAATTGGGATGATTACTGATGAGGATTCCTCCTTGTCAGAGGAATCTTTTGTTAAGGGAATTGTTGAAGATTGGGTCTCAGATTCTGAGGATGAATCTGATAATTCATCTGATGATATTGTTGCTCAGAATCAGCCACCTGTAGTCACGAAAGGTGACCCAGTTTCTTCTTCAAAAATCTATCAAGCATTAGGTTTTGTGAAGGCTTCTAAAGAGAATGAAGCATGTGTGTCTAACAAGATTGACAATCTTGTTCCTAGTGGGAAAAAGGGTTTGGGTTTTAATCAGAACAAGACCAAAAAAAATGTTTTTAAACAACAAAATCAGTCTTTTTCTAAACTCAAGCATTTTCATCAAAAAGATTACAGAGTTTGCTTTGAGTGTGGTGCACCTGGACCCATTGTCAGATTTTGTCCTCGGTTGATCAGACATAAGGTTGCATCACCAAGACAACAAAATTATCATGTTGTCAAACAAGTTAAGTCTGAAAAACCCAAACAATCCAATCAGGTTAAACCTTTGGACAAGGGTAAAGGGAAAGTGGTGAACTTGGATGTTCCCAAAGTGATTAATGTCAATCAATCAAAGTCATCATCCATTTACTTGAAAAACTCTTTCAGTAAAAACTCAGTCTAGAAAGTCAAGTCTTCTGAGACTTCAGTTTTACAAACTCCAGACAAGGCTACCCCTAATGGTAAATATATTGATGTTTGGATCCGAGACTCATTGGGTCAACCCAAGAATGTAAAGGCTTGGGTTCCCAAAATGAACTAATTGTTTGTGTTTGTGCAGGTTGCCCCAAAAGCTGCTCTTAACAGCTCACGGATCGTTGATAGTGGGGCTTCTAGGCACATGGCTGGTGATATTTCGCTGATCACTAATGTTAATTCTATTCGAGGTGGTTATGTAGCGTTTGCTGGTGATAAAGGCGGGTTCATTACATGAGAGGGTATTCTGTCAAATGGCCAAGTTTCTTTTTACAAAGGCAGATTTGTCAAGCAGTTGGAGAACAATCTTCTTTCAGTATCACATATCTGTGACAAGCAATACAAAGTTCTTTTTGATGACTCCAACTTCTACATACTCAAGCAAGGTGTGACTATTCCTGAAGATTGGATTTTGATGTCAGCTCCTTGTAAGCAGGACTTGTATGTACTCAACATGGCCACAGCTTCAACAACATCCTCCACAGCTTCATGTTTTATGTCAAAGGCAACTGAGAAATATTCAATTCTTTGGCATAAGAGGATGGGCCATTTGAGTCCACGCAAGATGAATCATTTGGTACACAATGATCTGGTTGAAGGGGTCAGTCTGAAGAATTTTAAGCTGTCTAATATCTGTGTTTCATGCAAGAAAGGAAAGCAGACCAAGCAGTCTCACAAGATGAAAAAGCTTCATTCAATCACTATTCCTCTTGAGCTTCTTCACATGGATTTATTTGGTCCAGTAAACCGCAAGAGTATAGCTGGAGATCAATATTGTCTAGTCATCACTGATGAGTATTCCAGATATTCTTGGGTTTTCTTTCTAAAGGAGAAATCTGAAACGTTGAGTGTATTCAAGTGTTGGTGACCAAACTTGAATCTTTTTATAAGCTCAAGATTCGTATGCTCAGAACAGAAAACGGGACAGAGTTCAAGAATCACAACATGGAGAACTTCTGTAATGCACGTGGCATTGTCCAACAATTTAGTGCCCCATATGTCCCGCAAATGAATGGTGTTGCTGAGCGAAAGAACAGAACTTTGATTGAGGCTGCAAGGACAATGCTTGTTGATTCATCACTTCCCGTTCAGTTCTGGAATGAAGCTGCGGCAAATGCTTGCTACACACTGAACCGGATATTGATAGTCAAAAGACATGGGAAGACTTGCTTTGAACTGCTCCACAACAGAAAGCCAAATATTAAGTATCTTGAACCTTTTGGTGCATCGTGCACAATGCTTAAGAAACATGAGCAGGGCAAGTTCAATGAGAAGGTGGAAGAAGGGGATTTTCTTGGGCACATCACTCCTAATAAAAGGGTCTACAACAGATCAACTCAGAATGTGGAGGAGTGGTACCATGTTGATGTTCAGAGACATTCTATGCCCCTACCTGGAAAAGGTCCAGACATGATGTTTGACTATTCAGACCTTTTCGATTCATTCAATAAGCCTCCCATGTACTCAGATGAGGATGTTGTTGTTCAAATGATGTATGATGCACAGAATGCACCTGATGAACCAGTGCAACGTTCATCAGCTTCAATTCCCACAGTACAGATAAATGATGACAGCTCAGACACAGATGATAACCCAGTTCCGCCAGCTGACCCTGAACCAAATGTTGATAATCTTGTACCTGGACTTGAAGACTTGAATCTTAACAATCTTGATCCACAGGTTGAAGTTCCAGCTCATCCTGTTGGAATAATTAATCAAATTCATCCTCAGGAGAACATTATTGGAAGTCTTCTTGATGGGGTTAAGACAAGAAATCAACTATCTTCAGGAGGCCTTGCTGATATTCTTGACTTTGCTGATGTGAACTACTGTGCCCATTCTTGCTTCATCTCTCAAGTTGATCCACACACCGTCACCGAAGCATTACGAGAGGAATCATGGGTTGATGCCATGCAAGAAGAACTCCTGCAATTCAAGAAATTAGGTGTTTGGCAACTTGTTGACAAACCGAAAGGTGCAAAGGTTATAGGCACCAGATGGGTTCTTCTTTGCAAAAGGGATGATCACGGGATCATTGTGCGAAATAAGGCACGTCTGGTGGTTCAAGGATTCGGACAGATTGAAGGACTTGATTATAATGAAGTGTTTGCACCGGTTGTTCGTCTTGAAGCAATCCGTATCTTCTTGGCATATGCATCATTCAAGAAATTAAAAGTTTATCAAATGGATGTCAAGAGTGCATTCCTTCATGGTGTGATTAGTGAAACAGTGTATGTCAGTCAACCTCCTGGGTTTGAGGATCCATTGCATCGTGACCAAGTCTACAAGCTAGACAAAGCTTTATATGGATTGCATCAAGCACCGCGAGCATGGTAGGGGAAACTATCTACTCACCTTTTGAACAACGGGCTCAGAAGAGGTGTCATTGACTGCACACTGTTTATTCGAGAGAAGGATGGTGATTTACTCTTGGTGCAAGTTTATGTGGACGATATCATTTTCAGTTCTACAAATGATAGTCTGTGCAAGGAATTTGAGAAGGTAATGAAAGACAAGTTTGAAATGAGCTCAATGGGAAGATGAAATTTTTTCTTGGGTTGCAGGTGGATCAATTTGAGGCAGGGATTTTCATTCATCAGACCAAATACGTTAGTGATATTTTGAGCCGGTTCAGTATGTCAAATGCAAAACCTGCTGGTACCCCACTGGCTGTTAATCACGGGATTATGCCAGACGAAAAGGGGGAGTTAGTCGATGCCACTCTATACCGAGGAATGATTAGGTCTCTCATGTATCTTACTGCTTCTCGGCCAGATATCATGTTCGCCACATGCTTGTGTGCTCGTTATCAGTCCAAACCAAGAGTATCACATCTGATTGCTGTGAATAGGATTATGCGTTATCTGAAGGGTACACCGGATCTTGGCTTATGGTACCCTAATGATGAGAACTTTGAGCTTACTGCTTACAGTGATTCAGACTATGACGGATGCAAGAGAGATTTCAAGTCAACATTTGCGGGATGTCAGTTCTTTGGAACCCGTTTAGTTACCTGGCAGTGCAAGAAGCAGACGTCGGTGTCTACTTCAACCTGTGAAGCTGAATACATTGTTGCTGCTAGTTGCTGTTCATAAATCATCTGGATACAACAGCAACTCAGGGACTATGGGTTACATTTTTCTAACACTCCTCTCTATGTTGATAATACTGCCGCCATATCTGTCACTAAGAACCCAGTCCAGCACTCGAAAACCAAACACATCAATATCAAATATCGCTTCATACGTGATTGTTTTGAAAAGAAACTCATCGATGTTGTTAAAATACACACCGATCACCAGAAAGCCGATCTTTTTACAAAAGCGTTTGATAAACCCAGATTTTTATATCTTCTATCGGCTAATGGTGTTTTTCAAAAGGACGAAGTCATTCCTTCATCTGAAGCTCAAAAATGATCATCACTTTTCTTAGTTATCTTTCTTTTGTTTTATTTTTCTTTAATTAATCTGTCTATTATTTCTTTCATTAAATCAAAAACTCAAAAAGATTTTCAGTTTTAGGTTTTTAGGGGGAGAAAAAGTAGGTTAATTGAAAAACCAAAAACTTCTGAAAAATTTGAAAAATACAAAAACATTTAAAAATCATAAAATTGAGAAAGTCTTCTTAGAGAAAGTAATGTATTAACCTATCATGTTTTAAAAGCTAACGTGAATGCATAAGCTGAAAACACATAAGAATTGTGAATTGATGTACTGATAGGCCGACTTTACAAAATGTATAGAAAATTTGTGATAACTTAGAAAGTCTTATTTGTGGGATCCGTTTTAGAAAACCAGGTAAGTGAGAAATAGTTTTTGACTCAAATTAGGCATACACCTGTTATCATAGGATCTAATAAGGTTTCCAATGATTCATGAATTCAAGTCTGTACACATGCCATATTGCTTTGTAAAGACCTAGCTGAAGCCGTCCATTCAGATGAGAATGATTGAATCATAAGAAAATAAAAGAAAATCAAGCTGGTATTAAGCTTGGAAAATAAAAAAAATATAATAAAATAAGTTCGATTCCATACACGTGCCATATTGCTTTGTAAAGACCTAGTTGAAGCCATCCATTTGGATAGAACAAGTCAATCATGTCAACATAATTCTGTATACGTGCCATACTGCTTTTTAAAGACCTAGCTGAAGCCGTCCATGAGAATGTATTGAACATGAGAGACAACCCAAAAAGAAAACTACAAAAAGATAATAAATTGGAACCTTATAGAATTTATGATGATTGATACTAAGTTATGCAGAGATGAGTCACAAACTGGTTTTGATCTTGATTGGTTAAATAAAATGGGTAACTCAGTCAGTAGATATGAGTAATCATCAATTTTGTTTACAAGTTATGTATTGTCAGGCTTAAAATGGACAAATATATCAGTAATCATATCATAAGACAAATGTGTCTGAAGTGAGACATTCAGTAATGCTGATTTGATGTGATTAGGAGTATATATTATTTTCTTGATAAACTTCTCACAAAAATATGTGTTTCTGTGTTTTTAGTCGTTAATTGTACAGTTGTATTTTATTTCAGAAAAATACAAAAATATTTTATATTTTCACATTTGTTTTAGATGATCATTTGTGTGTATTGGATGTTCAATCATTTCTGAATCCATAACCAACCAGACTATTCTTCATAACGGAATCTGTTTAACTGATCAGAATGTTAAATTTTAAAATTAAGTTGTGTTTTGTGAGTGACAAGTTTCATTCGTACGAATGAATAAGGAGAATGGCTCATTTGACCGAATTACATCATTCCAGCGAATTACTCTTTCGGCCGAATCAACTTGGGCGGAAGCAACTCATTCGATGGCTTCATTCGCCGAATGAAATTTTTATATGGCTTCTTTAGGCTGAATGAAACTGGGGTGAAGCAGCTCATTCGGAAGTTTCATTCGCCGAATGAGACTTCCTATTTATAAGGCTCCTTCGGCCGAACCACCTCATTCTCCCAAAATCTGATTCTATCGCCCACTTTGTGTTTCATTCGCCTGAAACACATACTTTATACAGTTCATCGATTTTTCTTGGATCAAATCACTTCTGTTGCTGATATTTCTTCTTGTGATCATATCAGGTACTTGTGGATCCAAGATGACCGATTTTTGTCCAGAGATTCGATGAGAACAGATCTGAGTTTAGGGTTTTAGGGTTCTTGACTGTCGCTTCAAAATAAATGAACATATTGGACTTTAAATCATCAAAAACCTTTTCTAAATTTCTCAATCGGTCATTTCTGAGTGTGTGGGTGTAACTTTTGTGGACTGATTTGGAACTCTATGAACTTGGAATTTGAATATCATTTGGCCGACCTAATGACGCTATTCGACCCTAAGGACCCGACCGAAGGAACCTCATTCGGCGAATGACTCTTTCGGACAAAACTCTCATTCGCTGGTCATACTGTGGACCAGCCTCATTCGCATGTTTATTCGGTTGACTAAGTCATTCGATCAAACAAGCTCATTCGCCCAAGGGTCATTCGGTTAGATCAATATCATTCCGCCAAATGTTTTACTTGTCAATTTTTCTAATTTGATTCAACCGCTTAACTAAGTGTTACTGACATGTTTATTTTATTGTTTTTCAGTACGGCTGAGTATAAGGCGGTGACCAAGAACAACATTTGTGCATATTTGGACCTGTCTACCAAGAACGTCGTGCACTCCAGAGACATTATTACATTTATTAGGCGTTCCAGGATCTTTACTGCCATATCCACTGTATATGTGCCTTATCAGTCACATCAGCAGGATTTCTGTAGATCTGCTGATATTGATTGCGAGGTTGAGCCGCCAGTTATCAGAGGCAAGGTGCAAGGTCACGATGTTGTTATTTCTGCAGAACATATCAGAAGGGTATGTGGTTTTCAGGATACACCGGATCACCCCATTCTACTTGATCGATACCTAGTTCGTGGATGTTTTATGCGGTACAAGTATGATGGTGATCTTGGAGCTGGGATACTCAACAAAACATTTATGTCTCCACAGTTCAAGTATCTAGCACATGTGATTATTCATTGCCTGGGTTCGAGGCGAGGTGGTTTTGATGATATGCGGGGGACTATTCAGGGTGCGTTTGTAGTTTTGGTGCTGAACCGGCCTTTCAACTTTTCTGAGATGGTGTTTACACATCTGAAGGAGAACGTTATGCTAAAGGGCGACAAAAAGTTTCTCATGTACCCCCGTTTTCTCCAGCAAATATTTGATGCTCAGGTGCCAAACCTACCGAAGCACAGCATAGATGTCATCAGATTGGAGCACATGAATGATATCACTCCAAACAGAGTGATGTCATACAGAGGAAAGGAAAGGAAGCCTCCGGTTCGTACTTTATTCGGTCATCTTCAGAGACCTGACTATGTTGCTCCTGGTGGTCGGAAATGGAGGCATGATGACTCAGATTCAGACATTGAAGACATTGTGGTCCCTGGTGATGATGGTGATAATGATGGAGATGAGGGTTCTGGTGATGTAGGTGGTGGTGATGCTAGTGTTGGTGTGAGTGAGGTGGGTGTTGGTGCAAGTACTGTTAGCACAGGTGCTGCAGGTGTTAGCACTATTGAGGTTGGTATGTCTGGTGTTACAGTTGGTATTAGTTCTGTTGCTAATGCGGGTGTGAGAAGCTCTGGAGCTGGTAATGATGATGTGGATGTAGATGCATTATTAGACTTGGATTTTATGGCGACTACTCAGGTAATGATGACATGCACCACCTCAGCTGAAGATAGAGATGTCTCAGAGGAATCAGGTGATGATTGTGGTGAGGCTGGAGGTGAAGAGGGCCCTGAGAGCTCAGATTCTGATGATACTCCCGATGAGTTCGAGAATATTTGGGTAGGAGGGAGACTGGTGAAGAAGAGGAAGAGACGAAGTGAAGCAGAGCTTGAGGAGATTCATGATCCATTGTTCGTTCCTAAGTTTGATTTGTCTCCTCCTCCTCGTACTTCTATTGCTACATCTACTGCAGCTGTGACAATTGCTGCTACTCAGTCTACATCATCTCCCTTCGGCAAGAAGAGAAGGACTAGGTTTGTCCTTCAGAGGAGGTCAGAACTTTCAACTGCTGCTGCATCTACTGTTACATCAGCAGCAGCAGTTACAGTTTCTTCACTGACTAGGTCATGGGCTGTTCCTACACGTTCTACTGTTGCCCCTCTGACATCATCTAGTGTTCGTGCTCCTATCTACACTAGTGCTTCCACTGGTCCTTCTGTCACTCGAGCTGATACGATTATACCTACAGTTTCAGTTTTTGAACAGCTGAGTACACTAAACAGTATGGTCCTCAAGTTGATGGGGAGGAATCTTGAGCAAGAACAGAGGAACCGAGAGCAAGAACAGATGATTGCTCAGCTCACACAAAGGGTAAATAAGCAAGACACTCTATTACTCCAGGCTGCTGATCAACGAGCAGATCTGAGAGCTCGATCTGCTCAACAAGAGGAGCATCTGCTCAAGTACATCGATGAGCATAACCAGATGTCCTTGACTTCCACTGATGAGGAGAAAGTCGATTATGAAGATTCTAATAAAGGTGATGATTCTGATGATGATGAGGAGGATGGATCAGGGACTGGGTCTGCTAGTTCCTCAAGTTCAGATGCAGCTGATGAGCAAGCCCCTCCTCCTGAGATCAGAACCAAATCCAAGCACGACAAAAGGGCTAAAGCTCCTCCTCCACCTCCTCCTATTCAGACAGAAGATCCCAAAGCTACAGAAGAGGTTGAAGTAATGCCTGTGAGGCGTATTTTGGATGAAAAGCTCACTATGATCTTGGATGCTCAAGGCATTATCCAACATTCTGTTAGCTACGATAAGGAGGAGGGAGAGATCATACAGTGCCTATCCAAGGAGCAGATTGCAGAGTTGTCCAGGTTGAATCTTGACGAGGTTGTGATTGATGACACCTCATCTCCAGTTTCTGATGTGCCTTCTCCTGATATTTTTGATGACATTGATGAGGTTATCTTGGAAGACATCACTGAGGAGGAAGCTACAAAGTATACTTTAGCTGAGGGCAAACTACCAACTTTTACTGACCTTTTTGGACAAGCCACTGAAGAGGAACTGAATAGAAATGTAGAAGAAAAGGTCATGGTGGTGAGTCTTCAGCTAAAGACACTCAGCAAAGGAAAGAAGAGTGGAAGGCCTATTGGGAGACCTTGAAGAAGGAAAGTACTATGAAGATGCCAGCAACTCACACTAAAGTCTATAGGACCAAAGGCTACAAGGCTGGAGGTCAGATTCTTAGCTGGGCATACTTTCATGATTTGGGCTGCTATGCTATCAAGAGAGAAAAGGGAATTGATTACTTCAAGCATCCACATGATTTCAAGACGTTTCCAGGATTCGAAGTCAATCAACTTGCATGCTTGAAGATGCTATACAGTGAAGACTCAGGGATGTCTGCTTGGTTCACGAGACAGATACAATATGAGTATAGGAAGAGATGGGTGAATTTCAGGCCTCAGAAACCTGAAAGATATTACTTACCTGAGATTGGTGGAGATACTCGCAATCATAAAGTCATCCTGAAGTGGCTACCTCCAAAAGTCATGAAGAAGATTCCTTTGAGGAAGATGTAGTACTATGATGGGCGTACTGGAGAAGCTGTGATAGTGCTATGCAAAGAAAAGGAGTGGAAGACTGAACATATATTTGACCCGATGTGGTTGACAAATCTGTCACACAGCGACATCAAAGCTCTTTACATACACCAGATTTTCTTTGATGTAGAAGACTTGGAACAGCCATTACAGTTTATGAGAGTACTCCGAATCTGTATGGTTTTTAGGATTCACGCTGGAACAGACTGGAAGGCCATATCAGACAAATACTTCAAGAAGGATGATGCAAAATGAAGAACTAGGTCCAAGGGGGCGTATGTTGGTGCACGAATGTCCCTAGTTCAGTTTTGTAGTTCATTTTTGTTTGACCTTTTGATATATAAAGTTTATGTCATTAATAAAATCAGTATTATCATATTGTTCTTAATGTTTATTTCAGTTTATTAGTGTTTGATTATGTTTAACTTTGATTATCTATGTTTATAGACCCATTCGGGCGAATGACTCTACGAATGAAGTCATTCGGCTGAATGAACGCCTACAGAATGTCTTAGGTGATCAAATGAGTCACCCGTATGACTCATTTGCTGGTTCAGGCTCATTCGGCTGAGTCATTCGCCGAATGAGTTGTTTCGGCCACTCATTCGGCCGAATGAGTACAGTCTATAAATACCAACTCAAACAGTTTCAAACCCAACTTTTACTGAGCCCTCCTTCTTCCCAGAGCACTCCAGTGTCAAACCCTAGAAGTTTTGAACGGTTCTTGCTGTCCAAGTTCGATTCTCAACCCGTGGTGTTCGATCTAGCATCAAACATTCATCCTTTACCTTCGGATAACTATGATTGCTGTTGGTTTCGATTGGAAAACCCTGGAATAGGAATCTGCACTATTCCAGAGGTTTTCGAGCAGATATCCATTAGAATCGGATTGTTTCCGAGCTCCTAGTTGGTCCTCCAAATGGAAAAGGGAAAGGACTATCCAAACTTTGGAAGACATGATTCGAGCATGTGTGATTGATTTTGGAAGTAGTTGGGATACACACCTACCTTTGACTGAATTCTTATACAACAATAGTTATCACACGAGCATCAATGCGACACCATTTGAAGCTTTGTACGGTCGTAAATGCCGATCACCCATATGTTGGACTGAGGTTGGTGAAAGTCAACTCACGGGACCAGAACTTATTCAAGAAAAAACAAATAAAATCTTCAAAATTCGAGACAGATTACGAGCCGCACAAGATCTCTAGAAGAGCTATGCTGATGTGAGACGCAAACCATTGACTTTCCAAGTTGGAGACCGCGTCATGTTGAAGGTCTCACCTTGGAAAGTAATTGTAAGGTTTGGGAAAACGTGGCAAATCAAACCCTCGATACATAGGACCGTTTGAAATCATTGCAAAGGTTGGAACCGTTTCGTACAAATTGAAACTACCACCGGAAGTCAGTGGGGTGCATGTCGTATTTCATGTATCGAATCTCAAGAAATGTTTGTAAGACGAAACACTTGTGATACCTTTAGAAGAAATTCAAGTTGACGATCAATTACGCTTCATAGAGGAACAGGTGGAAATCATGGATCGGGAAGTGAAACGGCTGAAACAAAGTCGCATTCCAATAGTAAAGGTCCGTTGGAACTCAAGGCAAGGACCGGAATTTACCTGGGAACGTGAAGATTAGATGAAACTCAAATACCCCCATTTGTTTGATGGCACATCAGTATTGAGAAGCACAAACTGAATTTCGGGATGGAATTCCATTAACGCGGGGAGACTGTGACAATTCGCAATTTCCAGGTTAGAATCATAACTCGGAAATAAAGAGAATAAGTGTAAGCGAAATCACGAAACGAGGCTCCGATTTCAAGATACATTGAGTCGAATATAGAGTTTAATAATAGATCATATATTTTGAAACCTTCAGGTCTTGAAATTATAACCATTAGAAAGGTCTCGAAAAATCGTGAAAGTAGCCGAAAACCGCACGTAAAACGGAGTTCCTATGCTAAAGTTATTGCAAAAACAAGAAACCAGTCAGATCGCATTCTAACACGCCACGTGGAAGCACGTGTCAATACGTGGTAGACATGCAACCCACTAAGCCCGGCCATACCGCCCTTAACCAAACTTTGGGGCTAGGCTGTGCGCCCCAGACCCAGAATTCGCCTAAAAATGCTAGGCCACCAGATTTTGAATCTGGTTACGAAAATTTACCTTCCAGCTTTCAAATCCCAACCCTACACCTCCAAATACCCACATTCAACCCCACTAATCATCTAGTGTTCAACGTGAGGTGCTTCCTAACTTCTGTGAGGTAAAAATCTCGTTTCATATAATTTCAATTTGTTATGATCTTATTATTGTTATATAATAGGATTGTGACTAATTTTTGGGTAACAAACAATTATAAGCAGAGATTCTACCCGATTTTTTTCAGGAAACTTAAGATATATAAGTCGAGGTTCTTCCCGTCTTAAAACCTGAAAACCTCACTTTTATAAACAGAGACTCTGTCCAAAACAAGTATACGAAACCTCAGTCTTATAAGCCGTTGTAATACCCAGTTGTCTAAAACTATTGGCATTGTCCTGATTAATCCAGCGAGTCGCAATTGTCACACGTTGTGCTATATTAAGTTAAGGAAACTGATTAAACGTTTGAGATAATATTGATGACTTGAGTTGTAATGTCCTTGACATTGAACGTCAAGGAAAGTTCTGAGAGTCAGATTAAGCTTAAGTAACTCATAGAACTCTAATGACATACAGGTGTAGAGTACAAGAATCAGTGATTCGAACGTTGTGCATTGTTATTGATTTGAATCAACTCAGGTGAGTTCAAGACCCCTTTTCTGTATTTTGGCTTTTGAAACTCGGGGAATGAGAAAACATAAATACTCATTTGAAACATTCTAATTTTTGTGAAACTCTAAACACTTTTAATACATTTGTGAAACATGAAGCCTGATTGGACCAGGTGGAACTTTGAAACGCATTCGATAGATTTTGTGAAACATAAAACCTTATTTGCATCATGTGAAACGCTGACACACTTTTGAAACACTTTGTGAAACATGAAAAAAAAGTGTTGTAAAACATTTGGTTGAAACACGTGACAGTGGGGAGAAACACATGACCGGACTTGTCATTATATTACGGGTTACACATTTGTCGCTAAGTCCCCTATTTTGTGACCGTTAACCATGGGGGGAATGATTATTGAGAATAGATTATATTTTTGATTGATAATCCACGCCCATGGTTCGTAGATAAAACCACGACCAGATGTCGAGCAGACGCTCAATAATGCTAAAACACACAATGTCTTGCGACAAGGACATTGGGAAGTGCAAACACTGAAATCATCCGCTCGGTTACGGGAGCTCAGGAGTTATAATTGGACAGCTGGTCGGGAACTAATTACGACATTGTTGGAAGGAACAACGTTCGCACTCGATACCAATGTTATACACCTAGTTTGGGACATAAATATTATTTAACTCTTTTTATGCAAACATTTGATTCGTTTCGGATACATTACATACATTTTTGACAAATAAACTTGTGAACTCACCAGCGATATGCTGATTGTTTAAAATCATGTTTTCTCATATACATAATGATACAGGGGGTGGAACTGGGAGCTCAATCTTTGGAGACGTATAGTAGAGTCTATAAGAGATAGACTCAACAGTGTGATACATAGCATAGTATATATGTGTAACAACATTGTATGTATATGTAAAACTCAGTTAAAACTGTTATTACATTAGGCTTGTGGCTAATGTAATTGTAACATTGCTCTGTAATATAGAAACATGTGTCCTTTGTTGTAAATAATGACTGTGAAACCTTGAAAGTCACTCAGTACGTTTCCGCAATGATAAGGGTGTGACAGACCTTCCAAAGAAGAAGAAGAATAGAAGGAATCCAGGCTAATACGACTAACATACTTCCTAAGATCAACTTTCGACACAAAGACTTACGAAGACTTTCAACTGTAGGACCAAGAATGATCTCGAAAACAACACGAAATCAATAGAAATCTGCTCAACAGCCACTAGAATAGTGCGGAATCCTATTCTAGGGTTTTCCAATCGAAACCGACAGCAACCGTGGTGATACGAAGGTAAGAGAAGAACGTTTGAGTGAAGATCGAACACCACGAGCAAAGAACGAAGTTGGACAGCGAGAAACGCTCAAATCTCCAAGGGTTTGACACTTGAGTGCTTTAGGACGAATGAGGTTTCTCAGAAGTTAGGGTTGAAATGATTTTGAACTTGTATTTATAGGCAGTTGACATTTGGCCGAATGAGAGGCCGAAACAACTCATTCGGCGAATGACTCCTGTCGAATAGGTAATTCAGTCGAATGAGTCATTCGGCGAATGACTCATTCGCCGAATATACACATACTCTATTCTCATTCGCCGAATGACTTCATACTCTAGAGTCATTCGGCCGAATGAGCAATACTCATACTCAATTAAACAATAAACCAAATCACCCAATCATATAATCAAATAATTAAAACATAAACATTAAGAACAATTATAAAAAGACAACTTCCATTAATAACTTGAATTTTACAAGATGAATATTACAAAATAGAAATAGGGACAATAAGTGCATCTACAAACTCCCCCTTGGACCTAGTTCAGCTTGTGGAAGTGTCTTTCTTGAAATACTTTGCCGAGATAGCTTTCCCGTCAGCTCCAGCATGGATCTTGAAAATGCTGCAGAGACGGATCACTCTCATAAACTGCAATGCTTGCACCATGTCTTGAACATCAAAGAAATCTGGTGCCTAAACAGAGCTTGGACATCTTTGTGAGACAGATTGGTCAACCACATAGGCTCAAATATCCTCACAGTCTCCCACTGCTTGTCCTTGCACAAAACAATCACAGCCTCGCCAGTACGCCCATCATAATACCACCATCGGAAGCCATCCATAAAGTCTTGTCGCATTTTCCGTAAAGGAATCTTCTTCAAAACTTTAGGAGGAAGCCACTTCAGGATAACCTTATGCTTCCGGGTGTCTCCATCAATCTCTGGCAAATAATAACGTTCAGGCTGTTGGGGCTGAAAGTTCACCCATCTCTTTCTGTACACATATTGGATTTGCCTAGAGAACCAGGCAGACATTCCTGAATCTTCACTGTATAGCAACTTCAGACGAGCTAATTGATTTACTTCGAAGCCTGGCAACGTCTTAAAGTCATGAGGATGTTTGAGGTAGTCTATCCCTCTTTCTCTTTTCACTGCATAGCATCCGAGGTCGTGAAAGTATGCCCAGCTCAAGATTTGACCTCTAGCCTTGTAGCCTTTGGTTCTGTAGACTTTCTTGTGTGTTGCTGGCATCTTCTCGGTGCTCTGTTTCTTTAAGGCCCCCCAGTAAGCCTCCCACTCTTCTTTTCTTTTTCTCTGTTCATCAGCTTCGGACTTGCTGGCTTCAACTTGTTCTTCCAAATATCTGACCAGAAGATCCTCTGTTTCTTGATCAAATGGTTCAGTAAATGTAGGCAACTCATCCTCAGCTGATGTGTACTTAGGATATTCCTCGTCCGTGATATCCTCCAAAATAACTTCATCAATATCATCAAAGAGTTCTGGTTCTGGCTCAACAACAATAGGAACAGAGGTATCATCAGTGATCACCTCATCAGGATTTAACCTGAAAAGCTCAGCAATTTGTTCCTTTGTTAAGCAGTGAATGATTTCTCCCTCCTCCTTGTCATAGCTGACTGAGTGCTGTATGATGCCTTGAGCATCCAAAATCATGGTAAGAGTCTCGTCTAACTGACGTCTCAACGGCACAGCTTCTACTTCCTCAGTAGCTTCAGGATCAGCTGTCTTTGAAGGAGACGAAGGAGGAGGAGCCTGAGCCTTCTTGTCATTTGCCTTCTTGGACCGGATCTCAGATTACGTAGGGACTTGATTATCATTGTCATCATCATCATCAGTACTCGATGAATCAGAAGACCCACTCCCCGATCCGTCCTTATCGTCATCATCATCGTCAGACTCATCATCTTTGTCTGAGTCTTCATAATCAACTTGTTCCTCCTCAGACTCTTCTTCTTCTTCTTCTTCTTCTTCTTCTTCATCATCTTCATTGTCTGAATCATCGGAACGAGCAGCAGAGCCTTCTATCCGAGGAGTACTATCCTTGAGACTGTCTAACTGATCTGCTAGTCTAGCATTCTCAGTCTCCAAGGTAAGTATCCTATCACTGAAGTCAGTGACTGTCAAGGCAAGCTGATGATGTTCATCTATGTACTTCAGTAGCTGCTGCTCCTGTTGAGCAGACCTGGCCCTTAGATCAGCTCTCTGATCTGCGGCCTGTAAAAGCAGAGTATCCTGCTCTTCCAATCTCTTTGTGAGCTGAGCAATGACCAGCTCTTGCTCCCTGTTCTTCCTCTCTTGTTCCATACTCCTCTCCGTTAATCTAAGTACCATACTGTTCAGTGTGCTCAGCTGATCAACAACTGACACAGTAGGTATAGACAAATCAACACGTGAGATGGAGGGACCAGAGGAAGCAGCTGTAAATATGGGTGCCTGAGTCACCAAAGTGGTCAGAGGGGCAATAGTAGCACGAACATGAGTTGCCCTTGACCTGGTCAGTGACGAAACTGAAACAGCTGCTACTGATGTAACAGTAGTTGTAGCAGCCGTTGTCAGTTCTGACCTTCTCTGGGATGAGAACCTCGACCTCTTCCCTCTCCCTGCCCTGGAAGATGTAGGCTGAGAAGTAGTAGGAGATGTAACCATAGTAACAGGTGCAGAAGACCAAGGTGGAGGAGATAAATCAAACTCTGGAACAAATGAAGGATCAGTAATCTCCTCCATCTCTTCTTCACTCCTCTTTCTCTTCCTCATCACCATTGTTCCTCCTATCATCACTTTCTCAAACTCATCATCATGAGTCTCTTCAGAATCAGAACTTTCATCATCACCATCACCAGCTTCTCCTTCATCTTCACTTGAGTCCTCAGACTCAACATCACCTTCTGCAGAATGAGGGACTGTAGCATCAAGAGGAGCAGTCACTATGGAGGTAGAAGTAATCAGAAAATCTAACTCCATCAGTGAATCAATATCGACTTCCTCCTCTGCAGCTAAGGAGGTGCTAACACCTGTATCAGAAGTCATAGCAACTGTGCCTATAGTCATCATGCTCACACCTTCTGAGCTAGCACCACCACCAACAACAACATCATCAGCACCACCAGCACCACTACCACTTGCACCAACACCAACATCACCCTCAACATTATCAGCTCCACCATCATCATCTCCTCCATCATCTGGCACAACAATATCCTCAACATCAGACTCAGACTCGTCATGTCTCCATCTCTGACCAGCAGGAGCTCGATAATCTGGCCTAGAGAGATGTCCAAATAATGATCTAGAAGCTGGTTTCCTCTCTTTGCCACTGTATGACATCACCCGGTTGAGGCTGAGGTCATTCATGTGCTCCAGCTTGATGATGTCAGCATCAATCTTCGGTAGATCAGGCAACTGGGCATCAATCAACTCTTGCATAAATCTCGGGTACATCAAAAACTTCTTGTCTCCCTTCAAAGTGACATTCTCCTTCATGTGAGTGAAGACCATCTCAGAGAAGTTGAATGGTCTGTTCAGCACCAGGGCTACGAAATCACACTGAATTGTCTCTCGTATGTCATCAAATCCACCTCTCCTGGATCCTAAACAATGAATCAGCACATGCGCAAGATACTTGAACTGAGGTGACATGTACGCTTTGTTGAGAATCCCAGCTCCGAGATCTCCTTCATACTTGCACCGCATAAAGCATCCACGGACCAAGTATCGATCTAACATATAAGGCTGATCCGGAGAATCCTGAAATCCACAGACCCTCCTGATGTGTTCTGCTGAAATCACCACATCATGCCCAAGAACCTTCCCTCTAATCACAGGAGGTTCAGCCTCACAATCGATATCAGCCGAAGCCCAGAAATCCTGTTGATGCGACTGATATGGCACATGTATTGTGGAGATGGCTGTAAAGATCCTCGAACGCCTGAGAAAGGTAATAATCTCAGTGTAGTGCTTGGCGTTCGGAGTGGTAAGATCTAAGTGTGCGCAGATGTTGTTCTTCGTCACCGATTTGTATCTGGCCATTCTGAAAAAGAACATATAAGAACATGTTAGAACCATTCAGATAACTTCAAAAGTTGAATTTAGATAAAAATCAAAACTTAGAAACATTTCAGACTGATTTGCCAAATGACAGATAAACTGGCGAATGAACACATTCGCCGAATGAGTCATTCGTCGAATGAACTACATTTGACGAATGGAACACATTCGCCGAATGAGTTTCATTCGCCGAATGAGACATTCGCCGATTGGCGTCATTCGGCTGGATTTGAAATTTCAAACCCTTATCAATACGATGATCAAATTAGTCCACAAAACATGTAAATACACACTCAGAAACCTCCGACTAACAAGTTTAAAACATGGCAAAGTTCAGTTTAAGTCTGTTTTGACCATTTATTTCAAAGGCGATCCAAGAAACCCTAAAACACAAAACTATGATCTGAATAAGATGATTTCACGGTTGGAAATCAATGATTTTTGTTCCCCAAGTACCTGAAATGTAATAGAATATGAATATCAGAAGCAGGGTGAAGATCAAACACTAGACAACGATCGAATGAGTAAAAATAGGTGTCGGGCAAAAGAAACACACAGTTAGGGCGAAAGAAGAAATTTGGTCGAATGTGTTTCATTCGGCCGACAGACTATATAAATAGTCTTGCTCATTCGCCGAATGAGATAGGCGAAAGGTCGGATGAAATTCAAACCCATTCGCCGAATGAAATTGACGAATGAGACATTCGTCACTACACATTCGCCGAATGTGAATGTCGAATGAGACATTCGACACAACTCATTCGCCGAATGAGAGATACTTGGTCTGATTGATTCGGTCGAATGACTCATTCGCAGAATGAGGTCATTCGGCCGAATGAATGAAATTCACACCTCATTCGGGCGAATGGGATCTTTTAACACCCAAAACACAAACTTTTTCAATATTTAACATTTTGAACATCAAGCTTGTGACAATTATGAAGATATGTCTGGTTGGTTCAGGATTCAGATGTGACAGACATCTGACTCTACAAATGATCATCTT
Source organism: Mikania micrantha (assembly GCA_009363875.1). NCBI lineage: Eukaryota > Viridiplantae > Streptophyta > Magnoliopsida > Asterales > Asteraceae > Mikania > Mikania micrantha. The sequence continues at coordinate 4,062,803 of CM018689.1, forward strand.
AAAACAAAATTGAAAATAGAAAATCTTTTTGTATTTTTCTGAAACAACAATTACGACTGTACAAATAGTAACTAAAGACAAATAAACACATATTTTTGTGAGAGATCCACTGATAAAATAACACATATCTCTAATCACATCACATCATCTTCATTGAATGCTTCACTTCAAACACAAGTTTATTATGATACGATTACTAATATATTTGTCCAATTTTAAACCAAACAATACTCAACTACTAAGCAAACTTTATGATCACTCATATTTTCAGATCGAGTTCCCCATTTCATTTCACCATTAAAGATCAAAATCAGCTTAAAACTCATTTCTGCATATCTTAATACCAGTCATCATAAATTCAATAAGATTTCAAATTTATTATCTTTTTGTAATTTTCTTGTTCTATCCAAATGTACGGCTTCAGCTAGTTTCGTCCCAGCAATATGGCACGTGTATGGAATCGAACTTAATTTGTTCAAGTATTTCTCAAGCTTAATACCAGCTTGCGTTAGGTTTTCTTCAAGCTTAATACCAGCTTGTTTTTCTTTTTCTTCAAGCTTAATACCAGCTTGTTTTTCTTTTTCTTCAAGCTTAATACCAGCTTGCTTTTATTTTTGTTTTTGTTTGAAACCTCATTTGATTCCATGATGACCGGTGTATGCTTGATTTGAGTCAAAAACTATTTCTAACTTAAATGGTTTAACAAAACAGATCCCACTAATCAGATTGTCTAAGATATCACAGAGTGTTTATTCATCTTGTAGAGTCGGCCTATCAGTACATCCCATCACAATTTTCTTGTGTTTAATGCTTATACATTCACCTCTGCTTCTATGACATGATAGATTAATGTATTACTTTATAAAGAGAACCATCTCAATTTTTAATTTTTCTATTGTTTTTGTATTTTCAATTTTTCAAATGTTTTTGGTTTTTCAGTTTACATATATCTCCCCCTAAAAACCTAAAAAACAGAAAATCTTTTTGAGTTTTTGATGAATAGAAGAAACTAGACAAGAAAACTAAAATAAAATTAAATAGACAAAACAAAAACTATATAAGAAAGGCGATGATCATTTGTTAGATTCAGATGAAGATAGGACTTCATCCTTTTGAAAAACACCATTAGCCGATAACAGATATAGAGAAGGTCAGAACTGACAACGGCTGCTACAACTACTGTTACATCAGTAGCAGCTGTTTCAGTTTCGTCACTGACCAGGTCAAGGGCAACTCATGTTCGTGCTACTATTGCCCCTCTGACCACTTTGGTGACTCAGGCACCCATATTTACAGCTGCTTCCTCTGGTCCCTCCATGCTGTGGTTTTTAAACTCTGTTCCATTATCTGTGCGAAACTGACGGATTTTGAGCTTATAAAGTGATTCAAGTTTGGTAACCAACACTTGAATGCATTCAAACGTTTCAGATTTCTCCTTCAAAAAGAAAACCCAAGAATATCTGGAATACTCATCAGTAATTACAAGACAGTATTAATCTCCAGCTATACTCTTCCGATTCACAGGACCAAACAAATCCATATGGAGAAGCTCAAGAGGAACATTGATTGAATGAAACTTTTTCAGCTTGTGAGACTGCTTGGTTTGCTTTCCTTTCTTGCACGATACACAGATATCAGACAACTTGAAATTCTTCAGGCTAACTCCCTCAACCAGATGATTATGTACCAAGTGATTCATCTTGCATAGACTCAAATGACCCATCCTCTTATGCCAAAGAATTGAATCTTTTTCTGTTGCTTTTGACATAAAACATGAAGCTGTGGAGGATGTAGTTGAAGCTGTGGCCATATTGAGTACGTACAAGTCTTGTTTTCTGGGAGCTGGCATCAAAATCCAGTCTTCAGGAATCTTAACACCTTGCTTTAGAATGTAGCATTTTGAATCATCAAATAGCACTTTGTACTCTTTGTCACAGATTTGTGAAACTGAGAGAAGATTGTTTTCCAACTGCTTAACATATCTGACTTTATCAAATGAAACTTGCCCATTTGTCAGAATTCCCTCTCCTGTAATGAATCCGCCTTTGTCACCGGCAAAAGCTACATATCCACCGCGAACTGCATTCACATTGGTGAGTAAAGAAATATAACCAGTCATGTGCCTGGAAGCCCCACTATCAACGATCCGATTGCTGTTAACTCCAGCTTTTGGGGCAACCTGCACAAAGATGTGACAGTCAGTTCACTTTGGGAACCCAAGCCTTTACAGTCTTGGGTTGACCTAGTGAGTCTCGAATCCATACATCAATCCATTTACCATCTGGAAGCGCTTTGTCTGAGATAGGTGGAACTGAACTCTCAGATGATTTAACTTTCCAGGTTGAATTTTTATCAAAAGAGTTTTTCAGATAAATGGATGATGATTTTTCTTGGTTAACATTAAGCACAATTGGAACATCCAAATTTTCCAATTTCCCTTTACCATTGTTTGAAGATTTAATATGAACTTGTTGTTTGGGTTTTGTTTGAACAGGCCTTGTTACAGATTTTACAGGATTAGTTAAAACTGAATTCAGTTTTCTGAATGGCACGACCTTTGGCCTGATCAAATGAGGGCAAAATCTAACAATGTGCCCAGGTTCACCACACTCAAGACAAACTTTTTCACCTTTTTTATGAAAATGTTTTAAATCAGAGAAATATTTTTTATGTGATTTAAAAACATTTGTTTTTAGCTTGTCTTGATTAAAACCCAACCCTTTTGTCCCTTTGTTACCAACAAAAGCAGACTTGGTAAAACATTTTGCTTCAAACTCTTGAGAAGCTTTTACAAAGCGTAATTCTTTGTAAATCTTTGAATTTGAGATTGGGTCACCTTTCATGACAGCAGGAACTAGATTCTGAGTAGTAACATACTTAGATGAATCATCTGATTCATTCTCAGAATCTGAGACCCAATCCTCAACAAGTCCATCCACACGAGATTCCTCAGACTTTGAGGAATCCTCATTAGTAAATAGTCCAGTTGGATCTATTACTAATGGAGTAGTGACTTGAAAATCCTTAACATCTTTGTCATTTGGTGTATTAACAAAGGTGTTGAGGATAGGTGGAGGACAATTTTTATAGTTACCTTTTCCCTTACCCTGTTGATCAGTACTCCTACTGATCATGTGCTCAATAATATAAGATGAGCTCTCATAGCTCTTGAGCTTCTGTCCTAAGGTCTCATAGTCACACTCGACTATAGCTAACTTCTTTTTAATCTCATTGATAGTATTGAGATAAGAAGTGATAGCATCTTGCTTATTCAGCACTGCGATCTCGGCCTCATGCAATTGTCTATTTAAAAGATCAATGTTAGCTTGAAAATCTTTTTCATTATATTTTAAAACTTTGTTAGCCTCAATGCACAAGTCGAAATCGTTCATCAAATCACTATTATGCTTTTGATAAGCAAGGACCTTACTTCTAAGGTCAACACAGTTAAAACACTCAGAATGTGAAGATGAACAATCAGTGTATACCTGCTCGGACTCTGATGAAGCAGAAGAGTTTACCATCAAAGCAAACTGAGTAGCAGAGTCATCAATTTCAGCATCAGATTCTTGAATGTCTGAATCAGTCATGCTATCCGACTCTGAACTTGATACTTCAGTATCCTTTATCTCTGTTTCTCCCAAAGTGCTTTCCTCACTGTGATCTTCAACCAGTTGAATCTCAGCAACACAGGCTTTGTCTTGTTCTCCTTGATCTGCATTGAATCTGAAATCCCAGTTCACCCCTTCATCTTGTTGCACCATTAAAGCTTTGCTTGCAGAAGTAGAAGATCCAGCCTGAGTAGGAGAATCAATGGGAACCAATCTCCTTCCTGGATTTGCAGTAGAAGACTTCTAATGTTGAAATGGGTTCTTGTTTCCGGCTTTCTTCGGTTGCTTGCACTGTCTAGCAAAATGACCTTTCTCTCCACAGTTGTAGCATGTCACTGATGCCATATCAAATCCAAACTTAGACTCCTTGTTTAAATTTATGTCTTTGCCAGTTCTCTTCACGAACTCCTTAGCTCTCCTCACAGCACTTGCCAAAGCCCACATAATGTCAATCCTTTCCATGTCATCAGGATCTATCTGAGAATAGTCATCATTGGTCAAATAAGGATTGCCAATTTGACCAGCCACTAAACCATCATATGAGCTGACAAGGGTAGATAAAAGACCCATGTGTTCCTTAGCAATCTCCACAGTAACCTTATCAAAGTTGTCTGTTTTCAGACTTGCAGCAGGTTGATGATGATCCTTTTGAGAGCTAGTTGAAGCAGATGACTGACCAAAATGAATCTGAGCAGAAGATGGAGCTTCAGATGTCTGAGAGACAAAAGCTGTCTTCAAAGGGGCATGAGCAGTTGATTTCTCAACTGTGGGAGTAGAATAGTACAAAGAAGGATCTTGAACTTGAGCAACTCTTTTCGCTTTCCACTTGTTCTCTATCTCTTGTTCTTTCAGCTTTTGAATGAAATCATTGATATCCATATGTTTCAGCATCTGATTCTGCTTTAGTACCATCAAAAATGACTCCCACTTTGGAGGTAGAGCATCTGCCAAACACTGGATCTTTTCTTGAGTAGTTGTCTTGACTTCATGATTGAATAACTCACTCAAAAGATGATAAAATCTAGCAATCAACTCATCCAGTGACTCATTTCCCACATACATGAAGCTATTGAATTCCTTTCTCAGTGCCTTTGACTTGATACTCTTCAAAGCATCATTACCCTCATATCTTTGTTGCAGTGCATCCCACAGTAGCTTTGCAGAGGTAAACTGTCTAAACTGATGGAAAATATCAGTGGCAATGGACTGGGAGAGAATAGCATAGGCTTTCTTCTCATAATCATACAGCTTCCTCTGAGGCTCAGTCATCCGTGTGACTAGCATTGGAGTTCCATCTTCATTAAGAGGTCTAAGATATCCACCTTCAATCATCATCCATAGATTGGTGTCCACCCCATTGATGTGGATTTCAAACCGATACTTCCAGTGCGGATAATCATCTAAAGATAACAACTTGGGAGCCTTGTTGGAGTTTCCAGTCTCAGTCTCTGTCAATAACAATGTCTGAATACGATGATTCTGGTTCGCCATCAGTGCTAAATCTTCCATTTAATCAGAAACAACAAAGATCAACACTAAAAAAAATTTAGAATCAGGGCCGAATGAGTATCCTTCAGGCGAATGTCGGGGCCCGAATGAGAGCTATTCGGCGAATGAAGACTTGAGTATGACAAATTAGGGCAAATGAATCTATTCGGCGAATGAGATGTCGAATGATGCTATTCGCCGAATGAGACTTGAGAATGAAGCTATTCGCCGAATGAGACTTCAGAATGAAGCTATTCGTCGAAAGAAGACGGCCAATAAGGCTATTCGGCGAATGAGACCTATTCGGCTGAACCTATTCGGCCGCAATGCACATTCGACCAATCTGAGGGTTTTTGCAACAAAAATCACGATAACTTGAGATTTAGACCAGATCTAAGTACCAAATTTGGTACAGAACATCATGACATGATAATGAACAAATTGGGATAAACTTTTTGACAAAAACACCACAAAAATCCACGGATTTGCAATAAAACAGTAACTTTTAAGGCAAAAAGATCAGGGTTTTTGTAGATTTCGAACTATCAATCACAGATCTGATGTTTTGGATTGGAAATTGAGCAGAATCAAGAGCCAAAGCTCTGATACCACTTTGTAGGACCAAGAATGATCTCAAAAACAACACGAAATCAATAGAAATCTGCTCAACAGCCACTAGAATAGAGCGGAATCCTATTCTAGGGTTTTCCAATCGAAACCGACAGCAACCGTGGTGATACGAAGGTAAGAGAAGAACGTTTGAGTGAAGATCGAACACCACGAGCAAAGAATCGAAGTTGGACAGCGAGAAACGCTCAAATCTCCAAGGGTTTGACACTTGAGTGCTTTAGGACGAATGAGGTTTCTCAGAAGTTAGGGTTGAAATGATTTTGAACTTGTATTTATAGGCAGTTGTCATTCGGCCGAATGAGAGGCCGAAACAACTCATTCGGCGAATGACTCCTATCGAATAGGTAATTCAGTCGAATGAGTCATTCGGCGAATGACTCATTCGCCGAATATAGACATACTCTATTCTCATTCGCCGAATGACTTCATACTCTAGAGTCATTCGGCCGAATGAGCAATACTCATACTCAATTATACAATAAACCAAATCACCCAATCATATAATCAAATAATTAAAACATAAACATTAAGAACAATTATAAAAAGACAACTTCCATTAATAACTTGAATTTTACAAGATGAATATCACAAAATAGAACTAGGGACAATAAGTGCATCTACATCAACTGTTGATGTTGAACTCCAATAAAGGAAAGTTGCAGAGCTGCTTTCTATGATCAGAACCAGACTAGAAGATATCCTTGTGATAATCAGCAAAATCATAAAACCCTCATACCAACAGGAGATTCTCTAAACACAATATAATTAATGTAAAATTAAATGAAGGCATTTGTATTAATTTTAATTAATATGGCTTGTCATGTAAAGCCATAATAGCATACTAAAATAAGCTTTAGTTTGTTTATAGTGTTTGTCCAGCTTTGATTCCTATGTCTGTAGCTTGTAGTGTATAATCTCTCATTGTAACATGGCAAGGGTAAGTGGTTTTGCTATTGTCTTTTACACTTTTTTGTTTTAAGAGAAATATACTTTGAGCTAGAAGTATTTACTTGCGCTTTAAATGGTGCTATTATTTCTTTTTATTTTAAGTGTTTGAGTGTTTGTGTGTTCTTGCTGATAGATTATACCGCATCTATCAACTTGTAAGAAGAAGAGCATTGTTCAAGTGTTGTGCAAGTGCATAACACGTTCCAACAATGTTAAATAAAGTCGACTTGAAGTGACAGCAATATAAATTACAAAATTAAAAAAAATGTCAAAACAAATTTTGATGAATTTAGGCATTCGTTTTTTTTTGCGCCTAAAAAGACAGGTGTGTAAACTCATCGAATTGTTTTCATAATATTCTTTTATTTTGTAATTGATATTGATATCGCTTAAAGTCGACTTAATTTCATGTTTTAATTTTATTTTTTGTTTGATATTATTGTGGCCATCAAGTTTTTTGTTTGTTTAGTTTTTTTCTCCAAATTTTATTTTTTTAAAGTTTCTTAAACAATTTTTTTGTATGAAATGTGGTTTGAAAAAATAAAAATAAAAAGTATTATAATAAGTTATAAAAATAGAAAAGCTAAAGTGAGTTGATTAAAAAAAATGGAAAAGTGATTATATGTGATTGAAGTATGAAAAAGAATAACTTAGTTAAAAATAAAAAAATAGATTAAAAACACACATTTTAGTTAATATTTTTAAAATCATCAAATTTTATGAATAAGTTTTTCACCAACACTATTTTGGAAAAAAGATTTGTAATTTTCTAATGTTAGTCAATTAAGGGAAATTCTTTTCTGTTTGGCAAATTTTTATATATACATATAACATTTCACAAATTTTAATAGATTTTTCTAAATTATATGTATAAACAAAATAAAATAATGAATAGCAGTTTTATCTTATATACAATTGGACTATTTGTTTTCGTCTCGTAAGGCTACATGTGTTTTTGAGAGTAAATACATTTATATTTTTCTAATTGTAAATAATATTTATTTTTTTTGGTTGAAAAATGGCACAAACGGTTATCTTTTAAAAGTTTTGATTGATTTATTTATTTTTATTACACATCCCATAAACACATGCAGATTTGTGTAATTTTTCATTTTAAGCTTTTGGTTACATTGATCTTTATTATTATTGTATTTTTGACATATATGCATATTTGTTTTAATTTTCGTCTAGAATTTTTGAAAATTGTTTGTCACGTCATGAAATAAGATTGTTAAACGTACTTGGTAAAGCGCGTTTAGGACCACTAGTTAAAAACAAATTATATTTTGTACATTCTCAGGAACATTAATTTAAAATCACTTATTCTGTTGTTGTATTTGAAAGCCGAAATATCTTTGTTTTGATTCTATTCACATGTTTAATCAGTTTGAACATCCCATCTTAATTGATTTTTAATAAATAAAACGTGTATTAGATTTAATATTTTGAGACATTAAACGATGTATTTGAACATAAAAGGAAATGTTTTTTGGATGTTTCGAAAAGAAATTATTATCTTTCCTTGAGAAAGACGACTGTTCTTTAATCCGTATTTAATATGTTCACTTGTATATAAAAACACCCTCCTCCATGACAAAAACCATTCAAAAATTTGAGCTCTAAACCAACGTTAACCAAAACAGTCCACACATATACACTTTCATGGCTAAAGCTGTTAGTGAATCTGAAAACAGTGTTTCAAGCGCCTTTCAATGTAACATCTGTCTAGACACGGTCCAGGATCCGGTGGTGACACTCTGCGGTCACCTCTACTGCTGGCCGTGCATCTACAAATGGATTCAGCACCAACAAACGTCATCCGAGACCCTCGAAAACGAACACGCAAATTGCCCGGTATGCAAAACTGACATCTCAGAAAAAGACATAGTCCCGTTATACGAACCAAGCCTAACGACGAGTCATGGCACAGGAGAAAAGGGTCTTAGCACGTGTGATCAGGTAGTCCCGCCAAGGCCACCTACACCGAAGTATCGCGGCGTACGTGTGTCAGGTGGTGGTGGTTACCGACAACTTGCACCGTCACCTCTAGCGATAGGTAGACGTGAAGATGCAAGTATGGAAAGTGTGATGGTAGGGAGTCCTACAATTGGGATGCTTGGAGAAATGGTATGTGGGAGGATGTTGGGTGATTTAGGATCTCCTTTGTTTGGTACACCTAATTCGTATAATCTAGTCGCCATTACTAGGCGTGAAGAAGTACGAACAACACGGGCTGATAGATCTCTTAGCAGATTCTGTAGTTTTCTTATTTGTTGTATAATCTTTTGCCTTGTCGCGTTTAATTAGTTACATCAATTTATACTTCTTTTCAATATGCTAGCTACTCCTGCTTACTTCTTTTCTTTTCTCTGATATCTTTGAAACAACGTCTCTTCTTTTTTTTTTTAATAGATAGAGGTAACGTTTGTGTATATGACAACACCTTATAATTAATCATACATACAAACATACATAGGGGATGGAATGAAAGTATACATAACCTACCAAATTTGTTACAACCTATTAACCATTATCTAATGGTTATTTTAAAAATTAAGTGTATATGATTATGACATGTTTCATTTTTCTTTCTTTTTTTTTTTTTATTATGGTAGGGCAGTTAAGATATTTAGCAATCATTTAAAAAGCTATATTTAATATGTTGGTGAAAAGTATTACCATTTAATATATTTTAAGAAATCTAACTTTTTGTTTAAAGTTTACTCTCTTTTTTTTAAACATTAATAACATTTTATACTATATTGTTTTTTTTAAATTGTACAATTATACTCTTCTTATTTTTCTGTTTAATTCCTTTATATTCCCGACTAGTTTTTTTTTGTTTTTTTATGTGTCGTGTATTTACATAATTGTAACGAGCTTAAAATAACAAATTAATTTAAAATTTTTTGTAATAATAGTAATTATAGTGATGTAATTTACATTTATGTAATTTAACATAATGTAACACATTATTTACAGAGATTTAACCTATTATTTATAGTGATGTAATTTTTCTTTTTAATTCGGTTTTAATCTAGACTGGTTTTATTTTTTATCCAATTATCTCGCTTTACATTGATGTAACAAACATAAACATAACACATTATTTTAATTTTTTCTAACGGTAAATTAAAGTAATGTAATACAAAATAAAGTAATACACAATAATATAATTTACGGAGATATAACACATTATTTAAAACAATGTAATTTTCTTTTTAATTTCGTTATAATCTTTACTACTTTTTTAATTTTTTTCCTATATGTCTTTTTATTTACATCGATGTAATGAACATAAATGTAACACATTCTTTTAATTTTTTTCTAACAATGGTAAATTACAGTGATGTAATATAACACATTATTTGAATTTTTTTCTAACAGTGATAATTACGGTAATTTAATATACAATGATGTAATTTACCATTGTTAGAAAAAAATTTAAATTAATTTGTTATCTTAGGCTCATTACAATTAGAGGTGAGAAAAAAACCGAACCAAAACCGAATTAACCTAAAAAATCGAACATAAAAACCGAAGGAATAATCGAAAAAAACCGAAACCAAATTTTTCGGTTCGATTCGATTTTTCATATTTAAAAACCAAAAAATCGAACCAGACAAATTTTTAATCTGGTTTAAAAATTAATATATATAGTTGGTGTTCAATCAATTAAATTATGAATTATTCATTGTTAAGCATGTTTTAATTTTTAATATTGGGTGTGACAGATAACAATAAAAAAAACAGAAACAGAAAATAATACCGTCAAAACCGAAAATTAAGTCGAAACCGAAAAAAACTGTAAACCAAACTAAAACTGACAAAAATAAAAGCGAAAACGAAAACCGAATAGTTTGTAATAACTAAGGTTTTCGCCAAAAATCGAACTAAGCACACATATAGTTACAATGATATAAATACATGGCATTTAAAAAAGCTACTCGAGACAATAACGAAATTAAAGAAAAAATGAGACGAGTATAATGATGTACTTTTTAAAAAAAAAATAATATAGCATAAAAAGTTATTAATGTTTATAAAAAGAGAGAGTAAACTTTATATCAACATTAGAATTATTAAAAACTATTAGATGGGGAAACTTGTCACCATCATATTAAATATAACTATTTGAGTGATTACAAAACTTATTAAATGCCATCACATATAGAAAAAAGGAAAAATGACACGTGATTGTATTAGAAGTTAATTGGAGTTATATTACATCTTTCTAGGGATCATGTAAACAAGCCATATAGGCAAGTCTTATATATGCAAGTATGTGATTTGGGTTAATTAGACTTTGCTTTTCATGTTGTAACTTCCCTTTTTTTCATCGACAGAGGTGCTGATGGAGTTGCAAGTGTGCTTCTGCATCACAAGAAGCTGATTGTATAAATTCATGATGGTTTTTACTTACTTATAAATTGATAGTACGGGTCATGTTTTCGCTTAAATGGTCAATCGGGTTAGAAATAAAAAGTCAGTTTACACAAAACGCATTCTCATTTATGTTTGTCATTTTCTTTTAAGTACTAATATTACAAAATTACTTAATTTACTTGATTAGTTGTTATAAATAGTCATTAATTTATTATTTAGTAATTATATATTTGTGTCTTTAATCATTAAGTGTTGTATGTGACACCCGACAATTTGAGGTAAATTGTATTCTTTATAACATTGTATTTTACATGTATTCTTCTTGCATTTTATTCAATTAGGTTTAATTAAATGAGTCAAACACAAACAATTGCGAAACAATAGTTCGAGTAACTATCGAATCATACACTGCATATTGATTTTGGAAATCAAGCGTGGCAAACCCAAACACAATCGCAAAACAATGATTCGAGGAATTATTGAGTTGTGCATTACACATTGATTATGCTTAATCAAGTGCGTAAAGATCTCGTTAACGACGAACACACACTATCACCGATAATTCAAGGAATTATCAGAACACACACGAGTCTCACGAACGTTGGTGAACAAACGATAATCAATCATATGTGTGATTATGTGCTTATGTGCTAAACATAAACCAGACGTTAAGGATAGACATTAAGAATTGAACGCAAACGAAATTGGATCAACGAAATCGAAAAATAGAAGAATTGAAGCCTTCGCGGTACGCGAAGCCCTACGAAGAAACTCTTCGTGGTACGCGAAGAATGACCTGGATCTTTGAATCCTGAATTCCTTGGCGGTACACCAAGGCCATGCAACAAGAGCCTTGGCTGTACGCGGCGTGTTTCAGGAGAGAACCTGACTATTTTAATCTTGGCAGTATGCCGAGGCCATGAACCATCGGCCTTGGCGGTACGCGACGAGTCCCACAGATCAAAAAGCTTATAAAAACAACACCATTCTCTCACCACACATTCCTTTACCCAAACACCGAATTCCTGGCACTATTACTCGACCAAAAGCTTCAGTAATCAGCCCCTAACCTTCTGTAAACATCTTCCAAGCCTCTTCTTGCAATCTTGGAGCGTTCTTGAATCATTGAAGCTTCAAAAGAAGGGAGTGGAAGCCACTACTCAACAAAGGAGCATTATCAGCCACTTGTAGAAATACCCGGAGCTAAAATGAACCGTTACCTAATCTGACGGATTTCTGCGGGTAAAACAACGATCTAAACTTGCAGATACGATTCCTGGTGCGATCTGGATGTTTGGAAGACTTTGAAATGGAGTTTTGGATGATAAAAATGGGTTTTTGTGAGTTTGGAGTCGAGCAGAACAAGAAAAAAACAAAATGGTGAAGTTCTGCGTGAAAAATCTGATTTTTAAGCTTTTCCACCGCCTCAGGGCTCCGGGCGCACCGCCCCAGCTGGGTGCGTGGCCCGGGGCGTACCTCCCCACGCTTATTTCCTCAAATTTTTGATTTTCTTCGTTTCGCGATTCCGGGAGCATACGAACTCCGTTTTATGCACGGTTTTCGCCTACGTTAACGATTTTTCGAGCTCTTTCCAATGGTTATAATTTAAAGACCTAAAGAGTTCAAAATATATGATCTCTTATTTAACGCTATATTCGACTCAGTGTATCTTGAAATCGAAGCCTCATTTCGTGATTTCGGTTACACTCATTTTCTTCATTTCCAAGTTATGATTCTAGATATGAAATCGATTGGTCATATATTTTAATAAGCATTATGTGATGGATGTTTCTTTGCGGTCTACTAACGCCATTTTTTTTCGCATACTATCGACCTGTAATAATTAAAATCATCAAATCAACGTGGATTTTTTTTCGCATACATCGAGCGCATAACTGACATATGCCTCTAATGGAATGATGGTAGTTGCATGTGTCACCTAAAGGTTGAGATTCCATATATAGGTTTCTTACATAGGTATGAGTTTAAGAACTTAGTTGAATAGTATGTCAAAGATATACTCAACAAGGTTCTTAGCTTTCTTTTGTTTCCTTCATAGAGGTTTTGATTTCACCTTTTGATCTGTTGTACCCAAACTGTTGTCCTTTTATGGGAAGTATTTTGCTTTCACATGTTTGTTAGTTCCGATGTGCTAGAGTGAGTAGCTAACTTGAGAGTAGTAGGTTGCCTCCTAATTACTGTACTTATCAATGTTTGTGATGAAGTGAAATAACCATTGGGACTAGTATACTCAGTTCGTGAAATCGAGTAGGGTAAGTTTTATTGTCCCATTCAATATGGACTAGGTTCTAGAGTTTATTTTAAAGTTTCCTGATCCCATGCTTAAAATAGTAGTGATCGATTAATAGAACTCTAAAGTCTTCCAATGACATACTTGGAATAACTTCTCATTCTCTAGTTAGGTTTTTCATCATCCCATTAGATCAATGTTCCTTGTTGAAAGAGTATTTACAGCCGTTTAGGCATTCTGTTCTATAGAGCAATTATGGTATCCAAAGGTGTATCCAACATACTCACTCCATTGTATGATTCCTAATGTACCTTCTGTGCCCGTAGAAGATTGGGTTTGGCATCCGAAATCAGTTCGAAAAGAACGAAGTCAAATTTTCAACAGAGTGATCGTGATTATGATTAAAGTACTATTTAAAGACCAAAGGGTACAATAGAATCAAATGACAATTTGGCTAATACAACAGTCGTCTGTCGTGCAATGATAATAGCCAAACGAATGATTTCATGACTGTTGCTAATCATTTTAAGAATGGAAAGCAAAAGATTTAGTAAACCAGAAAGTTCCAAGAATCAAGGGAGATAGAGTTTAGACAAGATGTCTAAACATATAAGAGATTCTTAGGTTGTAGTCTAGCTAATCCATTATAGGGTTATCCTAAATCTCTACAACCATGGCTCTGATACCAACCTGACACAACCCAGCGCCGCGTGCGGAATCCACGGCGCGTGACAATGATTACACAACCATAGTTGAAGATCTCCCTTGACTTCTGGTTTACATAGATACTTGCTCCACCGTTCTTGAACTGGTGGTTGATTTGTAACCTGGAACATGTAGCATAAAGGTCAACTACGAATAGTTGAGTGAGAATCATAGGTTTTGTTGATGTAAAATGATTGTTCAAACAATGATTTTCAAGATATAGTAATCACAAGTGATCAAACAGGTACTTTGAAATTGAATCTACTTGAGCATGCAAACATCAAACCTACTGATCTTGTGTTCTTGTGCTAACGTTTGGCTATCCACCAAACGCCGTTATGCTAACGTCTGGATACCCACCAGAACGCCGTTATATGATACTTGTTTTCCCGCATATGATCATACATGTACTATCAAGGGCTTGATAAAAAGTTAATGATGTTCACATAAAGAATGTCCTCAAATAGCCTCCACATAACCAAGTTCCCAAGTGATACGCTTGTTTTAATGATTTGATAAAAGATTTACTCGATAATAGTTTTGTCATGATTTTCTTGATGAAACCAATACATGATTTCACAGGAATTGATAGTTGTTTATCATCATCCCGATGATACTGATATATGATTTCACAATATTTGATAAAATATGTTTTGAAAAGGTAACTACATGTTCCACCCCGAGTTTTGGAAAACAAAACATTAAAAGGGGAACTATGAAACTCACTGTTATATGCTGATGATCTTGATGTTCATCTGATAGGAAATCCTATATGGTTCCTATAACAATTTATGACTAACTAGATTAATCACGACATTTTTGGATTAATCAAATAGATGTTGCTGTTGATTATTTCACTTAAGACGATCCCTAGATGAATTTTTGGCTTAGGAATAGTCAATCCTTGTTATTGATCATTTAGGTACATGAAACATGAGAATGTGATATTAAAATAGGTTTAATAACCATGCTTAATGTACTAATCTGATTATTATCATAAACATCAGATCGTTATTCCAGTGATTATCTTCATGCTTGTCATTAGTTTGAAACACTTGGATTTAAACCTAGCATTTTAAGAAATTATCAAGACAATCACAACCATTGTTACAATCAAATGGTTTAAACCATTTTAATCTAAGATATAGTTTCATGAAAACCGGGCATTACAACGGCTCAAAACAAGGATTTACCCGTTAACAGTTCGAGTTCTTCGTTTACAATCATTCCTAGCCATCATCTAGGCAATAATCAACAACCCTGACTATACCATTACGTTCAAAAACAAGATCTAATCAATCAAAATCAAACTAGAAAGTTAAAATGAACCGTTACCTAATCTGACGGATTTCTGCGGGTAAAACAACGATCTAAACTTGCAGATACGATTCCTGGTGCGATCTGGATGTTTGGAAGACTTTGAAATGGAGTTTTGGATGATAAAAATGGGTTTTTGTGAGTTTGGAGTCGAGCGGAACAAGAAAAAAACGAAATGGTGAAGTTCTGCGTGAAAAATATGATTTTTAAGCTTTTCCACCGCCTCAGGGCTCCGGGCGCACCGCCCCAGCTGGTGCGTGGCCCGGGCCGTACCTCCCCACGCTTGTTTCGTCAAAATTTTGATTTTCTTCGTTTCGCGATTCCGGGAGCATACGAACTCCGTTTTATGCACGGTTTTCGCCTACGTTAACGATTTCTCGAGCTCTTTCCAATGGTTATAATTTAAAGACCTAAAGAGTTCAAAATATATGATCTCTTATTTAACGCTATATTCGACTCAGTGTATTTTGAAATCGGAGCCTCATTTCGTGATTTCGCTTACACTCATTTTCTTCATTTCCAAGTTATGATTCTAGACATGAAATCGATTGGTCATATATTTTAATAAGCATTATGTGATGGATGTTTCTTTGCGGTCTACTAACGCCATTTTTTTCGCATACTATCGACCTGTAATAATTAAAATCATCAAATCAACGTGGATTTCAAGCATGACCACATGTGATTTCGTCATTAATGACGTAATTCTCGAATACAATTGTCACATAAGGTAGTTTTATTAGCTTATCTACACTTAGATCGTACATGCAAGGCATAAAAACACACTTGCAAGTGTGTTTTTATACATGCAACTCCATATGCTCTTGTACATGAATTTGTTGGTGGTTTTGTGTGATTTTAATGTAATGTTACTGATTTTAGAGTTTAGTAGTGTTTGGATTCAGTTTAGATAGGTTATTGTAATGTTTTGGTAAGACTTACCATAAAAGGAAACTTTTATGATGCATGTTGTTGATTAAGAATCATCTAGACATGTTGGATGTGTTTATATGATGTAAAATGGTTATTAAAGTGATTAGAAATACATTTGGATACATGGAATTGTGAAAATGTGATTTTGATAACAACTTACTATTTATGGAAACTTTTAAAAATCAAAAGAGGGATTTCAATGATTTAACATGTTTTGATGACTTTGGATTATTGAAATATGTTTAAGAATGATTTGTAAAAGTATTTGGAACTTTGATTTGTGAAAATGAGTTTTTAAACGAACACTTTCCAAATAAGGAAACTTTATTTTGGGCAAAATGACATAAAACGTAATTTATGCACAAAAGATATATTTTAACTGTTTAATATGCTTTTACAAACATACTAGAGGTATTAGTTTTTTGAAATAGAATTTCTTAACTAAACTTTCCAAAAATAGAAACTTTCTAAATATAGAAAGTTTCCTAAAATAGAATTATTTCAAAATAGTAACTTTTCAAAAATAAAAACTTTTACGATTTCATACGTGACTTATGAGAACGTCATTATGACTAGTGTCGTAGGATGCATGATGATTTCCTACTAGCGTTTAAGTTTTATATGACATATAAACGAACTAAACACAAGAAATGTGCCACCAACGATTCATCTAGTAAACACAAGTCAACACACAAACGCTCGGTTGAGCACACCGACACTTGGAGTTGTATGGGATAAAACACACCACAAAACACATACTCACGACCTATATGATTATAGGTGCTTACTAGCAGGTGCTAGCATTCGCAAGTCGCGAACACACACAAACCGGAACTGCTCTACAGGTGAGTTCACGGCCCATTTTTATATTTTCTACATTTGGGGGAGAAAACATTGCATTACAAATTGTTTTTGAACAACAAACTTATTTTGGATACATATGGACAAGCTTTATCATATGTATATGTGTGGTAGGAATGGCAATGGGCCGGGTTCGGGTAGGGTATTGCTAATCTCAGTCCCATACCCGATTATAAAAATGTATCCCATACCCGGCCCATTACTCATCGGGTATCTATCGGGTAATTACCCATCGGGTATCGGGTATACCCACGGGTATCGGGTATACCCATTAGTTTATTAAAATTTTTTTTGTGATATTCCGAGTAAATTTGTATAGTATTAATTTTGTGTCATGTTATTGTTTAATTACAAAAGTAAATTAGAATCATACATATAAGATCAACACCATAAAATATAAACAAATTAAATATAAATATCATGACATATAACTATTAAAAGATGATGTCATGGACTATTAATTTAATATTCAAACTGAAATTAAATATCGAAAACAAGATTAATTTTTAAATATAAAATAATAAGATATAAGTTATAATTTGTTATGATGTTTCATTAAAAGACTTATGTTTTAGAAAAGAAAATTAAAAAATATTAACAAAATATTACGGGTATTACTTCGGGTAAGTGGGCCGGGTATTCCTTAATCCCATACCCGTACCCGAACCCGAAAAAAATATATTTTTTGATCCCATACCCGGTCCCATACCCTAATATTCGGGCCAATACCCGGCCCTAAAGTTTTGGGCTTCGGGTTTTCCCACAGGGTATGGGTTTTTCTGCCATCCCTAATGTGTGGCACACATCACAACTCAAAGTCCTCACAAACACACCTCGAACCGACCCCCATGAAGAGTATTTACGTCCGCCCCTGATCCCAGGATTATCCCAAATGAGAGGTCTTGGATTCAAATCCCTACCGCAGCGAAAAAGGGGTATGAGGGGGTCAGGGGGTTTTCCTAATGAGGTTTCCTCCTGATGTGGTTGTGGTGGCTCATGGAAGGTCTAGGTAACTAGACCTTGGTGACATGACCTGAAAACAATGGGTTCATACGATTGATACCTTCGCGGTTCAAAAAAAAAAGAAAGAAAGAAAATGTGTGTGCAACGTTGTTTAAATGAGCAACCTGATCTAACATAACGTCAGAAAGTTGTCGGAATTTTGAACCGTTATTTTTTTTCCGTAAATTTGTCAGAATAGGTAGTCGGTAAATTGTGGAAAACTGTTTCCAGCCTAATTTTTCCTTGACAGTAATGGTCAAAATTTTCTCGGGGTCTATCCAGGGGTGTCAATCGTGTCGGCTTGGCGGGTTGAATTTTGTAACCCTAACCTGACCCATATATTTATTCTTGTCAAAGTTTTCAACCATAATCCGGATTGATATAAATTTGGGTCAACCCGAACCTGACCCGTTTAACCCATTTATATAAATAAATCAAACTGATTTACATATTATAAGTTGGTTGTTGCTTGAAAACACATCAATAATAACGTGATTAGTAGTTGTGTATGAGTAACAAATAGTTAGTATAGTATTTTAACAAAAAAATTAATATTATTATAACTAAAAATATAATTATGTAATCATAATTATAAAGTATGAAATTTAAAATAAACTAGTTTGTATAGTTAACTGGAAAAAAAATAAAATCATTTTTTAGATGAAAAAATATAAATTTTGTTAATTTATCAATTAAAGTATGATAAATAATCAAAAGAAAAACAACTAAATATATGTTATAGGAAAGAAAAAAATAAAAAATTAATAATTTTGAAACCTTAAACGGGTTAACGAGTCAACCCGTTTATAAATGGGTCAACCCAACCTGACATGTTTTTATAAACGGGTCAACCCGAACACGACCCCGTTTTTTTAAACAGGTTATACTTGCCAACCCAAAACTTGATTATTTTCGTGTCGTGTTCGGGTCGTGTTTCAGGTCGTGTTAGAAATTGCCACCCCTAGGTCCATCACTAACTGTCATGTTAAAAATTATCATTCTTTTATCCGGGCTTGAGACCGACAATAATAAACTAAAAGTTTTTTTATTGATTTACAAAAGACAAACATTCCATTAATATTAAAAAAGAAGAGACTTTTATTTTGGTCTTTCTTGTTTTTTTTTTCTTTCATAGCCCACAAAGTAAATATAAAATTCCTCCGGTAAAAAAACCCGACAACATATAAAAATATTATAAAGAATTGGGGTTTTATGTTCTTTATTTAGATTGCGTGACTCATTAGGCTGCTCATGAAAAAAGTTAATGCAAGGTTCTAATCGATCTTCCTTTTTTATTTTAAAAAAAATGTTATTCTTGATAAAAGTATAGGGTTTGAAAGCAAAATAGAGTAATTACAAAAGTTTATTACCTTGGACAGAACGAATTTCTGCAGACATTAAAAAAACTATATTATAATTATAGGGGTAAGATCCAATAAGAACAAGATTTTGCCTAAGAACAATTTAAAAATGACATTTGACAACTCTAACGAACTCCGATTGAACTCATTTCGGATGCACAGTGGCGGATCCAGGAATTTTTTTCAGTGGGTTAACCATTTTTCGACGTTTTAATTAAATAGAACCGGACATAAAAATTTCCGGGCCGGGTTGACGGTTTGGGTCTTGTAATGTTCTTTACGTAATACAGTGCGCTATATTAAGTCATAGATTGAAATTAAAAAAATCGTCATTTGAGAGTTCGAAGATACATAGTGCATTTTCGTTTAATATTTCTAAGCTTCAAAACAAGCGGGAGTTAAGGAGGCCACGCGCCCTTACGGGACCAAGGTCGCTGTCCTGCTGGCCATTCAACAGGAAAGGGTCAAGAGGGCAACACCCGTTGTAAGGTTCGAGGCAACGCCCCGAAACCTAAACGAAATTTGCTAAGTTTGTATGACCAAAATTAACTTGATCCGAAGGTTTAATCATTAATAACTACCATTTTGCTTGCTAAGTTTATATGACTGGAAGGTGATTTTAACGCGGTCATATAAAAATCTAATCATTGATTATCAAGATTTCTAACAAATATCACTTGCCTCAATGAAATTGACGAATTGCTATGAAAAATTACATTAATAATTCACTCTTAAAATCTTAATGAGTTCAACTCAGAATTCACTCCTAAAATATTAATGGGTTCACCTCAGAATTCACCCCTAAAACTGTCGCGGTTGAAACCATGGGGGCCTTAAAATAAATTCCAAGAGTGCCTAATTGTTTTATTTAATCAATATTAATAGAAATTACATGGTTATTAAGAAGTTGAGTGGGGTCCTTGCCACCCACTCAATTCTTCTTCAATCCGCCCCTGCGGATGCATTAGAGCCGTCTCGTTGAAACTTAAACCCTAACCCTAAACTCGAAAGCTAAATCTTAAACCCTAAAGCTAAATACTAAATCTAAACTCTAAAGCTAAAACTAAAGCATACTCTTAAGTTAAACCTAAAACCTAATGCTAAAAGCTATACTGTTATCTTAAACCTTAAAGTTAAATCCTAAACCTTAAAACTAAACCTAAACTCTTAAAAGAAATTCTAAATCCGAAAGTTAAACCTAAAAAGCTAAATCTAAACCTTAAAAAATAAACTTTAAGGCCAAACGCTAAACCAAATTATAAAACTTAATTTTTACACCTTAAAAGCTAAACCCTAAATGCTAAGATTGTATAGTTCGATGAGACGGTTCCAACGCATCCGGATTAGTTCAATCGAATTTCATTAGGGTTGTCAAATTTTGTTTTTAAATTGTTATTATTATTTTTAGGCAAAATATTCTTTTTATTTGAACCTCCCCTATAAAATTATAATTATAATAATAACTGTGATGAATATCTCCATCTGCAACGTTGACTTTCTTGCCGTGGGGTGCAAGCATACAAATATATAATTCTTTAAATACAATATTGTCAAACTTAAGAGATGCATATATTGAATCAAAAAATGTTAATCGAAGTGTGTCATTTGTATTATCCACTTTCCCTAATAACTATTGCTTGCAACAGATTTTGATTAATGGAAGACCAAAAGGAATGTGACATGAAAGGAAATCACATTCTTCCTTTGTATTTTGACAAGTTTCCACCATCTCCATTGAAGGTTCAAGAAAAGGAGTTTGAAGAGCAATATCTGATGATGAATCATGAGCGAATTCGTATCAATGACGAATTAGATCAGTGGAAGGTAACCGTAGATTTCTGAGTTCCTAATCATTCGATTTAACCAAGTTGAATATGTTAAAAACAAGCTTTTGTCTAAAAATATAAAAAATATTTTTTATGTTGGCTGGATTTATATTTTTTATGTTGTATTTTTATATACAGTTTAAACAAATCCAATACAGAAAAGACAAATTCAATACGAAAAAAAAAGTGCTTTAATGTATTTAGACAAAATCTTGTTTTTATTTTATTTTTCCGTAATTCAACATCAAATCTCACATAGATTTCGTAAACTGATAAACAGGGAGAGGAACGTGAAATAAACAAGAAACTAATGCGGTTTTCGGATCTTGATTAGCAAATAGAATGGAAGATGTTGGAAATTAAGAATCTTCAACGCTGGAATCAAGATCAAGTCGATCTTCATTCGCCTGCTGATTTCGTACCAAGAACAACTGGTTATTTACGTTTGACCGGAATGGATGCTCAAACGCTCGTAACACCGGATCGAAAACGTTGCCAGAAAAGGATGATCAAGAAAGGCAGGATGGACGTCGAGTATTTGCAACAAGTTCAAACAGAACATTTGTTTTTAAAGAAGCCAAGTGGGAAAACATCAAGTGATATACAAGAACTTAATGACATGGTATGTATCATCATTCATAAACATATATAATTCCACCTTTTTCAGAATTAAATAAGCATGGACAGACCATAAGAAGGGCCCGAGGAGGGCCACCTCACACATTTTTCAGTCAAAAAGGTCGATTTACTAGTATTTCGTCGTAATATCCTTCAATTCCCATCATTTTCTTTCAAAAATCCATCGGTTACAATCATTTTCTTCCTAAATTGATGTTTTTTAAAAACAATCCATTTAGACCAGAACTGCTTTTACCTAAAACTCGTTCTTAAACATGGCACATGTCAAACTTTTATTATTCTTACTCTTCTTAGACAATACATACACACACACATATATATATAGGGAAGTGTTCAAATAATAACCTACTCTTAAAGCAATAACCCAGATAACTTTGCCAAGATGAAGCCGAATCTTGAATTTGTTTTGAACATCATTGTAACACAATTAGAACACTATGTTCTTTTATAAGTTTGTAAAAATTTAAGCCCGTTTAAGAGTGGGTTATTATTTGATCTCAATACTATATATATATATTTATATTTAAATAAGCTAGGTTATTTTCATCATTAGACAATAGATTTATCGAACTTCTATTTGTTCTTACTCCTTTTAAAACAAAAATCCCTTATTAGACATGACACATGTCAAACTTATATTGACTCTTACTCTTCTTAGGCAATATATATATATATATATATTTTATTTTCAAATATGGTTATTTTCATCATTTGACAATAGATTTATCAAAAAAGTTACCCACCATATAAGGTGGGTATATTTCTTATTATTACTATCATAATATTAGATCTTTTATTTAATTTTTAGAAGTTGAGAACTCCATCCAAAATCATGTCTAATCACTCGAGCATTCAATTCCAAGTAGTTAAAAAATTACAAAAAGTTAAATGAAGTATGAACAAGTTAACTTTGTAGGATGACGTCGGAATAAAAACACTATCAAATAAACCTTGTTTTATATACCATCTACTTTAAAAGTAACATCTTTATTCCTTACGATAATGGGAATGTTTTCCTTCGACCCATCCTCACATAATCTACTGAATATTGAGACTTATTGTGTATGTTTGTTTGTTTCATTGCTTCACTTACCATCGAAAGATCGAGAGCATGGTGCAAAGGATACAACATGGGAATAAGAAACGAGTAGACGAAATAAAATTGTATCAACAAATAAGCAACTTTAAGGAGACAAAAGAAATCTTCATTGCACGAGAACCCAACCCGCAAAGACAACAATGGTACACAAGAGAACTTACCTCAAAACGAGATAGAGATTTGAAACGATCCCTACAAACAAGAATACATGTAACAACTTAACTCTCTTCAATTCTTCGGTTTTACCCTTCTACTTTTTAATATTATCTTGTTTCTTCTTGTACTATAAATTGTTTAATGTAATCTATATGTCGTTTTGTTAGATTCGGTTAGACGACATTGAGAACATAAAGAGGAGACTAATCGGACGTAAGACTCGAGTTAGGCGACTTAAAGCTGAGTTGGAACATGTGAGAAAGAACATCAGTTGATTGAACAAGAAACTTGAGATTGTTAATTCAAAGAGACTTGAAGCCTATAAACGTTCATACGAGCTTGGAGAAGAAAACAAAGAGATGGTATTGTAAATTTTTCCTTTTGATGAGAGTTTTGTAATTGATTAAAAGTTAAATTATGATTACAGCGAGTAAAACAAGAATCAAACATCTTTTGTTGTTTTTTCCCATCGAATGTTATTTACATCAATGTTTTAAACTTAAATAAATTTATTCACTTTATTAGTTTTTTTTTAATTTATGTCATAAAATCAAATGTCTTATATCTGCAATATTGTTATGGCGTTCTTCGACAAAAATGACATCTTGTGACACCCGGCAAAATTCGAAAATCGATTTGTCAAAGACCTAGCTAGTCTTGAGTTAATCTTTGTAATATCATTTGTTTGGATTTTTACTTTGTGCTTAAACATGATAATTGCAACTTACATATGCTTTAGATATAGTTCTATTTAGTTTGATAGTTTTGCATCCTTTTTGTGTATTGTATAAAACTATTTGAATTGTTCACCAGCCATGTAAATAGTTGACCTTTATTTTACATATGTAACATGATAAGATGAAGAACAAAGATGAAAACTTAGTGTAGGTTTAGAGGACCTAGCTAATCTTAAAACAGTGTTATTTATTTCTTTGTATTTAAATTTGGATGTTTGTATTGAATATTTTGATTGGTTGAATGAATAAATGTTAGCATTTTATTTAATATGGATGTGTGAATACTTAAACTTTAACACAACACCATAAGCTTTTGAGCACTCACACGCCCTAATGTATTTCGTTGTTGGTCGAGGTGTGGCAGTAAGTGTTGCTCGTGGTCTGATTTTGTCTTAAGAGTATATTAATATGTAGTTGACGAAAACAATTATGAGTTTGTCCAAATAAGGTTTGCAAACACGATTCATAAGATCCATAAAAACCGTGGGTGTGTTGGTTAACCCAAATGGTATAACCATGAACTCGTAATGACCATATCTTGTACGAAAGGTTGTCTTTCGAATATCATCATCATGAACACGAAGATGGTCATATCCCAATCGAAGGTCAATTTTAGAGAGACAAGTAGCACCCTGACATCAGTCGAAGATATCATCAATTTTGGTAACAGGTAATGGTGAGCTTCTTCAGCTCATGGTAGTCAATACACATGCAAAATGATTCATCTTTCTTCTTCACAAATAGAACTCTCGGACTCCAAGGCAAATAACTAGGACAAAGATGGACGAATGTCAGAAAGCGCTGGTACGGGTCAGATATGGAATTTAGGGTTGATCGGGTTGCTCGTCAAGGAAAGTTCACCTTGGTCAAGCCTAGTCAATGCAGAGATCAAATAGTAAATCATGATCAAAGCTTAGTCAACCGAAGAAATCAAGTTCTCTATTAACTCGTTACACGAAAACAAGTTCGAAAATATATTTGGTTTAGGAAGGTTTTCAGTTTTCGTTACTGATTCACGAATGCAAAAAATTATAGAAGGTATACCCCCCCACTAATCTCTATTATATGATTCCTTAACTCATGAATTATAAATATTTACGTTCGCAACTAAATTAAACAAAAGTGGCCAGTAATATAAAATACGTTAATAGTAATTAATAAGGAAGATTTGACAAAATATATTAATTAATAACTAATGTAGAGCCCAATTCAAAGACGAACACTGCCAAAATCAATGCGTGACTAGATGAATACCAAGTTTTGCAGATTTTGTATACTTATGTTTTCGTGTATTTTACATTTTCGTGTACTTGTCCATTTCATGTACATAGGTTCGAGTACTTCTAGATGTAGTAAAAATAGACGCATTTTGTACTGCACTAGGGTTGGATTCCCGAGGCATAACTCTCTAGACGTATTGAGGCTGGTCTTGTAAAGTTCACGTTTTAATCAAAAGTATTCATTTTTCCATCTCTTATACTGCTTCTATCTTGGATTCCACACTCGTTAGAAGCATTTGGTGCGGATTAGAGTATTAATGCTCAAGTCTTGATCCAGATTAGGACCTACAAGTGGTATCAAAGCTTGGAGGCTCTTTTCTACACCAATGTATTAGCTTTTTCATGCAAGATTGTTGCTTTCGTGTTCATTTTCATCTCATATAGCTATTGTATAAATTTGGAGCTCTGAAGCTTGAAGAATTTTCATCTGGAATTTTTCAACTATTTTTCGAGTTCTTCATTTCGAGTACACAGCTTCGAAAACAACATTTCTGGAACTTGTGTTTGTGAACTTTTCTTCATGCACTGCATTTCGAGTTCTTCATCCTTAGTCAACTGAGTTTCAAGCATCGGATTTCGAGTACTTGGCTTCGGGAACTTATCTTCGGGAACTTGATTTCGAGTACAGATTTCGAGATCTTAGCTTCGTGCATTTTGGTTCGCATACTCGGACTTCGTGAACTTCAGTTCGAGTACATTTCTTTGGTTACAGGCCTTCGTTTACTAGACTTCGGGTACTGGATATTCGGGTACTGCTCTTCGGTTACTTAGACTTCGAGCACTGCTTGGCTTTCGTGTACTCTCTGGATTTCGGATACTTGAAGACTTCGTGAACGTTGGGGATTTCGTATACCTCACCTAGTGAACTTCTGGAATTCGTGAACTAACTTAGAGATTTTTCTGGACATGGCTTCCAAGAACTTGACAAACCTCTCAAACTTACTGAACCTGGACTACAAGATTGGGACGGGTACCAAGCCACCGAGGCTTGTTTCAAGCGATAACTTCCAGGACAGGAAGTTCAGATTTCAATCATTCATCAAGTATATTGATCCTAAGCAATGGAGGTCAATCGAGGAAGGGCCTTACGTGCCCATGTACGAGAGCGAGCTGAATGGGTTAATTCCTAAGGACCCGGAGTTGTTCACCGAGAATGACATCCTACTGAGAGAGAAAGATGACAAGGCTTATGCCTCCATTACTATGGCATTGTCTACTTTAGTTGCTCACGAAATTAAGGAGCACAAGACTGCCAAACAACTATGGGATGCGTTGGTTGAACGCTTTGAAGGGAATGAAGACATGACGGAGAGTCGAAAGGACATGTTGAGACATCGATTCAAAATGTTCAATCACATTAAAGGAGAATCTCTGGAAGCTCAGCTCAACTGTTTCACCCACCTTATGATAGAGCTTACAAGTGTCAAGGTGGAGATGACAAAAGGGGAAGTCAACAAGAAGCTCTTGAATTCTTTACCGTACAACTATAATTCAAACTGTACGACCATCAAGAGGACTAAGGATATGTACAAGAATACCCTTAGTGAGCTGATATCCATCATCAACTCGTATCACATGGATGATAAACAGAGGGAACGCAATCATGCCAGCTCCATGGGCATCACCCCAGCCACTGAGAATGATGCACTTCTGTCTTCAATTAACTACCAACCCTCTAGTTCTGAGACATACCTGGATTCAGCATCTCAGTCAGTTCCCTATGAGACTGTGTTCCTCTCCTCTGTGCAAGCTCATTCAGTGCCCAAGATCAGTCCTGAAAGTGAAGAAACCCTGCTACTGTTTAAGGGGTTCATGAACAGCTATAATGCTTTTATTGCAAGAGAATTGGCACCGGCCAATCTAACACAGGATAATCTGGAGCAGATTAATTCTGCTGATGTTGAGGAGATGGACATCGCATGGAAGATGGCCATGGCAATCTTCCAATCCAAGAAGTTTATAAAGAAATACGGGAAGAATAGCTTCGGGAACAACCCTGGAAAGAAGCTCGGGTTTGACAAGTTCAAGCTCAGATGTTACAACTGTGACCAACTGGGTCACTTTGCTCTTGAATGCAAGTTTCCCAAAACTGTGAAGGAGGCAAATAAGAAGCCAGAAGAGAAGGCAGGAGCAGGAGTTGGTACATTAAAGGCATTAGAAAATAGACTGATTCTTATGACTGGAGTGACCAAGTGCAGGAGCTAGAGGTGACATTGAGCCATGCATTCATGGCTGAGGTTGATGAAAAACGCAATGAGGTAACTGAAAATCACTGCTCTACTTCTTGCATTGAAAAGGTTTTTAAATATCGATCTCACAATGAGGCCCTGATCAAGGAAGTCACCAAACTAAAATATTTTAACTCTGAGTTTCTTGAGAATGAAGAAATTTTCAAAATGAAACTTGATGCTGAAAGGCGTGATATTTCAAAATTAAAAGAGCTTTTGAGTGACAAGGAGTCTAACTATCGGGACGCCAAGCGTCGGATAGCTGAGATTTCCTCAGAGTTAGAACAAGCTAAAACTGAGTTGTCTAAAACAAAAATCAGAGTTGACAAATATGACTACTCAAGTAATGTGGTGGCTAAATTGGTTGATTTTGAGAACAGGGGAAGGGAGACAATAGGGCTTGGTTATAGTGAAGTAAAACCTATTTTTAACCATAATTACTCAATTATGCCCAAGATCAACAAGCCTGTTGATGATCTGCTGCTGAAGTCAGACCGAAGGTTTGAGTTCACCACTTGTTCTAGCAAACCAGTTTCACTTACAGCATATCCTGTTTTTACTGATTTGAATCATTCTGATAATTCTGAGGTTTGTGCAGAAGGTTTAAGTGCTACAGGTTAGAGTAAGGAGGAAGTAAAAAGAAGTGCTAGGAGGAGCACAGATTGTTCAGTTTCATCTAACAAATCACAATTTTCAGTTCCAAAAGTTGATTTTGTTGGAAAATTTGAAACAATTGATATTAAGCCTAATGATATGATTAAGAATTTTAGAACTAAATTTGTTAAAATTGGCGATGATGTTAAAAACAAATGTGTTCTAAAATTAAATACTTCTCCTTTAAAACAAACTGCAAACATGGCTTATCCCACAATCACTAGAGAGGTAGGGTTCAAAGTTAAATCCCAAATGTGAACATTATGTTCCAACTGGGTCATTGGAACAAGTCTCCACAAGTTCTTCCCCTAGTCAAAATGATTGTGATGTAAATCCATTTGACCCAAAGGAGTTTCATGACAAGGTATGTTGCTATACATGTGGGAGATCAGGACACATTGCAAGACACTGTCTGCACCGACCTACTGAATTCTTCTATAGGAAGAATAAGAAGGACGCACCTAAGGCTAAACCTACAAGTAGACCAATGAGGACAGATCAATCCTCCAAGCCTAGGGTGAAACCTTAGAAGATGACTCAGAATTATCCCACTACCAAAGGGACCAAACCTACACAACAAAATCAATCTGGTTTTCATAAACAAAAATCAAAGGTTTTCAAATCTAAGAGTAAGCCACAAGTGAAACCTCCCTTAAAACCAATTGATCATGGTAGTGTAATCAAGCCCGTTAGTGTGAGGGCCAAGTTAGAAAAAACCCAAGAGCAAGAACAAACTGAGCACCAAAGTTCCAAAAGTGCCTAAATTTGTTATGATTTGGGTACCTGTTTCTCACTAAATGTGTGTGTCCGTGCAGGGACGACCAAATAAGCTGAAGAATGTTTGGTACGTGGATAGTGTTTGCTCCCGGCACATGACTGGGGATTTTTCTCAGTTACACGATGCCACACTATTTAATGGAGGTTATGTCTCGTTCGCTGGAGACAAAGGTGGGAAGATAAGTATGAAGGGCACTGTTACAACTGGAACTCTGAGTTTTGAAGATGTGTAGTATGTGGAAGAACTCAACCACAACTTGTTAAGTGTCTCCCAGATTTGTGACAAGAGTTTTTCAACACACTTCACCAATAAAGAGTGTCTAATCTTGAAGCCTGGATTTTTCATTCCGGAGAAGTGGATCTTGATGAGGACTTTGAGAATCAACAATGCCTATATCATCAAAAAGAATTCTGATTCATACACAGAAAACACTTGTTTGTTTTCTAAGGCATCGGAGACTGACTGCTTGTTATGGCATCGCCGACTAGGTCATGCCAACTTGAAGAATCTCAACAGATTGGCCAAGGGAGATCATGTCATTGGACTTCCTTCAAAGGACTTCTCTTCCATTGAGAATTACATCGCATGAATTGTTCAATTCAATTTCATCAATTCTGCAACTTCTTCATATGGATCTATTCGGACAGGTCCATGTCATGAGCATCGGGAAGAAGTCATATTGTCTCGTGATTACAGATGATTATTCCAAATTTACTTGGGTGTTCTTTCCTGCTAAGAAGGATGAGACACTAAAGATCTTGAAGAAGTTCATCACCATGATTGAGAATCAGAAGAACTTGAAAGTGAAGGTGATCAGAACTTACAATGGCACCGAGTTTAGAAATCTGACTCTTATTGATTTTTGTGATGAGAAGGGAATTGCTAGAATGTATAGTGCAGCTCGTACACCTCAGCAAAATGGAGTTGCTGAAAGAAAGAACAGAACGCTTATCAGGGCTGCCCGGACCATGCTTTGAGTCAAAGCTGCCAATATTCTTCTGGGCTAAAGGTGTTTACACAACTTTCTATGTTCAAAACCTAGCACTACTGAACAAGCGCCATCAGAAGACTCCCTATGAGATATTCTTAAATTAGAAGCTGAAGGTCGGTCATTTCAAATCATTTGGATGTCCTTGCACTCTCCTCCACACTGAACCGAATCACAAGTTTGATGACAAAGCTGCTGAGTGTTACTTTGTGGGCTATTCGGCTGAGAAAGCTGCTTACCAGGTGTACAGCAAGAAGACTCGGCAGATAGCGGAATCACACTACATTGATTGGCAAGAGATGAACAACACTGATGCCGGTTCAGGTCCAAACTGGCTATTTCAGTATGATTCAACATTTGAGCCTTTCAACAATTTATTTGAGAGTGCAGGACCCTCTGAGCCTGAAGACATTTTCTACAAGAGTAATGACATGGACTACCAGGTTGACTATGTTCCATGTGACCCTAAGCTTCTGACAGTTGACCCGCCAGGCATGTATGATCGAGCTTAACTGATCAATGAATTCATCCCATCAAATCCAGAGACTTCTCAGTCTGATCAGCCAACTCCGGAGACAGATCAAGGCTCTTCTTCTTCTCACCAGACGTTTGACAATCCACTGTTTTCAGACCACATCCCTGAGGAACATTGTGTGGATATTGGAGCTGATGCCTGTGAAACCACTCCCACTGATAAAACCGCTTCCTCCAGTGAAGGTCAACTAACTCACATCAGCAACCACCTTGACAACTTAGTTGTGGAGGAAGTACCCACTTCAAGCGTCAACAAGAATCACCTCGTGGAGAATATTATCGGACCACTTTCAGAAGGAGTTCTTACTTGGAGTAGATTTATTCCGGCTCAAACTGCCTTACCTAAAGGAACAATCACACGCAGTCAATTAGGTCCAATTAATTCTTGTTTATATTCTTGCTTTATTTGCAGGTAGAACCCAATAACATCAAAATGGATCTTAAGGAGTCAAGCTGGGTTGAAGCAATGCAAGAAGAGTTGATGCAGTTTTAGAAGCTCCAGGTGTGGAATCAGGTTCCGTTGCCTAATGGGAAACTGCCAATCGGAACCATATGGGTCTTTAGAAACAAGAGAGATGATTCGGGTGTAATCATCATAAATAAAGCAAGGTAGGTAGTCCAGGGCTTCTACTAACAGGAGGGTATTGACTATGAGGAGGTCTTCGCACCAATTGCAAGACTTGAAGCAATCCGCATCTTCTTGGCCTATGCTTCATACATGAATTTCATAGTTTATCAGATGGATGTGAAGATGGCTTTCTTGTATGAAAAGGTAAAGGAAGAAATATATGTCAACCTCCCGGGTTCGAGGATTCACATTTTCCCGACCACTTCTACAAGCTAGACAAAGCCTGTACGTTCTTCATCAGGCACCACGAGCATGGTATGCAACACTCACGGATCATTTACTAGCAAATGGATATACCCATGGAGCCATCGATCAGACACTGGTCTTTCGCAAAGCGAAATGATGCCTTGATTTTTGTCCAAATCTATGTGGATAACATTGTTTTTTGTTCCACGAGCTCGATGCTGTGTAAAGAGTTTGAAGCAGTAATGAAGAAGAAGTTTGAGATGAGCGCAATGGGAGAGATGACCTTTTTCTTAGGTCTTCAGGTAAAGAAAGATTCAAAGGGTGTGCTGATTCATCAGGGCAAGTACGTCACCGACATTCTCACCAAGTTCAACATGTTGGACTCAAAGCCCGCTTCCACTCCTATGGCTGCACGTCTGGTTTTGACTTCGGATTCAGATGGTGAAGATGTTGACCAGCATATTTACAGATATATGATTGGTTCACTGATGTATCTGACCGGCAGCAGACCAGTCATCATTTTTCTGTATGTTAGTGTGTCAGATATCAAGAGAATCCGAAGGCTTCTCATCTGATTGCTGTCAAGAGGATCCTTCGCTACATTGTCGGGAAACCTCGTCTCAGTTTGTGGTATCCTAAGAACTCTGAGTTCAAATTATTTACTTACTCTGACAGTGATTTTGTTGTTTGCAATTTAGACAGGAAGTTAACCACAGGTAGATGTCAGCATGTAGGAGATCACCTCGTCTCGTGGCAGTGCAAGAAGCAGACAACCGTGTCCACCTCTATACAGAAGCTGAGTATGTAG
Organism: Mikania micrantha; assembly: GCA_009363875.1. Classification (NCBI taxonomy): domain Eukaryota; kingdom Viridiplantae; phylum Streptophyta; class Magnoliopsida; order Asterales; family Asteraceae; genus Mikania; species Mikania micrantha. The sequence continues at coordinate 4,094,837 of CM018689.1, forward strand.
CTGCTTCCAGTTGTTGCTCTCAGGTCGTCTAGATGTAACAACAGCTTCTCGATTACGGTTTGAATTTTATTGACTCTCCTATATATTGTGATAATGAAGCAACTCTTTAGATCGTCAAGAATCCGATACAACATTCCAAAACTAAACATATTGACATCAGGATTCACTTTATTCGAGACTGTTTCGAACGTAAGTAGATCCATCTTCAAAAGGTCCACACAGATGAAAATCTGGCATATTTTTTCACTAAACCGTTCGGTACAGCTCGCTTCCACCAACTGCTTTCCTCACTCAAACTAATAAGTTTTGAATAAAACAATTTTTGTAAATACGTTAAAATTTTTGTTTTGTTTTTATTTTAATTTTTAGATCACAAATTTAGGGGGAGAATATTTACAAAAAGAACAAAAAAATTTTGGTTTTAAGTTGATCTACAAGTTCAGAGAGAGTGGAATCTAAGAAAAATACAAAAAGATTCTATTTGGACAGTTAGGTGAAGTGGTTCAGTGGGAAGTGAAATGATTTCTGACACTCAGAAATTCACTATCTTAGTATAATTTCTAAAGAATAACAACTTTAGATAAGTATAAATTACTAAGAAATTAAAGCACGTTTTCCTATAAGAAGATTTGACATGATCATTCAAAAATATTAAAATATATAAATAAGTGAGAAGTATTGGAAAATCCGATAACTGGACAAATGAAATAACTATTTGACTTTTTGTAAAAATCCTTAAATCAAAATAAGATTGTGTTTTGATAAACTTGAAATCGTTTTGAGTAAACTAAGGTATTTTCTATGTTCTGTGAAAACAAAGAGCGGAAAATACTTACTGAAACATTCTCTATTTTGCGTAAAAAAAGACCTGGATGTGTGACATTGTGACACCCATGTCACTTTATGTCCCATCCAGACATTTTAAAACATTACTTAATAAACTACATTTAGGTCCTAGCAAAAACTTTTGTGTTTTACACATCTATAAACATACTATTTACTAACACCTGTTAAAACAAAGTTTAAGTATGTTACAAACTCTACAAAACATTTATTACACAAAAGTTTCACACAAGTTTGGTTATTATGTTTAAAACCACCTCCGAGCCTTCATGTTTGATTTCCGATCACCATCACCGCTCACCCAACTCCTTTGTACCTGTAAATACCACATTTAAATTCACCATTAGTTCGTTAGAACTAAGTAAGATTACCCCACTATTTCGCCAAGTGTATTCCATAATACCATATGGATACACTAATGAGGTTCCAAATAAAATTTGGTAACAATATTCAACCACATACAAAACGATTTACTAACAGGTCGTTTTCACCTAAAACCTCAATAAATCTCCCATTCATGCACAATCATTATAATTCAACATAACACATATATGCGCACACAAAACTCCAGTTGTGCATCATATTTCCCAAAAGTCAAAATTGAACAATTTGACTCTTGAATTTTGAATGTCTACACCCTTGTAGGTCATCTTTTGTTCACATACCTTGTGAATCTGTTGCATTGGAAATGCAAGTCTTATGTTCATACACCTTGTGAATCAAAGCCTGAACATTACCAATTTAATGCCTACACAGTTGTAGATCATCTTTTTGTTCACACACCTTGTGAATCAATTACATTGGAATTGCAAGTCTTATGTTCACACACCTTGTGAATCACAGCATGCACATTACCAATTCACCGTTTGTTCACACACCTTATCAACCAATTACATTGGAATTGCAAGTCTTATGTTCACACACCTTGTGAATCAAAGCATGCATATTTCCAATTTAACATCTACACATTTGTAGATCACCACTTGTTCACACACCTTGTGAATCTTTCAACCAAAATAACCACAACCATTTATATCAAATTCAATCAACTCAACGAATCATGAATATATGCTAAATTCACAAATACTTGTAGTGTGGACTCACCCAATCCTTCAACTACAAGTTCAATCAAATAGGTAACTTACCTTGATTTGGAGAGCTATCAACAATCTCCAATTCTTTCCCAGGCCTTCTAGAACTAGATTCACCTCCTCTTCCTATTATATATTTACATATAACAAGATTTAACAACATGACATACAACTTGTGGTATTTATGTAATCTAGTTCATTTGACTTGTTTTACTTTTCATATTGAATCAAAACATCACTGAGGCTTTTTATCAAACAACTCATGTGCAGAAACTAATATACACATGTTCTTAGTCATATTCAAGTTATTAAAATTTCATACTTTGTGATTTGTCTCTTGACTTCCACCATCAACACCTAGTTGCAAATCACACGTATACAACTAGTTTCAATACACCCAACACCCATACATTCTGATTCAAACTTATTTGAATCTCATTTATTACTATGTGATATTTAGAAGTCAAGTTGTCACATATAATTAGCATATTTGTGCCCAAATCATTAGCTTTCAAATCTCAACATTTAATCAAGCATTTGAATCGAATTGATCATTACTAAAAATGATCCAACTCCATCATAATCATGATTTTATCATCCTACTAGTTATCATACTCAATAATATGGATTTCATGACAACCGTACATTATAACGGATCAAAACCAAGATTTCACCGTTAAACTTTCAAGTTCTTTGTTTCTAATTAATCCTAGCCATCATCTAGGCAATAATCAACACCCATAACTATTATAATACCATATCTAATCCATATACTATCAAATCAGTAAGAGAGATCGAATCGTTACCCTTTTTAAACGGATTTTTCGGATGAAAACGTTGACCAGGAGTTGTAAAAACGATCCCTAGCTCGATCCGTATGTTTGGATGGCTTCAAAACACTGATTAGATGGTAGAAGTTTGCCTTAGATCGTCTAGAAATTGAGTATTTTTGAACCAGAATGAGTTCTGCTCGAGCAGATCAGATTTTTATGTCATCTGGGTCCGTCGCGTACCGCCAAGGATGGCAAAAGGATCCTTCGCGTACTGTCACACCCCGAGCCGGTGGGGTTGGATCGGAGTCCCCGTCGGGCGGAAGGTTCCTGGGGCGCGATATCGTGAGTGATAATCAAGATGACCAGATTGTTTACATTACACATGATATTTAAATGAGAAAATGCTAAATATAATAGAATTACAAAGTTAAATTACATCAGTTTTGTTTATAATTTAACAATGTAAATCTACCATCAACATCATAAATTTCTATCTTGTATCGGCACAAGATATACAAAAATATATTGTATAATGATGTTTCCAAAAGATGCAGGTCCAAAAATACTAAGTCTTCTATCTGAAGTCCTAGTCCAAAAGTAATGACTTCTTAATTGACCTGTTCGTCACCTGAGAAGTCATGCAAAAAGATCAAGTCAACACATGGTTGGTGAGTTCATGTAGTTTAGTTATTGAAAAATAGCTTTGTGAACCTTTTAGGTAAAACCTCAACCTCATTAACACCACCTGTATCATCCAGCTCGGTATGCTTATATATAGGGCATACCCCTGAGTCGAGCCTACAACGCGCCCAGACGCCATCCCACCACATAGGACATTGGTGTTAATAATAATTAAGCATTTTACCTACCATTCCATTATCATCCGAGATTTAGAGTACTTTGTTTAACAGTTTAAAACACACACATGATACATTGATAACCACTTCGGTAACAACCTTAATCTCATTAACATCACCTGTATCATCCAGCTCGGTATGCTTATATATAGGGCATACCCTGAGTCGAGCCTACAACCCGCCCAGACGCCATCCCACCACATACTAAGCTGCATAGGACATTGATCTTAATGATAATTAAGCGTCTTACCTAACACCCACTTCTATGTTAAAAACTTGATTTCCACAATTTGAAATAACTCTGATTTCCTGGGTTCACCATGTCTTCATGATTGCCCAAAACGTTTGTAGAAATATAATATTAAATGGCTAATTAAATTAATAACTAATCATTTAATTTCAACTAAGACATGATGATTGGGCCTTGTTTGACTCAATCAATTAGACTTAGTTGTTGGCGGTTGTCCAAGTTGTACCCTCTCACACGTGACCCATATCAGGCATGACCCACAAGGAGTCTACCTGTTGTGCCGGGATTTTAACGATATGCCCATATCAGCTTGACCTACTGGTCTACTGTATGCGTCGGGACTTTAGGATATCCTTTGCTTTATGATCTTCTTGATTTCCTTGATTTCATTTGATAGTGTAAGTTATGCCCATGTAGCTTGACTACAAGAGTCTACTACTGTGAGGGGACCTTCCGTGTGTTACACGTGGTCTCGATTTACATACAACTGACAACTCACCTTACTTTAGGTATTAATGATTTCATTAGATCATAATGATTTCATTATTTCAATGATTCACACACGGTTATGATTCCCATGATTCAGTTGATTTCTGATCTTTAGAATTCCATGATTTCACAATGATTATAGATTTTGATTAGGATCCTTAGTTTTCTGATCACACACTGGATTAGATTCCTTTGCATTTGATCTTTAGTTTTGGTTCTTTCGATTACACTTTGAATTTAGATTCTTGAATTTGAACTCGATGGACTAAGGGTTTCTTTAGAGTTGTAGAATTTAGATATTTCTCCTAAGAGTAATTTAATTAACTTGTTAGTTAATTCGGTATAGAGATTTCCTAGACAGGAGTCTGGGATTATAAACAAGCATCCATATATACAACATATAATAAATAAAGCATTAAAGTAAACAATTTAATTAAAACAGTTTACGCATGCTTCTCAGCCCCGCGTTTTAAAACAAAAATGTTTAGAAAAGGGCAATGAACTCACCTGTGTTGCTCTGTATAGAATTACCACAAAATGCGCGCTCGTTGTTGTAATCTAAATATCTTCAGTACCTGAGTTGTTTTAAGAGGATTCGAATATAATAAGTAATTATAATAGTCGTCGTATCTAGAGTTTGGTCTCGGTGTGCAACTAAGTGTCCTATGTTACTAATGTGCTTCTAAGATTTCACCCAACTCAGTCTAACTTATTACCCCTTAGTAACCCTCATCCCACAATAAATTATTACAAGGCTTTAGTTCAAATATTTTTAGGTTAGTTCATTTTAAGTTAAACATTTATAAAAAAAATCATTTAATTTAATTAAATAAGTTTACAATTTAACTCCTTTTATTAGGACAATTAATTTAAGAAAAGTGTAGTTTACATATGATGGGCTTGGGTTAAGCCCATTGGGCCAACCTCAGGCCCATTACTAGTCTTTGATTTCCAAATGATTCTTTGATCGATTATGTGTATAACCAATTCTAGGTAGTTCAAAAGAACAACCTAATGTAGTTGTATGTTTTTATAACTTGTCTAAGTGTTAGGTGTTAATAGTACTAACAACACCATGACCTTAGACTAAAACTTTTGATTCTCGATAAATCCCCATGTGTAAGCAACCCAATCCGAATCAATTTAGATCGAACCACTATGGGCCGTGAAAACTTGGGTCGGATCAGTTGGGCTCTAGTAGGGCTTGGACGACTTTGTTTGGCCGACCGAATGGGAGGGTATCGACCGAATCAGTGTCAGCTGTGAAAGGGAAGTGGGCCGACAGAATGTCTGGGCCGCCCGAATGAGGGCCGATTGAGTAGCCATGGGCCGACCGAATGGGCAGGCCACCCGAAGGAAGAAGCTAGTCCGGTCGAATGTCCTTGGGCTGACGGAAAGAAGCAGTTGGGCCATCCGAATGGGTTTTTTCCTGGGAATGGAGTTGGGCCGATTGTGGTTGCTTTGGCTGTTAGTGTTTCGGGCGAATGAAGGTGTTGCTCATTTGTTGAGCTGGTGGTTGGTCATTCGGCCAAACCACTTTTCCTCCTATACAGCCACGATTTCGACTTTTCCAACTAAGGATTTAAGTGGGGTTGGTTCCTACTCCATTCTAAGTGTATATGGTGGGGATTTCCTAAGGTTTTTGAGGGGTTTGAACCGGTCTAGATGTGGGTCGAATCCAGGGTTAGAAAACCCTAAAATCGTAACCAAAAAGCTTGATTTTACCTCGAATCAAATGGATGGAAGCTCAGATCGGTTGTACTTTCAGGTCCTACTAGTGATGGTGGTCGTTTAGACACCAAAATGGTTCAATTTCGTGGAGAAATGGTGGCGAAATCTTAGAGAGAAGGTAGAGAGATTTTAGAGAGAGAAAGTGACGGTGGTGAGGAGAGAGGGTGGGTAGGTGAAGAAGATGATGAGGAATTAAAGCCTCATTAAAGGCTTCCACTTACCCGGTTGTTCGGTCGCGTTCGGTTTCGCTCGGTTTCGCGTACAAGCGTCGGTTTTCCGTCATTTTCGTAACTAAACGATCCGTTTTTAAAATAGACTTTATAAATTATTTTAGATTGTGATTCCTAATAAATTAACTAAATATCTTCCATTTATTTTAAATTTTCAGAAATAATTAATTTATGGTTTAAAATCGAATCGTACAGTCGTCGCGCGTATTCGTTCGAATCGTCACCCGTACAAACACGACGATAACTATACTTTTCAATATTGTTTTCTAATTATTGGATATCATTTAGAACGTTAAACTTTCAGATATATTCGTACAGATCGTCACCTATACGAATAATCTGTCGGTTTAGCATTCACGTACGACATCTGTGTTGTTTTGTTCTGTAAAGCCTCACATATGATTATACATAATAAAATCCTAACAAATAATCACATAATGATTCTGTAATGCCAGATAATTATCTGACTGTTGAACCATAGTTCTGAGTTACGTTTCTGAATTACATCTGAACTGTGCTATGATAACATGTAATGACAAATGACATATGAATAATAACTGAGATGTGTACCTGATTTACTGTTCGTTTTACTGTTCAGATCACTGTTCCAGTGACGGTTCCGGCACTGATGTTACAGTCTCCACTTGTTAGAGAAATTTCGTCCCGAAATTTAAGAGTTGTTATCAGGTACGTCTTCCTCTGTAAACAATTGGGAATACTTCGACTTCATGTGATCATCATGTTCCCAAGTAAACTCGGGTCCGCGCCTTGAATTCCAACGAACCTTTACAATCGGAATACGGCTTCGCCTCAGTTGCTTAACTTTGCGGTCCATAATTTCCAAAGGTTCTTCAATGAAGTATAATTGTTCGTCCACTTGAATTTCTTCGATCGGGATGATAAGTGATTCGTCAGTAAGGCATTTCATTTAAGTTCGAGACATGAAACACGTCATGCACACCACTGAGTTCATCTGGTAATCTCAGTCTATACGCTATAGGACCAATACGCTCGATGATCTTGAACGGTCCCACGTATCGTGGTGCTAACTTACCTTTCTTTCCAAAGCGTACTACACCTTTCCAAATACCTTCAACATGACACGGTCTCCCACTTGAAATTCCAACGGCTTGCGCCGTTTATCGGCATAGCTCTTTTGTCTGCTCCTCGTAGCTTGTAGTCTTCGTTGAATCTGAGCAATCTTGTCAGTGGTTTCCTGAATAAGCTCTGGCCCTGTTATGCGGTTATCTCCAACTTCAGTCCAACATATCGGTGATCAACATTTCCGACCATATAAAGCCTCGAATGGTGCACATCCGATGCTACTGTGATAACTGTTGTTGTAGGAGAACTTTATCAGTGGCAAATGAGAATCCCAGTTCCCACCGAAATCCAACACACAAGTTCTTAGCATATCTTCCAGGGTCTGAATAGTACGTTCGCTTTGACCGTCCGTTTGTGGATGGTAAGCTGTACTCAGATTTAACTGTGTCCCTTGAGATTTCTGTAACGATTGCCAGAACCTTGATGTGAATCTGCTATCTCTATCGGAAATAATAGACAATGGCACACCGTGGCGTACCACTATCTCATTGATGTATAATCTCGCCAGTTTATCCATCGTGAAGTTCTCACGCATTGGCAAGAAGTGAGCAGATTTTGTCAAACGATCGATAATCACCCAAATTGTATCATGACCACGGGAAGTGCGGGGTAGCTTGGTAATGAAGTCCATAGGTATTTGTTCCCACTTCCAGAGCGGAATCTCAGGCTGTTTCAGTAAACCGGACGGTTTCTGGTGTTCCGCCTTCACCTTCGCACACGTAAGACATTTACCGACATACTCGGCTATGTCCTTCTTCATTCCAGGCCACCAATAAAATCCACGCAAGTCTTGGTACATTTTATCAGCGCCTGGATGAACAGAGTATTTAGTCTTGTGTGCTTCATCGAAGATAAGTCTTCTCAACCCGTCTACTGCCGGAATCCATATACGATTCTGGTAATAGATCACTCCATCAGGCTTAGTCTGAAATTGTTTCTCTGTTCCACAGTCTAGCTCTTTCTTCAGATTTCCTCAATCAACTGATTCTTGCTGTGCTTGAAAAATTTTGTCTCTCAAACTGGTCTGCACAGTCATTCCCATTGCTCTAACACGCAAAGGTTTAACCCGTTCCTTTCGGCTCAAGGCATCAGCTACTACGTTAGCATTTCCCGGATGGTATTTGATCACACAATCGTAATCATTCAGAAGTTCAACCCAACGACGTTGTCGCATGTTGAGTTCCTTCTGATCAAAAATGTGCGGCAGACTCTTGTGATCAGTGAATATGGTACACTTAGTGCCATATAAGTAATGTCTCCAAATCTTCAATGCGAAGATTACAGCTCCCAGTTCAAGATCATGAGTAGTGTAGTTCTTCTTATGAACCTTCAACTGTCTTGATGCATACGCGATAACTTTGTCCCGTTGCATTAATACACAACCAAGCCCCTGATGGGAGGCATCACAATAAACAACAAAGTCATCACAGCCTTCTGGGAGAGATAGAATTGGAGCATCACATAATTTCTGCTTCAATGTCTGAAAAGCATCCTCTTGTTTCTCCGTCGGTGTCTTCGGAGTGTCCCAATTCTTTATTGACTAAATTTTAGCAGGATCAACGTGTATTCCCTCGCTGTTGACTACGTGACCCAGAAATTGAACTTCTCTTAGCCAGAATTCACATTTAGAGAACTTCGCATAAAGTTGCTGTTTTTTCAACAGCTCCAAGATCTTTCTAAGATGTTGTTCATGATCTGCTTTGCTCTTAGAATAAATCAGTATGTCATCAATGAAACCAATGACAAACTGATCCAAATATAGTTTGCACACTCAGTTCATGAGGTCAATGAAAACCGTTGGTGCATTCGTCAATCCGAAAGGCATCACCATAAATTCGTAATGCCCGTATCTGGTTCGGAAGGCCGTCTTCGTTATGTCCTCGTCTTGAACTCTAAGTTGATGATACCCGGACCGTAGATCGATCTTCGAGAAATACTGAGCTCCTTACAACTGATCAAACAAGTCATCAATCCTCGGAAATGGATACCGATTCTTGATAGTCAACTTGTTCAGCTCACGGTAATCTATGCACATTCTGAACGATCCGTCTTTCTTCTTCACAAACTAGACCGGAGCTCCCCAAGGTGAGTAGCTCGGTCTGATGAATCCTTTATCAAGTAGCTCCTGCAACTGATTTGATAATTCCTGCATCTCTGAAGGTGCTAGTCTATAAGGAGATTTAGCAACAGGAGTTGCTCCAGGAACTAAGTCAATTCGGAACTCTACCGGTCGCTCAGGTGGCAAACCTGGTAGGTCTTCAGGAAATACTTCCGGATACTCTTTCACTACGGGCACGTCTTGTATCTTCTTCTTGTCTTTCTCCTTTTCCACCACATGAGCCAGGAAAGCTACGCACTGCTTCTGTAAACACTTACGCGCTTTTATGCAAGAAATAATTTTAACACTTCGTTTTGCTTGATCCCCTCTGACTTCCAATACACGATCATCTGGCAATGGGACTCGAAGCAGCTTCTCAGAACAGATGACTTACACTCGGTTAGAAGAAAGCCAATCCATTCCAACAATGATGTCGAAACTACCCAACTCCATCGGTATCAAATCGATGGCAAATGTATGACTATTAAGTGTCAACGGGCAATTCCTGTATACTGTTCTAACTGTGATCTGTTTTCCATTAGCTACTTCTATGATATAAGGGGATTCTAACTGTTCCTCTATAGAATCTAGTTGGCATGCAAAATCGGCAAAGATAAAACTCTGATCCGCACCAGTGTCAAATAGAACAGATGCATAAAAGTGATGTAAGAGAAATGTACCAATGACCACGTTTGGGTCTTGGCGTGCAGCTGGAGCTCCTATGACAAAAGCTCTTCCACGGGGTGCTTGAACTGTCTGTTGTGCCTTCTTTGGGCAGTTCTTTGCAAAGTGGCCCTGTTTGCCACAGTTATAGCATTCACCATTGTTCTGGTTGTTGGGTGGAGGGAGAGCTAAGGCAGCATTGTTGACTGCTTGATTTTGAGTCATACTGCAATTCTGGACCCAGTGTCCTTTTCTTCCTCATCCCGTGCAGTGACGGCAGGGATTACTTGCAGCATGATGATACTGGCACTTGTTACACAGAGGGTGTGGGCCAGTGTACTGTTTCTTGTGCTCATTTTGAGGTGCCACGGCTATTTGATTGAGAGGAGTAGCCATGGTGTAGTTCTTCAGGGTCTTCTGCTTCTTCTTCTGGTGTTGGTGGTGATGAGGTTTCTTGGAAAATTCTTCCTTTTGTTTTCCGGTGTCAGCCTCTTTCTTTAGAGTCCCAGAGGAAACCATCAAGTCAGTGAGTTTCCTAGACAAACTCACAGCAGACTCCACTATGACAGGATTTGCAGCAACCACTAATCCTTGCATGCAAGCAGGTGGCCCGCGTACATACCTGTCAATGAGTTTCTCCAGAGTAGGTACCATATCCGGCACCAAAGCAACCAACTCGTGATAACGAGTAGTATATCCCATGTGATCTGCCCCTTTCATCACATGGTTTGACAGTTCTACTTCCAGCCTCTGTAGTTCATTCTTGGGGCAAAACTCAGTCCTCAGAAAAGTCTTGAAATCTTCCCAGGTCATCGACATAGCTTCTTCCCTTTCTCTTGCGTTGATTTGGCCATTCCACCAAGTCAAGGCTCGTTTGTTGAATGTTCCAGCAGAATAACGAACCTTGTGGTGCTCTGGACAACTGCAGAGGTCCAGAGTAGCCTCAATCTTTTCAATCCATTGGATTAGACCAATGGCTCCTTCATTTCCGCTAAATGTCGGCGGTTTACATCCCATAAAGGACTTATAGGAGTGATTTGAAGTACCACCGGTGTTTCCACTGGCTTCCCCTGATGAATGGCCGGTGTTATTGATTTCATTACGGAGACGGTTGAACATCTCTGGTATCGCCTCCTTCATTTGATTAGTCATCTGACTGCTCAGTAAAGTCACCAAGGCGATAGTATCAGGGTCCAGCATCAGAGTTGTACTCGGGCCTGGTGGTGGGTTGAGTGGAGGAGGAGGAGGTGGACGAGATGGCGGTGGTGAATCAGCTGGTGATGGCGTCGATGAATGTGGAGCTGAACTCTGTGGAGGTGGTACGATAGAAGGAGTTCTTCTCGGCGGAATTCTGATCATAACCAATAAATTTATCGGTTAGTACAATGATCGAATGCAGAAGACACAATGCAATAAAGTCTTAAGTCCCGTGTTCTCTATCTGCAGGGTCCCTAGGTTATAGTCTAGGCCAATCCGTTTAGTTAAATGACCTATATTTCTCTATAACCATGGCTCTGATACCAATCTGTCACACCCCGAGCCAGCGGGGTTGGTTCGGAGTCCCCGTCGGGCGGAAGGTTCCTGGGGGGCGATATCATGAGTGATAATCAAGATGACCAGATTGTTTACATTGCACATGATATTTAAATGAGAAAATGCTAAATATAATAGAATTACAAAGTTAAATTACATCAGTTTTGTTTATAATTTAACAATGTAAATCTACCATCAACATCATAAATTTCTATCTTGTATCGGCACAAGATATACAAAAATATATTGTATAATGATGTTTCCAAAAGATGCAGGTCCAAAAATACTAAGTCTTCTATCTGAAGTCCTAGTCCAAAAGTAATGACTTCTTAATTGACCTGTTCGTCACCTGAGAAGTCATGCAAAAAGATCAAGTCAACACATGGTTGGTGAGTTCATGTAGTTTAGTTATTGAAAAATAGCTTTGTGAACCTTTTGGGTAAAACCTCAACCTCATTAACACCACCTGTATCATCCAGCTCGGTATGCTTATATATAGGGCATACCCCTGAGTCGAGCCTACAACCCGCCCAGACGCCATCCCACCACTATGGGCCGCGAAAACTTGGGTCGGATCAGTTGGGCTCTAGTAGGGCTTGGACGACTTTGTTTGGCCGACCGAATGGGAGCGTATCGACCGAATCAGTGTGAGCTGTGAAAGGGAAGTGGGCCGACAGAATGTCTGGGCCGCCCGAATGAGGGCCGACTGAGTAGCCTTGGGCCGACCGAATGGGCAGGCCACCCGAAGGAAGAAGCTGGTCCGGTCGAATGTCCTTTGGCCGACTGAAAGAAGCAGTTGGGCCAGCCGAATGGGTTGTTTCCTAGGAATGGAGTTGGGCCGATTGTGGTTGCTTTGGCTGTTGGTGTTTCTGCCGAATGAAGGTGTTGCTCATTCGTTGAGCTGGTGGTTGGTCATTCGGCCAAACCACTTTTCCTCCTATACAGCCACGATTTCGACTTTTCCAACTAAGGATTTAAGTGGGGTTGGTTCCTACTCCATTCTAAGTGTATATGGTGGGGATTTCCTAAGGTTTTTGAGGGGTTTGAACCGGTCTAGATGTGGGTCGAAGCAAGGGTTAGAAAACCCTAAAATCGTAACCAAAAAGCTTGATTTTACCTCGAATCAAATGGATGGAAGCTCAGATCGGTTGTACTTTCAGGTCCTACTAGTGATGGTGGTCGTTTAGACACCAAAATGGTTCAATTTCGCGGAGAAATGGTGGCGAAATCTTAGAGAGCAGGTAGAGAGATTTTAGAGAGAGAAAGTGACGGTGGTGAGGAGAGAGGGTGGGTAGGTGAAGAAGATGATGAGGAATTAAAGCCTCATTAAAGGCTTCCACTTACCCGGTTGTTCGGTCGCGTTCGGTTTCGCGTACAAGCATCGGTTTTCCGTCATTTTCGTAACTAAACGATCCGTTTTTAAAATAGACTTTATAAATTATTTTAGATTGTGATTCCTAATAAATTAACTAAATATCTTCCATTTATTTTAAATTTTCAGAAATAATTAATTTATGGTTTAAAATCGAATCGTACAGTCGTCGCGCGTATTCGTTCGAATCGTCACCCGTACAAACACGACGATGACTATACTTTTCAATATTGTTTTCTAATTATTGGATATCATTCAGAACGTTAAACTTTCAGATATATTCGTACAGATCGTCACCTATACGAATAATCTGTCGGTTTAGCATTCACGTACGACATCCGTGTTGTTTTGTTCTGTAAAGCCTCACATACGATTATACATAATAAAATCCTAACAAATAATCACATAATGATTCTGTAATGCCAGATAATTATCTGACTGTTGAACCATAGTTCTGAGTTACGTTTCTGAATTACATCTGAACTGTGCTATGATAACATGTAATGACAAATGACATATGAATAATAACTGAGATGTGTACCTGATTTACTGTTTGTTTTACTGTTCAGATCACTGTTCCAGTGACGGTTCCGGCACTGATGTTACAGTCTCCCCTTGTTAGAGAAATTTCGTCCCGAAATTTAAGAGTTGTTATCAGGTACGTCTTCCTCTGTAAACAATTGGGAATACTTCGACTTCATGTGATCATCATGTTCCCAAGTAAACTCGGGTCCGCGCCTTGAATTCCAACGAACCTTTACAATCGGAATACGGCTTCGCCTCAGTTGCTTAACTTTGCGGTCCATAATTTCCAAAGGTTCTTCAATGAAGTATAATTGTTCGTCCACTTGAATTTCTTCGATCGGGATGACAAGTGATTCGTCAGTAAGGCATTTCATTTAAGTTCGAGACATGAAACACGTCATGCACACCACTGAGTTCATCTGGTAATCTCAGTCTATACGCTATAGGACCAATACGCTCGATGATCTCGAACGGTCCCACGTATCGTGGTGCTAACTTACCTTTCTTTCCAAAGCGTACTACACCTTTCCAAGGGGATACCTTCAACATGACACGGTCTCCCACTTGAAATTCCAACGGCTTGCGCCGTTTATCGGCATAGCTCTTTTGTCTGCTCCTCGTAGCTTGTAGTCTTCGTTGAATCTGAGCAATCTTGTCAGTGGTTTCCTGAATAAGCTCTGGCCCTGTTATGCGGTTATCTCCAACTTCAGTCCAACATATCGGTGATCGACATTTCCGACCATATAAAGCCTCGTGTGACAATCCGACTTTTCGGATTAACCTTGTTAACTGAAAATGGTTAGATCACAGGCCCAACAAGACATGTAAGGCCCAGTAAGGCCAAAGAAGGCCCAGTAAGGCCAAGGAAGGCCCAGTAAGGCCAAGGTAGGCCCAATAAGGCCAAGGTAGGCCCAATGAGACCAAGGTAGGCCCAATTGCATTTATAAGGCCCAATAGTGTTAACCTAGCCCAATAATGTCCCAATTGGCCCAATTCGTGCCAAATTAGGAATTTGGTTTAGTTTTGTTAGCCGAAAACTAAGGAAATCATAGGAGATCAAACTTTAAAGGATTAGAATTAAGCAAAATGGGTCTAGAAACATTAAAACATAAGTATCACAATTGTAATTACATCAAATTGGGGATTTTGACCTTTGGAAGTCAAAATTCGGCCAAAATGATTGGGAATTCGAAAATTCACCTTAAATCTGTTACAATTAAGTGAATTAATCATCTAATCAATAGGCAATGATGATAATTAAACATTATTATCAGTTATTGGAAGTTAAAGGTCTCGGATTAAACTCCCATTATGTTTAAAAGTTGTAACCGTCAATGTTATGCATACAAGTTACACAATTCGATTAATATCACCACAATTACATTATCAGAATCCATAATCGGCTCCATTAGAACCATTTGCACACACCAATTCGAAGAAACAAGCGGGGGATAAGAGAGTTCGATCTAGAGTCGGCCGAAGTTCAAGCAAGAAGTGGGTTTTAACAATTCGACACCAAAACACGTAAGTTTTCACTCCTAAACCTTCTAAACATGCCGACTAAGATTTATCCCAAATCAATTTCGACTGATAACATCGAATTATAAGAGTTCAAGAACTAGGGTTCATCTTTGAAATGGTTTTGGGGGTTTCTGTTTAATCGTGAATTATAATCAAATCAAACCTTATTAACAGCTTCATAATAGACCGATTAACATAATCTCTATGTTAATTGTCACATTCAACCACGAATTGTAAGAGAACTGGTTCTAGGATTCTTAAAGAAAAACGTTTTGGGGATTTCCATACAAATGGGTTTAAGGATCAAATTAAATAGTATGGTAAGTCTCAGATAGTTCCGAATAAGCATAAGCATATGTTAATTTGAAGTTTTGATATCGGATTACAAGATTTTGGTTCTAGGTTCCAAAAAGGAAAACGAATTGGGGTTGGCAGTCTGAATGTGATTGTTAAACGAATTAATATCTACAGATAGTTTTGACAATTTTTACTGAATGAAAACCCTATGGATTGAAAGTTTAAAATAATCGAATTGGATGAATTTGAATTATTGAGAATCGGTTAAGGTTCGAAACTGATTTAGATGTAAAAGTCATATGTTTTTGATGATCATGACCAATTGAGCACACCTATATGTTCGATTAGGATAGTAGAACAAAAGCCCTAAGAATTGGTGTTAGATCGGGTTCTAATTGGTGGCCAATTTGGGGTTAAAGCTTCGGCTATAGGAAGATAAGGGGGAACCGACCAGTTAGGGTTTAAAAGAATTTATTCTTAAATCCTTATGCGATACCCTAGCGGGCGAGAATGGTAAGGTGTGTGTGTTATGTGTGGCAGGTCGCGGGTTCGAACCCGAGGGCTGCCAGTTTTTGTATTTTTAAACTATTTTTGATTTTAGCCCATAACTTCTTCGTTATAACTCCGATTCAATCCATTTCAGTTGCGTTGGAACCGTAACGGGATCCCGAATCAAATTAAATAAAAAATTCTTATTTTTGATCGGAAACGAAATCGCGTATAATTATGGTTATTTAAATAAAATCATATAAGATTTTATTTAAACGATTTCAAAAATTCGTGTACATTCGTATGTACATTTTTAACACTTTAACATACGTGTGTTGACACGTATGTGATTCTAAGTATAAGATGACATTCCGAATAACTTTAGGTTATTGTTTAAATCACAGATCCTTCGTAAGAGGATTATTTACACGAGCTCACGTAGTTGATCATTCTGCAACCATCAAAGGTGCGTACACGGCCCCTTTCTTATTTTAACTGTTTTGGGGGAGGAAACATGTGCAACATACATTTTTAGATACATATCACTTGCATGAGTTAGCTGTTTACATTATGTGACAACATAGCATTTAAAAGTCCTTACACACTTCGAACCGTTTAGTTTGCCGTAGCGCAAAGCGTGGTAGTTGGAAATAGATCTATTAGGTTTGACAAACCTCACCTGGTAGATGGGATCTACGCAGGTGTTTGACTGACCAAACACACATTACTATTGTTCGTGCTAGACAATAGTGGCAAGGCAAAAACATGCTATAGCATGGCAATCGTCAGCTTCGGTGTCGACCACTTATGTAAATAGTTTATATGACTAGCTATCATGACTATGCATGTGTGATTATGTTATCTGCAAACTTGATATTCAAACTGTTGTTTTGAACATTGTGAATACTTAAAACCTGTGTTATGCACCAACCTTTGTGTTGACTTGATTTACATGTTTTCTCAGGACGCTAAGGTGCGCAACAAAGCTGGCATGGACTAGGAGATAGAGTCACATGCATGTTTTACATTTATATTGTTTAAGTTACACATTTGGGGATTTTGTTTTGTAATTTACATGTTACAATTGTTACTTTGGTTATTGTTTTAAAACGCTTCCGCAACTTTTAAAAACTTCGATGTTTTAGACCAAAATATGTTTTGAAATTCATATAGAGGTCTTCGTTATGTCTAATGATCTGAGATCCTGGTTTGTCACGTTCCCAAACGGTATGATTCCGTTAGTTGAAAATTGGGGGTGTGATAGATTGGTATCAGAGCCATTGGTTATAGCGAACTACGTTTGCATTGGTAGACTTAGACTATGACTGTTAGACATTAGACACATATGCTTACACATAATACTTAGAAGTTACATATGACATTATGTAATTGACTTGTTTACACATTCCATGGCACTGCACTTACATATGGTATTATGTAACAGGCATGGCATCATCATCAGCACCGTATATCTATATTGATGATTCTGAGGACGAGGAACCAATAGTTCCAGCACCACCATCATCACCAGCACCACCTATCCCATCTCCTCCACCATATGAGAGGGATGATTCAGATCCAGAGGAGGATCCAGATGAGGACCCGGAGGAGGATCCGGAGGAGGATCCAGACGAGGACCCAGAGGAGGATCCAGAGGAGGATCCAGATAAGGACCCGGATGAGGATCCGGAGGAGGAACCAGTGGAGGGCACTCAGCAGATCCCTGATGAGGGACCTTCTACACACCCACCACCGGTATTGGATGTTCCTGAGCCTAAGAGGCAAAGGACGGATGCTGAGGAGATCGCCAAACTGCGCGAGGACTTGTACTGGGCAGAAGACAGGATCGCGTATAACTCTCGGGAACTATGGGATGCTAATGAGAGGCAAGATAATCTTGCCCATCTAGTTAATGATATGCGGGATGAGATGATTAATTTGATTGGTCGTCTTGAAGCTTCAGAGAACCGAGCCGAGATTCTGGAGGGCAGAATTGAAGCTTTGGAAGATTTAGTGGCCTCTGAGAATGAGGAAGAGGATGAAGAGGAGGAACCAGCACCAGTTGTTGATTCTGATCCTGAGTCCACCATTGAGGATGATTGATTTTTCTTGTTTTGTTTAAACTTATTAGGAACGGGTTGTGTTCCTACACTAGATATTTGGAAAACTTATGTTGATTTCAAAAGTATTGTACTCAAATCAAATTTCTATCTATTGAAAAACTATTATTTATTTCCAACAGTTGTGTTGATTTATATATTACATGTTGTGTTTGTTGTTTGCTTATACATGTCACATTGGATTTTGATAACGCGCTAACATTTCTTGTAAATAGGAAGATAATGGCTGACGGAAACATCCACATGACAGTCGCTGAGCTCAACGAGCTAATTAATAACAGAGTCGCAGAGGCAATCGCACAATATGCTCAGACACACAACACAGGGCCACATGGTCCAGCTGGGGGACTGGTTAACCCACAGGTATGCACGTTCAAGATGTTCTTGGACTGTAGGCCACACAACTTCAAAGGGTCGGAGGGGGCCATAGGACTCCTTCGATGGATTGAAAAGGCGGAATCTGTGTTTGAGATGTGCAACTGCCCTGACGAGAGTAAGGTGAAGTTTGCTACAGGAACATTGGAAGGTCCAGCATTAACTTGGTGGAACTCAAATGTTCAGACTTTGGGGTTGGGTGAGGCTAATGCCTTGACTTGGAATGGCTTCAAAACTTTACTGCAGGAGGAGTACTGTCCTCGCAGTGAAATGCAGAAGCTGGAGGAGGAATATTGGCATCTTAAGATGGAGGGGTCAAATATCGAAGAGTACACGACCCGGTCACATGAATTGGCCAGACTTCTACCACACATGGCTACTCCAGCCAGCAAGTGGATTGAAAGATATATTAGAGGACTAGTGCCTCAGATTCAGGGATTAGTTACTTCTGCAAATCCCACCACCATTCAGCAAGCTGTTCGTTTAGCACATCAATTAACTGATCAGGCAGTATTACAGGGGACTCTGCCTAAACGAACATCAGCTACCAATGTGGGAGACCATAAAAGGAAATGGGAAGGTAACAACTCCAAGGGTCACAACCAACAGTCGTTTCAGCAGAATCGGAAGCAGGATTCAAACAAGTCTTACCAAAATTCAAACAGTGGTCAGCAATCATCATCATCAGGGGGTTATATCGGTAAACACCCAAAGTGCAACAGGTGTGGATATCATCATGCAGGTAATAAGTGTGATAGAGTTAAGTGTCAAAGGTGCGGTAAGATTGGGCATGCGGCTAAGGATTGTCGCGGGGAGCTACAAAACAACCACAACAACCAGAATAATAATCTGAACAATGCACAGAAGGGTTGTTTTGAGTGTGGTAAGATGGGACACTTTAAGAAAGATTGCCCACAACTCAAGAAAGGTGGGGATAATAACGCAAATGGCAATGGCAACGGCAATGGTAATGGTAATGACACCAACAACAACAATAATAACAACAACAACAACGGTGCTAGGGGCAGGGCGTTTGTGATTGGAGGACGTCAAGCACGGGAGGATCCCAACATTGTTACGGGTACGTTCCTCTTAAATAATCACTATGCCTCTATGTTATTTGACACTGGTGCCGATCGGAGTTTTGTATCTAGTTCACTTGCTAAGTTGCTAAATGTTAGTCCCACTACCTTAGATAGTCCATACACTGTGGAATTAGCTGATGGTAAATTGATTGTAGTGGAACATATTCTTAAGGGATGTATCCTTGATTTGATGGGTCAAACATTAGAAATTGATCTTATGCCTATTGCCCTAGGCAGTTTTGATGTAGTCATTGGCATGGACTGGTTATCCAAACACCAGGCTGAAATCGTATGCCATGAAAAGATTGTTCGCATACCTCTTTCGCATGGGGAGACATTGTATGTACAAGGCGAGAAGAGCAGTACGCCACTGCGTCTCATTTCTTGTATGAAAGCACACAAATGTCTGCGGAAAGGTCATACGGCAGTTATAGCACTTATAACTGAAAAGCCGGTAGCTGAGAAGAAGATTGAAGATATACCAGTAGTTTGTGAATTTCCGGAGGTATTTCCAGAAGACTTGCCGGGATTACCGCCTATCAGACAGGTGGAATTCCGAATCAATCTTACACCAGATGCAGCACCGATAGCCAGGGCGCCTTATCGACTTGCACCGTCAGAGATGCAAGAGTTATCTACACAACTGCAAGAGTTGTTGGATAAGGGTTTCATACGACCTAGTTTTTCACCGTGGGGAGCTCCAGTTTTGTTTGTTAAGAAGAAGGACGGGACTTTCCGTATGTGTATTGATTACCGGGAATTGAACAAGGTCACTATCAAGAACCGGTATCCGTTACCCAGAATTGACGATCTGTTTGATCAGTTGCAAGGTTCGAGTTACTACTCGAAGATTGATCTCAGGTCTGGTTATCATCAACTAAGAGTCCAGGAGGAGGATATTCCAAAGACAGCATTCAGGACACGCTATGGCCATTATGAGTTCTTGGTCATGCCATTTGGGTTGACAAATGCTCCAGCTGTATTCATGGATCTCATGAATCGTGTTTGTAAACCTTATCTGGATAAGTTTGTCATTGTTTTCATTGATGACATTCTCATCTATTCTCAGACTGAAGAAGAGCACGCGGAACATCTTCGATTGCTACTAGAATTATTGAAACAAGAACAACTGTACGCGAAATTCTCGAAATGTGATTTCTGGATGCGAGAAGTTCAATTTTTGGGTCATATAGTCAATGAAAAGGGCATACATGTTGATCCAGCGAAGATAGAAGCGATTTAGAATTGGGAAGCGCCAAAGACCCCTACCGAGGTACGACAATTCCTTGGTTTGGCGGGTTATTATCGACGATTCATTGAGGGATTCTCAAAGATCGCTCAACCACTTATAGCTCTTACACACAAGGGAACGAAGTATAACTGGACGGATAAACAGGAAGCTGCATTCCAGTTATTGAAACAGAAACTCTGCAGCGCACCGATTTTGTCCTTACCGGAAGGGACAGAAGACTTTGTGGTGTATTGTGATGCATCTGCACAAGGCTTGGGATGTGTGTTGATGCAACGTGATAAAGTGATTGCTTATGCTCCAAGGCAACTACGACCACACGAAAAGAATTACACTACTCATGACTTGGAGTTAGGAGCCGTGGTTTTTGCTTTGAAGATTTGGAGGCATTACTTGTATGGAACTAAGTGTACTATTTACACTGATCATAAGAGTTTGCAACATATCTTTGATCAGAAGGAGCTTAATATGAGACAACGACGATGGGTAGAGTTGTTGAATGATTATGAATGCGCGATTAAGTATCATCCGGGAAAAGCTAATGTAGTAGCTGACGCTCTGAGCAGAAAAGACACAACAGGAACAAGACGGGTTCGCGCACTTATGATGACGATACATACTGACTTACCTGACAAGGTACGCAGTGCTCAACTCGAGGCCTTGAAAACGGAAAACTTGGTACAGGAATCTTTACGAGGAATGGAAACACAGTTGGATGTCAAGTCTGATGGAATTCGTTATTTCATTGATCGACTGTGGATACCTTTGTATGGAGGTTTAAGGGAACTCGTGATGGATGAAGCACACAAGTCCAGATATTCAGTCCATCCGGGATCAGACAAGATGTATCATGATTTGAAGGCACTGTATTGGTGGCCTCACATGAAAGCTGATATTGCTAAGTACGTTAGCAAATGTTTGACTTGTTCGAAAGTCAAAGTTGAATACCAGAAGCCATCTGGTTTACTGCAACAACCAGAGATACCGATGTGGAAATGGGAACAGATATCGATGGACTTCATTACTAAGTTACCCCGTACACCGAGTGGTTGTGATACGATATGGGTAATTGTTGATCGATTAACGAAATCTGCACACTTCTTAGCAATCAAGGAAACTGATAAGATGGAGAAATTGACTCGCATTTACATCAAGGAAGTGGTAGCACGGCATGGCGTGCCAATCTCTATCATATCAGATCGGGATGCCCGATTTACTTCCAACTTTTGGAAATCACTTCATAAGTCATTAGGGACTCGCTTGGATATGAGTACCGCCTATCATCCACAGACTGATGGTCAAAGTGAACGCACGATTCAAACGCTCGAGGATATGTTACGAGCTTGCGTAATTGACTTTGGTGATAGCTGGGAGAATCATTTACCGTTAGTGGAATTCTCTTACAATAATAGTTATCATAAAAGTATTCAAGCAGCACCGTTTGAAGCTTTGTATGGTCGCAAATGTCGTTCACCAGTTTGTTGGGCTGAAATTGGTGACAGTCAGATCACAGGTCCTGAACTGGTGCAAGAGACAACTGAGAAGATTGTACAAATCCGGAACCGTATGGCAGCGGCCCGGGATCGACAAAAGAGTTATGCTGATAAGCGTCGTAAACCGTTGGAGTTTCAGGTAGGAGACCGAGTTCTTCTAAAGGTATCACCTTGGAAAGGTGTGATACGATTCGACAAGCGCGGGAAGCTTAGTCCACGTTACGTAGGACCTTTTGAGATCCTGAAAAGGATTGGTCCGGTTGCGTATCAACTCAAACTACCGGATGAACTCAGTGGGGTTCATGATGTCTTTCATGTATCGAACTTAAAGAAATGTCTTTCTGATGAGACATTGATTGTACCGTTGGAAGAAATACAAGTAGATGAACAGTTGCGATTCATTGAAGAACCAGCAGAAATCATGGACCGGGAGGTCAAACAGCTCAAACAAAGCAAGATTCCAATAGTCAAAGTTCGGTGGAATTCAAGACGTGGTCCTGAATTCACATGGGAACGGGAAGACCAAATGATGAAGAAGTATCCTCATCTGTTCAAAACAGCAACTATAAACACTGAGAGCGCACGTTAAATTTCGGAACGAAATTTCCTTCAACAAGGGGATGACGTGATGCTTCACACATCAACACTGCAAATTTCAAACTGTAAGCACAAACACTTTACTCAATTGGTTTTGTTGCAAACATTTGTGCTACATTACATTTTATACATTTTATGTGCTACATTTCATATGTTACATGTTATGGTAGTACATGCATGATTAGTTACACACATTTTACTATGTGCGGGGTTGCATAGTACAAACAGTTACAGACACTCACTATGTGTGAGGTTCCACAACACAGTATGATCAAACACAAACAGTCACAGTTAGGTGAACTAACTAGTGTACACGCAAACAGTCACATTGTGTGAGTACACACTAGCACACCGAATGATCAAACCACACTAACACGTACGATTTAAATTCGTAAGTAGTTTCCTAACTATTCCCAACATTTGCTAATTTTCGGGATGAAAATTTCTTCAACAAGGGGATCATGTGACAATCCGACTTTTTGGATTAACCTTGTTAACTGAAAATGGTTAGATCACAGGCCCAACAAGACATGTAAGGCCCAGTAAGGCCAAGGAAGGCCCAGTAAGGCCAAGGTAGGCCCAATAAGGCCAAGGTAGGCCCAATGAGACCAAGGTAGGCCCAATTGCATTTATAAGGCCCAATAGGGTTAACCTAGCCCAATAATGTCCCAATTGGCCCAATTCGTGCCAAATTGGGAATTTGGTTTAGTTTTGTTAGCCGAAAACTAAGGAAATCATAGGAGATCAAACTTTAAAGGATTAGAATTAAGCAAAATGGGTCTAGAAACATTAAAACATTAGTATCACAATTGTAATTACATCAAATTGGGGATTTTGACCTTTGGAAGTCAAAATTCGGCCAAAATGATTGGGAATTCGAAAATTCACCTTAAATCTGTTACAATTAAGTGAATTAATCATCTAATCAATAGGCAATGATGATAATTAAACATTATTATCAGTTATTGGAAGTTAAAGGTCTCGGATTAAACTCCCATTATGTTTAAAAGTTGTAACCGTCAATGTTATGCATACAAGTTACACAATTCGATTAATATCACTACAATTACATTATCAGAATCCATAATCGGCTCCATTAGAACCATTTGCACACACCAATTCGAAGAAACAAGCGGGGGATAAGAGAGTTCGATCTAGAGTCGGCCGAAGTTCAAGCAAGAAGTGGGTTTTAACAATTCGACACCAAAACACGTAAGTTTTCACTCCTAAACCTTCTAAACATTCCGACTAAGATTTATCCCAAATCAATTTCGACTGATAACATCGAATTATAAGAGTTCAAGAACTAGGGTTCATCTTTGAAACGGTTTTGGGGGTTTCTGTTTAATCGTGAATTATAATCAAATCAAACCTTATTAACAGCTTCATAATAGACCGATTAACATAATCTCTATGTTAATTGTCACATTCAACCACGAATTGTAAGAGAACTGGTTCTAGGATTCTTAAAGAAAAACGTTTTGGGGATTTCCATACAAATGGGTTTAAGGATCAAATTAAATAGTATGGTAAGTCTCAGATAGTTCCGAATAAGCATAAGCATATGTTAATTTGAAGTTTTGATATCGGATTACAAGATTTTGGTTCTAGGGTTCCAAAAGGGAAAACGAATTGGGGTTGGCAGTCTGAATGTGATTGTTAAACGAATTAATATCTACAGATAGTTTCGACAATCCTTACTGAATGAAAACCCTATGGATTGAAAGTTTAAAATAATCGAATTGGATGAATTTGAATTATTGAGAATCGGTTAAGGTTCGAAACTGATTTAGATGTAAAAGTCATATGTTTTTGATGATCATGACCAATTGAGCACACCTATATGTTCGATTGGGACAGTAGAACAAAAGCCCTAAGAATTGGTGTTAGATCGGGTTCGAATTGGTGGCCAATTTGGGGTTAAAGCTTCGGCTATAGGAAGATAAGGAGGAACCGACCAGTTAGGGTTTAAAAGAATTTATTCTTAAATCCTTATGCGATACCCTAGCGGGCGAGAATGGTAAGGTGTGTGTGTTATGTGTGGCAGGTCGCGGGTTCGAACGAGGGCTGCCAGTTTTTGTATTTTTAAACTATTTTTGATTTTAGCCCATAACTTCTTCGTTATAACTCCGATTCAATCCATTTTAGTTGCGTTGGAACCGTAACGGGATCCCGAATCAAATTAAATAATAAAATTCGTATTTTTGTTCGGAAACAAAATCGCGTATAATTATGGTTATTTAAATAAAATCATATAAGATTTTATTTAAACGATTTCAAAAATTTGTGTACATTCGTATGTACATTTTTAACACTTTAACATACGTTTGTTGACACGTATGTGATTCTAAGTATAAGATGACATTCCGAATAACTTTAGGTTATTGTTTAAATCACAGATCCTTCGTAAGAGGATTATTTACACGAGCTCACGTAGTTGATCATTCTGCAACCATCAAAGGTGCGTACACGGCCCCTTTCTTATTTTAACTGTTTTGGGGGAGGAAACATGTGCAACATACATTTTTAGATACATATCACTTGCATGAGTTAGCTGTTTACATTATGTGACAACATAGCATTTAAAAGTCCTTACACACTTCGAACCGTTTAGTTTGCCATAGCGCAAAGCGTGGTAGTTGGAAATAGATCTATTAGGTTTGACAAACCTCACCTGGTAGATGGGATCTACGCAGGTGTTTGACTGACCAAACACACATTACTATTGTTCGTGCTAGACAATAGTGGCAAGGCAAAAACATGCTATAGCATGGCAATCGTCAGCTTCGGTGTCGACCACTTATGTAAATAGTTTATATGACTAGCTATCATGACTATGCATGTGTGATTATGTTATCTGCAAACTTGATATTCAAACTGTTGTTTTGAACATTGTGAATACTTAAAACCTGTGTTATGCACCAACCTTTGTGTTGACTTGATTTACATGTTTTCTCAGGACGCTAAGGTGCGCAACAAAGCTGGCATGGACTAGGAGATAGAGTCACATGCATGTTTTACATTTATATTGTTTAAGTTACACATTTGGGGATTTTGTTTTGTAATTTACATGTTACAATTGTTACTTTGGTTATTGTTTTAAAACGCTTCCGCAACTTTTAAAAACTTTGATGTTTTAGACCAAAATATGTTTTGAAATTCATATAGAGGTCTTCGTTATGTCTAATGATCTGAGATCCTGGTTTGTCACGTTCCCAAACGGTATGATTCCGTTAGTTAAAAATTGGGGGTGTGATACCTCGAATGGTGCACATCCGATGCTACTGTGATAACTGTTGTTGTAGGAGAACTTTATCAGTGGCAAATGAGAATCCCAGTTCCCACCGAAAAACACACAAGTTCTTAGCATATCTTCCAGGGTCTGAATAGTACGTTCGCTTTGACCGTCCGTTTGTGGATGGTAAGCTGTACTCAGATTTAACTGTGTCCCTAGAGATTTCTGTAACGATTGCCAGAACCTTGATGTGAATCTGCTATCTCTATCGGAAATAATAGACAATGGCACACCGTGGCGTACCACTATCTCATTGATGTATAATCTCGCCAGTTTATCCATCGTGAAGTTCTCACGCATTGGCAAGAAGTGAGCAGATTTTGTCAAACGATCGATAATCACCCAAATTGTATCATGACCACGGGAAGTGCGGGGTAGCTTGGTAATGAAGTCCATAGCTATTTGTTCCCACTTCCAGAGCGGAATCTCAGGCTGTTCCAGTAAACCGGACGGTTTCTGGTGTTCCGCCTTCACCTTCGCACACGTAAGACATTTACCGACATACTCGGCTATGTCCTTCTTCATTCCAGGCCACCAATAAAATCCACGCAAGTCTTGGTACATTTTATCAGCGCCTGGATGAACAGAGTATTTAGTCTTGTGTGCTTCATCGAAGATAAGTCTTCTCGACCCGTCTACTGCCGGAATCCATATACGATTCTGGTAGTAGATCACTCCATCAGGCTTAGTCTCAAATTGTTTCTCTGCTCCACAGTCTAGCTCTTTCTTCAGATTTCCTCAATCAACTGATTCTTGCTGTGCCTGAAAAATTTTGTCTCTCAAACTGGTCTGCACAGTCATTCCCATTGCTCTAACACGCAAGGGTTTGACCCGTTCCTTCCGGCTCAAGGCATCAGCTACTACGTTAGCATTTCCCGGATGGTATTTGATCACACAATCGTAATCATTCAGAAGTTCAACCCAACGACGTTGTCGCATGTTGAGTTCCTTCTGATCAAAGATGTGCTGCAGACTCTTGTGATCAGTGAATATGGTACACTTAGTGCCATATAAGTAATGTCTCCAAATCTTCAATGCGAAGATTACAGCTCCCAGTTCAAGATCATGAGTAGTGTAGTTCTTCTCATGAACCTTCAACTGTCTTGATGCATACGCGATAACTTTGTCCCGTTGCATTAATACACAACCAAGCCCCTGATGGGAGGCATCACAATAAACAACAAAGTCATCACAGCCTTCTGGGAGAGATAGAATTGGAGCATCACATAATTTCTGCTTCAATGTCTGAAAAGCATCCTCTTGTTTCTACTCCCAGACAAACGGTTCACTTTTCTGGGTTAACCTAGTGAGGGGTAAGGCTATCTTAGAAAAGTTTGAAATAAACCTTCTATAATAACCCGCCAATCCCAGAAAAGACCGTATCTCCGTCGGTGTCTTCGGAGTGTCCCAATTCTTTATCGACTCAATCTTAGCAGGATCAACGTGTATTCCCTCGCTGTTGACTACGTGACCCAGAAATTGAACTTCTCTTAGCCAGAATTCACATTTAGAGAACTTCGCATAAAGTTGCTGTTTTTTCAACAGCTTCAAGATCTTTCTAAGATGTTGTTCATGATCTGCTTTGCTCTTAGAATAAATCAGTATGTCATCAATGAAACCAATGACAAACTGATCCAAATATGGTTTGCACACTCGGTTCATGAGGTCCATGAAAACCGTTGGTGCATTCGTCAATCCGAAAGGCATCACCATAAATTCGTAATGCCCGTATCTGGTTCGGAAGGCTGTCTTCGGTATGTCCTCGTCTTGAACTCTAAGTTGATGATACCCGGACCGTAGATCGATCTTCGAGAAATACTGAGCTCCTTACAACTGATCAAACTGGTCATCAATCCTCGGCAATGGATACCGATTCTTGATAGTCAACTTGTTCAGCTCACGGTAATCTATGCACATTCTGAACGATCCGTCTTTCTTCTTCACAAACTAGACCGGAGCTCCCCAAGGTGAGTAGCTCGGTTTGATGAATCCTTTATCAAGTAGCTCCTGCAACTGATTTGATAATTCCTGCATCTCTGAAGGTGCTAGTCTATAAGGAGATTTAGCAACAGGAGTTGCTTCAGGAACTAAGTCAATTCGGAACTCTACCGGTCGCTCAGGTGGCAAACCTGGTAGGTCTACAGGAAATACTTCCGGATACTCTTTCACTACGGGCACGTCTTGTATCTTCTTCTTGTCTTTCTCCTTTTCCACCACATGAGCCAGGAAAGCTACGCACTGCTTCTGTAAACACTTACGCGCTTTTATGCAAGAAATGATTTTAACACTTCGTTTTGCTTGATCCCCTCTGACTTCAAATACACGATCATCTGGAAATGGGACTCGAAGCAGCTTCTCAGAACAGATGACTTCCACTCGGTTAGAAGAAAGCCAATCCATTCCAACAATGATGTCGAAACTACCCAACTCCATCGTTATCAAATCGATGGCAAATGTATGACCATTAAGTGTCAACGGGCAATTCTTGTATACTGTTCTAACTGTGATCTGTTTTCCATTAGCTACTTCTATGATATAAGGGGACTCTAACTGTTCCTCTATAGAATCTAGTTGGCATGCAAAATCGGCAAAGATAAAACTCTGATCCGCACCAGTGTCAAATAGAACAGATGCATAAAAGTCATGTAAGAGATATGTACCAGTGACCACGTTTGGGTCTTGGCGTGCAGCTGGAGCTCCTATGACAAAAGCTCTTCCACGGGGTGCTTGAACTGTCTGTTGTGCCTTCTTTGGGCAGTTCTTTGCAAAGTGGCCCCGTTCGCCACAGTTATAGCATTCACCGTTGTTCTGGTTTTTGGGTGGAGGGAGGGCTAAGGCAGCATTGTTGACCGCTTGATTTTGAGTCATCCTGCAATTCTGGACCCAGTGTCCTTTTCTTCCTCATCCCGTGCAGTGACGGCAGGGATTACTTGCAGCATGATGATACGGGCACTTGTTACACAGAGGGTGTGGGCCAGTGTACTGTTTCTTGTGCACATTTTGTGGTGCCACGGCTATTTGATTGAGAGGAGTAGCCATGGTGTAGTTCTTCAGGGTCTTCTGCTTCTTCTTCTGGTGTTGGTGGTGATGAGGTTTCTTGTAAAATTCTTCCTTTCTTTTGCCGGTGTCAGCCTCTTTCTTCAGAGTCCCAGAGGCAACCATCAAGTCAGTGAGTTTCCCAGACAAACTCACAGCAGACTCCACTGTGACAGGATTTCCAGCAACCACTAATCCTTGCATGCAAGCAGGTAGCCCGCGTACATACCTGTCAATGAGTTTCTCTAGAGTAGGTACCATATTCGGCACCAAAGCAACCAACTCGTGATAACGAGTAGTGTATCCCATGTGATCTGCCCCTTTCATCACATGGTTTGACAGTTCTACTTCCAGCCTCTGTAGTTCATTCTTGGGGCAAAACTCAGTCCTCAGAAAAGTCTTGAAATCTTCCCAGGTCATCGACATAGCTTCTTCCCTTCCTCTTGCGTTGATTTGGCCATTCCACCAAGTCAAGGCTCGTTTGTTGAATGTTCCAGTAGAATAACGAACCTTGTGGTGCTCTGGACAACTGCAGAGGTCCAGAGTAGCCTCAATCTTTTCAATCCATTGGATTAGACCAATGGCTCCTTCATTTCCGCTAAATGTCGGCGATTTACATCCCATAAAGGACTTATAGGAGTGATTTGAAGTACCACCGGTGTTTCCACTCGCTTCCCCTGATGAATGGCCGGTGTTATTGATTTCATTACGGAGACGGTCGAACATCTCTGGTATCGCCTCCTTCATTTGATTAGTCATCTGACTGCTCAGTAAAGTCACCAAGGCGATAGTATCAGGGTCCAGCATCAGAGTTGTACTCGGGCCTGGTGGTGGGTTGAGTGGAGGAGGAGGAGGTGGACGAGATGGCGGTGGTGAATCAGCTGGTGATGGCGTCGATGAATGTGGAGCTGAACTCTGTGGAGGTGGTACGATAGAAGGAGTTCTTCTCGGCGGAATTCTGATCATAACCAATAAATTTATCGGTTAGTGCAATGATCGAATGCAGAAGACACAATGTCCCGTGTTCTCTATCTGCAGGGTCCCTAGGT
This sequence comes from Mikania micrantha, assembly GCA_009363875.1. Classification (NCBI taxonomy): domain Eukaryota; kingdom Viridiplantae; phylum Streptophyta; class Magnoliopsida; order Asterales; family Asteraceae; genus Mikania; species Mikania micrantha. The sequence continues at coordinate 4,125,002 of CM018689.1, forward strand.
TATAGTCTAGGCCAATCCGTTTAGTTAAATGACCTATATTTCTCTATAACCATGGCTCTAATACCAATCTGTCACACCCCGAGCCAGCGGGGTTGGTTCGGAGTCCCCGTCGGGCGGAAGGCTCCCGGGTCGCGATATCATGAGTGATAATCAAGATGACCAGATTGTTTACATTGCACATGATATTTAAATGAGAAAATGCTAAATAGAATAGAATTACAAAGTTAAATTACATCAGTTTTGTTTATAATTTAACAATGTAAATCTACCATCAACATCATAAATTTCTATCTTGTATCGGCACAAGATATACAAAAATATATTGTATAATGATGTTTCCAAAATATGCAGGTCCAAAAATACTAAGTTTTCTATCTGAAGTCCTAGTCCAAAAGTAATGACTTCTTAATTGACCTGTTCGTCACCTGAGAAGTCAAGCAAAAAGATCAAGTCAACACATGGTTGGTGAGTTCATGTAGTTTAGTTATTGAAAAATAGCTTTGTGAACCTTTTAGGTAAAACCTCAACCTCATTAACACCACCTGTATCATCCAGCTCGGTATGCTTGTATATAGAGCATACCCCTGAGTCGAGCCTACAACCCACCCAGACGCCATCCCACCACATACTAAGCCACATAGGACATTGGTGTTAATAATAATTAAGCATTTTACCTACCATTCCATTATCATCCGAGATTTAGAGTACTTTGTTTAACAGTTTAAAACACACACATGATAACATTGATAACCACTTCGGTAACAACCTTAATCTCATTAACATCACCTGTATCATCCAGCTCGGTATGCTTATATATAGGGCATACCCTGAGTCGAGCCTACAACCCGCCCAGACGCCATCCCACCACATACTAAGATGCATAGGACATTGATCTTAATGATAATTAAGCGTCTTACCTAACACCCACTTCTATGTTAAAAACTTGATTTCCACAATTTGAAATAACTCTGATTTCCTGGGTTCACCATGTCTTCATGATTGCCCAAAACGTTTGTAGAAATATAATATTAAATGGCTAATTAAATTAATAACTAATCATTTAATTTCAACTAAGACATGATGATTGGGCCTTGTTTGACTCAATCAATTAGACTTAGTTGTTGGCGGTTGTCCAAGTTGTACCCTCTCACACGTGACCCATATCAGGCATGACCCACAAGGAGTCTACCTGTTGTGCCGGGATTTTAACGATATGCCCATATCAGCTTGACCTACTGGTCTACTGTATGCGTCGGGACTTTAGGATATCCTTTGCTTTATGATCTTCTTGATTTCCTTGATTTCATTTGATAGTTTAAGTTATGCCCATGTAGCTTGACTACAAGAGTCTACTACTGTGAGGGGACTTTCCGTGTGTTACACGTGGTCTCGATTGACATACAAGTGACAACTCACCTTACTTTAGGTATTAATGATTTAATTAGATCATAATGATTTCATTATTTCAATGATTCACACACGGTTATGATTCCCATGATTCACTTGATTTCTGATCTTTATAATTCCACGATTTCACAATGATTATAGATTTTGATTAGGATCCTTAGTTTTCTGATCACACACTGGATTAGATTCCTTTGCATTTGATCTTTAGTTTTGGTTCTTTCGATTACACTTTGAATTTAGATTCTTGAATTTGAACTCGATGGACTAAGGGTTTCTTTAGAGTTGTAGAATTTAGATATTTCTCCTAAGAGTAATTTAATTAACTTGTTAGTTAATTCGGCATAGAGATTTCCTAGACAGGAGTCTAGGATTATAAACAAGCATCCATATATACAACATATAATAAATAAAGCATTAAAGTAAGCAATTTAATTAAAACAGTTTACGCATGCTTCTCAGCCCCGCATTTTAAAACAAAAATGTTTAGAAAAGGGGCAATGAACTCACCTGTGTTGCTCTGTATAGAATTACCACAAAATGTGCGCTCGTTGTTGTAATCTAAATATCTTCAGTACCTGAGTTGTTTTAAGAGGATTCGAATATAATAAGTAATTATAATAGTCGTCGTATCTAGAGTTTGGTCTCGGTGTGCAACTAAGTATCCTATGTTACTAATGTGCTTCTAAGATTTCACCCAACTAGGTCTAACTTATTACCCCTTAGTAACCCTCATCCCACAATAAATTATTACAAGTCTTTAGTTCAAATATTTTTAGGTTAGTTCATTTTAAGTTAAACATTTATAAAAAAAATCATTTAATTTAATTAAATAAGTTTACAATTTAACTTCTTTTATTAGGACAATTAATTTAAGAAAAGTGTAGTTTACACATGATGGGCTTGGGTTAAGCCCATTGGGCCAACCTCAGGCCCATTACTAGTCTTTGATTCCCAAATGATTCTTTGATCGATTATGTGTATAACCAATTCTAGGTAGTTCAAAAGAACAACCTAATGTAGTTGTATGTTTTTATAACTTGTCGAAGTGTTAGGTGTTAATAGTACTAACAACACCATGACCTTAGACATAACTTTTGATTCCCGATAAATCCCCATGTGTAAGCAACCCAATTCGAATCAATTTAGATCGAACCACTATGGGCCGTGAAAACTTCGGTCGGATCAGTTGGGCTCTAGTAGGGCTTGTACGACTTTGTTTGGCCGACCGAATGGGAGGGTATCGACCGAATCAGTGTGAGCTGTGAAAGGGAAGTGGGCCGACAGAATGTCTGGGCGGCCCGAATGAGGACCGACTGAGTAGCCTTGGGCCGACCGAATGGGCAGGCCACCCGAAGGAAGAAGCTGGTCCGGTCGAATGTCCTTGGGCCGACCGAAAGAAGCAGTTGGGCCAGCCGAATGGGTTGTTTCCTAGGAATGGAGTTGGGCCGATTGTGGTTGCTTTGGCTGTTGGTGTTTCTGCCGAATGAAGGTGTTGCTCATTCGTTGAGCTGGTGGTTGGTCATTCGGCCAAACCACTTTTCCTCCTATACAGCCACGATTTCGACTTTTCCAACTAAGGATTTAAGTGGGGTTGGTTCCTACTCCATTCTAAGTGTATATGGTGGGGATTTCCTAAGGTTTTTGAGGGGTTTGAACCGGTCTAGATGTGGGTCGAAGCAAGGGTTAGAAAACCCTAAAATGGTAACCAAAAAGCTTGATTTTACCTCGAATCAAATGGATGGAAGCTCAGATCGGTTGTACTTTCAGGTCCTACTAGTGATGGTGGTCGTTTAGACACCAAAATGGTTCAATTTCGTGGAGAAATGGTGGCGAAATCTTAGAGAGAAGGTAGAGAGATTTTAGAGAGAGAAAGTGACGGTGGTGAGGAGAGAGGGTGGGTAGGTGAAGAAGATGATGAGGAACTAAAGCCTCATTAAAGGCTTCCACTTACCCGGTTGTTCGGTCGCGTTCGGTTTCGCTCGGTTTCGCGTACAAGCGTCGGTTTTCCGTCATTTTCGTAACTAAACGATCCGTTTTTAAAATAGACTTTATAAATTATTTTAGATTGTGATTCCTAATAAATTAACTAAATATCTTCCATTTATTTTAAATTTTCAGAAATAATTAATTTATGGTTTAAAATCGAATCGTACAGTCGTCGCGCGTATTCGTTCGAATTGTCACCCGTACAAACACGACGATAACTATACTTTTCAATATTGTTTTCTAATTATTGGATATCATTCAGAACGTTAAAATTTCAGATATATTCGTACAGATCGTCACCTATACGAATAATCTGTCGGTTTAGCATTCACGTATGACATCCGTGTTGTTTTGTTCTGTAAAGCCTCACATACGATTATACATAATAAAATCCTAACAAATAATCACATAATGATTCTGTAATGCCAGATAATTATCTGACTGTTGAACCATAGTTCTGAGTTACGTTTCTGAATTAAATCTGAACTGTGCTATGATAACATGTAATGACAATTGACATATGAATAATAACTGAGATGTGTACCTGATTTACTGTTCGTTTTACTGTTCAAATCACTGTTCCAGTGACGGTTCCGGCACTGATGTTACACGTACCTCCACCGCCTTACTCAGATTTCGATTTTGTTTTCGCGATTCCGGGAGCATACGAACTCCGTTTTACGCGTGGTTTTCGCCCACGTTCACGATTTTTCGAGCTCTTTCCAATGGTTATAATTTCAAGACCTGAAGAGTTCAAAATATTTGATCTCTTATTTAGTGCTATATTCGACTCAGTGTATCTTGAAATCGAAGCCTCGTTTCGTGACATAAAAAAATGCTTGTGACCGTCTAAAACCGGTCGTTACAAATTCTCCTCCACTTACGAAGGTTTCGTCCCCGAAACCGTTTAAACATCAAAGAGGAAAGGATAAAATTTTCTCATTTCATCTTCTGACTCCCACGTAGCGTTAGATCCCCTTATGTTTTTCCATTGAACCTTTACCTGGTTCAAGGACTTGTCTCTCAAATGTTTGACTTTTCGGTCTAGTATAGCTACCGGCTTTTCCACATAGTTCAACTTGTCATCAATATCCAAGTCTTCTAGTGACACATAAGCCGATTCATCAGCCAGACATTTTCTCAGGTATGACACATGAAAGGTATCATGTATACCACTCAATTCTTCTGGTAGCTCAAGGCGATAAGCAACACTACCTATCCGAGCTATAATTCTGAATGGTCCGATAAAACGTGGACTTAATTTCCTTCTCTTACGAAAACGAATCACACCCTTCCAAGGGGAAACTTTTAACAACACAAAGTCTCCCACTTGAAACTCAATCGGTCGTCTTCGTTTATCTGCATACGACTTTTGACGGTCTTGTGCCGCCTTTAAGTGAGCTCGTATTTGATCAATTCGTTGGTTTGTAACTTTAAGTATCTCTTTATTTTCGAGCTCTCGCGGGCCAACTTCTCCCCAACAAATGGGAGTACGACACCGCCTTCCATATAACATTTCATATGGAGGCATTCCCTACCCGGAATGATAGTTGTTGTTATTCGAAAATTCCGCCAGAGGTAGATAGTCATCCCAACTACCTCCAAAATCAATAATACACGCTCGTAACATATCCTCCAGTGTCTGAATGGTCCGTTCACTCTGACCATCAGTCTGAGGATGATACGCCGTGCTCAACAAAAATTTCGTGCCCAATTCCATTTGAAAATTCTTCCAAAAATGAGAAGTGAATCGTGTGTCTCGATCGGACACAATCGTCACTGGTATCCCGTGATGCGACACTATTTCTTCATCCAAATTATGAGCTTGCCCCTTTATTCGGTCTCTTTTCCAATTTTCTTCTTTTAAAGCTTCAACTTGAGCTTCTTTAATTTGATCCACCAAATCAGAGGAAATCACAATCTTCATTGATGTAACCCAAATGGGTTCATGTTCTTCTTTCCTACTCAAGGCATCCGCTACCACATTGGCTTTTCCCGGATGATAAAGGATTTCACAATCGTAATCCTTGAGTTGTTCTATCCAACGTCTTTGCCTCATATTTAATTCCTTCTGTGTGAAGAAATATTTTAGGCTCTTGTGATCAGTGTAAATTGTGCATTTCACACCATACAAGTAATGCCTCCAAATTTTTAAGGCAAACACTACCGCTGCTAATTCTAGATCATGAATAGGATAGTTTACTTCATGAACTTTCAATTGTCTCGACGCACAAGCAATCACCATACCACTTTGCATAAGGACACAACCAAGCCCAAAATAAGATGCATCAGAGTACACCACAAAATCATCAGGTCCATCTGGTAGGGTTAATACCGGTGCCTGAGTTAACTTGGACTTGAGTTCATTAAAAGCTTTTTTTTGGTCATCACCCCAAACAAATTTCACATCTTTCCTTGTCAATCTAGTCAAGGGAGATGCAATTCTTGCAAAATCCTGTATAAACCGCCGATAGTAACCGGCTAAACCAAGAAAACTTCTAATTTCAGTGGGAGTTTTAGGAGAACTCCACTTCATCACCGCTTGAACTTTCGAAGGATCAACAAGTATGCCATCAGCACACACCACATGTCCCAAAAACTGGACTTCACGCAACCAAAATGCGCATTTAGAAAATTTGGCACATAGTTTCTCCTTTCGTAAAATTTCAAGGACTTCACGCAAATGACAAGCGTGATCACCCTCGTTTTTAGAATAAATAAGGATGTCATCGATAAAAACAATGACAGACCGATCCAACATTGGGCGACACACTCGGTTCATCAAATCCATGAACACAGCCGGTGCATTTGTCAACCCAAACGACATCACAAGAAATTCATAATGATCGTAACGAGTACGGAAAGCGGTCTTGGGAATATCTTCCTTTTTAACCTTGAGTTAATGATAACCCTAGCGAAGATCGATTTTAGAAAACCACGATGCTCCTTGCAACTGATCAAAAAGGTCATCAATTCGAGGTAGAGGATATCGGTTTTTCACAGTCACTTTGTTCAACTCTCTATAATCGATACACATTCTAAGGCTTCCATCTTTCTTTTTAACAAAAAGAATTGGTGCACCCCACGGGGAAATACTCGGACGGATAAAGCCTTTATCTAAGAGATCTTGCAACTGTGTCATTAATTCTTTCATTTCAGATGGTGCCAGACGATATGGAGCTTTAGCTATTGGTTTAGCCCCAGGAATAAGATCAATCTTAAATTCAACATTTCTCTCACAAGGAATTCCCGGTAATTCATCCGGAAAAACATCAGGGAAATCCCTGACCACTGGAACATCATTAAGTTCCTTTTTCTCCTTTTGTGCATCAAGAACATAAGCTAAGAATGACTGACCCCCATGGTTCATGTAATTCATAGCTTTAGCTAGAGAGCACAATATGGCTCCACCCCTTCTCTCTCCTTAAATGCATACTTCATAACCACCTGGAGATATTAATTGAATAACCTTGCGGTTAGATACAATGTTGGCTCCATATTTAGACAACCAATCCATTCCAATCACAACATCAAACTCTCCCAAGATCATTGGAATTAAATCAACCTCATAATCCTCACCATCTATGGTGAGTTTACATCTATGATAGATGTCATACATTAAGAAACTCTTAGAGTCAGCTATTTCTACCTCTAATGGATAAGGTAGTTTAGCTAATACAAACGAATGATGGTTCACAAACTTCACAGATATAAAAGAGTGACTAGCTCCAGAATCAAAAAATATATAAGCAGGTGTGACAATCCGACTTTTCGGATTAACTTTGTTAACTGAAAAACAGTGAGATCACAGGCCCAACAAGATCAATTAGACCTAATGAAGTCTATGTAGGCCCAATAGAGTCACAGTAGGCCCAATAAGCCAAGAGAGGTCCAGTAAGGCCCAATAAAGTCAAGTGAGACTCAATGAAAACAAAGTAGGCCCAATAAGGCCAGGGAGGCCCAATGAGATTTAGGAAGGCCCAGTAAGGTAAGATAGGCCCAATGAGTTCAAATGAGGCCCAATTGTACTTGATAAGCCCAAATTGGTTAAATTAGCCCAACAATATTCTAAGTAAATCAATTTGTAACAATTAGGGATTTTAGATTTAACTTTGTTAATCGAGATGATAAGTTTTTGATCTAGAATAATATATAGAAGTTAAGATTAAGCAAAAATCAGATTTTAAGTGTTTAATTTCAAGAATTAGCCCACAAGTTAAGATAATGGTTGATTTTGACTTTTAAAAGTCAAAATTCGTTTATGGAATTGGGGCAAATTCAAAATTCGTAATGGGGAGTGTTGTAACCGGGAATTAATGGCTCTTAATCATCATATTGATGATTACTAATGAGTATCAACTGTTACTAATCTATTGATTAGTCGAATTTACACTTGATGGCAATCAAAAGTCGAAACCGTCATTAGGGAGTTATAGAACTCGCACAACCCGACCATAATTCACAAAATTGGAACTCCAGAACACTCAATCGGCATCTTTAGAGTCTTCCTCATACACCAATTCGATCTCATTAGTTCCAGACAGAAGGACCGATCCAGAGGGGGCCGAACTTAAGACTCAAAGTCGATCTCCATCGATTAATCATCAAATCAAGTAAGTAATCGATCGTACATCTTCTAATATGGCCGACTAAGGGTTATCCTAAATTAATTTCAACTGTTAACATCGTTTTGATGAAGTTCAAGTTCTTGTCAAAACTGTTTTGGGGGTTTTTGTTCAAATGTATTAAAGAATCGAATTGAATGTTATAGAAAGCTTCATAATGTGCCGATTAAGCTTAAACATAAAACAATTTCTGGTTTTAACATCGAATTTTTGGGATTTGATATCTAGGGTTCATAAGGAAAAACGATTTGGGGGTTGTAATGGAAATGTGTTGTAAAATCGAATTAATTGTTATGAATGGATTTATAGAACTAGGATAAAGAAAACCTGTTGATGTTAGGATTTGTGGTACACGAATTCGATGAAATCATATAATGAGTTTCAGAAAGTGAGTTCGAATCTGTGTACTCTCAATTAAATGGGTTACACTGTTTGATTTTTGAATTAAAATCATATATAGACTAGGTTGATTACCCAGAATCGAAGCCCTATGGTTTTAAGGGCTAACGAGTTTGATTTGGGGTTCAATTTGGGTTGAATGCTTCGGCTATAGAATGTCAAAGGAAAACTGAGCTGTTAAGAGTTAAAACAATTTAATTCTGGAATCATGATGCGATACCCTAGCGGGCGAGATGGTAGATTGTGTGTGTTGCGTGTGAAGGGTCGCGGGTTCGAGCCATGGGGTGGCCGGTTTTTGGAAAAAAAATACCATTTTTGGTATTTTTGAAATATCTTCCACATACGAACTCCGTTTTAATCCGTTCAAGTTGCGTTGGAACCGTAACATGAATACGAACGTATTAGAATAATAAAATTCATATTTTAACCTGAAAACGAAATCGCGTATAATTACGATTATTTAAATAAAAATCAAATATGATTTTATTTAAACGATTTCAAAGGCACGAGTACTTTCGTATGTATATTTCTGACACTTTAACATACGTGTGTTGACACGTATGTTATTTCAATCACAAAACAACATTCTGAATAACACTAGGTTATTGTTTAAACACAGATTCTTCGTAGGAGAATTTCTTACACGAGCTTTTAGTGTGTGATCATTCTGCTATTATCAAAGGTGCGTACACGGCCCCTTTCTTATTTTAAACTGTTTTGGGGGAGAAAACATGTGCAACAAACTGTTTTTAGATACATATCACTTGCATGAGTTAGCTGTTTACATTATGTGAAAACATATCAACTTGAAAGTCCTTACACACCTCGAACCGTTTAGTTTGCTGTAATGCAAAGCGTGGTAGTTGGAAATAGATCTATTAGGTTTGACAAACCTCACCTGGTAGATGGGATCTACGCAGGTGTTTGACTGACCAAACACAATTTTACTATTGTTGTGATAGACAATAGTGGCAAGGCGAAAACATGCTATAGCATGGCAATCCGTCAGCTTCGGTGTCGAACACTTATGTAAATAGTTTATATGACTAGCTATCATGACTGTGCATGTGTGATTATGTTATCTACAATCTTGTTATTCAAACTGTTGTTTTGAACATTATGAATGATTAAAACCTGTGTTATGCACCAACCTTTGTGTTGACTTGATTTGCATGTTTTCTCAGGACGCTAAGGCGCGCATTAAAGATGGCATGGACTAGGAGATAGAGTCTCATGCATTTTTAAACATTTTGGATATTTGAATTTGAACATTTAATTCCGCAATTTTTATAAACTCTGATGTTATATTTAAAGACCAAAGTATGTTTTGAAATTCATATAGAGGTCTTCGCTATGTCTAATGATCTGAGATCCTGGTTTGTCACGTTCCCAAACGGAATGATTCCGTTAGGTGAAAATTGGGGGTGTGACAGATTGGTATCAGAGACATTGGTTATAGCGAACTAGGTTTGCATTTGTAGACTTAGACTATGACTGTTAGACATTAGACACATCTGCTTATACGTATTGCTTAGAAATTACATATGACATTATGTAATTGACTTGTTTACATATTCCATGCACTGCACTTACATATGGTATTATGTAACAGGCATGGCATCATCATCGGTACCTTATATTATTATTGATGATTCCGAGGACGAGGAGCCGATAGTTCCGGCACCACCGTCATCACCACCACCACCTATTCCACCACCTCCACCATATGAGCAGGATGACTCAGATCCGGAGGAGGATCCGGACGAGGACCCGGAGGAGGATTCAGACGAGGATCCGGACGAGGATCCGGACGAGGATCCGGAGGAGGAGTCAGAGGAGGGCATTCAGCAGATTCCTGCTGAGGAACCTTCTACACACTCACCACCAGTACTAGATGCTTCTGAGCCTAAGAGGCAAAGGACGGACGCCGAGGAGATCGCCAAACTGCGCAAGGATTTGGATGTAGCAGAAGACAAGATCATACAGAGATCTCAGGAACTATGGGATGCTATTGAGAGGCAAGAGGAACTTGCCCATTTGGTTCATGATATGCGGGATGAGATGATCAATTTGATTGGTCGTCTAGAAGAGTCAGAGAACCGAGAGGAGATTTTAGCGGGCAGGGTTGAAGCCTTGGAGGATTTAGTGGCCTCTGAGAATGAGGAACAGGATGAGGATGAGGAGGAGGAACCAGCACCAGTTGTTGAGTCCGATCCTGAATCCACTGTTGAGGACGATTGATTTTCTTTTCTTTTCTTTCTTGTTTTGTTTAAACTTATTAGGAACGGGTTGTGTTCCTACATTAGTAGTTTGAAAAGTATGTTTCATTTCAAAAGTATTGTACGCAAAGAAAGTTTCTATCTATTGAAGAGTTATTATTTATTTCCAACAATTGTGTTGATTTATATTACCTGTTGTGTTTGTTGTTTTATCTACACATGTCAAATTTGATTTTGATTACGCGCTAACATTTTTGTAAATAGGAAACAAATGGCTGAGGGAAACGTTCACATGACAGTCGCTGAGCTCAACGAGCTAATTAATAGCAGAGTCGCAGAGGCTATTGCACAGTATGCTCAGACACATAACACAGGACCACATGGTCCAGCTGGGGGGTTGGTTAACCCACAAGTCTGCACGTTCAAGATGTTCTTGGACTGCAAACCTCACAATTTCAAAGGGTCGGAGGGGGCCATTGGACTCCTTCGGTGGATTGAAAAGGCTGAGTCGGTGTTCGAAATGTGCAACTGCCCTGATGAAAGCAAGGTGAAATTTGCTACTGGAACATTAGAGGGTCCAGCACTGACTTGGTGGAACTCCAATGTTCAGACTCTGGGGTTGGGAGAAGCTAATGCGTTGACATGGAACAACTTCAAAACTTTACTGCAAGAGGAGTATTGTCCTCGCAGTGAAATGCAGAAGTTGGAGGAGGAATATTGGCACCTCAAGATGGAGGGGTCAAATATTGAAGAGTACACGACCAGGTCGCATGAACTGGCCAGACTGCTACCACATATGGCTACTCCAGTTAGCAAGTGGATTGAGAGATACATTGGAGGACTAGTGCCTCAGATTCAAGGGTTGGTTACTTCAGCAAACCCCACCACCATCCAACAAGCTGTTCGTCTAGCGCATCAGCTTACTGATCAGGCAGTGTTACAGGGAACCCTGCCTAAACGAACATCTGCTACCAAGGTAGGAGATCATAAGAGAAAGTGGGAAGGTAACAACTACAAGGGTAACAGCCAACAATCAAATCAGCAAAACAGGAAGCAGGACTCAAACAAGTCCTATCATAATTCCAGCAGTGGTCAGCAATCATCATCATCGGGGGGTTATATTGGTAAACACCCCAAGTGCAACAGATGTGGGTATCATCATGCGGGTAACCAATGTGAGAGAGCTAAGTGCCAGAGGTGTGGCAAGATTGGGCATGCGGCTAAGGATTGTCGCGGGGAGCTGCAGAACAACCATAATAACCAGAATAACAATCAGAACAACGCACAGAAGGGTTGTTTCGAGTGCGGCAAGATGGGGCATTTTAAGAAAGATTGCCCACAACTCAAGAAAGGCGGGGACAATAATGGCAATGGTAATGGAAATGGCAACGGTAATGGCAATGGCACCAACAACAACAACAACAATAACAACAACAACAACGGTGCTAGAGGCAGGGCGTTTGTGATTGGAGGACGTCAAGCGCGGGAGGATCCCAACATTGTCACGGGTACGTTCCTCTTAAATAATCACTATGCCTCTATGTTATTTGACACTGGTGCCGATCGGATTTTTGTATCTAGTTCACTTACTAAGTTGCTAAATGTTAGTCCCACTGCCTTAGATAGTCCATACACTGTGGAATTAGCTGATGGTAAGTTGATAGTAGTGGAAAATATCTTTAAGGGATGTATCCTTGATTTGATGGGTCAAACGTTAGAGATTGATCTGATGCCTATTGCCTTAGGCAGTTTTGATGTAGTTATTGGCATGGACTGGTTGTCCAAAAACCAGGCTGAAATCGTATGTCATGAAAAGATTGTTCGCATACCTCTTCCGCAGGGAGAGACATTATATGTACAAGGCGAGAAGAGCAGTACGCCACTGCGTCTCATATCTTGTATGAAAGCACACAAGTGTCTACGTAAGGGTCATACGGCAGTTATAGCCCTTATAACTGAAAAGCCGGTAGCTGAGAAGAAGCTTGAAGATATACCTGTAGTTTGTGAATTTCCGGAGGTGTTTCCAGAAGACTTGCCGGGATTACCGCCTATCAGACAGGTGGAATTCCGAATCGACCTTACACCAGAAGCAGCACCGATAGCTAGGGCGCCTTATCGACTTGCACCGTCTGAGATGCAAGAGTTATCCACACAATTGCAAGAGTTGTTGGATAAGGGTTTCATACGACCTAGTTTTTCACCGTGGGGAGCTCCAGTTTTGTTTGTAAAGAAGAAGGACGGGACTTTCCGTATGTGTATCGATTACCGGGAATTGAATAAGGTTACCATCAAGAACCGGTATCCGTTACCCAGAATTGACGATCTGTTCGATCAGTTGCAAGGTTCGAGTTACTACTCGAAGATTGATCTCAGGTCGGGTTATCATCAACTAAGAGTCCAGGAGGAGGATATTCCGAAGACAGCATTCAGGACACGCTATGGCCATTATGAGTTCTTGGTCATGCCATTTGGGTTGACAAACGCTCCAGCTGTATTCATGGATCTCATGAATCGTGTTTGTAAACCTTATCTTGATAAGTTTGTTATTGTTTTCATCGATGACATTCTCATTTATTCACAGTCTGAGGAGGAACACGCTGAACATCTTCGATTACTGCTAGAGCTATTGAAACAAGAACAACTGTACGCTAAGTTCTCGAAATGTGATTTCTGGATGCGAGAAGTACAGTTCTTGGGTCATATAGTTAATGAAAAGGGCATACATGTTGATCCAGCGAAGATTGAAGCGATTAAGAATTGGGAAGCGCCAAAGACCCCTACCGAGGTACGACAATTCCTTGGTTTGGCGGGTTATTATCGACGAGTCATTGAAGGTTTCTCAAAGATCGCTCAACCACTTATAGCTCTTACGCATAAGGGGACAAAGTATAACTGGACGGATAAACAGGAAACTGCGTTTCAGTTATTGAAACAGAAACTTTGCAGCGCACCGATTCTGTCCTTACCGGAAGGTACGGAAGACTTTGTGGTGTATTGTGATGCATCTGCACAAGGTTTGGGGTGTGTGTTGACGCAACGGGATAAAGTGATCGCTTATGCTTCCAGACAACTAAGAACGCACGAAAAGAATTACACTACTCATGACTTGGAGTTAGGAGCAGTGGTTTTTGCTTTGAAGATTTGGAGGCATTACTTGTATGGAACTAAGTGTACTATTTATACTGATCATAAGAGTTTGCAACATATCTTTGATCAGAAGGAGCTTAATATGAGGCAACGACGATGGGTTGAGTTGTTGAACGATTATGAGTGTGCGATTAAATATCACCCGGGAAAGGCTAATGTAGTAGCTGATGCTTTAAGCAGAAAGGATACTTCAACAAGACGGGTTCGTGCACTTATGATGACAATACATACTGACTTACCTGACAAGGTACACAGTGCTCAGATCGAGGCTTTGAAAACGGAAAACTTAGTACAGGAATCGTTGCGAGGAATGGAAACACAGTTGGATGTCAAGTCTGACGGAATTCGTTATTTCATTGATAGACTTTGGATACCTTTGTATGGAGGTTTAAGGGAACTCGTGATGGACGAAGCGCACAAGTCCAGATATTCAGTCCATCCGGGATCAGACAAGATGTACCATGACTTGAAGGCACTGTATTGGTGGCCTCACATGAAAGCCGACATTGCTAAGTACGTTAGCAAATGTTTGACTTGTTCGAAAGTCAAAGTTGAATATCAGAAGCGATCTGGTTTACTGCAACAACCAGAGATACCGATGTGGAAATGGGAACAGATTTCGATGGACTTCATTACTAAGTTACCCCGTACACCGAGTGGTTGTGATACGATATGGGTAATTGTCGATCGATTAACGAAATCTGCACACTTCTTAGCAATCAAGGAAACTGACAAGATGGAGAAATTGACTCGCATTTACATCAAGTAGTAGCACGGCATGGCGTGCCAATCTCTATCATATCAGATCGGGATGCCCGATTTACTTCCAACTTTTGGAAATCTCTTCATAAGTCATGGAGCTTTAGCTATTGGTTTAGCCCCAGGAATAAGATCAATCTTAAATTCAACATTTCTCTCACAAGGAATTCCCGGTAATTCATCCGGAAAAACATCAGGGAAATCCCTGACCACTGGAACATCATTAAGTTCCTTTTTCTCCTTTTGTGCATCAAGAACATAAGCTAAGAATGACTGACCCCCATGGTTCATGTAATTCATAGCTTTAGCTAGAGAGCACAATATGGCTTCACCCCTTCTCTCTCCTTAAATGCATACTTCATAACCACCCGGAGATATTAATTGAATAACCTTGCGGTTAGATACAATGTTGGCTCCATATTTAGACAACCAATCCATTCCAATCACAACATCAAACTCTCCCAAGATCATTGGAATTAAATCAACCTCATAATCCTCACCATCTATGGTGAGTTTACATCTATGATAGATGTCATACACTAAGAAACTCTTAGAGTCAGCTATTTCTACCTCTAATGGATAAGGTAGTTTAGCTAATACAAACGAATGATGGTTCACAAACTTCACAGATATAAAAGAGTGACTATCTCCAGAATCAAAAAATATATAAGCAGGTGTGACAATCCGACTTTTCGGATTAACTTTGTTAACTGAAAAACAGTGAGATCACAGGCCCAACAAGATCAATTAGACCTAATGAAGTCTATGTAGGCCCAATAGAGTCACAGTAGGCCCAATAAGCCAAGAGAGGTCCAGTAAGGCCCGATAAAGTCAAGTGAGACTCAATGAAAACAAAGTAGGCCCAATAAGGCAAGGGAGGCCCAATGAGATTTAGGAAGGCCCAGTAAGGTAAGATAGGCCCAATGAGTTCAAATGAGGCCCAATTGTACTTGATAAGCCCAAATTGGTTAAATTAGCCCAACAATATTCTAAGTAAATCAATTTGTAACAATTAGGGATTTTAGATTTAACTTTGTTAATCGAGATGATAAGTTTTTGATCTAGAATAATATATAGAAGTTAAGATTAAGCAAAAATCAGATTTTAAGTGTTTAATTTCAAGAATTAGCCCACAAGTTAAGATAATGGTTGATTTTGACTTTTAAAAGTCAAAATTCGTTTATGGAATTGGGGCAAATTCAAAATTCGTAATGGGGAGTGTTGTAACCGGGAATTAATGGCTCTTAATCATCATATTGATGATTACTAATGAGTATCAACTGTTACTAATCTATTGATTAGTCGAATTTACACTTGATGGCAATCAAAAGTCGAAACCGTCATTAGGGAGTTATAGAACTCGCACAACCCGACCATAATTCACAAAATTGGAACTCCAGAACACTCAATCGGCATCTTTAGAGTCTTCCTCATACACCAATTCGATCTCATTAGTTCCAGACAGAAGGACCGATCCAGAGGGGGCCGAACTTAAGACTCAAAGTCGATCTCCATCGATTAATCATCAAATCAAGTAAGTAATCGATCCTACATCTTCTAATATGGCCGACTAAGGGTTATCCTAAATTAATTTCAACTGTTAACATCGTTTTGATGAAGTTCAAGTTCTTGTCAAAACTGTTTTGGGGGTTTTTGTTCAAATGTATTAAAGAATCGAATTGAATGTTATAGAAAGCTTCATAATGTGCCGATTAAGCTTAAACATAAAACAATTTCTGGTTTTAACATCGAATTTTTGGGATTTGATATCTAGGGTTCATAAGGAAAAACGATTTGGGGGTTGTAATGGAAATGTGTTGTAAAATCGAATTAATTGTTATGAATGGATTTATAGAACTAGGATAAAGAAAACCTGTTGATGTTAGGATTTGTGGTACACGAATTCGATGAAATCATATAATGAGTTTCAGAAAGTGAGTTCGAATCTGTGTACTCTCAATTAAATGGGTTACACTGTTTGATTTTTGAATTAAAATCATATATAGACTAGGTTGATTACCCAGAATCGAAGCCCTATGGTTTTAAGGGCTAACGAGTTTGATTTGGGGTTCAATTTGGGTTGAATGCTTCGGCTATAGAATGTCAAAGGAAAACTGAGCTGTTAAGAGTTAAAACAATTTAATTCTGGAATCATGATGGGATACCCTAGCGGGCGAGATGGTAGATTGTGTGTGTTGCGTGTGAAGGGTCGCGGGTTCGAGCCATGGGGTGGCCGGTTTTTGGAAAAAAAAATACCATTTTTGGTATTTTTGAAATATCTTCCACATACGAACTCCGTTTTAATCCGTTCAAGTTGCGTTGGAACCGTAACATGAATACGAACGTATTAGAATAATAAAATTCATATTTTAACCTGAAAACGAAATCGCGTATAATTACGATTATTTAAATAAAAATCAAATATGATTTTATTTAAACGATTTCAAAGGCACGAGTACTTTCGTATGTATATTTCTGACACTTTAACATACGTGTGTTGACACGTATGTTATTTCAATCACAAAACGACATTCTGAATAACACTAGGTTATTGTTTAAACACAGATTCTTCGTAGGAGAATTTCTTACACGAGCTTTTAGTGTGTGATCATTCTGCTATTATCAAAGGTGCATACACGGCCCCTTTCTTATTTTAAACTGTTTTGGGGGAGAAAACATGTGCAACAAACTGTTTTTAGATACATATCACTTGCATGAGTTAGCTGTTTACATTATGTGAAAACATATCAACTTGAAAGTCCTTACACACCTCGAACCGTTTAGTTTGCTGTAATGCAAAGCGTGGTAGTTGGAAATAGATCTATTAGGTTTGACAAACCTCACCTGGTAGATGGGATCTACGCAGGTGTTTGACTGACCAAACACAATTTTACTATTGTTGTGATAGACAATAGTGGCAAGGCGAAAACATGCTATAGCATGGCAATCCGTCAGCTTCGGTGTCGAACACTTATGTAAATAGTTTATATGACTAGCTATCATGACTGTGCATGTGTGATTATGTTATCTACAATCTTGTTATTCAAACTGTTGTTTTGAACATTATGAATGATTAAAACCTGTGTTATGCACCAACCTTTGTGTTGACTTGATTTGCATGTTTTCTCAGGACGCTAAGGCGCGCATTAAAGATGGCATGGACTAGGAGATAGAGTCTCATGCATTTTTAAACATTTTGGATATTTGAATTTGAACATTTAATTCCGCAATTTTTATAAACTCTGATGTTATATTTAAAGACCAAAGTATGTTTTGAAATTCATATAGAGGTCTTCGCTATGTCTAATGATCTGAGATCCTGGTTTGTCACGTTCCCAAACGGAATGATTCCGTTAGGTGAAAATTGGGGGTGTGACAGCAGGCAAGGAATTAATATGAAAAGTACATGTCACCACGTCTGAAGTGACTTTGGCCTCTTCTGCTGTAATTTTGAAGGCTCTACCCTTTGGTGTGGGTATTTCAACCTTCTTGCCATTACCTTGAGCCTTAACAGACCCACCACTAGTACCTCCTTGACCTGCCCCTTTCAACTCTAGGCACTCACTTCGTCGGTGTCCCGGTTTGTAACAGTTGTAGCATAGATTAAGTGCACTGGAACATTGAGAGGCAAGATGCCCCGGTTTGCCACATTTATAACACACTACTGACTGAAAATAACATTCCCCAACATGTTTCTTTCCACATTTTAAACAATGTTTAGCTTCTCTCAAAGAACTAAACTTTTTAAGTGGACTAACAAATTTCCCCTTTTTAGAGGGTCCCACTTCCTTTTCTACCTTTCGTTTTTCTCCACGGTCCTCTTGTCTCTTTAACTCCAGTTCACGCTCACGAGCGGAATCAATCAATTCAGACAAAGTTTCAAACTTTGATGGTATAAGAAACTCCCGGTACTTAGCTTTCAACTTACTATGGTACCTGTTAATCCACATTCGTTCAGTCCTAAAAAGATTAAGACAGAATTTGGCTTTATCAAAGAACACTGCAGTAATAGTGTCTATATCCTCCTCCTTGTGCCTCATATGTAAAAATTCCTCAGTAATCCTATCAATAGCAGCCTGAGGACAGAATCGCTTAAGGAACAACTCCTTAAATGCACCCCAAGTTAGATCTTTTATACCATCCCGACAGAATTTGGCTTTATCGAATCGTTACCCTTTTTAAACGGATTTTTCGGATGAAAACGATGATCAGGAGTTGTAGAAACGATCCCTAGCTCGATCCGTATGTTTGGACGGGTTCAAAACACTGATTAGATGGTAGAAATTTGCCTTAGATCGTCTGGAAATTGAGTATTTTTGAACCAGAAGGAGTTCTTATCGAGCAGATCAGATTTTTATGTCTTCTGGGTCCGTCGCGTACCGCCAAGGATGGCAAAAGGATCATTCGCGTACCTCCACCGCCTTACTCAGATTTCGATTTTGTTTTTGCGATTCCGGGGGCATACGAACTCCGTTTTACGCGCCGTTTTCGCCCACGTTCACGATTTTTCGAGCTCTTTCCAATGGTTATAATTTCAAGACCTGAAGAGTTCAAAATATATGATCTCTTATTTAGTGCTATATTCGACTCAGTGTATCTTGAAATCGGAGCCTCATTTCGTTATATAAAAAAAATGCTTGTGACCGTCTAAAACCAGTCGTTACAGACGTTAAGTCCAATGTGTCTGTAGATCAGTAAAATAAAAGATGCCAATGTGCACAAAGATGATAGAACCCTTTCTTGCTCTTGACTCTAATATGATAGCTATGTTCTTTCTTTTCTCATCTTAAAATTCTGTCAAAACGTTTTAAGTTCGTTGAAACACAGTCAAGTTTTGAAACAAAAGATTTTGCAAAATTGATAGGTTGCATATAGATCTGGATTATCTGTCTCATTGCCCATATACTTCCCAAAAGGATTTTCAAAAAAAACAATAGAAAATTTTGATCATAAACCTTATGTTTGAATTATGGATAAACGAGCAGAAATCATTGGTGGGTTATAATTATTTTTAAGGCTAGGTTTCTGTAAGAAATATTTTAAGGTGGTCAAATTTTTGATAAATATTTGATCCCACAAAAATGACCCGACTCAACCTTGAACTCGTCCAAAGTTATTGAGTTTATTTTATTTTATTTACTTAGAATTTTTAAATAAAGTTAGCTCACGAAATTGAGTATTTGATATTGAGTATTCGAAATTGAGTACACGAAGGACAGTACAAAAATTCACTTCGTGTACTGCCATCGCCTATATATAGTTCGAGTAGACTTCATTTCCAATACAGCCTTTCGTGTACTCAGACTTTCTCTCTCTAGGTGATCTCCTTATTTGGACACTTTTTAGAAAATCCACTCCGACCGCCTTGTAGATCTACTCTAGGCGAACTTAGGTATAGATTTTTATTCAATTTGGACCGTTAAATAAAAATTTGTCGAAGAAACACACATTTCGAGTACTTTCTTTCGTAAACAGAAAGTCTTTTGGTCAAATTACCTAGAAGTACTCGAAATTGGAAACCGATATTCTCATATGTTGGTCGCCTACCAATTCCGAGCATTTCAAGACCAAAATGGATTTCAAAGGGCCAAATTGAAGGAGTTATGAAGGATTTTCAGTTCACGAAATTTGAATTTCGAGCACACGATCGTGAAGTGATCTTCGTGAACCTCAGTTCGTGAACTATGATTCGAGAACCTGATTTTGTGAACTCCTGTTTCTTCGTTTTACTCCCTCAATTTCGAGTACTTCTTCAATTTCGAGAACTCCTTGAGTTTCGAATACTTAGCTGTTTCGAGAACTCCATTAGTTTCGAATACTTAGCTATTTCGAGAACTCAGTGAGTTTCGAATACTTGGTTGTTTCGAGAACTCCATTTTGACTTTGACTTTCAATTTCTGACTTTGACCATTGACTTTGACAAATAAGTTGACATTTGACTTTGAATTTTAATTTATTTTAATCTTTAACTAACTTAACTTGTTTCTTTTTCAGATGGCTGAGCTATGTTTTGTTCCTGACCATAACATGACCGCTTTTATTGGTGATCCTCCCAAGAAACACTTGGTGTTCAAGAGTATGGTTGAAGGCCTGATTCTCTCTCCTGTCAATTTTGCTATTATGGACTATCCATAGATTATTTCTACCTTCATCCACGATTTCTAGAACTCCATTGCCGAAAGCACTGACGCTAATGGAAACATCTGTCTGATCGGCAAAGTTCAGGGGCAGCAGTGGTCGTCACGGAGCAGATCATTAAAGAATGTTTGCAGTTTGGGGATAAGGATTATGATCTTGTGGAGTTGAACCAGGAACTTATTCAGAGCACTATTTTAAGGATGGGTTATGAGGGTTTTTACCCTCCGACAGAGAAGAAGCTTTCTACACCCTTACTGGAGATATCTTGCCCACATCGTGACTCAATGTCTTTTTGGACGCAAAGGAGGTTATGATGTTCTTAACCAGACATTGAGTTCATGTATGGTGGCTATTGTTCTGGGCCTAGACCTCAACTATTCGAGGATGATCTATAGAGAGATGTACAAAAATATCAAGGGGAAGCGGAAGAAAGATTTTTGGCGTTCCCGAGGTTCATTCAGATTATCATCAACCGACGGCATCAGAATCTTATTCCCAACGTTGGAACTTTACCCCTGAAGAGAATGAAGACATATTCTCATACATGACCATGAACAAGAAAGGAAAGAAGTTGTTCATTGGTGCTCGACCGTTGGAGAAATTTGGCAGATTGTTTGCCGGTCTGGAAGAAGATGTTGGTGATTAAGGCAGTCCTGTTGCTTTTGTTGCAAAGGAGCATGATCATGCCCATGCTAGTATAGCTGCTGAAGCCACCGAAGCTGCTCAGACTACTTCTTCAGAGTCATCATCTAGAAAACAAGAGCTCGTAAAGGAGCCTACTCACTTTAATCCTTCCCGCTCACGAGCAGAAATGGAGGAAATGAAGGATGATGATTATATCCCTTCACCTGAGTCTACTCCGAAGAAGAAAAGGATGAAGATGATGTCTAAAAGACCCAGGGATCCCAGGCTGAAGAAAATAAAGATTGCATGCACATCCACCACCACTTCTCAGACCCTACCACTTCCACCTCACACATCTTCCACACCAGCCACCCAATCCATTCCCACTAAACCAGCCACCAAACCAGCCACCAAAACCTCCACATCCACCCAAGCCACCAAATCATCACACACTTCCACAACCACCAAACCACCACAGACATCCACCACCACTCAAGCCACCCAAGCCTCTAAGACACCATCACCTCCACCCACACACACCTCACCACCTGATTCTTCAAATCCACTTCATTTTTCTCAACCTCCACCGTCACCACCTAAAACTAGAGTTGATAAGGGCAAGGCTTCGATTGATGAATCTTCACCTTATATGCCCGAAATTGTGCCTGTTAATCTTGAGTTTCTTCAAGAGCGAGTATTTTCTCTTGAACAAGATTCAGCAGCTAAGGATCACATCATAGAGAATCTGCGGGAAGGGATGCTCAGATTCTATGATCACATCAACAAGAATCATAAGGACCTCAAGCTATTAAAGAAAGAAAATGCAGAGTTACGCAAGGAAATTGAAGCTCTTAAAGGAGCCAAGCCTGCAGAACAAGAAAAGAAAGCTGATGAGGACGATAAGAAAGATGATGATGAGGATGAAAAGAAAAATGATGACGATGATGATGAGAAAAAGGATGATGATGATGAGAAGAAAGATGATCAAGATGATGATGACGATGATGGAGATGATAGTCAAGGTAAAGACGACCCAGGCAAAAAGGATGGTGGAGATGATTCCGATAATCCTTCTTTAGGCAAATCCATGGACTATTATGATAATTTATTTGGGGATCTTCCTGAAGAATTTCACTTTGAAGGCTTCAGAGAAGAACTGAAGGATGTAGGACTCGGAGATATGTTCACAGACATTACCATGGATGTTGTATTCGATGTTGTCTGTGAGCCGGAACGTGGAGAGTTGTCCGGATCTTCCTCGGGAGCATCCAAGGAAGAAGAAACCGAAAACAGTATACTTGGAAACATCTCCAGTGATCCCTATATAGACTATTTTTATGCTCACAAATACGTCGACGCACTAGGACAGGAGGTCACCATGCTTGGAAATGTGATTGAGAACTGGTTCGACAAGAAGAATGACTGGACTCCTGCTCCTGTTGAAGTGCAAAAATCTTGGATTGCTCCAGGACCTGTTTAGGAGGAACATGAAGTAACATACACCGCTGGCTCCAAAAACTTATTCGCAGTTCACAACGAAAGAATTGAGGTTGCAAGCTGAATGTTTGATAAGGAGAAGCAGTTGTACGTAGTCAAGAGGCTAAACAGAACGTTGGAATATTATAAACGTTCTCAGGACTTCTGCTCTGTGCCCAAGATTGATATCCGAAGCATCAACAGAGTTGTGTTCTACAATATTTCTAAAGACAGTCAGGCAGATCTCTTCGCCAAATTCATAAAGGATCAGTGCGAGAAGGACTTTCCTACTATGAAGACCGCTAAAGGAAAGAGATATATTTCTTCATTTACACTTGATCCTATTAAGAAAGAACTGTGGATTTACTACAAGTATCCTCCTCCAACGACCGAAAAAGTAGTCCCAGTTTAATTAAGGGTTCCGGATAACTCGCTGAAGAAATTTGATTTCTAGTACTTTGATGAGAAGACATTTGCAGCGGTTATCGTGAAAGAAGAAAATGATTTGGATATCGTTATGGATCCTATGGACTAGCTGAAATTCGGAAAAGATGATATGCAGGTGCTACACGATAACCCCATTCGCGCCTATGGTGGTTATGATGAAGAAGCAAAGCCATTTACGTGAGTTGTTGCATTGGCGATAGTGCACAAACTTTATGCAGGTGCTAGTCCTCATTCTGTTACGCTTGCCATTGATTGATTTCATCAGTGTAGGCGGAGTTTGTATAGCCCAATTCAAAGACGAAGACTGACAAAATCAATGTGTGACCAGATGAAGACCAAGTTTTGCAGATTTTGTGTACTTATGTTTTCATGTACTTTACATTTTCGTGTACTTGTCCATTTCGTGTACATAGTTTCGAGTACTTCTAAATGTAGTATAAATAGACGCATTTTGTACTACACTAGGGTTGGATTCCCGAGGCATAGCTCTCTAGACGTATTGAGGTTGGTCTTGTAAAGTTCACGTTTTTAATCAAAGTATTTATTTTTCCATCTTTTCTACTGCTTCTATCTTGAATTCCGTACTCATTAGAAGCATTTGGTGCTGATTAGAGTATTAAAGCTAAAGTCTTGATTCAGATTAGGACCTACAAATAACATGTTAAATGTTTAAACTGGTTATATTTAAGAATGAGTAAATTTTACAAACAAATTTAAGGGTTCCAACGAGTATATAAGTATTATAATAAAGTTAGGTTGCCAAAACAGTAAATATACGTAAAATACATATATATGTGAATTTTTTTTAAAGTAGGTGGTATTGCATGCTAACTTGTGAAAGCAGCTGGTTTCGGAAGCTTGTTTCAAATATGGGTGTTCCGCTACCCCTAGTAGCGGAAGAGGGTGATGTGGCCAATGATTACACCGTGTAATTCTCAACGGTTGCCAACTTGTTCATGGCCCGCTATCCGTAATGGAGGAAGCCTCCACATGGCCATGTTCCGCTACCCCTAGTAGCGAAAGGGGTACAAAACCATAGAGAATTCACGATTTGCACGAGATTAACCAAAAATTAGGGGTAGCCGGTTTTATTAGGCGAAGACCAAGTGCATTGTCACATCTCTTGGCATTACGTGGCATGTGAACCTTGGCATTATGTGGCATGTGAAATCTGCAAGGCTGCAATGGGCATGTGAACCTTGGCATTATGTGGCATGTGAAATCTGCAAGGCTGCAACCTTTAACTTTTTAATTCATGCCAACCTTTAACTCTTTAATGCATGCCACCATGAAGGAAATGACATGACAAATTCACATGCATTTGGAAGTAATATATATATATATATATATATATATATATATATATATGCATGCTACTACGGATGTTTTCAAACACATAAACCTAAATTCCCATTCGTACATTCAAGTTTAATAGTCAGGAGTTCCAAAGTTTGAAGCAAATTACAAAAAATTAAAAATGAGTTACGATTTGCATCCGGGTCCAATCGTCGATGATCTTTTGTTTCTTAAAGATTCACACCGGGCATGTGATATATTTAATTGTTAGCTTTTTTTGAAACAGCAATCAAAATCTTACCTCTATATGATCCTTTAAGATGAGTACCATCAACAGATATTACGGGTTGGCAGAGATGAAATGCTTTAATACATGGCCCGAATGCCCAAAAAACATATTTAAACACATCACATTGTGGTGTACTATGTGGATGATGGAACCATGTTACTATAGTACCATCATTTGAGGCCTTCAATGCTTCTACATACTTTGGCAACTCATTGAAGTTGCTCTCCCAATTACCATGAATTCTCTCCCAATTACCATGAATTCTCTCGATAGCAATCCTTCTTGTTGTCCACACCTTTGAATATGTAATATCAACCTTAAGTTTCTCTTTTATGTAAGCGCGAATCTGTTTTACTAGAAATGATATATCTTCACGAATTTGGGGGAAAATATGTACAGCAACATCTTTGGATCTTAAAGATCGGTTATTGTTTCGAATAACAGTTGAGTAGCAACTATGAGCACCAGTCCATGTGGTGATTCTCCACGTGTGATGATTTCTTCTTTTTGAAGCAGTTACACATACACCACCGACACAAATGCGTCTGCTGAGCAGGGATTGAATCCTTTTGTGGTTGTGTAGTTTTGCATCTAGCTTTCCATAAAGATCGTTTGTTATCTGCCATGTAGATCTCCCTATTACAACCAACATTCCATCTTCTAACCGCATACATGACATCATTTTTTGAATTAAAATACATGCCAAGACGGATTTGGTTGGAATCTTCATTCCATACGTCCATATGATCTTCATCATCAAAATCAGGAAGAACATAATCGTCTGACTCCTCTATAGGCTCATTGAGTGAATCCTTGATAAACTCCTAAGTTATACTGGTCTGAGGACAGAGGGACTGGGTCTTCACCTTCTGACTTGTCGTTGGAGGGGGAATTCACTTTCTTCACTCTCATTGGTCATATGACCTTCAGAGTGCTCAAAACCATCTTTTCGTAATGTTCATTAGCCTGTTGATCTAATAATGCAACACCAACCTCCATATTGTTGTATTGTAAAGTTGTTGTATTATCGACACCACCAGCATAAGAACTGGAAAAACCTCATAGGAGGTCCATACAACTACTATGTTGAGATAGGATAAATGATTGCCCGTTAACTTTTATATGAGTCATAAAGTTAACTACATTTTTTTATAGAAAATAAAGCATGTTCATGCTTTCTTCCCCAACTAAGAAAGAACTTTCACTAATTCCTTGAAATGAATAATAGAGTAACAAATTCACGTGTGAAGATTCTCTAACAATTTGAACATGGTTACAGACTTAATCAACTAATTGTTGATAGGTAATTCTGTATCTAATTATAAACGAAGTTGAGAGAGTTGATTCATCATAATCAACAACTCCGTTTACGTATGAGGTTTCATCATTCCAGTATAATTTAACAAAAAATGGTTGAAAAGAAGACATAGTTTTATAGTTGAAAATGATGAAACACAAATGATATTTAGAGTAATATTACTTTGGTGAAATATTTGATGTTAAATTATGTGATTATGAACATATATATAGGCAATAAGAACATCAAACAACACATACAATATAAACGGTTGTACGATTTTGAATTCAAATTTAAAAGTAAAGTAAAAGTATATAAATTATATAGTCTGCATGTTCATATAATAATAAATTATATGGTAAGAAAAAAGTATAAATAATATTATTAGTTTAATGTCAATTAAAAGGTATAAAAATATGTGATAAAACTATTTTAATTATGTAAAATTAAGAATAATGTCAATTAAAAATATAATAATATTGTACGATTTTAAATTCAAATTTAAATCTGAAGTAAAAATTAAAGATGAAATTACTAGTATCTCAATTCAATTAAAAAATGGAGAAAAAATATATGGATGCGATTAAAACATAAATGATTTGAAATAGAGCATGGGAAAAAAACATGGGAAAAAAAAAAGATGGGGGATTAATGTTACATTTGATTGTTTTTTTTTTTTGTGTTGTAATAATGCTAATTCAATAAAAACATGGGAAAAAATTGATGGATGTGATTAAAACGTACATGATTCGAAATAAAACGTTTGTACGTTTTTTGTTTTTTTTTCTACTCTAATAGCTTGAATTGCATAAAACGTGGTAAACAAAATTCATGGACGGGGTTGAGTCGTACCACGAAAATTATTAAGTGTTGGTGGTGGGGGTATTTCCTCTACTTGTACATTTTTTGTTTTGTTTTCTACTGTAATAACTTGAATTGCATAAAACGTGGGAAACAAAATTCATGGCCGGGGTTAAGTCATACACGAAAATTATTAAATGTTGGTAGGTGAGGGTATTTCCGCTACTTGTATCACTGGAAGAGGCATAAATATCGCCACCTAATCGTTGTTTGGAAGATGGTTTGGTATGCTAATGGCTTCCGCTACTTGAGGTAGCGGAAGAGAGACATAATCCACTTTAATCCCCTCCTAATCGTTTAATATGTACACGTTGGCACCCCTTCTGCTACTAGGGGTAGCGGATCATGTACAAATGGCCACTTCCGCTACGAGAACATGCGGAACATGTACAACTCGGCAAAATCACCCGGCCACATCACCCTCTTCCGCTACTAGGGGTAGCAGAACACCCATATTTGAAACAAGCTTCCGAAACCACCTGCTTTCACAAGTTAGCATGCAATACCACCTACTTTAAAAATTTTTTTGAATATATACATATATGATCTTTTTTTTAATCATTTGAGTTTTGGATAAACATATGTACCTAGAACAAAGTATTGTATATACATTTTGAGCCTACATATCAATAAAAACTTATTTTGACTATAATGATTACTTTTATATATTAAACTGTTTTATAAGCGTATTTTATATATTGCGTTATGAAACAAGAATTTATATAAAAATGTATTATGTGATCCAAGACATACGATTAATTATCATATTTTCATGACTTCAAACGCGTATATTTATAACCAAACTCAACAAATATAAATATATAATCATGGTTGCAAAAGTCGCTAGGCGCTCCTAGGTCGGAACAGGTCCTTGGAGCGAGTAATCGGAGAGTACTCGGCCCTAGGCGGGAGTACTCGGGTAATACGCAGGAAGTACTCAGCCTCGGAACAACTCCTTGGAGCGAGTACTCGAAGATTACTCGGCCTTGGAGACCGACTTTTACAACAGTGTATATAATCATAAATAACGGATTTTTCAACAAGCATGATGTATAAGACATTATGAAACTGAAATTAACATATATAGAAAAAAAAAAAAAAAAAAAAAAAAAAAAAAAAGAACTTGGTTAATTGACCTCTAACACATGTGAGGACACATTAGATAACGTAATGACAATCGTACCAACTAAGAACCTGAAACATAACACTACCTTTTGAGTTTACGAAAATAAAAAAGGGTTTTTTTTATCCAGTTTTTCCAACAATCTAAAACTCATATAAGCTTCCTTGTTAACAGGCAGATGAGCATCAAATAAACCAGAAAATAATGGACTAATGGAGATTTCATATCTTGATAAAGAAATAGAACAAAACATGTGGGAAATCAAGAATCTTGAAATTGTGATGTGGGTAAAGTTGAGCCTAGTTCCCCAATTGATTCGATACAAACAAATGCTGGTAATTTTTCTTTGGCGGGAAGGACGGACGGACGATGACAAAACGTGATCGAAGACGTTGCCTTAAAAAACTTAAAAAGAAAGGAAGTATGGACATCGATCATTTGCAACAACTTCAGGAAGAACTATTGTGTTCAGAGAATGCATTGTTATACACAATTGAACGATATGGTATGTTTTATGTGTTGGATTAAATTCAACATATAACAAAAATCAAGAAAATAAAGAATACTTGCAAGTTAGATGATGGATCATGGTCTTGATAATGTTACCACAATAGGAATCAAATATCAATAGTAGGAATCCTCTTATCTCCTTTCATGTTGATAAATAGGAATCCATAGTAGGGATCCTTTAATTTCCTTTGATGTTTAATTAGAGTAAGTTGTCGATTCTTGTGATTTGTTAGTATTTTATTCTTGGTCCCTAGAACTTATAAATGACTCATATAGTATCAAACTTTAAACATTTGTAACACATACAGTCCTAAGGATTATATGTTACATATGTTCAAAAGATGGAACCAATAGATAATTTATGAAGCCTAAAACAATGAGTAAAATACTAGCAAAAGCATATAGACCATTTGGGCAATTTACTCCAAAAATTAATATAACCATTTACTTCATCCATTTGAAGCAAGGCATACATTATAGACAAAAGAACAAAATCATAGCAAAAAAAATAAATTCTTTATTTGAAGCATTCAACAGATGCTATTTACGACTGCATTTACATTCATGTAAACGAGTTACATATATTTGGATACCTATTTCATACAGCTACTCTACAGCCTGGTAAAATCGAAGCAATTTCAATGCTGAGACATTTTCCTGTAAATATATTTATTAAAATTTTAATAATTATAAAATTTATATTAAAAATTACAAAGAAAAGTACAAAGTAGAAAAAAAATAAAGAAATTGCATAACCTGCATTGCTTCTTCAGATTGAGAAGGAAAAGAGAAACCAGTTGAGCAATTCTGCAACAATTCAGGGCTTTTTATGTATTCTTTGTGTCCATCACTAGCTTTCATCTTATACTTGAACATCTGAGATAAATACAAGGAAAAAATTCGAAGTGTGTGTGGTTACCAAAACTGGCTGAGCCAGGTTACGGTGCGGGACAAAATGGCCTGCTTTAAAAAAAGTAACAGGTAGGGTCATGGGGAGTTCAACCGCTATATTTGCTTTTATGAGAGCTAATAACAGCGGTGGCAACAGGTAGGTTGCGGTAGATCAAGGGTACCCTTCACCAATTATAACACATTCTTAAATTATGCTCTTTTTTCTTCAACCCTGACCCATGAAAAAAATGCATGGGACCCAATTTGACCCAAAAAAGTACATTATCTAAAGTTCCAACAATAAGTTTTTAGATATCTGAATAAACAGATATCACTTTTTACAAATGCATTCAAATGATACTAAAAAAATTGGTGAGAACCATAAGAACCGATACACATAGATTAATCAAATCAAAGGTTACAATTAAGGAGGGTAAAGGTAACTCTTATCTACTTTAATTTGAAAGGAAAAAAAACTAGCAATAAATGGTAATTTTGGATGTAATAATCTCACAAAACATTAGTTTTCAGTTTAACATCCCTCCCATTTCTTATTGTTCAAATATGTAAAGATCGAATGACCTGTTACAAACTGATTGCATTTTTATAAAGCAAGAAAACTAACACATTTAACTGACCTCAGAAAGGGTGACGGTTGGCTTCTCCAGCTCATCCCCATTAAAATCAATACCAGTACCTTGACACTCAGGACAAAAAGCAGAATATATTTGCTTTCTTGCATCCTCCTCGACTTTTTTCGATTTTACCCCTTTTTTCCGCCTATATCTTCTCTTTGCTTGAGGAGCAACTAACTGTTTTGTATAAACTTCAGTCTCACATAAAAGAAACCAATGTATAAGGCATGATATATGAAACACATGAAATGCCTGCATGATTATACGTATATATAAATTCAGGACCATATAAAACATTAACTTTTTAAAGACTAAAACAAAGATTAAAAATATAGGTGTACCCCATTCAAGTTTCTGCTACTGCAAACGATTCTACCAGTTTTCATATTTAGAAGGGCTGCCACGTTTTTCCCAGGAAGCATTTTGTGTTGACAGATGTCACAAACTCTTTCTGAAGCTAAACGCTGACGTGTCCTTATTTCTTTCCTTGTGCACTTGCTCTGTACAAGTCTTAACTGCAGTGATTTACCATCATATACATCTAAAAGATTCCTTGAATCAGAATTACCTGATTCTTCCCCAGAAGATTCCTCTTTGTTGCTAAAAGATTCACTTAAATCTTCAAGATCAGATGGTAATTTTCTCTTCTTTCCTTTAGCATCCTTATTCCCCTCAACTTCTAGTCTAGAAGAACCCAACGAAAGAAAATTCTGCAAGTCATCAAGTAGCCCTTTTCTACCTAGATCATAGTTAAAAGAAAATGACACAACTGCAAAATCATGATATGGGATCATATCATCAACAAATGAATCATCTTTCCCAAGCCATTCACACCAAATTTTCCTGATTCCCTTTGAAACCTTGTCTTTTTCCCAACACCTAACTGAAATTTTTCCAACACCAATTTCTCTCACTTCTAAATCAGAAACTTTATCTTTTTGAAGCACATCAGGTATTATCAGATCATTAATATCTAGACTATCATCACCATGTGCAGAATCCAAACTTCCCTCAGATGATAAATCAAAATCAGATTCATTCCCATGAACAGGAACAATGGCAAGACTGTTTTCATTAACAGATCCATTTGAAGGTACCAAGTGATTTTGTTCATCAGATGAACTATGGAAGAAAAGCATTCCATCGTTAAATGGAAAAGGATTTTGTTTCAACAAAGAGGCTTTAGCGGCTTCATACATCTGCTTATGAAGATGGCCTCTTAAATGATCTTGCAACACTGAATCACTGTAACATGGAGACAAACACAAGACACAGAAGAATATAACTTTCTTATTGTCTTCCCTAAGTTCCACATACGTATGGCCCTGCAATCTCACGTTTCTTAGTGCAGTCCGAGCCAATTGTTCCTTTAAACTCATAGCACAATTTCTTTCTAGAAACCCTAGATCCTTACCACGTCCTGCCATCGAATACACACTTCCAGATGATATGAAACCCTAGAAACCTAAAAACCCCCAATTTCACTTCTGAAAGAGCCCGGGCAACAATTCGAAACCCTAGAAATCTAGAAATGAGGATGTCAAACTATGAAAACGCAATAAAGGAAAACATTTCACGAAACCGGATAGTTGTTCAATTTCTAATCGATATTGACGTAAACAACA
Organism: Mikania micrantha; assembly: GCA_009363875.1. Taxonomy (NCBI): domain Eukaryota; kingdom Viridiplantae; phylum Streptophyta; class Magnoliopsida; order Asterales; family Asteraceae; genus Mikania; species Mikania micrantha. The sequence continues at coordinate 4,156,756 of CM018689.1, forward strand.
GAAATTAACGAAAAAGTTGTATCGTGTGATTAGACGAAGAAACCCTTAAACTTACAGCATCGAGTCGTAGATTGTATGGAATTTTTGGGAAAACGTAGAGGTATTAGATCCACCATTACAAGCGCTTGTTCTTGAAGTCCACAGAGAATTGCAAGCGAGCAAATTCCCACCATAGACATAATCTCGGAATCTGCGCAACAGTTACTGAAACCGAAAGGAGGATGAAACCAATTCGAAGGTGTAATTTTAGGGAGAATGGTTGAAGAACAAGGCAAAAAAGAGGGATTTGATTTTTGGCCGTCGATTTAGATGAATTTGAAGAGATCGGTGTTAAGTCGTTGATGTGGGTAGTCTGTCGTGTGAGGGGATCAAAAAAGATTCCAAGAGGCATATGCCAGCTCATCATTATATCATATCTTTACTTTTTTTATTTTTTTTAACGTTTCAGGCTGTACGACTGATTTAAGCTCAAACGGGCATACATCTAAGGGCAGGCTTAGTCGTCACCCCTTCACCTACCAGAAAAGCGAGAACCGGATAAATCCGTAAACTATATCCCCTGCTCAGGTTTGAATCCCTGACCTTAATGAGGTGCAGCTTCTCTTTCATTGTAATACCGCTAGGCTAGAAGCCCTTTGGCATCATATCTTTACTAGCACCAAATAATAAATGCTATTGGAGTTTTGGTTGTGTAATTGTGTAAAGCTTAACTCAGCAAAATGTGTGGATTACGTGATGGGTAGTTTAGGTTGTAGTTTAAGTCATTAATATTAGGTTTTTTTTTGTACTTCTCTACAACATTGGTTTTGATATCAATCTATCACACTATGTGTCGTGTGCGATATCCATGGCATAGTGGCTATAATTGATTCATAACTAAGAATTAAAGAAACAACAACAATATTACCAAATTTCATAGTTTAAAAGTTACAATTTGTTCTAACTATGCCGAAAGATTCACAAAAACTGACAACCACGAAAGAATGTCTACAAAACAAAATTAATAAACAACATAATTAAAACATGTAAGAAAATTGTCATAACTAGGTCGTCTTGAACTTTTACTATGTATCTATCCCTAATTTCCTAAAATATGTAAGAAAATTGTCAACTATGAATAGTAGGTAAAAGTCATAGCTTTTGTATAACGAGAATTGGAGTAAGTTTTCAAGCATAATATAGTTCATTAAATAATGGCATAACTAGTATAAGTAAATCAATCAATCAATCAACGTACTCAGTATATCCCGCCATTAGCATGCTAAGGCAGGGTCTGAGGAGGGTGAGATGTAGATAGCCATACCCCTACCCCGTAGGGGTAGAGAGACTACAATGAACATGTGCCCAACTATCATCGATTATGAATGTGAATATGTGGCCGATCTACGGCTATCAATGAACATGTGCCCAACTCGTAATCAACCATAAAATGAGTTAGAGTTGATATAAAGTCGTCATAAATGTTCCCAACTCGCAGTCGTCGCTAAAATAAATTACACTACAAAAAACTAAGGTTTTAGTACTGAAAAATCACTCTCCAATATTTTGCAATCAGTATCTAATGGTTACAGGAGACTGATTAGGGATTGAAAAATCAGTTATGGATGCCTCGTCCTGGATAGCGGCCTTAGTAACTAAAAATAAGTCTTCATTGTGTTGTAATAACAGGGAACAACGGTCAGTAACCGATAACCAAAACTTCAGTCCTTAATTTGTTCCTCAATGTCACATCCTGAGCCGGCGGGCTGGATCGACTTTACTGTCAGGAGGAATGGTCTCGGGGCGCAATATCATGTGATAATCGAAATGATCAGATTGTTTACAACGCACATGATATATTATGAGAAATGATAAATTGACATTGACATAGAATTAAAAATTTAAATTGCATAATTCATGTTCATAATTTAACAATGTAAATCTACCCAAAAAGAATTATAAAGTTGCTATCTTGTATATGCACAAGATGTACAAAAGTGATTCACAAAAATATCATCAAAAGTATGCAATCAAAAGAAACTAAGTCTGTTATATAGATCCACTAGCTTATGTCCTGAAATCCGGTGAATAAACATGTTCATCACCTGAGAAAACATGCAAGTAAAACAAGTCAACACGAGGTTGGTGAGTTCATAAGTTTTGTAATTTAGAAATGTAGAAATTTTTCATTCTCAAGTCTTATTGTAATTCTCATTGTCTTAACCCCCATCAACTTTCTATCCATAATTCCAAATACAGATAGGATTTCACTCAGTCAAGTATGCTTATATATAGGCATACGTATCAACAAGTGAAACCACCAGCCCACCACACACTTGACTGAATTCAACACCACCAGTAGTGCAACTAAGGATACCCATTTTATTCTCACCATTTGTTATTTTCAATTGATATTCCCATTTGTTATTCTCATTGATAATCCCACGTGTTCTCATCCCACAATTGATATATATATATATATATAAATAATGTTTTGTAGGGTATGCACTACCATAACATAAGTGATGATAAACCCATAATGTTTTAAGGATATAGATTTTTATTAAATCTTAACATTTTAATTGTACTCTCATATGTGGAGTTTACTGTTATTCACTTCTAAGTTGTAACATCAGTGCCGGAACCGGTGCCGGAACATTGATCGCAACAGTAACATGAACAGTAATCAGGTACAGATTCTATGCATTTCAGTGTAATTCATATTAATAGCATACATCATTATCATTTCATGAAACAAACAATGAATTCAAAATCATTTCAGAGAAACTAAACTCAAAAAACACGGTTCATCAGTCAGATAATTATCTGACAACACAGAACCATCATGTGATTACTTGTTAGGATTTTATTATGTATAAACGTATGTGAGGCTTTACAGAACAAAACAACACGGATATCGTTACGTGAATGCTAAATTGACGGATTATTCGTATATGTGACGATCTGTAAGAATAAATCTGAAGGTTTAATGTTCTGAATAATATCCGATAATTAGAAAACAATATTGAAAAGTATAGTTATCGTCGTGTTCGTACGGGTGACGATTCGAATGAATACGCGCGATGACCATACGATTCGATTTTAAACAATAATTAAATATTTTAGAAATTTTAAATATAAACGAAAGATAATTAATTAATTTATTAGGAATCACAACTTAAATTAGTTTTATAAATTCCATTTTATAAACCGTGTCGTTTCGTGACGAAAACCACGAGAAATGATATTTACGCGAAACCAAACGAGACCGAGCAACCGGGTATTCTCTAAGATATTAATGAGGCTAATAACTCCACCACCAACCACCACCAAACCCACCTACACACTCATTTTCGTTCTTCTTTCCCTCTCTCTCTAGAAAAGTTTGCTCCACCTTCTCTCTAAGTGTTCTTGTTCAAATCTTCATCATTTCAAGTGTTCTAGGTGTCAAAACGTTCATCTCAGCACGAAGATCACGGAAGTACAAGTTAATCGAGCTTTTACTTGCTATTTTTGAGGTAAATCTTCATGTTATTTTCGGTTTTGTTAGTATCATAAACCCACTTTGTGTTATTGTTGTTATAACCGGCCTAACTGTCTAGCAACACATAGATAAACACTTGTAAACCCCTATAGAGTCTTAGTTGCTAACATGAAACAGTTGAGGATCAATGAAGAAGATGGTGAAGCAGGTTTGTGACAGCCTTGAATCGGCCGAACCTGGGGACAAGTAGCCGAACCTTATAGCTGAAGAGGAGTATGTCCGAACCATGGGGCGAACCCTGGGCCACGAACCTGTACATCTGACTCACGAACCTGTAGCCCTCTACACGAACCTGGCAACCGAACCTGTGGCACCCTGCACGACCCTGCAACGAACCTGTGGCCGTAAACCTGCTAGCCGAACCCTAAGGTGGCGAACCTAGTTGAGCAGCCTCTCTCGAACCTGGTTGGCGAACCTAGGGATCACTTTGCCCGAACCTTTACATGAACAAGTGACCAGGGCCGAACCTTTCCCTCAACGAACCTATATGATGCCAACTAATGAACTCAGCAGAACCATCCTACACAGCCGAACCTTTGAGGGCTGATGCATGGGGACTCCACGAGCCTATGGCTGTTATGAACCTAGGACTCCTCTAAAGCTTAGCCAAACCCTTGGTGGCTGCCTCAAGAAGGTTCACTGCCCTGGATGAAACACCGAACTTAGGGTTATCAAGATCTTTAGTTTTCCATCATGCATGGGAGTTTATGAACATGTTCATTCATGATAAAAATCATGTGTGTGCATGGGAATGATATGGAATATTCAATTCCATGCAAACTCACTTTTAGCATAAACCAAAGTATCATTGTAAGATGGCAAAGACTTAAAGATTAGGTGTTGGTTTAATATTAACACTTAACCTTAGGAAAAGACTGATTACGAATAACAAAAACTTAGTTGATTGATTATCTATGTAATAGTTATTCAATGAACTTGAATTGGGATCGATGGGAAAGCAAAGACCATCAATGGGCCTAAGTGGGCCCAATGGGGCTTAACTAGGGCCCATCATATGTTAAATGTTGATTTAAGACAAGTTAACGGTATTTTTAATAAAAGAAAATGGAATTTAATTATAAATGTTCTAAATAAAGTTTTATTATGATTAAATTGTTTGGGAAATTGTTGCAAAATAAGACAATATAAATTGTCTGGATTGAACTAAAAAAAAAGGGAAACTCTGCCCGAATTTTGTTGAAATTAACTAATCATGGGATTAGGGATGTCAATGGATAATTAAGTTAGATTAGCTAGATTAAATCATAGAAGCATTTTAGAAACTTAGGACACTTAGTTGCACACCGAGACCAAACCCTATATACGACGGTTAATACGTATACTTATCGCATTCGAATTCTTCTAAAACAACTCAGGAACTGAAGAAACCTAGGCAACAACAACGAGCGCGCATTTTGTGATAGATCATTTACACAACAACACAAGTGAGTTCATTGCCCCTTTTCTAAACATTTTTGTTTTAAAACGCGGGGCTGAGAAGCATGCGTAAACTGTTTTATTTAAATTGTTTACTTAAATGCTTTTATTCATTGTATGTTATATTTTTATGCTTGTTGATACTCCTAGACTCCTGTCTAGGTAATTACTACGCAGAACTAACTATCAAGTTAATTAAATTACTCATATGAGTAACACTTTAATTCTAAGACTCTAAACAAACCCTTAGACTATCAATATCAAATTCAAGAATCCAAATTCAAAGTGGAACCAAAAGAACTAAAGCTAAAGATCATGTTCAAAGCAATCTAATTCAGTGTGTGATCTGAAAATAAAGGATCCTAATCAAGAATCAAATATCATTGTGAAATCATGGAAACTCTAAAGATCAAAATCAAGAGACTCAACGAAATCAGAAATCATATATGTGTGTGAATCATTGAAATAATGAAATCATTAATACTTGAGTTAAGGTGGATGTCAGTTGTATAGAAATCAAGACCACGTGTAACACACATAAAGTCCCGGCATAAATAGTAGACTCTTGTAGTCAAGCTATATGGGCAATAACGTGAACTATCAAATGTAATCAATATCAAAAATCAAGAGAATCAAGGACGATCAAGAATCAAAGGATATCCGTAAAGTCCCGGCATGTACAGTAGACCAATGGGTCAAGCTGATATGGGCATCATTAAAATCCTGGCACGCTTAGGTATACTCCTTGTGAGTTATGCCTGATATGGGTCACGTGTGAGAGGGTACAACTTGGACAACCACCAATAACTAAGTCTAATTGATTGAGTCAAATAAGGCCCAATCATCATGTCTTAGTTGTATTAAATGTTTATTTATTTATATATTTAATTAAACATTTAACATTATATTTTTATAATTGCTTTTGGGAAATCATGTAACTATGATGAACTCAAGAGAATCAAAGGTAAATCAAATTGTGGAAATTAGAATCTAAATCAGAGGTGAATGGAGTGAAACGCTTAATTATAATTAACAACAATATGTTAAGCAGTCCGGTATGTGGTGGGACGGTGGCTGGGCGGGCGGTAAGTTCGACCCTACATATGCCCTATATATAAGCATACTTGATTGGATAACATAGGTGGTTGTTAATGAAGTTAAGGTTGTCATTTCGGGGAATCAAGGTAAACATTTTCAGGGTAATCAAATACTAAGAATCAAAGGTATGGGATGAAATGCTTAATTATCACCAGGAACAATATATCATGTGGTTTGGTATGTGGTGGGATGTTGGTTGGGGCTTGTTCCCCTACATATGCCATATATATAAGCATACTTAACTGGATGGTATAGGTGGTTAATGGTGAGGTTAAGGTTGTCAGTCAGGTTTCAAACTCATTTTTATAAAACTATATGAACTCACCAACCATGTGTTGACTTTATTTTTGCATGACTTCTCAGGTGACGAACAGGTCAACTAAGCAGTTATTGCTTTTGAGCTAGGATTTCAGTTAGAAGACCTAGCATTTTTGGACCTGCATACTTTTAGGCATCATTACACAATTATTTTGTATATCTTGTGCAGATACAAGATAGAAGATTATGATGTGATAGTAGATTTACATTGTTAAATTATAAACTTAACTGATGTAATTTAACTTTGTAATTCTATTTTATTTTCGCAGTTTCTCATTTATATATCATTCCGATTATCACTCACGATATCGCGCCCCTGGAACCTTCCGCCCAACTGGGACTCCGATCCTACCCCGCCGGTTCGGGGTGTGACAGATTGGTATCAGAGCCATGGTTATAGAGAAACATAGGTCATTTATTTAAACAGTTTGGCCTAGACTATAACCTAGGGACCTTGCATGTAGAGAATCTAAGACTTAAGACTTTATTGCATTGTGTCTTCTGTATTCGATCATTGCACTAACCGATAACTTTATTGGTTATGATCAGAATGCCGCCGATAAGATAGACTCCCTCGTTACCTCCACCACCACAAGACCTAGCTCCACATTCATCTACACCTTCACCACCTGATTCACCACCGCCACTTCCTCCTCCTCCATTTATTCCTCCTCCACTTGACTTACCTCCTAGTTCGAGCACAACTCTGATGCTGGATCCTGCTACTATCACCTTGGTGACTTTACCGAGCAGTCAGCTAACTAATCAGATGAAGGAGGTGATACAGGAGATGCTCAACCGTCTCCGTAATGATAGCACCAACACTGGGAATTCATCTGGAGAAGCCAGTGGTAACACGGGCGGTACCTCTCATTACTCCTACAAGTCCTTTATGGGATGTAAACCGCCGACATTCAGCGGAAATGAAGGAGTCGTTGGTTTAATCCAATGGATTGAAAAGGTTGAGGCTACTCTAGACCTCTGCAGCTGCCCAGAGCACCACAAGGTTCGTTACTCTGCTGGAACGTTCAATAAGCAAGCCTTGACTTGGTGGAACGGTCAGATCAATGCAAGGGGAAGAGAAGAAGCGATGTCAATGACCTGGGAAGACTTCAAGACCCTGTTGAGAACGGAATTCTGCCCCAAGAACGAACTGCAAAAGCTGGAGGTTGAATTGTCAAACCATGTGATGAAAGGGGCAGATCACATGGGGTATACGAGTCGTTACCACGAGTTGGTTGCTTTGGTGCCAGACATGGTACCAACTTTAGAGAAAAGAATTGATCGATATGTAGGTGGACTTCCCGCCTGCATTCAGGGTTTAGTTGTTGCTGCAAACCCTGTCACTCTGGAGTCTGCTGTGAGTTTGTCTGGGAAACTAACTGATCTTATGGTAGCCTCTGGAGTTCTGAAGAAAGAGGCTGACACTGGCAAACGCAAGGAAGAGTCTTCAAAGAAACCCCATCATCACCAGAAGAAGAAACAGAAGACTATCAAGAACTATACAGTAGCTAATCCCCTCAATCAAGTAGCAGTGGCACAACAAAATGTGCCCAAGAAACAATACACTGGCCCACATCCTTTGTGTACTAAGTGCCAGTACCATCATGCTGCAAGCAACCAGTGCCGTCAATGCACGGGTTGTGGGAGAAAAGGACACTGGGTCCAACAATGCAGACTGACACCCAATCCAGCAGTCAACAATGCTACTTTAGCTCTCCCTCCACCAGCCAATCAGAACAACGGTGGATGTTTCAACTGTGGTGAACAAGGCCACTTTGCCAAGAACTGCCCGAAGAAGGCTCAACAGCCAGTTCAAGCACCCCGTGGAAGAGCCTTTGCCATCGGAGCACCAGCTGCATGCCAAGACCTGAATGTGGTCACTGGTACATTTCTCTTACATGACTTTTATGCATCTGTTCTATTTGATACTGGTGCGGATCAGAGTTTTATCTCTACCGATTTTGCATGCCAACTAGATTCTATAGAGGAACAGTTAGAATCCCCTTATATCATAGTAGTAGCTAACGGGAAACAGATCACAGTTAGTACAGTCTATAGGAATTGCCCATTGACACTTAATGGTCATACATTCACCATCGATTTGATACCGATGGAGTTGGGTAGTTTCGACATCATTGTTGGAATGGACTGGCTTTCCTCTAATCGAGTGGAAGTCATCTGTTCTGAAAAGCTGCTTCGAGTGCCATTTCTAAACTACCGTGTATTGGAAGTTAAAGGGGATCAAGCAAAATGAAGTGTCAAAATCATCTCTTGCATAAAAGCGCGTAGTGTCTACAGAAGCGGTGCGTGGCGTTTCTGGCTCATGTGGTGGAAAAGGAGAAGGACAAGAAAAAGATTCAAGATGTACCTGTGGTGAAAGAATATCTAGAAGTATTTCCTGAAGACCTACCAGGTTTGCCTCCTGCGTGACCGGTAAAGTTTCGTATTGACTTAATTCCGGGAGCAACTCCTGTTGCTAAATCTCCTTACAGGTTAGAACCTTCAGAGATGCAGGAATTGTCTAATCTGTTACAGGATTTACTTGACAAGGGTTTCATTAGACCGAGCTACTCGCCTTGGGGAGCTCCGGTCTTGTTCGTGAAGAAGAAAGACGGATCGTTTCGGATGTGCATAGACTACTGTGAGCTGAACAAGCTAACCATCAAGAATCGGTATCCATTGCCGAGGATTGATGATTTGTTTGACCAACTGCAAGGAGCTCAATACTTCTCAAAGATTGACTTGCGGTCTGGTTATCATCAGCTTAGAGTTCAAGAAGAAGATATACCAAAGACGGCGTTCCGAACCAGATACGGGCATTACGAATTATTGGTGATGCCTTTCGGATTAACGAATGCACCAGCGGTTTTTATGGACCTCATGAACCGAATGTGCAAGCCGTATCTGGACCAGTTTGTCATTGTCTTTATCGATGACATACTGATTTATTCTAAGAACAAAGCTGACCACGAGCGACATCTCAGAAAGATCTTGGAACTGTTGAAAGAAGAGAAACTTTATGCCAAGTTCTCAAAATGTGAATTCTGGCTAAGAGAAGTTCAGTTTCTGGGTCACGTGGTCAACAGCGGGGGAATACACGTTGATCCTGCCAAGATAGAGGCGATAAAGAATTGGGACACTCCGAAGACACCGACGAAGATATGGTCTTTTCTGGGATTGGCGGGTTATTATAGAAGATTCATCTCGAACATTTCTAAGATAGCTCTGCCTCTTACCAAGTTAACCCAGAAAAGTGAACCATTTGTTTGGAAGCAGAAACAAGAAGATGCTTTTTAGACATTGAAACAAAAACTATGTGATGCTTCAATCCTATCTCTCCTAGAGGGATGTGATGACTTTGTTGTATATTGTGATGCCTCTCATCAGGGACTTGGTTGCGTATTAATGCAACGGGACAAAGTTATCGCTTACGCATCAAGACATTTAAAAGTTCATGAGAAGAACTACACTACTCATGATCTTGAACTGGGAGCAGTAATCTTCACCTTGAAGATTTGGAGACATTACTTGTATGGCACCAAGTGTACATATTTACCGATCACAAGAGTCTGCAACACATTTTTTATCAGAAGGAACTCAACATGCGACAGCGTCGTTGGGTTGAACTTCTGAATGATTACGACGGTGTAATCAAGTACCATCCGGGAAAGGCGAATGTTGTACCTGATGCCTTGAGCCGGAAGGAACGGGTCAAACCTTTGCGCGTTAGAGCAATGGGAATGACTGTGCAAAAGAGCTTACGAGACAAGATTATTCAAGCACAACAAGAATCAGTTGATAGAGGAAATCTGAAGAAAGAACTTGACTGCGGAGCAGAGAAACAATTTGAGACTAAGTCTGATGGAGTGATCTACTATCAGGATCGTATATGGATTCCGGCTGTAGACGAATTGAGAAAACTTATATTCGATGAAGCACACAAGACTAAATACTCCGTTCATCCAGGCGCTGATAAGATGTACCAAGACTTGCGTGGATTTTATTGGTGGCCGGGAATGAAGAAAGACATAGCCGAGTACGTCGGTCAATGTGTTACGTGTGCGAAGGTAAAGGCGGAACACCAGAGACCGTCTGGTTTACTAGAACAGCCTGAGATTCCGCTCTGGAAGTGGGAACAAATAGCTATGGATTTCATTACCAAGCTACCCCGCACTTCCAGTGGTCATGATACAATTTGGGTGATCATCGACCGTTTGACAAAATCTGCTCACTTCTTGCCAATGCGTGGGACCTTCACGATGGATAAACTGGCAAGACTATACATCAATCAGATAGTAGTACGTCACGGTGTGCTATTGTCTATTATTTCTGACAGAGATAGCAGATTCACTTCAAGGTTCTGGCAATCATTACAGAAATCTTTAGGGACGCAGCTAAATCTGAGTACAGCTTAGCATCCACAAACGGATAGTCAAAGCGAACGTACAATTCAGACCCTAGAGGATATGTTAAGAGCCTGTGTGTTGGATTTTGGTGGAAATTGGGATTCCCACTTGCCACTGATTGAATTCTCCTACAATAACTGTTACCACAGCAGGATCGGATGTGCACCATTCGACGCTCTTTATGGCCGGAAATGTCGATCACCGATCTGTTGGACCGAAGTGCGTGATAACTGCATAATTGGGCCAGAGCTTATTCAGGAAACTACTGACAAGATTGCCCAGATTCAACGAAGACTACAAGCTACTAGGAGCAGACAGAAAAGCTATGCCGACAAACGGCGTAAGCCGTTGGAATTTCAATTGGGAGACCGTGTCATGTTGAAGGTATCCCCATGGAAGGGCGTAGTACGATTTGGAAAGAAAGGCAAACTAGCACCACGATACGTGGGACCGTTCGAGATCATCGAGCGTATTGGTCCTGTGGCGTATAGACAGAGATTACCAGCTGAACTCAGTGGGGTGCATGACGTGTTTCACGTCTCGAACTTAAAGAAATGCCTTGCTGACGAGTCACTCGTTATTCTGATCGAAGAGATTCAAGTAGATGAACAGTTACACTTTATTGAGGAACCTTTGGAGATTATGGATCGCAAGGTTAAACAACTAAGGCGAAGCCGTATTCCGATTGTAAAGGTTCGATGGAACTCAAGGCGCGGAACCGAGTTTACTTGGGAACGTGAAGACCACATGAAGTCAAAGTATCCCCAACTGTTTGAAGAGGAAGCCGTACCCGATAACAACTCTTAAATTTCGGGACAAAATTTCTCTAACAAGGGGAGCCTGTAACATCAGTGCCGGAACAGTGATCTCAACAGTAACATGAACAGTAATCAGGTACAGATTCTATGCATTTCAATGTAATTCATATTCATAGCATATATCATTATCATTTCATGAAACAAACAGTGAATTCAAAATCATTTCAGAGAAACTAAACTCAGAAAACACGGTTCATCAGTCAGATAATTATCTGACAACACAGAACCATCATGTGATTACTTGTTAGGATTTTATTATGTATAAATGTATGTGAGGCTTTACAGAAGAAAACAACACGGATATCGTTACGTGAATGCTACATTGACGGATTATTCGTATAGGTGACGATCTGTACGAATAAATCTGAAGGTTTAATGTTCTGAATAATATCCGATAATTAGAAAATAATATTTAAAAGTATAGTTATTGTCGCGTTCATACGAGTGACGATTCGAATGAATACGCGCGATGACCATACGATTCGATTTTAAACAATAATTAAATATTTTAGAAATTTTAAATATAAACGAAAGATAATTAGTTAATTTATTAGGAATCATAACTTAAATTAGTTTTATAAATTCCATTTTATAAACCGTGTCGTTTCGTGACGAAAACCACGAGAAATGATATTTTACGCGAAATCAAAGGAGACCGAGCAACCGGGTATTCTCTAAGATATTAATGAGGCTAATAACTCCACCACTAACCACACGAAACCCACCTACACACCCACTTTCGTTCTTCTTTCCCTCTCTCTCTACAAAAGTTTGCTCCACCTTCTCTCTAAGTGTGCTTGTTCAAATCTTCATCATTTCAAGTGTTCTAGGTGTCAAGCGTTCATCTCAGCACGAAGATCACGGAAGTACAAGTTAATCGAGCTTTTACTTGCTATTTTTGAGGTAAATCTTCATGTTATTTTCGGTTTTGTTAGTATCACAAACCCACTTTGTGTTATTGTTGTTATAACCGGCCTAACCGTCTAGCAACACATAGATAAACACCTGTAAACCCCTATAGAGTCTGTACATGAACAGTAAATCAGGTACATATTTCCGTTATCATTCGTATATCATTGTCATTACATGTATCATAGCACAGTTCAGATTCAGTTCAGAGAATCAAAGCTCAGAAGTTTGGTTCATCAGTCAGATATTTATCTGACGATACAGAACCATCATGTGATTATGTGTTAGGATTCTATTATGTATAAACATATGTGAGGCCTTACTGAACAAAACAATATGGATGTTGTTACGTGAATGCTAAACCGACGGATTATTCGTATAGGTGACGATCTGTACGAATAAATCTGGAAGTTTAACGTTCTGAATGATATCCAATAATTAGAAAACAATATTGAAAAGTATAGTTATCGCCGTGTTCGTACGGATGACGATCCGAACGAATACGCGCGATAACCGTACGATTCGATTTTGAACAGTAAATTAAATATTTTTGAAAATTTAAAATAAATAAAAGATATTTAGTTAATTTATTAGGAATCACAACCTAAAATAATTTTATAACTTCTATTTTAAAAACCGTATCGTTTCGTTACGAAAACAGTGAGAAACTGACGTTTTTACGCGAAACCACACGAAACCGAACGAACCCGAACGAACCCGGGTATTTTCACCTCATTTAATGAGGCATTCAAGCCTTCCAACCACCACCACCAACTCATCTTCTTCACAAAAATTCGTCCCACTCTCTCTCTAGTTTTATCTCACTAGAACCATCATCTTCTCTCTAAGTTTTCTTACTCATTTCTTCACGAAATCGACTCATCTTGGTGTCAAAACGATCCTCTCAACCTGTAGAATACGAAAGTACAGTGGATCTAAGCTTGGATCCATCAAAACCGAGGTAAACATCATGTTTTGTTACGGATTTAGGGTTTTGAAAACCCTTTTGTTCGAACACCACTAGAACTGGTTTTATGCCACTTCAACCCTTAGGAATCACACTACATCACCATACAATAGTGTAGGAACAAACCTTAACTCATTGTAGATTTATTTGCTCGAGAAGACACCCATCGAACTGGTACGGCCGTATGAAGGCATCAGGCGGCCGAATGGCTAGGCCATAGCCACGACAGGCTCTTTCGGCCGAATGGCCAGACCTTCTTCTGGCAACACCCATTTGACTGGTCCAGTACTCATTCGTGGTTCACCCTGCCATTCTGTCGGACCACTCAATCGGCCATGTCCCATTCGCTCGGCATGTTCAGTCGGCCACCCCTTCCATTCGGCTTAAGCTCATTCGATCTGTTTTCATTCAGCCGAGCATCTTGCGAATGGAGCCCTTCGTCCAAGCACTCATTCGACAGCCATTCATTCGGCCTAGGCCTGGTTCGGTTGATACCTCATTCGACTAGGCCTCATTCGACACTAGACATTCGCTAGTCCAATACTCATGCGGTCGGCCTGCATGTTGATTCGGCCCAATGAAGTTTTATCGGCCCAAGCATTCATCCATTCGGCCAAACCCAGTCGGCCCAAGCCATTCGATCGGCCTTGTTGGTTTGGCCAGGTCCTCTCATTCGGCAGCAGCATTCGGATCAATGAGTTCACAGCCAAGTGGGTTGGATGGGACTACATGGGTACATGATAGGGTGAGGGTGTATGTGTGTGCATGCATGGGTTGGAACTCCTTTGTGTGTGCATGGAATCTTATATTAGGGTTTCATCCCATGCAACTAACCACGATTGAAGCAAGGACCAAACTTAGAATTGTCAAGAAAAGATCTATTTAAGACACGAAAGAATAAGGGTATTAATAATAAAGGCTTTACATAAAATCTAGAGGATCAAACAACAACCTAAGGTTTTGGGTGTTGATTTAATTTCTAACACCTAGCATTAGAAAAAGCTATAAAGATATACAACTAACCTAGATTGTTTTCATAAACTATCAAGGTCTAGTTAATCAAGGAACTGACACAAAATCGTTTAAAGACTCAAAGTCGAGTAATCGGCCCGAGGTCGGCCCAATGGACTTAACCTAAGCTCATCGTGTTACTTATATTCGTTTTGTAAATAAGTATGTTTTAGTAAATGAAATGATTTATAAACTTTGTTAAACAACAATAAATGATGTTTTTCTAAACCCTTTAATATGAAATGGATAAACTTAAAGACATTTTAATTAAAGACTTTAAATGAATAATCATGGGATAAGGGTTGCTAACGAGTAATAAGATAGTCTAGTTAGATGGAATCTTAGAAACACATTAGTAGTACAGGACACTTAGTTGCACATCGAGACCAAACCTTAGAAGCGTCTATTATAAATACTTATTATATTCGAATTCTCTTAAAACAAATCAGGTACTAAAGATACTTAGGTTACAAACAACGAGCACGCATTTTGTTGTGAATCAATACAGAGCAACACAGGTGAGTTCATTGCCCCTTTTCTAAACATTTTTGTTTTAAAACGCGGGGCTGAGAAGCATGCGTAAACTGTTTTAATTAAATTGTTTACTTTAGTGCTTTAATTATTATATGTTGCATATATGAATGTTTATTCATAATCCTAGACTTATGTTTAGGAAATCTCTATGCCGAATTAACTAACAAGTTAATTAAATTCTCTTAGGAGTAATACCTAAATTCTACAACTTTAAAGAAACCCTTAGTCCATCGAGTTCAAATTCAAGAATCTAAATTCAAAGTGAAATCGAAAGAACCAAATCTAAAGATCAAATGTAAAGGAATCTAATCCAGTGTGTGATCAGAAAACTAAGGATCCTAATCAAAATCTATAATCATTTTGAAATCATGGAATTCTAAAGATCAGAAATCAAGTGAATCATGGGAATCATAACCGTGTGTGAATCACTGAAATAATGAAATCATTATGACCTGATGAAATCATTAATACCTAAAGTAAGGTGAGTTGTCAGTTGTATGTAAACCGAGACCACGTGTAACACACGGAAAGTCCCTTCACAGTAGTAGACTCTTGTAGTCAAGCTACATGGGCAATAACTTAAACTATCAGATGAAATCAAGGAAATCAAGAAGATCATAAAGCAAAGGATATCCTAAAGTCCCGACGCATACAGCAGACTTGTGGGTCGAACTGATATGGGCAATTCATGAAAGTCCCGACGCATACAGGTAGATTCCTTGTGGGTCATACCTGATATGGGCCACGTGTGAGACGGTACAACTTAGACAACCATCAATAACTAAGTCTAATTGATTGAGTCAAATAAGGCCCAATCATCATGTCTTAGTTGTAATTAAATGATTATTTATTAATTTATTCAACCATTTAATGTTATGTTTCTACAATCATTTTTGGGAAATCATGAAGACATGGTGAACCCAGGAAATCAGAGTATTTCAAATTGTGGAAATCAAGTCTTTTACATAGAAGTGAGTGTAGGTAAGAATGCTTAATTATCATTAATATCAATGTCCTATGCGGCTTAGTATGTGGTGGGATGGCGTCTGGGCGGGTCGTAGGCTCGACTCAGGAGTATGCCCTATACATAAGCATACCGAGCTGGATGATACAGGTGATGTTAATGAGGTTAAGGTTGTTACCGAAGATGTTATCAATGTTATCATGTGTTTCAAACTGTTATACTTAGTGCTTTCAATCTCAGACGATCATAAAAGAGAATGGTAGGTAAAATGCTTAATTATCATTAACACCATTGTCCTATGCGGCTTAGTATGCGGTGGGATGGCGTCTGGGCGGGTCGTAGGCTCGACTCAAGGGTATGCCCTATATATAAGCATACCGAGCTGGATGATACAGGTGATGTTAATGAGGTTACGGTTTTACCTAAAAGGTTCACAAATCTATTTTCAATAACTAAACTACATGAACTCACCAACCATGTGTTGACTTGATCTTTTTGCATGACTTCTCAGGTGACGAACAGGTCAATTAAGAAGTCATTACTTTTGGACTAGGACTTCGGATAGAAGACTTAATATTTTGGACCTGCATATTTTTGGAAACATCATTATACGATATATTTTGTATATCTTGTGTAAATACAAGATATAAATTTATGATGTTGATGGTAGATTTACATTGTTAAATTATAAACAATACTGATGTAATTTAACTTTGTAATTCTATTCTATTTAGCATTTCTCATTTATATCATGTGCAATGTAAACAATCTGATCCTTATGATTATCACTCACGATATCGCGCCCCGGGAACTTTCCGCCCGACGGGGACTCCAATCCAACCCCGTCTGCTCGGGGTGTGACAGATTGGTATCAGAGCCATGGTTATAGAGAAATATAGGTCACTTATTTAAACGGTTTGGCCTAGACTATAACCTAGGGACCCTGCATGTAGAGAACACAGAACTTAAGACTTTACTTGCTTAATGTCTTCTGTATTCGATCATTGCACTAACCAATAACTTTATTGGTTATGATTAGAATGCCGCCGAGAAGACAGACTCCCTCGTTACCTCCACCACCACAAGATTTGGCTCCACATTCGTCTACACCATCACCATCTAACTCACCTCCTGTAATGCCTCCATTGCCTCCACCTCCTCCTCCATTTATTCCTCCTCCACTCAACCTACCAGCAGGCCCGAGTACAACGCTGATTCTGGATCCTACTACTATCGCTTTAGTGACCCTACTGAGCAGTCAGATGACCAATCAGATGAAAGAAGCGATACCGGAGATGTTCAACCGTCTTCGTAATGAGATCAACAATACTGGTAACTCATCTGGAGAAACCAGTGGTAATACGGGCGGTATCTCTCATTACTCCTACAAGTCCTTTGTAGGATGTAAACCGCCTAGTTTTAGTGGTCTGAAGGAGCCGTTGGATTAATCCAATAGATTGAAAAGATTGAAGCTACTCTGGATCTCTGCAGCTGTCCAGAGCATCACAAAGTCCGTTATTCTGCTGGAACATTCAACAAGCGGGGTTTGACTTGGTGGAATGGTCAGATCAATGCTAGGGGAAGAGAAGAAGCGATGTCAATGACATGGGAAGACTTTAAAGCTTTACTGAGAACCGAATTCTGCCCCAAGAACGAGTTGCAAAAACTGGAGGTTGAACTATCCAACCATGTGATGAAGGGGGCTGATCACATGGGGTATACAACTCGTTATCACGAGTTGGTTGCTTTGGTACCAGAAATGGTACCAAGTTTGGAGAAAAGAATCGATCGTTATGTAGGTGGACTTCCCGCTTGCATTCAGGGATTAGTTGTTTCAGCTAACCCTACCACTGTAGAGTCTGCAGTGAGATTGTCTGGAAAACTCACTGATCTTATGGTTGCCTCTGGAGTGTTGAAGAAAGAGGCTGACCCTGGCAAGAACAAAGCCGAGTCATCGAAGAAACCTCACCAACACCAGAAGAAAAAGCAGAAGACTCTGAAAAATTACACCATGGCTACTCCACTCAATCAAGTAGATGTGGCACCTCAAAATGTGCACAAGAAACAGTACACTGGCCCATACCCTCTGTGTAACAAGTGCCAGTATCATCATGCTGCAAATAATCCCTGCCGTCACTGCACGGGATATGGAAGAAAGGGACATTGGGTCCAGAATTGCAGGATGACTCAAAATCAAGCAGCCAACAATGCTGCTTTAACTCTCCCTCCACCCAACAACCAGAACCATGGTGGATGCTATAACTGTGGCGAACATGGCCACTTTGCGAAGAACTGCCCGAAGAAGGCACAATCGGCAGCTCAAGCACCCCGTGGAAGAGCTTTTGTCATAGGAGCTCCAGCTGCACGCCAAGACCCGAATGTGGTCACTGGTATATTTCTCTTACATGACTTTTATGCATCTGTTCTATTTGACACTGGTGCGGATCAGAGTTTTATCTCTGCCGATTTTGCATGCCAACTAGATTCTATAGAGGAACAGTTAGACTCCCCTTACATCATAGAAGTAGCTAACGGAAAACATATCATAGTTAGTACAGTATACAGGAATTGCCCGTTGACACTTAATGGTCATACATTTGCCATCGATTTGATACCGATGGAATTGGGTAGCTTCGATATCATTGTTGGAATGGATTGGCTTTCTTCTAACCGAGTGGAAGTCATCTGTTCTGAGAAGCTGCTTCGAGTTCCATTGCCGGATGATTGTGTATTGGAAGTCAGAGGGGATCAAGCAAAACGAAGTGTCAAAATCATTTCTTGCATAAAGGCGCGTAAGTGCTTACAGAAGCAGTGCATAGCTTTCCTGGCTCACGTGGTGGAAAAGGAGAAAGACAAGAAAAAGATACAAGACGTACCGGTAGTGAAAGAGTATCCAGAAGTATTTCCTGAAGACCTACCAGGTTTACCACCTGCGCGACCGGTAGAGTTCCAAATTGACTTAGTTCCTGGAGCAACTCCTGTTGCTAAATCTCCTTACAGGTTAGCACCTTCGGAGATGCAGGAATTGTCAAACCAGTTACATGAGTTACTGGATAAAGGATTTATTAGACCGAGCTACTCACCTTGGGGAGCTCCGGTCTTGTTCGTAAAGAAGAAAGACAGATCGTTTCGAATGTGCATCGACTATCGGGAGTTGAACAAGTTGACTATTAAGAACCGGTATCCATTGCCGAGGATTGATGACTTGTTTGATCAGTTACAAGGAGCTCAGTACTTCCCAAAGATCGATCTACGGTCCGAGTATCACCAACTTAGAGTTCAAGACGAAGACATCCCGAAGACGGCATTCCGAACCAGATACGAACATTACGAATTCATGGTGATGCCTTTCGGATTGACGAATGCACCGGCGGTTTTCATGGACCTCATGAACAGAGTGTGCAAGCCGTATTTGGATCAGTTTGTCATTGTCTTTATCGATGACATCCTGATTTATTCGAAGAGTAAAGCTGAACACGAGGAACACCTTAGGAAAATCTTGGAGCTATTGAAGGAGCAGAAAGTTTATGCCAAATTCTCTAAGTGTGAATTATGGCTAAGAGAAGTTCAATTTCTGGGTAACGTAGTCAACAGCGAGGGAATACACGTAGATCCCGCCAAGATTGAAGCGATAAAGAACTGGGACACTCCGAAGACACCGACGGAGATACGGTCCTTTCTGGGATTGGCAGGTTATTATAGGAGATTTATTTCAAACTTTTCTAAGATAGCCTTGCCTCTCACTAAATTCACTCAGAAGAGTGAACATTTTGTCTAGGAGTAGAAACAAGAAGATGCTTTTCAGGCTTTGAAACAGAAGTTGTGTGATGCTCCAATTCTATCTCTCCCAGAAGGATGTGACGACTTTGTGGTTTATTGTGATGCCTCCCATCAGGGACTTGGTTGCGTATTAATGCAATGGGACAAAGTTATCGCTTATGTATCAAGACAGTTAAAGGTTCATGAGAAGAACTACACCACTCATGATCTTGAACTGGGAGCTGTAATCTTCGCATTGAAGATTTGGAGACATTACTTGTATGGCACCAAGTGTACCATATTTACAGATCACAAGAGTCTGCAGCACATCTTTGATCAGAAAGAGCTCAACATGCGACAACGCCGTTGGGTTGAACTTCTGAATGATTACGATTGTGTGATCAAGTACCATCTGGGAAAGGCGAACGTTGTAGCTGATGCCTTGAGCAGGAAGGAAGGGGTCAAACCCTTGCACGTCAGAGCAATGGGAATGACTGTGCAGACCAGTTTACGAGATAAGATAATTCAAGCACAACAAGAATCAGTTGACAGAGGAAATTTGAAGAAAGAGCTTGACTGCGGAGCGGAGAAACAATTTGAGACTAAGCCCGATGGGATGATCTACTACCAGAATCGTATATGGATTCCGGTGGTAGACGAATTGAGAAGACTTATTTTTGATGAAGCGCACAAGACTAAATACTCTGTTCATCCAGGCGCTGATAAAATGTACCAAGACTTGTGTGGATTTTATTGGTGGCCTGGAATGAAAATGGACATAGCCGAGTATGTCGGTAAATGTCTTACGTGTGCGAAGGTAAAGGCGGAACACCAGAAGCCGTCTGGCTTACTAGAACAGCCTGAAATTCCGCTCTGGAAGTGGGAACAAATGGATATGGACATTATCACCAAGCTACCCCGCACTTCCAGTGGTCATGATACCGTTTGGGTGATCATCGACCGTTTGACAAAATCTGCTCACTTCTTGCCAATGCGTGAGAACTTCACAATGGATAAACTGGTGAGATTGTATATCAACGAGATAGTAGTACGCCACGGTGTGCGATTGTCTATTATTTAGGACAGAGATAGCAGTTTCACATCAAGGTTCTGGCAATCATTACAGAAATCTCTGGAGACATAGTTAAATTTGAGCACAGCTTACCATCCACAAATGGACGATCAAAGCGAACGTACAATTCAGACCCTGGAGGACATGTTAAGAACCTGTGTGTTGGATTTCAGTGGGAATTGGGATTCCCATTTGCCACTGATCGAATTCTCCTACAATAACAGTTATCATAGTAGTATCGGATGTGCACCATTCGAGGCTCTTTATGGCCGGAAATGTCGATCACCGATCTGTTGGACTGAAGTGGGAGATAACCATATAACTGGGCCAGAACTTATTCAGGAAACCACTGACAAGATTGCCCAAATTCAACGAAGACTACAAGCTACAAGAAGCAGACAGAAAAGCTACGCCGACAAACGGCGCAAGCCGTTGGAATTTCAAGAGGGAGATCGTGTCATGTTGAAGGTTCCCCATGGAAAGGTGTAGTACGTTTTGGAAAGAAAGGCAAGTTAGCACCACGATATGTGGGACCGTTCGAAATCATCGAGCGTATTGGTCCTGTGGCGTATAGATTTAGACTACCTGATGAACTCAGTGGTGTGCATGACGTGTTTCACGTCTCGAAGTTAAAGAAATGCCTTGCTGACGAATCACTCGTCATCCCAATCAAAGAAATTCAAGTCGATGAGCAATTACACTTTATCGAGGAACCTTTAGAGATTATGGACCGCAAAGTTAAACAACTGAGGCGAAGCCGTATTCCAATTGTAAAGGTTTGATGGAACTCAAGACGCGGACCCGAGTTCACTTGGGAACGTGAAGATCACATGAAGTTAAAGTATCCCCAACTGTTTGAAGAGGAAGCTGTGCCCGATAACAACTCTTAAATTTCGGGACGAAATTTCTCTAACACAGGGTGACTGTAACATCAGTGCCGGAAACGTCTCCGGAACAGTGATCTCTACAGTACATGAACAGTAAATCAGCTACATATTTCAGTTATCATTCGTATATCATTGTCATTACATGTATCATAGCACAGTTCAGATTCAGTTCAGAGAATCAAAGCTCAGAAGTTTGGTTCATCAGTCAGATATTTATCTGACGATACAGAACCATCATGTGATTTTGTGTTAGGATTCTATTATGTATAAACGTATGTGAGGCCTTACTGAACAAAACAATATGGATGTTGTTACGTGAATGCTAAACCGACGGATTATTCGTATAGGTGACGATATGTACGAATAAATCTGGAAGTTTAACGTTCTGAATGATATCCAATAATTAGAAAACAATATTGAAAAGTATAGTTATCGCCGTGTTCGTACGGATGACGATCCGAACGAATACGCGCGATAACCGTACGATTCGATTTTGAACAGTAAATTAAATATTTTTGAAAATTTAAAATAAATAAAAGATATTTAGTTAATTTATTAGGAATCACAACCTAAAATAATTTTATAACTTCTATTTTAAAAACCGGATCGTTTCGTTACGAAAGCAGTGAGAAACTGACGTTTTTACGCGAAACCACGCGAAACCGAACGAACCCGAACGAACCCGGGTATTTTCACCTCATTTAATGAGGCATTCAAGCCTTCCAACCACCACCACCAACTCATCTTCTTCACAAAAATTCGTCCCACTCTCTCTCTAGTTTTATCTCACTAGAACCATCATCTTCTCTCTAAGTTTTCTTACTTATTTCTTCACGAAATCGACTCATCTTGGTGTCAAAACGATCCTCTCAACCTGTAGAATACGAAAGTACAGTGGATCTAAGCTTGGATCCATCAAAACTGAGGTAAAGATCATGTTTTGTTACGGATTTAGGGTTTTGAAATTGTTCGAACACCACTAGAACCGGTTTTATGCCACTTCAACCCTTAGGAATCACACTACATCACCATACAATAGTGTAGGAACAAACCTTAAATCATTGTTGATTTATTTGCTCGAGAAGACACCCATCGAACTGGTACGGCCGTGTGACATATGCTAACATGCAAAAGCTGAGGATCAATGAAGAAGATGGTGAAGCAGGTTCGTGACAGCCTTGAATCAGCCGGACCTGGGGACAGGTAGCCGAACCTTGTAGCTGAAGAGGAGTATGGGCGAACCATGGGGCGAACCCTGGGCCACGAACCTTTACCTCTGACTCACGAACTTGTAGCCCTCTACACGAACCTGCCAGCCGAACCTGTGGCACCCTGCACGACCCTGCAACGAACCTGTGGCCATAAACCTGCTAGCCGAACCCTAAGGTGGCGAACCTAGTTGAGCAGCCTCTCTCGAACCTGGTTGGCGAACCTAGGGATCACTTTGGCCGAACCTTTACACGAACAAGTGACCAGGGTCGAACATTTCCCTCAACGAACCTATATGATGCCAACTAATGAACTCAGCCAAACCATCCTACATAGCCGAACCTTTGGGAGCTGATGCATGGGGACTCCACGAGTCTATGACTGTTACGAACCTAGGACTCCTCTAAAGCTTAGCCGAATCCTTGGTGGCTGGCTCAAGAAGGTTCGCTGCCCTGGATGAAACACCGAACCTAGGGTTATCAAGATCTTTAGTTTTCCATCATGCATGGGAGTTTATGAACATGTTCATTCATGATAAAAATCATGTGTGTGCATGGGAATGATATGGAATATTCAATTCCATGCTAACTCACTTTTAGCATAAACCAAAGTATCATTGAAAGATGACAAAGACTTAAAGATTAGGTGTTGGTTTAATATTAACACTTAACCTTAGGAAAAACTAATTACGAATAACAAACTTAGTTGATTGATTATCTATGTAATAGTTATTCAATGAACTTGAATTGAGATCAATGGGAAAGCAAAGACCATCAATGGGCCTAAGTGGGCCCAATGGGGCTTAACTAGGGCCCATCATATGTTAAATGTTGATTTAAGACAAGTTAATGGTATTTTTAATAAAAGAAAATGGAATTTAATTATCAATGTTCTAAATAAAGTTTTATTATGATTAAATTGTTTGGGAAATTGTTGCAAAATAAGACAATATAAATTGTCTGGATTGAACTAAAAAAAAAAAGGAAACTCTACCCGAATTTTGTGGAAATTAACTAATCATGGGATTCGGGATGTCAATGGATAATTAAGTTAGATTAGCTAGATTAAATCATAGAAGCACTTTAGAAACTTAGGACACTTAGTTGCACACCGAGACCAAACCCTATATACGACGGTTAATACGTATACTTATCGCATTCGAATTCTTCTAAAACAACTCAGGAACTGAAGAAACCTAGGAAACAACAAGGAGCGCGCATTTTATGATAGATCATTTACACAACAACACAGGTGAGTTCATTGCCCTTTTTCTAAACATTTTTGTTTTAAAACGCGGGGCTGAGAAGCATGCGTAAACTGTTTTATTTAAATTGTTTACTTAAATGCTTTTATTCATTGTATGTTATATTTTTATGCTTGTTGATACTCCTAGACTCCTGTCTAGGTAATTACTACGCAGAACTAACTATCAAGTTAATTAAATTACTCATATGAGTAACACTTTAATTCTAAGACTCTAAACAAACCCTTAGACTATCAATCTCAAATTCAAGAATCTAAATTCAAAGTGGAACCAAAAGAACTAAAGCTAAAGATCATATTCAAAGCAATCTAATTCAGTGTGTGATTTGAAAATAAAGGATCCTAATCAAGAATCAAATATCATTGTGAAATCATGAAAACTCTAAAGATCAAAATCAAGAGACTCAAGGAAATCAGAAATCATATATGTGTGTGAATCATTGAAATAATGAAATCATTAAGATCTAATGAAATCATTAATACATGAGTTAAAGGTGGATGTCAGTTGTATAGAAATCAAGATCACGTGTAACACACATAAAGTCCCGGCATAAATAGTAGACTGTTGTAGTCAAGCTATATGGGCAATAACGTGAACTATCAAATGTAATCAATATCAAAATTCAAGAGAATCAAGGACGATCAAGAATCAAAGGATATCCGTAAAGTCACGGCGTGTACAGTAGACCAATGGGTCAAGCTGATATGGGCATCATTAAAATCCCGGCACACTTAGGTTTACTCCTTGTGAGTTATGCCTAATATGGGTCACGTGTGAGAGGGTACAACTTGGACAACCACCAATAACTAAGTGTAATTGATTGAGTCAAATAAGGCCCAATCATCATGTCTTAGTTGTATTAAATGTTTATTTATTTATTTATTTAATTAAACATTTAACATTATATTTCTATAATTGCTTTTGGGAAATCATGTAACTATGCTGAACTCAAGAGAATCAAAGGTAAATCAAATTGTGGAAATTAGAATCTAAATCAGAGGTGAATGGAGTGAAACGCTTAATTAACATTAACAACAATATGTTAAGCAGTCCGGTATGTGGTGGGACGGTGGCTGGGCGGGCGGTAAGTTCGACCCTACATATGCCCTATGTATAAGCATACTTGATTGGATAGCATAGGGGGTTGTTAATGAGGTTAAGCTTGTCATTTCGGGGAATCAAGGTAAACATTTTCAGGGTAATCAAATACTAAGAATCAAAGGTATGGGATAAAATGCTTAATTATCACCAGGAACAATATATCATGTGGTTTGGTATGTGGTGGGATGTTGGCTGGGGCTTGTTCCCCTACATATGCCCTATATATAAGCATACTTAACTGGATGGTATAGGTGGTTAATGGTGAGGTTAAGTTGTCAGTCAGGTTTCAAACTCATTTTTATAAAACTATATGAACTCATCAACCATGTGTTGACTTTATTTTTACATGACTTCTCAGGTGACGAACAGGTCAACTAAGCAGTTATTGCTTTTGAGCTAGGATTTCAGTTAGAAGACCTAGCATTTTTGGACCTGCATACTTTTGGGCATCATTACACAATTATTTTGTATATCTTGTGCAGATACAAGATAGAAGATTATGATGTGATAGTAGATTTACATTGTTAAATTATGAACTTAACTGTTGTAATTTAACTTTGTAATTCTATTTTATTTTAGCAGTTTCTCATTTATATATATCATGTGCAATGTAAAAAATCTGATCATTTCGATTATCACTCACGATATCGCGCCCTGGGAACCTTCCGCCTGACGGGGACTCCGATCCTACCTCGCCGGCTCGGGGTGTGACATAAGTTAGAAGTGACAGTCAACTCATTTTTATGTGTTCATCCAATTGATGAATAGAGCATAAATAGGACCACATTGTGGCCAACACCAAGTCAAACCACAATGTCTACAATTTATCCTTATCCATTTGTAATCACTTGACTTCACAACGATCTGTCACCAGCTTTTGACATGAGTTAGGTCAGTCGCTCAGTCTGCCAGTCTACAGAATCTAGGTGGTACAACTATTAGTAGTTTCCGTTGATTAATATCACCCACGTGGCCATTACCAAACCTGACTATTG
Organism: Mikania micrantha; assembly: GCA_009363875.1. Classification (NCBI taxonomy): domain Eukaryota; kingdom Viridiplantae; phylum Streptophyta; class Magnoliopsida; order Asterales; family Asteraceae; genus Mikania; species Mikania micrantha. The sequence goes on from CM018689.1 coordinate 4,183,031, forward strand.
CCGCCCTGCTACCGGTCATACGATACCGGCCAATTGTCATTGATAATACGCATAACGTACCGACCTCACTCGCCGGAAGTTTTTCAAACTTATGGTACCACTACGTTACCATCAGCTTAGCCTCTTCTACTTAATAGTAAACGATATAATAAGGGACTTAATGCTCGTGAATCTCAATGGAAACATGGATACAGTGATATAATACAAGCAGTCTTACTAGTAATCAAATGTAATGTTGTGTTGTCATCTCATTGTTATATGTAATTCTTATCTCATTGTTATAAGTAATTTTCATCTCATCCTAATGATATCTCAAAGTATTAAGTGTTGTCATAAACATTGTCTTACTTGTTCTTGTTATCTCCCAATCTTTGTTATGAACAATTGAATACCCACACATGTTATAAACATTGATTCACACACACATAGATATAGATATAATAACAAAGGTAAAACCTTTGTTATCTTATAAGCATGAAAAATGAAATAATGTACTAAAACCTTTTAAGAAAGAGTTTAGCATGTTTCTCAGCCCCGCATTTGAAATCAAAAGATTAGAAAAGGGCAAAATGAACTCACCTTGGTGTTGAAGTGGTTGACTGTTAAAAAGAAATACATGCGCTCGTTGTTGTGATGTGTGTTGTATTCATAGCCTTATGGTTGATTTAGTTGATGTTCACAACTTGTAAGTATGAGTGTTGTGTTAAATACAATCCTAATGTTGGTTTAACTTGTTATAAGTTCCCTATTATCCACTTAGTTTGATATTTTGATTAACCTTAGACTTAATTGGTAATGAGATATACTAATACTTAACCATTTAGGTTAAAGTTAGTATTCTTGTGATATCTCCTTGTTAATTAATTTGAACTTGCCCTTAACACTACCCTCAATGTACATTTTGAAAACATTAAGACTTTCATAAGTTATGACTTGGTTCATTTTAGAATATAGTTTTTTTCCAAAACCCTAGTTATGAGTTATAACTAACTAAGTATGTTTAACTAAGTTATTTTTCTTTAATCATTATGTTTTAACCTATTTTTAAAAGGTTTATTAAAACCATGAACACATTGAGAAAATTTTACATTTTTAAAGTGTTAAAACCTTGTTACACTTGATGAACCTCTGGTTATCATTAACTCATACTAGTCCTTTTAAACATCTCCTTGCCATCCATTATTATTATTGTAATCCTATTTTGTTAGTGAAAAAAATTAGTTTATAAGTAATATATGTTTTGAGTATGTTATAGATAGTATCGACAGCGCTATAATTTGGTTAACACTTATAAAACCCTAATGAAACTCTATCGATACTATCATGATTAACCCGACTCCCACAGCCTTAATTCCGATTAATACTAGTTAGTTTTAACTTTTATTAACTTGGAGTTCACATCTGAGTTTAGTATCGATAGGTTGAGAATGGGGATAGTTATTATCGATGCCTACAATCTCGATGAATCCTTAAAACCCCTAGCCCATACAGTATCAATGTGAAATTGTTGTCGATAGTAGCTCCACTGAGGTTGATAATATCAACGGTTATAGGTCCCACCCTCCTTGGACATTGCCGAACTTATACTATCGACAGTCCTTCTGTCGTACCTAACCTAGCTCATCTTCAACCCGTCGACACTATCTTCCTATTTCAGCTTTATCCATCGATACTAAGGACTCATCCTTCAATACTAATGACCTCAATTGCAGATCTTCATTCCAACATTATCCAAGTGTTCTAAGCTTGGTTTCATGCCAATCTAATGTGTTTTGAGTGGTCCTAAACCGGTTCAAAGTTCCAGCTATCCAGGTTTGTTAGGAAACCCTAAAACCGAAATTTTCCATCGATTTTTACCTTCTTTCTAGTCGTTTTGAGCTCTGATATTCGGTACTTTCGTTTTGTAGATGTTCCAGGGATCGTTTTGACTCCATGTGTGTGAGATTTGGCCAAGAAATGAAGAAGTTAGAGGTTTGAAATCTTGAGAGAGTGTCGTATATTAGAGAGAGAGAGAGGGTAGATATGCGAAAAAATGCGTAACGAGAAGGAAATAGGGTTTTTATACTTCGAGTTCAATTTGGGAGCGTTCTGGTTGCTCGGTTTCGCGTTTACGCAATGTTTACGGAACGCAATTTAAATATATGCATTTTTAATAAAACGATTTCTTTTTAAATCTTTTTAGGTTTTAATTCCTAATAATTATTTTAAATTTATTTTTATTATTTTATGATTTCGAAAACGTTTATTTTAACAGTTTCGTCAGTTCGTATCATGTGACAATTGCAGTTGAGAATTACGTCATTGATGACAGAATCACATTTGGTCGTTCTAGAAATCCACGCTGATTTAATGATCGTAATTACTACAGATTGAAAGTATGCGAGAAATGATGAACGTGGGCGAAAACCATGTGCAAAACGGAGTCCTGGATTGTCCGGAATCGAAAAACAAAGAAAAATTTCTAAGCATTGTACTTCTGGACTCGTCGCGGTACACTAAGGCCATGTTGAGGGTTCTCGGCTGTAACACCCCGACCGATGGCGGAAACGTTGGGATGCCACGAGGGATATGTAGATTGTTCATAAGCTCGTGGGCATCCAATTTAATCATCACATAACAATTAATCAACCAAATTAATTACATCAAAAATCATGTTCATCATGAATTAGTTACATCAAATACACAAAAGATTTAGCTAATTAACTAAATTCTAGTCTTCAGAATTTCAGTTATTTTAGCTAAGTCCAAGAATCCTATGTGATGACATCCAAAAGATGTAGAGCTATCCTGCTCTACCTACTTCTCCTCGTTCCCTGAAACATGTGAAAATCAAGTGTCAACTACGAAGTAGTTGGTGAGAAATCATAAGTTTTTATGTATTAAAAATGTTTATAAAATGTTTATGAATGGTTTAAAAATAGGTTTATGAAAGTTATAATTTCCCCGAGAAAGTCCACATGTGCACCTGCAAGATAATCCAACTCTGCCATAATCCAACGAACACAACATCTAAACAATCCAAGTAATCGCGTACACAATAATCACAAATAATTATCCACGTATATTCAACTAATCACATCAACTCAATAATCATCAATCATCATAATCATACCAATATAAGTTACCGCGGAGGACCTCAGTCAACTCAATCAACGACGGAATCATCGCGGAGGACCTCAGTCAACTCAACAAACGATATTCCTATAAGTGTCAATACGTGCACTGCGGAGGATTGCAGTCAACTCAACCAACAGTGGAGTCTCTGAGGAGGACGTTAGTCAACTCACCAATAGTAACTCAATCATCGCGGAGGACCTAAGTCAACTCAACCAACAATGACTCACGGATAAGTAATAATCAATCTCAATCAATAATCAATCATAATTCATTCATATGAATATCATATTGATAATCCAGGTGTCACCTATGTGTTATCAAAACAATATTTAAATTGGTATACATGTTTCACCTCCGAGTTTAAAAACAGAACAGTTTAAAAGGGAGGTTATGAGAACTCACCTGAGTCCTTAGAATCTGTGTTTTCGTAGAATGCGCGCTCACGTATACAAAATCAGAAACAACTCAATAACCTGAATTTAATAGATGTTTGTGTTTATAAGTATATGCATTTCTTTTCAATTACTTGATCGTATGTGTTTAGTTTAAATTCTTAAGTATCTCATCACTTAGTTTATTTTGTATAAGTTAAAATAAAACACTAGTGATTTTATCAAAAGTCGTTATAAGAAAATTATTGAAATTTCACTGGTTATTTTAAATTACCTATTAGTGATAACCGATCATGAGATCTTAGCTGTAATTCCCATATATGTATATATGTTCTAAGATGGTAAATCCTAGTCATATACATATATATCATACGTGCATGTTTGCTTAAACACACCATATTAGTTTAGGTTATAAAACCCAATTTAATTTCAAATAGTTTACATTCACATTATTCCCATCAAAACTCTTATTATGAAGGTTCTCATAATTCAAACCTAAGTTATTAAAGAATAAGGTGGTGGTTCTAACCCTCATGCATGCATGGTTATGTCCCCATATTTATATGCATGTCCCTAACCCTTAGTGAATTCCCAATCTCCCAACTCCAACCGAGTTCATGTTTAACAGCCGCATAACCAGCGAACCTTTAGGTTCGGTTCTCCTACGGTTCGTGGCTAAGTTCACTGTCCTCATTAAGGTTCGGCTAGATCAAGATTTATGTATGGGTTCGCCTAGCATGCATCTAGGTTCGATGCCAAAGGGGTTCGGCCAAAAGGGAGGGAGGGTTCGGTTGACTAATGGTTCAGCCACCATCATGGGTTCAGCCACCCTCATGGGTTCGGCCATTAGGGATTTCGAGGCCAGGTCCACGAACCATGTAGGTTCGGCTCTCCTCTAATGAGTGCATGTCAAGGTTCGTGGGAATTAGGGTTTGACAGCTAGGGTTCGCGTGGAACATGGTTTGGGAAGGCTTAAAATTCGGCTAAGACTCAAACAGGTTCGTCCCAATGGCTTTCCCAGGTTCGGTTAATGGTAAGGTTCGGCTCACTAGGGTTCCACCAGCTAAAAAGGTTCGCCGAGCGCCATGTAAGTTTTAATAGGTTAGGTTCGTATTAGCCTTGGGTTCGTGGCTCAGAAAGGTTCGCCCACCCTTGTGGGTTCGGCTGGGGGTTAAAGGGGATCCCAGGTTCGCCTAGGGTTTAGCCCCATGGTTCGCTTAAGCTCCACAGGTTCGTTGGCCTTGAAGGTTCGGCCACCCCTTTAAGGTGCAGCTGCTTGTGTTCGAGGGGAAGGTTCGGCTATGGCAGCCACGAACTCTGCGTTTTTCTTGGCAGCTCACCATCATTACGTTCTAACCCAACCTGTTAAAATCTCTACCAACCATTTCTACTCACTTCTAGTAACTCGTTTTGAGGTTTTTCACACATAAAACTCGTTTAAAACTTGTAGATATGAACCGGTTATGGCTAGATGAAAAACAAAAAGTAAAACCCGATGTTTACCTCGAAATGCCGATCAAACGCTAAGTTTCCTTGTATCTTCTTGTTCCTCTTGATCACACGAATGCATGGACACCGAGATCTCTTGAATCCGTCAAGAATTGAAGAAGAAAAGCTAGAGAGAAGTTGAGAGGGATTGTGGGTGGCGAATTTAGGGTTAGAGAGAGAAAGTGTTTTGTGTAAGAATGAAGAAGTAGGTTACTTCTTCTTCTTAATAACCCGTGTAGTCTCTGTGTGGTCTGTCTCGTTTTTATACACATTAACACATATAATAAGTTCGGTTTTTCTCGTTAAACATATTTAAACGTAAAACATTTAAATGAATAAGTTTCGTTTTAATAAAATGGTTTTAAATAAAATCGTCTAATTAGAATGTCTCCATTTAGTTTCGTTAAATTAATTATTTATATTAAACAACTTGTTCGGATTTATATTAGTTTGTGATTCCTAATAAATATTTTCAGTTTATCTATTAATTTAATACCGTTAGATATTATTTTATTATCTCGTCGAAATGCGTTACTCGCGTATGTATTCGTAAATATCGTCACCTTTCCGAATCCAACGCTCGTATTGTATTTCGATTTGATTTACGATTTATGGGATATCGTTTCAGAATATTATTCTTAATAATTATATTCGTGTGAAGCGTCACCCACGCAAATACATTATTAAGTTAATCTTTCTGAATTAATATTCGCGTTTAAGTCACATTCGTAACCTCGTCATCGCGTATTCATTTCCAATAAAACTTTCATTATTTTATTAACTTTAATATTATAATCCCAATCCTAAACCCCACTAAACCATATCACTGACACATCCGTGATAGACCGAAATATGCATATGTATAGGGCATATGTAGGGGTCAGTCGCAACCGCCCCAGCCACTGTCCCACCGCTATTTCGATAAACCATGACCATGTGTCCTTGACTATGTTTAGCAACCAACAATACCCAACTCTCAAATCCTTTCCACTCCAAACCCATAACCCATTATCCGTGAATACAACTGCGATAAACTCTCTGGTTCTGTTTAGTTGGGTTACAACTAAACTTCCCATGGTTTACGCGTAAAGTAATATGTTCTCATATGTATACCAATAACAATGATAATCATCAAGTAATGCATCCTCATTAATAATTATTATATCAGGTCGTAACAGTACAATCGTACAGATGTACGGACAACCTGAAGTACAGTGATGTTACATCGGCGGTACGCGATGGACCAACATATCAGAGATTCTTCCGGATTTCTTCGCGGTACGCGAAGCCTTCCTTGGCTTCTCTTAGCGGTACGCGACGGGTGAGGCGGTGCAATGGATTAGCTTTCTTCATCAGATTTCATGCAAATTATTTCATTTTATAAACTCTCGAACATATACGCACAAAACACACACCAGACGAGTTTTTCATCATCCAAACTCAAATTTGAAGCTGCCAAACTCCACGGATCGCATCAGGGATCGTGTTTACAAGTTATGATCGCTGTTCTACGGTTAAAACTCTGTCTGATTAGGTAATGATTCGTTTTGAACCTTCTAGTTTGATTATGACCGATTAGATCTTGATTTTGAACGTAAGTATATAGTTAGGATTGTTGATTATTGCCTAGATGATGGCTAGGATTGATTATAAACGAAGATGTCACACCCCAGGCCGGCGGGAACGGATCGACTTTCCCGCCGGGCGGAAGGTTCCCGGGGCGCGATATCTTGAGTGATAATCAAATGATCAGATTGTTTGCATAGCACATGATGTATAATTGAGAAATGTAAACATGACAATGTTATAGAATTACAAAGTTAAATTACATTGTACATCATAATTTAACTAAGTAAATCTAATCAAAAAGAATCAATGAGTTTATATCTTGAACTGTACAAGATATACAAAAGTGATTCACTGTTTTGTCATTCCAAAAGTATGCAATCAAAAGTAAGCTAGGTCTTCTAAAAGTCCACTAGCTTAGCACTTGCACATATGTATCTACACATGTTCGTCACCTGAGAAAACATGCATTTAAAACAAGTCAACACTAGGTTGATGAGTTCATAAGTTTAGTAATTGAAATCATTGAATTGATCATACACACATCCACACTGTCATACTTGTTACTTGTAATACTTGATTCACCTGTTCCACCCAATGGCCTCTCCATAGTTATATGTACAAGTAGTGTATCACCTGATTAAGTATGCTTATATATAGGGAATCACGAAAGGGTCAAGCCCAGACGCTATCCCACCACATACTCAGTCAAGTTCCACACCACTTGCGATACAACTAAAGATATCCATTTCCCTTTTGTTCAACGTGTCTGATATGTATTCGTCTGTTGTATCAATTATAGAATAATATGGTGTGAGGGGTTTAGTTATCAAACCGAAGTATTGATAAACCCTCCATGCATTAAGGAAATTTGATTTATTTAATCAGATCCTTGTATTATTCTATATTTAGGGGGGGTTAACTGTTGTTACACTTTTAAATATTAAGAGTGTTAGTTAACCGATTGCAACTTGTTCTCGAACCATAGTGCATAGAGCCTAAAAGGAATCCATTGCAATCCTCACATAATCAGAGTACAATGCATCCGATTTACCTCTACCACTTTGTATGTACCGCGTCCTCAACGGAAGCTATTACTAGTAGTGAAACATGAGGTAAGATCAATTCCTCAACCTACTAATCAATAGGATCCCGTTGGATTAATTACTTATCACTGCAGATTAATATCACCATGTGTCGCTTTCCAGAACCTGACTTGAGGTAGCCCTGTCACCGGTCATACGTTACCGGCCAATGAATCAATACGATCAACATACTAGCCCTACAAGCTAGAGGTTTGTCAAACCTATGGTACCACTATGTTATCGTTGGTTTAGTCACATCAAACTAACTGGTCAGCGAATTAAAGGGACTTACATGATCAACTTGTACAATTTGGCACATGATTGAAGTGATATAATGCAACAGGTCAATAGTAACTAATTGTAATTGTATTCACTTGTATTGTTGTTCTCATTGTCATATGTTCTCCATGATATTAACATAGTTAAATAAGAACTTGTCTTATTACATTATGTTAATTAATTGAGTGAATGATGTTGTTATCATGAAATTTCGTTATCATGATTATCATTCCATGATCCTTGTTCTCTTGTAATATGTGTTGAGTTGTAAAGTTAAGTGTTATAAGAACTAGTCTTATTACACTTACTTAACTCTTGTATCGAATGATGTAATAAAGTTATGCTATCTTTATATCATTCTTATGTTTTGTTCTTTGTAACCATGCTCATCTGCGTTCATCCCCATGTTTGTTCTTGTAAGAATAACTAAAACTTGTAAGATCAAATCTTACAATTATGTTATTCAAATGGGTTGATGATTTATGAAATTATATTATCATAGTCATCTGAGTAATTCCTGTCATTTTATGATCATCCAAGCATGCATACAATGATAAATGATAATAATTCAATAGATATTATCTAATCAAAGTATAAGCAATATGTTAAATATTAAACTTTTAAATAAATAAAAGTTAAGCATGTTTCTCAGCCCCCGAGAGTTTAAAATCAGTAAAGATTAAAGAAAAGGGGCATATGAACTCACCTCGTAGTTGTTGGGGTTGACTTAACTTAAACGAGAATGCACGCGCTCTTGTTGGATTTGTAGTAGTTTTCACGATCCTGTATTGATTTCAAGTTATTTGAAACTTAAAAGTATAAGTTTGTAGGGTTTTGTGTGTATGTAGGTGTTAGCCCTACAGTTGGCTAACACACGTAAGTCTTGGTCATTATTCGGCCCTTGCTTGTTTGTTCTAGATTTTATATACCACTTGATTGAATATCATGACATTACAAGTTCTAAATTTTTAAAACATAGGTTTTATATTAAGGATTAGTAACCTTACATCTTGCCCCCTCCTGGTTATGTGTTGTCATTGTTTTATAAATCTCAACACTTTAAACCCATTTGTCCACCTTTGTGATAACATATGTGATTACTAGCTTCACTTCATGCATGAGATTTTTTTTTTTTTTAAAATTAATTCGGTATGTTATGTGATACTTGGAACCCCTTGGGCCGAATAATTAGTATGTGGGCCGAATGATTAAACATGTGGGCCTATTTCGTAGCCGTGGGCCTGAATAACCAAGTGGACCCAATCTGGGCCAAGTTGGGCCAAAGGAATGGAGTTGGGCCAGGGTAGGCTGTTGGGCTGAACAAGAATTCCGTGGGCCAAATGAAATCGGGTGGATCTTGTTACAAATCAAGCTAGGTGGCCCGAATATCATAGGTCCATCGTACATGCTTGGCTGATTCGATTTATATTGGGCTTAACAGATTGGCCGAATAATTAGAGTTGGGCCAAAACAAAATGTATGGGCCAGATGTGTTATGCGGTTTGAATGACCTAATCCCAGTCGAAGAGAGGGGGGTATGTTGGCCGAATGAGTTGACTCTTTGGCCGAATGGCCCCTGTATAGACCGACTAAAGATGAATCACGAATGGGTCTAGTCGGTTGGGTGGTGACCCGAATGTATAGCAGCCGAATGGATGTCTATATCGAAAGAGTATGCATGGGGCGAATGAAAGGTGCATGGCTCGAATGAGTTGTCGGCGAATGAGACCTGACATCCGGCAAAAGAGCTGCTAGTCGGTCTAATGTGTGGCGACTGGTTTACTGCCGAAGGAGGGTGGCCTTTCGGCCGTATGTGTCCCCTTCGCCACCTGTTCATTCGCCGAGCTGTGAGCAGCTAAGGTTCGAACTTGGGTGTCTCGATCTAGGTTCCAGGTGGTCTCAGAAGTGGGATAGGCTACGTATGGTTCTTGTGGTCGTGGGTTGCAGGTTTTCAAGGTGAGCAACCGGTTAGAGCTCAAGGTCGGCCAAAGGGTTTAGAAACCCTAGTTTTCGAACTAAAAACAGCTTCGTACCTTGAATTCTAGCGATTTTCTTCTCAGATCGGTTGTACTTTCGTGTAGAGGGTGATGAGAGCTTCGTGTAGGTTAAAAAATGGAAAGATTTGGTGAAGAAATGAGGGAGATATGGAGGAGAGAAGGTTAGAAATGGTGATGGTATCCAAAACCGGGAATTAGGGTTTGTGTGGGGAAGAAGAGATGGAAAAATGAGATAAATGGACTCATTCATGGTATTTATACCACGAGTGAGTTCGGGTTCGTTTTTGTTGCTCGATTCGCGTTTTCGTTGCGTTCCCCGAAATTAAACGCGTAAATAAATAGTAATAAATAAAAGAAACATTATTTTAAATTATTTGATGAGTTTCAAAATTGTAAAACATTAAAATGTTTTATTTTCTTAAATTATTTTCGTTCGTGCCGTTTTCGTTTTCGTTTCGTCAGAACGCGTCACCTTCGCGCGTATTCGTTCGAATCGTCACCGGAACAAACACGACGATGGTTTTGCTTTCTGACTTTTGTTTTCTACTTTTCAGTCATTATTTCAGAACTCCAAACTCACAGATGTGTTTGTGTGAATCGTCACCCACGCAAACACACTGTCAGTTCGTTATTCTAAAATAACACTGCATTTGTGTTTGAATTGTGTTTCCTCACTGTCGGACTCAACTAAACATCATGTTTTCACATTGTTCTTGTACTGACTTGTCGGCCATCTGATTCCTGTCATCTGTGGACATCAGATCGCAAACGATATGTTTTCGTTGTTTACTTGTACACTGTTGTTTCCCGTGATTCGTTGTGTTAACTGTACTTAAGTTTTCACTTAAATACACACAGCTATTGTTTCAAATGTATGTTGTACTTACTGTATTTAAGTTTACACAAAAATACGTACAACTGTGTATTGTATTTTGAATTCTGATAATACAATAACTGTTCATGTACATGTATTTACACATAGTATAAAGTGAAAGTACGCATACCGTACGGACTTGCCGGACGATCTAGTACTTGATGTTACAGAAGAACATGATGTTTTAACAGTTAAATCCTTGTTTTGATCCGTTGTAATACCCGGTTTGCATGAAATCATACCCATGATTATAATGGTTTAAACCATTTGATTATGACAATGTAGGTGATTAGTTTGGTTAATCTTTGAAATGCAAGGTTAAATCCAAGTGTTTCAAACTAATCACAATCATTAACATACTCATTGGAATGATTATCTAATGTTTATGATAATAGTCAGATTAGTATGTTAAACATGGTTGTTAAACCTATTCTAATGGTACATTGTGATATTTCATGATATTTGGGTAATCAATAACAAGGATTGATCATTCCTAAGCCATTAATCTGTCTAGAAACTGTTTTAGCATTATAATCAACAAAATTAACTATTTGGTTAATCCGAGACTAGTCTGATTAATCAAGAGTGTCATCAACCTTGTATTAGGAATCTAATTCAATGTAGGTTCCTACATTATCATGCATTGTATGATACAACATTAAAATACTTGATTAAACACTCAATATCGGTTTGATGACTACCAAAGCAATGTCTTTGACATTGGACGCTCAGAAAGATCTAATCAGTAAGTTAAACCATAAATAACTCATTAATCATAAACTAATGCAGATTTACACTATTATCACCAGTCTACAAGTGATCTTTTTATCTTGAGACTTCAGGTGAGTTCCGTACAACCCCTTTTCTTTTTAATCTTTTATATACATCGGGGTAGCACTGTAAAACTCTTCAAAACTATATGATATGTATCATTGTTATCTGCGTGATTTCATGTGATCTGTTGAAAACCTATGAATTTCATGGGATTGTGTTTGTAAACTAGAACTCTATCATGAACAGTGGCGGAGCTTCAGAAAAAGCTCGGAGGGGGCCGAAGGTTTTTTTGGAAGAAAAACGGAGGGGGCCGAAGGATTTTTAGGAAGAAAACGAGAGAAACCGAAGGATTTTTCGACGAAATACTACTAAATCAACTCTTCTGGCCGGAAAAACAGGGGGGGCCGAGGCCCCCTCGGGCCCTCAATAAGCACCGCCCCTGATCATGAAACCTAAAAGTACTCATTACTGAACTATATCTAGTGAACTCGTGTGGGGCCGAACAGGGAACAATGATAGTACTATCGGCTGACAACCCATTTGCTAGGAGTTTGCAACTCCCCTTGCTGTGAATGTTTGTTACCTGTTTTACTATAACTTCTTAATGTTGTGATAGGCATTAAGACAATGAGGCATAAGATATTACCAGTAGGTAATGTCTTCGAAGTACGTAGAATCACGTCCGAAAGGAACTAGATATGGGTCCCATGAATATCTTGAACTGAAAACTATAAGAACTTACATACCATATTGTTAAACATGAACTGTATGAACTCACGAGCTTTGTGCTGACATTTTAAACTTAAAAATTTTGCAGGAAGACAGTGACCACCAGGTGAGGACGCACTTCATAAGTTTGTAATTAAATAAATTGTTATGTAATAAACCTAGTTTGTAAACTGTACTGTTAATTGTAATAACGATCCTTGTAATGAATTTCTTTTAAGTTAATCTGTGTGCTATGATATTGGTTCAAGTAAGTCACTCCTCATCTCAGAGACATCACCACTATGCTTCCGTTATCATCTCAGAGTCATGAATGACACCATCTCCGGTGAGAGAGGTGAGGGTATGACATATCACCTTCGCGCGTATTCGTACGAATCATTACCCGAACGAACACGACGATGGCTTTCTTTTCTGATTTGATTTTCTACTTTTCAGATATCATTAAGAACGTTAAACCCACAGATATATTTGTGTGAATTGTCACCCACAAAACACACTGTCAGTTCAATATTCAAAAACGACATCAAATTATTGTTTTGGATTTGACATTCTCATGGACGAACACAACTAGACTTAACTGTTTTCCCTTTGTTCTCATTGTTTTCTCATTGTTCTGTCGGTAATCTGATTCCTGTTATATGTGAATCAGATCACAACCGAACTGTTTTGTCATTTGTACTCATGATAGTATGTTATTTCACATGAAATGTTATGTGTTGATATTCCAATTCTCATTGAAATCTACACATTTGTTATAAATTTCACAAAATTTGCTATCACATAATTTCCATTCACATAAGTAATCACACACAATAATTATGAAAGTACACATACTGTACAGTTACCGGACGGTCAGGTACTAGTTGTCACACTCAAGTACCACTTCATTTTAGTCCCATATACATTACATTTGCAAATGAAAATCAGTCTCTAATATTATGGTCTTTCAGTCTCGAAAATGTAGTTTTAAGGACTGAAAATCGCTCCTTTCAAATTGTCTATATTGTCTCTAATATGTTTTGATATGTTTGTGCTCACTTATAAATTCAGTGTCTAAAAATATGTGTTAAAGACTAAAAATTAGTCCTTACTATCACTTAAATTCAATCCATAATATGATTCTTTTAGGGACTAAAAATCAATCTATGATTGCATATTATTTTAATAATTAATAGTGTTGTAGAAAAAGGGATTAATCGCTAATCGGACCTAAGCCGATTAAATTTTGCCTAGTCGGTTCAAAAATCACTAGTCGAGCCAAGTCGGGCTAGTCTGATTAATCGGAACAAGGGCAAAGAATCGATCAACATGGCAAAAATTCGGTCAAGAGGGCAAAAAGTCGGTCAAAAGGCCAATAATTTTATATCTAAGCCAAAAATTTTGGTCCAAGCCCAAAGAAATTGTGATTTTTCTTCTTCCTGGTCTCAGTCGACTTCCAAAATCACCATCGATCGGTCAAATAACAACTGCGCATGATCGGTCTTAGTTGACTCCCAAGGATGCTTATGTTAATGTTTGAATTTTTAAGTACTTTGTTTATTATCTTTAAGTTTATTAGAAAAATATTTGATTTTTGAAGTATTATATATATATATATATATATTGATGTGTGTATTTGTATGTGTGTGTGTATATATCAATTTTGAAAAATTCTATATAAAAATTCTAATTTGATTAATCCCTAGTCCCTACCTCATTGACCGAATAGCGACTAGCGATTTCTCCAACCATGGTACTTAATATAGATTATTAGAATATGAAAATCAGTCTTGAGTAAAATTTATTTTTAGTCTCCAAAAAGTTGATTTTGGGTCAGGGAATCAGTCTACAAAACTAGCGGTCACTCTCATTTGAGACAATTTTTTAGTCTACAATACTTTATTTTATTCCAATGCATATTGTTTTACATAACGAAGCATTAATATCATGCATAATTTTTTACTAAACCAAACATCACAATATCATGTTTAATTTTTTTTTTTGGCATTCCAATGTCTCCAATAGAAGCATTAATATCGAAAAAAATAATAAATAAACACAATAAAAGTTGATTAAATGTAGAATTTTAAATGGTACAAGTTAACTAAAAACAAAAGTAACAAACATTTCAACAGTTCGTTGTTCTAGGTGGTGCTATAACTATTACCGGACAATCTGTCTTAACTGGTAGCATCATCATTCACAGATTTGGAGATTATACTCTCAAAATCAGAAAATTTAGTGAGCAAGAAGTCTGACATTCTGTCACATTTTTCGTTGCTATGATTGAGTTGCTCCTTAAGTTATTCCTGACATAACAAAAGGCATGAGAACAACATTTAAAACTAATATTATCCAATACGAGTATCTTAAAAAAATTAAAACCATAAGTCAAAGGTTTTTAGCAAAGAGATAGTTACATATTCATCTTTTGCAAGCTCATTTAGTCATCCTTATTTGTTATCCTTATAATGTAACTTGTAGTAAAATTGTAGAGGGCTAGGTGACATTTGAGTTTTTGGATTTATGTGACATCATAAACATGTATAATCATGAAGAATAAGTATATTATAAAATGACTTAAATGAATATTTTTATGTATAGATAGAAATCTAAGAACACTAACAAAAGCCTTTTGTTGCTATTATTTAACGGATAGAAACCTAAAATCACAATCAATTCATTGTACAACAAACAAACAAACAAACTTAATAAAAAAAAATGAGGACCTATAAACAATTCAAGAAATTCTTTTACATAATTGATTACGGGTAAAAAAAACAATAAATCTTACCATTTGAAATATATAAATAGATATTGATCAAGAACTCCCCTCTCCTTACATTAACATGTTTTCCTTTATTGATTTCCATCTTATCATTATATTTCTATAAAATTAAAATTCAAGAAACTTGTTAGAACTTAGAAAAATAAGAAAAATAATTCATTAATAAGTATTATGATTTAAAAAAAAATAAAGGATGTTTACTAGGAATTTTTCTGACTCCCAATAGTCGCAAAGATGATTCCCAGTAGTCACATAGATGATTCCAGTCTTCTTCACTTCGACAACCATGTTTCATTTTAGATGTTGCATTGAGTGTACTCGTTTTTCCTTCATTCGTCTCCCAATAGTTACTCAAAGCACCTCAGGTGCGTTTCCAATTGTCATGCAGTTGAGCAGTTACATATTCCATCAAAACATTATTTGTTTGCAACAATTCAAACTTTCCCTGCATTGAATATAAATGTTAACAATATAAATGAACATGTAAGGTCATAATAGATTCTAAATAACTAAAGCTAAAATTATATACAACTTACTTCTACTTTCTCTCATACATCATATTTTCGACATCTTCAGGTACCCAATCCCAACTGTGAAATTTCATCAGACACACATTCCGAATAATTATTCTACAGTCAGTAGAAAAATTGAGTTGCTATGGTTCTGGCAATTTTTTTTTGTATTCTTATCCATTATCAAAGGGATTCTACAACGTGTACTCACAATCTTTGCAACACTTTTAAGGATATCTGGATAAAGTAATTGAATTGTCATTCATTAGAATTTATCAGATTATTTTATTTAAATGCATGTGGTTTGACATTTATCGTCGACAAAACATGGGATATTTGAACCTTATTTCATAAGCATAGACACATTGCGGAATGCTTATAAGGAAGATCAATTTATTTTAGCAAACCAGGCTCAACAAGTGTTTTATGTTAATGACCTACTTAAACCAAAATCACATTGGAAAATCATTGAAAGAATTGCCCACAGGCATTTGTGATAAGGCTGGCAAAACGGGTCTTAACGGGTTTTAACAGGTTTCAGACGACGCAATTAATGAAAATATAAACATGAAAACGACTTGTTTAACACTTAGTTTGGTGATTTAAGCATGACAGTTTTCTATTTTATATAACAAAAAAGAAAAATGATGAAGTTTAGCCTCTTAATTTTGTTTATTTTTAAAAATGTAAAAAATCAAATAGTAATTTTTTTGCTAAACAGGTCTAATCGTGTCTTAACAGGTACCAATTTTGCCAGCCCTAATTTGTGAGATATTCCATAAAACAACAACGTAGAAGATTTGTTAGAAGATCTCAACCTTCTTCATGAATGCTGAAGAAATTGTTGAAAATGTTGATGTGCATGGTTTTGATGGAAATACGATGATGATGATTGGTGATGTTCAGTTTGTAAGATTTGCATGTCTGTGAATTATTTAGATTTCATAATTATTTGTTTTATTCTAGACTTTATTTGCTTTATTTAATGATTTACAATTAATATTATGTTCGTAATTAAAACTTTAGTTATCCTTCTTTCAATCTCTAAATGAAATCATCCTCTAACTGCCATCTATCACATCCTTGCACAACGTTTTCTCATGTTTTATTCACTGATTTTAGGTATTTAATATGACAATGTGTTTTTTTTTCATATACTGATTACGTTTCATATTAATAGAAATATCGATTAGAACTAAAATTTGAATCTTGATATTACAATGATAAATGTATGCTAAAATTGCAAGGATTAGAAATTTCTAATGTGACATCAAGTTGGGCGGGTCAACTGCAAATAATAATAGCAAATAAGTGTAGAAACGTGTTTGTTACACCTCTAAAAGTAGCTGCTGAAATACAAATAAAAAGCTTATTAAAAAGGGTAAATTAGTCTAGAAAATGGTGTTGTCAAAGAGTTTTAAAAATGATTAGTCCACATTTAGTGTAGGAATGTGGCTGTTAGTAGCCTAAATAAGTTGATAACCGCACAGTGCAGAAATATGGCTCCTTTGCTTCTGCTGTAAAATAATTCAACTCAACTATTACTTTTACACCTATTTTCTAATACAAAAATTAAATATTTAGCATTGTTAGACTAAGAAATCACCTTAGTTTTCATATTTGATATGCATGCATGACTACATCAGGTTCATATCCAGAGAAGTCGATTAATACTTCTCGCAAGAAGTATATTTTGGACGAAAGATTTGAACAAATGAAATTTAGATGCCACCAACTAATTACCAGCTGATCTAAGTTACCAATATACTACATGCTAGCTTCAAGGTGATCAATTAATGTTTTTATAAATACAACAAGAGACATGATTAATTCAAGGTGCCACTTTCTAGATATCCTTTTATTAGTATTTTCTTTTTCAAACAGTTGGAACATTTTGGTTTCGAGTGATGCATTCCCAAGTTTGATGTCCAAATGATTTTTACGAAGATAAAATGGAGTATGTGCAAGGTGAGATGATAACAAATCATACCTTTAATTTATCCTACAAACATAAAAAAGCTATCTCTAAAGTGACCCAAAAGAAGTTGCTGCTTGATCTCGGAATTAGTGGGTTTGGAATGTCCTCCTGAACCATTGTCGTAACACCTTTCGGTTGGGTATCAAAATGGTCGTAACATCGATCTTCAAACTATATGTTTTCAATCCTCATCTGTTTAAATTTGCTAAATTTTATTATCCAATAAATTTTAGGACGGCACCTTTTTTTTTATAACTATGGCCTGCTCTCAAAATTTGAACAATTATAGTAGCACTTTTGAAAGTGGGATTACACTGGGTACGTGTTGTTGTATATTAGCACTTTTGAAGATTGTGATTTTAACGAAAGATGGATGAGATGATTAAAAACCATATTATCTAGTCTTGTGCTTATGTGGACAAAGATTTAAATTATTATCATAATAGGATACGAGACTATGAGTTTGTAAAATGGAGGTGGCTGCCATTTGGATGTGAACTCCCAAAGTAATGATCATGCAACTTGTTTGCTAATTTTCTCGGTTTATAATATCTGTTCTGAAGCATCCAAGGTAGCATATATATACACACACATTCATACACTTTCTTTTGTAATCTATTTTTATTTCAAATTAATTTGTTAGTATAATACACATTCATACACCTTCATTTGTAATATATTTTTTATTGCAAATTAATTTGTTAGTATAAGTGTTGTAAAACTCGGCCCTTGGATATGATTTGAGCAACTACTTATGTGTGTCTGGTTAGAACCTATGAAGCTCTCCAATTTTTTTAGTTGGCCTTTGTTTTAAACATGTTTAAGGTGTAAACATACCTTAAGTATAATAAGAGCTTTGGACCTAGTTAGTTGGTTGTAATAGCTTAGTCTTAAATTATTTGAAAATGTAATGATGTTTGAATATTATGTTTGAATTTGAATTTAATGTATGACTTTTGAGTTATTTACATTTGAATACCATGTTCTTAATTTTGAACAATCTACACTTCGTGATGCCCTGATGATTAGGGGTGTTCAGAAAAACCGAAAACCGTTTAAAACCGTTATCCAAACCGTAACCGTAACCGAAAAAACGAACCGAATTCTGAATTTGGTTTTCGGTTCGGTTCCTAACCGTAGCCGAATTCAGAATTCGGTTTTCGGTTATGTATATTTTTTGAATTCGGTTTGTTTGGTTAACATTTTAAACTGAATTTGCAATTAAATATATTATTTATTTATATATCATATAACATTACAACCCTTAACCGGTTAACCCTAGATCTTATATTTTCAAAATCCTCTTCTTCTTCTTCACGACTGCACGCCTCACTGCCTCTTCTTCTTCACGTCTGTAGCAACGACGACGGCGGAGTAACAGACGATGGTGAGTCACGTCTACAGCTACAACAATGGTGTATGGAGGAGTGACGTCTACAACAGTGGCATGGAGTCACGTCATTCGACAACGTGCACCTTCTTGATCTCTACCGTCTCCAGCGTCCGGAGACTTGGGTTGTAATTTAGGATTTTAATTTTACTGTTAGAACGTTGGGGTGCAATTTTATCATTCATCGTCCCCAAAGATTTACGCTATTGTTCAAATTTGGGTTGTAATTTTATCCTTCACGAGTTCAATGTCCTTTGACCGAAAGCACACATGATACACAAATTTTGAAAGAAAAGGTGATTTGGTTCAATTCGATGAAAACGGTTGAATTCGGTTTGTTTGGTTATAACCGAAACCGAAACGAAATGAATTCGGTTGAATTCGGTTCGGATAACCAGTTCATGAATTCGGTTCGGTTCAGTTATCAGATAGGAATTTTAAAAAAAAACAAATAAACCGATAACCAAACCGTTGAACACCCTTACTGATGATTTCATCATCAATCATGGTGTTACAAATTGGTATTAAAGCCTTGGTTATAGAGAATTAGGTTTAGAAATAGATGACTAGACTATAACAGTAGGATACGCAAGTATGAATTATCATGCACTTTACTTACTATGTTAGGCAATACTTTTTATGTGTATACAGTGTGGTATTTGCTATAGTTACATAGTAGGTAAATTTCTTGTACATAAGATAGATTGCCTTAATATTCTATAGTCAGCTACGAAGGATATTCTTAGACTATAAGTCCTATTAAATTATTTGAATCTCGTCAATTGTCTTTGGATTATAATAACAAGCAGGAGAATATAAAACTGAAAAAGCAGGGTGTTTTCTTTTAGAAGATTTATTGGTGGTTTGCTTTTTGGACCAAACTCTTAGAGCTATGGCAGATGGTGCTATAGTACCGGTTAGAGAACATCAACCATCACTCTTCAATGTCCCAAATTAACAACCAAAACTTATACAATTTGGGCCTTTATAATGAAGTCAATTTTACAAGCTAATGTTTATGGGAAGCAACCGAAACGATAACATGAGATGCAGTTGTAGCGAGGAAAACTTTAATCACGAGGGTTTTTATTTTTCAATCTTTACCCGAAGAGTTTGTGTTGTGGTTAAGAAACATGAGGATGCTTGCAAAAGACAATCAATACGTGTTTGTTTTCTTGGAACAGATCGAGTGCAAAAGGCCTGACTTCAAACACATCGAAGCAATTTAGAGAAATTGTAAATGGGTAATGTTGAGACCGTTGATGACTTTGCTGCAAAGATAACAAGCATTGTGGCAAAGTTTAAAGATCTCGGGTCAACAACTAAGGAGGAAATTTTGGAAGAAAGCTTCTTAAATCTATTCCGAGTAAGACTATACCAATTGTGGCATCTATTGAACAATTTGCAAATCTTAAGACTATGTCGTTTGAGAAGACCATAGGACGATTGAAAGCATTCAAGGAAAGGTTAAGTAGTGGTGATTAGTCAAATGAGGATTAGTAAAGTGTTGTTTTCTAAATCGGAAAACCGAGAGAAACAAATTGATGATAACAATAGATATGGTAATTGTGGTTGTGGTTTCAATAACCGCAGACGTGACGGATCTAATGTAGATAATCAAGAATTTAAAGAAGGTGATGATAAAGAACATGCCAGTGGTACTTAACACAACGATCGTGGTCGAGGAAAAGCTTTTCAACGTGGAAAAGGATATGGTCTATGATCGGGGAGATTACGAAAGAAACTTGAGGTGCTATGAACGTAGGAGGATTGAACTTTTTGCACGTGAAAACTCATTTGCAAAATTTTTGAAAATCAAGTTTAACATATGCACACAATATGGTGACCAAATATATGTTTGTATCTCTTTTCAATTTCCTTTCACGCAACTTTACAGTTGGTTGCTTTGTCTGTCACCACAATGAGTACATTACATGATCCAACAGTTTCAATTGCTTGTGTTTGAAAACCTACAATTGCTTTTCCTGTTTTCTCTATCCCAGAAAAATCTTCACCATACATGAGCATAGTGATGTATGGGGTTTGGAATGATGATTATATGAGTTTAATGGTTAAACGTATACATGTTCATGTGCGTAATTGGTTGAAACTATATAACTATGCGATTTGGTTGTTTTGTAGGTTAAACGCACGGATTGGAAGCATTTTGGAAAAATAAAAAGCGATTAGAAATGAATGGATTTCAAGCTTATATGATCGAGGATTGAAAGACGAGGATTTGGGCGTTTACGGTGCGAAAAACGGACTTGAAATGAGAAAGTTATGAAGAAAACAAGATTTCGAAGATTCTGGCCGGAGTAGGCTACGCGGTTGGGGCCATTTTTAACAGAAATCTGAAACAGTAGGCTACGCCTAAGGCATAGCCTACGCCTGTCGAGAATCCTGCACGTATTTAAACCTTACAAATTAGGTTTTTGGGGATCCTAACTCATTCCATTCGACTTGGGACGACTTGGGACGATTTTAGAAGTCAAAATTGAAGCTTTTCCACCATTCTAAACCATTCAATCATTCCATAATCATCCATGATGAAGATCCAATCAAGTTTTGAAGATCAATTTGATGTCATGATCGGCTAATTTCTTCGTGGTTTCCTCCGAGTGGAGGATTCTTGTAAGTAGATGATTAAATTTAGTTTTCATTATTGTTTGGGACATGCAATCTAAGCATTCGATGATTTTTGCTAGTTGTTTGATTCGTTGATTGTAAACGATTGGATTTGATTTGAAACTTAATCATTGCTTTTCAATTCCTGAGAATTCTAGTAATTAGGATATATTAAGCTGTGTTTTGATTTGATTAAATTCAATTGATGTTCTTGTAATAATCTTCCATTGTTTTACAATCGAAGCAAATAGTCCTTGTGTGTCACAATCAATGAATTCATTCGTTCATGTCTATGTGAATTACCAATTGAAAACTAATTTAATTATCTATCTTTGAATCTAAATCCTGGGAGAATCACCTTTGTCATTATTATTTAAAACCATTTTAGTTAATTGCAATTTATTTTCAAGTTTAACAACTAAACTCTTTAATCTAAGTTTACATTTTCCGTTTTAGTTAAGTTTAGGTCACAAATCAAGTAACAATTACACCATCCACATAAACTCTTCGTGGTTCGACACCCGACTTACCCTAACTAATAAGGTAGCTGGGACTTGAGTTTTACTCTTATTTTTGACTGACACTTCGACATCGGTCACATAGCACCACGGCTATTTTCTCATTCGCACATAAAGCGTTCACGATTTCAAATCCACAACATTTCTCTCCATGATAGAAAAAGATTGCTTTATCAATTTGTTAGAGATTATATTTCGTTTTTTTTTGTCACTATCGACCTTTTCAAATATTTAGAAACTCCTAGTTTCTCAGCCTCTTTCACCCATTTTTGCAATCGTTCATATGTTTCTCGGTCTTTAATTAGAGCTGCAAACCTTTTAATTTCAGCTTTTTTCTTGATTGGAGCTCAAAAAATACATGTGTATCCGAGTGCAAGACCTAGTAAACCTTACATTGCGATGTTTACAAACCCATACTTTAGAACCTCACAGGTTTTTACTATTACCATCACTAATCAAATTAACCTCATTATACAAAGGCTTGTCATCATTTGTATGTGGCTGTGTTTCCTAACATAATTTATAATCACAAAAAAAATAACTAAGAGCCAATGATCAACACACATAACTAAAATTATAAATTATGAAAGTTTTAATCTGTCATAAATTTCATAACATCGAAATTTCAAAAATTTCATAATATCAAACTTTCATAATAAATTGGCTTATCAGGTTGTCCTTCGAAAACCTTACATAATAAATTGCATAATATCAAATTTACGAATTTACAAATTCACCAATCCCCTACCTTCGGCTCCTCCATACACAGTTTATAGGCTCAAATCTCAACGACTTAAGAGAGATTGGATTCCCAAACCATACATTTCTGCTACGCAAAGCCTTTGAGATGCTCCTCCTCGTCACCTTCTTGTTCAAACTACATCGCCATCTCCAATGGCTAACCGTAAACAGATTGTCCTTCATCTTCTTCATAGTCAACAAAGACGGTCCTTTATTTTTTTCCAAAAAACCATTTTTGTTCTAGTGTTTGTGATTCGTAATCTAATTAGGGTTTATGAGATAAAGAATCGTCAAATTTAGGGTTATTATATGATTCAGCAATTTCAAATAGGATGGTTCATGATACTTGAGCTCGTGACCTTCAACGTTCTGGCGACCGTCCAAATACTGACAGTTCATCTTCTCCGACGGCTCAACCTACCCAGGTACGCGACTTCAACTTCCTTGTTTCCCGCGATCTACCGTGATTCGGGATGAGCGAACTGGATCGTAAAACGTGGGTGGTAGAGCGATTTTTGTGACTATGTGCAAGCTAGTGGATCCTCCAACACATTCAGCTTTAGTGATATGCAGTCAACAATGGACTCTATTTTTGGAACCCAACAACCACGATATTACTAAGCACTTGCTAATTATATCATGTCCATGTGCTTTATTTCATGATTTGAATATGAAACTATTTGGTCTGCAACTTAAATGGAGAACAATTATCACTTTGATGTTTATGTTTGTATCTTTTTGCTTTTGTGATTTGAGGCTGTTAAAGTTTTGTTGGGGAATAATAAGTGTGTTTGTGTTGTTTTCTTTTGTTAGCGACTTAGTTAGGCCTGTAAACGAACTGAACAGTTCATGAACTATTCGTGAAGTGTTCGGTAAGAAGTTCGTTTATGTTTGTTTATTTAATAAATGAACGAACACAAACATAAATTTTGTGTTCGTTTATTTATGTTCATGAACAGTTCGGTTAACTAACTAATTTACAAATGATATGTATTTCCATTTAAGAGACTAGTCGTTTGTGCTCGTTTATACTTGTTCAATTTTGTTCGTTTATGTTTATTCAATAGTGTTCATGTTCGTTTATGATTGTTCAATGGTGTTAAAAAATGTCCATTTAAGTTTGTTCGTTTATTTTAGTTCGTTTGTGTTCATTTATGTTCATGAACAGTTCGTTTAATTTATTAATGAACGAACACGAACATATTCATTTTCTTAATGAACGAACACGAACATATTCGTTTTCTTAATAAATGAACACGAACACAAAATTCATGTTCGTTAACGTGTTCGGTTAAGTTTAAATGAACGAACACGAACATGCATGTGTTCGTGTTCGTTCGGTTCGTTTACAGGCCTAGACTTAGTTGTAACTTGTAAGTTGGTAACCCGGTAGTCTTCACATTTGGAAATCATCTAAAAAGACATTAGACGAATGGACACATTGGGGGCAATGTATCTCAAGACTTTATAATAAAATTTTATAATGGATTTTTCAAAATTATATACATATATACAAAATTTTATAACAAGATTTTCAAATATTTAAAGATTTTAATCAATTAATTCATAATTTATGGGCTAATTAATATCTATTTCTTTTTTCCTTTTTTTAAAGCCCATTTGTTAATTGGCCGATTCAAAGAAAATTGCATGGCAAACCTCCTATTTGCGATTAGTAACTGATTAACCGATCGAGTTGGCCGATTTTTATAATTATGCAAGTTTTGAATTAAGAGTAACTGTACCAATTGTTTGTAACAAAAGGAATTGGTGAGTTTCTATTACATCCTACTTGTTTCTTGATCTAGATCTATCTTAACTAGGTCGCCTTAGTTGTCCCTGAAGTAACCTATCCTTGATTCACTGAAACATGTAGAAAACTTGTTAACTATGAATAGTTGGTGAGAAACATAGGTTTATAATCATAAGAAAACTATAGACAAGAATATGACAACGATTAGTAAATATAACTAAGTTCATCATAAGAAACATGCAAGTAAAGATATGATGTTGCAACCCAAACTATCAGCATTGAATGTTGATATGGCGAGTCCACGACTGCCATGATGCAATGATGTGACAACCCGAAACTTATTTTCAAGTTAATGAACACAAGTTTTGTTGTTGCCTTTAAACTATGTGACTACCCAAAACCCATTTCCAAATTAATGGAAATCAGCTATGTGGTTGCTTGTAAATGATGTGGCAACCCAAGTCTTAATCCCAAATTAACGGGAAACAAGTCTTGCGATTGCCTGTAAAAGCGCCCGCTTTCCCTCTAATGGCCATACGGTACTAACGTTGTGAAGTGTGTTCAAGTTTGTTTGCAATGATGTTATCATAAGAATACTAGTTAATGTTTCATACCTGAAACATTTAATCATACGAAAATGTTGTTGAAAATGTTGTGTTGCACCCATGTTGCATGTTACATGATGTATGTTGTCCCGCTATATGTTGCATGTTACAATGTTGCATTTGCAAATACATTGTACAATTTTGATACAAACGTTGTTTGATAATAGATTTGGTAATTGGTTTGATAAAAGGGTTTTGACTCTCAAATTGTTTGAGTTAAAAGGTTGTTTTGATCCATGTTCCACCCCAAATATTTACAAAATATAGATAAATAGGGGGCTATGTTTTCACCTGACAATAGTAGTCTAAGTCCCGAAAGAGCAGTTGAGCAACAAGACTTTTAATTGAATCCTATAATATTGTAATCATACATATTATAAGATGTGTTTATGTTTATTGACTTTTTTTTATGCGTTTGATGTTAACATTAGTTAAGTTAATGAAACTAGTGAAATTTTGCTAAGTATGGACCTGTCGATACTATCAGTAACGGTATTGATACAAGTTGTCCTGATGTTGGTTGTGAAAATTTGGGCAAGTGTTGGAGGTTCCAGGTTCCACCAATACTATTAGTATCAGCAATCCTGGTGCCGATACTCATAGTATCGGTAGTTGACTAAAGTTGACAAAGACAGTGGCCGATACTGTTGGATTAATCTTAATGTTACGGGTCAAGTCCGGTTCGGTTAACGAGTCAGATGGGTCAAGTTTAGATTTGATAAATAGGTCAGAGTTGGCTCCAAGCTTGCAGCAGAAGAAGTGGTCTAGGTTGACCGAGTTAAGTGGGATGTGAACGTTGGGGTATGGGGTCAAAAATGAACGTGTGCATGTGTGCCTTATTATTAAGTAGTTTGTTCATTTTTTTTGTTATTTAAAGGCATGTATTGTTATTATTTTCAATTAAGAAAGCAAGTGTTTAGATCATCTCCATATACGTGAGTGTTGTGTGTGATTTTAGAGGGGCCTGATCCTACATTTGGTATCAGAGCAACGGTGAAGAAGTTGAGCCGTTTTGAGAGTCGGTTCGAGAAGGGGAGCAGCCCGTCGCTGCAGGGCAGAAGCAGCACGTAGGGATTGTTCCAGGCTGGATAACAGCAGAAGGAGAACACAGTTCGAGTCAGCCACCGTTGTCAAGGAAGGACCGTTCATGATGACGAGGTGACCGGTGATGAACACAAGCAAGTTTATGTGAAGATCTCGTAAGAAAGAGAAAGACCGGAGGTTCTATGGGTGAACCGAGAAGACCGATCGATCTGTGTGATCGAGTGAAGACTGGTTACTACAGCAACAAAGGCCGAGGCCAAGGTAACCGAGACCGGTGGTTGCCTAAACAAGAAAGAAACCGGCGGTTTGAGAAAGTTTAGACCGAAGGAATTGCTCTGTGTGAACAAAGAAAGAAAAGATATTTGTGTGATTGATAGAAAGGAGTTCGGATTTTTGCAGTAGATTAGCCTAGATTAAATATGGTGGTTTTGGTGCAAGATTTGATATTGAATATCAAATGAACAGGAAAAGGAGACATGTCACCAAGGTAGTTTCAGGGAACCTTGGTTGCAGTGAAAGAAGGCAAAGGAAAAACGGAAATCACATTCTAGTTGTACTGTACAACTAATTGATGCATGAAGAGGCAAGGGTTTTGCTTTAGTTAAAAGGCATGCACTAGTGGTGGAGGAGTATGGCTGTAGTCAAAGACAAGAACGCATGAGACAAGAAAAGATGCAAGTAGCACGAAAACGAACCAAGCAAGAGAGGTTCGAAAGCAAGACAATAACATGGGTAGCAAGTAGCCTGTGATTTTGAAGAAAGAGCAAGCAAGAAAGTAGAAAGTTGAGCAAGAAAAACCGGTTATAGCAAGAAACGAAAGCAAGAACAAGAGAAAGTAGAAAGAAGCAAGAGCAAGTAGCAAGATCGAACCTTTGATGTTCGAAATAGAAAGTCAGAAAGAGGATTCGAAGTAAGAAAGAGGGTTCGAATCAAGCAAGAAAATTCAGCAAGTTTGAAGCAAGATTGAATCTTTGTGATTCGGATAGCAAGAGGATCAAGAAACAAGCAAGCAAGAAAGTTGCAAGACCGACATCAAGATTAAGGGGTGAATGTTGGATTAATCTTAATGTTACGGGTCAAGTCCGGTTCGGTTAACGAGTCAGATGGGTCAAGTTTAGATTTGATAAATAGGTCAGAGTTGGCTCCAAGCTTGCAGCAGAAGAAGTGGTCTAGGTTGACCGAGTTAAGTGGGATGTGAACGTTGGGGTATGGGGTCAAAAATGAACGTGTGCATGTGTGCCTTATTATTAAGTAGTTTGTTCATTTTTTTTGTTATTTAAAGGCATGTATTGTTATTATTTTCAATTAAGAAAGCAAGTGTTTAGATCATCTCCATATACGTGAGTGTTGTGTGTGATTTTAGAGGGGCCTGATCCTACAGATACTAGTATCGGTGGTACCAATACGACAATACTACTAGTCTCGGTAGTGCGGAGACTAGCAGTCTTGATGTATCATCTTCAACCTTGAGCCAAACCTGCATCTTCAATGTTTTCACATAAAAACGTGTTTCCTTGAGTTGTAGTTGTTCAGATCTAAGTTTTATCAAGTTTAGAACGAGTTTTGATGGTAAAATCCTAGATCTCAACGGAACCTAAAAGTGGGTCTATATCTACCTTGTTTGAATGTGAGAGTGTAAGAGAGAAGTGAGAGAGAGCTGGGTTTTAGAGAGAGAAGATGGAGTAAATGAGGAGAGAGAGAGCCATTGTTTATATAGTGCAAGTGTATTCCCGCGTTTAACGATCGTGTTTTTTAATCATTTTACGTTGTGAATTATATTTCTTGTAATAAATAAAATATGTATTTTTTTACTTACGTTTTGTAAATATTCATTTATTTTAACCAGTTAGTAACGTACTTACGTGTATAGCCATAAATATGTACGCATTTGGTTGTTCTCTGATGTTTGCTCGGAATTATAAGCCTAACTTAGATATTCTTATGAATTGTGACCCATAAGAATATCAGGTTTTACTTACAGCTTCGTTAGTTTAGTTGATACATAATGTCATAACGCTATGCACCGACACTTTCCTAGTATATTGAACCTAGTATATGTATAGGGTATACGTAGGATTACACCTAGCCACAAGGCTACCACTATTTCTACATATTACGATCGTGTCGTTTCTAAGTGAGTGCCCGTACTCCTAATCTTAATTCTTATGTCCTAACCATCTGTTGAAAATGATGTTTCTGTTTACACATGTTCACACGTACTGTTGCAATGATAAAAACTATGTTTCATGTTGTTATGTTGAAATATTGTCACATGACTCATGATATGTAAACACTTGAATTCAAAATATTATTGATAAATATGTTCATATGTATGTTTATTGATTACAAGTATGTTGGTACACAGATGTTACAATCTATGAAAAACTGACTTACCACATGTATAAACCGCGTAATTGACAATAATTGATCATATCACTTTCAATCAACCCATAATATATTTTCTTTGCTAATGAAGACTTTTTGATCATTTTGACAAGACCGGAAGTTTAATCTGATCTACAAAAATCAAATAACCTCTTCGCTTCATCTGCAAATTTCGTTCCAACGTAAACAAGCAATCTTTACATTTCCAATGACGATTACTGAACTAGGTATTGGAGCACTCATCACTGTGTTGTTTGAAAAGCTAGCTTCTGGTGACTTGATCAAGCTGGCTCGATCTGCAGGAATCCATTCTGAGCTTAAAAAAGTGAGAGAAAATTTGTCCCTAATCCGAGCTGTGCTTGTTGATGCAAGCCAGAAGCATATAACAGATACATCAGTTGAATTGTGGTTGAAAAAACTCCACCATCTGGCTTATGAAATAGAAGATGTACTCGATGATTTGGTCACCGAAGCTACGAGGCGACGGTTGAATCAAAAATCTTATGCAAGCACCAGCACAAGTAAGATTAAAAAGTTCATTCCAACCAAATTTAATGCTTTTAAGTATGGTCATAAGATGGGTTCTAAGCTAGATGGGATTACAACCAAATTACGTTATCTTGTTGAAGAGAAACAAATTTTGGGTTTGATTGATAATGTTTAAATGCCGAATAAAACCAGTAGACAGTTGGAGGAAACTTCATTGGTTGAAGAATCCAAAATCATAGGCCGGGAAGGTGATAAAGAAGCATTGTTGAGTAAGTTGCTAGTTAGTGAATCTTCAAGCAGTCAAAACATCAATGTGGTGTCCATAGTTGGCCTGGGTGGGATCGGCAAAACTACCCTTTGCAAACTTTTGTACAACGATGAGAAAGTGAAGAGTTACTTTGAACTCATGTCATGGGTTTGTGTTTCCGAAGAGTTTGATATATTTTCAATTAGCAAAGCTATTTTTAAAGATGTTTGTAAGGAAGACAAAAAATTTGAAACTTTGAATCCACTTCAAGAGGCTCTTAAAGAAAAACTTGCAAAGAAAAGGTTCCTAATTGTTCTAGATGATGTGTGGAACGAAGACTACAACAAGTGGGAACATCTCCAACTCCCTTTTACCGTAGGTGCTCCTGGAAGCAAAATTCTTGTGACAACACGAAAGAAAATGGTAGAATTGGTGATGGACTCTGTTCAATCTTACCCCCTTGATCTTCTGTCAGGTGAAGATTCTCTATCATTATTTACTCAGCATGCATCAGGCAAGCAAAACTTTGATGTGAATCAAAAACTAAAAATTCATGGTGAAGATATTGTAAAGAAATGTGGTAGATTGCCTTTGGCTTTGAGAACACTTGGAAGGGTATTTAGAACAAAACTCGATGATGAAGAATGGAATGAACTATTGAGTAGTGAGATATGGAATTCACACAATGAAAGCCAAATTCTTCCTGCTCTAAAGCTAAGTTACTATGATCTCCCACCACATTTGAAGCAAATCTTTGCGTATTGTTCCTTATTTCCAAAGGATTACATGTTTGACAAGGATGAACTAGTCCAGTTGTGGATGGCTGAAGGGTTTTTGCACATGTCAAATGGTAATAAGTCAATGGAGATTTTCGGTCGGGAGGGTTTTGAAGAGCTAGTATCAAGGTCGTTTTTTCAGCATTCAACTAATGGTAAATCAATATATACCATGCATGACCTAATAAATGACTTGGCTAGGAGTGTTGCAGGAGAGTTCTTTCTTATGTTGGATAATAAGATGGACATCAACAGTGAAAATGAAGATTTGGAAAAGTTTCACCACATTTCGTTTATTAATGAACCATTTGAACTACAAAAAAGGTTCAAGGAACTACAAAGAGCAAGATGCCTAAGAACTTTCTTAGCCGTGCAAGTTAGAAGGTTTAGTTGGAATGTATTCTATGTATCTCCCAAGGTACTTACAGAAACAGTTCCCCAATTGCGATTACTAAGGGTGCTAAGCCTCGCTGATTATCGTATTACAAAAGTACCACCATCTGTTTGTAGTCTCAAGCATCTACGATACATCAATTTTTCAAACACTGGGATCACATGTTTACCAGAAGATTTCGGTGACCTTAATCTACAAAGCTTGTTGTTGTCTAGTTGTTATAACTTATCTAGCTTGCCAAAAAGTACAACAAAGTTGATAAACCTGCGACATCTTGATATTAGTTCTACTCCAAAACTGAAAAAGATGCCGTTAGGAATTGGTGGCTTAACATGCCTACAAACTCTATCCAAAGTTATTATCGGAGAAGCTGACGAATTTAAAATATTTGATTTTAAGGGCTTATTGAATATTCAAGGTCAAATTTCTATTGAGGGGTTGCAGAAAGTGAGAAATGCAGTGGAGGCAAAGGATGCGGAATTACACCAAAAGAAGGGTATTTATGATTTGCAGTTGGAATGGAGTGATGTTTTTGTTGGCTATCGGAATGAAATAATTGAATGTGAAGTGCTTGATGGGCTAAGGCCTTTTGAGAAGTTAAGAAGGCTCAGTATTGAGGGCTACATGGGAAAAGAGTTTCCTAGTTGGGTTGGGGATTCTTCATTCGTGTGCTTAACCCAACTTACATTACTTGGTTGTAAAAGTTGCAAATATTTACCAGCACTTGGATATTTACCATCACTCCAAAATTTGTTTGTTGGAAGCATGGATGGGTTAAAGAGATTAGGCTTCGAGTTTTTTTGGCATTTGAATTCCTGTCATGTTGTTGCATTTCCTTCACTTGAAGTTTTGAATTTTCAATATATGGAGAGCTGGGTGGAATGGTCAACTAGTGGTAGTGACATAGCTGGGGCGTTTCCTTGTCTTAGGGAGATATATATCATTAATTGTCCAAAGCTAGATGTGGTGACAGTAGAGCTAACAACACTGTCACTTCGGGTTTTACATGTAGAAGGATGTTCTTTAGCAATGTTAAGAAGCATGGTGGGTATGTCTTCCTCAATAGCTAGATTGAAGATGAAAAATATTAAAGGTCTTACTGAACTAGATGGAGAAATTTTAAGGGGTCTTAAGACAGTTGAATATCTTGACATTTCTTGTTGCGATGAACTGATATCCATTTGGGAATCAAAAGCAGTGACACGTGAGATTTTTTCGAATTTACAGAAATTGACAGTATGTTGGTGTAAACAATTGCTATCATTGGGAGATGAAGAAGTGCACTTCGTTACAGATGTGGAAATTAGATTTTGTGAGAGTCTGGAGAGTTACAACTGTCCAAGTAGCATTGAGAAGTTGGGAATTAGCAATTGTCCTTCATTTACATCCTTGACCTTCCCAACAATGGATGGCCTTCCATCCACTTTGAAGTCTCTTCAAATTCAGATTGTGATAATATGGAGGTAAGTTGGCTTGTCAACAACTTCTTGTCATCAATTGAATATCTTGCCATTTATGGTATGCAGAACCTGAGGTTGTTTCCCCAAGGATGCTTAATTAATCTTACTAGGTTAGTAATTTATGGTTGTGATAACATAGAATCCTTTCCGGATAATGGCTATGGTTTTCTTCCATCTTGTTGCTTGAGACACCTTAGCATATTTAACTGTCAGAATCTAAAATCGTTTCCTCATGAGCATTTGCAAAGTTTTGAATCTTTAAATGAAATAATAATACATGGGTGTCCCAATCTGGATTACACATTTCCAAGTGGTTTGTGGCCTCGTAATTTAAGTTTGCTAGAAATAGGAGAGTTGAAGAAGCCCATTTCAGAGTGGGGGAAGCAAAATTTCCCAACCTCACTTGTCAAACTAATTCTTATATGGCAAAGATTCAAGAGTGGTTACATTTGCAAAGACAGAGGAAGCAGATACATCATTATCATCTTTTCTTCTTCCACCGTCTCTAACTTACCTATATCTGGATGGTTTTAAGGAGTTGGAATCACTTTCAAAGGGCATGCAACACCTCACTTGCCTTCAACATCTTTATATTTTCAGATGCCCTAAGCTTAGAGATCTGCCAGAGACATTGCTTCCTTCACTTTCAAGCTTGATAATGATTTCTGAAAATATCTCTAAGGAACTAAGAAAAAAGTGTAGTAGAAATAAAAGAGGTAAGTACTGGTCTTTCATCTCCCAAATCCCTAACCTTAACATTGGGATAGATTGATCAAAAGTTGTATGACTTCTCCTTGCACTCTAGATATATGTATGTATTCATGTTTACAAAAGTAGTAACCTGTCTTTTATTTTTTTTTTGTCTAAATAAACCGGTCCATAAATTATTGGATTATGGATTTACATACTCCAAATTTTGACCTATTGGTTGGCAATACTCCCAACTGAGTAAATGTTTATTGACACACCCAACTTTCAACACATTTTCTATTGTCACTCTATTATATTGATGACGTGGCACCTATAATGGAGTGCCAATGGAAAATATATTGAAAGTTGGAAGTGCCAATAAACAATTACTCAGTTGGGAGTATTGTCGGCTAAGAGTTCAAAGTTTGGAGTATTTAAATCCAATAACCCTAAATTATTTACTCATGCAAGTTACAAAAAGTGGAGGGGTTTATATTATGAGACTTTTTAACAAAATTCATATTAAATATTTCCTAACCCTAAACAATTATAGTTATGGGTTCTTTTTAGGACAAACCAAGTTAGCTCGTATGATACTCAAAATCGACTTGCTAAAAGCTTGAATCGAACCAATCTTCAACACGTTTGACCCTAAGCTCATCATAAAAATAAGTTTATTTAATAAACAAGACCAACCGTACCTTCCTTAATCAAGTTCAAGTGGTCTCATGAGCCAATTATGTATATAACTTTTATTAATATATTATATATATATATATATTTATGTAATGTTATTTTATATAAATTTATGCTCATTTGGACAGTGATTTATGTATGAAGCGGTTTTGGACCGCTAAATAAAATAAAACTCTAAAAACTTGGAGCGAAACTCAAAAAAAATAGGAGCGATCATTTGGAGTAGTTTCAAAGTCGCTTCTTTTGTTGAATACCTGCCAAATATTGAGCGAAAAATTAACTTTTGGACCACTCTTTTAATACAACCACTCTAAAAAGGTAATATTTGGTGGTTGCAAAACCTCACTTTTAAAAAAAACACATATTTTGGGCCAATTGATAACCACTCCAAAACATGTCTTTAAAAAAAACAAAACCCTTCAAAACTAAAAACCGAACTGTATTCGTAACAAAAAAAAACTAAATTCCGAATTCGTTTTTTGGTTTGATTTTTGGATTCATATATTTTTTGATTGTTTGGTTTATTCGGTTAACCGATTAAACGGAATTTAGATATAAATTAATTATTATTAATAATATATAATGTTGAATTTGGTTTGTTTGGTTAAATTCGGTTTTTAATCGGTTTATTCAGTTGAATCGGTTTCTTCTGTTTCACCAAAACCGAACCGAACCGAATGGGTTCACATGACCTGATTCTCAATACGATTCGGTTTAGTTTTTGGTTGGGTTATAAAATTTCAAAATCATTTAAAACTTACTCCAAAAGTTAAATTAAAAAAAAAACAAAGAAATTTGTTATTCAAACTGCATAAATGCCAATACGTTGATGTAATATATACATACATATATATATATATATATATATATATATAGGGGAGGGATATTCTACAAAGGATAAAAACCATAAAAAGTGTAAGAAGCAACACGAAAGTGACATGTACATTAGGTTAAAGGGTATAAATGTCAAAATTAAAAAAAAAGGCTGCACATGCAAGTCACATGCAATTTCCTCCCTTTTTTTTAAACGTTTGTAACTATTTTATACGTTAACATTTTTTTGAAAAAATCACACCATAAAATCAAGCGTTTTTTTACCTTTCAAACGAGTATAATATTGCTATATTAAAAAAACCAATAATAGGTGTTCATGAAACTTGCGTTTTTATGATTTTTTTATGGTGTTTTTGAATACTAACAGAACATGAAACACCACAAGACATTTTATGGTGTTTTTTAACACGAAAAACATTATAAACGTTTAAATTTATGCATGGTGTTTTTCAAACTTTTTTTTTTTTGAAAAGGGCAAGCACCGGCTAAAATTATTAAAAAGAATAAATGATACAAGCAAAACGCATTCCCCCCCCCCCCCCTCCAGGACTTTTTAACCTTAGAGGGGGGAAACCGCACAAAAGAAAAGAAACAAAATAGAATAGGCACGCAGGCCCAAAACAAAAACCAACTAAGGCCCATAAGCCCAATGCAAACAAGAAACCAACTAGGGATTCATAAATCTCGCAGTAGCATCTTCTTCAGAGAAGACATCCCGATCATCTTCTAGCAATGTTGAATCCAATCCCACTTCTTTGCAAATTCAAGCAAAATAATCTTTCAGTTGAGGGGACCACTTAGCATAGATTACCTGAGCAGGAAGAGCCTTCAAGTTGACAAATTTCTATGTCTCTACCTTTTCAGAATCCCAAACTTTGGTTTCCTCATCCCAATAATCATCAATCTCATTGTCTGAGCCTTCAACATTAAGCACCTCAAAAGAATTTGTAACTTGAACTTTTTCTTTACCTTTCAAGCTTACCTCCTTTGTATTAGACGGACCAGTTTCAATGTGTTTACTTGATTTTGGCTGCCAAATTGGTTTCTTTTTCTTCTGCCTTTTTCCTTTGGACTTTAGTAAACCCATCTTGATTATCCATATTCTTTTGACCAATCTCATTATCATTCAAAACTTGAGTTAAACAATCATTTGTATTCTTCAATTGTGGAATATCATCACCCAAATCAATAGCAACATTCTTTTCATTCAAAATATCAGGTTTTGGAGATTTAGCCTTACACATGTCATTGGAATGTCCAAACACATTACAGTGAGTACATAATGGAGGTTTCCATCCATATGATAATGTAAAATAACATACCTTGCCGGGAGCATTTATATGATAGGTTTATGGTGTTCACGAATGAACATATTGAACACTAAAAACACTATAAACATTTAATTTTGTGACGCATTTATACATTTTGTGACATTTACGTTATATGTTGTTCACGTTTTATGGTGTTTTTCGAGTTATTTTATGGTGTTTATTGTGTTCAGTTACTAATGAAACTAAAACAGGGCATTTTGTAGTATTTTTGAACACTAAAAACACCATAAACACTTTTATGGTGTTTCTAATGCGACGCATCCATACGTTTTATGGTGTTTTTTCGAGTTATAGTGTAAACATTTTATGGTGTTAATAGTGTTCGGATATTCATGAAACTTAAACTGGGCAATTTATGGTGTTTTTAGAGTTCAGGCATATGAACCATCCGAAAACACCATAAAACGCAAAATTCATATACAATTAATTCAGGTCGGGTTTTTTTATAGCAATATTATACTCGTTGAAAAGATAAAAAATGTTCGATTTTATGGTGTAATTTTTTTTAAATAATAATAACATATAAAAAAGTTATAAACATTTTTTTAAAAAAGGAGAAGTTGTTAAAAAAGTCAACAACAAGCACAATACCCATTATACCCCTCCAGCCATTTAAGTTTTTCCTTAATTATCTCTAATGATGTGCCATAATTACAACCATCCATATAAAAAATCAATGGCCCAAATCTCTTCCTACACTTTTTAAGGTTTTAAGCATTTTTAGCCTAACCTAACCCTATACTATATATATATATAGGGCTGGGAACAAAAAATAACCCACTAAATGCGCGCTAACCCAAATAACTTTGGCAAGCTGAAGCCAAATCTTGGAATTTTTTTTGAACATCATTGTAACACATTTTGAACACTATGTTCTTTTATGAGTTTGTGTAAATTCTTCACCGTTTAAGAGATATCAACATTGTAAGTTTTTTACTTACAGTACTGTAAGTCAATTTTGCCCAAAACTTACAATGTTGATATCTCTTAAACGGTGAAGAATTTACACAAACTCATAAAAGAACATAGTGTTCTAAATGTGTTACAATGATGTTCAAAAAAAATCCAAGATTTGGTTTCATCTTGCCAAAGTTATTTGGGTTAGCACGCATTTAGTGGGTTATTAAAAATTCCAAGCCCCATACATATATATAGGGGAGGTTCGTAAGAAAACTAGGATATTTGAGAAAATCAAGAAAACCTTAATCTAACAGTTAAATAATCAAATCAGTGGATATAATTCAAAGTGGCATGATTGTAAATAAGATTCATTTAAAAATGTATAAAAATAAATAAAAAGGGTATAATGGATAACCGGTTAAAAGTTATTTTGGAACATCAATTGTGTAATCGTGATTCAAGAGATTAATGAGATACAGTTTCTACACTTCCGGCAAAGAAGAGAAAATTGATTTCATTGAATCCATATTCAATTGAGAGGGTGGAAGGATTAAGTCAGAAGAGGGTTTGCGACTACACACACTAGCGACGGCATAATATTGAAATCATTCTTTGAATGTGAAATCTGGTTCGATTCAAGAACTTTCTTCATAAAAGGTAAGCATAAATGTTATTCTTTACAAATGCAAGTAGTAATCGGAGTAGATTACCGATAATCGTTTATAGGGTTTTCAATATGGAAGCGTAAATGCGACTGCATGTGTGTTTTTTGGGGTTTTTTCCGGTACATTGGATAATCACTCATTAGGGAAGATTTTAATTCAATTTTTGGTGATTACACATATGTAATCAAACCAAAAAAGCAATGTTTATATTGATTACACATTTAGCACGTATACAAGTACCACGGGTTGCCATTTCCTCCTGTTTGGTATTTTCCCAAAATAAAGTTTCTATATTTAGAAAGTACTCATTTAAAAATTCGTTTTCACAAATCAAAGTTCTAGATATGTTCATATAACATTCCTAAATATATTACAACACCAACATAACAACCATTTATGATTTATGCCAAATCATCCAAATTGACACTTTTGATTTATAAAAGTTTCAAAGTTTCTAAAAATAGTAAGTCTTTGACAAAACTCCAATTTTCACAAATCCAACAATTCAAATATGTTTCTAATCCTTCTAATAGACATTTAGCATCATCCACTAACATTTAACATATCTAAAACATCATCTAACTACAACATGCATGTTAAAAGTTTCCTTTAATAGTAAGTGTCACACAACTTCACCAAAATCAATCAAAACTCATCTAGACTATATCTATGCTTCAAGATCAGTCAAGATACATCAAATAACATTCAAGAACATTACACATTTCGTGCATGTGAGCATATGGAGTTGCATGTGGCCATTCACACATGCATGTGGGTTTTTAGCCTTTGCATGTGTGATCTAAGTGTAAATAAGCATGTAAAACTACCTTAGGAGTCTTTAGATGACTGGGTTCAAGCTCGATAGATGCTATGGAGCTCTAGATGGTGGCTGGGAATGATCTTCTTGTTTGTTAATGGCTTCCAAGACTTCCTTGAGGTTCCAATGGCCTTAAATCACCAAGGGATGAAAGAAATGGCTTGGGGAAGGGTTTACAGAAGCTTGGAGTGTGTTGGCCGGAGTTTTGGGTCGAGATAATCACTAGAATGTCATGTTTGAGCAAAGAGAGAGGTTATGAGGAAAAGGGGTTACATGTATAAAGTTTTTAAGTACTGGGACTCATTGCAAGCCACCAAGAGAGTCCCCCGAGGCTCTGGGCTTATTGCCAAGGACAAATTAGCCAGGTTGTCCACCGAGACACGCTGCGTACCGCCAAGGTGGAAATGATCGGTCGTGGCATACCGCCGAGTGTTTCGGCTGAATTCAAAATTCCTGCCCACACGTCGCGTTCCGTGACGAGTTTCGTCGAGGCTCTTCGCATACTGCCGAGTGTTTCGGCTGAATTCAAAAGGTTTACTTTTTCAGATTCTTTATTTTGTTTGTTCGGTTTCTTTCGCGTTCAATTCTTATCGTTTATTATAAACGTTTTGTTCGTGTTAAGACATAATCACATAATGACACATTTGTTTGTTCGATTCATTGTTTCGTTTGTTCACCAACGTTCGTGTAATAAGATTCGTGTGTGTTTCGGTAATTCCTCGAATTATCGATGATTGTTTGTGTTCGATTTTGTAAAACGTTTGCACATTTGATTAATCATAATCAATGTGTAATGTATAATTCGATAATTCCCCGAACTATTGTTTCATAATTGTGTTTGTGTTTTGCTCATTTAATTAATCCTAATTAAATGAAATTCAAGAAGTATGAATGTGAAATAAGAAATTGTAAGTGTTGGAATTTACCTGGAATTTCCGGGTGTCACATCATCCCCTTGTTGAAAGAAATTCCGTCTCGAGATTTGGTTGTTGTCGGTAGTGTTTGAAAGAAAAAAGTTTTTAGTCGTCATATATATATTTCTATTAAATAGTAGCTCTTGCAATATAACTTAGGTTATATTATATATTGCAAAGGTGAAAGAGCTGATAATTAATGTACTAGTAGCCTTTGCACAATGACTTTGGTTGTTGTATAAACCAAAGGTGAAAGAGCCGATATTCAATTGTTGTAACTAGTAGCCTTTCATTAATGAATTATGTCATTAAGTTAGTAAAGGTGAAAGAGCCGAAGAATTCAATTTGAACTTGTAGATTATACTTGCTTTAGGTCTTACTAATTTAGACTTTCTTTGCATTTAAGTTTTAAACATATTCTTATATATATATATATATTAAATTGTATTAGGGTAACTTATCAACTATTCATATAGTTGACCCAAATTTATTTTACGTATGTAACATGATAAGATGAAGACTATAGAGAAGACATAGGATAAGCTTAGTGGACCTAGCTAGTATAATTCTTAACAATGTTTAGGTTTTCATATTGTAAACAATAGATTATTCATTGTAAATCATTTAATGTTTGTAATTGTTCATAGTATTCAATAAATGTTTGGTTTAATGTTAATAATGAATATTGTGTATTCAAAATTATTAATAGCACCATGAGCTAATGAACAGTCAAGATTGCGCCCCGACGTATTCCGCCGTCGTTCGGGGCGTGAAATGGCTACGGTATACCCTATACATAAGCACCACTATTACATTGATAGTAGTAGAGAAAGATTGACAAAGGATAGGATTGTCAATTTAAGCT
Source organism: Mikania micrantha (assembly GCA_009363875.1). Classification (NCBI taxonomy): domain Eukaryota; kingdom Viridiplantae; phylum Streptophyta; class Magnoliopsida; order Asterales; family Asteraceae; genus Mikania; species Mikania micrantha. Next base: position 4,222,731 of record CM018689.1, read on the forward strand.
ACAATTCGAGTGATCCATTCTACAATCAAGTCTCAACACTTAGTCAAGCATGTTTTAAGTTTAGGATTTTCTTGGTATGCGTTTGGTATGTATCAAAGTATTGGGTTGGCTGCGGTATACCCTATATATAAGCATCAATAATACATTAATAGTAGCAACAAAAGCTTGATCAAGAGCTAAATTAGTCAATTTATTCTACAAGCAAACCATGTTTCAGTCAAACACATTAGTCAAATCAACTGTTATTCTTGTATCAATGTCTGGTGTGTATTATTACACCAGGTCAAATCAAAGAGATCGGTCATTATGATTAATTACCTTGAGTTAAGTAAGCTATCCTTAATTTGAAATCCTCTTTGCAAGTAAACGAAGTGTATAAATGAATACATTACTGGCATAGCTCTAGATAATACAAATAGTAGTCTATGAATGTAGACACTATTTTATGAAACTTAGAACAACCTTAATATGATTAAACCAATGATCAAAGTTAAATAAAAAACTCAAGTGGAAATGAAAACTAAGAAATGGTCAGCACTCGTGATAATAATTCTTAACAAATAAATTTCGATACGACATTTCCTAAAGTAGGGGAGTCTATAATCCCTAGGGTTTCCTGTTAGGAATTCAAACTGTAATTTAACTAACTCATAAAAACTCACACACTCATTTAAAAGTTAATTATAGATAAATTTAAAAGGACTTTTGTGGGCATACATATTTGAACAATGAAAGTTGTTATGAATCAATAAACTATATATATATATATATATGTATGTATATGTATATGTGTGTGTATGTGTGTAGGTACAAATACCTATATATATGGATAAACAATTCAAACTTTAATAGTATAAAATATTCTAGCATAAAGTTTGGTAATCTTTGATAAAATAAATACATGCAAAATAAATAAATAAATAAAAGAAAAGAATGTAAAACATAAAATAATAAAAGTTTGTAATAAGTAAAATAAATAAACAACAACAACAATAATAATAAACATAATGATAAAATATAAACAAGTTCTATAAAAATTTGCAAGTTTATTCACATAAAATAATAAACCAACATATATGAGGGACTAGTTGGGTAATTAAAGAAACACATTTTCAATTTGGACAAAATGCAAAACAAAAAGGACAAAACCTGGAATGATCAAGGGCTAAACATGTTAAAACCCAAACCTTCACCCTCTCCCTCACTGTAACGACCCATTTTGATAAAATATTATAAAACGAATATAATTGGTGTAAAAATTATATTTTTATATATTATTTGGTGGGTGTTTTATAAATATTTGATTTCTTGAAATTATGGTGGGTGTTTACTAACTTAATTTAGTTAGTCATAACTAGTTAGAGTTAACTAGTAATAGGGGGACCAAAGGTGTAATTAGCTGAAAGATGTAAAATGAGGAGTTAAAAGTTTTGACTTGGTCAAAATTACACTTTCTATGTGTATGTGGGTCTGTAAACGTGAGGAGGAGGAAGAACAAGGAGGAAGCCATGAAATTTTGAAGAATTGATCAAATTGGAGCTTAAATCATGATCCCTTCTTTCATGCAAGAGTAGTTTTGTGTTCTCCTTGCATTCTACTACACATAGGTAAGAAATTTTGGTGGGTTTTGATGAGATTTTCGTGGGTCTCCATGAGGGGTGTGGGTTTGATGGGTGAAATCCGAAATTAAGAGTTTACATGGTTTCATATGTTGTTAATCATCATGGATATCATCTAGAAACAACATTTTGATCATTTCATGGATTTTGATGAAGTTGATTGAAATGGGTTTTTTGTAAGATTCATGAGGAAGATGAATTAGGGTGTTAAAATGGGTGTTGGATTGTAGTAGATAGTAATATGATGATTTCTAACATTTGAAATGATATAAAAATTGGTGATTATTGAACTTGGGTGATTAGAAACCTAAATGGAAGATTGATGGGGTTTTGGGTGTAGTTGAATTGTGTAGGTGAAATTCCTGCACACAAGTTGTTTGATGAAATGTCAACAATTTGATTTTTACCTAATAATGTGTTCAAAGGGAGGGGTGAGGTTAATTGATTGTTATGATCACAAAAGGTGAAAATTTTGTGATTAGGGGGTAATTTGACTATAACCTAAGTGTAATTGGTGATGATAGTCAATTGGATGAAATTTGACTAGTTATAGTCAAATCTTGTATTGAACCTATTAGTTGTGATAATAGGAAACGATAGTGGGAGGAGATTTTGGTGGTGGACCACTTGTCGAGACAAGGTGATGGTGGTGAAAGCCAAGGACTAAGTCAAAGACCGGAAAAGGCCAAGTTGACTTTGGTGAAGATCCTACGGGCTAAGGTGAGTCGCCTACTCACTAATTATGCAACCATAAGTCATATTAGTGTTGTTATGGGGGTGTTAAAGTTGACTAATTGGTGAAAACTAGGTGTGTGTAGCATAAAATCAGTGTATGTAGAAAATGCATTGATATGCTAGAATTTGATGAATTGGTTTTGATTTGGTGTTTGGAGATTTAATTGGTGCATATTGTGTATATGGGTGTATATATGATTGAATTGGTGTTCAACTTGGCAATGCATGAGGAATATGCGTTGTTAAGTTAGTATATGTATATAATACCACATATAGTGGCAATTGGAGTATTTGACTTAGTTGTTGGTCAAATGATGATAAAATTGGATGTATATTAGTGTGTAGATATATGAATTTGGGGTTTGGTGTATAATTGATTATATGTGTTAAAATGTATGTTGACTTGGTGTTGGTCAACAACATGCAATTATGTGGAATATGCATGTTGGGTGTTAGGTGTTTGTTTTAGTGCATGACTTATTGGTGATAAGTGATCAATTGGTGTATAATTGGTGTGTGTGTGTATTTAGAGGTTATGGTGATCAATTGGTGTATAATTGATGTATGTATGATTTTGGGTGTTTGGAGATTAAATTGGTGAATTGGTGTTTTTATATTGGGTGTGTGACAATAACATGAAATAGGTGTTATATTTGCTTAGTTATTGTAAATGGAGTTAGTTTAAAAAGTGGTGTGGTGAAACAAGAATGATTCACAAGGGGTGTGAACTTCTTATTTACAGTTTGACTGAAAATAGTCAAACAATTCACAAGTGGTGTGAGATTGGAGTTGGGTTGAATCACAAGTGGTGTGATCTTCCCATGGTGAATTTATGGAGTTTAGGTAAATCACAAGTGGTGTGATTACCTACCTTGAGAATCCTTGGTAAAATAGGAAGTCTTAAGGAAATTGTGTGAAATTTGACTTTTATTGGGTGGTTTCATGTTCTAGCACTTTATTGGTGTCTTAATGTGTTATGAATATGAATTTAATGTGGTGAATATATTGTTGTGGTTGTGCAATTTGAAATCCTTGGTGAAAAGGGATGAGGGGGGGAGAACAAAGAAAATATATGTATATGGAAGCAGTTTTGACATGACCATGTTCCACTGGAACACGCCATGTCATATCTGCACATCTGATGCTGGAAACATTCTGACATGGCCATGTTCCTCCGGAACATGCTCATGTTGCGTCTGTATGTCTAAAAATGACATAAATTGAATTATTTCAACTTTTATGGGGTTCCAAAGGATAAATATAATTCATTTGGGCAAGAATTGGAGATTTAAGGGGTTTTGGGTGAAAACGACCCGTTAGTAAATCGTTTTGTGTTCGGGTTGAATAATGTTTACAAATGGTGTTTGGAATATTATTATTGTATTCCATATGGTGTTATGGAATACACTTGGGGTTATAGCGGGGTGAACTCACTTAGTTCTTATGAACTAACACTTGATTGTTGGGTGTGTTTTCAGGTTTTAAATAGATACAAGTGGGTGATGCGAGCTCGAGATCGGAAGGAAAGGATCGAACTATCATTTGTAAAACATATACTTGGTGTAAATTACATATTGGGGTGTATGTAATGTTTTCATATGTTTTGAAAACCTTAAACTGTAAGTTTTTGAAAGTCTTAAGTGATAAACATGTTTTGTAAACCAAACATGTATGTGGATTTTTCTGGGACCTAACTCTGACGTTGTTTTTAAAAACGTGTTTACGTGTGGGAATTTTGGGGCTTACAAGTTGGCATCAGAGCCAATGGTTTGAGCGAATCAAGTGCGTCATGAACACTTGAACTCAAACTTTTGTGCTCTTAATAAGAGGTGGAGGTGTTCGATCCAGGATCCGATCTCGCAGCCGGTGTTTGAGGTTAGTGTATCTATTACCTGTATTGATTATGAATGACTAATTGTGTGGATACAATTGTGTTATTTATGTTGATTTGGTGTTAACCAAAGTTCTAAATCAGGATGTGGGATGATGAAGTTATGGAAATGAACATGGGATGATTGTATTGTTATGCCTGGCCAGTATAACGTTACTCTTGTTGCATGATCATGACTTTAACAGAATCTACTCAAACCATGGTATAGAATTGTATGTGTTGTAGAAATGGTTGATTGTTATGTGTTGTATGCATAACTTGAAATAGTGTCATTGCATGTTAATTGATAATTGACACTGGAATTGGGTGAATCCACATTCGTGTGGAAATACATGTAAGACCACAGGTGTGTGGCATTGGGTGAATCCACATTCGTGTGGAAATACATGTAAGACCACGGGTGTGTGGCATTGGGTGAACCCACAGTCGTGTGGGAATTCATGTAAGTCCACGGGTGTGTGGCATTGGGAGAAAATCCACATTCGTGTGGAATATAATGTAAGATCACTGGTGAGTGACATTGAATTTATCGTGTAAGACCATAGAGGTGTGAGTCTTGGTAGTAATGATATGGAGTAAATGGTGTCAAAACATGGTAGTTGTTATTATGCATGTGAAATATGCATTATTATGTGAATTCGGGCGTGACATGTAAGTCCATTTTGGAATGGCATTGGGTTTGGCGTATAATTCCACATTCATGTGGCATGAGGGGTAATTCACATGTAGGTGGGAGCTAATTTTGGTAAGACTATAAAATTTGGGTGGTTTGATATGTTGGCAATGGTTTGTTGTATAAACCTTGCATAACTAAATTCTGGTTTAGATGATCTACAAGTGGTGCAGACATTTAAATATGAATGTGGTGTTAAAAGGTGTAGTTAATCAATTTAATACTAGGTGAAATTAGTATATTGATTGACAATAGGAGAATGTATGTACCACACATATGTATGTTATATTGAGCCATAAATGCGTGTTTGGTGTTTGGTGTGGTGTAAAAAAAAAAAAAAAAACCGTATGTAGTGCGGATTTGGTGGTCGTGAATTGAAGCACATATGTGTGATAACTTGTTGAAAATACGAGTCATATGTTGTTTGGTATAAATAATGAAAGATATGTGTATTAGGATATGTGGATTATCCTTGGTTGAAATTGATTAAAAGAGAATGCTTTCTTTTTGGGTGTTAATGGTGTTGACACATAGTGTCGTTATGCAATGTCAAAGGTTTTGGCAAGAGTGTCGTAACTGGGGAGTGGTGACTACAAACATGCGATTGTATTAATTGGTGTGTTTGTTTGATATATGTCGTAAATAATATGTGTTTGTAGTCTGGTGTGTTAAATTGATATGGGTTGACAGATAGATTTGGAGATAAATCTTGAAATCAAACCTACATGTTGAAACTATTATTTCATGAATGATTCACAAGTAGTGTGAACATCTATGATTATATATAGATGTGTATGTGTTGTAATATTTGAATGTAAGGAGGTAGAAATGACCTGTATACGTGTGCTGACATTACAGGTGGTTGATTTTAATCTTTTAAAAGATATGAAAATGCTTGGGATGATCCATAAGATTATGGACAATATTTTCAGGAGTTCATGGTTGGGAGAAATGAATCTGGTAGTTTGTAAACTAGATTCAAACATAAATTATGGTTATTGTGTGGTGTAAATTTATGTAGATAATTCACAAGCGGTGTGAACCTCTATAATATTTGTGTGCTATTAGATAATGTACAAGGGCGTGTAATATCTAAGTAGCAGAGGTGTTTGTGGAAATTATAAGTAAGAGGAGTCTGGATGCAAATGAACCAATAACCATATCTAGACTTGACTGTTAAGATGTTAACTTATGGTGGGTGGATTAATGTTGGTAATCACAAGTAGTGTGATTTCTCAAGGTGAGGATTTGGTGAAAAATGTGTTATTAGCGTGTTTAGATGATTAACAAGGAAGGGTGATTTGATGAGGATTCACATGTGGTGTGAACCTTATCAATGCTTAATGGTGCTATCTAGTATTATTTGTTCATCGTGGGCAGGTTGACTAAAAGTGTTCATTTCTTGTGTACCCATGAATTCTAGTTTGTTAAGAAGGAACACGAAACTGTTGTCGAGCATGACGTATCATCTTCACACTGATGGTCAAAGATAAAGAACCATTTAGGCCTGTGAGGATATGTTACGGGTGTGCATAGCTGGTGATTGGGGGTAGTTGTGATGACTATCTACCCTTGGAGGAGTTCTTGTTAAAGAACGTTTATCATTCCAGGTGTGGAATGATTCTGTAAGAAATAATATACGAAGAAGATAGTATATTTCAGGAGTTGGGGAGAGGGTGGATAACAAGAACATGAAGGTAAGTAGTGGTTAAAATGATAGATGAATGGATTGATGTAATCCGAATTCATTTGAAGGCGGTGCTAGACCTTCAGAATTTGTATGTGTAGGTGCGTAGAAGAACAATCAAATTCCAAGTATGAGACTTCGTTTGTTGGAAGTTCTCCATGGAAGGGTGCGAACTGTTCTTGTAAGCGAGGGAAATTAATTTCACGCCTTGTTGAGCAATATAGTTATAGCTCGGATTGGCATGGTTGCTTATCGCTTAGAGCTACCGGAGATATAGAGTGGAATTTACAATACATTCCATGTGTCTTAATTGTAGTAATGCTTGGCGGGCGAATCGGCCTATGTGCCATTGGAGAAATTGGAGAGAAATGGTGAATGGAATTATGTGGAGAAATTGGAGGCTATCTTAGAAAAAAAATTAGCAATTGAAAACTAAGACTATTAATCAGGTGAAGGTGCGGTGGAAGAACTGATGGGGTTCTGATATAGCATGGGAGTCTGAGAATGAAAAGCGGAAATTTTATCCTTTTCTATTTGAGGTGTAACGAGGTTTCGGGGACGAAACCTTTGTAAGGTGGGGAGAATTTGTAACGACCCATTTTGATAAAATATTATAAAACGAATATAATTGGTGTAAAAATTATATTTTTATATATTATTTGGTGGGTGTTTTATAAATATTTGATTTCTTGAAATTATGGTGGGTGTTTACTAACTTAATTTAATTAGTCATAACTAGTTAGAGTTAACTAGTAATAGGGGGACCAAAGGTGTAATTAGCTGAAAGATGTAAAATGAGGAGTTAAAAGTTTTGACTTGGTCAAAATTACACTTTCTATGTGTATGTGGGTCTGTAAACGTGAGGAGGAGGAAGAACAAGGAGGAAGCCATGAAATTTTGAAGAATTGATCAAATTGGAGCTTAAATCATGATCCCTTCTTTCATGCAAGAGTAGTTTTGTGTTCTCCTTGCATTCTACTACACATAGGTAAGAAATTTTGGTGGGTTTTGATGAGATTTTCGTGGGTCTCCATGAGGGGTGTGGGTTTGATGGGTGAAATCCGAAATTAAGAGTTTACATGGTTTCATATGTTGTTAATCATCATGGATATCATCTAGAAACAACATTTTGATCATTTCATGGATTTTGATGAAGTTGATTGAAATGGGTTTTTTGTAAGATTCATGAGGAAGATGAATTAGGGTGTTAAAATGGGTGTTGGATTGTAGTAGATAGTAATATGATGATTTCTAACATTTGAAATGATATAAAAATTGGTGATTATTGAACTTGGGTGATTAGAAACCTAAATGGAAGATTGATGGGGTTTTGGGTGTAGTTGAATTGTGTAGGTGAAATTCCTGCACACAAGTTGTTTGATGAAATGTCAACAATTTGATTTTTACCTAATAATGTGTTCAAAGGGAGGGATGAGGTTAATTGATTGTTATGATCACAAAAGGTGAAAATTTTGTGATTAGGGGGTAATTTGACTATAACCTAGGTGTAATTGGTGATGATAGTCAATTGGATGAAATTTGACTAGTTATAGTCAAATCTTGTATTGAATCTATTAGTTGTGATAATAGGAAACGATAGTGGGAGGAGATTTTGGTGGTGGACCACTTGTCGAGACAAGGTGATGGTGGTGAAAGCCAAGGACGAAGTCAAAGACCGGAAAAGGCCAAGTTGACTTTGGTGAAGATCCTACGGGCTAAGGTGAGTCGCCTACTCACTAATTATGCAACCATAAGTCATATTAGTGTTGTTATGGGGGTGTTAAAGTTGACTAATTGGTGAAAACTAGGTGTGTGTAGCATAAAATCAGTGTATGTAGAAAATGCATTGATATGCTAGAATTTGATGAATTGGTTTTGATTTGGTGTTTGGAGATTTAATTGGTGCATATTGTGTATATGGGTGTATATATGATTGAATTGGTGTTCAACTTGGCAATGCATGAGGAATATGCGTTGTTAAGTTAGTATATGTATATAATACCACATATAGTGGCAATTGGAGTATTTGACTTAGTTGTTGGTCAAATGATGATAAAATTGGATGTATATTAGTGTGTAGATATATGAATTTGGGGTTTGGTGTATAATTGATTATATGTGTTAAAATGTATGTTGACTTGGTGTTGGTCAACAACATGCAATTATGTGGAATATGCATGTTGGGTGTTAGGTGTTTGTTTTAATGCATGACTTATTGGTGATAAGTGATCAATTGGTGTATAATTGGTGTGTGTGTGTATTTAGAGGTTATGGTGATCAATTGGTGTATAATTGATGTATGTATGATTTTGGGTGTTTGGAGATTAAATTGGTGAATTGGTGTTTTTATATTGGGTGTGTGACAATAACATGAAATAGGTGTTATATTTGCTTAGTTATTGTAAATGGAGTTAGTTTAAAAAGTGGTGTGGTGAAACAAGAATGATTCACAAGGGGTGTGAACTTCTTATTTACAATTTGACTGAAAATAGTCAAACAATTCACAAGTGGTGTGAGATTGGAGTTGGGTTGAATCACAAGTGGTGTGATCTTCCCATGGTGAATTTATGGAGTTTAGGTAAATCACAAGTGGTGTGATTACCTACCTTGAGAATCCTTGGTGAAATAGGAAGTCTTAAGGAAATTGTGTGAAATTTGACTTTTATTGGGTGGTTTCATGTTCTAGCACTTTATTGGTGTCTTAATGTGTTATGAATATGAATTTAATGTGGTGAATATATTGTTGTGGTTGTGCAATTTGAAATCCTTGGTGAAAAGGGATGAGGGGGGGAGAACAAAGAAAATATATGTATATGGAAGCAGTTTTGACATGACCATGTTCCACTGGAACACGCCCATGTCATATCTGCACATCTGATGCTGGAAACATTCTGACATGGCCATGTTCCTCCGGAACATGCTCATGTTGCGTCTGTATGTCTAAAAATGACATAAATTGAATTATTTCAACTTTTATGGGGTTCTAAAGGATAAATATAATTCATTTGGGCAAGAATTGGAGATTTAAGGGGTTTTGGGTGAAAACGACCCGTTAGTAAATCGTTTTGTGTTCGGGTTGAATAATGTTTACAAATGGTGTTTGGAATATTATTATTGTATTCCATATGGTGTTATGGAATACACTTGGGGTTATAGCGGGGTGAACTCACTTAGTTCTTATGAACTAACACTTGATTGTTGAGTGTGTTTTCAGGTTTTAAATAGATACAAGTGGGTGATGCGAGCTCGAGATCGGAAGGAAAGGATCGAACTATCATTTGTAAAACATATACTTGGTGTAAATTACATATTGGGGTGTATGTAATGTTTTCATATGTTTTGAAAACCTTAAACTGTAAGTTTTTGAAAGTCTTAAGTGATAAACATGTTTTGTAAACCAAACATGTATGTGGATTTTTCTGGGACCTAACTCTGACGTTGTTTTTAAACACGTGTTTACGTGTGGGAATTTTGGGGCTTACACTCACCCGTCTCGCGAGGGACCCTCCCCAAACCCGTTCGCAACCCGACACCCAAATACGTATAAAGAAAAGCAAAAAAAAATTAAGAAACATAAAATAAGATACTAAAAGAAAAGTTGAATTAATTATAAAAAAAAGAAATGTGATTAACAGATGTAAAACAATTTATATTTATCCTCTCAAATATGTATATAAAAATATTTATGCTATATTAAAACTAAAAAAGGAAAAAAAAAAGGATAAAAAGAGTAAAATTTATACCGATCTTCTCAAATAAGTATATAAAAATATTTATGTTATGTTAAAGTAAAAAAAAAGGAAAAAAATTAAGTATATAAAAGTATTCATGTTATGTTAAAGTAAAAAAAGGCCAAAAAATAAGTATATAAAAATAAATATGTTATGTTTAAGTAAAAAAAGGCTAAAAGAAAAGAAAAATGTTTCACGTAGGAGTTGAACGTGCAGCTGCGCCAACCACTTAAAAATTTCAAATACAAGCTGACAACCATCTCAGCCATGCAACAAAAGTTACTTTGTTTCAAAATAAATCTATATAAGGTAAAAAGATTTGGTTGAAAACAAAAACATAAATATATAAGATTGTCAAATTACATACAGCCACGTATGTATTTTAACCGACCTTACAAAAACAGATATATTTTCAACAGGCCAATATCTTCTATGCGAACACCATCAAATCGAGATCATAGCAGGTAAGTTTATATATCATTACGTTTGGATTTGGGCATAGATTAAAAGCCCTAAACAAACAGAGGCTTACAATCATTGTGGTTATCGAATTGGATCAAATGAATAGTTAAGGTTCATATGAATTCGATGCAAATCTGAGAATCAATATAAGACTACCAACAAATCCTGTCGACGTGTCGTAGCTCACTGGTTAAACCCGGTGTGTTTTTGATTGAGGTGCTATCCTTAATTGGTTTTTGCATTTTTATCACATTCCATTAATTTTTATTAATTAAAAACAACACAAAAATTCGGAAAATTTTTTAAAAATCATTTTCTTATAAATCTACAAAGTTTAATGCATATTTTTTGTCTAAAAATATTTAATATGACATTTTTTAAGTTAGTTAAAACAATTTTTATTGAATGAATCAAAAGTATTTAATTTTAATAAAAAAATAGTAATAAATAAAATAAATAAAAACAATAACCTAACTTATTGTTATGTTTAAAATTCTAATTATTTATTGTTTTAAGTAATAAACTACATTTTGAGTAAAATAAAGTTATTTCATAAAATCTAAGAAATCGTCTACAATTCATAAAGTTTTAGAGAATAATTCTAAATGAAATTTTCAAAAAAAAAGTATTCTTAATCTTTAAATAATAAATTGTTTTAAAACAAATAATCTTTATTAAATATTTGAATAAAGTTTTAAAACTATTAACATTAATAATTTATTAATAGATTCTAGAAATAATTATTTCTACACATAAACCTTAATCATTAGTTTGAAACAAATAAATCTACAAATGAATGGAAAGAATATTCAAATATTATGAAATTCATCAAATACAATAAAAATATTCCAAATTGATACCATTACAAAACTTAGACATTCTTGTTAGGATTCCCACTGGAATGTCGGTGTTAAGACATAAACACTAGAACTTTAAGGAATACTTAGTCTATTGTGCTTATGATCTTTAGGGTGAAGCATTATCTTTGACTAGGGATGTAAACGAACCGAACGAACACGAACGAGCCCATGTTCGTGTTCGTTCGTTTAACTTTTAACTTGTTCACGAACGGTTCACGAACGGTTCACGAACGCTTACTGAACAAAATTTCTTGTTCGTGTTCGTTCATTAAGGAATTTAGCTTGTTCACGAATGGTTCACGAACGCTAACGAACGTGTGACAATTGCAGTTGAGAAATCACGCCATTAATGATGTGAGCATATTTGGTTGTTCTAGAAATCCATGTTGATTTGACAATTGTAATTATTATAGATGAAAGTATGCGAGAAATGATGAACGTGGGCGAAAACCGTGGACAAAACGGAGTCCTGGATTGTCCGAAATTGAAAAATGAAGAAAAAAATTCTAAGTATTGAACTCCGGGGATCGTCGCGGTACGCTAAGGAAGGGTCAAGGGTTCTTAGGGGTACGCGATGGACCAAAATATTTCAAATTCTTCCGGATTTCTTCGCGGTATGCGAAGCTCTTTTTGGCTCCTCTTCGCGGTACGCGACGGGTGAAGCGGAGCAATGGATCAGGTTTCTTCATCAGATTTCATGCAGAAGTTATATTTCTTCAAACTATCGAACTCAGACGCACACCAGACGACCAAAACTCACTTTTCATCATCCAAACTCATAATTGAAGCCATAAGAAGTCACGGATCCTCCAGGGATCGTGGTTACAAGTCCTGATCGTCCTTGTGCAGTCAAAACTCCGTCTGATTAGGTAATGATTCGGTTTAACCTTCTAGTTTGTTATTGATTGATTAGATCTTGATTTTGAACGTAATGACATAGTTAGGATTGTTGATTATTGCCTAGATAATGGCTAGGATTGATTATAAACAAAGAACACGATGTTTTAACGGTTAAACCCTTGTTTTGATCCGTTGTAATGCCCGGTTTGCATGAAATCATACCCATGATTATAATGGTTTAAACCATTTGATTATGACAATGTAGGTGATTAGTTTGGTTTATCTTTGAAATGCAAGTTTAAATCCAAGTGTTTCAAACTAAGTTTCAAACTAATCACAATCATTAACATACTCATTGGAATGATTATCTGATGTTTATGATAACAGTCAGATTAGTATGTTAAACATGGTTGTTAAACCTATTCTAATGCTACATTGTGATATTTCATGATACTTGGGTAATCAATAACAAGGATTGATCATTCCTAAGCCATTAATCCGTCTAGAAACTGTTGTAGCATTATAATCAACAACCTCAACTATTTGGTTAATTAGAGACTATTCTGATTAATCAAGTGTGTCATCAATATTGTATTAGGAATCTAATTCAGTGTAGATTCCTACATTATCATACATTGTATGATAAAACATTAAATTAATCTATTAAACATTCAATATCGGTTTGATGACTTTCAAAGCAATGTCCTTGACATTGAACGTTCAGAAAGATCTAATCAGTAAGTTGAAACCTAAATAACTCATTAAACGTAAATAAATGCAGAATCACTCTTCATTATCAGTTTTGTGACATTCTGCTACTTCTGAGTTATCAGGTGAGTTTCATACAACCCCTTTTCTTTTTAATCTTTTATAAACATCGGGGTAGCACTGTGGAACTTTTCAGAACTATATGATATATATCACTGTTATCTGCGTGATTTCATGTAATTGTTGAGAACTTGTGGATTTCATGGGATTTTTCCTGTAGAACAGAACACTATCACAGAACTTATATGTAACAACAGTGCCGAAACCGGTGCCGGAACAGTGATCGCAACAGTAGCACGAACAGTAAACAGACACCAACTATACACATTCCATTCTATTTCATGTTCATATTGATAGTCAAAGTCATTTCACATTATCAAACAACAGATTCATAAACATTTAGCAGAAACTAAGAACAGAACAATGGTTCTTGAGTCAGGTAATTATCTGGCAACACTAAAACATCATGGGTTTATTTGTTAGGATCTATTAGGATAGCACGTATGTGAGGCTAATCAAAACAATACAATAACAGTTGTCGTTACGGAATGTTAAACCGACGAACTATTCGTATAGGTGACGATCTGTACGAATAGATCTGACAGTTTAATGATCTGAAACGATGATTGTAAATTAGACGACAAAATCAGAATGTGAAACGTACGATTGTGTTTGTACAGTTAGCGCTCTGTACGAAGACGCGCGTAAGTGACGTTTTCTGATGAAACGAAACGAAAGACGACTCGAACGATAATAATTATAAGGAAATAAAATATTTCCTGTTTTACAATTTTGAAACTCATCATAATTAAAATTTAAAGCAAAACTATTTTAATTTTAGACGCGTAAGCCATAGCACGCGAATAAATAATAAAACGCGTAATATTTATGAGTTTCGATAAATAAATTAGGACAATATCATTTAATATCATTAATAGAAATAGCCACTTTCCAAACACCTAAAAATAAGCCTTTTATTAAGATTTCGTAATTATACGCGTTACGATCCGGAAACGCGACGAAGACGCGAACCGAGCAAACGAAATGAACCCGAATACCCTCGGGGTATATAAACGTGGAAAGAACCAATTTCTTTCATTTTTTTTCAAGTTTCTCTCTCTCTAAACACTCTCTTCCGTCACCTCTCTCTCTCTAAAGTTCTTCATCTTCAACCTTCAAGATCTCACTCGTTTGGAGACGAAATTGGGTGTTCTTGGTGTCCACGTGTAGCTAGGAACGAGCTCTACAAGGGAGTACAATAGATCGGAAGCTTTGGTCACTGAAATTTAAGGTATGTAGCTCGAAACTTTCTGAAAAAAATAGGGTTTTCTATGTTCTTGATTCGACCCACCATGTTCAGCCGGCTCTAGACCATACCATGCACATCTTGTATCTTCGAGACACCTTCTGACACAACCCAACCTGTAGAATGGTTCGACAATGGTTCGAAGAGAGGGGGGAGACGAGCTGAAACAGGTTCGCTGAAGGGTAAGGACGACCGAACCTTTTTGGGTGTACGAACCCTGCTATGTTCCACCTACCACCGAACCTATTAGCCATAGCAACGAACCTTTAGGCTTAGGCGAAGCACACTTGAGCTGCGAACTCTAGCGAACCCTTGGCTGTCAACCTACGGGCGAACCCTCGACACATGGCAGCGAACCTTATCATATTGTGGCCGAACCATCCTAGCTAGCCGAACCCTACTGGTCATGGCGAACCATCCATGTAGGAGTTGTATAGACGAACCTTGCATCATAAACAAACCATTGGTTCGTCTACCCCATTAGCCGAACCTTGCATGCGAATCCTGAGTCTGGGCTACGAACCTTTCACGAGGCGAACCAGCGTGCTACAGCCATGCATTCACGAACCCTGGGCGTCCCAAACAACTAGCCGAACCATTGGTAGTCAGCCGAACCTTCAATCTAAGAAGGTTCGCTGGTTTGAAAACCCAGCAACAAACGTGGGTCACTTTAGTGTAGGCCGGCACCATCCTCGGCCGAATTTACTTGGCCCGTGCGATCTCAATCAGCCCAACCAAAGCCCAACACCGTTTATTCTATGCAGGCCACTTACCTAAAGGATATAGGCCCAATCGCCTATGCTCGGCCCATATATGGGCGTGTAAATCGGCCCACGTGTTGTAATGGCCCAACAATTTCAAGTTGGCTCATTGGGGAGGAAATTGACCGAGACTTTATTCACACTTAGTCGTTTAATTAATTTGGCTCACATAACTTCCTAAGGCCCAATAACCCTATGGTTAGGCCCAATACCACTTAATTTGGCCCAATATCTAAGGTTGAACCGTTGTACGTTCAACTAAGTTAGATATTAACCAATTGGGTCACAATGACAAGCTAGGCCTAACATAAGGCCCACAAGATCTAAACTCCAATAAAAACTATGTTAGGATAACTATCAATTTAACATAGGATAGTCTAGCACACTTAGGGTATGAAATCATTGTAGGGGACGATCATTCAATTGGTTAAACACAAATGAGTCTTCTTAAGCTAAGATATCAATATCATGAGAGGAATACATTCGGAATGGAAAACAAGAACCTAAAGGTTATGGTTTGACTTAAATGTTAACACCTAAACCATTGGGAATTTCAAGGACACATGATTAATCTAAATGGTTATTTACACCATCTAGGTTAATGACTTAATAAGCAAACAAGAGATCATTTGAAAATCAAAGTTTATTAATGGGCCCAAGAACGGCCCAATGGGTTTAATATAAGCCCATCATGTTTAAATTACACTTTTCTTAAATTAATTATGCTTTTCATAAAAGAAATTATATTAGAAACCTTAACAATATAATTAAATGGTTTTCCTAAATAAATGATTAACTTAAAATGATGTAATTTGAAAATGTTTTACTTAAGGACTTTAAATGATTAATGTGGGATTTGGGTTACTAATGGGTAACAGTTTAACTTAGATAGAGGAAATTCTAGAAACACACTAGTAATCTAGGACACGTAGTTGCACATCGAGACCAAACCATAGATACGACAATTCCTGTAGGTACTTATCGTATTTGAATTCTTTAAAATAACCCAGGTGCTAAAGATACTTAGGCAACAATCAAAGAGTGCGCTTATCTTTTGTGGTTCATTGCACGGCAACACAGGTGAGTTCATTGCCCCTTTTCTAACATTTTTGTTTTATAACGCGGGGCTGAGAAGCATGCGTAAACTGTTATTTAAATTGTTTACTTAAATGCTTTTAAATTTATATGTTTTACATATATATAAATGTTATCCTAGACCATGTCTAGGAAGATTTTATGCAGGTTTACTACTGATTTTACTTATAAATTAAGTGAATAATCGGATTTAAACTAAAAGATTTCAATAGATCAAAACATTTCAAAAGGATCACATCAAACATTTTGACAAAACAAGTGTGGGAGTTCAAGGAAATCAAACCAAACATTTTGACAAATCAAGTGGGTGAGTTCAAGGAAATCAAACCAAACATTTTGACAAATCAAGTGGGTGAATTCAAGGAAATCAAACCAAACATTTTGACAAACAAGTGTGGGACTTCAAGAAATCAAACAAAACAATCTTTGCAAAGACAACATTCAATGTTCTACAAACCAAGTGTTTGTTGAATAACGAATCAAGTGTACAATCGATCAATGAATCTAGTATTCTATGATCAACGCATCAAGTACATCTTGTGACATAATCAGACGAATCAATAAATCATTTTCAAGGGAAAGCCTGGGAAATATCAGAGATAGCATACGCCAAAAACATTGACGAAACATAAAATCCTGCATTTCAAGAAGTCCTAGCTAGACCGTTTGACTTGTAGGTCGTATGTTTGAGGATATTTACAGTTTCCCTAACTACTAAGTACCTAGATTGACAGACTAGTCTACTCGAGTATGACCACAGGCCCCAATTATTAGGACTTAGATTTTATTAAATGTTTATTTATTTATTAAATTAAGCATTTATAACTGTTTATACAATTACTATGGTTGATCATATTGTGTGATGAACTTATGGAATCAACATGGATTTCAAATGATTGTAATTTACAGGGACGACAAACAGAAGAGTCATGGGTAAATGGTAGGGTAAAAATGCCTAATTATTATTAACAACAATGTCCTATGCGGATTAGTATGTGGTGGGATGGCGTCTGGGCGGGGTTGTAGCCCCGACTCAGGGGTATGCCCTATACATAAGCATACCGATCTGGATGATACATGTGGAGTTAATGAGGTTAGGGTCTTTACCAAAGGAGGTTTTCAAACCATTTTCAAATCATTTTCAAATACTAAATTATATGAACTCACCAACCATGTGTTGACTTTATTTTTGCATGACTTCTCAGGTAACGAACATGTCAACTGAAGAGTTATTTCTTTGGAATAGGTTATCTGATAGAGGACCTAGCTTTTTGGACCTGCATATTTTGAAGCATCATTATACAGTTTGTTTAGTATATCTTGTGCAGCTACAAGATTGAAGACTTATGATGTGATAGTGGGTTTACATTGTTAAATTGTAAACTTAACCGATATAATTTAACTCTGTAATCCTGTTTTAAATTAGCAAAGTTTCTCATTTATATATCATGTGCAATGCGAACAATTTGATCATTTCGATTATCATTTCGATATCGCACCCCGGGAACCTTCCGCCCGTCGGGGAAACCCGATCCTACCCCGCCGGCTCGGGGTGTGACAGATTGGTATCAGAGCCATGGTTATAGAGAAATGTTGGTCATTTATTTAAACGGTTTGGCCTAGACTATAACCTAGGGACCCTGCATGTAGAGAACATAGGAATTAGGAATTTACTTGCATTGTGTCTTCTGCATTCGATCATTGCACTAACCAACGTTCTATTGGTTATGATTAGAATGTCACCAAGAAGACAGCCATCACCGCCTCTACCTCCACAAGAGATGGACCCAGCCGTTGAGGTACTTGCAACACTGATCACTGAACAGTTGGTGGCGATTCTCCCTGGAATCATCACCCGGATCAGGAACAGTGAGGAATTTACCAGGAACTTCCCATTACTTGCTGCGAAGAAGAAGGAACCGGAAGGAGGAGAAACAAGCAGGAAGCGAAAACGGAGTCGTTCTAAGAAATCAAGAAATCCTGAGATCTACACCGAGGCCATTCCCCTTCGTCAGATGGCCGTTGCTCCGGAGTCAGAGAATCGTAGGTGTTACGCTGGAAAATCACCCCTTTGCACTAACTGTCACTATCACCACCGCGCTGAAATCTCATGCAAGCAATGCATCCATTGTGGCAAGACGAACCATTGGGATCACCAATGCAAATCATCAATGGAATTAGTATGCAAACCAGAGGCTAGCAAATTTCCTTTATGTGCCACGTGCGGTCTCCACCATGCTAAGTATAAACTGTGCAAACATTGTCTGAACTGCGGAGGAAAGGGACACTGGAGTCGTGATTGTAATGATCCCCCGACTCATAACCAGAATCCTGGAAACACTACATATCCCCTTCCTCGACACAGCAAAGATTGTTATGTGTGCGGACTGTCCGAACACATTGCCCGAGACTGCCCTGTGAGGATATCTTTTACAAATCCTGCACCTTCTAAAGGAAAAGCTTCCCTCTATTCGGCTTGTCACTACCATGACATCGCTGAACCTTCGTGCCTACAATGCACGCGTTGTGGAAAGACGGGACACTGGATACAACAGTGTCGGTCACCAATAGCCTCTACCCCTCGTCAATATTTTGGTGCATTTCCTAAATGCGTCAGATGTGGTTTTCATCATGGTGAGGAGAAACCTTGTAAACACTGTCTGAATTGTGGTAAATACGGACACTGGATTCAACAGTGTCGGTTTATTTCCACTAGGAAATGGGAACAAAAAGCGAGCACCTCTACTTCCCCTCAACATAACAACAATTGCTTCAAGTGCGGAATGCATGGACATTTCGCAAGGGACTGCTCTAGGAAAATGCCTCCAGCAGACCCAGCAGACATTGTGGAACTACTCGCTTTACCAGCTCCTGGGGAACACTCGGAGCCCGATGACTTCATAGGTATGCAAATTTCAGCTTAATACCTTAAATTATCTGTTGGGGTATTAATTAGAACTGCATAGTCTGTTGTAATTTTAGGAACAATAAATTTAAGTTAGTCAAAAGTAAAGTCAGTGCCGAAAAGATAATCAGAATAATAATTGAAGTAACCTTTAGGTTAAATAAGGGTTAGATGATTAAATAGGGATAGAGTAATCATTAATGCCGACTTAATTACTGTAATCTAGAATAGGACTTTATCTAATTAGAACACTAATAGCCTTAGAAATTAACAATGTCAAAGCTAGTGTGTAGACTTTCATTTTCTACCTAGATCTCCTAGAAGTTGAGCTACCTAAATTTGAGAACTCCGGCTCTAGGATATTAGGAAAAGTAAATATGAGAACTGTGTCAGGTCCTTATGTAGACTAAATAAATAGATCAAGGGAAATCATTTGAGAATACAAGATGAGGGTATGCTCGAGAAAATATTTCGAATGAATTATGGGCGTTCCAAATTATGGTGATGCTCTTCGAGTAGAAGAATGCATCTATGGTTTCTTGGACCTCATAAATCGAGCGGGAAAAACCGTAGCTGGTTAGTTTGTCATTACTATTATTGATGACATACTGAATTATTATAGTAGCACGACAGAACACGAACGACATCTCAGGGATATTTTGGAACTGTCAAAGAAAGAACAACGTTATCTTAAATTCTCCCAATTTGAAATCAGATGAGAATAAGTAATAGTTGGAACAAAAGTTACAATAGGTTTCATGAGTCTCATGACTTTAGGGTAAGAGTAAGATAGATATACACCATCACACAGATGGGTATAAGTGTACTGAGAAGGTAAATCCTTACCTTTATCCTAATAACTCTGCCGTATTTTAGGTAGACCTCCCCGCTGTATAATGTAAACCTTCGAGCTGAGAATAGATTAAACAAATGGTGAAGTATGTATACGGTTATGTTAAATAACTTAAGTATACACCATGGGTGACTTAAGGAACTTGATCTGGTGATCAAGACCTAGAATAGTGAGAGTCACCTACGAAGATTTTAAGAAGTGTGTCAGATTTTAGAGCCGAAAGACAGTTTGAGATAAACCGGATGTAATACTTACTACCAAATTAGTGAGTGGACTATGGTGATAGGTAAACTGATGGATTATACAGCAACGAGATAGTGGTACGCTATGTGATACCATTGTTTAACATTTTGGTTAGGGACGGCATTTTCATAATGATGTGTAACCCACATCGCAGAAATCTCTAGGGATGTACTTAAAAATAATTACAGCTCACCGTTCACCAAAGGACGGTCTAAGCGAAAGTACGACACGAATCTTGGGGGATATGTTGAGAATCTGTATGTCAAACTTCAGTGGAAAGCTGGACACCCAAATGCCACCGATTAAATCTTCCTACCACAACCGTCAATATAGTAGCATCGAATGCACACCATTCGAGGCTCCTTAAGGTCGGCAATCTCAGTCGCCGACTGACGGATTAAAGGTGTAGTCCATTCTAGAATGAGAGGACGAACAAGCATCATGACAAGTAAGATAGTTCGAGAGCATCAAATGCATTCGAACTATGACACATAGATTGAGGTCACCAAATGACCTTAGTTGGATGTGTTATGTGTTTCACATCTTGAACTTGAATAAATGTCGTACTAATGAGTCGTTCATCATGTCAATTGAAGGAATTCAATTGGATGAACATTTATACGTTATGTAATGATCTTCAGAGTTATGGCTTGTTAGATTAAACAACTAAGAAAAGTTGTATTTCCATTTCTAAGTTTAGTGGAAATTCAAGGCGCAAACTCAAGTTTACTTGGGAAATGCGAAGATCACATGATGTCCCGGAGAAAGTTGTAACCGATGACTACTCTTAAATTTCGGGACGAAATTTCTTTAACAAGGGGAGACTGTAACAACAGTGCCGAAACCGGTGCCGGAACAGTGATCGCAACAGTAGCACGAACAGTAAACAGACACCAACTATACACATTCCATTCTATTTCATGTTCATATTGATAGTCAAAGTCATTTCACATTATCAAACAACAGATTCATAAACATTTAGCAGAAACTAAGAACAGAACAATGGTTCTTGAGTCAGGTAATTATCTGGCAACACTAAAACATCATGGGTTTATTTGTTAGGATCTATTAGGATAGCACGTATGTGAGGCTAATCAAAACAATACAATAACAGTTGTCGTTACGGAATGTTAAACCGACGAACTATTCGTATAGGTGACGATCTGTACGAATAGATCTGACAGTTTAATGATCTGAAACGATGATTGTAAATTAGACGACAAAATCAGAATGTGAAACGTACGATTGTGTTTGTACAGTTAGCGCTCTGTACGAAGACGCGCGTAAGTGACGTTTTCTGATGAAACGAAACGAAAGACGACTCGAACGATAATAATTATAAGGAAATAAAATATTTCCTGTTTTACAATTTTGAAACTCATCATAATTAAAATTTAAAGCAAAACTATTTTAATTTTAGACGCGTAAGCCATAACACGCGAATAAATAATAAAACGCGTAATATTTATGAGTTTCGATAAATAAATTAGGAAAATATCATTTAATATCATTAATAGAAATAGCCACTTTCCAAACACCTAAAAATAAGCCTTTTATTTAGATTTCATAATTATACGCGTTACGATCCGGAAACGCGACGAAGACGCGAACCGAGCAAACGAAATGAACCCGAATACCCTCGGGGTATATAAACGTGGAAAGAACCAATTTCTTTCATTTTTTTTCAAGTTTCTCTCTCTCTAAACACTCTCTTCCGTCACCTCTCTCTCTCTAAAGTTCATCATCTTCAACCTTCAAGATCTCACTCGTTTGGAGACGAAATCGGGTGTTCTTGGTGTCCACGTGTAGCTAGGAACGAGCTCTACAAGGGAGTACAATAGATCGGAAGCTTTGGTCACTGAAATTTAAGGTATGTAGCTCGAAACTTTCTGAAAAAAATAGGGTTTTCTATGTTCTTGATTCGACCCACCATGTTCAGCCGGCTCTAGACCATACCATGCACATCTTGTATCTTCGAGACACCTTCTGACACAACCCAACCTGTAGAATGGTTCGACAATGGTTCGAAGAGAGGGGGGAGACGAGCTGAAACAGGTTCGCTGAAGGGTAAGGACGACCGAACCTTTTTGGGTGTACGAACCCTGCTATGTTCCACCTACCACCGAACCTATTAGCCATAGCAACGAACCTTTAGGCTTAGGCGAAGCACACTTGAGCTGCGAACTCTAGCGAACCCTTGGCTGTCAACCTACGGGCGAACCCTCGACACATGGCAGCGAACCTTATCATATTGTGGCCGAACTATCCCAGCTAGCCGAACCCTACTGGTCATGGCGAACCATCCATGTAGGAGTTGTATAGACGAACCTTGCATCATAAACAAACCATTGGTTCGTCTACCCCATTAGCCGAACCTTGCATGCGAATCCTGAGTCTGGGCTACGAACCTTTCACGAGGCGAACCAGCGTGCTACAGCCATGCATTCACGAACCCTGGGCGTCCCAAACAACTAGCCGAACCATTGGTAGTCAGCCGAACCTTCAATCTAAGAAGGTTCGCTGGTTTGAAAACCCAGCAACAAACGTGGGTCACTTTAGTGTAGGCCGGCACCATCCTCGGCCCAATTTACTTGGCCCGTGCGATCTCAATCAGCCCAACCAAAGCCCAACACCGTTTATTCTATGCAGGCCACTTACCTAAAGGATATAGGCCCAATCGCCTATGCTCGGCCCATATATGGGCGTGTAAATCGGCCCACGTGTTGTAATGGCCCAACAATTTCAAGTTGGCTCATTGGGGAGGAAATTGACCGAGACTTTATTCACACTTAGTCGTTTAATTAATTTGGCTCACATAACTTCCTAAGGCCCAATAACCCTATGATTAGGCCCAATACCACTTAATTTGGCCCAATATCTAAGGTTGAACCGTTGTACGTTCAACTAAGTTAGATATTAACTAATTGGGTCACAATGACAAGCTAGGCCTAACATAAGGCCCACAAGATCTAAACTCCAATAAAAACTATGTTAGGATAACTATCAATTTAACATAGGATAGTCTAGCACACTTAGGGTATGAAATCATTGTAGGGGACGATCATTCAATTGGTTAAACACAAATGAGTCTTCTTAAGCTAAGATATCAATATCATGAGAGGAATACATTCGGAATGGAAAACAAGAACCTAAAGGTTATGGTTTGACTTAAATGTTAACACCTAAACCATTGGGAATTTCAAGGACACATGATTAATCTAAATGGTTATTTACACCATCTAGGTTAATGACTTAATAAGCAAACAAGAGATCATTTGAAAATCAAAGTTTATTAATGGGCCCAAGAACGGCCCAATGGGTTTAATATAAGCCCATCATGTTTAAATTACACTTTTCTTAAATTAATTATGCTTTTCATAAAAGAAATTATATTAGAAACCTTAACAATATAATTAAATGGTTTTCCTAAATAAATGATTAACTTAAAATGATGTAATTTGAAAATGTTTTACTTAAAGACTTTAAATGATTAATGTGGGATTTGGGTTACTAATGGGTAACAGTTTAACTTAGATAGAGGAAATTCTAGAAACACACTAGTAATCTAGGACACGTAGTTGCACATGGAGACCAAACCATAGATACGACAATTCCTGTAGGTACTTATCGTATTTGAATTCTTTAAAATAACCCAGGTGCTAAAGATACTTAGGCAACAATCAAAGAGTGCGCTTATCTTTTGTGGTTCATTGCACAGCAACACAGGTGAGTTCATTGCCCCTTTTCTAACATTTTTGTTTTAAAACGCGGGGCTGAGAAGCATGCGTAAACTGTTATTTAAATTGTTTACTTAAATGCTTTTAAATTTATATGTTTTACATATATAAATGTTATCCTAGACCATGTCTAGGAAGATTTTATGCAGGTTTACTACTGATTTTACTTATAAATTAAGTGAATAATCGGATTTAAACTAAAAGATTTCAATAGATCAAAACATTTCAAAAGGATCACATCAAACATTTTGACAAAACAAGTGTGGGAGTTCAAGGAAATCATACCAAACATTTTGACAAATCAAGTGGGTGAGTTCAAGGAAATCAAACCAAACATTTTGACAAATCAAGTGGGTGAATTCAAGGAAATCAAACCAAACATTTTGACAAACAAGTGTGGGACTTCAAGAAATCAAACAAAACAATCTTTGCAAAGACAACATTCAATGTTCTACAAACCAAGTGTTTGTTGAATAACGAATCAAGTGTACAATCGATCAATGAATCTAGTATTCTATGATCAACGCATCAAGTACATCTTGTGACAGAATCAGACGAATCAATAAATCATTTTCAAGGGAAAGCCTGGGAAATATCAGAGATAGCATACGCCAAAAACATTGACGAAACATAAAATCCTGCATTTCAAGAAGTCCTAGCTAGACCGTTTGACTTGTAGGTCGTATGTTTGAGGATATTTACAGTTTCCCTAACTACTAAGTACCTAGATTGACAGACTAGTCTACTCGAGTATGACCACAGGCCCCAATCATTAGGACTTAGATTTTATTAAATGTTTATTTATTTATTAAATTAAGCAGTTATAACTGTTTATACAATTACTATGGTTGATCATATTGTGTGATGAACTTATGGAATCAACATGGATTTCAAATGATTGTAATTTACAGGGACGACAAACAGAAGAGTCATGGGTAAATGGTAGGGTAAAAATGCCTAATTATTATTAACAACAATGTCCTATGCGGATTAGTATGTGGTGGGATGGCGTCTAGGCGGGGTTGTAGCCCCGACTCAGGGGTATGCCCTATACATAAGCATACCGATCTGGATGATACATGTGGAGTTAATGAGGTTAGGGTCTTTACCAAAGGAGGTTTTCAAACCATTTTCAAATCATTTTCAAATACTAAATTATATGAACTCACCAACCATGTGTTGACTTTATTTTTGCATGACTTCTCAGGTAACGAACAGGTCAACTGAAGAGTTATTTCATTGGAATACGTTATCTGATAGAGGACCTAGCTTTTTGGACCTGCATATTTTGAAGCATCATTATACAGTTTGTTTAGTATATCTTGTGCAGCTACAAGATTGAAGACTTATGATGTGATAGTGGGTTTACATTGTTAAATTGTAAACTTAACCGATATAATTTAACTCTGTAATCCTGTTTTAAATTAGCAAAGTATCTCATTTATATATCATGTGCAATGCGAACAATCTGATCATTTCGATTATCATTTCGATATCGCACCCCGGGAACCTTCCGCCCGTCGGGGAAACCCGATCCTACCCCGCCGGCTCGGGGTGTGACATTATAAGTCCTCATTTCTAAACTGTATCTAGTGAACTCATGTGGGGCCGAACAGAAAACAATGATAGTACTATCGGCTGACAAACCATTTGCCGGGAGCTTGCAACTCCCCTTGGTGTAAATGTTTTTAATCTATTTCCAGAACTTCTTAATGTAGTGATAGACATTAAGACAATGAGGCATTAAGATGTTACCGACGGGTAATATCTTATTGAACATGAACCAAACGTCCAAAAGGAACTAGATACGGGTCCCATGCTTATCTTGAACAGAACATTTTGAGAACTTGTATTGCATATCATATTGTTGAACATGAACTTTACGAACTCACCAGCTTTGTGCTGATGTTTTTGAACTTAAAAGTTTTGCAGGGAGACAGTGACCACCGGGTGAGGATGCACTTCATAAGTTTGTAAATTGTGTTGTTGATTGTAGTGACGATCCTTGTAATGTATTTCTTTTAAGTTAATCTGTGTGCTATGATATCGGATCAAGTAAGTCACCCCTCATCTCTGAGACATCACCACTATGCTTCCACAACCTTTCCAGAACAGTGAATGACATTATCCCAGGCGACGAGAGGTGGGGGTGTGACAGGGTTGTATCAGAGCCACATGTTATAGAGAATTAGGTTGACTTAGAGACCTAGACTATAACCATAGGCTCGAATAGTGAAACAGAGAGCACCGAATATCACTAAGGAACAAAACTTGTTTTGAATTAAGCCTAGATAATCGGGTGGTACAAATTCCAGTTATGAGTGGCCAGCATAACTGAAATTTGCAACACATGTGTGTTCTAGTTTGATTTAATTCAAGCAGAACCTTAATAACTATAAGGACGAGAAGTTGTTTTGAGATTGAAAGAGACATCATATCATGTTCATGTTGAATATTGTTATTCAATATTTATATCATGGTACTGATTAAACTTCTTGTGTATACAGCGATGGCCAACCAGGGAGAAAGATATATATATCAGTGATTTCCATACGTTATCCTGGACGATACACCCAGTTCTAGTTCTGGATCGGACTCGGATCCTTTTGAGGCTTCGTCTGCAGCCTCTCAGGCGACACCTGCAGTACCACACACACACCATCATCTCCTGGACCTGTTACTCCACCACCACCACCAGCACAGTCAGTATCACATGGACATTCTCAGCCTCATGCTGAGAATACAGCAGCTGATGGACGACATAGTCCGTCCCCACAGAGAGTCCCTGGATGGGATGGCTTAAGGAGGATGCGGGGACAGGCCCGCAAGACTACTGGACTTCCTCCTAGACATCCGTTAGCATCGAGAGATGAGCCACAGGTTGTGCATGAGGTGGGGGAATCATCCCACCAGGCTGAGCTTAGAGCCCAGCTACAGCAGGTCTCTCAGGATCTGCAAGGGATGAGACATGAGATGCAGCAGCTGAACGCCACTCTTGATGACACCCGTAACACGGTATTAGAGATTCTTACCTCTCATATGACCCTATTGGATCAGGTGAACACACTAGATACTGA
The DNA here is from genome assembly GCA_009363875.1 of Mikania micrantha. Taxonomy (NCBI): domain Eukaryota; kingdom Viridiplantae; phylum Streptophyta; class Magnoliopsida; order Asterales; family Asteraceae; genus Mikania; species Mikania micrantha. The sequence goes on from CM018689.1 coordinate 4,249,974, forward strand.
GACCCGAGCATGGAGGGTCACTGTAGAGGAGCGTTTCCGCAGGATTTGGAGACAGAGGATAATTGCTGCGTTTTGGCAGCAGGTGGAGGTAGTGAGAGAGTTTTTGGTTTGGTTTGGGACGGTCGGCTTCGAGACCAGGATGATAGTCCTGGCTGTGATTATGGCAGCTATAGCCATGATATTTTCTTGCTTATCGTATTTTATACGATGAGTATGTTCAGATGGTTATTTTGGGATCATCATTGTAGATATCATCAGCAGCATGCGGATAGGTTGAGAGGGAGGATGTTGTTAGTTGTAATGTTTTGGTTCTGGCAATCTGTATAAACTTGTCTATGTATAAAACTATGATAGTAATAAAATGGTTACTTTTGTATATCTGTCTGTGTAATGAGCTATGTGTGTGATGTGTGAACTATAACCAGAACTGTGAGAACATATCTGTATGAGAACATATCTGTGTGAGAACATTTTTGTGTGAGAACTTATCTGTATGAGAACATATCCGTGTGAGAACATTTTTGTGTGAGAACATATCTGTATGAGAACATATCTGCGTGAAAATATATCTGTACAAGAACATATATATTGCCTGTATGGCAATATGTCACAGAACTATAAGAACATTGTTGTGTGAGAACATATCTATTGCCTGTATGGCAATGTTTTACAGAACTATGAGAACATTTTTGAATGAGAACATATCTATTGCCAATGTGACAATGAATCAAAGAACTGTGTGTGAACATTTCTGTGTGAGAACTTATCAATGTCTTGTATGTTAATATATCAAAAACATGGGTAATAACATATTTATATCACAGTACTGTGAGCTGTGTAATATTTTAACATGTTTTTGAATTAACAGGACTGAGTATAACTACGAACATTTGTGTGATCTTTGTGTGCTGATAACATGTCTGAACTATATCAATGTAGTTATACTATATTTTCTTATAATCACATTTCAATATAAAATTTCAATGTAACTGAATATGGTTAAATTTATGTGGTTGAACAAGGGTTATCATTTTTTCAATTATTCTTGAACTGACCGGAGTTTGTCTACATGTGAGCAGAACAATGGCTCCAAAACGAGGTCGACCAGTCAAGAAAGCTGGCAGGAATAATGTTAACCCTGAAACGGAACAAGTTCCGCCTGTGAACGTATAATCGAATCCGGATCCACGTGTTAATCTGGAAGTGAACATGGTTCCACCTGGCAATCTGGAAACAAATATTGTCCCGCCTGTTAACCGAGAAGTGAACATTGTTCCACCTGCTGGTGCAAGTGGATCTGAATCAAATGAAGCAATGATAGCACGAATTGTACGACAACAGTTATCAGCTTGTGGTGTCTTAACACAACACCATCCACATGTCACTACAGGTTCTGGTGGGGACCATGATCATGCGGAACATAATGCTACTGGTGGCCACGTGGAAACTCATAATACCACCGGTGCAAAAACTAAAACAACTGTTCCTGATCCACCACAGCAAGGATGTACTTATAAGTACTTTGCTTCTTGCAACCCTCCTACTTTCACGGGCAAAGAAGGAGCTTCTGGGCTTATAAGGTGGATCGAGGAAATGGAAACGAAACTAAAGACCATCCAATGTTTGGCAGAGCATAAGGTGTCTTATGCTGCTTGTTCTATGAAGGAATCAGCTCTAACCTGGTGGTATACCCAAGATAAAACTTTGGGCTTAGCTACAGTTGACTCGATGGGCTGGAACGATTTTAAAACTCTAATTATGTCAGAGTATTGCCTAATCACTGAAATTCAAAAGCTCCAGGAGGAATTCTGTAATCACTCGATGATCGGTGCTGATTGTTTAGCTTATACCGATCGGTTTCATGAACTTACTTGCTTACTTCCCAATATGTTTCCTACGGAAGCAACGTTGATTGAGAAGTATGTCAAAGGTCTGGTTCCCCAGATTCGGGGAATGGTCACTGCAGCTGAACCTACCACTCTTAAACGTGCAATTCTGTTAACCATTAAGCTTACCGATGAGGCGGTAAGGAGTGGTACTTTCTCCACAAAAACTCAGACGGCGGTGAGCCGTAGTGATGTCGGTACCTCAAATGTTTCTAAAGGTACCAAACGAAAGTGGTTTGGCAAGACCAAAGCAAAGGCTCCGGCTGAGACTAGCCAGAGCAAACCAGTTGTGAAAAACTATGGTGCAACTGTTTCTAAGAGGAAAGTTTACACTGGGCAGGTGCCCAAATGCAACAAGTGTCCATTCCATCACACAGGGCCATGTCCTGTTTGTCTGAATTGTAACCGAGTTGGATACTATGCTAGATATTGCAACTTTCCTGCTCAACCACAAAACCCAGCACCATGACAAACCACTCAAACCATTCGTTCATGCTTCAAGTGTGGAAGTCCTGACCACTTCAAGAGAAACTGTCCGAACAATAACAACACCAATCGGGGAAATGAAGCTAGGGGAAGAGCTTTTCAGATTGGTGCAACCGAGGCTAGGCATGATGCGAACATTGTCACTGGTACGTTTCTTCTTAATAATCTATACGCATCAGTTCTGTTTGATACAGGGGCAAGTAAGAGTTTTATCTCTCCTGAATTTGCATCATTACTTTCATTGCATACGGTAGATCTAGAAACTCCTTATGTCTTTGAACTTGCTAATGGCAAGTTGATCAAAACTAACAGTTTCATTCAAGGGTATTCCTTGAATTTGAATGATCATCTTTTCAATATCAATTTACTTCCTATTGAGCTTGGGAGCTTTGATGTTGTGGTCGGTATGGACTGGCTTTCTGATAACCAAGCAGAAGTTGTATGTCAAAACCAGATGATCCGAATTCCATTGCCTGATGGTAATACACTGATAGTTCAAGGAGAACGAGCCGATAGAAAACTTGGTATCATTTCTTGTATGCAAATTCAGAAACTTTTACGGAAAGGTTGTCAAGCCTTTCTAGCACATGTGATCGAGAACTGTTCTGTACAAAAACGTATTGAAGACATCCCAGTAGTCAAGGAATTTCCTGAAGTTTTTCCTGAGGATATATCAGAATTACCCCCAGTGAGACAAGTCGAATTTCGTATTGACTTGATTCCAAGTGCAGCACATGTAGCTAAAGCTCCTTATCGTTTAGCACCCTCAGAGAAGCAAGAGCTTTCAGGTCAATTGCAAGAACTGTTAGACAAAGGTTTTATCAGACCTAGTTTGTCACCTTGGGGAGCACCAATTCTTTTTGTGAAAAAGAAGGATGGTTCATTCAGGCTGTGCATTGACTACAGAGAACTCAATAAACTGACAATCAAAAACCGTTATCCATTGCCACGAATAGATGATCTGTTTGATAAGCTACAAGGTGCTACTTATTTTTCAAAAATCGATTTAAGATCCGGATATCATCAGTTACGAATTCATGATGATGATGTTCCTAAAACTGCTTTCAGAACTCGATACGGACATTACGAATTTTTAGTAATGCCGTTTGGATTAACAAATGTACCTGCAGTTTTTAGGGATCTGATGAATCAAGTATGTAGATCTTATCTGGATAAATTTGTGATTGTGTTTATTGATGATATTCTCATTTATTCTCGGAAACAACATGAACATGCTCAACGCTTGAAACTAATCTTAGAACTTTTGGCACATGAGAAATTATATGCCAAATTCTCCAAGTGTGAGTTTTGGTTACGGGAAGTTCAATTTCTTGGGCACGTAGTGAACAAAAACGGTATTCAAGTAGATCCCAGTAAGATCAAAGCTGTGAAACAACGGGAAACAACACGAACCCCAACTGAGATACGTCAATTTTTAGGGCTGGCAGGTTATTATTGCCGATTCATCAAGAACTTTTCAAAGATAGCCTTGCCACTGACCACATTGACACAGAAAAATCAACTGTTTATATGGGGTTCCCAACAGGAGGAGGCATTCCAACTGTTGAAACACAAACTCTACAACGCACCTATCTTGGCATTACCGGAAGGTACTGATAATTTCACAGTGTATTGTGATGCTTCTCGTCAAGGTCTTGGGTGTGTGTTGATGCAGAAAGACAAAGTAATTGCTTATGCTTCTCGACAACTGAAAGTACATGAGAAGAACTATACCACTCATGATCTAGAACTTGGTGCAGTGTTGTTTACACTCAAGATTTGGAGACACTATCTATACGGAACAAAGTGTATTATCTACACTGATCATAAAAGTCATCAACACATTCTAGATCAGAAAATGTTGAACATGCGACAGAGGCAGTGGATAGAACTCTTAAACGACTATGACTGTGAAATTCGTTATCACCTAGGCAAAGCGAATGTCGTAGCCGATGCCTTGAGTCGCAAGGAACGAGTCAAACCTTTACGTGTGAAAGCGTTAGGGGTAACTTTTCAAACCAGTCTAATTCCTCAGATTAAAGAAGCTCAGCAACAAGCCTTACAAGCAACGAACTACTCTGCTGAGAAATTAAGGGGATTAGACAAGCAACTCGAAACCAAGACTGACGGAGTGCTATATTTCAAAATCCGAATTTGGGTTCCTTTATTCGATAACTCTAGAACAATTATCTTGGATTAGGCGCACAAATCCAGGTATTCTATTCATCCAGTGCTGATAAGATGTATAAAGATCTTAAAGACTTTTACTGGTGGCCTGGAATGAAAAAACACATAGCAGAATACGTGGATCGATGCTTAACATGTCTCAAAGTGAAGGCTGAACATCAACGACCTTCTGGGTTATTGCAACAACCTGAGATTCCCATGTGGAAATGGGATCAGATCTCTATGGATTTCATCACTAAACTACCCAGAACATCACGTAATCATGACTCTATATGGGTTATCGTTGATCGCCTTATTAAATCTGTGCATTTCTTACCCATCCGAGAAGATTACTCTATGGATCGACTCGCTAAACTCTATGTTAATGAGATTGTATCTCGACATGGAGTACCAATCTCTATCATTTCTAACAGAGATAGTCGATTTATGTCACGATTTTGGCAAACTTTTCAAAATGCTCTGGGCACACAAATCAATATGAGCACAGCTTATCATCCATAAACAGACGGGAAAACTGAACGAACAAATCAAACTCTAAAAGATATGCTCAAAAGCTGTGTGATTGATTTCGGAGGTAGCTAGGATATTCATCTTCCACTTGTTGAATTCTCATACAATAACAGCTACCATACTAGTATTCAATGCGCTCCATTCGAAGCACTTTATGGACGCAAGTGTAGATCACCTATTTTTTGATCTGAGGTAGGTGAGAGTCAGATCATAGGCCCAGAATTCATTCAAGAAACAACTAATAAGATCGCACTCATTCAAGAACGAATTAAGGCTGCTCGCGATCGTCAAAAGAGTTATGCTGATAATCGTCGTAGACCTTTAGAATTCCAAATAGGTGATAGAGTAATGTTGAAAGTTTCACTTTGGAAGGGCCTTTTCAGATTTGGAAAGAGAGGTAAGCTTTCACCAAGATTTGTAGGGCCATTCAAAATTCTTGAACGAATTGGATCAGTAGCCTATAGACTTGAGCTACCTCTTGAACTTAGTAATATCCATGATGTCTTTCACGTATCAAATCTGAAAAGTGCTTAGCTGACGAATCATTGATCGTACCTCTCGAAGAGATTCAAATTGATGAAAAACTTCAGTTCAGTGAAGAACCAGTAGAGGTGATGGATCGAGAAGTAAAAGTATTGAAACGTAGTCGCATACCAATTGTCAAAGTATGATGGAACTCGCAACGAGGACCTGAGTATACGTGGGAACGTGAAGATCGAATGAAAACAAAATACCCACATCTATTCTCATAAACGATTTTCATCATGTAAGTCTTCACTAAATTTCGGGACGAAATTTCTCTAACAGGAGGAGACTGTGACAATTGCAGTTGAGAAATCACGTCATTAATGATGTGAGCACATTTGGTTGTTCTAGAAATCCATGTTGATTTGACAATTGTAATAATTATAGATTGAAAGTATGCGAGAAATGATGAACGTGGGCGAAAACCGTGGACAAAACGGAGTCCTGGATTGTCCGAAATTGAAAAATGAAGAAAAAAAATTCTAAGTATTGAACTCCGGGGATCGTCGCGGTACGCTAAGGAAGGGTCAAGGGTTCTTAGGGGTACGCGATGCACCAAAATATCTGAAATTCTTCCGGATTTCTTCGCGGTATGCGAAGCTCTTTTTGGCTCCTCTTCGCGGTACGCGACGGGTGAAGCGGAGCAATGGATCAGGTTTCTTCATCAGATTTCATGCAGAAGTTATATTTCTTCAAACTATCGAACTCAGACGCACACCAGACGACCAAAACTCACTTTTCATCATCCAAACTCATAATTGAAGCCATAAGAAGTCACGGATCCTCCAGGGATCGTGGTTACAAGTCCTGATCGTCCTTGTGCAGTCAAAACTCCGTCTGATTAGGTAATGATTCGGTTTAACCTTCTAGTTTGTTATTGATTGATTAGATCTTGATTTTGAACGTAATGACATAGTTAGGATTGTTGATTATTGCCTAGATAATGGCTAGGATTGATTATAAACAAAGAACACGATGTTTTAACGGTTAAATCCTTGTTTTGATCCGTTGTAATGCCCGGTTTGCATGAAATCATACCCATGATTATAATGGTTTAAACCATTTGATTATGACAATGTAGGTGATTAGTTTGGTTAATCTTTGAAATGCAAGGTTAAATCCAAGTGTTTCAAACTAATCACAATCATTAACATACTCATTGGAATGATTATCTGATGTTTATGATAACAGTCAGATTAGTATGTTAAACATGGTTGTTAAACCTATTCTAATGCTACATTGTGATATTTCATGATACTTGGGTAATCAATAACAAGGATTGATCATTCCTAAGCCATTAAGCTGTCTAGAAACTGTTGTAGCATTATAATCAACAACCTCAACTATTTGGTTAATCCGAGACTATTCTGATTAATCAAGTGTGTCATCAATATTGTATTAGGAATCTAATTCAGTGTAGATTCCTACATTATCATACATTGTATGATATAACATTAAATTAATCTGTTAAACATTCAATATCGGTTTGATGACTTTCAAAGCAATGTCGTTGACATTGAACGTTCAGAATGATCTAATCAGTAAGTTAAAACCTAAATAACTCATTAAACGTAAATAAATGCAGAATCACCTCTTCATTATCAGTTGTTTGACATTCTGCTACTTCTGAGTTATCAGGTGAGTTTCGTACAACCCCTTTTCTTTTTAATCTTTTATAAACATCAGGGTAGCACTGTGGAACTTTTCAGAACTATATGATATGTATCACTATTATCTGCGTGATTTCATGTGATTGTTGAGAACTTGTGGATTTTATGGGATTTTGCCTATTGAACAGAACACTATCACAGAACTTATGTCCTCATTTATGAACTGTATCTAGTGAACCCATGTGGGACCGAACAGAAAACAATGATAGTACTATCGGCTGACAACCCATTTGCCGGGAGCTTGCAACTCCCCTTGGTGTAAATGTTTGTTATATGTTTCCAGAACTTCTTAATGTAGTGACAGACATTAAGACAATGAGGCATTAAGATGTTACCGACGGGTAAAATCTTATAGAACAAGAACAGAACGTCCGAAAGGAACTAGATACGGGTCCCATGGTTATCTTGAAGAACATTTTGAGAACTTGTATTGCATATCATATTGTTGAACATGAACTTTACGAACTCACCAGCTTTGTGCTGATATTTTTTAACTTAAAACTTTTGCAGGGAGATAGTGACCACCGGGTGAGGATGCACTTCATAAGTTTGTAATTAAATAAGTTGTTATGTAATAAACTTAGTTTGTAAATTGCGTTGTTGATTGTAGTGACGATCCTTGTAATGTATTTCTTTTAAGTTAATCTGTGTGCTATGATATCGGATCAAGTAAGTCACCCCTCATCTCTGAGACATCACCACTATGCTTCTGCAACCTTTCCAGAACAATGAATGACATCATCTCAGGTGACGAGAGGTGGGGATGTGACAGAACGTATATTGTTTAACAATAAAAATCAACATTTTTAATCTCATGCAATGGAGATAATCATTTATAAATATATAAATTAAGATATTATAGTGTTAAACTAAAAATAACTTAAGTATTATGGTATTAAACTAAAAATTAAAAATAAACAACACATTTAATGAATAAATATAATAAATGAACTTCACTGAACGTAAACAAACATGTTACCGAACGTTCACGAACACAAATGAACGAACACGACCTCTGTTGATGTTCGTTCATTTAACTTAAACGAACGTAATTTCTTGTTCGTGTTCGTTCGTTTATTAAACGAACGAACATTAACGAACTTCCCGCCGAAAGGTTCACGAACAGTTCGCTGAACGTTCGGTTCGTTTACAATCCTGTCTTTGACATAATCAAACACCACTTGACTAGCTAAGCAATTCAGGTGAGTTTCACTCATACTCCCTCTTTCAAATTTTTTTTTGGGATGTTACATATGTCTTTATTCAAACAGGTTTTCTAGAGTCGAAATCAAATATTAGCCTAATTTGTTTGACTTTTGTGCTATAGTATGCCTACTTGTTTATGTGTTATGCCTATTCTTCTTATGTCATGTAACTAGTAGCCCTTTCAATATAACTTAGGTTATTAATTATATATTGCAAAGGTGAAAGAGCCGATAATCAATGTAACTAGTAGCTTTTGCACATTAACTTTGGTTATTGTCATTAAGTTTGTAAAGGTGAAAGAGCCAAAGAATCTAAGTTGAACTTGTAGTTATACTAGATTTAGGTCTTACTGACTTAGACTTTGTTTGAATTTAAATTTTTAAACATATTCTTTTATATATATATATATATATATAACTGTATGGGTACTCACCAACTATTCATATAGTTGACCCTAAACTATTTTACATATGTAACAGGATAAGGTGAAGGCCATCGTGAATACATAGGATAAGCTTAGAGGACTTAGTTAATTTTTGAATAATGTTAGATTTATATTTTAATGTTTTACATTGTATCTTTTTGAATGTTTGTAATGAATTTATTGGTTTAATGTTATTAATGGACGCCTTAATTATTCAAACTTATCAATAGCACCATGAGCAAATGAACAGTCAAGCTTGCGCCTCGACGTATTCCGCCGTCGGTCGGGGTGTGACAGTCGAGGTGGCCGATTTCAACACAATGAAGATCGGAGAGAACAATGTACCCATCGATACAAACGACATATCAAATGCTACAATTGTCAAGAGTATGATCATGATGCAGTTGAGTGTCCCAAACAAGAACCAAAGGGAAGAAATGGCTAACTTGACTCGGGATGATGATAAGCCAACTTTACTTTGATGAAAAAATGGTTTAAAGTCAAAATTAAAGGAGTGAATGTTGGGTTAATCTTGATGTGTCAACGGGTATGGGTTGGTAAAATGGAGCGGGTCAAAAGTTGGATTGATTATGGGTTATTTTAGTTGTTTAGTCAGATGTTTAATTGTTTAGAAAGTTTTAGTTAGTGGGTCTAAGTCATGGGTTATGTTAGGTGGTTTTTGAGAAAATGTTTACGTGGGTTAGCATGGTGTGGTTGTATCTAGGAAGTATTATGTGTTTATTTCCTTGTTTTTTTCCAGTAATCAATTTTTCTGTTGAATGAAATGAGCCGATCGAAGTTAATTTGATCAAACCAGTATATTTTCATTCTGATCAAGATCTGAATATACCAACACAAAGGAGGTCAAATTTGAGTTCACTTTGAACGTCAAAGCCTTATGGAGCAATTGTGGTGGAGAATTCTTAAATAAAGAATTTGGATCATTCTCTGACATGACTGGTATAAGAAGGTTCTTCAACAAAATGTGCTGGTTGAGAGGAGAAATCGCACCATGTTAAATGCAACTCGAAGCATGCTAAAGGCCATGGATGTTCCACAAAACTTATGGGGTGAATGCGTGCGACACTCTGTATACATTCTAAACAGAATCTCTACAAAAGCATTGAAGATAATCACACCATATGAAGCTTTAAAAGGTTTCAAACCGAATCTATCACACCTTCGGGTATTTGGTTGTTGTGCCCATGTGACGATCCCACTTGTTAATCTAAGAAACTGGACGACAGAAGCAAGATGCTCATGTACCTTGGAAGCAAGCCGGGATTGAAGGCATATCGCCTTTATGACACGAATCATAACCGAATAGTTATAAGCCATCAGTGGCGAACCTAAAAAATATTTTCATGGGGGTCGGAAATTTTTTGCTAGTAATTGTCCATCGTTAAATATTACATTTTTGTACCAGTTTAAATCGGTTCGGGTAGGATATGAATAAATAGTAATTTAGTATTAGACTCTTTTGTAATTACTTGTAAATTGTATTTCATTTGTGTAACTTACTTCTTTATATAAACCGACAAATCCTCACATTGACGATGATTGAAATCATAAATTAATATGGTATCAGCCTAAATTGTGGTTGATCTCCCCTTCCCTGCATTTTCTTCCAGCCGCATTAATGGCTTCTTCTTCCTCCTCGTCATCTGATCCTCTTCCTCTCTCGGACTTGCTGCCAATCAAGCTTTCTTCCACAAATTCTATTTACTGAAAAAACCAGGAAATTTCGTCCCGAAATTATAAACCACTATGACCTTCTCACATCATAAGGAAACAGGTAGGGATACTTCTTTCTCATATGATACTCGCGCTCCCAAGTAAATTCTGGGCCACGCCTCGAATTCCATTTTACTTTATGGACTTTCCAATCAGAAATCTCAATAAGCTCTTTGACAAAATGAAGTCTTTCATCAACATGAATATCATCAATTGGTACAACGGTCATCTTATCAGAAAGACATTTATTCAAGTTAGATACATGGAATACATCGTGCACACTGCTGAGCTGAGACGGTAACTTGAGTCGATACGCAACTGGACCAACTCAATCCAAAATCTCGAAAGGTCCAACATAACGGGGAATAATGTTCCCTTGATTGGCAAATCTAACAAATCCTTTCTAAGATGAGATTTTCAATATAACACGATCTTCGACATGGAATCCTAACGGTTTCCGTCTATTTGATCAAAGATATGTTTGAGACTTTTATGATCGTGAAGATAGTACACTTCGTTCCATAGAGATAATGCCTCCATATCTTGAGTGCAAAAATAACCGCTCCTAATTCTAGATCATGGATGGTGTAATTCTTCTCATGGATTTTAAGTTGTCGCGAAGCATATGCTATCACCTTATCTCGTTGCATCAAAACACATCCAAGGCCCTGTCGTGATGCATCACAATAAACCACAAATCCATCATTCCCATCAGGAAGTGATAAAATGGGCGTAGTTTATAGTTTTTACTTCAATAGTTGAAAAGATTCTTCTTGCTTGGTGCCCCAGTCGAACTTCTGATCTTTCTGATTCAACAGGGTTAACGATTGAGCAATCTTAGAAAAGTTCTCAATGAACCTCCTATAATAACCAGCCAGTCCCAAAAACTGACGTATTTCAGTTGGAGATGTAGGCGTACTCCAATTCTTGATTGCTTCAATTTTCATGGGATCCACTTTGATACCTTTCTCATTTATGATATGACCAAGAAATTGAACTTCTTGAGTCCAGAACTGACATTTAGAGAACTTAGCATAAAGCTTTTCATTCTTTAATAACTCCAAAACTAACCTCAAATGACGTTCATGATCCTCCTTGCTCTTTGAATAGATAAGTATATTGTCGATAAAGACAATTAAAAACTTATCCAAATAAGGTCTACAAACCCTATTCATTAGGTCCATAAATGCCGCAGGTGCAATCGTAAACCCGAAAGGCATGACCAAGAACTCATAGTGCCCATAGCGCGTTCTGAAGGCAGTCTTCGGGATATCTTCCTCCACAATCTTCAATTGGTGGTATCCTAAGCGTAAATCGATCTTTGAATAGAAACTCGAACCACAAAACTGATCAAACAAATCATCAATCCTCGGCAAGGGATACCGATTCTTAATGGTAAGTTTATTCAACTCTCTATAGTCAGTGCACATCCTCATTGATCCATCTTTCTTTTTGACGAATAAGACTGGTGCTCCCCAAGGAGAAAAACTTGGTCTAATGAATTCTTTGTCCAATAATTATTCTAACTGATTGGACAACTCTTGAATTTTAGAAGGTGCTAGTCGATATGGGGCCTTCGTAATAGGTGCCGCTCCTGGCACAAGAACGATTCAAAACTCTATATGTCTTGACAGTGGTAATCTTGGCAGGTCTTCTGGGAAAACTTCTTGATATTCTCGAACAGCAGGAATCTCTTCGATCTTTGATTTCTCATATTTTTTGAAGACAATACTAGCTAAGAATGCAGGGCATCCTTTGCGTAAAAACTGTTGTGCCTTCATAACGTTGATCATCTTCAAGGGAGGTTTCCTTAGTTCACCACGAATGACCAGGACTTCACCGTTCGAAAGAGGAACATGAATCACCTTTTCAAAACAAACAGCTTTCGCCCTATTCTTAGATAACCAATCCATATTGACTACAATATCAAAGCTACCAAAGTATACAGGTAAGAGATCGATGTTAAATAAATGATCTTCTAGCTGCAACTTACATCCCTTAAAATTTTCTCTAGACTCAATAACCCAACCATTTTCCAACTCTATATGATAGTGCTTATCTAATTTACTTGATTTAATGTCATGCAAAGGTTCAAATTATTTGGACACAAAACTTAGATCGGCTCCGGTATCAAACTGTATGAATGTAAACTGGTGGTTATCAAGAAATGTACCGATGACCACAGATGGGTCTTCACGAGCGGTACCCACATTCATCTCGAAAACTCAACCTCTAGCATTGTTAGGTTTCAATTTTCAGCAATCGTTCCTAAAATGATCATTTTCTCCACATTCGAAGCAACTTATATTTCCTCCACTTGGCCCTAAAGGTAACTTAATTATGTACGTTTGAATTTGGTGCCCTATCTTAGAGCATCGTTCACACACCAACCTACAACATGAAACTCCAGATGTGTTTGCAGTGTAAATTTTTCCTAGACATTGATTCTTTCTTTTTTTAATTATCAAAATTTTTAATCTTTCTATTAAAGGGTTTTTTTTTCTACACTAGCAGGTGTCTTACTTGCTTTCATCACCCTATTGTCTAGATTACCAACTCCCGACAGAGTTCCCATATTACCCAAAAGTGAAAGTACAAACCCACGCAAATTCTTAACACCTTACCTATGTTCAATGACCTTAATATATAATGGTATCCATAAGACCACATTCATATCATGGGTGCACTAATATGTTGGCCAGACATAGTAGTATACTCATCATATGTTTGTTTTCTTATTTCTCTCATTTCATAATTAGGGCAAAGATTTCGGTTCAAATTAGTCAATCAATAACGTCAATTCAAATTCAAAGTTCCAAAATCAATTCAATCAATATAATAAATGAATTAGATTTACTAACTAGTGGTGGAAAGGGGATGCAACAACCATACTCCTGATCTAAGGTGCCAAACCCCAGATATTTCGCTCTATCTTTACTTACTCAGGGGTAAACAGTCTGGGAACGAACCTTGCGAGTTCATGAAATCTAGTTATATAGCCTCGAATCTCAGCACCTATCATGGCATGATTCGAAAACTCAACCTCTAGTTTCTACACTTCACTTTTTGGGCAATATTCCAGCAACAATAACTCCTTAAGTTCATCCCAAGAGAGGGTGTATGCATCAGTTTCTCCTCTGGCTTGTATCAGGGTGTTCCATCATGTTAATGAATCATCATGGAACGAACAAACAACATATTTCACCAATTTCTCAGGGATACAACCACTAGTGTTCATAACCGATTATATTCTCTCTATCTAACACATTATATCTAGTGGACCCCCAGTGCTAGTAAACGAATTCCTGTTACACATTGAATCAATTTTCCATCTGATTTCATGGGAAGTAGCCATGAGTGATTTCTTGTATAATTCAAATAAATGAATTTATACAAAACATATTGTCAACGAAATACTTAGTCTTACTAAAGATAAACTAGAACTAACAACTCAAAGTAAATACAACATCCTTAATCAAAAATAAACAAATCTCATGGACCAACTACATAGGCGCTATGGGAGGGTCATCAAATAAAATGGTGAGCAACAAGGCTCCATAGAAATTGACATATGCATGTACTGAGTCCAATCCCTCTGTAAGCATGCCAATAAGCTGATATGTGGCCGCCTAATAGTGCTCTCAAACTGAGCACATCGAGCTGTCGGAGAAGTGACCGCCATCACCACTGACTCTCCCCGAGTCATCTTCCCAACCACTGTAGTTAAGGGTCCCTCTACTTAAATTTGGGAATCACACCTTTTATCGCCCAGTCTCCTAATCCAACCAATCGACTCACACCAGCCCTCAGTGCAGTCGAAATGTTCTCCGGTATATGTCTTCTCTTAGAGTAAGTAAGAGCTTCATTATTATTAGCACGTGACCTCTTACCGAGGTCACGTTTCATCCGACGTGTATATAACACCCTAATAGGTGGAGACAATAATGTGGAACCAATACATATGGGGACTAAGGAATATTAGTTGTGGGATATCTCTTCATCTGATGCAAATAGCCATCCACAACCATTAGGCCTCAATGGATCTAGGCCTAAAGTAAAATATAAGTAATACAGTAAATCAGGCTCACTACTAGATTTGTGCATGTCAATCATAGGATCAACCATCTAGAGAAAGAAATACATCCATAAAAATTTGGTTAGTCATGTACTAATAAAAATACATCAATGCATATCAATTTCTCAAGCTAAGTACGCATGCAATACTATGTTGGGAAAGAAACCGTTCTTAAAATAATATTTTATTGGTTATACTCTAGATTTATAAAAATATATTTCTAGTTCGCAATAACCTAGGCTCTGATGCCACTTATATTGTCACCCCGACCGCAGCGGAAGTCTTAGCAGAGTCTTAGTGTCAACAGTAAATAACCTCAACATAGATCAAGCGAACGATTTAAATAAAACATGGATATTTATATATAAAAAGTTATCGATAAATGTTAAAACAATACAAGTTTAACAAACATCAGTTTTAACATCTAGATAACCGATTCCAGATAAATATCCCAAAAGACGCTCGCTTTCAAGAACTGGTTTTTCCTCTCCCCAAACAGCAATGCTACTTACCTGAGAAACTGTGACACCTCGCAATTTCCAGGTCAGCAATTTCTTTATTTTAATAATAATGTGTATTATTATTTCATACATGGCACTAGAATAATTATTATTTAGTGTGACACGTGGCACAATAGACCGAACACACCGATAATTCGAGGAATTTTCGCAAAACACTCGCAGGTATCCTGAATAACGAACATTGGTGAACGAATCAAACCACAGTACACTTGCACTACACCTAGGTTCCGGGGAACCTAAAATAGTTGTAACAATGCTTGTGTAGCAAGAAACGATGATCGTAATCGAGAAATTCGTGAAATCAAGTTCAAAGCGATGAAATTGGGCTTACTGGGCTCAACTGGGACCCATCGTGGTACGCGATGGGCAATTGAATGGGCCATCGCGGCACGCGACACATGGGCGGGGAAATTCAAATTCACCGAAAACCGTCGCAGTACGCGACGACCGATCATCTCCCTGCATCGCGATACGTGGCGTCTTTCGGGAACCAGACGATTATTTTATTCATCGCGATACGCTGAGATGCTTTCTGGCCAGGCTCGGCGGTACGCGACGACGCCCCACACGCAAAATCTTTATAAAACCAATGTTAATCATTTCTGAAATCCTTTGCACCCAATCCTCTCGACAGGAACTTACCATCTCGACCAGAACCATCCTCTACCACCATTTTTCATCAGTAGAAACTCTCAAGAAACCCATTGGGAAGTCCATTGACGATTGAATCTCAAGTTTGGAAGGAGAAATCGAAGAACCAACAAAACCTTTGGAGTTGCTGCTGTGATTCTCAACCCCAGCCCCATCTAGAGCTGCTCTAGACCTGCTCAAGCTGTATCTTGACGATCTAAGGCCTTGTGAGGTGGTACCTATGTCCATTTTAGCCTAAATTCACTTCCATGCATACATGCAACCCAATGTGGCTACATGCATCACCAAATCATGCTCACACACGAAATCTTGAGGCCATGAATCTGCTACTTGATAGTATTGTCACTGATTTGAATGATCCTGATGATTTTGATGGGATTAAATGGTTATTTGTTGATTTTCTGATAAAATGGGTATTTATGACCCCATGCATGTATGATCCATGATGATATACATGATTATTGATGATAGGGCATTATTAAATATGATGTTTTACATGATTAGTAAGATTTATTAGTGATATTGATGATGAAAAATGGTTATTTGATGAGTTTCACTATGTAATGGGTGTTGTTAATAACATGCATGTACAATCCAAGTAGACTCACTTGATTATTGTTGATAATATGATGTTGGTTATGATATTGGATATGATCTAAGAGATTTAGAGGTGTTATTGTTGTCATGGATTGTAAAAATGTGTTAGTTACTAAAAATAGTAACTTTATTGTTACAAAATGTGAAAGATTGATGAAATGGTCAAATGCATGTGTTTAAATCCATAATTTATGTTTAAAATGATGGTAGTGATTGTTGATGCATAAGGACTGTTGGAATTATTAAAAATAGGATATTCATGAATATTACTATAAATGGAAACTTTTTGTCATAAGTTTGTTGAGGAATGATGAATTTGATAATGTTGTGTGCCTAACATGCTTAATTGATGTTAATATGATGATTATTAAGGTATTGACATCTTTGAATGAATGAAATGTGTGTTTTGTTATAAGTTACTAAAAATAGTAACTTTATTTTGCAAAATAGGTAAATGGTAACATGTTAGTTATAACGGACATGATCAAATGCTTACTTGAAACTAGGATATTGATATTTAGATGAGATTGATTATTAAACTTGGTGGAAAATGTCTATTTTTACCACTTTCTAAAAATAGTAACTTTCAAACGCGAAACGTGCTAAACCGGCTAAGTGTAATAATGTGCTATGTGATAACATGCTCATTTAGGGTAAGTATGCATATTAGAATAATCAGAATATGATTCTAGCATGACTTGCCTAATGTGGGAACCTTCCCAAAATAGAAACTTACTATAAATAGTAAGTTTCCTCACGAAAGTAACTTTGGTATCCGCACACATCACACGACACTAAATCACACGTTACACGAGTACTTGAACTAAAACCGTCACCAACGGGTCGTCACGTCAAACACGGTCAACACGACCCACATAACAACTTGGGGTTGTTAAACACGAACACGGTCCTGTGAGACCCATATGTATGTAAACACAAACTTATAGTACCTATGTGATATAGGTAACTGCTAGCCGGCGAACTACACTATTATCGCATTAAGTCCTCACGTATCCTTACCGTTAGTTGTGTAACAAACGAGTTGTAATTACGTAGTACTACTGGGTTTGACTAGCCCCACTCGGCACCAATGTTGACTGGAGGTCATAACGAGTGTAATTTCAATGTTGATGTCGGGTTCAGCGATGACCCGCGGAGGCAAACGGAAACAGTCGAGTTTCGGTAAGATGAACTGACACACTCCACGGATCGTAGATCCAACAACTAAACTTAACATACCCAGTATATGTTTGTTTACTTTTCTGTCTGTCTAAACCTGTGAACTCACCAACTTTTTAGTTTACACTTTTCGCATGTATTCTCAGGTAACTAATGGAGCACACGCTAGGACACACAGGAGGAGTACAAGAAGAGTCGCATGCATTAGACTCTTGTCCTAGGCTTGTGTTTGATTTATGTCTTTTCAAACAATATTAATCATGTAGTGTCTGAAACAATTCATCTTTCCGCTGTAACACTTTACTTATCCGCTGCTTAAACTATCAAACATTTCCGGTGTTTTATTATTGAAACTTGTATTATTTTACAAAACTGTGTGTTGTGTAACTTATATAGAGTCGTTCTATATGACCATGAGCTGTGATCCTGGCCACATCACACCCGCGTGGTCTGACACCGCACGTGCGAATTTGGTGGTGCGACAGACTGGTATCCGAGCCTTGGTTATAGAGAACTAGGTTTGCATGTAGTGAACTTTGACTATAGCCACTGCTCCACATTAGACACTACACTTAGAAATTTCACACTGATGCTATTATTATCACTATTAACTGTTACTTACTGATTTGAGACTTACAGGATGGCTGGTAACAATGATGATCGGAGGGATCCGGGGAAACGCCCCGCTGAGGATGAGCTGACAGATGAGAGTCGGCAGCGGATTCGGGATATCATGTCCCATGTAGATGCTGAGATGGCCGAGCAGGCGCGCATTGCCAAGCGCGCTAGATCATGTACATGGTACCCACGTACTGTGTGGGACTGGATCATCGAGGAGAGAGTACCTCTCCAGCGAGTACGGACAGATGATGACCGAGCGCACTTGGAGTGTCATTCGAGCGGGCTTTCGCAGCCCATGTTGCTCGAACTGCTCGTGAGGCCAGTAGGTCACGTGAGCGTGACGAGGAGATCAGGGCTCTCAGAGAGGAGAACCAGAATCTCCGTGGATAGTTGGACCACATGCGTGAACAGTTGATGGATGAGATCGCGGCGCTCCGGAACCGGACAGCGCAGTTAGAAGAGCGACAAGGGGAAGTCGCTGCCGTAGTCCAGGACTATGGCAATCGGCTGGTCGTGGTAGAAGACGTTGCAGGGGAGAACCAAGCGGCACTTCAGAACGCTTGGGCTGAACCACTGATCGTGGAGCCGGAGCAGGAGCCGAATCAGGGACCCCAATTCGAGACTGAGGACCTCGAAGAGGATGATTTTGATGAGGATCCAGATGAGGATCCCGAGGAGGATGACGACGATGGTCCTGCAGACAGTGGAGATTCACACTCTACTGTTGCATCACGCTAGTCAGATTTCTCTATTCCAGTTATTTTACTTTTTGTATTCCTAGATGAGCGGGATGTGCTCATATGAACGATGACAGTTGTGCCTTTATTTTGGAAATCATTGTACTCAAAAGTTATTATTATTAATGAGATGATGTTTTGTTTTACTTACTGTACCTTCTGACTGTGATTGTTGCTAACATAGCATCTAACATAACTCCTGACTAACACACTAAAACCTGATGACTAACACTCTATCCCTTCCATATATAATCCAACCATGTCTGGAAAGGGAACATACGTCCGTAAACCTAAGCGCAAGATCAGAGCGGCAACAATCAAAATGATGGTTGACCGTCGGGTCAACAAAGTCGTTGCTGAATATGAGGCAAACCGCCACCACAGCGAGACTAGTGGCACAAATAACGGTACTAACACTTGCCTAACATGACTAACTTAGTATAGACAACGTTGTCACTAACACGTAACACTCGACTCCGATGTACAGGATCTTATGGAAGCGCAACTAAGGGTTGCTCATTCAAAGCATTTCTAAGCTGCCATCCCCACAAGTTTCAAGGAACCCAAGGAGCAGTGGGACTGCTCCGCTAGATCGAAAAGCTCGAGTCAGTTTTCTCCATGTCAGAGTGCTCGGAGGAAAATCGAGTCAAATTCGCCACCGGGACTTTGGAGGGACCAGCCCTCACCTGGTGGAACACACATGTCCAGACACTGGGGCTGGAAGCTGCAAACTCAATATCCTAGGAAGAGTTCACCAGAATACTTCATGAGGAATATTGTCCTCGAGATGAAATCCGAAAGCTGGAGGCAGAGTTTTGGGTGCACAAGATGGTGGGTTCTGAGATCGAGCAATACTGTACTCGATTCCACGAGCTATGCAAGCTGTGCCCGGCGATGGGCGGAGTATAAAAAGATCGAACAATTCATCAGTGGATTACCAGAAAAGATACAAAGCATGCTAACCGCTTCTGACCTCACTACCATCCAGCCACTGATTCGGTTAGCCCACAAATTAACCGATCAGGCAGTAGCTCAGGGCAAACTACCGAAGAGGGGTGATCACCTGAAACCCCAAGAGCCCAAGAGGAAGTGGGAGCCCAGTAACAACCGTACCTTCTCACCGCAACTACCAACCCAGCACCGGCCGACACCTGCCAAAGTCTTCACTGCCACACAACCCAACAATCAGGGCAAAGGGGGATATCAGGGCAACAGCCCGAAGTGCAACAACTGTAACTACCACCACTTTGGCCGTGCAAAAGGGTTAAGTGCACCAACTGTGGCAGAAATGGGCATGTAGCCAAGGAGAGCCGATCAAACCCCAACCACAACGTCAACCAGAACAACAACAACCAAAACACTCTCAAAGGGTGTTACAAATGTGGTAAACCGGGACACATGCGGAGGGATTGCCCGCAACTGAAAAAGGGTGGAGGAGGCGCAGCCAAAGGACGAGCCTTTGTGATTGGCTTGGGAGAAACAAAAGATGATCCTAACGTTGTTACCGGTACGTTTCTTTTAAATAATGTCTACGCTAGCATATTATTTGATACCGGGGCCGATAGGAGTTTTATCTCTAGTGACTTTAGTAAACTACTTAATATGACCCAAACACCACTAGATTATAAGTATACCGTAGAGTTAGCGGACGGTAAGCTGATCGAGACGCAACACTTCATCAAAGGGTGTGTCTTGATGCTAGCAGACCACAAACTGGGGATTGATTTGATGCCGGTAACTCTCAGGAGCTTCGACGTGGTGATTGGAATGGATTGGCTATCTGCTAACCATGCCGAGATCGTATGTAACGAGAAGATTGTACGAGTTACGTTGCCAAGTAGAGAGCAGATCTCAATTCAAGGAGAAAGGCGTGGTGTACCCTTAAACATCATGTCCTGCATGAAGGCAAGCAAATACCTGAAGAAGGGATACACGGCTATCCTGGCACTTATTACTGAACAACCAAAGAAGGAACGGAAGATCGAGGACATCGCAGTCGTCCGCGACTTTCCTGAAGTCTTTCCTGACGATCTACCTGGACTACCACTGAAGCGACAAGTGGAATTTCAGATAGACCTAACACCAAGAGCTGCACCGATAGCCAAGGCACCATACCGATTGGCTCCTACCAAAATGCAGGAACTATCTAATCAACTGCAAGAGTTATTAGATAAATGATTTATCCGACTGAGCTTCTCACCTTGGGGAGCACCAGTCTTGTTTGTGAAGAAAAAGGACGGATCATTCTGTATGTGCATAGACTACCGGGAATTGAACAAGGTAACGATCAAGAATCGATACCCTTTACCTCGGATAGACGATCTGTTTGACCAACTACAAGGGTCAAGCTATTATTCGAAAATCGATTTGAGATCTGGTTACCATCAACTCAGAATAAAAGAGGAAGACATACCGAAGACATCCTTCAGAACATGGTACGGACATTACGAATTCCTGGTCGTGCCCTTCGGACTGACCAACGCACCGGCAGTATTCATGGACCTCATGAATCGCGTGTGCAAGCCATACTTAGATAAATTCGTAATCTTATTCATAGATGACATCCTGATCTACTCCAAGACTCAGGAAGAACATGCCGAGCATTTGAGACTGGTCTTAGAACTACTGAAGACAGAAAAACTATACGCGAAATTTTCCAAATGTGATTTTTGGATTCGCGAAGTCCAATTTCTTGGACACGTAGTGAACGAGAAAGGAATACACGTAGACCCAGCCAAGATTGAAGCAATCAAGAACTGGGCAGCACCCAAGACTCCAACTGAGGTGCGACAGTTTCTGGGATTGGTCGGGTACTACAGGCGGTTTATCGAGGGATTCTCGAAGATCGCACAATCACTGACATCCCTTACACAAGGACAAAAGGTTCGAATGGGGAGAAAAACAAGAAGCTGCCTTCGACTTATTGAAGCAGAAATTGTGCAGTGCACCGATCCTATCACTACCCGAGGGGTGCGAAGACTTTGTAGTCTTTTGTGATGCATCGAAGCAAGGACTCGGTTGCATGTTGATGCAACGCGAGAAAGTCATAGCTTATGCATCACGACAATTAAAGATGCATGAGAAGAACTACACAACCCATGATTTGGAATTAGGAGTCGTGGTGTTTGCACTGAAGATCTGGCGACACTACATGTACGGCACCAAGTGCACCATATTCACGGATCATAAGAGCCTACAACACATCTTCGACCATAAGGAGCTGAACATGAGACAACGCAGATGGCTCGAGCTAATAGGCGACTATGACTGTGCTATCAAGTATCATCCCGGGAAAGCTAATGTAGTAGCCGATGCGTTGAGTCGAAAGGAAACAACCAAACGCGTGCGTGCACTACAACTTACCATTCACTCAGAGCTACCCGAATCAGATCCGAATAGCACAACAAGAAGCTCTAAAAACGGAAAACCTCACTCTCGAAGCAATGCGAGGTATGGATAAACAAATAAAGGAGAAGGATGATGGAGCTTACTACCTAATGGATCGAATTTGGATTCCACGCTACGGGGGATTGAGAGAAGTAGTGATGGATGAAGCTCACAAGAGCCGGTACTCAGTACATCCAGGCTCTGAAAAGATGTACCACGATCTGAAGACAACTTACTGGTGGCCTAACATGAAGTCAGAAATCGCGACTTATGTGAGTAAATGTCTGACTTGCTCAAAGGTGAAGGTCGAATATCAGAAACCCTCAGGGTTACTCCAACAACCAGAAATTCCAGTATGGAAATGGGAACAGATTTCCATGGATTTTATCACCAAGCTGCCAAAGACTGCAAGTGGTTGTGATACCATCTGGGTTACCGTAGACCGACTCACGAAATCAGCACACTTTCTGCCTGTTAAAGAAACTGATAAATTGGAGAAGTTAACACGAATTTACCTGAAGGAAGTCGTATCCAGACACGGAGTCCCAGTCTCCATAATATCTGACCAAGACAGCCGTTTTACGGCGCATTTTTGGAAATCTTTGCATAAGGCGCTTGGGACGAGGTTGGATATGAGCACTGCCTATCACCCGCAGGCGGATGGTCAGAGTGAACGAACCATCCAAACGCTGGAAGATATGCTCCGAGCATGTGTGATAGATTTCGGTAACAGCTAGGAGACTCACTTACCTTTAGTGGAGTTCTCATATAACAACAGTTATCACACCAGCATTGGAGCTGCACCTTTTGAAGCACTTTACGGACGCAAGTGCAGATCACCACTCTGTTGGGCGGAAGTTCGTGAAAGCCAACTGACTGGACCCGAACTTGTGCACGAAACGACGGAAAAGATCGTGCAAATACGTAATAAAATGGCAGCAGCTCGGGATCGACAAAAGAGCTACGCCGACAAGAGACGCAAACCTTTGGAATTTCAAGTGGGAGATCGGGTACTTCTGAAGGTCTCGCCCTGGAAGGGAGTGATCCGATTCGGGAAGAGGGGGAAGTTGAACCCTCGTTACATCGGACCGTTCGAAATCACCAAACGTATAGGCCACGTGGCCTACAGGCTACAGCTACCGCAGGAACTGAGTAGCGTACATAACGTATTCCATGTATCGAATCTCAAGAAGTGCTTATCAGACGAAACACTCGCTATTCCGTTAGAGGAAATACAAATCGATGAGCAACTTCACTTCGTTGAGGAACCGGTGGAAATAATGGACCGGGAGATTAAAAAGCTCAAACTTAATCGCATACCGATAGTTAACGTGCGATGGAACTCACGGCGTGGACCAGAATACACCTGGGAACGAGAGGACCAAATGAAAAAGAAATACCCTCACTTATTCTCCAACCAGGCTAACACTAACAACGCAAACTAAATTTCAGGACAAAATTCCTATTAACTGGGGGATGATGTGACACCTCGCAATTTCCAGGTCAGCAATTTCTTTATTTTAATAATAATGAGTATTATTATTTCATACGTGGCACTAGAATAATTATTATTTAGTGTGACACGTGGCACAATAGACCGAACACACCGATAATTCGAGGAATTTTCGCAAAACACTCACATGTGTCCTGAATAACGAACGTTGGTGAACGAATCAAACCACAGTACACTTGCACTGCACCTAGGTTCCGGGGAACCTAAAATAGTTGTAACAATGCTTGTATAGAAAGAAAGGATGATCGTAATCGAGAAATTCGCGAAATTCGGTTCAAAGCGATGAAATTGGGCTTACTGGGCTCAACTGGGACCCATCGCGGCACGCGACACATGGGCGGGGAAATTCAAATTCACTGAAAATCGTCGCGGTACGCGACGACCGATCATCTCCCTGCATCGCGATACGCGGCGTATTTCGGGAACCAAACGATTATTTTATTCATCGCGATACGCTGAGATGCTTTCTGGCCAGGCTCGGCGGTACGCGACGACGCTCCACACGCAAAATTTTTATAAAACCAATGTTAATCATTTCTGAAATCATTTGCACCCAATCCTCTCGACTGGAACTTACCATCTCGACCAGAACCATCCTCTACCACCATTTTTCATCAGTAGAAGCTCTCAAGAAACCCATTGGGAAGTCCATTGACGATTGAAGCTAGAGTTTGGAAGGAGAAATCGAAGAACCAACAAAACCTCTGGAGTTGCTGCTATGATTCTCGACCCCAGCCCCATCTAGAGCTGCTCCAGACCTGCACAAGCTCTATCTTGACGATCTAAGGCCTTGTGAGGTAGTACCTATATCCATTTTAGCCTAAAATCACTTCCACGCATACATGCAAGCCAATGTGGCTACATGCATCACCAAATCATGCTCATACACGAAATCTTGAGGCCATGAATCTGCTATTTGATAGTATTGTCACTGATTTGAATGATCTATGGTGATTTTGATGGGATTAAATGTTTATTTGTTGATTTTGTGATAAAATGGGTATTTATGACCCCATGCATGTATGATCCATGATGATATACATGATTATTGATGATAGGGCATTATTAAATATGATGTTTTACATGATTAGTAAGATTTATTAGTGATATTGATGATGAAAAATGGTTATTTGATGAGTTTTACTATGTAATGGGTGTTGTTAATAACATGCATGTACAATCCAAGTAGATTCACATGATTATTGTTGATAATATGATGTTGGTTATGATATTGGATATGATCGAAGAGATTTAGAGGTGTTATTGTTGTCAAGGATTGTAAAAATGTGTTAGTTACTAAAAATAGTAACTTTATTGTTACAAAATGTGAAAGATTGATGAAATGGTCAAATGCATGTGTTTAAATCCATAATTTATGTTTAAAATGATGGTTAGAAACTATTGTAGTGATTGTTGATGCATAAGGACTGTTGGAATTATTAAAAATAGGATATTCATGAATATTACTATAAATGAAAACTTTTTGTCATAAGTTTGTTGAGGAATGATGAATTTGATAATGTTGTGTGCCTAACATGCTTAGTTGATGTTAATATGATGATTATTAAGGTATTGACATCTTTGAATGAATGAAATGTGTGTTTTGTTATAAGTTACTAAAAATAGTAACTTTATTTTGCAAAATAGGTAAATGGTAACATGTTAGTTATAACGGACATGATCAAATGCTTACTTGAAACTAGGATATTGATATTTAGATGAGATTGATTATTAAACTTGGTGGAAAATGTCTATTTTTACCACTTTCTAAAAATAGTAACTTTCAAACGCGAAACGTGCTAAACCGGCTAAGTGTAATAATGTGCTATGTGATAACATGCTCATTTAGGATAAATATCCATATTAGAATAATCGGAATATGATTCTAGCATGACTTGCCTAATGTGGGAACCTTCCCGAAATAGAAACTTACTATAAATAGTAAGTTTCCTCACGAAAGTAACTTTGGTATCCGCACACATCACACGACACTAAATCACACGTTACACGAGTACTTGAACTAAAACCGTCACTAACGGGTCGTTAGGTCAAAACACGGTCAACACGGTCAAACACGGTCAACACGACCCACATAACAACTTGGGGTTGTTAAACACGAACACGGTCCTGTGAGACCCACATGTATGTAAACACAAACTTATAGTACCTATGTGATATAGGTAACTGCTAGCCGGCGAACGACACTATTCTGTACGAATACTCTGCCAAACTCAGGTGAGTTTATAGCCCCAGTTTTACTCTTTAACTGCTTTTACTAAATTCTTGCGGTGAGAATTACATTGCAACTGTTTTAGATATATGACTGGTATGTTGTAAAACTATTTTGAGTGTAACTATTATCGCATTAAGTCCTCACGTATCCTTACCGTTAGTTGTGTAACAAACGAGTCGTAATTACGTAGTACTACTGGGTTTGACTAGCCCCACTCGGCACCAATGTTGACTGGAGGTCATAACGAGTGTAATTTCAATGTTGATGTCGGGTTCAGCGATGACCCGCGGAGGCAAACGGAAACAGTCGAGTTTCGGTAAGATGAAGTGACACACACCACGGATCGTAGATCCAACAACTAAACTTAACATACCCAGTATATGTCTGTTTACTTTTCTGTCTGTCTAAACCTGTGAACTCACCAACTTTTTAGTTTACACTTTTCGCATGTATTCTCAGGTAACTAATGGAGCACACGCTAGGACACACAGGAGGAGTACAAGAAGAGTCGCATGCATTAGACTCTTGTCCTAAGCTTGTGTTTGATTTATGTCTTTTCAAACAATATTAATCATGTAGTGTCTGAAACAATTTATTTTTCCGCTGTAACACTTTACTAATCCGTTGCTTAAACTATCAAACATTTCCGCTGTTTTATTATTGAAACTTGTATTATTTTACAAAACTGTGTGTTGTGTAACTCATATAGAGTCGTTCTATATGACCATGAGCTGTGATCCTGGCCACGTCACACCCGCGCGGTCTGACACCGCACGTGGGAATTTGGGGTGTGACAGAAACATACCAATTTAGAAGCAAATGTCAACCAAACGGATTGGTGAGTTCACAGGTTTTATAATAAAACATTTCAACATATTATCATGGAAAAGAAGGTAATATTTCAATGTTGTGCTAGTGAACATCTCGTAGACTAGCTAGGTCCTACGAATCGATAGATACCATGAGCTCATAAGTAAACCGAAACCAAGGAGCAGACTCCCTGCAACATATATTCTCCCGTTACTCAAGGACCATGACACCTGGCCGGGGGGTGGGTTTTCAAGCCCGATAGATCTACCAATACATCCTGCGGTCCCTCGCGAGACTAATGATTACGACTACGGGCACAAAAATTATCAATGCGCCCTAAAACCCAAGGGACACATCAAAAGTCTAAACCCAAGTCTACTATGTATGTTGTTCACCCAACTTAACTAGACTCAAACACATTCCACTAAGGGAACCAGATTTCACACAAACGACCCGTTAGTGACTCGAATTTAATTATATATCATAAATCATAAATAAAAGTTTTTAAGTCATATTATATCCAAATAATTAAGTTATCTTTGTTAAAAATCCATTTTAACTTCAAACTTAATTATTTGTAATTATTGTCAAGTTCAACAATTTATTCGTATTTTATCGGCAAACCGACAACATAACACACAAGCACATCAACATGCATTATGACCTAAGTGGATTCTAATACTTCAAAATAAGTATTTTATACTTATTTTTATATCAAATTTAGTGATTAAAGTCAGCCACAAAATTATGTCAAAATTTTACGTTTAAACGACGTTTTTACACAGTTTTTAGACATAGTTTTCAAATATTTCATTTTATACTTTTCTTTCAACACTTATACATTATAAATTACAAATTTTTATCTTAAAATCTTATAAATTTTCTGATCAAAATCATATTCATAAAGTAACTATTTTTTATTTTACTAAAAACACTAATTTTTAGCTTTAAAAAAATTATGGTTATTGTTTAGTCATCTCTTATCAATTTTATAACAAAATATTTATATTTTTAATTATTTTAAGACTTTAAAAATCACGTTTTACAATTTTCTTATTATTTTTCAAAATTCAGTAATAATTTAAAATACTTATATCCAGCATGCATCCATATAAAATCATGCATGCATGACATGTTTTCTACCATGTATATACTTGTGTATATTTACATTATCCTCATGCATATGTATAGTTAAAATAATCATACATACATACATATACATACATTCGTATGTATAAATACACATGCATGCATGTACAATCAAATCATGTATACATCCATACATGTATGTAAAATCAACATTATGCTTTTATATACATACATATATACACACACGATTACATACATATGTATACATACATGTCAACAAAACCCACTTATACATACATATGAGTTCATGCATGTAACCATCTCACCTATACATACATATGTATATATATACCAACACATACATATACATATATGTCCATGCATTAACTTATTTCACATCCACATACATATATATATGCATGTATATGTACATGCATGTGATCAAAATCATCATCTAAACAAACTCATCCATGTATGTATGTATGTATGTATGTATATTTTGAAAGAACATAAACACTCATATATATATATACACAAACACACATTACGACACATATTATCATCTTTTACACCAAAACCCACTTGATTTAAACACATTCTTTTGGGTGAACAACTTGAATAAAAACCCACTTAATAATAAAGAGATTTTTACATTTAAAATGGTTTCAATGGTTGATTTATTTGATCAAAGCTCTTACAAAGCTTCAAGAATCATCAAAAACTCTAAGACATGATGGAGATAAAGCTTGAATGTGGCAAAGATGGAGGTTAAAGAGAGAGAAGGTGTGGTGGACGTGTTCAAGAGAAAGAGAAGAAGAAAATTGAAATTGTTGGAGTATGGTAGGTTCTAAAATAATGATTTCCCTTGGATTTATAAAAATCTTCATAATTGTATTTCTCCATAATCTTGACATGTGTCTAACACGTCTCCTTCTTGTGCATTCTAGATAAAAACATGTATATTCCGAGTCCTACGGTGTATAGATTATGTACCGAAAATTCAGTAAAAATCCGATTTTTATTCGAAAATTAATAGAATATTTAATCGTAATAAAAAGATCAAATTTTAGTCAAAAACAATGACCTTCAATATTATCTAAATAATTAATTCCATTATCCCTGGCTAAAACGCAGATAAAGTCGGTTGTCAGTATAATCTACAGTTTACACCAAAATTCACGGTTTGCATCTTTAACTTTATTTATCCATTTATGATTTATCATTTTATGCTAAACGAAACATATCGACTAAATTCGTTAACTGAGTCGTCACCAACGTTGGTTAAACACCGCCGAACGGTACCGAAACCTCAAAAAAATTACCAAATGCAAATCCATGCATTTAAACAACACTCTATGCTAGACTTTTGACAACATTAATTTAATAAACATTATTAAATTATTAACGCATTAAATAAATCAACTTTTAGCACACTAACCATTACGAGTCATCGTTCGTAAAAATACTGGATGTCAGGTTTAATAATAGGTTTGTTTTGGTTTGTTAAACATTGCTGTTGAATTTGTTTTTTGTTGGTTTACAAGTTCAATTGTGTTTGATAATGATACGCTAAACGATTTCCGGTTTATTTGTAAACTTTGAATGCAATTTCATTACTTTTGATATAATTCACTATTTAGTGAAATGGGAATTTATGTTATCGGGTTTTCAAATAGTTTTAGAAATCATTAAGTTTGTGAAACAAGTAATTAACCAAATACACTACATCGGTCTAGTTATCGGTTATGAACAAAATAATTGATTCGTTTCTAAAGTATTAAGGGTTAATCAATAATAAAACAAACTATGTCTATGAGATTATTAATTGACAAAATATTGTATTCTTAGTTATTTTACAAATTATTGCATGCTTGGTTATTTTACTGATATGAAACCTTGAGAGATCAATGTATTTCTTTTATTGTTCACAACTCTATTGTTTTAAGTATTTAGTGTTACTTGTTTCTTTCTAAAATCCAACAAAACAATTTTATTTTTGAATGCATTCAGTTACTTTACTTTAATTGTTCAAAAGTATTTTCCCCTTAACTCTTCATGGATAGATACCCGACTTCTTAAGCTAAATTGGGTAGTATGACTTGAGTTATTAACTCGTATTTTTATTGATACTTCGACATCCATCAACTATATATATATATATATATATATATATAGGGAATGGTTCAAATACTAACCCTCCTTACGGCGCTAACCCATTAACTTTGGCAAAAAATGGCCGAATCTTGAATTTTTTTTTTAAACATTATTGTAACACAATTTGAACACCATGTTCAGTTTTGAGTTTTGGCTAATTCATCACCGTTTGAGCTCTTACAGTACTGTAGGTGTTTAAATATTTAAAACTTACAGTACTGTAGCATAAACCTTACAACGATGATATTTTTTAAACGGTGATGAATTAGCCAAAACTCAAAACTGAACATGGGGTTCAAATTGTGTTACAATGATGTTTAAAAAAAAATTCAAGATTCGGCCATTTTTTGCCAAAGTTAATGGGTTAGCGCCGTAAGAGAGGGTTAGTATTTGAACCCAATCCTATATATATATATATATATAGGGGAAGGTTAAAAATATAACCCACTAAATGCGCACTAACCCAAATAACTTTGGCAAGATGAAGTCGAATCTTGGATTTTTTTTGAACATCATTGTAGCACATTTTGAACACCATGTTCTTTTATGAGTTTGGGCTAATTCATCACCGTTCAAAAACTTACACTACTGTAAGTTTGTAAATATTTAAAACTTACAGTACTGTAACACAAAACTTACAACGATGATATTTTTTAAACGGTGATGAATTTCCACAAACTCATAAAAGAACATGGTGTTCAAAATGTGTTACAATGATGTTTAAAAAAATCCAAGATTCGGCTTCATCTTGCCAAAGTTATTTGGGTTAGCGCACATTTAGTGGGTTATGAAAAATTTCATGCCCTATATATATAACCCGCTAAATAACCCAAATAACTTTGGCAAGATGAAGCCAAATCTTGGATTTTTTCTTAAACATCATTGTAACACATTTTGAACACTATGTTCTTTTATGAGTTTGTTTAAATTCATCATCGTTTAAGAGATATCAACATTGTAAGTTTTTTACTTACAGTGTTCAAACTCATAAACGATGATGAATTTACACAAACTCATAAAAGAACATAGTGTTCAAAATGTGTTACAATTTTGTTTAAAAAAATCCAAGATTTGGCTTCATCTTGCCAAAGTTATTTGGGTTAGCGCGCATTTAGTGGGTTATGTAAAATTCCATGCCATGTATATACTAGGTTAAAATCCCGTGTATTACACGGGTTGACTTAAAATTTATATTAATACATATGACTTGGTTTTTTTAAATTATTTACTTTTTATTATTTCAATATAGTGTATTTTTTTCATTTAAATCATCCAATCATATTAAATGTTTAAAAAATTTTAAAATCATTCATAAAAAAACAAATTGTATCATTAATGTTTTATTTTTATATATTTAAGAAATATAATTTGAATTTATTTAAAAAAATTAAATAGAAACTATTAAATAAAAATATAGGTTTATTTAAAAGCTTCACAATTAATTTCATTTTAAATGAATATAAATAATAATTTATTATTTATTATTTCTAACTAAATAATAAATATAAATAATTAAAGATGAAAGAGAAGTAGAAAAACCAAAATTTAGACAGCTTAGAATTATGACAAGTGTCCAAAATCATTTTAATTTATTAGTAATTAGTATTAATATATATATATATATATATAGGCGCCCCATTTGCGGTGCACGCATATAATGTATATATGTGTGGGCCCTTAAGAGGCAAAAGTAAAGTGCACTAATTTTAACGTTATTTTAATTATTTTGTGAAAATAACGTTAAAATCATTGGGATGATCAACTTCAAACGATAACTTTGAGCCGGGGACTCTTTCGGAGCAGCCTCTCTATCCCAATTGGGATAGGGGTAAGGTTTGTATCTATCTTTCCTCCCCAGACCCTACTGAAAAGTGGGAATATACTGGGTAAGGTTGTTGTTGTATATATATATATATATATATAGGAGAAAGATAAAAATAAAAATCACTTCTCAATGAGAAAACCATGAAAACCATGTAAAAATCATGTAAAAAAACGTTTTTTTTTTGAATTTTTTACAGGTTTGTAACATTATTTGGCACATTTTTGTTAAAAAAAATAAAAAAAACGCCGAGAAAATACTTTTAAAAAAAAGTATTTTTTAAACCCACGTAAAACATGCGTAACACTGATCCAGATGTTACGTATGTTTTACGTGGGTTTATAAAATATTTTTTAAAAAAATATTTTCTCGGCGTATTTTTATAAAAATGTGCCAAATAATGTTACAAATCTGTAAAAAAAATAAAAAAAAAACGTTTTTTTTACATGATTTTTACGTGGTTTTCTCATTGAGAATGTGTTTTCAAAATAACCCTACCCTATATACATATATATATATATAGTGGATGGTTCCTTTGTTAACCCACTCTTATTGCGGTAACCCGTATAACTCCGCCAAGATCAATTTAAATCTTTGTTTTCTTTTTTTAAATATCATTATTATACATAAACAATACTTTATTTTTCATGTGTATGTGTAAATTTGTCACCGATTTAAGATTTAAAAGCATTGTAAGTTTTGGTTACATTACTTAATTAATGTAACCAAAACTTTTTAATATAACCAAAACTTACAATGCTTTTAAATCTTAAACGGTGACAAATTTACACATATACATAAAAAAAGAAAGTATTGTTTATGTGTAATAATGATATTTAAAAAAATAAAACAAAGATTTGGATTGATCTTGGCAGAGTTATACGGGTTACCGCAATAAGAGTGGGTTAACATTTGATCCTCTCCATATGTGATATATATATATATATATATATATCAACTTTTTTTAGGTTTGAATATCCAAATCTGAATCCAAAATTTAAGATACAAATTCGGATATTGAAATTTACTATTCAAGAATCCGACGTTCAAATATTTGAACACTAGGTATCTGAAAATGAATACCCTAATGTTATGCAAGTAAACCTTACCTTCAACTTTAAGAACAAAGAGAAAAACAAGACCCCAAACTCACTTAACAATGAAAGCTCTCAATATTTCTTTACTTGTATGACTTGCGTATTCCTTAGCTGATGTGGTCCATGCACCTAAACTTAGTGCAGTGTTGAGTATTTCTATTGATCGATCAAAAAGAAAGTGACTGGTCACAATCGAATTTTCCACAAAAACTTGAAAATGCCTTTAAAAAGACTATAAAAGCTATAAAAAATTAAAAAAAAAATCAAGAAAACAAATGGCTGAAACAAGTAACATTAAGATAAAAATGTGATAACAAGAATTAGAGCATTATATAGTGAGTGAATAACAAAAGGGGATATTAATGTGCCACTCCAACAATAAGAGCATCCAAGAACAACCCCAATAACAAATAGTTGCAAGAAACTATCAACAGATAAGTGAGTTGCACTGAAAACAACAGAGCTTACCAAAACTGCTTTCTCCCATTTCATTCTTGAAGCAAGGGAAGTCAACAAAAACCCTCTGTACACGGTTTCTTCGAGAAGCGGAGTTACAATGCAGTAAACAAGAGTGGACCCCGCGATTGAGAGGGACCCACCCGAGAGGATTTCCTTCAAAATTGGATTGTTAACGTCCTACATCATGACATGCAATATAATACACTTGAGTAGCGCTGGCAAAATGGGCGAGGGTTTGGTAACTGGCAACAATGATTGTTAACAGGCTAACCTTGGGCCCAATAAGCTTGTCAGCTACAACTGAGGTGAGGAAGACCAAACCAAGAAGAAATCCAACACCAAGCACAGATGCCACTAGCCAGTTCCGCTCCTTGGGCAACACTTTAGCTTCAAACAAGCTAAGAACGCTAAAAGGGTTGTTGGAGAGTTTCAATAGTGATAGAAATGATACTAGCTCTAAAGTCTGTATCATAAGCATAGAATACACCTGTTATGGAAAGAGGAATGCTATCAATTATCAATGTCAATAAACAACAAACGCACCTAGAGAATCCCCCTGATTGCTATTTGTAAGGTTCGAAGATGTTGGGATGTAGTCAAACTTTACCCTTATCCATGAGGATAGAGAGGTGATGTTGCACATAAGTGTTTACTCAAGGTCAATGATGGTGAAATTTTAAACCAACAAAGGAAACTTCCATAAACACGTTTACTTAAATCATCAAAAATAAAAACTGTTGGAATTTGGAATGTGGAATGACCTGAGTATTGGGATCAAGAACAGTTTGATGCAGTATTTGTGCAACAACAGATACTCCTCCAAAGCTAAGAGGAAAGTGCAAACTAAATATATAAAATGCCATAGTGCTCCATGTGCTTCCATTGTCATATTTAAGGTCTGTTTTCAGGATTGAAAAATCCTGCATGCACCATTTATGAATCCAGAATTTGATTGTCAATTATAAGTCAACTCAAATATGAAGTAAACAACAATATCGAGTAAATCCCACTCATTGCCTAGTTATTTGTAGGGTGAGAAGCAGTCAAATCTTACTACTATCCATGGGAAAAGAGAAAGACCCTTGGCTCAAAGTACACAAACACAAACATGTATAATCAAGCAAAATTCAGATACACGAAGATAAAGAACTACTAATATAATCAAAATGGTAGCATGATCAGTGACAACATATTTAAATCATAAGACATAATATCATAAAACAAACATATATACATGAAGTATTGAATCTATATGGCACATGATGTGTGTTACAATTACAATCATCACAATTTTCTTTGAAAATTTTTGGAACAGATAAATGCATGAACACATCTCTGCAAGCTAAAACAGATAAAGAGTCACAAACTTACACTTGCATATGTCTCGTACTCTCTATCCCACAATTGGTACGTATAAGACCTAATTGGTACATAAATTGGGGGTTTTTTAATATTCAGTACTAGATTTCACACAACCTGTTCTATCAGACGATGAACACAGATAATGAACAAATTCGGCGAACCTGTGATGGTTCATGGTTGCTGCCATGGTTTCTGATGCAGCAAAGCTTGAATGAAGGATCTCTGCAAATGGTTAAGGAAGAGGAGTATATGTTTCGGAAGGTTATGGTAGGAGATGGTGATTTTGTGAGAGTGGGAGATGGTTGTTGAAGATAAACTGTTGATGTTGGCATCTTCAAAATCTTGGTCCAAACAATCTCCTCCATCGGAAGAACGAAACTCGAGTTTGTACAACAAAAAAAAAAAAAAAAGGGTTAACTACTTAACCTAACTGAACCGGTTAGAAACAATTTTGGGCAGGTTTTAGTATTATGGCCACGGAAAGGCTAAGCATATTGTTCACGAGCTGTTCGTCGTTTATTTAATAAATGAATGAACACGAACATAAAATTTGTGTTCGTTTAATTAAATGAACGAAATGAACACACATATTGTTCGTTTATTTATGTTCTTCAATTGTTCAATTATGTTCGTTTATTTGTGTTCGTTAATATGTAATGTTAGTTTATGTTAGGTTAACTATCTAATTTACGAATGATATGTATTTACATTTAAGAGACTTGTTGTTTGTGTTCGTTTATGTTTGTTCAATTGTGTTCCTTTATGTTTGTTCAATAGTGCTCATGCTCGTTTATGATTGTTCAATGGTGTTAAATAATGTTCATTTATGTTTGTTCGTTTATTTTGGTCCGTTTGTGTTCATATATGTTCATGAACAGTTCGTTTAATTTATTAATGAACGAACACAAACGAACATGAATATATTCATTTTCTTAATATACCAACACGAACACAAATTTCATGTTCGTTAATGTGTTCGTCTTCGGTTGAATCTAAATGAACGAACACAAACATGCATGTGTTCGTGTTTATTCGGTTCATTTACGGGCCTAGGAAAAACCCATTTTATTTACCATGTTCTAACCGGTTAACCGTTAATTTCCTTTCTTTTTTTAAATAGGGTGACTTTTGGAGCGAAAATATAACCATCAAAAACCAGGTAACTCGTTTTTAACAATTAACTAATCTAGCTTTTTTCGAATTATACTCATTTTGAATGGTCATATTGTCGTTGTACCTATTTTTTTGGACCATTTTGCCCTCATATGATGCTATAAATAGATGGGGGTGTTTTTGTTTGATCACAAAAATTCTTTATATCTCTAACTCTCAAAAACACTCAAAACACTCTTACTTTCTCAAATCTTGAAAAATTAAAATGAGAAGCTTAAAAAGTACTCAAAGTTTCGTTAGTGTTGGTTTCTTCCTCCACCGAACCAACATTTGTAAAGCTACAATGAGGAACTAAAACTTTTTCAATATTTCAACTAATGTGAAATGTAAAGTGGTGTCGATAAGATTTGTTGCAAAAGTTGCTGTAGTTTTCTTAAAAAAAAAAAAGTCTAACTCAATTTTGAGAAGTCACTTGACCAAACGTTGCTTGATAGTAAAAACTAACCGAACAAGTGATCAAACACAAATGTCAGTAGAATGTGGGGTTTGAAATTTAAATCCAGACATGGTTCATGAGATGATGTGAGTATTTGGTGATCCAAGAAAGTTTGTCTTTAAACACTTTGACAATCCGCTATTGACAAGGATGATTCGAAAGGTGTTTCTATCTTTATACAAACTAATATGTCATTTCACTATTAGACATGATTATTTAAAATGACGGAAACAAGCCAAAAATAATTAATATTAGGTTTTGAAAATTTAAAACTAGCGTTAACTTAATAACGAATAGGGTTGTCTAAAATGCTCGTCACTCGACGTTCGCTCAATACTCGTTCGAAAAAAGCTCATTTGAATTTTGCTCAGTTTGAAACGAGCCGAGCACGCTCGATTCAGTTTCAAAACGAGCCACGCACGAGCTAAGGTAAGCTTCGTCGCTCGCTTGGGTAGTCGCTCATTTGGCTCGTTTAAGTATAACGAAATTATATATATATATATATAGAGAGAGAGAGAGAGAGAGAAGTATCATGTGAAAATCTAATCTTAAAGATGAAACCCTTAAACTATATCTGTGCCATCTATTTGGAATCTTGAAAATAAATATGCGGTCCATATTAAACCATATTTTTTATTCAAATCCTAATTTTTTATTTAATTTAATGTGGACCACATATCTAGGAATACTTAGTTTATTAAGTTATTCCTATAACTTTAGGAGGGATGCTGCTTTTATATCTTCCACATGCTATTGAAAGATCTTGGAATAGCTAATCAAGTGAGTACATTATACTCCGTTCTTTACATTTTGTAATGTTTTAATGATGTTACACATGTCTTATACAAATCAAGTTATTCTTAGAGTCAAAACATTAATGATGCAATGCCTTAGCCTTTAGAGATTGACTTTAGTTGCCTGCTATTATCTGTTTAATAGATCTTGTATTACTTAAATTATTGTATGCATATTCGATACAAAGGTAGCCTAAGAATGGTTAGATACCTTCTTCGCATTGACTTAGGTATTTGTGTTAAAAATGTGAAATTGTACACAATTGCAAACATGTGTTAACATATTTACATCTAGGCCTTGCAAGCTTAAGTTTACAAGTATTGTTTGACACTATTTGAGGACATTATTGAAGACTATTGAGGACTATGAAGAAATATGATTACTTGTTTGTATGCCCTGGATAATTATTGAGGACTTATTTGAATTCTTGTGATATATGCTTTAGATTTTGAATTTGCATCTTTTTCTTATATATTATATAAACATTGTATGTGTGCTCACCAACTATGCAAATAGTTGACAAAAAAATACTTTACATGTATGACATGTTAAGTTCTGCTTACCAAGACATACGTTAGAACTTTAGTTGACCTAGTTTAAATTTTGGAACAATGTTTATATTTTAATTGTAATTATTTGGATTTGATTATTATAACGAATTGTTTTAAGTTTAATGAATGTTTGATTGTGTTTTAATAAATGATGTATTGTAAATATTGAAATGCATTAATAATACCATGAGCTAATGAACAATCAAACTAATGACCTTGCGTATTCCGTCATCGGTCAGTGTGTGACACTAGCAAAAGATGAAATGTGCAATTGTGTTCAAAATGTTTCCATACCCACACACGGGTAAACATTTGTTCTACATATTAGATGGTATTATTTGAACTTTTATCTTGCATGAAAAAAAAATCAGTAACTTTTGATAATATATCAAATAATACTAACTCGATTAAAAACTAAATATTAAATATCGGTGTTTTTTAATAGTACATGTATTGTATATATCATTAACTTAATTGTACAAGATGTCTATGATTCCCAAAATGAACCAAGTAAAAGAAATATTAAACAAATGTTAAAATATGTTTTTTTAACAAGTCGTAAAAGATATAGAGATTATAAAAAATTTTGTATGGGCAAATTTCACTTTTTTAGGTCTGTGTTGGAACACACCTAAAAGGTGGGATTCGACTTGGCTTATGTTTGATAATGTTATACGACAAATGCAAAATTTGAAAGTTTTTCATGAAAATTTAGTTAAGATGCGCCACGCTAAGGCCTTTCCTAGCATATGTTTAGACACAATGGAATGTTTTACTAGTTTATTTAAAGTTTTCAAAAGCACAATTATTTTAATGGGAGTATTTTATCTGACATCTTCTTTGATATCGTAACAACTATTTATTATGTCTAAAAAATAAATGAATATGAATTGGGAAGTGACATATATACAACGATGTTATTTTGAACGAAAATAGAACTTATGAAATATTTACAAGAAATGTCGGTCATCTTTACTTGCCACGACATAAAGTCATGTTTCAATGGTATTGTCGTTAAAACTTTAATTGATGAAATATTTATTTCATTAGGTTTAGATAACTCAAATTTTTTTAAAGAAAAAAAATAGTTTTAACATATATTTTCTAAATATTTGATCATTATTTACAAAAATATGATTCAACATCAAACATACAACAAACAATGTATGTGGTTTCTAGTAGTTCGAGTAAAAGCCAACGTGTTAACTTTGATTGGTTTAACTCTTTAAGGCAGAGTATTAAGAAACGGGTTTGAGGTAATAGCGTAAGTAATGAACTTGGGAGGTACCTAGAAAGGGATTGGATTTCCGGTATAAATCCGGATGAATTTGAAATCATTGATATTTTGACATGATGGAAAGATAGAGAATCATAATTTCCAATTCTAGCCATCATGGCCCGTGATTTAATAAGGGTTCATGTTTCTACGGTAGCTTCGGAACCTGTTTTTCTCTTGGTGGTATTGTTATATCAATACAAAAGACGAGACTTACTCTAGCATTGTTGGAAAAGCGCATATACTTAAAAGACCATTTGGATGCAATGGAATGTATATAAGACAAGGGCGTTTTATAAGGCGAGATCAAGGTGTAAGAAACGATACACATGGTGGAAGTTGAAAAAAGAATGACATTACCATTTTCTGATAAAAAACATGCCATGGATGAATGAATTCGCAACAATGTTCATAAAGTGCAATCCAAAAGATAAATACATTTTCAATCAACTACATGAAACGAACACACATATATCTAAAACAAGCCCTTGTCGGTTGCCCGAACCTAATTGATTTTCCCTTTGAAAAGACCAGAACCTCCATGCATCATTTGCATCACTCGGCAATGAATGTTCTTGCCAATTTACAAGATGAGAACATATTGGAAAATAAATACCAAATTACACTATTGTCTTTCAATGCAAATGATATAATGACTTGACAATTTTCAGGAAATATTCCAAGTTCCATGCATTAGTCATCAATAACTGTGAATGGTTTATCAAACTGAGGATGACTTGCATTTTCTGCAGACGAACAAATATTCATATGAATGTTCTAAGTTAGACCCATTGAAGTTGAATAAATCCTTTTAGTTCAAATGACCATTAGGCTGCTGTAAGGCCTTGTTTTTTTGTTTTTTTTTTTTGTTTTTTTGTTTTATTTTTTTAAAAACATTCAAACGAATTCATTGTAGCATAAATTTAAAAGTTATTACAACCAAATTAAATTAAAGCCTTGTCCAAAACAAATTCTTTTAATCATGATTGCCAATATAAGGAATTTTGATGCATGGATAGTTTGAGTCTGCTGGTGACTTTCATATTATTTAAACAACATGATGTTAACTTAAAACTCTTTTAAAACCTTTTCCTTTATGTCCTCACTCAACAATTTCTTTATTTTTTATACTTTGTATAACTTTAACTTTATCTTTGATTGTAATCAGCTTTATTTTCTTTGTTGATATAAAGTTTGCTCAAGTACAAACCTGACTACTTCATGACTTTACACATTTAATCCAATCAGGATGCCCTTACCTGACATGTTTCTTGGTAGGAGCAACATCAACAACAACACATACCTAGTAAAATCCCACTTTGTGAGGTCTAGAGAGGGAGAGATGAAAACAAACCTTACCCCTACCCCAAATGAGGTAGAGAGTCTGCCTCGTTGGAGTCCTCCGGCCTTATTATTATTATTATTATTATTATTATTATTATTATTATTATTATTATTATTATTATTATTATTATTATTATTATTATTATTATTTATTTTTTTTTTCACCGTGGATAATAAACATGTAACAAGAAGCTTATATGCGTAAAATAGCATAACCCAAGCATAGCCACTGATGTAAACACAACCGACATACAACAATGGATATTTGAATACACAAACTAAACAGCAAATGACAAACAACTAAATAGCAAATTACCAATGGGACTGATGCAACAACTACAATACAAAACCAATTCAAACCACGAACCCACATAAGCAAGCATATAACACGTATAGCCAAGACACAAACATGAAGCTCAGAATTAGGGATGTATTCAAGACGCTCCCCGAAAAGGGAATTGATCTATGGTCGATTTCATAACAATTTATAGTTATACCTCGTAAAAAAAGGACTTTCTTTTGTGGAATTAAACAGCTCATTTTTTTAGAAAGAAATGATGTTCAAATAAGCAAATAGAAAAGATATGATGGTTACAAGAGTCTATCTATCGCATATAGACTTTAAGGATATCGTGGCCTAACCCTCGAGGTGAAGTCGGGACCTAAAAGATCGAATGGAACAGTACATAGACAAGTAAATTCCTTATGAATTCCAAGGTACTCTCTTTAATTTTCATTAAGAATTACGGTATTCATCATTCAAGAGGAAGTAGACTACTCAAGAATTTCACATTTCATTTATGTCATAATTGAATAAAGGATTCATAAAATCTAAATCAAAATAATAAGGAAGACAGAATCGATGAAGTTTTGGTTGATCTTCACTAGAAACTTGAGTAAAGAGTAGATCTTATTGGAGTTTTCTAAAATCTGAAAGCGAGAACTCCTTTCTTTTTCTTTCTTTCTTTATTTGACCTAATAGGTAACGCTTTAGCTAGTACACGGAAGTGCATACCATGATTCTTCTGTCTATCAATAACTGCATGCATTGCGTGGTGGATGTGAAGAAGTAGACCATTATCTCAGCAATAATGAGCCAAGGTAGTATTTGCAGTGAATCCCTCTGTTAGGTAGTTATGCATTACGATAGAAACTCCCAATTCTCTGGCAAATACAACCCTTTTCATCATTTTTTTGCAATTACCCGCAGTAGCATTCAAGTAATGCCCTTTGATTTCACTTGTTTCAGCTTGTGCTTTATAAATAGCTTCAACACAAAATACGAAACGGTCTCTCCAACGCATAAACGGTTGAGAGTTCATGTTCTCATCATCTTTAGTAAAACTCAACTTTATGCTTCAAATATTAGATAAGGCAATACATTCCATACAATGGTCATGCTAATGCAATTCAAAATTCGAGATAAAACAAGTAGTCTTATCCCTTGCTGCATTTGAGATCTACACCAAGTGTAATTTCCTATTATGTCTAAGATCTGCAACAAATGCAATCCTCTATTCTGTTTGCTTGCGAAACTTTTCTTTAGCAGTGAAGGTGCATAATATTTATTCTGTGTTCATTCCTTATTTTGTGACTTCTTTAAATCTTTATTTTTTTTCTTTGTCATTGCCTTCATGTTACATGTTTTTGAACTTGTTGATTTTAGCAACAATCACTTTACTTAAGTGACGTATATATAATCTAATTTTTTTTCTCAAAAAGTTTTGTATGTTAATTATAAAAAGATAATAATAATCGTGAGTTATACCGACTAACAGAAACGCGATAGTACCGACACCACCAAACATCGGTACCATCATACAACTGGTTTTAATTTATGTTTTAGTCTACATAACCAAGTCCCGTCATTTTATACGTTTCTTTCTATACTTAGCCACGTTAACGTCATCATAGCAACACATATAATGAAGCTGTTAAAAAAGACACGTCATGCGACGTCGCTTTTGACTTTTCTTATATTTTTTTTCTATTAATTTAGTTTTTTTTTTAATTTCTATACCTCAATATACAGAGCATAATCATGTTTTTTTATTTAAGTCTCAACCTTCATGAACAATCTGCCATGACTTCAAATATTTTATTTAATCATACCACCTCATTGCACCAATCAAATTTTAATTGGATCAACCCATTATAACATTTTATTTGATCATGCCATCTCATTGCAACAATCAAATTTTAATTGTATCAACCAATTATAACGCACAAAAATCTTTGGTCGTTTAATTCAAACTCATCCATTTGAATACAATTTTGTCATTGCTTAAAGTATAAGTTACAAATCAATCATCACGTCCAGTTGAGTTTTGTGTTCTCTTTCCTCTCTCTTAAACAACTGCTTTTTCAACTCTAACTCACCTCTTACAATACTAAAAATACAACTTTCATTCACACTTTTACATTGCAAAATTGTATCATTCTTTATAGATGCAAGGTTTTGGTTCAAACCGAGACAAGAAATATATTGATTTAAAGATGATTTAAGAGTTTGATAATTTTGTCGTTTAAAAAAAAGTTACCAGTCAATGTTAGTGGTCAAATAGTTCACAGCAAAAGCAATATGTTAGTTGTCCGCTGGTCTTTGTGTAATGAACTACTTGACAAGAATTGTTCATGATATATTTTTTTTATCAAAAATAAGTACAAAATAGAAGTTAATTAATCTAAAGAAGTTAATTAATCGAGTAGTTTTAGCATAGATTATCCTTATCTTCATTTAACCTATGCTATTTTATGCAGTTAACCTATTATTAATTATATTATGTATTTGATAAAATTAGTGAAAAACTGAAAATAAAATTTATCATGCATTAAATGAGTTTTCAAATTACATACATATTTTGACTTCCATTTTTCACAATCTTTCATAGGCAAGCTTTAAATAAACCATCAATGACTACTTTATATAATTAGAATAAAAAAACTTGAAATGTCCCACTGTACCGAATGCAATCAAGTGATCATATTCAATCTAAGTGAGGAGAACCCACATGGACGGGTCAAGCCTGTTAAACGCTCACC
This sequence comes from Mikania micrantha, assembly GCA_009363875.1. Classification (NCBI taxonomy): domain Eukaryota; kingdom Viridiplantae; phylum Streptophyta; class Magnoliopsida; order Asterales; family Asteraceae; genus Mikania; species Mikania micrantha. Next base: position 4,293,526 of record CM018689.1, read on the forward strand.
TTTTGAGTTTTATAGCTACTCGTTATCAAAGTCTATAAACATTCTATATGCATCTCGATCTGAAGAATAATAAGCCCTTACCAGAGTGTCGATTTGAAAACCAAGTTTCTTGTATAGATTGACAGCAGAATTTCTTAAAGGATCCACATGAAGTGATACACGGTTTATGCGTTTGCTCTTGCATTTTTCTATTGCAGCTTTCATCAGTGCCTCTCCATGCCCTTGTCTCCTATACTTCTCCTTCACTATTTGGAAAAAAAAAATCAGAACTTGGAACTATATTTGAATTTCAATTATTCGTCATTTATATGATGCTTGAGCAGAAATTTCAGCCAATAAAAGCAGGTGTTATAGTTCAAGTTATTTATCACTAGACCAAAGCATGAAAGGTATCTAACAACACAACACAACAGATTGTAAAACTAAAGCAAGAACAATAAGCATTCCTCCTTAAGTTAAATGTACATAAGTTTCAAAAACATGATTGTTGATGAGCTTTCATTAGAGGTACTAGCTAATTTTTGTCTTTTTTTTCTTTCTTTCAAATATTTCTATTCATAATCAACATGATAGTATAATTACAAAACCTACATTACTATAATAACTAAATAATCCATTAAAATAATCCAGAAGGATGACCTTTTAAAGCATTTCCATTTTAGCTAAAAAAGTTTTTGACCCATTTAAGACAACCCATAACACATATTCATAAGTAAATGGGTAAAAATTGTGACCTAATCTTATCAAGATTTCAATCAATCATTATAACCAAAAATCTCACTCGTATCATGACTATTTGTAAGGTCTGGGTAGTGTGGAATGTAGGCAGATCATAGCTCTATTCTTGAGGTCTAGAAGCTTTTTCTAGAGAGACCTCGGCTCAAATACAAATAAACGTAATCAGGTAAAACAGAGTCCTATGAAGACATAGAGCTACTAGTTTAAGCGAAGTGGTGCAGCAAGCATCATATGTAGTATAAGATATTTTCATAAGTACCAAGATTTGAATAAGATAAATCCAAAGAAATGCAGACTCACTAATTATTTATTTTCACTAAGTTAAAAATGATTGTGAAATCAAACCTTGAAAACGATTGGGAGGATCAAAAACAAGAAGAGTACCCCAAAGTTGATCATTTTTGGAGTAATGCACAACTCAACTAGCTTAAAAAACATGATCAAATCAGAAAAATTGAGAAATCAAACAGGTATACGACTTTCTTCTACCTAATTTCATGCAAAAATCAAATCCCCCTTTACTTTTGCGCGCACACACATACCGACAGCGAAAGGAGAAGAGATATACCCAATTCGTTTCTCTAATTAGGGCTACAAATAAACTTAAATTGCAATTTGGATCATCAAATTCAATACATGATCGAGATCACTACTATTATCAGGAACATAGATCAACTAAGACGAGCGATAAGTTTATCAAATCGGTGTCGATTTTTATTTCGCTAACCTAAGCCAGAGCAATCATAAACATAATGCAGATGATGAAAGTGGAACCTGCAAGTTTAGTGACGACGGCACAGAGTAAAGAAGGGCAAGAATACATGACATAACCAGCTATTTCACCATCGATTTCCAGGTAAAGCAAACCGCTATTCTTCTTCTTTAATTCGTCATCGAAAGATCGTGCGAGCGATTCATGTTTGGGGAAGATCTTCTTCTCTAACCTCACTATTTCATCGACTACTTTCGCCCACCTTCCAGAAGTTCTTTGGAGCTCGGTGAACTCACCTGCCATTTTCTTCGGAATTTGAACGATACCCTGTTGGAGATTACCGAAGCGAGTCATATATAACTAGTATTAATTAATAATTATTATTTTATAACATTTTTTTAACAATATAAAAGGTCATCCGCAGTGCACCGCGAAACCAGCGGTGGGGAAGATTTTAGCGGGTTCAATGGAAACACAGCCTCCCCTCCCGGCAGTGATCCCCATTTGAACGACAGAGGTGTCTGTTTCCCGTTTCTTATCCTCTCACACGATTTGTGATGGATTGGTTTGGTTGGTACCACACAAAAAATCGTTGAAATCGGGACATTGATGAGCTATTATTTTGGGAATCACCCTGAGCATGTAATATACCTCCGCAAGCGGTATTTACCGATACTGTTTTTGAAGCAGTTGTTCGAATTCCTTATGATACGCAACTGAAACAAGTTCTTACTAATGATAAAAAGGGGGTTTGAATGTGTGGGCGGTTCTTATTTTACCAGATGGTTTTAAATTAGCCCCTCCTGATCGTATTTTCCCCAAAATTAAAGAAAAAATAGGTAATATGTCAGGTAATAATATCAATGGCAATTGAGGATAAAGACGAAAGAAATTATCATCAAACGGTTATGGTGGAGTCCAACATCAAGGACGACCCTCAATTCGTAACGAATTGATACGAATGACCCACTAAACCCTAAAAAGGACCATATATAAAGGGATATAAGGAGAAAAAAGGGGCATACTCTCATAATCTCCAAAGACAAACACACGCACAAATGGATAGAGAATTCATCGTCCACATTGAAGAGAAAGTATTGTTACGTTGCGGAGCTCTTTTCAGGAAGATGACATAAATATCATTTAATCAGGCCCTTTGAATATTGAGGTTCCGATTAATACGTCTTCAGGCCCATTATATAAAGATAAAGCGTTTTGGAGACGATTCCGGATGCACCGACCGCTATTTGAATGTATTGCCAACGACTTAGAGAGAACATATCTTATTTTCAGTTGAGATGGGATGCTCGAGGCAAGTGGGGATTTACACCTTTACAAAAATATGCATCAGCTATGCGACAAATATCATAACAGAATTAGGCAGATTCAATGGTTGATTGTTTGCAGATGTCAGACAGCATTGCTAGAGAATGCCTCTATAATTTCTGTAAGAATATTCGTCGATTCTACGGTCAAATAAATTTGAGCAAACCTAATTATAACGATGTTATGAAGTTGTATGAATACCATGAAAATTAACATGGGTTTCCTGGTATGCTTAGTAGTATAGATTGTATGCACTAGGATTGGGAAAATTGTCCGGTTGCATGAAGAAGGAAATTCATGAGAGACGATCACTCATGCTCTTCAATTATTCTTGAAGTCGTTGTCTCATAAGATTTATGGATTTGGCATGCCTGGTGCAAATAACGACTTAAAATTTCTAAACTCGTCGCCGTTACTTAATGATATGGAAAACGATGTTTCCAGAATCTTTTTTTGGTAACGATAACGAGTACATGCACGGGTTACTATCTTGCTTACGGAATTTACCCAAAATGTCCATTGTTTATGCAAACAATAAATTTTCCAACGAGCATTAAACATATAAGGTTTCAAACACTTCAAGAGGAGGCAATGTCACACCCCAACCAACGACGGAATACGTTGGGGCGCGAGTTTGATTGTTCATAAGCTCATGGTGCTATGTTAAAGTTTAAATAAATTAACAACCATTTAAATCAAACATTCATTCATTTAATAACCAAACATTCAAAGTCATTACAATAGTTCAAATTCAAACCAAACATTACATTAAACCAAGTCTAACATTTGATTAAATAAATTAAACTAGGTCTCTAGACCTATCATATGTCTTCAATCCTTTCTTCCTTAACCTGTCACATATGTAAAATAGAGTTTGTCAACTATTTGCATAGTTAGTGAGTTTATTCACTAAGTTTGGATACTAAGTATAAAAGGATGCAAACTAAAACCTAAATTAGAATATGTATCAAAAGCATAACATAATACACGTTTGAATAATAGAATGAATACATGAATAACAATAGCTTGTGTCCAAACAAGTATCCTTACATAATAATTCAAGTGTAACAATACAAGAACTATCATTTGTAATTCAACTAGTTTGCTAAGTGTACTTTTCACCTTCTTCACACAAAGGCCAAAGCCATTGTGAAGATAGCATCTAACCATCCTAGGCTACTAAGTACTAGCTTGCTTGACTGGAAATACACATAGAATCAACACATTGTATAAACTAAGCATCTAACACATAAAGCTAACTAGGTCTAAGGCTTGTGTCACACCCCGACCGACGGCGGAACACGTCGGGGCGCGACGACGACTGTTCATTAGCTCATGGTGCTATTAATAAGTTTGAATATTTAAGGCATTCATTATTAACATTAAAGAGACATTCATTGAATACAAGGCATCATTACATACATTTAAAAAAATACAATGAAATACATTACAACTGAAAATCTAACATTATTTAAATTAACTAAGTCCACTATGCTTATCCTATGTCTTTGCCATAGTCTTCATAGTAACCTGTTACATATGTAAAATAAATTTGGGTCATCTATATGAATAGTTGGTGGGTTACCCATATAGTTTAATATATATAAGAATATGTTTGAAAGTTTAAATGCAAACAAAGTCTAAATCAATAAGACCTAAAGCAAGTATAACTACAAGTTTAACATGATTCTTTGGCTATTTCACCTTTACTAATTAATGACACAAATCATTAAATAAAGGCTACTAGTTACAACAATTGAATTTAGGCTCTTTCACCTTTGCATTTATCAATAACCAAAGATATTGTGCAAAGACTACTAGTCACATAGATTTAGGCTCTTTCACCTTTGCAATATATAATATCCTAAGTTATATTGCAAGGGCTACTAGTAACATTGACTACACATAGAATAACATGATAATATCTTGAATGTAAACAAGTAGGCATACTAAACACATAAGTCAAACAACCTAGACTAATAGTTTGCATCTAATTGATATTTTTGACTCTAGAACTAAGTTTGATTGAATAATGACATATGTAACATCCTAAAAGTACAAAATGTAAAAGAGGGAGTATGAGTGAAACTCACCGGGAATTGCTTATGTAGTCCAAGTGATAGTTGATAGGGAATGAAATCAAAGATAGTGCTTCACCTAAAGTTCAAGGCATTATAAACTTAGTGTTCTTTAAAGTTCAAGTGTTCATGTCTTAGAACTATGGTATACTATGGAAGTCCTATATTAATATTTGCCTAAGTTTGAATGGTATAATTTAAATTTTTATTTATTCATTTAAATAAATATTGAATATTTATTAAACAAATAACTACTTTTATTTGAATTGCATTGCATTTGAATAACCTAATTCCAACCATTTGTTTTTTGATTAACCAAACTCTATTATTAATAATAAAGTTTAAGGATTTTGTCTAAAAGAAATTTATTCATATAAATAATTTGAGCATTTGTTATAGATTTATAATGCTAACTTATGTTTTCTATATATGCTTTTATTGATGTTTATAAAATAAATAATTGGAATAAGGTTATAACTATTTGTTTAGAATATCTTTTTAAAATGATTATATGTTTTGTTTTAGATAATAACAAGAAAGTTGTTTTATAATTATTAGTAAATTTGTTTGTTATAATAATGAGTTTAAAATAACTTTGGTAGTTCACAGTATATTAGTTTTATATTGGAGTAATTTATATTATTATTTCTAGGATTTTTAATAAATGTTTAAATATATAGTTGATAATTTTTTTTTTGATTATAATAAAAGTATACATATATCTTATGCAGATGTTTTTGTTTATTTATTATCAAATAATAAAATAATCATTCTTGAATAATCTCAATTGACTTTATAGTATAATTAGATTCTTAAAGCTTAAAATATAATACGTATACAACCAACAACCATCTTACCCAGTATATTCTCACTTTTCAGTAGGGTCTGGGGGGAAGGATAGATACAAACCTTACCCCTATCCCAATTGGGATAGAGAGACTTTTACGAAAGAGTCCCCGGCTAAAAGTTATCGTTTGAAGTTGATCAACTCAACGATTTTAACGTTATTTTCACAAAATAATTAAAATAACGTTAAAATTAATGCAATTTTACTTTTGCCCTTTAAGGACCCACACATATATGCATTATATGTGTGCACCGCAAATGGGGCGTTTAAAATATAATACGTATAAAATGATATTATTATTTTTTTTGTTTTTATGACTAATTTTCTGGCCAAAACCTTAAATAGTCTATAAGAATATATATATATATTGATTAAAAGAATACTTTTATAAAAGTTTTTTAAATAAAAAAAATGAAGGAATTCATACCTTACTTAAAAAGCAAGGTCGGTGTTCTCTCCTTTCAACGATCCACGTGCCTTTCAGATATGATACCGCCTCCCACGTGTCTTCTTCATTTCATCTATTCCTGTGTTTTGGTTTATCGAAGAATCGAAGTGTCCCCTTCAAATTTCTGGCAGCATCAATTTGGGTTTTTTTAGGGTTTCTGTGGTTTTGCTTCGTCTCTCATCTTCCCTGGCTTCTGCATCAGTCATTCTCGCTTTTTCTTCAAGGTAATCTTTGTTTATGCACTCTTGATTGGCTTCAAATGTGTTGTTACACTGTCGTTTTAGAATGGAAACCCCATAGAAATTTGGGAGATCGTGAGGTTGATATCAATTGGATGGTCTAAATCATTTGAATCATGAGCCATGGTGATTTCTGCAGAGGCTCTTTTTCTTTCAAAATATTTTGATGGTCTACATTCGATGATTTTATGTAACTTTGGGGGAAAACAGAGAGGCCTTTTAACAACCACCTTTTTTTTCAAAATATCTAATTGTATGACTTCGTATGTCATCTCCTTGGCTTCTGTACACCCTTTTGACAGCATGACTCAACTAAGTTTTGTTTTTTCTTTAGAATATTAGTGTGCTTTTCTTTATGTGTCAGATGATGATGAAGGTAAGGGGTTTTTAAGATATGCTCAACCATTAACTTCTTCTTCTCCTGTAATTTTCATAGCAGGGCACACTTTTGTTCACCAGTTAGGTTACTTAACTTTTTCTAGGCAAATGTTCATTTAAAATAAGCTTCTGATTTGTTTTCTGATTGCTTTTATTTTTGTGTTTTTTATATGCGTAGCTGTTAGTTTACTTCTTCTAAGCAAATGTATATGCTTCAGTGCTTAGTCTTCAAACCAAATCTATATGCTTCACTGCCTACCTATGATGTAATGACATATTAAAAACAAATTAGGCTGTAATTTTTATGTAATCATCCCTTAGGATGACTAATTAAAGTGAGATTTTTGGTTCTAAACCAGGTTATAGATGTATATATGGAGACTTTTATTTCATGTTCAGTTAAAATAAGCTTCTGATTTGTTTTCTGATCCAATCACCTAATAATGTGCCTTTTGTTTTTGTGTTATATGCCTAGCTATGATGTAATCACATATTAAAAACAAATTAGGCTGCAATTTTTTGCTGATCACGCATTAGGATGACTAATTAAAGTGAGACTTTTGGTTCTAAAACATGTTAAAGATGTATATATGGAGACAATGTTCATTTAAAATAACCTTCTGATTTGTTTTCTGATCGCTTTTATTTTTGTGTTTTTTATATGCCTAGCTGTTACTTTACTTCTTCTAAGTAAATGTATATGCTTCACTGCTTAGTCTTCAAACCAAATCTATATGCTTCACTGCCTACCTATGATGTAATGACATATTAAAAACAAATTAGGCTGTAATTTTTATGTAATCACTCCTTAGGATGACTAATTAAAGTTAGATTTTTGGTTCTAAACTAGGTTATAGATGTATATATGGAGACTTTTGTTTCATGTTCAGTTAAAATAAGCTTCTGATTTGTTTTCTGATCCAATCACCTAATAATGTGCCTTTTGTTTTTGTGTTATATGCCTAGCTATGATGTAATCACATATTAAAAACAAATTATGCAGCAATTTTTTTGTAATCACCCATTAGGATGACTCTAAAACATGTTAAAGATGCATATATGGAGATTTTTGATAATGTGGCTTTTATTTTTGTGTTTTTTATATGCCTAGCTACGATGTAATCACATATTAAAAACAAAATAGGCTGTAATTTTTATGTAATCACTCATTAGGATGACTAATTAAAGTCAGATTTTTTTTTTCTAAAGCAGGTTAAAGATATACATATGGAGACTTTTATTTCATGTTCACTTAAAATAAGGCTCTGATTTGTTTTCTGATCCAACCACCTAATAATGTGGCTTTTGTTTTTGTGTTTTTGTGTCATAGATCGTGTTACAAGCACTCAAAGCATAGCAGCGCGCAATTTTGTTCATCAGTAAGGTTAGTTTACTTCTTCTAGGTAAATCTACATGCTTCACTGCCTACCTATGATGTAACCACATATTAAAAACAAATTACGCTGTAATTTTTATGTAATCACCCATTAAGATGACTAATTAAAGTCAGATTCTTTGTTCCACACCAGGTTAAAGATGTATATATGGAGACTTTTGTTTCATGTTCAGTTAAAATAAGCTTCTGATTTGTTTTCTGATCCAGCTACCTAATAATGTGGCTTCTGTTTTTGTATTTTTGTGTTATAGATCGTTTTACAACCACTGAATAGCTTTGATTCTATAATCATATTTACGTTTGTGGAATGACATGTAATAGAAAATATAAGCATCTGATTGTTAGTATAGAGTTGTATATGATAAGCTTCTGATTATTACTAAGGAAACACATGCGATATACGATGGTTGAAAAAAGATAATATATGGTTAATCATTAACTTTTTCTCATGTAATTCTAATAGCAGGGGCCAATTTTTTTTATGAGTTAGGTTACTTTGCTTCTTAAAACCAAGTCTATATACTTCAATACTTTGTCTTATTACCAATGAACATTGGCTGGACATAAAAATTGGTGTTCATAACAGCGTTGTAACCACATGTTAAAAACAAATTAGGTTTTAATTTTGTATAAAGACCCATTAGAGTAAGTGATTAAATTGACATTTTTTATTCTGAAGTAGATTAAAGGTGTGTATATGGAGACATTCACTTAATTTTCTATTAGAATAAGCTTGTCATTCATTTTCAGGACCTTTATCTAATAGTGTATCTTTTCTTTTTGGGTTATAAATTGTATTAGAGGCAGCGGATACTTTTAATTCTATAATCATATTTACATTTGTAGAATGACATCTAATCAAAAGTGTAGCTCCCTGATTATTAGTATGGAATTATATAGGATGAGCTGTTCAGGCTGTGACTGTAATCACACATTAAAAAAAATTACGTTGTACTTTTGATGTAATGATCCATTAGGGTGACTAATTAAAGTCAGAATTTTGGTTTAAAACCATATTAAACGTGTGTATATGGACACTTTTGTTTAATGTCCTATTAAGATAAGCTTCTGATTTGCTTTGTGGTTCAACCACTTAATAATGTGTCTTTTCTTTTTGAGCTATAAATTGTATTAGAGGCACTGAATAACTTTAATTCTATAATAATATATATATTTGTATAATAACATCTAATAGAAAGTATAAAATCTGATTATTATCATGGACTTACATAGGATGACTTTCTGCTTATTAATAATACACCTTTTATTTTTAATATGGGATTATATAGGATGACCTTCTAATTATTAATAAGGAGATGCATGTGATACAAAATGATTACAAAATATGTAGCCATGCCATTTGACCAACTGTTGAAAACAAATAAATTCTTAAATCAATTGTTTTTATTTATTGTTTTTGATTTCGCTCTTACAACATGCAATTATATTAATTACTAAAAATTGAATAAAAATTATATGACTAGGTAATTGTTTTCCATAATAGAAACATTAGGTAGGTTGAATAATTAAACGTATATTTAGATTGCTTTAGGGTATTAATATTCAGCCTCTTGTAGTAGGGACTCCTTTACGGTGTTAATGTTCAGGTTCCTGTGGTAGGTTTTCTAATTCATGTTTAATTTAGGCTTCAACAGACACGTGGTATACGAGGCTAAAATCACAAACGACAACAAATTAGGGTGAAAAACAGAAACAAACAAATATTCAATTCATAAAAACGCCAAATTAATTACCTCTTAAAAAATTTCTACTACTAAGTTAAGAAACATTGCCTACATAGACCAAATGTTATTAACACTTATATCATTTTCATTTCTAACTTCCATATATGGATATATGTCTCTTTTCTTCTCCAGTTACATCGCATCAGTTTTCTCAGCACATCCTTCGCCTAATCTGCTATAGCCATTTGTAAGAGTAGCTTTGTGTATATTTCTTCTTTACTGCTTTCCTTCGTTAAACGCTTTTTACCCTTTATACTTACACATTCCACTTTATCATCAAATAGAATCTATCATCGTCTATTACTCTATTTTTATTCCTACAATGTTTACCCCTCAAAAAAGAAAAAAAGATTTTTATTCAGGGTTTTCTTCTACTGCTCGAATCTCATCTTGCACGGAATCTTCTGAATCTGCATCAAACGTTGATCAAGTGTACTCATCTGTCGGCTCCTCTTCTGGTACAACTCCATATTTAGATCACGGCGACTGTAGTAATGTGTGTGAATATTGTTCCGCTTTCTTTTGGTTTGACGAGCGCTTGGTGTGCACCTCTGGGAATCAACGTCCCCGATATAACCATTGTTGTAAAGGTGGTCGTGTTGCTCTTCCATATCCTAGAACTCCTCCACTTGTATTAATTCATTTGTTTGAACAATCCGACTTTCTTACTAGCATACGTGCTTATAATTCTATGTTTTCAATGACATCTTTTGGTGGGAAAGTTGATGAAACTATTAACAACAGCCCTGGACCTTATGTGTTTAAGATTGAAGGCCAGGTTTATCATTGGCTGGGTTCTTTATGTCCACCATCAAATGAAAAACCCAGATTTTTACAAATGTATATATACGATACCGAAAATGAGATTTCTAATAGGCTACATTTCTTTGATAAAAAAGTTGGCTCCAAAGTTAATACACATATAATCTCACTTATTCTAAATGTTTTAAAAGAATGTAATGAGCTGATCAAGCTTTTTATATCCGCAAGGGATCTTTGTCATTCGCCGAATAATTTCAACTATTCTATTCGGCTTTTCAATTCTTACAATTCTCTATGTTATGACCGCCCCTCTCCAGGTTGCATTGGTGCAATTATAACAGATTTAGAATCTCAGTCGGACGACTATGATATTGTTGTTCGTCGTACTGACACCGGTCCTCAAAGAATAAATAAACTACACCCTCTCTATATGGCCTTGCAATATCCGCTTTTATTTATCTATGGTGACAGCGGATGGTCGCGTGATCTGCGTTTACGTTGTCATGATAAAAACAAGGATAAAAACCTAACAATGAACATGTTCTACAGCTACCAACTACATGATCGCTTGAACATTTACACACTTTTACTCAGGGGTGGTAGACTGTTTCAACAATATCTGGTCGACTGTTACATATGTATAGAACAAAGCCGACTTGATTATATAAGAAAAAATAAAAACTCTCTCAGAACAGAATTCCTAAGAGGCATACATGATGCTGTCGAACAAGGAGATACAAGAGGTTGTGACATTGGGAAGCGTACAATATTACCCTCTTCGTTTACTGGTGGTCCACGCTACATGTATAAACATTATCAAGACGCTTTAGCTATATGTAGAGTTCATGGAAATCCTCAGTATTTTATTACATTTACATGTAACGTCAAATGGCCAGAGATAGAACGATATTTGTCTCAGTATCCTTCTTTAAAGGCACAAGATCGCCCTGACATTATTGCAAGGGTCTTTCATATTAAAGTTCTCTCGCTTATAAGCTATTTGAAGACAAGCAAACCATTTGGTGCTGTAAGCGCAGGTTGTGTCTTTCACATGCATTACCAACATCATTTTCTACACGAACCTTCAATTATCGTTATAAAATTTTCCTTCCACAGATTTGTACACCATTGAGTTTCAAAAAAGGGGTTTGCCACACTGTCATTTGCTTTTGTGGGTGTCACAATCACATCGAATCACAACTGCTGATCAGCTTGACAACTACATATCAGCCGAACTTCCTAACCCAATAGCGGAGCCGTACCTGTACAGGATTGTTGTTGAATTTATGATGCATGGTCCCTGTGGAATTGTCAACCCCCACTCACCATGCATGTCTGCGGGCTTATGTTCTAAAAAATTCCCCAAATCTTATGAGCTATGAACATCATTTGATAAAAACGGTTATGCTCATTACAAAAGACGCCTAACCACAAACACAGTCCTAAAAAAAGGCATCTCACTAGACAATAGTTATGTGGTTCCCTACAATCGTCTCTTATTATTACGTTATCAAGCGCACATTAATGTTGAATATTGTGGATGGAACATGCTTATCAAGTATCTTTTTAAATACATATCCAAAGGATCCGAGCGTATTCGCTACAGAATCACCAGAACCTTACCCGACTCAGACAACTCCGAAAGTTCTACCACCAATAACATTGATGAAATTAAAAATTTTGTTGATGGTAGATTTATTTGTCCACATGAATCTGCATGGAGAATTTTTAACTTCCTTATCCATGACAGGAATCCTCCGGTTCAAACGTTATCTGTTCATTTAGAAGATATGCAAAACATAGCCTTTAAAGATAACGAACATTTGCACAGAATTCTGACCAACCCTGCAACAAGACGTACCACATTAACTGAATGGCTTTACACCAATCAAATTGACCCAAGTGGTCGTCATCTTCGATATGTAGACTACCTTTCAGAGTATAGATGGGACCAATCCGCTAAGACTTGGATACGTAGAAGATCAAACAAGAACCCCGCAATTGGTAGACTTATATATATACATCCTGCCGCTGGCGAAACCTTCTATCTTCGAATGTTACTATCACATCAACGAGGTTGTTGTTCTTTTGCAGATATTCGAAACGTATCCGGTGAGATTTTTCCAACATACCGCACTGCATGTGAAAAACTAGGTCTACTTCATGATGATAATGAATGGACAAGCACATATGAGGAGGCTGCTAGGTGGGCCACATCCATGGAATTACGATACCTGTTTATTCACATGCTTCAGTTCTGTGACATCTCAAACCCTAGACTTCTATTGAACACACATTGGCGTACAATGGTAGATGACGTCGTATATAAAGAAGGGATAATAAATGATGATGATCAGATGCAATACGTCTTGTATGAACTAGAGTTGTTGCTACGCTCAGGAACCACATCATCGTCATTAATTGATTTTGGTCTTCCATTACCTAAAGCAGACACTCTTTGCTTTCTTAGAAACAGGCTGCTAATGGAAGAAAAAAACTATGACAGAACAAAGCTTGCATCTGAACATGAACTATTACAATCAAGCTTGAGACCACAACAAAGATGTATATATGACCATGTGATGACAACTTTGGCATCAAACAAACAGGTCCTTGCATTTGTCTATGGTCATGGCGGAACGGGTAAGACATTCCTATGGACAACAATCATTTGTGCACTACGTTCTAAAGGTAAAATTGTCTTAGCCGTCGCCGCCTCAGGAATAGCGTCACTACTCTTACCATCTGGGAGAACCGCTCATTCTCGGTTCAAGATACCTTTTGACTTAACAGAAGAATCAATTTGCTACATAAAGAAAAAAACACAACTCGCTCAACTCCTTGGAGAATCATCACTTATCATTTGGGACGAGGCGCCAATGAATGATCGTAAATGCTTTGAATCCCTAGATAGATGCTTAAGAGACATTTTAGATAATTCAGATACACCTTTTGGAGGAAAATCGGTTCTCTTAGGTGGTGATTTTTGCCAAACCCTACCAATAATACCAAGAGCGGCAAAGGCTACCATCCTTAGATCATCACTTCCTCGATCGTATTTATGGAAATTTTTCATAGTTTATAAACTCACTGAAAACATGCGTCTACACCGACCAAACCTTGACTTAATACAACAGGAGGAAATTCGGTCGTTCTCCTCATGGCTATTATCTGTCGGTGATGGAAAGGTAGGCATCCCTGAAGAATTTGACCCACAAAACTCAAAGAAAATTTTAATACCTTCACCCTACATAATCCCATTCAAAAAAAAACGCTTTACATGAACTTATTCACTTCACTTACAACTCAGAGACATTAGCTAGACCAACAGCTGAAAGCTTATCTGGTAAAGCCATTGTTTGTCCTAAAAATGAAACAACAAATGAAATCAACACGCTTGTGCTTGCAATGACTAACGGGCTTAGTAGGAAATACCTCAGTGACGACTCCATATCCCCAAATTCAGGCTGTCATGAAGATCTAGAAATCCTTTATCCATCCGAGTACCTAAATTTGTTAAATTTCAACGGGCTTCCTCCACACGAATTGGAACTTAAAGTAAATGCTCCGATAATCCTTCTACGCAACATTAATCAAGCCTTTGGCTTATGCAATGGTACAAGATTACTAATCACACAACTTCTTCCTAGAGTTATAGAAGCTGAAATAATGACAGGCACATCAATAGGAAAACGGGTTTACATACCACGTATAATCCTAACGCACACAGATAAAGAACTTCCATTTACTTTTCGAAGAAAACAATTCCCAGTACGATTGTGTTATGCCATGACAATCAATAAAAGCCAAGGCCAGTCCCTTAACAGAATTGGAATTTACCTTCCAGAACCGGTTTTTGCCCATGGTCAACTTTATGTGGCACTTTCAAGAGCAACCTCTCCGCATTCATTAAAGGTGTTAATTGCCTCTCAAACAAACGACAAGCCGAATGTTACAAGAAATGTTGTTTATTCCGACTTTCTCGAAGAAATCACATCGTCACAATCGTCATCTTGCTGTAGGTTTTACTACTAAATCAAGCATATAAAATCAAGCATTAAAAATATCATTTATTAATACTAGCTTATTTGCTCTAACAAGAGTCACATGTAAACAATATGCAGCTCAATCATCCAATGAACATGTACACTAATTTCTCCGCCAAAAAACAAAAACAAATAGCACTTAGGCAACAGCTCGCTTACATGTTCAATGTATCAATAAAAGATGTATCACTTCTATCTTTTATCCTTTTTGCTTGATCATAAAGTAGTACATTATTTAATTTTAGATCCCTTTTTTTTCTTCGTCTTTTGCTCTTCTAATCTTCTAGCATTTCAGGTTGCTTAAAATAATGACGAAGCCAATTTCCACAATTGTACCAGGAGATGCTCCGGAACCTCTCGAGATAAGGATAATCAGGAAATGGATACCATATATCAAAAAGCAAGAAAAAAACCCCGAACTTTGCTACCTCTTTGTAGACATCCACGTAAAACACTAATTGATTAAAAAAATACATTGTATCCCATCTTATCTAACTATCATATTTTCTTACTTATTATTATTTTTTCCCTAGGGAGATGCAATAGAGGCTGTTGCGGATCTTGATCATGAAGTATATTTTGATTCAGTCATTGTACTCCAAACATGCTATATAGTTAATAACTATATATCAGTACCATCAAGAACCTACATGCCATCTGTGCAACATGAGGCTTCTTTGAGAATTGGAAAAAGGGCAACATTCAAACCCTTATTTGGAAAAGACCTACCATGCTCTTATTACAAATTTGCCTCATACAATGATCTGGAAGCCCGAATGGAAGTACCGAAACTGCTAACAGGTCATATATCCAAATTTTACCGTACTTACTTTATTTAATATACATTTACTAACATATCATCTATTCAACAGATTATATTGGCAGGATAGAACGAACATCAGGCATCATAAAACGAGCTGGCAAGACACTTCAAAAGATAACCATCTTAGATGAAAGGTTAGGCAAATAACATATAAAAGTAACTTTTTTCAAATATAATTTTATTTTGCAAGATACTTGTCAGCTTCGTTTTTACTATTTTAACCTATCTAGCTATCAAACAGTGGCCACGTGCTTGAAATTACGTTATGGGGGGAGAAAGCACTTGAGGTTCATGCTGAAGACAGTATTGGAAAGGTCCTTGCAATTACATCAGCTATTGTAACCCAGTTTCGTGGTTAGCATTTTCTCATCATCAGTTTATTTCTAAATAACCAGTACTATATATTAATGTTTTGTTTAACCCTATAATTACTTATATTAACACATAACCACACATATTAGTGTTAATAACATACGATATATGTTCATAGTTATATTATATCTCAACCTTCATACCCTCAAAGAGTTTTGGTTTTAAATTTAAGGGTATTCATTATTTCTATTAACTGAACTAAAAATGTAATCTATTAATCTTTCAAATCATGTTAACCTTTGATTAAGAACTTTAAGTAGTATTATAAATGGAGTTCAAATTTACGATCTCTAAATGGATACTTTAATTTATAATTAATTTTATTTCTCAAAAAAACTACATATACTATTTACGCATGTATTAATTTCCTTAAAATTTCATTTGGTCTAATTAATCATATTTTTATTTTAGAGTATAATTCAAATTAATGTTAATTACTTTGAAAACTTTCTTCTAATCTAAAAAATCCACCTAATATAGTGAAATTCGTCATTTAAATTAATATATAACTATTTACAATATAGGTGTAACTATTAAAACAACCTATGACTTGCAACAGGTTGGTCCTATAAATTATAAAAGAAATTAAATTAATGATAACCTATATCTACGTTTCTACCTGTTAAACAAAAATCTATAATCTTGTTTTTACATTGCAACACTACATACCTTATTACTTGCACTTATGAGAAAATGCGATTGACTTTTACAAATTCCATATTTATGCCAGCCACTTTAGAAGCTCTTACCATATAAAACAAAGGCAAATAACTTTATTTGCTTAGACCTTTATTTACAAAAATGGTAGCTACCCTATCAATCTATTTAGGAGTATTTTACACATAAATAAATATCTTACATACTATTACACAAGAACAACACTTTTCAACCTTCTCTCTTCAAATAGGAAACCTACAATTAGAGTCAACTACTGCAACAACAGCTGCTATCAGTCCACCCACCATTGACCTCCAATCATACATGGAAAGGTATATAAGTTAATACAAAATAAAATAAATGAATTTATAAAAATACAATGACAGCCTTTAAAATTATCATTTTATTAAAAATGATCAATTACATATATTCCCTTGCTAAAACCTTTTATTACCACCCAATCATAAAACTAAACCAAATATATTACATATTTATCCATTTTATTAAAAAAACAATATGTATTTCCTATTTTATCCTTAATGAACTAACTAAAGATAATTTTCATATTTCTTATTACTAAGGGACAATTTTGGTACATGGGATTTTTGTAATTTTACTTTACCATTGAGGATATATGTAATTTTGATGTTTAATAAAGGGATATATGATATTATCCCTATTAAAAAAATTCTGCTTACATTAATATATTAATCTTAATATACAAAATATTTATAAATATCACCTTTGTTAATCAACTAAAGTTGTTAAATAGGTTGAACCTTTTTAAGTGAACTTCCCATTTTTGAAACAGGTTTAAAAGCCTTGGTGAACCGTCACAACATCGGCGAGAAGACATATCTACCACCATTGCAGATCTCAAGAGCAAGGATATTGGCGATATACTGGTAATACGCACTAAATAGATTATAAGCTTGCCTGTGTGATTTTCTTCAGCTGTCCATATTTGAACTTAAAATTTTCTTCCAATGTCATCCTAATACCAAATAAACTAAAAACTCTTTACCTATTATAGAAAACCCTATAAAATTGTAGTATTAATTACCAGTACAACCACAATCTAAACCTAATATGCTATAGAATTGTCTACATACGTTTATTTATTGTTCCACCTGCAGTACAACATTTAAATTCATAAATGAATTTATAAGATCGTTAACATTGTTGAACATGTACTACTGTGTCATATTGCAGCACCTTCATTTCCAATGCAACATAACAATAAGCGAAATTCAGCCAAATCGCACATGGTATTATGTCACATGCTCAGAGTGCACAAAAAGAGCATACCCTCAACAAAATGACTTTGTTTGTGAAGATGATGGTTTAATACCACAACCAAGATTCATGTACACATATCTTTTATCTACATACACTACATACATGTAAAACAGCAATATGTTACATATAGCTAAAATTCTATCAACTTATAGGTATTGCTTGAATACAACGGTTATTGACGGCACTGGAAATGCAAATGCTGTTTTCTTCAATGACGCGTTAACTCAGCTCTTAAAAATCAGTTGCAAGGACATGGTTCTTACAGAAAACAACAGGAATCCGAGGATAGTACCAAAGCAGATTACCGCCATCGTTGGAACTCCTTTAACCATAAAGTTCAACATGAAAAAAGATGGTTCCATAGCCGTAAACAACGTAGAGAAAACAACAACACTTCCTCCAACAACACCTGACCCAAAGCTGAGCATCAGGCGAACTGACCAAGGAGAACCATCGGGTAAAAAGTCCAAATCTTAGTCAACCAATGCCTTAAAGAAGCCCTCCTTTTTGTATAACCACTAACAAGACCAAACCTTCGACATACTATATCTTTTGTTCCTCCATCTTTTGTGACTCCATCATGATATCACCCAAATGATGCCCTACAATGGCTATATTTTTGTAATAGAGGGCATCAAATATAAGTTGTACTTAAAACCAGATGTGACAATCCGACTTTTCACACTAACCTTGTTAACGGGAGTTGGTGCTATCACAGGCTCAACAAGGCCAATCAAGGCCCAACAAGGTCAATGAAGGCCCAACAAGGCCAATGAAGGCCCAACAAGACCAATGAAGGCCCAGTAAAGCCAAAGAAGATCCAGTAAGGTCAAGGAAGACTCAACAAGATCAATTAGGCCCAACGAAGTCTATGTAGACCCAACAGAGCCAATGTAAGCCCAATAAGTCAATAAAGGCCCAGTAAGGCCCAATAAGTTCAAGTAAGGCTCAATGTAAACAAAGTAGGCCCAGGGAAGGCCAAGGTAGGCCCAGGAAGGCCCAGTGAGGCCCAATAGTATTTGAGAAGCCCAAATGGATTAATTTAGCCCAGTGGTATTCCAATTTAACCGATTAGTGACAATTCGGGATTTTAGTGTAACTTTGTTAATTGAAATGTTATGCTATTGTGAAAAATCATATTCAAGGGTTTAGAAATTATTGAAATAAGCCTAAATACATTTTGATTGTTAAGTTTAGGTTTATAATTGATTTAAAGGTTTAACTTTGACTTTAGAAGTCAAAATTCACGTGGAATTATCAATTAAGTTCGGAAATGTGGTCATTACAATGAAATTGATTGAATAAACCTTTCAATCATCACTTAGTAATAAGTTGTAACAGCAATCATGCGTTACTAGAATGGTAATGGTCGAATTTAAGTCAATTAAACACCCAAGAGTTGTAACCGTAGACACTTATGATCGAATTCGTTAAATTCGATTATGATATTCACAATTGAGGTTTCATAACACTAAGTCGGCACAATTAGAGAAAACTAAAACCAGCAATTTGATTTCAAAAGGCTCGAACAGGAGATTTGATCGTGAGGGAGGCCGAACTTAGGGCTCAAAGTGGTCTTACTACAATTCGACATCAAAATAGGTTAGAAATCTATCCTAAACCTTCTAAAAGGATCGATTAAGCTTATCCCTAACTGTATTTTGTGTAACAACATCGAATTGTTCAAGTTTTGATTCTAGGGTTCATCCTAGAATCGGTTTTGGGGGTTTTAGTGCAATTGAGATTATAAATGAAATCAAAATATGCTGCTACATTCTGAATGCACCGATTAACAAAACCCATACATTGATTTCATGTATTATTCTTGAATTGTAAGAGTTCGATTATTAGAGTCTTACATCAAAAACGGTTTGGGGGTTAGTATTCAAATGAGGTTTAAAATCAAATTAATTATTATGGTTAACTTCAGAAGATCCCGATGAAGCCTAACCCCATTTCAATTCGTGCTTTCAATCACGAATTGGGTGAGTTCGGTTATTAGGGTTTATAGGATGAAAACGTTTTTGGATTTGGATGCAAACTGATACGATTATAAAAATTGATTGAACAGAAAGGTTCGAAACTTCAGTCTTGATGAAAACCCTATGATTTTGTGAACTTTCATTAACGAATAGAATGATTTTAAGTTGGAAGTTAAGAACTTGAATTCGTATAGGTTGATGCTCGATTAATTAGGTTACAGTGAATAATAGTTGAATTAAAATCATCTACAGGGTTGGTTGGATCTCAGGAACATAAACCCTATGGTGTTGAGTTCGATCGGGTTCGAACCGATGTCCAATTGGGTGCTAGTGGATTCGGTCAAAAGGAATTCAATGGAAACCGATTGGGTTGGACTTAAAAGATTTAATTGGGCCATCTGTTTAAAATTGTGTGATGGGCTGACTTGGTAGATGGTGTGTGTTTAGTGTTGGGGGTCAAGGGTTCGAACCCGGCCCTAACCATTTTTAGGATTTTAGGGTTATTTAGTATTTTTGTCATAACTTTTGCATACGAAGTCCGTTTTAATCCGTTCAAGTTGCGTTGGAACCGTAACGAGAATACGAACATGTTAGGATGATAAAATTCATATTTTAGTCCGAACACGAAATCGTGTATAATTACGTTTAATTAAATAAAATCAAATGTGATTTTATTTAAACGATTTCAAAAGCACGCGTACTTCCGTATGCCTAATTCTCACACTTTAACATACGTATGTTGATACGTATGTGATTTCAAGCACAAAACGACATTCCGAATAACAATAGGTTATTGTTTAAATCACAGATTCTTCGTAGAGGATTTCTACGCAAGTTCACACGTGTTTGATCATTCTACTACTATCAAAGGTGCGTACACGGCCCCTTTCTTATTTTAAACTGTTTTGGGGGAGAAAACATGTGCAACAAACTACTTT
Source organism: Mikania micrantha (assembly GCA_009363875.1). NCBI lineage: Eukaryota > Viridiplantae > Streptophyta > Magnoliopsida > Asterales > Asteraceae > Mikania > Mikania micrantha. Next base: position 4,314,312 of record CM018689.1, read on the forward strand.
TAGATACATAACACTTGCATGAGTTATCTGTTTACATTATGTGAAAACATATCAACTTGAAAGTCCTTACACACCTCGAACCGTTTAGTTTGCCGTAGTGCAAAGCGTGGTAGTTGGAAATAGATCTATTAGGTTTGACAAACCTCACCTGGTAGATGGGATCTACGCAGGTGTTTGACTGACCAAACACATTTTTACTATTGTTGTGATAGACAATAGTGGCAAGGCGAAAACATGCTATAGCATGGCAACTAGTCAGCTTCGGTGTCGAACACGTATGTAAATAGTTTATATGACTAGCTATCATGACTGTGCAATTGTGATTATGTTATCTACAAACTTGTTATTCAAACTGATGTTTTGAACACTATGATTATTTAAAACCTGTGTTATGCACCAACCTTTGTGTTGACTTAATTTGCATGTTTTCTCAGGACGCTAAGGCGCGCGTAACAGCTGGCATGGACTAGGAAGATAGAGTCTCATGCATTATAAACTTTGATCATTTGAATTTGAATATTTCAGTATTTTGATTTGTAATGTTTTACTTATCAACAGTTTATTGGTTTTGATTTGAAACGCTTCCGCAACTTTTTGTAAACTCTGAATATTATGTTTTTAAAGACCAACGTATGTTTTGAAATTCATATAGAGGTCTTCGCTATGTCTAATGATCTGAGATCCTGGTTTGTTACATTCCCAAACGGTATGATTCCGTTAGTTGAAATTGGGGGTGTGACAGATTGGTATCAGAGCCATTGGTTATAGCGAACTAGGTTTGCATTTGTAGGCCTAGACTATGACTGTTAGACATTAGACACATCTGTTAATACGTATTGCTTAGAAATTACATATGACATTATGTAATTGACTTGCTTACGTATTCCATGGCACTGCACTTACATATGATATTATGTAACAGGCATGGCTTCATCATCAGTTCCTTATGTTATCATTGATGATTCCGAGGACGAGGAGCCGATGGTTCCGGCACCACCATCATCACCACCACCACCCATTCCATCACCTCCACCATATGAGATGGAGGACTCCGATCCAGAGGAGGATCCGGAGGAAGACCCGGAGGAGGATCCGGAGGAGGATCCAGACGAGGATCCTGATGAGGATCCAGAGGAGGATCCAGATGAGGATCCAGATGAGGATCCAGTTGAGGACCCGGATGAGGATCCGGAGGAGGCACCATGGGTGAATACTCAGGGACTCTATGCTGCAGGACCATCTACACATCCACCACCCGCACTAGATGCTCCTGAGCCTAAGAGGCGAAGGACAGACGCCGAGGAGATCGCCAAATTGCGCGAGGATCTGGATACAGCAGAAGACAAGCTCATACAGAGATCTCAGGAGTTATGGGATGCCATTGAGAGGCAGGATGAACTTGCCCATCTAGTTCATGACATGCGGGATGAGATGATCAACATGATTGGTCGTCTAGAAGAGTCAGAGAACCGAGAGGAGATTTTGGCAGGCAGGATTGAAGCTTTAGAGGATTTAGTGGTAGTTGAGAATGAGGATGAGGATGAGGATGAGGAGGAGGAACCAGCACCAGTTGCTGAGTCCGATCCTGAATCCACCGTTGAGGACGATTGATTATTTTCATTTCTTTCTTAGTTTATTTAAACTTATTAGGAACGGGTTGTGTTCCTACATTAGTAGTTTGAAATTTTGTATTTCATTTCAAAAAGTATTGTACTCAAAGAAAGTTTCTATTTATGGAAGAATTATTGTTTGTTTCCAACAACTGTGTTGATTATATTACATGTTGTGTTTGTTGTTTTACTTACACATGTTACATTGGATTTTGACTTCGTGCTAACACTTCTTATAAATAGGAAACTAATGGCTGAGGGAAACGTACATATGACTGTTGCTGAGCTCAACGAGCTAATTAACAACAGAGTCGCAGAGGCTATTGCACAGTATGCTCAGACACACAACACAGGGCCACAGGGTCCAGCTGGGGGATTGGTTAACCCACAAGTTTGCACATTCAAGATGTTCTTGGACTGCAAACCTCACAACTTCAAAGGGTCGGAGGGGGCCATAGGACTTCTCCGATGGATTGAAAAGGCTGAGTCTGTATTCGAAATGTGCAACTGCCCTGAGGATAGCAAGGTGAAATTTGCTACTGGAACATTAGAGGGTCCAGCACTGACTTGGTGGAACTCCAATGTTCAGACTCTGGGGTTGGGAGAAGCAAATGCATTGACTTGGAACAACTTCAAAACTTTACTACAAGAGGAGTATTGTCCTCGTAGTGAAATGCAGAAGTTGGAAGAAGAGTATTGGCACCTCAAGATGGAGGGGTCAAACATTGAAGAATACACAACCAGGTCACATGAGTTGGCCAGACTGCTACCACACATGGCTACTCCAGCCAGTAAGTGGATCGAAAGGTACATTGGAGGACTAGTGCCTCAGATTCAAGGGTTGGTGACTTCAGCAAATCCCACCACTATCCAACAAGCTGTTCGTCTAGCACATCAGCTTACCGATCAGGCAGTGTTGCAAGGGACTCTGCCTAAGCGAACATCTGCTACCAAGGTGGGAGACCATAAGAGAAAGTGGGAGAGTAACAACTTCAAGGGTAACAACCAACAGCAGAACAGGAAGCAGGACTCAAACAAGTCCTATCATAATTCCAGCAGTGGTCAGCAATCATCATCATCGGGGGGCTATATTGGTAAGCACCCCAAGTGCAACAAGTGTGGTTACCATCATGCGGGTAACCAGTGTGACAGAGCTAAGTGCCAGAGGTGTGGCAAGATTGGGCACGCGGCTAAAGATTGTCACGGAGAACTACAGAACAACAACAACCAGAACAATAACCAGAACACCGCTCAGAAAGGTTGTTTCGAGTGCGGCAAGATGGGGCATTTCAAGAAAGATTGCCCACAACTTAAGAAAGGCGGGGACAACAATGGTAATGGTAATGGAGGTGGCAACGGTAATGGAAATGGCACCAACAATAACAACAACAATAACAACAACAACAACGGTGCTAGAGGCAGGGCGTTTGTGATCGGAGGACGTCAAGCGCGGGAGGATCCCAACATTGTTACGGGTACGTTCCTCTTAAATAATCACTATGCCTCTATGTTATTTGACACCGGTGCCGATCGGAGCTTTGTATCTAGTTCACTTGTTAAGTTGCTAAATGTTAGTCCCACTGCCTTAGATAGTCCCTACACTGTGGAATTAGCTGATGGTAAGTTAATTGTAGTAGAAAACATTTATAAGGGATGTATCCTTGATTTGATGGGTCAGACATTAGAGATTGATTTGATGCCTATTGCCTTAGGCAGTTTTGATGTAGTCATTGGCATGGACTGGTTGTCCAAGAACCAGGCTGAAATTGTATGCCATGAAAAGATTGTTCGCATACCTCTTCCGCAGGGAGAGATATTATATGTACAAGGCGAGAAGAGCAGTACGCCACTGCGTCTCATATCTTGTATGAAAGCACACAAATGTCTGCGGAAAGGTCATACGGCAGTTATAGCACTTATAACTGAAAAGCCGGTAGCTGAGAGGAAGCTTGAAGATATACCTATAGTTTGTGAGTTTCCGGAGGTTTTTCCAGAAGACTTGCCAGGATTACCGCCTGTCCGACAGGTGGAATTCCGAATCGACCTTACACCAGACGCAGCACCAATAGCTAGGGCGCCTTATCGACTTGCACCGTCAGAGATGCAAGAGTTATCCACACAATTGCAAGAGTTGTTGGATAAGGGTTTCATACGACCTAGTTTTTCACCGTGGGGAGCTCCAGTATTGTTTGTAAAGAAGAAGGACGGAACTTTCCGTATGTGTATCGATTACCGGGAATTGAATAAAGTTACTATCAAGAACCGGTATCCGTTACCCAGGATTGACGATCTGTTTGATCAATTGCAAGGTTCGAGTTACTACTCGAAGATTGATCTCAGGTCGGGTTATCATCAACTAAGAGTCCAGGAGGAGGATATTCCGAAGACAGCATTCAGGACGCGCTATGGCCATTATGAGTTCTTGGTCATGCCATTTGGGTTGACAAACGCTCCAGCTGTATTCATGGATCTCATGAATCGTGTTTGTAAACCTTATCTGGATAAGTTTGTCATTGTTTTCATTGATGACATTCTCATCTATTCAAAGTCTGAGGAGGAACATGCTGAACATCTTCGATTACTGCTAGAGTTATTGAAACAGGAACAACTGTACGCTAAGTTCTCGAAATGTGATTTCTGGATGCGAGAAGTACAGTTCTTGGGGCATATAGTTAATGAAAAGGGTATACATGTTGATCCAGCGAAGATTGAAGCGATTAAGAATTGGGAAGCGCCAAAGACCCCTACCGAGGTACGACAATTCCTTGGTTTGGCGGGTTATTATCGACGATTCATTGAAGGTTTCTCAAAGATCGCTCAACCACTTACAGCTCTGACGCACAAGGGAACAAAGTATAACTGGACTGATAAACAGGAAGCTGCATTCCAGTTGTTGAAACAGAAACTCTGCAGTGCACCGATTCTATCTTTACCGGAAGGAACGGAAGACTTTGCGGTGTATTGTGACGCATCTGGACAGGGTTTGGGATGTGTGTTGATGCAACGGGATAAAGTGATCGCTTATGCTTCCAGACAATTAAGAACACACGAAAAGAATTACACTACTCATGACTGGAGTTAGGAGCAGTGGTTTTTGCTTTAAAGATTTGGAGGCATTAATTGTATGGAACTAAGTGTACCATTTACACTGATCATAAGAGTTTGCAGCATATCTTTGATCAGAAGGAGCTTAATATGAGGCAACGACGATGGGTTGAGTTGTTGAACGATTATGAGTGTGCGATTAAGTATCACCCGGGAAAGGCTAATGTGGTAGCCGATGCTTTGAGCAGAAAAGATACAACGGGAACAAGACGGGTTCGCGCACTTATGATGACAATACATACTGATTTACCTGACAAGGTACACAGTGCTCAGATTGAGGCATTGAAAACGGAAAACTTAGTACCGGAATCTTTACGAGGAATGGAAGAACAATTGAATGTTAAACCTGATGGAATTCGTTATTTCATTGAGCGAATGTGGATACCTTTATATGGAGGTTTAAGAGAACTCGTGATGGACGAAGCGCACAAGTCCAGATATTCAGTCCATCCGGGATCAGACAAGATGTACCATGACTTGAAGGCACTGTATTGGTGGCCTCACATGAAAGCTGATATTGCTAAGTACGTTAGCAAATGTTTGACTTGTTCGAAAGTCAAAGTTGAATATCAGAAACCATCTGGTTTACTGCAACAACCAGAGATACCGATGTGGAAGTGGGAACAGATTTCGATGGATTTCATTACTAAGTTACCCCGTACACCGAGTGGTTGTGATACGATATGGGTAATTATCGATCGATTAACGAAATCTGCACACTTCTTAGCAATCAAAGAAACTGACAAGATGGAGAAATTGACTCGCATTTACATCAAGGAAGTAGTAGCACGACATGGCGTGCCAATCTCTATCATATCAGATCGGGATGCCCGGTTTACTTCTAATTTCTGGAAATCTCTTCATAAGTCATTGGGGACTCGCTTGGATATGAGTACCGCCTATCATCCACAGACAGACGGTCAAAGTGAACGAACGATTCAAACGCTCGAGGATATGTTACGAGCTTGTGTAATTGACTTTGGTGACAGCTGGGAGAATCATTTACCGTTGGTGGAATTCTCTTACAATAATAGTTATCATACAAGCATTCAAGCAGCACCGTTTGAAGCTTTGTATGGCCGCAAATGTCGTTCACCAGTTTGCTGGGCTGAAGTTGGTGACAGTCAGATTACAGGTCCTGAACTGGTGCACGAAACAACGGAGAAGATAGTTCAAATCCGGAACCGTATGGCAGCGGCTCGGGATCGCCAGAAGAGTTATGCAGACAAACGTCGCAAGCCGTTGGAATTTCAAGTAGGAGACCGAGTTCTTCTAAAGGTATCACCTTGGAAAGGTGTGATACGATTTGGCAAGCGCGGAAAGCTTAGTCCACGTTACGTGGGACCTTTTGAGATTCTGAAAAGGATTGGTCCGGTTGCATACCAACTCAAACTACCGGATGAACTCAGTGGAGTTCATGATGTTTTTCATGTATCAAACTTAAAGAAATGTCTTTCTGATGAGACATTGATTGTACCGTTGGAAGAAATACAAGTAGATGAACAGTTACGATTCATTGAAGAACCGGCGGAAATCATGGACCGAGAGGTCAAACAACTGAAGCAAAGCAAAATTCCGATAGTCAAAGTCCGATGGAATTCAAGACGGGGTCCTGAATTCACATGGGAACGAGAAGATCAAATGATGAAGAAATATCCTCATCTATTCAAGACAGTTACTGCTAACACTGAGAGCGCACGTTAAATTTCGGGACGAAATTTCCTTCAACAAGGGGATGACGTGATGCTTTCACACATCAACACTGCAAATTTCAAACTGTAAGCACAAACGTTTTATTTATTCAATTGATTTTGTTACAGATATTTGTGCTACATTACATTTTATATGTTTTATGTGCTACATTTCATATGTTACATGTTATGGAAGTGCATACACGATTGGTTACATACATTTTGCTATGTGCGAGGTTGCATAGTACATTGGTTACATACACTTTACTATGTGCGGGGTTGCATAGTACAAACAGTTTCAGACACTCACTATGTGCGAGGTTACACAACACAGTATGATCAAACACAAACAGTCACAGTTAGGTGAACTAACTAGTGAACACGCAAAACAGTTACATTGAACGATCACAATTGAGTTGTGATGTTGCAAGCATTAGACTTTGTGTGTGAGTACACACAAGCACACAGAATGATCAAATCACACTAACACGTACGATTTAAACTCGTAAGTAGTTTCCTAACTACTCTTAACACTTGCTAATTTTCGGGACGAAAATTCCTTCAACAAGGGGATGATGTGACAATCCGACTTTTCACACTAACCTTGTTAACGGGAGTTGGTGCTATCACAGGCTCAACAAGGCCAATCAAGGCCCAACAAGGTCAATGAAGGCCCAACAAGGCCAATGAAGGCCCAACAAGACCAATGAAGGCCCAGTAAAGCCAAAGAAGATCCAGTAAGGTCAAGGAAGACTCAACAAGATCAATTAGGCCCAACGAAGTCTATGTAGACCCAACAGAGCCAATGTAAGCCCAATAAGTCAATAAAGGCCCAGTAAGGCCCAATAAGTTCAAGTAAGGCTCAATGTAAACAAAGTAGGCCCAGGGAAGGCCAAGGTAGGCCCAGGAAGGCCCAGTGAGGCCCAATAGTATTTGAGAAGCCCAAATGGATTAATTTAGCCCAGTGGTATTCCAATTTAACCGATTAGTGACAATTCGGGATTTTAGTGTAACTTTGTTAATTGAAATGTTATGCTATTGTGAAAAATCATATTCAAGGGTTTAGAAATTATTGAAATAAGCCTAAATACATTTTGATTGTTAAGTTTAGGTTTATAATTGATTTAAAGGTTTAACTTTGACTTTAGAAGTCAAAATTCACGTGGAATTATCAATTAAGTTCGGAAATGTGGTCATTACAATGAAATTGATTGAATAAACCTTTCAATCATCACTTAGTAATAAGTTGTAACAGCAATCATGCGTTACTAGAATGGTAATGGTCGAATTTAAGTCAATTAAACACCCAAGAGTTGTAACCGTAGACACTTATGATCGAATTCGTTAAATTCGATTATGATATTCACAATTGAGGTTTCATAACACTAAGTCGGCACAATTAGAGAAAACTAAAACCAGCAATTTGATTTCAAAAGGCTCGAACAGGAGATTTGATCGTGAGGGAGGCCGAACTTAGGGCTCAAAGTGGTCTTACTACAATTCGACATCAAAATAGGTTAGAAATCTATCCTAAACCTTCTAAAAGGATCGATTAAGCTTATCCCTAACTGTATTTTGTGTAACAACATCGAATTGTTCAAGTTTTGATTCTAGGGTTCATCCTAGAATCGGTTTTGGGGGTTTTAGTGCAATTGAGATTATAAATGAAATCAAAATATGCTGCTACATTCTGAATGCACCGATTAACAAAACCCATACATTGATTTCATGTATTATTCTTGAATTGTAAGAGTTCGATTATTAGAGTCTTACATCAAAAACGGTTTGGGGGTTAGTATTCAAATGAGGTTTAAAATCAAATTAATTATTATGGTTAACTTCAGAAGATCCCGATGAAGCCTAACCCCATTTCAATTCGTGCTTTCAATCACGAATTGGGTGAGTTCGGTTATTAGGGTTTATAGGATGAAAACGTTTTTGGATTTGGATGCAAACTGATACGATTATAAAAATTGATTGAACAGAAAGGTTCGAAACTTCAGTCTTGATGAAAACCCTATGATTTTGTGAACTTTCATTAACGAATAGAATGATTTTAAGTTGGAAGTTAAGAACTTGAATTCGTATAGGTTGATGCTCGATTAATTAGGTTACAGTGAATAATAGTTGAATTAAAATCATCTACAGGGTTGGTTGGATCTCAGGAACATAAACCCTATGGTGTTGAGTTCGATCGGGTTCGAACCGATGTCCAATTGGGTGCTAGTGGATTCGGTCAAAAGGAATTCAATGGAAACCGATTGGGTTGGACTTAAAAGATTTAATTGGGCCATCTGTTTAAAATTGTGTGATGGGCTGACTTGGTAGATGGTGTGTGTTTAGTGTTGGGGGTCAAGGGTTCGAACCCGGCCCTAACCATTTTTAGGATTTTAGGGTTATTTAGTATTTTTGTCATAACTTTTGCATACGAAGTCCGTTTTAATCCGTTCAAGTTGCGTTGGAACCGTAACGAGAATACGAACATGTTAGGATGATAAAATTCATATTTTAGTCCGAACACGAAATCGTGTATAATTACGTTTAATTAAATAAAATCAAATGTGATTTTATTTAAACGATTTCAAAAGCACGCGTACTTCCGTATGCCTAATTCTCACACTTTAACATACGTATGTTGATACGTATGTGATTTCAAGCACAAAACGACATTCCGAATAACAATAGGTTATTGTTTAAATCACAGATTCTTCGTAGAGGATTTCTACGCAAGTTCACACGTGTTTGATCATTCTACTACTATCAAAGGTGCGTACACGGCCCCTTTCTTATTTTAAACTGTTTTGGGGGAGAAAACATGTGCAACAAACTACTTTTAGATACATAACACTTGCATGAGTTATCTGTTTACATTATGTGAAAACATATCAACTTGAAAGTCCTTACACACCTCGAACCGTTTAGTTTGCCGTAGTGCAAAGCGTGGTAGTTGGAAATAGATCTATTAGGTTTGACAAACCTCACCTGGTAGATGGGATCTACGCAGGTGTTTGACTGACCAAACACATTTTTACTATTGTTGTGATAGACAATAGTGGCAAGGCGAAAACATGCTATAGCATGGCAACTAGTCAGCTTCGGTGTCGAACACGTATGTAAATAGTTTATATGACTAGCTATCATGACTGTGCAATTGTGATTATGTTATCTACAAACTTGTTATTCAAACTGATGTTTTGAACACTATGATTATTTAAAACCTGTGTTATGCACCAACCTTTGTGTTGACTTAATTTGCATGTTTTCTCAGGACGCTAAGGCGCGCGTAACAGCTGGCATGGACTAGGAAGATAGAGTCTCATGCATTATAAACTTTGATCATTTGAATTTGAATATTTCAGTATTTTGATTTGTAATGTTTTACTTATCAACAGTTTATTGGTTTTGATTTGAAACGCTTCCGCAACTTTTTGTAAACTCTGAATATTATGTTTTTAAAGACCAACGTATGTTTTGAAATTCATATAGAGGTCTTCGCTATGTCTAATGATCTGAGATCCTGGTTTGTTACATTCCCAAACGGTATGATTCCGTTAGTTGAAATTGGGGGTGTGACACCAACCTTGGTTTATAACCACTAACAAGACCAAACCTTCGACATACTATATCTTTTGTTCCTCCATCTTTTGTGACTCCATCATGATATCACCCAAATGATGCCCTACAATGGCTATATTTTTGTAATAGAAGGCATCAAATATAAGTTGTACTTAAAACCAACCTTGGTTGACATGTAATATATGTGTATATTTCTTTAGTTAATGGTACTTATACCCACGTGTATACCTGTACATATCTTCGGTTAACGGTAGTTAAACCCGCGCAACGCGCGGGCATCTACCCTAGTTAGACTGAAATGCATAAAACCGGTAAAACATGGTGCCAACTTGGTTCGAACCCGCGTTCAAGGTCTATGCTAGGCTCACCCATTTATGTCTGACCAGTAAGCAATTTTAAATGAATTGCCAGAACTCTGGTCCAAATATATTTAACATATACGTGACCGGTTTCCCCCTAACTAATTTAATTCGAATAAACCCTAATTCTACACAGATCAAATTCATCCGAAGTGATGATCGTGAGCCCCCAGATTGTTGGGGCTTTTGATCCTTGTGTAAATACTAGAACAAAAGTACTAATAATTACCTGGTTAGTAATCGTTTTGAAATAGATTGGGTGTTCTTCCTTCTTGACCAGAAAGGTTCGTAGAATGTGGAGGAACCTTATGGTGATGTTTGATTTGAGTTTTATACTCATATCCTATGAATTTGAATTCCAGTTCGTTCGGGTTAATTTTGGAATGATTTAACGCATGATTTCGAATCATCTCATTTAATTGATGATTGGTAAATGTTAATGTGTTCGTATCGTTTCCATTTCCATGAGATATGAGCTGTAATCGAGTTGTATTTGATTAGATTGAAAGGCGGGTTGTAGCCGGTTCGTGGGTGATCCAAATTGGAAATACGGGTGAAGAGGAAATGAAGTTTGTGGTATTGACAACTTTGGTCCCCTAATTTCTTTAATCTAACTACGAATGTTTCTCACACTCACATTTTTATTTTTAAAACATTCCTTTTAACCCCTCCAACTTTGTGATGGGTTATTATTTTATGTACAACCCTTTTAATGCTTTTATAAAATTGATTTTTATAGTTTTATTGTTGTTTTTGTTGTTGTTGTTACTATATATATATATATATATATATATATATATTATTTTATAAACCTAGATTACAACTAATAAGTTATAACTAATAAAGTTTCTTAAGATAAACTTTAGTTATAATGTATAAATATACATATAAATATATTTTCACCCATAATGATTTTTTATATATAAATCTTATTAAGATTTATTTTATGAACATCGAATTTTGTTTATTAACTATGGGGTAACATTTATGTATTTATGAAGTTATCAAATGAAAGCTTTTTACTAAACTTAAAAGTAATACTCTTAAAATTTAAATTCGAACGAGAAAATCCCGAGGGTTGCAGCTTGCATCATAAGTTTGAATGAATAATAGAATGAATAATATTTTGAATATGACATGTGTAACATCCCAAAAACAAAAGTAAAAGGGAGTGTGAAGAACTCACATGTTAGGATGCTAGGCTGGTTCCAAGTCCTTGATTTAAACAATAAGGAAGTAAGGCTATCTACTCACCTATAATTTGAGTAATTCAAGTCTTAGCAATCATACAGTTCAAGTTCAAGGATCCTAAAACTATGGCAACCCTAATGGAAGTCCTAGTTTGAATGGAACTATGTTTTTGAATGGATACTAAGAATAACAATTCTTATAATATTGATTTAATAAAATAGAATTTCAAATGTAATCTTTTTTACTTATCAATATTATTTGCTTGAATAAGCTAACTTATAATATTGATTTAATAAAATAGAATATCAAATGTATTCCTTTTATTTATCAATATTAGTTGCATGAATAAACTAGACTAATTGTTTAAGAATATTTAATCATATTCTTATAATAAATAAAAATAGAACATTAAATATTCCTTTTTATTTATTATTTTGGAATTAAATTTCTAAGTGAATTACATGAATAAATTTTCCATCCATTTAATCATCTATTTGTATTTAAAGTCTTGCTTGTTTGAATTATAAGTTTTATAAAATTTAGTTAACCTTTTAAGAGTTTATAAACTTAAAAATAATTATTTGAATTGTTTTGATAAAACAATTATTCCATTGATTGAAATTCATTGTAATATGTTTATGTTTGATAAACATATTTAAACAACATATATATATATATACACACACACTTTTTTTGATAAACATATTTAACATAATGTGTTTTTTTTTTCTTGAACAACTTTTGATTTTTAAAATTATTTCATTTTAGTTTTTAAATCAAAGTTAATAAGAAATTAATTTTAATCATATTTAACCTTCTTATTTAAGTTAAATACCTTTAAATAAAATAAATAATAAAAAATAATTAAATTATATTTGAAAATAGTTGGGTTTGGACTTTAAACAGAATGTTTAAAATTTTTATTTTAGAATTTAAAGAAAACAATAGATTTTGTTTAATTCAATTATTAAATTAGTTTTCATTATAAATTAATAAAAATTGGTTATTATGTTAACTGAAGTTTTACAAAATTTATAAAATGATTTTCGAGATTTTTAACATAGTTTTTATATAAAAAAATGAGTTAAAATGGATGGAAAACAAAAAAAAAAACGAATACGGGCTCGGTGAACTCACCTGTCATTTTCTTCGGAATTTGAATGATATCCTGCTGGAGATTACCGAAGCGAGTCATACATAACTAGTATTAATAATATATAATAATTATTTTATAACATCCCCAACTTACATTTTTTTAACAATATAAAAGGTCATCCGTAGTGGTCGCACTGCGGAACCAGCGGTGGGGAAGATTTTAGCAGGTTTGGTGGGAACATAGCCCTCTCCCGGCAATGATCCCATTTGAATGAAAGGGGTGTATGTTTCCCGTTTCTTATCATCTCATACGATTTGTGGTGGATTGGTTTGGTTGGGACCCACACAAAAAAACATTGAAATCGGGACATTGATAAACCAATATTTTGGGAACCACCCTGAGCATGTAATATACCTCCGCAAGCGGTATTTTTCGATACTGTTTTTGAAGCAGTTGTTCGAATTCCTTATGATACGCAACTGAAACAAGTTCTTACTAATGATAAAAAGGGGGTTTGAATGTGTGGTCCAACAAGCCAAGTCCAAGCCAAAATTTCAGGCTCGGTTTAAATCCGAATTGAGTCCAAGCCAACCCCTGGCTTGGCTCGTTTCGGCTCGGCTCATAAACACCACTAATTTCAAGCAAGATCAATGTTAGAATATATATTTTTGATCGTTTTATCTTTACTCATTTCTTCATATTTGTATTTGAAATGTTTCTCATTTTTTTGGAATTGTTATTTAGATAAATGTTAGGAGTGGATAATCTTTAAAACTAAGAATTTTAGATAAAGATAGTAACATCACAAATACAACAACAAATGTTGTACACAAAAAAAAAAGTATTTACTAATTTTTAAAATTTTGTTATTACTTTACGTTATGACTTGTCAATTAATTCAACACCTGTTTTATGCGGGTTTATTAAAAAAAATAAAAAATATACAAAATCCAAAATTTTCAGATCGACACTCGACTACGGATTGAAGCCGTCAATTATCGATTCACCTTAAACTCCAAGTTGCTGTCATCACTTGTTCACATTGTCGATCTAAACCCAAATTCTCACCTAAAATCCTAAACCTAGTTTTGATTTTAGGGTTTGGGATTTGGGTTTTATCGTCACCGATCATTATCCAACAGTTGAATTGTGATTTTCTTATCGATCCATTCCAAAAGAATGACGAGGATGCTGAGAAGTTTCATTCAGTCGTTGCTGAAACTGGTTAATTCTTTCATTGCGATGTTTGGAATCGCGATGATCCTTTATTCCATTTGGATGATCAGAGCATGGCACCGCGAAATTGATGATTCCGACCGTCCTGTTCCTTGGTATATTATCTCTCAACATTTATGTATAATATATTTGAAATTTTGAGGCCAAAGGTTTGCAGGGCATATATACATGGGGTATTTGGTATGCTACACGGCCTGTATACATGAGGGTGTAACAATTTAACAAAAACAATACATTTTTTTTTTAATTTAACAACGAAATAATGTTCAGATGATGAGAATAGTGTTAGAATATTAATACCCTTGTATGAATAATGATGAAAGGATCTAGATATCTGATAATAAACTCTTTCGTTAAGGCATACAAGTGGTGAAAACTTTTGAAAAGAGGGTTTAATTTTGTACAAAAATAAAGGTATAAATTTGAAATGGATGAATTACCCTCAAATGGGTCAAGATGCTATGAGACGCAAAATTGTTGACATAGATGTCACTTTTAATCATATAAGATGGTATAAATTTGTGTAGCATGTGGTAAAAAATTGATGAGGTAGTCTTGCATGTCAACAAAAGAGTTTGTATAATATTCGTTTCAACGAAAAATTATCTATAGTAGCCTTGCATATGCAATGAGTGTGTGTGTTAAAAGCCGGAATTAATTGTTGATTTCACGAATACATGTATTTTAAATTGGTTTAGGGACTTACATTACTTGTATTGAATTTAAGAAAAATCATGTTGGTTTTTATCGTATTAACCCTTAAAGTTAAGTGATAGTTTTAATCTATTTTGCCTTTATTGACCTTTTTATGTGGTTATGCAACCTTTCCCAATTATTAGCTATAATTATTGCTTTCAAAAAGTGATACCTATTAAATCTTAGCAATTTTTATATTTCCCAACTTTTGTGTAATGGTCTTCATGGGGTCCCCAGATTGGTTGTTGAATAATTCATTTAGAAGTTTTGTGATTCAACTAAAATCTCCAACCATTCTTTTGAATTCTAAGACAAATGATTTAAGCATAGTTGTCGAAGGTGCAAGACGCACTCAAGCCGCAAAGGGTGAGCCTTGGGCATAGAAGCAAAACGCTTAAAAAGCGAGAGCTCGAAATAAGCAAGACACATAGCATAAAATATCATTTTTAGGGTTTTAGAAATTTTTTAGGCTTGTTTAGGATAATATAGGCTGGTTCTAGGATAATTTTAAGTTTTAAGCAAGTTTGGCCACAATTTGCTAAAATTAGCTACAAATTATAGGGTTTGGTCGGAATTCATCAAAGTCTTGCCGGAATCTTAATTGAAACCTTGTTCACACCTCACCTGGGGGCCTAGGCGCGCACCGGAAGGGCTTTTGACAACATAGCATTTAAGCATTTCATGCATAAATTTGACAGAGTAAAGCATTTAATGAACAAGTTTCATCAACTATTGTTATTCCTACTCTGTTAAATCCATGTTTTGGTATCAGATGAATCGATGATACATGTAATTTAAGATGCAATTAGATTTTATGATAGAAATCTTTGTGAAATCGTATCAAACTTCATTTTCTGTTTTCACTAAATTATGCAGGTTCATATACACAATGTTTGGACTTGGTGCAACCTTATGTGTGATCATGTGTTCAGGTCATATTGCTGCAGAGACTGCAAATGGTTGCTGCCTTTATTGTGTATCCTTGATTCAGATAAATATGAAATTGCTAAACTAATGATGTATCTTTGATTTTCTAACTTTTGAGGGACTTAACATAGATGCAGTACTTGGTGTTTGTCATGTTTCTGCTAATGCTGGAAGGCGCAGTTACCATGGATGTATATCTAAACCCTCACTGGGAAGAGGTACTTGTTGGTCATGAAGCTTTGTGAACATTTCTTTGTATATTTTTAACATATTTTTTCTATTATTTTTTATTTTTGGGTATAATTTCAGGACTTTCCAAAAGACCCAAGTGGCAACTTTAACGAGTTCAAGGATTTTATTATTGAGAATTTTGACATATGCAAATGGGTTGGCTTGTCCATAGTTTCTGTTCAGGTATTCATGTGTGACACACACAAACAAACTTTTTGTATTACACACTTATCCATTTACTTTATTTCATCCTCATTTATTATTTGCCCCATTAACTTGGGGTTGTAATTCTGTAATACAACATGAAAACACAAACACAAACTTAACTTGAAATATTTAGGTTTCAGTCTAGTCTAAATAGGTTCATGTGGTTTCCAGTTGAGCCTGTGGACACGTTTAGCTACACCATTTTATGTCATCACTTAAATTGATTGTATATTTTATATCAAAATTTAAAAGATAATGATAATCATGCTTATAGTTTAATTGCAATTATACTGTTGATAGGCACCAAGTAAAATAGATTAGAATTACAAACTAAACATCCAAACAGGTCATGGTCGTATCTACCTGCAAAAATTCATGTCGCGTTTGGGTTCATGTGTTTGATGCAATTTTTAGGGTCATGTTAGTTGGACTCGTTAATTTGTGAAAATGACTAATTTAATACTCTTGATTAACTTGATAACATGCCACTCACATGATTTCTTTTTTTGTAGTGCATCTGCTTTAAGTAGGGTAAAGTAATAATGCTGATTGTTCATAATAAAACTAAATTGAACGGTGTTGATTGTTCATGTAAAAGAATTTGTTTTGAACCTAAAAAGTTATTTTTAAAATCAATTGTCGTCTGACAAGGGAAAATCCTAGTTGGCTGAATTCAAGGTTTATAATCATTTTTTAATTGTTAATTAATTTACACATCTTTTAAACTTTTGGGAAATACTAGTTTTTAAACTTTATTATTTAAAAAGAATTTGTTTTTTTTTGTTTTGAATATTAAAATACGAAATCTTTTAAACTTTTAGTTTAAATACTTTTTTTCACACAGAATTTATGCTTCTTTTTTAAGTTACAGTTATAAAATCCTTATCATAATTATTAGGTTGAATGACCAATGATAACAACACTTTTGTGAGAAAAGTAGAACTCTAAGCCTGTGAACTCAGTTTCAAAAAGTGGGTTTAAAATTAATTTCTGTTTTGCTATGTCATTTTTTTTTTTTTAATTTTAGTTAAAAATAAAGTTTGGTGTATGCATGGCATGCAGGGGTTGTGCACCATTTTGGCACTAATTCTCAAAGGCCTCGGACCACATCAAGAAAGACAATATGATAGCGATGATGATTATACCCTTGAAGAAGTCCCATTGTTGAGGAATTATGCAAATCAACCAACTTATGTTGTTGGTGCACCTGTTTATGGAACCAGATAATTCTTAGGTAACTAGTTACCTTAAGTAACCTTTTAGCATCCACCACTACAAGGAAAAGGGCCTTTAACGGCAACTATTGTCGTCGCAACAGCCTCTGATTGCTATAGCGACGCCCCTTAGTCGCTATAGCGTCGCTTCTATAGATTAGTCGCTATAGGCCTTGATATTGTCGCTATAACTGTTATCGCAGAAAAGAAGCCTATAAAGACGCGATGTGGTCGCTATAAGGTTCTACGATTTATTGATATTTTAGTAATTTTATTTTCTTTATCAAAAACAATTTAATTCAACCTATGTCAACGACAACTAGTGTTAGAAAAAATATTAAAATACTCGGTCGGGTAACAGCGACGACATGTCGGCGCTATAGGTCGATGTAATAAAATAATGACCAAGGATATAGCGGCTACTTGTTGTCGCTGTAGGTCAATTTAAACTTTTTTTTTTAAATTTTCTAGATTTTTCTCTCTAAGCTAACAAATGCATATACAACAAACAAACAAATACGTTCATGCATCAAAGCAGTGACGTAGCTTGAAGGCTCAGATAGGGGGGGCGAAAAATTACCGGAGCCAGAATACATGTTAATTTTTTTACGCGAGGGGGGGCGAAACCTCTATTTTTAACTAAAAATTAACATTTCGGCCAAAAAATTAACACTACGGACGAAAAAATAGGGGGGCGGTCGCCCCCCGGCCCTATGTAAGCTTCGTCAATGCATCAAAGCTTCAAATTATAACAAACAAACACACCAGATGAAAACAGCTGTAAGTTATCCAAATACATTCATCCATGCATCAAAGTTTAAATAGTTTTGAAATCCAACTAACTTCATCTAATCACTTTCTTCATCTTCTTATGTGCGGTGATACGATAAGTTAGGCTCTTGATTTTGCATCGAAAGGAGTTTGTTAATTTGTTGTTGCGTGGTTTTGTAGATTCGTTGTTGTTCTTGCCAACGAAATTTGATTCTTGCAATTGTTGTAGTTCATTAGTTGGCGCATACATGTGGAGAGGCAAGTTGGGGGTGGCACCTTTTACTGTTTGGCCAATGCCACATATATGGCCACGCCTCTGACATAACGAACGTCAAAGAACCTCAACCTCATCAACATGCGTCATAACCACTTGAGGCCGATTTTGCTAAATTCATTTCATTTAAAATATTACCGTATATTAAAAAAAAAACAAGACAAACATATATTAAATGTTTTACAAAAATTTGGTAGCATAATTGGTGTAAATTGATTAACCAACATGTATAAAATTATAGAATAAATGACAACAAATACCAATTCAATCAACATATATTAGACGAGTCATTATGACCGATCTTATTTTAATAAATATAATATATACAATTATATGGTGAAATGGGTTAAAACAATCTAAACACAATTTAATAAATGTTATACATCCGACTAAAGTTTAATTGACTAAAACATAATACAAGTGAACATTTTTTACTTACCCAATGTTGTCTGGCCATCTAACTATATCACCTCGAGCTTCTTTTGTATTGCATGTCGCGCCACCTATCAACATGTTGGGTCACACTTGTTTCCTTATCCTATAAACAATAAAAATATTATTATTAGGATATCAAATAATACTTAATAAATCTTTAGATAATACTACTTTTTTACCTTACATATGGTCTCTTGGCATAAGATTGAGTACCATAATAACTTCCATACAGTTGCGTATATATATTTGTTGTGTTTTTTAATATCGATTATTGTAGGTGAAAGTTGTAAATAACTAACTAATAACTCGAACCCATGATTCTGGGTTCATGCCCTTTGGTGGATTGTTCTATGCTCTCTCAATGTCTTCATATCCACCTTCTTGATCAAAATGTTTTTTCAGTTTTGTTTTCTGATATTTATACTGTTTTGCACAATATGCTTGAATATCTAGCTTTATTCCATCCCAATGCTTAGTGTTATGGAATTGTTACAAATCAAAGTGATGGTACAAAAGTTTATGGGATTAGAAAATAACTAACAGTATGAAATTAAAATACAAAAAGAATTAGTATGTATACTTACATGAAGAGTGATAAGTATAGACTTCTTATGCTCTCGAGGTACATCCTACCAACTAAGTTAGTGGAAATGAGCATGACTATCAACCTTATTAGAGATTAACATCACAAACAACTGGTAGTTATCTCTAACAGCTGAAAGTTAGTTAGAAGAGTAATCAAACCTGATAGGAAGTGGTTTCCTACCATTATTATGAAACTTATTATACAAATATAGGTTTTCACAATGCGTATGTCTTTCGGGGGTTTAGCTACATTAACAATGAAATTGAAAACTTAGCAAATTTAAAATATATTCAAGGAGATTAAATATATTTTATACAAGCAGCTTACAAGACTCGCAACTTGTTAACATGTTATAAGGATGCCATGTGGAGGTTCATCCTCGTCTTCACCATGATATCCGGCAACATCGGCCACATTTTATGGACAAAATAAACAATATACACAATATTAATTATTAATAAGCAATACAAAAATACAGTAGCAAATAACAAATATGCAAAAGTAATAAATGTTATCAATTTTAACAAAAGTAAATAACTACCATTTATTCTGAATCATCACTAAAATAATATGTGCCTTCAAGATCATCATCGTTGTCATCTATATCATTATTTAGTTCGTCTTCCAAATCATCATTTATTTCTTCCTCCTCCTCATCTTCTTCGTTTTCCTCATCGTCTTCTTCATCATCATCAATGAAAATCTTATTATTCACACCTTCTCCTAATGGTGTTCTCATAGGTAATGAGCCTAAGTCAACAACCAAGTCACAATGAGAAGGTTGAGTTTCTCGTAAGACGTCTATCTCTTCATCAACAACTAAGTTATAATCTAATGATTGGTTGTCGTATAATATATCTACTTCATTAACTCCACTCATACTTGGATGATCCCAAACTTTTCGATGATAATCATCTTCCACAACCCTCCAATTACCCGTTGTTCGTGAAGGATATTGGAGATATAACACTTGTGTAGCTAAAATATATTGCTTGTTAACAAATTATTCATGGCTAACATGAATTACAATTATATTATTCGTCTTAATAAATCATTTACCAGATGTATTGAACCATTTACCACGAAATTGTACAACTGAGTAACCATTTACATAGTACATAGTTCAACTCTATGATCTCCACTAATTTTTAAACAGAGTATCATCTTCTCTAATTGTAACAACACCACTATTCTGAGTAGTACGTCGGACATCACGACTGTTTGCTACAATTTTAACACTGTTGACTGTACAAGCAATGTATAAATATGCATTCAACGGACCATGTGCCAATGACTTTAATTTCTTGGTGTAGTCCATTGAATGACGCGGGTCGTCACTATATGTATCGTTGGATTATAATGATTTTCTTGTAGCGCACTGGTTTTTGGTTAGCTATTACGCGGGTGTAGTCCTTAAAGCGGACCTGGTTTTTGGTTAGCTATTACTTGGGCTTGTTAGCAACATATTTTTATTTCTTATGGTTTATAAGTTAAAAGAAAAGCCTTTTTTTGATACTTTTTTTTTTCAACTGGGATAGGGTAAGGTTTGTTTTAATCCTTCTCCATAGACCCTACTGAAAAATGTGAATATATTGGGTAAGTTTGTTTGTATGTTTATGGTTTATCTGGTCTAAAAATGAGCTACCCTTTTATATAAGTATTCATGTTGAATTCAAGGTTGCATTTGATGGGAATTTTTTGTTTTCAGGATACCTGGTTTAGAGCAACGTTATGTGGAAACTTTGGTGCTAGTACAATTATCTTTTTGTGATATATGGTATAATTTAGTTTGTTTGCTTGTTTTTATTTGTTCGTTTTTTATGAGCCGATGGTTTTTTAGAAGCAATGTCTCTTTTTTAATTAAGGGTTATTGGATTTAAATACTCTCAACTTTGACCTATTGGCCGGCAATACTCCCAACTGAGAAAATGTTTACTGGCACTCCCAACTTTCAAAACATTTTCCGCTGTCACTCCAAAACAGGTGCCACGTCATCAAAAAAATCATGTTTTAGAGTGACAGTGGAAAATGTTTTGAAAGTTGGGAGTGCCAGTAAACATTTTCTCAGTTGGGAGTATTGCCGACCAATAGGTCAAAGTTGGGAGTATTTAAATCCAATAACCCTTTAATTAATATAGTTAGTATTTGTCTACATCTTATCTTTTCTAGACTTTACAAATAGTTTTACTATAAATGAGAGTGTTTTCTATTGTAAATGATGTTAATAGCTAGTTTTATGCCGCAAAGGTTTTGTTTACTAAATTCACATATGAACATTGTTATCCATTGCCTTCTTAACATGCTACAAGTTTATTTATTTCTTGCAAGTAAATTTCTTTCGGTGGGTGTGTGTACACAACCTTTTCTTCAACTCTCTTTCCATTTCTAACGAAGCATAAAGTGGTTCCATAAAAACGTTAGGTCTGGAATAAGTGAGCTTGTCACTGGAAAACTCACATGTAAGATTAGATAAAACGCAACTTATGCTACGCATGTGGTCTTAACAGTTTTAAAGGCTATTGCTAGTACATGAAAGGTATACGTAATTAAGCATTTTTTTTTTTGCTGACAACTGAGATTAGTAGTTCCCTTCAATGGCTGTTTTCAAATGAGTTAGAGACGATTCTTGAAACACATGAGGGTTTTTTAATATATATATATTTTTGGTACTCTTTGCCCATAGGTATAACCATTGAATGTTTGAAATAATTATGTTAAATTGCTTTAGATCCGTGCCTGACAAAATTGGGTGAGTTGAGTAACGGGTCAGAACGAATGTGAGTTAGGATCACTGCGGATCAGGATGGGAATGGTTAGGATGAGTTTTAAGCAAAATCAGTTTGGGTTTAAATGTGTCATTTTAAAAAAACATCAATTTCATTCAAATAAAAATGAGTTGTAAATAAACATATAATTTATTTCAATAATTTTGAATGATTTTCTTATCAAATATATTATTGATCATTCTTACTATTTTGAATATAATATATTTACATACTTTCTAAGTTATTCATCTTGATTCGCATTGTGTTAAGATATTACCCTTTTCAACTCATTTTGTGTTATAATGTTACTCATTTCGAACGAAAGTACATTAATTATTACCCAAATTTATCCATTTATCTTGTTATAGGTCAAGATTATCACGTCTATTTAGATCTATTGTTTCCCACATAAGGTGAATAATTATATATGCTATCATCGGCAAACATAAGATTTATTTATTTTGTTACTAGTGTCACTCTTTAAAAATATTAATGTGGTTTGTGCTAGATCTAAGATTTTGTTCCATCAAATTAAATATATAAATAAGTCATTTTTTTGTCGTGTTAGACTATGTGTAGTGGGGAGGTGAGTGGGCAGCGAGGGGCCTAGGTCACCCTTTCATGACGCCTCCACCCACTACAGATGGGGCGTGACCGGGCGTGGTGGGTTATGGCGTGATGGTGGTCACGGGTTCATTCGACCGTTGGAGGGAATAATAAAAGTTAACATTAACTTTCAAAAAAAAAATGGTTATTGGATTTAAACACTTGCAAATTTAACGTGTTTGCAGGAAATCCTCCGAACTGATGAAATGTTTAATAGCACTCCTAACTTTCATTATAGTTTCTGGTGGTACCCTATTAAGCTATTACATGTTATCAAAATAGTGCCAAATAGAGTCCCCATAGAAAATGTGTTGAAAGTGGGGAGTTGTAATCTCTAGGGTTTTCGGCCTCGAATTTGAATTTGTAAAATGTACTTACGTATAATAAAGTAAGCTTGTAACGCTCTGTGAACATATAAACGCACATGTATATAATATAAAATAAATCTTGATAAGAGAAACATGCTAATAAACATGTTAAATATATTAAATGTAGGTATATTTATACATATATACACATGCATAATAACAACAAAAACAACAGCAGCACCACCAACAACAACAACACATTAGGTTATTCTAAAAGCACTTTGTTATCAAGATTGCAAAAGTCGGTAGGCGCTTCTATCGGAACAGCTCCTTGGAGCGAGTAATCGGGGAGTACTCGGCCCTAGGCGGGACTACCCGGGTAATATTCAGAAAGTACTCGGCCTCGGAATAACTCCTTGGAGTGAGTACTCGGCCTTGGAAGCCGACTTTTGCAATAGTGTTTGTTATAATAATACTTATTATGGATTTTTAAGAAAACATTGAGATAAAATATGTAATAAGAGTTGGTAAACATTTGAAGACTATTTTACATAAATTAAAAGTTTAGAAGGACTAATTAGGTAACCTAACCAAACTAGCATATTAAGCCTTGAAAGTTAAAAACTGAAATAATAAAACAATGTAACATGGGGGACTAAAAGTGTAAAAACCCTCAAAAATGGTTTTCTTCATCGCCCATTACTCATACCCCGACCCGTGGGTTATTCATGACCCGAACTCCAAATCCGTGAGATCCCAGCACTAATACAGCTCATAATCGAGCAAATATGGAAGGTAGATACACGCGTAATTGACTTTCAATCAACAATTAAGACAATAAACACTGAAAACGTGTAAATCACTACCCGAAATATAACCATGAACCGTAAAAACGAATCTTAACCAACTAAGTATAAAAATCAAATTAAGCTATCATGCATCCTTCCTTTGGCTCTGACGAGTCTGTCTGGGCATCACAAACACATTCACAAATCCTTCTGAACTTAAAATCGACACAAGAACCGCCGCTCGACTCCTACCCGAACACCATCAAATCGAGATCATACCAGGTGAATTTATATACCATTTTGTTCGGATTTGAGCATACATTAAGAGCCCTAAAAAGACAGAGGCTTACAATCATTGTGGTTATCGAATTTGATCGAAGAAGCAGTTAGGGTTCAAATGAATTCGATGCAAATCTGAGATTCAATATAAATTTAAAAATAAAACAAAACTCAGCAACACATTATAGCCTAGCCGGTGTGTTTATGCGTCGGGAGGCCCGGGAGGTGCAATCCGTAACCCTTTTTGCAATTTTAGCACATTGCATTCATTTTTTCAATGTTTTCATAACCGGACCGGACGTCGAACCGGTCTCGTTACTGGTCAAAGGTCCGACCGGTCGGACCGGATTTAAGAACCGGATGACGGATGATTTTATAAACAATTTATAAATATATATATATATATATATATAATTAAAAAAATAAAAAAATGAAAAAAAACTGGTTCAACCACCGGTTTTCCGGTCCGACCGCCAATTCCCGGTTCGACGGGCCGGTCCACCAAAAAACGGCTCAAAACTCTTAACCGGATCGGTGCACCCACCGGTTCCCGGTCCGACCGGTCCGACCAGCCAATCCGGTTTTCAAAACACTGCATTTTTCTTAATAATAATAATAATAATTATTATTATTATTATATATAACATTTCACAAACGTTATAATTACCGTAGCCCATATTGTTTTTTTTGTTTTTGTTTTTTAATTTTGATCAAATTGATGTGGCCCACATTCTTTTTTTTTTCTTTTTGCTTTTATTTTGATCAAATAGATGTATCCCATGTTCATTTTTTAGTTTTTGTTAAATACGTTTACTTTTTTGATTTTTGTTAGTTACGGTTAGATCCCTCTAATTTACTAAAATTTTCTTTCAATCCTTAAACTTTGTTTTTCTTTATTATAGTTTAGTCTTTT
Source organism: Mikania micrantha (assembly GCA_009363875.1). NCBI lineage: Eukaryota > Viridiplantae > Streptophyta > Magnoliopsida > Asterales > Asteraceae > Mikania > Mikania micrantha. The sequence goes on from CM018689.1 coordinate 4,339,176, forward strand.
ATTTATATACATTTCTTCTAATTTTATAGAACCCTTAAAATCTGAAATATTTACTTTTAGTTCTCAATACATAATACTTTGTTTTCTTTTAGGTATTTATTAATATTTGGTTTTTGTATGCTTTATTATATGTTTTTTCTTTTATTTAAACTTTATTATATTTTTTTTCTTTTATATAAACTCAGTATCTTTACTAAATTTTTATAGTTTATCTATAATTAACACATGTTTACAAAAGATACAATCTAATATTTTACGTTAGAGTGACAACCCGTAGCAACGCGCGGGAAACTCACTAGTTAAAAATAATACAAAAATTCCTAAAATTTATAGAAATCTTTTTATTATAAATCTGCAAAGTTAAATGCATATTTGTTTTCCAACAATATTTAATATGACATTTTTTTGAGTTAAAACAATTTTATTTAAATGAATCAAAAGTATATAATTATATGTATATATATATATATATTAGAGAATAAAAATAATACATGGTTTTGGAACTTTAAGAGATATTGTAAATACATATTCCAAAAATGTTAAACGTGTAACTTTATTTTAATATCGAAAATTATTCTTAAAAACTTTTATTTAAACAAACTTATAAATTACTATTTCAAAAATCAAGTGATATCAACAAAGCATAGAGTAATTATTCAAAATAATATCTTTAATCTTTTACGTAAAAATAATTCAAGCAAGATAAAGTTTTTAAATGTTAAAAAAAAAAAAGAGAAAAGAACTTTAGAAAATACGAAAATACTTTTATTTTAAATATATTCCTTTAAGTTCAAAACAATTTGATATAGTTTCTCATTATTCTTACAAACACACATTAAAGCATTTCGTAATTTAAACTCAATGATAAAATGTGATTTGAATATTCAGATTCATATAGGAATTTATTTATTTAAACAAATAAATAAATATTCCACGATTGATATCATTCAAACTTAGATATATTGTGTTAAAACTTTCATAGCATGCCATAGTTTATAAGACAATAACACTTGAACTCTAAGCAATGCTAAGACTATTATGTCCTTGAACATTAGGTGAAGCACAATCTTTGACTCTATTCTCTATCAATTATCACTTGGGCTAGCTGTAACACCCCGACCGATGGCGGAAACGTCGGGATGCCACGAGGGATGTGTAGATTGTTCATAAGCTCGTGGGCATCTAATTAAATCATCACATATCAATTAATCAACCAAATTAATTACATCAAAAATCATGTTCATCATGATCTAGTTACATCAAATACACAAAAGATTTAGCTAAACTAACTAAACTCTAGTCTTCAGAATTTCAGTTATTTTAACTAAGTCCAATAACCTAAGTGATGATGTCCCAAAAGATGTAGAGCTATCCTGCTCTACTTACTTCTCTTCATTGCCTAAAACATGTAGAAAATCAAGTGTCAACTACGAAGTAGTTGGTGAGAAATCATAAGTTTTTATGTATTGAAAATGTTTATAAAATGTTTAATTATGAAAGTTTATAAATGGGTTTATAAAAGTTTATAATTTCCCAAGAGAATCCACATGTGCACCTGCGAAATAATCCAACTCTGCCAAAAACCAACAAACACAACATCCAAACAATCCAAGTAATCACATACACAATAATCACAAATAATTATCCACATATGTTCAACCAATCACATTAAATCAATAAGCATCAATCATCATAATCATATCAATATAAGTTACCGCGGAGGACCTTAGTCAACTCAATCAACGGCGGAATCATCGCGGAGGACCGCAGTCAACTCAACCAACGATATTCCTATAAGTGTCTTCGTATAATTAACTCAACCAACAGTGGAATCACTGAGGAGGACATTAGTCAACTCACCAACAGTAACTCAATCATTGCAGAGGACCTAAGTCAACTCAACCAACAATGACTCACGGATAAGTAATAATCCATCTCAATCCATAATCAATAATAATCCATTAATATGAATATCATATTGATAATCCAGGTCTCACCCATGTGTTATCAAAATAATATTTAAATTGGTATACATGCTCCACCTTCGAGTTTAAAACAAAATAGTTTAAAAGGAGGTTATGAGAACTCACCTAAGTCCTTAGATTCAGTGTTTTCGTAGAATGCGCGCTCGTGTATGTGAAATCAAAGCAACTCAACAATATGTAATTATTGTGTATTTCATATTCATAAGTATCTAAATGGGATCATTATTAAGTTATCAAATCCGCTCGTCTTTTAGTTATTAACTGTATGACCAACTTAGGTTTGTCATCGCAGTTATAGTGTTAATCATTGAGACTTCCTATTTTCATAGGTTCGCTACTAGGGAGTTTATTCAATCACTACATCATGATCCTAATGAAAATATGAAATTATTTATGCATACCTTGTAGAGGTAGTGACCTTATGTATATACATAAACTTTCATGTGCATGCATGCATGAATTATTTGAGCCAACCCATACATTCGAAATATGTTAAATCATACTCGGGTTTAAGAAATCATAATTAAATTATCCTCCCAAAGTTACTCATTGTATATAAATCCATAAGTTAAGTATCATGCTTTTAGAGAGAGAAAAGGTGATGGTTATCAAAATTCCTCATGCATGCATGATTATCCATGATTTCCCATAATCTTTGGTTCTCCATTAACCCGAGTTTGACATTTCGGCTTTGTTAACTATGATTCCAGCGAACCTTGGGCCTGGTTACCCCTAGGTTTGGCCAACACTATAGGTTCGGCTTAAAGGAGGTTTGTCGAGTGTAGGGTTCGGTTGGAGTAGGTTCATTCGAGTTTAGGTAAGGGTTCGGCCAGAACCATTTCGGATGGCTAAGGTTCGGCATAAACCTCAGGTTCGTGGCACCATGGTTGGTTCGTGAAGCTGGGTTCGGCTGGCCAAGGTTCGCCGGAACAAAGGTTCGGCTCTCTTTTAGGGTTCGGCTGGGGAGAGGTTCGACCATCAGTGGGTTCGGCTACTCCTTTGCCCAGCTCATGCAGGTTCGGCCGACCTGCTGTGTAACGACCCTACTGTTCATCATCATCATCATCATCGCGTTCCCACCTGTTGCAGGTCCAAACCATGGCTTTCCAAACACTCATACTAGTGCGTTTTAGGGTTTTAAAGTGTAAAATCATTTAAAAAAATGATATACTAACCGATTCTATACATGGGTCAAAACCAAAAAGTAAAATGGACAATCTACCTTCAAATCATGATCAAAATCTGGATTTCTTCGTATCTTCTTGTTCCCCTCGATCACACGAACGTTTTGGCACCAAGATCTCCCAAAATGGTCAAGAAACGAACGAGAACTCCTAGAGAGAAGTTAGAGAGAGAAAGGGGTGGCGGTTTGGGGTGTTTAGAGAGAGAGAAGGAAGATGTGAGAAATGAAGAAGAAGATGTTCCTTCGTTCTTATACCCCGTAACATTCCCGCGTACCTGATCTTGTTTATTACGCGTTAAAAGCATTAGATGCTCGGTTTTACTCGTAAATACATTTAATACATAAAACATTTAAATACTCATGTTTCGTTTAAATAAAATGATTTTAAATAAAATTGTTTCGTAAGATAATTTCGTTTACTTTCGTTAAATCGTTTATTTTGTAAAATGATTTGTTCGAATCCGTCTTAGGTTGTGATTCCTAATAAACGTTTTTAAATACTTTTTCTTAATAATAATATCGTTAGATGTTATTTCGTTATCTCATCGAAACACGTTACTTACGTACGTATTCGTAAAGATCGTCACTTTTCCGAATCCAACGCTCGTATCGTATTTCGATTCGATTTACGATTTATGGAATATCGTTTCAGTATATTATTCTTAATAATTATATTCGTGTGAATCGTCACCCACGCGAATACATTATTAAGTTAATATTTCTGAAATAACATTCACGTTTTAAGTTATGTCCGTAACCTCACTAACGCGTAATCGTTTCCAATAATGTTTTCATTATTCTATTATCTTTAAATATACATATATATATTCCCAATCCGAATCCCACTAAACCATATCACTGACACATCCATAATAGACCGAAATATGCTTATGTATAGGGCATATGTAGGAGTAGGTCGCAACCTATCCAGCCACCGTCCCACCGCTACTTCGATAAACCATGACCATGTGTCCTTGACTATGTTTAGTAACCAAACAATAACCAACTCCTAATCCTTTGCATTCCAAACCGAAACCTCGGATTCTCCTCACCAAAGCCTCAACATTGATATAATCATGATAAACCGAAGATGGTTTATGTATAGGGCATATGTAGAGGTCAGTCGCAACTGCCTCAGCCACCGTCCCACCACCTCTTTGATAGACCATGATTATATCCTTGCCTATCCTTGATTATAGAATCCTGAACCACAACTCTTCCAAATCAACAATCCATAATATGTGACTTTAACTGCGATAAACTCTCTGGTTCTGTTTAGTTGTGTTTCAACTACACTTCCCATGGTTTATGCATATAACAGTATGTTCTCAATATGTATACCAATATCAGTAATAACATCCAATAATTCATTATCATTAATAATTATCATATCAGGTCGTAACAGTACAATTAAACATGTACGGACAACCTGAAATACAGTGATGTTACACTAGCCAACTAATTCATGTGAGTACATTCATACTCCCTTCTTTACTTTTTGTAATGTTTTAGGGATGTTACACATGTCCTATATAAATCATGTTATTCTTAGAGTCAAAACACAAATGATGCAATGACTTAGTCTTTAGATATTGCCTTTGGTGGTATGTGATCACATGTTGAATTCTGTATGCATTATTTCAAACAATTGCAAGCACGTGTTTACATACTTACATTAAGACTTGGAAGCCTTTGGTGTACAAGTATGGTTTAACACTGTTTGAGGACTATTTGAGAACTATTGAGGACTATTGAGGACTAATTGAGAACTATTGAGGACTATTGAGAACAATGATTACGTGTTAGTATGTCTTGTATAACTATTGATGAATTACATGAACTTTTGTGCTATACATGATGCCTTAGAAAATTGTGAGAACATACGCTTTCGGTTAATACTTTAGACTTTGAATTTGCATCTAAATCTTATGTATTATATAAACTTTGTATGTGTACTCACCAACTATGCAAATAGTTGACAAAAAATTATTTTACATGTGTAACAGGATAAGGAAGCATGATGAAGACATAGGATAAGACTTAGTAGACCTAGTTAAACAATAAACAATCTTATAGAATTCAATTGTAGTTATTTTGTATTCAATTCATGTAATGTTATTTGAATTTAATCCATAGAGCGCCTTGTCTAGTCTGTACACCCAATCAGGATGCATGATGAACATCATCAAAGCCTGGTGGTTGACAGACTTAGACTTCCTTTTTTATTGTTACATATAAAAAGACACTTTTGATATCCATTTAACATACTTTTATTTTATGAGAAATGGCAAAAGCGAGAAAGAGTTTGTTGGGTTCTAATCTAGCTATAGGGGCTAAAGTTTCATCATAGTCAATGCCTTCTTCTTGACAATATCCTTAAACTACCAATCTCGCTTTATTTTTTACTACAATACCCCGCTCATTAGTTTTGTTCATAAATACTAATCTACTTCCTATAAGGTATTTACCTTTTGGTAAGGGGAAAATAGTACAAACATTTTGTCTCTTAAACTGAAGCAGTTCTTCCTACATAGCTTCCACCTAGTTATTATCTTTTAGAACCTGTTAGTATTTTGATGGCTCTATTTGGAAGAGGAAGACTGCATGAAGACAAAAGTTTTCAACTTGTCTTCTAATTTGGACACCTTTATTTAGATCACCTAAGACATGCTCAAAGGGATTGTTCTTGTCATGGGGAACGATCTCTAGACAATTATCTGTAGAAGCAACTTCAGATGAAAAGGATTCTCAACCGGAGAAGGAAAACTATCAATTAGTGGAGCAAATTCCTCTATAGGAAGAATTATTGGTTTATTTTCAACAATTGGAGATGAAAATATTGACACTTTCTTAGCATGAACATATGGATTTCTCATATGAGAAGTGATAGGAAAGAAAGAAAAATCTTCAATAGATGATAAATCTTCCAAATTTTGACAAGATTCAGAAGGAAGGGGTGAAAATGAAACAGAAGGAAGATAGGAAAAATTGTTAAGATCATACAAATTTTCAGGAGAGGCAGGAAAGGAAGGAGATGAAAATTCATTAAATTTAAATATATGGTTTCTTCAGTAGTCTTTGTTCCAAGATTAAAAGCTCTATAAGTCTTTGAAGTTTAAGAATATCACATAAAGTATCCAAAGACCACTTTTGCAGCAAACTTGAACAAAGATCCTTGTGTTTAGTATGAAACAAGGACATTCAAACACTCTAAAAAATGATATCAGAGGTTTTATTTTGTGAAGGACTTCATAAGTAGACTTGTAATGCCTTTTCACAATGTGAACTCTGTTCAAGACATAACAAGTCTTGTAGTTGATCGCTCCAATCATATGAGTCTGACTCCTAAGTAACCAAGGCTTTTGATGTTCCAGGCCCTGAAGACTCTTTAGTCTTCTTCTCAGCCTCCTTTACATTCTTTGGCAGCTTTCACTCCCTAGCAGAATGCCATGGCTAGTCACAATTATAACACCGAAGCTTGGACTTATCAAAACCCAGCTTCTTCCCTGGATTGTTCCCAAAGCTGTTCCTCCCATACTTCTTGATAAATTTCTTGGCCTTGAAAACTGCCATGGCCATCTGCCATGCTATGTCCATCTCTTCCAGATCTGCAAGATTGATCTGCTCTAAGTTATCCTGTGTCAGATTGGCAGGGGCTAGCTCACCTGCAATAAAGGAATTGTGGCTGTTCATAAACCCCTTGAACAACAGCAGGCTCTCTTCACTTTCAGCACTAACTTTGGGCACTGGATGAGCTTGCCCTGAAGAAAGAAAAAGAAGTCTCAAATGCAATAGACTGAGATCCAGAAGCTTGATAATTCATTGATGAGAAAAGGGCTGCATTCTTTGTCGCTAGTGAGATGCCCATTGAGCTAGCATGGTTTAGAGCTCTCTCCTTGTCATCCATATCGTAGGAGTTGATTATGGAAAAAATATCGCTAAGGGTGGTCTTGTAGTCTTGTACATATCTTTGGTTCCCTTGATGGTTGTACTTTCTATGTGACGTTACTCCCTTCCTACAGGGAGGTTATAGTGGAGTTCCTCACCACAATTACCAACCATCCGGCTGCAGTGCCAGAAATAGTTTTCCATTTCCTCAGCAAGTGACATGAGATGTCGCTGGTCAAGCTTGCTATAGTCTCTGGCTTATATTACGAGCTGGAGACGGTTACCCCGCTGTATATAGCGGGGAATACTGAGTTAGACGATGCCACCTTACGAGCTGGAGATGGTTACCCCACTGTTAAGACACGATTAAACATGTTTAACAAAAGATTACTATTTGAGTTTTTACTTTTTTAAAAGTAATAAAAATTAAGAGGCTAGACTTCATCATTTTTCTTTTTTGTTACATAAAATATAGAACTGTCATGCTTAAATCACCAAACCAAGTGTTAAACAAGTCGTTTTCATGTTTATATATGCATTAATTGCGTCGTCTGGAACCTGTTAAAACCCGTGTTGCCAGCCTTACTCACCTTCAATGAAGAAAGTCCCAAAGCCCTTGAGAAAAACAGGCCCCCAATAAACGAATTGCTGAAAACGCTACTTGAAGCCATATGGAGCCAGAAGGAGTTCTTGTGAGCACAGGTTACACAGAGCAACCCGATCCAGCCCGAGCATGATACCGACGGAGGCCAAGATCCATTGCTACAGAAATATCATCCCACCACCTATACCGATATGTTTAAGTTCACAAAAAGAATTGCAGAAGCTCCACTCCTTGAGAAACTCAAGGTCTCGTTGAGCGTTTGGAAATACGATGGCACAAACAACCCTGATGACCACCTACATTCATTTGTAGGGGCGGGGAAAGTAGGGAGGTGGAGCCTCCCAACATGGTGCCACATGCTGGTGCGAACCCTCACCGGCGCTGCGGGGTTGTGGTTCGATAGTCTTCCCCCCAGAAGTATAGACAACTACGAGGAGCTTAGAGATAAGTTCTTAAAGCAGTTCAATCAGAAGAAGAAGGCCATGAAAAACCCCCCGACGTGATATTATAGAAACGACGTAGGGATGACGAGAAGGTGGAACAATTCATGTAATGGTTCATCACAGAGAGCATGCAACCTTCTGCTTCTTCTTTGCCTCGTGCTCGAGTTTCTTGGATGGTTCCTCCTTAGCTTTACCTGAGTCCTTCTTCAGAGCTCCTGATTCTTCCATCATGTCGGTAAGTTTGGCTGACAATGTGATAGCTGATTCTAGAGTCACATGACTTGCATCAAAGACAAGACTCCGGATGCAGGCCAGCAATCCGCCTACATTTCTGTCAATGAGCTTTTCCAAAGTTAGCACCATCTTTGGCACCAAGGCTACCAGCTCATGGTAGCGGGTAGTATAAGTCATGTGATCAGCTTCTTTCATCTCATGGTTTAATAATTCGGTCTCCATCTTCTGGAGTTCGTTCTTGGGACAAAACTCCTTTCCCAACAGAGTCTTGAATTCATCCCAAGGCATCGCCATTTCCTCATCCGTTCCGTGAGCACGAATCTGCGATATCCACCAGGTCAGAGCTCGTTTGTGGAAAGAATATGCAGAATAGCGAACTTTATGGTGCTCTGGACAACTGCTAATGTCCAGAGTATTCTCCATATTTTCAATCCATTTGATTAATCCAACGGCTCTTTCAGTACCGCTAAAGCTTGGTGGTTTACAGCCTACGAATGACTTGTAGGAGTAGTCAGGTGTTGTGCCGTTGTTGCCACTAGCTTCCCCTGATGAGTTCCAAGTGTTGTTGCTGTTGTTGTTAATCCGATTCATCATGTCCGGGATAGCCTCCTTCAACTGATTATTGAGCAGGGTGGCCAGTGCCAAGGTAGCAAGATCTAACTCATAATTGGGAGGTGGAGTATGATGAGCAACAACAATATCATATGTGGTCCGGTATGTGGTGGGCTGGCGGTAAGCTTTACCCTACGTATGACCTTGACCAACGTATCATACTCCACCCCCGGCGTATGATATGCCAGCCCTGGAGTATGGTATTGGCGTATCACAGAGATAATCTGGCGTATCATACTCCACCTGCAGATCAGCAATACCAATTTTTACATTTTTGACTTACAAAACTAGTCCGGGTCGATTCTAACCATTTCTTTATCCCCAAATGCATTCCACAGCACCTAATGGACATAATAAACAAGTCTCAAACACTTCTTGATGACTTGCTTACGCATACACAACAAACAATCTACTAACGGGTCATTTGCACCCAAAACACCAAAGAAATCTTATTAAGCCAAGATTTCTCAAGTTAAGTAAAGCACACCACTTGTGTTTTACAAAACTTGATTTCACCAACATAGGACAATCACACACCTTGTGAATAATCCAATGCCATGATCACATCACTTGTGATTCAAAACACCAATTTAAGTCAACCTTAATCATAAATTCACACCCCTTGTGAATTATTTCATTTCTTTCACCACACATATAAACAAACACTAAGTCAATGATAACTAAGCATTAAAACACCAAAAAAACCTTAATCAAGCAATATACCACATATTGCATGTTATTGTGAAGCAACAACTACTCAATCACTAATTCGAATTGTTTCACCATTTTCAGCCAAACTTCTAATAAGAGGTTCACACCACTTGTGAATCATTCTTATTTCAACACACCAATTGTAAACTTATTCCACACAATAACTAAGCAAATATAAAACCTATTTCTTGTTATTGTCACACCAAGTCAAACACATCAATTCACCAAATTCAATATGCAAAACCTATTCCACATAATCACCTATTATTGACCAACACCAAGTCAAACATACATCTATTCACCAAATTCAACATATAATGTATATTCCACATACATATCATGTTATTGACCAACACCAATTCAAACATACGTCTGTTTACCAAATTCCACTCTATTGACTTTGGAAGTTTACACCTCTTGTGAATCTTTCCAATCTTTCCCACCATTTATGAAATACCACATATCAACCATTTCAAGTGAAATTATGAACACATATTGCACGTCATCACCAAAAACCAATAAATCACACACCAAATCAAACACCCAACACCGTGTATGCATATTATTGTTAAACACCATATATAAAACACTAATTCACCAAAATCCACACACCCATGTACAACCTACATACATCTCAACACATATTCATATACATATGCATAACACACCATAGCACATGTTAATTAAGATGAGTTGGATGACTTACCTTGTCCCGATGTGTTATTAACAAAAATCTCCGTCCCGGGTCATTTGATTCCACTAGTGCTTCCTATCATCACAGGTAATAGGTTTAACAATAGATTTGACTACAACTAGTCAAATTACGCCGATTTGACCCATTATCACCATTTCAAGTTAATTTTTTATCCAATTGACCCACATTCATACCAATTCACCGTTTTTGATTTTATACATACATATTTCATATCGCCATAAACCTTAAACTAAGTTTTAAGCTAAACACCTTAATTGGCATTTCATCAAACACCTCATATGCGTGGCTTTACCATCATATAACTAACATGTTTTAAACTCCACCAAAACCCCCTTTTTATGCTAAATTCATAATCATCTTCATTCACCAATTTCATTACTTTCAAATGTCATTAATCATCACATCATCATATGAACTACCACCAAACACACATTTCAACATTTCTAGTTCATCTTCCTCATGAACCATAAAAATCTATTTTCATAAACTTACTCAAATCTCCAAAGAAAGATTAAAAACTTGTTCTTAAATGATATGCATGATGATTAACAACATATAACACCAACTAAACCCCCAAATTTCGGATTTTACCCATCAAACCCTCACCCCATGGAAGACCCATGAAAACCCCATCAAAACACCCAAAAATTCTTACCTAGATGTGGTTTGATGCAAGTAGAACTCCAATTTAACCTTGCATTCAAGATCTAATCACATATAAGTCACCAATTTGATCAATGTTTGAACTGTTCTGAATTTTCTCCTTCTTCTCCCCTTGATCGACATACACAACCCAAAACAAATTAGTTGCCCCATTTTGACTAGTCAACACCCTTTTAGTCTTATTCAAGTTTCAGCTAATTACAGTTTCAGCCCTCCAATTACTAGTTAAAACTAACTAGTGTTTAACTAAATTAGTTAAATAATTAACACCCACCAATTAATATTTAAGATAATCAAACCTTATAAAACACCCGTCAATTAAAATAAAAGATAATTATACATCAATTATATTTTCTTTATAATATTTCTCCAACCGAGTTTTGGGACCACCACTGTAAGCTACTGAAATCAGTTTGGGGTGACTCTATGAGTGACCCACAAGGATTAACTGTTGCAACTTACAAATATGTCTAGGGTGTAACGGTCTGCATCAGTGTGTAGTTAGAGGATGCCAATCAGAAGGCACAAAGTCTACTGAATGGGATCATTATAATCCTAGCCACACGTTACAAAACATAAGAATTGACAATGAAGTACACTGAATGACTAGTAGGGGTTGACCACATGTCAACGCTCGGCGGCCAATCAGTATGTCTTACAAAGTCCTGACAATGAAGAAAACTGAGTGACTAGTAGGGGTTAACCACATGTCAACGCTCGGCAGCCATACGAAATCCTTGTGAACATTCAGTATTAAGTCTTTCCGTACCATGTTCACTTGTACCTGTTTACTAGACCGGATCCCATCCACGTATGCCCCTTCCTGAGCACTCCCACCACTTATCTGAGTTTAGTGAGTTGTAAATATTAAGTATTATAATAATATAAGTATTGTAAGTATTGTATAAGTATTGCAAGTATTGTATGAGTTGTATATGAGAAATTATATGTTTGAGAAAGTATTCATATGAGAAAGTATATGTTTGAGAAGTATATGTTTGAAAACGTGTTTGTATGAAAAGTATATGTTTGAGATACTATTTGTTAATAATAGTTTGTAAATGAAAATATAAAGTTTCAAGCATAACATAACAACATTGTAAAAAAATATTGTAAAAAAGTATACATTTCAATAGTAAACAAGTTATAAAACTTGACAAACATTTATATAAAACGTTTATATAAAACATTTTAACATGTTTCTCAGTCCCGAAGTAAAACAAAATAGTTTGAAAAGTGACAATGAACTTACCTGTGTTCTAGAACCCTTGTACAAACTAAGAATGCACTCGCTCGTTTGTTGTATTGATGGTAACTTCAACACCTGATTTCATTGACTATGGTTTTGTATGATAAGTGACTATAGTTATTAATATTGTGTTTTAATCCGAGTGTGTGACTAAGTGTCCTCATTGTTACTATAATGAGTTACTAAGTGTTTTATCTACATTACTTTATGAGAATTATCATTCTAAACCCTTACCCATAATAAGTAGTATCTAGCTTAATTAATCAAAATTTATGTTTGAAAGATATGGTTTAAGGTATAAAAAGAAAGTTTGTTGTAAAATTTTACATACTTATTGTTGAAAATCAGTGACCTGAGGAGAGGCTGATTTAACCAGGAACAAGAGCTTTAGAAACTTAGATAAAGATTTTGGTATTAGCTCCCTCTTGGGTTTTGCACTTAATTTTAGTTATTTTGGTCATTTAGTTTTCTTGTTTTAACGAAAGAGAGAACAGAAAAATAGTAAGGCAACACAAAGAAAATTTAGAAAAGTGTTGTAGTTCATACAAAGGATGTTGGGGTATAAATAGCCCCGAAATTTAATGTTTTAGGACAAATACATAAAGAAGACAAACAGATAAGACTGAAGACACTTTTACAGACACTGTAGCATCAGAATAGTACATGTGTAAAGTCAACTAGGATCTTCAAAGATCTTGAAGTCTTCCGAGGTTCAGACAATTGTACTGATGCTAAAGGAGTTATTCTTTCAGAAGTTCTTCATAGGAAACTGATTAAAGGAATCGGTTATTCTTTTATCGGAAGCAGATGAAGGAAACACTTATTATTTCATCGGAAGACATTTGTTTATTCTTTCATCAAAAGACCATCATCGGAAGCTGATGTAGATACATAGGTCTTCCGAAGTATTGTTTTCTTCCGAAGCTTGTCTTTTGATGGAGTCTTTCGAAGCCTGTCTTCCGAAAGGGTCTTCCGAAGCTAATCTTCCAATAGTGTCTTCCGAAGCATCTTCATGTTTTCTTCCGAAGCTTGTCTTCCGAAGCTTGTCTTCTGAAGCAATCTTCTTCCGAAGAGTATTTTATCTTTGGAAGCTAATGTCTTTCGAAGTTAGTGTCCTGCAACATTTATTCAAATTAATTATTTGAAGGGTGGTTTGCTTCGTCAGTCCTTATATTTCAACAATCTCCCTCTGGACTGATGAAGTCAAAACCACTTTATTTTAGCTTTAAGAACCCAATCAAACTTTGTGAGAGAAGGATATAAGAATGGTTTAGGAGGGGTGTAGGAGGGAATTTGTTCAATTGGAATTTGTAAGTTTGGACAAAACCTATTATATGTTATTTAGAATTGGTATGTCCTTAGAGGAAAATCGAAGTAGGTTTCCTGGATATTGCAAGTGCTCCCTGTTTATTTAAGCTTCGGCCTCTTTTGAGAATGAGTTATGTATTCTCTTTCTTTTTGGCTTTATCAGCCGGGACATTGAAGCAGAAGGCAAGGTAGGGAATTTAGAGAAGCAGAAAGAAGTGAGCTAGATACTTCTTGAAAAGCAGTGGTAGAAAGGTAGGAGTAGTTAAGGTGGTTGAAGGGTTTGGGAGACCTTCAAGTGAAGGTGCCTGCGTTGGGATGAATTGGGAGTGCAGGACTTGGTTATTCATGATTGTTGTGACTAACATGGTGAGTTTGGTCACAGCAACCTGAATATGAGAAGTAGAATCTGTCAATTCCTTTATGTTAAGAACTGATTCGTCCATCGTGTTACAGATATCATCCGAATCTCTGACTTGAGAGTCAGTTTTATCATGACCTGAGTCCATCTCAGAAATGTCATAAACCCCTTTTTCTTGGTTTTGGGGATTACCAGCCTTAGTTTAAAAAGAAAACTTCATGGGCTGTTGCCATACCAGGAGTCTTATTGCCTGATCCATTCAGATGAGAATCCGTTGGATTTTCATGTGAAATGGATGCTCCAGATATATGATCAAGAAGTCTAGATGGACTTGACATCTGGATCTCATCCTCTTTTCCATGGGTAAGAGATTTGTCAAGGAGAGTGGGGGGATTTTAGAAAGAGCAGAGATGTCCTTAGGAGAGAGGACTACCATCTGAGTGTCAAATGACATTTCAGTGGTTAGTGAGGGTTCCCTTTGGAATACAACATCATCCTGTTGAGAGGATTTATGAGGAGCTGGAAGGGGAAGAGATTCTTGATTCATCTGTGAGGATGGAACAAATGTATCCATGTGTTCAGTAGGAACACAGACATGTTCAAAGATCTCATCTTCCTGAACAGACTTTTTGGGCTTATTAGGCTTAAAAGGTTTTGAAAGAATTATTTTATGGCCGGTACCTGTCATAGGTGTGAAAGAGAGGTGGATGTGGGTTCACTGAAGATGGGTGTTTCCTCAGTGTCATCCATCAGTGTTTAATCTTGTGAATACCTGCTTAACGATGTCCTTCATGGTACTATGAGAATCAATAAGACAAACTTAACACAGCAGAGACTTGGGACATTTCTGGTAATGTACCAGATGATCAAGGATAGGTTAGCATATTGCATGTCATTTAAACCATTTTCTCTAACTTTTTGATATTGAGAAAGAGACTGCAAATACATGTGATACGCAAAGCCGAAAAAATCTTTGTGCGCAATCAGGTTTTTTTTTAAGTTAACCTTATAAGCACATTATTAAGAACAATATAGAGAAGAAGTGAGAAAGTCATAAACACTTCTTGGTTATTTTTTTGAGATTATGATTACAGAGAAGTTTGAGAAGAAAAGAAAGTTGAATACTTACACACCATGACAAGAAGACATGTTCATGCACACCTTGAAGTACAGACGAAGCTTTGTGAGGAATGAAGCCTGGTCCAAAGCCGTTACACCATTATTATAAGCTTGAAGCTTAGACAAATTTTGTGTAAGTTTTTCGTGCCAGGCGACATGCTTGACAAGTGATCATCCGTAGCCATGAGCATTACTTAGAATTTTGAAGGTGATGAAGGGTTTCTTGATAATCAGAGGATCAAGAAAGCTTAAGTAATTTAATGGTGAGAGAAATAAGAAATGAAAATGGTGATCAGTGATTTAAATAAGATTATTGGTAATTAAGATGACGTCAAGTATCTTCTCGAGCCATGGGAGTTAGCATTGAGAATCGAATCTTGCAGAGAAGTTGACAACTGTCATATCAGGTGCAAGGCTCAAGAAGTTTTACTTGCATATTGTCACACCCCGAGCCGGCGGGGTTGGATCGGCGTCCCCGTCGGGCGGAAGGTTCCCGGGGCGTGATATCGCGGGTGATAATCATGATGATCAGATTGTTTACATAGCATCAACGTTTAAGAATAACTAAAGCACAATCAAATGATATATAGGATTACAAAGTTAAATAACAATAGAAATGTTCTGCAATTTAACTAAGTAAACCTAATCAAAAGAATCAAATGTTTATATCTTGTATATGTACAAGATATCAAAAGTAATAAGTGTCATCACAAAAGATGTGCTTCTCAAAAGTCTACTAGGTCCTCTATCTGGGCAGCCTAGTATGCAAATCCAAGAGCTTAAGTTTAAACCTGTTCTTCACCTGAGAAAGCATGAAAAAAGACCAAGTCAACACAACGGTTGGTGAGTTCATAAAGTTTATAAGTTTAAAATAGTCTTAACAAACCTCTTTCGGTAAAACCTTAACCTCATTAACTCCACAGGCAATATCCAAATCGGTATGCTTATATATAGGGCATACCCCTGGGTCGAGCCTACAACCCGCCCAGACGCCGTCCCACCACATACTAATCCGGATATGACACTGTTGTTAATAATAATTAAGCATTTTACCTACCAATCAACCCATTCCTCATCAACACTTTTGTTGTCTGTTTCAAAGTTTACAAGTCTATATTGGTTACAAATGTTAGTTTCAATGTATGTTTATCAAGTATCAAGCTTCACACGCACATAGTTTAGCTGTCCCTACTCTCATACATAGGTACAAGCTATGCATACACAAATAATCCAGCAATTACATATGTCCTATAAGCAGACAAAAGCTCTGGAATACCAGAAGTTTAGCAATTACATGTCTCTTATATAGATAATAGCTTAGCATCGTTATGTTTATGTTTAGCATTTACATACCTCACATAAGCCGACAAAAGCTCTGGACTACCAGAAGTTTAGCAATTACATGTCTCCTATATCTAGGTAATAGCCTAGTAACGTTACGCTTATGTTTAGCATTTACATACCTCTTATAAGCCGAAAAAAGCTCTGGACTACCAGAAGTTTAGTAATTACATGTCTCTTATATCCAGGTAATAGCCTAGTATCATTACGTTTATGTTTAGCATTTACATACCTCATATAAGCCGACAAAAGCTCTGGACTACCAGAAGTTTGGCAATTACATGTCTCTTA
Organism: Mikania micrantha; assembly: GCA_009363875.1. Lineage (NCBI taxonomy): Eukaryota > Viridiplantae > Streptophyta > Magnoliopsida > Asterales > Asteraceae > Mikania > Mikania micrantha. The sequence goes on from CM018689.1 coordinate 4,355,880, forward strand.
TATCCAGGTAATAGCCTAGTATCGTTACGTTTATGTTTCTACATGTATCTCACCCCATAGGTACAAGCTCTGGAATACCAGAAGTTTAGCAATTACGTAGACTATGGTTAGATACATGTACAATGTTTCATGCGCAAGTAGTAGTTTTCAAGCATAAGGTTTCAAGTGTTCACACATTGTTTCATCATGAATTCCATAAGTTTGCATCAAGTCTCATGTAAAGCACATAGCCTCATATGTATCAAGTATCATGTTTAAGCATAATGTTTTCACAAGCATAAAGTGTCATGTTTAGCATATCGTTTCACAAGCATCTAATCCCATGTTTAAGTATCAAGTCTCATGTAAAAGCAACAAGTCTCATAAGTATCCAATAAATGATTATCAAGCATCAAGCTTAAAGTATAAGTTTCAACATAAGTATCATGTTTATGTTTAAAGCATTTAGTAACATTTCAACAAATTATGAAAATGTTTAACATGCTTCTCAGTCCCGAAGTAAAACAAATAAGTTTGAAAGGGAACATATGAACTCACCTTGTGTCTGTAGCGTTTGACTAAATAAAATAAGAATGCACGCGCTCGTTGTTTGCTCTTGGTATGACGTTCACGTTCCTGTATTGATTTAATAGTGTTTGTAGCTTATAAGTAGGAGTTATAATTGTTACGTATGGGTGTAAGTGTTAGTGTTAGCCCTAAAGTTGGCTAACACTATAAGTCTCGATCATCTTTCGGCCTCTTCTTGTTTATTAAAAATCTTGTGACACATAGATATGGTCACATTCTTGTTCATATGATTTGGTTTCTTAACCGTAACAATCCTTGTAGTAATTTGTTCAAATCCATGCATGTTATCAAAAATCTAACTTGTTAATGTGTTATTTCATCTACTTGATTATTGTAGACCGAAAGAGGAAATGAGTCAAGTATGATCAATGTGGGCCGATTTCACTTTGGGCCGAATATAGAAGATGCTTGGATTGGTTTATTTAAGTTTAAACCCAATTAGAGGTTTAAACCGTGTAATGGGCCAACTAATTGGGCTTAGTCAATACGTGGAACTCAAATGTTAGAGACCGTTTATGGTTTTAGAAACAAGCTATATGGGCCGAAGGGTTGTTCTAACTAAGATTTGGGCCGAGGACTATTGCTTGGGCCGTAGAAGGCTGTTGGGTTGCTTAATGGATAGTGGGCCGAATAGATAGCCACATGGGCCAAGCTAAATGGTTTATGGTTTTCTGTTGGGCCTCGTACAACAAGGTGGGCAGAATTTAATGAGTTTGGGCCTAGTGTAATTCATGATGGTCCGTAGCAATTAAAAGATTGGATCGGATGAATGATAACATGGGCCGCCTGTGTATGCTAGTGGATCAACTCACGAGTGTTTGGGCCAAAGGCTTGATCAACTAGAGTTGTTGGGCCCAATTCAACAAACCTACCCTTAGGTTTGTGCTACCACTTATGGTTCGGCGATGATCTGAGTTTGCCAAAGTTTCACTCAGCCTAGGTTCGTTATTGAGAAGGGTTCGCTACATATAGGTTTGCCAGAGAGGTGATGGGTTGTGTACAGTATAGTTCGGCTAAGGGGGTGTTCGTAGCTTCAAGGTTAGTGGCTGCTTCCATCTAGGTTCGCAGGACCTAATCTAGCATCTTGGTTCGCCACAAAAGGTTCGGGAGCCGTACAAACTCGTGCATGGGTTCGCTATCTATAGAAGGTTCGTCCGACTCAGCTGAACCCGCAGGGTTCGGCACCTCTTTAAAGGGTTCGGCTGTATAATGCTCGCCTAGGGTTCGCATCCAACCAGAGGGTTCATGAAGAGGGATGGGTTCGCCAACCCTAGGGCTCGACCGCGGCTGTGGAACCCCCGAACTTGTTCATCCTTGTTCAGCTACTTGCAACCATGAAACCTCCATGTGATGTTCTGCTAGGACAATATTTCATGGTCGTGTGATGGGAGGATGAAGGTGGCTGGTCGGTTTAGTGAGTGTTGAAAAATGAGGAGACACGAAAACCCTAATTCTCAGAATGTTTATGCTCAAATACCTTCGATTCTGCCGGCTAACACTTCAGATCAGTTGTACTTTCAGGTAGAGGACTTCAAGATGGTCGTTTAGGCGCAAGAATCACTCGATTTCGTAAATAAATGAGTGAGTTATGCTTGTTTGAAGGTAGAAAAGTGATGGTGTATGGTGATGGCCGGAAATGGAGGTAGGGAGAGAGTGGAAGGGATTAAGAATGAGAGGGAACTCTCATTTAGGGTTTTTATACACCGTGTGGTGTTCGGGTTCATTTCGGTTGCTCGGTTCGCGTTTTCGTCGCGTATCCGGCACGTTACGCGCATTTTTCGTAAATTAAATAAAAAGAATTATTTTTAGCAATTTGAATGTTATTAAGTTTTTAATAATTATTTTAAATTTCGTTTAATAAATTTATTTGTCGAACCCGTTATTTTTACCCGTTTCGTTTATTGTTTCGCTATTTAATAAAATAGTTTAGTTTAAATTATTTTATGATGAGTTTCAAAATTGTAAAATAGGAAATATTTTATTTTCTTAAAATTATGATCGATCGTGTCTTCATCCGTTAACGTTTCGTCAGATCGCGTCGCCATCGCGCGTATTCGTTCGAATCGTCATTCGAACGAACACGTCGATGGTTTGGCTTTCTGATTCTTGTTTTCTACTGTTAAGTCATTATTTCAGAACGTTAAACCCTCATAATTATTCGTACAGATCGTCACCTATACGAATAACTCGTCGGTTTAGCATTCCGTCACAATAACTGTTAAAGTTTTGTTTTGTTTAACCTTACATACATTTACACCAAATAATATCACATCAAGTATTTATGTTTCAACACTGTGTTGTCTGACATGTTTTCTGACTGTTAAATCCTAAGATTTCCGTCAGATTCAGACAATCGTTTAATAGTTTCATGTTAATCCAATGCATCAATAGTTTAAACATAGTTTCATGAAATGTGTACCTGTTTTACTGTACGGTTTACTGTTGCGATCACTGTTCCGGCACGCGTCCGGCACTGATGTTACACATATCCGAAGAACCTTATCCTCGGAAGCAAGTAAACGTTCATCTAAGGATTTTCGGAAGGAAGATGAATCATCGGAAGGAAAAGAAAACAAGAATGGTTACGAATTGTAACAATGGAAGGTTTTAACATCAGATAGATATGAAGCAGTGACAATATTACCACTGATCCTATCCGTGTGCTGAGATAACCACTGAAAGAGATCAAGATTTCTTTAGCGGTGATTTATCAAATATCCATTGTTAGGACAATTTATGAAAATTATCCTTTAATATGTATGTGTAAGAAGTTTAATAAGCATAATCTTAACCATGTTTATTAACTCATATTTATCATTCCCAATTTGGCCACAAACTTAGAGAAAGTTGAGGACTCCAAGGGCTTGGTAAATATGTCAGCTATTTGGTCACTTGTAGAGACATGTTCTGGAACAATTAGTCCCTTTTCAAAACAGTCTCTAATGAAGTGGTGCCTTATTTCAATGTGTTTGGTTTTAGAGTGGTAGACAGGATTCTTTATTATGTTTTTGGCAGCTTCGCTATCTATTAGGAGAGGTGTCTTTTGTTCAGTTATTCCAAAATCTAGTAGTTGGTATTGCAGCCAAAGAATTTGGGCAGTGCAATGGGCTGCTGCAATGTACTCAGCTTCAACAGTTGAATTTGACACTGATGTTTACTTCTTGCTCTGCCATGACACTAAGCAACCTGCAAAGAACTGACATCCTCCTGAAGTAGGCTTTCTGGTGAGCGAGCATCCAGCATAATCACTGTCTAAAAAACCAACAAGCTTACAAATTTGATTAGCAGGATACCAAATACCTAGCACAGGAGTACCTTTGAGATATCTGACTATCCTCTTCACAAATGAAAGATGGGATTGTTTGGGGGCAGACTGGTATCTTGCATAGACACATGTTGCATACATAATGTATGGCCTTGATGCAGTGAGATACATTAGGGAACCAATCATGCACCTGTAGAGAGTTTGATCTACAGGTTCACCATTTTCGTCCGGACATATTCCTGGACTTGTTGCCATGGGAGTAGAAATTATTTTGCAATCATTCATATCAAATTTATTTAGAAGATCTTTTACATATTTAGATTGATGAATGAAGGTCCCATTTGGGGTTTGTTCGACTTGGAGTCCCAAAAATGTTTTTAGTTCACTTAAAGCACTCATTTCAAACTTAGAAGACATTAATTTAGAGAATTGTTCACACATGGAAGGTTTTGTTGATCCAAAAATGATGTCATCAACATAGATTTGGACCAACAAAAGTTCCTTATCTACCCTTTTGATGAACAAGGTCTTATCAACGGTTCCCCGAGAAAATTTATTAGAAAGAAGAAACTGAGAAAGAGTGTCATACCATGCTCTTGGTGCTTGTTTCAGACCATAAAGTGCCTTGTCTAGTTTGTACACCCAATCAGGATGATGAACATCATCAAATCCAGGAGGTTGACACACATAGACTTCTTCCTTTATGGTCCCATACAGAAATGCAATTTTTATGTCCATTTGGTATACTTTTATGTTATGGGAGATGGCAAATGCTAGGAAGAGTCTAATGGCTTCCAATCTTGCCACAGGAGCAATGGTTTCATCATAGTCAATACGTTCCTCTTGGCAATAGCCTTGTACCACTAATCGGGCCTTATTTTTTTATTACAATGCCTTTGTCATCTGTTTTGTTTCTGAACACCCATCTGGTTCCGATAGGGACATAGAGTCCAGACATTTTGTCTTTTGAACTGCAGGAGTTCGTCTTGCATTGCCTCTACCCAATTATTACCTTTGAGAGCCTTCTGATATTTAGAGGGCTGAATTTGGGATAAGAAGGCAGCATGAAGGCAAAAGTTTGAAATCTGGCTTCTAGTTTGAACTCCTTTATTTAAATCACCTAAGATTTGTTCTAGAGGATGATTTTTGTTGAAAGGAATGATGTCCAAACAATTATTTGAGGAGGCAGCATCGGAAGAAGGTGAGTTTTCAATGAGGCTCAGAGAGTTTTCTGGAGGAGAGACATGAGTATTTTCAGGAATGTCTATGGGTATATTATCCAAGACTGGAGATGAAGGAGTAGATATTTGATTGTCTTGGTTTTGAGAATTTGTTTCTTGAGAATTTATTTGATAAAAAGGAAAGGAAGTAAAGAATTTGGAGACAGAACATTCCTCAAGAGAAGATAGATCTTCAGAAGTTTGACATGATTCTGAAGAAGGTGAAGAAGAGGAGATAGGAGGGATGAGGGTGAAGCTTTCAAGATCAAAGAGTTCATCAGGAGTAGAAGGGAAATATGAGGTTGATGCTGATTCATTGAATTTGACATCAATAGATTCCTCAACAATTTTGGTCCTAAGATTGAAAGCTCGGTATGCCTTGGAAGTCTGAGAGTATCCAACAAAGTATCCAGAGTCAACTTTAGCAGCAAACTTGGATAAGGAGTCCTTTGTGTTCAAAATGAAACACGGACATCCAAAGACTTTGAAGAACGAAATAAGAGGCTTTATGTTATAAAGGATTTCATAGGCAGTTTTGTTATGTCTCTTTACAATGTGAACTCTGTTTAAGACATAGCAAGCAGTGTTTACTGCCTCAGCCCAGAAGGATAAAGATAATCCTGAGTCTGCAAGCATGGTTCTTGCAGCTTCAATTAGTGTCTTAATCTTTCTTTCTACAACTCCTTTCTGAGCAGGTCTTCTAGGAGCACTATATTGTCTAAGGATTCCTTTAGAGATACAAAATTCATCAAGAACTTGATTCTTGAACTATGTGCCATTGTCACTCCTTATTATCTTAACAGGGAGACTAAATTGTCTTTCAAGATGAGTGATAAGAGCAATTATTTTATCAGAAGTCTCGTATTTGCTGAACAGGAAGAAGGTCCGGCAAAATCTTGAGTAATCATCCACAACAACTAAACAATATCTTTTTTCTTGCATTACTGGCTACCTTCACTAGACCAAATAGATCCATATGAAGCAGATTAAGACAATTAGTTGTTTTGGATTCCTCAATAGACTTATGTGAAGTTTTATGTTACTTTCCCTTTAAGCAAGATTCACATTGACCTTCAAAGTGAAATTCTTTGGAAGGCAATCCTCTTACTAAAGAAAGGGTGGAAAGCTTATGAAGAGTTTGGTGATTAAGGTGACTGAGTCTTCTGTGCCAAAGAGCAGTTTCAGAAGATGATGCTTTGGCTATCAAACATTTAGGAGGAGATGTTTGAGAATCAGTAGTCATATCTACAATATTGATATTTCCACTTCTTTTAGCCATTAGCAGTGTATGTTGATCAATTAAGATCTTTATTTTTGAATTTATTTCTGGAGTGAGAATTTTACAACTGTCTTTAGTGAAAAATGAACTGAAATTTTTGTCAGCTAGTTGAGAAACACTCAAGAGATTAAACTTGAGATTTTTAACTAGGCTAACATCCTTGAATTATAAATTTCCACTTACGATAGAAACAGACCCCGCTATCCAACCTTTTGCATTATTTCCAAAGGAGACAGATCCTCCATTCTTTGGGATGCAATTATTCAAAATGGATCTGCATCCTGTCATGAGCCTGGATCCTCCACTATCCATATACCAGAGATGGTTTTGGTTTGAAGAGGGTTTCTGTACATGACGTTTAAATACAATAGGTTAGACATGGGATTTTTATTTTTTTATTTTATTTGTTTGGTTTATTTTGTTGTGTATCATTCATCAATTTCAGCATCATTAATAACAACTGTTGCTGATTTTGATGGAGAATATTGATTTGTGAATCCATGTGAGAAGTGTTACCAACATTATGAGAGTAAGTAGGTGGTGTTCCCAAAATAGAAGGTCTATGGTTTGCAGCCAAAGAAGGAGGTGAGATGAACGAAGAATGGGGGTTTGGTCCAACAAACTGTTTACTTGTTGTTCTTACTTTCTTCATCTTATTAGGGAGATTCCCTTTTGATGAGGAGGCATGTTCAGCTTTCAACTTATTAGCCTTAAATCTAGCTTTTTCCAGAGGTGTTTTTGTTCTGCAGTCTTTAGTAGCATGATTGTACTCAAAACATTTTAAGCAGGCAGGAGAAAGAGATGAATAATTTGGGATAAAAGGTCTATTTACCTTCATTATGGGTTAAGGAGGATGAGGATGGGAAGGAGGAAACTGGATATCAATCATAGGTCCTGTTCCTTTTTCAAGGTTAGACTTGATATTAGAAGAGGGACCCGACTTAGTTGTTTCTTCTGAACTATGAGTAGAGCTCATATCAGGAGCATTCTTATTTTGTTCTGAAGATTTATTGTATTGAAATAAGTTCAAATGTGGCTTTTCTAATCTTGTCAGATTTGTGTTAGTGGGGTATACAAATCTAGAAGAGTAGTTTGGCTGATACACCAATGCAGGTGTGTTTGTTATTGAAGGGATTTCATCAGGAAGAAAGGTTGGTGAGATAGGTTCAGGAGTAGTTTCTTCCTTATTATTATCAATTGGGGTATAATCCTCTAGTTGAGCAGTGTGGTTATACCCAATCCCAAATCTTGTTTTGATGTGAGCTTGCTTTTGTAGAAGCATTTTGATACCTTTGCAAGACTCAACCCACTTTTCACAGCTCACTTGAGTTTGAGATAATTCATCTTTACAAGCATAATATTTTTCTCTTTGTAGATCAAATGATGCTTGTAAGTTGATTTTCTCAGTTTTTAAAGTGGAGATCTCATTATCTTTAATTTTTATTAATTTTTCCACTTTAGAATTTTTATTGTCCAGGAGTTGTTCCAACTCCTAATTTTGATTTTGAAGCAACATATTGGCTTTCTTTATTTTTGCAAAAGCCTCTATGCATGCATCGGAACATAGTTTTTCTAAGGTAAAAGAAGACACCTGAGCATCAGAAGTGTCTGCTTCAGGTTGATCAGAAGAAATGGAGTTTTCACCAACAGCCATGAGAGCAAATTCTGTTGGTTTAGAAGTGATGAGGCATAGCCAACATCTTCAGGTAAGCTGCTCCAGTCTATGTACTCTTGAGAGAGAAGATCCTGTTGACTAGATGAGGAAGACTGGACAGCAGGGCCTGGTGCATTTATTTGTGAAGAAGGAGCTGCAACAACTTGAAGTGAAGTAGGAGTGAGCTGGTACATGCTACCATTGGCAGCTTGTACATATTGTACATCAGTGGAAGGGGAGTTTTGTACAATATGAGCTGATTCCTTAGGGTTGTTAGTACTTTTAAAAGATAAGGAGGAAGTGGAAGAAGAATAAGGTACAGAAGAAGTATGTGAAGTTATGTTTGGAAAAGTCACATATGGTGAGGAGTTAGAATTTGGAGCATTAGTGCATTCCCTGGCAAAATGTCTAGTGCCATGACACCTATAGCATTGGACTTTAGCCTTATTTAGACCGATCCTGGTTTTTCCATGGATACCAGGAAATTTTCTTCCTGTCCTCTTGTAGAACTTATTAGTTCTTATGCTCAAGAGAGTCAGTTGATGGAGAATGTCCATCTCTTCCAAGTCATCACTTGTAACTAGATGAAGATCGTCCATGATAAATCATAGATGGTCAGAAGGGAGAGAATGGTCATCACGAGGAGAGAGAGAAGAGGTGATGCTAGTGGTTATGTCAATGTGTTCATCATGACCCTGATCATTTATCACAGAGTTATGACTAAGAAGAGCTGTGTTGCCTTGAACATACTCTTCAGTTGATTTACCAGATTTTATTAATTTTCGTTTCTGGTCAATCTCTCGCTCAAAGGTGAGCAACTTGCCATGGAGTTGGGTAAGTGAGAGTTTGCCAAAATCTGGTGAAGATCTCATAACTATAGAATAAGTTTCCCATTTTTCAGGAAGATATCTTAAAAATCGATTAAGAACTGAGACATGAGGGTACACTTGACCAGCTAATTTTAGTTCACTTAAAAGAGAAGTGAACCTTTCAAATTGTTGAGTCAGTGATTCATTATTTAGTTGGCAGAAAGTCTCATATTGTTGAGCCAATATTTCCCTAGTATTGGCTACAACATCATCGGTACCACCGAATTGCTCTTTTAGAGCATCCCATAAGTCCTTAGCGGACTCATGGTGAAGAAGACCCGAATAAATTTCATTCGTAGCCAGCTGAGCATGTGCCTTGGCATCAAGCTCCAATTTCTGAAAATCTTCTTCGGTGTAATTCCGAGGGTCCTTAGGGACATCGTCTCCAGTCTCCGTGTCCAGGACCATTGGTTTATGAGGTCCGAACATGACAGACTTCCAACATCCTGTATGATTATTTGACAGGAAATGTAACATCCATCTCTGCCAAATATTGTATTAACCTAACCAAAATTGGTGGCTTTGTGGCAGAACCAGTGTTATGAGGATCTAAGGTGAATTTTTCTGCCATGTGTTCAAACAGTTATGAGTAAATCAACAAGTAATGAGTACTCAAGATAGTTTGTTCGAATGATTTTTTGAACACAGAGGAGTTTAAAAATCAAACTTCTGCAGATTTTGAAGAGTGAATGAAACAGAAAACTAAACACCAAGATATCAAAGAGAGCTTCGAATTTTAGACTTGATGATTAAACCAAGACTAAAGAACAAGGCTCTGATACCAATTGTAGAAAATTAGTGACCTAAGGAGAGGCTGATTTAACCAGGAACAAGAGCTTTAGACACTTAGTTAAAGCTTTTGGTATTAGCTCCCTCTAGGGTTTTGCACTTAATTTTAGTTATTTTGGTCGTTTAGTTTTCTTGTTTAAACGAAAGAGAGAACAGAAAAATAGTAAGGCAACACAAAGAAGATTCAGAAAAGTGTTGTAGTTCATACAAAGGATGTTGGGGTATAAATAGCCCCGACATTTAATGTTTCAGGACAAATACATGAAGAAGACAAACAGATAAGACTGAAGACACTTTTACAGACACTGTAGCATCAGAATAGTACAAGTGTAAAGTCAACTAGGATCTTCAAAGATCTTGAAGTCTTCCGAGGTTCAGACAATTGTACTGATGCTAAAGGAGTTATTCTTTCGGAAGTTCTTCATAGGAAACTGATTAAAGGAATCAGTTATTCTTTTATCGGAAGCAGATGAAGGAAACACTTATTATTTCATCGGAAGACATTTGTTTATTCTTTCATCAAAAGACCATAATCGGAAACTAATGTAGATACATAAGTCTTCCGAAGTAATGTTTTCTTCCGAAGCTTGTCTTCCGATGGAGTCTTCCGAAGCCTGTCTTCTGAAAGGGTCTTCCGAAGCTAATCTTCCAATAGTGTCTTCCGAAGCATCTTCATGTTTTCTTCCGAAGCTTGTTAGTCCTTATATTTCAACACTTATAAAAGAAAGTTAATTTATTTAATAAAATCTCCTTACCTTAGTTATAATACTTTTGCAAAATAAGTTATGGTTATCTTATAGACTTTTAATTACATACAATTAAGTAATACCTTTTAATAAAAATGTAAGTTTAATTATGAAAATATAAGATTGAAATGTTGGAACTTAGGTTAAACTTGATCAAATCTAACCCAAGTCCATAAGTGTTCCCTTGATTTCCTGAAATCTTATCTTCACCGTTGTGTTTGTTTAGAATTTATGCTTTGATACTAATCTCATTATATTTTTTAATCCAACTGTAGCATCGATGGTAATAATGATAGTATCGTAGGCATTAAAATCATGCAACACATGATCAACTCCAATAATCCTTAACTGACACTATCACAACTGAATCATTTTTTTATAAGTTAATAGTTTTGTAACATATTAGTTTTTATCTAATACCTTAATATCGATGATGATCAAATCGGTTAACACCTTTTCATAACCCTAATGTTCTATACCAGACACCATTGCATTCAACCAAACCCCACGACCTCAAATTCTATCCCCAAGCATCTGATTTTAGGTTCTAGGTACTTGGATTAAGCTTAGGCATCAATATTGAAGGTCCATAGCTAGTATCAATGAGCCAGACTTGATTAATATTGATGGCATCCCAAACCTTTCTTGCCATTACTGTAAGCCCCTAAATTCACCCACGTTTGACACGTGTTTTTAAATCACTAATTAAAAATAGGTCCCAGATTTTTTTCAAACAAACAAGTGTATTAAACACTTGAACACCCCACTTTTCAAAGACTCTACAAGATATTTGAAGTTAGAAAAACATTCAACAACCAAATTACATTTAAAGTTATTCACAAAAACTTTGTTTGAAGCCAACAAAGATTAAACCCCCAAAACATGTTTGATCCGAGTCCTTGCATAACAATCCGATCACAACCGCTTTCACCCCTTTCGTTCACCTGAAAACACCATAATTAAGTCACCATTAGTTCATTAGAACTAAGTAAGATCTCCATTCCCGCGCACCCGAGCTTACATGACCAAATTAGTCAATTTTGGTAAAAATCAGCACCCGACGTATTGGTTGGCGTATTAGTCAGCATATCACAGAGAGTTTCAAACTTTTGTGCTGAAACTGACGTATCCCTGGCGTATGATACGCCGGGCACCCCCTGCATGGCCATTTTTGCTGTTTTTAACCATTTTGACCCATTCCGCTCATTTCTGACCATTCCAATACACCTATAAACATTATATAACACCATATAAACATACTAAATACCTTAATCCACAAATTTATAACCATCATGGTCATAATGTCAAACGATTTACTAACGGTTATTTGTACCCAAAACACCATTAAAATCTTATTCCACAAGATTTCTCAAGTTAAGTAAACCACACCACTTGTGTTTTACTAACTTGATTTCACCCAATAAAGGATATTCACACACCATGTGAATAATCCAGTGTCATGATCACACCACTTGTGATTCAAAACACTAATATGAGTTTATCTCAAATATTAGTTCACACACCTTGTGAACTCTTTCCGTACATTCACCACACATACAATTAGACACCAAGTCAAATCATAATAAGAAAGTAAACACCATATCAACAATAAATTAAGCAATACACCACCTATTGCCTATTATTGTCAAAACACCAAGATCACAATCATCAATTCACCCAAAAGTCAAATCTTTCACTATGACATTCATGCATTCATAACACAATTACACATAACAAGTAAAAGATTTGGGTGACTTACCTTATTCTAACGCGCTATCCTCTATAACAAATTCCTTCCTGGGTCGTTTGGTGCCACTCACACCTTCACTATCAATTCCTATTATCACAACTAATACGTTTAATATTAAGTTTGACTACAATTAGTAAATATACACCCATTCACCCCAATGTCACCATTTTAACTTTAATTACTTCTAATTGACCCTTAATCAAATCAACTCAACTTTGTTGATTTAGTACCAAGACATAATTTCATATCCCCATTAGTTTTAACCTAATTTTTAAGTTGATTACTCTACTTGGCATTTCATCAAACACCATACATGCACAAGTTCATCTTCTAATGATCATTCATCATTAACACACCTATGTAACTTCCTTATTTTGTTTATAAATGATCAATTTCATCATTTTGACCACAAACTAAAGCAATTTATTAACAATCATCGAATCCCAACCATTATACACTCACTTTACACATCATGTTCATCTACTCCATGAACACCCCAATTCCCTCATTATCATAACACTCAAATCATGAAAGAAAACAATCAAAAGTTGTTCCTACATGATTATCAGCATCATTAACAACATTTGACACTCTCAAAACACCCAATTGAGAGTTTTACTCGTCAAACCCACAACCACAATGGTGACCCACGAAATTTACTCCCTAATCACCCAAAAATCTTACCTAGATGTGGTTTGATGCAAGAAGAATCTAATTCAAGCTTGCATTGAAGATTAAATCATGAATAGATCACCAATTTTTGAGCATTCTTTGGAATTTCTTGGTTTTTCTCTTTGGTCTCCTTTCTGCATGTCGACACCCACCAAGAAAATGGTCATATGACCAATTTTGACAAACCCCAATTTCATATAATCCCCCTTTTAATTTAATTTTCAGCTATTTGCACAACTAGCCCCTCCATTACTAGTTAATTTTTAACTAATCATGACTAACTTAGATAATTAGTTAACACCACCATATGTTATATTTTAAATCAAATAAATATTAAAACACCCATCAATTAAAGTAAAACATAATTTATACTCCAATTACATTTTACTTATAAAAATTCCCCAAAATGGGTTGTTACAGATACTATAGGATCAATAGGTTCAAGTTCCAGCCCCCATAGGCCATCGATACCGCCAGTATAGATGGTCCATTGTGTTCCTAGACTTGGAGACTTTCGATATTAAGAGTCTCGACCAATTTCCATCAATATTGAGTCGGTCGAACATGGTAGTATCGATGATACATGATCTGGACCTGATGGTGTCCATCGATACTAGTTTCTTGATGATTCTAGTGGCGATATTGTTCTTTCCAGGAAACCCGGCTACATTCGATCATTCCAGTTCTTAAACCAACATGTTCCTTGAGTTCCTAAGTCATTTCTATGATAATCCTACGATTTTTGAAGTGCAAAAACCGATTACAAAGCTCACGTAGCTGAAATAGTGAAAACCCCAACAAAACCATAACTTGTCTCTAGAATCTGGGACATTTGAGCTTGTTTTGACCCTAATCCTTTGTACTTCTGAGTTCTCCTCCTTCTCACGATCGTTTTGACTATAAGAATGTCGATTTTGGTGGTGATTTGGATAGGTAGAGTGTTGGTTTTGTAGAGAGAAAAAGTAGAAAGAGAGAAAACGAGAATGAGAGAGAGAGGGAGAAAACTCTACAATTAAATGAGGTGAGGGAAGGTGATTTTGGGATTTTATAGCCCGGGTATGTTCGGGTGTGTTTGGTTTCATTCGGTTTTGTTTTAACGCGTTGTTTTTGTAATATTACGTAAACTGACGTAAGTTTGTAAAAATGGAAGTTTTTAAATCTTTTTGTTAGTAACCTGATAGCATCAGCTTCAGTTGTTAAATTGAAGACTGACGACTGCAGGTGATTCAAGATGAAGGTCTTTATGTTTATTGTATTTGTTTTTGTTTTCAATATAATGTTTATGTTTGTTTTTTTTTTGTTTTGTTTGTTTTTAACTAGTTTGTAAAGAGTATAAGTGTTGGTTTTATTGATATTATTAGTATCGATAGTGGTTGTGTCGATACTAATAGTATCGAAGGTAATCTCATCGATACTATTAGTATCGACAGTAATACTATCGATACTACTAATATCGACACATTTGCCTATAAATAGGTTAAGATATATGTGTTTAGGGGTTTTTGAACATAACTCATAATTTTAAGTGTGTGAATTTCTCTCTACTTGTACATTCTTCATTCAATATATTATTACAAGGAAACTAAGTTTATGTGATTGATTCTATTCTTCTTAATTCATTACATTTGTGTTCAAACTTGATATTATGGGTTCCGCACACAATATCTAGTTATGCCAGATCATTAGATCCTAACCACGAACATACACTTTTTAGTGGTAATTCCTAATATATGAACTAAATATATTTTTTTATTATTTTTAAAATTTCAAAAACTTTTATTTTTATCGTTTCATCTGATTTTATCGTTTTCGCGCGCATTTGTGCGAATCGTCACCCGTAAGAACACGACAACAACACTACTTTCCGATTTGATTTTCTAATTATAAGATATCATTCAAAACGCTAAAGTTACAAATATATTCGTGCGAATCATATTAAATCTTTCTGGGAGAATGCAAACTATGATTGTGTGCTGTTGAGCCACCAGTACTAAAATCCATGATAGATGATATGGTGATCCAATTCTCTGTAGAAGTTCTTCGAGCTGCTCTTAGAATTCAGGATTCAGATGATGATCCTATGACTCTTTCTAATGATCTTATATGTGGGGTATTCAACTGTATAGGTTATAATGGTGATGTAACTGCTTCTCAGCTGGTCAAGAAGCATCCCTTTGGACAATGGAGAAATCTGTTTCATGTAGTGATCATGTGTTTATCCAATAGGAAGTCTGGGATTGACCTTTTCAGTGTCTCATTGCTGCACTGGTATTAAATAAGTCATTCAATATCAGTCAGTTAATATTTGATTCTATGATTAAGCAGATCAACACTTCTGAAAAAGAAAGTTTTCTCCAGTATCCGAGATTTCTTACAATGATCTTTGATCATTTGTATCCACAGTTGACCAAATCTGGTCCAATCATTAAAATAACTGTGATGAATAAGAGAATTTTTGCTGACTGTAGACCAAAGAGAGGAGCAAATATTTTTGATACACCATTATTTGGTCATGTCATTGATGAACAGTTTCAGGAACCAGCTGATAATGCTTAGGTTCATGTTGATTCTCTAGTTGCATATCAACAAACTCACTCAGATGAACAACAAGTACAAGAAAATCAACAAGTTACTCATGTTGCTGCTGATACTACATCTATTGTTTCTCAATTCAGAGATGTTGATGTTTCCACTTCTCAGCAAACTGAACAGGTTCAAAAGGAATCTGAAGATAATGTTCCTAATGATGATATTGTTGTTGCTGCTGAAGGTGTTGCTGAAGATACTTCTACTTCTGATTATGATTCTGATGATACTGATACTCCAATGGTAAATACTTCTACGATGGTATCTGGGAAGAGGAAGGTTTTTGTTTCTTCAAGTTCACAGTCCAAGAAGAAGAAGACAACTACTGATAGTGATTCAGATTATGTGCCATCTGAAACTGATTTTCATTTTGATCCACCAGTTCCACCTACTTCTTCTTCTGTTGTTCCACCTTCCACATCTTCATTTCCTGTGCATTCTTCTCCTCCAGTCACCCTGCCTATGGTTTCTTCATTACCTTCGTTTGAATCTCCAAACATAAGTGCAATGATGAATGATAGTTTGCCACAGATTATGGCCTTACAATCATAGGTGGAAGAATTACAGTCTGAAAATATTCAGTTAAAGGCTAGAGTGAATACTCTAGAGGTTACATTTGAGGAGTTACAAAAGAAGACATCTTTGATCTTACCACTGCAAGATCAATTGAGTTTGCTTCAATCTCAGGCTGAGTCACAACAAAAGACTCAGCTTGAATTGAATCAAACTAAGTTGGCATCTTTTAAGATTTTGATTAAGAAGATTACTAACTTGATTACAATTCAGTCAAGGTATTTAATGGTCATGAAGCCCAATTAAAAGAACTTAATGATAGTTTGGCTAGTTCTTCAACTCAGGGGGAGATTACATGTAGAGTTGAAGCAACTAGGCCATTACAGGGAAATCAGAATGATGATGATCAAAATCATCCAACTGCTAGTGGTTCAACTGGCAATGAACCTGCTACTAGAAACAAAGAAGGCTCAACTACAGTTAATTCTGTATCTTCGGGGGGAGGCAGTTGAACAAATAACAACACCATATGATAAAGGAAAGGAAAAGGCACAGGAAGAAGAATTTGTTGATACTTTGATTGTTGATCAAGATCAAATTCAAAATGATGAGTTGATTATTGATGCTCTTGTTGATATAGATGATGATGATCTTGGATATGATGATCAAGCTAATGGTGATTATGTTCTTGATGTTGATCCTCAGTTAAATAAGAAGGAGTATCATTTTGCACCATGTTTTGATGATATTGATAATAGTGTTGGTAAAGATCTAAAAGAAGGAGAATGGTTCCCTATAAAGGAGGTTAGAGATTTGTTTATGGATCTGGATTGGGAAGAGAAATTAATGCAAGAAAAGATTGAAAAGATAATTGTTGATTGTGTCATTCAATCAACAAAAGATGAAATTAGAAGGAAACAAGCTGAAACTAAGAAGATTAATGAAGATTCTTTCAATTTTTTAACAACTGAAGAAGTCATTCAGTTGGCTAAATATGATTTACAAAATGCTCCATAAAGTCCAAGGGTAAAGAAACAATACAGAAATAAGATGGAATGTGTTGGAAATATTCTTGCTTGGAAATATGAAGCTGAATGCAAGTTGTTTATAATAAAAAGAATTGATGGAGTTCAATATTTGAAAAATTCAATTAAAAGCTTCAATAAATTTCCATTGTGTGAATTAAGAGTTTTGGTTGATATAAGGTTAATCAACCATGGAGATGATTACATGGCCAATTTGATTGAAAGAACAATAAGAAAAGAGGTTCAGACAATGAAGTTTGAGTTCTTAAAACCTCAAAAGTTGAAGAAAATACCGGCTAAATCTTTAATGAGAATTCCTCTTATAAAGTTTAACTTAGGACTTATGAATAACCTCCACAGATGGTATTTGGATGGTTATACCTCTAAAGCTATTTTCAAGATGTAAACAAAGTGAAATTTTGTAGAATGTTTGATCCAATCCACTTAATTAATCTCTCAGAGGAAGACCAAAGAATGTTGGAAATAAAACAGATTCAATATCTAAAGATCATAGAGATGAAGCAAAGTAATTCAAGAAAGTGTTAGATGTGTGTATTAAGCATAAGATTTGTGTTGGTAGCCATGTACCTTTGTAGTGGAAAGAATGAAGATTAACACTGAGTTGTTGCTAAGGGGGAGTCTGTTAGTACGCTAATAGTATCGAAGGTAATCTCATCGATACTATTAGTATCTACAGTAATATTATCGATACTATTAATATCGACATATTTGCCTATAAATAGGTTAAGATCGATGTGTTTAGGGGTTTTTAAACATAACTCAGAATTCTAAGTGTGTGAATTTCTCTCTACTTGTACATTCTTCATTCAAGATATTAATACAAGGAAATTGAGTTTATGTGATTGATTTTATTGTTCTTAATTCATTACATTTATGTTCAAACTTGATATTATGGCTTCCGCACACAATATCTAGTTATACCAGATCATTGGATCCTAACCACGGACCTACACTTTTTAGTGGTAATTCCTAATAAATTAACTAAATATATATTTTTATTATTTTTAAAATTTCAAAAACATTTTTTTTATCGTTTCAATAGCTTGTATCGTTTTTGCGCGTATTCATGTGAATCGTCACCCGTACGAACACGAGTCTACTCTACTTTCCGATTTTATTTTCTAATTATAAGATATCAGTCAGAACGTTAAACTTACAAATATATTCGTGCGAATCGTCACCCACACAAATACATTATTAGTTAAATGTTCCCGTAATGACATCCGTTACGGTTTTAGTTTGATTATCCTCACATACGTTTATACATAATAATATCCTATCTAACATTCACATGTGTTTTCAGATCACAGTTTAGCATTTGTAATCACATTAGTATTGTGTCTGTGTGGGTTGTTTGCTAGTATTGTATTTCTACACTTTTAGCATTAATTGTTTCACATAGAATTATCACAAAATATTACACAAATAGTTTTTGTACAAGTATTTACAGTGCATTCCTATTGTTCCGGCACTGTTGTTACACCAAGCGCGGAAGATGGGGCTTGTCAGTTCCATATAGTACTATCCAGAATTACCACATTGTGCACCCCACGCTAATAACAATCTACTTTGATGTGATGTGTGCCACACATATTTATAAGCGATAATATCATGTAAATACGTATCCAAAAATCTTTTGTTATATCAAAAGATCTTGTGTAAATGATTTCATCCCCAAGGGTCGAAAATAGTAAAAAGGGGCTGTGAACTCACCTGATAGTGCAGTTCCTGGTTTTGTGTTTGCAAATGTTTGTTAGCGCCTACTAGTTATCACCTATAATTATATAGGTCTATAAGTAAGTGTTTGTGTTGGTTATGCGTTTCATTGTATCCCATACAACTCCAAATGTCTGTGTGTTCAACAGAAGGTTTGTGTTGACTCGACGAATCGTTGGTTACACGTTTACATGTTATAGTTTATTTGTGTGTCATATTGATCAAAACATGTAAGTAGCAAATTATCATACTCCATATGATTCTACTCATAAAAATCGTTCATGTAAGTCAAGTATGATAATAACAAAACTTTCCATTTTTGATAAGTTTCTATTTTTGGAAAGTTTAACCATTAGATCCAATTTCATCAAGTTAATACTTCTAACGTGTTCCTATAACACATTTAAACACGTATACAAGTATTGCAAGTCATCATATCATGACACTTTATATTTTTCCCAAATAAAGTTTCCCTATTTAGAAAGTACTTGTTTAAAATCCATTTTTCAGCAAACCCAATATACCAAATATATCTATAAGATTCCAAAACATATTCCAACTTTAACACATAAGCAAATCATGCCCAATCAACATGCCCAATTTTTTTGATTCTAAAACTTGCTGTAAATAGTAACTTACTAACATAAGTCATGTTTTCATAATCATATCTAGCCAAACATGTTAACAAACTCATTAACAAGCTTATATCATCATTTAAAACCATCAAGAGTGTATAGATCATGAAAAATCATTCGTCTAGCATTTACAAAGTTTCCATTTATAGTAACCATCTCCAAACTTCACGATATGAAACCAAAACTTAATGTAGTTAATTCCTATAATTATAATCAATCAAAATGCCTCAAGAATCATCTAAGAGTCTCAACAAATTCGTGCATATGGAGCATTTGGATTTGCATGTGTGTATACATGCATGCATTATGTTCCCAAGTACAAATGACCTAGTAAAGCTAACTTATAAGGCTTTGAGTGCTTAGATTCGACTAGAGCAGAAGCTACGAGGCTTGAAAGTTTTGATGATGGAGTTCCCGTAAGATTTATGGCTGCTACAAGTAATTTTTAACCTTCTTTAAGCTCCAAATGGTCCAAAGTGTAAAGGATTGCAAAAGATGACTAAAAAGGTGTCAACAGGAGTTTGGAATGTTAGCCAGAGATTTGGTCGAGTAGAACAACAGAGAATTCGGGTTTGAGTAAAAGGATGAATTGTCGAAAAAAGGGGTTGTATTTATAGAGTTGGTGTGGTCTGGGGCTCGTCGCGTACCGCCAAGTATAGCTTCGAGCTTCCCGGTGTACCGCAACGAACTAATTAGTCGAGCCCCGGGTTCTCGGGTCGTCGTGTACCGCCAAGGGAATTCCAACCGTCGTGACGTACCGTGATGGGTTCGGTTATCAGAATTTCTATTTCGTTTTTTCGGTTTTTCTCGTGTTCGATTTGTATCGTTTATTTGTTTAGTGTTTTTTTTCGTGATAACACATAAGCACGTATAAGTCACATTCGTTTGTTCGAGTTGTTGTTTTGTTTGTTCACCAACGTTCGTGTAACAAGGCTAGTGTGTGATTCGGTAGTTCCGCGAATTATCGATTCTTTGTACTCGACTTTGTGAAATTTGTGACACGCATGATTAATTTTAATCAATGTATAATGCACGATCCAACAATTCCCCGAATTATCGTTTCACAATTGTTTATGTTCGACAAACTTGATTAACCATAATCAATGTGTAATGCATGATCCGATAATTCCCCGAACTATCGTTTCGCAAATGTTTTTTTTTTGACACACTTGATTAGTCCTAATAAATGTGTAATGTACGATTCGATAATTCCCGGAATTATTGTTTCACGATTGTTTGTGTTTGACTCAATTAATCCTAATTAAGTGCAATGCAAGAAACATAAATGTGTTTAAGTAGTTTATAAGCGTTGCAATTTATCTGAAATTGTCGGGTGTCAAAACAAGTAACCCTAATAATTTTTATTTACAAGTATTATAATAAATAGACTAGGTTAGTCACCCGTGTATTACACGAGTTGATTAAAAAAATTACATTAAATTATACGAATTAATTATGATCTAATAATTTTAAAATGATTTTGGCATATAACTTTTTGTTAGATAAGTTATTAAATAATATTATATTATAAAAACATAGTTAATTTTGCTGAGATCCAATAAATAAAATTTAATATATAAAATGCAAACATCCCACTAATTAAATTCGTATGAAATTAAAAATACATAAACATATTACACTATTTGGATATGATAATATTAGCATAATTATAAAAAAAATAATTATAAATAATGAATAATAAATATTTAAAAATTATAAAATTATATTTAAAAAAATATTTATATGGTTGAAATCTTCTTATGATTTTTTTAGTTTTAATAAATTAACGGAATAAAAAATTTAATTTTTTATATTTAATAGGAAAGAGATAGAGCTAACATTTAATTGGGAAAAAAGCGGGAAAAAATTTGAGGGAGTGTCCAAGCAATTGACATGTGTTAATTTTGTTACTGTTTTATTAGAGTAGATTAGACTAGATTTGAAGTATGTATTATCTAACAAAGCTAGCCTAGCGATTAAGGCTTGGTTCTTTCTCTTTGTAGACCAGGGTTCAACTCTCATTGATAACTCTTTAATGGATACCAGGTAGGGGAAGGAATCTTGAGGTTAATCCCGGGTTCTGAACCAATGGGGGCGAAGGTTTGCCTATTACAAGGGGTTCCCGCGCATGAGGGGGTTACGGTCTTAAAGTCGGAGATCGAAAAATGAATCTTAGTTACCAACCGTCAGGCTAACTGAGGTATCACAACATGACCATCTGCTGTTAAAAAAATATGACAACATAAATTCGGGAGAGAATATGTTTTGGACAAAAAAAAAAGAAAGAAAGAAAAAAGAAGAAGAGAAAAGGTAATACGTATTTCTAGAACATATATTTATTAATGGTTTATAAAGAAAATAGAATTATTTCCCTTCTATAAATATTTGGTTTCATTTGTTTTTAAAAATTAGTTATTTGTAATTATATGTCTTACGATAGAATGCATGCACAATGTTTTCAGAACCGAACCGGACATCAAACCGGTCTCCTTACCGGTCGGAGGTCCGACCGGTCGGACCGGATTTAAGAACCGGATGATTTTATAAACATTTTATAAATATATATATATATAATCAAAAAAATATAAAAAAAATTAAAAAAACCGGTTCAATCACCGGTCCGACCACCGGTTTTCCGGTCCGACTACCGGTTCACCCAAAAACGGTTTTGAAGCTAGAACCGGACCGTTTAACACTCCGAATCCCGGTCCGACCAGCCGGGCCGGTCCGGTCCGGGTTTAAAAACACTGTGCATGCATGCACTTAACTATTCTCATGGCTTCATTCATTCTAAATCACCTTTTATAATTTAAGAATTGCAAAATGTATACAACATGTCATAAAGAAGTTATTTAGAATTTTAGTATGTCTTCGTTTTAACAAGTTCTACTTTCTACAGAAAGAGAAACATGAAATAGAACATATATAGAGTTTGTTCTCTTACGATCAAGGTGTTGCAATTTTTTTTAATGATATATACATTTTATTAATTTTAGATCAAGATAATTATTCATATATGTTACTAATATGAATATTATTGTAGATTACATTTTTGTTTTATAATGTAAGAGATTCACAATGAACAAATCCGGGTTCAAAACGAAGCTAAAATGAATAAGATATCGATATACAAAATTGTGTTATGTAAAATGTTAAAAAGAAGAAAAAAAGATAAAGGAAACTCTTCATATACCTATTTCAATTGTCATGAATTGGTTAGTAATTAAGTCATCAATGGACATGCTAATGAACATGGTGACAACCTTTGGAATGACATGACTACATGTAGATATAAGGTCATTTGGCCTCTTGTTTTAGTTGCTAGAATTTTAACATATACACACAAGCTCCAAAATTCTCAAAATGTACTTATGCTCTGCCGAATTCGAAGCAAGCTAAAACCATCGTGTTTTCGTTCTATCTTGCAATACGCTCTTGTTTCAGGTAATATTTCAGGTGACCCGAAATCTGTTTTAAGGGATCTTTGTTGAACAAAAATCCTCAGTCATCGAACTCATTTCTATTCTACAATTTTTTACTGTAGTTTCATCTTATACTATTATTTCTTTCTTATAATTTAAATTTAACACTTTTATATTTCTTATAATATTCTATTTTATATATTGTATTTATCTGAATTGTAATTCGAGTGCTTGAAATAAGAAAAGTATTTAGTTATAATGTGAATGATGTTCCTACACAAGATAATATCACCTAGCCGGTAATGGTGGACCATGACCATTTTGAAAGGAGGACAAAAATTTAAGAACTTACATTACATGTTGATTTTTTGAAACAAAGAAGGTGAAAGTAATCCATTGAGATGTTGCTAGACATTCACTAATGTCTACATTGAGATAAATTGAATCTTCTGCAATAGGGGATTGCTGGATCAGTAAGCCCAAGACACAATGTATGTCATTGTTGCCAATAATATACAATCTCAAAAGGCCACACAACAAGCAAATAATCCATTGCACGTTTATAAATCTAAGTTTTAACGTGTACAACCAAGGTTTTAAATCAAGAAAGTTATCATTAAGTAAAATGATAATTCATAAATCAAAAAATATTATTATTGTCTTTTTCAAGGCAATGAAGTGTAAATAATATGTAATTACAATATATGGCAAATGGAAATGTAAACTTCACATAAGATATAAAGATTTATATATTTTAAATATTTAATCAAATGCAAGAATACCTTTTGATTAAATTATTTTGAAAACCATGTATTTCGCTATGATTTTGTAACTGATGGAAAAAAAAATATGGTAACTCCATGCTTTTTGACTTTTGCAAAGTATGGTGAATGTGTAAGTATGGTGTGGTTTATTTTCAACCACAATTTTTAATATATATACTACCTTGGTTCATTGAAAAATCAAGAGAAGGAAATTTCAAAAACACACAAAAATGGGTTCTTCCATTTTGCTCCCTCTGTTGACGTGAAATTTCAAGAAAGAAAAGGAAGTAAATCTTGAAAGAAAAACTATTAAGAACAATAATAAACTGCCAATAAATTTGTGTAGTTTAGTTTGGTTCATTTGTGGTTTCAAATTTCAACTTACCATACACTTTAACCAATTTATAAACTACAGAGTTTAAGAAAGGTAATCTTGACATTGGTTGAAAGCTAGCACAAGGATACATCTTTTGCATGTTGTGGATACTTTTGAAGAATGACACGTTTGGGTTCTTTCATCTTCTCAAAGGATAACCATATTGCTACAAAGGTTGTCATAGTTTAACATCCTATGATTGTTTTTAAGTTTCATAATTATACATATGGATCTTGGTGGGATTTTATTTAAAAGTTCAAATCAAACAAGTCATAAATAAGCTTTCATTGCTAATTGTTTTCAAAAGACTTGATTAAATTCCAACAATTGGTATCAGAGACACTTATGTATGATTTTAAATTTTCTTCACATATTTTGGTTTCTAGCTAAAACCAAAAGTATATCATTTTCATGTATGAAAATGAAATATATGAAAGCAACACTTTTATTTTGTGTTCGTAGTGTTTTATAGCATTTTTCAAGTCATTAAAATGGTACATAAAGTCACCATCTTTTTCTTGCTAAAAGAGTGTAGCTTAAGTTTCTTTATGTCACATATTAATGTTAATGATATTTTTATGCAAAGCAAGACAATGACCTTATATTCAATGTGTTATTCTATATGGTTGCAGTAATATTTATTCATTTGTAACAATTATTTTATTTCAAGTCTTGTATCTTATTTATTTTAAAGATGTAAAAATAAATTAGGTTATATTTTTCATTATAAAATTGTAATAAGAAAGAAGACTTTCAAGATGAAGAACTTCAAGTTCAAAAGGATGGTCTTGGAGCAAGTGGGAGTCAAGTTTAAAGAAATGAAAATCTTGTGTCCCTTAGACCTTTAAGTGATGTTTTGTTTGGCTCACAAAACATCACATGATCATGTCTTTGCTTTGCTTATGTTTATGTGTATGTTTGTGATGATTGGTTGCTAATATAGGATTAGAATATCATCAAAATCATTTTATAAAATAAATGAAAGTGTAGATGATGAGTTTTGTAAAAGGAAATTTTAAAAAAACTCGTTTAAAATTTTTGAGACGGAAACTTGAAACCAAGAATTAAAGACATAATTTTGAGTTTCATGAAATGATTTTTAAAGGAATAAAATAATATGAACCTTATTTATGTAAAACTCAAGGGCTGAAAAATAATAAAAAAACATAAAAAAAAAAAAACATAAGTCTTTGCCACCCTATATTAAAACACTTACACATTACAAGGAATTTTACGTGGAGAGAGCCTTGGGTCATTCACATGATATGTCTTGTAATGAATAAGGTGATTCTCACACAGGGTCGACTTATAACTCAACTTACACATTGCAAGGAATTCGAACATCACATGTTTTAAAATAGGTCGACTTATAACTCAACTTTATGACTAGTGTGTCTGGCCAGTCACAAAAGGGTGGGTTGCAATAAACGGGATTAAACGTGCCAAGATTAACAAGTACTGTTAATGAATCCCAAAGTTCTAAGAGTTTCAAGTAAGCAATTGGTTTTACAAACCTACCAACTAGCTTAATGATTATGAGATTAACAAGTAATGTTAATGAATCCCAAAGTTCTAACATTTTGTTGATGCTCAAACTGTGCAATGTATTATGCTTGCTTCCATGGAATCTAATCTTCAATATGATTTCGTAAACATGAAAGCCTATGAAATCATTGAGGCATCAAGGTGATGTTTGAGGAGCAAGCAAGACAAGGGCTATACGACATTATGATATCTCTTGTTAATTGCAGGATGCAAGAAGGATCTCCCATTAGCCTTCATGTCATGAAAATGAAGGGCTATGTGGAAAGGTTGGAAAGCCTTGGATCTCTACTTAAGAATGACCTGGCTATCATCATGATACTAGGGTCACTTCCTAAGTCTTAAAACCACTTTGTAATAAATTACAATATGAATGGTTTTGAGAAGTCTATCTTTGAACTTCTCGGCATGCTTAGAATAGCCGAGAAGAACATTCCATCTAAGGCACAATTGGTCCTCAAGATAAAGGAGGGTAAATTCAATAAGTCAAACTTCCAAGGAAAAGGCAAAAGCAAGGCTAAGAAACTGTGGGTCGTTCCAAGGGGAAGGCCCTAGTTGCAAAGTTCAAGAAAGAATCAAAGGCAACAACAAAGATCCCTCAAAAGGATAAGAAGGCTCCCAAGAATCCCAACTACTTTCATTGCAGGGAGCCTAACCATTGGAAAACATGATTGTCCAAAGTTTCTTGCTGAAATGAAGAAGAATCCTAGTGGGGTGTCGAATTCAGGTATTCTTATGATAGAATTATTTACTTATCTAGTAAATCATTGGTTTTTGACACTAGGTGTGGAACTCACATTTGAAATGATTTGCAGGAACTAAAGAAAGTTTAAGAGATGAAAGAAGGCGATTTGGTATTACATGTCAGCAATGGAGCCAATGTTGTGGTTAAAGCCATAGGACAATATTATGTTTTGTTACCAAATGACATGTACTTAACATTAAACAATGCTTGTTTTGTACCTAGTATAACTACGAATATTATCTCAGCAGCTCAACTTTATGAGCAAGGTTATAATTTCAAGTTTAATTAAGGAAACATTTTGTTTCAAGGATGACATGTTTTATTCTGAGGCTACGCCTCATAATGGCATTTATGAAATCGATGTTAATGGCTCATGTAGTGACAATTCTATTTATACTCTCACTAAACGACCAAAGTACAACTTTAATAAATCTTTGTTCGGAATCTTTTGGCATATGTGAATCTTGTCTTTGTGGCAAGATGACCAAAGCACCTTTCACTGGCACCGGTGGAAGGGCTGCTGATATACTAGGACTCATACACACGGATGTGTGTGGTTTTTTTAGAACCATGCCAAGAAGTGATGAGAGTTACTTCATAACTTTCACTAAAGAATTCAGTAGATTTAGTTATGTTTATTTGCTTAAACATAAACATGAAGCATTTGAAACTTTCAAATTATTTCAAAATGAAGTACAAAATCAGCTTGAGAAAACAATCATAGCCATTCGTTCAGATCAAGTGGTGAATATCTTAGCTATGACTCTAATGAACATCTAGTAAATTGTGGGATTATTTCTTAACTCACTCCAGTGGGAACACCACAACTTGGAGTATCCAAAAGGAGAAATCGAACCTTGTTGGACATGGTCTGATTCATGATGAGTCATGCAAGCTTGCCTATCTCCTTTTAGATTTATGCTTTGGAAACGGCAACTCGTATAGTTAATATGATTCCAACTAAGAAGCTGGATAAGACTCCATATGAGTTATGGAAAGGAAAGCCTCCTAACTTATCCTACCTTAAGGTCTGGGGTTGTGAGGCCTACAATGTGAGTCCTCTAACAACTTAGATCCAAGAGGTAAAAAGGTCATTTTCGTTGGGTACCCGGGTCAAGAGCATATTATTTCTACCATCGTACCAATAATAAAGTTTTTATTAGTCTACGAGGAGTCTTCTTGGAAGAAGAATTTCTTTCAAGAGAGACATGTAAAAATAATGCAGAATTTGAAAAAATTCTAGAAACCCAAGAAACTAG
Source organism: Mikania micrantha (assembly GCA_009363875.1). Classification (NCBI taxonomy): domain Eukaryota; kingdom Viridiplantae; phylum Streptophyta; class Magnoliopsida; order Asterales; family Asteraceae; genus Mikania; species Mikania micrantha. The sequence goes on from CM018689.1 coordinate 4,383,295, forward strand.
ACCCAAGGTTGGAACTGCTAGTCAACAAAGTAATGTTGAGCCTCAATCACTAATGGATGAGGTACCCAGCATATCACAAGAAGTCCGCAGATCATTCAGTGTTCATAAGGAATGTGAGAGATATGATGAAATGTATTTAGTGGGTATACAAACCCACTAACTTTAAATCTGCAATATCTGACAAAGAGTTTGACAAATGGCTTGAAGCCATGGACACCAAGATGCAGTCTATGTATGATAAAGAAGTATGGAAATTGGTAGATCTTCCTTCTAAAAGCAAGGACGTTGGATGCAAGTGGATTTTCAAGAAGAAAACAAACATGGACGGAAATGCGCATACTTTCAAAGCAAGACTAGTTGCGAAAGGTTTCACTCAAATTCAAGGAATTGACTATGATGAAACTTTCTCTCCTGTAGCCATGCTTAAATCTATTAGGATATTGATTGCCATTGCTGCTTATCATGATTATAAAATATGGAAATGGATGTAGAACGGCTTTTCTTAATGGACATCTAAGTGAATATGAATATGTCTATATGATTCAGCTAGAATGTTTTGTCGATCCCAAACATCCTAATAGAGTATGTAAGCTTCAGAAATCCATTTATGGATTGAAGAAATCATCAAGGAGCTGGAATCTTCGTTTTGATGAGAACATAAAGGAATATGGATTTATTAAAAATCAAGAAGAGCCATGTGTTTACATGAAGACTAGTGGGAACACAGTTGTATTCCTGATCTTATATGTCGATAACTTATTGCTTATTGGAAATGACATTCCAACCTTAAAGGATGTTAAATCTTAGTTTGGAAAGTGTTTTGCAATGAAAGATTTAGGAGAGGCTGCCTACATCCTAGGAATTAAGATCTACATGGATATATCTAAGAGACTTATGCCTTAAGTCAAAATGAATATAGACAAGACCGATAGTGAAACGGTTTTCAATGCAAGATGCAAAGAAAGTTTTCTTACCTATAGCGTAAGGTATAGTTCTTAACAAGTCTCAATGTCCTAGTATGGATAATGATATTAAAGATGAATAAGATACCATATGCGTCGGCAAATGGATCGATCATGTATGCCATGTTGTGAACTAGACCGAATATATCGTATGCACTCAGCATGGCAAATCGTTATCAACAATATCCTGGTGAGAGACATTGGATAGTTGTCAAAAACATTCTTAAGTATCTTTGGAGGACTAAATACATGTTCTTGTTGTATGGAGGAGTGGATGAGGAGTTGACTGTGAGATTGTACACAGACGCTAGTTTCCAGACTCATCTTGATGACTCATGCTTACAATCAGGTTATGTATTCTCCCTCACTGGAGGGAAAATCACCTAGAAGAGTTGCAAACAAAAGGTGGTTGCTCAGTCATCAAGGTTGTGCAGAGCATTGAGAAAACTATCGAGATCTATTTTGACAACTTTGGTGCTATAGCCCAGGCTAAGGAACAAAGGTAACATCATAGCACAAAGCATATCTTGAGGAAGTTTCATTACATACGAGAGATAGTGGAACGGGGAATGTCGTCATCAACAAAGTACACACAGATTTGAACTTGGTTGATCCTTTTACAAAGAGTGAGAAGCAGGAGGCTCATCGCAATTCTATTGGACTTCGTTTATGTACTGGATGGATATGATATGTACTTTTATACTTGGATATTTTAAACTGTTGTTTCGGGTAAAAATTAACAGGCTTAACTTTTAGCAAAACCGAATTAGAAAAGTGGGGTATTGTGTTTTACAAGCAAATATGCTGAATATACCAAATATATGTTTAGGATATCCCCAAATATCCCTGGGGATATTTCAATATATGAAACAGAAAAATAGAAATACACACGAGATTTATACGAGGAAAAGCCCTTAATCCCTTAGGATTGCCGGCATAAAAACCTCGGGAGGTGACAATCGTCACTCTGCCTAGTTTTATTAATAACCAAATGAACCAAATACAAAGAAAGAGTGCAAGTTGATTGATGACATCAGGTATCCTGAAGTTAATTTAATTTTAATTGATTTTAAGTTTTAATGTTTTTGTTTGTGATTTCTTTCAGAATCAACCTTTGATCTTAAAGACCTTAGTGATTTCTTGACCATCAAGAAAGAAAAGGTTAGTCCTTTTGCTCCAAGGCCAGAGTCATGCATACTCGCTCAACTAAAACTTCAAAAAAACGTAAGGGTGCTGATATAGTCAATGTGGATGATGATCCTGACCTCCCTGCTGTCGATCTTCTACAAAAGGTAAACTCTTTTACTATCTTAATTCGTTTATCCTGGCGTAATTATATCCTCAAAACATTCTCATTTTATAGGCTATCCTTAAAATTTCTGGTGACAAGGAGGCCTTCGAAAAGCAAATTGAAGATCTTGAGGATCAAATGAAGATCGCTGTCGCTAAGGCTGGACATTACGAGAAAGAGGCTCAGAAGTTCAAAAAGTTGGCTAAGGACAATGATGCTGCCCATAAGTTGAAGATAAAGGAAATCATTAAGGGAACCAAAAAGTTTGCTGCCGCTGTTATTCTCAAGGGAAAGATCCAAATGCCAGAAAAGTCAAAACACGAAGGCTCGGACTTGTGGGACAAGGACCTTGCCGACTGGGTTAACGTTTTGGCCAAGCTAACCGGGGATATGGCAGAAACTTCTGATGCAGCAGCGAAGACGGCGAGCGTAGTGGAGACCAGTAAGGTGGCAGGAGGCGAGGATATTGGAGCTGGTGGAGACGAAGGTGATGTGGCGATGGGCGGTGAAGACAGAGTTGATAAGGTCTGAGCCCATTATGTTTGTGGTTCTTTTTATGGTGACATGTTTTTTTTAAACAACATCTTGATGTTAAGTCCCTAGATGGGCAGACAATTTATGGAATTTTTGGTGGAGGGACCATGTGTTTACATGGCGAAGCCTAAAATATCCTTGTTTCTTTTGTTTTGACATTTTCAGTATGTTGGGTGGAGGGACCACGTGTTTACATGGCGAAGCCCAATATACTGAACTTAGTACAGTTAATCTTTTAACTTAGTATTTTCATCAGATATTTTGGACTATGCTATTTGTTGTGCGGTTGGAATATTCTAGAGATATTCTCAACATATGTTAGATTTCCATCTTATTAGGTAACTATATTGTTTCATACTTCAATATGGATTTGATATATTAAGTATTTATGTTTTCTGAACATTCTTATTTTTTCCCCTGAGGTTTCTCATAATGTTATTGTTAATTGGTATTTTAAAACTGGCAAATAGCTAGGAAGAGTCTCGGTTGTTAGTATATTGATTAAGGATATCACTTTATAGTTTTAATTTTTCGTTCGATTTTTTAAAAACATTTGTGCAAGGCCTTATTTCAGGATCAGATATTTCTAAAAGTTAATTGTATAATTAGAAATAAAGATGATTACAAAGTTAATAAATAAATACCAACTCCTTGAAAGAGCAGACTTATTTTCGAAGCTTTTCTTATCCCTGTCAGGATAATGTATAAAATTCATACCTTAGTATTTTTAGGCGTATTATGAATATATTTGTGTGATATCCTGAAATAGTCTTGAGACTTGAGTCCATCTCTTCCATATCCTTAGGCGTGTCCCAAGTAGAATTTATATCCCAAAGTATCCTTGAGAGTTTGTTCATGCACCTGTTCATAAACAGAAAAAAAAGATTGGGATAAACCCAATATACTGGCGACTAAGGCCGGTTAGACTGGCGACAAGGCCGAAAATACTGGTGACAAGGCCGACAATACTGGCGACAAGGCCGACAATACTGGCGACAATGGCTGGAATACTGGCGACAAGGCCGATTATACTGGCGACTAAGGCCGAAAATACTGGCGACAAGGCCGAGAGATACTGGCGACTAAGGCCGGAATGCTGGCGACTAAGGCCGGGATACTGGCGACTAGGCCGGAATTCTAGAGACTAAAGCCCGGTTGTATAGCATATCAATGCTATAATTTAGAGGATCCCTGTTAATAGTCTTTGAAAATGAAATTGTCAGCCACTCATGCGTATACTGGTCCCAAAATCTCCAACTATACCTGGATATTTCGGAGGATCCTTAGTTATATCCCTTGATAATGAAATTGTCAGCCACTCATGCGTGTACTGGTCCCATTATCTCGGATTATAGCAGGATATAAGTGCGCTAGTGGCGAGGGTATGAACCCTAAGTCTTCATGAGAGACAAATGTCTCTTGAGTTTTGATTTCAGGTCAAAACTTTGCCGCTAGACATAAAGTCAGTGCGGGGTCTTCAACAAGTTTTGATTTCAGGTCAAAACTTGGGCTGAGACTTTTAGCCTCGTATCTTCTCCAGCTGTTCCTGCAAAAACATAAAATAGTTTTGCAGAGGTAGGCATTTGGGATTCCTAAGCCTCTCCAATGCTTGGGTTAGTATCAGGATATAAATGTAGGGATATTTAAAAAATATGAGTATATTTATAAGATAATCATGCAGGTAAAGATAAATGTCAAATAAAGTAGATCTTAAGATGAATAGCATTTCATGCCCTTGGGAGAGGTTCATCGTTCATAGTAACTAATCTATATGCCCCCTTTCCAGCTTTGGAGTCGATTTTATAAGGTTCTTCCCATTTTGGGGCAAGCTTACCATCTGTTGGGTTAATAGTATTCTGGAATGCTTTTCTTAAAACCAAAGCTCCTACTTGGAATCTTCTGATCCTTATGTTCTTATTGTATGATTTAGCTATCTTTTGCTGATAGGCAGCCATTCTAATCTTCACAATATCCCTAGATTCGTCAATAGTATCTATATCCTGAGATAATACTTCGTTATTAGCTTCTGTAGTTTGTAAACTTGTTCTTGCAGTAGGGATAATCATCTCAGTTGGAAGTACAGCTTCAGAACCAAATACAAATGAGAATGGCGTTTGTCCAATCGTATTTTTTGTAGTTGTTCTATCTGCCCATAGGACAAACGGGATTTCTTCAGTCCATTTTCCTTTCTTGGATCCTAACTTCCTTTTGAGATTGTTTATGATAATTTTATTGCTTGATTCTACTTGGCCGTTGGCTTGAGGGTGTACTGGTGTGGAAGTAATCATTTTTATCCCCCTAACCTCACAAAAGTTGGTCGTTCTTTTACCAATGAATTGAGATCCATTATCGCAGGTAATCTCAGTAGGTACCCCGAATCTTGTCAGGATATTTCTTTTTATGAAGGATATTACTTCCTTTTCTCTAACCTGTACAAAGGCTTCAGCTTCCAATCAATTTTGAAAAGTAATCAGTCATGACAAGCATGAATACTTTTCCTCCTGGTGCTTTTGGTAGTTTTCCTACTATATCCATTCCCCATTTTATGAATGGCCATGATGAGACTATTGGATATAAAGGTTAAGCCTGTTGGTGAAGGATATTGCTGTGTCTTTGACAAGCATCACGTTTTTGGGAATAGGACATTGCATCTTTCCTCATAGTAGGCCATCCTGTTCTAAGGATTTTCGAGAGTAATGCTCTGCCCTTAGTGTGATTCCCACAATATCCTTCGTGGATATCCTTCATTACTTCTAAGGTTTCTGGTTTTTCTAAACATTTTAGGTATGGACCGGCTACCGACTTTCTATATAGAATATCCCTAATAATTATATATCTAGATATCCTGATCTTAAAGGCTCTATGGTTTGCTTCTCCATTGGGTATTTTCCCTGTTTGGAGATATTCTTTAATTGGTGTAGTCATGATATCTCATGTGCATCAATAGTTTTTGGTTTAATGATTTGATTTGAACTTTCTATATCTATAGCTGGATTCAGGATATGTAGGATGGGGATATTGATATCATCACAAATTTTCAGAGATGATGCGAGGTTTGCTAATGCATCTGCTTCATCGTTCTCTTCTCTAGGGACCTGCGTGAAATCAAAAGTGTAGAAATATCCTACTATTTCTTTAACCATCTCTAAGTATTTTGCTAATTTATCCCCTTTAAACATATAGGAACCATTAAATTGGTTTGATATTAGTAAGGAATCAACAAATACATGGAGATTTCTTATGTTCATATCCCTAGCTAATTGGAGTCCCGCTATTAAAGCTTCGTATTCAGCTTCGTTATTAGTTGCTTGGAATTCACAACTGATCGATTGGGGTATTATGTCCCCCTGTGGCGATTTTAGTATTATTCCTAAACATGTCCCTCTTAAATTCGAGGCTCCATCGGTGTGTAGTGTCTATTCACCGGTATCCTCATCTAGGAGTTTAACTTCTGAATATGCTTCTGGTTGAATATCACTACTAAAATCTGCCACAAAGTCTGCTAGTGCTTGAGACTTGATTGTTGTTCTTGGTTCATAGATTAAATCGTAAGTGCTAAGTTTTATTGACCATTTGGCCATTCTTCCTGATAACTCACGTTTTCTTAACACCGATTTAATTGGGTAATTTGGTTTAATGTGTATCCTATGTGTCTAGAAGTAGTGCCTAAGTTTTGTTGATGCCATAATTAAACCTAAGATTAATTTTTCTAGGTGGGAATACCTAGTTTCAACATCTAATAAGCTCTTACTTACATAGTATACTGGATGTTGTGATCCCTGATAGTCTTTGACTAGCACAACACTTACAGTAGTTCGGGATACTGCTAAGTACAGTGATAGTGGTTCACCATCTTCTGGTTTCATGAGCAATGGTGCTGAGGATAAGTATTCTTTCAAATCCTGTAGTGCCTTCTCATGGTCTTCATCCCACTGAAATTTCTTATTCTTTTTAAGGATATCATAGAATCCTTTGAATTTTTCAGAAGATCTCGAGATGAATATATTAAGTGCGGCTATTCTTCCTGTTAACCTCTGTACTTCTTTTACGTTTGTTGGGGATTTGAGGTTCAAGATAGCTTGGATTTGTTCTGGGCTGGCCTCTGTTCCTCTTTTAGTGACCATATATCCCAAAAACTTTCCTGATCTTAGTCCAAAATGACACTTAGAAGGGTTAAGTTTCATATTGTAACGATCCAGGATATCAAATGATTCTTCGAGATCCCGAAGATGATCTTTGGTAATCTTAGATTTGGCCACCATATCATGTGTGACCTTTAGGGTTTTTGTTATTTAAATTTAAATGTAATGGTGACGTGTTTATAATAAAATAAAGTTCATGGGGGTTTTGTTAACTTAATTCAACATTTAAAACATATACACACATATCTACATACATATATACATATATATATATATATATTAATTAAAGAAATGAATTTATCTTATATTAAATATATATATATATATATGTTATTCAAAATATATTCTATTAAACTTAAAAAGATATAGTTGATTAAAAATAAAAATTTATTAAGATGCTTAAAAACCATGGTTTATTTTATGAATGTATTATAAAACTTGTAATAAAAATATACAAATAAATTTTAACAAATAATCATTTAAACATTAGTACTAAAACTTTACATGGTTATAAAAAGTATAAATCATAAAGGACTTGTATTTATTTTACATACTTATAATAAGGTTTTACATAAAATAACAAAGTGTTTTTGGGATAAGATTGTAAAATATTAAAATTAGAATTAGTTATAATAGAAAATTTGCAAATATGAAAAATGAAGGGGCTGAAGTGTAATTTGAATGTTTTCTTTTTCCCTGCTCCATCTCATCCACGTTCTAAGACCATATGCCACCATTATTCAATTCAATTTCAACAAAAACGTAAATTGTAAATGCGATTAAAGATCAATATACGTTTCCTACCAGTTCGTAACCAAAACCGAATCATTTAATCGACGAATTAAACTAATGTAGTCCAATAAACCATAACCGAAAGAGTTAACATAGAATGAAACTCGAACTCAACTTAAACGACTACCAAAATCAAACTAAACTTACAGAAACTCTCACGACTTGATTCTGAAACTACAGACACCAAGAACAGCTCCTAATTCGTTCCAAAGCTCTCGGTCGGAGCCCTCGAACATTTCGAACAAAAATCTATTCGAACTCGATCAATTTGGAAGCAAACCAAGTAAGTAAAACACTCATCTCATTCGGTTCTACATGGGGATCATTAGCCCCATGGTTTTAACAACTCAAAATCAATAAATCAATCGATTTGATTTTCTAGGGCTTAAATGTTGAACAAGCAAAGGAGTTTGTGAATAAGAGTAAAAAAAAACGGTTTGTATTCAATTAAACAACATAGTCTACTGGTAAAACAAGAGCATGTGATGAAAGGGTTCGGGGGTTCGAATCCGGTTTAAACCGGGTTTTCTTTTAAATCCTTTTTACACTTTTATTTTTATTTTCTTAATCAAATAAACCCCGAAAATTCTAAAAAATTACGGAGATTCTAAAATATTATTTTTAACATTCTGTAAAAATTTGAGAATTTTTCAGATTAAATTTATATTATTTTGTTATTTAAATATTATTTAAATAATTTAAATATATATAAAGTACTAAAACATCTCTAAAAATTTTAGAAAAATTCCAGAAATTCTAACATAATGTTCTAAATATTCTGTAACAATTTAGGAATTTTTCAGAATTAAATTATATTATTTTGCTATTTAAATAGTATTTAAATAGTTTTAAATATATAAAAAATATAATAAAACATTTCTAAAAATTCCGGAAAAATTCCAGAAATTATTTTCCAGCAATATTAACATTATGAAAATTTTTAAATAAGTTTTGGAATATTATTTCACAAATTTGATATTTTATTGTTTAAATAAACTTTAAAAATATAAGTATTAACTATAAAGAGTAATTTAAAAAGTCAGAAAATTATTTTAAATATTCTGAGATCATTGTTATAATATTATAACTACAAGATTTTAAATTTTTATTAGTAAAAATACATATATTTATAAAATGTTAATTCTTTAAATAATTTTAAACATATAACTATTTATAACTCATTTTTATTTTTAAATGCATAAATCTAATATATTAATAAGATATAAATTATTATTTTATCATAAACCATTATAACAAGATTATTTTATTTATTATTATTTTTAAAACACTCTTAATTATTATATCACAAAAGTTATAAAATCTTTTCAAACTACTATTCTAAGCTTAAATCAAAAGGGGATTTGTTGGTCAAGCATAAGCACATACTTAGAAAGATCTAAGTTACATTTTTGATATAAAATTAGGTTGAGTTGGTGGTTCGTTTCTACCTAAACACAAGCAAGAACTAGTTGGATAATTCTAAAGCAAAAGCATGTGAGTTTTCTTATACTCCCTTTTTACATTTTTGTAATCTTTGGGATGTTGCACATGTCATATCAAACAATGGTATTCTAGAGTCAAAAACAAATACTATGATGCAATTCTATAGTTTAAGTTAGAATTAGATTTGAATGTTATGTGTTACCTATTTGTTTGTATATCTATGTGTTATTATTATTGGATTATCATATACAATATATTAGTACTAGTAGCCTTTAATTAGCATGACTTATGTCATTGTTTAATATTAAAGGTGAAATTGCCAAAAACTATTAGTATTATTAGTAACCTTTCTTTAGTGACTTTGTGTCATTATGATAGAAAGGTGAAATTGCCAAATTCTATTTATCAAACATTGTGGAACATATACATATTTAGATCAATTCTTATTAGACTATTGTTGCATCTTATTTCTATTATACATATATCAAACTGTATGAGAATCTTACCAACTATGCAAATAGTTGATCAAAACTCTATTTTACATGTGTAACAGGTTAGTTGCTTGGATGAAGACACTTAAGCTATTTTGGACCTATTTAATAAAATAAACAATGTTATTTACTTTGGTTTTGGATTGTAATGTTGGATTATGTTTTGTTTTGTTTTGAACAATGTGGATGTTGATTTATTTTATGTTATGAATGAAATTGGATTATTAACTATTGAAACTTACAAAGTAGCACCATGAGTTATGAACAATCACAATCGCGCCCCGACGTATTCCGCCGTTGGTTGGGGTGTGACAGATTGGTATCAGAGCCATGGTTATAGGGATTTAGGATATTAGAAATGGTGATCTAGACTATAACTAAGTTAACCCCAAATATGAGAATTTCTCATATTTCATATCTATTACTTATGTGCTTATGTGCTACTTGTTTATTAAATGTTTCTATGTGTTATGTGTTATATTGTTACCATAGAGGAAAAACTTAGTTTATAATATACCTTACACTTGAACTTAGATTAAGCATTCCTTAGCATAAGTTAACTTTGTATTAAGGATGCCTTAGTTTAAGGTTATTCTAGACTTTAAATTAGGAACTTCTCATCTTATTCTCACGAACGCGCGACGACTCGTTAGATGTTAGGAATTCAACGCATTAGGCTAGAATGCCTAATTATATTCTATAAGTTTGATCAATACATATAAGTTATATGTATTATAAAAAAATTTATTTTTATAAGCTCGTTAAAATTTAGTTTGTAAGTGGACATGTACTAACTGGAAGGGTGTAATACCGGTAGTTGGAATTCCTGTCTAGGAAAGCTATTTGCATAAATCCCCGAGGTACTGTGGGACCAGTCTAGCTTTCCTGGGGACTTCTAATGAGAGTATTATCACTTATAGGCCAAAGCATGTCATACCAAACACTATACAAACTATATATTCTAATATGTCAAAGGTGTTCAAATTTTGAATACCATTCCTTATATTTAAACAAATCAAAAGGATTTACAATGTGTGTTATCATATTTCAATGAAATCATGACATACTACCTATGGTTAGTAATGATAGTTTATTACTATACCTAAGGTATTAATATGTCACATATTCAAATGCATTCTCTGATTTCCAATTCCATTATTATTCAAATTTTAATTCAAATTTCTATCTCTTTTAGAATGGCTAATAGACGTCGCGCAGCGGAACGAAGAATGGCTACTGAAATCGCACGACAAATGGCTGCTGTAATACCAAATATGGTAGTCCAATTGCAACAACAACTCAATGCAAATCCCAACAATGCTAACAATGGGAATAATGAAGGAGCTAACCGACCTAGGTGCTCTTTTAAACATTTCAATTCATGCAATCCACCCAAGTATAATGGGTCTGATGGGGCGACTGGGTTGCTCCAATGGTATGAAGGTATGGAAAATACCTTTCTTAACAGTGAGTGCCCAGACAATTTAAAAGTTCGTTATGCTGCGGGGACCCTCCAAAAGAGAGCACTCACATGGTGGAACAATGAAAAAAGGGCATTGGGAGAAGAAGCTGTGACCGCTCTCACTTGGGATCAACTCAAAGAAAGAATGACTCATGAGTTTTGCCCAAGAAATGAAGTCAAAAAGCTTGAGTATGAATTTTGGGAACTCAAGCAAGACAGTGGTGAAAACTTAGCTTACAATAACCGTTTCCATGAACTGAGTTTAGTATGTCCGGGCATAGTGACTCCTTTGAAAAAAGCTATTGAAAAATACATTGATGGACTTCCTTTGCAAATTCAAGACTCGGTTTATGGAAGTAAACCTAACACGTTGGCTGATGCAATCCAAATGGCTGCTACTCTTACTGATAATCATGTGAAAGCTGGAACTCTCACTAGAAAGGGTGCAAAGAAAGCAAAGGATCAAACTAAAGGTGCAACTGAACTACCAAAAGAGGAGTCCAAAGCTGGGTCATCCTCTAATTTCAAGAAAAATAACAAAAGGAAGGCGGGTCATGTGAACTTTGCTGTGACACATGCTGTTCCACTCCAACAAGTTGCCCCTGGCATGATTACTCAACCAATCAAAAAGACTTACACCGGCACCAATCCATTGTGCAAAACTTGCAATTTTCATCATCCTGCTGCGAGCCCATGTAGATTGTGCACCAATTGCAATCGTATGGGTCATTTTGCAATGAACTGTCGTATGCTAAAGGTTCAAACTCCAGGTCCAAATATGCCTTTAATTACTGCACCTAAACAACCAGTGGTCAAAGCTTGTTTTCGTTGCGGGAATCCAAATCACTTCATCAACACTTGTCCCCTACGTGACAACAATAATGCATTGGTTGCAACAAATCAAGCCAACCAAGGTGCAAGGGGTCGATTTTTCAATGTCAATGCCAATCAGGCTCAAAACAACAACGATGTGGTGAACGGTACGTTTTTAATAAATGGACTTTATTCTTCTATGTTATTTGACACGGGAGCCGATAAGAGTTTTGTATCTCTAGAGTTTGAACCATTACTTGCTACATCTAGAGTTAAGATAGATAAACCATTTAGTGTTGAAGTAGCCAATCGTATGTCAATTTGTCTTGACTCGTATATTCCAAATTGTAATTTGAACCTTAACAATCATGACTTCTCTATCGACCTCATTCCTGTGCAATTAGAAAGTTTTGATATCATAGTAGGCATGGACTGGTTGTCAAAGAACCATGCTGAAATTGTTTGCTTTGAAAAGTACATTCGAATTCCTTTAAAAGAAGGTCAAGAACTTCAAGTTTATGGAGAGAAGGCTTCAAAGGGTCTTCAACTTATGTCGTGCATCCATGCTCAAAATTACTTGCGTAAAAAGTACGTGGCCTTTCTAGCTCATATTGTGGAGATCAAAACTGAAAAGAAGAAGATAGAAGATATACCAGTTGTGCGTGAATTTCCTGAAGTCTTTCCGGAAGACATTTCTGGATTACCTCCGATTCGTCAAGTCGAGTTTAAAATCGAACTTGTTCCCGGTGCGATTCCTGTCGCCAAAGCTCCCTATCGTCTTGCACCGTCTGAATTACAAGAACTCTCAAGCCAATTACAAAAACTGTCTGACAAAGGGTACATTCGCCCTAGTTCATCTCCATGGGGTGCACCTGTGTTGTTTGTGAAAAAGAAAGATGGTTCGTTTAGAATGTGTATTGATTATCGTGAACTCAATAAACTCACGATTAAAAATCGATATCCTCTTCCTAGAATTGATGATCTCTTTGATCAATTGCAAGGAGCCAAGTGTTTCTCAAAGATTGATCTTCGATCGGGTTATCATCAACTACGCGTGTTTGAAGATGATGTACCTAAGACTGCTTTTCGTACAAGATATGGGCATTATGAGTTCATGGTTATGCCTTTTGGTTTAACTAACGCACCTGCGGTTTTTATGGACTTGATGAATCGTGTTTGCAAGCCTTATCTTGACAAGTTCATGATCGTGTTCATCGATGATATTTTGATTTACTCTAAGTCAAAATCTTAACATGAGAATCATCTTTGTTTAATTCTTGAACTCCTAAAGAAAGAGCAACTTTATGCTAAATTCTCCAAGTGTGAATTTTGGCTTAAAGAGGTTCAATTTTTGGGTCATATAGTATACGAAGAAGGGATTCATGTTGATCTTGCAAATATTGAAACAATGAAGAATTGGAAAACTCCAACGACACCTACTGAGATTCGCTCATTTCTTGGTTTTGCAGGTCAATTTCTATTCTTTAGGAATTTCCTTAGGATTCTTTCTCATTTTATATTCTAAATTCAATTTTTTTAACTGACAGGTTATTACCGTCGGTTTATCTCTAATTTCTCCAAAATTGCATTACCACTTACTGCTTTGACACACAAAGGTAAAGCTTACAAGTGGGAAGATGCTCAGGAGAATGCATTTCAAACTCTAAAACAAAAGTTGTGCGATGCTCCTATTCTTACGTTACCCGATGGAATCGAGGATTTTGTGGTTTATTGTGATGCATCAAACCAAGGTCTTGGATGTGTTCTTATGCAACGTGGAAAGGTTATTGCATATGCTTCGAGACAATTAAAGATTCATGAGAAGAATTATACGACTCATGATCTTGAGCTTGGTGTTGTTGTATTTGCTTTAAAAATTTGGAGGCATTACCTGTATGGTACAAAGTGTGTGGTGTTCACTGACCACAAAAGCCTTCAACATATCCTCAATCAAAAAGAACTTAACATGAGACAAAGGCGTTAGGTAGAGTTGCTCAATGACTACGATTGTGAAATACGTTACCATCCTGGTAAAGCAAATGTAGTTGCCGATGCGCTTAGTCGAAAGGATCGTGGGAAATCAATTATCTTGCAAAGTATTCAAATCTCATCAGATATTCAAAATCGTATCCTCGAAGCACAACAAATGGTAGAATCTGAAGGCAAGTTGCATGAGGAATTGCCAAATAGTGTTCAAATCGAATCCAAGACAAACAGATTATTACACTTACAAAATCGTTTCTGGATTCCCAATCGTAACAACTTAAGAGAACTTATTCTCAAGGAAGCTCACAAGTCTTGTTACTCTATTCATCCTGGTGCCGATAAGATGTACAATGACCTTCGAGCTCAGTATTGGTGGCCAGGCATGAAGAATGATGTAATCGTTTTCGTATCAAAGTGTCTTACTTGTTCTAAAGTGAAAGCCGAACATCAAAGACCATCAGGATTACTCGAACAACCTGAAATACCAGTTTGGAAGTGGGAAGGAATTGCTATGGATTTCATAACTAAACTCCCACGAACTTCCAAAGGTTATGATAGTATTTGGGTTATTGTTGATCGTCTTACAAAGACTGCTCACTTTCTACCGATTCGTGAAAGCTATCGTGTTGAAGAGTTGGCTCGAATCTACATCAATGAAATTGTGTGTAGACATAGAGTTCCACTCAACATCATTTCTGACCATGATGGTCGATTCATATCACATTTTTGGAAATCATTGCAATCATCATTGGGAACTCAATTGAATCTTAGCACTGCCTACCATCCACAAACTGATGGACAATATGAAAGGACCATATAAACATTAGAATACATTCTTAGATGTTGTGTGATCGATTTTGGTGGTAATTGGGATACTCATTTACCATTAATCGAATTTTCATATAACAACAGTTATCATACTAGTATCAATATGGCTCCTTTTGAAGCTCTTTATGGGCGTAAATGTCGATCACCAGTCTGTTGGAATGAGTTAGGTGAAGCTCAAATCACTGGACCTAAATTGGTTCAAGAAACAACAAACAAAATAATTAGAATTCGTGAAAATATGACAACTGCAAGAAGTAGGCAAAAGAGCTATGTTGATAAACGTCGAAAGCCGTTGGAATTTCAAGTCAACGATATGGTTCTTTTAAAGGTATCACCTTGGAAAGGAGTTGTTCGTTTTGGCAAGAAAGGCAAGCTAGCTCCTCGATTCGTAGGTCCTTTTAAGATCTTGGAAAGGATTGGTAAAGTGGCTTATCGACTTGAATTGCCTCAATAACTTTCAAACATTCATCCTACATTTCATGTTTCAAATTTGAAGAAGTTTCTAGCCGATGAAAATCTTCATATACCTCTTGATGAAGTGACTATTGATGATACAATGCACTTTATTGAGAAACCAGTGAAAATCGTTGATCGTGAAATCAAGAAATTGAAAAACATGCGAATTCCGATAGTTTTGGTCAAATGGGATTCTAAACGAGGCCCAGAACTTACTTGGGAATGTGAGGATCAAATGAAAATCAAGCATCCACACCTATTCATACAAGAGTCTTCCTAATTTCGGAACGAAATTCCCTAGAGTAGGGGAGACTGTGACCTTTAGGGTTTTTGTTATTTAAATTTAAATGTAATGGTGACGTGTTTATAATAAAAGAAAGTTCATAGGGGGTTTTGTTAACTTAATTCAACATTTAAAACATATACACACATATCTACATACATATATACATATATATATATATATATATTAATTAAAGAAATGAATTTATCTTATATTAAATATATATATGTTATTCAAAATATATTCTATTAAACTTAAAAAGATATAGTTGATTAAAAATAAAAATTTATTAAGATGCTTAAAAACCATGGTTTATTTTATGAATGTATTATAAAACTTGTAATAAAAATATACAAATAAATTTTAACAAATAATTATTTAAACATTAGTACTAAAACTTTACATGGTTATAAAAAGTATAAATCATAAATGACTTGTATTTATTTTACATACTTATAATAAGGATTTACATAAAATAACAAAGTGTTTATGGGATAAGATTGTAAAATATTAAAATTAGAATTAGTTATAATAGAAAATTTGCAAATATGAAAAATGAAGGGGCTGAAGTGTAATTTGTATCTTTTCTTTTTCCCTGCTCCATCTCATCCACGTTCTAAGACCATATGACACCATTATTCAATTCAATTTCAGCAAAAACGTAAATTGTAAATGCGATTAAAGATCAATATACGTTTCCTACCCGTTCGTAACCAAAACCGAATCATTTAATCGACGAATTAAACTAATGTAGTCCAATAAACCATAACCGAAAGAGTTAACATAGAATGCAACTCGAACTCAACTTAAACGACTACCAAAATCAAATTAAACTTACAGAAACTCTCACGACTTGATTCTGAAACTAGAGACACCAAGAACAGCTTCTAATTCGTTCCAAAGCTCTCGGTCGAAGCCCTCGAACATTTCGAACAAAAATGTATTCGAACTCGATCAATTTGGAAGCAAAACAAGTAAGTAAAACACTCATCTCATTCGGTTCTACATGGGGATCATTAGCCCCATGGTTTTAACAACTCAAAATCAATAAATCAACCGATTTGATTTTCTAGGGCTCAAATGTTGAACAAGCAAAGGAGTTTGTGAATAAGAGTAAAAAAAACGGTTTGTATCTCGATTAGACAGCATAGTCTACTGGTAAAACAAGAGCATGTGATGAAAGGGGTCAGGGGTTCGAATCCGGTTTAAACCGGGTTTTCTTTTAAATCCTTTTTACACTTTTATTTTTATTTTCATAATCAAATAAACCCCGAAAATTCTAAAAAAATTACAGAGATTCTAAAATATTATTTTTAACATTCTGTAAAAATTTGAGAATTTTTCAGATTAAATTTATATTATTTTGTTATTTAAATATTATTTAAATAATTTAAATATATATAAAGTACTAAAACATCTCTAAAAATTTTAGAAAAATTCCAGAAATTATAACATAATGTTCTAAATATTCGGTAACAATTTAGGAATTTTTTAGAATTAAATTATATTATTTTGCTATTTAAATAGTATTTAAATAGTTTTAAATATATAAAAAATATAATAAAACATTTCTAAAAATTCTGGAAAAATTCTAGAATTTTCTAGCAATATTAACATTATGAAAATTTTTAAATAATTTTTGGAATATTATTTCACAAATTTGATATTTTATTGTTTAAATAAACTTTAAAAATATAAGTATTAACTATAAAGAGTAATTTAAAAAGTCAGAAAATTATTTTAAATATTCTGAGATCTATTTTATAATATTATAACTACAAGCTTTAAAAATTTTATTTGTAAAAATACATATATTTATAAATGTTAATTCTTTATATCATTTTAAACATATAACTATTTATAACTCATTTTTATTTTTAAATGCATAAATCTAATATATTAATAAGATATAAATTATTATTTTATCATAAACCATTATAACAAGATTATTTTATTTATTATTATTTTTAAAACACTCTTAATTATTATATCACTAAAGTTATAAAATCTTTTCAAACTACTATTCTAAGCTTTAAATCAAAAGGGGACTTGTTGGTCAAGCATAAGCACATACTTAGAAAGATCTAAGTTACATTTTTGATATAAAATTAGGTTGAGTTGATGGTTCGTTTCTACCTAAACACAAGCAAGAACTAGTTGGATAATTCTAAAGCAAAAGCATGTGAGTTTTCTTATACTCCCTTTTTACATTTTTGTAATCTTTGGGATGTTGCACATGTCATATCAAACAATGGTATTCTAGAGTCAAAAACAAATACTATGATGCAATTCTATAGTTTAAGTTAGAATTGAATTTGAATGTTATGTGTTACCTATTTGTTTGTATATCTATGTGTTATTATTATTGGATTATCATATACAATATATTAGTACTAGTAGCCTTTAATTAACATGACTTATGTCATTGTTTAATATTAAAGGTGAAATTGCCAAAAACTATTAGTATTATTAGTAACCTTTCTTTAGTGACTTTGTGTCATTATGATAGAAAAGTGAAATTGCCAAATTCTATTTATCAAACATTGTGGAACATATACATATTTAGATCAATTCTTATTAGACTATTGTTGCATCTTATTTCTATTATACATATATCAAATTGTATGAGAATCTCACCAACTATGCAAATAGTTGATCAAAACTCTATTTTACATGTGTAACAGGTTAGTTGCTTGGATGAAGACACTTAAGCTATTTTGGACCTATTTAATAAAATAAACAATGTTATTTACTTTGGTTTTGGATTGTAATGTTGGATTATGTTTTGTTTTGTTTTGAACAATGTGGATGTTGATTTATTTTATGTTATGAATGAAATTGGATTATTAACTATTGAAACTTACAAAGTAGCACCATGAGTTATGAACAATCACAATCGCGCCCCGACGTATTCCGCCGTTGGTTGGGGTGTGACATCATGAATGTATACCTCCATAGTGTCCCCTAGCTTATCCTTGAACATCATATTGACAAGCCTTTGATAAGTAGCTCCTGCGTTCTTCAAGCCAAATGGCATAGCTGTATAGCAATATATCCCTGTTGGCGTCATGAAAGCAGTATCTTCTTGGTCTGAAGTCTCCATTTGGATTTGCTGGAATCCCGCTGATGCATCCATGAAGGTTAACATTTGATGGCTTGTTGTAGCGTCTACCATTGAGTCTATGGGTGGTAATGGAAAGGGGTCTTTAGGACAAGCTTTGTTTAGATCTGTGTAATCTACACAAACTCTCCACTTTCCATTTTTCTTTTGAACCACAACTACATTAGCCAGCCACTTAGGAAATTTTACTTCTCTAATCATCTTGGCTTTAAGAAGTTTTTCCACTTCTTCTTGGATGATTACATTCATTTCAGGAGCAAATTTTCTTCTTTTTTGGTGGATGGGTTTGTGGCTTCTATCTATTCCTAGCTTATGTGTGATTACATCTGGGGATATCCCTGGCATATCCTAATGCTTCCAAGCAAAGGTAGAAATTCTTGATTTCAGGAAAGAAATCAGTTTCTCCTCAATATCCTTAGGAATATCAGTTCCTATGAGAACTTTGGTCTAGGGATCCTCAGGATTAAGTAGTATTTCTTTTACTTCTTTTTCCCGGGATTCCTGAATATCCCCAAGGTTGCTCTTTGATTGCTATGTTGAGGTTGATTTCGTCGTCGCCT
Source organism: Mikania micrantha (assembly GCA_009363875.1). Taxonomy (NCBI): domain Eukaryota; kingdom Viridiplantae; phylum Streptophyta; class Magnoliopsida; order Asterales; family Asteraceae; genus Mikania; species Mikania micrantha. Next base: position 4,402,459 of record CM018689.1, read on the forward strand.
TCATCGAGGACGAATAACATTCTTTGGCTTCCTGCTGGTCGCTGTCAATCTTCACGACCCCCCCATGGTGTAGGTAGTTTGACGCATTGATGATATGTCGAGGGAACAGCCTTCATATCGTGTATCCATGGTCTACCTAATATGATATTATAACAAGACAATGAATATATAATACAAAAGCATTGCATAGAATTTACCCCCTCGATATATACTGGTAATTTAATTTCTCCAATGGTAGCTTTAGCTTCTCCGCTGAATCCAACCAGAACCAAAGACTTGGTAGTTATTTCGGATTCAGGGATATTCATTATCTTGAGTGTCTCTAACTGGATAATATTTACTGAACTTCATCCATCAATGAGTATCATGCACACATAATGGTTAGCAACATATAAAGTAATTACTAACCCATCGTGATGAGGATCTATGATGTTTTCTCGATCTTGTTCTTCGAAGGATATCACAGTATCCTTAGTTATTGTCGAAGTTTTTGTGGGTCTTTCTCCATTCTCCATCTTAGCCTCTTTAGCATGTCTTCTGGCTGCAGAATAAGAAGTAATGTCAGATCCACCAGAGATAAAGTTTATTACCTTGGCATCCTTTGGTGGGGATGCAGCTCTTTTCGGGAATACGTCAGAATCCTGTCTCCTTTCTTTCTTTTTACCAAGCAGTTCCTTGAGATGGCCTTTGCTAAGTAAGTAGCTTATTTCTTTCCTCCAGACAATGCAGTATTCGGTTATATGTCCAAAATCTTCATGAAATGCGCACCATTTGGATTTATCTTTCGTAGCGAACTTCTTATCCTTAAGAGGCCATCTAGCCTTTTCACCTAAATCCTGCATGGCACACATTAATTCAGGGATATCTACAGAAAAACAGTAATCAGATATCCTGGGATAATCTTCATCATCCTCATCGTCATCCACAGAATTGATCTTATGGTTTTCGGATTTGTAGTATGGCTTGGGTTTGAATGATATGTTGGTGGGTGAATCGAACTTCATTTTGACTTGGTCATTGGGTAGAGTTGTAGTAATCCTCTTCTGAATTTCCTTATCATCTTCCAATCTTATGAACCTTAATGCTCGATTCCGAACTTCGTCCATGTTCCTGCAAGGATTCATAACTAGATCATCATAAAAAGGTGAGTTTTTCTGTAACCGCATTTTGAAAGCTTGGACAGCCGTAGTGATATCGAGGTTAGGGATATCCAAGGATTCTCTGCCAAACATGTTTACATAACTCCTTAGAGTTTCATCCGATCCCTGTGTTATCCCGTAAAGATCACTTGTTAGCCTTTCAAATGTCCTGCTACATGAAAATTGATTATTAAATAAGTTAATCAAATGAGCAAATGAAGTGATCGAGTAAGGAGGAACATTGAGTAGCCATTTCAAGGCTGCTCCTGTTAATGTTGAGCCGAATCCTTTGCATAAACAAGCTTCCTTCAGATGTGTGGGAATAGGATTTGTCTCCATATTTCCCTGTATTGGGTTACATGCTCTTCGAGATCCGTGGTCCCATCATACAACTTCATGGTGGGAGTTTGGAATCTTTTTGGGATTTCGGCATCACTTGTTGGTGAAGCGAATCTGGATATCCTGTGGGTGATTGCTGATACTTTCGGGATAGGCTTGACTACCCCTGGTACACTTGAGATCATATCCCGAAGTGGGGTATTGTGTTTTACAAGAAAATATGCTGAATATACCAAATATATGTTCAGGATATCCCCAAATATCCCTGGGGATATTTCAATATATGAAACGGAAAAATAGAAATACACACGAGATTTATACAAGGAAAAGCCCTTAGTCCCTTAGGATTGCCGGCATAAAAACCTCGGGAGGTGACAATCGTCACTCTACCTAGTTTTATTAATAACCAAATGAACCAAATACAAAGAAAGAGTGCAAGTTGATCGATAGCCAAATAAGCTTTTGTGAGTTTCGTGTGTGTTTTCTGAATATCTAGTGTCCTATATCGATCAATAGCCTCGATATTTATAGAAAAAATATACAAACGAACGGTCAACAATGCTCATAAGGTAGTTCCGATTATTCCGGCACCTTCCAAACGTGGGAGACTTATTCAAGCTGATTGCACAAATATCTTTTAGATTCCTCATTCAAATTGAGTTAGTTGGCGCCTGCTTCCGTGATATTAGGGTCAACCTTAAGACAACCTGTCAATCCCTGAAATCTCGCAATAGATGTTAAGCAACAGAGATAATTGTTAATGATAAGACATATTTTTAAAATATCCCCGATCCCGAAATATCCCTGATCCTCTGGGTGAGAATAATTTGCGCCTAACAACTCTATAGCAATATCATTCATCTGATTAGACTAGTTGTCTCTTACAATAATGCATATTGTGTTCTATATTAGTACGTTTATAATCTGAGAATAACTAGATTATTTTAAATGTCCATGGTTAGTCAAAGATTGTGGGAACAACTTTGAAGTAAGATTAATGTGTATCGTTTGATTAACCAAGAAGGTAACCAAAGATCACGATGTTTATGGAAGGTAAATATTGGGCGTGATCACATTCAAGGACACTTCATGGATCAGTGTCTTCAATTTATTGAAAAATGGTAGTATCTTTGTATCCTTCGACCTGAGACACACATTGGGGCTTCGTTGCATGGAACATTGTTCTTTGACATTGTTTAACATTGTTCTGTAACAAGGTAGTAATAAGAACTTTCATTGGAGATGAGGTAAAATGTAGTGAGAGGCGTGTGTTGTCAATACGAGATCTATAACTTTATAAGGTTGATATCTTCTAGGCCCCTCGATGATTCATGCTAATTGAAATGCATGGCCATGCGAAACAAGGTTTGATTCTAATTAATTGACTCTTGATCGAGTAATATAACGATTGGACACCACGTGAGATTGATGTCAATCCATGTATAATGTTCAATTAAATATCTATTACAGAGGGATAATTGATAGCGAAACATACACCATGGCTCTATAGCATAACGTTTTGCGTGGATGGGTGTTGAAGATGACGTTAAGTCATATCATTGGGGGCAGTAAGATGTTGCTAGACATTCACCACTCTATACATTGAGATACATTGAATCATGTGCAAGTGGGAGATTGTTGAATCAGTATGCCCATGACACAATGTATGTCATTGTTGCCAATAATATATAATCTCAAAAGGTCACACAACAAGCAAATAATCCATTGCACGTTTATAAAACTAAGTTTTAACGTGTAAAACCAAGGTTTTAAGTCGAGATAGTTATCATTAAGTAAAATGATAATTGTGAATCAAAAACATATTATTATTTTCTTTTTCGAGGCAATGAAGTGTAAATAATATGTAATTACAAATATATGAATTATGTAGTGGTTCACATTTTAAATAAATCTTGGAAAATGCAAATATAAATTGCACATAAGATACAGAGATTTATATATTTTGAATATTTAATCAAATGCAAGATTACCTTTTGATTACATTATTTTGAAAACCATGTCTTTCACCATGATTTTGAAAATGACGGACAAAAAAAAGAAAAGTATGGTAACTCCATGCTTTTTGACGTTTGCAAAGCATGGTGAATGTAAAAGTATGGTGTGGTGCATTTTCTACCACATTTTTTTAATATATATACTACCTTGGTTCTTAGAAAAATCGAGAGAAGAAAATTTGAAAAATACACACAAAAATGGGTTCTTCCATTTTGCTCCTTCTATTGACGTGAGATTTCAAGAAAGAAAAGGAAGTAAATCTTGAATGGCAAAACACTTAAAAACAATAATAAACTGCCAAGTAAATTTGTGTAGTTTAGTTTGGTTCTTTTGTGGTTTCAAATTTTATCATACAATACACTTTAATCACTTTATAAACTACCGAGTTTAAGAAAGGTGATCTTGACATTGGTTGAAAACTAGCACAAGGACACATATTGCTTGTTGTGGATACTTTTGAAGGACAGGTTTGGGTTCTTTCATGTTCTCAAAGGAATACCATATTGCTACAAAAGTTGTCATACTCTAACATCCTATGATTGTTATTAAGTTTCATAATTTTACACATGAATCTTGGTGGTATTTTATTTAAAAGTTTAAATCAAACAAGTCATAAATACGCTTCTGTTGCTAATTGTTTTCAAAAGACTTGATTAAATCCCAAGAGAAACATATAGTTGTTAGTACTATTTCAAGCATTGGTAATATTATGTAGGCTCTGAAAGAGTATACGCCAAATTATATAGTTGTAATAAAACTGCTATACTTAATGAAACTTATTAGTTTCAAATATATTATGTGAAATGGTTATTACGTTGGAGTTGTTAACGAAAATGATGTAAAATATATTCAAATTATGACGCATGCGCTAGAAGACCATTTAAAAAAACTAAAAGGCTTTATCCTCCGGGCTATATTATACTAATTTCTGATCAAATCGTACATGATGCTTAATCAGAAGTTACTAGATAAAGGTATGTTAATCATATGGCATGAATCGACTAGGGCACCATGGTAGCACGATGATGAGGTGTACAATCAAAAGTGTGACTCACCAATGGGTTGTCCATCCAAGAACTCACGGTTTTGTTTTCACCCGATGAGTTGCTCGCTCAGGCAAAACACATCTTGAAAGAAAAGGTATCCACCTCCTTATAAAAAGGTGTCGTTCTCCTTTCCAACCGTTGTGGGATATTACAATCCACCCCCTTTACGGAGCCCAACGTCCTCGTTGGCACATCGGTCCAGCAACATGGCTCTCATACCAATCTGTCATACCCTAACCGATGGCTGAATACGTTAGAGCATGATGTGTAATTGTTCAAAAGCTCAAAATGCTACACTACGTTTGAATATAATAAACAATCTTATACATTCATTTAACATTAACACATTTCAAATAATTCAATTACAAAGAATACAAAATAATTTTACATGTTTGTTTAATTACAAGTAACTAGGTCCAAGAATGATCATATTACAAGACCTGTTTTCCCTCAAAAAACTTGTCACAATTTGCTTAGAATTTAAAAAAAAAAATAGTTCTATAAACCTGATCGTAAATTACTTGGGTGGAAATGATCTTTATGTGTCAGAAAACTGTAGTTCAAATATTATATATATTATATGACATGGTGGGGAATAGTAACTTGGGTCCCACATTTAAAAAAAAAAAAATTTTGAACGGCACACATTTAAAATATTAAACAAACATATTTATCAAACCCACACATTTTATATACATTTAAAATATTAAACAAATATATTTGTCAAATAGTGTGTGGGTCCCCCGAATTTATATATATAGAGAGATAATTAAAAGTTAACTCATGTCTATTGCATTAACCAAATAAATACATCTTCTTACTTTGGACCCACATTAACGTAAATTTAAATGTGTATGTTTTTTTTCTTTTTAAATTAATGTAGGGTCCACTTACATTAATAAAAAAATAAGAAATAACCTACACCGTTAAATTTATTTTAACGTGGGCTTCAAAGTAATAAGATGTAGTTACTTAGTTAACGCAATAAGAAAGAGTTAACAAATAAATAAAACCCTATGTGTGTGTATGGTTTGTATCCTGTTAAAACTCGATCCAAGAGAGAACACTTAAACTTTATTTGTACAATTGATTTGGAATTTTGAAAATAAAAATGTGGTGTACATTGAATATGAATAAAAAAATTGGTTTTGAATAAACAAATCAGTTTTAATATAGGTTAATGTGGACCACATATTTATTTTCAAAATTTCAAATCAACGACCCAAATAGGGTTTAGAGGTTTTCTCTCTATGATTAGTGAAAAAATGTGGTCTTTTCTACGGTTTTGGTGGTGTTCGGAAAAAGTAACTGTTATTTGTTTGTTTTCATAGAAAATCGATGTGTGCTTAGAGATTTGGGGTTTTTTTAATTCAACAAATTGGTTGCCGATTAGAAGGATATTGTCAGTTTTTTTAATTATTTTCGTAACATATTTGTATGGATTTTGTATGATTTTATGTTTTTATTATAAATTTGTATAGAGTTCGTGATAATAGATTTGATTTTGCTATGTAACTTATGTTTCTGCAAATGACATATAATACCCGTTGTCAAGAGTGTATTGTGATGACCCGCCGCAACGCGCGGCGGGTATAAACCTAGTTATTATGATTAGACGGTTGGATCTACAGGGATTGACAATTCTTTGGAACTACATCGTCTCTCCTGGAAATCCAAATATTCACGTTTTAGGCTTGAAAAACATACTCACGAGTATTTCTCGTAATTTCCAACAGTCAAAGAAAATATATACGAGTCTTTAGCCACATATTTAAAAATTGGCTCAACCCATATGTGAGTACGTATGTTTGTTTTTGATGAAGATTCGGGGTGTTACAATATTGGACAAGTTCGAATGCCAAATATATCGTGACTTGTTCTAGAATTAAATTCGACGATCCAGAAGCTTCTCAGTAGAAATGTTGATGTTGTTTATTTCATAAGGTTGCCACCATGATGCATTCAGGTTCATATTTGATTATTTATTGTTGTTTTAATCGGTTTTGAATTGAAATTTGACTGCGGTTGTTCAGTTTGGTCCAAGACGTTTAATGGGTTTTTAAAACTATAAATTGCTTGTGCGTTTAGGTTCTTAGTCACGTTAGAAACACATGTATGTTATTGACTCAAATTTAGAGACGCGTTAGTGTTGAGTTTGGAAGAAACTCGTTGGGAATGTGGTTTGAATAGATGACAAGAAGTCTGGAAATTAAGTTTTGTTTTAAACAAGAACAATCCTTTTGTTTTTTCTACTGTTACTTTTTTGTTTTTAAACCTTCTAACCCTATATCTAGTTTTACGAATATTTTTTGATAATTCTCATAAATAAATTATAAATGTTGCACTACTAAACTCGAAGGACCTTTGACAAGATTCATTTTTTTTATATTTTAACTCAAGCTAAATCTTCATGAACTCAAATTAAAGACTCTTGCTAATTTTTTTTTTATTTGATCTCTATACGATTAAATGTTGAAATTATTATAGCAAAACCCTAATGGTTACATGATTGGTGATCTTATTTATCTAGCTAATAACTTTGAGATATGATATTGCATTCACGATATATATGTGCTAGCAAGGTACAGTTTCAACCCAACCCACAAACCTTGGACAAGAATAAAGCATATATTTAGGCATATTTGTGGGATGCAATATGTTAATAGGTATATGTTAATGCTGGATGTTTATTAGATCCACATAAAACACGGTATCAAACATGTTATGTATTCATATATTGAAGCACAACAACCATTTAGAGATCAAAAAACCAAATTCTAGAATCAACTTTATTAAAATGATGCCGAGTTGATAGCACTATATGATGATAGCCAAAAATGTATGTGGTTGAGATCGATTATTAATCATATACAAGAAGCATGCAACTTGTAAGACATCGAAAAGAACATGACAATTATCTACAAAGACAATGTTACTTGAATAACTCATATTAGAGAAGGTTACAATAAGAGTAACAGAACAATACATATTTCTCCAAGGTTGTTCTCAACGCATAACTTACAAAAAGATAAAATAATCAATATTTGTCATATCAAATCAAGTTAAAATCCAGTTGATCTATTTACAAAGTCTTTACCAAGAATCAGATTTTAACCATAATCATAGAAGTTTGGACTTCGTACATAAAAAAATATTTATTAAATTGAGAGGGAGTATTATACAAGGTGTACTCTTTTTACTTGACAAAGTTTTGTCCCATTGGAATTTCTCAGTAAGATTTTATGAAGACAACATAATTGATTCAGTTATTTATCAGTTATTCAATCGATACTAAAGTATCAAGTTAATATAATTCTAAAATATGTTATTAATAAATGTATAATAAATAGTAATATGTTCGATGTCACACCCCGAGCCGGAGGGTTGGATCGACTTCCCCGTCGGGCGGAAGGTTCCTGGGGCGCGATATCGGGAATGATAATCGGAATGATCAGATTGTTTACATTGCACATGATATATAAATGAGAACTGCTAAATGAAAATAGAATTACAAAGTTAAATTACATCAGTTTAGTTCATAATTTAACAATGTAAATCTACTATCAAAATCATAATTCTTCTATCTTGTATCTGCACAAGATATACAAAACGAATCTGTAAATGATGCTTCAAAAATATGCAGGTCCAAAAAGCTAGGTCCTCTAACTGGTATCCTAGTCCAAAAGTAATAACTCCTTAGTTGACATGTTCGTCACCTGAGAAGTCATGCAAAAGATCAAGTCAACACATGGTTGGTGAGTTCATGTAGTTTTATATAAAAATGATTTTTTTGAATAACCTTTGAATGACAACCTTAACCTCACCATTAACTACCTATACCATCCAGTTCAGTATGCTTATATATAGGGCATATGTAGGGTCGAACTTACCGCCCGCCCAGCCACTGTCCCACCACATACCAAACCACATGATATATTGTTCCTGGTGATAATTAAGCATTTCATCCCATACCTCTGATTCATAGCATTTGATTACCCTAAAAATGTTTACCTTGATCCCCCGAAATGACAATCTTAACCTCATCAACGACCACCTATGCTAACCAATCAAGTATGCTTATATATAGGGCATATGTAAGGGACAAGCCCCAGCCACCGTCCCACCACATACCGGACTGCTTAGCATATTGTTGTTAATGATAATTAAGCGTTTCACTACATTCACCTTCATCTTAGATTTTGATTTCCACAAATTGAAATATCACTGATTTCTTGAGTTCACCATGTATTCATGATTACCCCAAAGCGCTTGTAGAAATATAATATTAAATGTTTAGTTAAATTAATAACTAAGCATTTAAATACAACTAAGACATGATGATTGGGCCTTATTAGACTCAATCAATTAGACTTAGTTGTTGGTGGTTGTCCAAGTTGTACCCTCTCACACGTGGCCCATATCAGGCATGACCCACAAGGAGTCTACCTATATGCGTCGGGACTTTCATGATGCCCATATCAGCTTGACCCATTGGCCTACTGTACATGCCGGGAATTTAAGGATATCCTTTGATTCTTGATCGTTTTTGATTCTCTTGATTTCGTTTGATAGTTTAAGTTATGCCCATGTAGCTTGACTACAAGAGTCTACTACTATGACAGGACTTTCCGTGTGTTACACGTGGTCTTGATTTACATACAACTGACATCCACATTAACTTAAGCAATTAATGATTTCATTATTTCAATGATTCACACACGGTTATGATCTCCTTGATTCTCTTGATTCCCTTGATTCTGATGTTTTGAACTCCATGATTTCCATAATGATTATAGATTATTGATTAGGATCCTTAGTTTTCTGATCACACTCTGGATTAGATTCCATTGCATTTGATCTTTAGCTTTAGTTCTTTTGATTTCACTTTGAATTTAGATTCTTGAATTTGAATTCGATGGACTAAGGGTTTGTGTAACATCAAGTGCCAGGTCGTCCAGCAAGTCCGTACGGTATGTGTACTTTCACTTTATACTATGTGTAAATACATGTACATGAACAGTTATTGTATTAACAGAATTCAAAATACAATACGCAGTTGTACGTATTTTTGTGTAAACTTAAATACAGTAAGTACAACACGCATTTGAAACAATAGTTGTGTGTATTTAAGTGAAAACTTAAATACAGTTAACACGACGAATCACGGGAAACAACAGTTTACAAGTGAACAACGAAAACATATCGGTTGCGATCTGATGTCCACAAATGACAGGAATCAGATGGACGACGAGTCAGTACAAGAACAATGTGAAAACAGGATGTTTAGTTGAGTCCGACAGTGAGGAAACACAATTCAAACACAAATGCAGTGTTATTTCAGAATAACGAACTGACAGTGTGTTTGCGTGGGTGACGATTCACACAAACATATCTGTGAGTTTAAAGTTCTGAAATAATGACTGAAAAGTAGAAAACAAAAGTCGGAAAGCAACACCATCGTCGTGTTCGTTCGAGTGACGATTCGAACGAATACGCGCGAAGGTGACGCGATTTGACGAAACGGAAACGAAACACGACACAAACGAAATTAATTTAAGAAAAATAAAATATTTAATATTTTACAATTTTGAAACTCATCAAAATAATTAACAAAACTATTTTATTTAAAAAGCGTAAAAATACGCGTCACGTTCCGGAAACGTAACGAAAACGCGAACCGAGCAACAAAAACGAACCCGAACACCCTCGGGGTATAAATACCCTGAATGAGGGTATTTTTCTCATTTTCACTTCATCTTCTTCCCCAAAAACCCCATTCCCGGATTTGAAAACCCACCACCATCTCCAAACTTCTCTCCTCCATTTCTTCACCAAATCCTTCCATTTTTGAACCTACACGAAGATCTCATCCTCCTCTATCTGAAAGTACAAAGGATCTGCACCGAAACCCAACAAATCCGAGGTAAAATGAGGCTCAAAATAGCGATTTTAGGGTTTTTCACTCTCTTGTTCCATACTTGGATCCTAGCCGGTCAAACCACCCCCTTATCCTATTCCTACGACTGCAAGAACAACCCTAACACCCACCACCCATGGAACTATCAGTGGCCACGAAATAGGGGGAGATGCCCGACCACCCTTGCTGCGGCCAAATGACACACCCAGAACCCCAAATGAGGCCCCTGGTGCTTCGGCCGAAGGACCTCATGCGCCCTTGCCTCATTCGCCGGCGCCATAGCTCATTCGACTCTCATCCGCCGGACCTCATCCATTCGATCGGTCACCATTGCTTCGGCTACACCCTCATTCGGACCCTCTCATTCGGCCAAGGCATGAGTCACATTCGACTGAACCACCACCTTCGGTTATGTTCATTCGCCCATCATATTCTCTTCTTCATGTGGTAAGCATCACCCTCATTCGCCACCCCTACATACGGCCGTCCCTTGTGAAACTCATTCGGCCACCCCCATGTTCCATTTGAACCAACAATCAACATTCAGCTCACCTCATTTCTTTGGCCCAACAAGATTTTCTTGGTCCAGACAATAGACTCAAGGACTAATTGGCCCATGAAACTGATTAGGCCCACAAAACCAGCCCAGTAACATACTCTGGCCCAACAACATGTGATTTGGCCCTTAGCCACTATACCGGCCCAATAGCATTCAGTTGGCCCAAACACAGTCCATTAGGCCCAGCAACCTAAACACAAAAATGCATGCGGCCTACTACCCCTGTTTTGGACCAGGAGACTATTTCAGGCCCAACTGATTTTGTTGACCCAATAGTTGGCCCATGCGATGGAAATCCGGTCTGCATATTAGGCCCACCTTAGTTGTTCGGCCAATGGAATCCTTGGACCATGTGGTTAAGGATGTGACTTAACGAGCTGAATTAATAAACATGAATACATACAAGGCGTGATGTAATAATTCTAATCTATTTCAAGGATGGTGGAAATTTATTTAGAACACATATTGGAAACAAATAAACATGTCATTTCAAGATATTAACTATTAACTCAAGGGTAATCCATGAGGCTACTCAATATATTCACTAACTACATAACAACATATTCGAATTTCACTTAGATAACATACGAGGCCGAACAACAACCGAGACCTACGAGTGGTGGCCAATTTTATGGCTAACACATACACACACACACACGAATCCCTACAAACTTGTATTTACAACTTACAAACAACATGAAATCTATACAGGATCGTGAAAACAATAGCAAGAACAATAAAGAGAGCGTGTATTTCTCGTTTAAGCTAAGTCAACCCCAACAACTACAAGGTGAGTTCATATGCCCCTTTTCTTTAATCTTATATGATTTTAAACTCTCGGGGCTGAGAAACATGCTTAACTTTTATTTAATTAAAAGTTTTATGTTTAACATATTGCTTATGCTTTGATTTAGATAATACTTAATTGTTTATTATCGTTTATCATTGTATGCATGTTTGTATGATTATGACATGACAGGGATAATCAGACGAACAAGATAATATATCTTATTAATTCATCATTACATTAGAATAATATAGTCATAAGATTTTATCTTATAACACTCAATTATTCTTACACAAACAGACAATGGAACAATTACAAGTAAACATATGAATGTTATAAAGATATTACATATCTTTGTATTAACATTCGATACAAGAGTTAAGTAAGTGTAATAGGACAAGTCCTTTTAACACTTAGCTTTGCAATTCAATACAAATTACAAGAGTACAAGGAACAGAGAATGATAATCATGATAATGTAATTTCATGATAACAATATCATTCACGCAAATAATTAACATAACTTAATAAGACAAGTTCTTATTTAACTTTGTTAATATCATGGAGAACATATGACAATGAGAACAATGATACAGATGAACACAATTACAATTAATTACTATTGACCTGTAGTATTATATCACTTCAATCATGTGCCAATTGTTCAAGTGATCATGTAAGCCCCTATAATTCGCTGACCAGTTAGTTTGACGTGACTAAACCGACGATAGCATAGTGGTACCATAGGTTTGACAAACCTCTAGCTTGTAGGGCTAGTATGTTGATCGTATTGATTCAATGGCCGGTAACGTACGACCGGTGACATGGCGACTTCAAGTCAGGTTCTAGAAAGCAACACATGGTGATATTAATTTGCAGTGATAAGTAATTAATCCAGCGGAAATCCTATTGACTAGTAGGTTGAGAAAGTGATCTGCTCTCATGTTACACTACTAGTAATAGATTTCGTTGAGGACACTAGACATACAAAGTGGTAGAGGTAAATCGGATGCATTGAAATCTGATTACGTGAGGATTTCAATGGATTCCTTTTAGGCTCTATGCACTATGGTTCAAGAACAAATTACTAGTGGTTGACTAACACTCTTAATATTTAAAAGTGTAACAACAGTTAAACCCCCCCCCCCCCCAATATAGAATAATACAAGGAACAGATTACATTAATCTAAACCCCTTAATACATGGAGGGTTTATCAATACTTCGGTTTGATAACTAAACCCCTCACACTATATTATTCTATAATTGTTACAACAGACGAATACATATCAGACACGTTGAACAAACGGGAAATGGATATCTTTAGTTGTATCGCAAGTGGTGTGGAACTTGACTAAGTATGTGGTGGGATAGCGTCTGGGCTTGACCCTTTCGTGATTCCCTATATATAAGCATACTTAATCAGGTGATACACTACTTGTACATATAACTAAGGAGAGGCCATTGGGTGGATCAGGTGAAACAAGTATTACAAGTAACAAGTAACAAGTATGACATTGTGGATGTGTGTATGATCAATTCAATGATTTCAATTACTAAACTTATGAACTCACCAACCTAGTGTTGACTTTGTTTAAATTGCATGTTTTCTCAGGGGACGAATAGGTGTAGATACATATGTGCAAGTGCTAAGCTAGTGGACTTTTAGAAGACCTAGCTTACTTTTGATTGCATACTTTTGGAATGACAAAACAGTGAATCACTTTTGTATATCTTGTACAGTTCAAGATACAAACTCATTGATTATTTTGATTAGATTTACTTAGTTAAATTATGATGTACAATGTAATTTAACTTTGTAATTCTATATCATTGTCATGTTTACAATTCTCAATTATATATCATGTGCTATGCAAACAATCTGATCAATTCGATTATCACTCAAAGATATCGCGCCCCGGGAACCTTCCGCCCGATGGGAAAACCCGATCCGTTCCCGCCGGCCCGGGGTGTGACAGATTGGTATCAGAGCCAGGGTTATAGAGAAATATAGGTCATATTATTTAAACGGTTTGGCCTAGACTATAACCTAGGGACCTCATGTAGAAATCATGTCACATAGGATTCTACTTGCATGTGTCTTCTACTTCTGATCACTGCACTAACCGATTTTCTTTCGGTTATGATCAGAATGCCGCCAAGAAGACAACCACCTCTATTACCGCTGACTCAGGGTTCAGCTCCGTACTCATCTACACCGACACCACCTGACTCTCCTCTACCTCCACCTCCTCCTCCACCACCACCGGCTTATCAGCTGGATCCCGCTACCATTGCACTGGCCACTCTGTTGACCAGTCAGCTGAGGGAGGTAATCCCAGACATGATGAACCGAATCAACACCAATAACAGCAACAACATTATCAACTCATCTGGAGAAGGCAGTGGCAACACCCGAAACCACCAAGACTATTCCTACAAAAACTTTATAGGATGCAAGCCACCGAGTTTTAGTGGCAGTGAAGGAGCCGTCGGATTGATCCAATGGATCGAAAAGATGGAAACAACACTGGAGATCAGCAACTGCCCAGAGCAGTATAGGGTAAAGTATGATGCGGGGTCGTTTCACAAGCGGGCGTTAACTTGGTGGAACGCTCAGGTTACTACCAGAGGCAGGGATGAGGCCCAAGAAATGAAGTCAAAAAGGTTGAGACCGAATTACTCAACCTGGTTATGATTGGTGCTGGGCATTTGGCCTACATCACAAGATTTCATGAACTGGCAGCATTGGCACCGGATATAGTGCCAACATTGGAAAAAAGGATAGAGCGGTACATTGGTGGATTACCGCCCAGTATCCGAGGGCATGTGATTTCTGCTCACCCTACTACTATGGAGTTAGCTGTTACTCTGTCAGCATCTTTGACAGACATGATGGTTGCCTCTGAGGCATTCAACAAAGAGGCTGACTCAACCAAAACTGGAACCTCAAGGAAGCCGGATAAAAGGCCAGCGAAGAAGCAAAAGGTGGCTAGAAACTTTGCTGCTACCACTCAAGCCCCAATGCTTAACCAACCACCACCATTGCAAGTCAGGAAGCCCTACACTGGCACTGCACCTTTGTGCAACATTTGCCAGTATCATCACGTGCCAAACACTCAGTGCATGCAGTGCACCAACTGTGGAAAGTTTGGCCATGGGCAAATCGCTGCAGGAGCACGGGAGCTTCAAACAGAAACAACAATGCAGCTACTACTACCGCTGCTGATCACAGGTCCTGCTACAACTGTGGCGAACCCGGACATTTTTCTCGGGATTTTCCCAAGAAAAATCAACAAAGGGCTCAAGCACCAAGAGGTCGAGCCTTTCAGATCGGAGCAGTTGCTGCTAGACAAGACCCGAACGTGATCACGGGTACAGTTCTCTTATCTGATTTCTATGCATCTATATTATTTGACACTGGTGCGGATCAGAGTTTTATCTCATCCGATTTTGCTAGCCATCTTAATCATGTTGAGGAATCATTAGACTCCCCTTATACTATTGAGATAGCTAACGGCAAACAGATTACAGTTGGTACAGTACTTAGGAATTGCCCACTAACACTTGGCGATCATACATTTTCTATCGACTTGATACCGATGGAACTGGGCAGTTTCGACATCATCATCGGAATGGATTGGTTATCTCTTAACAGAGTTGAGTTCATCTGTTCCAAAAAACTATTACGTATTCCAGTGGAGAATGATCAGATTTTGGAGATTCGTGGAGACCAAGCGAAACGCAGTGTCAAAATAATATCGTGCATGAAGGCTCGCAAGTACCTTAGAAAACAATGTGTCGCATTCCTAGCTCATGTGGTCGAGAAAGACAAGAAAGCAATCAAGATTCAAGACGTACCAGTGGTGAAGGATTATGCGGACGTGTTTCCGGATGATTTACCGAGTCTGCCACCTGAGAGATCGGTGCAGTTTAGAATCGATTTGATTCCGAGAGCGACTCCTGTGGCTAAGTCTCCTTACAGACTTGCACCATCAAAAATGCAGGAGTTGTCCAATCAATTACAAGAGCTACTCGATAAAGGATTCATCCGACCGAGCTTTTCCCCGTGGGGAGCTCTAGTTCTGTTTGTTAAAAAGAAGGATGGAACTTTCAGGATGTGCATTGATTATCGAGAACTCAACAAACTCACCATCAAGAATCGATACCCGTTACCGAGGATTGATGATTTGTTTGATCAGTTACAGGGAGCACAGTACTTTTCAAAGATAGACCTGAGATCAGGTTATCATCAGCTCCGGATTCAAGAGGAAGATATACCAAAGACGGTCTTTCGTACCCGATATGGTCATTACGAATTCATGGTAATGCCATTCGGTTTGACGAACGCACCGGCTGTGTTCATGGATTTGATGAATCGGGTGTGCAAGCCGTATCTAGATCAGTTTGTTATTGTCTTCATTGATGATATACTGATCTATTCAAAGAACGAGAAGGAACACGAGCAACACCTCAAGACAGTGTTGGAGCTTCTGAAAGAAGAACGACTCTATGCCAAATTCTCCAAGTGTGAATTCTGGCTAAGGGAAGTTCAGTTTTTGGGTCACGTGATTAACAATGATGGTATTCATGTGGATCCTGCCAAGATAGAAGCAATCAAGAACTGGGATGTGCCTACGACACCAACGGAGATCAGATCATTTTTGAGATTGGCAAGTTATTACAGGAGATTCATTTCGAATTTCTCTAAGATAGCCTTGCCTCTCACCAAGCTCACACAGAAGACTGAACCTTTTGTGTGGACTCAGAAACAAGAAGAGGCATTCCAGACACTGAAACAAAGATTGTGCAATGCTCCAATATTAACACTCCCAGAAGGAAATGATGACTTTGTAGTGTATTGTGATGCTTCCCATCAGGGACTAGGATGTGTTTTGATGCAACGAGACAAAGTCATTGCTTATGCCTCACGACAGTTGAAGATACATGAGAAGAATTACACAACACACGATCTCGAACTGGGAGCTGTTCTATTTACATTAAAGATTTGGAGACACTACCTTTATGGTACCAAATGCACTATCTTCACAGATCACAAGAGTTTACAGCACATATTTGATCAGAAGGAGCTTAACATGAGACAGAGACGTTGGGTTGAGCTCCTGAACGATTACGATTGTGTGATCAAATACCATCCGGGCAAGGCAAATGTTGTTGCAGATGCTTTGAGCCGGAAGGAAAGAGTCAAACCCTTACGCGTTCGCGCGATGGGAATGACTGTGCAAACAAGTCTGAGAGATCGCATTCTACAAGCACAACAAGAAGCAGTGGCAAGAGACAATCTGAAACACGAGCTCGATTGTGGAGCCGAGAAACATTTCAAGACAAAACAAGACGGAGTTATCTATTACCTGGATCGTGTTTGGATTCCAGCAGTAGATGAACTTCAAACACTCATTCTCGACGAGGCACACAAGTCACGTTACTCAGTTCATCCTGGTGCCGATAAGATGTACCAAGATCTTAGGTCATTTTATTGGTGGCCGGGAATGAAGAAAGACATTGCCACTTATGTTGGCAAATGTATCACATGTGCCAAAGTCAAGGCAGAACACCAGAAGCCCTCGGGTTTGTTGGAACAACCAGAGATTCCACAATGGAAGTGGGAACAAATAGCTATGGATTTCATTACCAAGCTACCCCGCACTTCCAGCGGATACGACTCGATTTGGGTCATCATTGATAGATTGACCATGTCCGCACATTTCTTGCCGATCAGAGAGACGTACAAGATGGAAAAGCTAGCAAGATTATACATTGATGAAATAGTAGTGAGGCACGGGGTGCCATTGTCTATTATTTCCGACCGGGACAGTCGATTTACTTCGCGGTTTTGGCAATCACTGCAACAATCCTTAGGGACAAGTGTTAACTTGAGCACCGCTTATCATCCACAAACGGATGGACAAAGCGAGCGCACCATTCAAACCCTAGAGGATATGTTGAGAACATGCATCATAGACTTCGGTGGAAGTTGGGACACACATTTACCACTTATTGAGTTCTCCTACAACTATAGCTACCACAGCAGTATCGGATGTGCTCCTTTTGAAGCACTGTATGGTAGAAAATGTCGGTCTCCAATTTGTTGGACCGAAGTGGGAGACAACAGAATCACTGGGCCTGAACTTATTCAGGAAACTACTGATAAGATTACCCAGATACAACAGAGATTACAAGCAACACGTAGCCGCCAAAAGAGTTACGCAGACAAACGGTGCAAGCCTTTGGAATTCGATGTGGGTGACCGGGTTATGTTGAAAGTGTCCCCATGGAAAGGCGTAGTTCGTTTTGGGGCTAAGGGCAAACTAGCACCTCGGTATGTCGGACCGTTTGAGATTACTCAACGCATAGGTCCTGTGGCATACAGACTCAAAATCCCTGATGAACTCAGCGGAGTACATGATGTGTTTCATGTATCAAATCTCAAAAGGTGCTTAGCAGACGAATCATTAATCATACCATTGGAAGAGATACAAATTGATGAGCAGCTACATTTCGTTGAAGAACCTGTAGAGATTATGGAACGTGAAGTTAAGAAACTGAAACGTAGCCTTATCCCTATTGTAAAGGTTCGATGGAACTCCAAGCGTGGACCAGAATTTACCTAGGAACGCGAGGACAACATGAAAGAAAAGTATCCCCATCTGTTTGAGAATTATAGCCCTACTTTGACGCTTAAATTTCGGGACGAAATTTCTTTAACAAGGGGAGACTGTAACATCAAGTGCCAGGTCGTCCGGCAAGTCCGTACGGTATGTGACTTTCACTTTATACTATGTGTAAATACATGTACATGAACAGTTATTGTATTAACAGAATTCAAAATACAATACGCAGTTGTACGTATTTTTGTGTAAACTTAAATACAGTAAGTACAACACGCATTTGAAACAATAGTTGAGTGTATTTAAGTGAAAACTTAAATACAGTTAACACGACGAATCACGGGAAACAACAGTTTACAAGTGAACAACGAAAACATATCGGTTGCGATCTGATGTCCACAAATGATAGGAATCAGATGGCCGACGAGTCAGTACAAGAACAATGTGAAAACATGATGTTTAGTTGAGTCCGACATTGAGGAAACACAATTCAAACACAAATGCAGTGTTATTTCAGAATAACGAACTGACAGTGTGTTTGCATGGGTGACGATTCACACAAACATATCTGTGAGTTTAAAGTTCTGAAATAATGACTGAAAAGTAGAAAACAAAAGTCGGAAAGCAACACCATCGTCGTGTTCGTTCGAGTGACGATTCGAACGAATACGCGCGAAGGTGACGCGATTTGACGAAACGGAAACGAAACACGACACGAACGAAATTAATTTAAGAAAAATAAAATATTTAATATTTTACAATTTTGAAACTCATCAAAATAATTAACAAAACTATTTTATTTAAAAAGCGTAAAAATACGCGTCACGTTCCGGAAACGTAACGAAAACGCGAACCGAGCAACAAAAACGAACCCGAACACCCTCGGGGTATAAATACCCTGAATGAGGGTATTTTTCTCATTTTCACTTCATCTTCTTCCCCAAAAACCCCATTCCCGGATTTGAAAACCCACCACCATCTCCAAACTTCTCTCCTCCATTTCTTCACCAAATCCTTCCATTTTTGAACCTACACGAAGATCTCATCCTCCTCTATCTGAAAGTACAAAGGATCTGCACCGAAACCCAACAAATCCGAGGTAAAATGAGGCTCAAAATAGCGATTTTAGGGTTTTTCACTCTCTTGTTCCATACTTGGATCCTAGCCGGTCAAACCACCCCCTTATCCTATTCCTACGACTGCAAGAACAACCCTAACACCCACCACCCATGGAACTATCAGTGGCCACGAAATAGGGGGAGATGCCCGACCACCCTTGCTGCGGCCGAATGACACACCCAGAACCCCGAATGAGGCCCCTGGTGCTTCGGCCGAAGGACCTCATGCGCCCTTGCCTGATTCGCCGGCGCCATGGCTCATTCGACCCTCATTCGCCGGACCTCATCCATTCGATCAGTCATCATTGCTTCGGCTACACCCTCATTCGGACCCTCTCATTCGGCCAAGGCATGAGTCACATTCGACTGAACCACCACCTTCGGTTATGTTCATTCGCCCATCATACTCTCTTCTTCATGCGGTAAGCATCACCCTCATTCGCCACCCCTACATACAGCCGTCCCTTGTGAAACTCATTCGGCCACCCCCATGTTCCATTTGAACCAACAGTCAACATTCAGCTCACCTCATTTCTTTGGCCCAAAAAGATTTTCTTGGTCCAGACAATAGACTCAAGGACTAATTGGCCCATGAAACTGATTAGGCCCACAAAACCAGCCCAGTAACATACTCTGGCCCAACAACATGTGATTTGGCCCTTAGCCACTATACCGGCCCAATAGCATTCACTTGGCCCAAACACAGTCCATTAGGCCCAGCAACCTAAACACAAAAATGCATGCGGCCTACTACCCCTGTTTTGGACCAGGAGACTGTTTCAGGCCCAACTGATTTTGTTGACCCAATAGTTGGCCCATGCGATGGAAATCCGGTCTGCATATTAGGCCCACCTTAGTTGTTCGGCCAATGGAATCGTTGGACCATGTGGTTAAGGATGTGACTTAACGAGCTGAATTAATAAACATGAGTACATACAAGGCGTGATGTAATAATTCTAATCTATTTCAAGGATGGTGGAAATTTGGTTAGAACACATATTGGAAACAAATAAACATGTCATTTCAATATATTAACTATTAACTCAAGGGTAATCCATGAGGCTACTCAATATATTCACTAACTACATAACAACATATTCGAATTTCACTTAGATAACATACGAGGCTGAACAACAACCGAGACCTACGAGTGGTGGCCAATTTTATGGCTAACACATACACACACACACGAATCTCTACAAACTTGTATTTACAACTAACAAACAACATGAAATCAATACAGGATCGTGAAAACAATATCAAGAACAACAAAGAGAGCGTGTATTTCTCGTTTAAGCTAGGTCAACCCCAACAACTACAAGGTGAGTTCATATGCCCCTTTTCTTTAATCTTATATGATTTTAAACTCTCGGGGCTGAGAAACATGCTTAACTTTTATTTAATTAAAAGTTTTATGTTTAACATATTGCTTATACTTCGATTTAGATAATACTTAATTGTTTATTATCGTTTATCATTGTATGCATGCTAGCTTGTATGATTATGACATGACAGGGATAATCAGATGAACAAGATAATATATCTTATTAATTCATCATTACATTAGAATAATATAGTCATAAGATTTTATCTTATAACACTCAATTATTCTTACACAAACAGACAATGGAACAATTACAAGTAAACATATGAATGTTATAAAGATATTACATATCTTTGTATTAACATTCGATACAAGAGTTAAGTAAGTGTAATAGGACAAGTCCTTTTAACACTTAGCTTTGCAATTCAATACAAATTACAAGAGTACAAGGAACAAAGAATGATGATCATGATAATGTAATTTCATGATAACAATATCATTCACGCAAATAATTAACATAACTTAATACGACAAGTTCTTATTTAACTTTGTTAATATCATGGAGAACATATGACAATGAGAACAATGATACAGATGAACACAATTACAATTAATTACTATTGACCTGTAGTATTATATCACTTCAATCATGTGCCGATTGTTCAAGTGATCATGTAAGCCCCTATAATTCGCTGACCAGTTAGTTTGACGTGACTAAACCGAGGATAGCATAGTGGTACCATAGGTTAGACAAACCTCTAGCTTGTAGGGCTAGTATGTTGATCGTATTGATTCAATGGCCGGTAACGTACGCCCGGTGACAGGGCGACTTCAAGTCAGGTTCTGGAAAGCGACACATGGTGATATTAATTTTCAGTGATAAGTAATTAATCCAGCGGAAATCCTATTGACTAGTAGGTTGAGAAAGTGATATGCTCTCATGTTACACTACTAGTAATAGATTTCGTTGAGGACACTAGACATACAAAGTGGTAGAGGTAAATCGGATGCATTGAAATCTGATTACGTGAGGATTTCAATGGATTCCTTTTAGGCTCTATGCACTATGGTTCAAGAACAAATTACAAGTGGTTGACTAACACTCTTAATATTTAAAAGTGTAAAAACAGTTAACCCCCCCCCCAAATATAGAATAATACAAGGAACAGATTACATTAATCTAAACCCCTTAATACATGGAGGGTTTATCAATACTTCGGTTTGATAACTAAACCCCTCACACTATATTATTCTATAATTGTTACAACAGACGAATACATATCAGACACGTTTAACAATCGGGAAATGGATATCTTTAGTTGTATCGCAAGTGGTGTGGAACTTGACTGAGTATGTGGTGGGATAGCGTCTGGGCTTGACCCTTTCGTGATTCCCTATATATAAGCATACTTAATCAGGTGATACACTACTTGTACATATAACTAAGGAGAGGCCATTGGGTGGATCAGGTGAAACAAGTATTACAAGTAACAAGTAACAAGTATGACATTGTGGATGTGTGTATGATCAATTCAATGATTTCAATTACTAAACTTATGAACTCACCAACCTAGTGTTGACTTTGTTTAAATTGCATGTTTTCTCAGGGGACGAACAGGTTGTGTAGATACATATGTGCAAGTGCTAAGCTAGTGGACTTTTAGAAGACCTAGCTTACTTTTGATTGCATACTTTTGGAATGACAAAACAGTGAATCACTTTTGTATATCTTGTACAGTTCAAGATACAAACTCATTGATTCTTTTGATTAGATTTACTTAGTTAAATTATGATGTACAATGTAATTTAACTTTGTAATTCTATATCATTGTCATGTTTACAATTCTCAATTATATATCATGTGCTATGCAAACAATCTGATCAATTCGATTATCACTCAAAGATATCGCGCCCCGGGAACCTTCCGCCCGACGGGAAAACCTGATCCGTTCCTGCCGGCCCGGGGTGTGACAGTTTGTTTAGAGTTTAGTATTAAGTTATTACTCATAAGAGCAATTAATTAACTTATCAGTTAATTCAGCATAACAAATACCTAGACATGAGTCTAGGAATTTAAACAAGCATATATAAAGCATACCATAAGTAAAAGCATTAACGTAAAACAAATTTAAATAAAAAGGTTTACGCATTCATCTCAGCCCCGTTTGAAAACAAAAATGTTTAGAAAAGGGGCAATGAACTCACCTGTGTTGCTCTGTATTGAATTACCACAAATGCGCGCTCGTTGTTGTAGACTATGTTTCTTCAGCACCTGAGTTATTTTAAGAGGACGCGAATACGATAAGTATTTATAATAGTCGTCGTATCTAGGGTTTGGTCTCGGTGTGCAACTAAGTGTCCTATGTTAATAGTGTGCTTCTAAGACTTCATCGAACTAATCTAACTTATTACCCATTAGTAACCCTAATCCCATAATTCGTTATTACAAGTTCTTAATTTAAAACGTTTCTAATTTAATTCACTTTAAGTTAAAAATTAAGTCAAGACCGTTTATTTTAGTTTGATATAGTTTATAAATCATTTTCTTTAAAAAAATAATTAATTTAAATGAAAATATATTTAACATATGATGGACTTAGGTTAAGCCCATTGGGCCAATCTCAGGCCCGTTAATAGGCTTTGATTTCCATGTGATTTCTTATCAAGGTTTGATTAACTAAACCTAGATGATTTATATAAATCATCTAGATTAGTTATATACCCTTATGGATTTTCCTAAGGTTTAAGTGTTAATAATTAAATCAACCCTTCAAACCCTGTGTTATTGCTTTGGTTCTTTATAACTTTTCCCATGTTTTGATCCCAAAGTAGTGTTGACAACCCTTGTTTAGATAATATCATGATTTATGAGATTTCTTGTTATAGAAACCCTAATTCTTTATTTTCTCGAAATGAATTCGTATCATTAATCATCCCACATGAAATGACCCCCGTCGTCACTCAAAGGAACTTCGACTCTTGATTCCATGAATAAAACCCTAATGTTGATCCCATGCACACACCCATGCATTCACACGCATTCCCATTAAATCCCCATGCATGCACACACACACATAATTAATTCCCCTGCAACTCATCACCCAAAACCCATGAGTAAACTACTTGATCTGATTCAAATAAATCGAACAACCATGGGCCGACCAAATGAAGTTAGGCTGGTCGAATGGAGATTCGGCCGAATGTGGTTCTTGACCGAGCGTATGGGAGGTTGACCAAAGGGGTGTGGGCCGTAAGAGTTGAGCCGAAAGGTCTTAGGTTGGCCGATCGAATGGCTATTAGCCGAAGGGCTCAGCCGTGTGGGACTGACCGAATGAGGGCCGAGCGAATGAGGCCTTGGCCGGTCATGGCTTGGCCGAACGAATGATCTGGCCGAATAGGAGCAAGTAGGGCCGACAGAATGAGTTGGTTGGCCGAAGAAGTCCTGGTTCGGCGAAAGGGAGTTGGCCGAAGAAGGGTTTGGCCGTTCGGCCACCTGATGGCCTTCATTCGGCCGCAGCGGCTTAATGGGTGTCAAAACTTGATTTTCGAGCTAATCAACCTAAGAACGAGATAGGTTTTGTTCCTACAACATTCTAACATGTTTTTGTGAAGAACCTATGGTATGAGGTGGTTTAAAACCGACCAAAAAGAGAGGCGGCCATGAGGGTTTCAAAACCCTAAAACCGAACGAAATTCGTGGTTTTTACCTCAAATCAAATGGATGGAAGCTTAGATCCCTTGTACTTTCATGATCTACAAGTGATAGTGGTCGTTTTGACACCAAAATCACACGATTTCGTGAAGATTTGAGTGAGATGTGGTTAGGGTTTCTAGAGAGAGAAAGAAGAGAGAAGGTGGACAAAAATTGGGGAAGAAGGCTGGTTGGTGAGGATGGTGAGGGAATTAAATGCCCTCATAAATGATGGTGAAATACCCGGTTATGTCCGGGTTCGTTCGGTTCCGCTCGGTTTCGCGTAAAACGTCGGATTTTAGTCGTTTTCGTAACGAAACGACTCGAATTTTAAAATAAGATTTATAAAATTACTTTAGGTGGTTATTCCTAGTAAATTAACTAAATATCTTCCATTTATTTTAAATTTTCAGAAATGTTTAATTAACTGTTTAAAATCGAATCGTACGGTCGTCGCGCGTATTCGTTCGAATCGTCACCCGTACGAACACGGCGATAGCTATACTTTTCAATATGGTTCTCTAATTATCGGATATCATTCAGAACGTTAAACTTTCAGATATATTCGTACAGATCGTCACCTATACGAATAACCCGTCGATTTAGCATTCACATAACGACATCCGTTGTTGTTTTGTTATGTAAAGCCTCACATATGACTATACGTAATAAAATCCTAACACATAATCACATGATGGTTCTGTAACGCCAGATAATTATCTGACTGATGAACCATATTTCTGAGTTATGTTTCTCTGAAATGATTCTGAATTTGCTGTTTGATAACACGAAATGATAATAACACATGATATGAATATGACATACACTGAAATATATATATATTTGTACCTGATTACTGTTCATGTTACTGTTGAGATCACTATTCCGGTGACGTTTCCGGCACTGATGTTACATCCGAGGAGGTGTGTATTAGTGAATATTAATTATAAACATGATTATTGCTAATCATTCTCCATCTCATCTATTATGTTTGACTTTACGCTTTTTTGTTTATATTAATATATATATATATATATATATATTTATTGATTGTCTTGATGCAGAATAATTGATCTTCTTTTCGAAAAGTTGAATGTCTTCATATGAATAATTGGTCTTCTTTTTGAAAAGTTAATTGAAAAGTTGACAGAGCATCTTGAAAATAATGTAGAAATGTCTGGTAGTCTTGAATTATTGATTTATCTTCTGAAAATTTTCGCCAAGTGTGGGGTCTTGGGTCTTGAACAGATGTGTTGAATAGATGTTAACCTGTAAGAAAAATACTTTTTTACAATATAATTATATTAATTATTTATATACTATAATAACTTTTTATATTTCTATATCGTCATATGGATCTTGATAGTCTTGAAAAAGTTTATTATCTTCAGTATTTATATCTTTAGTAATTGATTTCTTGGATAAGGATGGAGAATTCTTTATTTCATTTATAATCCTTTGCATTTCTTCAGGAGATGTACAACCTTGAAGTCTATTAATAAAATTTTGATCTTCTAATGGAGCTTTGGTAATAGAGATATTGGATGTAGGGAATTTTGGCCAAAATTTACATCTATAATGTCGATATAATAAAGGTGGAGTAGAAGTATTGATTTGTTGCTCTTGATAAAAATAAGTCCATGACATAATCCAAGGAATTTGAAATATACTCATAAATTGGAGGGCATATTCAAAAATTGGAGTTCCTTCAGTATTAAAGTATTCCACAAATTTTGAAAATACTGTAGAAACTTCTGTAGGATAGGCTTCTGGAATAATTCCTCTATATCTAAACCATTTTACAAACCATCTTGGATAGGTATTAGAAAATTTTCTATCGAAATAGAAAAACCAAGAATGATTGTAATTTCTTAATAAAAAGGTTTTCTCCCAAGCTTCTTCATAATCATAATAGTTATATTGTGGGTAATTAGGAAATATTGATAATGTTTTTGTATTATAGGGTTTTATCTTCCATTCTTCTGGAGAAATGACTTGCTTAATCCAGACTTTACTATAATCAATCTTAGAAGAGTCTCTTTGATTCATAAATGTTGTATTTCGATAAAATCAGAGTCTATCAAAATTGCTTGATAATATTCTCTTGGTTTAGACTCATGATTATGAAAATGAGAGTTTTTAGGAAATAGGTACTCAATCAAAGTTAAAAAGTTTTGATTTACCTTTTCAACTTCTATAGGTTCAAGAATTTTAACAATATGAGTATTTGGATTTAGAAAATATGGATTTGGCTCAAGGTTTTGAGAAGAAGATGGTATGGATTTAGCTATAGTAATTTTGGATTTATTGGTTTGGATAATAGAACTGGGTAAAATTCTACGAGATTGTACCATACATGAATAAGGTGGTCTTGGTGATAAAGCAGAAAATCTATTATTGATGGGTAAAGGTGTTAATGATATTGGAGAATTTGTGGAATTTGATTATGCTTGCTTTGGTAATGATTGTTTTGATAATACAATTTTCTTTGTATTAGAAGAACTTGATGAGGAACTCATATTCCCTGTAAAAATTCTCGAGATAAAAAATCAGGTAGAGAATTATTTTCTCCTTTTATAAATTCTATTTGAAAATCAACATTGCCTAATAATGCTTGCCATCTTGCAAAAATTTGTTTAGAAATTAAATTTTTTATATCTTTTTCTAAAATATGTTTAGCAGATAAACAATCAATTCTTAATAAAAAAGGTTTCATATATAAGTCATCTTCAAATTTTTTGACACATAAAACAATACTTAATATTTCCTTTTTTATAGTAGAATAATTCTTTTGTGTTTCATTCCATGAACCTGAATAATATCTTACTAATTGTTCTTTTTCATTGTTTATTGTTTGTTTTAAAATTCCACCAAATCCTAAATCACTAGCATCAGTTTCAACTATTAACTTAGCTTTAAGATGTGGAATATTTAAGCATGGTAATTGATTTATTTTACTTTTAATATGTTTTATAATATCAGTATGTTCTTGTTTTCATGGTTCAGGATTCTTTTTTAACCTATTATATAAAGGTTTACATATTATTCCTAAATCTTTAAAGAAATCATGTATATAATTTAAACATCCTAAAAATCTTTGTAATTGTTTTTTTTTCTTTTATTTCGTCTGGGAATTTGCTTGAAAATTCTAAACTTCTATTAATAGGTATAATAGTTCCTTGCTTAATATTATAACCTAAAAATCTTATTTATGTTTTAAATAAATTAATCTTAGTAGGAGAAACTACTAGTCTATTTTTATGAATTATATCATAAAATATATTTAAATGTTTAAAATGTTGTTCTAAAGAATTAGAATATATCAATACATCATAAATGTAAACTATTGAAACATTTCCTATAGGAATAATTATATCATTCATAATATTCTGAAATTCAGAAGGTGCATTTTTTAAACCAAATGGCATTACATTCCATTCGTAATGTCAAAATGAAACATTGAAACCTGTTTTATATTTATCTTTTTCAGCAATTTGTATTTGCCAAAAACCAGATTTCATATCAAATTTTGAAAATACTTTAGCTTCATATATCTTTTTTAATAAATCTCTCTTATTAGGAATAAGATATCTTATCCATTCTAAAACTTTGTTTAATGGTTTATAATTTATTACTAATCTTGAAGAACCTCTTTCTATTTCAGCACTGTTATTAACATAAAATGCAGAACATGACCATGAAGATTTGGAAGGTCTAATTAATTTTTTATCTAATAATTCTTTTATTTTTTTTACAATGTTCTTCTAATTCTTGATTCATATGAATAGATTTAGATTTTGTAGGTATATTTTTCTCATTAAAATCTTTTATATAGGGCAGATTAACTATATTTTGTTTTCTTTGACAAAATGCATTAGGTATATTAGAGCATACATTTTTTATAAATTTATTTTCAATATTTTTAATTCTGGTTATAATATTAGTATCATTTAATTGTTCCTTTATTCTTTCATTTTTTATTTCATTAATTAGAAATTATTTTTTTTCTTTTAAATCTATCATATTTATTTGCTTGGTTAATACTGGTTCAGTGAATTCAAATATAATTTCTTTATTTAAAACTTTTGTACTTATTTCTGTACTATTTATAGTAAATGGATATAATTGTGTAATAAAAGGTGTTCCTAATATTATTTGTGACGTTAAGTTTTTACTAATATTAATTGAGTTTTATAACAATAATTTTCGTTACATATATGTACATTAGATAACTTATAATTTATTATAAGTCTTGAACCACTTGCTGTTGATAATATATAAGAAGTTTTTTCATAATATTAAGTAGGTATAATTCCTTCTTGAATACAATTCATATTAGCCCCACTATATATTAAGGCTGTTAATGTAATTCTAAATTCATTATTAACTATTACATTTAATTTAGTATACCATTTTTGATAATTTAATTCTTTTAATATCCTAATTTCATTAGTTCCTCCATTATTATTTTCTATACTGGTTTCACCATTATTGTTTTCTTTATATATTATTAGTTCTTTTCCTTTTTCTATATTTTTAATTTGCATTTTAATTATATTAATATCCTGTTTTATAATTTTTAATTCTTCTTGTAATTCTGATATAGTTATAGGTTTTTCTATTTTATTAAATTTTTTAAAAACGTTTTCTAAATTATATATTTTAGTTTCTTTTTCTTTTATTGATTTTTTATTAAAATTTTCTTTTAATTTATCTAAATATAATTGTTTTAAATTTATATCATCAGTTTCTTCTAATAATTTTAATAATATCATATTTTCATCATCATTTATCATATTTATAGAACCAATATTACATATACAAGGACCAATACATTCACATTCTTCATCATGAGAATTATTATTACTACTAGAAATATAATTTAAATCATTACTATTATAATCTGAAATATCTTCTTCACTAATATTAGTATCTAATATTTTATTAATTTGTTCTTTTAATTCTTCTGTTATATTTAATTCATTAATTTTTCTTTTTGTATAGCAATTTTTTGAAGTATGACTTCTTTTTCCACAAATATGGCAAGTAATTATATTTCGTTTTTTTATAAAATTTTCTGTTTTTATCTTTTGTATAAAACTTTTGTTCTTCTTCTTTTCCTTTATTATTTTTATAATTTTTTCTAAAATTTCTTCTTTTTATAATCTTTTAGAATTTTCTGGTAATCTTATATTTTCAAAACCATATTGTTGACAAAAATTTCTTAATTCATTTCTTCCACTTATACCATCTTTTTTTCATTTTTTGCTTTAATTTTAAATCATTACATATTTTTAATCCCTCTTGATTTATATAATTTATTATTTGTCCACATGTTAAATCTTCATATGGTATATTATTATTATTTTATTTTTTAATATTATCTCTTATTTTTTCAGCAAATAATTTTGGTAATCCTGCAATAAATCTTTCTTTCCAATATGATTGTCTACAATCACTTCTTGTCATAACTTTAGATATAAATACATCTTTATACCATCTAAAATCTTGTATTTTTCTACATATTAAATTTAATAGTATGAAAGAAATTTATTTCTCGATAATCTAAAGGATTTCCTATAAAATTTTTTATAATAACAAATATAAGAGTATTTAATATATCTGATTCTTGAGTTGTTATTTGTATATTATTTTCTATTTTTATTTTCTTTGCATTCATTATAAATTGTTGGATTTATTGGTTTGGATAATAGAACTGGGTAAAATTCTAGGAGATTGTACCATAGATGAATAAGGTGGTCTTGGTGATAAAGCAGAAAATCTATTATTGATGGGTAAAGGTGTTAATGATATTGGAGAATTTGTGGAATTTGATAATGCTTGCTTTGATAATGATTGTTTTGATAATACAACTTTCTTTGTATTAGAAGAACTTGATGAGGAACTCATATTCCCTGTAAAAATTCTCGAGATAAAAAATCAGGTAGAGATTTATTTTTTCCTTTTATAAATTCTATTTGAAAATCAAAATTGCTTAATAATGCTTGTCATCTTGCAAAAATTTGTTTAGAACGCTATGTTCTTTTATGAATTATTAAATAAATAGTAATAAAAATTATAAAATTATAAAATAGTATTTTGATATAAATTGATTTAATTACGTATTAATAAGTATTTTATGTGATAAAACAATACTTGAAATCATCAATAACTAATGAAATGATAGTTTACTTTTTTTAATATTTAACAATAATGATTGTAACAACCGAAAATTTCGGTAACCGTTTATGTCCAAATTTTATATAAACGTTCGTAAAGTAATTATGATCAAAATGATATAAACGATAAAAATATCTGATAATGTATGGACACGTTATAAAGCCTTTTAATAATGTGTAAAAATTTCTGTGACCGTTTGAGTTCGTAATTTTTAGGAACGTTCCCGAAGTGATTACGATCACATTAATATAAGCGGGACCGTTATACGATAAAGTATGAACAAGATATAAGCTCGTGAATATTAAAAATATGTGAGCAAAGTAGAAGGGGGTTTTAAAAATAGGACCTCAAAGTTCAAGGGTCCTAAGTGAAACTTCTAATTAATTCATAAAAATCTTGTTGAATGTCGGCAAAGGTGTGTGTATATATCGATTAATACAAGAAGCTGATAAGCTTCAGAAATAAGCAAGTTTCATTTCTGACCGACGTATTCTTCATACTAGCAGAGAAGAACATCAAGAAGAATAGATCAATCGTTAAGGTATGTGTTCATGATCCTCATCTCGTGTTAGTTTAGTCTTGATTGATTAAAGAGACCAACACCATGTTTAGATGGAGTTTTGGTTTTGTATGGTGAACATGAACTTGATTCGGTTGGAGCCCAATTACATCTAGATAACGATCAAGTTTTCTTGAGTTTTATGAGGATATAATATGCATGTGCTCCTGGTTGCCTTAAACCCATGTTATTATACAGTAAGTTTAGTAACGTCCTAAGACGAATTAATTAAATAAGAGAATACGCTTATCTAAGCCAAGCAAATAAGTAATTTTTAAGCATAACAAGATTGTAGAGATAAAAATGGTCAAAATGAGTGGAAGCGAAATTTTGAAATAAAGCTCCGAATGAAAGTTATGACATGCCGAAGTTTTGAGTGGTAATCGTAAATCTGAGCATCTTCATGATAAGTATTATAAATTTATCTCAAGTTATTATTAATTGAATTAAATAATATTAAGTTTATAAAACTCTTCGGGTCGTTATAGCAAGCTAAATACTTGTATTTGAGATAACTATAACGTAGTCGTTGTGCTACCGGTTTAGAAACCCTGAAAAGAGGGTAAATATTATATAATAAGGTTATAATTATGATAAGATATCCATATTAATAGGATATCATTCTGAACATGAGAAAGTAAGGAAAGGAAGAAAGCTAGCAGATTGTGCCTTATTAAGCTCAGGTGAGTTCTTTGTAGCCCTATTTTAAATGTTTTATCATTTTGGGCTGTTATGCATGTTATAAAGTTATTTTATGAAAATGATTGTTATACCTGACTACGGTCAGATAAAAGAATATGTTAAAGTAAAGAATGTTTTCAGGTAAAGAATGTTTTAAGTCTCGACTACGGTTGAGAAGTAAATGATTTTTCAAAGTCTCGCCCGAGGTCGAGCAGAGAATATGGTTTGAAGTCCCGGCTGCGGTTGGGCAGAATTTGAGCACTGCGGTGCGGTAAAGTGTTTATGTTTATGACGGTTTAAATGATTTAAACCATGTTATGTATGAATAATGTATGTAAAAAGAAGTCTTGTAGCGGTATGAGCTGCCAACTTCGGTTGGTAGGCATAGAGTCTTGTAGAAACACAAGCATGTCGACTGTGTGTTGCCAGTTCAGTTAAAGAAGTCTTATGCATGCATGAGCTGCCAACTTCGGTTGGTAGGCATAGAGTCTTTTATTAATACAAGCCTGTCGACTTGGGTCGTCAGTTCATGGTTATAGAGCCTTGTGCTGCACAAGCTTGTTTGACTTCGGGTCAGCAGTTGACGGCGAAGTTCCTTCACCGTATGAATGATGTTATGATGATATGTATGTTACGTAATTATGTTATGATGCTATGTATGATATGTAATTATGTTATGAGGACATGTATGCTATGTATTTGAATTATGTCATGTGATGACATGAATGAATAAGGATTTTTTCTAAGAAATGAACTTAGAACTCACCAGCATAAAGCTGACTTGTTTTACATGCATATCAGGTTGAATAGTTTGAGAAAGGAGACCAGGAGGGCTCATGGCATACGTTGAGGACTACCCTGGCATAGACTAGCTATATTATAGAACTGTTAGACGTGTGGGTCATGTGCTAATGTTTGTTTAGTATTTGTACATTATTTTATGTCGTCACCTTAAATTCCGCTGCTATAGTAATGTAATTATGGTTTAAGTACTATGGGTTTGATGTTTTGCCAACCGAGGGGACTCCCGGGAATCGGGGCCTCTCAAGTTGGTATCAGAGCCATGTTTGAGAGATCCGGTCATCCCTAATGCCTGGACTCAGACTGAAAATGGGATAGAATGATAAGAATGCCAGTCAAGGGTAGCCTGATGCCACGAGCATATAACCTTAGAGCTTTGTTATGTTTAAGATATAGATTAAATGTTGCGAATGATAATGTGTTCATGATTGAGAATGTTTAGAACTTATAAGTAAGGTAAATAGTTAATTACACTTGATCAACGTCATTAACAATTTACAATGCTTATTACGTCTTAAATTATTACCTTGATTGACACGTGGTTATTTGCAATATGTCTAGAAAACTAAAATGATAGGTGAAAAGAGAGGAGGTGGACGTGGTAGAGGACGAGGTCGACCACCTAAAAACAAGAAGCAAATTGAGGAAATACCAATGAATAATGAGGAATCTGAAGTCAACATTGAAGAAGAAAATGAAGAGGAGGAACTTAGGCTTGAGCCGGTGGTGGTAAAGGCAATATCTGTTGAAGTTCGTAAAATTTTAAGAGATATACTTCCTCCAGATAGAACCAAAGCTGAAAAGGAAACTACTAAAGAAGGACCTAATGATGAAGGAGAGAAAGTCAACAGCTCTAACAAAGAGCAAGAAGAAGAAGAGGTATTGATCATCAATGCTAAAGGTAAGGGTTCAGGTACAAAGGGACCAAAGGATGTGACTACAAAGCTTTTAAAGGATGCAATCCTCCACCATTTGATGGTAAGAAAGATGCGGTGGCCACCTGCCATTGGGTTTCGGCTATGGAGGCGGTTATCGCGATCAGTGAATGCCGGGAAGATCAAGCTGTGAAATTTGCAGCTCATTCATTTACTGAAGAAGCTCTACATTGGTGGAACACAGTCAAGCAGTCAAAGACCACTACTGATGTGGAAGGCTTAAGATGGGAAGACTTAAAAGAATTGGTTACGAAACACTTCTGTCCAAAGAATGAAATTGATAAAATCGAGCGAGAATTTCTGACTTTGAAAGCTGGACGTATGAATCATCGGCAATATACGTCAAAATTTAATGAAATGTCAAGATTGGTTCCTCATTTGGTAAGCACGGAAGAATGCAGACTGAAGTTATATGTGGAAGGGTTACCACCTAGAGTCCGAACACATGTGAAGGCGCATGCTCCCAGAACTTTTAAATCAGCCGTAGAGATTAGCGGCATTGTCTGGGATGATGTGTTGGAAGCTGAACCAATAAAGGAGGAACCAAAACAAAAGTGGTCACCTGGATTCAAAAGAAACAGAAATGATAAATCAGGGCCCCCTATGAAAAACTTTAGAATGGAAGAATTTGAAACATGCACTAAATATGGAAGGAAACATGGGGGAGAATGTCGTCTGGGGACTACTTTGTGCTATCGTTGTGGAAAAACTGGACATTTCTCATATAATTGTCCAAGTACGCCAAAGTGTTAAAATTGTGGTGGACTCGGTCACGTAAGCAAGAATTGCTTTAAACCAAAGACAATAACGACTGAATTCAATAAACCTGAAAGTAGCAAGGGAGGTGAGAAGCAAAAGGCAAAAGCTCGTGCCTTTACTATGACTAAAGATCAAGCAGATAAAGACCCGGATGTGGTGACAGGTACATTCTTGATTAATGATATCCCTGCTTCAGTGCTATTTGATTATGGTGCAAGTATGAGCTTTGTGGCCATTACTTTTTGTGATAAACTGTGTGCTAATGTTAATAAAATAGAACATGTCTTTAACATAGAAACTGCTCTTGGTAAATCTACTAGAGTAACGGAGGCCATTGATGATGATTGTTACATTGATATAGAAGGTCATAAGTTCCCTGTTAAGTTGTTTATGATTACGTTAGGAGGTTTTGATGTAGTCTTGGGCATGGATTGGTTGGCCAAATATGAGGCTAACATTGTCTGTCGACGAAATATGATTTTCTTAACGGCTCTTAAATGGGAGTTCAGTAACGGTTTACGGGGATAAAGTGTTCAACGCGCCTAAAGACATTTCAATGATCGGGAAAGAATCTAAGGTAAAAGAATTGGAATACGTACCCGTGGTGTGTAACTTTCCTGATGTATTTCCTGAGGATTTGCCAAAAATTCCACTTGATCGGGAAATCGAATTCCAAATTGATGTTGTGCCAGGAGCTCAACCTATCGCCAAAGCACCATACCGTCTGGCTCCAACTGAGATGAAAGAATTAATGGCCCAGCTACAAGACCTTCTAGACAAAGGTTTTATACGACCAAGTGTGTCGCCTTGGGGTGCACCAGTGTTGTTTGTAAAGATAAAGGACGGAAGCATGAGAATGTGCATTGATTTTAGAGAACTGAATAAGCTCACAATAAAGAATAAGTATCCGTTACCAAGGATTGACGATCTATTTGACCAATTGCAAGGGGCAAGTTGGTTTTCTAAAATCGATCTCAGATCTGGGTATCATCAACTAAAGGTGAGAAAACAAGACATTCCGAAGATAGCGTTTCTCACACGTTATGGACATTATGAGTTTCTTGTGATGTCTTTCGGATTAACAAACGCTCCTGCGACATTTATGGGTTTGATGAATCGGGTGTGCAGACCCATGCTAGACCGATCAATGATTGTGTTTATTGACGACATCTTAATATACTCAAAGAGCGAAGGTGATCATGCGTGTCATATCCGGGAAGTACTTGAAATGCTAAGAAGAGAAAAGCTTTATGCCAAGTTCTCCAAATGTGCCTTTTGGCTTCGGGAAGTACAATTCTTAGGTCATGTCATTAGTCTAGGAGGCATAAAGGTGGACCCAGCTAAAGTAGAAGCAGTAATGAAATGGAATCCTCCGAAAACACCAACGGAAGTTCGTAGCTTTCTAGGATTAGCAGGTTATTATAGAAGATTCATTCAGGATTTCTCTAGGATTGCTACACCGTTGACAAAATTAACTAGGAAAGAAGTAAAATATGATTGGGGTCCAACTCAGCTCCAAGCTTTTGAAGAACTAAAGAAGAGATTAACTAAAGCTCCTATTTTAGCATTGTCGGATGGCAATGAAGACATGGTTGTATACTCAGATGCATCTTATCTAGGTTTGGGTTACGTACTTATGCAAAGAGGAAAGGTAATATCGTATGCCTCAAGACAATTGAAAACCCACGAGGCTAATTATCCAACGCATGATTTGGAATTGGCTGCTGTGGTATTTGCTTTAAAAATTTGGAGGCATTATCTATATGGAGTCAAATGTACAATTTACACAGATCATAAACGCCTAAAATACTTCTTTGAACAGAAAGACTTGAATATGAGACAAAGAAGATGACTTGAGCTACTTAAAGATTATGACTGTGAGATTTTGTATCACCCGAGTAAGGCCAATGTAGTGGCTGATGCTCTAAGTCGCAAGACAGAACACCCTACTATACGGGTTAAGTCTTACACTTTGGTGATAACACCAGATTTCCTGAATGTGCTAATGTTTGTTTAGTATTTGTACATTATTTTATGTCGTCACCTTAAATTCCGCTGCTATAGAAATGTAATTATGGTTTAAGTACAATGGTTTGATGTTTTGCCAACCGAGGGGACTCCCGGGAATCAGGGCCTCTCAATGATTTTTAAACTAACTGATGTTAAAAACTTCACTTACTTTTCTACCTAAAAATAATTGTTAAAAATAAAGAAAATAATGTACCATTTCTATAATTATTATAGTTAATTGACTCAATTGGAAAATATCATTAAACATAAATAACTAAAAATGTAAATTTTCGTAAAATGTTTATAACTTTGGATTTTAACATAATTACTTTTTAAACATTTTGTTATAAGAAACATCATTTGTTTCTAAAAATCATATTACTTAGAAACTATGATTTATAGTTTATTTAATTATTTTGAAAATATGTTTGACTGATCTTGTTTTTTATAAAACTTTTATTTACTTAAAATACCAATTTTAAATATTTCTTATTTTAAAAATTTTTTTTAGAAAATTTCATATTTTATAACTTTTTTAAAGTGTGTTTTTGATAAAAGTATTTGATTTTTAATGTTTCAAAAACTATTTTCTAGCATGAAAAAAGCATGTAATATTATCACTCATTAATATTATAATTATTTATTAGAAAAGATAATATAATTAATAAGAGAGAGGATTGAGTAAGATGATAAAAAAGTGACAATTGACAATATAAACATAAAAATTTGACAAGTTGCAAAAATATTTTTGTTTATTACAAAAGAAAGATTATATTCTCTTTCTTATAGAATAATTATAATTCTAATAACTAATAATATTATTTATCTTTTAATTAGAAAAATCATTTAAGAAAAGTTTATAATATATAAAATAAATTTATTTCTAATTTTTTTACAATAAGAAATATTTTATTTCTAGAAAATCAATGTAAAATAATAAAAAAAAACTTAACTTCAAAAATGATTTTTTTATAAAAAAATAATAAGCTATATACTAGTGTTTTAAACAATAAGATTTTTATAAACCAGCACATTTTTTAAATTTATTTTACAAAACAAAGTAAAAAAAAGATAGAGAATGTAACACTATTGGTCCTTATATTTAACATTATTTTGAAATTGAGTCTTGAAATTAAATAATTACATAAATTGTACTTGATTTATAAAAGTTAGTCTTTGATAGAATACAAACTAAAGCTTTATTATCAATGAATTCAAAAATAATAATTTTTACATATAAAAAATATCATATATCATTTGTATATTTATTTTAGTTTTTTATTGGTGTTTTATTAGTTGAAGTATTTATTAATATGTAAATTAATTATTTTATCTTAAAATATTGTTTTATAATTTTCTAACTATTAATACTTTATATTAAACTCATGTAATATACAAGGTAATAATCTAGTATATACATATAGTATTTTATTATATGAATAATATATACTGAGTTTTTGTTTGTCTTCTTTTTTTACAACTATCGCATTATGAATCTAATGTTTATAGTTAATGACATTTATAATCATGGTTTTTAAAAGTGGTGTGAGTTTTAATTCACATGAAAATATTATATAATTTGGATGTATAAAAAATTTGCATTCTAAAAAGATAATAAAAAATACTTTTGTTAGAAGGGTCATAAACCATTAATTGATTGTCAATAATTTACGTATCTATATCGCATGGTGGACCGCTTATTCTATCCCCAAAATCCATATATTCTGCATATATCCACACCATGTGCCTTGTTCAGATATGAACAGAACAATCCAGTTAAATATATATAGATGCCGCTTATGTGAAAAAGATGATTTTAGCATGTGTGGAGGAATTTCGTGGATGATATCTTTTTATATAAGTTAACTAATTGATATTTATTCTTGTATTACACGAATTGTATAAAAATAAGTATTAGAAGACATTTATTTGTAAAAATAGTTAAAATAAAATAAATATTTTTAACATTTTATAAAAGGAACAAAACTACAATTAACAAGTCTTTTTATACTTTTTAATATACATTAATATAGTATATTTTTTTGTTGTCTACAAAAACTAAATAATTCATAAATACGTAAATACTTGTTCTACATATTCCGTGATATAAAAATTACGTATTACGCATAATAATAAAAAGGCTAACTTTGTAAAATACTAACCAAATTTTCACAATGGTTCTAATTAAGTCATTATAAGTTTTTTTTTGTCTCTTTAAAATCATTCAACTTTCACTAAGTATTACAATCATTTATAATTTTTTATAAATATTTAAATTTTTTAAAATTAATCTAGGCAAATGAAACATATATGAATATTTATAATTATTTAATTATTATTTTGTCTCAATTTCACTGAATTAACAATTTTGAAACTTTGTTATTTCTTCGTAAACTTGTTTTTCTTCACGATTACATCTTATTTCAAGTTAACTAGAAAAAAAATCACTTTTTATTAATAAATATTCGTATATGTTTAATTTGCCTCAATTAATTTTAAAAAATTTTTAATATTTATAAAAAAAATTATACATGATTGAAGCAGTTAGTGAAAGTTACATAACCTTAAGGAGACAAAAAAAACCTTTTGATAACTTAATTGAACACTTGAGAAACTTAAATAGTATCAGGTGACATATTTCCAAATAATTAAAAATGACAAATTACATATTCTTTTAATATGCAAATTTAATTTTATAAAAATAAAAAGTCAGCAGATTTTTTAGAACATTTGTTGCCAAAATTTTACATAATAGCCAATATACACAAAAAATTCCTTAATTGTACATTTAGTAAAGCAAATTGATTTAAAAAAAAAAAAAAGATTACAAGCCTCTTTGATGGACAAAAGAAAAGGTAGTAATGAATGATGAACGTAGATGTAGATCTATAAAATTACGAAGAGCATAAAAAAATTAAGATTTAGTTATAAGAAATATAACACAAAAGTGAAAGACGGGTTTGTTCTAATTTGTTGTTCTCGTTACAATTACAAATTGCAGTATAAAAATCTTTTTCTTCAGTTTCTAAGAAATTAAATGGTATATAAGTATATAACATATGTATAAACGTTTCCGCATCTAATCCTTCATATCAAAACAACATTCTTTTGTAAATTCGCATCTGTAGCATTTGTATTTTCTAGCCCTCTTACATTTCTTTTATTCAAACCAGTTACACTTTGTAGACGTCAAAAATCAAACAACATTTTTTTGTAATTTTGCATCAGTAGCATTTGTAATTTTAACCCTTACCTCTAAGTGTCCTCTTAAAATCTGTAGGCTGTAGATGACAATCACAATAGATACTTCCACAAACAATTGGAGTGCTTAGCCTTACCGAAGCAATCCAATAAATCAAACTAAATGGAGTAGTCATTTACACACCCTACTTTTTTAATTCAACGCCCCACCTTTTTCTGTACGTGTCGTATAGATCTCTACGACACATACAGCAGACCTTGCAAAATTATTTTCTGCATGTGGTACGTCACGTACAGATTCCTACGTGGCGTACGACATCTGATACCTGCAACCTTAAATTCCTAGATGCAGTGGCGGATCCAGTAATTTTTTTCAGTAGGTTCACCATTTTCTAACGTTTTAATTATTGGAACCGGACATAAAAATTTTGGGTCGGGTTGACGTTTGGGTCTTGTAATGTTCTTCACATAATAACAGTGCGATATATTAAATCAATGATTAAAATTAAAAAAAACGTCGTTATCAAAGAGTTCGAAGGTATAGAGTTCATTTTCGTTTAAGATTTCTGAGCTCCAGATCAAGCGGGTGTCAAGGGGGTCACGCACCCTTGCGGGGTCCAAGGTGGCAGTCCTATGAGCCATTCAGCAGGTATGGGTCAAGGAGGCAAAACCCGTTGTAGGGTTTGCGACAACGCCCCGAAACCTAAACGAAATTTGCTAAGTTTGTATGTCCAAAATTAACTTGATTCAAGGGTTTAACCACTAATAACTACCATTTTGCTTGCTAGGTTTATATGACCGGAAAGTGAATTTAACACGATCATATATAAATCTAATCATTGATTATCGAGATTTCTCTAACAAAGATCACTTGCCTCAATCAAGTTGACAAATTGCTGTGAAAAATTACATTAAGAATTCACTCTTAAAAATCTTAATGGGTTCACATCAGGATTCACCCCTAAAATATTAATGGGTTCACCCTATTGTTTAACTCTTTCGAAAAATTGTTTGCCTAATAACGAGTCGAAGCGCGGTGGGTTCCCGTGAACCCACTTCCCTCTACCTGCATCTGTGTCACACCCCCAAATTCCCACTCGTGGTGTCAGTCCACGTGGGTGGCCAGGATCACAGCTCATGGTCATATAGAACGACTCTATATGAGTTACACAATCACACAGGTATGTAAAATAACATAGTTTTCAACTAAAACAGCGGAATAATTATAACATAAGCAGCGGAAATGGTTTAATAAAATAAGTAAGTTACAACGGAAAGTAAACTGTTTAACATACACTACAAGAGTTTAAATTGATTAAAACACATCAAATGCACACAACGCCTAAGACATGAGTCTATATGAAAGCCAGACTCCTTAGTGTGTCCTTGTGCGTGTCCTTGCGTGTGCACCATCAATTACCTAAGAATACATGCGGAAAGTGTCAACTAAAAAGTTGGTGAGTTCACAGGTTTAGACAGACACAAATAGTAAACAGATATATACTGGGTATGTTAAGTTTAGTTGTTGGATACTATGATCCGTGGAGTGTGTCATTTCATCTTACCGAAACTCAACTGTTTCCGTTTGCCTCCGCGGGTCATCGCAGAACCCGACATCAGCATCGATATTACACTCGTTATGACCTCCAGTCAACGTTGTTGCCGAGTGGGGCTAGTCAAACCCAGTAGTACTACGTAATAACGACTCGTTTGTCATACAATTGACGGTAAGGATAAGTGAGGACTTTATGCGATAAAAGTTACACTCGAAAATAGTTTTCACAACATACCAGTCATATACCTAAAGCAGTTGCATAGTAATCTCACCCCAATAGTTTAGCAAAATAGTTAAAGAGTAAAAGTGGGGCCGTAAACTCACCTGAGTTTGTGAAATGCGTTTGCTCAAAAGAGAATAGTGTAGCTCGCCGGCTAGTAGTCACTTATATCATATAGGTACTATGAGTTTGTGTTCACATGTGTGGGTCTCACCGGACCGTGTTAGTGTTCAACAACACTAAGTGGTTATGTGGGTCGAGTTGACCATGTTTGACCGTGTCGATCGTGCTTGACCTAACGACCCGTTGGTGACGGTTTTGGATCAAGTGCTCGTGTAATGTGCGATTTAGTGTCGAATGAAGTGTACGGATACCAAAAATCATTCCTATGAGGAAACTTACTATTTATAGTAAGTTTCTATTTTAGGAAAGTTTCCAATTTAGGCAAGTCAAGCGATAAATCATATTCCGATTATTCTAGCATACGTATTTATCCTAAATGAGCATGTTATCACATAGCACATCGTTACACATAGCCGATTTAGCATAGTTTGGGCGTAAAAGTTTCTAAATATGGAAAGTTTCTAAAATAAGCATATTTTATCAAGTTTATCAACCAACATCATCAAAATATCATTATCCTAGTTCTAAGAAGGCACTTAGTCATAACCGTGACGACTAGCATGTGACAAATCATTAACTTAGCAAAATAAAGTTACTATATTTAGTAACTTATGAAAATTTACACAAAATCAAGTCTTTCAATAACATCAATCATTCAATAGCATCATATTATCAACAAAAATCATGTTAGACTCATAACATTATCATACCTATCAACCATTTGCAAACTTGCGATAAAAAGTTACTATTTATAGTAACGTTCACGAAATTCATACTTTGACCATTCTAATCATTCCTATTCATCAAACAATCATCATTTAACTTCTAAACATCATTTTTAAACATAACATATGGATCTAAACATGCAAATGTAGCCCTTTCATTAAGAACACATATTTTGTAACATTAAAGTTACTAAAATTAGCAACAATCCCCAAATGACCAAATCTTGACATGG
Source organism: Mikania micrantha (assembly GCA_009363875.1). NCBI lineage: Eukaryota > Viridiplantae > Streptophyta > Magnoliopsida > Asterales > Asteraceae > Mikania > Mikania micrantha. Next base: position 4,445,003 of record CM018689.1, read on the forward strand.
TTAACCATTCTAACCTTGTAAATCATCACCAATATCACTTTAATCAACATTTAAATACTAATAATCATGCTATTAAGCTTAGATCATACATGCATGTACTCACAAGTGCCCATTTACTAATAAAATCAACAAATACTCATCTAATCTTATCGAAATCATCATAGATCATAGTTAGATCATCAAATCAGTAGATAACATAATCAAAAACAGATCTTACAACATCAAAAATTCGTGGTTCAAGTGGTGATGGTGATGCATGTGGCCAAAATGGCTTGCATGTGTGATTTATAGTGATTTTGTGACTAGATTGAATGTGGAAACTACCTCACAAGCTTCAAATCCACAAAATGAGACTTGAGCAGCTCCTGGAACGACTCTAGGGGGCTGAGATCGACTCAATGTAGAGAAGAAGGATGGTTGGATGTTCTTGGAGTCTTCACTACACCTCAATCTTCAACAATGGCCTTCAACAAGCTTGAAGATGGCTTCTATAGGTGAAAAATGGTTGCAACAGAGTGATAATGGCCGAGTAGAGGATTTTCAGTCGAGAGATGGAGTGTAAGATCGACAGAAATGATTAACATTGGTTAAATAAAGATTTCTGCGCAAATAGGCTCGTCACGTACCGTGACACCTGGCAAAAAGCACCGTCGCGTAGCGCGACGAATAAAATAATCATTCTGTTCCCGAAACACGCCGCGTACCGCGATGGTGGAAGATGATCGGTCGTCGCGTACCGCGATGGTTTTCGGAGAATTCAAATTCTCCCGCTCGAGCTTCGCGTTCCACGAAGGCCCAATTGGGTGCCCATCGCGTACCGCGATGGGTCTCGGTTGAGCCCAATAGGCCCAATTTCATTGTTTTGAATCGAATTTCTCGTATTTCTCGAATACGATCATCGTTTCTCGACACATAAGTGTTGTTCTACTAACTTAGGTTCTCCGAAACCTAATTTTGAAGTGTAAGTGTACTATGGTTTGATCCGTTCACCAACGTTCGTTATTCAAGAGACGTGCGAGTTTCGTACGATAATTCCTCGAATTATCGGTGTGTTTGGTCCGTTGTGCCACGTGTCACACTAAATACAAATATTCTAGTGCCACGTATGAAATAATAATACACATTATTATTAAAATAAAACAAATGCTGACCTGGAAATTGCGAGGTGTCACATCATCCCCCAGTTAATAGGAATTTCGTCCCGAAATTCAGTTCGTGTTGCCGGTGTTAGTCTGGTCGGAGAATAAGTGAGGGTATTTCTTTTTCATCTGGTCCTCGTCGTGAGTTCCATCAGACTTTCACTATCGGTATCTTACTGAGTTTCAACTTCTTGAGTTCCCGGTCCATGATTTCTACCGGTTCCTCAACGAAGTGAAGTTGTTCACCAATCTGGATTTCTTCCAAAGGCATCGCGAGCGTTTCGTCCGATAGACATTTCTTGAGATTTGAGACGTGAAACACGTTGTGTACACTACTCAATTCTTGTGGTAGCTGTAGTTCGTAGGCCACGGGGCCTATTCGTTTAGTGATCTCGAACGGTCCGATGTAACGAGGATTTAACTTTCCCCGCTTCCCGAATCGAATCACTCCCTTCCAAGGTGAGACTTTAAGGAGTACACGGTCTCCCACTTGGAATTCCAAGGGTTTGCGCCTCTTGTCAGCATAGCTCTTTTGTCGGTCTCGAGCTGCTGCCATTCTGTTACGTATTTGCACGATCTTTTCAGTTGTTTCGTGCACTAGTTCGGGTCCGGTCAATTGGCTTTCACCAACTTCCGCCCAACAGAGTGGTGATCTGCACTTACGTCCGTAAAGTGCTTCAAACGGTGCAACTCCAATGCTGGTGTGATAGCTGTTATTATATGAGAACTCTACCAACGGTACGTGAGTCTCCCAGCTGTTACCGAAGTCAATCACACATGCTCGAAGCATGTCTTCCAAGGTCTGGATGGTTCGTTCACTCTGACCATCCGTTTGTGGGTGGTAAGCAGTGCTCATATCCAATCTTGTCCCAAGTGCCTTGTGTAAGGACTTCCAAAAATGTGCCGTGAAACGGCTGTCTCGGTCAGATATAATAGAGATTGGGACTCCGTGTCTGGATACGATTTCCTTCAAGTAGACTCGGGTTAACTTCTCCAGTTTGTCAGTTTCCTTAATCGGTAAGAAGTGTGCCGATTTCGTGAGTCGGTCTACGATAACCCAGATGGTATCGCAACCACTTGCTGTCTTCGGCAGCTTGGTAATAAAATCCATGGAAATCTGTTCCCATTTCCATACTGGAATTTCCGATTGTTGGAGTAACCCTGACGGTTTCTGATATTCGACCTTAACCTTGGAGCAAGTCAGGCACTTACTCACATAGGTTGCGATTTCTGATTTCATGTTAGGCCACCAATAAGTTGCCTTTAGATCGTGGTACATCTTGTCAGAACCTGGATGTACTGAGTATCGGCTCTTATGAGCTTCATCCATTACTACCTTCCTTAATTCCCCATAGCGTGGGATCCAAATACGATCCAGTAGGTAGTAAGCTCCGTCATCTTTCTGTTTCATTTGTTTGCCCATCCCTCTCATGGCCTCGAGAGTAAGGTTTTCAGTTTTCAGCGCTTCCTGTTGTGCGACCCGTATTTGATTGGGTAGTTCAGAGTGAATGGTAAGCTGTAGTGCGCGTACGCGTTTAGTTGTTTCCTTCCGGCTCAGTGCGTCGACTACTATGTTAGCTTTCCCAGGGTGATACTTGATTGCACAGTCATAATCGCCTATTAGCTCGACCCATCTGCGTTGTCTCATGTTTAGTTCCTTTTGGTCGAAAATGTGCTGTAGGCTCTTATGATCAATGAATATCGTGCACTTAGTGCCGTACAGATAGTGTCGCCAAATCTTCAATGCGAACACTACGGCTCCCAATTCCAAGTCATGAGTCGTGTAGTTCTTTTCGTGCGCCTTTAATTGTCGTGACGCATAAGCTATAACCTTCTCGCGTTGCATTAGTACACAACCGAGTCCTTGTTTTGATGTGTTGCAATAAACTACAAAGTCTTCGCACCCGTCCGGTAGCGATAGAATGGGTGCACTGCACAATTTCTGCTTCAACAAGTCGAAAGCAGCTTCTTGTTTCTCTCCCCATTCAAACTTCTTATCTTTGTGCGTAAGGGAAGTCAGTGATTGTGCGATCTTTGAGAACCCTTCGATAAATCGCCTGTAGTACCCGGCCAATCCCAGAAACTGTCGCACCTCAGTCGGGGTCTTAGGTGCAGTCCAGTTCTTGATTGCCTCAATCTTGGCTGGGTCTACGTGTATTCCTTTTGCGTTTACTATGTGTCCAAGAAACTGAACTTCGCGAATCCAAAAATCGCATTTGGAAAACTTCGCGTATAGTTGTTCCTTCTTCAGTAATTCCAAGACACGCCTTAAGTGGTCGGCATGTTCTTTTTGGGTCTTGGAGTATATCAGGATATCATCAATGAACACGATTACGAATTTGTCCAGATACGGCTTACACACCCGATTCATGAGATCCATGAATACTGCCGGTGCGTTAGTCAACCCAAAAGGCATGACTAGGAACTCGTAATGTCTGTACCGTGTTCTGAAGGCTGTCTTTGGTATGTCTTCCTCTTGTATTCTAAGTTGATGGTAGCCGGATCTTAAATCGATCTTCGAATAATAACTTGACCCTTGCAATTGGTCGAACAGGTCGTCTATTCGAGGTAGAGGGTATCGGTTCTTGATAGTTACCTTGTTCAGTTCCCGGTAGTCTACACACATACGGAACGAACCGTCTTTCTTTTTCACGAACAGGACCGGTGCTCCCCAAGGTGAGAAACTTGGTCGGATAAATCCCTTATCTAACAACTCTTGCAATTGATTAGATAGTTCCTGCATTTCAGTAGGAGCCAATCGGTATGGTGCCTTGGCTATCGGTGCTGCTCCTGGTGTCAGATCTATCTGAAACTCCACTTAACGTGCTGGTGGTAGTCCCGGTAGATCTTCAGGAAAGACTTCCGGATAGTCGCGAACAACTGCGATGTCTTCGATCTTCCGTTCCTTCTTTGGTTGTTCGGTGATAAGAGCTAGGATAGCCGTGCATCCTTTTTTCAGATATTTGTTTGCCTTCATGCAGGACATAATGTTTAACGGTATTCCGCGTCGTTCCCCCTGGATTGAGATCTGCTCTCCACTTGGCAACGCAATTCGCACAATCTTCTCGTTGCACACGATCTCGGCGTGGTTTGCAGATAGCCAATCACCACGTCGAAACTCCCGAGAGTTACCGGCATCAGGTCAATCACCAGTTGATGGTTTGCTAACGTCAGAACACACCCTTTGATGATATGCTGCGTTTCAATTAGCTTGCCGTCTGCTAACTCTACGGTGTACTTATAGTCTAGTGGTGTTGGTGTCATATTAAGCAGTTTACTAAAATTACTAGAGATGAAACTCCTATCGGCACCGGTATCAAATAATATACTAGTATAGACATTATTTAACAGAAACGTACCAGTGACGACGTTTGGATCATCTTTAGCTTCTCCTAATCCGATGACGAACGCCCGACCTCTAGCTGGGTTGCCACCAGCGTTCTTGTTCTGCGGGCAGTCTCGGCGCATGTGCCCCGGTTTCCCGCATGTGAAGCACCCCTTCAATGTATTATCCTTGTTGAGGTTGGGGTTGGGGTTTGATCGGCATTCCTTGGCCATGTGCCCGTTCCTCCCACAGTTGGTGCATTTGACCTTTTTACACTGGCCAAAGTGGTGGAAGTTACAGTTGTTGCATTTTGGGCTGTTGCCCTGGTATCCTCCCTTGCCTTGAGTGTTTGGCTGGGTTGCAGTGAAAAATTTAGCCAGTGATGGTCGGTGTTGGGTTGGTTGTTGCGGTGAGAAAGTGCGGTTGTTGCTGGGTTCCCACTTCCGCTTGGGTTCTTGGGGTTTCAGATGTTCACCCCTCTTTGGCAGCTTTCCCTGGGCTACTGCCTGATCAGTGAGCTTGTGCGCCAAGCGTATCAATGGTTGGATGGTGGTGTGGTCGGATGCAGTTACCATGCTCTGGATCTGCTCTGGCAATCCACTGATGAATTGCTCGATCTTTTTGTACTCCGGCGTCACCATCGCCGGGCATAGCTTACACAGTTCATGAAATCGATTACAATACTTCTCTATCTCGGATCCCACCATCTTGTGTACCCAAAATTCCTCTTCAAGCTTCCTGATCTCGTCACGAGGACAGTACTCCTCATGAAGCATCCTTGTGAAGTTTTCCCAAGGAATAGAGTTGGCGGTCTCCAGTCCAAGAGTCTGGACATGGGTATTCCACCAGGTGAGGGCTGGTCCCTCCAGAGTACCGGTGGCATACTTTACTCGGTTTTCCTCCGAGCATTCAGACATGGAGAATACCGACTCCAATTTCTCGATCCAGCGAAGCAGTCCCACTGCTCCCTCGGTACCCTGAAACTTGTGAGGGTGGCAGCTCAGAAAGGCTTTAAATGAGCATCCCTTTGCTGCGCTCCCTTGGGATCCTGTGCATCGGAGTTCAGTGTAACGTGTTAGGTAGATGTTAGTACCGTTGTTAGTGCCGCTAGTCTCGCTAGCTAGTCGATTGGCTTCGTACTCCGCGAGTACTTTGTTGACCCTTCGTTCAACCATCATATTGATCCTTGCCTTCTCGGCCTTACGCTTGAGATTTCGTGCATTAGATCCCCTTCCCGACATGATTCTATATGGAAGGGTTAGATTGTTAGTCGACATATGCCAGAGTGTTAGTCAGAAGTTAGATAAGATATCATGTCAGAGGTCAAGTTAGGTATCATATCAGAGATTGTGTTAGTAATAATCATAATAATACAACAGATAATAATAAAGCATGATTCTCATTAATACCAAATTTTGAAGTACAATAATTTTTAAAGGAAAGCACAATATAAGTTCTTTGAGCACATCCCGCTCGTCTAGGCCAAAATAAGAAAAATACAAAATAAAATAGCTCACTAATCCGAGTCCATGGAGACATGTGAAACATCACTAACAGCGCCTCCATCATCATCATCCTCCTCAGGATCCTCATTGGGATCCTCATAAAAATCCCCTTCTTCGAGATCCTCTGCCTCGAACTGCGGTTCGTCGTCCTTGACTGGCGGCTCCTCAATGAACTGCGCCGCCCATGCGTTGAGCATGGCGTCGCTAGCCTGGACCATTGCCTGGGTCTCAGCTATGTCCGTCCGGTTCTCAGTGATGCGCCCATCATGCTCTTGCATGATGTCCACCATCTGTCCATGCTGTGTCATTAGCTGGGACACCTGGAGACGTAGGGTCTCCACCTGTTCTTCCAAACGGTCGTTTCGCTCTTCCAAGCGGTCGTTTCGCCTTTCCAGGCGATCGTTCTTCTCGCGAAGAACACGAACCTCATCAGATAGATCGGCGTTCCTCCTAAGCTCTCGTCGTGTAACAGCAACGTGAGCTGCGAAAGCTCTCTCCATCGGCATCCCAAGTGCCGGTAGTCGCCCTTGTGTCGCGGTGGAGGTACCCGCTCCCCCAATACCCAATCCTGCAGGATGTTAGGTAGCCATCCCCAGTATCGCTCCCGAGCCAACATCTGTGTTCGCCTCTCCATTTCGGCGTCCACTTGTGCTACGATGTCGTCAATCCTCCGTCGATTCTCCTCGGTCAGGTCGTCACTCGCTGGGCATTTGCCCGGGTTCCTGTTAGCGTTGTTGTTGGCCATTCTTGTAATGTCTCAAGTTAGAAAACAACAGTTCAATAATAATAGTAATATCAGTGTGCAAGTTGTAAGTGTAGTGTCTAGTGTAGAGCAGTGGCTATAGTCTAAGTTCACTATATGCAAACCTAGTTCCCTATAACGAAGGCTCTGATACCAGTCTGTCACACCCCCAAATTCCCACTCGTGGTGTCAGTCCACGTGGGTGTGACGTGGCCAGGATCACAGCTCATGGTCATATAGAACGACTCTATATGAGTTACACAATCACACAGGTATGTAAAATAACATAGTTTTCAACTAAAACAGCGGAATAATTATAACATAAGCAGCGGAAATGATTTAATAAAATAAGTAAGTTACAACGGAAAGTAAACTGTTTAACAGACACTACAAGAGTTTAAATTGATTAAAACACATCAAATGCACACAACGCCTAAGACATGAGTCTATATGAAAGCCAGACTCCTTAGTGTGTCCTTGTGCGTGTCCTTGCGTGTGCTCCATCAATTACCTGAGTATACATGTGGAAAGTGTCAACTAAAAAGTTGGTGAGTTCACAGGTTTAGACAGACACAAATAGTAAACAGATATATACTGGGTATGTTAAGTTTAGTTGTTGGATACTACGATCCGTGGAGTGTGTCATGTCATCTTACCGAAACTCGACTGTTTCCGTTTGCCTCCGCGGGTCATCGTAGAACCCGACATCAGCATCGATATTACACTCGTTATGACCTCCAGTCAACGTTGTTGCCGAGTGGGGCTAGTCAAACCCAGTAGTACTACGTAATAACGACTCGTTTGTCATACAATTGACGGTAAGGATAAGTGAGGATATGCGATAAAAGTTACACTCGAAAATAGTTTTCACAACATACCAGTCATATACCTAAAGCAGTTGCATAGTAATCTCACCCCAATAGTTTAGCAAAACAGTTAAAGAGTAAAAGTGGGGCCGTAAACTCACCTGAGTTTGTGAAATGCGTTTGCTCAAAAGAGAATAGTGTAGCTCGCCGGCTAGTAGTCACCTATATCATATAGGTACTATGAGTTTGTGTTCACATGTGTGGGTCTCACCGGACCGTGTTAGTGTTCAACGACACTAAGTGGTTATGTGGGTCGAGTTGACCGTGTTTGACCGTGTCGATCGTGCTTGACCTAACGACCCGTTGGTGACGGTTTTGGATCAAGTGCTCGTGTAATGTGCGATTTAGTGTCGAGTGAAGTGTACGGATACCAAAAATCATTCCTATGAGGAAACTTACTATTTATAGTAAGTTTCTATTTTAGGAAAGTTTCAAATTTAGGCAAGTCAAGCGATAAATCATATTCCGATTATTCTAGCATACGTATTTATCCTAAATGAGCATGTTATCACATAGCACATCGTTACACATAGCCGATTTAGCATAGTTTGCGCGTAAAAGTTTCTAAATATGGAAAGTTTCTAAAATAAGCATATTTTATCAAGTTTATCAACCAACATCATCAAAATTTCATTATCCTAGTTCTAAGAAGGCACTTAGTCATAACCGTGACGACTAGCATGTGACAAATCATTAACTTAGCAAAATAAAGTTACTATATTTAGTAACTTATGAAAATTTACACAAAATCTAGTCTTTCAATAACATCAATCATTCAATAGCATCATATTATCAACAAAAATCATGTTAGACTCATAACATTATCATACCTATCAACCATTTGCAAACTTGCGATAAAAAGTTACTATTTATAGTAACGTTCACGAAATTCATACTTTGACCATTCTAATCATTCCTATTCATCAAACAATCATCATTTAACTTCTAAACATCATTTTTAAACATAACATATGGATCTAAACATGCAAATGTAGCCCTTTCATTAAGAACACATATTTTGTAACATTAAAGTTACTAAAATTAGCAACAATCCCCAAATGACCAAATCTTGACATGGTTAACTATTCTAACCTTGTAAATCATCACCAATATCACTTTAATCAACATTTAAATACTAATAATCATGCTATTAAGCTTAGATCATACATGCATGTACTCACAAGTGCCCATTTACTAATAAAATCAACAAATACTCATCTAATCTTATCGAAATCATCATCATAGATCATAGTTAGATCATCAAATCAGTAGATAACATAATCAAAAACAGATCTTACAACATCAAAAATTCGTGGTTCAAGTGGTGATGGTGATGCATGTGGCCAAAATGGCTTGCATGTGTGATTTATAGTGATTTTGTGACTAGATTGAATGTGGAAACTACCTCACAAGCTTCAAATCCATAAAATGAGACTTGAGCAGCTCCTGGAACGACTCTAGGGGGCTGAGATCGACTCAATGTAGAGAAGAAGGATGGTTGGATGTTCTTGGAGTCTTCACTACACCTCAATCTTCAACAATGGCCTTCAACAAGCTTGAAGATGGCTTCTACAGGTGAAAAATGGTTGCAACAGAGTGATAATGGCCGAGTAGAGGATTTTTAGTCGAGAGATGGAGTGTAAGATCGACAGAAATGATTAACATTGGTTAAATAAAGATTTCTGCGCAAATAGGCTCGTCGCGTACCACGACACCTGGCAAAAAGCACCGTCGCGTAGCGCGACGAATAAAATAATCATTCTGTTCCCGAAACACGCCGCGTACCGCGATGGTGGAAGATGATCGGTCGTCGCGTACCGCGATGGTTTTCGGAGAATTCAAATTCTCCCGCTCGAGCTTCGCGTACCGCGAAGGCCCAATTGGGTGCCCATCGCGTACCGCGATAGGTCTCGGTTGAGCCAAATAGGCCCAATTTCATTGTTTTGAACCGAATTTCTCGTATTTCTCGAATACGATCATCGTTTCTCGACACATAAGTGTTGTTCTACTAACTTAGGTTCTCCGAAACCTAATTGTGAAGTGTAAGTGTACTGTGGTTTGATCCGTTCACCAACGTTCGTTATTCAAGACACGTGCGAGTTTCATGCGATAATTCCTCGAATTATCGGTGTGTTTGGTCCGTTGTGCCACGTGTCACACTAAATACAAATATTCTAGTGCCACGTATGAAATAATAATACACATTATTATTAAAATAAAACAAATGCTAACCTGGAAATTGCGAGGTGTCACAATCTGCCACTGCCCAGATTGATTGGTTAAATTATGTGTTGTACGCCACGTAGAGTACTCTACATGGCGTATAGGTGTTTCTGATGAAAATGACTGATTTTTATCATCTCAACATTGAATTCTTATACGTATATATAGATCTATATGCCACGTATAAATTTAAAAATTAAAATATTTTACAAACTTTAAATTAAAAAAAATGTAATGTTAAAAATTTACATTTATAAATTAAAACTTTTTTTAACGTTTAATAATTTAAACATTAATAACATTTATTTTTAACGCTTTTTTGTTTTTATCATTAATTTCATTAATTTAATATTATTTTATTTTAACAAATACGTGTATGATACAAAACACAATGTATATATAAAGTAAACAAATAAACAACCATTCAAAACAAATCACATAGTATGTACATAAACCGTATCTGTATAGTACAAAGAAAATAAATAAAACTACGTCGGGGTGGTGATGGCGAAAGGGGAGGAGGCTCAATGGCAGCCTGCCTGAACCGCTCGATCTTGCTATCAGCCAACGCAGCATCCCGTTTGGCCGAGCCAGGATGCAATCGTGCTCCATGGATAGAGCAGAAAGATCCTGTAGTATCGCCTCGAGGCGTGCCGGTAGCCTCTCTGTCTAGTACCTCCGCTGCAAATGCTGGGGGACGTAGTGAGCGCCTCCGGTCTCCCCTCCCCCGCTATTGATGGCATCGGATAATCTCCTTCCAACTTGATGTTGACAAAATGATTGTTTTTAACAAGTCCGAACGACACGACTTGATGAGGGTTGACGGCTGCACTTTCCGGGCTTATCTACATTGGGAAATATGTCTGAGAGCTTTGTATATTTATTAGGTGAACAATCACACCAAATCTTTGAGCAATCAGAATCCAGGTGTAAGGCATATGCATCCAATGTCGGAGTGGTGCCGCTTGAAGTTGCTGCCAGTTTATGCTGTTATAAATGAAATTATACACACCCTCTTAAAAATTTTCAAATATCGACCGGTACACATCTCTATGTGTATCCATCTCGTTTAGTAGTTGTTGTCGAACGTAAAGCCACATATTTTCATCGAAACATAAACCCACGACAACTACTCGGAATCCGCAGTTGCTGTCAGCCACTACGTCTTGTATTCATGAAATATAAACGTGAAACAAATTTGGGATAAGGTTTTTAAATCTGTTAAAATTCCAAACACTTTCTTTTTCAACAACCTATTGGAATGAAGCAGACTCTTGTGATAATTGGATAAGGTCATTTTTTCCTTTGGCTTTCCCTCTTGAAGATGTTGACCAACTACACTACAGTGCGGCAACCTGATCTTTCACCTTGGAACGTGTGTAAGAACTATGTCTGGGTTGATCAATCGTGCTATGTTGTGACTCTAGTTTCTTTTTTTGTTGCACTTTAGAAATAGGACATCCACGCACGTCTGTCTAAACAACAGGCGGTTTCTTATAATTTTTCCAGGGAAAAGCCGTAGCCAATATTTTCCTCATCATACTTTTTTCATTTCGGTCGGTTGTGTCATTATTTGTTGTTTCACGGCTTGTAACTGTTCTTCAACATCAACTTCTTCTTCGTCTAAAAATAACGGACGAATATCAAGTTTGGTCCAGAGATATCTACGGCAACAAGTGGAATTTTGGTATCTGAAACATAATTGATTATCAAAATTTTTATCAAACTACGGTGCAGTTATTATAATAAAAATGAAAGACGTTTATCAAATTACCTATGTTTTCGTATTTTGACAGACGATAAGCGCACAACAAGCCACCACTGGTGAAAAGTTGACAGTTACAGGAACGAATCCTGGTCTGCAAAACATGTATCTTGTTTTTTTCAACAACAAGCAAATCAAGAGCCTTGTGTGACACCTTACCTTGAAGGTAATGAAACAACACAACTTTGTGATGACTCATAGTTTTCACCTTTCTTGTTTCAAAACTGTGGTTTGTGTTCCCCTCTTGTGAATTAACAACTTCGTCAACAAACCCGACAAGTGTAGAAAGCGAACTATTTGGTGTTTTTAGGTATCACTTTAAGTTCGCGTGTTAACTCTCGACTCTGTTGGTTGTATGCTGACCGAAGTTCCGATTTTTGTTGGTCCAAGCAGATACAAACGTTTCTTGGTAACTGTTCAACCAGGTTTGCATTGAATAATTCAAAACGCATGAAACAAAACGTAACCATATAATTAGTGTATATATGTATGTATGTAGGTATGCACGTGTAAAATCTTACTCTGCCATTCGTTTTTGGTTAGTTTTTCGTAAAGCTTGTTATAATTGTATTAATAAATATCCTCTGAGGAAGACTCACACAATGTCGTCTACATATGACGGAATCTTTTCCAATCACTGTTAGAAAAAATTGTCTTGCAGTGTTTAGAAATGTTTTCGCTAATGTGTCACCTGCATAAGCACCTAGATGCGTCAGGAAATACTATCTTACACACATTCATCAGTGCAAGATCTCGGTCTGTAATTATTACACGGGGCTCCATACACTTGTCTAACATTTCTTTCAGCTTTTTGAATACCCACAAGTAATTCTCTTCACGTTATTTTGTTATAAACGCATGTGCAATACAAAACGTATGGTGTGTTGAAGTCACACCAACAATCTATACAAACGGAATTTTGTACATGTTCGTTTTGTATGTGGTGTCAGTCATCAGCACATACAGGAACGCTCGCCAGTATGTGTACGACTTCGGATGATAGAAGAACACTTCCTCAACGACATTTGTTGCAGGATCTTCTCTGGTAAAATATACATAGCCCTTAGAATGCAGTAGGTTTTCCAGAACCTGCATCGGAGTAGTACCTACTTTCTTTTCATTTTTTACTTTATGTTGGGCATTGTATATATCCCTAATTACAGAAACATTATCAGGGTTTTGCTTCTTGATAGTTGACTGTATATTACGCGGGTCCATATATTGTTCTGTCAGCTGTCCCACCATCCTATGTTCGTCTTGAGACAACCTTCTTATAAATGGATGCCCCTCTAGATGTTGAGCAACGTCATGGTTATTCTCGTCATTTCGGACCTCTAACTGCCAAACAAGACGCTTTTCGTTGTAAACGCCAACCAGGTTAAATGGACTGCCAATTTTCTAGCTGCCGGAGCGTCTACGGGTCGCTATGGTCTTGTGTTCGCCACTACGATCACAAGCAAGCCATACCTTCTTTACAATGACTCCCTTCTTTTTAGATCGAGCAGTGACTACAATATAACTGCTGTCAACCGCTCTACTTTTCACCCATGCACTAGCTCATCATGAGACATAAATTCCTGAAACAATAACACGACTTAAAATATATAATTTTAAAAACATTAGACTCAATCTAAATTATACCTGATTGGTATCCCACAACATTTCCTCCATCGAAATAATCATGTCTGCTATTTTTTGGTTATAAAACTAAATAATGTTCTTCATGAAAACTTTCATGACTGTATTAAGCCTCACTCTCCCATCCAAATTCATGCTTATTTTCGTAATTGTAGAAAAATTCAACGCAAGGATCCTCATTTAAATCGGAAATCCTATTCGGGTTGTATGACTGAAAGTTGGGTTCCTCTTTTAAATCAGGTAGCTCTTGAGGTCTACTCTCACCATGATAAGATTGACCGACAGAATCTTGTTCTATCTTCTCGTTTCCAAAGAAGAAGTTAACGTCCCAAAATGATATTATGTGAATACAATAAACAATCAAAAGAATTTAAATAAAGAATGCGGATGAAGAAAAACATGAATGAATTCAAAACGTTTGTTCGTTCGATATATATATAATTTAGAGAATCTTACGTCATTTCATAGGTTGTACGAGAATTAAATTTCAAAATTAGTATAGGTGTCTTATAGCCTATGCGTGGCGTACATAGCCATCTTCAGTACACTCACCAGACTTTAAAACCAATTATTTTCTTTTATATGCCACGTACATGACTTTACGTGGCTTATACCTTTTTCAGCATGTCAGTTTGCGGACTGTTCCCCTCAAATAATTGTCCTTTATACGCCACGTAGAGCTCTCTACGTGGCGTACAACATCCCATCATTGTGAAGATGTGTCAGTACTGATTGTACGAGGTTCTATACATGGCGTATAGTAGTACTCTACGTAGCTTACAAAACCCAATTATCGTATAGAATGTCAGTGCAAATGTTGTTGTACGTAGCGTAGGGTGCTACACGACACGTATAAAGGGTGTGAAAATATAAAATTGGGTGTGAGATTAACACAACCCAGCTAAATACAAAAAACAAATGTTACTATTTGGCTGACACTAGAGGTCTAACAGAGCTAAGAACAGAGAACCTGACAAAGAAATCATGAATCATTTCACAACTTGAATAAATCTGAACAAAGATCACATATAACAAAAAAACTATATCAAAAAAACAAAACTAAAAACACATGTGAACATAATTTTTTGACGTGAGATGTAATGAATATTGAAGATAAGGTCTAAGAACAACTTAGATTAACTAAGGGTTAACAAACCTAACAAATAAACCTGCGTCAAAATGACAGGTTGGATTCAATTTTAAAAATAAATCAACATCTAATATTTTAGGAGCCTTTACATATAGAAGAAAACCCCATAAATAAAAGAAAAACCATAAAAAGAGGTGAAAATCTGAGTTTAAATAAATATGTATTGTATATGGCATGATTATTACTCATTAGAGGATCAACATCAACATCGATAGAGAAGATATGTAAGGAAAAAAATTCAGAAAACACATTTAGGGGTTGACAAAATCAAGCAAACAAACAAATTAACCGATTTCGATGAAGAGAGGTTGAATAGTCGAATGAACTTGTACCTATAAATTGTGGCCTCAAACTGAAGTGGGAGGGGACAAACAACGATGAAGTAGGAGATGGAGGATCGAAGAAGACACAAAAGCGAAGATGAATTGTTGCTATGAAGAAAACTTTTACAAAAGGTAAGAAGAAGATGAATTGCGTAAAGAAGCGTATCAATTACGATAGTTCAGATTCGGATCTTTTAGATCCGCGTGGTTTTGTAAAATTAGCATTTGGTTTTAAGTGGGAAAACATAGGTGAGAACGAATGTCATGCTGACAAGTGGCTACTTTGCTACTCTTTTATTAGCATAGAGATAATATAAAAAAATCAAGTTATTTAATACAAATTTAAGCATTAGTAGTTATTATATCATTAGATAAATGATTACTAATTAGTTTTGTTGTTATAAACGATTACTAAATATCTTTAATTGTTTATTCTATTTAATATAATAAATGAGTTTTATAACCTACCAATTTAATATAATATATACATTGCTATCAAAACTCAGTGAAAGAACGAATGAGACTTGGAAGGTGGACACGATGCATAGACGGACGGACCGTTACTTAGATGTGTATTAAAATTCTTATATATAACATCGGATCAAACTTGGAAAATAAGTGCAGCTTTACAACGAATTAAACACAGCAAGGGAATTAAAAATCAATAACAATGAATTGAACCTAAAAACCACACATATCATCGTTGTAAAGGAATTTATTATTATTATTATTATTATTATTATTATTATTATTATTATTATTATTATTATTATTATTATTATTATTATTATTATTATTATTATTTTTAACAGTAATGAAACAGAGTATGTTGAAGTCTCTGCAGCGTTAAAATTATATAGAGAAAATACGTGGTCTCTGAGGGACAACCCTAGTCTTCTAATTCATAAAAGGAAACTCGTATTTTAAACTATGACTATTGAGAAAACATCTTACTTATTTAGGAGCAAATTGCTTCAAAAAGACTAAAATTCAAAACTTTTTATTAGGAAAGTAAAAGATGTATGGCTATGCTAGAAGCCCTTTGTTGATATGTATCAAAAGTCATTAAATGTTAGTTAGGATATTATTATATAAAAACGTAACAAGGATGTTCAATTCAAAACAATAGCGGATATTGTTATGAGAATATTAACCTAACAGTGTGTTTGTTTGGGTAATGATTAGCACGAATATATTTGTGAGTTTAATGTTCTGAATAATATTTTATTATTAGAAAACCAAATCGGGAAGTAAAGTTTTCGTACTGCTCGTACGGGAGACGATCTGTACGCATACGCGCGAAACGATACGATCCGACGAAACAATAAAAATAAACATTTTCGAAACTTTAAAAATAATAAAAAAAGATATTTAGAATATTCATTAGGAATTATCTCCTAAAAAAATTTATAATAAACTATTTTTGCAAGGATTACGACTTAAATAAAACGTAACGAAAAATAACGTGTTAAAACAAAACCGAACTAGCCCGAACACGTGTAAATTTAACCGGGCTATAAAAGCCCTAAATCATCTCATTAATGACCTCAACACCAGCCCTTATCTCCTTCTTTCTCTAATAATCCGGCCTACTCTCTCTTTACTTTCTCTCTCTAAGATTCAAACACCTAAAACGTTCATTTCTCAACCAAATCATGAGTTCTTGGTGTCAACACAATCCTTATAACATGTAGAACACAAAAGTACAACGGATCTAAGCTTTGAATCATCAAAAACGAGGTAAAGATGGGGTCAAACATGTGGTTTTCAGGGTTTTCATCAAAACCGGTTAAATGAGCTTGTAAACGAGTTTAGGGTCTTCAAACCACATAGGATTTTCATGAAAATGGGTTGGGATCACTTGGAACAAGTAAGTATAATGTTTGGAAAGGTTGAGAATGGATGGAAAAGTCCTGGACACTAGTATCGACATAAGAACATGGAAGAACACTAGTATCAAAGGCCTGGTGGTGAGCCGCCTCATTTTCATTGAACCTTTTAAGTTCAACAGGCCTTGGTTGGCTCAGTACCCATCAAAGTTGTTAGTATTGAAAGTCTCCAAGGTTTGGAACTCAGATGAGCATCGATATTGGTAATATCGATGGCCTGGAGGTGGAAAAGAGCAGGCTGGTCGATACTATATTATAGACAGGAGCTCTTCGCTTTGATGCGGTTCTAATCGATATTAACCTCATTGATACTGTTGGGACTCGATCGATACTAGTACCTTAATGATATCCAAGAGGGATGGAATAATATATGATCAGAATTTGAGGTCATATGAGAGCTGTTGAGTCGAACTAAGAGATTAGCCACTCATTAGTATCGGCCAACACCTATTCGATGATCTTTGAGTCTAAGTTAATGCTAATCTCAACCTAACCATGGACAAACCTTCACAAACTAGCATACAATTTATTTCAAACCATAGTGACCTTCATTGATTAATAATAAATACGAATATGGTTAAGAATGATTACAGGAAGTGATTACAAGATCATGTGGGAATTAAGAATTTTAAGACAAGTCATTTTGAGTAGCCACCCTTTCAAACTTATAAAACTTAATATTTTATCACTTGATAATATATCTTCTAAAAACTCTTAACTAAGTTCAAGTGGTTAAGGTTAAAGATTATCATAAAACATTTTCGAAAGACGGGGTCTATAAAACAAACTTAACTTTATTTTATAACAAGATACACTTATGTTATGCATAAGTCTTAAAAGTAATGAATTGTCTTTTATCACATAAGCCCATATTCTTTTCAAAAAAGTTTAGTATTAATAATTATAGGTAAGAGTTCAATAAGGGCAATATAACAAGATCACTTGCACCAAGACCTAGTAACACACTAAAGATATAATAGGTCTCTTAGTTTAAATAACTAGTCTTAAACACAAAAAGAAACAAATACTATACTTACAATGTATACCAAACCTTAATGAAATCATTGATTGAAGTTATTCCAACTACAACCAACGAGTGTACACATTCTCGAACTAACTCAATCACCCAACAACACAAAGGTGAGTTCATTATCCCTTTTCAACCGTTTTGTTTTATAAACTGCGGGACTGAGAAACATGTTGAATGTTTTACACATATGTTTTCCTGTATCATAAATCATTTATCAAGATGATGACATACTTGTTTACAATGCTTTAATACTTAAGCTTGGAAATGCTTATGATTACATACACAAACTCGAGTCATGTCAAGCATGTGGTGGAATGGCTGCTAGGCTTGACCCTACGTATGCCCTGTATATAAACAGTCTTGACATGATGAGATGATGTCAGTAGTGAGGTTTAAGTTAGAGACTCTGAGGGGTTTTAGAAAAGAATATACTTACATAACTTTTACAATGGTTTTCAATACTAAACTTTATGAACTCACCAAGTATGTGTTGAGTTTGTTTATGCATGTTTTCTCAAGTAATGAACATGTTTAAGCCTAGGAGTCAGGATACTTACTAGGGTGCTGTCACACCCCCAATTTTTAACTAACGGAATTATACCGTTTGGGAACGTGACAAACCAGGATCTCAGATCATTAGACATAACGAAGACCTCTATATGAATTTCAAAACATATGTTGGTCTAAAACTGTAACATTAAGTTTCAATGTTTGCGGAAGCGTTTTAAAACCAATAACAAAACGTAACAGTTTGAAAATGTAAAGTACAAATCCAACAACATTCAATGTCTTAATTGACTAAAACACTTGAACTGAAATGCATGCATGAGACTCAACATCCTAGTCCCTGCTTGTCCTTGCTTGTGTCTTAGTGTCCTGAGAAAACATGTAAATCAAGTCAACACAAAGGTTGGTGCATACACATGTTTAAGTATTCACAAATGTTGAAACCACAGTTTGAATATAAAGTTTGCAGATAACATAATCACACATGCATAGTCATGATAGCTAGTCATTTGTACTATTTACATAAGTGGTCGACACCGAAGCTGACGAGTTGCCATACTATAGCATGTTTTTGCCTTAACACTATTGTCTAGCACGAACAATAGTAATGTGTGTGTTTGGTCAGTCAAACACCTGCGTAGATCCCATCTACCAAGTGAGGTTTGTCAAACCCAATAGATCTATCTTCAACTACCACGCTTTGCGCTACGGCAAATTAAACGGTTCGAAATGGAAGGCTTTGTAATGCTATGTTTGCACTTAATGTAAACAGCTAACTCATGCAAGTGATATGTATCTAAAAGCGTTTGTTGCACATGTTTTCTCCCCCAAAACAGTTAAAATAAGAAAGAGGCCGTGTACGCACCTTTGATAGTGAACAGAATGATCAACACACGTGAAATCGCGTAGAAAATCCTCTACGAATAATCTGTGTTTAAACAATGACGTTGTGTTATTCGGGATGTTGTTTTGTGTTTGTAATCACATGCGTGTCAACACACGTATGTCAGATTGTTAGAAATATGCATACATAAGTACGCGTGTCTTTAAAATTGTTTAATTAAACCGTATAGATATATATATATATACAATTTTATTAAAATATGCGTAATTATACGCGATTATGGTTCCGAGTAAAAATATGAATTTTATCGTTTCATGTTGTTCGAAATTGAATTCTGGTTTCAACGCAACTGAAATGAGTTAAAACGGAGTTCGAACGAGGAAGTTACGACCAAAATACAAAAAAAATGGTTTAAAGCCCAAAAATCCAAAAACCGGTAAAGGCCGGGTTCGAACCCGCGACCTCTACCTCCCAACACACCCTCCTTACCATCTCAGCCCGCTAGGGATTCGCATTAGGAGTTAGAAACTAATTGTTTTAACCTTTAGGTGCTCGGTTTCCCTTTGATAACTTCAACCGAACCTAAGGGATTCAATTGAGTCCCGATTCGAACACAATCAACCCTAAAACCTTAGGGCTTTGTTTCCATAGGTCCAACCAAATTCAGGTATGGATTTAATTTGATTTTCAATAAACAAAAAGTTCCAATTCGTGATTAGCATAGTTTCAAACGTGATTATGTTAATCCCATTTAAAAATTGTTTAATTCGTGCAAGTTAATTAGATATAACATATGGTTTTCATTAAACTATGAATTTCGAACCTATCTGTGGTATTCAATTCGTTTATAAAACATGTTTGAATCAAAACCCCCAAACCATCTTTATTCAAGAACCCTAGCATTCGAATTCAACCGATTCGTTTTTGCTTCATGAAATTGGCACATAGGTTAGCTTAGTCGAAGGCTTCTGAAACTAATGGTGTTGTTTGATTTAACTTTTAAACTCATTCACACCGAATCCCCCATAACCGTTTTCAAGATGAACCCTAGAATCTGAACGTGATCAATTCATTATTTCAACATGAAATTGAGATGGGTTTTTCATTTGAGAAGGTTTTTAGAAGCTGATGATGTACTTTAATTCGGTTTTTAAAACCGTTTGAACCAAAATCCCCAAATCGTTCATGATGATGAACCCTAGACTTAGGATTCATAAAATTAGACATTTTCACACGAACTAAGCATAGGGCTATGCTTAGTCGGCCCATTTAGATTGTGTAGGATTAGGTTTTTACCTGGTTTAATCCCCAATTGATATAATTCGACTTGTAGGTTTAGTTCGGCTATGCTCTCGATCAAATTCTTCTTCCAAAGCTTCTGAGATCGATTTTATGTATGCAACACTCTCTAAGGGTGTCGACTTAGATGTTTAGATGTTCAATTTTTGTGATATTCGATCAAATTGTGAGGTATTGATATGCATGTGTAACGGTTTCAATTTAATGAGTTATGAAAGAGGTTTAATTTGACAATTATGGTATTAATCATGATGATAACCGTTTCTAATCACTAGTATGAGTTAATTGTAGGTTTAATTCGGTTATTAACAAGGATTAAGTGTTAATTTCGAATTTTGTTAATCATTTTTCCGAATTTTGACTTTAAAGAGTCAAAATTGATCTTTTTAATCATTTACAAGTTAAAACCCTATAACTTAAGTATTTTAGGCATATTTTGTTTAACTCAAACTCTTATAATTTGTTTTTGTACAATAACATCCCATTTCGGTTAATTCCAAAGTTAACGGAGTTATTCCGGAATACCGAATTGTCACTAATCGGTTACTTAGAACATTCTTGAACTAGATAAATCCTTTTGGGCCTCATAATTATACTTGGGCCTACCTTGGGCCTCATTGGGCCTACCTAAACCTCATTGGGCCTACTTTGGCCTTATTGGGCCTACCTAGACCCCATTGGTCCTACTCTGGCCTTATTGGGCCTACCTTGGTTCATTGGGCCTACATTTGTCTTGTTGGGCCTGTGATCTCACCATATTCAGTTAACGAAGTTAACTCAGAAAGTCGAATTGTCACATCATCCCCTTGTTGAAGGAATTTTCGTCCCGAAAATTAGTAAATGTTAGGAGTAGTTAGGAAACTACTTACGAGTTTAAATCGTACGTGTTAGTGTGATTTGATCATTCTGTGTGCTTGTGTGTACTCACACACAAAGTCTAATGCTTGCAACATCACAATTCAATGTGATCGTTCAATGTGACTGTTTGCGTGTACACTAGTTAGTTCACCTAACTGTGACTGTTTGTGTTTGATCATACTGTGTTGTGTAACCTCACACATAGTGAGTGTCTATAACTGTTTGTACTATGCAACCCCGCACATAGCAAAATGTGTGTAACCAATCATGCATGTACTACCATAACATGTAACATATGAAATGTAGCACATAAAATGTATAGAATGTAATGTAGCACAAATGTTTGTAACAAAACCAACTGAACAATTTGTTTGTATACTGTACTATGTAATCTCACACATAGTAAATGTTTGAATGTAGTCGACAAAATAGAAACTTCCAAAATTCATGTGTACCTGTAAATTCACGAGTACATGGGCCCCTGTATTCGTCAATTTACCTTACATAATTATTCTGGTTCCTTCTATATGTAACTCCACCCTTGTTTAACCGATCATGATTGTACCACCATGAAATTTAGTACATCAAATATAACATTTAAAATGTAATACATTGTTTGAAATCAATCATGCACAAAGTAAATGTAACACTATGAAATGTTTGTGCTATGAAATGTTTGTGTTTGCATTCTGTAAAGCTGGTGTTCAACCCAGTTGTTTATACTAAAATCAATAGTATGAAGTGTTTGTGCTTACAGTTAGAGTGTGAAATATCACATCATCCCCTTGTTGAAGGAAATTTCGTCCCGAAATTTAACGTGCATTCTTAATGTTTGTTGTTGTTTTGAATAAGTGAAGATACTTTTTCATCATTTGGTCTTCCCTTTCTCATGTGAATTCAGGACCACGTCTTGAATTCCACCGAACTTTGACTATCGAAATCTTGTTTCGTTTGAGTTGTTTGACCTCTCGGTCCATGCTTTCAACTGGTTCCTTAATGAATTGTAACTGTTCGTCCACTTGTATTTCTTCAAGTGGTACAACCAATGTCTCATCAGAAAGACATTTCTTCAAGCTCGAAACATGAAATACATCATGAACTCCGTTGAGTTTATCCGGTAATTGAGTTGATACGTTATCGGACCAATCCTTTTTAGGATCTCAAAAGGTCCTACGTATTGTGTCATCTCCGAGATGACACTTTTAGAAGAATCATGTCTCTTACTTGAAATTCCATCAGTTTACAACGTTTGTCAGCGTAACTCTTTTGTCGATCCCGAGCCGCTGCCATACGGTTCCGGATTTGTAAGAGAATTCCACCCACGGTAAGTGGTTTTCCCAGCTATCATTAAAGTCAATTACACATGTCCACAGCATATCTTCGAGTGTCTGAATCGTACGTTCACTCTGACCGTCTGTTTGTGGGTGATATGTTGTACTCATGCCTAAACGAGTTCCCAAGGACTTATGGGGTGATTTCCTAAAGTTGAAAGTAAATCGAGCATCCCGATCTGATATGATAGAGATAGGCATGCCATGCCTTGCTATCCCTTCCTTGATGTAAATGCGAGTCAGTTTCTCCATCTTATCAGTTTCCTTGATCTGATATGATCGAAATCTGTTCCCATTTCCACATCGTTATCTCTGGTTGTTACAGTAAACCAGATGGCTTCTGGTATTCAACTTTGACTTTCAAACAAGTCAAACATTTGCTAACGTACTTAGCAATATCAGCTTTCATGTAAGGCCACCAATACAATGCCTTCAAGTCATGATACATCTTGTCTGACCCCGTATGGACTGAATACCTGGACTTGTGTGCTTCATCCATCACGAGTTCCCTTAAACGTCCATACAAAGGTATCCAAAGTCGATTAGTGAAATAACGAATTTCATCAGACTTAACTTCCAATTGTTCTTCCATCCCTCGTAAGGATTCCTGTACCAAGTTTTCCTTTTTCAAAGCCTCGAGCTGAGCACTGCGTACCTTGTCAGGTAAGTCAGCATGTATCGTCATCATAAGTGCACAAACCCGTCTTGTTGAAGTGTCTTTTCTTCTTAAAGCATCAGCTACCACATTAGCTTTTCCCGGGTGATACTCAATCACGCATTCGTAGCCATTCAACAACTCAACCCATCATCACTGTCTCATATTAAGCTTCTTCTGATCAAAGATATGTTGTAAACTCTTATGATCAGTGTAATTTGTACACTTAGTTCCATATAAGTAATACCTCCAAATTCTCATAGCAAATACCAATGCTCCTAACTCCAAGTCATGAGTAGTGTAATTCTTTTCGTGTGGTCATAGTTGCCTTGAGACGTAAGCAATCACTTTATCACGTTGCATCAACACACATCCCAAATCCTGTGCAGATGCGTCACAATACACCACAAAGTCTTCCGTCCCTTCCGGTAAGGACAGAATCGGTGCACTGCAGAGTTTTTGTTTCAATAACTGGAATGCAGCTTCCTGTTTATCCGTCCAGTTATACTTTGTTCCCTTGTGCGTAGGAGTTGTAAGTGGTTGAACGATCTTTGATAATCTCTCAATGAATCTTCGGTAATAACCCGCCAAACCAAGGAATTGTCGTACCTCAATAGGGATCTTTGGTGCTTCCCAATTCTTAATTGCTTCAATCTTCGCTGGACCAACATGTATACCCTTTTCGTTGACTATATGACCCAAGAATTGTACTTCTCGCATCCAGAAGTCACATTTCGAGAATTTAGCGTACAATTGTTCTTGTTTTAGTAATTCTAACAACAATCGAAGATGTTCAGCGTGCTCCCCCTCAGCCTGAGAATAGATGAGAATGTCATCATTGAAAACAATGACAAACTTATCAAGATAAGGTTTACA
The DNA here is from genome assembly GCA_009363875.1 of Mikania micrantha. Classification (NCBI taxonomy): domain Eukaryota; kingdom Viridiplantae; phylum Streptophyta; class Magnoliopsida; order Asterales; family Asteraceae; genus Mikania; species Mikania micrantha. The sequence continues at coordinate 4,468,968 of CM018689.1, forward strand.
AACACGATTCATGAGATCCATGAATACTGCTTGAGCGTTTGTCAACCCAATTGGCATGACTAAAAGCTCATAATGGTCATAGCGCGTTCTGAATGCTGTCTTTGGAATATCTTCTTCTTGAACTCTTAGTTGATGATAACCCGATCTGAGATCATTCTTCGAGCAGTAACTCGAACCTTGCAACTGATCGAACAGATCGTCAATTCTAAATAACGGATACCGGTTCTTGATAGTAACCTTATTCAATTCCCGGTAATCGATACACATACGGAAAGTCCCGTCCTTCTTCTTAACAAACAAAACTGGAGCTCCCCACGGTGAAAAACTAGGTCGTATAAAATCCTTATCCAACAACTCTTGCAATTGTGTAGTTAATTCTTGCATCTCTGACGGTGCAAGTCGATAAGGCGCCCTAGCTATCGGTGCTGCATCTGGTGTAAGGTCGATTCGAAATTCCACCTGTCTGATAGGTGGTAATCCTGGTAGGTCTTCTGGAAATACTTCAGGAAATTCATAACCCACTGGGATGTCTCCAATCTTTTTCTCATCTACCGGCTTAAGTGTTATAACTGCTGCATGACCTTACGCAGGCGTTTGTGTGCTTTCGTACAAGATATGAGACGCAGTGGCGCAATGCTCTTCTCACCTTATACATATAGTGTCTCCCCATGTGAAAGCGGTATACGGACGAGCCTTTGATAGCATACTATTTCAGTCTGGTGTTTGGACAACCAATCCAAGCCAATGACTACATCAAACTGTCTAAGACAGTAGGCATAAAATCAATGTCCTGTGTTCGACCCATCAAGTCAAGAACACATCCTTTTGAAATATGGTTTACAACAACTAACATATCATTAGCTAGTTCTATAGTGTATGGGTTTTCTAAACCCCGATCTGCACCAGTGTTAAATATCATAGAGGCAGAGTGATAATTCAAGAGAAATGTACTCGTAACGACGTTGGGATCTTCCCATGCCTGACGTCCTCCAATCACAAAAGCCCTGTTCGAACAACATTTGTGTTGTTGTTGCTGTTTCCTTTTATAGTTATGTCATTAGCCCTTCTTTTCTTGAGTTGTGGGCACTCTTTCTTGAAATGTCCTGATAAGCCACACTCAAAACATCCTTTCTGTGTGTTGTTTTGGTTGAGTGAGCTTGCCTGCAGTTCCCCTCGACAGTCTTTTGCTACATGACCTATCTTTCTGCATCGCTGACATCGGTACTTGTCACATTGATTCCCAAGGTGATGGAATCCACATTTGTTGCACTTTGGGTATTTACCATTATACCCTCCCGATGACTGTTGATTATTGTTTGGATTGTGATGGGTCTTGATGGATTCCTGCTTGCGGTTCTGTTGAAATGACGGCTGAGTGAAATTCTTGGAATCAATGCTATCCCATTTCCTTTTGTGGTCTCCTGCCTTAGATACTGTTCCCCGTTGCATCGCTTGATCAGTTAGTTGGTGTGCAAGTCGAACAGCTTGCTGTATGGTAGTAGGATTTACAGATATGATCAATTTTCGAACCTGAGATACCAGCCCTCCAATGTATTTATGGATCCATTTGCTAGATGGGGTTGCCCTGTGCGGTAAGAGTCTTGCTAACTGCTGGAATCGAGTAGTGTATTCCTCAATATTAGAACCTTTCATCTTGAGTTGACTGTATTCATCCTCAAGTTCTTGCATTTCATTACGATGACAATACTCCTCCTGCAACAGGATTTTGAATCCGTTCCAAGTAAGTGCATTGGCTGTATTCAACCTGAGTGTCTGTACGATAGAGTTCCACCATGTCAAGGCTGAACCCTCCAAAGTACCAATAGCGTATTTGACCTTGTTTTCTTCCGGACAATTGCACCTCTCAAACACCAACTCTAACTGTTCAATCCATCGAAGAAGTCCAATGGCTCCTTCCGATCCTTTGAAATTACGTGGTTTACAGTTCAAGAATGTCTTGAACGTGCACATTTGCGGGTTTACTAGTCCCCCCGTTGGATCATGTGGTCCTATTTGGTATGTTTGCGTATAGTTTGCGATTGTCTCGGTAATTCGAGTGTTAATAAGTGCCTCAACTTCCGTTGCGATCATGTTAATGTTTCCTCCAACCATGATCTTCCTATTTACAAATATACATAATGAGACTACACCCATCGCATAATCATCACTCATGCATAAAGTAAATGTAACACACCATCATAGTCATTAAGATAACAATTCTTAATCATTTATGATAAATTAGTGCTTACAATTGTTTGTCAAAGAGATGCAAAACAACTAAACACGAAATCTACTTTTATGAGTACAACCCACTCATATAAGTTTGTTAATTATAAAGTGAATGAAATAACTAGATTCCATTGTTTGGTTGGTCAACAGTTGATGATGAATCTTCCAGTTCTGCTGGACCAGTCACTACACCATGTTGGTAACGCATATGCCCAGTGATGAGGGTCATGGCCTCCCCAGCCAACTCTCTCACTATATTGGCTTCAGTCGCTGCTGCACCAGCCCGTGCATTGGCTTCCTCAGCCCTTGCCTCAGCTACAGCTACACGTAACTCAGCAGTTTCTAATCGTGCAGTGAGTTCGAGGATCGTCTCTCGCATCATCCAGATTGTTTCCACCAAATTTTCATGTTCTTCATTAGTCCTAACCAACTCCTCAGTGAGGTTATCCCACATTTGTGTCAGCCAGTTGTTATTCTCAAACAGTTCTGTGATCATTCCTGCTACTTCCCGCATGTTACGTATTTCACGCTCCATGCGTGCAACAAAAGCAGCAAATGCCTGTTCTAGTGGATATCCTAGAGCAGGTAACATCCAAAGGCTATTAGCAGTGTTGGCAGTTGGTGGTGGTGGCACTCGTTCTTCCCACACCCAGCTGCGTATGAGATCAGGAAACCATTGCCAATATTGGTTGTTCCCCCTTTGTTGAACATGTGTTTCCTCCCCATAGTGGATCGTATCATCCACCGGTTCGATCCTCCTTGTCATGATTTCTGACAATGCTACTACTTGTCCCTCAGTGTGAGTAGGTGTAGATGATGTTGCCATGTCTGTTACAAAATGCCATATGTAATGCATATAAACTATCGTGTAAGTAAGTGTCTAATGTCTAACAGTTATAGTCTAAGTCTACAAATGCAAACCTAGTTCGCTATAACCAATGTCTCTGATACCAATCTGTCACACCCCCAATTTTTAACTAACGGAATTATACCGTTTGGGAACGTGACAAACCAGGATCTCAGATCATTAGACATAACGAAGACCTCTATATGAATTTCAAAACATATGTTGGTCTAAAACTGTAACATTAAGTTTCAATGTTTGCGGAAGCGTTTTAAAACCAATAACAAAACGTAACAGTTTGAAAATGTAAAGTACAAATCCAACAACATTCAATGTCTTAATTGACTAAAACACTTGAACTGAAATGCATGCATGAGACTCGACATCCTAGTCCCTGCTTGTCCTTGCTTGTGTCTTAGTGTCCTGAGAAAACATGTAAATCAAGTCAACACAAATGTTGGTGCATACACAGGTTTAAGTATTCACAAATGTTGAAACCACAGTTTGAATATAAAGTTTGCAGATAACATAATCACACATGCATAGTCATGATAGCTAGTCATTTGTACTATTTACATAAGTGGTCGACACCGAAGCTGACGAGTTGCCATGCTATAGCATGTTTTTGCCTTAACACTATTGTCTAGCACGAACAATAGTAATGTGTGTGTTTGGTCAGTCAAACACCTGCGTAGATCCCATCTACCAAGTGAGGTTTGTCAAACCCAATAGATCTATCTTCAACTACCACGCTTTGCGCTACGGCAAATTAAACGGTTCGAAATGGAAGGCTTTGTAATGCTATGTTTGCACTTAATGTAAACAGCTAACTCATGCAAGTGATATGTATCTAAAAGCGTTTGTTGCACATGTTTTCTCCCCCAAAACAGTTAAAATAAGAAAGGGGCCGTGTACGCACCTTTGATAGTGAACAGAATGATCAACACACGTGAAATCGCGTAGAAAATCCTCTACGAATAATCTGTGTTTAAACAATGACGTTGTGTTATTCGGGATGTTGTTTTGTGTTTGTAATCACATGCGTGTCAACACACGTATGTCAGATTGTTAGAAATATGCATACATAAGTACGCGTGTCTTTAAAATTGTTTAATTAAACCGTATAGATATATATATATACAATTTTATTAAAATATGCGTAATTATACGCGATTATGGTTCCGAGTAAAAATATGAATTTTATCGTTTCATGTTGTTCGAAATTGAATTTTGGTTTCAACGCAACTGAAATGAGTTAAAACGGAGTTCGAACGAGGAAGTTACGACCAAAATACAAAAAAAATGGTTTAAAGCCCAAAAATCCAAAAACCGGTAGTACGGGTTCGAACCCGCGACCTCTACCTCCCAACACACCCTCCTTACCATCTCAGCCCGCTAGGGATTCGCATTAGGAGTTAGAAACTAATTGTTTTAACCTTTAGGTGCTCGGTTTCCCTTTGATAACTTCAACCGAACCTAAGGGATTCAATTGAGTCCCGATTCGAACACAATCAACCCTAAAACCTTAGGGCTTTGTTTCCATAGGTCCAACCGAATTCAGGTATGGATTTAATTTGATTTTCAATAAACAAAAAGTTCCAATTCGTGATTAACATAGTTTCAAACGTGATTATGTTAATCCCATTTAAAAATTGTTTAATTCATGCAAGTTAATTAGATATAACATATGGTTTTCATTAAACTATGAATTTCGAACCTATCTGTGGTATTCAATTCGTTTATAAAACATGTTTGAATCAAAACCCCCAAACCATCTTAATTCAAGAACCCTAGCATTCGAATTCAACCGATTCGTTTTTGCTTCATGAAATTGGCACATAGGTTAGCTTAGTCAAAGGCTTCTAAAACTAATGGTGTTGTTTGATTTAACTTTTAAACTCATTCACACCGAATCCCCCATAACCGTTTTCAAGATGAACCCTAGAATCTGAACGTGATCAATTCATTATTTCAACATGAAATTGAGATGGGTTTTTCATTTGAGAAGGTTTTTAGAAGCTGATGATGTACTTTAATTCGATTTTTAAAACCGTTTGAACCAAAATCCCCAAATCGTTCATGATGATGAACCCTAGACTTAGGATTCATAAAATTAGACATTTTCACACGAACTAAGCATAGGGCTATGCTTAGTCGGCCCATTTAGATTGTGTAGGATTAGGTTTTTACCTGGTTTAATCCCCAATTGATATAATTCGACTTGTAGGTTTAGTTCGGCTATGCTCTCGATCAAATTCTTCTTCCAAAGCTTCTGAGATCGATTTTCTGTATGCAACACTCTCTAAGGGTGTCGACTTAGATGTTTAGATGTTCAATTTTTGTGATATTCGATCAAATTGTGAGGTATTGATATGCATGTGTAACGGTTTCAATTTAATGAGTTATGAAAGAGGTTTAATTTGACAATTATGGTATTAATCATGATGATAACCGTTTCTAATCACTAGTATGAGTTAATTGTAGGTTTAATTCGGTTATTAACAAGGATTAAGTGTTAATTTCGAATTTTGTTAATCATTTTTCCGAATTTTGACTTTAAAGAGTCAAAATTGATCTTTTTAATCATTTACAAGTTAAAACCCTATAACTTAAGTATTTTAGGCATATTTTGTTTAACTCAAACTCTTATAATTTGTTTTTGTACAATAACATCCCATTTCGGTTAATTCCAAAGTTAACGGAGTTATTCCGGAATACCGAATTGTCACTAATCGGTTACTTAGAACATTCTTGAACTAGATAAATCCTTTTGGGCCTCATAATTATACTTGGGCCTACCTTGGGCCTCATTGGGCCTACCTAAACCTCATTGGGCCTACTTTGGCCTTATTGGGCCTACCTAGACCCCATTGGTCCTACTCTGGCCTTATTGGGCCTACCTTGGTTCATTGGGCCTACATTTGTCTTGTTGGGCCTGTGATCTCACCATATTCAGTTAACGAAGTTAACTCAGAAAGTCGAATTGTCACAGGTGCCCAATTAGAGGACCTAGTCACTTTTGGGTGTGCATACTTTTGATTAACACATGTGAATCAATTTGATATCTTGTACAGCTAAAAGATAGAAGAACTCGTGATTCTTTTGATAGGTTTACATTGTTAAATTATCAAACATGACAAACGTAATTTAACTTTGTAATACTAGGGAATATAGGTCATTTACTTAGAACGGTTTGGCCTATACTATAACTTAGGGACCCTTCATGTAGAGAGATTAGGAAATAGGAACTTATATGCATGTGTCTTCTGCGTTCGGTCATTGCACTAAACGATGTTTTTGTGGTTGTGATCAGAATGCCTCCAAGAAGACCACCACCTCTAATGCCACCACCACTGTAACCACTTCCAAACACACCTACACCATCTCCTCCTCCACAACAACCTCATCAACCGGAGTTAAATCCTGCTACTGTGGCTTTGTGTGACAACTAGTACCAGATCGTTCGGCAATCCGTATGGTATGTGCACTTTCAAAATGACTATTTGTAAATAACTATGGGTGAGTAACTATGTGAGAATGAATATGTGTGAAAAACTATGTGTTTAACAGTTGTGAAACAACAGGGCTATAAAACATATGACAGTTGTATGTATTTTGATGAAAATCAAAATACAGAAATTCAATAAATCATGAGAAATCACAAGTGTGAGAACAAATGACAAAAACATATCGGTTGCGATCTGATTTCCATAAATAACAGAAATCAGATGGCCGATAATTTAGTGTGAAAAACAAGGAGAAAACAGTATAACTAACTATGTGCATATAGGTAAGTTTAGTTGAGTCCGTTAGTGAGAAGGTCCAATTCAAAACAATTTTTAAGTATCATTTACGAATGTTAAACTAACAGTGTGTTTGCGTGGGTGACGATTCACACAAACAAATCTGAGGGTTTAATGCTTTGAATGATATTTGAAAGGTAGGAAACAAAATCAAAAAGTAAAGCCATCTTCGTGTTCGTTCGGGTGACGATTCGAACGAATACGCGAGAAGGTGATACGATCTGACGAAACGTTAAAAATAAACGTTTTTGAAACAATAAAATAAGAAAAAGAAATTTGAGAAATTTATTAAGAATTTCAACCTTAAAAAGAATAAAATAAAACTATTTTAATTAAAATTACGAAAAATACGCGTTACCTTACGGAAACGCGACGTGAACGTGAAACCGGACAACCAAACGAACCCGAAACCACCCGGGGTATAGAAAACCTTAATTCTTCATCTCCCACACATTGAATGCAGTCATTTTCACCATCTCTCTGTAGAACCGTCCAAGCTCTTTCTCTCTAACATTTCATCACAAAATCAACAAGTTACCTACTCAAAATTTTCATCAAATCGTGCAAACAAGGTGTCAAAACGATCCTCTCAACGAAAGGAAGCTCGTAGTACAAAGGATCTACTCCATGTCGAACTTGATTGGCCGGAATCTTAGAGAAAAGGTTCGGATTTTAGGGTTTTCTACAAACCCGACAAAAACCGAGGCTTTAACCGGTTTTAAACATCCTTTTTTCGACCCATACACCTTCTAAATGAGTTTAATCACCTATACCCACTTAAAACGACTATATATTTGACAAAAAATCGAAATCACCACATGCCATGGCTGAAACCCGTTTCAGGCGAATGGCTCATACTAATGAGTCACTCATTCGTGAGCTACTCATTCGTGTGAACACCCATTAGCATGAATCATTTGTGTGAACTACTCATTCATGTGAGCTATTCATTCGTGTGAGCTACTCATTCGCATGAATGGCCATTAGCATGAGTCATTTTATGAATATCACAAGAATGAGTCATTTTCAATACACGAACTGAGTTAACAATTCAGATTTGAAAAAGAACAATCAAATAAGGGGTCATAACTCATATAACATTTAATTAGACACAGGACTGCAAATACAAGATCAGCACAACAACAGTGAGCGCATGCATTTTTTAGTCTTAGTCAACCACTACAGCAACAAGGTGAGTTCATATGCCCCTTTTTACTAATCTTTTGATTTAATTGCGTGACTGAGAACATGCTAAAACATTTTCTTAAATGTTTTACTACACTTTATGATAATAAGGCTTTACTTTGTTATTTCAATTGTATGCCTTATTATGTTAGATTATATCTATGATTTCTATCAGTTCACAACTGTTATTACTTTGAGACAATATCTGTGATTTCTAAGAGATAAGACTATTATTCCTCTGTGATTACAACTGTAATCCTTTTGAGGAATACATGTTATTCCTAATGAATTATTTTATTAATTCTAAGAAAATTAGAACTGTTATTCCTGTGGGAATATTTCAGCTAATCCTAAGAGACTAGATCTGTTATTACTATGAGACCATGTGTATTATTTCTATGAGATTCCTATGTAATGAAGAACATGAGGTGATGAGTTGATGATATGGGATGAGGACGATAAGAACTCTTTTGATTTTTAGCCAGCCTATTCCAAATCTATCATTTATGACACGGGTGATAAGAGTACAATAGTGTCTGCTAATTATGTCACCACTTCTATTCTGTGCACCAGTAGACTGACCTCTCTCGTGTCACAAACTGGTGGCATATAGTTGTGAGGTCTTGGGAAAACTAAGGAATAGGAATGAATTGAGGACATTGTGGTTTTCCTTTATGGTGGCTACAATGTGGTCAATTCAATCCTATAGATCAATTGGTATAGAACTACGTGTCAGACTTACTCTCACTGCCTAATCAGTTGTGAGTAATAGTAAGTTAAAGAGCATACCACCTCTGATAACGGTTGTAACACCACCATTTATAACTGTAGTAATCCACCATTTATAACTGTGATAGTTTTACTCTTTAAAACCTGAGTATACCACCATTAATAATTGTGGTAATCCACCATTTATAACTGTAGATAGTTTTTATCTTTAAAACCTAAGGAGTATACCACCATTAATAAATGTGATAATCCACCATTTATAAGTGTGGAGATTTGTACTATTTAAAACCTATTATGCTATGTTAATATCATTGTGGAATAATGGGTTATCATATGGGAAATTCTAATTGTGATAAAGCCTATGTGTGATGGAATGGGTATCTATAGCTACAATACAGATGGTATTGAGTTTGGTTAAGTGTGTGGTGGGCTGACGGCTTCATTCGTGATACGTATGCCCTATATATAAGCATGCTTAACTAGAGGATATCCTATCTGTAGGTGTATCTATAGAGAGGACATGGGGATGAGTTAATGCCAAGTGAGAATAACTAAGACTTGTGTATTACAAGATGTTGTGTAAATAACTCCAACAGTTTTTAAATAACTAAACTTATGAACTCACCAACCTAGTGTTGACTTTGTTTAAATGCATGTTTTCTCAGGTGATGAACAGGTCTAGTTACCGAGCATCAGAACTAAGCTAGTGGACTTTAGAAGAGACCTAGCTTACTTTTGTGTTGTGCATATTTTTGAATGACATAACTTTGAATCCTCTTTTGTAAATCTTGTGCAGATACAAGATAGAAACTCAATGATACTTTTTGGGTAGATTTACGTAGTTAAATTATGAACATGTCATGTGTAATTTAACTTTGTAACTCTATATCAATGTCATGTTAGCATTTCTCATTATATATCATGTGCCATGTAAACAATCTGATCACTATGATTATTACACGATATCGCGCCCCGATAACCTTCCGCCCGACGGGAAAGTTGATTGTCACACCCCGAGCCGGCGGGGTAGGATCGGGTTTCCCCGACGGGCGGAAGTTTCCCGGGGCGCGATATCGAGAGTGATAATCAAAATGATCAGATTGTTCGCATTGCACATGATATATAAATGAGAAACTTGCTAAAATAAAATAGGATTACAGAGTTAAATTATATCAGTTAAGTTTACAATTTAACAATGTAAATCCACTATCACATGATAAGTCTTCAATCTTGTAGCTGCACAAGATATACAAAACAAACTGTATAATGATGCTTCAAAATATACAGGTCCAAAAAGTTAGGTCCTCTACAGATAACCTAATCCAATGCAATGACTCTTCAGTTGACCTGTTCATCACCTAAGAAGTCATGCAAAAATAAAGTCAACACATGGTTGGTGAGTTCATATAGTTTAGTATTTGAAAATGATTTTGAAAATCCATTTCGGTAAAGACCCTAACCTCATTAACTTCAATGTAATATACATATCGGTATGCTTATATATAGGGCATACCCCTGAGTCGAGCCTACAAGCCCGCCCAGACGCCATCCCACCACATACTAATACGCATATGACACTGTTGTTAATGATAATTAAGCATTTTTACCCTCAACACAATCCCATCAGTTCTTCTGTTTGTTGTCCCTGTAATTACAATTCTTCGAAATCCATGTTGATTTCAATAGTTCATCACGCAATATGATCAACCACAGTAATTGTATAAACAGTTATAAATGCTTAATTAAATAAATAAATAAACATTTAATAAAATCTAAGTCCTAATGATTGGGGCCTTGGTCAAACTCGAGTAGACTTGTCTGTCAATCTAGGTACTTAGTAGTTAGGGAATCTGTAAATATCCTCAAACATACGACCCACAAATCAAACGGTCTAGCTAGGACTTCTTGAAATGTATGGTTTATGTTTCGTCTGTTTTGGCGTATGTTATCTCTGATATTTCCCAGGTTTTTCCTTGAAAAATGGTTTATTGATTCGTCTGATTCTGTTACAAGATGTACTTGATTCGTTGATCATAGAATACTAGATTCATTGATCAATTATACACTTGATTCATTGTTCAACAAACACTTGATTTGTAGAACATTGAATATTGTCTTTGCAAAGATTGTTTCGTTTGATTCGTTGAAATCCCACACTTGTTTCGTCAAAATGTTTCGTATGATTCGTTGAACTCACCCACTTGATTTGTCAAAATGTTTCGTTTGATTCCTTGAAATCACCCATTTGATTCGTCAAAATGTTTCGTTTGATTCCTTGAATTCACACACTTGTTTTGTCTAAACGTTTAGTTTAACCCGATTATTCACTTAATTTATAAGTAAATCAGTTAATAAAATCTGCATAAAATCTTCCTAGACATGATCTAGGATAACGTTTATATATGTAAAACATATCAATTCAAAAGCATTTAAGTAAACAATTTAAAGAAAACAGTTTACGCATGCTTCTCAGCCCCGCGTTTTAAAACAAAAAATGTTAGAAAAGGGGCAATGAACTCACCTGTGTTGCCGTGCAATAAACCACAAAAGATATGCGCACTCTTTGATTGTTGGCTAAGTATCTTTAGCTCCTGGGTTATTTTAAAGAATTCAAATACGATAAGTACATACGGGAATTGTCGTATCTATGGTTTGGTCTCGGTGTGCAACTACGTGTCCTAGATTACTAATGTGTTTCTAAAATCCCTTCTATCTAAGTTAAACTATTACCCATTAGTAACCCAAATCCTACATTAATCATTTAAAGTCTTTAAGTAAAACATTTTCAACTTATATCATTTTAAGTTAATCATTTATTTAGGAAAATCATTTAATTATATTGATAAGGTTTATAATTTAAATTTCTTTTATGAAAAGCATAATTAATTTAAGAAAAGTGTAATTAAACATGGTGGCCTTATATTAAACCCATTGGGCCTTTCTTGGGCCCATTAATAGACTTTTAGTTTCAAGCGATTTCTTGTTAACTTATTGAGTAACTAACCTTGATGGTTTAAATAAACCATTTAGGTTAGTCATATGTCTTTGAAATTTCCAATGGTTTAGGTGTTAACATTTAAGTCAACCCATAACCTTTAGGTTCTTGTGTTCATCCCTAGTGTACTCCTCCAATGATATTGATATCTTAGTTTAAAGAAATTCAAGTGTGTTTGACTGAAAGAGTGATTATCCCCTATAATGATCCCATATGATAATTGTGTTAGAATATCCTAAGTTAGATCAATAAATAATCCTAACATCGTTTTTATTGAAGTTTAGATCTCGTGGGCCTTATCAAGTTTATGTTTGGGTTGAATAAGGAACATCATGGGCCGAAATAATGTAACTTGGGCCAACCTATTGGATTGGACTTGGTATGTTATGGGCCCAAGATGTAAACTAGAAACTTGTCGTTTGGCCAAACAATAAGTGGGTACAATGAGATTGACCCGGAACAATCTCTATGGGCCGGGTAACTTTCTTAAGTCATCTACTTACTCATGGGCCCTAAGGTTATGCGTGTGGGCCGAATTGATGTGGGTTTCCTAACTTGGGCCGAATAAATTATCCATTTAAGTTAAACCGAATGGGTCGAATGCTATGTGGGCCGAGTGGATGCAAATGGGCCGAAACAACTTCTGTTGGGCCGTATGTATTGGGCTATGGCTAGGCCGATTGGAAACCGCATGGGCCAAGTAAACTGGGCCGAGGATGGTGCCGGCCTACACTATATTGATCCACGTTTGTTGCTGGGTTTTCAAACCAGCGAACCCTCCTAAGGTTGAAGGTTCGGCTAGTGACTTAGGCTCAAGGGTTCGGTGGTTCCATGTTGGTTCGTGACTTAGCACCTGTAGAGTTCGACAACAAAAGGTTCGGCAACAAGGGGGTGGGTTCGTCTGACCTAACAGGTTCGCTGTAGGTGAACTTCAACTAGGGTTCGGTGGCAGGTGGTGTGCCGAAGGTTCGGCTTTACCCGGGAAAGGTTCGGCTAAATTAACTGATCTAGGGTTCGCGCATGGTTCGTGAGGGCTCGCCAATCCCAGTGTAAGGTTCGTGGCGGCCTGAGGGTTCGTGTCTCGACCTAAGGGTTCGTCAGGGTTCACCGGAATGGATAACAGGGTTCGGCCACCTGGGTGGGGTTCGGCCTGTTGGTTCTAACAAACCTGTATGGTTCGTCTTCATCAGCTCCACCCTCCTCGACTTGTGGAACCTGTTGCATGTCTGTTCTAACGTGTTGTGATGCGAGAATTCAGCGTCTAATGATGAATTCGTGAGCGTGGTTTAGGGTTTCACCGGTTGTGTGTGTGTGTGTGTATCAAAACCAAAGAAGAAAACCCTACTTTTTAGTTTATTTAAGCGTGATTACCTCAGATTTGACCGGAGAAACTCTCAGATCAGTTGTATTTCCGTGTAGAGCTCGTTCCTAGCTACGCGTGGGCACCAAGAACGCCGGATTTCGCCTCCAAACGAGTGAGTTATGGTGATTTGAAGATGAAATCTTTAGTGAGAGAGAGAGTAACGGGTTGGAGTCTAGAGAGAGAAAGGGTTTGTGAAAGAATGAGGAAAATAGCCTCATTTAGAGTTTATATACTCCGGGGGTGTTCGGGTTCGTTTCGGTTGGTCGGTTCACGTTTTCGTCACGTTTCCAGATCGTAACGCGTGTATTACATAATTTAAATAAAAGGCTATATTTTATGTGTTGGGAAAGTGGTTATTTCTAGTAATGATATTAAATGATATTTTTCTTAATTGATTTATTGAAACTCATAAATTTTACGCGTTTTATTATTTATTCGCATATTATGGTTTACGCGTCCAAAGTTAAAATAGTTTCGTTTTAATTTGATTATGATGAGTTTCAAAATTGTAAAACAGGAAATATTTTATTTCCTTATAATTATTATCGTTCGAATCGTCTTTCGTTTCGTTTCGTCAGAAAACGTCACTTACGCGCGTCTTCGTACAGAGCGTAAACTGTACGAACACGATCGTAAGTTTCACTTTCTGATTTTGTTGTCTACTTTACAATCATCGTTTCAGATCGTTAAACTGTCATATCCATTCGTACAGATCGTCACCTATACGAATAGTTCGTCAGTTTAGCATTCCGTAACAACAACTGTTATTGTTTTATTTTGTTTATCCTCACATACGTGTTATCCTAATAGATCCTAACAAATAAACCCATGATGGTTCAATGTTGCCAGATAATTACCTGCCTCAAGAACCATTGTTCTGAACTTTGCTTCTGCTACATGCTTATGAACCTGTTGTTTGATAATATGAAATGACTTTGACTATTGATATGAACATGAAATAGAATAGAATGTGTATGGTTTGTGTCTGTTTAATGTTCATGCTACTGTTGCGATCACTGTTCCGGCACCGGTTTCGGCACTGTTGTTACATTGATCCAGCCCGTCGGCTCAGGGTGTGAAACTTTGGCCATTCTACTCACCAACCAAATGAAGGAAGTAATCTTGGACATGATCAACCAGATTCAGAGCAGCAGCAACTAGACAAGGAATTCATAAAGGGAGGCTAATGGAAACACGGGAACAACCCCAAATTACTCCTACAAAGCTTTCATAGGATGCAAACCGCCAAGCTTCAGCAGTACTGACGGTGCGGTAGGGTTGATCCAATGGATCGAGAAGATGAAGAACACCCTAGACGTAAGCAGTTGTCCTGAACACCACAAGGTTTTGTTCAACAAACGGGCTTTGACTTGGTCGAACGCAAAGATTAGAGCTCGATGAAGAGACGAGGCATTGGCGATGCCATGGGCTGATTTCAAGACACTGCTAAGGAAGGAGTTATGTCCCAACAATGAACTCTAGAAGATAGAAACTGAGCTACTAAGCCATGTGATGAAAGGTGCATAGGATATGGCATATGCTACCCGCTATCATGAGTTAGTAGCCTTGATGCAAGAAATGGTGCCTACTTTGAGGAAACTCATTGATAGATATGTGGGCGCATTGTTGCCCTGTATTCAAATTCATGTTCTTGCTACCAATACTACAACTCTGGAGCTAGCTATTACTTTGTCAGCAAATTTTACTGACGTAATGGTAGCATCTGGAGCATTGAAAAGGATGCCAGAAAGGCGAAGGAAGAATCTTTTAAGAAACCAGAACACCGCCCGAAGAAGAAGCAGAAGCTCATCAAGAATTATATGATGGACACTCCTCTTGCACAAGTTGTTGTAGTGGCTTCTAATGCTGCGTGCAAACCCTACACTAGCATACATACTTTGTGTGTGCGTTGCCAATTTCATCATGTTGCCACTACACAGTGTAGGCAGTGAACAAGCTATGGTCGGATCGGCCACTAGGTACAACACTATCGGACTCCACCAGGACAGGTGGTGAGCAATGCTGCCTTAGCACTTCCTCCTCCTCTCAAACGAATAATCTCAACAACAACAACCGAGGATGCTTCAACTGTGGCTAAATGGGCCACTATTCAAAGAACTGCCCGAAGAAGATGCAACAGGGAGTTCAATCACCTCGTAGAAGGGCTTTTGCTTTAGGAGCCCCTACTGCTCGTAAGGACCCTAATGTGGTCGCTGATACGTTCCTCTTACATAATTTTTATACATTTATTTTATTTTACACTTGTGTGGATTAGAGTTTTATCTCGTCCGAATTTGCATGCAAACTTAGTCATAATGAGGAAATCTTAGATTCCCCTTACACGATAGAAGTAGTTGACGGTAAACAAATCACAGTACATACTATACTTAGAAATTGCCCATTGATAATAAATGATCAAGTGTTTACCATCGATTTGATATCGATTGAATTGGATAGTTTTGTCATAATCATAGGAATGGACTGGTTATCCCTTAACCGGGTTGAGATAGTCAGTTCCGAGATGCTACTTTGTATCCCGATGATGACCGATCGAGTGTTAGAAGTATGGGGAGATCAAGCAAAAATCAATGTTTAGATAATATCATTCATGAAAGCTCGTAAATGTTTGAGGAAGAAGTGTGTAGCATTCCTTGCTCATGTGGTGAAAAAGGAGACGAAAGAGATCAAGTTGCAGGATGTACCAGAGCTGAAGGAGTCTGCGGAAGTGTTTCCCGATGATCTACCAGGATTGCCACCCGCGCGTTCGGTAGAGTTCCGTATAGATTTAATTCCTTAAGCAAATCCTGTAGCTAAATCTCCTCATATTTTAGCACCATCTGAGATGCAGAAAATTGTCAAATCAGTTGCAGGAATTGTTTGAGAAAGGTTTCATCCGACCGAGCTACTCACTGTGGGGAGCTCCTGTTTTGTTCATGAAGAAGAAGGATGGATACTTTCGGATGTGCATAGATTACAGGGAGTTGAACAAACTAACTGTTAAGAATCAGTATCCATTGCCGAGGATTGATGATTTGTTTGACCAGTTACAAGGAGCACGACACTTTTCGAAGACCGATCGACGTTCCGGTTATCATCAGCTCAGTATGCAAGATGAATATATTCCAAAAATGGCTTTCCAAACTAGATACGGCCATTATGAGTTTATGGTGATGCCCTTCAGATTGACAAATGCTCCAGAGGTTTTCATGGATCTCATGAACCATGTGTGCAAGCCGTACTTGGATCAATTTGTTATTGTTTCTATAGATAACATTTGATTTATTCCAAGAGTGAATTTGAACACGAACAATATCTCAGGAAGATCTTGGAACTATTAAAGAATGAATAACTCTACGCCAGATTTTCAAAGTGTGAATTTTGGCTGCGAGAAGTTCAGTTCTTGGGTCATGTGATCAACAGTGAAAGAATTCATGTAGACCCTGCCAAGATCAAAGCAATCAAGAACTGGGATACTCCAACAACGCCAATGGAGACACGGTCGTTTCTGGGTTTGGAAGGTTATTATAGAAGGTTTATTTCTAACTTCTCTAAAATATCTTCGCGTCCCACTAAGTTGACTAAGAAGAGCGAATCGTTTGTTTGGGAACAGAACTAGAAAGATGCTTTCCAAAAAATGAGTCAGAAGTTGTGCAATGCTCCAATCTTAACTTTCCTAGAAGGTAACGATGACTTTGTAAGTATATTGTGATGCTTCCCCTTATGGACTCGGTTGTGTGCTGATGCAACGAGACAAAGTTATTGAGTACGCATCAAGACAACTCAAGATACTCAAGAAGAACTACATGACACACGATCTACTACTGGGGGCGGTAGTATTCGCTTTGATTATTTGGAGACATTACTTGTATGGCACTAAATGTACCATCTTTACTAATCACAAGAGTCTACAACACATCTTTTAACAAAAGGAGCTCAACATGCGACAAAGACATTGGCTTGAACTACTAAATGATTATGATTGTGTGATCAAGTACCCTCCTGGCCAGGCAAACATTCTACCTGATGCTTTGAGCCGGAAGAAATGAGTTAAACCATTGTGCTTCAGAACAATGGGGATGACTGTACAAACGAACTTACGTGACCAAATCATACAAGCCCAACAACAGACCGTGGAATAAGGAAACTTCAAGAAAGAGCTAGACTGTGGTGTTGAATGATAGTTTGAAACTAAACATGATGCATTTATATATAACCAGTAACGCATGTGGATTCCTGCGATAGAATAACTTAGAAAACTCATCCTTGAAAAGGCGCACAAAACCCGATACTTTGTGCATCCCGACGGCGATAAAATGTACCAAGGCGTTCGTAGATTTTATTGCTGGCATGGGATGAAGAAAGACATAGATGAATACGTAAGTCGTTGTTTAACATGTGCGAAAGTTAAGGCGGAACACTAGAAGCCGTCTGGTTTACTGGAACAGCTTGAGATTCCGCAGTGGAAGTGGGAACAAATAGCCATGGACTTTATTACAAAGTTACCCCGCACTTCCAGTGGTCATGATACGATTTGGTTTACTATCGATCGATTGACCAAGTCTGCTCATTTCTTACCTATGCGTGATAATTATACAATGGATAAGTTGGCAACACTGTACATAAACGAAATAGTGGTATGGCATAGTGTGCCAATGTCAATCATTTCTGCCCGAGACTGTCAATTCATGTCACAGTTTTGGCAATCATTACAAAACTCCTAAGGGAAAGGTGTGAACTGGAGTACTGCTTATCATCCACAAACGGATGGTCAAAGAGAATGTACTATTCAAACCCTAGAGGATATGCTAAGAACGTGTGTCATAGATTTCGGTGGAAATTGGGACTCACGACTACCACTAATAGAATTCTTTTACAACAACAGATGCCATAGCAGCATTAGATGCGCTCCATTCGAAGCTTTATATGTTAGGAAATGTCGGTTGTCAATTTTATGGATCAAAGTAGGAGATAACCGAATAACTGGGCCTGAGCTTATACAAGAAATCACGGATAACATATATAGCCCAGATACAACAAAAGCAACAAGCTTCCTAGAAGTCGCCAAAAGAGCTATGCGGACGAGCGTCGTAAGCCATTGGAATTCCATGTAGGTGGCCGACTCATGTTGAAAGTGTCTCCCTGGAAAGACATAATTCGTTTTGGGGCTAAAGGCAAGCTAGCACCACAATACGTCGGACCATTTAAAGTGATTCAACAAATTGGTTTTGTGGCGTATAGAATGAGATTACCTGATGAGTCTTTAATCATATGATGGAAGAGATTCAAATAGACGAATGACTACATTTCGTCGAAGAACCTTTGGAGATTATGGATCGTGAAGTTAAACAACTAAAACGAATCCGTATCCCAATCGTTATAGTTCGGTGGAATTCCAAACACAGCCCAGAGTTTACTTTGGAGCATGAGGATCACATGAAATCTAAGTATCCACATTTTTTACAGAGGAAGTCGTGCCCGACAATGATTCTTAAATTTCGGGACGAAATTTCTCTAACAAGGAGAGATTGTGACAATCAGTACCTGAACAGTAGGATTGTACAGTAGATAATTGTACAGAACTTGCTGTAAAATTTTTATGTGTGAATTCAATGTTAAACAATTCAGAAAAACAATGTTAGAAACTCAGTACCGCCCAATACAAACATACTACACACAAGGAATATAATACATATTCAACTACGATGTGAAACTATTTAATGATGGCACATACAAATGTTCATTAGGATATTATTATGTAAAAACGTATGCGAGGATATTCAATTCAAAACAATAACGGATATCGTTATGGGAATATTAACCTAACAGTGTGTTTGTGTGGGTGACGATTCTCACGAATATATTTGTGACTTTAACGTTGTGAATGATATCTTATAACTAGAAAACCAAATCGCGAATTAAGTTGTCGTATTGTTTGTACGGGTGACGATTTGTACGAATATGCGCGAAAACTATACGATCTAATGAAATGATAAAAATAAACAGTTTTGCAACTTAATTTGAAAATAAAAAAAAAAGATA
This sequence comes from Mikania micrantha, assembly GCA_009363875.1. NCBI lineage: Eukaryota > Viridiplantae > Streptophyta > Magnoliopsida > Asterales > Asteraceae > Mikania > Mikania micrantha. The sequence goes on from CM018689.1 coordinate 4,488,155, forward strand.
TTTAGAATATTCATTAAGAATTACCACCGGAAAGAAATTAAAATAAACTATTTTTGCAAGGAATACGATTTAAATAAAATGTAACCAAGTTAAAACGAAACCGAACGAACCCGAACACGCATAAACCTAACCGGGCTATAAAAGCCCTAAATCATCTCGTGAATTTCAACCACCAGCCCTTATCTCCCTCTCTCTCCAAAAATCCGGCCTACTCTCTCTCCTTTCTCTCTCTAAGATTCAAACACCTCAAACGTCCATTTCTAATCTAAATCACGAGTTCTTGGTGTCAAAATGATCCTTAACATGTAGAACACAAAAATACATTGGATCTAATATTTGAATCAACAAAAACAAGGTAAAGATGAGCTCAAACTTGCGGTTTCTAACGTTTTCATCAAAACCGGTTAAATGAACTTGTAAACGAGTTTAGGGTCATCAATCCACATAGGATTTTCATGAAAATGGGTTGGGATCACTTGGAACATGTAAATATAATGTTTGGGAATGTCACACCCCGAGCCGGCGGGCTGGATCGACTTTCCCGTCTGTCGGAAAGTTCTCGGGGCGCGATATCGTGTGATAATCGGAATGATCAGATTGTATGCAGATTGTATGCATAGCACAACATTTGAGAATATCTACAGCACAATAATAACTAATCTAAAGTTCCAAAGTTAAATTATAACTGTCATGTTTAAAAATTTAACTAAGAAACCAATTTCACTATAATATAACTCTGTCATCTTGTGACCGTCCAAGACATCAAAATGATTCACTTCTATAAGCAGCATATGTGCTTCCAAAAATTACTAGGTCCACTATCTGAGCATCCTAGTATGCATCCTGCAGTCTTAATCTAGACTTGTACATCACCTAAGAAAACATGTAAGAAAAATAAAATCAACACATGGTTGGTGAGTTCATATAGTTTTGTTATTGAAAAATGAATTTTTACAAATCTGACCAAGTGACAACCTTAACCTCACCAACAACCATCTATATTATCCAGCCAAGTATGCTTATATATAGGTCATACGTAAGGTCAAACTTACCGCCAGCCCACCACATACCTGACCATAGTATATTGTTGTTAATGATAAGTAAGCGTTTCACCCTCAACCACAACACACTAATTTCGTCAAATGTGGAAAACCTCTTGATTCCTTAAGCTTATCACACACACATCAACACCATGGCAACTGTGGAAAAATGTGGAGATAATTAATTAAAATGCTTAAATAAATGAATAGATAAACATTTAATTAAAAACTAAGTTCTAATGATTGGGCCTTGGTCAACTCGAGTAAACTACTCTAGCAATCGAATGTTCTTAGCGGTTAGAGGATGCTGTAAATATCATCAAACATGCGACCTATAATCAATCAGTCTAGCTAGGACATCGTTTGAAATATAGGATTTTATTTGATCGTTCTTGACCGTTCAGTTCTTTGGCACATGCCATCTTTGATATTTCCCAGATATTCCTCTGAAAATAGATCGTTGAAAATAGATCGTCGAAAATAGATCGTTGAAAATAGATTGTTGAAAATAGATCGTTGAAAATAGTTCTCTAAAATATAACGTTGAACATGTATACTTGATATGAAACAATTTTACATACAAACATATATGATTTAAAAGCATTTAAGTAAAATATAATCCAAGGAAAATAATTTAGGCATGCTTCTCAGCCCCGCGTTTATAAAACAAAAGTGTTTAGAAAAAGGGGCAATGAACTCACAATTTTAAGTTTTAGAGCAGTGAATCTGTGTAAAAGTATTGAATATGAACATTGTATATGAGTATCGAGTATTTGAGGATAAGAAATGTACATTTGAGAAAATATAAGTCAGAGGAAATATGAAAGTATTCATAACCCTTCAAACATAACTTGTAAACGATTTAACAGTCAACAATTTTTTAACAATTTATAAACAGTAAACATTAAACAATTTATTAAACATGACAAAAATTTATATAAAACATTTAACATGTTTCTCAGTTCCGCAGTAAAACAAAAGAGTTTGAAAAGGGACAAATGAACTCACCTATGTTGTAGCTCTTATAATTTAACCAAGAAAATATGCGTGCTCATTTATTGTAAGCTAGATATCTTCAGAACCTGTGTTGATTTATTATGATTCGAATACTATAAGTATTTGAAGTTGACGTATATAGGGTTTCGGTCTCGGTGTGTGACTGACTATGTGTCCTATATACTTACTAATGTGTTACTAAAATTTTCTCTAACTATTCTATGTTACATACTCTCTATGAACCCTTATCCTGTAGTTAATCACAACTAAAACCTATTTATATAAGGTTTATACTAATAAAATACATGATCTTTTAAATAAACCATCATTTATAAAATCCTCTTTAAATTGCAAATATTAAGTTTAGAAATCACTTAAACTAGTTTGAAAACATTTTAATAAGATAATTTATAAGTCATTATATTTTAGTAAAACATAAATTATTTTTTATGAAAAATACAAGTTAAACATGATAGAACTTAAGTTAATCTTACTAGATTAACTCTAAGTCCTTTGATAGTTCTTTGTTACCTCTTTATTCTTGTTCATTCTTGTGTATACCTTACGTTAGATTATTCAATTTGAATCATATAATTTGGTTATACAATTGCATGAAGTTTTACTAGAAGTTGGGAGTTGACACATAAGATCAACCTACCCATACCTAGTTGCTCCCTTGATCTCCATAGTTCTCAACTTGTTCCTTTAGTTCTTCTTTGGCACTTATAATCACTTAACAATCCTTAAACTTGTCATGATTTTGAAAAACACACTTAGTTTACTTGTTTAGGAAAGTTCAAGTTATGTTTGGTGTCACTAGGGCTCTTAACTAACACCTTGTAACCCATACTTGAACCTTAACTATTGTTATCTTCTTTAGCTCATGATTTCCTTTGACAAATTCCATAAAATTTTATACTTAACTGATGACTAAAACATTTACTTAAATGTTAAGTTGGTTTACAAAGGCTTTGAGTTAGAAAACATATTGTTTCTATGGATACAAAACCGGTTAACACTACCAATAATCACATTGAACCATTGTTGGATGTTATCAACTTCACTTAGAATTTTCCTTAATCAAAATCAGTTAGTTTATACCCAACTGATTTAAACACATTTGGTTAGGTGTTAAGTAAGTTTAGAAAAAGGTTTTCGGTTTGAAAAACCTTAGTTTTTGATGGGCACCACCCGGTTTAACACCTAGAAAAACTCTTACAGCTTCAAACTCGACTAACTCATGTTCAAAACAGTCCCATGAACTCATTTCCTAATGTTTTTAACTGGTTCCAAGCTTGGAATACTTGGGCTACATTTGGATACTAATATCGACAAGACCCTGACCCATATCGATGGAATTTGTTAGGTAATATCGATTAATATACAGCCCCTAACCTGCCAATACTATAGGTTCGATGGTTTCACTTTGGACAGCCCTTAGGCCATCAATACTGCCATTTATCCAGGTTCTAACCATTCCCAGCCCTTCCATTCTTTAACCCCAAATGTTCCTTGATTCCTAGACAAAATTAGTGCAAATCCTAAGGCTTTAGAGGGTCCAAAACCGCTGAAAACAGTGTTATTCGTTGGAACAATGACAACATCAAAAACAACCCGTTTAAACTCGATTTTGCCTCAAATTTGTTGGTCTAAAACTCAAACCAACACAATACAAGAGTTCCTAAGTAGCTTTTGTGCATATCCTAACTGATTTGACGTGATAAAAACGGATCTGAAGCTTACCTCGCCCGAATAGTAGAAAACCCTCAAATTCCGGAACTTCTAACTAAAACTGTGACCATATCAGCCCGTTTCAACTCCGATAATTTGTACTACTGTGTTCCTCTCGTTCCCACGATCGTTTCGACTACTAGAACGTCAAATTTGGTGGAGAAATGAGGAAGTTACGAAGCTTTGAAGTTGAGAAAGTGAGGAAAACCGGGAATGGAGGAAAGAGGGGAAGAAATTCTGAAATTTTGGGGAGAAAGAAGGCTTTTTCAAAGCTTTTATAGTCCAGGTACGTTCGGGTGTGTTCGGTCTCGGGGTTTTGGTTTCACCGTTTTTCGTAGTTTTTCATAATATTACGTAACTTTATAAAGATGGAAATTTTAAAACTTTTTAAAGTGGTAATTCCTAATAAATTAACTAAATATCTTTTATTTATTTTTAAAATTTCAAAAACGTTTATTTTCATTGTTTCACTAGATTGTATCGTTTTTGCGCGTATTCGCACGAATCGTCACCTGTTCAACTACGACGACAACGTTACTTTCCGATATGGTTTTCTAGTTGTAAGATATCATTCAGAATATTAAACTTACAAATATATTTATGCGAATCGTCACTCACACGAATATACCGTATATTTAATATTCCAGTAACGATATCAGATTTTCGTTTTAGTTTTGTTATTCTCACATACGTTTACACATAGTAAGATCCTATCTAACAAACACATAAGTTATCCTACCACTGTTTATCGTGTTTAGACATACCAGTATTGTGTCTATGTGTGTTGTTTGTCAGTTTTGAGTTTCTGCACTGTTAACATCAGTTGTTTCATATAATATTAACACAGAATATTATACGAACGCTTTTCGCACCAGCAACTACAGTATTATCCTACTGTTCTAGCACTGATGTTACATGGAAGGTTGAGAATGACTGGAAAAGTCCTGGACACTAGTATCGACATAAGAACATGGAAGAACACAAGTGTCGACGACCTGGTGGTGAGCCGCCTCATTTTCATCGAACCTATTAAGTTTGGCAGGCCTGGTTGGCTCAGTACCCATCAAAGTTGTTATTATCGACAGTCTCCAAGGTTTGGAACTCATATGGGCATTGATATTGGTAATATCGATGGCTTGGAGGTGGAAAAGAGCAGTCTGGGTCGATACTATAGTATCGATAGGAGCTGTTGTCTTTGATGCAGTTCTAATCAATATTAATCTCATCGATACTATTGGGACTCGATTGATACTAGTACCTTAATGATATCCAAGGGGAATGGGGTAATATATGATCAGAATTAGAGGTCATACGAGAGCTGTTGAATCGAACTAAGAGATTAGCCACTCATTAGTATCGTCCAGCACCTATTCAATGATCTTTGATCCTAAGTTGATGCTAATCTAAACATAACCATGGACAAACCTTCACAAACAAACATATAATTTATTCGAAACCATAGTGACCAACATGGATTAATAATAAATACCAATATGGTTAAGAATGATCAAAGGAAGTGACTACTAGATCATATGGGAATTAAGAGTTTTAAGACAAGCCATTTTGAGTCGCCACACTTTCAAACTTATAAAACTTAAGATTTTATTACTTGATAATAGATCTTCTAAAAAGTCTTAACTAATTTTAAGTGGTTAAGGTTAAAGATTAATCATAAAACATTTTGGAAAGATGAGGTCAACAAAAAAAATGGAGTTTTTTAAAACAAACTTAACTTTCTTTTATAACAATATACACTTATGTTATGCATAAGTCCTAAAACTAATGAATTGCCTTTCATTAAATTAATCCCATATTCTTTTCAAATAAGTTTAATGTTAATGATTATAGGTTAGAGTTCAATAAAGGCAATATAACAAGTGGTTGCTATGCCCATGATGGGGCATACGCGGATGGGATCTGGGTTAGTAACACGTATATGTGCACATTGTACGAGATGTCTCAATGCTCAATACTCACAAGGACTTCATAAAACAGAATGATTGGCCATCGAGCGTTGACATGGTGTCAACCCCAACTAGTCATGTAGTGACCTTCGTTGTCAATTCTCTATGTTTTGTAATGAGTGGCCTTAAATGATTACGATTCCTTTCAGATGTGACTATGTGTCCTCTTATGGGTATCCTCTAACTACGCACTGTCGCTGAAAGTTACACCCAAGTTACTTCTTTGGGTTGGTACTGTTAATCATCGCGTGTGACTCTAGGAGCCACCCCTTTATATTTTCGATCGCCTAAAGTGGTGAACTCAAACTTGGTTTTCGAACTGTAATGAATTGGGATTGGATAACCAGAATACTTTTCAAAACTATCAAAGTGTTTGAAATGGAAATACTACACATACAATACTTTTGTTACACAAGCAATACTGGATGTGGTGAATGGTCAAAGTGAAACTCTTAATTTCCATTAAAGGCAACGTCGTGTCATGTCAAGCATGTGGTGGGCTGGCAGCTGGGCTTGACCTTACGTATGCCCTATATATAAGTAGTCTTAACATGATGGGATGATGTTGGTAGTGAGGTTTATGATGGAGACTCTTATGGGTTTTAGAAAATAATATACATACAAAACTTTTACAATGGCTTTCAATACTAAACTTTATGAACTCACCATCCATGTGTTGACTTTTTTTTGCATGTTTTCTCATGTGACGAACATGTTTAAGCCTAGGAGTCAGGATACTTACTAGGGTGCCCAATTAGAGGACCTAGTAACTTTTGGATGTGTATAATTTTAATTAACACATGTGAATCAATTTGATATCTTGTACAGTTACAAGATAGAAGAACTCATGATTCATTTGATAGGTTTACATTGTTAAATTATCGAACGTGACAAATGTAATTTAACTTTGTAATCCTAGTTAAATGTTATTATGCTTTATTTATTCTCAAATATACATTTTGCTATGAATACAATTTGATCATCGCGATTATCACACGGTATCACTCCCCAAGATTATTCCACCCGTCAGGAAACTCGATCCAGCCTGTCGGCTCGAGATGTGACCTGTAGGCTACTTTAAATGGAAGAAACGTCTGAAAATTTTGAATACAAATATATGTTGATTTTGTGGGGTAATCAGGAGCATCTGATTATTTGCGCCTATCAAGTTAAAGTTTATATTCCACAAGTTGAAGATTCAGCTTTGTGGAGAGAATCTTGGTTTTTGAAAGACGTGATGATTCTGCTTTATGGAGGGAGTCTTGATTTTTGAAGAGAAAGGCGATAGCCTTTGGATTTGCTTGCTATGGTAAGATCTGAAGATATTCATAATGTAGGAAGTAGTTTTGCTTGCTATCATCTTCTCGCATTTGGTAATGATTGAAGGAACCTGACAGTCAAGATCGGTCCGAACGAGTTTACTTTATTACGATCCTACAACCTAAATGGACTTCATTACCAACTAGAAAATGAAGAAAGTAAATCAACTTTCATGTCTTTTACAATTCAGTTGATCTTTTCAAGCTGTGCTTATCTTATACTCTTTAATCATATATGTGTATCAAGAATGGTACTTTGTTTAAGGACAGTAGAAGAGGACTCCTTATTATATGCCGAACAAGAGGAACTGTCACAGAACGTCAATCGGTTATGCTTAATCGAAGGGGGAGTATACAGTTGGAAGTGTGATGGAATCATACTTGTTATCACTGTTCAAGTTAAAGAGTTCAAAACCAGAAAACATCAGCCAAGGGGGAATCTGCTGCAATGATGGCTCTTTTAGCCATGTGATATTTATTAAACCTGAGCAAAGATTGATTGAAGATACAATTGATTCAGCAATTCACCAGCAATATCCAAGGGGGTGTATGTTGATTCATATACTGGGTGCCCGTTGCTGGTCAAATAGTATAGATTAGTATATGTTGAATAGTATTCACTTGTATGTATTTGTATGTTGTTACACTGGGAACTAAGTCATTTGTAGGAGCATATGCGAATGGATTTATTGTGTATCAGTTCTTAGTGTTTTAATGTTAAGGTTTTAAGGTTTTTGAGGGTTTAAGCAGGAGATGGGAGAGATCATGCTCGATCTATCCCCGGCAACGACTATGTTCTTTTATGTGAATGGATTCCATCTTGTAATCATTCGTTTATTCATTGGCTAATTGATTTGATTCATTATCTATATGTGTTCTTGCCCTAAGCCTTTCGTCCACCACAAAAATTTTAATCCTAAACGTTTTTTCACTGACATCCTGGTTACTGATGCTACGAGACCTGTACTGCATTACTGATAGTCAAATTCATGAAGGCGCGTATAGTGGATCTGACGCAGATGATTCACTTGGTCAAGCTGGCCTCCTGAGTATTTATGTCGTGATCCCAGTGCTTACTTAGCCACTCCACAAAGATGGTTTTGAGGAGATATTTTACTAAATTTCTTTACCAATACGATGATACGGATATCTGATTTTTTCGATGAATCTGAATGCTAGTCAATTTGTTTGAGATTTTCAGCTATTGATTGAATGCCTCAGTCATTCGCCTAATACAATGTTAATTCATGAATACATTCAGAGAATGCAACGTTTATAGATTAGGATGTTGCTAACGTTGACGGGGAATTTCTATAGGTGTTGATTTTGGATCATTTGGTTTGTGTAAATATTGAAGCATCGGAAAATGTGATCATATCCTTACATGAAATATTCAGTCAAGCGGGGAATCTGATGCCATAAAGGCTCTTTCAGCTATGTGATCTTTATCAAGCCAGAGTAGAAATTGACAGAAGATTGTAAGAGGTGTTTTCAACAATTCGCTAGCAACGCCCAAGGGGTGACTTGTTGGTGCATATTTTGGATGTTTGTCGATGGGCGAATATTCTAGGGATTGTTTCGACTAAATGTTGTACACTTGTGATGTTGTGAGCACGTGAAATTGAATCATTCGTATGAGCATATGCGAATTAGTGTTATAAATGTAGTCATTCATAAGAATGAATGGTAAGAATGAAGCCATACTTATGACTGGGCCATAAGAATGAAGCCATTCATACAAATGTGTCATAAGAATGAAGCCATTCATACAAATGAGTCATAAGAATGAAGCTATTCGTATGAATGAACATGTGCGAATGGGACTACCTATATAAACTAGTTTCATGCGTATTTTCAAGTAAGAGTTGTCCTAGATGTGTCTAGATGATGGGGGAGGTTATGCTCGACCTCTCCCTGACCATATCTCATGTTTTCTTTGTTTAAGAAACTTGTAATCGTATCATTTATCAATAAAATTGTTTTTTCTTATTCATTGAATGTCTTGTTTCAACCTTCCATATAAGCATCGCTCGGTATGTGTACCGATCTATTTACTCTACAACTAGTTCCTCGATAAAATTAAATTTATCTTCGATCTAACTTCATCGAGTGGTATTATTAACGTTTTGTTAGCAGAGCACTTTTTGAGATTCGAAATGTGAAAAGTGTTGTGAACTCCACAAATTCTTGTGGAATTTCGAGTTGATATGCGACGAGACCAATCCTATCATGGATTTCAAATGGCCCGACATATCTTGGCGTGAGTTTTCTCTTCTTACCAAATTGTACCACCCATTTCCAAGGAGAACTTTATCACCAATTGAAAGTCCTTTAGGTTTTTGTCGTTTGTCTGCATAACTTTTCTGACGATCTAAATAAGAGCCTAACGCGTTTTTTATTGTTTGCCAAAATTTGGATGTAAAACAAATCTTTGTCAGAGATGATAGATAATGTCATTCCATGTATTATTATGATTTCTTTGAGATATATTCCGGCTAATTTTCTCCATCTTGTAATCTTCCCGTATTGGGAGGAAGTAAGCAAACTTAGTCAGTCTATCGACAATTATCCATATGGTGTCGTACCCGCTAGATGTTCTTAGCAATTTGGTAATGAAATTGATGGAAGTTTGTTGCCATTTTCACTGTGCGATTTCCTGTTGTTGTAACATCACTAAGGGTTTCTGATGTCTTTCATTGACTTTCGAACATGCCAAGCACTTTCTTACATATATTGCAATGTCCTTTTTCTTGTTCGGACACCAGTACAATTCCCAAATATCATTATACATTTTATCTGCTCCTAGATGGATGGATTACCGGGACTTGTGGGCCTCATCAAAAATTAATTGTCTTAAGTCTTTTAAGACTAGAACCCATATTCTATCTACAAAGAAAAGTGCTCCGTCGGATTTAGATTCCAATTGCTTGGCTAACCGTCGTAATGCTTCATTCTCGTAGTTACTTTCGTGAAGGGCTTCTTTCTGAGCTTCCCGAATCTGTGTGACAAGGTTTGACTGAGTTTTCATGTCAAATTCAAGAATTTGGGTCGTTTGGATTTGTTCCTTACGACTTAACGCATCAGGTACAATATTTGCTTTGCCTGGGTGATATCGGATCTCACAATCATAATCATTTAAGAGTTCCACCCTTTGTCGCCAGTTCGACTCCTATTGGTCAAATATATGTTAGAGGCTTTTTGTGATCAGTGTAGATAACACATTTAGTATCGTATAGGTAATGCCTTCAAATTTTTAATGTGAACACCACTGCTTCTAATTCCATGTCATGAGTGGTGTAGTTCTTTTCATGGGCTTTGAGCTGTTGTGATGTGTATGCAATGACTTTCTCTTTTTGTATCAAAGAACAACCAAGACCTTGATGTGAGGCATCACAAAAAAGAACAAAATTGTCAATGTTATCAAGCAGGGATAGGATAGCAGCATTACATAACTTTTCTTTCAAGAGGTGGAACACTTTCTCTTGTTTAATTCCCCAATTGAAGTTTTTGACTTTTTGAGTTAGAAGGGTTAAATGTTGGGATATTTCAGAGAATTTTCAATAAAGTGTCACTAATATCCGACTAAACCCAAATATTGTCGAATCTTCGAAGGAGTTTTTGGTGCTTCCTACTGCCTAATTGCCTCATTTTTGCTGGGATCAATCTAGATACCTTTCTCGTTTATCTCGAGACCAGGGAAATGGAACTCACGTAACCAAAATTCACATTTAGAGAATTTTGCGTACAACTTCTCCTTTGCAAGTAACTCCAAGATTAGTTTTAGATGTTGTTCATGTTCTTGCTTGGTTCGCGAGTAAATCAAGATGACATCAATGAACACCATCACGAATTCGTGTAAGTAGGGTTTAAACACCCGGTTCATCAAGCCCATGAACACTGTCAGTTCCTTGGTTAAGCCGAATGGCATGACTAGAATTTCATAATGTCCATAACGAGTTCGGAAGACTGTCTTCGATGTAATCTTCTTGTATCTGCAACTGATGGTATCCAGATCTAAGGTAAAACAAACAAACAAGGATACATAGTATATTTCCACTTTTCATTAGGATCTGAGAGGAAGGATGGACACAAACCTTACCCCCATCCCATTTGGGATAGAGAAGCTACTCTAAAAGAGTCTCGGGCTCAAAGTTATCGTTTGAAGTTGATCATCCCAACACTTTTAACGTTATTTTTACAAAAATAAGTAAAATAACGTTATAAGTAGTGCAATTTTACTTTTGCCCTTGAGATCCACACATATATACATTATATGTGTGCAGCGCAAATGGGGCGCTATCCAGATCTAATGTCAATCTTTGAAAAGTAAGTTGATCCTTGGTGTTGATCAAATAAGTCTTCGATTCTTGGGAGAGGATACCGATTCTTGATTGTTAGATTGTTCAATTCTCGGTAATCAATACGCATTCGAAAGGATCCATCTTTCTTTTTCACAAAGAGGATCGGTGCTCCCCAAGGTGAGAAGCTTGGTCGAACGAATCCCTTATCAAGAAGTTCTTGTAACTGGCTGGATAGCTTCTACATTTCTGACGGTGCTAATGGATATGGAGATTTAGCAACCGGTGTTGCTCCAGTAAATAGATCAATTTGAAATTCGACTTGTGTAGTATGTGGTAGTCATGGAAGGTTTTCATAAAAATACGTGTGGATGCTCTCGTACTATTGAGATGTCTTGTACTTGTTTTTCTTCAGCCTTATTTTCAACCACATGAGTTCGAAAGGCGTAATGTCGCTTCCTTAGGAACTTTTGGTCCTTCATGCAAGATATGACTTGTAGTTCATTCCAGAAATTTATCCTTGGATCATAAGTGTTTCACTATCCGGCAAGGGATCTGAATCATTTTATCATGGCATGTTATTTCGGCTTGGTTTTTCGATAACCATGGATTGTCTGGTGATTCGAACGGTTTTTCTAAACCTGATCATCACAAAGCCCGTTGTCGACAAAGTCGTATTCTGATTGTCGGGGTAATTGTGAAGATATGACTTTTTAGCTGGTTTTGTTGTTACAATACCATGGATTGAGTTTTGAGTGTTTTTTCTAACAGCATAACCTGCTAACTTAGCATAACTCTGGTAGAATATAAATCTTCATCAAGTGTACGAAAAACCATACCGATGCTAGGTTTACATGGACTTCCAACATTAGGTATGTAAAAGTTAGTAAAAAATGTTGGATTTGATTTTTCTCCTAAACAAAAAATAAAAAGTACATTATAACAAACACAAACATAATACAATACGCTAACATATGGTCAAATAGACAATACATTAATACGTTTTGTTTTTTGAACTATACTAAGGTGATGTTGAAGGCAACCCTTCTAATATATTTGATCATTCAGAACTAATTATGATATGTTTATCCTATTAAGTGATCAAATTAAAAATATTCCATCGTATTTCCATAGCACACCACTACAAAGTGACGCGAAAAAAAAAACTTGCTTTGATGACTAGACCTGATTTAATTCTTAACCTGGTTTGGGTTGAAAGTGTGAAACCAATGCCATCACTGTTGGTCTAACATCAGTACCTAACTCAACATGCCAAAACATGTTTCAAACCTGTATAATTTGCTCCTTGGTTTCAAGCTCAAACCAACACAACTTAGAATTAAACTAAAACACATTAATAAGCATCAAGCACAATTAAACATTAATTAGGGATTTACTGAAAATAGGTAATCCAAAAACCAGTAAAATGATTTTCGTTCATATTCTCATCAACCATTTCAAAAATCCTAGAATACACAATTGGTCTTTAAAAGATAATTCAAACCCTAAAACAATTAATCAATTGTTTGTGTCCAACCAATTTAAGCTCAAAATTAACAATAAGACACTAAATTCCGATAATCTATTTCCTCCAAAACATACGTAGCGAATTGATATTCAGAAGATTCTTGAAACCCTAAAAACGATAACCAAATGTTTGAATACAATAAATTTATAATCGAAAATGAACATGATTAGAAGTAATTGACGATTTCCTTACCTCCAATACATACACAAGAACGAAAAACACAAAAATTCTGGCATCATTTCTTCTATTGAAGAATTATGAGAATATAGAATACACATTCACCATCAGAAGAACCAAATCATTCAACGAATTTTGAAGATTGTTGTGTACATACGAGGAGGAAAGAACAAAACGAGTAGCACTGTAGTAGTAGTAGTAGTGCTGAAGCACGATTTTTGTGAAGCTACCATAATACCCTTGCTTTTATTTTATTTAAAATGTCATGTGTTACCTCTCATTGTTTCTCACATTTTTAGGGAAGATTACTTTCTTATTTGGACCCAGGCCAATTTATGTAGGTGTGTACGTCTGTGTGTGTGTGTATGTATGTATGTGTAAGTGTGTTAGATAAAATTTCTGAAGACAACATATATTTTCACTGACTATCAAAAATTATTTAAAAAATTGATGTAGTGTTGCATAGTTGTTTAGCTGATTCTTGGTGATGCTCAATCTTATGACTAGTAACATCCCAAAATACATTTTTACAGTATTTTGCAAACAACTGAAATTTACAGTAATAGAGGTCTAGGGTTCAAAGCCCGGTACCACCGAATTTTCCCTGGGTCACGCGATTTACCTCACTCATGTCGGTTGTGAGACCGGTCGGTACTTTTTTGTTCTAAACCATCTCAATGTTTTGGTTTTTTGTACTCGATCATTACCTTGATCACATTCTTGAAAAACTTTATGCATCATGATTTAAGTTTTTCTTTGACCGTTGTTTGACAAATATAACGTTGTTGCTACCTCTTATTTCCTGCACCCAGGTCAGCAAAGTCTCGAAAGTCAAGAATGACCGAAACAAAAAAACATTTTTTACTAACACATATAAAGTTCAGATTATAAAAACATAATAACTGATGCTATGCCTCATCGATATCAAAATTTGATTTTTGCTAAAAGATTCACTGTCAAACACCAAATTATAAATGCTTGATATAGCAAATAGCTAGATATTACTTGAAATAATTGTTATAGATGAAGTGGTTAACTTGACAAAAGTTCATCAGTAGTGCTTCTTTATATGTATATCTTTTGGTTGTATATCCAGGAATCTTATATCACGACAACTAATTGTTATGTATCAAGTTTTCTTGTTTTTGAGTTGTGTCAAATAATTTACACTCATATCAATAAATCCTAAAAGATTTTAAATAATTAGATACTTTATGTGGGTCGTATAAGACTATACGGTTCGTATATTCAAATATTATAGAACTTGTATACCTTTATGCATCCTTTGTACAAAGAATATGAACCTGACATGTTAGACAGCAACATTTATTAGGTTAAGTGACTATATGGAAGGCCGGCTTTATTTGCAAAATTTATAGATAAGGGCCTACGGCCAACAAAATTTTGAGGCCTAGCTATTCGGCTTATCTTCATGTTATTTATTTTGTTGTCTTAGTTTTGAAAAATTAGAGAGTTCACGCATATTTTCAAAAAAAAAAGTTTGTTTAAGGTTTTATCTTTCTAAATAATTAAATTTTCTACGTTTTCGTTTTACCTTTATTTGACGTTTTGAATAATCTTCTATTAATGATACAAGTAAAAGATTTAAACAAGTTTTCAAATGATAATCAGAGTGATCATGTAGATTAATAAAGATGAAAAGAGTTACAAATTATTATTACCAAGTATGTAATTTATATCATTCTTTGTTTATATTATTTATGATTATCAATTCTTAATTTTAATTAAAAGTAAACTTATGTAGATAGAGACAAATTAACATGTTTTTATGGTTTTTAAAAATTTGTAAAGCATGTTTTATATTGCATGAAAAAAAGTTATTTACGAAAAAAGCCTTAATATTTGTATTCACGTTAGAGATCTTAAAAGTTTGATTCAGCCACGGCTGTACGCGGGTTTTATAATATAAATAATTGACCTCGACATGATTTAACGAGCGGAAGATGTTGCATGAATAATAGGTCTGTACTCTATAGACAAAATCTTTCTAAGGTCACAAAGTCAAAAGAGAATGATGATTCAACTTAAAAACAGTAACTGTCACAAAGCACGAGATATAGGAAGACAGACTATTGGTTGCATTATTAATTGCTTTCACATACATTCATTTCGGCTTTCACACACTTATCAGTTGAACTCTTTAATTACAAAACTAGGTGTTTCCCCCCACGCGTTGTGTATGAAAATTCTGTGAGTGTATCATATTTAATAGAATAGTGGTTTACCCGTTTTGCATTAACAACCAACGCAATCTTGACTACATAAACTCAAATAAAAAACACAACGGGTGTCAGTTTATCAAAAAATAGTAACGCATACTTTATCATAAAAGCAAGTGTCATCCATCATAAAACATAAAAGCATGCTTAGTCTTAAAAGTGAGCGTCAAAAAATCTGAATAGAAAAAAGTAAAATTAATAAAAAAAAAAGTCACCCTGACAAAAGGCTACTATTCGTCTCCTTCATCATTTAATGTGTGTATCTATACTATATAATAAAAGAATAACAATATGCCACGTGGCGTAATTCTAACATATCCACATGTCATTTGTCATGTGGCATCTTTCCAAACTATCCACATGACATATAGAAGAAACTTATGATTTAATTCCATTTAATATAATTAATAATTCATACTTTCAAATTTAAAAGAAAAATAATATTCATATTCTTTAAATATTAATGATAATATAATCATTTTCAACCAATAATTTCAAAAATTCAAAATTTTAAATATCATTTGTATTGTTTAAAGAAGTATACAAATATTTATAAAATATAATTTTATTTATTTTTAAATTTTAAAAATTATCTGTTATTTGTGTATTTATTTTTTATTATTGATTTTTTTGTAATACTTATTTTTATACAACCCTGTGTAACACACAGGTCAATAAACTAGTATATATATATATATATATATATATAATAATTGTATCCAAACTTTAATATCCTAAAACCAACACAATCTTTAATACGTAAACGCATATAAAAAACATCACAGATGTTGTCAATTCATCACAAAATCCTAAGGCATGCTTCGTCGTAAAAGCAAATGACATCCCTCATAAAACATTGAAAACATACTTAGTTGTAAATGCAAGGGTCAAAAAATCCGAATACAAAAAAATAAAAAAAAACTCACAAATGACAAAACTCAATAAAAAACTCACAAATGACAAATATCATTATTAAATATATATTGTGTTCAAACTCTAAAATCCTAAGATATCCTATTCATTTTTCATACATTTTAATATTAATAGTAATAGTAATTTGTTCCACGTGTTAACATTTGTGTATTTTTTTGTAATATTATTTATTACGTATATATACTTCAGTAAAAAAGTTATTATATATGTATTTTCTTTAAATATATTTTTTCTTTCAAATAAACTACTCAAATACATATATCTTTCCTCTAAGAGTTGGATAAACATGTAACAAATGTTCTTACAATGATGATATTTGTAAAAAAAAATATAAAACGAAAGTGTTTTTTTACATTAACAAATTCGAGTCTTGTTGAAAGCAGATTGCATAAATAAGTGCTAGAGAAAAATAGAAAATATGTTTTTTAAACTATGAGATTAATAAATCAATAAGAAGCTGTAATGAAAGAAAATATGTAATATGTAGTAATTATGAGAAAGAAAATAAAAAATAGGTAGATGAGTGGGCAAAAAGTGTTTAATGTAGGTGCTATGAAGAAAGATGGTTTTTCTTTTTCATATAGGTTGGTTATAGAACATCATTTATATATTGGAAATGGTAACAAAGGACTTCTAGCCTAATATTTACTTCTTTGGCTTTTCTGTGGGAGGTCACGGGTTCAAATCCCTCCCAAGGCGAAATAGTGGTCCTTGGGAGGTTAGGGGGTTTTTCGGTGCGGTTTCATCCTGGGGTGGTGGTGGGGTCTCAACGGAGGTCATAGTAACTAGACATTGGTGACGTGGCCTGGAATTTAGTAGTTCACATGTTGAGATCAAATACGGTTCAAAAAAAATATATTGGAAACGGTTATGTGGAATTGTACACTCTGCCGGTTTTTTGTGACATCACACTTCGTGTGTTTGGTAGATGGTTGCCATACATCCATGATAATAGAGGAGGATGCGAGGAGTAGGGTTCAAATCACGTAAAACCAACCCGAGCAAGGCCTAACTTACGTTGGCGCACGAGAATATTCAAGTCAACCTGAGCTGGTTCAAATTTCAAGCAAATAATTCATGTTTGGGCTTCTAGAAAATCTCGAGTTACAAGCCTAACACATGAGACGCCTTGGTTTTTTTTCTTTATATATATATATATATAGGGTGTGGAATTTTTAATAACCCACTAAATGTGTACTAACTCAAATAACTTTGGCAAGATGAAGCCGAATCTTGGATTTTTTTTTTTGAACATCATTATAACACATTTTGAACACCATGTTCTTTTATGAGTTTGTGGAAATTCATCACCGTTCAAAAAATATCATCGTTGTAAGTTTTGTGCTAGAGTACTGTAAGTTTTAAATATTTTACAACTTACAGTACTGTAAGTTTTTGAACGGTGATGAATTAGCCCAAACTCATAAAAGAACATGGTGTTCAAAATGTATTACAATGATGTTCAAAAAAAAATCCAAGATTCGGCTTCATCTTGCCAAAGTTATTTGAGTTAGTACACATTTAGTGGGTTATATTTTTAACCTTCCCCTATATATATATATGTGTGTGTGTGTGTGTGTGTGTGTGCGTGCTATATTAAATAAATACACAAATAGTTTAATATGATCTGCATCAAACAATAACATACTCTTTTATATTAACCCAAATAATTTTGTCAAGATAAACCTGAATCTTTTGTTCTTTTGTTTTAAAATCTTTATTTAAATCATGTACATGAATATGTTCTTTTATGTGAGTGTGCAAATTTTTTTCGTTTGATATCCTACATTACTATAGGTTGCCTTATACTGCGAGATCCTGCATAACTGTAACTTACCACTATTCTAAGGCAACTTACAGTGATGCAGGATCTAAAACGAAAAAAATTTGCTCACACACATAAAAAAATATTCTTGTACATGTTAAAATAAAGATTTTGAAGAAAAAAAACAAAGATTCAGATTGATTTTAGCGGAGTTATTTAGGTTAATAAAATTAGGTGGGTTAATAATGGATATTTCCCCTAGTTTAATATTATATATATACACACACACACAAACACATTTATTTATATGCATATTGTGTGTGTGTGTGTGTGTGTTTGTGTGTGTATATTAGATGGTATTGTATTATGTAAAAACTCGATTTTAAAGATAAAACAATTAAACTTTATCTAAGATTTCATTTAAATCTTGAAAAGAAACATATGATTCACAATAAAGTTGAATACAAAAAGTGGGTTTGAATAAAAAAATTGTTTTAATGTGTTTTAATGTGTGTAATATATTTATTTTTATGATTTCAAATGGAGGACCAAAATACAATTTAAGAGTTTTCTCTTTAAAATCAAGTTTTTATAGGATGAAATGTTACATTCAAGAGGGACAAGAAGTACTTGATGTACTTACGGTTTATGCTATTGATATTTCATGCACATTAA
Source organism: Mikania micrantha (assembly GCA_009363875.1). Lineage (NCBI taxonomy): Eukaryota > Viridiplantae > Streptophyta > Magnoliopsida > Asterales > Asteraceae > Mikania > Mikania micrantha. Next base: position 4,506,821 of record CM018689.1, read on the forward strand.
CCAAATCTTCGTAAGGTCAGCGCTGACTAACACAACGCTCAACCGTGTGCTCTATTACAGAGACAAGGACGCCAAGCCTTGGACTCGTAGCTTATTCAGTCACCTCATCCGTCCTGAGTACGTTACACCTTTGAGGAAGAGGTGGAGACATGATGAGTCAGACTCTGACGTTGAAGACATCATCATTCCTGATGATGATGATATAGAGGCTCCTGCTACTATTGAGGCCACTACATTGATATCTCTTGTGATGAGTAAACCTTTATCCTCAGTCATGCCAGAGGAGCCTATTCCAGCAAATCCCAAGGACGTCAATCTTGACAACGTCAAATTTCTGACGAGTCCGGATCATAGAAGACTGATGACGAGTTCAGATTACGTTTGTGGGACCAAGGATGGTCATTCAAAAAAAACGGACCATGGAGGAGGCCTCAGGAGCCTCGCAAGTCTAAGACACTGATGGTGCCGATTTTATTCCCGATTTCTTGAGCGTTCCCATCTCAACAACCATTGAGCCTCCTGCCTAGACATCTTCTCCAGCATCACGAAAGTAGAAGACGGCCAAACGGCCTAAGGCCATCTAGAAGAGGAGGACAAAATCGGTGTTAGATGTAACAACCACTTTTACATCAGCTACAACGACTTTGATTTCTTCACTGCCCGGATCTAGGACTGTTTCTACACGTCCTGTTACTTCATCTATGCCCCAGATACGGCTGCTCCGTCCACCACATGTGCTTAAATTTACATACTAATTGTTTCATTTGCTGAACTGTTTGGTTATTCGGATGATAGAGATGAGCCACAATCAAGAACAAGCCATTTCACAGCTCACAAGACAAGTCATAGATCAAGGAGCTTTGTTGTTGCAATCAACAGAGAGCAGGCTGATTTACGTACTAAAAATGCTGAGCTTGAGACGTGTCTGCTCAAGTCAGCTGAAGACCAGCTGCAGCTCTTCAACAGTCCAAGGTCATGAGATCGTATCCCCAGCTTGGAGTCCTAGAACCAACATCAGACGCTTTGGAAGGTCTGAAGGACTCCACTCCAAGGCTAGAGGAATCTTACCAAGAACATATCTCTGATGACCCCGGTGACGAAGAAGAAAATGATGACGATAAGGAGAAGGTGGATTATGATGGTTCTAAAAAGTTAGACAAAGATGATGATGACGGAGCGTGGGATGATGTGCAAGTGCGTCTGGTCCAGCAGGGAAATCTTCCCAGAGCGAACTACATAGCAAGACTAAACAGGGTAAAGCTCCAAAGTCCTTCAAAGAACCATCACATAAGGGTCAAGCCACCGAGGAAGTTGATGCTGTGCCAGTGAGAAGTAGTCTAGATGACACGGTGAGAATGATTTTAGACGCTCAAGGCATCATACAGCACTCGGTGAAATATGACAAAGAGGAAGGGGAGATCATACATTGCCTTACAAAGGAACAAAAAGCCGAGCTTTTCAGGTTGAATCCAGACGAGATCTTCGTGGATGAAAACGATATCCTTACTTCCAATCTCCCCACGCCTTGAGAACTTCGACGATGTTGATGAAGTTCTTTTCGAAGATGTGGATGAGATAGAGACTACAACATATACTTATGCTGATGAAGACTTGCATACTTTCACCGATCTGATCCGTCAACATTATGAGGAAGAAATGAAATGCAAAATTGACGAGAAAGACAGAAGCAAGGAAGATTCAGCTGAAGACATTCATAAGAGAAAGGAGGAATGGGCAGCCTACTGAGTTGTATTGAAGACCAAGAGTATTCCTCCTTCACCAACTCCATACACCAAAGTCTACAAAACCAAATGATACAAATCAAGAGGTTGCATTCTGAGTTGGGCTTAATTTGATGATCTGAGATGCTACGCAGTGAAGAAGGAGAGAGGTACAGTACTTCAAATTTCTGCACGACTTCAAGACGTTGCCTGATTTAAGGTCAATCAATTAGCATGTTTGAAGATGTTGTATAGTGAATCGTCAGGAACGTCTTCTTGGTTTGTTCGATGTATATAGCTCGAGTATAGGAAGAGGTGGGTGAAATTCCAGCCGCAACAACCAAAATGTTATTATCTTCCATAAATAGACGCAAAGACCCAGAAACATCTTGTTATTCTAAAGTGGTTGCTACCGAATGTCATGAAGAAGATTCCTATACGGAAGATGATTCAGAATTTTCAAGCCAATTTAGATGGTGGTACTATGATGGCAGGACAATCGAGGCTGTGATCGTTCTCTGCAAAGATAAGAAGTGGGTTTCTGTCACACCCCGAGCCGGCGGGCTGGATCGACTTTCCCGTCGGGCGGAAGGTTCTCGGGGCACGATATTGTGTGATAATCAAAATGATCAGATTGTTCACATGGCACATGATATATAAATGAGAAATGCTAAAATGATATTGATACAGAATTACAAAGTTAAATTACATTGTTATGTTCATAATTTAACTAAGTAATTCCACCAAAAAGAATCATTGAGTTTTCTATCTTGTATCTGCACAAGATTTACAAAAGATGATTCACAGTTTTGTCATTCAAAATATGCACAACACAAAATGAAGCTAGGTCTTCTAAAAGTCCACTAGCTTAAGTCCTGAATGCTGGTGACTAAACATGTTTGTCACCTGAGAAAACATGCATTTAAACAAAGTCAACACTAGGTTGGTGAGTTCATAAGTTTAGTAATTGAAAGTAGTTGGTTTATTTTCATTCACAATCACAATGTCATACACAAGTCTTGTTACTAATTGTCTCATTTGTCTCACACAATGTCCTCTCCATAGTTATACTTACAAGTACTATTTCGTCCCATCAAGTATGCTTATATATAGGGCATACGTAGGGGAACAAGTCCCCAGCCGACATCCCACCACATATTTAACATAATTCAATATTGCTTGCAATACAACCATGGATACCCATTTCTATCTCGCATGTGTTCACCCCATTTGCTATTCACCCATGAATTGTGTTCATCACCCGTAATGTTATATGTATAGAATAACAGAATATGAGGGAATTAAGTTATCAAGACCTAAGTAATGATAAACCTATAGTGTTTTAAGGAAAATAGATTTATCCAATCTTATCCTTATTATTATTCTCTCATTTGTAGGGTTAATGCACTTCTAATAATAGGAGTGACAGTTAACGTATTGATATTGTTCTCATCCTGGAATGCATAGAGCCTAAATGGTATCCATTGTGATCCTCACGTAATCATATCACAATGCATCCAATTTACCTCTATCACATTTGTGTTCTCATTGCCTTCAACGAAACTATTACCAGTAATGCGACATGAGAGAAAATCAATTCCTCAGTCTACCAGTTAATAGAATCGAAGGATTTAATTACCATTAGTTACTGTGGATTAATATCACCATGTTTCGTTTACCAAACCTGACTGATGTCGCCCTGTTACCGGTCATACGTTACCGGCCAATGATAAAATACGATCAACGTACCGACCTCACTCGCCGGTGGTTTGTCAAACCTATGGTACCACTACGTTATCGTCGGTTTAGTCGCACTAAATTAACTGGTAAACGATTCTCTAGTAGGGACTTACAATTGTATATGAACTCATGAACACATGATTGTTGTGATATAATACAAACAGTTTAATAGTAATCAATTGTTGTTATGTTCACCCATTGTCATCATCTCAAGGTTATCTGTTCTCAGAGTTATGTGTTCTCATAGTCTTTAACAAAGTGTGATAAGAACTTGACCTATTACACAATGTTAGTAAATATGTGAATGATATTATTATCATGAAATTATGCTATCATGATTATCATTCTTGTTATCACTTGTAATTATCTCATGTTATCCCATAGTCTTCATCAGGTTGTAACTAGAGTGTTGTAAGAACTAGTTGTACGACACTTAGTTAGCTCTGATGGTGAATGATATCATGAAATTATGTTTTCATCATATCATTCTTGTTCATTCTTGTCATTGTTAAACTGTTATCTCATTGTTCATTCTCGTAAGAATAATAAAGTGTTATAAGATATAATCTTACAACTTGTAATATTCTATTATGTTGATGAAATCATGAAACTAGGTTATCATGATTCATCCTTGATATCTCAGTTATAATGTAATCACACAAGCGTACATGAATTTATAAGTGATAATAAAGATAAGACTATATTATCTGAATCATAGTATATTTTCAATGTTGTACTAAAGCTTTTAAATAATTAAAAGGATTAGCATGTTTCTCAGCCCCGAAATTTAAAATCAGTAAAATTAGAAAAGGGGCGTATGAACTCACCTTGTAGTTGAAGTGGTTGACTAAGTAATACCAGAAAATGCACGCGCTCACTGTTGTTCTTGAGGTTGTGTTCACGATACTGTGTTGTATTCAATTTTTTTGTAACTTATAAGTATAAGTTATGAATTCATAAGTTAACTCTAGGGTTGTCTGACTTTTGTAAGCGTTTGTTATTTAACAGTTCTTGAACTCATTTGACGATATACTATGCTAAGACTTAACCATTTAAGGCTAGACCTAGCATATTGCATCTCCTTGGTTTATGGTCACTTGATTCAACTCCATAACATGTCTCAAAAGTTTGAAAATTCCATATAGTTTCTAAGTATAAACTTAGGTTTATTGATATTAAAACTTTGCATGTTGACCTTGTAATAACTTAGAATAGTTGTCATTTCTTGAACATTTTAGTATGTGTTTTAAGTGATAAGCACTACTACCTAACACTTAGTAAAATAAGATTTAGGTGTTATGAGGTTAATTTCACAAAACCCTCCACCACCTTTGTAGTAAAAGCTAGTTACCCCCATATTCCATCCATGTTACCAAAGGTGGTTGATTCAAGGTATGGTTTACAAATTTTGGGATGTTAAGACATGTTGGCCGAATAGAAAGTCATGATGCTAACGAAACCTAATCTCGATCGAATGTTCATGCAAATGAAGACCCAAGTCTTAGCCATATGACGGTATCCGACAGAATGAAAAATCCCCACTTCGGCCGAATGGTTAGGTGGGGCAAATGTCCATTAGGGCCGAATAGGTGAGACATGCGAATGATATTCAACCGACTGGAGTCACCATGCGAATAGGAGCTGTCACCCGAATGAAGGCCCCTATTCGGTCGCTGCTCTCCTTTGTTTGTATGCCCATGCGGCCTACTCATTCGACCATGGGCAGAAAGCTCTCATTCGCCCAGCCCACTCTTGCTGTCATTCGCACGACCCAAGACCAGCTATGGTCTCGTGATTTTGGGATCTCGGTCGAGATTCATGGTGATTTGTAGTAGATATAGGTGCGAATAACTTGTTTTACATGGTATGAGGTCGAGAATGAAAGGTTTGAACCGGTTAAGGTTTAGTTTAGCTTAGTTGGGTAGAAAACCCTAAGAATTCGTAACTTCCAAGCTCGTTTACCTCCGATTCAGTGGGTGTTGAAGCAGATCTTTTGTACTTTCGAGTAGAGGATGTCAAGAGCTTCGATTTGTCACCAAGTTTGCATGATTGGTTAAGTGTAGAGGGAGATCTTGGTGTTTCTGTGTTGAAAATCTAGAGAGAGAAAGGGAAAATGGGTTTGGGGGTTTAGAGAGAGAAAGAGGGTGTAATAAATGAAGGAGATAAGGGTATTTAGGGTTTATATAACCCATGTGTGTTCGGGTTTGTTTTGGTTGCTCAGTTCTTGTTTTCGTTACGTTTCCAGAACGTAAAACGCGTAAATTGAGAGATAATTAAAAATTAGTTTCATTTTTACCTTTTAAAGGTGGTTATTCCTAGTAAATATTTTTAATTCTTTAATTTTATTATTATTAGATCGTTTTGTCGTTTCGTTTCGTAAGATCGTTCTGCCATCGCGCGTATTCGTTCGAATCGTCACCCGAACGAATTCGAAGACGGTTTCACTTTCTGATTCTTGTTTTCTACTTTTCAGTCATCATTCAGGACGTCAAACTCGCAGATATGTCTGTGTGAATCGTCACCCACGCAAACACACTGTTAGTTCACTATTCGTAAACAAAACTCAATTGTTATTTGAATTGCATTTCCTCACTGACGGACTCAACTAACTTGCCTATTTTCACATTGTCATCATTGAATTCACATTGTTTTCTCTCTGAATTTTGGGCCATCTGATTCCTGTTATTTGTGGATATCAGATCGCAACTGATATGTTTTCCTCTTTTGTTTTCACACTGTTGTTTCTCATGAGTTGTTGTATTTACTGTATTTAAGTTTTCACTTAAACACCTACAACTGTTATTTGTTTTATTAGTCCTGTTGTCACACAACGGTTTACACATTGTATTTACACATAGTAAATATTGAAAGTACACGTACCGTACGGACTTGCCGGACGATCTGGTACTGGTTGTCAAAATTTCCATTCGCGTTTTTTTATCCGATGTGGTTAATTAACCTATCGGAGGAAGATGTGAAGACAATGTTGTAACATCAGTGCCGGAACCGACACCGGAACAGTGATCATATACAGTACATGAACAGTAATCAGGTACAAATTTCATGTAATTCAGTGTATTTCATATTCATATCAGGTTTCAGTATTATTTCATGTTATCAAAACAGCGAAATTCATAATCATTTCAGAGAAAACAAGTTCAGAACAATGGTTTTTGAGTCGGATAATTATCTGGCAACACAGAACCATCATGTGATTTGTTAGGATTTTATTATGTATAAACGTATGCGAGGCTTTACAGAACAAAACAACACGGATATGGTTATGTGAATGCTAAACCGACAGATTATTCGTACAGGTGACGATCGGTACGAATAAATCTGAAAGTTTAATGTTCTGAATGATATTCAATAATTAGAAAACAATATTGAAAAGTGTAGTTATCGTCGTGTTTGATCGGGTGACGATTCGAACAAATACGCGCGATGACCGCGCGATTCGATTTAAACGTTAAATAAATGTTTTGAAATTTTAATAATTAAAAGATATTTAGTTAATTTATTAGGAATCACAACCTAAACTAAATTTTATGTTTCTATTTTAAAAACCGAGCCGTTTCGTAACGAAAACGACGAGAAACTGACGTTTCTACGCGAAACCACGCGAAACCGAACGAACCCGAACATAACCGGGCAAACCCAAGCCATTAATTGTGGCATTTAATGCCACAACAACCCACAACCACCAGCTATCATCATCTCCATCGTCACTCTCTCTCTACACTCTCTCTCTAAAACCTCTCTCTACCTTCTCTCTTCAAGAACTCACTCAAATCACAACCATTTTTGGTGTTTTTGGTGTCAAAATCATCACCCTCACTAGTAGAACACGAAAGTACAACAGATCTAGACGTTCATCCAACCGATTTGAGGTAAAGTCGCGATTTACATGCGGTTTAAGGGTTTGAAAACCCTAATTCTACACCACTTTGGTTCCACCGATTTGGCCCATCTCAAACCCTAGGAAACACACTACAACACCTTAGGATAAGGAAGAAATGAGTGGTAGTCGAGTTTGGTTGGTTGCGAGTTCGAATAAGCAGGTCATGGTGGTTGTGTTCATGCCGTCGAATAGCTCCACATCAGGTGGTCGAATGACCACCACTCCCTCATTCGGCCGAATGGCCAAGGGTTCATTCGACACCCTTATTCGACCATGATCCTTATTCGCTCAAGCCTCATTCGCCACTCCCACTCGGCTAAGCTTCATTCGACCCCTAGGCTTCCTATTCGACCAAAATTCTTTTGAATGGACTCTCATTTGACCTCACCTATTCGAACAAACATTCCACGAATGAACCTTCATTCGACCCTAGACATTCGAGCCATTAGTCATTCGACCAACCTTCTTTCGCCGGAATCAAGAGTTCATTCGACCATCCCTATTCGACAAGGACTCATTCGGCACCCCCTCATTCGACTAAACCATGATTCGTCTTAATCTCATTCGCCCCTTCACCCATTCGATCGCCCAGTCTTCATTCGGCCCCAAGACCTTCGGCCGTGACCCAGATCAGTCAGCCCAACTTCATCTTTGATCAACTTAAGGGTTGAGTATGAATTCGAATGAAAGGGATGCATGAAATTTGAGTTATGTGCATGGGAACCTCCACGTGAGCTTCATGCATGGGTGTGTGTGTGTGTGCATGGAACTAATTAGGGTTTCATGATCATGCACTCGACAAAATATGGTTATTAACATCCATTAGTTAGGTCTAGCACATCGGGATTTCATTGTAATGTCATATGGATCAAAACAATAACTTAAGGTTCAAGTGTTTATTTAAATATTAACACTTAAACCCTAGGATGTTCTATAAAACATGTGACTAATCTAGATGGTATTTAAACTATCAAGGTTAGTAAATCAAAGATCTAGCGGGAAATCATTTGCATAATCAAAGCTTAATGTTGGGTCCAAAGTTGGCCCAATGGGCTTAACCCAAGCCCATCATGAGAAAGTTCACTATTTCAAAATTAATTACGTTTTAATTGAAAGTAAATGATTCCTAAACTTTATTAAATTATACTAAATAATGTTTTCTAAATAATTAACTTAGAATGAAATAATTTGAACACGATTTAATTAAAGCCTTTAAATGATTAACATGGGAGTAGGGTTACTAACGGGTAAAAAATTCTAGTCTAGTTAGATGCAATCTTAGAAACACATTAGTATCATAGGACACTTAGATGCACACCGAGACCGAACCCTAGACCCAATGTTTGTTATAGATACTCATCGTATGCGAATTCTATTAAAACAACTCAGGAACCGAAGATACTTAGGCTACAACAACGAGCGCGCATTTTGTGGTAATTCAGTACAAAGCAACACAGGTGAGTTCATTGCCCCTTTTTCTAACATTTTGTTTTAAAACGCGGGGCTGAGAAGCATGCGTAAACTGTTTTTTTTATTTAAACTGTTTATTTAAATGCTTTTATTTATTATATGTTGTTACATATATATGTTTATTGATACTTCTAGACTCCTGTCTAGGAAATTATTAAACAGATAAAGTTACCAAATAAATTTAAGTACTCTCATGAGTAATACCTTAAATTTAAACTCTAAATCAACCCTTAGTCCATCAAGCTCAAATTCAAGAATCTAAATTCAAAGTGAAATCATTTGAACAAAATCAAAAGATCATATTCAAAGGAATCATAACTCAGAGTGGGGATCTGAGAACAAAGAATCATAATCAAGAATCAAACATCATTGTGAATCATGGAAATTCTAAAGATCAAGATCAAAAGACTCAAGGAATCAGAAATCATAAATGTGTGTGAATCATTGAAATAATGAAATCATTACAATCTAATTAAATCATTAATACTCCAGTCAAGGTGGATGTCAGTTGTATATGGAATCAAGACCACGTGTAACACACATATAAAGTCCCTTCAGGTATAGAAGACTCTTGTAGTCAGGCTATACGGGCAACAACGTGAACAATCATTGAAATCAATATCAAAGTCTAAGAGAATCAAGAGATCAAGAATCAAAGGATATCCTTAAAGTCCCCGCATGTACAGAAGACCTTTGGGTCAAGCTGTAAGGGCAAAACATTAAAGTCCCCGCATGTACAGAAGACCTTTGGGTCAGGCTGTATGGGCATCATTAAAATCCCGTCACGCCCGGGTATACTCCTTGTGAGTTATGCCTGGTATGGGTCACGTGTGAGAGGTTACAACTTGGACAACCACCAACAACTAAGTCTAATTGATTGAGTTAAATAAGGCCCAATCATCATGTCTTAGTTGCATTTAAATGTTTTATTTAATTATTTAATTAAATATTTGGCATTTTACTATTATCACTGACTTTTGGGAAATCATACATCTATAAGGAATTCAAGAGGATCAAAGGCAACTCAGATTTCAATATCATGATCTAAATCAGAAGTGTTGGGTAAAAATGCTTAATTATCATTAACAACAGTGTCATATGCATATTAGTATGTGGTGGGATGTTGGCTAGGGCTTGTCCCTTACATATGCCCTATATATAAGCATACCGATGTGGATATTACATGTGGAGTTAATGAGGTTAGGGTCTTTACCAAAGGAGGTTTTCAAATCATATTCAAATCATTTTCAAATCATTAACCTATATGAACTCACCAACCATGTGTTGACTTGATTTTTGCATGACTTCTCAGATGACGAACAGGTCAACTAAGGAGTTATTCCTTTTGGACTAGGACTTCAGATAGAAGGCTTAGCATTTTGGACCTGCATACTTTTGAAGACATCATTATATAAATTTATTTTGTATATCTTGTGTAAATACAAGATAGAAATTTATGATGTTGATGGTAGCTTTACATTGTTAAATTATAAACAATACTGATGTAATTTAACTTTGTAATTCTATTATATTTAGCATTTCTCATTTGTATCATGTGCAATGTAAACAATCTGATCATCACGATTATCACTCACGATATCGCGCCCCGGGAACCTTCCGCCCGACGGGACAACCGATCCTATCCCGCCGGCTCGGGGTGTGACAGATTGGTATCAGAGCCATGGTTATAGAGAAATATAGGTCACTTAACTAAACGGTTTGGCCTAGACTATAACCTAGGGACCCTGCATGTAGAGAACTTAGGATTTAAGACTTACTGCATTGTGTCTTCTGCATTCGGTCATTGCACTAACCAATATTCATTTGGTTATGATCAGAATGCCGCCACGAAGACAACCTCCGCTGTTGACATCAACACAAGACCAAGCTCCACACTCTTCGACACCATCACCACCTGATTCACCACCGCCACCTCCTCCACCGCCTCCACCTCCTCCTCCACTGATCACACAGGCATCGGGTTCAGGCACGACTCCCATACTGGATCCTACCACCATCGCTTTGGTGACTCTACTGAGCAGCCAGATGACCAATCAGATGAAGGAAGCGATACCGGAGATGTTCAACCTTCTCCGTAATGAGATGAACAACACTGGCAACTCATCTGGAGAAGCCAGTGGGAATACTGGTGGTACCTCACATTACTCCTACAAGTCATTCGTAGGATGTAAGCCGCCTAGCTTTAGCGGATCTGAAGGAGCCGTTGGATTAATCCAATGGATTGAAAAGATTGAAGCTACTCTGGATCTCTGCAGCTGTCCAGAGCATCATAAGGTCCGTTATTCAGCTGGAACATTCAACAAGCGGCCTTTGACTTGGTGGAATAGTCAGATCAATTCCCGAGGAAGAGATGAAGCTATGGCAATGCCATGGGAAGACTTCAAGGCGTTACTGAGGGCGGAATTCTGTCCCAAGAATGAGCTGCAGAAGTTGGAAGTTGAGCTATCCAACCATGTGATGAAAGGTGCTGATCACATCGGTTACACTACTCGTTATCATGAGTTAGTTGCTTTGGTGCCAGACATGGTACCGACTTTAGAGAAGAGAATCGACAGATATGTAGGTGGACTTCCCGCCTGCATTCAGGGAATGGTTGTCTCAGCCAACCCTACTACTGTTGAGTCTGCAGTGAGACTGTCTGGAAAACTCACTGATTTGATGGTTGCCTCTGGAGTTCTGAAGAAAGAGGCTGACACCGGGAAGCGCAAGGAAGAATCTTCAAAGAAGCCACAACATCAGCAACACCAAAAGAAGAAGCAGAAATTAATCAAGAACTACATTGTGGCTACTCCCCTGAATCAAGTAGCAGCGGCACAACAAAATGTGCCCAAGAGACAATATACTAGCCCACATCCTTTGTGTACTAAGTGCCAGTATCACCACAATGCTAACACTCCCTGCAGACAATGCACGGGATGTGGAAGGAAGGGCCATTGGGTTCAACAATGCCGGATGACACCCAACCCAGCAGTCAATAATGCTGCTCTAGCTCTCCCTCCACCAGCCAACCAGAACAACGGTGGATGCTTCAACTGTGGCGAACAAGGCCACTTTGCAAAGAACTGCCCGAAGAAGGCTCAACAAGCAGTTCAAGCTCCTCGTGGAAGAGCTTTTGTTATTGGAGCACCAGCTGCACGCCAGGACCCAAATGTGGTCACTGGTACGTTTCTCTTACATGACTTTTATGCATCTGTTCTATTTGACACTGGTGCGGATCAGAGTTTTATCTCTGCCGATTTTGCATGCCAACTAGATGCGATAGAGGAACAGTTAGATTCCCCTTACATTATAGAAGTAGCTAACGGGAAACAGATTACAGTTAGTACAGTTCACAGAAATTGCCCATTGACACTTAATGATCATACATTCTCTATCGATTTGATACCGATGGAGTTGGGTAGTTTCGACATCATTGTTGGAATGGATTGGCTTTCCTCTAATCGAGTGGAAGTTGTCTGTTCTGAGAAGCTGCTTCGAATTCCATTGCCCGATGATCGTGTATTGGAAGTCAGAGGGGATCAAGCAAAACGAAGTGTCAAAATCATTTCTTGCATAAAGGTGCGTAAGTGCTTACAGAAGCAGTGTGTAGCTTTCCTGGCACATGTGGTGGAAAAAGAGAAAGACAAGAAGAAGATACAAGACGTACCAGTAGTAAGAGAGTATCCAGAAGTGTTTCCTGAAGACCTACCAGGTTTGCCTCCGGTGCGACCGGTAGAGTTCCGAATTGACTTAGTTCCTGGAGCAACTCCTGTTGCTAAATCTCCATACAGGTTAGCGCCTTCGGAGATGCAGGAATTGTCGAACCAGTTGCAGGAGTTACTGGATAAAGGATTCATTAGACCGAGCTACTCACCTTGGGGAGCTCCGGTCTTGTTCGTGAAAAAGAAAGACGGATCGTTCAGAATGTGCATAGATTATAGAGAGCTGAACAAACTAACCATCAAGAATCGGTATCCATTGCCGAGGATTGATGATTTGTTTGACCAACTGCAAGGAGCTCAGTACTTCTCGAAGATTGATTTGCGGTCTGGTTATCATCAGCTCAGAGTTCAAGACGAAGACATACCGAAGACGGCATTCCGAACCAGATACGGGCATTATGAATTCATGGTGATGCCTTTCGGATTGACAAATGCACCAGCGGTTTTCATGGACCTCATGAACCGGGTGTGCAAGCCGTATTTGGATCAGTTTGTTATTGTCTTCATCGATGACATACTGATTTATTCCAAGAGCAAAGCAGAACATGAGCAACATCTCAGAAAGATCTTGGAACTGTTGATGGAACAGAAACTCTATGCCAAATTCTCTAAATGTGAATTTTGGTTAAGAGAAGTTCAGTTTCTTGGACACGTAGTCAACCGTGAGGGAATACACGTAGATCCCGCCAAGATAGAAGCAATAAAGAACTGGGATACTCCGAAGACACCAACGGAGATACGGTCTTTTCTGGGATTGGCAGGTTATTATAGAAGGTTCATCTCGAACTTTTCTAAGATAGCTTTGCCTCTCACTAAGTTAACTCAGAAGAGTGAACCGTTTGTCTGGGAACATAAACAAGAGGATGCTTTTCAGACATTGAAGCAGAAGTTATGTAATGCTCCAATCCTATCACTCCCGGAAGGATGTGATGACTTTGTCGTTTACTGTGATGCATCCCATCAGGGACTTGGTTGCGTACTGATGCAACGGGACAAAGTTATCGCCTATGCATCAAGACAGTTAAAAGTTCAGGAGAAGAATTACACTACTCATGATCTTGAACTGGGAGCAGTAATCTTCGCATTGAAGATTTGGAGACATTACTTATATGGCACCAAGTGTACCATATTCACTGATCACAAGAGTCTGCAGCATATTTTTGATCAGAAGGAGCTCAACATGCGACAACGCCGTTGGGTAGAACTTCTGAATGATTACGATTGTGTGATCAAGTACCATCCGGGAAAGGCGAATGTTGTAGCTGATGCCTTGAGCCGGAAGGAACGGGTCAAACCCTTACGCGTTAGAGCTATGGGGATGACTGTGCAGACCAGTTTACAGGACAGGATCATTCAAGCACAACAGAAATCAGTTGAAAGAGGAAACTTGAAGAAAGAACTTGACTGCGGAGCAGAGAAACATTTAGAGACCAAGTCTGATGGAATGATCTACTATCAGGATCGTATATGGATCCCAGAGCAGTAGATGAATTGAGAAGACTTATCTTCGATGAAGCACACAAGACAAAATACTCTGTTCATCTAGGCGCTGATAAAATGTATCAAGACTTGCGTGGATTTTATTGGTGGCCGGGAATGAAGAAAGACATAGCCGAGTACGTCGGTCGGTGTCTGACGTGTGCGAAGGTAAAGGCGGAACACCAGAGACCGTCTGGTTTACTGGAACAGCCTGAGATTCCGCTCTGGAAGTGGGAACAAATAGCTATGGATTTCATTACCAAGCTACCCCGCACTTCCAGTGGTCATGATACTATCTGGGTTATCATCGATCGTTGGACAAAATCTGCTCACTTCTTGCCGATGCGTGAAACTTTCACGATGGATAAACTGGCAAGATTGTACATCAATGAGATAGTGGTACGCCATGGTGTGCCATTGTCTATTATTTATGATAGAGACAGCAGATTCACATCAAGGTTTTGGCAATCACTGCAGAAATCTCTAGGGACACAGTTAAATCTGAGTACAGCTTACCATCCACAAAGGGACGGCCAAAGCGAACGTACGATTCAGACCCTGGAGGACATGTTAAGAACCTGTATTTTGGATTTCGGTGGGAATTGGGATTTTCATTTGCCACTGATTGAGTTCTCCTACAACAACAGTTACCACAGCAGTATCGGATGTGCACCATTCGAGGCTCTCTATGGCCGGAAATGTCGATCACCGATCTGCTGGGCCGAAGTGGGAGATAATCGAATAACTGGGCCAGAGCTTATTCAGGAAACCACTGACAAGATTGCTCAGATTCAAAGAAGATTGCAAGCTACAAGAAACAGACAGAAAAGCTACGCTGACAAACGGCGTAAGCCGTTGGAATTCCAAGTGGGAGACCGTGTCATGTTGAAGGTTTCTCCTTGGAAAGGTGTAGTACGCTTTGGAACAAAAGGCAAGTTAGCACCACGATATGTGGGACCGTTTGAAATCATCGAACGTATCGGTTCTGTAGCTTATCGATTGAGATTACCAGATGAACTCAGTGGTGTGCATGACGTGTTTCATGTCTCGAACTTAAAGAAATGCCTTGCTGACGAATCACTCGTCATTCCACTCGAAGAGATTCAAGTTGATGATCAGTTGCACTTTATCGAAGAACCTTTAGAGATTATGGATCGCAAAGTCAAGCAACTGAGGCGAAGCCGTATTCCGATAGTAAAGGTTCGTTGGAATTCAAGACGCGGGCCCGAGTTTACTTGGGAACGTGAAGATCACATGAAGTCAAAGTATCCCCAGCTGTTTGAAGAGGAAGCCGTACCCGATAACAATTCTTAAATTTCCAGACGAAATTTCTTCAACAAGGGGAGACTGTAACATCAGTGCCGGAACCGACACCGGAACAGTGATCATATACAGTACATGAACAGTAATCAGGTACAAATTTCATGTAATTCAGTGTATTTCATATTCATATCAGGTTTCAGTATTATTTCATGTTATCAAAACAGCGAAATTCATAATCATTTCAGAGAAAACAAGTTCAGAACAATGGTTCTTGAGTCGGATAATTATCTGGCAACACAGAACCATCATGTGATTACTTGTTAGGATTTTATTATGTATAAACGTATGCGAGGCTTTACAGAACAAAACAACACGGATATGGTTATGTGAATGCTAAACCGACAGATTATTCGTACAGGTGACGATCGGTACGAATAAATCTGAAAGTTTAATGTTCTGAATGATATTCAATAATTAGAAAACAATATTGAAAAGTGTAGTTATCGTCGTGTTTGATCGGGTGACGATTCGAACAAATACGCGCGATGACCGCGCGATTCGATTTAAACGTTAAATAAATGTTTTGAAATTTTAATAATTAAAAGATATTTAGTTAATTTATTAGGAATCACAACCTAAAATAAATTTTATGTTTCTATTTTAAAAACTGAGCCGTTTCGTAACGAAAACGACGAGAAACCGACGTTTCTACGCGAAACCGAACGAACCCGAACATAACCGGGTAAACCCAAGCCATTAATTGTGGCATTTAATGCCACAACAACCCACAACCACCAGCTATCATCATCTCCATCGTCACTCTCTCTCTACACTCTCTCTCTAAAACCTCTCTCTACCTTCTCTCTTCAAGAACTCACTCAAATCACAACCATTTTTGGTGTTTTTGGTGTCAAAATCATCACCCTCACTAGTAGAACACGAAAGTACAACAGATCTAGACGTTCATCCAACCGATTTGAGGTAAAGTCGCGATTTACATGCGGTTTAAGGGTTTGAAAACCCTAATTCTACACCACTTTGGTTCCACCGATTTGGCCCATCTCAAACCCTAGGAAACACACTACAACACCTTAGGATAAGGAAGAAATGAGTGGTAGTCGAGTTTGGTTGGTTGCGAGTTCGAATAAGCAGGTCATGGTGGTTGTGTTCATGCCGTCGAATAGCTCCACATCAGGTGGTCGAATGACCACCACTCCCTCATTCGGCCGAATGGCCAAGGGTTCATTCGACACCCTTATTCGACCATGATCCTTATTCGCTCAAGCCTCATTCGCCACTCCCACTCGGCTAAGCTTCATTCGACCCCTAGGCTTCCTATTCGACCAAAATTCTTTTGAATGGACTCTCATTTGACCTCACCTATTCGAACAAACATTCCACGAATGAACCTTCATTCGACCCTAGACATTCGAGCCATTAGTCATTCGACCAACCTTCTTTCGCCGGAATCAAGAGTTCATTCGACCATCCCTATTCGACAAGGACTCATTCGGCACCCCCTCATTCGACTAAACCATGATTCGTCTTAATCTCATTCGCCCCTTCACCCATTCGATCGCCCAGTCTTCATTCGGCCCCAAGACCTTCGGCCGTGACCCAGATCAGTCAGCCCAACTTCATCTTTGATCAACTTAAGGGTTGAGTATGAATTCGAATGAAAGGGATGCATGAAATTTGAGTTATGTGCATGGGAACCTCCACGTGAGCTTCATGCATGGGTGTGTGTGTGTGTGCATGGAACTAATTAGGGTTTCATGATCATGCACTCGACAAAATATGGTTATTAACATCCATTAGTTAGGTCTAGCACATCGGGATTTCATTGTAATGTCATATGGATCAAAACAATAACTTAAGGTTCAAGTGTTTATTTAAATATTAACACTTAAACCCTAGGATGTTCTATAAAACATGTGACTAATCTAGATGGTATTTAAACTATCAAGGTTAGTAAATCAAAGATCTAGCGGGAAATCATTTGCATAATCAAAGCTTAATGTTGGGTCCAAAGTTGGCCCAATGGGCTTAACCCAAGCCCATCATGAGAAAGTTCACTATTTCAAAATTAATTACGTTTTAATTGAAAGTAAATGATTCCTAAACTTTATTAAATTATACTAAATAATGTTTTCTAAATAATTAACTTAGAATGAAATAATTTGAACACGATTTAATTAAAGCCTTTAAATGATTAACATGGGAGTAGGGTTACTAACGGGTAAAAAATTCTAGTCTAGTTAGATGCAATCTTAGAAACACATTAGTATCATAGGACACTTAGATGCACACCGAGACCGAACCCTAGACCCAATGTTTGTTATAGATACTCATCGTATGCGAATTCTATTAAAACAACTCAGGAACCGAAGATACTTAGGCTACAACAACGAGCGCGCATTTTGTGGTAATTCAGTACAAAGCAACACAGGTGAGTTCATTGCCCCTTTTTCTAACATTTTGTTTTAAAACGCGGGGCTGAGAAGCATGCGTAAACTGTTTTTTTTATTTAAACTGTTTATTTAAATGCTTTTATTTATTATATGTTGTTACATATATATGTTTATTGATACTTCTAGACTCCTGTCTAGGAAATTATTAAACAGATAAAGTTACCAAATAAATTTAAGTACTCTCATGAGTAATACCTTAAATTTAAACTCTAAATCAACCCTTAGTCCATCAAGCTCAAATTCAAGAATCTAAATTCAAAGTGAAATCATTTGAACAAAATCAAAAGATCATATTCAAAGGAATCATAACTCAGAGTGGGGATCTGAGAACAAAGAATCATAATCAAGAATCAAACATCATTGTGAATCATGGAAATTCTAAAGATCAAGATCAAAAGACTCAAGGAATCAGAAATCATAAATGTGTGTGAATCATTGAAATAATGAAATCATTACAATCTAATTAAATCATTAATACTCCAGTCAAGGTGGATGTCAGTTGTATATGGAATCAAGACCACGTGTAACACACATATAAAGTCCCTTCAGGTATAGAAGACTCTTGTAGTCAGGCTATACGGGCAACAACGTGAACAATCATTGAAATCAATATCAAAGTCTAAGAGAATCAAGAGATCAAGAATCAAAGGATATCCTTAAAGTCCCCGCATGTACAGAAGACCTTTGGGTCAAGCTGTAAGGGCAAAACATTAAAGTCCCCGCATGTACAGAAGACCTTTGGGTCAGGCTGTATGGGCATCATTAAAATCCCGTCACGCCCGGGTATACTCCTTGTGAGTTATGCCTGGTATGGGTCACGTGTGAGAGGTTACAACTTGGACAACCACCAACAACTAAGTCTAATTGATTGAGTTAAATAAGGCCCAATCATCATGTCTTAGTTGCATTTAAATGTTTTATTTAATTATTTAATTAAATATTTGGCATTTTACTATTATCACTGACTTTTGGGAAATCATACATCTATAAGGAATTCAAGAGGATCAAAGGCAACTCAGATTTCAATATCATGATCTAAATCAGAAGTGTTGGGTAAAAATGCTTAATTATCATTAACAACAGTGTCATATGCATATTAGTATGTGGTGGGATGTTGGCTAGGGCTTGTCCCTTACATATGCTCTATATATAAGCATACCGATGTGGATATTACATGTGGAGTTAATGAGGTTAGGGTCTTTACCAAAGGAGGTTTTCAAATCATATTCAAATCATTTTCAAATCATTAACCTATATGAACTCACCAACCATGTGTTGACTTGATTTTTGCATGACTTCTCAGATGACGAACAGGTCAACTAAGGAGTTATTCCTTTTGGACTAGGACTTCAGATAGAAGGCTTAGCATTTTGGACCTGCATACTTTTGAAGACATCATTATATAAATTTATTTTGTATATCTTGTGTAAATACAAGATAGAAATTTATGATGTTGATGGTAGCTTTACATTGTTAAATTATAAACAATACTGATGTAATTTAACTTTGTAATTCTATTATATTTAGCATTTCTCATTTGTATCATGTGCAATGTAAACAATCTGATCATCACGATTATCACTCACGATATCGCGCCCCGGGAACCTTCCGCCCGACGGGACAACCGATCCTATCCCGCCGGCTCGGGGTGTGACAACTGTACCGATGACATATCTTCTTTGACTTAGCGAACATGAAACATGCCCTACAGTATATGAGAGTCATCCAAGTGTGTTTTGATTTTGACATCAACGACGGCTCTGACCGGGAGAGGCAATCAAAGAAGTTTTTAAAGAATGATGCTGAGAAGTGAAGAACTAGGTCTAAGGGGAAGTATGTTGATGTATATTGTGTCCCTAGTTCAATGTAATAGTCCTATTGAATATGTAATGTTCACATTATGAATGAAATTATCTGTTTTTTGGTTGTAACTTAATGTATAAGTTTAGGTTAGAATGAATTGTATAACCACTCGTATGAATGGGTCATGAGAATGAACCATTCGTACGAATGAACGCTTAAGAATGAATCATTCACATGAGTGAATCATTAGCTTGATTCATTTGCACGAATAGCCCCATTCGCACGAATGAGCTATTAACATTACTCATTCGTACGAATGACATCTGGCTATATTCATAGTTACAATTATGTTGCCTTAGGCTACAAGTTTGTATGGAGTAACTGGATACTTAAAAAATTAATTTTCTAGCTTAGCGGCCTGATCTAGATCGCCTTCCAACTTGTTAAGCTTTGGATAAAAGAAATGCAGTTATTGCTTGTTCTGTGGGGAGTTTATGAAAACATCAGAGAATGTCGAGCATGTCTTCGTACTGTGTAAGTTAGTGCAAGCTGTTTGGGAGAAGATTGCCAAATGGTATAGGATACCCTGATATACGCCTTTTGTATTCAAGACCTGCTAGAGATTCATAGGGTCGAGAAAATGAAGAAAGGTAATTAACATGTTGATACTAATTACACTTTGGGTGATATGAAAGACTCGTAATGGATGCTTATTCAACAAGGAGTCGATTTTATTAAAGAGATTGTTGGATATATCAAGATCCTTAGGTTTCTCTAGATCAGGAACCACTCAAAAATAACACAAATATCACAAATATCATGGGAACAATGGTGTACCTTTAATCCCTCGAGCATGGGCTATAGTTGTATCTTGGGGCTCTTGTAAGTGTTGTGCTTTTTGTATGATTTAATTTCGCATTATAAATAAAGGGAAGGGTTATCTACACACCCCAGGATTTTAATTCAACACCCCCTGTCACGTATATGCCTCGTAGTGGTCACTACGGGGCGTATAGCCGCCTCGTAGTGGTCACTACGGAGCGTTTAAGGGTCCAATCATTGACACTGACACCCGAATCATTGGTACGGCCACCTAATGATTACCCCTCAAACGCCCCGTAGTGACCACTACGGGGCGTATTAGGTGTGTTAGGTGTGACAGTGGGGTGTGTGAATAACACCACCCTTATATAAAAGGTTGTTTGTTGCAAGTAAAAAAAAAAAAAAAAGGAAATAAAACGAAGCGACCGACACCACCAACGCACCAACACTGAACAGTCCGGATTTGACGCCTTAACTGCCGTCGGACCCACACAAAAGAGACAATGGCACGACTGTAATTACAGAAAATCAACCAGGACAAAATCGTAAACCCAGTTTAGCAGCTCCTTGTGTGTGTTATCTTTGTCGCCTCATTATATACCGATGTGAAATAACCAGTCCTGACACTCTGGAACTCTAACTCTGTGTCGTAACTCATTTTTCTCTCTCTCTCTACATTGTTTCTTAATCGTACCCCTCGTGTTCTCCGTCGCCGCCGGTACTCTCTCCGGCACGGTGGTCGTTTTTTCTCCGACGATGGTGTTCGTAACATACAATTTGAGTGGCTCCCGTCTTTACAACAACTGCATTGCCCAAATCCGTGTTGCTAGCTTGTGGTGGTTCGCGACTGTGGTGTTTCAGTGTTCTGAGATCTCCGGTGCGCCACTTACGCACGCCACCAGCTCACATTGGCTCCCGGCCACCGCCACCTGGTACGGCAGCCCAGAAGGCGATGGAAGCGATGGTAAATTAATTTGACTTTTAAGGTTATACATCATGCATATGTGAGTTGTACGTTACTGTTCACTCACATTTTATAGTAAAAATCTACTGCTATATATTTTTTTTTACAAAATTCCACCTAATTAAAATTGTGAACAAACTGTCTTGTGAACTAATAATCCTGATTTTATGTTTTCTACTTTGCTGATGAGTTATAGATGATATATCAGATGTACTAGCTGTGTTAGTCAATCGATTGTTAATCTTAAAAAAAAGATATCATTCTAACATTCTAATTTCAATATATAGCTTAAATATTATTTGATCCTGCTTCTATATCTCTATAATTAATTAAAAAAATAATGAATAGAAAAGAAAAATCCCCCTGTTATTTATTTTTTTTGGGTTTAATGTTGTGTTTTTCTATCTTTTTTATTATTATTTATGTTTTTTCTTTTTTTTTTTATTTTTATTTTAGTGTTTCTTTTAATGTGGTTTGTTGACACTCATTTATTTATATTACGTTATATGTACTTTGGGTTATGATAAAATACCTTTTAAGATTTTACAATGATTTATTACAACCTAATTAAACTCGCTTTATAATATTTTGAGTAATTATGTAAAGTGTACAATCCTCATTGTTTAGTCTTCACTCTCTGACTGATAAAATTGAATTTATAAATTAATTCTTATTCTACTCTCATAGGCGGCGCGTGTGGTTACGGCTCTCTTGTGGATGTGAAGCCATTCCGGGCGCGTGTCGGAGCAGTGAGTCCGATCCTGTTCAAAGGAGGTGCAGGGTGTGGAGCCTGTTATAAAGTCAAATGTTTAGACAAGTCGATATGTTCCCGCCGGGCGGTGACGGTTATAATTACCGACGAGTGTCCCGGCGGCTACTGCTCCGGCGGAAACACTCATTTTGACCTCAGCGGTGCCGCCTTTGGTCGGATGGCGGTTGCCGGTGATCACAACCAGCTTCGTGACCGTGGTCTACTCAACATCGTTTACCGCCGGTATATTTGTACCCTTTTTGGTCGGTTTTATGTTAATTTATTATTGAGATTTTGAATTTACTAAATAGTCCTCACTCTTTGAGTACGTATTTTAAAGCATGTGAGTGTATTAAAATGACAAAACAGCCCCTGTATAAATGTCTAGAAAAGTTCCACCACTTTTTAAGAATGGCAAAACAGGCCCTATATATGGGTGCTTTTATTGTTTTTTCCAGTTAGTCATTATTATTATTTTTTTATAACTGTGAGAATACAGTTACATATAAACCTCACAGTCACATGCAACCGTTCGGTACCCTATAAGAACAATCGCTCTAAGTAGAAATTAAACTTAAAACCTCGTGTTTGGGTCTCAACTATTTTAATCATTACATTACATCATTGGAGGGTTATATGACTCTTTTAAAGAGATGTCACTTGTTTAATCCAAAAAAATTAAGTAATTTAGTCTTAACCAAATTAAAATTAAAAGTAAGATATTTTTATTACGATTATGGAGAATTTGGTGTTATAAATAAAAGTAAGAATATAGTATTTTTGTAAATAAACCTGATTTAAAAGTTGTTTACACCTAATATTAAGCAGTTTCAATATTTTACCAACAATCATTGTGTTATAAGTAACCCATTATATTTTGTAACTTGTAGGACACCATGCAAATACCCGGGTAGAAACATTGCATTCCATGTGAACGAAGGATCGACAAATTACTGGCTTTCCCTTTTGGTCGAGTTTGAGGGTGGGGATGGTGATGTTGGATCTATGCACATCAGAGAGGTACAATTCGTCGTAATCGCGTTTCTTTCGTATACTCTAAAGTCTAAAACGAAAATGTTCATCCACTAAACAATCTTCAGATATATGAGTAAACATCTAAGATAACGCAGTCTCCCCACCAGGATTCGAGAACTCACTGAGCTTATTACCTCTTACCCTTGTGACCAATGTTTTAAAAACCGGTATTTTAGGTGTATCGGATTTGGCTCAAAAATGGTTCAACCGGTTGAACCGGGTTATACCGGATGGTTCAACCGGACACACTAATTTACCATAGAATTATATAGAAATACAACTTATATTCAAATAAGTTTACAAAACGTATACAAATTCATCCAAAAACAATTCAAAACGTACTTAAATTCATCCAAAACAATCTAAAAGTACTCAAATTATAATAAAAAAAATTTAAATAAAATTGCGTAATAGGATTATGACATTGGCGTGTTAAACACATCAAGTTCACGATCGCTTAAAAGCCGAAAATCGTTTAAACGCCGAAATTTTGTGCTTTTTTGAAACCGGAAATACCGGTTTTACCGGTAAAACCGGATTAAACCGCCGGCACAATCGATCGAAGAAACCTGCATAATACCGGAGTGTTTCGTACCGGATTTGTAACCGGCAACCGGTTGAACCGGTTCAAACCGGCCGGTTCAAACCGGTTTTTAAAACATTGCTTGTGACCATGGATGGACCATAAGAAGGGCCCTGTTTTTCCTGTCAGAATAGGCGATTTAGTAGTATTTCGTCGGAAAATCTTTCGGTGCCATCCGCTTCCTAAAAATCCTTCGGCTCCTCCGTTTTCTTCCTAAAAATCCTTCAGCCTCCTGCGAGCTTTTTTTAAGCTACGTTAATGCTTGTGACAATGTCGCAGGTCAATCAGGGATTCTGGTTTACCCTTTTTTTTTTCTAAAAAATATTAAATTTAATTTAGAAACTTTTTTTAAGGAGCCTAAGGAATAAGAGAGGTGTTTGTGGGAATGTGATTTGCAAGTATGGTCAAAAGAAATGGCTTTTTAAGTTGCTTTTAAAAACACACTTTCATAAAAGAAAAGAAGCATGTAGATATCCGAATATGTCGGATACACCCTTGTGCCTTAACGCACAACCTTTTACAGCGTTGGGTTCAACTTATTAAAATATATTACTTGCTTAATTTATGTTTTTTGTGGATCTAATTATTAAAGCTAAATAATATATAATAATATAATACTAAATAAATAAATATAGTTGTGCATCCATTAAGTCAGAAAAAGAATATTTGGTTAATGAAGTTAAACTCATTCGTTAGTGGCAGTTCATTGTGATCAAGTGCTTTTCCCACTGTTTGATTAATAAATTCAAATTAAAATATTATACCACTTAGTTCCAATTCAACCAACATTTATTATTTTTAAATTATTAAAAATATCATTTTTGGATCAACCATATGGGAAATAAAAGATCACATGTGTAGGCTTGATAGATAAATTATACCTTTGTTTTTTAGACTATGCAAACGCCCTGTTAACGGTGCGCACATATAATGTATATATGTGTCGACAGCTCTTGAGGGGCAAAAGTAAAATTGCACTAATTTTAACGTTATTTTACTTATTCAGTGAAAATAACGTTAAAATCGTTTCGGACGGTTGATCAAGCATCATGAGCCGAGGGTCTCACTGGAAGCAGCCTCTCTACCCCTACGGGGTAGGGGTAAGGCTGTCTACATCTCACCCTCCTCAGACCCTGCCTTAGCATGCTAATGGCGGGATATACTGAGTACGTTGATTGATTTTTTTTTTAGACTATGCAAACAATTATGATAGGAGTAAGTTGTTTTTGAATATTATTAATTGATTGATACGTAGTCTTTGTTTGTTTCACACATTTATAAAACAGGCTAGATCGACTGAATGGCTAAAGATGAGTCATGTTTGGGGCGCGAGTTGGGTGATCGTAAGAGGACCGCTAAGAGGACCATTTTCAGTCAAACTTACTACGCTCTCGACCGGAAGAACTTTATCAGCACGTGATGTAATTCCAAGCAATTGGGCGGTCAAAGCCACGTATACTTCGCGCCTTAATTTTTCTCCTTAACCGATAACCATCAATCGAAAGGTTCTAATTAATATTCTTAATTGAAAAACATAAAAATAAAAAAAAAAATCATTTTTTTTACTATTTTTAATTGGACATTTTACAAATAAGAAGAAAGTAAACACCCCATATGACCCTTTCCATCCCAGGGTTAGAAAGGTAATTTTAGCCTAAAGCCTTATCACACCAATGTATCCGTTATCAGTTGGTGTTTTTTGTCTCTGGAGTTGGAAATGGAAAAAAGTAACCGTTGGGAGTGGGTATCGTTTGGATTTATCATATATGTGTGTGCAAGTCTAGTGGTTAAAATGTTAAATTGTAATTTAATGTTGTTATGAGGGTACTTGGCAGCCCCTTTCCAAAGGGAGAGTGAGCGCGCTTTTCTTTTTATTACTTTTTTTTTTTTTTTTAATTTCTATTTATTATGTAAAACTTGTGTATGAGATTATTGTATGATTTGTTTGTTTGATGTTGAATTAAATTGAACCTTTCGCTTCGTTTATGAAGTTCAAATTTTTATTTTTGATTTAACATCCTTTGTTTTTAAAGCAATAACCTACTGAATCAGTAACTCAAAGGATCATATCAATTACTTCACCTAAGTCTTAAATGGATTTTACATTATTCAGAAAGATGCAAGGCTGCTCTTATGGGTGTTCATCGAATCGAATGATTTCGAATTTTTAAGAGCATTCGAACTTGTATTCGTATTCAGAATTCGAATTTGTTTGATTCAAATTTAATTAAAAAAATGTTTTATACTTGTTGCACATGTTTATGCATTTAAAATATCAAATACACTATACATATGTAAATATCAAATAACTAACATTTAAGTTGTAATATTAGTGATAACATTCAAACTAGTAAAATCATAGGTATATAATAATTTTATAGTAACTACTTGTATACATGTAATAAAAATATATATATATATATATATATATATATATATAATTATATTCGAATTTCGATTCGAATAGAATATTCGAATCGAATTCGACTTGGTGATTTTCGAATAAAAATCGAATCGAATTTCGATTTTTTTGAATCCGATTCGAAAACTGAACACCCCTAGCTGCTCTTTGTAGAAAAATATTAGGCAGGAGCCTAATTTTAAAAAAAAAACACAGTGATATTTTTATATATTTGTTTCATAATTCATGTTAAATGATACCATAAATCAATTGGTGTATACAATTTTTCAAAACTGGCCAAACAAAAGATCAAACCGTTCAACAATCTTAATTTACCAATTTTGAAAATGAGCACCGAATTTAATATTCAATTTGGGTTCTCGTACTAAACAAACAAACTTACCCAGTATATTCCCACTTTTCAGTAGGGTCTGTGGGGGAAGGATAGACACAAACCTTACCCCTATCCCAGTTGGGATAGAGAGGCTGCTCCGAAGGAGTCCCCGGCTCATAGTTGTCGTTTGAAGTTAATCAACCCAACACTTTTAACCTTATTTTCACATAACAAGTAAAATAACGTTAAAATTAGTGCAATTTTACTTTAGCCCCTTGATGGCCCAACATATATACATTATATGTGTGCACCACAAATGGGGCGTATGGGTTCTCGTACTAGCTAACCCTAATAAGATGTTAACAAAAAGGTCAAGAGTTAAATCCTCACAAAATATGAAATCGACGATTTTGTCTTTGTCAAATATGAGAACCAACTCACATAATCATTCTAATAACTACTTATCAAAACCAAAAAAAATAAATAAATAAATTCTATTGTCGATGTTCTTAAAAATCTATGAATATTACATTCCAGGATAAATCCAACAACAATCAAGCCAAATGTTAAACCACCATTGATTAATCTCTCATTACCTAAATAATTACGTTCTTGGTGATGAGCGATCTTTTTGAAACATGATCTCTATTATGATAAATATAAACGTAATATGATGACGTAGGATAATATCGCAACATAACCAAACGGCCAGATCGCAAAACAGACCAAACCAAATGGCACGATGGCAGAACGAGCGGAATCAAAGTCAACTTACCCGATACCAATAAAGGGAAAGGTGAAGGGACATTTAATGAAAGCCAAGTCTTCGGACCAAATGATAAGAAGCGAACCTCAAGACAAAAGGCGATGTAAGTCAACTTTTGTGCAGAGATGGCCAGAACAGGTATACTTGAGGGAAACGCCCAGAAAGCAGGAGGCCTGACCTCCCAAAATAGAAAACCCACTCTAAAGCATCTTGAGCCCGAGCAGTATAAATAGTATACTTGGGAAGCTCTTCCAGGTATCTCATCTTTCACTCTCACACTCATACTCTCGTTCCTTGATTATCTTCTCCGATCAAGAACTTATTCGATCTCACGCCGGAGTCCAATCGCAGGAGGCTCCCTCCTGCGGTAAGGTTAACGGCTTTTGGTGGTTGCAGGATCGCAAGGAAAGTCCAAGATAGTCAGATCGAAAGGTGTCCAGAAACCGTTACTTCAACATAATATATACAAATATTTTATCATTACAAACCCTACCAGTCATCTACAAGTGAGATTTACGAGGTATTATTGTTATATCTTCAGAATAATTTGATTCCATACCCTTTACATACACACAAAACCACAAATTTAAACATAACCAACCATTTAATAACTAAATAACATGCCAACCCACCATTAAATGCCTAAAGACTTCACCTTACTAAAAGTTGTAACAAAAGGAACCAAATATCATAACAAAATCAGTGTCTCAACACATTCACAACACACTCCTTTAACACCATGTCACCCATACCACTTTTATGCTCACTTTAGGAAACTTTTTTCATCTTGGCTTTTGCTTTTTAACCCACGTTGTCTTGCAACATACCTTTTTCACACATGGCACACTAACTTTCTCACTTCTTATAATTCTGGTTGTTTATGATTCGTAAAATTAAGTGATCGTATTATTTATCATCAATGTTGAGGCTATGACTTTTGTGTGAGGGATGTTTAAGTAACTCATGGCTAGTAACTCGCGTGAAATCGACTAAAATTCTCGATCAAATAAATACAATTAACCCATGTATCAATGTACATTTAAAAACCCTAGCCAAAAAACAATTAAAGTTTGCAATAATAACAGGTTTTTTTTAACTAAATGATCTACCTATCTCATATCTTCAACATCATTGTTGTTGTTCTTGTTAGTGTCGTTTACGTACACTGCTTACACCAATTTAAAAAGTTTATATATATATAATAGCATATGGTAGTAGGACCAATATGTTATCCAAATGTTAATGAATCCATAATTTGCCATGTGCGCGCAATAGCGTGTCGTGTGGTTTGTAAGAGTTATGAAGTCTTTAGATAACATCATCTCTACATGTATCAACTATCACATGCAAATCCCAATTTTGTTTCTTATCATCCTTTGGCCTATGGCATATATATATATATATATATATATATATATATATATATATATATATATATGGAAGGGTTCAAATACTAACCCTCCTTACGGCGCTAACCCATTAACTTTGCCAAAAAATAGCCGAATCTTGAATTTTTTTTTTAAACATCATTTTAACACAATTTGAACACCATGTTCAGTTTTGAGTTTTGGCTAATTCATCACCGTTTGGGCTCTTACAGTACTGTAGGTGTTTAAATATTTAAAACTTACAGTACTGTAGCAAAAACCTTACAACGATGATATTTTTTAAACGGTGATGAATTAGCCCAAACTCAAAACTGAACATGGTGTTATAATTGTGTTACGATGATGTTCAAAAAAAAAAAATTCAAGATTCGGCTTCGTTTTGGCAAAGTTAATGGGTTAGCGCCGTAAGAGAGGGTTAGTATTTGATCACAATCCTATATATATATATATATATATATATATATATATATATATATATATATATATATATATATATATATATATATATATATATATAAATTTTATGCCTCACAAAATAGACGGGTTGAGTTGGGTTGAGCAATGGGTCAGAACGGATGCGAGTCAGGATTGGTATACGGGTTATGATCCGGGACGAAGTTTGAATTTTTTGTGTAGGGGGGTGACCTTTAATATAAAATTTTAGAAAGAAAAATCAAGAGTATAAAATTTTTAGAAAGAAAAATCAAGAGGGCCGGACTCTATTAATATAAAATTTTTTATAAATGAAAGATCACAGATATTCTTTAAATTCATTATCAAAACATACAGTTATATGTATATATATAGACATACACACACAGACATATGGGTATGCGTGTGTATACATATTCATGCATACTATTAAATGTCATTAGAATGTAATTTAAATATAAGTTCAACAGAGTTTATGACAATTTAAATTATAAATCCATTTATTTAAATAAATAAATCCTTATAGCGTTAACCCGATAACTTTGGCAAAAACCGCCTGAATCTTTGAATTTTTTTTTCATGGCCATTATTATACATAAATAGGAGGTTCCTTTTTTTATGTTTTTGCTAATTCATCACCGTTTAGAATTTAAAACAATTGTA
Organism: Mikania micrantha; assembly: GCA_009363875.1. Classification (NCBI taxonomy): domain Eukaryota; kingdom Viridiplantae; phylum Streptophyta; class Magnoliopsida; order Asterales; family Asteraceae; genus Mikania; species Mikania micrantha. Next base: position 4,536,530 of record CM018689.1, read on the forward strand.
AGTTTGAGTTACACTATCTGATGTAAGCAGTGTAACGCAAACTTACACTTGTTTTAAATTCTAAACGGTGATGAATTAGAAAAACACAAAAAAGAAACCCTCCTATTTATGTATAATAAAGGTCATGAAAAAAATAAAGATTCGGGCGTTTTTTGCCAAAGTTAACGGGTTAAGGCTATAAGGGAGGGTTAACAATGGAACCATCCCCTATATATATAACTTATACATACATACATACATACACATAAAATAATATAGACATGTACATGTGTGATAAAGTTCAACCCAAATCTTTGGGTTTTTCAAGACATTAATTATACATGCACAAAACTAAGTTTTTTATGTGTTTGTACAAATTATGTTTTTTAACTTAGTTTTATGGTATTTTTTCGAGATATTTTATTGTGTTTATAGTGTTCACGTTTTATGGTGTTTTTTCAAGTTATTTTATTGTGTTTATGGTGTTAACATTAATATAGTGTTTATGGTGTTCGAATATTTTTGAAACTAACCTAGGCAATTATGGAGTTTGTGAAAACTAAAAACACCATAAACACTTAAGTTTGTAAATGGTGTTTCCGAACTAAGCAACTTCATATATGAACACCAAAAAAACATAATATTTTACCCTTTTTGTTTATTTAGAGAAAAAACACCATAAAATGTTCATTTTTATGAATTTTAGAAAAAACAATATGAAATGCTTAGTTTCATGAACATCCGGAAAACATATAAAAAGTCACCATAAACGATTGTCATCCTTTTTGTTTATTCAATGAAAAACACCATAAAATGTTCAGTTTTATGTATTTATGAAAAAAACACCTTAAACACCATAAAACGCAACATTCATATACACCAATTTAGGTCTTTTTTTATATAACAATATTATACTCATTGAAGAGATAAAAAAACGCTGGATTTTGTGGTGTAATTTTTTTAAAAAAATAATAACGTACAAAAAAGTTATAAACGTTTAAAAAAAGTAGGGGGAAGTTGTTAAAAAGTCAACAATGGCTACAATACCCATTATACCCTCCAAACACTTAAATTCCTCCTTAATTCTCTCAAATGAGGTGACATTCTTACAACCATTCATCTTAAAAATCAATGGCTAAGATTTCTTCCTACGCTTTTTAAGGTTTTAACCATTTTTAGTCTAACCCTATACTATATATACAGGAGGCGGATCCAATATAAAGGATGTTTAAAGTGAGAAGGATAGGAAGGATTGTGAACCTTTGATCAAATAAATCAATGGTTAAGATCTAGTGGTCCCCACTTTTTGTTTAAAACTTCCATTAATTAAAGATAAAAGGGCAAAAAAGGAATTGCCTACACTTGTTGACTTTTTTTGTGGGTAAATCAAGTTTCACCATCTTCTTGTAAATCAAATAACTTTTAAACGTTAAATTATTTTTTTAAAAAAATTGCACCATAAAATCAAGAATTTTATTATCTTTAATTTGAGTATAACATTGTTATAGTTTATTAAAAAAAATTTACGTGGTCCGTGATTTTTTTGCTTGGTACGTAATTGTTGGTCCGTAATTATCCATTTTGTCCTAGATTATATGTATTAAATGACGGTCCGTGATTTGATATAACGCACTGGTCCGTGATTATGCTTGTTAAACGATGGTCCGTGATTATATATAACGTGGTCCGTGATTTTAAACGGACCATTATACCCTTTACCCAGATTACACGTGGCGCATTCCGGTGGCTTCCTACGCTTCTCACGTTAATTTCCTTTGTATAATAACCGGCCCCATGTACCAATTTAGGTCTTTTATTATATAACAATATTATACTCGTTGAAAAGATAAAAAAACGCTGGATTTTGTGGTGTAATTTTTTTAAAAAAATAATAACGTACAAAAAAGTTATAAACGTTTAAAAAAGTAGGGGAAGTTGTTAAAAAGTCAACAATGGCTACAATACCCATTATACCCCTCCAACCACTTAAATTCCCCCTTAATTCTCTCAAATGAGGTGACATTCTTACAACCATTCATCTTAAAAATCAATGGCTAAGATTTCTTCCTACACTTTATAAGGTTTTAACCCTTTTCAGCCTAACCCTATACTATATATACATACATATATATATATATGTGTGTGTGTGTGTGTGTGTGTGTGTATATAGGGTATGGATAATTTGAAAACCGCTTTTATTTGTGAAAACCCAGCAACCGCAAGTAAAACATACGTAACAAAACAAAAAAAAATTTAAAACATACGTAAAAACGTAAAAAAAATTTAGTTATATCTGACGCAGTGTTATGTATGTTTTACAACGTAAAAAAACTTATAAAATATTTTTTTTAAAAATATTTCTTCGGCGCTTTTTTGAATTTTTTTTATAAAAATGTGCCCAATAATGTTACAAACCTGTAAAAAAATTTAAAAAAAAATACGTTCGTTTTACATGAGTTTTCAAGGTTTTCTTACTAAAATAAGGTTTTCATTTTATTAATCCCCTATATATATATATGTATGTATATACATATATATATATGTATATAGGGGAGGAATAATGAGAAAACCACCTTAATTCAAGAAAACCTAGAAAACTCATGTCAACCAATCAAAACATTTCTTTAATTTTTTATTTTATTTAATTAAAAAGGGTAACTTAGTAATATTACAAATATATATTTTTGGAAGGTATTTTATACTTAATTTTCAGTTTTTTATTACCCCAAATATAAAAAGTAAATCAATTATCCAATTCAATTATTTCATAATCGATTGAAAAAAAAGATGCATCTGCCATGTTCGAATTTTGAGATTGATTGCATGTTTCTTCCATATCTTGACTGAACCAATGATTTTTTTTTCAATTACCCAAAATATGAAAAGTATATCAATTATTTAGTTCACTTATTTCACAATCGCTGTACATACAAAAATGAAGATGCCATGTTCGTAAATTGAAATTGATTTCATGGTCGTTCCATATTTCGTCTGAATCAACGATTTGTTCAAGAAGATGGGACGATTCAAAGAAATTGAAGATAAGACGATTCATATATTTACACAGATCGTAAAATCGTTTGACTAGGGTTGGATGAATTCTAACAAATTCAAATATAATTCCGGGCATTATAGCAAAATATGTGCTGTTGATCAAGGATGAAACCCATGGATTTAAGTATAATTGCTGAAACGGACGCAATCAATAATCAAGAATCTGACGTTCGTGGGATGGAAGAAAGAAATCATCTTCAACAGAAGAATCCGATCGATGATTCGTATGAAAATCAGATTCAACAACCCAACGTTTTTGATAAGGAGGAAGCAAACTTTCTGCACGTTTAGAATCAAGCAGAGGATATAGATGAAGGTTTGATTGTAAAGTCGCTTTACTACAGGAAATAGATAGTATATGATTTCGTATATGTAATCATATATAATGAAATCCGTTTTTATTTTCGTTTTCAACTATGTAGTAACTGGCTACAATATATTTTTTTTATTATTACACATATATTATAGGATGATATGTACAAACAATTTATTATTACAATATTTTTTTTATTATTAAACATATATTATACGATGATCCACAAAAGAAAATTAAGCTAATGAACCATATGCATCAAACTATTATTTATTATTACACATATATTACATGATTTGTTTAGGTTACGTTGTACAATCACAAATATTTTGACACTTTAATAGTTTAATATATTTTATTATTCTTGTTATAAACCGACTCTATTTGCTAGGTTAAAAGAGAGTGTTTTTAAGCTGGTTAAACATGCAGTTTTATAGTGAAACTATTTTTTTAATAATGATATTGATTTTCAATAATTAATTACATTTATATAACATACTGATTTTACAATAAATTTTTTTATTTTTTCGTAATGTATGCTAAGGTTGTTATGTCTTTAGAACACTTTGAATACGTGTTTGTAACATTATCAGTTACATATATCTAATCAATGTAACATATGTAACAATATGCACATAGTGTTCTTCGTCATTTTCTTCACAGGCATGATTACATATATGTAATAATATTACTTATGTGCTTTCTTTAATATGTGCTGTTGATTACATATATGTGCTTACATTGTTTAGTTTGATTGATTACATATACATAATCAGGTAAATATGTAACCAACTTACGTATACGTAATCATGTGTATGCTATATTTACTATTATGTATAACTAGGAAAGTAAGATCAGTTTTACCTGTCCACTTTTATGTTTTGAAGAATTTCAAAAAAGAAATGGCCGCTCCTTTTGAATTTAGTGCTACTAATCATCTTTAGAGAAATGGGAAAAATGAAATAAACAATTCAAACATTAAAGAATATGTTTAAAAGTTTGTATGATCAACTTTGTTAATAACTAAGACTTATTTATAAAATAATTGTGTTGTCATAAAAAAACAAATAACATTCAAGCATATATATAGCCATGGTAGGAATTACTATTTGACACATTCCATCATCATTTTTATTTCACGGATCATCCATTTAATTTTGTCCAATTCATGGGGATCATATATATTCATACAATTTACTCCATTATATATATAATCCAACTTTTTAATAATAACTATATGTTTAATAATAATTATTATTATATAATTATATATTTTATATTATCTTAGTATTATAATATTTTTTAACTATATTGATAAATATGTAAATTAAGAGGTCAAGTGTTATGTTTGAGTGCTTCTAAAATATTGTTTTCTCATTAATAAAATTATTTTTGAATTTATGATTGATTTAATACTCAAATCATTAAAATCATATTCTATTTTTTTTTTGCTACGGGTAGTATTCAATTCTTCTTCTTCTTATTTTATTTTATTATTATTATTTATTATTTTTTTTCTTTTACACTACATAGGAATATATTGTTGTATCTTAAGATATTTTCGGTTTTCTTTTTCATTTAGGTAGTATCCACCTGACTTGTAATTTCTTAAAATACATGAACTAATTTTTATCATAATTCTAAAAATAAATCAATTTTTATATTATTAAGTCGTGAGACACGTGAGTTTTTAACCTCTTTGTTTAACTAATTCACACCTTCACATGTCATAATTATAACTCTTAATTATATAGTTTTTCCTTACTTTTTTATTTTTAGTGCCATTGTTTCATTACCTATTCAAACTGAAAATACGTTATAAAATTTATGCATATTTACTATTGATGTTTAACTTTTACTTTATTTAAATTGCATAATACAACGTACATAGTATAAGTAATATATTAATTTAGGTTTGTATTTTTTTAAAAAAACCAGTGATTCACTAAGAATCGAGTTCATTTATAACACAAATTATAAATATACGATTGAAGATTTTTGTTCTCCTCTGATAATCCCATGTTACTACTATTCAATTAATTATCGATCGAGTAGATTAACCTAAGAAGAGTTTCTAGAAACAATTACATCAAGAAGACGTTGCTGATGAAAACTAAGAAACAATTAAATATTTGTGGCACGCATGCTCAATTGCTCAACGAAGGAGGGATTGAAGATTATTTTTATTTATTGGAATACTGTGTTATTTACCTAATTAAATAAAAAATAGTTATAAATTATAAATTATAAAATGGTTTTTCAATATAAATATGATTAAAATTGTGTATAAGTTAAATAGTTTAAGTCATTAATTAATAATATAATTGTTTTTGACATTTGTCTTTAAAATTTTATTTTTTAAACATTTTGTTTTAGAAATGTCATATTTTAAAAAGAATGACAACTTTAAAAAAAACATGGAACACACAAGGTAAATATAAAATATCAAATTAGTATGTGTGTGTGTGTGTGTGGTGTGTGTATATATATATATATTGTCAAACGATATTAAGAATTAAAGTATATTCAATTCAAGATTATATATAACAAACAGTACTTTAATTAATAGAAAACAATATAATTTTTTTAATTCATCTTTTTAAAAAATTTGTTTCTTATAGATTTTAGTCAAATAACTGTTTTAAAAATGAATCTTTTTACATAAATGTAGTCTCGTATCACGTATTTTATACGAGTTGAATAAAGATTATATCAAATAGTTCAATAATAAAAAGCAGAAAATGATATTTTAAAATGAAAGATTTTTGAAATTATTGAGAATTAATAATGTAAGTTATAAACAATAATAGTAGTTTGCGACACAAAAGACACATGATGCTTGTTCAATTTAAAAATCATTTTAAGCTAGCAAATTTAACACTCTTGTTTCGACTCGAGAATGAACTCCAATGAAAAAAACATTAACGTACAAAAAGTCGTGACTATAAAACAAACCTATTATGAGTCAAGATGTAATACAAAATAAACATTTTCAATTATAAAAACAAATTTATTACAGGTTAAGAAAAAAACAAAAAGAAATCAAAATTAAAATTAAACTGCCCGCGTGTGAGACAATTTAAAGGAATTTCTCACGAAAAAATTACGAAAATTGGATTTCTCACAGACAATTTCACAAAAAAATCAAAAGAAAAGAATTTATCGCGATAGAGTTAATTTATCACTATAAATCGTGATAAAATGAATTTATCATGATAAATGGAAGATCTCAAAATCAATAAAAATGAATTTATCGTGATAAAATGAATTTATCATGATAAACACTATTCATAAATGTGTTTTGTTAGATATAGTAATTAGTAATCACAATATGGTTTATATAAGAAAACTTCATGATGTCATTTTATCAGAGGTGATTCACTTTTGTGCCTACGGCACATATTCTCGGTCATTACTTAGAAATAGAATTAAAATATGTTGATTACATATATTGTAACACCCTGACCAATGGCGGAAACGTTGGGATGCCACGAGGGATGTGTAAATTGTTCATAAGCTCGTGGGCATCTAATTAAATCATCACATATCAATTAAATCAACCAAATTAATTACATCAAAAATCATGTTCATCATGATATAGTTACACCAATTACACAAAAGATTTAGCTAAACTAACTAAACTCTAGTTTTCAGAATTTCAGTTATTTTAGCTAAGTCCAAGACCCTAAGTGATGATATCCAAAAGATGTAGAGCTGTCCTGCTCTACCTACTTTTCCTCGTTCCCTGAAACATGTAGAAAATCAAGTGTCAACTACAAAGTAGTTGGTGAGTAATCATAAGTTTTTATGGTTCAAAAATATTTACAATATGTTTATAAAAGTTTATAGTTTTCCAAGAAAATCTACATGTGCACCTGCGAGATAATCCAACACTCAAACACAAACACAACAATCACATAATTAAAATATTCACAAATAGTCATTCATATATATTCAACCAATCTCAACCAACAATATTTCCAAATAGTATAACTGACAATACATGCAATCATTCCGAATGACCAAAGTCAACAACGACTCATGGAGTTGTGGTAATCCACGTGACAATACATGCAATCCTTGCGGATGACCGAAGTCAACGACAACGACTCATGGAGTTGTGATAATCCAAGGTAATCCATGACAATCCATAAACAATGATAATCCAATAATATGAATATCATAATGATAAAACAGTTATCATCCATGTGTTATCAAAATAATATGTAAATCTGGTATACATGTTCCACCTCCGAGTTTGAAAACAAAATAGTTTAAAAAGGAGGTTATGAGAACTCACCTGAATGTTTTAGATTCAGTGTTTGAGTAGAATGCGCGCTCACGTAAGAGAAGTCAAAAGCAACTCAACAACATGTAATTATCGTGTGTTTCATATTCATAAGTATCTATATTTGATCATAATTTAAGTTCTTCGTACTTGTTTGCCTTTTAGTTATTAGATACGCGAGTTACCTAGGTTTATTACCTAAGTTAAATTGTTACACATCAAGACTTTTTAATTTCATCATAAACGGATAAAATTAGAACTTGCTAGTTTTAATTATCCAATGATGATAACAATTTGTGAATTTTTGTGTTTTACTCCCCATAGGTATGTATGCTAAAAATGATAACCTTATTCATACACACCTATACATACATGCATGATTAATTAGATCCACCACCGTAATCTAAGTTATAAAATCCAATCTAAGTTTAAAGAAATTATATTTACGTTATTTTCATAAAATATTCACCGTAAGTAAAATTCCATATTTCAACAACTTATGTTATTAATGAAAAGGTGGTAGTTCTGCTAAAACATCCATGCTTGTATATTCTTCATTTACCCTTAACCTTAATTCGAAAACCCCGGTTCGGCAAACCCCTTGGCTTTTCCATGGTTCTAGGTTCGGTCATGCCACGGTTTACAGCCCATAGGTTCGCTGCTTATGGAGGGTTTTATTAGCCTAGGTTTCGGCCAAGATAAAGGTTTACATTAGAAAGGAGGTTCGTTGCCCATAAGTGGTTCAAACAGCCAAAAGGTTCGGCTAACATAAGGAAGGTTCGCATGGCACTGGTTCGCATGGCTTCCCTGTGGGTTCGGCCAAAAGGAGGCTCAGCCATGTAGGGTTCGGCCATGTAGGGTTCGTCCCTTCTTTGGTTCAGCTGAAGGTTCGTGGCACCTCTGGTTCGTCCAGCTCAGTGGAGGTTCGACCAAAAGGAGTTCGCAACCTTTAAGGTTCGGCTAAGGCTAAGGTTCGTGGCTTCATGGCTTCGGCTAAGGTGCTGGTTTGGCTGTCATGGGTTCGTGGTATCATACAGGTTCGGCCGAGATAGGGTTCGCGGCCTCCCTTGGTTTCCTCGATCCCACTGTTCATCATCATCATCATGTTCTAAGCCTTGCAGGTTCGTCCATGACATCCATAGTCTAGTATTAACTCGAATTAACAGGAAGTAAAACGCTAAACTCGGTTACAAGTTGGCAGCCATAAACACATTAGGTTTTTAGTAAAAACCAAAAAGTAAACTTCAGATTTACCTCAAAATGTCGACCAAAAGTTGTATTTCTTCATGGTTTCTTGTTCTCCTCGATCACACGAACGTTTAGAGCCAAGAATCACTCAAATCGGGTGAGAAATGAAGAAGTTCTCTTAGAGAGAAGTTAGAGAGAGAGAATGTGACGAAAATTGTAGTGTAGAGAGAGAAAGTGTTCTTGCAAAGTGAAGAAGAAGAAGAAGAAGAAAAAGAAGTATGGGCTTTTATAGCTCGGGTTCTTTCTGCGTGCTCGGTCTCGTTTAATACGCGTTAAAATTATAAGATGCTCGGTTTTGCTCGTAAAATATATTTAAAACATAAAACATTTAAGTGATCATATTTCGATTTAATCAAATTTTTTTAATTAAAGTTGCTTCGTAAAGAGATTCCGTTTTGCTTTCGTTAATTCATTTATTTTATAAAACTACTTGTTCGAATCCGTCTTAGGTTGTAATTCCTAATAACGTTTTTAAATTCCTTTTCTTAATTTTAATATCGTTAAATATTATTTCATTATCTCGTCGAAACGCGTTACTTACGCATGTATTCGTAAATATCGTCACCTTTCCGAATCCAACGCTCGTATTGTATTTCGATTCGATTAACGATTTATGGGATATCGTTTCAGGATATTACTCTGTAGGATCAGATGTTCTCAATTGATTCAATAATAGAGTATAGCAGCGGAATTCAAAGTTGAATTAGCACAATCATAGCAAGAACAAAGTTCAATCAAACAGTAAAGCACAAGTTTGTTATAGAGAGAGAATTCTGTAAAAGGAATAATTCAATCAATCGCAATAACTTCATTACATTACAAAATTGTCAACTGCCCTTATATAAAGACAGTGACGTCTGATGATGTCACATGATGTTGACACCTAACAGACAAAACAAAACAACTGAAATAACTAAACTACTGAGAATGTCTACAACATCTGAAGACATTCTCTTACAACTACTAAAGTATTAAAACTACTGAAGTAATAAACTAAAACATCTGATGAGTAAACTACTCATCAGACTTTTACAAGAACTGAAAGAAAACTACTGAAGACTAAACTACACACTACAACATCTGATGACTTACACTTCAGCTGTTGTATATCACTTCAGATCTTGTAACTTCTGTACATTGTATGTCAGCCGTTGTGTTCTTCTTCAGTTGTTATAAGTGCTGTGAGACTTAGAGATTTTTCTGATCAGGCTCATTGGTTCTTTTAGTCCAACAAACTCCCCCTGAACCAATACAGCCAAAAACCTCTAATTTATTAATGGTCTCACTTATTTACTCCCAGGCTGAAAGATAAGTCTTTTTCTTTGAGATCAGTATCAAAATGACCAGTTAAAGTGTATGCCTGATAATCAACAGCTTCCAAAAAATCTAACAAGCAAAATATGAGAGGGAACTCCATTGGGGAAATGGACTATGAGCATTAACCCCTCTCATTAAAGCTATTGATTATATACTAACCTGAAGGACTCCCTGACATATGCCTCAAGCAGTATTACCTTCTCTTCTGGAGTCAGCCTCTCAGGTTCACCTTCAAAGAAAGACTCAGGTCCATAGTACTCAGACAAGTACCTGGCCGTTGTCCCATCATTCAGCTCAACTCTAGTAATCTCTCTGTATACAAACTCATCAGGATGCTTCCCTTCCAAAAATAGAGAAAGCTCATTTTGTTGAACATGTTCAAGTTTCCTATATACCAAGCCTTTCTTGATCATTTTGTTTTCTATAAACGTTGGAGCTTTTGAGCCAGAGTTGTACACACTCTTGAAGTCATTGATTATCTCCCAAGGATCAAGTACTGACCCTAGCATAATGTCAGCACTCAAGACCCTTCTGATTCTTCTGGCATAAGATGCTGGAGCCTCTCTCTTGTGGATCCTATGAATGATTCTTGGATCAGGCCACATTCTAATCTGTTCCTTCCTATACTGGTAGGTGAACCTCAGAGCATACAACCTTTGAGCTTCTTTCTTCATTGCAATAATGGTTGATGTCTGAGGATAATCCTTATCAACCATCTTTAGGATTTGCTCATCATGCTGTTTTTGGTTCTCTTCTTCTTCGAGCTTCACTTTTACTGCCAACATTTGAGATTCTGGTGTGAGCTTTGGATGTTGTCCCAACACCAGTGGCTTCTCAGGCACATATTTGGCAGGTAAAGATACTTTCTTCTTTTGAATGGCCAGACTTAACCCAGTTGTTGCTGAATCAGGCTTTTGAACATTTGTTTTGATGACTGTAGAGATAGGCATCCTGTCTTCCTCATCAGAATCTTCATCTTCTTGAATTCTCAGTTGCCTTCTTTTCTTTAGAGGAGCCCTTACCTCCACACTTTCAGATGATTTCTCAACCTCAACCCTCTGAGTTTGAACTTCTTGTTCTTGCATCTCCTCTTGTTCAGTTTCTTGTACATCAGAGGTTGTAACTTGTTCAGTACTTACTTTCTTAAAACTTACTTCAACTTCTTTATCAGCCTTTTCCAAACCTTCTACATTTTCTTGCTCAACTTCCTCCTCAGCTCTGTTGACAACCTCAGCAGTTTTATTCTTCTTCTGTCTCTTGTATGTCACTTGAATGGCAGGAGACCTTTCAGAAGCAATATCTTCATTGTCAGACCTTTGCCTTTTGAAAGCTGAAGTTGTGACTGACTCTGTTCCTAACTTCCCCTTTTTGGCTGCAGGGGAAGAAGGAGTATGAAGAGTTGTAAGTCTGGCAGTCACAGCATCATCTACCATCTGCTGAATATGAGATTTGGAGGGTAGCCTCTCATCAAGGGCTTGGACAATGATGGTTTTCAGTAAAGGAGTGATGAGAGGGATGACAGTTAGAAGGGCAGCAGCTAATGCCTCTGGGGGGCTAGAATCCAAAGGATTAGTGCCTGAAGCAAAGGCTGGTGGCATTTGAAATTGTGAAGTAGTGGTGGAAGTGTTTGGGTGACCTTCAGGATGAGAAGGTGCCATCTGTGGGGTAATTGGGGAAGATGGTCTTTTGTCCTTGGACATTTTGGTGAGTAGCTCATTGAGTCTACATACCTCAGCCTCAAGGATTTGATTCTGTTTCAGAACCTCAGCAAGTGTTCTTTGGTCATCAGTAGCCTTAGCTAAATCATCTGACCTCCTGAGATTATCAGGATCTACCTGAGTTGAGTGTGGCTCAACATGATCAGGTGCTCCTTTTTCTTGGTTCTAGGGACTTCCAACCTCAGGGGTAACCCCTTCATCAGTTGTTGCCTCTGACAAGGTCTTAGCAATGGTACCACTATCAATCACTCCAAATGATGGAGGTGATGAAGTAGCAGCCTTGTCAGATATCAGAATCTCTCTTTCCACACTAGGAGATCTGATGTGGTAGTCATAATCCTGTGGGCTATCAGAGACACTTTTATCCTCCCCCTCAATGTTGGAGCTTATCCCAGTAGTGATAGGTGTCTGGGAGGGGATAGGAGTGTTCAACTGATCCAGGATGTTTTCAATAACAAAAGTGGGACTATCAGGGGTGGTTTCCATAGGAATTGACTTTGAAAGAGAGTGCACCCGGGGAGATTGGTGCTGTTCAATAGAAACCTTTTCAACTGAAAGAGGTTCTAGAAATGTGTCTGCCCCTTCAAAGGTTGCACCAGGTTCCTGTTGAGAGGAATCCTGGGCGGTTTGAGCCGGTGGAGTCTGATGGACCACTGGTTGACTACTCCCAGTGGCCATGTCATGCCTTGGTGAGGCATGGGCAGACTCAGGGGACTCATTTCCCTGAGCAGCCTTTTTGGTTTGTTTGGATTTTGGTTTAGCGGGGACTTTGGATTTGGATTTTGTGGTGGAGGCTGTGGGTTCCCTCTGCTTGGGTTTTAGCTTTCGGGCAGCCTCTTTGAGAGTAGGGTTAGAGTTGTGTCGGGAATATACTTCCAACAAAACTGCTGGAGCAGAGATCCCCTGACCAACAAGGCCATTTTGCTGAAGCTGTTTCTCTATGATGGCCATGATAAAACGTGGATAGAGTAGCCATCTAGAAGAAACAGGCTTAGCAGCATGTTCAGTTAATTCAGAAAACAGGATTTGAGAAAACTTAAGTTTTTGAGATTCAAGGATTGAATACAATACCTGTTGCCATCTGGAAGACATTTGGTCCCATGAAGAAGACTTTGGAGCCAAGCATATGTTGATCATATGAAATATCAGGCGCTCTGGGTCATTGAAGTTCTTCTTGTACAGAGTGGAATCACTTAGGTCACCTTGGTATTCATGACTTGTGAAACAGAGGTCAAGTTGATTCTTTGGGAATTGGGTGACCAGATTAGCATCATCGAGCTGAAGAACGTCCCTCAGTTCAGCTGGGCTTATGTGCACGTTATGACCATTGACAGTGGATCGAAGAGAGATTACTCCTGTGCCAACATTGATCAGTTCCACATTCATCCAGAATTGATGAATAGAGTCGACATATAGTGTTGGATTGATGAGAAAAGCAGTTTTGAATTGAGAAGCATTCATCAAATCCACAACTTCATCAAACTTTGACCAGAAGGAGTATTTGGTCAGATAAGCAATGGAGTTATGACGCGGTTTCAAGGTTACGGACGCCATGGATGCAAAGACTGGAGAGGGAAAATAGGTTTTTGAAAAAGATGGAAAGTTCTGAGAAAGTGATAATGAAACAACTGAAGAAGGTTGAGTTAAATAGAGAAAACAACAGAAGTTAAAACAACTGAAGAGTAAAATTACTCATCAGGTGTTGTCGACAGTTTTGTTCAGCAGTTGTTTTCATCAGTTGTTCATCAGACTTTGTGGAAATTTTGTTCATCAGAACTTGTGAACAATGTGTTCATCAGAACTTGTAAACAATTTGTTCATCAGAACTTTGTGGAAATTTTGTTCATCAGAACTTGTGAACAATGTGTTCATCAGAACTTGTAAACAATTTGTTCATAAGAACTTTGTGGAAATTTTGTTCATCAGAACTTGTGAACAATGTGTTCATCAGAACTTGTAAACAATTTGTGCATAAGAACTTGGAAACAATGTTTGACCTTCAGTACTTAGTGAATCAATACTCATCAGTACTTGTAACTTAGAGTATTAGAAAAGGTCATATTTTTCCTTGAATCAGTACTTTTGATATGTATCAGTATTTACTGAAAATATCAAAAAGTTTCAAGGTAAAAAAAATTTTATTTGAAAAGAAAAAATTGAAAATATTTTTGGGTTTTTGAAAAGAAATTAAAATTTATTTGATGAAAAACCAACCTATTCAAGTTGCAGCATACCAAGCCTTAGAACTAAATTTTGAAAAGTTGAGGAGTCTAAAGGCTTAGTAAAGATGTCTGCAAGCTCATCAGCACTAGGAACAAACTTTGGATCAATCAGACCCTTTTCATAACAATCTCTTATAAAATGATGTCTGATCTCAATGTGTTTAGTCCTAGAGTGCTGAACTGGATTCTTGACAATACAAAGAGCTGAAGCACTATCCATTAACAATGGTGTCTTCAGTTCTTTGATGCCATAATCCAAGAGTTGAGACTGAAGCCAGAGAATTTGTGAAGTACAACTTGCAGCAGCAATGTACTCGGCTTCAGCAGTGGAAGTGGCTACAGATGTTTGTTTCTTACTTTGCCAAGAAACCAGACAATTTCCGAGAAATTGACACCCACCAGAAGTAGATTTTCTTGAGAGTTTGCATCCTGCATAGTCACTATCAGAAAAAACAACTAGCTTGCAGGAATGTCCAGTGGAATACCATATTCCCAGAGATAGAGTGCCCTGCAAGTATCTGAAAATTCTCTTCACAGCAATTAAATGAGATTCTTTAGGTGCAGCCTGAAATCTAGCACAGACACAAGTGGCAAACATAATGTCTGGCCTTGATTCAGTTAGATACATCAAAGAGCCAATCATACATCTATAAAGAGTTTCATCCACTGAAGTACCTTTCAGATCAGCATCAAGTTGTGTGGTGCTGCTCATGGGGTTAGAACATGGTTTACAGTTTTGCAAATCAAATTTCTTTAACAGCTCTTTTGTGTATTTTGATTGGTGAATGAAAATTCCATCAGGTTTTTGTTTAATTTTAAGACCCAAGAAAAACTGTAGTTCCCCCATGGCACTCATTTCAAAATTTTTGGTCATAAGCTCAGTGAAAGCATCACACAACTTTAGATCAGAAGAAGCAAATATGATGTCATCAACATAAATTTGAACAAGTAGCTTATGCTGTCCTACATTCTTTATGAATAAAGTTTTATCAATGGAGCCTCTAGTGAAATTATTTTTGAGAAGAAAAGTGGATAAAGTGTCATACCAGGCTCTAGGTGCTTGTTTCAGCCCATAAAGAGCTTTATCAAGCTTGTACACCCAATCAGGATGTTTATTGTCCTCAAAGCCTGGAGGTTGACACACATACACTTCCTCTTTTATTTTACCATATAAGAAAGCACTTTTGACATCCATTTGAAAAACTTTTAATTTGTGTAAGGCAGCATATGCTAAAAACAATCTAATTGCTTCTAGTCTGGCTACAGGGGCAAAGGTCTCATCATAATCAATACCTTCTTCCTGAGAGAACCCCTGTACAACTAGTCTGGCCTTGTTCTTAACTATTTGACCATTTTCATCAGTTTTATTCCTAAACACCCATTTAGTGCCTATTGCACACTTACCTTGGGGTAAAGGAACCAGCTCCCAGACTTGTTGTTTCTGGAACTGCAGCAACTCCAACTGCATTGCTTCCACCCAGCCATTGTCTTTGAGTGCAGTGTGATAGTTCTTTGGCTCTTGTTGACTGACAAATAAGGCATAGAGGCAAAAGTTTGATAATTGACTTCTTGTTGAAACACCAGCAGAAATATCACCAAGAATTTGAGATAATGGATGATCCTTCAGTTCTTGATATGGAATAAGAGCAGTGCAAGTGTTTGCTGGAGGTTCAGCTGCTGCAGAAGTGGATGAAGAACCAGGGAACAATTCAGCTGGAATTTCAAATGATGTGGAAGAATCCAGAATTTCATCAGCATTTGTATTTGGAGGAGCAACTGGAGCAGGAGGAGCAACTGATTTTGCAGATGTAGGCAGATTATCACTGAATCTGAACAAATGAGTACTTTCATCTTCATCATCTGGAATTCCTTGTGTGGTTTCTGTAGAATCTTTTGGTGGATTTGCTGGAAGTACCTCATGTTCTTCACCATTAGGTTCAACTGGAAATTTATGTTGCAAGATGTTAAGATCAAACATCTCAGCAGGATTTTGAGGAATGGAATCTTTGGGACATTCATTGAATTTAACATGAAGAGTTTCTTCAACAATCTTTGTTCGACAATTGAACACTCTATAAGCCTTGCAAGTTGAAGAATATCCAACAAAGTATCCTGCATCAACTTTGGAATCAAATTTGGTAAGTTGATCTTTGGTGTTGAGAATATAGCAAGGACACCCAAAAGCTCTGAAGAAGGAAATCAAAGGAGTTAAAGAGTGAAGTATTTCATATGGAGTCTTCAACCATCTTTGATTCACCAAAACTCTGTTTTGCACATAGCAAGCGGTATTAACAGCTTCTGCCCAGAAGGTTAGTGGTAAACCAGAATCTGCAAGCATTGTTCTGGCAGCTTCAATCAAAGTCCTATTTTTCCTTTCTACAACTCCATTTTGTTCAGGAGTTCTGGGAATACTGTACTGTCTCTGAATTCCCTTTGACAGATAAAATTCATCCAGAAGGTGATTTCTGAATTCAGTGCCATTATCACTCCTAACACACTTGATAGGAATAGAATATTGCTTTTCAGCAAACAACACAAAATTCATAATAGCCTTGGCAACCTCACCTTTTGAGTGTAAGAAGAAAGTCCAGACAAACTTTGAATAGTCATCAACAATAACTAGACAATACTTCTTCTTTGCCATAGACATTATCTGCACAGGACCAAACAAATCCATGTGCAGTAGTTGCAGGCAACCAGTGGATTTGGAATCTCCAATTGGAGGAAAAGAGACTTTGTGTTGCTTTCCTTTCAAGCAGGCAGTACAATTCTCATCACAACTAAAGTCCTTTAAAGGAAGACCTCTAACCAAACCATGTTTCACCAATTGATTCATGTTTTTGATGTTCACATGACCTAATCTTCTATGCCACAGATTTGATTCCTTGAAAGAGGCCTTAGAGAATAAACAAGGATGACCCTTGACAGAGATATTCTTAGATAAATCGAAGGCATATACCTTTCCCACTCTGTTAGCCTTAAGAAGTGTATACTCATCTAAAACTTTGCTAATCAAAGGCATCACATCAGAAGATAAAATCCTACAATCTTGCTTAGTGAAAAGAGAAACATGACCCTTATCACACATTTGACTAACACTCAGAAGATTGTACTTAAGATTTTCAACATGATTCACATCATCAAACCTAATTTCACCATTTGTTACCATACCTTTCCCAATAATGTAACCCTTAGCATCATTTCCAAAGGATACAAATCCCTTCCTTCCAATAAAATAATTTTGAAGGAGAGATCTGCTCCCAGTCATATGCATGGATCCTCCACTGTCAACATACCAGATGCTATTTTGGCATGCTGAAGGACCCTGCATACAACAACACACTCATTTAGACTTTGGGACCCAAACCATTTTGGTTTTGGGTCTGTTAACACATGAATAAACAAAATGAGCTGTGTCAGTTGAAGCAACACTTGAAGCATTCTTATCAGAAGATTTTGCTTTGACTTTTGATTTTGATTTCTTTTTATGAAATGAATCAACAGATGCCTCTGCCAGATTGACTCTTCCTAGCAGTTGTTGCATCATTAACATCAGTTGATTATGATTTTGTGTCAAGATTTTGATTTCATTAGACACATTCTGACCTGACTTTGGATTTTTGGGTTTTAACACTTTAGTTTCTTTAACTGATGAAGAATTTTTCAAGTGTTGTTTCTTTGAATCTGGAACCACCTCCTTACCTTTCTTGAACTTATTTGATTCAGTTCCATGTGAGGTGTTTCCAGTCTTTGAACTGACAGATGATTCTGGTACAAACTTGGAACGAAATTCAGTTTTCATTTTGAGAAGGTTTTTGTTTTTATGCTTTATTTTGTTGAATTTAGAACCTTTTCTGTACCAGCAATCATCAGTGGAATGATTAAACAGCCTACAAATTTCACAAGGCACCCTCTTTTGCTTTCCCTTGTGATTATCTACAAGTACTGATGACTTAGATACTGAGTTTTTGTTCTTCAGCACATTTGGAACATCAGTATTTGTAGACAAATTGATAACAGCTGATGTGCTGACAACCTCTAAAGATGTATTCTTCAGCACTTGTCTATCAACCCTTTTCCACTTATCAGTAGTTGTGCCATCAGCTTTTTCTACAACTACTGATGAGTGATTCTGACTTATCAGAAGCCGTGCATCTTTCTCTCCAGTGCCATGCCCATCTGACTTAACCAGTTTTAAATTTAATTCATTTGAAACCTTTTCATCAGGGTTAATCTCAATTAAAACACTATCCTGACATGTTTCATCCTGGATAACATTTGTACATCCAAGAGAATAAGAATAAGTTTCAATGTCAATAGTTTCAGACTCAGATTTGCAGGCACTTGAATCACTTTCAAATGATTCTTCAGCATCAGACTTTTCTGAAGATTTGGTGGATTGGTATACACTGTCTCCTTCAGACTCACAGTTAAGATTTTTTGATGTATAATCAGTTGGAGGAGCAGTGTGATTGTATCCAATACCAAACTTCACATTTGATGCTGTTTGCTTGTTTAACAGCAACTCAAACCCCTTGCAAGATTCAACCCATCTTGCACATTCTACTTGGGTTGCTGCAAGTGTTTGTTTCAGATCATTATGCTTCACAAGCATGACTTCCACTCTAGCTTTTTCATCAGATAACAAACATTTGAGTTTATAAATATCAGACTCTTTTTCATTTAAAGCTTTTTCAAACTCAGTTTTGTTTTTAGCCACAGCCTTCTCTAATTCAAATTTCTCATTTATCAATTCTACATTTATTTCCCTAATGGAAGCAAATGCTGAAATACATGACTCTGAGCATAACTTAGCTTTTGATTCAGAAGATACCTGTGATGTTGAAGAAGATTGACAAGAGTTGTCAGGTGAATCAATAGTCATCAATGCAAGATTTCCAAAAGGATTGTCTCCACCATGTGGACCATTTTCAGAATAAGGCTGCATGTTGAAGTCAGATAAATCATCAGGTAGACTACTCCAATCAACTACTCCAGGAGTAAGGAAACTTTGATGCTGTTGTTGTTGAGACTGTTGATTGGTTTGAGATTTGCTGGTATCAGGAAGAGCAGGTGATTGTGAAGGAATTAATGCTGGAGTGTGTGTAGGTTGAGGCATGTAGAAACAAGGATATGGATATGGCATAGGATTTTGTTGAACAAAGTGAGCTGGATAGAATTGTTGTTGACTAGTACCAGAGGATTGTGGTCCTTTGCTTGATGGGTTGTTGCTTGGAAAAGTCACAAAAGGTGCAGCAGAGTTAGAACCAGTAGATTTGCACTCCCTAGCAAAGTGACCAAGTCTGTGACACTTATGGCACCTCAGCTTCCCTTTGTCAAATCCAACTTTGGTTTTGCCAGATAATCCAGGGAACTTTCTTCCTGTTCGTTTATAGAACTTTTGTGATCTGATGTTGATTAATGCCATTTGACTCAAAATGTCCATCTCCTCTAGATCATCATCCGGGATTCCTTTCAAATCATCCATCACAAAACACAAGTTATCACCATAATTTCCTGCATTACTGTGACAATTGCAGGTAAACATTACGTCATCAATAACACGAGCACGTTTGGTCGTTCTAGGAATCTGTGTTAAATTGATGATTTTAATCATTACAGGTTTAAAGTGTGCGAGAAATTGGGAACATGGGAGAAAACCGTGCGTGAAACCGAGTTACGAATTGTCCGGAATCGCGAAACGAAGAAAAATCTTGAAATTGGATCCCTCGCGATACGCGACGACTCCTTGGAGTCTTGTCGCGTTACGCGACAAGTCACGATATCAAATCTTATCCGGAATCCCTCGCGGTACGCGACGACATGTGGGCCACTCGTCGCGATACGCGACGAGTAGGTCGGTCTGTTGAACCAGTTTCATAAATCGCAGAAGCATGCAGAGAATTTTATTTTTCATTCCTCTCGACTTTAAACCTTTTTAACTCAAGATCTTGACCAATCTTTCACCAAAACTCATATTTGACACCACCAGAACGTCCAGCTCGAACCGGTGAACGTGTATACACGTCCTGATCGTGATTTTGTCCGTAGAATCGTCTGATTTGGGTAACTATCCTTTTTAATCTTCTGACTTGATCTTCATTGATTAGATCGTGTTTTTGAACGTAATGATATAGTTAGGGTTGTTGATTATTGCTTAGATGATAGCTAGGAATGATTTTTGACGGATAACTTGTCTTGTTAACGGGTAAATGCCTGTTTTGATCCGTTATAATGCCCGGTTTTCACTAAACCATAACAATACTTCTAATGGTTTAAACCATTGGATTATGACAATGTAAGTGATTATTTTGGTTAATCTTTGAAATGCAAGGTTAATCCCAAGTGTTTCAAACTAATCACAGTTATTACCCTACCAATTGGAATAACTGTCTGGTTTTATGATAACAGTCGGATTAATATGTTAAACATGATTGTTTAACCTATTCAAATGTCATATTGTTATGTTTTGTGATACATGAATAATTGGTGACAAGAATTAATCATTCCTAAGCCGAGATTTCATCTAGGGACTGTTTAAGTAATATAATCAACAGCATTACCTAACTAATTAGTCGGAGATTATTACGGCTAATCCAATGAGTCATCAACTTAACACAAGGTACCTAAACGAGTATAGGTACCTACATTATAGTACATTGTATGATATTAGACTAAATAATTAATTAAACATCTAATGTTAGTTCGATGACTTTTCATTACAATGTCGGTGACATTGAACGTTCAAACAGATCTAATCAGCAAGTTAAAACATAAATAATTAATTATAAATAAACTAATGCAGATTAGCATTTTTAGCCACCGTTCGTGTGATTTTATCTTTTCATAAACTTCAGGTGAGTTTCATACAACCCCTTTTCTTTTACTGTTTTCTTAACATCGGGGTGACTATTATGAAATCTTTATCAAACGTGTGATATGTTTAGTAACAATTGCAATACCGGCTTGCATGTGGGTGTCATGGGATTATGACTATTTTCTGTGTACAACAAAAGTCCTCAAAACCAACTGTATCTGGTTAACCCATGTGGGGCCGAATGTGTGGACAAAGATAGTACTATCGGGCTGACAACCCCATTCATGGATAGATAGCGTCTACCCTTGTGTGAATGCTTGTCACCATTCCTGGTATCGACTTGATGTAGTGAGACATTGAGTTAGAGGCACGGAGTTTAACTTCGGTTATTTTCTAGACTGGACTGTCAGAAAGGATCTGGATACGGGTCACATGATTATTCACTTATGTTAATGTGTACCATTGACTTTACTATCATATCATATTGTATCGAGTCTTATTTATGAACTCACCAGTTTTATACTGATATTTTTAAACTTTAAATCTTTTACAGGTAATCAGTACCAACGGTGAGGAAACACCTGTGCACGCACCATGTAGTTAGGACTTGGGATGTAATAGAAGGAACTTAAGTTGTAAACGGATATTCAGGACATGTAATAAATATTTGTCGTGATTTGTAATTAGTGCTTTTCTTAACTATGTGTGTTATGATACCGGATCAAGTAAGTCACCCCTCACCTTCGAGACTTCGCCGCTATGCTTCCGCTACCTTTAAAAATGACGTTGACCTGGTGTAACAGGAGGTGGGGGTGTGACAGGGTGGTATCAGAGCCACAGGTTATAGAATCTAGGCGGACTTAGAAACCTAGATTATAACCATAGGCCCGAATAGTTACACTGAGAGCACCGAACATAGTTAACAATTATAAACACTCAAATAAATGTTGTTGTTATTTATTTATTTTATGTTACTAATACGAACTTGTGTGTCGATACAGCAATGTCAGACTCAGAAAGTGATTCATTTGGCACGGAAACAAGTTCAGGATCAACACAGACAGTGCCGTCATCTCAAATGTCCCACCAGACTTTACCATCAATACCACCTACACCACCTATACCTCAGCATCTGTTAGATGCTGACTCACCAGCTATCGGGAGGGCACAAAGCCCTACACCACCACAGCAAGTACCAGTATTTACAGGGTTTGGAGGAAGGCGGGGACGAGTCCGCATCTCGACAGGTCCTATTCCGAGAGGACCACTAGCACCCCGGGATGTACCTCATTCCATACATGAGGAAGGCGAGTCATCTCAGCAGGCTGAGATGAGAGTTCAGCTGCAACGGGTTACATTGGATCTTCAGTTATCGCGTGTTTCATTGCAGGAAACACGTGACACTCTGTGGGAAACTCGCACGGCCTATGAGAGTTTAGCTGAACATGTTGCTGTCCTGGAGGCAGGTGCCAGGGCATGGAGGGAGGTGATTGAGGGTAGACTTCAGTGGACTTTGGGTGGTATGTGTAGGAGTGGGGTAGAGAGAGTTAGGGGATGGATGGTAGGGTTAGGCAATATGAGGATGGAGCTACGACTGTTGGACGCAGCAATAGTGATGGCAGCGGTGGCCATCATTATCACATGTTTACTGTATTTACTACGGTAAAGGAATCGAATAGGCTGGACTGTACTACTCCGAGGAAGTTTTGACTTGTAAAATAGGCCTCGGACGGTTAGGTTGTAATAGTGGGTACAACTGCATTAGGATATTTTCTTGCATATGTACTAATCCTAATGTACAACTGTGACAGTTATAATAAAAGTTTTCTTTTAACATTGTATGTGCAACATTGTGTCTTTACATTATAGCCGGTGCTAACTTTTCAAGTCATATAAAAAGAAAACTTGTGCGAAAACATAACAATATCGGTGTTACATTGCGGTGAAGTAATGTAATACTAGTACATAACAAGACTCATGTGGAGTCATAACAATATCGGTGTTACATTGCGGTGAAGTAATGTAATACTAGTACATAACAAGACTCGTGGAGTCATAACAATATCGGTGTTACATTGCGGTGAAGTAATGTAATACTAGTACGTAACAAAATTTGTGATAGGGTCATATCAATATCGGTGTTACATTATAGTGAAATAATGTAATACTAGTACATAACAAACACGTGTAGAAATATATTAATATCGGTACTACATTATAGTGAAATAATGTAATACTAGTACATATCAGTGTAGTAACATGTCTAAATCGGTGTCATTTTGGTAGACTATAAAATGATACTAGTATACACTTGGTAAGACAAACAGATGTACTAGTATAACTGCAACTATGAACATGACTTAGTGGTGTACAATATAACTGTGAAAAACTCGAAGTAGTTATACAACATTTGTCTTTATTACGACTATGGATTCTTGTTTTGACTTTACTTTATCTGTGTGTGATCAGACTATGGCCCCTAGAAGAGGTCGTTCTGCTAAAAATCCTCAAACTCAAGAATCCATTCAGGATCCACCTGTGAATGGACCCAGTCTAAATGAAGCGGACGTTGCTCGTATAGCAGGTGATCAATTATCCGCTGTTCTTACGGGCATGTTGGCCCAATATCAAACAAATCGTGCTTCTGGCTCGGGTAGAGTCCATACGGAGCATAATGCTACAGGCGGACATGTTGAAACCCGCCATACGACTAGTACCAACACAATCAATCCGGATCCTCCACAACGAGGATGCACTTATAAGTACTTCGCTTCTTGCAATCCCCCTACTTTTACGGGGAAGGAAGGAGCGTCAGGACTTTTGAAATGGATTGAGAGCATGGAGACTAAGCTCAAGATCAGCCAGTGTTTGGCTGAACACAAAGTGTCTTATGCAGCTTGTTCACTGACAGACTCAGCATTGACCTGGTGGAATACCCAGGCAAAAACCTTGACCACGGCTGTTGTGGATGCTATGACTTGGGACGAGTTTAAAACTTTGATTCTGTCAGAATATTGTCCCATCACTGAAATCCAAAAGCTCCAAGAGGAATTTTGGAACCATTCTATGATCGGTGCTGATTGTTTGAAATATACCGATCGATTTCACGAATTAACATGTCTGCTGCCAAACATGTTTCCAACTGAGCAGGCTTTGATAGAAAAATATATCAAAGGTCTGGTACCTCAAATCAAGGGAATGGTCACGGCAGCTGAACCACGTACTTTGAAACATGCTATCACCTTAACCACCAGGCTTACCGATGTTGCAGTAAGAAGTGGTACATTGACAGTGAAAGGTGAGTCAAGCAGCAGTCTGACAACTACTACCCCCAGCACTGTTAAAGGGGTGAAACGAAAATGGGTTGGGAAAGGCAAACCAGGGGCTCCGGTGGAACCCAGCCGGAATATGCAAATGGCAAAGGGATACATTGCCACAACTTTGGAGAGAAAAGCCTATGTAGGGCAAGCACCTAAATGTCCTAAATGCCCATTTCATCATGTGGGACCCTGCCCTGTTTGTAACAATTGTAACAAGGTCGGGCATTTCTCCAAATATTGCAATCTCCCTGTTCGCCGATCAAACCAAGGAACTCAACAACAACAACCACAACAAATCAACCGGTCGTGTTTCAGATGTGGAAGCCCGGATCACTTCATGAAAAACTGCCCTACCAACGACACCAACCAGGGCAATGAAGCAAGAGGAAGAGCCTTCCAGATAGGGGCGGAAGAGGCTCGACGTGATAACAACACCGTTACCGGTACGTTTCTTCTTAACAATCACTATGTATCTGTTCTTTTTGACACCGGAGCGGACAAAAGTTTTGTTTCCTCTGATTTTGCTTCACTACTCGGATTGGCCGTTGATAACCTAACAAACCCTTACATCATTGAACTTGCTAATGGCAAGTCAATTATGACTAACAATGTGATTCAAGGGTGTTTATTGAATCTAAACGATCATCTTTTTAATATTGATCTTCTTCCTATTGAATTGGGAAGCTTTGATGTTGTTATTGGTATGGACTGGCTTTCAGAAAATCGAGTGGAAGTCATATGTCAAAATAAGATGATTCGTATTTCATTACCAAATGGTGATACACTTATGATACAAGGTGAAAGGGCTGGCAGGAAACTGAGTATCATATCATGTATGCAAGCTCGAAAGTGCTTAAGAAAGGGCTGTCAAGCCTTTTTAGCTTACGTGACTGAAAACAAACCACATCAAAAACGTATTGAAGACATTCCTGTAGTTCGAGAATATCCTGAAGTTTTTCCTGACGATATATCAGGATTACCCCCAGTGAGACAAGTTGAGTTTCGTATTGACTTAGTACCAGGAGCAGCACCTATAGCTAAAGCTCCTTACCGATTGGCTCCATCGGAAATGCAAGAACTATCGAGTCAATTACAGGAACTTTTAGACAAAGGTTTCATTAGACCGAGTTACTCACCTTGGGGCGCACCTATCCTTTTTGTGAAAAAGAAGGACGGTACTCTCAGGATGTGTATCGACTATCGGGAACTCAATAAATTGACAATCAAAAATCGTTATCCACTACCCCGTATAGATGATCTATTCGATCAATTGCAAGGTGCTATCTATTTTTCAAAAATCGATCTCAGATCTGGATATCATCAACTACGAATCCATGATGATGATGTTTCTAAAACAGCTTTTCGAACTCGATACGGGCATTATGAGTTTTTAGTAATGCCCTTCGGGCTGACTAATGCGCCTGCAGTGTTTATGGATCTGATGAATCGTGTGTGTAGACCTTACTTGGATAAATTCGTGATTGTTTTTATTGATGACATTCTCATTTACTCCCGCAGTCAACAAGAACATGTGCAACACTTAAAACTAATCTTGGAACTTTTAGCACATGAGAAACTTTATGCCAAATTTTCCAAATGTGAGTTCTGGTTACGGGAAGTCCAGTTTCTTGGGCATGTAGTAAATGAAAATGGTATACAAGTGGATCCCAGCAAGATTGAAGCGATAAAGCAATGGGAGACACCGAAAACCCCAACAGAGATTCGTCAATTCTTAGGGTTAGCGGGCTATTACAGAAGATTCATCAAGAACTTTTCAAAGATAGCCTTGCCTTTAACTACTCTAACCCAGAAAGATCAAAAGTTCATATGGGACTCTCAACAGGAGGAGGCATTTCAACTGTTGAAGCATAAACTCTGCAATGCACCTATTCTGGCACTACCAGAAGGCACAGAGAATTTCATAGTCTTCTGTGATGCCTCACGTCAAGGACTCGGGTGTGTGCTGATGCAGAACAACAAGGTGATTGCCTATGCTTCTCGGCAGCTAAAAGTGCACGAGAAGAATTACACCACTCATGATCTAGAACTTGGTGCAGTAGTGTTTGCACTCAAGATATGGAGACATTACTTGTACGGGACGAAGTGTACGGTCTATACAGATCACAAAAGTCTTCAACACATTCTAGATCAGAAAATGCTAAATATGCGACAAAGGCGATGGGTGGAACTTCTGAACGACTATGACTGTGAAATCCGTTACCACCCAGGTAAAGCAAATGTTGTAGCCGATGCTTTAAGTCGCAAAGAGAGAGTCAAACCCATATGTGTGAAAGCGCTGGAAATGACGATTCAAACTAGTCTAAACCCTCAAATACGTGAAACTCAACGGCAGGCCTTGCAAACAACAAATTACACCGTTGAGAAATTACGAGGATTAGATAAACAACTTAAAACCAAAACGGATGGAATATTATATTTCAAAAACCGAGCATGGATCCCAGTACTTGGTAATATCAGACCAATTATCTTGGACGAAGCTCACAAATCCAAATATTCTATTCATCCAGGTGCTGACAAGATGTATAAAGATCTCAAAGACTTCTACTGGTGGCCTGGTATGAAGAAACAAATAGCAGAATATGTGAATAAATGCTTAACGTGCCTTAAGGTTAAGGCAGAACATCAAAGACCATCTGGGCTATTGCAACAACCAGAAATCCCTATGTGGAAATGGGAACAAATTTCCATGGATTTCATCACTAAATTACCCAGAACGGCGCATAACCATGATGCTATTTGGGTCATCGTAGATCGCCTTACCAAATCAGCACATTTCTTACCAATTCGGGAAGACTATTCCATGGACCGTTTAGCTAAACTCTACATCAACGAAATCGTAATGCGACATGGAGTGCCAATCTCTATTATTTCTGATAGAGATAGTCGATTTATGTCACGTTTTTGGCAAACTCTTCAACATGCCTTGGGTACACAGATCAACATGAGCACAGCTTATCATCCACAAACGGATGGGCAGACTGAACGTACAAATCAAACATTAGAAGACATGCTTCGAAGCTGTGTAATTGATTTTGGAGGTAGCTGGGATACTCATCTGCCATTGGTTGAATTTTCTTATAATAACAGCTATCATACTAGTATCCAATGTGCTCCATTTGAAGCTTTGTACGGGCGCAAATGCCGATCTCCTGTGTGTTGGTCAGAAGTAGGTGAAAGTCAGATTATTGGCCCGGAACTGATCCAGGAAACGACTGATAAGATCGCGCTCATTCAGGAACGAATTAAAGCAGCATGCGATCGACAGAAGAGTTATGCTGATAATCGACGTAGACCACTCGAATTCCAGATTGGTGATAAAGTGATGCTAAAAGTCTCTCCCTGGAAAGATATTTTCAGATTCGGAAAACGAGGAAAACTCTCACCAAGATTTGTAGGACCATTTACAATTCTTGAAAGGATTGGAATGGTAGCATACAGATTAGAGTTACCCTCAGAACTTAGTAACATACATGATGTGTTTCATGTCTCGAATCTGAAAAAGTGCCTATTGGACGAGTCACTAGTCATACCTCTTGATGAGATACACATTGCCGAAAACCTACAGTTCACGGAAGAACCAGTCGAAATAATGGATCGAGATGAAAAGACCCTCAAACGAAGTCGAATACCAATTGTAAAAGTCAAATGGAATTCTAAACGAGGGCCAGAGTACACTTGGGAACGTGAAGACCGCATGAAACAGAAGTATCCTCATTTGTTTACATAGGCGATCAAACTGTAGGAGTTAAAGCAAATTTCGGGACGAAATTTCTGTAACAGGAGGAGACTGTGACAATTGCAGGTAAACATTACGTCATCAATAACACGAGCACGTTTGGTCGTTCTAGGAATCTGTGTTAAATTGATGATTTTAATCATTACAGGTTTAAAGTGTGCGAGAAATTGGGAACATGGGAGAAAACCGTGCGTGAAACCGAGTTACGAATTGTCCGGAATCGCGAAACGAAGAAAAATCTTGAAATTGGATCCCTCGCGATACGCGACGACTCCTTGGAGTCTTGTCGCGTTACGCGACAAGTCACGATATCAAATCTTATCCGGAATCCCTCGCGGTACGCGACGACATGTGGGCCACTCGTCGCGATACGCGACGAGTAGGTCGGTCTGTTGAACCAGTTTCATAAATCGCAGAAGCATGCAGAGAATTTTATTTTTCATTCCTCTCGACTTTAAACCTTTTTAACTCAAGATCTTGACCAATCTTTCACCAAAACTCATATTTGACACCACCAGAACGTCCAGCTCGAACCGGTGAACGTGTATACACGTCCTGATCGTGATTTTGTCCGTAGAATCGTCTGATTTGGGTAACTATCCTTTTTAATCTTCTGACTTGATCTTCATTGATTAGATCGTGTTTTTGAACGTAATGATATAGTTAGGGTTGTTGATTATTGCTTAGATGATAGCTAGGAATGATTTTTGACGGATAACTTGTCTTGTTAACGGGTAAATGCCTGTTTTGATCCGTTATAATGCCCGGTTTTCACTAAACCATAACAATACTTCTAATGGTTTAAACCATTGGATTATGACAATGTAAGTGATTATTTTGGTTAATCTTTGAAATGCAAGGTTAATCCCAAGTGTTTCAAACTAATCACAGTTATTACCCTACCAATTGGAATAACTGTCTGGTTTTATGATAACAGTCGGATTAATATGTTAAACATGATTGTTTAACCTATTCAAATGTCATATTGTTATGTTTTGTGATACATGAATAATTGGTGACAAGAATTAATCATTCCTAAGCCGAGATTTCATCTAGGGACTGTTTAAGTAATATAATCAACAGCATTACCTAACTAATTAGTCGGAGATTATTACGGCTAATCCAATGAGTCATCAACTTAACACAAGGTACCTAAACGAGTATAGGTACCTACATTATAGTACATTGTATGATATTAGACTAAATAATTAATTAAACATCTAATGTTAGTTCGATGACTTTTCATTACAATGTCGGTGACATTGAACGTTCAAACAGATCTAATCAGCAAGTTAAAACATAAATAATTAATTATAAATAAACTAATGCAGATTAGCATTTTTAGCCACCGTTCGTGTGATTTTATCTTTTCATAAACTTCAGGTGAGTTTCATACAACCCCTTTTCTTTTACTGTTTTCTTAACATCGGGGTGACTATTATGAAATCTTTATCAAACGTGTGATATGTTTAGTAACAATTGCAATACCGGCTTGCATGTGGGTGTCATGGGATTATGACTATTTTCTGTGTACAACAAAAGTCCTCAAAACCAACTGTATCTGGTTAACCCATGTGGGGCCGAATGTGTGGACAAAGATAGTACTATCGGGCTGACAACCCCATTCATGGATAGATAGCGTCTACCCTTGTGTGAATGCTTGTCACCATTCCTGGTATCGACTTGATGTAGTGAGACATTGAGTTAGAGGCACGGAGTTTAACTTCGGTTATTTTCTAGACTGGACTGTCAGAAAGGATCTGGATACGGGTCACATGATTATTCACTTATGTTAATGTGTACCATTGACTTTACTATCATATCATATTGTATCGAGTCTTATTTATGAACTCACCAGTTTTATACTGATATTTTTAAACTTTAAATCTTTTACAGGTAATCAGTACCAACGGTGAGGAAACACCTGTGCACGCACCATGTAGTTAGGACTTGGGATGTAATAGAAGGAACTTAAGTTGTAAACGGATATTCAGGACATGTAATAAATATTTGTCGTGATTTGTAATTAGTGCTTTTCTTAACTATGTGTGTTATGATACCGGATCAAGTAAGTCACCCCTCACCTTCGAGACTTCGCCGCTATGCTTCCGCTACCTTTAAAAATGACGTTGACCTGGTGTAACAGGAGGTGGGGGTGTGACAATTACCATCAACTCCCACAAAAGCATGTTCAGAATTGTTAGTAGAAAAATCAATATGTTCATCATAAGAACATTCAGACCCATTAAACTCTGACTCCTGACCTATCAAAGCAGTGTTACCAGGAACAAAATCATCAGCAAGTTTTCCAGATGAAGACAGGTTTCTCTTTTGTTCTACCTCTCTCTCAAATGTTAAGAGTTTCCCATAAAGTTGGGTGAGAGATAGATGTTCTAGAGTTGCACTGGAGCGTAGGATAATAGTATAAGTATCCCATCTCTCAGGCAGTGATCTGAGAAATCTGTTATTCATCTGACTATTAGTATATTCTTGCTTAACCATTTTCAACTCAGAAATTAAACATGAGAAACGCTCAAATTGTTGAGTCAATGATTCACCCTTCCTATGAGAGAACGTCTCATACTGTTGGGCGAGGATTTCTCTTGTGTTTGCTAAAACCTCATCGGTTCCACCAAATTGTTCTTTCAGTGCAACCCAGAGATCATGAGCAGTATCATGATGCATCAAGCCAGAGTAAATCTCATTCGGCAAAGCCATGGCCAGAATACCATGAGCTTTCGCATCAATTTCAAACAGTTTGATATCCTCATCCGAATACATATCCGAAGGTTTCGGAATCATTAGTTTAGTTTCAGGATCAGTAATCATGGGTTTATAAGGACCATGCACTACAGATTTCCAACATCCTGCGCTGTTAATTGACAGGTGATGTAGCATTCTACGTTGCCATATGTTGTACTCACTCCGCACAAGCATCGGAGGCTTGGTTGCGGAGCCTGTATTGTGCGGATCATTGTTTGGAGTCGTCATGATCACAGATTCAAGCAATTAGACACAAGCTAATGCAAATTTCGATCAATTGATTCAAAACAAATTAATATTGAAGGACAAATCAACAGAAGTTAACAGAAAACTTCAATCTATAACAAATTCTTACTTAATCAGCTAATTCGATCAATTAGAGAACAAATTTGAGCAGTTTCAGAGATCAATTGTTTAATCGATCAATGATTAACCTGCTCTGATACCAATTGTAGGATCAGATGTTCTCAATTGATTCAATAATAGAGTATAGCAGCGGAATTCAAAGTTGAATTAGCACAATCATAGCAAGAACAAAGTTCAATCAAACAGTAAAGCACAAGTTTGTTATAGAGAGAGAATTCTGTAAAAGGAATAATTCAATCAATCGCAATAACTTCATTACATTACAAAATTGTCAACTGCCCTTATATAAAGACAGTGACGTCTGATGATGTCACATGATGTTGACACCTAACAGACAAAACAAAACAACTGAAATAACTAAACTACTGAGAATGTCTACAACATCTGAAGACATTCTCTTACAACTACTGAAGTATTAAAACTACTGAAGTAATAAACTAAAACATCTGATGAGTAAACTACTCATCAGACTTTTACAAGAACTGAAAGAAAACTACTGAAGACTAAACTACACACTACAACATCTGATGACTTACACTTCAGCTGTTGTATATCACTTCAGATCTTGTAACTTCTGTACATTGTATGTCAGCCGTTGTGTTCTTCTTCAGTTGTTATAAGTGCTGTGAGACTTAGAGATTTTTCTGATCAGGCTCATTGGTTCTTTTAGTCCAACATACTCCTAATAATTGTATTCGTGTGAATCGTCACCCACGCGAATACATTATTAAGTTAATATTTCTGAAATAACATCCGCGTTTAATTTATAATCGTAACCTCACCATCGCGTAATCATTTCCAATAACGCTTTCATTATTTTATTATCTTGAATATTAAAATTTCCCAATCCAATCCCACTAAACCATATCACTGACACATCCATGATAGACCGAAATAAGCTTATGTATAGGGCATATGTAGGAGTAAGTCGCAACCTATCCAGCCACCGTCCCACCACCATTTCGATAAACCATGACCATGTGTCCTTGACTATGTTTAATAACCAAACAACAACTAACTCATACTCTTTGTCATACAAAAATAAAAACCTCGGATTCTCCTTACCAAAGCCTCAACACTTATATAATCATGATAAACCGAAGTTGGCTTATGTATAGGGCATACGTAGAGGTCAGTCGCAACTGCCTCAGCCGCCATCCCACCACCTCTTCGATAGACCATGATTATCTGCTTGCCTATCTTTGGTTATAGAATCCTATACCACTACCATTCCAAATCAACTATCCCATATCATGCGAGTTCAACTGCAATAACTCTCTGGTTCTGTTTAGTTGTGTTTCAACTAAACTTCCCTTGGTTTATGCTTATTGTGATAATATACGTTTTCAATAATGTATACCAGTGATAATAACATTTAATAATCTATAGTCATTGTCACACCCTGTGCCGGCGGGAACGGATCGGGTTTTCCCGTCGGGCGGAAGGTTCCCGGGGCGCGATATCTTGAGTGATAATCAAATGATCAGATTGTTTACATAGCACATGATAAATAAATGAGAAATGCTAACACATCCATGATATAGAATTACAAGATTAAATTACAATATATCGTTCATAATTTAACCAAGTAAATCTATCAAAAAAATCAATGTAACTATATCTTGTATCTGTACAAGATATACAAAAGATGATTCATTGTTTTTGTCACCAAAAGCATGCAACACAAAATGAAGCTAGGTCTTCTAAAAGTCCACTAGCTTAGTCCATGCTTATCAGTAGCTACACCTGTTCATCACCTGAGAAAACATGCATATAAACAAAGTCAACACTAGGTTGGTGAGTACATACGTTTGAATATTGAAAACCTTGAATTGTTCACACACAGTCACAAAGTCATACTGGATACTTGAAATGATTGATTCACATGTTCCAACCAATGGCCTCTCCTTAGTTATTTGTACAAGTAGGGTATCACCTGATCAAGCATGCTTATATATAGGGCATACAAAAGGGTCAAGCCCAGACGCCATCCCACCACATGCTCAGTCAAGTTCCACACTACTTGCGATACAACTAAAGATATCCATTTCCAATTTGTTCAACCTGTCTGATATGTATTCATCGGTTTAGTTATCAAACCGAAGTATTGATAAT
Source organism: Mikania micrantha (assembly GCA_009363875.1). NCBI lineage: Eukaryota > Viridiplantae > Streptophyta > Magnoliopsida > Asterales > Asteraceae > Mikania > Mikania micrantha. Next base: position 4,569,807 of record CM018689.1, read on the forward strand.
CCCTCAATGTATTAAGGAATTTAGATTAATTTAATCTGGTCCATATATTATTCCATTACTTGTGGGGTTAATTGTTGTTTCACTTTTAAATATTAAGAGTGTTAATAACCACTTGTAAGTTGTTCTTGAACTATAGTGCATAGAGCCTAAAAGGAATCCATTGAAATTCTCACGTAATCAGATTTCAATGCATCCGATTTACCCCTACCAATTTGTATACCCAAAGACCTTATCGAAACAGTTACTAGTAATGTGACATGAGAATATAAATTACTCAGTCTACTAGACAACAAGAAACGATGGATTAATTACTTATCACTGCAGATTAATATCACCATGTGTCGCTTTCCAGAACCTGACTTGAAGTCGCCCTGTCACCGGTCATACGTTACCGGCCAATGAATCAATACGATCAACATACTAGCCATACAAGCTAGAGGTTTGTCAAACCTATGGTACCACTATGCTATCGTTGGTTTAGTCACGTCAAACTAACTGGTCAGCGAATTATAGGGGCTTACATGATCAACTTGTACAAATGGCACATGATTGAAGTGATATAATACAACAGGTCAATAGTAACTAATTGTTATTTGCGTTCATCCGTGTTATTGTTCTCAATGTCATATGTTCTCCGTGTTATTAACAAGGTTAAATAAGAACTTGTCTTATTACATTATGTTAATTATTTGAGTGAATGATGTTGTTATCATGAAGTTACATTATCATGATTATCACTCTTTGTTCCATGTTCTCTTGTAATATGTGTTGAGTTGTAAAGCTAAGTGTTAAAAGGACTTGTCCTAATACACTTACTTAACTCTTGTATTGAATGTTATTACAAAGATACATAGTATCTTTGTATCATTCATATGTTGCCTGTGATTGTTCCAACATTTGTTTATGTAAGAATAACTAAGTGTTATAAGATAAGATGTTACAACTATGTTATTCTAATGTGTTGATGAACTAATAAGATATATTATTTCGTTCATCTGATTAACCCTGTCATATCATGATCATACAAGCATGCATACAAAGATAAGCGATAATAAGCAATATGTATTATCTAAAATCAATGTAATAGCAATATGTTAAGCAAAAATTTTAAATAAATAAAAGTAAAGCATGTTTCTCAGCCCTGAGAGTTTAAAATCAGTTAAGATTAAAGTAAAAGGGGCATATGAACTCACCTTGTTGTTGTTGAGGGTTGACTTAGCTTAAACGAGTATGCACACGCTCTTGTTTGTACTGGAGTTTGTTTTCACGATCCTGTATTGATTTCACGTTGTTTGTAATTGTAAGTATAAGTCCTTGTGTGTGTTTGTGTGTGTTGGTCCTAACAAGATTATCCCCTTGGTTTCGATCCTCATTCGGCCCTTATGTCTTGTGTTTAGCTTTAACCCACTTTGTTGTTCGTTTTGTGTTCCAGTTAAATCATTATTGTGACCCAAAATATTCTCAATATAAAACTTAGGTTTTAGATCAATTGTTATTAATCCTTGGAATTTGTCACTTAGCTTGGTGTTATAAATGTTTCATTTGTCTCTACCCTTAACCAATTGTTAACATGATCAAAACCTTATTTTAGGTTTAGAAACCAAAGTTTATTACCACCTTTGTAGTAACACTTAACCAAAACCCATGCATGGCTATCCCATATTTTAGGTTTAAAAGTGTGTTTAGTTACATCATTATATATTGGGTCATTTGGGCCGAATTTAGGTGGTCATGGGCCCTTTGTACGAGTTTGGGCCGAAACAAGTGGGTAGGGGCCAAGCTGTTGGATCGAACCCAATAAGATGCTGTTGGGCCTGGATGGGTGTTGGGCCACAATTGTTATCAGGGTCAATTAAATTGTGATGGGCCAAAGCAGATCTCGTGGGCCAAGGCAGTGTGTTGGGCTAACTGTTGAGTTAAATCAAATAAGTTGTTGCTGGGCCTGGATGTGATTGTGTGTTATGGGCTGAACGACATGGCCCAATTAAGGTGGCTGTGCCGATTGAAGCTGCTGGCCGAATGGGTTTCCTTTTTGACCTTCGGCTGGCTGGAACTACCATCGAATGAGGATGAACAAATGGTGGTGGCCACCGAATGAAAGTGGAGTATGAAGGGCGAATGGGGTGGGTCGAATGGCAACCATGGTTCGGCGAGTGTGAGTGGCGAATGGGAGCTGTCGAAGGGTGATGGTCGAATGAACCATGGTGCTGGCGACTGAAACATGAGCGCATGGGGCCCTTCGGCCGAAGTACCAAGGTCTCATTCGGAGGTCTGGATGGCCATTCGACCATTGGGTCATTCGGCCTAGCTGGGCACTCCTTCGGCCGCAGCAAGGGCTTAGCCTTGAACCGCCCCCATTTCAAGGTTCCATGGTGTTGTTGACGGTGGTGTCTGTTAGGACTAAGGTTCGTGGGTGTCGGGTTAAAAGGGAAAGGTTTAGAACCGGTTTTTAGGTTGATGGGTCGAGCATGGGTACAAAAACCCTAATTTTCGCATACTTGGCAGTCTCATACCTTGATTTTCAGTGGGTTTTGGGACGGATCCTCAGTACTTTCGTGTAGAGGAGGATGAGATCTTCGTTTAGGTTCAAGAATGAGATGATTTGGTGGAGAAATGAGTGAGATATGAGAGTTTGAAGGTGGAAAAATGGTGTGAAGCTTCAAAACCGGGATTTAGGGTTTTGGGGGAAAAAGATGAATTGAAAAATGAGTAAAATGAACTCATTCAAGGTATTTATACCACCAGTGAGTTCGGGTTCGTTTTTGTTGCTCGGATCGCGTTTTCGTTACGTTTCCGGAACGTAACGCGCGTTTTCACGGATTCTAAATAAAGATAGTTTCTTTATTTAATTTTGATGAGTTTCAAAATTGTAAAACATTAAATGTTTTATTTTCTTAAATTATAATCGTTCGTGTCGTTTTGGTTTTCGTTTCGTCAGAACGCGTCGCCTTCGCGCGTATTCGTTCGAATCGTCACCCGAACGAACACGACGATGGTTTTGCTTTCCGACTCTTGTTTTCTACTTTTCAGTCATTATTTCAGAACTCTAAACTCACAGATATGTTTGTGTGAATCGTCACCCACGCCAACACACTGTCAGTTCGTTATTCTGAAATAACACTGCAATTGTGTTTGAATTGTGTTTCCTCACTGACGGACTTAACTAAACTTCCTGTTTTCACATTGTTTTCGTACTGATTTGTCGGCCATCTGATTCCTGTCATCTGTGGATATCAGATCGCAACCGAGCTGTTTTTGTTATTTACTTGAACTCTGTTGTTTCTCTTGATTCGTTGTTTTAACTGTACTTAGGTTTTCACCTAAATACTAACAACTATTGTTTATCGTGCGTGTTGTACTTACAGTATTTAAGTTTACACATAAATACGTACAACTGTTTCTTGTATTTTGATTTCTGTTAACACAAACACTGTTCACATACATGTATTTACACACAGTAAATAGTGGAAGTACACATACCGTACGGATTTGCCGGACGATCTGGTACTGGATGTCACAGTCATTAACAATTATCATATCAGGTCTTAACAGTACAATCGAACATGTACGGACAACCCAAAATACAGTGATGTTACATATATGTAATCGATATTAAAGTGTATAAATAAGTTTAAAAATATGATTTATGGCTTTTGTTTATACACTACAATATGTTTGATTACATATATGTAATAAACAATGACAGTCAATAAATAATTAGTTTTATACATAATGTAAATATGTAATAACTGTTTCATTTAAATATAAATTGTATTAAATGTTTTTATAATAATTTAAAATATTTAATTACATTTGATTGCATATCCAGTTCTTTGAAATCCATATGGCGTTTTTTATGGAAGTTACCAAATTTATGGGGTGAATCGCCATAATTCCATTAAACATTTCTAAATTGAGTTCTAACCCATTACCCATAATACCCTTTTGTTTATTTTAATATTTATTAAATAAATCTTATTTACAATCACGCCATTATTAATTCTAGCCATTGATTTGTCTGATTAAGATCACAATCCTATATATATATATATATATATATATATATATATATATATATATATAAGGCATGAACTATTCAAAAAGTTTAACAACTTTGTTAATACTAATATTTTACTAATTTAATTTCAATAACAACTAATGTAAATTTTATAAGGTTCTATAAATTTATAAATACTAATAGTTAAAAAACATTTATAACAATTTTTGGTATACACTAATATGAAGGGGCTGAAAAGGGAATTTATTTATGTCACACCCCAACTTATGACGAAATACATTGAGGTATGATTTGAAATTGTCCAAAAGTTCATGATGCTATTCGTAATTTCAATATTTAAACAATCTCATTCAAGATTCATAACATTCAAACATATAGCATATCATTTATTACATTCAAACAAATTAAACAAACATTCAATACTCAACATTAAACATTAATCCAAAACAAAACAATGTTCCAACTCAATATGTCCTTGATCTTAATTCTTCACCATTTGTCTTAAACATGTTACACATTTCAAACTATTATACAATAATTATTCACTGAAACCAAAATATTTTTATATATGTTTCGATTTTAAAAGCAATTTGTTGTAAACCAATATATCCTTTTTATGCACCTAAGACACAATTTGTGTAATGAAATTAAGCCTGACAAAATGTGCGGGTCGGTTAGATTGGATAACAAGTCAGAACGAGTATGAGTTAGAACGGGTTTTAAGCAAAACTATGTAAGTTTGTGTCAAAATGGATTATTTTAAGAAACATCAATTTGATTTAAGTCAAAAAGTGTTGAAACAAAACAAATAGTCCATCAGAATAATTTTTTGTAATTTTCTTATCAAATATGTTATTAATCATTCTTAAACGTTTGAATCCGTTGCATTCACATAATTTTTAGGCATTCATTTTGACCGGTATTATGTTAAAGAGTTACCCATCTCAAACCATTTCATATTATAATGCTACTTATTTCAACTTATTAACAATAATTGTTTACTTAAAGCAGCATATTTTTTTTGGTAAGGTATAATAATAGGGGTCGGTTAAATATACCAACCGTTTTAGACCATAATAATATTTTCTATTTGTGTTTCACTCTTTTAACCAATCATTTATGGCGATCGCAATTTTCAATTTGCTACACCGCAACTGCACAACATTTATGGCGTTCGCAATTTTCAATTTAAATTTTCATTAAATTTTATTTTGAAACTAATCCAAACGTAACCACGTTGAGCCACTCGATTTTAAAATGAGCCAAGCAACAAGCACAACATTTGGTTCGATTTTGCAAAACCGAACCAAGCTAAGCCACTCAGTTTGTACACAAGCCGAGCACCAACATATTCTCGTTTAGTTCGGTTCGGCTCGTGAGCAACACTAGAGTGATATCGTGTTATACGAGTCATAAACCAGCTGACATACAACATCCGATGGCACTACTCCTATAGTCCTATATAACCCATTAGGCTTATATGATCACGTCATCCAAATAACAATGCCTATATTTAAACCGATTTAAATTAATCTATTATTTATAAAACTTGTAACCCAAAAGAGTTTGATTATAGTTTTTCTATCAGTATTTTTATTATACGGGATAATAATAACACATTCATTATAACTCAATTCGAAAGGTCGGTGTTTGTTACGTGTGGATTTATATTTTGTTGCTTTTTCCATTCTTTAAAATTTTTATAGGTTTTAATAGTGATTTCGGAAAATATTAACATATGTTGAATAGATGAGTTTGTTTCACACGCGTCTTCTAGGTCTAAAATTTGTAGGTTGCTAAGGTTCGACTTCGGTCCCGTGGTGTGGGTCCTACTCCCGCGGCCGACATTTTTTTGGTTTGCCTTATTTTTTTCCTTTTAAGTTTTTCTTTTTCCTTTTTTTTTTCCCTTTATCACTTTTGAAATATAATTTAATCATATGTTTTGAGTTAATATTGAAATGTGTTTTTATTAACTACGTTTCGAAAATATTAATCAAGGTCGTTTTTCTTAATATTTAAAGATGATACAACTTATATGTTCTTATACTTGTACATGTTTAGTAAATATATTTGTTGGTTAGAAGTATGAACAATTAAAAAGCTAGAAGTCAATATTGCATACCTAATTCTTATTTAAAGGTCAATGGTTCGAGACACATCTCTTGCCAAACAATAGAAGCCGATATTGCGTACCATTAGCTATCTCTTTTTCCTCCGTCTTTCCCTTTTTTCTCATTATTTTTAATTTTTTATTTTTGAAATATAATATTTTTCTATGATTTGAGTCAATGTTGAGATGTGTTTTTGATAATACGTACTGATATAAATATTAATCAAGATCAAGTTGTCTATGATATATTTTTAACATTTTTAAATACGCTTTCATGTTTCGTAGTTTAAATTTTACAACGTTAGCTATATTTTGAACATTTTCATTTTTCTTAACATTTTTTATAATGATATAACTTATTCACGATTTTCACATATAACGTCACAGTGTGATTTTAAAGTATAAAGTTTAACTCATATATTATATAGAATTTGATTTTTAACAATTATATTCCTTTGTTGATATTTAATATATGTTGTTCATGAATAATAAGACTGACACCGACCCTGACACCAACACTAACTGGATAGCATTTCACCTTTTTATAACTATTTTTATATATGTTTCAATTTCTAAAAACAATTCCTTGTAAACCAATACATCTATTTTACGTACCTAAGACACAATTTGTGTAATGAAATTAATAAACACGACACACTATGTGTTTTTGCTTATAGAGTAGAATAATGTTTCACTCGTTATAAGCGACCCATTATGATGTGATAAGTGTCTTTTAATTGTACCACAACATTGCAACATTTCACCTTTTTATAACTATTTTTATATATGTGTCGATTTTAAGAGCAATTTGTTGTAAACCAATATATCCTTTTTATGCACCTAAGACACAATTTGTGTATTGAAATTAAGCCTGGTAAAATGGATGGGTTGGTTGGATTGGGTAACGAGTCAGAACGGGTGTGGATCAGAACGGATTTTAAGCAAAATAAGTTTGGGTCAAAATGGATTGTTTTAAGAAACGTCAATTTGGTTTAACTCAAAATGTGTTGAAACAAAACGAATAGTCCATCGGATTAATTTTTTGTAATTTTCTTATCAAATATGTTATTAATCGTTTTTAAACGTTAGAATCCGTTGCATTCACATAGTTTTTAAGTTATTTATTTTGATCTGTATTATGTTAAAGAGTTACCCAGTTCAAACTATTTCATATTATAATGTTACTCATTTCAACTTATTATACAATAATTATTTACTGAAACTAGAATATTTTTTTAATAGGGTATAAAAATATTTTCTATTTGTTTTTCACTATTTTTAACCGATCATTTATGACGATCGCAATTTTCAATTTGCGACACCGCAGCTGCACACCGGTTCCTTTCCAAGTTATTATTAATTAATATCATTAAAAAGAGACAATGTAGATTTTTGTAAAGACCACACGTGGGACACGGACCCTTGAATGATCTCACATGGTCACATGGATGCCCTTTAACGCAATCTGCAGATCCACATGTCTTTCTTTGGTTTGTCACCATCAAGCTTAATTACCAAACATCACAGTTTTTAATAGATGAATATTTTTTACACCCATTAGATTTATAACTTAAATTTTGATTTTATTTTTTTCTCATTGTTTTATACATAAGTTTTTATCTTCATTTCAATTTTTAAAGTAAAATACATTGATTGTGTTAGGGCAAAATTCTGAATAAATTTTTAACTTAAATTTTTAAAATTTGACTCTTTTATTACTTATAGGGGTGTTCAAAATATCCGAAACTCGAAAAAAATCGAAATCCGAATCGTATCCGAAACCCGAAAAAACCGTATCCGAAATCTTTTTCGGGTTTTTCGGGTTATTCGGGTCGGATAATATGATTTTAGTTTCGGGTCGGGTCGGGTTTCGGATATGCAAAAAGTGGTTTTTTCGGGTCGGATATCCGAAAAACCCGAAAAAAACAGGGTTATCTCTAATAGTTGTAACTTGTAAGCATCTACGAATTGGGCTAGGGACTGGAGCCCATTCCCTCTCTAACAATATTTTGAATCCAAATCATTGAGTACCTCAATTAGAGGTGTTGATAATATTCGAAACTAACTCGCACCTGAACACGAATAAATTTAATAAGGTCGGGTTATTCAGGACAAAAATGTTAGTCTGGTTATTCGATTCAACCTGATTAACCCGAACTACTAATATGGTGAGGTTTTGGGAATATTTTTAAAAATTAAACGGGTTTCGGGTTAACCCGAACAAGGATGGTTGATATTTTTTTTATATATTTATTAATTATTAAATATAAACCTTTTAAACTTTTCACCTAAATAATTAATTATGTCTACTAGTTATGATTAGGGCTATTTTATATATGGTTCAACATATTTTCTATTGAATTATATGTTTGAAACATAAATTATTTGTAACAATTTAAAATTCGGTCAACATAATAACAAATAAATATTAACCCGACTAATGCGATTGATCTGACTAACCCGAACATTATTAAGGTCGGGTTGCAAGTCAATATTTTTTAAAGATAAACCCGACTCGAATAAACCGAAACCCGATTATGTTGACCCGATCAACACCCCTACTGTAACATTTGGCAAAATTCAAGTACGATCACTAAACTCGAAAGTCAGATTTTTACTATAATATTATATGAAATTCTGAAAACAAACTCATTAGTGATATATTTTTATAAGTAAATAATTAAATCCATAAAATAATAATAATTATTATTGTCATTGTTGTTGTTTTCGTCGTTATTTACACCTTATCCTACTCCTCTTCACCAGTTTCCACCATCACCGCCCATGATCACCACCACTTCCCACTACTCACCAATCAGACATCTCTTTCACCGTATGTATATATATATATTCTTCCAATTCAAGCATCATATAAACACAATACATTTTCTTTGGTTCTCTCGGTTAAGTTTTTGTTGTCACCATACTGTCATCATTCATACAATTTGGTTGAGAGGATATCACACGAGATCTCATTATTCTTTCAATTGTTGTCTTCTCTCACGTAAGAGCTATCCATAAGTCAACATGTACATATAGATGAACTAACAGAAAACCCGCACAATGCGACGACGACGACCTATTTTCAAATTGCTAGTTGTGACACCATTCTTTTATTAAGTTGTTACACGTGAAATTATGGTACTAAATGTTTAAAAAAATTCGGCATAACCCCCTAACAATTAATTTCCTTATGAAATGTAAACCTGCTCAAATTTATTTTTAAAAATAACTATGGTTATATATTTTTTTGCTTGTTTATAATACAAAAAGATTAACAGCTTACCATCATCGTCCATAATGTTAGCCTCTTCCTCTAAATAAAATCTTTTAAGAAACTTCAACATTTATGATTCGTGTCATCACCATATTTTAATTGTTGCATCCCTCCATTACACTCTATCTGTTGCAAACGATTATGTGCATCTTGTGACTACAAATGCTGAAGAATGTTTGTGCTATAATCTCAACTTCTTATTCTTTAAGAACAAAAATTAAGAATACTTCATTAAACTAAATAAATCAAGAACTTACTAATTAAATTAATAATCGCACGGGTTGACCCATTACCAACTTGACCAACATATCCATTTTTTCACCTAAACAAGGGAAATTGCAAGTATCCGTTTCTAAGCTTGTAAAATTGCATATTAAATACCTTTCTCGCATGTATAATGCTTTTCTCCAATCGTTTTCCCTACAAATTGCCCGTTTGATACCATTGTTTTCCACAGTTTAGCAAGCTACAAGATGGACATAAAATTTGTAAATTTTGTTTAATGTAAGTAACATAAATGGTTGCTCAAAACCTAAAGCACACAAAAGAAATTGACAGAGCAAATCATGATTTAGTGCAAATTAGAATAAGCCATCACACATGTTACTTAACACCCATTGTATAAATGTCATCATAAGTGATTTTTCAAGTGATAAACCCGTAAGAGTCTTCACCAAAATGTTGTATGAGTAAGATTGTTTGAGCTTTCAATTAGATGATTCAAATATGCAAAAAAGACAGCTTTAAGATGGCTAAATCTTCTTTTGTACATCACACTTCAATCAATGATTCTTTTACACCTGAAAAAGGCAACAACTATGGAAAATGTTGGTCATAAACAGAAACGCAGCCTGTGTTCGCATGGGTAAAGTTATAAGTTAATTGAGTGCATAACTAACTACGAACACTACAATATAATAAAAACTGTTGAAAATGAATAATATCAATAATCTCATCTAGTAAATGGAAACCAAATTCCTTCCTGGTGGAGGTGGGACTAAGCCAAGGTTCGACAGTTAGCCCGTTCTTTTTTCCAGTTATTCTAGATGAGTTGTTGAAGTCTATTAAGCAAGACATTCCATGGCGCATGCTTGATTGTAATTTTTGTAATTATGTTAAAATTGACTACGTGTCCTGTCAATACTAATAGTATCGATAGACAGTCTGTTGATACTATTATTATCGACAGACATTTGGTGATTTTATTAGTATCGACGCCTTCGATACTAACAATATCGAAGGTCATAATTTTTGTCTATATATATGCTTGTTTTGGCATTTTTTCGATGCCAAGTCATTTGATTAAATTCGAAGCTTTAGTTTTTCTCTTTATAATTCTTGTACGATTTTTACTTTTGGATTAATGCAAGAAGAATTATTTGAGCTCATTCAAATTGTTATGAATTTTACAATGTATTGGTTGAATATGTTTGCATGTTATTCCGGGTTCCGCACGATCTAAACATGTTATAGTTGATATCATAAGATCCCCATATATTGCAAGGGTCTACAAGTGGTATCAGAGCAATTAGTGCTTGGTTTGATATCGATTTTACGTGTTCAAGTTGACAATTTGCATTTGTTAGTGCGTTTTTCTCAATTTTCAATCCGAGAATCTTCGTTTTTGTTGTTCATAATGGATCATATGACTTGAAGATACAGAGAAAAGAACAAATAACTTCAATAGTTGAAAGATTTTGGATCAACTTTATCGAACTTAATAGTATCGATAAAAGCAGTTTTTGTTGATATTAATTAATTGTCATAGTAGTTGAAAATCAATATTGTTAGTAGATCAAGTTATCATCGATACTAATAGTATCGACACAATCAGTTTTCACCGATATAAATTTATCGATACTAATACTATCGAAAGTTTTAACTTGAAAATTTTCTAAGTGTTGAATTTCAAGATTACCAGATTTTCTCAAATGGAAAATTTATCATCATTCTCTACTCTATTAAGCGATAATGAGGCTGAAACAATAACTAAGCCTCCTAAGCTTGCTTCACTTAGTGAATATTCTTCATGAAGTGCCAGATTTGAGTCATTTCTTTCAATCGTGAATCCAAGCATAATGATTCCATTGATTGAAGGATATGAACAACCAAAACTTAATGGGGTGTACAAAAATGTTTGAAGACTCACATAAGAGGAGAAGAGATCTTATGATCTTGAAAATAAGGCTTATGTTTTGTTGACTATGGAACTATCCAAGAAAATATATCAATCTTTTAAAGCTCATAAGAGATCTAAATCACTATGGGAAGCTCTTGCTAAGAGATGTGAGGGTAATGGTTAGCTGAAGAGAAGCAAGTGGACACTTATAAAGAAACAGCTTGAAGTTTTCAAATGTTGGATAATGAAACATTTGATAAATTAATTAGTGAATATACTTTGCTATTAAGTGAACTCAACAATCTTGATCATGAGGTGTCTCTTGGATAGCAAAATGATAAACTGTTAGATGCTCTTCCTTCTTCATATGAGACTTATGTTATGATTATCAGTGAGAATATTGATCTGGAAATTACAGAGATTGATGTACTTATTTCAAAACTTTAGCCTTTTGATCTTGACATGCAGAAAAGAAAGGCTGGTAGTAAGTTCTCTACACAAAATCCGAGACTCTACATGAGATCTGCTACTTCTTAATCTACTACTTCAAGATTAGTTGCTTTGTTATCTAGTACTGAAGATGGTGATATGTCAGTTGTTGTTGATGACATCACAGATGTATGTTTTTCTTCTGTAAACTCCAAAGAGAAAACATCAAACAATAGATCAAAGATGGTGATTGTTAAGATTCCACAAGATCATTTGCCATTTTTTATGTAATTTGTGAATGCTTTTGACTATGTAGTTCTTGATGATACTCAGAGGTTGACTGATGAATATATGGATCAACTCGATCCAGATGATCTTGAGGAAATGGATATTAAATGGAAGATGTTGAAACTAATGAAGAACAGTATGGAGCATGGTCAACATATGTTGAAGAAGTTCAAATTAATGAAGATCAACATGTTGCATTCATGGTACATGTCGCTGACAAAAAGGTTGATTCTTCATTACCTAATTCTCTTAATATTAAACCAAATTGTTTAAAATGTTGTGCTTATGTAGCCAAGTTAGACATGCTTACTGAGCAAAATTAATCACTTGTTGATGATGTTATCCGTCTTGAAGATAATGTTTAACAATATCTGGCTAATGAACAACTTTACAAAATTAAAATTGAAAAATATAGTGTAGATATTAAATCTTTGAAATTAAAACTGGCTGATCAAGATGATATCATCAAAAAAATGATTGAAGCAAATAATGATAAGAAAAGAAAATGTCAAGCCACATAATGTTTACGCAGTGCACAACATATGTTTGAACATATTTTGGCTAATCATTATACAGACAAAGGAACCTAAGGTATTGGTTATAATGTTGTTGCTCCTCTTATTAATCATCTCTATTGGAAATTGCCTGATGAGCTTAATGTTGTTCCTTATGTGGCAAAAACATCTAAAAATTTAGATTTGTTTTCAAATGTTATTTCTAACACTTCTAGTTCTTTGAGTAATGATATTGCAGGAACAGATCTAGGTGGAGAAGTGATAACATAAAATGTTTGTGATGATCAAATAATAGATGAATATGTTTCTAGTTCTATTTGTAATTTTTCTGATGAAACTGATGTAAAACGTTCTATTAGTAGTAATATTGATTCTTATTTTGTATTAATTGAGGATGTTGACATCAGTGATGAATATTTAATCAAGGAGGCTGATACTCCTAGATAGATGTATATTTACGGAACCAGATTACATCATCTATTATACACTTAAAGGAAGAAATGAGATTTTTTGTGATGGTACTAGACCTATGAATTTTGGTTAAATCTTCTTTAATTGACAAAATTTTTAAAGAAACCGAATAAAAAACTTTTTGAGAAACAAGAGTGGATTGTTGATAAGGTTTGGTCTAATAAATGCAAACATAATTTTTTAAAGGATAGACTTTTAATGACGGGACTGAAAAGATGCTGAGTCAGTCCAATGCTTAATTCATATGTCTAAAATCACCAATGCCTACATCACAAACTTCTTTTGCTCCAAATGTGTCACTGTTAGATCAGGTTACTCAAAGTGATAAAATTTGAGATAGATCATTCAGGTGGCAATGGACACTTAGCTACATAGTTAATGAAGCCTAGTTCATGTTCTAAGGTCTAGGGAGTAAGTCTACACAAGGATGATTGTCAGTCACAGGTCCAGCACACAAAGAAGAGTAGGAAGAAGAACCTACACAACCGATTAATCTGATTGGTTTTCTTACCACTGCTTTCACAATACATAAATCATCATCCAAACACAATGCTAAATTTGTGAAGACTAAGTTTTCTTTTCCAATATTGGAAAAAATATTGTTAACCCTTTGATTATCAAACCAAAATATGTTTTTGTGAAATCAAAAATTTATAATTTGTATAAACCAAAGGTCCTACAAAAGAAATTTGTTACAAACAATCACTCAATGGTAATTCTAAAAATGAGACTATTCCATACAAACCGATTCCAAATCGTGTTTGGATGGTCAAGACACAGGTTTCAATTGATGTCACTCATTGTTCATCTTCAGTATCATTAACTCTAGTTCATGTCAAAAGTCAATTGACTAAGATATGGATTCTAGTTTCTCACTGATATATTTTAAATGTGTGCAGGAACCATTGGCATCTTCTCAACAACATATTTGGTATATTGACAGTGGATGTTCCAGGCACATGACTGGAAATCTGGACTTGTTATCCAAAGTTAAAAGAGTTAATGGTGGACATGTAAAGTTTGCTGGTAACATATGGGGTTATATTACCAAGGAGGGTGTATTATCAAATGATCAAATAAGTTTTAAACATTTCAGTTTTGTGGAACAAATCAAGCACAATCTTTGGAGTGTTTGACAAGTATGTGACAAGGAATACTCTGTGATCTTTGACAAGAAAGCATGTTATATTTTGAAGCCAGGTGTAGTAATTCATGAAGAATGGATTATAGTTATAGCTCAAAGACACAAGAATACTTATCAATTAGATATGTCTTCTGTTTCTACATCATCTCCAAATACTTGAATTTCCTCCAAAGCCACAGAAAAAGATTCTTATTCATGGCATATGAGAATGAGACATGTTCATTTACGAAAAATGATTTTTTTGGTTAGAAATATCCTTGTTGAAGGTGCCCGTTCTCAATTTTTTGTTATGTCTGGTTATTGTAATTCTTGTCAAAAGGGGAAACAACACAAACAATCACATAATCCTAAAATAGAAAATTCCATTAACATTCCTATAGAGCTGTTACATATGGATCTTTTTGGTCCTGTTTTAGTTAAGAGTGTTGATGGAAAATCTTTTTCTTTGGTAATTACCGATGATTTTTCTAGATTTTATTGGGTTTTCTTTTTTAGCATCTAAAGGGGAGACATCGTATATCTTGAAGAATTTTATTATAAAGCTTTATTTAGAGAGGAATTACGCATCAATTTAGTGCTCCCTACACTTCTCAACAAAATGGTATTGCTGAAAGGCAGAATCATACATTAATTGATACACCAAGAACTATGCTTGCAGATTGTCATCTTCATATTACATTTTGGGCTGAGGCGGTCAATATTGCATGCTATGCATTAAATCGTGTACTCACTGTCAAGAAGCAATGCAAGATATATTATGAATTGTTAAAAGGCAGAAAGCCCAATCTGAAACATCTTGAGCCATTTGGTGCTACTTGTACCTATTTGAAGTTTATTACTCCAAAATTTGAGCAGAATGCCATTGATGGTGTCTTCTTGGGATATTCTGCAAATTCCTTGAACAAACGAATTCTTAATTTGACCACCAGCATAGTTGAACAAGCTTATGAAGTAACTGTATGTAGGTTTACTGAAACATTACCTGGGAGAGGTCTTGACTAGTTTTTTGATTATGAAGCAGTTTTTAATTGCTTCATAAATTGTTTCCATCTTCTTCACAAGAATTTGCTGATTCTTTGAGTCAAACATTGACATTACACAATTTCTTTCCAAGATTCATATTGGATCCCTCTGAAAGTTCTTTTTCTATTTTCCAAGATGATTTTATAAATTCTTTAGTTATTGAACCAACAGATGTTTCTTATGATTCTACTGTTGATGAGGAATTTCATGACTCAAGGAATCATTCATCTGTTATTATTGATTCTAAAATTCAACGGGATAATTTACAACAGGAAGATCATATTACTAATCTAGAAAATGAAACTGAAATTGATATGGAAGAAATTGCAACCCATAGAATTCATAAAATCATCCAATATAAAACATTATTGGTAAGTTAAGTGTTGGGGTATGAACAAGGAATCAACAAGCACATATTAAAGATAATGAAGTGTTTAGGGAGTTCGAGGAGACAATGAATTCATGTTTCTTTTCGTGTTTCATATGTCAGATAGAACCAATGAATGTGAAAGAGGCATTGAAAGAGTCTTCATGGATAATTGCTATGGAAGAGGAACTCAGTCAATTTGAGAAGTTAGGAGTTCGGAAATTGGTAGATTTCCCAAAAGACATTATTACAATTGGCACCAAATGGGTTTTTGAATGCAAGAAAGATGACAAGGGTGTGATTGTCAGAAACAAAGCTAGGCTAGTTGTCCAAGGATTCAATCAATAAGAACGAATTGATTATGATGAAGTTTATACTCTTATGGCTAGAATTGAAGCCATAACGTTGTTTCGTGCCTATGCCTGCTACAATAAATTTAAAGTTTATCATTAGATGTCAGAAGTGCCTTTCTTTATGGCAAAGTGAAGGAGGAAGTTTATGTTATTCAACCACCGGGATTTGAAGATCCAAACAATCCAAACAAGTTTTATCATCTGGATAAAGCTTTGTACAGATTACATCAGGCACCTCAAGCCTCGTATGAAACCTTGTCTACATATCTATATATTTTGTAAAAATATAAATTACCTTGCTATATATGCAGCAACAAAAATGTTTTGTCGCTATGAAAAGAATACATCTCTAGGATGTGATCTATAGCATGATAAGGATTTTTTATGCACACATCACCGATAACATGTGGACTAAAAATGTACATTTAGACTTTGATAACTCACTAAAATACCTTAAATTGAGAAAAAATAATTATCAATAAAGTTCATGAATTCAATGTTATCCAAAGATTTTATTGTATAATATAAAACAATAACAAAAACCACTTACATTGTTAACAAATGAACATCGTTGATATTAAGCCACTCATTACAAAATTAATGTAATAACTCCCCATATGACACCCTGAACATATGTTTTGTCATGATCCCTTTGGGTGAAGAATATGTGATTGCTTATTCATCACCAATGTAAGTTGATAGAACTTCAACTATACTTTGGATTAAAAGAGGTCTCTTTTTTATTTTTTCCAAAGAAATATTGATTTCTGGATCAATAAATTTTGGTTCAGGTTCCTGGGCAATTCTGGTAGATACAAATTTTGTGGTTCGATCGGTTCCATCTGTATCAACTAACAAATAAATAATAAACAAGTTGTTGAATAATGAATAACTAATATGTGTGTGTGTTTGTGAATTGTTATATATATATATATATATTATCATGTTCATAAAACCCATTGACCCAAGCTCATATTGTGATGGTACTAGTAGTGCAATTGAGTCGAAATTGTCATCTTAAATAACAAAATAAGATGAAAAATATGAAAAAAACAAATTATTAAATATAGAATACCTCTATTGGTGTAAGATGAACTTGAGTTGTCACTATTGTGTATTTGTGGCGAGTGACCTCTATTACTAGAACATGGACTTGATACATTTCTCGTGAGTCCTTTTGACTTGGTGAACTAGTACTCAAAGCCTCATTCACAAGCTTCAAGTATTCAAAAAATATTAAAATAATTATTATAGATGACAAAATAAACAACATATAAAATGATATACCTATAATGCCTCTCTCGGCCATTGAATAAACCGATGAAGCATATCTCCAATAAAATTATTTCATCAGTTCGCATTATATCAATAACTGGCATTTTTTTTGCAGCCTTCAATGATAATATCAACTTCAATCTTGACACGGTCTTCATTGATTAAATTTCCATGTAAAATCCGATCCAGAGAACGCCATGCTTGTCCTCTAGCCACCACCAATTCTAAACTAGATTAGAATTGAAATAACAAGTCACATGATGTTATTTTCTACAAAATCATATAACATTTATAATAGTATAATATGTATATCTATATGTATAAATGATTCTTTTATTTGAATGCCTATAAATATGACCTCGATAGGTTGATAATTAATACGTCGTCCACAAGACACATAACTAGAGCCACAAGGAACATGGCTTTCATCAACCCTTTGAACTGGGATCCTTTCTCAGTTCACATCAGTTTTTGTTCGATGTTTAGTGCCTTTAAAAATCTTCCATGAACCTTTGTTGCGCCTGTAAATTCAATACAAAAAACACATTATTATTAGCACAATTATTTAATATTAATTCATATGATTACAAATATCATTATCTATAACCTGAGGAACTGTTCGTGAACGCCCTCCATGCTCGGGTCCTAAAACTTTAACTAAAGGATCAACATTTCCTTCAAATAAGTTCCATCCTATATCATTTCCTTCTCAGCACAAAACTATAAAAAACATCGCATTTAGCTTTTGGATATACATGTGTGCATATATATAAGAGTAATTGATTTTTTTTTATTTTCCACGTCATTGATTTTTTCCTCCACATCTTCATCAAGTTCATAACATATACTTTCTTTATCTTTTTCGCCTTACTCAATATCCACAATTTGGTGCGTTAAGCTTGTATTTTCTTAACATATTTATAATTATTTTCAAGTTAAGGTCAAATGATATCATATTTTTTGCCCAATCCAGCAAAACCTGTTCTTCCAACACATGCATAGTTCTTGTTTGCCATTGTATTGGCCCTAGCATTATTACTTTTTACCTTGTCATAAATCAACAAACAATTAACAACACTCATAAAAAATAAAGATATAAATAATAACTATAATAATAATATACATAATTAAATTACACATACCACAAATGATTTACTTGTATTTTGTTTACAAAATTCATGCCAATGGGCACAATCAAGATATTTATGTTTCTTAAAAGGTTGTTTGCCTTTCTTAACATACTCAGAAACAAGCGTGCTTTTAAAATTGGTAACAATTTTTTTTTTAGCTTTTTTCAACATATAACTTTTGGACGCATCATCTTGAATATTAAAAAGTTCCTGAAAATTAACATACAAAAGATTAGATATAATAATTTACAAATATTTAGTATGTATAAGAAATTTCAAAGATAAAATAAAATATAATACCTTGATTTGTAACCAAGGCTCGTCCCACATCTCTTGAGGTAAATTGTTTGAGTCAACATTATATGGCAACAAGTGTTTACATTTTAAAAAAAAGTTTGGCATAAACCATTTACAATTTTCACCAACCGGTTGATTATTTTCATTAAATTCAATAACATGATCTTTTTTCCTCTTTTTTGAACATGAAGAAACACCACACTTACTTCTTTTAGACATAACTATTAAATAAAATAACACAACAAAAGTTATATGTTAAATGAAACAAATAGCAAATCAACAAGTTATAAGCATAAATGCAAGCAACATACATATATAAAGCTAAAGGGCTATAGAATAACCAATACAAAAACATTATAGTGTAACCTTAGGGCTTGAGCTGAATAATCAATACAATAACATTGAAGTCTAATAATCGCCTCAAATAGTTAGTGCAAACATATTACTATTTCATATATCATATGGGACCATTTGAATTTTTTAAATCTAATAACGTGCAAGCATTTATACAATCATTACAAATACGGGACCACTTGGGTTTTTAAAATTCAATAACCACCTCAAATAATCACTCAGTGCATGCATACGTATATATATATATATATATACAAATTTGAAATTTTAAAACATATAAGTGTAACCTTACTTCTTAAGCCAAATAAATCCCCTATCAATGTTAGGGCAAAAACCACCCAAACCTTTTGTTGCCAAGTAACAGTTTCCTACTACACCACTGTACAGCCCAACAAGAAGACAAAGACTGACAAAATCAACTTGAGACAAGATGAAGACCATGTTTTGATATTTTTGTGAACTTAGAATTTCATGTACTTGTAAATTTCATGTACTTTTGAGTTCGTGTACATAGGTTCGAGTACTCCTAGAGTAGTATATATAGACGCATTGTATGGCAGATGGCCATGGCAGTCTTCAGAGCAAAGAATTTTATCAAGAAGTATGGGAAAAACAGTTTTGGGAACAACCCAGGGAAGAAGCTCGGGTTTGATAAGTCGAAGCTCAGACGTTACAACTATGGTCAGCCAGGTCACTTTGCTCGAGAGTGCAAACAGCCGAAGAATGCTATGGAAGCTGACAAGAAGACAGATGATTCCTTTGGTGTTGGATCATCTAAATCTTTAGTGACTCAGGAGTCAGACGCTTATGACTAGAGCAATCAAGTGCAAGAATTGGAGATGACTCTGAGCCACGCATTCATGGCTGAGGTGGACGAAAAGCGAAATGAGGTAACTGAAAATCTTTGCTCTACCTCCTGCATTGACAAGTTTTTAAGTATAGATCTCACAATGAAGCATTAATCAAAGAGGTCGCCAAAATAAAATACTTTAACCCTGAATTTCTTAAAAATGAAGAAGTTTTCAAAAGGAAACTTGATGCCGAAAGGCGTGACCTTTCAAAGTTAAAGGATCTTTTGAGTGACAAGGAATCTAACTATCAGGACGCCAAGAGTCGGATAGAAGATACTACTTTAGAGTTAGATCAAGTTAAAACTGAGTTGTCCAAAACTAAAATTAGAGCTGAAAAATATGACTACTCAAGTAACTTGGTGGCTAAAATGATCAATGTTGAGGTCAGGCGAAGAGAGCCAACGGGGCTTGGTTATAGTGAGGAGAAACCTCATTTTAACTATAATTATTCCATCATGCCTAAATCAACAAGTCTATTGATGATCTGCTGTTAAAGTCAGATCGAAGGTATGAGGTCACTACTGGTTCTAACAAACCAGTTTCACTCACAGTTTATCCTATTTTGTCTGATTTAAATCGTTCTGATGATTCTGAGGTATGTGCAGAAGGTTTAAATGTTTCAGGTCAGAGTGAGGAGGAAGAAGAAAGAAGTGTTGGGAGGAGCACAGAATGTTCAATTTCATCAAACAATTCATAATTTTCAGTACCAAAAGTTGATTTTGTTGGAAAGTTTGAAACAATTAAAATTAAGCTAAATGAAATGATTAAGAATTTTATGACTGAGTTTGTTAAAACTGATGTTGATGTTAAAAACAAATGTGTCTTAGAATCAAATGCTTCTCCTTTGACAGAAAAGGTAACCAAAGCTCATTCAACAATCACAAGACAAAAGGGTTCAAAGTTAAATCCTAATTGTGAACCTTATGTTCCTACTGAGTCATCGGAACAAGTCTCCACAAGTTCAACTCCTGGTAAAAGTGATTGTGATGTAAAGCCTTTTGACCCACAAGAGTTTTATCAAGGGGTATGTTGCTACGCATGTGGGAGACCAGGCTACATAGCCAGACATTGTCTGCACAGACCCACTAAATTCTTCTATGGGAAGAATCAAAAGGTCACACCTAAGGCAAAACTAGTCTGTAAACCATTAAGGACTGATCAACCTCCAAGCCGAAGGTGAAACCTCATAAATGGATTCAGAATCATCACACTTCCAGAAACAGAAAAGGGTCTAAACCAAATCAAAATGGTTTTCATAAACAAAAGAAAGCAAACGTTTTCAAATCTAAAATTAAAACACAGTGGAAGGGTAAGCCACAAATGAAACCTCCTATAAAACCAATTGATCATGGCAATGTGAACAAGCAGGTCAAAGTAAACAAGCTGACCAATGTGAACAGGCTTAAGGACAAAGGCAAAGAAAGCACCAAATTGCCACAAGTGCCTAAATTTGTAAAGATTTGGGTACCTGTTTCTCATTAAACGTGTGTTTGTTGTGCAGGGACGAACACATAAGCTAAAAAAAGAATGGTATGTTGACAGTTGTTGCTCCTGGCACATGACTGAGGATTTATCTCAGTTTCATGAAGTCACACCGTTTAATGGAGGATATGTCTCATTTGCTGGAGACAAAGGTGGGAAGATAAGCATTAAAGGAACTGGTAGAAACGAAACTTTGAGCTTTGAGGATGTGTACTACGTGGAGGAACTCAACCACAACTTATTGAGTTTCTCCCAGATCTGCAACAAGAGCTTCTCAACTCACTTCACTAACAAGGAGTGTTTGATCTTGAAGCCGGGATTTGTTATTCTAGAGAAGTGGATCTTGATGCGGACTCCGAGGATCATGTCACACCCCGGGCCGGCGGGAACGGATCGGGTTTTCCCGTCGGGCGGAAGGTTCCCGAGGCGCAATATCTTGAGTGATAATCAAATGATTAGATTGTTTACATAGCACATGATAATAAATGAGAAATGCTAACACATCAATGATATAGAATTACAAGATTAAATTACAAATTATAGTTCATAATTTAACCAAGTAAATCTATCAAAAGAATCAATGAGACTATATCTTGTGTCTGTACAAGATATACAAAAGATGATTCATGTTCTTGTTAGCCAAAAGTATGCAATCACAAAAGTAGCTAGGTCTTCTAACAGTCCACTAGCTATGTCCCTGTAATCATGGTGACTAAACCTGTTCGTCACCTGAGAAAACATGCATTTAAACAAAGTCAACACTAGGTTGGTGAGTTCATAAGTTTAGTAATTGAAAACCATTGAATTCTTGTCAATCATGTTCACAGCGTTTCACACAAGTTGTATTGTTAATTGATTCACATGTTTCACACAATGTCCTCTCCATGGTTATATGTACAGATAGTGTCTCATCCAACCAAGCATGCTTATATATAGGGCATACGAAAGGGTCAAGCCCATACGCCATCCTACCACATGCTCAATTGAACTCAACACTACCTATAATACAACAATGGATACTCATTTCCTTTCACCCATGATCTCCCGGTATGTTTATCCAAATAATGAAAAAGAAAGAGACAGAATTATCTCTGTTAGCCATTCCTTACGGATTAGCCCGGCATGTAAGATGAACCAATAATTGAATAAAGAGACATAAAAATCTCTGTTAGCTATTCCTTACGGATTAGCCCGGCATGTACAATAACCCAATTAAATAAGTAAGAGACGAAATCGTCTCTGTTAGCTATTCCTTACGGATTAGCCCGGTGTGTAAGATATTATACTCGATATCTAGAACGAAACTTAATAGTTTCTGTAGCTAATCATTACTGATTAGCCCGGCTTGTAGAATACCCAAACAATTGAAATAAGAGAGATAATTGTCTCTGTTAGCTATTCCTTACGGATTAGCCCGGTGTGTAAGATATCATACTCGATATCTAGAGCGAGACCTAGTAGTCTCTGTGACTGTCAGTACTAACTAGTCCGGTGTGTAAGATATCATACTCGATATCTAGGTAGGGACATAATAGTCCCAGTAGCTGTCACCCCTGTCCAGCCCGGTATGTAACGTGTCCTGCTCATGATTCCTAGTTTGAGACATAATAGTCTCACTAGCTGTCATTACTGACCAGCCTGGCGTGTAAGATATCCTCCCACAATATCTATTGGAATGAATACGTTCCCTAGGTTTTATGAATGCTATCAATTAGAATGATAGCACCTCTCGTGCCCGGTTTGATTTCATTAGATTACCCCAAGCCCCAGTGACCAGTGTTCGTGTTTTACCCAACTGATCTATGGTTGTGTAACCGGCATCCCATGACAGTTATAATATGTGCTCTAAATTGAGTCTTACTAGGTAATGATAATATGTGTGGGAATGCCATCCCAAAAGTGTGCGCTTGCGATACCCTCCTCGATATCACAAGTAATTGTCTCAACTGTTATCTTGATGTTGAGTGTTCTTACTAACTTGAACGGAGTGTTATAAGAGCTTGTCTTATACACTATGTTAGTAATGTGTGAATGATCTTGTTATCATGAAGTTACATTATCATGATTATCATTCTTGTTATTTGTAATTGTTAATGGCATGTTATCCCTTGGTTTCCCCGTTGTCCTATCGTGTAAGAATTATGCACAGTTGTAAGATATGTTCTTAGCAACTCACATTATCCTATGTTGTTAATGTGACACAATTCTAGGTTAGCATGTAGCATCCTAGGTATTTCAGGTATGATATCATCAAACAATCAAGCATGTAAAGATAGACGATAATAAATACATGCAATTATTATCGATGTCATGATATAAGCAATATGTTAAAATAAACTTTTAAATAACTAAAAGTTTAGCATGTTTCTCAGCCCTGAGTTTTGAAATCAGTAAAGATTAGAAAAGGGGCATATGAACTCACCTTGATGTTGCAGTGGTTGACTTAGCTTAAATGAAGAAAAGCACGCGCTCTTGATTGACTTGAGTTTGTTTTCACGATCCTGTATTGATTTCATGTTGTATTTGACTCATAAGTATCAATTGTTGGGATTTGTGTGTTTGTAGGTGTTAACCCTAGCTTTGTTATCACCTCTTGGTCTCAATCCTCATTCGGCCTCACTTAATTGGTGTAGACCTTCTAACACTTATCCCACTAGGTTTAAGTTATCTTGTTTAGTCATTGTTTTTAAGTTGTCATTTAATTCATTATAATGACAAGTAAGTTCTAAGTATAACCTAGATTTATATATTAAGTGTTATGAACTTTGTCTCATCATTACCCCATTTGTTTCATAATCGTGTTAACATTCTTGTAATATGCTATTGCCCACAACATGTATATCATCCTTTACCACTTGTTTCTTTGTGTGATTGACAATTAAACCTTGTGGGTTAAGTGTTGGGCCGTAACTATGTACGTGGGCCCTATATCCATAATGGGCCGAATGGGTTTGAATATGGTCCATAGGTGTGTGCTATTGGGCCGGTCGTAGAGAGTGGGCTGCCTTAGTTTCCATTGGGCCGAACTAGTGTGGGCTGAACAAGGAAAATGAACCAAGCGGGGTTTGTGTTGGGCCATAGTGGGCCGACTAGATTGTTTACTGGGCCGAACGTGACTCCATGGGTAGGTTGATTGAAGTTGGGCCAAAAGTTAGTCACATGGGCTAATTTCACAAAGGTTCTGGGCCAATTGGCCATTGTGTTGGGCCACAAGTGGTTCGGCCGAATTATTGGGCCTAATCACATTTGAGTTGATCGACACAGGCTGTTGGGCTGGACCATTAGAGTCGGCTTGGGCTAACATGCGACTCACCTAACAGCGAACCTTTTTGGTTCTTTACACAAGGTTTGGCCGAATTATTAGAAGGTTCTGTCCTTATGGTTCGGTGATGGTGCCATGGTTCGCTGCTGGAGTTGAGGTAAGGTTCGGTGATACTCGGATCTGAGCAACTAAGGTTCATTCCCATTCTAGGGTTAACCTAGTCAACTGGTTCGTGAGTTTTGGGATACAACCAGGGTTCATCGATGATATCAAGATTCTGCTTAGGGAGAAAGGTTCGGCTTTTACATGGAGGGTTCATAGCCCTAGGGTTCGTGGGGAACCAGATGGTTCGTGGCCAACTGATGTCGTTCACATGGGAATAGGTTCGCCGATTGATACAGCAAAATGGGTTCGGCTCTGATAATAATAGGGTTCGGCGAACCATGTAGGTTCGTTTGAGTACGTAGGGTTCGGCTGGGACGCATGGGTTCAGCGAGTCACCTTAGGCTTCGGCACTTTGAAAGGTTCGGTGGTGTTGCTGGGCATGGTTTCATGCAGGTCGAAGGTTCGGTGGCCCAAGGGTTCGGCCACCTGATAGAGTCCCACGAACCTTGTGTGTTCGACCTTCTCCCCCTGCTTGAGCCCTCGATCCGGTCGAATCCTTGGTGATGTCTCGCCCAGATAGGTCGTTCATGATGTATGGTGTGAGTGTAGTAGGATGCTAGGTCGGTTTAGGGTTTGGTGATACAACAAAATGAAAACCCTACATTTCCGATTATTCAAGCTCAAATACCTCAAAATTTAGTGGACAAATCTTCAGATCTGTTGTACTTTCATGTAGAGGAGATCGAGAGCTACGCGTGGACACCAAGAACGCCCAAATCCGTCCACAAATGAGTGAGATACGAAGCTTTGAAGGTTGATGATGGAGGTTTTCTTCTTGAGAGGAAAAGAGAGGGGAATGGAAGAGTAGAGAGAGAATGGTGATGGTGGAATGACGAAAATAGCCTCATTTTGGCTTTAAATACCCTGCGGGTATTCGGGTTCGTTTCGGTTGCTCAGTTCGCGTTTTCGTCGCGTATCCGGAAATTTTACGCGTATTTAATTGAAATAAATAAAAGAAGATAATTTTAATTAATTTGATGAGTTTCAAAATTGTAAAAATGTTAAATATTTTATTTTATTAAATTAATTTCGTTCGCGTCTTGTTTTCGTTTCCGTTTCGTCAGAAAACGTCACTTACGCGCGTTTTCGTACAGAGCGCTAACTGTACGAACACGGTCGTACGTTTCACTTTCTGATTTGGTTTTCTACTTATCAGTTATCGTTCAGAACGTTAAAGTACAGATATGTTTGTGCGAATCGTCACCCGTGCAAACACGCTGTCAGTTTATTATTCATATACGACACTGAGTTATTGTTTTAAATTGTATTTTCTCACTGTCGGACTCAACTAGACATCCTGTTTTCACTTTGTTTTTGTACTGATTCATCGGCCATCGGATTCCTGTCATCAATGGATATCTGATCGCAACCGATATGTTCTTGTCATTTGTTTGTACACCGTTGTTTATCTTGAGTTGTATTTTTTGTATTTAAGTTTTCACCTAAACACATACAATTGTTATTTGTTTTATGAGTTCTGTTGTCACACAACTATTTACGCACTGTATTTACACACAGTACATGGTGAAAGTACACACACCGTACGGACTTGCCGAACAGTCTGGCACTGGTTGTCAAAGATCAACAATTCCTACATCATCGATATGAATTTAGATTCATTTATTAGAGAACACTGTTTGTTCTCAAAGGCATTGGAGAGTGATTGTCTGTTGTGGCATCGCCAATTGGGTCACGTTAACCTGTAGAATCTCAATAGATTGGCCATTGGAGACCACGTAATTGGACTTCTTTTAAAAGACTTCTTTTCATTTGAAAAGTGCATCGCATGTGCCAAGGGGAAACAACACAAGAGACCCTACAAGCCGAAACTTTTCAATTTAATTTCATCCATTCTGCAACCTCTTCACATGGATCTATTTGGACCAGTCAACGTCATGAGCAATGGGAAGTCATATTGTCTTGTGATTACAGATGATTATTCCAGATTCACTTGTGTTTTCTTTCTTGCTAAGAAGGATGAGACAGCAGAGATCCTGAAGAAGTTTATCGCCTTGATTGAGAATTAGAAGAACCTGAAGGTGAAAGTGATCGAAACTGACGATCGCATAGAGTTTAGGAACTAAACTCTTATTGATTTTTGCGATGAGAAGGGAATTGCTCGACAATACAGTGCAACTCGTACACCTCAGCAAACACAGAGTACGTAGCTGAGAGACGGAACATAATGCTTATTTAGGCTTCCACGACCATGTTGTCTTAGTCGAAGTTGCCAATCTTCTAGGCTGAAGCTGTTAATACAGCTTGCTATGTTCAAACCTTGCATTACTTAACAAGCGCCACCAGAAGACTCTCTATGAGATTTTCTTCAATCAGAAGCCAAAGGTCGGTCACTTCAAATCTTTTGGATGTCCTTGCACTCTACTCCATACTGAGCCAAATCACAAGTTTGATGAAAAAGCCGATGAGTGTTACTTTGTGGGCTATTCTTCTGAGAAAGCTGCCTATCATGTCTACAACAAGATGACAAGGAAGATGGTGGAGTCATACTACATTGACTGGCAAGAGTTGAATCATTATGATGTCGGTTCAGGTCCAAACTGGTTGTTCCAATATGATTATGCTTTTGAGCCATTTAACACTACTTCTGAGAGTGCAGGACCCATTGAGCCTGAAGACAATTTTTACAAGTTTTACAAGAGTGACGACATGAACTACCGGGTTGACTATGTCCTATGTGACCCCAATCTTCTGAGTGTTAACCCACCAGGCATGTATCCACGTGCACAACCAATCAGTGAAGTTATCCCATCATATCCGAAGATCTCTCAGTCGGATCAACCGACTCAATAGTCAGATCAGACAACTTCCTCTTCCCACCAGTCATTTGACAATCCACTGTTCTTAGACCACATCCCTGAGAAACATTGTGTGAATAATGTTGCTGAAACAAGTGAAACAACTCCAGACAATAACACTGCTTCCTCCATTGAAGATCAGCTCACCCACATTAGTAATCTGCTTGACAATTTGGCTGTGGAGGAATTACCCACTTCTAGCATCAACAAGAATCATCCTGAGGAGAAAATTATTGGACCGCTTTTAGAAGGAGTTCTTACTCGGAGTAGATCTATTCTGGCTCAGACTGCCTTATCTGAAGGAACTCTCACACACAGTCAATCAGGTTCAATTAATTTTTGTTTGTATTATTGCTTTATTTCGCAAGTAGAACCCAAGAACATCAAGATGCCACTTAAAGAATCAAGCTGGGTTGAAGCGATGCAAGAAGAATTGATGCAGTTTCAAAAGCTCCAGGTGTGGAAACTGGTTCCTTTGCCCAAAGGGAAACTGCCAATTGGAACCATATGGGTCTTTTGAAACAAGCTGGATGATTATGGTGTTATCATTAGAAATAAAGCAAGGTTGGTAGTCCATGGCTTCTACCAACAAGAGGTTGATTACGAGGAGGTCTTCGCTCCGGTTGCGAGGCTTGAGGCAATTCGCATCTTCCTGGCCTATGCATCCTACAAGAACTTCACAGTTTATCAGATGGATATGATGACAACACTCCTGTATGGCAAGGTTAAGGAGGATATATACATATGTAACCACCCGGATTCGAGGATTCGTAGTATACCGACCATGTCTACAAGCTAGACAAAGCCCTGTATGGTCTTCATCAAGCACCTCAAGCATGGTATGCTACACTCACAGACCATCTTCTAGCCAATGGATATTTCTGTGGAGCCTTAGATCAGACATTGTTCATTCACAAAGAGAAGTATGATTTTATTATAGTCCAGATCTATGTGGATGACATCATTTTTGGTTCCACGAGCTCGATACTTTGTAAGGAGTTTGAAGCCTTGATGAACAAAAAGTTTGAGATGAGTTCTATGGGGGAGATGACCTTCTTCTTAGGTCTCCAGGTAAAGCAAGATCCGAAGGGGTTGCTGATTCATCAGGACAAGTACTTGACCGATATATTGACCAAGTTCAACATGTTGGACTCCAACCCCGCCTCCACTCCTATGGCTTCTCATCCTGTCTTGACTTCGGATTCTGATGGTGAAGATGTTGATCAACATCTTTACAGACCGATGATTGGCTCACTGATGTACCTCACCGCCAGCAGACCCGACATCATGTTCTTTGCATGTCAGTGTGCCAGATATTAGGCGATTCCAAAGGCTTCTCATCTGATTGCTATCAAGAGGATCTTTCACTACCTTGTGGGCAAACCTCGGTTTTTGGTATCCTAAGAACTCTGAGTTCAAATTATTTGCTTACTTTGTCAGTGATTTTGGTGGTTGCAATTTAGACAGGAAGTCAACCATAGGTGGATTTCAGTATCTGGGAGATCGCCTTGTATCATGGCAGTGCAAGAAGCAATTCACCGTGTCTACCTCCATTGCAGAAGCTGAATATGTCGCTGTTTGAAGTTGTTGCTTTCAGATCATCTGGATGCAACAACAGCTTCTCGATTACGGTTTGAATTTTCTTGACTCTCCTATTTATCGTGACAATGAATCAACTCTTCAGATCATCAAGAATCCGGTACAACACTCCAAAACTAATCCGAGAATGTTTCGAATGTAAGCTTATTCATCTTGAAAAGGTCCACACAGATGACAATCTTGCAAGTCTTTTCACTAAACCATTCGATACAGCTCGCTTTCACCACTTGCTCTCCTGACTCAAACTAATAAGTTTTGATTAAAACACTTTTTGTAAATACGTTAAGATTTGTGTTTGTTTTATTTTATTTTTATATCAAAAATTTAGGAGGAGAAAATTTACAGAAAGAACAAAAAGATTTTGGTTTTTGAGTCTGTTTATAAGTTTAGAAAATTTACAAAAAGAACAAAAATTTTTCGGTTTTTAAGACGTCTTATAAGTTTAGGGGAAGTAGAATTTAAAATTTGAGAAAACTACAAAAAGATTTTGCCTTTTCAAAACTAAAGAAAAATAGAAAAATTTTATTTGGAGAGTCAGGTAAAGTTGTTCAATGGAAAGTGAAATTATTTCTGAGACTGAGAACACTACCTTAGTATAATTTCTTAGGAATCACAGCTTTTAGACTAGTATAAATCACCAAGGAATAAAAGCACGTTTTCTTATAAGAGGATTAGACATGATCATTCAAAAATATCAAAATATAAATAAGTGAGAAGCATTGGAAAATCAGAATAATCGGACTAATGCAATAACTATTTGACTTTTGAAGAAATCTTTTAAGTCAAAATAAGATTGTGTTTTAATAAAATTTAAATTGTTTTATTGAAACTCAGGTTTTTCTATGTTTTGTGGAATCAAAGAGCGGGAAAATACTTACTGAAGTATCTTTGTTTTGCGTAAGCAAAGACCTACATGTGTGACGTTAAGACCAATGTGTCTGCAGATGAGTAAAATAAAATATGACAATGTGCACAAAGATGATATAACCCCTTCTTGTTATTAATTCTAATCTAATAGATCTGTTCTTTCTTTTCTCACTTTAAAACTCTGTCAAAACGTTTTTAGTTCATTGAAACAGAATCAAGTTTTGATACAAAAGATTTCGCAAAATTGATAGGTTGAATGTAAAACTGGATAACATGTCTCATTGCCCATAAACTTCCAAAAAGGATTTTCAGAAAATCCGTTAGAAAATTTTTGACCATAAATCTTATCTTTGGAATAGGGATAAGCGAGCGGAAATCATTGGTGGGCTATAATTTTATAAAGTTGGGTTTCTATAAGAAATTATCATAAGGTGATCAAATTTCTGATAAAGATTTGATCCCACAAAATTGACCCGACTTAACCTTGAACTCGTCCAAAGTTCTTGAGTTTATTTTATTTTGTTTTGTTTTGTTTTATTTTAGTTAGAATTTTTAATAATTAAAGTTCATGAAATACAATATTCGAAAGGAAGTACACGAAAGCTAGTACACGAACCAGCTTCGCGTACTTTTGTTTCCTATAAATAGTTGGTGAAGTCCTCTCATTCAAATACCACATTTCGTGAACTCCCAGACTCTTTCATAGGCGATTTTAATTTCTAGTGATATTTTGACCTTTCCACTCCAGCCATCTTATAGATTTACATTAGACTAACCTAGGTACAGATTTTGACCCAATTTTGGCCGATAGAATAAAAGTTATCGAGCAAAAACATTTTCGTGAACTTTCTTTTGTGAACCGGGAGTCTTTTGGTCAAATCATTGAGAAATACTCTGAATTGCAAACCCATTTTTGCATATGTTGGTCGTTTTCCAATTCCGAGTATTTTGAGACCAAAATGAGAATCAATGGAGAAAAATTGAACAAGTTATGAAGGTAATTTAGTTCGCGAAATCTCTGTGTTCGTGATCCTCCAGATTTCGTGAACGCATCTTCCTTCATGAACTTAAGAAATTTCGTGAACTTGAAAAGCTTCATGAACTTATAAATTTCGTGAACGTCTTCATTTTCGTGAACTTGTTTTGTTTCAAGAACTCAGTATTTTTTGTGAACTAACTTTGATTCTTTTGATTTTAATTTTTAACTAACTTAGTATGTTTCTCTTTCAGATGGCTGCTGAACTAAGATTTGTACCAGATCATAATATGACAACTTATCTCGGTGTTCCTCCAGAGAAGCACATGATGTTCAAATCTGTGGTGGACGGACTGATCCTCTCGCCTGTCAACTTTGTTGTAATGGAGTGTCAATTGGTCATCTCCAGCTTCATCCAGGACTTCTGGAACTCAGTAACTGATGACACCGATACCAATGGACACATTTTGTAATGTCGCATTTTGAGAAAATATTTTAAAAAGAACATAATTGGTGTATCATTATGTTTATTTTAATTGATGGGTGTTTTATAAGATTTAATTATCTTAAATATTATTTGAAGGGTGTTTTTATAAATATTTGTTAATTACAACTTAATAGTGGTGTTAACTAACTTAACTAAGTTAGAAATAAACCAGTTAGATTTAACTAGTAATTGAGGGGCTAAAATTGACAATAGGTGAAACTTAAATTAAATGAGAGGTTAAAGGTGTTGACTTTGGTCAATATCACACCTTTTATGTGTGTGTTTGTCTTTCAATTTAAAGAATCAAAAGAATGTTTGATCACTCATTCTGGCATCCACGTTTTTACTACTATTTCCACTTTCACTCCAAATGGAACTAGAAATGTAATTGATACTACAATTGAGGAGAAGACTAGGTCTAAGTAAGGTCTAGTAAAAGCCTATTAGACATTGTTGACAGTGTGGAATAAATCTGTGAAAAAGTAAAAACATGAAAGGGAGGAAGAACAAGGAAAAAACTTCAAATCTTGAAGAGTAGATCAAATTGGAGCTCAAATCATGATCTATTTCTTCACGCAAGCAGGAAATTGAGTTCTCCTTGCATCATACCACATCTAGGTAAGATTTTTGGGTGTCTTTGATGGGGTTTACATGGGTCTTCCATGGGGTGTGGGTTTTGATGGGTGAAACATTAAATTGGGTGTTTGGAGGGTGTTAGATGTTGTTAGCCATAATGATAATCATCTACAAACATCTTTTTGCTTGTTTTCTTTCATGTTGATGCAACTTGATATATAGGTGTTCTTGATGTTCATGGGGTATATGAACATGATGGTTAATTTGGTGTTCAAAATTTTAGAAGTGATGTTTTATGAAGTTGTTATTACTATAAATGTTGATGGTAAGTGAGAAATCATTTTGAACTAAAATTGGAGTTTGATAGAAGTGTTACCGATCAATGATTATAGGTGGTTAATTGGGTGCATATAAGGTGTTTGATAAAATGACCAATTGAGAATTTTAACTTAAAAATGAGTTTTAACTGTATAGGTGAGGTGAAATATGTTCTATAAATGATGAATGGTGAATTTGGGTGATAATGGATCAATTGGAAAATAATTGGATTGAAAATGGTGAAAATGGGTCAAATGGTGTAGTTTGACTAGTTATAGTCAACCTTTGTATTAAAGCTTATTAGTTGTGATAATAGGAAACGATAGTGGAGGTAGTGGAACTAGAGGACCCGGAAAGGAGATTGTTGTGGATAACTTGTCGTGGTAAGGTAAGTCACCCACCTATTATACTTGATTTTGTT
The DNA here is from genome assembly GCA_009363875.1 of Mikania micrantha. Taxonomy (NCBI): domain Eukaryota; kingdom Viridiplantae; phylum Streptophyta; class Magnoliopsida; order Asterales; family Asteraceae; genus Mikania; species Mikania micrantha. The sequence goes on from CM018689.1 coordinate 4,602,797, forward strand.
AAATGGTGTTATGCACATATATGTGGAATATACATGGAATGTTGAATTTGGTGAATTGGTGTTTGTACATTTGTTTTAAGGAAATAACATGGAATATGTGTTATATTTGCTTAGCTATTGTAAAATTTGTATGTTTACAAGTGGTGTGGAGGAGTAATAATGATTCACAAGAGATGTGAACTTCATATTTTCATGACTGAAATTGGTCGAATGTTACATAAGAGGTGTGAAGGTGGAATTAATTGGTGGATAATTACTTGGTGTTGACAATGACATGCAATATGTGTTTAAATTGCTTAGTTATTGTGATTTATTATGTTTATAAGTGGTATGGAGAAATAAGAATAATTCACAAGTGGTTTGAACTTCTTATTTAAAGTTTGACTGAAATAGTCAAACAATTAACAAGGTGTGTGAATGCAAAACGGGTTGAATCACAAGTGATGTGATCTTCCCATGGTGAAAATATGGAGTTTAGGTAAATCATAGGTGGTGAGATTACCTACCTTATGAATCCTTGGTGAAAAAGGAAGTCTCAAGGAAACAGTGAATAATATGACTTTAAATGGTGAATTATATGTTCTAACACTTTATTGGTGTTTTAAAGTGCTATGAATATGATTTCCATGTGTTGAACAGGTTGATAATGTTGTAAAAATGGGAATTCTAGGTGAAAAAGGGAATCCTCATAAGTTTGGGTGGAATGGATGTGTTAATGGGTTTGGGAGAAAATGACCCGTTTAACCAATTGTGTGGTGTTTAATTTGTATGTTATCATCAAATTATGTTTGAAACTTTGTTGTTTATGTTTCAAAGGTGTTATGGGATGTATTTGAAGGTAGCGTAAGGGTTAAAACAATCCGGGATGGTCACAAGAGTGTAAAACGCGAAAAACTGCATTTCTGCTCACAGGTCGTAGTAGCCTACGGCTGGGTGAGTCTAAAATGGCCCGTTTTGGTCGTTTTATCGTGTTTTGGGATCCAACAACCTTCCTTTATGAACTAAAAAGTATATATATGTTTTCTTACTTAGTTCTAACAAACTAATGGTGATTTAAATGTGGTGCTTTGTAAGTGAACCTAAAGGGTGCTGACGGACGTGATCAGATTGTTTTCAAGGACTCGGATCGAAATGTGTCTTGTGGTTGTATTTTGTTAGTTAAAATGAAAGGTTTTGTGAATTGTATTAATGTAAATGGATTTTTCAAATGTTTAACTAACATTAAACCTTTTGGAATACACTTGTTTATTTGGAAAAATCTGGTACCTAACTCTTAGGGTGTTTTAAAACACATGTTATGTGTGTGTTGGTTTTGGGGCTGACACATTTTCTTGATCAGAAAGGTTCAAGGGCAATCGATGGTTATCATCAAACAGATTATACGAGAATGCTTACAGTTTGGTGATAAGGATTCTGATCCAGTCGAGCTTGATCACAATCTCGTTTAGAGCACATTACTGAGGATGGGTTATGAGGGACTCTACCCTCCGACTGAGAAGAAGTTGTTGCACCCATACTGGAAATACCTAGCACACGTGGTGACTCAGTGTCTATCCGGACGAAAGGGTGGATATGATGTGCTTAATCAAATCCTTAGTTCATGCACTGTGGCTATCTCACTGGGAATGGATTTCAACTTTTCACGCATGATCTTCCGTGACATGTACGATAATATCAAAGGGAAATAGAAGGAGAGGTTTCTGGCATTTCCCAGATTTATTTAGATCATCATCAATAGACGACACCAGAACCTCATTCCTACTGTTGGGACACTTCCCTTGAAGCGGATGAATCATGATATATTCTCCTACATGGTCATGAATAGGAAGGGAAAGAAAATTTTTACTGGAGGCAGACCATTGGAGAAGTTTGGAAGACTGTTTGCTGGGTTGGAGGAGGATATTGACGAGCAGGGCACTTCAGTGGCATTCGTTGCCGAGGAGCATGATCAGGCTGCTGCTGCCACAACTGAACATGAAGCTGAAACAGACAAAGTTATTTCCTCTGAGTCTTCAGATGGAGAAACTGAGCTAGTTAAGGTGGCAGTGATTGTAACACCACCCCACACTCGGGCAGACTCTGATGCCAAATATGTTGATTACATCCCTTCTCCAGAGTCAACTCCAAAGAAGAGAAGACTGAAGATGGTTTCGAGAAGTCCAAGGCACCCTCGACTCAAGAAGCAGAAGGTTACGGGCACATCTTCTTAAACAACACCACCTCCACCACAAACCACTTCTACACTTGATACCCAAACCATACCTGCCACCCAAACCATCCCAGCAGCCCAGAAAACCAAAACCACCAAAGCCACCAAAGCTACCAGAGACACCCAAACCACCCAAGATGACATCACCCAACCCCAGATCCAAATCACCATCACCCAACCATCAAAACCACAATCACCTCCACTCTCACAAATCTCACCAGCTCAATATCCTAGACCCCTTCACATTTCTCAACCTCCACCACCACTGAAAACCAAGGACCACAAGGGCAAGGCTCCCATCAAGACTCCTTCACCTTACATACCCGAAGATGTGCCCATTAATCTGGAATTCCTTTAAGAGCGGGTTTTTGTGCTTGAACAAGACTCAGCTACCAAAAGCCTTACAATTGGGAATATGAGAAATGGTATGCTGAAGATTGTAGAAAACCTGAACAAGCAGAGAAAAGATATCAACTTCTTGAAGAAGGAGAATGCAGAGCTACGAATAAAGATTGAAGCTCTTAAAAGGAGCTAAGCCTGCTGATCAAGAAGAAACAGACAAGGAGGAATAGGAGTATGAAGAAAAAAAGGATGATGAAGAAAGGAAGGATGATGACAATGATGAGGAGAAGAAAGTTGATGATGATGATGATGATGATGATGATGATGATGATGATGATGATAATATAGGTGATGATCAGGGAAAGGATGGCCCAAAAAAGAAGGATGATGAGCCCAATGACGATCAGGGAGGTGATGATACTGGGAATCTTTCTTCCTCTAACAAACCCTCCAATGATTTTGATGATGATTTGTTCGGAGATCTACCACATGAATTTTTCTTTGAGGGGCTTGGGGAAGAAATGATTCACAAGGCCTATGGAGATCTGTTTAAGGATGTATCAATGGATTCAGTGTTTGATGCCATTTGAGAACAAGAACGTGGAGAGTTACCCGGATCTTTCTCGGGAGCATCTAAGGATGACGTGTGACACCCGACAATTTCAGGTAAATTGAAACTCTTACAAATTAGCATTTCACATTCATACTTTTTACATTTCATTTAATTAGGTTTAATTAGATGAGCAAAAAACAATCAACTGCGAAACGATAGTTCGAGGAACTATCGAATCGTACATTGCACAATGGTTTTGGAAACCAACTGTGGCAAACACAAACACTAACGCAAAACAATAATTCGGGGAATTATTGAATTGTGCATTACACAATGATTAGGATTAGTCAAGCATGCAAACATTTCGTTAAACACGAACAAAAATTATCACCGATAATTCGTGGAATTATCGAAACACACACATGAGTCTCACGAACGTTGGTGAACAAACCATTGATCATTAATAAAACTTCAAATGATGATAAACGATGAGTTATAAGTGTGAAATAATCGAAAAACGAGTCGAGACGATTAAAATGGGCCAGTTGGGCTAATTCTGCAAGCCAGGCGGTACGCCTAGGACCAAGGTTTGGGTCTATGCGATACGCCAGGCACCAGGCACTACGCCCGGGATGCTACTCCAACTTAGGGCGATGCGCGCGGATGAACTAGAAGCCTATCTGATTATTTTAATCTTGGCACTACGCCTGGCCTCGCGCACGCACGCTAGGCGATACGCCTGGAAGCTGCAGATGCCAAAACGACCTTAACACTCAACCTATCTCATTTTTAATCATTGCTATCCTATTTTCTCGGCTATAGCACCTCCATCTAGAGCTTCTACCCCTATTTCTTCATCATTTCACCAGAAAAACCTCCATTGTTGAGCTTGGAAGCCATTGGAGCTCTTGTATGGCTTGAAGCAAAGAAGGAAGCTTGGAAGCTTGTTCTCATCAACACCATCACTTGAACCTCCTAGGAGATCATTCCTAGAAGGGTTTAGAGCTGCCATGTCCCTGATCCAGCTTCATCTCAGTGTTTTAGAGCATCTAAGATAGTTTTACATGCTTATTTATGGTTAAATCTAACATGCAATAGGTAAAGACCCACATGCATGAACATCCACCCACATGCAACTCCGATCCGCTCACATGCACGAATTTGTTGATGATTTTATGCGATATTAATATAGATCTACTGATTTTAGAGTCTAGTAATGTTGGATTTGAGTTTGGATAAGTTATTGTGATGGTTTTGGTAAACTTGCCATAAAAGGAAACTTTTATGTTGCATGTAGGGCTGTTCATGAGCCGAGCCGAACCGAGCGAGGGAATGGTCTTGCTCGGCTCGTTTACAAACTGAGCGGCTAGGCTTGGCTCGGATTTGAAAAATCGAGCCAAATGTTGTGCTCATTGCTCGGCTCATATTAAAACCTAGCAGCTCGGCTTGGTTCGATTTGGCTTGGCTTGGCTTCATAATAAAATTTAATGCGAACCGGTCATCATTTTAGTTTCACGGCCGGTTTTTTTCCAAAAAAATTTATCGGCAGTTTCAAAAGTTTGAAGCCATAGTGAATGGTTTGGTTTATGGTTTTCACTAAAAAACAGTCGTTAATAAACGAACTGGACTTTATGATACACACACACATACACACATATATTTTGGCTTACAATACAAGTAGTGAATCTCAAATAACAAAACGATTTGTTTTTATTTTTAACGGCTCAAACGTCCCAAACCTAAAATGTCCAAACTCTAAACCAAACCGTTTAGCGGTTTATTTTGCTTTTAATTCTTAATGGTTCGGTTTTGGTTATTATTGTTCAAAAACCATTAATAACGGTTAGGTTTATGGCTCCATCCAAAAACTATAAAAACAGGTTCCTTGAATACCCCTAATACGAAAGCATAAGAAAATTTAAAATGTATGAATAGGTCGTAAATATCGTTATATATTAGTTTGAATACACCAACATCATTCATCTTTAAAAACTTGAAACATGTTAGTGTTAATAAAATTATAAATATAACTTAGTTATACTTAAACGAGCCAAATCGAGCAAGCCAAACGAGCGAGCCAAATGAGCGACTATCCGAGCGAGCTTACCTAGGCTCGTGCTCGGCTCGTTTTAAAACCAAACCGAACATGCTCGGCTGGTTTTGAAACCAAACCGAACGTGCTCGGCTCGTTTAAAACCGAGCGAAATTCGAATGGGCTTTTTTCGAGCTTTTTCCGAGCGAGTATTGAACGAGTGTCGAGCGACGAGCATTTTGGATGGCCCTAGTTGCATGTTGTAGATTTGTGATGGTCTAGATATGTTAGACATGTCTAGATGTTGTCAAATGCATATTGAAGTGTTTAGAAACAAATTTGGGTGATTGATTTGGTGAAAAACACGATTTTGTAGAAACTCACTAAACAGGGAAACTTTTGTAGGTCAAAAAAAAGGGTTTTGCTGTTCTAAGTGGTTTTGATGAATTACGATTATTGAAATATGCTTAAAAATGATTTCTAAGCATATTGGAAACTTGGATTTGTGAAAACGAACTTTTAAACGGATACTTACTATTTTAGGAAACTTTATTTGGGCAAAATGACTTAAATGGCAATTTATGCGCAAACGATATGTTTAAACGTGTTTTTATAAACATACTAAGAGTTATTAGTTTTATCAAATGGATTTTCATAACTATACTTTCCAAAAATAGAAACTTTCTAAATATAGAAACTTTTCCGAAACGGAAACGTTATGATTTTTGAAACTTGGTATATGTGACGGTTAGAGTCATAGGATGCATGTTGGTGTCTTACTTGCAGTAAGACACTTTAAACGAACTAAAAACAACAAATGTGTCGCGAACGATTCGTCAAGTCCACACAAGTCAACACACAAACACTCGGTTGAGCACACCGACAGTTGGAGTTGTATGGGATACAACACATGACAGAACACATACTCACCACCTATATGGTTATAGGTGCATACTAGCAGGTGCTAGCATTCGCAAGACGCGAACACATACATACCAGAACTGCTTAATTAGGTGAGTTCATGGCCCTTTTTTCCATTTTCTACCTTTGGGGGAGAAAACATTGCATACAAAATGTTTTTGAATAACAACATACTTTTTGGTTATATTTGGACATGCTAATATCGCGTATATGCGTATGTGTCACATTCATCCACAAAACTGATAAGTCCTCATTAAACACATGTCGAACCGTTAATAGCACGTGGCGTTTGGCATGGTAATTCTGAATAGTACTATTTGGGCCTGACAAGCCACACTGTTGCACGCCGTATGGCCACCCCGACTGGAGGTCAGAACAGTGCAAAATTGACCAACAACATTACCATTGTCTAGTTGGATGGACATGGTGGGAGGCAGCATGTTAGCTTCGGTTGCGAACCCGCATATGATATAACACTTATTGACTAGCTATCCATGGATATTGCATTGTAATGAAATGTAGACCAGTAAAATCTTACTTTAAACATTTGATGTTTATTGCTAATATAAAACCTATGCTCTCACCAACCTTGGTGTTGACCTTTTACTCGCATGTTTTCTCAGGTAACTAAGGCACACACACAAGGATAGGATGCTAGGCTAGAGTCTCATGCATCCACATAGTGCTTTAGGCTTTGATAACGTTTATCATTTTGTTTTTGTCATGTAATGCTAAATAACTTAAACCGCTTCCTTAAAACCATTACTTTATGTTATCTTGAAAACTATTTCATCAATGCTTCCGCAACTTATGAATTAAAACTGACTTAAAACATTTACAATTACTTCTGCAACTCTGATTTTATAAAACTGTTTGTCCAAGTATTTGGATGTACGTATGCAACCGGGCATGTAGGTCTCGCTGTATGACCGGAGGCTGCGATCCTGACAGTTGCGTCGCGCCCTCAGGAAGGCCTGGGTGTGACAGATTGGTATCAGAGACTTCGGTTATTGTGAATTAGGTTTGCATGTAGTGAACTTACTCTATAACCACTAGTCTCCACACACACATAGAGTGTTAGTAGCAACAATAGTAGCATACATGATTGTACGCATACACTGTTACGCGTATACTGGATATGGCGTCACCCTCATCACCGCATGTGTTTGCACACGATGAGGAGGAGCCGAAACCTCCAGCACTACCCGCATCACCTCTACCAGTGACCGAAGATACACCTGACCAACATCCTCTACCACCAGATGATTCCGTGGAAGATTTGAACGAGGATCTTGAGGAATATTCTGAAAACGACTCTGACGAGGATCCTGAGGAGGACCCCGTGGAGTAGTCACCCGACAATGCATCACCCATACTAGAACCACCCGAGCCCAAGAGGCAGTGTCTTGAGTCGGATGTCATTTCCAGAATGACTCGGGACCTGGCCTGGACGGACGACCGAATCGAGTGTCTTGCCGAGGAACTGAGATACACCAACACCCGACATGCAGAACTCGATAGTGTAGTCAACAAGATGGATCGAGATATGTCCCAGTTGATTGCACTATTCCAGGCAGCCAAAGAACGAGCTGCCATCGCTGAAGCTAGAATCGAAGAGCTAGAGAACAGGGCTGTCATTCCAGGCCCAGAGGAGCCTAACACTGAGGAAGATGAACCAGTAGAGGATGCTGATTCTGATTCCACTATCGATAATTCCTCAGATTAACTTAGCATAGACCTATTAGGGACGGATTGTGTCCCTGTATTGCATATTTTGGAATCTAAATGTCTTAGTATTAAATGAATTGTAACCAGTACAACTTATTATATATCAAGACTATTATCTGTTATTGAACATCTTGTCTATGCAAATTTATATAGGTTTCCTCTACGTACCAACCGCACACGTAATCTAAATGTTTGGAAACACTCTAACGCTCATTCTTTTAATGAAGATCATGGCTGGAAGACGCGGAGGGCGACGAAATGCGGGAGGATGCGGGAACATTAGTCTGACAGCTACTGAACTGAACGCACTCATCAACGAGCGAGTTGAATATGCATTTGCTGCACGGGAGACTGCCCGTAATCAACACCAACTAAACCAAGGTGATGAACTTCATTTCACATTCATCTTGCACCGTAATCACTCGTTTTCATCTCAACGCGTTTGTCGACACTGAACCAAATTTTATTCCTTGCACATCACAAGAGCAAACCTCAACCCACCTCCATGCACATTAAAATCTTTTCTAGATTGCAAACCCCACTCTTTCAACGGTACTGAGTGTGCTGTTGGACTATTACGCTGGATGGAGAAGGCAGAGTCGGCCTTCGCCATGAGCAACTGCAGGACATGGGATAGGGTCAAATATGCAGCGGGAACTCTTGAGGGAGCTGCCCTCACTTGGTGGAACGCGAATATTCAAAATTTAGGGCTTGATGCAGCCAATGCCCTACCTTGGGATGAGTTCAAAAGAATGTTGAACCGCGAATATTGTTGTCACACCCCCAATTTTCAACTAACGGAATCATACCGTTTGGGAACGTGACAAACCAGGATCTCAGATCATTAGACATAACGAAGACCTCTATATGATTTTCAAAACATACTTTGGTCTAAAACTGTAACATTAAAGTTTTCAAAATTTGCGGAAGCGTTTTAAAACAATAACAAACACAACAGTTGTAAAATGTAAATTACAAAACAAATTCCCAAATGTTCAAATCTAAATAATAGAAATGTCAAATATGCATGCGACTCAATCTCCTAGTCCATGTCTGCTTTCTTGTGTACCTTAGCGTCCTGAGAAAACATGTAAATCAAGTCAACACAAAGGTTGGTGCATAACACAGGTTTAAGCATTCACAATATTTAAAACAACAGTTTGAATATAATGTTTGCAGATAACATAATCACACATGCATAGTCATGATAGCTAGTCATTTGTACTATTTACATAAGTGGTCGACACCGAAGCTGACTGTTGCATGCTATCGCATGTTTTGCCTTGCCACTATTGTCTAGCACAAACAATAGTAATGTGTGTTTGGTCAGTCAAACACTTGCGTAGATCCCATCTACCAAGTGAGGTTTGTCAAACCTAATAGATCTATTTCCAACTACCACGCTTTGCGCTACGGCAAACTAAACGGTTAGGAGTGTAAGGACTTGTAATGCTATGTTTGCACTTAATGTAAACAGCTAACTCATGCAAGTGATATGTATCTAAAATTTGTTTGTTGCACATGTTTTCTCCCCCAAAACAGTTAAAATAAGAAAGGGGCCGTGTATGCACCTTTGATAGTGAATAGAATGATCAACTGCTCGTGAATTCGCGTTGAGAATCTTCTACGAAGAATCTGTGTTTAAACAATAACGTTGTGTTATTCGGGATGTCGTTTTGTGCTTGAAATCACATACGTGTCAACACACGTATGTTAGAGTGTTAGAAATGTACATACGTATGTATGCATAACTTTGAAATCGTTTAATAAAATCACATCATCGTTTATGATTTTATTTAAACAAGCGTAATTATACGCGATTTCGTTTTCGGATTAAAATATAAATTTTACTATTTTATTTTGTTCGGGATTTCGTTACGGTTCCAACGCAACTTGAACGAGTCGAAACGTAGTTAGAACGAGTGAGTTATGAGTTAAAACCTAAAAATGATTTAAAAACACAAAACCAGTTGGAGCCGGGTTCGAACCCGCGATCCCCAGAACTGAACACACACACTCAACCATCTCATCTAACTTAACTTTAATTAATAGACTTCATTTTAAATTCTTTTAACTAACAAGAGATCAGTTTCCCTTTGTTTATTAAACCGAAGCCATCAAACCCCAAATTGGTCCACAATTCGAACCCGATTGAACCCAAAACCTTAGGGCTTTTGTTACACAGATCAAATCGAGTTCAAGGGTGATTTTAATTTAATTATCAATCATCTCAGAATCCAAATTCGTGACTTGCATAGCTTCGAATCGTGAGCACTCGAAATCATCATTCAATCTTGATAAATTCGATTAAATTAAACTGTAAATCCATGGGGTTTTTATTAAGAAATGATTTTCTAACCTTTCTGTACCGTTTCATTTGAATTTTCTGTTGATTATAATCAAAAACCCCAATATACATTATTCTTAGGACCCTAATAATTGGATTCACAGAATTCATTATGAATTGATCAAATTGGTATATGGTTTTCATAAATCGAACCTCTTAGAAACTAATGATATGATTTGATTTGACTTTTAATCCCTTATTGATTAAAACCCCAAAATGGTATTCTAGGATGAACCCTAGAATCCGAACTCGTTCAATTCGTTATTAAAACACCCAATTGATACATGGTGTTTCTTAGTCGGCATCTTCTGGAAGTAACTATGTGATTGGATTCGATCATTAAACTGTTTAAACAAGAAACCCCCAAATCGGTTTCTTAACATGAACCCTAATATTGAAATCATTCAATACGATATAATGAGATGAAATAAACATAGGTTTTTTGTTCAATGGAACATCACGAAACTACTGATATGCTTTAATTTGATTTATGATCACGTTTGAGTGGAAACCCCCAAATCCGTATTCGTGATGAACCCTAATAGTCGAATTCATAGAATTCGATATTAGAACTTGTAATACACATAAGGCTTCGCTTAGTTGACCTATTTAGGATGTGTAGGAAACAATTTTTACCTGGTTGGACCTCGAATTGATGTTAATCAGCTTGAAGGTCAAGTTCGGCTAACCCCACGATCGATCCTTCTCACTGCAGCTTCTAAGGTTGAATTGTTGGATGCTAATGAGCCTAAGGGTGCCGACTAATGCTTCTGAAAGTTCAATTGTGTGGGTTTCTGTCGAATTGTATGGGTTTGTGAATGTTAGTAACGCTTTTAATGAACTAGATCGTTATTTGGGTTTAATTCAGCAATTATGATCGTATTAACTGATGATAACCGCTTGTTATCATGATTAGGTGTTTTATGTACCATCAATTCGATCAATTACTTCATATTAGCTTGAAATTCATAACTTCTCTTGTGTTTATGGACGAATTTTGACTATGTAAGTCAAAATTGTGTATTTTGACTAATCACTAGCTAATTCTTACAATTCAAAGTGTTTCTAGATTTGTTTTGTTCAATGTTACCCCCTCTAGTTTTATTTTTGCATGATTTCATATCATTTCGCGCTATTTTCTGTTAATTTTTGTTAACAGAGTTAACCCGAAAAGTCGGATTGTCACATCATCCCCTTGTTGAAGGAATTTTCGTCCCGAAAATTGTTAGATGTTAGAAGTAGTTAGGACACTACTTTGTGAGTTAAAAATGTACGTGTTAGTGTGGTTTGATCATTCCGTGTGCTTGTGTGTACTCACACACAAAATCTAATGCTTGCAACATCACAACTAAGTGTGATCGTTCAATGTGACTGTTTGCGTGTACACTAGTTAGTTCACCTAACTGTGACTGTTTGTGTTTGATCATACTGTGATGTGTAACCTCACACATAGTGAGTGTTTGCAACTGTTTGTACTATGCAACCCCGCACATAGCAAAATGTGTGTAACTAATCATGTATGTACTACTATAACATGTAACATATGAAATATAGCACATAAAATGTAATGTAGCACAATGTTTGTAACAAAACCAATTGTATAAAATGTATGTTTGTAACAAAACCAATTGTATAAAATGTTTGTGCTTACCGTTTAAAATCTGAAGTGTTGATGTGTGAAGCATCACGTCATCCCCTTGTTGAAGGAAATTTCGTCCCGAAATTTAACGTGTGCTCTCAGTGTTTGTTGCTGTTGTTTTGAACAAATGAGGATACTTCTTCATCATTTGGTCTTCCCGTTCCCATGTGAATTCAGGACCACGTCTTGAATTCCACCGAACTTTGACTATCGGAATCTTGCTTTGTTTGAGTTGTTTGACCTCTCGGTCCATTATTTCAGCTGGTTCTTCAATGAATCGTAACTGTTCATCTACTTGTATTTCCTCCAGTGGTACAATCAATGTCTCGTCAGAAACATCATGAACTCCACTGAGTTCATCCGGTAGTTTGAGTTGATACGCAACCGGACCAATCCTTTTCAGGATCTCAAAAGGTCCCACGTACCGTGGACTAAGCTTCCTGCGCTTGCCGAATCGTATCACAACTTTCCTAGGTGATACCTTTAGAAGAACACGGTCTCCTACTTGAAATTCCAATGGTTTACTACGCTTGTCAGCATAACTCTTTTGTCGATCCCGGGCCGCTGCCATACGGTTCCGGATTTGTACAATTTTCTCAGTCGTCTCGTGCACTAGTTCAAGACCTGTTATCTGACTGTCACCAATTTCAGCCCAGCAAACTGGTGAACGACATTTACGACCATACAAAGTTTCAAACGGTGCTGCCTGAATGCTTGTATGAAAACTGTTGTTGTAAGAGAATTCCACTAAGGGTAGGTGGTTTTCCCAGCTATCACCAAAGTCAATTACGCAAGCTCGTAACATATCCTCGAGTGTTTGAATCGTACGTTCACTCTGACCGTCGGTCTGTGGATGATATGCTTTACTCATATCCAAACGAGTCCCCAATGACTTATGAAGTGATTTCCAAAAGTTGGAAGTAAATCAAGCATCCCAATCTGATATGATAGAGATTGGCACGCCATGTCGTGCTACCACTTCCTTGATGTAAATACGAGTCAGTTTCTCCATCTTGTCGGTTTCCTTGATTGCTAAGAAATGTGCAGATTTCGTTAATCGATCGACAATTACCCATATCGTATCACAACCACTCGGTGTACGGGGTACCTTAGTAATGAAGTCCATCGAAATCTGTTCCCATTTCCACATTGGTATTTCTGGTTGTTGCAGCAAACCAGATGGTTTCTGATATTCCACTTTGACTTTCGAACAAGTCAAACACTTGCTAACGTATCTAGCAATGTCAGCTTTCATATGAGGCCACCAATACAGTGCCTTCAAATCATGATACATCTTGTCGGATCCCGGATGGACTGAATACCTGGACTTGTGTGCTTCGTCCATCACAAGTTCCCTTAAACCACCATGCAAAGGTATCCACAGTCGATTAATGAAATAACGAATTCCATCAGACTTGACATCCAATTGTGTTTCCATCCCCCGTAAGGATTCATGTACCAAATTATCCTTTTCTAAGGCTCCCAGCTGAGCACTGCGTACCTTGTCAGGTAAGTCAGTATGTATCGTCATCATGAGTGCGCGAACCCGTCTTGTTGAAGTGTCTTTTCTGCTTAAAGCATCAGCCACCACACTAGCTTTTCCGGGTGATACTTAATCGCGCATTCGTAGTCGTTCAACAACTCGACCCACCGTCGCTGTCTCATGTTAAGCTCCTTCTGATCAAAGATATGCTGCAGACTCTTATGATCAGTGTAAATGGTACACTTGGTTCCATACAAATAATGCCTCCAAATTTTCAAAGCAAAAACCACTGCTCCTAACTCCAAGTCGTGAGTAGTGTAATTCTTTTCGTGTGGTCGTAGTTGCCTTGAAGCATAAGCAATCACTTTATCAAGTTGCATCAACACACATCCCAAACCCTGTGCAGATGCATCACAATACACCATAAAGTCTTCCGTCCCTTCCGGTAAGGACAGAATCGGTGCACTGCAGAGTTTCTGTTTCAATAACTGGAATGCAGCTTCCTGTTTATCCATCCAGTTATACTTCGTTCCTTTGTGCGTAAGAGCTGTAAGTGGTTGGGCGATCTTTGAGAATCCCTCAATGAATCGTCGGTAATAACCCGCCAAACCAAGGAATTGTCGTACCTCGGTAGGTGTCTTTGGTGCTTCCCAATTCTTAATCGCTTCAATCTTCGTTGGATCAACATGTATACCCTTTTCATTAACTATATAACCCAAGAATTGTACTTCTCGCATCCAAAAGTCACATTTCGAGAACTTAGCGTACAATTGTTCCTGTTTCAGTTATTCCAACAGCAATCGAAGATGTTCAGCATGCTCTTCCTCAGTCTGAGAGTAGATGAGAATGTCATCAATGAAAACAATGACAAACTTATCAAGATAAGGTTTACAAACACGATTCATGAGATCCATGAATACAGCTGGAGCGTTTGTCAACCCAAATGGCATGACCAAGAACTCATAATGGCCATAGCGTCCTGAATGCTGTCTTCGGAATATCTTCTTCTTGAACTCTGAGTTGATGATAACCCGATCTGAGATCAATCTTCGAGTAGTAACTCGAACCTTGCAACTAATCGAACAGATCCTCAATTCTAGGTAACGGATATCGGTTTTTGATGGTAACCTTGTTCAATTCCCGGTAATCGATACACATACGGAAAGTCCCATCCTTCTTCTTAACAAATAAGACTGGAGCTCCCCACGGTGAAAAACTACGTCGTATAAAACCCTTATCCAACAAATCTTGCAGTTGTGTAGATAACTCTTGCATCTCAGATGGTGCAAGTCGATAAGGTGCCCTAGCTATCGGTGCTGCATCCGGTGTAAGGTCGATTCGAAATTCCACCTGTCTTATAGGCGGTAATCCCGGCAAGTCTTCTGGGAATACTTCAGGAAATTCACAAACTACTGGAATGTCTTCAATCTTCTTCTCAGCTACCGGCTTCTCAGTTATAAGTGCTATAACTGCTGTATGACCTTTACGCAGACATTTGTGTGCTTTCATAGAAGATATGAGACGCAGTGGCGTACTGCTCTTCTCGCCTTGTACATACAATGTCTCTCCATGCGGAAGAGGTATACGAACGATCTTTTCATGGCACACTATTTCAGCCTGGTTTTTGGACAGCCAGTCCATGCCAATGACTACATCAAAACTGCCTAATGTGATAGGCATAAGATCAATTTCCAATGTTTGACCCATCAAATCAAGGATACATCCCTTAAGGATTTGTTCAACTACAATTAGCTTACCATCAGCTAGTTCTACAGTATATGGGTTTTCTAAGGCAGTGGGACTAGCATTTAGCAACTTAGAGAATGAACTAGACACAAAACTCCGGTCTGCACCAGTGTCAAATAGCATAGAGGCATAGTGATTATTTAAGAGGAACGTACCCATGACAATGTTGGGATCCTCCCGCGCCTGCCGTCCTCCAATCACAAACGCCCGGCCCCTAGCACCATTGTTGTTGTTGTTGGTGCCATTGCCATTGCCATTTCCGTTGTCGTTGCCAGTTGTATCATTAGTCCCGCCTTTCTTGAGTTGTGGGCAATCCTTCTTGAAGTGCCCCAGCTTACCACACTCAAAGCAGCCCTTTTGTGCATTGTTCTGGTTGTTATTCTGGTTGTTGGAACTGTTTTGCAGCTCTCCACGGCAATCCTTAGCTGCATGCCCTGTTTTACCACACCTTTGACACCTAAACTTATCACACTGATTTCCAGCATGATGAAATCCACACTTATTGCACTTTGGGTGTTTACCAATATACCCCCCTGATGATGACGACTGCTGACCACTGTTCGAGTTCTGATATGACTTATTTGAATCTTGCTTCCGGTTCTGCTGAAATGATTGTTGATTGGAATTCTTGGAGTTGTTACCTTCCCACTTCCTCTTGTGGTCTCCCACCTTAGTAGCTGATGTGCGTTTAGGCAGAGTCCCCTGTAACACTGCCTGATCAGTCAGTTGGTGCGCTAAACGAACAGCTTGTTGAATTGTTGTGGGATTTGCAGAAGTGACCAATCCCTGGATCTGAGGCACCAATCCCCCGATGTACCTCTCTATCCACTTGCTTGCGGGAGTAGCCATGTGAGGTAGAAGTCTGGCCAGTTCATGTGACCGGGTCGTGTATTCCTCAAAGTTTGACCCCTCCATCTTAAGGTGCCAATACTCCTCCTCCAGTTTCTGCATCTCACTGCGAGGACAGTACTCCTCCTGCAGTAAAGTCTTGAATCCATTCCAAGTTATGGCATTGGCCTCACCCAATCCCAGAGTTTGAAAATTCGAGTTCCACCAAGTCAATGCTGGACCCTCCAATGTTCCAGTAGCATACTTTACGTTATTCTCCTCAGTACAGTTACACATTTCAAAAAATGACTCCGCTTTCTCAATCCATCGAAGGAGTCCAATGGCCCCCTCCGATCCTTTGAAGTTATGTGGCTTACAGTCCAAGAACATCTTGAACGTGCACACCGGTGGATTCACTAATCCCCCTGCTGGACCCTGTAGCCCTGTAGTGTGTGTCTGAACGTAGTTCGCGATTGCCTCCGCGACCCTGTTATTGATCAGCTCATTGAGCTCAGCAACTGTCATTTGTACGTTCTCACCGGCCATTATCTTCCTAGTTAAAAGAAATGTTAAAGTGTTATCAAAGTCCAAGGTGACATGTGTACACAATACAACAATCAACAAACATGTAATGTAGAAATCAATAAAACTGTTGGCGATACGTAAAAATTTTCAATAGATAATAATCTGATTTGAGTACAATACTTTCAAAATCAAAACATAATTTTTCCAAACATCTAATGTAGGGACACAACCTGCCCCTAATAAGTCTAACTAAATCAGTCCTCTGGATCATCGATAGTGGATTCAGGATCAGAATCAACAGCTGGTGCTGGTTCCTCCCCTTCCTCCTCTTCATCCTCTTCATCCTCTTCTTCATTCTCAGAGACCACCAAATCTTCCAAGGCTACGAGTCTGCCTTCGAGAATCTCAGCTCGGTTCTCAGAAGCTTGAAGACGACCAGTCAAATGGATGATCTCATCTCGCATCTCATTAACCAGGTGGGCAAGGTTATCTTGTCTTTCATTCGCATCCCAGAGTTCCCGAACATTGTACTCAATCCTATCATTTGCCCGGTACAAGTCCTCACGTAGTTTGGCAATCTCCTCAGAGTCAGTCCGTTGCCTCTTAGGCTCAGGAACATCCAATGCAGGTGGTGGATGGGTAGAAGGTCCCTCAGCAGGAATCTCCTGAGTACCCTCCACTGGCTCCTCCTCCGGATTCTCATCCGGATCCTTATCTGAATCCTCAGCTGGCTCCTCCTCCGGATCCTCCTCAGGGTCGAAATCATCTCTCTCAGATGGTGGAGGAGATGGGATAGGTGGTGCTGGTGATGATGGTGGTACTGGAACTACCGACTCCTCATCCTCCGAATCATCAATGTATATGTATGGTGCTGATGATGAAGATGCCATGCCTGATACATAATACCATATGTAAGTGCAGTGCAATGGAATTGTGTAAGCAAGTCTATTACCTAATGCCATATGTAATTTCTAAGTGATATGTGTAAGTATGCGTGTCTAATGTCTAACAGTTATAGTCTAAGTCTACAAATGCAAACATAGTTCGCTATAACCAATGTCTCTGATACCAATCTGTCACACCCCCAATTTTCAACTAACGGAATCATACAGTTTGGGAACGTGACAAACCGGGATCTCAGATCATTAGAGATAACGAAGACCTCTATATGATTTTCAAAACATACTTTGGTCTAAAACTGTAACATTAAAGTTTTCAAAATTTGCGGAAGCGTTTTAAAACAATAACAAACACAACAGTTGTAAAATGTAAATTACAAAACAAATTCCCAAATGTTCAAATCTAAATAATAGAAATGTCAAATATGCATGCGACTCAATCTCCTAGTCCATGTCTGCTTTCTTGTGTACCTTAGCGTCCTGAGAAAACATGTAAATCAAGTCAACACAAAGGTTGGTGCATAACACAGGTTTAAGCATTCACAATATTTAAAACAACAGTTTGAATATAATGTTTGCAGATAACATAATCACACATGCATTGTCATGATAGCTAGTCATTTGTACTATTTACATAAGTGGTCGACACCGAAGCTGACTGTTGCATGCTATCGCATGTTTTGCCTTGCCACTATTGTCTAGCACAAACAATAGTAATGTGTGTTTGGTCAGTCAAACACTTGCGTAGATCCCATCTACCAAGTGAGGTTTGTCAAACCTAATAGACCTATTTCTAACTACCACGCTTTGCGCTACGGCAAACTAAACGGTTCGGAGTGTAAGGACTTGTAATGCTATGTTTGCACTTAATGTAAACAGCTAACTCATGCAAGTGATATGTATCTAAAATTTGTTTATTGCACATGTTTTCTCCCCCAAAACAGTTAAAATAAGAAAGGGGCCGTGTACGCACCTTTGATAGTGAATAGAATGATCAACTGCTCGTGAATTCGCGTAGAGAATCTTCTACGAAGAATCTGTGTTTAAACAATAACGTTGTGTTATTCGGGATGTCGTTTTGTGCTTGAAATCACATACGTGTCAACACACGTATGTTAGAGTGTTAGAAATGTACATACGTATGTATGCATAACTTTGAAATCGTTTAATAAAATCACATCATCGTTTATGATTTTATTTAAACAAGCGTAATTATACGCGATTTCGTTTTCGGATTAAAATATAAATTTTTCTATTTTATTTTGTTCGGGATTTCGTTACGGTTCCAACGCAACTTGAACGAGTCGAAACAGAGTTAGAACGAGTGAGTTATGAGTTAAAACCTAAAAATGATTTAAAAACACAAAACCAGTTGGAGCCGGGTTCGAACCCGCGACCCCCAGAACTGAACACACACACTCAACCATCTCATCTAACTTAAATTTCATTAATAGACTTCATTTTAAATTCTTTTAACTAACAAGAGATCAGTTTCCCTTTGTTTATTAAACCGAAGCCATCAAACCCCAAATTGGTCCACACTTCGAACCCGATTGAACCCAAAACCTTAGGGCTTTTGTTACATAGATCAAATCGAGTTCAAGGGTGATTTTAATTTAATTATCAATCATCCCAGAATCCAAATTCGTGACTTGCATAGCTTCGAATCGTGAGCACTCGAAATCATCATTCAATCTTGATAGATTCGATTAAATTAAACTGTAAATCCATGGGGTTTTTATTAAGAAATGATTTTCTAACCTTTCTGTACCGTTTCATTTGAACTTTCTGTTGATTATAATCAAAACCCCCAATATACATTATTCTTAGGACCCTAATAATCGGATTCACAGAATTCATTATGAATTGATCAAATTGATATATGGTTTTCATAAATCGAACCTCTTAGAAACTAATGATATGATTTGATTTGATTTTTAATCCCTTATTGATTAAAACCCCCAAATGGTATTCTAGGATGAACCCTAGAATCCGAACTCGTTCAATTCGTTATTAAAACACCCAATTGATACATGGTGTTTCTTAGTCGGCATCTTCTGGAAGTAACTATGTGATTGGATTCGATCATTAAACTGTTTAAACAAGAAACCCCCAAATCGGTTTCTTAACATGAACCCTAATATTGAAATCATTCAATACGATATAATGAGATGAAATCAACATAGGTTTTTCATTCAATGGAACATCACGAAACTACTGATATGCTTTAATTTGATTTATGATCACGTTTGAGTGGAAACCCCCAAATCCGTATTCGTGATGAACCCTAATAGTCGAATCCGTGGAATTCGATATTAGAACTTGTAATACACATAAGGCTTCGCTTAGTTGACCTATTTAGGATGTGTAGGAAACAATTTTTACCTGGTTGGACCTCGAATTGATGTTAATCGGCTTGAAGGTCAAGTTCGGCTAACCCCACGATCGATCCTTCTCACCACAGCTTCTAAGGTTGAATTGTTGGATGCTAATGAGCCTAAGGGTGCCGACTAATGCTTCTGAAAGTTCAATTGTGTGGGTTTCTGTCGAATTGTATGGGTTTGTGAATGTTAGTAACGATTTTAATGAACTAGATCGTTATTTGGGTTTAATTCAGCAATTATGATCGTATTAACTGATGATAACCGCTTGTTATCATCATTAGGTGTTTTATGTACCATCAATTCGATCAATTACTTCATGTTAGCTTGAAATTCATAACTTCTCTTGTGTTTATGGACGAATTTTGACTATGTAAGTCTAAATTGTGTATTTTGACTAATCACTAGCTAATTCTTACAATTCAAAGTGTTTCTAGATTTGTTTTGTTCAATGTTACCCCCTCTAGTTTGATTTTTGCATGATTTCATATCATTTCGTGCCATTTTCTGTTAATTTTTGTTAACAGAGTTAACCCGAAAAGTCGGATTGTCACAATTGTCCTCGCGGTGAAGTGCAGAAGATAGAGACAGAATTCTGGAACCACAAGATGGTCCGAGATCGAGGCATACACTGCTCGATCGTATGAGCTGGCACACCTGTGGCCAGAGATGGTAACACCGGCCTATAAACACATCGAGAAGTACATCGAGGGACTACCACCTCAAATTCACGGTGTGGTACTTTCTGCTGACCCCATCACCCTACAACATGATGTGCGACTGGCCCACAAGCTCACGGATTCAGCCGTAGCACAAGGACTTTTATCACCTCGTGGTGCTGTAGCCAAGACCCCAGACAATAAACGCAAATGGGATCAATCCATGAGCAAACCTTCCACTCTACAACCACCACCACAACAACGTAAGTTTGGATCAACCCAAGCTTACACAACACCCATCCCAACCACCCAGAATCAAGGAGGCTATGCAGGCAAACATCCCAAATGCCAAAAGTGCAATTTGCATCATGCACAGGGTCGATGTGGCATCTTTCAATGCCAGCGCTGCAAAAAAATGGGACATGCAGCTAAAGACTGCAGGGGCGAACTACTAGCCAAAACCCTACAACCGCCACAGCCACAGCCACAAGGAGCACCAAAGGGATGCTATGAATGTGGGAAACCAGGGCACTTTAAGAAAGACTGCCCACATTTGAAGAACAACAATAATGGGAACAACAACAGTCCGAAGGGATGAGCCTTCGTGATCGGAGCAAAAGAGGCCAGAAGGGTCCCCAACCTTGCAGCATGTACGTATCTCCTAAACGATCATTACACTTCTGTATTGTTTGATACTGGAGCTGAGAAAAGTTTTATATCTAAGGATTTTAGTGAGACACTTGCCATAACCCCAACACCCTTAGAGGTTGAATACAGTGTAGAGCTAGCTGATGGTAAACTGATTGTAACCAAGCACATTCTGAAAGAATGCACCCTACAGCTAGCAAATCACAAATTTAAGATTGACCTCATGCCAGTTACACTAGGCAGTTTTGATGTTGTAGTTGGCACGGATTGGTTGTCTGACAACCAAGCTGAAATCATTTGCCATGACAAGGTTGTGCGCATACCTCTCCCTAGTGGAGAAACCCTAGACATTAACGGCGAAAGGAGCAACACTCCTTTGAACATCGTCTCGTGCATGAAAGCTCACAAATGCTTACGAAAGGGATACACAACCATATTGGCACTTATCACCGACAAGACCGAAGATGAGAAGAAAATAGAAGACATTTCAGTCGTATGTGACTATCCTGACGTATTCCCTGAGGAGCTACCAGGACTACCACCACCTCGACAAGTGGAGTTCCACATAGATCTCCGCCGGGAGCAGCACCTATCGCACGAGCACCCTATTGACTTGCACCTTCGGAGATTCAGGAACTATCCAACTAACTCCAGGAGTTGCTGGACAAGGGTTTTATTAGGCCAAGCTTCTCACCGTGGGGAGCCCCAATGCTGTTCGTGAAGAAGAAGGATGGCACATTTCGTATGTGCCTCGACTGCCGTGAATTAAACAAAGTGACAATCAAGAATCGTTACCCCTTACCTTGCATTAATGATCTGTTTGACCAACTGCAAGGGTTGAGTTACTACTCTAAGATTGATCTGCGATCACCAGTTGAGAATTCAAGAGGAGGATATTCCAAAGACCGTTTTTCGCACTCGGTATGGTTATTATGAGTTTTTGGTCATGCCCTTTGGGCTAACTAATGCACCTGCAGTATTCATGGACCTCATGAATAGAGTGTGCAAACCCTACCTCAACAAGTTTATCATTGTTTTCATCGATGATATTCTCATCTACTCGAAGACTTAGGAAGTACACAAAGAGCATCTTCAATTGGCTCTTGAACTGCTACGAAAACAAAAGTTGTACGCTAAACTCTCAAAGTGCGACTTCTGGATTCAAGAAGTCCAATTCCTAGGTCATGTTGTTAATGAACAAGGAATTCATGTGGATAAATCCAAGATTGAGGCCATCAAGAACTGGGAAGCACCAAAGACCTCAACTGAGGTGCGACAATTTCTAGGCTTGGCAGGCTATTATCGACGATTCATCGAAGGATTTTCCAAGATAGCCCAACCACTTACAGCTCTCTCCCACAAGGATAAGAAATATCTCTAGACTGACAAATAAGAAGCTGCATTCCAACTTCGCAAGCAGAAGCTCTGTAATGCACCTATCTTATCCCTTCTGATGGAACAGACGACTTCGTAGTATACTGTGATGCCTCGATACAAGGACTCGGCTTTGTACTAATGCAGCGAGAGAAGGTGATCGTATATGCTTCCCGACAAATGAAAGTCCATAAGAAGAATTAGACCACCCACGACTTGGAACTTGGAGCCGTGGTATTTGCACTCAAGATCTGGAGACACTACCTGTATGGTACAAAGTGTACGATATACACTGATCACAAGAGTCTCCAACACATATTCGAGCAGAAGGAACTAAACATGCGACAACGTTGCTAGCTCGAACTCCAAAACGACTATGAGTGTGCTATCAAGTATTACCTGGGGAAAGCCAACGTTGTGGCTGACGCCCTAAGTCGAAAGAATACATCGAAACCCAAGAGGGTACGAGCCTTACAACTTACCATCCATCCCAATCTCCTTGAACAGATACATAATACCCAAGTTGAGCCACTGAAAGAAGAAAACCTTGTGGCAGAATCACTAAGGGGAATGGAGAAACAACTTGAGGTAAAAGCCGATGGCTTACACTATTTTATGGAACGCGTATTGGTTCTATATCACGGAAAATTACGAGACCTTGTGATGGAAGAGGCTCACAAGTCCCGGTATTCCATTCACCCTGGATCTGATAAGATGTATCATGATCTGAAGATACTTTATTGGTGGCCAAACATGAAAGCTGATATCGCCACATACGTGGGCAAATGCTTGACTTGCGCCAAAGTCAAGGTTGAGTACCAGAATCCATTTGGATTACTCACCCAACCAAAAATTCCCATGTGGAAGTGGGAACAAATCTCCATGGACTTCATTACCAAATTACCCCGTACTCCTAGTGGATGCGACACTATCTGGGTAATTGTGGATCGATGGCCAAGTCAGCACATTTCCTTGCGATCAAGGAAAATGACAAGATGGAAAAGCTAGCCAGAATCTATGTCAAGGAAGTAGTCTCGCGACATGGAGTACCAACCTCCATCATCTTTGATTGAGACGCTAGATTCACCTCTAACTTCTGTAAATCACTACGAAAATCGCTTGGTACACGGTTGGATATGAGTACAGCATACCACCCACAAACTGATGGCCAGAGTGAACACATGATACAAACTCTCGAAGATGTGCTATGAGCGTGCGTAGTAGAGTTCGGTAATAGCTGGGAAACTCACTTGCCACTGGCGGAGTTCTCCTACAACAACATCTATAATACGAGTATCAAGACAATGGCTTTTGAGGCCCTCTATGGCAGGAAATGTCGATCACCTATCTGTTGGGCGGAAGTGGGCGACAGTCAGCTCACAGGCCCGGAACTCGTACATGAAACAACGGAGAAAATCATGCGAATCAGAAATCGTATGGCAGCAGCTCGCAATCATCAAAATAGCTATGCCGACAAACGCCGAAAGTCTTTAGAATTTCAGGTAGGAGATAGAGTCCTTCTGCAAGTTTCACCATGGAAAGGCGTTATTCTTTTTGGGAAACGAGGCAAACTGAACCCACGTTAGATTGGACCGTTTGAGATCCTAAAGAGGATTGGTCCAGTGGCATACCAACTCGACTTACCAGCCGAAATCAATGGAGTTCACAACGTGTTTCATGTCTCGAATTTGAAGAAGTGTTTATCTGATGAGACACTTGTGATTCCACTAGATGAAATACAGGTGGATGAACAACTACAGTTCGTTGAAGAACCGGTAGAGATCTTGGACCGTGAGGTCAAACAGCTTAAGCAAAGTCGGATTCCGATTG
The DNA here is from genome assembly GCA_009363875.1 of Mikania micrantha. Taxonomy (NCBI): domain Eukaryota; kingdom Viridiplantae; phylum Streptophyta; class Magnoliopsida; order Asterales; family Asteraceae; genus Mikania; species Mikania micrantha. The sequence continues at coordinate 4,626,941 of CM018689.1, forward strand.
CCAGAGTCCGATGGAACTCGAAACGCGGACCTGAATTCACGTGGGAACGTGAAGATTAGATGATGCACAAATATCCCCACCACTTCAAACAGACAACATCGAACGCCGACAACAACGAATAAATTTCGGGATGAAATTTCCATTCGACAAGGGGATGATGTGACAACCAGAAAAATTTTGTTCCCAAACACTACCAACAACAATCAAAATTCGGGACGAAATTTCTTTCAACAAGGGGATGATGTGACACCCGGCAATTTCAGGTAAATTGCATCTCTTACAAATTAGCATTTCACATTCATACGTTTTACATTTCATTTAATTATGTTTAATTAGATGATCTAAACACAATAAACTACGAAACGATAGTTCGAGGAACTATCGAATCGTACATTGCACGTTGGTTTTGGAAACCAAGTGTGGCAAACGCAAACATTAACGCAAAACAATAATTCGAGGAATTATTGAATTGTGCATTACACAATGTTTAGGATTAGTCAAGCATGCAAACATTTCGTAAAACACGAACACAAACTATCACCGATAATTCAAGGAATTATCGAAACACACACACGAGTCTCACGAACATTGGTGAACAAACCATTGAACATTAATAAAAGTCCAAATGATGATAAATGATGAGTTATAAGCGTGAAATAATCGAAAAACGATTCGAAACGATTAAAATGGGCAAGTTGGGCTCATTCTGCAAGCCAGGAGGTACGTCTAGGACCAAGGTTTGGGTCTAGGCGATACGCCAGGCACCAGGCACTACGCCCAGGATGCTACTCCCACTCGGGTCGATGCGCGCGGATGAATTAGAAGCCAATCTGATTATTTTAATCTAGGCACTACGCCTGGCCTTGCGCACGCACACTAGGCGATACGCCTGGAAGCTGTAGATGCCAGAACCACCTTAACACTCAACCTATCTCTTTTTTAATCATTCCTATCCTATTTTCTCGGCTATAGCACCTCCATCTCGAGCTTGTACCCCTATTTCTTCATCATTTCACCAGAAAAACCTACATTGTTGAGCTTGGAAGCCATTGGAGCTCTTGGAAGGCTTGAAGCAAAGAAGGAAGCTTGGAAGCTTGTTCGCATCAACATCATCACTTGAACCTTATAGGAGATCATTCCCAGAAACCAGAAGGTTTTAGAGCTGCCAAGTCCCTGATCCAGCTTCATCTTTGTGTTTTAGAGCGTCTAAGGTAGTTTTAATGCTTATTTATGGTTAGATCTAACATGCAATGGGTAAAGACCCACATGCATGAACATCCACCCACATGCAACTCCGATCCGCTCACATGCACGAATTTGTAGATGATTTTATGCGATATTGATATTGATCTACTGATTTTAGAGTCTAGTAATGTTGGATTTGATCTTGGATAAGTTATTGTGATGGTTTTGGTAAACTTTACATAAAAGGAAACTTTTATGTTGCATGTTGTAGATTTGTGATGATCTAGACACGTTAGACATGTCTAGATGTTGTCAAATGCATATTAAAGTGTTTAGAAACACATTTGGGTGATTGATTTGGGGAAAGACACGATTTTGTAGAAACTCACTAAATAGGGAAACTTTTGTAAATCAAAAGAGGGGTTTTGATGTTCTAAGTGGTTTTGATGAATTAAGATTATTGAAATATGCTTAAAAATGATTTCTAAGCATATTGGAAACTAGGATTAGTGAAAACGAACTTTTAAACGGATACTTACTATTTTAGGAAACTTTATTTGGGCAAAATGACATAAATGGCAATTTATCCGCAAACGATATGTTTAAACGCGTTTTTATAAACATACTAAGAGGTATTAGTTTTATGAAATGGAATTTCATAACTATACTTTCCAAAAATAGAAACTTTCTAAATATAGAAACTTTTCCGAAACGGAAACGTTATGATTTTTGAAACATGGTATATGTGAAATTATCACGGTTAGAGTCATAGGATGCATGTTGGTGTCTTACTTGTAGTAAGACACTTTAAACGAACTAAAAACAACAAACGTGTCACCAACGATTCGTCGAGTCCACACAAGTTAACACACAAACACTCGGTTGAGCTTACCGACACTTGGAGTTGTATAGGATACAACACATGACAGAACACATACTCACCACCTATATGGTTATAGGTGCATACTAGCAGGTGCTAGCATTCGCAAGACGCGAACACATACATACCGGAACTGCTTAATCAGGTGAGTTCACGGCCCCTTTTTCCATTTTCTACCTTTGGGGATGAAAACATTGCATACAAAATGTTTTTGAACAACAACATACTTTTGGTTACATTTTGACATGCTAATATCACGTATATGCATATGTGTGGCATTCATCCACAAAACTGACAGGTCCTCATTAAACACATCTCAAACCATTAATAGTGCGAGGCTCTTTGCATGGTAATTCTGAATAGTACTATTTGGGCTTGACAAGCCCCACTGTTGCACGCCGTATGGCCACCCCGATTGGAGGTCGGAACAGTGCAAAATTGACCAAACAACATTACCATTGTCTAGTTGGATGGACATGGTGGGAGGCAACATGTTTGATTCGGTTGCGAACCTGCATATGATATAACACTTATTGACTAGCTATCAATGGATATTGCATTGTAATGAAATGTAGACCGGTAAAATCATACTTTAAACATTTGATGTTTATTGCTGATATAAAACCTGTGCTCTCACCAACCTTTGTGTTGACCTTTTACTCGCATGTTTTCTCAGGTAACTAAGGCAACGCACAAGGATAGATGCTAGGCTGGAGTCTCATGCATCCACATAGTGCTTTAGGCTTTGATAACGTTTATCATTTTGTTTTTGTCATGTAATACAAAATAACTTAAACTGCTTCCGCAAAACCATTACTTTATGTTATGTTGAAAACTATTTCATTAATGCTTCCGCAACTTATGAATTAAAACTGACTTAAAACATTTACAATTACTTCTGCAACTCTGATTTTATAAAACAGTTTTTGTCCAAGTATTTGGATGTACGTATGCACAAGGCATGTAGGTCTCGCAACTGTATGACCGGAGACTGCGATCCTAACAGTCACGTCGCACCCTCAGAAAGGTTGGGGTTTGACATGACATACCAGAAAACATCATACTCGGGAACATCTCCACAAATCCGTATGTAGACTATTTGTATGCTCACAAATATGTTGATGCCCAAGGACAGGAGGTCCCCTCTCTCAAGACTGTGATTGAGAGCTGGTTTGAAAAGAGAAACGACTTGACTCCTACTCCAACTGAAGTGAAAAAGACTTAGATCACTCCAGGACCAAATGATGAGGTGGAGAATCCTAAAGTCACTTACACTGCTAGCTCCAAGGACTTATTTGCCAACCGCAATGACAGATCCGGAGCCGTTTGCTGGATGTATGATAAGGAGAAGCAGTTGTACCTGGTCAAAAGATTTAATGGCAAACTGGAGTATTTTAAGAGACCCCAAGACTTCTGCTCCTTGCCAAAGATTGATCTTCGGAGCATCAACAACGTCATATTCCTAAATCTCTCCGAAGACAGTCAAGCTGCTCTATTCGCCAAATTTTTAAAGGACTGGTGTGACTGAGACTTCCATGTTATGAAGACCAGAAAAGGAAGAAGATTTTTTTCGAAATACATACTGGATCCTTCAAGAAGGAACCTTGGGTCTAAACCAAATATCCACCACCCAAAACAGAGAAAGCAGTCCCTGTCCAAATGAGGTTTCCAGATAATTCACTCAAGAACTTCAAGTTATGGTACTTCAACGAAGTTACATATGGAGCAGTTATTGTGAGAGATAAGTCAGACGACTACATCATTCTAGACCCGATGAACTTGTTCAAATTTGCGAAGGATGACATGATGGTGCAACATTAGAACCTCATACGCACCTTTGGTGGATATGGCCAGGAAGCAAAGCCTTTCACCAGAGTTGTTGCATTGGCTATGGCTCACAAGCTCTATGCCGAAGCTGGTCCTCATTCGCTTACACTTCCAATCGATTGATTTCATCAGTCTAGCGGGAGTTTGTAGGGACCAACCAGAAGAGAAAGACTGACAAAATCAATTGGAGACAAGATGAAGACCAAGTTCTGATTTTTTCGTGAGCTTAGCATTTCGTGTACTTGTAAATTTCGTATACTTTTGAGTTCATGTACATAGGTTTGAGTACCACTAGAGTAGTATATATAGACGCATAGTATATTGTTCTAGGGTGTGACAATCCGACTTTTCGAATTAACCTAGTTAACTGAAAATAGTGAGATCACAGGCCCAACAAGATAAGAGTAGGTTCAATGAGGCCCAAGTAGGCCCAATAAGGCCAAGTTAGGCCCAATGAAAACAAGGAAGGCCCACTGAGGCCCAAGTAGGCCAAATAAGGCCAAAGTAGGCCCAAGGTAGGCCCAATGAGGTCAAGGTAGGCCCAATGAGTCCAGGATAGGCCTAGTTGTATTTAAGAGGCCCAATTGGGTTAATCAAGCCCAACAATGTTCTAAGAAGCCCGATTTGTGACAATTTGGGATTTTCGGTTCAACTTTGTTAACCGAAATGTTATGTAATTGAGCTAAACCAAACCTAAGGGATTGGAATTTATAGAAATCAGTTCCAATACACTTTAATTGCAAAATTTAGACTTGCAATTGATTTAAAAGTCCAATTTTGACTTTAGAAGTAAAAATTCGTGTGTGTTAATCAAGAAGGAATTCGAAATCTACATGTAACGGTTGGAATTAATCAAATTAAACCTTCCAATTATGTGTACAGATGATTCTTAACAGCAATCAGGCGTTATAGGACCCAACAACTTCGAATTAAACACGATTTGTACGCTAAAAGTCGAAACCGTCAACTACCATTATTAAGATCATATAATGTGATCTTAAAAGATCAAATTCTTGCTATAAAACCCTTAGTCGGTCCATTTAGAAGCTTTTGCATCCACAAATTCTTGCTCAGAAGCTGTGAATCGAAGAAACCAAGTGAGGGGTGGCCGAAACTACATCAACAAGTCGAAGTACATCAATTCGAAACCAATTCTGATAATTGTCAGCACCTACACCTTCTATACGGTTAGTAAAATGATATCCCTATGCTAGTTTCGATTGACATCAACGAATTTCACGAATCCTAATTCTAGGGTTCATCACATTATCGATTTGGGTGTTTCTGATCAAACGAGTTTAAAAATCCAATTCAAGTATATAGATAGATTCGGTTTGAATTGTATATGGAAAACCAGGTGTTAATTTCAGTTTCTAACAACAAAGTGATAGAACCCGATTACTAGGGTTCATATCAAAGACGGTTTTGGGGGTTTTGATCGAGATGAGTTTAAAAATGAAATCAAATGGTGCCATCAGTTTCATAAGGTGCCGACTAACAAAACTCATGAGTCAATTTCATCAAATAATTACGAATTCATGGTGTTCGAATTCTAGGGTTCTAGAACAAAACGGTTTTGGGGATTTTTAATTAGAAGTATTCAAAAATCAAATTAAATAGCATAGGTGGGTTCAGAAGATTCCGATTAATGTTAATGCTAAGCTAATTTCATTATAGAATTACGAATTCGATGCTTTTGAGTTCTAGGGTTGTGATATCAATCGGGTTAGGGGATTTTATATCAAATGAGATCTAAGGTTGAATTAAATTATACAGATGGGTTCGTTTAGATCTTAGAATGAGAAGCCCCATGAATTCGAGGTCTGATATATACGAATTCAGTCCAATGGATGTAAACAATGGGGTTGTTCGAACCGGACATAGTTAGGTAGTGATTTGAAGGTTTATTTTGATCAGTGAACGAATTAAAACCGCTTATAGAAGTGATTAGATCCGTAGAATAAAAGCCCCATGGAGTGGGAATGGATCGGGTTTGAATTTGGTCTCAATTGGATCCATGTTGCTTCGGCTATGATTAAACAAAGGGATTCAGTGTTATTGATGCTTAAAACAAATTAATAATCAGTTTGTTAACAAAAATTGAAGCTGTTGAGTTGGTAGGGTGTGTGTGATATGAGTGAGGGGTCGCGGGTTCGAGCCCGGCTCTCAACATTTTTTTGGGTTTAAAACTAATTTTGAGTTTTAAATCATAACTTCTTCGTTTTAACTCCGATTTAACTCATTCGAATTGCGTTGGAACCAGAATTTCATCCCGAACTAATTGGAATGATAAAATTCACATTTTTGATCGAAAACGTAATCGTGTATAATTGCGTATATATTTTATTTAAACGATTTCAAAGTCACACGTATTTACGTATGTACGTTTCTAACATTCTAACTTACGTGTATTGGCACGTATGTGATTTCAAGCACAACACGACATTCCGAATAACTTTAGGTTATTGTTTAATCACAGATTCTTCGTAGAGGATTTTCTACGAGAGTTTAAGTGCGTTTGATCATTCTGCAATACTCAAAGGTGCGTACACGACCCTTTTCTTATTTTAACTGTTTTGGGGGAGAAAACATGTGCAAACAAACATTTTAGATACATATCACTTGCATGAGTTAGCTGTTTACATTATGTGACAACATAGCATTTACAAGTCCTTACACACTTCGAACCGTTTAGTTTGCCGTAGCGCAAAGCGTGGTAGTTGGAAATAGATCTATTAGGTTTGACAAACCTCACCTGGTAGATGGGATCTACGCAGGTGTTTGACTGACCAAACACACATTACTATTGTTTGTGCTAGACAATAGTGGCAAGGCAAAAACATGCTATAGCATGGCAATCGTCAGCTTCGGTGTCGACCACTTATGTAAATAGTATAAATGACTAGCTATCATGACTATGCATGTGTGATTATGTTATCTGTAAACTTGATATTCAAACTGTTGTTTTGAACATTGTGAATACTTAAAACCTGTGTTATGCACCAACCTTTGTGTTGACTTGATTTACATGTTTTCTCAGGACGCTGAGGTGCGCAACAAAGCTGGCATGGACTAGGAGATAGAGTCACATGCATGTTTTACATTTGTATTGTTTGAATTACACATTTGGGGATTTTGTTTTGTAAATTACATGTTACAACTGTTCCTTTGGTTATTGTTTTAAAACGCTTCCGCAATCTTTAAAAACTTTGATGTTTTTGACCAAAGTATGTTTTGAAATTCATATAGAGGTCTTCGTTATGTATAATGATCTGAGATCCTGGTTTGTCACGTTCCCAAACGGTATGATTACGTTAGTTGAAAATTGGGGGTGTGACAGATTAGTATCAGAGACATTGGTTATAGCGAACTAGGTTTGCATTTGTAGACTTAGACTATGACTGTTAGACATTAGACACGTATGCTTACACATATTACTTAGAAATTACATATGGCATTATGTAATTGACTTGCTTACACATTCCATGGCACTGCACTTACATATGGTATTATGTAACAGGCATGGCATCTTCATCATCAGCACCGTATATTTACATTGATGATTCTGAGGATGAGGAGCCGATAGTTCCAGCACCACCATCATCACCAGCACCACCTATTCCATCTCCTCCACCATATGAGAGGGATGATTCAGATCCGGAGGAGGATCCGTAGGTGGATCCGGAGGAGGACCCAGAGGAGGATCCGGAGGAGGAGCCAGTGGAGGGTACTCAGGAGATCCCTGCTGAGGGACCTTCTACCCATCCACCACCGGTATTGGATGTTCCTGAGCCTAAGAGGCAAAGGACTGATGCTGAGGAGATCGCCAAACTGCGCGAGGATTTGTACTGGGCGAATGACAGGATCGAGTATAACGTTCGGGAACTATGGGATGCAAACGAAAGACAGGATAATCTTGCCCATCTGGTCAATGATATGCGGGATGAGATGATTAATTTGATTGGTCGTCTTGAGGCTTCAGAGAACCGAGCGGAGATTCTGGAAGGCGGACTGGAAGCCTTGGAAGATTTAGTGGCCTCGGAGAATGAGGAAGAGGATGAAGAGGAGGAAGGGGAAGAACCAGCACCAGCTGTTGATTCTGATCCAGAATCCACTGTCGAGGATGATTGATTTGTTTTGTTTAAACTTATTAGGAACGGGTTGTGTTCCTACACTAGATGTTTGGAAAACTTATGTTTGATTTCACAAGTATTGTACTCAAATCAAATTTCTATCTATTGAAAAACTATTATTTATTGCCAACAGTTGTGTTGATTTATACATTACATGTTGTGTTTGTTGTTTTGTTTACACATGTCACATTGGATCTTGATAACGCTCTAACATTTCTTTTAACTAGGAAGATAATGGCAAACGAGAACGTTCACATGAGAGTTGCAGAGCTCAACGAGCTAATCAATAACAGGGTCGCGGAGGCTATCGCGAACTACGCTCAGACACACAATACAGGGCCACAGGGTCCGGCAGGGGGACTGGTTAACCCACAGGCATGCACGTTCAAGATGTTCTTGGACTGTAAGCCACACAATTTCAAAGGATCGGAAGGAGCCATTGGACTCCTACGATGGATTGAGAAGGCTGAATCTGTGTTTGAGATGTGCAATTGTCCAGATGAGAACAAGGTGAAGTATGCTACGGGAACATTGGAGGGTCCAGCTTTGACTTGGTGGAACACAAATGTTCAGACCTTGGGATTGGGTGAGGCTAATGCCTTGACCTGGAATGGATTCAAAACTTTAATGCAGGAGGAGTACTGTCCTCGTAGTGAGATGCAAAAACTAGAGGAAGAATACTGGCACCTCAAGATGGAGGGATCAAACATCGAGGAGTACACTACTCGATCTCATGAATTAGCCAGACTTCTACCTCATATGGCTACTCCAGCAAGCAAATGGATAGAGAGGTACATCGGAGGACTGGTGCCTCAAATCCAGGGGTTGGTCACTTCTGCAAATCCCACGACCATCCAACAAGCTGTTCGGTTAGCGCACCAACTGACTGATCAGGCAGTGCTACAGGGGACTCTGCCTAAAAGAACATCGGCTACTAATGTGGGAGAGACCACAAAAGGAAGTGGGAGAGCAGCAACACCAAGAATTTCAACCAACAACCGTTTCAGCAGAACCGGAAACAAGACTCAAACAAGTCTTATCACAACTCAAATAGTGGTCAACAATCATCATCGTCAGGGGGTTATATTGGTAAACACCCAAAGTGCAACAGGTGTGGATTTCATCATACGGGAAATCAATGTGATAGAGCTAAGTGTCAAAGGTGTGGTAAGGTTGGGCATGCAGCTAAGGATTGTCGGGGAGAGCTGCAAAACAATCACAACAATCATAATAACAATCAGAACAACACACAGAAGGGTTGTTTTGAATGTGGCAAGATGGGGCACTTTAAGAAGGATTGCCCACAACTCAAGAAAGGTGGGGATAATAATGCAAATGGCAATGGCAACGGCAATGGTAACGGTAATGGCACCAATAACAACAATAACAACAACAACAACAATGGTGCTAGGGGCAGGGCGTTTGTGATTGGAGGACGTCAAGCACGGGAGGATCCCAACATTGTTACGGGTACGTTCCTCTTAAATAATCACTATGCCTCTATGTTATTTGACACTGGTGCCGATCGGAGTTTTGTATCTAGTTCACTTGCTAAGTTGCTAAATGTTAGTCCCACTGCTTTAGATAGTCCATACACTGTAGAACTAGCTGATGGTAAGCTAATTATAGTTGAACAAATCCTTAAGGGATGTATACTTGATTTGATGGGTCAGACATTGGAAATTGACCTTATGCCTATTGCTTTAGGTAGTTTTGATGTAGTCATTGGCATGGACTGGTTGTCCAAACACCAGGCTGAAATCGTATGCCATGAAAAGATTGTTCGCATACCTCTTTCGCATGGAGAGACATTGTATGTACAAGGTGAGAAGAGCAGTACACCACTGCGTCTCATATCTTGTATGAAAGCACACAAATGTCTGCGGAAAGGTCATACGGCAGTTATAGCACTTATAACTGAAAAGCCAGTAGCTGAGAAGAAGATTGAAGATATTCCAATAGTTTGTGAATTTTCCTAGGTATTTCCAGAAGAATTGCCAGGATTACCGCCTATCAGACAGGTGGAATTCCGAATCGACCTTACACCAGATGCAGTACCGATAGCAAGAGCGCCTTATCGACTTGCACCGTCAGAGATGCAAGAGTTATCTACACAACTGCAAGAGTTGTTGGATAAGGGTTTCATACGACCTAGTTTTTCACCGTGGGGAGCTCCAGTTTTGTTTGTTAAGAAGAAGGACGGGACTTTCCGTATGTGTATCGATTACCGGGAACTTAACAAGGTTACTATCAAGAACCGGAATCCGTTACCCAGGATTGACGATCTGTTCGATCAGTTGCAAGGTTCGAGTTACTACTCGAAGATTGATCTCAGATCGGGTTATCATCAACTAAGAGTCCAGGAGGAGGATATTCCAAAGACAGCATTCAGGACACGCTATGGCCATTATGAGTTCTTGGTCATGCCATTTAGATTGACAAACGTTCCAGCTGTATTCATGGATCTCATGAATCGTGTTTGTAAACCTTATCTTGATAAGTTTGTCATTGTTTTCATTGATGACATTCTCATCTATTCTCAGACCAAGGAGGAGCATGCTGAACATCTTCGATTGCTGTTGGAATTATTGAAACAAGAACAACTGTACGCAAAATTCTCGAAATGTGATTTTTGGATGCGAGAAGTTCAATTCTTGGGTCATATAGTTAATGAAAAGGGTATATATGTTGATCCAGCAAAGATCGAGGCAATTAAGAATTGGGAAGCGCCAAAGACCCCTACCGAGGTACGACAATTCCTTGGTTTGGCGGGTTATTACCGACGATTCATTGAGGGATTCTCAAAGATCGCTCAACCACTTACAGCACTTACGCATAAGGGGACAAAGTATAACTGGACGGATAAACAGGAAGCTACATTCCAGTTATTGAAACAGAAACTCTGCAGTGCACCGATTCTGTCCTTACCGGAAGGGACGGAAGACTTTGTAATGTATTGTGATGCGTCTGCACAGGGTTTGGGATGTGTGTTAATGCAACGGGATTAAGTAATTGCTTATGCTTCAAGGCAACTACGGCCACACGAAAAGAATTACACTACTCATGACTTGGAATTAGAAGCAGTGGTTTTTGCTTTGAAGATTTGGAGGCATTATCTGTATGGAACTAAGTGTACTATTTACACTGATCATAAGAGTTTACAACATATCTTTGATCAGAAGGAGCTTAATATGAGACAACGACGATGGGTTGAGTTGTTGAACGACTACGAATGCGCGATTAAGTATCACCCGGGAAAAGCTAATGTGGTAGCTGATGCTTTAAGCAGAAAAGATACTTCAACAAGACGGGTTCGTGCACTTATGATGACGATACATACTGACTTACCTGACAAGGTACGCAGTGCTCAGCTTGAGGCTTTGAAAAAGGAAAACTTGGTACAGGAATCCTTACGAGGAATGGAAGAACAACTGGATGTTAAGTCTGATGGAATTCGTTATTTCATTAATCGACTGTGGATACCTTTGTATGGAGGTTTAAGGGAACTCGTGATGGATGAAGCACACAAGTCCAGGTATTCAGTCCATCCGAGATCAGACAAGATGTATCATGACTTGAAGGCACTGTATTGGTGGCCTCACATGAAAGCTGACATTGCTAAGTACGTTAGCAAATGTTTGACTTGTTCGAAAGTTAAAGTTGAATACCAGAAGCCATCTGGTTTACTACAACAACCAGAGATACCGATGTGGAAATGGGAACAAATTTCGATGGATTTCATTACTAAGTTACCCCGTACACCGAGTGGTTGTGATACGATATGGGTAATTGTTGATCGATTAACGAAATCTGCACACTTCTTAGCAATCAAGGAAACCGACAAGATGGAGAAACTGACTCGTGTTTACATTAAGGAAGTGGTAGCACGGCATGGCGTGCCAATCTCTATCATATCAGATCGGGATGCTCGATTTACTTCCAACTTTTGGAAATCACTTCATAAGTCATTGGGGACTCGTTTGGATACGAGTACTGCCTATCATCCACAGACTGACGGTCAAAGTGAACGTACGATTCAAACGCTCGAGGATATGTTACGAGCTTGTGTAATTGACTTTGGTGATAGCTGGGAAAATCACTTACCGTTAGTGGAATTCTCTTACAACAATAGTTATCATACAAGTATTCAAGCAGCACCGTTTGAAGCTTTGTATGGTCGCAAATGTCGTTCACCAGTTTGTTGGGCTGAAATTGGTGACAGTCAGATAACAGGTCCTGAACTAGTACACGAGACGACCGAGAAGACTGTACAAATCCGGAACCGTATGGCAGCGGCCCGGGATCGACAGAAGAGTTATGCTGACAAGCGTCGTAAACCATTGGAATTTCAAGTAGGAGACCGAGTTCTTCTAAAGGTATCACCTTGGAAAGGTGTGATACGATTTGGCAAGCGCGGGAAGCTTAGTCCACGTTACGTAGGACCTTTTGAGATCCTGAAAAGGATTGGTCTGGTTGCGTATCAACTCAAACTACCGGATGAACTCAGTGGGGTTCATGATGTCTTTCATGTATCGAACTTAAAGAAATGTCTTTCTGATGAGACATTGATTGTACCACTGGAAGAAATACAAGTAGACGAACAGTTACGCTTCATTGAAGAACCAGCTGAAATCATGGACCGAGAGGTCAAACAGCTCAAACAAAGCAAGATTCCAATAGTCAAAGTTCGGTGGAATTCAAGATGTGGTCCTGAATTCACATGGGAACGGGAAGACCAAATGATGAAGAAGTACCCTCATCTGTTCAAAACAGCAACTACAAACACTGAGAGCACATGTTAAATTTCGGGACGAAATTTCCTTCAACAAGGGGATGACGTGATGTTTCACACATCAACACTTCAGACTTCAAACTGTAAGCACAAACACTTTTATTCAATTGATTTTGTTACAAACATTTGTGCTACATTACATTTTATGTGCTATATCTCATATGTTACATGTTATAGTAGTACGTACATGATTAGTTACACACATTTTACTATGTGCGGGGTTGCATAGTACAAACAGTTACAGACACTCACTATGTGTGAGGTTACACAGCACAGTATGATCAAACACAAACAGTTACAGACACTCACTATGTGTGAGGTTACACAGCACAGTATGATCAAACACAAACAGTTACAGTTAGGTGAACTAACTAGTGTACACGCAAACAGTCACATTGAACGATCACAGTTAGTAGTGATGTTGCAAGCATTACATTTTGTGTGTGAATACACACAAGCACACGGAATGATCAAACCACACTAACACGTACGATTTAAACTCGTAAGTAGTTTCCTAACTACTCCTAACATTTGCTAATTTTCGGGACGAAAATTCCTTTAACAAGGGGATGATGTGACAATCCGACTTTTCGAATTAACCTAGTTAACTGAAAATAGTGAGATCATAGGCCCAACAAGATAAGAGTAGGTTCAATGAGGCCCAAGTAGGCCCAATAAGGCCAAGTTAGGCCCAATGAAAACAAGGAAGGCCCACTGAGGCCCAAGTAGGCCAAATAAGGCCAAAGTAGGCCCAAGGTAGGCCCAATGAGGTCAAGGTAGGCCCAATGAGTCCAGGATAGGCCCAGTTGTATTTAAGAGGCCCAATTGGGTTAATCAAGCCCAACAATGTTCTAAGAAGCCCGATTTGTGACAATTTGGGATTTTCGGTTCAACTTTGTTAACCGAAATGTTATGTAATTGAGCTAAACCAAACCTAAGGGATTGGAATTAATAGAAATCAGTTCCAATACACTTTAATTGCAAAATTTAGACTTGCAATTGATTTAAAAGTCCAATTTTGACTTTAGAAGTAAAAATTCGTGTGTGTTAATCAAGAAGGAATTCGAAATCTACATGTAACGGTTGGAATTAATCAAATTAAACCTTCCAATTATGTGTACTGATGATTCTTAACAGCAATCAGGCGTTATAGGACCCAACAACTTCGAATTAAACACGATTTGTAGGCTAAAAGTCGAAACCGTCAACTACCATTATTAAGATCATATAATGTGATCTTAAAAGATCAAATTCTTGCTATTAACCCTTAGTCGGTCCATTTAGAAGCTTTTGCATCCACAAATTCTTGCTCAGAAGCTGTGAATCGAAGAAACCAAGTGAGGGGTGGCCGAAACTACATCAACAAGTCGAAGTACATCAATTCGAAACCAATTCTGATAATTGTCAGCACCTACACCTTCTATACGGTTAGTAAAATGATATCCCTATGCTAGTTTCGATTGACATCAACGAATTTCACGAATCCTAATTCTAGGGTTCATCACATTATCGATTTGGGTGTTTCTGATCAAACGAGTTTAAAAATCCAATTCAAGTATACAGATAGATTCGGTTTGAATTGTATATGGAAAACCAGGTGTTAATTTCAGTTTCTAACAACAAAGTGATAGAACCCGATTACTAGGGTTCATATCAAAGACGGTTTTGGGGGTTTTGATCGAGATGAGTTTAAAAATGAAATCAAATGGTGCCATCAGTTTCATAAGGTGCCGACTAACAAAACTCATGAGTCAATTTCATCAAATAATTACGAATTCATGGTGTTCGAATTCTAGGGTTCTAGAACAAAACGGTTTTGGGGATTTTTAATTAGAAGTATTCAAAAATCAAATTAAATAGCATAGGTGGGTTCAGAAGATTCCGATTAATGTTAATGCTAAGCTAATTTCATTATAGAATTACGAATTCGATGGTTTTGAGTTCTAGGGTTGTGATATCAATCGGGTTAGGGGATTTTATATCAAATGAGATCTAAGGTTGAATTAAATTATACAGATGGGTTCGTTTAGATCTTAGAATGAGAAGCCCCATGAATTCGAGGTCTGATATATGCGAATTCAGTCCAATGGATGTAAACAATGGGGTTGTTCGAACCGGACATAGTTAGGTAGTGATTTGAAGGTTTATTTTGATCAGTGAACGAATTAAAACCGCTTATAGAAGTGATTAGATCCGTAGAACAAAAGCCCCATGGAGTGGGAATGGATCGGGTTTGAATTTGGTCTCAATTGGATCCATGTTGCTTCGGCTATGATTAAACAAAGGGATTCAGTGTTATTGATGCTTAAAACAAATTAATAATCAGTTTGTTAACAAAAATTGAAGCAGTTGAGTTGGTAGGGTGTGTGTGATATGAGTGAGGGGTCGCGGGTTCGAGCCCGGCTCTCAACATTTTTTTGGGTTTAAAACTAATTTTGAGTTTTAAATCATAACTTCTTCGTTTTAACTCCGATTTAACTCATTCGAATTACGTTGGAACCAGAATTTCATCCCGAACTAATTGGAATGATAAAATTCACATTTTTGATCGAAAACGTAATCGTGTATAATTGCGTATATATTTTATTTAAACGATTTCAAAGTCACACGTATTTACGTATGTACGTTTCTAACATTCTAACTTACGTGTATTGGCACGTATGTGATTTCAAGCACAACACGACATTCTGAATAACTTTAGGTTATTGTTTAATCACAGATTCTTCGTAGAGGATTTTCTACGAGAGTTTAAGTGCGTTTGATCATTCTGCAATACTCAAAGGTGCGTACACGGCCCCTTTCTTATTTTAACTGTTTTGGGGGAGAAAACATGTGCAAACAAACATTTTAGATACATATCACTTGCATGAGTTAGCTGTTTACATTATGTGACAACATAGCATTTACAAGTCCTTACACACTTCGAACCGTTTAGTTTGCCGTAGCGCAAAGCGTGGTAGTTGGAAATAGATCTATTAGGTTTGACAAACCTCACCTGGTAGATGGGATCTACGCAGGTGTTTGACTGACCAAACACACATTACTATTGTTTGTGTTAGACAATAGTGGCAAGGCAAAAACATGCTATAGCATGGCAATCGTCAGCTTCGGTGTCGACCACTTATGTAAATAGTATAAATGACTAGCTATCATGACTATGCATGTGTGATTATGTTATCTGTAAACTTGATATTCAAACTGTTGTTTTGAACATTGTGAATACTTAAAACTTGTGTTATGCACCAACCTTTGTGTTGACTTGATTTACATGTTTTCTCAGGACGCTAAGGTGCACAACAAAGCTGGCAAGGACTAGGAGATAGAGTCACATGCATGTTTTACATTTGTATTGTTTGAATTACACATTTGGGGATTTTGTTTTGTAAATTACATGTTACAACTGTTCCTTTGGTTATTGTTTTAAAACGCTTCCGCAATCTTTAAAAACTTTGATGTTTTTGACCAAAGTATGTTTTGAAATTCATATAGAGGTCTTCGTTATGTCTAATGATCTGAGATCCTGGTTTGTCACGTTCCCAAACGGTATGATTCCTTTAGTTGAAAATTGGGGGTGTGACATAGGGTTGCGAATCCTGAGGCAGACTCTTCTAGACGTATTGAAGCAATTTGTGTAAAGTTCACATTTTTGCAAAAGAAATAAAGTTTTCTATTACTTTTCTATCTTCTATCATGGATTCCACACATCATAGAAGTATTTCGTGCTCCTTCAGTTGATAAAGTTTGGATCTTTAACAAGTTTGGGACCTACAACCACCGCACACCGCAATCTTCTTGAAACATCGTCACTCACTCCACCATCGCACAGAACTAGACGCTGCGCACCGCATCAGAACCACGCGTTCACACCACCACCGCACACTAGAACTACATGCTTACACCACCGCCTCAAGCTGATGACAACGAGGCACCACCACCATTCACTCGATCTGCCACCGCCACACCAGATTGATGACAATGAGGCACCACCACCGCACACCCACTGGTCATGCACACAACCAAGTTGTCGCCACAACACCACCAACCGTTCACCCCACCACTGCAGACCCACCGGTATCCCACAAACAGCCGCGTGCGAGAGAGATTGTCGATTAATTTGGGGCGAAATGGATTGAAGTAGAGGGAAAAAATAAGATATAGAGAGGGTTTTTTTTGAAGTTAATGAGGCGGTTAAAATGTAAATTTGGGGCGTTTTATGCCCGTTAATTGCTTTTAGGCTTGTTCAATGTAATTTGGGCCTTTCAATTCTTTTATTTTAAAAATATAATTTTAAATATGGTAATACCATTTACTAACAATGTAAACGGTTTGTAAATTTTAATATAGTATCATTTTGTTTATTTTTACTTTTTATTTTATTTTATAATGTTTTTCTATTAATTTGAATATTAAATACTTATGAATTGAGTATTTATGAAAAATGGGGGAAACTTATATTTATAATAAAATTTCTCAAATAAATATAATTAACATAAACAAACAAAAAATAAACATTAATTGAATGGTGTTGCAAATATTAGATAAGTTTAAGATATGTCTTCATCAAGTACGTAACCTGCAAAAAATTAAAGTGTATTAATAACCAATATAATTTATAATTGTATCTATATTTCAAACGTTGATGACTAGTTTGACGTGATTTATCAACATATCCGTTCATTGGGGTCATATCATAAGTATGTGTTGCCTTCAGTTATGCCACTTATTGGTTGAGTACCGACAAAAAATGGTGGTAAGTCATCAAATTGGTCATATTCATCCTCATTAATGACATCATCCACACCAAGGATAAGTCATTTCCCTTGCAATACGATGTGGTATCTTGGTTTGCTCGGATTGTTTACAAAGAACACTCGTGTAAATTGTATAGCGAGAACAAACGGTTCATATGCATAACCTTTAGTTGTAAGATTGACAAGAGTAAAACCATATTTATCAACTTTAACACATGTACGATTATTAACCCATTTACATTTGAACACCAGTATAGTGAAAGAATAATAATCAAATTCCCAAATTTCTTATATCTCATCGTAATAAGTGTTTTTTTCTATCCTTAGCATTCTGAAACGATCCAACCTTTCGAATTCTGTTGTTGATGCAATTAATGTTACTCCACTATCCTGCTTAGTACTTTTTTCGTCTTGACCTTTGCTGTAAAATGTATAGCTGTTAATATTATACCCTTGGTAAGACTTTACCTTAAAATTTGAGCCTTGTCCCAACCTTTTCACAGTTGCATCAACATTAGTTGTCATAACCTTAGTATTTAGCCATGAAGAAAACTCTTAATTATGCTTTACTACCTACCACATTTCGTCCTTTCCTTGATTTTATAATCGCAATATGTTCAAATATTATTCAACATACAGATTAAGACATGTCATATGTTTTGGAACTAATAAATGTGCAAGTTGTAAACTATCTTGACTAGGGATGATTGCTTTCAGTCCAACACCTCCGACCCCATCCAGTTTACATGAGTGAATTGATTTAGGAGCACCAATACTTTTAACACCTTCCAAATAACTAGTGCAAAATTCAATTACCTCCTCGAAGCATATCCCTCAACAATACTACCCTGAGGTTAATTACGGTTTCTTACGTAACCTTTTAAGAAACCCATATATCTTTCAAACGGGTACAAGTAATGCAGAATAGAGGACCACAAGCCTTGATTTCACCTATGATATGAGATATCAAGTGAACCATCACATCAAAAAAAGATGGTGGAAAATACTTTTCTAATTCACATAGCGTGATGATGACTTCTTTTTGTCTTGTATCAAGTGACTCCGGATCAATAACTTTCGAGTGAATCATGTTAAAAACAAACAAGGTTTTTTTATTCAATGTCTGATTTTCTTAGGTAAAATTTCACGAACTACAATAGGAATCATATGAGTCATCAAAACATGACAATCATGAGACTTCATACCAAGCAATTTACAGTCTTTCATCGACGCCAACATTTTGATGTTGGTAGAATAGTTATATGGAACTTTAATTTCGTTTAAACATTTACAAAAATTTCTTTTTTTTCTTTTGACATAGTATAACAAGCAGGTGGCAGATAAATACGATTGCCTATCTCAACAGGACCAAGTTCTTTACGTATTCCCATGTCCACCATGTCTTTACGAACATTAATGACATCTTTACTTTTCTCTGGAATGTTTAACAATAAGCCCAACAAGCTGTCACATACATTTGTTTTAAATATGCATAACATCTTAGCAATGTCTAACATCCAAGTGTGTCTAATAAGGTAAATTCCAAAAGATGGATCTTCTTTTCCAGATGGTTTCTTTTTTAGGATGATTTCTTTTTCCAAACATAGTATTTAATTTTTTGACTCCTAACAATGCCTCAAAATATTTTCTCATCGTTCAGTGCTTAGTCTTTCCATCAAACTCGACTTTCTGCTTACGAAAAATGTGAACACGCAGAAGGAATCTTCGATGCCCCATGTATACGGTTTTTTTGTTGCTTTTTAACCAGATCGAATTTGTCTCGTGTTCACTGAACCGCTACTTTATCGGTAGGAACTGTACGGTAGATAGGTGTACGGATCTTATTTGTAAAGCTTTATATGTATATTCAATGCTAAATAATTCAGAAACAGTGTGGGAAACAAATAAAGTTCAATACTGAAAGGCAAACGTATGCTACACACAACGAACACAATACTGATTCACTGATGATATGAAACTGACAATTGACAATTTGAATGAATATAGAAAAGGTATTAATAAGCAAGAACGTATGTGAGGATATCAAATTCAAAACGATAACGGATAATATTCGTGAATATTAAGCTAACCATGTATTTTTGTGGGTGACAATTCGCCCAAGTATATCTGCGGGTTTGATGTTTTGAATAATATCTTATAATTAGGAAACAAAATAGGAAAATAAAGTCGTTGTCGTGTTCGTACGGGTGACAATATGTACGAATACGTGCAAAGACGATACATTCTGACGAAACATTTAAAATAAACGTTTTCAAAACTTTAAAAATAAAGAAAGGTATTTAAAATATTTATTATGAATTATAACCTTTAAAGATTTAAACGAATCTACTTTTACAAAATTTATACAATTTAAGGTAACGTAATGAAAACGACGTGTTTAAACGAAACAAACGAACCCAAACACACGCGTAATCACTCGGGGTATAAAAGCTCTAAATATTTTCCCCTCCTCTTCATTTATGACAGCCTCAAACTCTCTTCCTCTAGAAAATTTTCGTCACTCTCTCTGTATTTTCTCTCTACACAAATTCAACACTCAAGCAAGTGAAATCTCAACCAAATTTGGTGTTCTTGGTGCCAAAATGATCCTCGAGACATGTAGAAGTGAGAAGTACAAAGGATCTAAGCTTAAAATCACCAAATTGAGGTAAAAGTAAGCTCCAAGATTTGGATTCTAGGGTTTTCATACGACCTGGATTACTTGAATTTAAAGCAGGTTATAGAACCTTCAACCTTTAAAAGAATGGCTTGAAAACAAACCTAGGATAGCTAGATTATGTTGGAATAAGGTTTGGAGGGCTGGAAATTGGTGTAGATATGTTGGGTATTAGTATCGATGCAAGAATCCCTTGAAGATGATTAATATCGATGAGCTGAAAAAGATGCCAGCTTCCATCGAACCTTACATGTTCGATGGTTTCAAATTGGGTCAAGGCTCATCGAAATTACTATGTTCGATGTCTTCCAAGGATATTGGCACCAGGCTTGGACAATATTGTTAGAATCGGAGCTCACAATATCGATGACAAGGGGCTGTTGAAACTAGAGTATCGATGACATGTAAATTCAAACAACTTCTTTCCATCGAACTTAGCAAGTTCGATGGTGCTAAACTGGCCGAACTTCATATCGAGATTATTAAGTTCAACGTAGTCCAAGTGAAACGGAAATACATGGGTATCAAGGTTGGCTATATCGATGGTCAATAGAATCGACGAAGGGGGCTGGTCGAACATAATACTTTCGGTAGAAATTATAAAGGAAGGCCATCACTTTTGTCCACAATAATAGCGTCGACACTAAATTCTCAGCAGCTCCAAAGTGTCGATACTAATACATTAGCCAAATCCAAGTAGATTTGATGTAAATGGGGGCAAAGTTAACTCCTTCAAAGATCAAATAAATTGGTTACATGACAGTGGGGTCGTATTAGACTCAAGTTTAGCTAATTACATTTCAAGTGGTCAAGATTAATATTTTCATAACTTAAACATAACTTTTACTAAAATACTTTAATAATATCATGTGTTTATATAGTATAATGAAGGTTAATAAGGATAATTTGGAAGATAGAACCCATAACAAAAAGGAGTTATAAATAACTTACAACATTTCTCTTTGTAAAAGCTATGCATAAAGGCTATGCATAATTCTATACTTAATCTAATATATATATATATATATATATATATATATATATATATATATATCATAACCATATATTTTTAACATGAGTTCAAGCTTCATTTAATTAAGGGTAAGAGTCCAACAATGTAGATGCAACACGAATTACCAAGAGAATACTAGCAACCCACATAACTTAGGATAGATCACCAAGTTGATTACCATGTCTTGAACATAAGTTGAAGCAAATACAAATACTTACAATGTAGAACCATAATCAATGAAATCAGGTGTTGAACTCACTCAAACTACAAACAACGAGCGTGCACATTCTTGAATCAACTTAATCATACAACACACATGTGAGTTTATTGTTTTTTCAACAATTTTGTTTTATAAAATGTAGGACAGAGAAGCATGTTAGATGTTCAATATATAAATATTTTCATGTCTTCCTATATCATTTATTATCATGATGATATACTTATAAACAGGGATTTCATACATATGTTAGTGTAACATCCGTGCCGGAACCGTATCCGGAATAGTGACTTATGCAGTAGATCAGGTACGAACTATGTGTATTACATGTGTACTGTTATCATTTGATGATCAATACGAATCTATTATGTATCTATTTCAGAATCTTATTGCAAACCCATGGTTTATTAGTCAGAATCATGTCTGACAATACAAGTTGTTATGTAAATGTTAGTTAGGATTTTATTATGTATAAACGTATGCGAGATTATACAGAACAAAACAAAAACGGACATCGTTACGAGAATATTAAACTGACGGAGTATTTGTGTGGGTGACGATTCGCACAAATATATCTGTAAGTTTAACGTTTTGATTGATGTCCAATAATTAGAAAATCAAATCGAGAAGTACAGTTGTCATCGTGTTCGTATGGGTGACGATCCGAACGAATACGCGCGAGAACCGTACGATTCGATTTAACAGTTGAATTAAACATTTTTATAATTTTAAAAATAAACAAAAGATAATTAGTTAATTTATTATGAATTAAAACCTAATTTAAATTAGAAAATCCTATTTTTAAAATCGTATCGTTTTGTTAAGAGAAAAACCAAAAACCAACATTTCTACGCGAAACCGAGTGGAACCGAACGAGCTCGAACGCATCCAAGTGTTAAGAGCCTTTATTATGGCATTAAATGCCATTCGTCACTCACACCTACCCATTTCTCTCTCTTAAATCTGGAGCGTTCTCTTTACCTTTTCTCTCTCTAGAAAACCTTCATATCTCACTCAAATCTTAACCAAATTGGACAAATTTGGTGTCAAAATGACCGTAAATAGATCGTGAAGAGATGAAGAAATCGAGCTCAAGATCAACTGATTTGTGGTAAAAATGAGCAGAATCAACCTAGTTTTGTCTTTGAGCACTATTTTGGTCGCTGCACTCTTGGCAGCTGGAATTCGAGCCTCTAACTCTTAGATTTGTGCACAAAATCGATTTAAAATGTTAAGGATTTAGTTGGACTAAATTTTAGTATGGTAAAATTTGGGTTTGTACCTGGGAAACATAGGCTCGACGCATGAACATGAAGAACAAGTTCAATATCGACAAACTGATGAACATCAACCTTCATCCATCGAGATTGTTAATCTCGATGGCTTAATATCGATGAAGATTGGTTTACGTTATCAAGTTCGGAGGTCTCCAAGGCTGGGCCAAAAGGGGGAGCACCGATCTTAATAGTATCGACCCAGAAAGGGGCTGTTGAAATTGAATCTTTGAACCTGTAATGTCAATAAGGAGTAGATGGGTTTTTGTCGATATTAGGCAATCTAGACCATCGATATTGTCCTTGGTTGTGCCGATACGATCACTTAACTCAAATCCAAATAATCAGAACTTGGAACTAGCTTAAACCATCAAGAAATGAGTTCATAGGAATGGTTAGAACATGGATTATCCAAGTGATGAGTCATTAGGGTTTCATAATGTCTAAACCGGTTTATTGTGTATTGATACTAAGGTTTTCAACACAAAACTTTTTCTAAACTAACCTAACACTTAAACAAGAATTTTTAGTAATCATTTGGGTTTTAAATACCTAAATTTTTTTAAGGAAAATCGTAAGTGGAGTTGTTAATATCGGCAATGGTCCAAGGGACTTTTGGTGGTGTTAACCGATTTTGTGATAAAAAACAATAAGTTTTTCCAACACTAAAGCTTTTATAAACCATTGTAATACACAAACATATGTTTTAAAAAGTACTTGAGTTTGAAATGTTAAAGTTTTATCAAAGAAAACCATAGAACATAAGGTCACTATCGATGATGGTTTGTGTTGGAAAATAAGGACTGACGAAGCAAAACCACCTTTCAAATAATCTTTGTAATTGTTGCAGGACAATAGCTTCCGAAGACAAGTCTTCAGAAGAACCTTCGGAAGAGACAAATAAAAGACACTAGCTTCCGAAGAAAAGTCTTCAGAAGAACCTTCGGAAGACATAAATAAAAGACAACTGCTTCCGAAGACAATACTTCAGAAGTTGCTTCGGAAGACTCTATCTGAAGACAAACCTCAGAAGACACTATCGGAAGAGAACTTTTGCTTCCGAAAGAATAAAAGTCATTTACTTCGGAAGACTTCCAAAGACATCTGCCTCGGAAGAAAAACAATATTTCAGAAGACATATGTTTCTTCTGATGAAAGAATAAATGTAACCTTCTTTAGGATAACTGTCTACATTAGATAGTTTCCTATGAAGAGCTTCCGAAAGAATAATGTATTAGCATCAGTACAAAAGTCTGAACTAAGATCTTTAAAGATCCTATGTTGACTTTACACTTGTACTATTCTGATGCTACAGTGTCTGTAATAGTGTCATCAGTCTTATCTGTTTGTCTTCTTCTTGTATTTGTCATGAAACATTAAATGTCGGGGCTATTTATACCCCAACATCTAATGAATAAAACAACAACACTTTTCTGAATCTTCTTTGTGTTGTCCTACTGTTTTCTCTTTTCTTTTCATCTAACTTAAGAAAACTAGACACTAAAATAACTAAAGAGCAAAATTCCAGAGGGAGCAAAACCTCAAAAGCTTTGTCTAAGCTCTTGATCCTGGTTAAGTTAGTCTCTCCTCAGCTCACCGATTTTCTACAATTGGTATCAGAGCCTTGGTCATTAGTCTTGGTTTAACCATCAAGGCTAAAATTCAAAGCTCGCCTTGATATCTGTGTTTAGTTTTCTATTATCATATTCTTTTCACAATCTGCTAAAGATTGATTTTTGAAACTCTAAAGTGTTCAAAAATCATTCAACCAAACTATCTTGAGTACTCACTATCTATTGATTTACTCAAAACGGTTTGAACAAATGGCAGAAAAATTCACCTTAGACCCCCATAACACTGGTTCTGCCACAAAGCCACCAATTCTGGTTAGGCATCAATATAATATTTGGCAGAGACGGATGTTACATTTCCTGTCAAATAATCATACAGGATGTTGGAAGTCTGTCATGTTCGGACCTCATAAACCAATGGTCTTGGACACAGAGACTGGAGATGATGTCCCTAAGGATCCCCGAAACTATACTGAAGAAGACTTTCATAAATTGGAGCTTGATGCCAAGGCACATGCTCAGCTGACCATGGCCCTTCCGAATGAAATCTATTCGGGTCTTCTTCACCATGAGTCCGCTAAGGACTTATGGGATGCTCTAAAAGAGCAATTTGGTGGTACTGATGATGTTGTAGCCAATACTAGAGAGATATTGGCTCAACAATATGAGACATTCTGCCAACTAAATAATGAGTCACTGACTCAGCAATTTGAAAGGTTCACTTCTCTCTTAAGTGAACTAAAATTAGCTGGTCAAGTGTATCCTCCTGTCTCAGTTCTAAATCGTTTTTCAAGATCTCTCCCTGAAAAATGGGAAACTTACTCTATAGTCATGAGATCTTCACCAGATTTTGGTAAACTCTCACTTACCCAACTTCATGGTAAGTTACTCACTTTTGAGCGAGAGATTGACCAGAAAAGAAAACTAATAAAATCTGGAAAATCAACTGAAGAGTATGTTCAAGGGAACACTGCTCTCCTTAGTCAAAACTCTGTGATAAATGATCAGGGTTATGATGAACATATTGACATAACTACTGGTATCACCTCCTCATTCTCTTCATGTGATGACCACTCTCTCCCCTCTGACCATCCTTGTTTTATCATGGACGATCTTCATCAAGTTCCAAGTGATGACTTGGAAGAGATGGATATTCTCCATCAACTGGCTCTCTTGAGCATAAGAAATAACAAGTTCTACAAGAGGACAGGAAGAAAATTTCCTGGTATCCATGGAAAAACCAGGATTGGTCTAAATAAGGCTACTGTCCAATGTTATAGATGTCATGGCACTGGACATTTTGCCAGGGAATGCTCTAATGCTTCAAACTCTAACCCTTCTTCTTATGTGACCTTTCCAAACATACCTTCACACACCTCCTCAACACCACATTCATCCACCTCTTCCTCTTTCAAAAGGTCCAATAATCCTCAAGAATCAGCACACATTGCACAAAACTCTTCTTCTAACAATGTGCAATATGTACAAGCTTCAAATGGAAACATGTACCAACTTACTCCTGCCTCACTTCAAGTTATTACAGCTCCTTCTTCACAAATAAATGCTCCCGGACATGCTGTCCAATCTTTATCATCTGGTCAACAGGCTCTTTTCTCTCAAGAGTACATACACTGGAGCAGCTTGCCTGAAGATGTTGGCCATGCCCTCATCACTTTTGAACCAATAGATTTTGCTCTTATGGATGTTGGTGAAGATTCTTGTTCCTCTGATCAACCTGAAGCAGATATTTCTGATGCTCAGGTATCTTCTTCTACCTTAGAAAAACTATGTTCCAATGCTTGCATAGAGGCCTTTGCAAAAATAAAGAAAGCCAATATGTTACTTCAAAAGCAAAATCAGGAGTTGGAACAATTCTTTGACAATAAAAATTCTGAAGTGGAAAAATTAATAAAAATAAAAGATAATGAAATATGTGCTTTAAAAACTGAGAAAATCAATTTACAAGCATTGTTTGATCTACAAAGAGAAAAATATTATGCTTGTAAAGATGAATTATCTGAAACTCAAGTAAGCTGTGAAAAGTGGGTTGAGTCTTGCAAAGGATTCAAAATGCTTCTACAAAAGCAAGTTCACAGCAAAGCAAGATTTGGGATTGGGTATAATCACACTGCTCAACCAGAGGATTACACCCCAATCGATAACAATAAGGAAGAAACCACTCCTGAACCTATCTCACCAACTTTTCTTCCTGATGAAATTCCTCCAATAATAGATACACCTCCTTTGGTGTATCATCCAAACTATTTTTCTAAGTTTGTATACCCCACTAATACAAATCTGACAAGAATAGAAAAACCTCAGTTGAACTCAGTTCAACACAATAACTCTTCAGAACAAAATGAGATTGCCCCTGATATGAGCTCTACTCATAGTTCAGAAGAAACAACAAAATCGGGTCTTACTTCTAACATCAAGTCAAATCTTGATAAAGGAAAAGAACCTATGATTAGTATCCAGTTTCCTCCTTCTCATCCTCATCCTCCTTATCCCACAATGAAAGCAAATAGACCTTTCATCCCAAATTATTCCTCTCTTTCCCCAGCCTGCTTAAAATGTTTTAAGTACAATCATGCTACTGAAACTGCAGAACAAAAACACCTTTGGAGAAAGCTAGGATAAAGGCTAATAATTTGAAAGCTGATCATACTTCTTCATCTAAAGGGAACCTCCCTAATAAGATGAAGAAAGTAAGAACAGCAAGTAACCAATCTGTTGGGACACATCCTCATTCTTCCTCTATCTTACCCTCTTCCTTGAGTACTAACTCCAGACCTTCCATTTTGGGAACACCACCTCCCTATTCTACGGTGAACCCAGTTTCTTACTCTAATAATGGTGCTAATTCTTCTCCCGTGGATTCTCAAATCAATCTTCTCCAACAAAATCAGCAACAACTGCTGTTAATGATGCAGAAATTGATGAAAGATACACAACAAAATAAACCAAACAAATAAATAAAATAAAATACCCCATATCTAATCTTTTGTACATAATTCTCATGTGCAGAAATCCTCTTCAAACCAAAATCATCTCTGGTATGTGGATAGTGGAGGATCTAGGCACATGACTGGATGCAGATCCATTCTAAATGACTTCATTCCAAATAATGGAGGATCTGTTTCTTTCGGAAACAATGCAAAAGGTTGGATAGTGGGATCCGGTTCTGTCTCAAGAGGAAATTTGAAATTTAAAGATGTTAGCTTAGTTGAAAACCTCAAGTTTAATCTCTTGAGTGTTTCTCAACTGACTGACAAAAATTTTAATTCATTTTTCACTAAAGATAGTTGCAAAATTCTTTCTCCAGAAATAAACTCTAAAATAAAGGTCTTGATTGATCAACACACCTTGCTAACGGCTAGAAGACGTGGAAATGTCTATGTTGTAGATATGACTACTGACTCTCAAACATCTTCACCTACATGTTTGATAGCCAAAGCATCATCTTCTGAAACCACTCTCTGGCATAGGAGATTCAGTCACCTTAATCACCAAACTCTTCACAAGCTTTCAACCCTTTCTCTAGTAAGAGGATTGCCTTCTAAAGAATTTCATTTTGAAGGTCAATGTGAATCTTGCTTAAAGGGAAAACAACATAAAACTTCACATAAGTCTATTGAGGAATCCAAAACAACTAACTGTCTTAATCTGCTTCATATGGATCTGTTTGGTCCAGTGAAGGTAGCTAGTTTGGCAAGAAAAAGATATTGTCTAGTTGTTGTGGATGATTACTCAAGATTTTGCTGGACCTTCTTCCTTTTCAGCAAAGATGAGACTTCTGATAAAATAATTGCTCTTGTCACTCATCTTGAAAGACAATTTAGTCTTCCTGTTAAAATGATAATGAGTGACAATGGCACAGAATTCAAAAATCAAGTGCTTGATAAATTCTGTATTTCTAAAGGAATCCTTAGACAATATAGTGCTCCTAGAACTCCTGCTCAAAATGGAGTTGTAGAAAGAAAGAACAGGACACTAATTGAAGCTGCAAGAACCATGCTTGCAGACTCAGGATTACCTTTATCATTCTGGGCTGAGGCAGTAAACACTGCTTGTTATGTATTGAACAGAGTTCACATTGTAAAAAGACATAACAAGACTGCCTATGAAGTTCTGTATAAAATAAAGCCTCTCATTTCCTTCTTCAAAGTCTTTGGATGTCCGTGTTTTATCCTAAATACAAAAGACTCTTTGTCCAAATTTGCTGCTAAAGTTGATTCTGGATACTTTGTTGGATACTCTCAGACTTCTAAAGCATATCGAGCTTTCAATCTCAGAACAAAAATAATTGAGGAATCTATTGATGTAAAATTCAATGAATTAGCATCAACCTCATCCTTTCCTTCTGCACCCAATGATCTTTTTGATCTTGAAAGCTTCTCATTCATCCCTTCCATCCCCTCTTCTTCTCCTTCGACAGAGTCATGTCAAACTTCTGAAGATTTATCTTCTATTGAGGAAGATTCTGTTTCAAAGTTCTTCACTTCTTTTCCATCTCATCAAATAAATTCTCAAGAAGCAAATTCTCAAAACCAAGATGATCTACCATCTACTCCTTTATCTCCTGTCTTGGATAATGCATCCATAGATGTTCCTGATCACATTCTAAACTCTCTGAGCCCCATTGAAAACTCATCTTCTTCCGATGCTGCCTCCTCAAATAACTGTTTGGACATCATTCCTTTCAACAAAAATCATCCTCTAGAACAAATCTTAGGTGATCTAAGTAAAGGAGTTCAAACAAGAAGTCAGATTTCAAACTTTTGTCTTCATGCAGCCTTTCTATCCCAAATTGAGCCGTCTAAATATCAGGAGGCTCTTAAAGACAATAATTGGATAGAGGCAATGCAAGATGAACTGTTGCAGTTCAAAAGGCAAAATGTTTGGACTCTATGTCCCTTGCCTGATGGAAAATATCCCATCAGAACCAGATGGGTATTCAAAAATAAAACAGATGACAGAGGCATTATAATAAAAAATAAAGCCAGGTTAGTGGTGCAAGGTTATTGTCAAGAGGAAGGTATTGACTATGATGAGACCTTTGCTCCTGTGGCAAGATTGGAAGCCATTAGACTCTTCCTAGCATTTGCCATCTCACATAACATAAAGGTATACCAAATGGACATAAAGAGTGCTTTCCTGTATGGAACAATAAAAGAGGAAGTCTATGTTTGTCAACCACCAGGATTTGATGATGTTCATCATCCTGATTGGGTGTACAAACTAGACAAAGCACTTTATGGTCTAAAACAAGCTCCAAGAGCATGGTATGACATTCTATCTCAATTCTTTCTTTCTAATAATTTTTCTCGGGGGACCATTGATAAGACTTTGTTCATAAAAAGGGTAGATAAGGAACTCTTGTTAGTCCAAATTTATGTTGATGACATCATTTTTGGATCAACAAAACAGTCCATGTGTTAACAATTCTCTAAACTAATGTCTTCTAAGTTTGAAATGAGTGCTTTAAGTGAACTAAAAACATTTTTAGGACTTCAAGTCAAACAAACCCCACACGGGACTTTCATTCATCAATCTAAATATGTAAAAGATCTTCTAAATAAATTTGATATGAATGATTGCAAAATAATTTCTACTCCCATGGCAACAAGTCCTGGCATATGTCCAGATGACAATGGTGAACCTGTAGATCAAACTCTCTACAGGTGCATGATTGGTTCTCTGATGTATCTTACTGCATCAAGGCCAGACATCATGTATGCAACATGTGTCTGTGCAAGATACCAATATGTTCCCAAACAATCTCATCTTTCATTTGTGAAGAGGATACTCAGATATCTCAAAGGTACTCCTGTGCTAGGTATTTGGTATCCTGCTAATCAAATTTGCAAGCTTGTTGGTTTTACAGATAGTGATTATGCTGGTTGCTCGCTCACCAGAAAGTCTACTTCAGGAGGTTGTCAGTTCTTTGCAGGTTGCTTAGTGTCATGGCAAAGCAAGAAGCAAACATCAGTGTCAAATTCAACTGCTGAAGCTGAATACATTGCAGCAGCCCATTGCACTGCCCAAATTCTTTGGTTGCAATACCAACTGCTAGATTTTGGAATAACTGAACTAAAAACACCTCTTCTGATAGACAGCGAAGCTGCCAAAAACATAATAAAGAATCCTGTCTATCATTCTAAAACCAAACACATTGAAATAAGGCATCACTTCATTAGAGACTGTTTTGAAAAAGGACTAATAGTTCCAGAACATGTCTCTACAAGTGATCAAATAGCTGACATATTTACCAAGCCCTTAGACTCCTCAACTTTCTCTAAGTTTGTAGAAAAATTGGGCATGATAAATATGAGTTAATAAACATTAAAGGATAGTTTTTATAAATTATCCAGACAATGGATATTGGATAAACAACTGATAAAGAAATCTTGATTTCTTTCAGTAATTATCTCTATACACAGATAGGATCAGTGGCCATATAATCACTGCTTCATATCTATCTGATGTTTAAACTTTCCATTGTTACATGCCTCTCCTTCCGATATCGTTTCTTCCGAAGATATCTTCTTCTTCTATTTTCTTCTTCCGAAAACTTTCATAAGTTTATTTAACTTGTGTCAAAATAAGATTCTTCCGATTCTGAAATAAAAAATCTTGAGCTTTGCATTTGATGTGACAGTTGTCAATCTTTCTGATAGACCCGAGTCTCAATACTGACTCTCACGGCTCAAGAAGATTATTACCGCCATTTTTTTTAACCAATAATCTTCTCGGATTACTTTCCTTATTTATCCTCTTCTTCTCCATAATTCTACTTAAACCCTATTTCTCCTCTGGTTTTCAAGAAACCCTTCTTCCTCTTGAAAACTCTAAATAATGCTCATGGTTACGGATGATAAATTGTCAGGCATGTCGCCTGGCACGAAGCACTTATGCTTACCTTGTTTCATGCTTATGATAATGGCGTAACGGCTTCGGACCAGGCTTCATTCCTCACAAAACTTCGTCTGTACTTTTCGGATGTGCATGAACATGTCTTCTTGACCAAATGTGTAAGTCTCAACCTCTATCTCTTATTCTATCTCAGCTTTATAATTTCATACATAATCATGAACTTTTTAGGTTAACCTGAAAAACTTGATTATGAAGAAGTCAGTCCTTTTGATCTTTACAGGCAACTATTTCAAATAACATCATTTTGATAATCTGGTATATCATCAAAAATGTTCATAGTTCCGGCTATGCTTTCAGTTTGTCTCTTTGATCTTCATAACATTATAACGTACTTGACTAACTGATGTTCAAAATGATGAACATTGATGGATGATACTAAAGAAATACCCATCTTTAGTAAACCCACATCCACTCTTCTTCCACACCTAAATCAGGTACTGGCCATAAAATACTTTTCCAAAACCTTCCAAGCCTAATAAACCCAAAAAAATCTGTTCAGGAAGATGAGATCCCTGAACATGATTGTGTTCCCACTGAACACATGGATACATCTGTTTCATCCTCACAGATATATCAAGAATCTCTTCCCATCCTGCTCCTCATTAATCCTCTTCACAGGATGATGTTGTATTCCTAAGGGAACCCTAACTAACCATTGAAATGTCAGTTGACATTCAGTTGGTCGTCCTCTCTCCCAGGGACAACTCTGTTCTTTCTAAAAGGCCCCCACTATCTATCAAAATTTCTCTACCCTATAAAAGAGGATGAGATCCGGTCGTCAAGTCCATCTTGACTTCCTGATCATATATCAGAAGCATCCATTTCACATGAAAATTCAATGAATTCTCATCTGAATGGATTAGGCAATAAGACTCCTGGTATGGCAACAGCCAATGAATTTTTTCTTTTAAACTAAGGCTGGAAATCCCCAGAACCAAGAAAAAGGGGTTTATGACATTTCTGAGATGGACTCAGGTCATAATAAAACTGACTCTCTAGTCAGGGATTCGGATGACATCTACAAAATGATGGACGGATCAGTTCTTCACACTATGGAATTAACGGATATCTTTAGTCCTGTAATCCAAATCCAACCCCATGCAGGCACCTTCATTTGAAGGTTTTCTAATCTTTTCACCCACCTTCACTACTACTACCCTTCCTCCACTACCTTTCAAGGAGCATTTCGCCCACTTCTTTCTACCTCTCTTTCTTCCCTGCCTTGTCTCCGGCTGATTAAGCCAAAAAGAGGGAGATAATACATAAACTAACTCAAAAGGTGGCTAACGCTTAAATAAACAAAAGAAGCCTAGCTCTGATAAACAAAGAAGCCTGTGCTTTACTGAGACCCCATTTGAACCATTCTCATGTTCTTTCCCCACTGAGTTTGATGTTCTAGAAATTGATTGGGATCTAACATTAAGTGGTTTTGGCTTCATCAGTCCAGAGGGAGATTGTTGGAAAATAAGGACTGACGAAGCGAAACCACCTTTCAAATAATCTTTGTAATTGTTGCAGGACAATAGCTTCCGAAGACAAGTCTTCAGAAGAACCTTCGGAAGAGACAAATAAAAGACACTAGCTTCCGAAGAAAAGTCTTCAGAAGAACCTTCGGAAGACATAAATAAAAGACAACTGCTTCTGAAGACAAATAAAAGAAAAATGCTTCCGAAGACAATACTTTAGAAGTTGCTTCGGAAGACTCTATCTGAAGACAAACCTCAGAAGACACTATCGGAAGAGAACTTTTACTTCCGAAGAATAAAAGTCATTTACTTCGGAAGACTTCCAAAGACATCTGCCTCGGAAGAAAAACAATATTTCAGAAGACATATGTTTCTTCTGATGAAAGAATAAATGTAACCTTCTTTAGGATAACTGTCTACATTAGATAGTTTCCTATGAAGAGCTTCCGAAAGAATAATGTATTAGCATCAGTACAAAAGTCTGAACTAAGATCTTTAAAGATCCTATGTTGACTTTACACTTGTACTATTCTGATGCTACAGTGTCTGTAATAGTGTCATCAGTCTTATCTGTTTGTCTTCTTCTTGTATTTGTCCTGAAACATTAAATGTCGGGGCTATTTATACCCCAACATCTAATGAATAAAACAACAACACTTTTCTGAATCTTCTTTGTGTTGTCCTACTGTTTTCTCTTTTCTTTTCTTCTAACTTAAGAAAACTAAACACTAAAATAACTAAAGAGCAAAATTCCAGAGGGAGCAAAACCTCAAAAGCTTTGTCTAAGCTCTTGATCCTGGTTAAGTTAGTCTCTCCTCAGCTCACCGATTTTCTACAGCTTGGGTGGTTAAACAAGTAATAAGCAAAAGTCTATGGTTCATGAGTGGTAAGTTAGCAACATTGGGAGATAATAAACTAATTTCTAGGTATTAAGTTACATCAAGAGGTAACATGATGGGTAGTTATGGTAACAAAGAACTAGTAAACAGTACGGATTTCATGGAAGATCAAGTAACAAATTAAGTATGGAAGTGTTGATCCAATGTGACAACTTCCAACACTTAGTGATTTCATGCTTTGGATAATCAACTTTGGTTGTTCAAAATGAATGATCTAAGGAAATGATTAGCTCAAGAATGAACACGAACAAGTAGTGACAAAGAACTATTGGGGGACTGAGGAACTAATCTAATAAGGTTAACCTAAGTCCTACAAATTAACTTATATTTTTTTTTATAAAAGAAATAACCTATGTTTTATTAAAATTTAATGATTTGTAAACCATCATAAGTTAATTTACTAAACCTTTAATAATAACTTAGACGGTTTTCTAAACTTAATATTTTGTAACTAAATAAGAATTTATAAATGATGATTTATTAAAAGGTCATGTATTTTACGAGTATAAACCTTATTTAAATAAGGTTTAGTTGTTATAAACTAAGGGATAAGGGTTCATAGATGTCACAACCCGAGCCGGCGGGCCGGATCGTGTGTCCTGTTGGGCGGAAAGGTCCCGGGGCACGATATCGTGATGATAATCGTGATGATCAGATTGTTTACATTGCACATGATATATAATGAGAAAATTCTAAATGAAATAGAATTACAAAGTTAAATTACATAAGTTTCGTTCATAATTTAACAATGTAAATCTACTATCAACATCATAATTCTTCTATCTTGTATCTGCACAAGATATAAAAAATAATCTGTATAATGATGTTCAAAAATATGCACGTCCAAAATACTAGGTCATCTATCTGGCGTCCTAGTCAAAAGCATAAACTTTTTAGTCAGACATGTTCGTCACCTGAGAAGTCATGTAAAAAGATCTAGTCAACACATGGTTGGTGAGTTCATATAGTTTTGTTTAAAAATAAATTTTGTACAAACCTGACCAGATGACAACCTTAACCTCACCATTAACCACCTGTACCATCTAATTTAGTATGCTTATATAAAGGGCATATGTAGGGTCAAGCTTACGGCCAGCCCAGCCACCAGCCCACCACATACCAAACCACATGATATATTGTTCCTGGTGATAATTAAGCATTTCATCCCATACCTTTGATTCTCAACATTTGAACAACCTGAAAATCTGTTAACCCTGATCACCCGTAATGACAACCTTAACCTCATCAACAACCACCTATGTTATCCAATCAAGTATGCTTATATATAAGGCATATGTAGGGTCAAGCTTACCGCCAGCCTAGCCACCAGCCCACCACATACCGAACTGCAAAACATATTGTTGTTGATGATAATTAAGCGTTTCATTTAACACCATCGACACAATAGTTCTTTAGTTCTTGTTTCTTGTAGTTCCACAAAATAGAATTTCTATTGATTCCTTAAGTTCATCACACAATCATGATCAACCATAGCGTTTGTAGAAACATTACATTAAATGCTTAAAAAATAAATAACTAAACATTTAATAGAATCTAAGACCTAATGATTGGGCGTTGGTCAACTTGAGTAGACTAGTCTAACAATCAAGGTTCTTAGTAGTAAAGGAGATCTGTACATATCATCAAACATGTGACCTATAATCAATCAGTCTAGCTAGGACATCATTTGACATATAGGATTCTATAGTTCTTCTAGATCGTCCGTAGTTCGTATAGTTCATTAGTTCTTTGGCACATGTTATCTTTGAGTATTTCCCAGAAGTTCCTTGAAAACTGTTTAGGGGATGCTGTAAATATCATCAAACATGCGTCTCAAATTCAATCAGTCTAGCTAGGACATCTTTCGAACCTGAGATTGACACACGCTATCTTTGATATTTCCCAGACAGACCCTTGAAAATAGTTCTTTGTACATAGTTCATTGAAATAGATCGTTAGTTCTTTGAGAACCCACCACCGAAAATAGTTCTTTGTACGTGGTTCTTTGAAATTAGATCGTTAGTTCTTTGACATCATGCCACCGAAAGTAGTTATTTGATTCGACTGTTAGTTCTTTGAAATTAGATCTTTGAAAATAGTTCCTTGATTTAAAATAGTTATCTACTCATGATAAATAAATAACATCGTTTTGAATCCTGTAAATAGTTTACCTAGACATAATCTAGAATAACAATTACACATGTAAAACACATATGAAGTAAAAGCATTTAAGTAAATATAATCCAAGAAAATAATTTACGCATGCTTCTCAGCCCCGCGTTTTTAAAACAAAAGAGTTTATAAAAGGGGCAATGAACTCACCTGTGTTGCTATGTAATGAATCACAACAGATATGCGCCCTCGTTATTTGTAGATTATGTTTCTTCAGCACCTGTGTTGATTTATTATGATTTGAATACTATAAGTCTCGGAAGATACGTGTATAGGGTCTTTGGTCTCGGTGTGCAACTATTTGTCCTAAACGTTACTAATGTGTTGCTAAAAGTCCCTTATATATTCCATACTGTTTACCCTTTACGAACCCTTATCCCGTAGGTAATCACAGCTTAACTTTAGTTATATAAGGTTTATATTAATTACATCCGTGATTCTTTTAAGTAAAACATCATTAATAAATCCATTTTAAGTTGAAATCTTTAAGTTAGAAATCATTTGATTTATTTTAAAATCATTTAAATAAAGAGTTTTATAAATCATTTTGTTTAATTTAAAAGAAATAAGTTACTTTTTAAGAAAGTACGAGTTAAACATGTTAGGACTTAAGGTAATCTCACTCGATTAATTCTAAGTCCTTCGTTAGTTTGTTGTCCATCCTTGAGTATAATCTACATTAGACTATTTAATCAAATAATCTAAGATAGTTATACGATTGTATAAAATCACTATGTATGGAGTATTGATACATAAGATCAACACATCACCACTTAGTTTGGTTCCCGTTCTTCCACGGATTTCAACTCGTTCCCTTAGTTCTTTGATCTCATATGTGAAAAATCATGTTAACCTTTGTAGTGACCTACTAAACATGAGTTACACTTATAACTCCCAAGTTTACTAGTTTAATGTTTATGGACATCACTCATTCACTCAACACTTGTTTAACCCTAGCTTCTATATTGCGCTTTATAACCCCTGGTTTTAGTTAACCAAACACAAGTGATTTAACTAAGTTAATTGTCAAGACTCATGTTTATGTGCTGAAGTAATTTAGAAACTCCAGGGTTGAAAACTTTAACGTATAAAGTTGACAAAACCGGTTAACACCTTTTGAAAACCCTAAGGGTTTCCCATGCATGCATGCATGCAGTGTGAGAAAGAGGTTTGTTATTCAAATGAAAGTTCACTAAGAATTCATTCGTTTAACACTCCCCTTTGGTTGTGATATTATGCAAATGATAAGTCCATGCAAATAAATTCCTTCATTCGATACTTGATGGCCGACTGAACATGAGAACCGAATGAATGAAGCGTGCGACTGAGGATGATTCGACCGAATGAGAAGCCCATGCGAATGATCAGGTCGTGCAAATGAAGGTGATTGGCCGAATGACGATTCATGCGAACAAGTCACTCGTACCCCCCCAGCCTTCATTCAGTTAAGGTCTTGATGTGATGTCCATTCGCACCTTGCATGCGAATCTGATGCCATTCGCCAGCAACTCATCCCATTCGCATCATCTGCACAACCGTGCATCTGCACATCACCATTTTCGAATTTGTAGACCATCCATGAAGTCTCCCATGTTCCTAACTCATTTTCGTGGTATTTCTATGGGTTGTATAAGTGAAAAGTCGGTTCAACCCTAAGGAACCAAGAAGAAGGATAAAACCCTAAAAATCGCGAACTTAGACTCGATTTTACCTCGTTTCAGATGGTTTGAAGCTCAGATCTCTTGTACTTTCGTGTTCTACGTGTTGTGAGGATCGTTTTGACACCAAGAACACTCGATTTGGTGAAGAATAGAGGATTTTAGGGCTTGAAAACTTAGAGAGAGAGTGTAGAGAGAGAGAGAGTGACGGGAATGAGGAGAGAAAGTGAGTCGGTGGGGAAGATGAATGGCATTTAGTGCCATTTAATTGTTCTTTTACGTTCTGACACGTTTGGGTTCATTTGGTTTCGTTCGGTTACGCGTAGGAACGTAGGTTTTTGGTCGTTTTCGTAACGAAACGTTACGGTTTTAAAATTAGAGTTTATTAATTTAATTTAGGTGGTAATTCTTAGTAAATTAACTAATATCTTTTGTTTATTTTAAATTCCTGAAAACGTTTAAGTTTATCTGTTTAATTGAATCGTACAGTTGTCGCGCGTATTCGTTCGGATCGTCACCCGTACGAACACGACGATAACTATACGTACAGATCGTCACCTATACAAATAATCCGTCAATTTAGCATTCACGTAAAGATATCCCTTATTGTTTTGTTCTATACAACCTCCCATACGTCTATACATAATAAAGTCCTAACTAACAATCACGTAATAGTTCTGTGTTGTCAGATGAAATTCTGACTGTTAAACCATGGTTTTGAAACATGTTTTTGAAATGAATGTGTAAAAGTTCTGTGTCAAACATCGAATGATAATAGTATACATGTAATACACATAGTTCATACCTGAGTTACTGTGTAAGTCACTGTTCCGGTTAGGTTCCGGCACTGATGTTACAGTCTCCCCTTGTTAGAGAAATTTCGTTCCTATGTAAACAGATGGGGATACTTGGACTTAATATGATCCTCACATTCCCAAGTAAGCTCGGGCCCGCGCTTTGAATTCCATCGAATCTTAACGATCGGAATACGGCTTCGCTTTAGTTGTTTAATTTCGCGATCCATAATCTCTTAAGGTTCCTCGATAAAATGTAATTGTTCGTCCACTTGAATTTCCTCAATCGGTATGACAAGTGATTCATCCACAAGGCATTTCTTGAGACTTGAGACGTGAAATACGTCGTGCACACCACTGAGTTCATCTGGTAATCTCTGTCTATACGCTACAGGACCAATCTGTTCAACGATCTTGAACGGTCCCATTTATCATGGTGCTAACTTGCCTTTCTTTTCGAAACGAACTACGCCCTTCCATGAGGATACCTTTAACAAGACACGGTCTCCCACTTGAAATTCCAACTGCTTGCTCCGTTTGTCGGCGTAGCTCTTCTGTCTGCTTCTGGTTGCTTGTAACCTTTGTTGAATTTGAGCGATCTTATCAGTAGTTTCCTGAATAAGCTCTGGCCCAGTAATGTGGTTATCTCCTACCTCGGTCCAACAGATCGGTGACCGGCATTTTCTACCATAAAGTGCATCGAATGGAGCGCATCCGATGCTACTAGGGTAACTGTTATTATAATTCGATCATTGGAAAATTAGAGTCCCAATTCCCACCGAAATCCAAAACACATGTTCTCAACATGTCCTCTAGGGTCTGTATCGTACGTTCGCTCTGACCGTCCGTTTTTGGATGGTAAGCTGTACTCAGGTTTAAGTGCGTCCCTAGA
The DNA here is from genome assembly GCA_009363875.1 of Mikania micrantha. Taxonomy (NCBI): domain Eukaryota; kingdom Viridiplantae; phylum Streptophyta; class Magnoliopsida; order Asterales; family Asteraceae; genus Mikania; species Mikania micrantha. The sequence continues at coordinate 4,666,077 of CM018689.1, forward strand.
GATTTCAGCAATTATTGCCAGAGCCTTGATGTGAATCTGCTGTCTCGATCTGAAATGATAGACAGTGGTACACCGTGACGTACCACTATCTCGTTGATGTACAATCTTGCTAGTTTATCCATCGTGAAGGTTTCACGCATTGGCAAGAAGTGAACAGATTTGGTTAATCGATCAATGATAACCCAAATTGTATTACGACCACTAGAAGTGCGGGGTAGCTTGGTAATGAAATCCATAGCTATTTGTTCCCACTTCCATGGAGGAGTCTCGGGTTGTTTTAGTAAACCTGACGGTTTCTGGTGTTCCGCCTTAACCTTCGCACATGTCAGACATCGACCGAAATACTCAGCTATATCTTTCTTTATTCCCGGTCACCAATAAAATCCACGTAAATCGTGGTATTATCGGCACCCGGGTGTACTGAGTACCTGGTCTTGTGCAATTCGTCAAAAATAAGTTTCCTCAGTTCATCTACCGCAGGAATCCACACGCGATCCTGATAGTAGATAACTCCATCTGGTTTCGTCTCAAACTGTTGTTCTACTCCATAATCGAGCTCTTTCTTCAAATTCCCATGTTCTATTGATTCTTGTTGTGCCTGAATAATCTTGTCACCTAAGGTCATTTGCACAGTCATTCCAATGGCTCTGACACGCAGGGGTTTGACCCGTTCCTTCCGGTTTAAAGCGTCTGCTACAACATTTGTCTTACGCAGATGGTACTTGATCACACAGTCGTAATCGTTCAGAAGCTTAACCCAACGACTATGTCGCATGTTGAGTTCTTTCTGATCAAAGATGTGTTGTAGACTTTTGTGATTAGTGAAGATGGTACACTTGGTGCCATACAAGTAATGCCTCCAAATCTTCAGAGCGAAGACTACTGCTCCCACTTCTAGATCAGGAGTCGTGTACTTCTTTTCATGAATCTTCAACTATCTCGATGCATATGCGATAACCTTATCTCGCTGCATTAACACGCAACCGAGTCCCTGATGGGAAGCGTCACAATACACTACAAGGTCGTCTATACCCTCTGGGAGAGATAAGATTGGAGCATCATATAATTTCTGCTTCAATGTCTGAAAAGCATCTTCTTGTTTCTGCTCCCAAACAAACGGCTCACTTTTCTGGGTTAACTTGGTGAAAGGCAAGGCTATCTTAGAAAAGTTTGAAATAAACCTTCTATAATAACCCGCGAGTCCCAGAAAAGACCGTATCTCCATTGGTATCTTCGAAGTGTCCCAGTTCTTGATCGCCTCGATCTTAGCAGGAACTACATGCATTCCTTCACTGTTGACTACGTGGCCCAAAACCTGAACTTCCCTTAGCCAAAATTCACACCTGGAGAATTTGGCATAGAGTTGTTATTTCTTTAATAGCTCCAAGATCTTCCTGAGGTGTTGCTCATGTTTTGTTTTGCTCTTGGAATAAATCTGTATGTCATCAATGAAGACAATGACGAACTAATCCAGATACGGCTTGCACACTCGGTTCATGAGGTCCATGAAAACCGCAGGCGTATTTGTCAATCTGAAGGGCATCACCATAAACTCATAATGCCCATACCTGGTTCGGAAAGCCGTTTTTGGTATGTATTCTTCTTGTACTCTGAGTTGATGATATCCGGAGCATAAATCAATCTTTGAGAAATAATGTGCTCCTTGTAGTTGGTCAAATAAATCATCAATCCTCGGTAGAGGATACAGATTCTTGATGGTTAATTTGTTCAGCTCTCTGTAATCTATACACATTCGAAAAGATCCATCCTTCTTTTTCACAAACAAAACCGGACCTCCCCAAGGTGAGTAGCTCGGTCGGATGAAACCTTTATCTAGTAGTTCTTGTAATTGGTTTAACGATTCCTGCATCTCTGAAGGTTCTAACCTATAAGGAGATTTAGCAACAGGAGTTGCTCCAGGAACTAAGTCATTAAGGAACTCTACCGGTCGTGCTAGGGACAAACTGGGTAGATCATCAGGAAATACTTCTGGATACTCCCTTACTACTGGCGTGTCTTGAATCTTGATCTAGTCTTTCTCTTTTTCCACCACATGAGCAAGAAAAACTAAACACGGCAATTACGCGCCTTTATGCAAGATATGATTTTGATACTACGTTTTGCTTGATCCCCTCGAGCTTCCAACACATGATCGTTCGTCATTGTAATTCGAAGCAGCTTTTTGGAACAGATGACTTCCACCCTGTTGAGAGATAGCCAATCCATGCCGACAATGATGTTGAAACTACCCAATTCCATCAGTATCAAATCGATGGTGAATGTTTGACCGTTAAGTGTTAATGGGCAGTTTCTAAGTACTATACTAACTGTGATTTGATTTCCATTTGCTACTTCAATAATGTAAGGGGAGTCTAAATGTTCCTCAATATGATTAAGTTTTCATGCAAAATCGTTCGAGATAAAACCCTGATCCGCACCAGTGTCAAACAAAATAAATGCATAAAAGGCATGTAAGAGAAACGTACCAGTGTCTACGTTCGGGTCTTGACGAGCAGCTGGAGCTCCTATAGCAAAGGCTCTTCCACACGGTGCTTGCACTGCCGGTTGTACTTTCTTTGGGCAGTTCTTTGAAAAATGGCCAATTTCACCACAGTTATAGCATCCACCATTGATTTGATTCGCATTATTGGGTGGAGGGAGAGCTAAGGCAACATTGTTGACTGCTTGATTAGGTTCCATTCTGCATTGTTGGACCCAATGGCCCTTCATTCCACATCTCGTGCAGTGTCGGCAGGGAGTGTTTGCAGCATGATGATACTGGCATTTGGCACACAGAGGATACGTGCCGGTGTAAGGTTTCTTGTGAAGGTTTTGTGGTGCAACGTCTACTTGATTGAGTGGAGTGGCCATCATGTAGTTCTTGATGACCTTTGGCTTCTTCTTTCGGTGATAGTGGGGTTTCTTTGATGAGTCTTCTTTGTTCTTGCCTGAATCAGCCTACTTCTTTAGAGTTCTAAAGGCTACCATCACGTCAGTGAGTTTCCCTGACAGGCTGATGGCGGACTCCAGAGTGACAGGGTTTGCTGCAATGACCAAACTCTTTATGCAGGCGGGGAGTCCACCTACATATCGGTCAATCCTTTTCTCCAGACTTGGTACCATGTCTGGCACCAATGCTACCAAATCATGATAAAGAGTAGTATAACCCAAGTGATCCGCTCCTTTCATCACATCGTTTGACAATTCAGTCTCCATCCTTTGCAGCTCATCCTTAGGACAGAATTCGTTCTTCAGTAGAGTCTTAAAATCTTCCCATGACATCGACATGGATTCTTCCCTTCCTCTAGACTGAATTTGTGAGTTCCACCAAGTTAAGACTCGTTGGCTGAACAATCCCGTAGAGTAACGAACCTTGTGACGCTCTGGATAACTGCAAAGGTCCAGAGTAGTCTCAATCTTCTCAATCCATTGGATTAAACCAACGGCTCCCTCATTTCCACTGAACTTAGGCGGCTTACATCCTACAAAGGACTTGTAGGAGTAGTTAGATGCATTGCCAATATTCCCACTAGCCTCTCCTGTTGAGTGCCTGGAGTTGTGGTTGTTTTTCTGGATACGGTTGATCATATCTGGTATCACCTCTTTCAGCTGATTAGTCAGCTGATTGCTTAGTAGGGTTGCCAAGGCAATGGTAGTAGGATAAAGATTCTGGTTCACGTTCGGGTCAGTAAGTGGAGTGTGTGGAGGAGGAGGAGGTGGTCTTTTCGACGACATTATGATCACAACCAATAGAATATCGGTTAGTGAAATGATCGAATGCAGAAGACACAATGCAAATAATTTACAAAGTCATGTATTCTCTACATGAAGGATCCATTGGTTATAGTCTAAGCCAAACCGTTTAAATATATGACCTATGTTTCTCTTTAACCATGGCTCTGATACCAATCTGTCGCACCCCGAGCTGGCGGGCTGGATCGTGTGTCCCATCGGGCGGAAAGGTCCCGGGGCGTGATATCGGGATGATAATCATGATGATCAAATTGTTTACATTGCACATGATATATAGTGAGAAAATGCTAAATGAAATAGAATTACAAAGTTAAATTACATAAGTTTCGTTCATAATTTAACAATGTAAATCTACTATCAACATCATAATTCTTTTATCTTGTATCTGCACAAGATATGATGTTCAAAAATATGCACATCCAAAATACTAGGTCCTCTATCTGGCGTCCTAGTCAAAAGCATAAACTTTTTAGTCAGACATGTTCATCACCTAAGAAGTCATGTAAAAAGATCAAGTCAACACATGGTTGGTGAGTTCATATAATTTTGTTTAGAAATAAATTTTGTACAAACCTGACCAAATGACAACCTTAACCTCACCATTAGCCACCTATACCATCTAATTCAGTATGCTTATATATAGAGCATATGTAGGGTCAAGCTTACCGCCAGCCCAGCCACCAGCTCACTACATACCAAACAACATGATATATTGTTCCTGGTGATAATTAAGCATTTCATCCCATACCTTTGATTCTTAACACTTGAACAACCTGAGAATCTGTTAACCCTGATCACCCGTAATGACAACCTTAACCTCATCAACAACCACCTATGTTATCCAATCAAGTATGCTTATATATAGGGCATATGTAGGATCAAGCTTACCGCCAGCCCAGCCACCTGCCCACCATATACCGAACTGCATAACATATTGTTGTTGATGATAATTAAGGGTTTCATCCAACATCGACACACTAGTTCTTTAGTTCTTAGTTCTTGTAGTTCCACAAAATAGAATTTCTATTGATTCCTTAAGTTCATCACACAATCATGATCAACCATAGCGTTTGTAGAAACATTACATTAAATGCTTAAATAAATAAATAAGTAAACATTTAGTAAAATCTAAGACCTAATGATTGGGCCTTGGTCAACTCGAGTAGACTAGTTTAACAATCAAGGTTCTTAGTAGTAAAGGAGATCTTTAAATATAGGATTTTATAGTTCTTCTAGATTGTCTATAGTTCGTATAGTTCTTTTCTTCTTTGGCACATGTTATCAGTGAGTATTTCCTAGAAGTTCCTTGAAAACTGTTTAGGGAATGCTGTAAATATCATCAAACATGCGTCTCATATTCATTCAGTCTAGCTAGGACATCTTTCGAACCTGAGATTGACACATGCTATCTTTGATATTTACCAGACAGACCCTTGAAAATAGTTCTTTGTACCTATTTCGTTGAAATAGATCGTTAGTTCTTTGACAACACACCACCTAAAATAGTTCTTTGTACGTGGTTCTTTGAAATTAGATCTTTGAAAATAGTTCCTTGATTTGAAATAGTTATCAACTAATGATAAATAAATAACATCGTTTTTAATCCTGTAAATAGTTTACCTAGACAGAATCTTGAATAACAATTACACATGTAAAACACATATGAAGTAAAAGCATTTAAGTTAATATAATCCAAAGAAAATAATTTACGTATGCTTCTCAGCCCCGCGTTTTTAAAACAAAAGCGTTTATAAAAGGGGCAATGAACTCGCCTGTGTTGCTATGTAATGAATCGCAACAGATATGCGCGCTCGTTATTTGTAGATTATGTTTCTTCAGCACCTGTGTTGATTTATTATGATTTGAATACTATAAGTCTCGGAAGATACGTATATAGGGTCTTTGGTCTTGGTGTGCAACTATGTGTCCTAAATTTTACTAATGTGTTGCTAAAACTCCCTTATTTATTCCATACTGTTTACCCTTTATGAACCCTTGTCCCGTAGGTAATCACAACTAAACTTTAGTTATATAAGGTTTATATTAATTACATCCATGATTCTTTTAAGTAAAACATCATTAACAAATCCATTTTAAGTTGAAATCTTTAAGTTAGAAATCATTTGATTTATTTTAAAATCATTTAAATAAAGAGTTTTATAAATCATTTTGTTTAATTTAAAAGAAATAAGTTACTTTTTAGGAAAGTACGAGTTAAACATGTTAGAACTTAAGTTAATCTAACTCGATTAACTCTAAGTCCTTCGTTAGTTCGTTGTCCATCCTTGAGTATAATCTACATTAGACTATTTAATCAAATAATCTAAGATAGTTATACGATTGTATAAAATCACTAAGTATGGAGTATTTATACATAAGATCAGCATATCACAGCTTAGTTTCGTTCTCGTTCTTCCATGGATTTCAACTAGTTCCCTTAGTTCTTTGATCTCATATGTGAAAAATCATGTTACCCTTTGTAGTGACCTACTAAACATGAGTTACACTTATAACTCCCAAGTTTACTAGTTTAATGTTTATGGATATCACTCATTCACTCGACACTTGTTTAACCCTAGCTTTTATATTGCGCTTTGTAACCCCTGGTTTTAGTTAACCAAACACAAGTGATTTAACTAAGTTGATTGTCAAGACTCATGTTTATGTGTTGAAGTAATTTAGAAACTCCGGGGTTGAAAACTTTAACGTATAAAGTTGCCAAAACCGGTTAATACCTTTTGAAAACCCTAAGGGTTTCCCACGCATGCAGTGTGAGAAAGAGGTTTGTTATTCAAATGAAAGTTCACAACGAAGTCATTCGTTTAACACTCCCCTTCGGTTGTGATCTTATGCGAATGATAAGGCCATGCGAATAACTTCCTTCATTCGATACTTGATGGCTGACTGAACATGAGAACCGAATGAATGAAGCATGCGACTGAGGATGATTCGACCAAATGAGAAGCCCATGCAAATGATCAGGTCGTGCGAATGAAGGTGATAGGCCGAATGAGGATTCATGCGAACAAGTCACTCGTACCCCACAGCCTTCATTCGGTTAAGGTCTTGATGTGATGTCCATTTGCACCTTGCATGCGAATGTGATGCCATTCGCCTGCAACTCATCCCATTCGCATCATCCGCACAACCGTGCATGTACGCATCACAATTTTCGAATTTGTAGACCATCCATGAAGTCTCCCATGTTCCTAACTCATTTTCGTGGTATTTCTATTGGTTGTATAAGTGAAAAGTCGATTCAACCTTAAGGAACCGAGAAGAAGGATAAAACCCTAAAAATCGCTATCACGAGTTGGTAGCATTGGTGCCAGACATGGTACCAACTTTGCAGAACAGGATTAACAGGTATGTAGGTGGATTACCAGCCTAGATACAGAATTTGGTTATTGTAGCAAATCATGTCACTTTGGAGTCAGCTATCAGCTTGTCAGGAAAACTTACTAACATGATGGTAGCTTCTCGAACTCTGAAGAAAGAAGCTGACACAGGCAAGGGCAATGAAGAGTCATCAAAGAAACCAACTCATCACCCCAAGAGAAGCAGAAGGTCATCAAGAACTATACGATGGCCACTCCACTCAACCAAGTAGCAGTTGCACCACAGAACCTCCATAAGAAACCATACACTGGAACGTATCCTTTATGTGCCAAATGCCAGTATCATCATGCTACTACCACTAATGCAGAATGACTCCTACACAAGCAGTAAAGAATGCTGCTTTAGCTATCCCTCCACTCAATAATCCGAATCAGAACAATGGCGGATGCAATAACTGTGGCGAAGCTAGCCACTATTCATGGAACTGCCCAAAGAAGATGCAACCGGCACTTCAAGCACCGCGTGAAGAGCTTTTGACTTATGAGATCCAGCTGCTCATCAAGACCCGAATGTGGTCACTGGTACGTTTCTCTTAGATGACTTTTATGCTTCTGTTTTATTTGACACGGGTGTGGACCAGAGTTTTATCTCGTCCGATTTTGCATGAAAACTTAATCATAGTGAGGAACAATTAGATTCCCCTTATACTATAGAAGTAGTTGACAGTAAAAAGTAACGGTACACACTATTCTTAGGAACTGCCCATTAGTATTGAATGATCAATCTTTTACTATCAATTTGATACCGATGGAATTGGGTAGTTTTGACATCATCATAGGAATGGACTGGTTATCCCTTAATCGGGCTGAGATTGTATGTTTCGAAAAGCTACTTCAAATATCGATGGCGGGCGACCACGTGTTGGAAGTTCGAGGGGATCAAGCAAAACGGAGTGTCAAAATCATTTCTTGCATAAAGGCGCGTAAGTGCTTACAGAAGCAGTGTGTAGCTTTCCTGGATAATGTGGCGAAAAAGGAGAAAGATAAGATCAAGATTCAAGACATACCAGTAGTGAAGAAATACCCCGAAGTGTTTCCTTACGACCTACCGGGATTACCACCGGTTCAACCGGTAGAATTCCGTATTGACTTAGTTCCTGTAGCAACTCCCATTGCTAAATCTCCCTATAGGTTAGCACCTTCTGAGATGCAGGAATTGTCAAATCAATTGTAGGAGCTACTGGATAAAGGTTTCATCCTACCGAGCTACTCGCCTTGGGGAGCTCCGGTCATGTTCGTGAAAAAGAAGGATGGATCCTTTCGGATGTGCATAGACTCTAGAGAATTGAAGAAACTAACCATCAAGAATCGGTATCCATTGCCGAGGATTGATGATTTGTTTGATCAGCTACAAGGAGCTCAATACTTTTTGAAGATCGATTTGCATTTGGATACCATCAGTTGCGGGTACAAGACGAAGACATACAGAAGACGATATTCCGAACAAGATACGGGCATTACAAATTTATGGCGATGCCTTTCGGATTGACGAACGCACCAGTGGTTTTCATGGATCTCATGAACCGTGTGTGCAAGCCGTAATTAGATCAGCTTATTATTGCCTTCATTAGCGATATACTGATTTATTCAAAGAGCACGGCAGAACACGAGCAACATCTCAGGAAGATCTTGGAATTAATAAAGAATGAGCAACTCTATGCTAAATTCTCAAAATGTGAATTTTGGTTAAGAGAAGTTCATTTATTGGGTCATGTGATTAACAGTGAAGGCACTCATGTCGACCTTGCCAAGATCGAGGCAATAAAGAACATGGATCCTTCGGGGACACCGACGGAGATACGGTCTTTTATGGGATTGGCAGGTTATTATAGAAGGTTTATTTCAAACTTTTCTAAGATAGCCTTGCCTCTCACCAAGTTAACTCAGAAAAGAGAACTATTTTTTTGGAAAAAGAGACAGGAAGAAGCTTTCCAAACGTTGAAACAAAAATTATGTGATGCTTCAATTTTTTCTCTCCTAGAGGGTACAGGCGACTTTGTAGTGTATTGTGACGCTTCCCATCAGGGACTTGGTTGTGTATTAATGCAGCGAGACAAAGTTATCGTGTACGCATCAAGACAGTTGAAAATTCATGAGAAGAACTACACGACTCATGATCTAGAACTGAGAGCAGTAGTCTTCGCGTTGAAGATTTGAAGACATTACTTGTATGGCACGAAGTGTACCATCTTCACCGATCACAAAAGTCTACTGCATATCTTTGATCACAAGGAATCGTTAGAAAATCCTATTTTTGAAATCGTATCGTTTTGTTACAAGAAAAACCGAAAACCGACGTTTCTATGCGAAACCGAGCGGAATAGACCGAGCCCGAACGCACCCGAGTGTTAAGAGCCTTTATTATGGCATTAAATGCCATTCATCACTCACACCTACCCATTCCGGTCGCTGCACTCTTGGTAGCCGGAATTCGAGCCTCTAACCCTTAGATTTGTGCACAAAATCGATTTAAAATGTTAAGGATTTAGTTGGAGTGAAGTTAAGTATGGTCGAATTTGGGTTTGAACCTGGGAAACATAGGCTTAAGGCAAAGGCATAAAGAACAGGTTCAATATTGACAAACTGATGAAAAGCATCCTTCATCCATGGTGATTGTTAATCTCGATGGCTTAATATCGATGAAGGTTGGTCGACATTAACAAGTTCGGAGGTCTCCAAGGCTGGGCCAAAATGGGGGGAACCGATCTTAACAGTATCGACCCAGAAAGGGTTTGTCGAACTTCAAACCTGTAATATCGATAAGGGGTAGATGGGTTTTTGTCGATATTAGGCAATCAAGGCCATCGATATTGTTCTTGGTTGTGTCGATAATATCACTTAACTCAAATCCAAATAATTAGAACTTGGAACTAACTTAAACCATCAAGAAATGAGTTCACAAGAATGGTTAGAACACGGATTATCCAAGTGATGAGTCATTAGGGTTTCATAATGTCTAAACCGGTTTATTGTGTATCGATACTAAGGTTTTCAACCCAAAACCTTTTCTAAACTAACCTAACACTTAAACAAGTGTTTTTTTTAATCATTTGGTTTTTAAATACCTAAATTTGTTTAATGAAAATCATAAGTGGAGTTGTTAATATCGGCAATGGTCCAAAGGGACTTTTGGTGGTGTTAACAGATTTTGTGTTCAAAAACAAAAAGTTTTTCCAACACTAAAGCTTTTATAAACCATTAAAATTCACAAACATATGTTTTAACAAGTACTTGAGTTTGAAATGTTAAAGTTTTGTCAAAGAAAACCATAGAACACAAGGTCACTATCGATGATGGGCTTGGGTGGTTAAACAGGTAATAAGCTAAAGTCTATGGTTCATGAGTGCTAAGTTAGCAAGATTAGGAGATAATAAACTAATTTCTAGGTATTAGGTTACATAAAGAGGTAACATTATGGGTAGTTATGGTAACAAAGAACTAGGAAACAGTGCGGATGTCATGGAAGATCAAGAAACAAATTAAGTATGGAGGTGTTGATCCAATGTGACAACTTCCAACACTTAGTGATTTCATGCTTTGGATAATCAACTTAGGTTGTTCAAAATGAATAATCTAAGGAAATGATTAACTAGAGAATGAACACAAACAAGTAGTGACAAAGAACTATTGGGGGACTTAGGGGTTCATCTAATAAGGTTAACCTAAGTCCTACAAATTAACTTATAATTGTTTTTATAAAAGAAATAACCTATGTTCTATTAAAATGTAATGATTTGTAAATCATCATAAGTTAATTTACTAAACCTTTTAAAATAACTTAGACGGTTTTCTAAACATAATATTTTGTAACTAAATAATAATTTATAAATCATGATTTATTAAAAGGTCATGTCTTTTACGAGTATAAACCTTATGTAAATAAGGTTTAGTTGTTATAAACAAAGGGATAAGGTTTCATAGGGAGTATGTAACATAGAATAATTAGAGAAATCTTAGCAACACATTAGTAGGTATATAGGACACATAGTCGCACGCCGTGACCGAAACCCTATATATGTCAACTCCAAATACTTATAGTATTCGAATCATAATAAATCAACACAGGTGCTGAAGATACCTAATTTACAACAAACTAGCACGCATATCTTCTTGCTTGAATCATAAGAGCTACAACACAGGTGAGTTCATTGCCCCTTTTCAAAATATTTTGTTTTTATAAACGCATGGCTGAGAAGCATGCGTAAATTATTTTCCTTGGACTATATTTTACTTTAATGCTTTTACATCATATATGTTTCATATGTATAAATGGTATCCTGGATTATGTCTAGGTAAACTTATTTTAGGTTTCAAAAAGGATTATTTACTTATCATAAGTAGATAATTCTTTTATTTCAAGTACACACGTTCAACGATCTATTTTCCACGAACTATTTTCAACGATCTATTTTCGATGAACTATTTAGAACGATCAATTTTCAAATAACTATTTTCAACGATATATTTTCAGAGGAATATTTGGGAAATATCAAAGATAGCATGTGCCAAAGAACTAAACGATCTAAAAGAACAAGAACGAACTATAAAATCCTATACTTCAGGAAGTCCTAGCCAGACTTATTGATTTTAGGTCGCATTTTTGATGATATTTACATAATTCCTTAACTACTCGAGTCGACCAAGGCCCAATCATTAGGACTTAGCTTTTAATTAAATGTTTATTTATTCATTTATTTAAGCATTTTAATTAACTAGTTTTCCACATTTACAATATTGCCATGGTTGTTGTGTTGTTGGTTGAGAGTGAAACACTTAATTATCATTAACAACAATATTATATATGGTTAGGTATATGGTGGCTGGCGGCTGGGTTAGCGGTAAGCTTGACCATACGTATGCCCTATATATAAGCATACTTGGTTGGATAGTATAGGTGGTTGTTAATGAGGTTAAGGTTGTCATTTCAGATGTTCAGTGTTTTCGTTATCAGGTTGATCAAAGGTTGGGAATTCAATGTACGTAATGAAACGCTTAAATAATCACCAAGAACAATATATTACGTAGTTTGGTATTGGTGGGCTGGTGGCTGGGCTGGCGGTAAGCTTGACCCAACGTATGCCCTAAGCATACTTGATAAGATATTATAGGTGGTTATTGGTGAGGTTAAGGTTTTCATTCAATCAGTTTTGTACAAATTTATTTTCAGACAAAACTATATGAAATCACCAACCATGTGTTGACTTTATTTTCTTGCATGACTTCTCAGGTGACGAACATGTTAACTAGAAGTTCGTGCTTTTCAACTAGGATGCCCAGATAGAGAACCTAGTATTTTGGATGTGCATATTTTAGAACATCATTATACAAATTATTTTGTATATCTTGTGCAGATACAAGGTAAATGAATTATGAAGTTGTTAGTAGATTTACATTGTTAAATAATGAAGGATACTGATGTAATTTAACTTTGTAATTTAACTTTGTAATTTAACTCTGTGTCCTCCGTTAGATATTCTAGCTACATTCTGTTGTTGAGCGTTACACTCAATTTACTTCTCTGGGCAAGGTACAGTTAATAATCGAGTTTGAATCTAGGAGCCACCCTTCAGATTTTCAATCACCCACAGTCGTTAACTCAAAATTAGTTTCCAAAGCTAATTAAATGGAATACTGCCGTTGTTGTTGTGATGTTGGTTGAGAGTGAAACGCTTAATTATCATTGACAACAATATATTCTATGTGATTCGGTATATGGTGGGCTGGGGGCTAGGCTGGCGGTAAGCTTGACACTATGTATGCCATATATATAAGCATACTTAGCTGGATAGTATAGGTGGTTGTTAATGAGGTTAAGGTTGTTATTTCAGATGTTCGGTGTTGTCAATTTCAGGTTGATTAAAGGTTGTGAATTCAGTGTATGGAATTAAATGCATAATTATCACCAAGAACAATATATTACGTAGTTTGGTATGTGGTGGGCTGGCGGCTGTGCTGGCGCTATGCTTGACCCTACGTATGCCCTATATATAGGCATACTGGATTAGAAATTATAGGTGGTTATTGGTGAGGTTAACGTTGTCATTCAGTCATGTTTGTACAAATTTATTTTCAAACAAAACTATATAAACTCAACAACCATGTGTTGACTTTATTTTCTTGCATGACTTCTGAGGTGACGAACATGTTACCTATAAGTTCGAGCTTTTGGACTAGGATGCCCAGATAGAGGACCTAGTATTTTGGATGTGCGTATTTTTGAACATCATTATACGAACTATTTTGAATATCTTGCGCAGATACAAGATAGATGAATTATGATGTTGTTAGTAGATTTACATTGTTAAATTATGAACGATACTGATGTAATTTAACTTTCTACTTCTACTTCATTTAGTGTTTTCTCATTTCATATCATGTGCAATGTAAACAATCTGATCACTTTTATTATCATCACGATATCACGCCCCAGGAACATTCCGCCCGATGGGATATTGGATTCGGCCCGCCGTCTCGGGGTGTAATAGTTGGAAATACTTGTACTTATACAAACACATACTTTCTCATACATACTCTTACATAATCATACATACACATACAAACACACACAAACTCATACACACACAACGGTTGGTATACACCGGATAGGGTATACGCTAATGGAATCTGATTGGTAAGCAAGTATACTTGCACATGGTGCGGGATGAATCAAGACTCATACTCACAAGAATTTCATACGGCAGACTGTTTGGCCTCCGAGCGTTGACATGGTCTCAACCCCATCTAGTCATTAAGTGAACTATGTTGTCAACTCTCAATGTTTAGTAAAATGTGACTTCGAATCTGACTATGAATTCTCTCAAAAGTGACTCTGTGTCCTCTGTTAGATATTCTAGCTACATTCAGTTGTTGAACGTTACACTCAAGTTATTTCTCTGGGCAGGGTACAGTTAATAATCGAGTTTGACTCTAGGAGCCACCCTTCAGATTTTCAGTCACCCACAGTCGTTAACTCAAAATTAGATTTCAAAGCTAATTAAATGGAATATTGCCATGGTTGTTTTGTTGTTGGTTGAGAGTGAAACGCTTAATTATCATTGACAACAATATTCTTTGTGGTTCAGTGTATGGTGGGCTGGCGGTAGGCTTGACCCTACGTATGCCCTATATGTAAGCATACTTGGCTTGATAGTATAGGTGGTTGTTAATGAGGTTAAGGTTGTCATTTCAGATGTTCAGTGATGTCATTTTTAGGTTGATCAAAGGTTGTGAATTCAGTGTATGGAATGAAACGCTTAATTATCACCAAGAACAATATATTACCTTGTTTGGTATGTGGTGTCCTGGCAGCTGGGCTAGCGGTAAGCTTGACCCTATGTATGCCCTATATATAAGCATACTAGATTAGAAATTAAAGGTGGTTAATGGTGATGTTAAGGGTGTCATTCAGTCAGGTTTGTACAAATTTATTTTCAGACAAAACTATATGAACTCACCAACAATGTGTTGTCTTTATTTTCTTGCTTGACTTCTCAAGTGACAAACATGTTAACTAAAATTTCGTGCTTTTTGACTAGGATGCCCAGATAGAGGACCTAGTATTTTGGATGTGCATATTTTTGAACATCATTATACGAAATATTTTGTATATCTTGTGCAGATACAAGATAGATAAATTATGATGTCGTTAGTAGATTTACGTTGTTAAATTAAGAACGATACTGATGTAATTTAACTTTCTAATTCTACTTCATTTAGTGTTTTCTCATTTCATATCATGTGCAATGTAAACAATCTGATCACTTTGATTATCATCCCGATATCACGCCCCGAGACCATTCCGCCCGACGGGGTATTGGATACAGCCCGCCGGCTCGGGGTGAGACAATTGGTAATACTTATACTCATACAAACACATACTTTCTCATACATACTCTTACATACACTTACATACACATACAAACACACACAAACTCATACACACAATGGTTGATATACCCAGGATAGGGTATACATGGATGGGATCTGATTGGTAAGCAAGTATACGTGCACATGGTGCGGGATGAATCAATACCCATACTTACAAGGACTTCATAAGGCAGACTGTGTGGCCTCTAAGTGTTGACATGGTCTCAATACCATCTAGTCATTAAGTAAACTATGTTGTCAACTCTCGATGTTTTGTAAAAAATGACTTCGAATCTGACTATGAATTCTCTCAAAAGTGACTGTGTATCTTCCGTTAGATATTCTAGCTACATTCTGTTGTTGAACGTTACACTCAGGTTACTTATGTGGGCGGGGAAGTCCTAATCATCGAGTTTGACTCTAGGAGCTAGTCGTTAACGCTAAATTAATTTTCAAAGCTAATTAAATCGAATATTGCCATGGTTGTTGTGTTGTTGGTTGAGAGTGAAACGCTTAATTATCATTGACAACAATATTCTATGAGGTTCGGTATATGGTGGGCTGGCGTCTAGGCTGGCGGTAAGCTTGATCCTACGTATGCCCTATATATAAGCATACTTGGCTGGATAGTATAGGTGGTTGTTAATGAGTTTAAGGTTTTCATTTCAGATGTTCACTGTTGTAATTTTCAGGTTGATCAAAGGCTATGAATTCAGTGTATGGAATGAAACGCTTAATTGTCAACAAGAACAATATATTACGTAGTATGGTATGTGGTGTGCTGTCAGCTGGGTTGTGTAACATTTGTACATTTAGTCACGGTAGTTGTAAACAGTGTTAGAACAAATGTGTTTTCATATCAAATCAGTTAATGTGATTCATGTGTTCATAATGTGCTTGTGTGTTAGGATCTTTATTATTTTGGAACAAGTATGCATTATTTATTAACAGTCGAGTTCGCTAGGCAAGAACAGTATCGTATTATATCGAAACAGTGGTGGGACGGCGTCAGGTACGGCAGGTAGCTGGAATCTGGGGTATGCCCTATACATATACTGTGTTCGGTGTAATGGGATAGTGTTAGTGCGTAGTGTTGAGACAAATAGTATGACAATTAATTAAACAAAAGTCGTAATAGATAAGCGAGACTGAGTATAGTTATGGGTGACGATCCATAATGATACGAATGTTGAACTTATAATTATGATTAAACGGCTTTGAATAATTAATACGATCGGAAAACGTACGCGATTGCGGGTATACACGTAATTGTATCTGTTTAACGATCTGTCAACACACGAAGAGTAAAATAAATTATTTTACATTTTACAATTTTGAAACTCATCAGAATGATGAGAATAATAATCTTTAATTTTAAATCGCGTAAAATACGCGTTACGCGACGAAAACGCGAACCGAGCGACCGGACGAACCCGAATACCACTCGGACTATAAAAGCCTTGAACAAGGCTATTTCTCTCATTAAATTGCAGCCAACCCTCTCTCTCTCTTTAGAGATTTTCGTCAAACACATTCTCTCTCTAGAAAACTTCATTAAAATCATCATATCTTCTTCTTTTCTTCACTACATCGCTCGTATAATATATCAAAACGACCATCTCGACGAAGGAAATCTAGAAGTACAAAGGATCGGAACTGATTTGGAATATTTCGGTCGAAAACATAGAGTGAAGCTGCTGTTCGAAGGTATACCACTGTTCATCATCATCTTCTTCTTTAAAACCGGGCTATAATACACCATCTTGATTACTACATGTTCTAATTGAGATTTCGCATGGTTGTCTACCGTAAATCATCATTTGATGTGGCTGAATCATGAAATTATCGAAAAGTATAATGGAATCTACATCGGGCGAACCTGTTATGTGGGAAGCGAACCTTATTCCGGTGAACCAACAACTCACGAACCTCCTGCCTTGCGTCGAACCTTCTTGAGTCCCGAACCTAGGATCACCGAACCCTCCCTGCAACCACGAACCCTAATCACACCGACGAACCTCGGGACAACAGATCTTAGCCGAACCTTGCATGGGTGGCGAACCCATGAGTTTCCACGAACCTTAGCATCCCCGAACTATCTTTGGTCGGCTGAACCTTTTAGACGAGTCTCCGGCGAACCTTCTTGCATTCGACGAAACCCATGCACGCATCATGAATCCTCACTTCTGAACCATGTTCACGAACCTTGCATGGTTCGCAACCCACTTAGCCGAACATGTGGTATCACCTTATGGCCAAACCTAGCTGAAAGGTTCGCTGGTTTGAAGCAGCTCACCACCTTAGGCCGATGAAATCTTAGAACCAGGATGAGTTCCCGGCCCAACTTCATGCAATCAGCCCCACTACGTATTGATTCGGCCCAATTGTAACCCAAACCTTTATTTACTATCATGATGCAACCGGCCCAAAATCCTTGTTTAATCGGCCCAACTTAGTTTTTTTTCGGCCCAACCACAAAACCTTAACCGGCCCATGATTTGGCTACACATCTTAAACCTAGCCTAACTTGAAGTTGGAATAGCCCAATTTGATTCCATTCGGCCCATGTTATTCCATTTGATCCACATAGTGGCATTCGGCCCACTACAAGGCCCATATACCCGTGGTTGGTCCAACAACATACCCAATTGGCCCATTACTACTTTACTGGGTCCATGGAATTTATTTAAGACCATCATGGATTCATGGGTTCAAGGTCAAATGTTCGGCCCACGACTTAAAGTAATTGTGAAAGGATCATAATTGGGTTAAGTTATAACTTAACCTAATTATAAGATCAAGTCATAATCACATGGGTTTAAAACACTTTAACATGTCTTCAATTCACATGTTAATCAAGGGTTATCATACTCATAAAAACATATTACTTTGATGTATACGAGTTATGCATAGAGCAATATGACACATTTTGTTTCAAGACTCATTTATCAATCAAGTATCATAACCATGACTTTCAAGTTCATACAACATTTCTAAACATGAGAACAAGTCAATCAATGAATTTAAGGGCTATACAATCATAAATCTTATATCTTATGTATGATTACAATGATATAGGAACCAGTTAGAAGTCCTGTTTGCTACTTGATATTTGTTATAGTTCAGAGTCTACTGCAGACAGGTGAGAACATTAGCCCCACTTTTACTGTTTTACAACTGTTTTAAGGTGGAACACATGATCAAACACTCTATTTAAAATCGTATTCCATTATACAAGGTGGATGCTATGTTACAAACATTACAGGTTCACTGTATATATTTCAAAGGATTCATCAGCTATTTTGAAGGGTTTTTATCAAATGTTAAACATTTTCTACCAAAAGGTTTTATAAAGCTTCCTTGAACTATTTTATATCAGTTTTACTCGAATGGTTTTATAAAGGTCAAACACTTTTAAATAATGGGATTTATAAACTCTTTTACTATAAACTCGTGTTTTCGAAAATAATCTTTTATATAAACCTTGTTACTATACAAGGTCACTATCCTATGTATTCAATCAATGGTTTCAAACAAAGAATTCATTTCATGGTGTTCAAACAAAGGATTCAACTCATGGTATTTCAAACGAGGTTATCAAATCATGTTATCAAATAAGGCATTAAATCTTTGGTTTTAAAGCAAGGTTCAAAAGCATGGTGTCCACTGTTGTGAACAAACTTATAAACACATCAAGTTTCATATTCATTAGCATTAGTACTGGGTGATCACAACAAGGGAAAGCGGACACATTTGGGCAGGCCAATTTCTGAAGTTAGCTTTTAAATTTGTTTTAAAAGCTAACTGCAGATTTCGGTTACGTATGGTTTTATCACTGTTGCTGACTAATTTTCTGACTCCAAACGTAGTTTGGGACTTGATTATATGTTGGTTTTCGTGCAAACAGTCTTTGGACTGTTTACACTCATTTTACATACTTGATGTTAGTTTGGGTTGCAGCTCATCCATGTAATTCATTTATTGCTTTAAACATATGCCTTACATTACAAGTTCATGTTTCAAATGTTAAACCTATTGTTCTCACCAACTACTTCTGTAGTTGACAGTTACTTTTCACGTGTTTCAGGTAACCAAGTGTAAGACATTTTAAGGACAACTAAGAAGACAGCTTAAGATAGAACAAGATGAAGAAACATGCTAGGATGGATTTAGAAACACACTAAAATCCTAATTGTTTAATTGTCTTGTTTGGGTCTTATTTTGTAAACAATGTTTTTGGGTCTGTAGTTGTCATTTCTTTTGTTAGATAGATTGTCTGTAACTAAACAACTGTCTAAACATTATGAAACTTAGTAATCCGTTGTGGTTGTTCTTAATCAATACTTGTGCATGATTCAACTATTCATACGTCACCGCGCCGTGGATTCCGCACGCAGCGCAGGGGGTGTGACAGGTTGGTATCAGAGCCAAGGTTGTAGAGAACTAGGAAAAACCCAATGTTTAATGACCTAGACTATAACCTAAGCTACCCAATAGGACTAAGTGCTATAGGCTTGAGGATACTTAGAATCTAAGTAACTTAAGTAAGCATTAAGTCTACATTAAGCTTGAAAGATCTTAGGGATACTCTTCTAAGATTAGATATCGAGTCAAGGAATTTGAATCGGAATTCTATAATTTTAGAAACCGAATTAAATTTCTCACATATATTCATTTAAGGATTTCAGAGGCAAGGATCTGTATTCTTAGTATCCTTGATCTGAAATTCTCACACAGAGTTCATTAAAGGATTCCAGAGGCAAGGATCTGTATTCTTAGTATCCTTGATCTGGAATTCTCAATCAGAGTTCATTATAGGAATTTAGAGGCAAAGATCTGTATTCTTAGTATCTTTGATCTAAAATCCTTGTCATGTTCACCATAGGAATTCAGAGGTCAAGATCTATAATTTTAGAATCTTGGATCTGAAATCCTTGTCATGTTGTCATTATCAGGTATTCATTGTCATAGGAACTTTATAACTTAGAATCTGTGTAACAGTATTCTTTAGTTGAAGTTCTCACTGGAGATCATTATACTCAATACTGTAAGTATTGAGAACTAGGTTAATTAACCTAGGACACACATACTAAAACCCAAGGTTTTAATTTCAAGTAAATTAAGAACCAGGGTTTACACATTCATAATCATAATCAATCAAGAGTTGGAATCTTAGCTTCAATTACAAACGGCGAATTAACGCTGACGTGTTGAGGTAAGTGGTGGGCGGTGAGAGCTAGCCCTATATATAAGCTTATTTAGGTATGTCAGGGGGGATCCGGCGTTCGTAATTGAAGTAAAGATTCGAGAGCAACTGGAATCATTGAACATTAGTCAAACACATGAGATACAATCATTTGGGATACAAACATTGGTGAATCAAATCATTGTGCTATTCAAACTTGGATGAGTCAAACATTGTGTGTGAATCAATCAAGTTGTGAACATTCTTTCAATGTAAACCTTAAGTGAAATTCTTAAGTGATTACATCATTAGTACTTACTAACATAGTTTAACAATAACAAGGTAGAGCACGCATATGATTTAGTTCTACATGTTAACAACTGTTAGTAGGTGCACACATAACATAATCATAATTCAACCATGGATTCAATCATAGTTCAAATTGATCAAAGATTCATGGGATTCTTAATCAGTGGAACATACATGGAAATCAGTACACACATGTTGCCAAATGCTAGCAAGGACATGATTGTGGTACATCGAAGCGGTGGCGGGATGGCGTCTGGGCTGGCAGTTTGCTTGACCCTTTCGTATGCCCTATATATAAGCTATCTTCGGTATATCGGGAAAGTGTCAGTGTGTAGGTTTGGTGGAGTGAGATCATGGAACATCATACACATTCACATGAGAAGTATGCTGACAAGCTAATGGCTTATACGTGTACATGCTCATATTACAATTGAATGATAATACTAGTAGTATGGATATATTACTAATTTTATCATGCAAATTCAATTGTATCCTTTCTCATTACTGACCCACCTGTGGCTTCTATTCGTAGAATGCCTCCCGACGTGATCCTAACGGAGGGGGTTCGACAAGTGGCAACGACGATGAGATCAACAAGATTGCCCGAGCCATCGCTATACACATGAGAGATGTCATTCCGGGTATGGTCACTGATATTACCCAGAATCTTCGGGGAAGTACTAGTGATTCAGCACATAACTCAAATGCTACCAACACTGGAACTGCTAACTTCACTTTCAAGCAGTTCAATGATGCTAAACCTCCTAAGTACGCTGGTACCGAAGGAGCTACTGGCCTACTGCAGTGGCTGGAGAGCATCGAGGATATTCTTGATTTCACGTGATGTCCTGAAAATCTGAAGGTCAAAATGGCCTCGAGCGCTTTTCACAAAGGCGCACTCACCTGGTGGAATTCTGAGAAGAACACCAGAGGACGGGAAGTCGCATTAGCTTTACCATGGGAGAAGTTCAAGAAGGTATTAGCGGAACAGTTTTGTCCACGTCATGAGCTGAAGAAACTAGAGGTGGAAATGTGGAACTTGGTCCAACACAGCGGCGAGAACGCTAAATATACAACTCGTTTCCATGAGTTGTGCATCTTGGTGCCACACCTGGTTACTCCTCTATCCTGCAGGATAGAGAAGTACATCGAAGGCTTACCTCTAGTTGTCAGGGGAACTGTGACGGGGAATAACCCCACTACCCTAGAGGCAGCGATTCATCTTGGAGCTAGCCTTACTGAAGAATACGTTAAGTCTGGGGTGCTCACCCGAAAGGGGGTACAAGAGAGCACAGATTGATGAAGGCAAGAAGCCTGAACCGCACCATCACAAGAAGAAAAAGCAAAAGACAATCAAGAACTTTGCAGCCCTGACTGCAGCTACACCCACTCATGCCACACCCATTACTGCTATGCCACAATCTGCAACAGTCAGAAAGTCTTATACTGGCCAGTTTCCACTCTGCACCAAATGCCAATATCATCACCTACCCAACACTCCATGCAAAAACTGTCTCAAGTACACTTGGCAGCAACATGCCGATCTGCACATCTTCCTGCTGTAACAACTGCTGCCACAACTCCTACTGCTACAGGTGGAAGGGCCTGTTATAATTGTGGAGCAGAGGGACACTTCAGAAACCAGTGTCCAAAACTCAACAACAACACTACTACTGCTCGTGCTTTTATTATCGGAGCTGCCGAAGCACGCGAGGAGCCAGCAGTTGTCACGGGTACATTTCTCCTTAATGGTCATTACGTTTCTATCATATTTGATACTGGTGCTCATAAAAGCTTTATCTCTGCTCATACTGCTTCTTTGTTTAATATACAACCATCTATGCTTACTGCTCCTTATACCGTAGAAGTAGCTGATGGTAAAACCCTACTTGTAGATTCTATAATACATGGTTGTGAATTAAGATTAAACGACCATCTTTTCCTCATCGATCTTATTCCTATGACACTTGGAAGCTTCGAAGTTGTGATAGGAATGGATTGGTTATCCAAAAACAATGCCGAAATAGTATGTTCGAAGAAACTTATTCGGATTCCTCTACCGACTGGCGAAACGATGAGAATCTATGGCGAGAAACCCTGCCGCGGATTGAAGATTGTATCGTGCATCAAGGCTAGGAAGTATCTGAAGAAGAAATACTTTGCGTTCCTGGCTCACGTGGTGGAGAAGAAACCTGAAAAGAAGGCAGTTGGAGACGTTCCAGTCATCAGAGATTATCCGGACGTATTCCCAAAAGACTTGCCTGGACTACCACCGATCAGACAAGTGGAGTTTAGAATCGATCTCGTCCCTGGAGCAAACCCAGTGGCGAAGTCACCATATTGATTAGCACCATCTGAGATGCAAGAACTGTCTAGTCAACTCCAAGAACTTCTAGACAAAGGTTTCATAGACCGAGTTTCTCTCCATGGGGAGCTTCGGTTCTCTTTGTCAAGAAGAAAGACGGTTCATTTCGTATGTGCATTGATTATCGTGAGCTAAACAAGTTGACAATTAAGAATAGATATCCTCTGCCCAGGATCGATGATCTGTTTGATCAATTACAGGGAGCAACTTGCTTCTCTAAGATTGATTTACGATCCGGGTATCATCAATTGCGAGTAACTGATGAGGATATACCAAAGACTGCATCTAGGACTCGATATGGACACTACGAGTTTGTGGTTATGCCATTTCGGCTGACCAAGGCACCTGCAGTGTTCATGGATTTGATGAATCGAGTCTGCAGACCTTACTTAGATCAGTTTGTTATTGTCTTTATTGATGATATACTGATCTATTCCAAGACAGAGCAAGAACATGAAGATCATTTGAAGAAAGTCTTAGAATTACTAAGAGCTGAACAGCTTTATGCTAAATTCTCAAAGTGTGAATTTTGGCTAAAAGAAGTTCACTTCTTAGGACATGTCATTAACAAGGATGGGATACACGTAGATCCAGCGAAGATTGAGGCGATTAAGAACTGGACTACCCCATCTACCCCAACAGAGATTCGTTCATTTCTGGGATTGGCAGGCTATTACAGAAGGTTCATTGCGAACTTTTCAAAGATCGCCTTGCCACTTACCACACTAACCCAGAAAAGTCAAGCGTTTATATGGGGACAGAAACAAGAAGATGCATTTCAACTTCTTAAACAGAAGTTATGCAACTCCCCTATCCTTAGTCTCTGGGCAGTGATGATTTCATTGTCTATTGCGATGCTTCAAACCTTGGTCTCGGTTGCGTACTTATGCAACGGGACAAGGTTATTGCCTATGCTTCAAGACAACTTAAGGTTCACGAGAAGAATTACACTGCTCATGACCTTGAGTTAGGGGCTGTGGTCTTTGCATTGAAGATATGGAGACACTACCTGTATGGTACTAAATGTGTCATCTATACAGGCCACAAGAGCCTGCAACACATCCTTAATCAGAAAGAACTCAACATGAGACAACGGCGTTGGGTTGAGCTTCTAACTGATTACGACTGTGAGATTCGTTACCACCCGGGTAAAGCTAATGTGGTAGCGGATGCTCTTAGTCGTAAGGAACCAGTCAAGCCAATTCGTGTCAGAGCCATGGAGATCAACACACAGCCAAACTTGAAAGATTTGATTCGTATTGCACAACAACAAGTAGTAACAGACAATCAGCTTAAGGCAGACTTAGACTGTGGAATTGAGAAGAAACTGGAACCTCGATCTGACGGGGTGTTATATCTCAACGGCCGCATCTGGATTCCAAAGTCAGAAGAATTGCGCATGCTCATCTGTGATGAGGCTCATAAGTCGCGATACTCAGTTCATCCTGGAGCAGATAAGATGTACCAAGACTTGCGGACATCTTACTGGTGGCCAGGAATGAAGAAAGACATAGCATTGTACGTGGGAAAATGTCTTACATGTTCAAAAGTCAAAGCAGAACATCAAAAGCCTTCGGGACTTCTGCAGCAACCTGAAATTCCTCAATGGAAATGGGAACAAATTTCCATGGATTTCATAACCAAGTTGCCGAGAACTCCGCGACGATTCGATTCGATTTGGGTGATCGTTGATCGACTCACCAAATCTGCTCATTTTCTCCCGATCCGAGAGGATTACAAAATGGAGAAGTTAGCTACATTGTACATCAACGAAATCATTGCACGTCATGGTACTCCAACATCAATCATTTCTGATCGTGATAGTCGTTTCACTTCTCGCTTCTGGCAAATATTGCAAAAGGCTTTGGGAACTCGTGTTAATCTTAGCATGGCGTATCATCCCCAAACCGACGGTCAAAGCGAAAGGACTATCCAAACACTCGAGGACATGCTACGTTCTTGTGTGATTGACTTTGGTGGGAGTTGGGACACTCATCTTCCACTCATTGAGTTTTCGTATAACAACAGCTACCATACAAGCATTCAATGTGCACCATTCGAAGCCTTATATGGTAGGAAGTGCCGATCACCGGTCTGTTGGACCGAGATTGGTGACTCACAGGTCGTAGGACCCGAACTCATTCAGGAAACATCAGACAAAATCACAATCATTCAATCAAGGCTTAAGGCCGCACGAGATCGGCAGAAAAGTTATGCTGATCGACGTCGGAAACCACTTGAGTTTCAAGTCGGTGACCGAGTCTTGCTCAAAGTTTCTCCCTGGAAAGGCGTGGTCCGATTTGGGAAGAAAGGGAAACTTGCACCAAGGTACGTTGGACGTTTTGAGATCCTGGAAAGGATTGGTCCCGTAGACTACAAACTCAAACTTCCAGTGGAGCTAAGCAATGTTCACGATACTTTTCATGTATCAAATCTTAAGAAATGCTTAGCAGATCATGATGTTCAGATTCCACTGGAAGACATTCAGATTCAGAACAACATGCAATTCATAGAACGTCCGGTCGAAATCATGGATCATGGGGTCAAGAAACTTAAACGCAGCCGTATCCTGATCGTAAAGGTACGATGGGAGGGCAAACGCGGTGCTGAGTTCACCTGGGAACGTGAAGACCAGATGAAACTTAAGTACCCTCATCTTTTTACAGTACCTTCGGCTAGTTAATTTCGGGACGAAATTCCCTTAACTAGGGGAGACTGTAACATTTGTACATTTAGTCACGGTAGTTCTAAACAGTGTTGGAACAAATGTGTTTTCATATCAAATCAGTTAATGTGATTCATGTGTTCATAATGCGCTTGTGTGTTAGGATCTTTATTATTTTGGAACAAGTATGCATTATTTATTTACAGTCGAGTTCGCTAGGCAAGAACAGTATCGTATTATATCGAAACAGTGGTGGGACGGCGTCAGGTACGGCAGGTAGCTGGAATCTGGGGTATGCCCTATACATATACTGTGTTCGGTGTAATGGGATAGTGTTAGTGCGTAGTGTTGAGACAAATAGTATGACAATTAATTAAACAAAAGTCGTAATACGTAAGCGAGACTGAGTACAGTTATGGGTGACGATCCATAATGATATGAATGTTGAACTTATAATTATGATTAAACGGCTTTGAATAATTAATACGATCGGAAAACGTACGCGATTGCGGGTATACACGTAATTGTATCTGTTTAACGATCTGTCAACACACGAAGAGTAAAATAAATTATTTTACATTTTTACAATTTTGAAACTCATCAGAATGATGAGAATAATAATCTTTTATTTTAAATCGCGTAAAATACGCGTTACGCGACGAAAACGCGAACCGAGCGACCGGAACGAACCCAAATACCACTCAGACTATAAAAGCCTTGAACAAGGCTATTTCTCTCATTAAATTGCAACCAACCCTCTCTCTCTAGATATTTTCGTCAAACCCATTCTCTCTCTAGAAAACTTCATTAAAATCATCATATCTTCTTCTTTTCTTCACTAAATCGCTCGTATAATATATCAAAACGACCATCTCGACGAAGGGAATCTAGAAGTACAAAGGATCGGAACTGATTTGGAATATTTTGGTCGAAAACTTAGAGTGAAGCTGCTGTTCGAGGTATACCACTGTTCATCATCATCTTCCACTTTAAAACCGGGCTATAATACACCATCTTGATTACTACATGTTCTAATTGAGATTTCGCAAGGTTGTCTACTGTAAATCATCATTTGATGTGGCTGAATCATGAAATTATCGAAAAGTATAATGGAATCTAGATCGGGCGAACCTGTTATGTGGGAAGCGAACCTTATTCCGGTGAACCAACAACTCACGAACCTCCTGCCTTGCGTCGAACCTTCTTGAGTCCCGAACCTAGGATCACCGAACCCTCCCTGCAACCACGAACCCTAATCACACCGACGAACCTCGGGACAACAGATCTTAGCCGAACCTTGCATGGGTGGCGAACCCATGAGGTTCCACGAACCCTACCATCCCCGAACTATCTTTGGTCGGCCGAACCTTTTAGACGAGTCTCCGGTGAACCTTCTTGCATTCGACGAACCCCATGCACGCATCATGAATCCTCACTTCTGAACCATGTTCACGAACCTTGCATGGTTCGCAACCCACTTAGCCGAACCTGTGGTATCACCTTATGGCCGAACCTAGCTGAAAGGTTCGCTGGTTTGAATCAGCTCACCACCTTAGGCCGATGAAATCTTAGAACCAGGATGAGTTCCCGGCCCAACTTCATGCAATCAGCCCCATTACGTATTGATTCGGCCCAATTGTAACCCAAACCTTTATTTACTATCATGATGCAACCGGCCCAAAATCCTTGTTTAATCGGCCCAACTTAGTTTTTATTCGGCCCAACCACAAAACCTTAACCGGCCCATGATTTGGCTACACATCTTAAACCTAGCCTAACTTGAAGTTGGAATAGCCCAATTTGATTCCATTCGGCCCATGTTATTCCATTTGATCCACATAGTGGCATTCGGCCCACTACAAGGCCCATATACCCGTGGTTGGTCAACAACATACCCAATTGGCCCATTACTACTTTAATGGGTCCATGGAATTTATTTAAGACCATCATGGCTTCATGGGTTCAAGGTCAAATGTTCGGCCCACGACTTAAAGTAATTGTGAAAGGATCATAATTGGGTTAAGTTATAACTTAACCTAATAATAAGATCAAGTCATAATCACATGCGTTTAAAACACTTTAACATGTCTTCAATTCACATGTTAATCAAGGGTTATCATACTCATAAAAACATATTACTTTGATGTATACGAGTTATGCATAGAGCAATATGACACATTTTGTTTCAAGAATCATTTATCAATCAAGTATCATAACCATGACTTTCAAGTTCATACAACATTTCTAAACATGAGAACAAGTCAATCAATGAATTTAAGGGCTATACAATCATAAATCTTATATCTTATGTATGAATACAATGATATAGGAACCAGTTAGAAGTCATGTTTGCTACTTGATATTTGTTATAGTTCAGAGTCTACTGCAGACAGGTGAGAACATTAGCCCCTCTTTTACTGTTTTACAACTGTTTTGGGGTGGAACACGTGATCAAACACTCTATTTAAAATCGTATTCCACTATACAAGGTGGATGCTATGTTACAAACATTACAGGTTCACTGTATATATTTCAAAGGATTCATCAGCTATTTTGAAGGGTTTTTATCAAATGTTAAACATTTTCTACCAAAAGCTTTTATAAAGCTTCCTTGAACTATTTTATATCAGTTTTACTCGAATGGTTTTATAAAGGTCAAACACTTTTAAATAATGGGATTTATAAACTCTTTTACTATAAACTCGTGTTTTCGAAAATAATCTTTTATATAAACCTTGTTACTATACAAGGTCACTATCCTATGTATTCAATCAATGGTTTCAAACAAAGAATTCATTTCATGGTGTTCAAACAAAGGATTCAACTCATGGTATTTCAAACGAGGTTTTCAAATCATGTTATCAAATAAGGCATTAAATCTTTGGTTTTAAAGCAAGGTTCAAAAGCATGGTGTCCACTGTTGTGAACAAACTTATAAACACATCAAGTTTCATATTCATTAGCGTTAGTACTGGGTGATCACAACAAGGGAAAGCGGACACATTTGGTCAGGCCAATTTCTGGAGTTAGCTTTTAAATTTGTTTTAAAAGCTAACTGCAGATTTCGGTTACGTATGGTTTTATCACTGTTGCTGACTAATTTTCTGACTCCAAACGTAGTTTGGGACTTGATTATATGTTGGTTTTCGTGCAAACAGTCCTTGGACTGTTTACACTCATTTTACATACTTGATGTTAGTTTGGGTTGCAGCTCATCCATGTAATTCATTTATTGCTTTAAACATATGCCTTACATTACAAGTTAATGTTTCAAATGTTAAACCTATTGTTCTCACCAACTACTTCTGTAGTTGACAGTTACTTTTCACGTGTTTCAGGTAATCAAGTGTAAGACATTTTAAGGACAACTAAGAAGACCGCTTAAGATAGAACAAGATGAAGAAACATGCTAGGATGGATTTAGAAACACACTAAAATCCTAATTGTTTAATTGTCTTGTTTAGGTCTTATTTTGTAAACAATGTTTTTGGGTCTGTAGTTGTCATTTCTTTTGTTAGATAGATTGTCTGTAACTAAACAACTGTCTAAACATTATGAAACTTAGTAATCCGTTGTGATTGTTCTTAATCAATACTTGTGCATGATTCAACTATTCATACGACACCGCGCCGTGGATTCCGCACGCGGCGCAGGGGGTGTGACAGGTTGGCTGTAAGCTTGACCCTATGTATGCCCTATATATAAGCATACTGGATTAGAAATTATAGGTGGTTATTGGTGAGGTTAAGGTTGTCATTCAGTCAGGTTTGTACAAATTTATTCTCAGACGAAACTATATGAACTCACCAACAATGTGTTGACTTTATTTTCTTGCATTACTTCTCAGGTGACGAACATGTTAATTAGAAGTTCGTGCTTTAGGACTAGGATGCCCAGATAGAGGACCTAGTATTTTGGATGTGCATATTTTTTATCATTATATAAATTATTTTGTATATCTTGTGCATATACAAGATAGATGAATTATGATGTTCTTAGGACATTTACATTGTTCTACTTCATGTAGTATTTTCTCATTTCATATCATGTGAAATGTAAACGATCTGATCACTTTGATAATTATCCCGATATCACGCCCCGAGACCATTCCGCCCGACGGGATATTTGATCCGGCCCGTCGTCTCGGGGTGTGACAGTTGGAAATACTTATACTCATACAAACACATATTTTCTCATACATACTCTTACATACTCATACATACACATACAAACACATACACACACAGTGGTTGGTATACCCAGGATAGGGTATATCGGATGGGATCTAATTGGTAAGCAAGTATAGATGCGCATGGTACGGGACGAATTAATACTCATACTCACAAGGACTTCTTAAGGCATACGGTTTGGCTTCCGATCGTTGACATGGTCTCAACCACATCTAGTCATCAAGTGAACTATGTTGTCAACTCTCAGTGTTTAGTAAAAAGTGACTTCGAATCTGACTATGAATTCTCTCGAAAGTACCTATGTGTGCTCCCTTAGATATTCTAGCTACATTCTGTTGTTGAACGTTACACTCAAGTTACTTCAGTGGGCAGGGTACTGTTAATAATCGAGTTTGAGTCTAGGAACCACCCTTTAGATTTTCAATCACCCACAGTCGTGAACTCAAAATAGTTTTCAAAGCTAATTAAATGGAATATTGCCATGGTTTTTGTGATGTTGGTTGAGAATGAAACGCTTAATTATCATTGACAAAAATATTCTATGTGGTTCGGTATATGGTGGGCTGGGGCTGGGCTAGCGGTAAGCATTACCCTACGTATGCCCTATATATAAGCATACTTGGCTGGATAGTATAGGTGGTTGTTAATGAGGTTAAGGATGTCATTTCATATGTTCAGTGTTGTCATTTTCAGGTTGATCAAAGGTTGTGACGTTAGTGTATGGAATGAAACGCTTAATTATCACCAAGAACAATATATTACGTAGTTTGGTGTGTGGTGGGCTGGCGGCTGGGCTGGCGGTAAGCTTGACCCTACGTATGCCGTATATATAAGCATACTAGATTAGAAATTATATGTGGTTATTGGTGAGGTTAAGGTTGTCATTCTGTCAGGTTTGTACAAATTTGTTTCCAGACAAAACTATATAAACTCACCAACAATGTGTTGACTTTATTTTTTTGCATGACTTCTTAGGTGACGAACATGTTAACTATAAGTTCGTGCTTTTGGACTAGGATGCCCAGATAGAGGACCTAGTATTTTGGATCTGTTTATTTTTGAACTTCATTATACGAACTATTTTGTATATCTTGTGCAAATACAAGATAGATGAATTATGATGTTGTTAGTAGATTTCCATTGTTAAATTATGAACGATACTGATGTAATTTAACTTTATACGTCTACTTCATTTAGTGTTTTCTTATTTCATATCATGTACAATGTAAACAATCTGATCAGTTTGATTATCATCACGATATCACGCCCCAAGAACATTCCGCCCGACGAGATATTGGATCCGGCCCGCCGGCACGGGGTGTGACAGTTGGAAATACTTGTACTCATACAAACACATACTTTCTCATACATACTCTTACATAGTCATACATACACATACAAACACACACACTGGTTCGTATACCCAGGATAGGGTATACGCAGATGGGATCTGATTGGTAACCATTATCATTATCATTATCATTATCATTATCATTATCATTATCATTATCATTATCATTATCATTATCATTATCATTATCATTATCATTATCCTTATCATTATCATTATCATTATCATTATCATTATCATTATCATTATCATTATCATTATCATTATCATTATCATTATCATTATCATTATCATTATCATTATCATTATCATTATCATTATCATTATCATTATCATTATCATTATCATTATCGTCATCGTCATCGTCATCGTCATCGTCATCGTCATTATCATTATCATTATTATTATTATTATTACTATTATTATTATTATTATTATTATTATTATTATTATTATTATTATTATTATTATTATTATTATTATTTTTGAACACTAAGTTAGTTAACATCCATATAACCACAATGGCCATTGTGTAATATCACCAACTTTATTTAAGGTTTTTCTTAAACACATTCAGGTAATATATACCCAATTAGTCATACAAAACACTAGTTTATATGTTAATATAGTTTAGGAAAGACTTGTGTTTGAAAAACC
Source organism: Mikania micrantha (assembly GCA_009363875.1). Taxonomy (NCBI): domain Eukaryota; kingdom Viridiplantae; phylum Streptophyta; class Magnoliopsida; order Asterales; family Asteraceae; genus Mikania; species Mikania micrantha. Next base: position 4,697,816 of record CM018689.1, read on the forward strand.
TTTAATATCGAAGAGCACATAACCGGTTTAACACTCAAAAACTCAAATGACCCATTTCCCGACTATTCCATGTTTAAGCCCATCCCTTGAACTCATTTCTTGATGATTTTGGATTATTCCAAGCCTAAACTACTTTTGATTAAGGTTGAGTGGTAGTATCGACTGGAATCCCAGCTAATATTGACAGTAGCTGGTGGTTAGTATCGGCTGATGAACATAGAAAATTCTCCAGCTCGTTGATATTGATGTTCTTGAGTTTCTTATGTCGATATTGCAATACACAGCCCCAAATCGATTTTAAACTGACCCATACTTCATTCCAATGTATTCCTTAGCTTCATAACTTGTTTTAGTGCAAATCCTAAAGTTTATCAGCCCCAAAATCTACTGAAAACAAGCTGGGTTTCGTGAAAACTCACCCCAAACAGCAACGAATCTGAAAACAGCTCGTTCTAACTCATTTTTGATCCGTTTTTGATGATTCAAAGCTCTATTTCTTCATCTCTTCACGATCTACATGTTTCTAAATTCGTTTTAGTGTTTATCCTAACTGATTTGAAGTGACAAACGATTTAGAAGCTTACCTTTCATGAATAGTGAAAAACCCTAAAATTCAGCAACTTCTCTCTAAAACTATGGTCGATCCAGCTCGTTTCAGCTCCGATCAGTTGTACTAGTGTGTTCCTTTCATTCTCACGGTCGTTTTGACTACCAGAACATTGAATTTTGTGGAGAAATGAGAGAGAGATGAAGATTTTAAGTTGGAAAGTGGTGGTCAGGTGTGGTGGATGGGATTTCTTGAAGAAGAAGATAGTTGGCTGCAAAAGTGGGGGAAAGCAAAGAAGGATAAGGGCCTTTATAGCCCGGGCATTTTCAGGTGTGTTCGGTCTCGCTCGGTATCGGTTTCGCGCATGGTTATTTGTCGTTTTTCGTAACAATTCCTTACCTTGTAAAGTTAAAAATTTGTTAACTTTTTAAAGTGGTAATTCCTTATAAATTAACTAAATATCTTTTATTTATTTTTAAAATTTCAGAAACGTTTGTTTTTATTGTTTCATCAGATCGTATCGTTTTTGCGCGTTTTCGTACGAATCGTCACACGTTCGAAGACGACGACAACGTTACATTCCGATTTGGTTTTCTAATTATTGGATATCGTTTAGAACATTAAACTTACAGATATATTCGTGCGAATCGTCACCTACACGAATACTCTGTCGGTTTAATATTCACATAACCATATCCGTTATTGTTTTGTTCTGTACAATCTCACATACGTTTATACATAATAACATCCTAACTAATATTCACATAACAGTTCTGTGTTGTCAGATATGCTTCTAACTGTTAAACCATGGATTTGAAATGTGTTTCTGAAATAGATCTGTAATAGTTTCGTATTAAACATCAATTGATAATAACACTCATGTAATATACATAGTTCGTACTAATTACTGTATAAATCGATGTTTCGGCTACTGTTCGGGCACTGATCTTACAGTCTCCCCTTGTTAGAGAAATTTTGTATAGAAATTTAAGAATCGTTATCAGGTACATCTTCCTCTGCAAACAGGTGGGGATACTTGGACTTCATGTGATCTTCGTGTTCCCAAGTAAACTCAGGTCCGCGCTTTGAATTCCATCGGACCTTGACAATCGGAATATGGCTTCGCTTTAGTTGTTTAACTTCGCGATCCATAATTTCTAAAGGTTCCACCATAAAATGTAGTTCTTCGACCAGTTGAATTTCCTCAACCAGTATGACAAGTGATTCGTCTGCAAGGCATTTCTTAAGGTTTGAGACGTGAAACACGTCGTGTACACCGCTGAGTTCATCGGGTAATCTCAGCCTATACGCAACAGGACCTATTCGTTGAATGATCTCAAACGGTCCGACGTATCACGGTGCTAATTTTCCTTTCTTTCCGAAACAAACTACGCACTTTCGTGGGGATACCTTCAGCATGACACGGTCTCCCACTTGAAATTCCAATGGCTTACGCCGTTTGTCAGCATAGCTCTTTTGTTTGCTTCGGGGTGCTTGTAACTTCTGTTGTATTTGGGTGATCTTATCTGTGGTTTCCTGAATAAGCTCTGCCCCGTTATTCGGTTATCTCCTACCTCGGTCCAACAGATCGGTGACCGGCATTTTCTACCATAAAGTGTCTCGAATGGAGCGCATCCGATGTTACTATGGTAACTGTTATTATAGGAGAATTCTACATGTTCGCAACATGTCCTTGAGGGTCTGTATAGTACGTTCGCTTTGACAGTCTGTTTGTGGATGGTAAGTTGTACTCAAGTTTAAGTCCATCCCTAGTGACTTATGCAACGACTACCAAAATCTTGATGTGAATCTGCTATCTCGATTTGATATGATAGACAGTGGCACACCGTGACGCACCACTATCTTATTGATGTATAGTCTAGCCAGTTTATCCATCGTGAAAGTTTCACGCATCGGCAAGAAGTGAGCAGATTTAGTTAAACAATCTATGATGACCCAAATGGTATCATGACCACTAGAAGTGCGGGGTAGCTTGGTAATGAAATCCATAGCTATTTGTTCCCGCTTCCATTGCGGAATCTAGGGTTGTTTTAGTAAACCTGACGGTTTCTGGTGTTCTGCCTTAACCTTCGCATATGTCATACATCGACCGACATACTCAGCTATATCTTTCTTCATTCCCGGCCACCAATAAAATCCTTGTAAATCTTGGTACATCTTATCGGCGCCCGGGTGTACCGAGTATCTAGTCTTATGCGCTTCATCAAATAAAAGTTTCCTCAATTCATCTACCACAGGAATCCACACACTATCCTGGTAGTAGATAACTCCATCTAGTTTCGTCTCAAACTGTCATTCTGCTCCACGATCAAGTTCTTTCTTCAGATTACCCCGTTTCACTGATTCCTGTTGAGCTTGTACAATCTTGTCACGTAGACTTGTCTGCACAGTCATTCCCATTGCTCTTACGTGCAGGGGTTTGACCCGTTCCTTCCGGCTTAAAGCATCTGCTACAACATTTGCCTTAGCCAGATGGTACTTGATCACACAGTCGCAATCGTTCAGAAGTTCAACCCACCGTCCCTGTCGCATGTTGAGTTCCTTCTGATCAAAGATGTGCTGTAGACTTTTGTGATCAGTGTAGATGGTACACTTGGTTCCATACAAGTAATGTCTCCAAATCTTCAGTGCGAAGATTACTACTCCCAATTCTAGATCATGTGTCGTGTAGTTCTTCTCGTGTATCTTCAACTGTCTTGAGGTATACGCGATAACTTGTTCTCGCTGCATTAACACACAACCGAGTCCCTGATGGGAAGCGTCACAATACACTACAAAGTCATCTGTACCCTCTTGGAGAGATAAGATTGGAGCATCACATAACTTCTGTTTCAATGTCTAGAAAGCATCTTCTTGTTTCTGCTCCCAAACAAACGGCTCACTTTTCTGAGTAATTTAGTGAGAGGCAAAGCTATCTTAGAAAAGTTTGAAATAAACTTCTATAATAAGCCGCTAGTCCCAGAAAAGATCGTATCTCCATCGGTGTTGTCGGAGTATCCCAGTTCTTAATAGCTTCAATTTTGGCAGGTCTAGATGTATTCCTTCACCTTTGACTACATGGCCCAAAAACTGAACTTCCCTTAGCCAAAATTCACACTTAGAGAATTTGCCATAGAGTTATTCCTTCTTTAACAGCTCCAAGATCTTCCTGAGGTGTTGCTCATGTTCTATTTTGCTCTTGGAATAGTATGTCATCAATAAAGACAATGACAAACTGATCCAGATACGGCTTGCACACTCGGTTCATGAGATCCATGAAAACCGCTGGTGCATTTGTCAATCCGAAGGACATCACCATAAACTCATAATGCCCATACCTGGTTCGGAAAGCCGTTTTAGGTATGTCTTCTTCCTGAACTCTGAGTTGATGATATCCGGAGCGTCAATCGATCTTTGAGAAATACTGGCTCCTTGTAGTTGGTCAAAAAGATCATCAATCCTCGGCAGTGGATACCAATTCTTGATGGTTAGTTTTTTCAGCTCCCTGTAATCTATGCACATCCGAAAGGATCCATCCTTCTTTTTCACGAACAAAACTGGAGCTCCCCACGGTGAGTAGCTCGGTCGGATGAAACCCTTATCCAATAATTCTTGCAACTGATTTGACAATTCCTGCATATTCGAAGGGGCTAACCTGTAAGGAGATTTTGCAACAGGAGTTGCTCCAGGAACTAAGTCAATACGGAACTCTAACGTTCGTGCTGGTGGCAAACCTGGTAGATCGTCAGGAAATACTTCAGGGTATTCCTTTACTACTGGCACGTCTCGCATCTTGATGTTGTCTTTCTCTCTTTCCACCACGTGAGCCAGGAAAGCTACACATTGTTTCTGTAAACATTTACGCGACTTTATGCAAGATATGATTTTGACACTCTGTTTTGCTTGATCCCCTCAAACTTCCAACACTCGATCATTCATCATTGGAATTCGAAGCAGCTTTTCGGAATAGATGACTTCCACCCTATTGAGAGATAGCCAATCCATCCCGACAATGATGTCAAAACTGCCCAACTCCATCGGTATCACATCGATGGTGAATGTTTGGCCATTAAGTGTTAATGGACAATTTCTAAATACTGTACTAACTTTGATTTGTTTCCCATTCGCTACTTCAATGATATAAGGCGAGTCTAAAGATTCCTCAACCTGATTAAGTTGGCATGCTCTGATCCGCACCAGTTTCAAATAGAATAGATGCATAAAAGTCATGTAAAAGAAATGTACCAGTGACCACATTCGGGTCCTAACGAGTAGCTGGAGCTCCTATAGAAAAAGCTCCTCCGGTCGGTGCTTGAACTACCGGTTGCATCTTCTTTGGGCAGTTTCTTGAGTAGTGGCCAGCTTCACCACAGTTATAGCATCCGCCATTGTTTTGATTCGGATTGTTGGATGGAGGGAGAGCTAAAGCAGCATTGTTCACTGCTTGAGTAGGTGTCATTCTACATTGTTGGACCCAATGCCCTTTTCTTCCATATCCCGTGCAGTGATTGCAGGGAGTATTAGCAGCGTGATGGTACTGACATTTGGCACAAAAAGGGTACATGCCAGTGTATGGTCTCTTGTTGGGTATCTATGGTGCACCTGCTACTTGATTGAGTGGGGTGGTCATCGTATAGTTCTTGATGACCTTTTGTTTCTTCTTGGGATGATGGTGGGGTTTCTTTGATGATTATTCCTTGCCTTTGCATATGTCGGGTTCCTTTTTCAGAGTCCCAGATGCTACCATCACGTTAGTAAGTTTCCCTGACAGACTAATAGCTGACTCTAAAGTGACGGGGTTTGCTGCAATCACCAAAATCTATATGCAAGCTGGTAATCCACCTACGTACCTGTCAATCCATTTTTCTAGAGTCAGTACCATGTCTGGAACCAATGCTACCAACTCATGATAGCGAGTAGTATAACCCATATGATCAGCCCCTTTCATCACATGGTTGGATAGTTCAGTTTCCATCCATTGTGACAAAACTCATTTCTCAATAGAGTCTTGAAGTCTTCCCACGACATTGCCATTGCCTCTTCTCTTCCCCTAGCCTTGATCTGAGAATTCCACCAAGTTAAGGCTCCCTTGTTGAATGACCCTGTAGAGTAGCGAACCTTGTGGTGCTCGGGACAACTGCTAATATCCAGAGTAGTCAACTTCTCAATCAATTGGATTAGACCAACAGCTCCCTCAGTGCCGCTAAAGTTAGGCGGTTTACATCCCACAAAGGACTTGTAAGATTAATTAGGTGTAGCGCCAGTGTTTCCACTAGCTTCTCCTGATGAGGGGCCAGTATTATTGTTGTGGTTCTGAATCCGGTTGATCATGTCCGGAATCACCTCTTTCAGCTGGTTAGTCAGCTAACTGCTCCGTAGGGTGGTTATCGCCACGGTAGCAGGATCCAGCTTTGGATTCGGGTCCTGAGGAGGTGGAGTGTGTGGAGGAGGAGGTGGTGGAGGCAATAGAGGAGGCGGTCTTCTCGGCGGCATTATGATCACAACCAAAAGAACATCAGTTAGTGCAATGATCGAATGCAGAAGACATAATGCAAATAAGTTCATAATACCTAAGTTCTCTACATGAAGGGTCCCTAGGTTATAGTCTAGGCCAAACCATTTAAATAAATGACCTATGTTTCTATATAACCATGGCTCTGATACCAATCTGTCACACCCTGAGCCGGCGGCCCAGATCAAAGTCCCGTCGGGTGGAATGATCCTGGGGCATGATATCGGGATGATAATCGAAGTGATCAGATTGTTACATTGCACATGATATAAAATGAGAAAACACTAAATGAAACAGAATTACAAAGTTAAATTACATCATTATCATTTATAATTTAACAATGTAAATCTACTAATAACATCATAAATCTTCCATCTTGTATCTGCATAAGATGTACAAAATAATATGTATAATGATGTTCAAAATATGCACGTCCAAAATACTAGGTCCTCTATCTGGGCATCATAATCATAAGCACGGACTTCTTAGTTAAACCTGTTCGTCACTTGAGAAGTCATGCAAAAATAAAGTCAACACACTGTTGGTGAGTTCATATAGTTTTTTTTGAAAATGAATTTGTACAAACCTGACTGAATGACAACCTTAACCTCATTAACAACCACCTAAACTATCCAGCCAAGTATGCTTATATATAGGGAATACGTAGGGTCAAGCCCAGCCGCTAGCCCACCACATACCGAACCACATAGAATATTGTTATTAATGATAATTAAGCGTTTCATCCCACAAACTGAACTGAAAACTTTGAATAATCTGGAAATGTTAACTTTTGAACATCCGAAATGACAACTTTAACCAACATCATACACATATGACAACCATGGCAAATATAGATCGTAGTTAATTAAAATGCTTAAACAAATGAATAAATAAACATTTAATTAAAATCTAAGTCCTAATTATTGGGCCTTGGTCAACTCTAGTAGACTAGTCTAGCAATCAAGGTTCTTAGTAGTTAAGGAATTCTGTAAATATCATCAAACATGCGACCTATAATCAATCAGCTAGGACATCTTTTGAAATATAGTATTTTATAGTTTGTTCTATATCGTTCTTGTTTGTACTTGTTCGTATAGATCGTTTAATTCTTTGGCACATGCTATCTTTGAATATTTTCCAGATGTTCCTCTGAAAATAGGACGTTGAAAATAGTTCTTTGAAATTGATCGTTAGTTCTTAGAAAATAGATCGTCGCAAATAGTTCTTTGAAAATAGATCTTTGGGAATAGTTCTTTGAAATGAAACAATTATTTACTTATGTTGAGTAAATAGTCCTTTTTGAAACATGTAGGTAGTTTACCTAGACATAATCTAGGATAACAATTGTACATATAAAAAATTCTTGAAGTAAAAGCATTTAAGTAAATATAATCCAAGGAAAATAATTTACACATGCTTCTCAGCCCCGCCTTTATAAAACAAAATGTTCAGAAAAGGGGCAATGAACTCACCTGTGTTGCTATGCAATGAATCACTTAAGATATGCACGCTCGTTGATTGTAGATTAAGCATCTTTAGTACCTGTGTTGATTTATTATGATTTGAATACGATAAGTGTTGGAAGATGACGTATATAGGATTTTGGTCTCGGTGTGCGACTATGTGTCCTACATACTTGCTAATGTGTTTCTAAGTTTCTCTAACTATTCTATGCTATATACCCTCTATGAACCCTTACCTCTTGGTGAAACATTATTAAACCTTATTTATATAAGGTTTATACTAATAATCACACATGATCTTTTTAATTAAAACATCTTTAATAAAATCCTCTTTTATTTTGCAAATTAAGTTTAGAATCACTAAATTTTCCTTTAAAATATTTTAAATAAGGTAATTTATAAGTCATTTTATTTAAATAAAACATAAGTTATTTTTAAGAAAAGTATAATTTAAACATGTTAGAACTTAAGTTAATCTCACTTGATTAGCTCTAAGTCCTTCATTAGTTCTTTGTTCGTCCTTGTGTATAACCTACATTAGATCGTTTAGTTTGAACTAACTAAATTGGTTACACCATTGCATAAAATCGCTAAGTATTGAGTGTTGATAATCAAATATCAACACATCTATACTTAGTCGGTTTCTTGATGTTCCATAGATCTTAACTTGTTCCCCCCCTTAGTTCTTTGAAATCATTGTTGTTCCTTTAATGCATCTCGACACTCCACTTATTTTGTGAACTCTCATTGTTACTAACTTAGCACTTATGAAAATTATAGTTTTGCTTAGTGTTTGTTTGCTCATTCAAGACTATCCTTGAAAATAATTTTATGTTCCTTGATAAAAGCTTTAACACTTAACTCAAGTACTTTTTTTAAAACATATGTTTGTGTATTGTGATAGTTCTTAGAAGTTTTAGTGTTAGAAAAACTCTTTTTTATTATTATTATTATTATTATTATTATTATTATTATTATTATTATTATTATTATTATTATTATTATAAGTATTATTATTATTATTATTTTTGAACACTAAGTTAGTTAATGTCACACCCCTGCGCCGCGTGCGGAATCCACGGCGCGGTGACGTATGAACAGTTGAATCATGCACAAGTATTGAATAAGAACAACCACAATGGATTACTACATTTCATAATGTTTAGACAGTTGTTTAGTTACAGACAATCTATCTACCAAAAGAAAGACAACTACAGACCCAAAATATAGTTTACAAAATAAGACTTCAAACAAGACAATTAAACAATTAGGATTTGGTGTGTTTCTAATCCATCCTAGCATGTTTCTTCATCTTGTTCTATCTTAGTATGGTCTCCTTAGTTGTCTCTGAGACTGTCTTAAACCTGATTACCTGAAACACGTGAAAAGTAACTGTCAACTACAGACGTAGTTGGTGAGAACAATAGGTTTAAACATTTGTAAACATGAGTATATGATTTAAGGCATAGGTAAGTTAAAGCAACATAAGATTCACACGGATGAGCTGCAACCCAAACTATCATCAAGTAAGAAAATGAGTGTAAACAGTCCAATCAATGTTTGCACGAGAGTCAACATATAATATCAAGTCCCAAATCACGTTTGGAGTTAGATAATGTGTCAACAGTTTTGATAAAACCATATGTAACCGAAATCTGCAGTTAGTTTATAAAACAGATTTAAAAACTAACTGCAGCAATCGGCCTGCCCCAATGTGTGTGTCCGCTTTCCCTTGTTGTGATCACCCAGTACTAACGCTAATGAATATGATACTTGATGCTTTTACAAGTTTGTTTACAACAATAGACACCATGTTTCTGAACCTTACTTTAACCGGATGTGTTAATGCCTTATTTGATAACATGAATTGAAAACCTAGATTTAATTCCACGAATTAAATCCTTTGTTTTGATTACCATGAAATGAACCACTTGATTTGAATACCATGAAATGAACCACTTGATTTGAATACCATGATGTGAACCACTTGATTTGAATATCATGAAATGAACCACTTGATTTGAATACCATGATGTGAACCACTTGATTTGAATACCATGAAATAGTGACCTTGTGTAATAACAAGGTTTATAACAAAAGAGTTTATAAAATCCTTTATTTAAAAGTGTTTATCCTTCATAAATACATTTGAGTAAATCGGTTACAAAACAGTTCAAAGATTCTTTATAAAACTTTTTTAGTGAAAAGAGTTTAATAATTGATAATTCCTTTAAAACAGTTGATAAATCCCTAGGATTCGTAAAATGAACCCATAATGTTTATAAGAATACACACACACCTTGTGTAATGGAATATGATTGTAAACGATTGATTTGACCACGTGTTCCACCCCAAAACAGTTATAAAACAGTAAAAGAGGGGCTAAAGTTCTCACCTGTCTGCAGTAGACTCTGAACTAAAACAGATAGCAAGTAGCAAACAGGACCTCTAATTGTTTCCTATAACATTGTGATCACACATAAGATATAGGATTTATAATTGTATAAACTTTGATTCATTGTTTGACTTGTTCCCTTGAGATTGATTATCACATGATAACTTGTTCTCATGATTATGATTGTTGTGAAAACTTGAAAGTTATGATTTGAATCACTTGATTGATCATGGGTCCAAGAAACGAATATGAAATGATCCTTTGTGCATAAATCTTGTGCATAAAATGGTAATTGTTTGCGAATTTGATAACCATTGATTAACATGTGTCGAAAATAGATGTTTTAACTGATAAATTCTTGAAATTTTGCCTTGATCCCATGATTAGGTTAAGTCATTACTTAACTTAATTATCACCAAATCACCACTTTCTTTAAGTTTGTGGATTATGCCATGGGCCTTAAGCCCATGAGGTCATGGTGATTTGAAACAATTGCTATGGCCTACTTAAATTAACCATAACCCAATTGTATGTGACATTGGGCCTAAAGGGTTCAAGTTGGGCCATCCAATATATATGTAGGCCAAGTAAGGTTCCCAAGGTAACATTGGGCCATCTAAAAATCTTAATGGGCCAAGCTATCTCCCTTTGGGCTTGTCTTACAACATGGGCCTATAATTGATGGAATTGGGCCGAGCATAGTGGGGTTGGGCCGAAAGGCTTGTGGGCTGCTATCTTAGGCAGCGAACCTTTTAGGTTCACGGCTTAGGTTCGCCTCATGAGTCGACTTGAAGGGTTCGTGAGTTGATCAAGCCTGCATGGTTCGGCTATACCCCGAGGGTTCGGCTCTAGTGAAGTGTCATGCATGGCTGTTAAGGTTCGTGGGGCTAGAATGAGCTATGGTTCGCCTCTTATGGTTCGGCCAAAGGAAATGAGACTATAGGTTCGGTTCCATGGTTGCATGCAAGGTTCGTGATGATGGTTATGGGTTCGTGAACAAGATGACCTCATGCAGGTTCGCTAGTGAATCAGGGTTCGTCGACCATAACCATCAGAAGGGTTCGGCTGCTCATGTCACATGAAGGTTCGTTTCCTGCACAAATAGTTCGCAATGGTTCGCTGGTCACTGGTTGGTTCGGCTAATAAAGCTGGAGGTCCAAGGGTTCGCTAGTCAGGATGAGTTTGGCTACAACCCTAAGGTTCGTGACAGGAAGCAGGTTTGTGGAATCCATAATGACTTGATGCAGGTTCGTTAGGGTTCGCCCCCTAACCCAATGGTTCGGCCACCTTGACAGTTTCGGCCGAGGCTACAACCCACGAACCCTGTGTAAGCATCATCATCTCCATCAAACCACTAGCTCTAGATCACGATCTACGTGTGTACGACCTCCAGAAATGTTTCTATAGGTGCGAAACTAAGATTTTTGGTGTAAGGCTCGGCTTAGTGTCGAGTTTCATGAACACACACGAGAAACCCTATTTTTCCGAAACTTCAAGCTTCAATACCTCGTTTTTGGCTGGATGAATCTGTGAAACTCTTGTACTTTCGTGTAGAGGATGTTGAGAGCTTCGCGTGGACACCAAGAATGACGAAATCCGTTGAGAAATAAGCGAGTTACGAACGTTTAAAGTTGGGTTTTCTAGAGAGAGAGAGGGTAGACGGGATTTCTAGTGAGAGAAAGTGGTGTAGGTGAAATAAATGAGGATTTAAGCCTCTTTAGGGCTTTTATAGTCCGGGTGGTGTTCGGGTCCGTTTCGGTCGCTCGGTTCGCGTTTCCGGAACGTAACGCGTATTTTACGCGGTTTTAAAATAAAAGAGTTGTTAAACTCATTTAAATGATGAGTTTCAAAATTGTAAAAATATAAAATAATTAATATAATTATTTTTACTCTTCGTGCGTTGACAGATCGTTAAACATTCACAATTACGTGTATACCCGCAATCGCGTACGTTTTTCGATCGTATTAATTATTTAAAGTCGTTTAATCATAATTATAAGTTCAACATTCGTATCATTATGGATCGTCACCCATAACTATACTCAGTCTCGCTTACGTATTACGATTCTTGTTGAATTAATTAATTGTTATAATATTCGTCTTAACACTACACACTAACACTATCCTGTTACACCGAACGCACAATATATATAGGGCTCACTCTCGCTGCCCACCACTGTTTCGATATAACAAGATACTGTTCTTGCCTAGTGAACTCGACTGTAAATAAGTAATACATACTTGTCTCAAGAAATAATGATTCTAACACACAAGCACATAATGAACACATGAATCACATTGATTTACTGGACATTGACACACACTGTTCTAACACTGTTCACGACTACATGACTAAATGCACAAATGTTACAGTCTCCCCTAGTTAAGGGAATTTCGTCCCGAAATTAACTAGCCGAAGATACTGTAAAAAGATGAGGGTACTTAAGCTTCATCTGGTCTTCACGTTCCCAGGTGAACTCAGCACCGCGTTTGCCCTCCCATCGTACCTTTACGATCGGGATACGGCTGCGTTTAAGTTTCTTGACCCCATGATCCATGATCTCAACTGGACGTTCAATGAATTGCATGTTGTTCTGAATCTGTATGTCTTCCAGTGGAATCTGGACATCATGATCCGCCAAGCATTTCTTAAGATTTGATACATGAAAAGTATCATGAACATTGCTTAGCTCCACTGGAAGTTTGAGTTTGTAGGCTACGGGACCAATCCGTTCCAGGATCTCAAAAGGTCCAACGTACCTTGGTGCAAGTTTCCCTTTCTTCCCGAATCGGACAACGCCTTTCCAGGGAGAAACTTTGAGTAAGACTCGGTCACCGACTTGAAACTCAAGCGGTTTCCGACGTCGATCAGCATAACTCTTCTGCCGATCTCGTGCGGCCTTAAGCCGTGACTGAATGATTGTGATTTTGTCTGATGTTTCCTGAATGAGTTCTGGTCCTACGACCTGTGAGTCACCAATCTCGGTCCAGCAGACCGGTGATCGGCACTTTCTACCATATAGAGCTTCGAATGGTGCACATTGAATGCTCGTATGATAGCTATTGTTATATGAAAACTCCATGAGTGGGAGATGAGTGTCCCAACTTCCACCGAAGTCAATGACACAAGAACGAAGCATGTCCTCAAGTGTTTGGATAGTCCTTTCGCTTTGACCATCGGTTTGGGGATGGTACGCCGTGCTAAGATTAACACGCGTTCCCAAAGCCTTTTGCAATGATTGCCAAAAGCGAGAAGTGAAACGACTATCACGATCAGAAATGATTGATGTTGGTGTACCATGACGTGCAATGATTTCGTTGATGTACAATGTGGATAACTTCTCCATCTTGTAATCCTCTCGGATAGGGAGAAAATGAGCAGATTTGGTGAGTCGATCAACGATCACCCAAATCGAATCGAATCCTCGCGGAGTTCTCGGCAACTTGGTTATGAAATCCATGGAAATTTGTTCCCATTTCCATTGAGGAATTTCAGGTTGCTGTAGAAGTCCCGAAGGCTTTTGATGTTCTGCTTTGACTTTTGAACAGGTAAGACATTTTCCCACGTACAGTGCTATGTCTTTCTTCATTCCCGGCCACCAGTAAGATGTCCTCAAGTCCTGATACATCTTGTCGGCTCCAGGATGAACTGAGTATCGCGACTTATGAGCCTCATCACAGATGAGTGTGCGCAATTCTTCAGACTTTGGAATCCAAATGCGGCCGTTGAGATATAACACCCCATCAGATCGGGGTTCTAGTTTCTTCTCAATGCCACAATCCAAGTCTGTCTTGAGTTGATTGTCTGTTACTACTTGTTGTTGTGCAATACGAATCAAGTCTTTCAAGTTTGGCTGTGTGTTGATCTCCATGGCTCTTACACGAATTGGTTTGACTGGTTCCTTGCGACTAAGAGCATCCGCCACCACATTGGCTTTACCCGGATGGTAACGAATCTCACAGTCGTAATCAGTTAGAAGCTCAACCCAACGCCGTTGTCTCATGTTGAGTTCTTTCTGATTGAGAATGTGTTGTAGGCTCTTGTGGTCTGTATAGATGACACATTTAGTACCATAAAGGTAGTGTCTCCAAATTTTCAATGCGAAGACCACAGCCCCTAACTCAAGGTCATGAGTAGTGTAGTTCTTCTCGTGAACCTTAAGTTGTCTTGAAGCATAAGCAATGACCTTGTCCCGTTGCATAAGTACACAACCGAGACCAAGGTTTGAAGCATCACAGTAGACAATGAAATCATCACTGCCTTCTGGAAGACTAAGGATAGGGGAGTTGCATAACTTCTGTTTAAGAAGTTGAAATGCATCTTCCTGTTTCTGTCCCCATATAAACGCTTGACTTTTCTGAGTTAGTGTGGTAAGTGGCAAGGCTATCTTAGAGAAGTTTGCAATGAATCTTCTGTAATAACCTGCCAAACCCAGAAATGAACGAATCTCTGTTGGAGTAGATGGGGTAGTCCAGTTCTTAATCGCCTCAATCTTCGCCGGATCTACATGTATCCCATCTTTGTTTATGATATGTCCTAGGAAGTGAACCTCCTTTAGCCAAAATTCACACTTTGAGAATTAGCATAAAGTTGTTCCTCTCTTAGTAGTTCCAAGACTTTCTTCAAATGATCCTCATGTTCTTGTTCTGACTTGGAATAAATCAGTATATCATCAATAAAGACGATAACAAACTGATCCAAGTAAGGCCTACAGACTCGATTCATCAAGTCCATGAACACTGCGGGTGCATTGGTCAGCCCAAATGGCATAACCACAAACTCATAGTGTCCATATCGAGTCCTAAATGCAGTCTTTGGTATATCCTCATCATTTACTCTTAACTGATGATACCCGGACCGTAAATCAATCTTAGAGAAGCAAGTTGCTCCCTGCAATTGATCAAACAGATCATCGATCCTGGGCAGAGGATATCTATTCTTGATTGTCAACTTGTTCAGCTCACGATAGTCGATGCACATATGAAATGAACCGTCTTTCTTTTTGACAAAGAGAACCGGAGCTCCCCATGGAGAGAAACTCGGTCTTATGAAACCTTTGTCTAAAAGTTCTTAAAGCTGACTAGACAGTTCTTGCATCTCAGACGGTGCTAATCGATACGGTGACTTCGCCACTGGGTTTGCTCCAGGGACGAGATCAATTCTAAACTCCACTTGTCGGACTGGTGGTAGTCCAGGCAAGTCTTCTGGAAATACGTCTGGATATTCTTTGATAACTGGAACACCTCCAACTGCTTTCTTTTCAGGTTTCTTTTCCACTACATGAGCTAGGAAAGCATAATATTTCTTCTTCAAGTACTTCCTCGCCTTGATGCACGATACAATCTTCAATCCGCGGCATGGTTTCTCACCGTAGACTATCATCGTTTCGCCGGACGGTAAGGGGATTCGGATAAGTTTCTCCGAGCATACGATTTCAGCATTGTTTTTGGATAACCAATCCATTCCTACTACAACTTCGAAGCTTCCGAGAGTCATAGGAATGAGATTGATGGAAAAGAGATGGTCATTTAATCTTAGCTCACAAGCATGAATTATGGAATCTACAACTATGGTCTTACCATTCGCTACTTCTACAGTATAAGGAGCAGTAAGTGTGGATAGTTGCATATTAAGCAAAGAAGCAGTATGAGCAGAGATAAAGCTTTTATCGGCACCAGTATCAAATATGATAGGAACATAATGATCATTGATAAGAAATGTACCCGTGATGACTGCCGGCTCTTCACGTGCTTCAGCAGTTCCAATGACAAAAGCACGAGTAGCAGCGGTATTGTTGTTGAGTTTTGGACACTGATTTCTGAAGTGTCCCTCTGCTCCACAATTGTAACAGGCTCTTCCACCTGTAGCAGTAGTGGTAGTGGTAGCAGTTGTTGCAGCAGCAAGATGAGCAGCTCGGCATGTAGCTGCAAAGTGTCCCATTCGCCCACATTTGAGACACTTCTTGCATGGAGTGTTGGGCAGATGATGATACTGGCATTTGGTGCAAAGTGGAAACGGGCCAGTATAAGGCTTTCTGGCATTAGCAGGTTGTGACATAGCAGTGATAGGTGTGGCATGAGTAGGTGCAGCCGCAGTCAACGCTGCAAAGTTCTTGATTGTCTTTTGCTTCTTCCTCTTGTGATGATGTTGTTCAGGCTTCTTGCCTTCTTCAATTTGTGCTCTCTTGAATCCCTTTCGGGTGAGCACTCCAGACTTCACATACTCTTCAGTAAGAGTAGCACCAAGTTGAATGGCTGCCTCCAGAGTAGTGGGGTTATTCCCCATAACAGTTCCCCTAACTACTAAGGGTAGACCTTCAATGTATTTCTCTATCCTGCGGGATAGAGGAGTAACCAAATGGGGTACCAGAATGCACAACTCATGGAACCGAGTTGTATACTTTGCGTTCTCCCCACTATCTTGCACCAGATTCCACATCTCTACCTCGAGTTTCTTCAGTTCATGACGTGGACAAAACTTTTCCACAAGTAAGTTCTTGAAACCGTCCCACGGTAAGGCTAATGCAACTTCACGTCCTCTGGTGTTCTTCTCAGAATTCCACCAGGTGAGTGCGCCCTTGTGAAAAGCGCTTGAGGCCATCTTGACCTTCAGATTCTCAGGACATCCAGTGAAGTCGAGAATGTCTTCAATGCTTTCCAGCCACTGCAGTAGGCCGGTAGCTCCCTCGGTACCAGAGTACTTAGGAGGCTTAGCATCGTTGAACTGCTTGAAAGTAAAGTTAGCAGTTCCAGCGTTAGTGGCATTTGAGTTGTGTGCGGAATCACTGGTACTTCCCCGAAGATTCTGGGTGATATCAGTGACCATGCCAGGAATCACATCCCGCATATGAACCGCGATAGCTCGAGCAATCTTGTTGATCTCATCGTCGTTGCCACTTGTTGAACCCCCTCCGTTAGGATCACGTCGGGGAGGCATTCTACGAATAGAAGCCACAAGTGGGTCAGTAATGAGGAAGGATACAATTGAATTTTCATGATAAGGTCAGTAATATATCCATACTACTAGTATTATCATTCAATTGTAATATGATCCAGTACACGTATAAGTTATCAACTTATTTGCATACTTATCATGTGAATATGTACGATGTCTCATGATCTCACCACCAAATCTACACACTGACACTTTCCCGATATACCGAAAACAGCTTATATATAGGGCTCACTCTCGCTGCCCACCACCGTTTCGATATACCACGATCATGCCCTTGCTAGCATTTGGCAACACGTTTGTACTGATTCCCAAGTGTGTTCCATTGATTAAGAATCTCATGATCTTTGATCAACTTGAACTATGATTGATTCCATGATTGAACCATGATTATGTTATGTGTGCACCTACTAACAGTTGTTAACATGTAGAACTAAGTCATACGTGTGTTCTACACTTTCCTGTTAACCTATGTCAGTAAGTACTAATGATGTAATCACTTAAGAATTTCACTTAAGGTTTACATCTAAAGAATGTTCACAACTTGATTGATTCACCATAATGTTTGGTTCATCCAAGTTTGAATTGCACTATGATTTGATTCACCAATGATTGTTTCCCAAATGTTTGTATCCCATGTGTTTGACTCATGTTCCATGTTTCCAGTTGATCCCAAATCCTCACTCCAAATACAAACGCCGGATTCCCCCTAACGTACTGAAATAAGCTTATATATAGGGTAAGCTTTCACCGACCCACCACTTACCTCAACACATCAGCGTTAATCCGTCGTCTATATATGGGGCTAAGATTCCAACTGATTGATTATGATTGTTTCATGATTGCCTCTTGTTCTGTGGATATGTTTATGATTATGTAAACCATGGTTCTTAATTTGCTTGAAATTAAAACCTTAGGTTTTAGCATGTGTGTCCTAGGTTAATTAACCTAGGTTCTCAATACTTACAGTATCGAGTATAATGATCTCTTGTGAGAACTTCAACTAAAGAATACTGTTACACAGATTCTAAGTTATAAAGTTCCTATGATAATGAACACCTGATAATGATAACAATGATAACAATGACAAGGATTTCAAATCAAGATTCTAAATTAATAGTTCTTGACCTTTGAATTCCTATAATGAGCATGACAAGGATTTCAAATCAAGACTCTAAATTAATAGATCTTGACATTTGAATTCCTATAATGAATATGACAAGGACTTTAGATCAAAGATACCAATCTTTGCCTCTAAATCCCATAATGAATATGACAAGGATCTTAGATCAAAAATACTAAATTAATACATCTTTGCCTCTAAATCCCATAATGAATATGACAAGGACTTTAGATCAAAGATACTAAATTAATAGACCTTTGCCTCTAAATCCCATAATGAATATGACAAGGACTTTAGATCAAAGATATCAATCTTTGCCTCTAAATCCTATAATGATCTCTGTGTGAGAATTTCAGATCAAGGATACCAAGAATACAGATCCTTGCCTCTGAAATCCTTAAATGCATATGTGTGAGAATTTAATTCGGTTTCTAAAATTATAGAAGTCCGATTCAAATTCTTTGACTCGATATCTAATCTTAGTAAAATGTCCCTAAGATCTTTCAAGCTTGATGTAGACTTAATGCTCACTTAAGTTACTTAGATCCTAAGTATCCTCAAGTCTATAGCACTTAGTCCTATTGGGTAGCTTAGGTTATAGTCTAGGTCATTAAACATTGGGTTTTTCCTAGTTCTCTACAACCTTGGCTCTGATACCAACCTGTCACACCCATG
Source organism: Mikania micrantha (assembly GCA_009363875.1). Lineage (NCBI taxonomy): Eukaryota > Viridiplantae > Streptophyta > Magnoliopsida > Asterales > Asteraceae > Mikania > Mikania micrantha. The sequence goes on from CM018689.1 coordinate 4,716,483, forward strand.
CGCCGCGTGCAGAATCCACGGCGCGGTGACGTATGAACAGTTGAATCATGCACAAGTATTGAATAAGAACAACCACAATGGATTACTACATTTCATAATGTTTAGACAGTTGTTTAGTTACAGACAATCTATCTACCAAAAGAAAGACAACTACAGACCCAAAATATAGTTTACAAAATAAGACTTCAAACAAGACAATTAAACAATTAGGATTTGGTGTGTTTCTAATCCATCCTAGCATGTTTCTTCATCTTGTTCTATCTTAGTATGGTCTCCTTAGTTGTCTCTGAGACTGTCTTAAACCTGATTACCTGAAACACGTGAAAAGTAACTGTCAACTACAGACGTAGTTGGTGAGAACAATAGGTTTAAACATTTGTAAACATGAGTATATGATTTAAGGCATAGGTAAGTTAAAGCAACATAAGATTCACACGGATGAGCTGCAACCCAAACTATCATCAAGTAAGAAAATGAGTGTAAACAGTCCAATCACTGTTTGCACGAGAGTCAACATATAATATCAAGTCCCAAACCACGTTTGGAGTTAGATAATGTGTCAACAGTTTTGATAAAACCATATGTAACCGAAATCTGCAGTTAGTTTATAAAACAGATTTAAAAACTAACTGCAGCAATCGGCCTGCCCCAATGTGTGTGTCCGCTTTCCCTTGTTGTGATCACCCAGTACTAACGCTAATGAATATGATACTTGATGCTTTTACAAGTTTGTTTACAACAATAGACACCATGTTTCTGAACCTTACTTTAACCGGATGTGTTAATGCCTTATTTGATAACATGAATTGAAAACCTAGATTTAATTCCACGAATTAAATCCTTTGTTTTGATTACCATGAAATGAACCACTTGATTTGAATACCATGAAATGAACCACTTGATTTGAATACCATGATGTGAACCACTTGATTTGAATATCATGAAATGAACCACTTGATTTGAATACCATGATGTGAACCACTTGATTTGAATACCATGAAATAGTGACCTTGTGTAATAACAAGGTTTATAACAAAAGAGTTTATAAAATCCTTTATTTAAAAGTGTTTATCCTTCATAAATACATTTGAGTAAATCGGTTACAAAACAGTTCAAAGATTCTTTATAAAACTTTTTTAGTGAAAAGAGTTTAATAATTGATAATTCCTTTAAAACAGTTGATAAATCCCTAGGATTCGTAAAATGAACCCATAATGTTTATAAGAATACACACACACCTTGTGTAATGGAATATGATTGTAAACGATTGATTTGACCACGTGTTCCACCCCAAAACAGTTATAAAACAGTAAAAGAGGGGCTAAAGTTCTCACCTGTCTGCAGTAGACTCTGAACTAAAACAGATAGCAAGTAGCAAACAGGACCTCTAATTGTTTCCTATAACATTGTAATCACACATAAGATATAGGATTTATAATTGTATAAACTTTGATTCATTGTTTGACTTGTTCCCTTGAGATTGATTATCACATGATAACTTGTTCTCATGATTATGATTGTTGTGAAAACTTGAAAGTTATGATTTGAATCACTTGATTGATCATGGGTCCAAGAAACGAATATGAAATGATCCTTTGTGCATAAATCTTGTGCATAAAATGGTAATTGTTTGCGAATTTGATAACCATTTATTAACATGTGTCGAAAATAGATGTTTTAACTGATAAATTCTTGAAATTTTGCCTTGATCCCATGATTAGGTTAAGTCATTACTTAACTTAATTATCACCAAATCACCACTTTCTTTAAGTTTGTGGATTATGCCATGGGCCTTAAGCCCATGAGGTCATGGTGATTTGAAACAATTGCTATGGCCTACTTAAATTAACCATAACCCAATTGTATGTGACATTGGGCCTAAAGGGTTCAAGTTGGGCCATCCAATATATATGTAGGCCAAGTAAGGTTCCCAAGGTAACATTGGGCCATCTAAAAATCTTAATGGGCCAAGCTATCTCCCTTTGGGCTTGTCTTACAACATGGGCCTATAATTGATGGAATTGGGCCGAGCATAGTGGGGTTGGGCCGAAAGGCTTGTGGGCTGCTATCTTAGGCAGCGAACCTTTTAGGTTCACGGCTTAGGTTCGCCTCATGAGTCGACTTGAAGGGTTCGTGAGTTGATCAAGCCTGCATGGTTCGGCTATACCCCGAGGGTTCGGCTCTAGTGAAGTGTCATGCATGGCTGTTAAGGTTCGTGGGGCTAGAATGAGCTATGGTTCGCCTCTTATGGTTCGGCCAAAGGAAATGAGACTATAGGTTCGGTTCCATGGTTGCATGCAAGGTTCGTGATGATGGTTATGGGTTCGTGAACAAGATGACCTCATGCAGGTTCGCTAGTGAATCAGGGTTCGTCGACCATAACCATCAGAAGGGTTCGGCTGCTCATGTCACATGAAGGTTCGTTTCCTGCACAAATAGTTCGCAATGGTTCGCTGGTCACTGGTTGGTTCGGCTAATAAAGCTGGAGGTCCAAGGGTTCGCTAGTCAGGATGAGTTTGGCTACAACCCTAAGGTTCGTGACAGGAAGCAGGTTTGTGGAATCCATAATGACTTGATGCAGGTTCGTTAGGGTTCGCCCCCTAACCCAATGGTTCGGCCACCTTGACAGTTTCGGCCGAGGCTACAACCCACGAACCCTGTGTAAGCATCATCATCTCCATCAAACCACTAGCTCTAGATCACGATCTACGTGTGTACGACCTCCAGAAATGTTTCTATAGGTGCGAAACTAAGATTTTTGGTGTAAGGCTCGGCTTAGTGTCGAGTTTCATGAACACACACGAGAAACCCTATTTTTCCGAAACTTCAAGCTTCAATACCTCGTTTTTGGCTGGATGAATCTGTGAAACTCTTGTACTTTCGTGTAGAGGATGTTGAGAGCTTCGCGTGGACACCAAGAATGACGAAATCCGTTGAGAAATAAGCGAGTTACGAACGTTTAAAGTTGGGTTTTCTAGAGAGAGAGAGGGTAGACGGGATTTCTAGTGAGAGAAAGTGGTGTAGGTGAAATAAATGAGGATTTAAGCCTCTTTAGGGCTTTTATAGTCCGGGTGGTGTTCGGGTCCGTTTCGGTCGCTCGGTTCGCGTTTCCGGAACGTAACGCGTATTTTACGCGGTTTTAAAATAAAAGAGTTGTTAAACTCATTTAAATGATGAGTTTCAAAATTGTAAAAATATAAAATAATTAATATAATTATTTTTACTCTTCGTGCGTTGACAGATCGTTAAACATTCACAATTACGTGTATACCCGCAATCGCGTACGTTTTTCGATCGTATTAATTATTTAAAGTCGTTTAATCATAATTATAAGTTCAACATTCGTATCATTATGGATCGTCACCCATAACTATACTCAGTCTCGCTTACGTATTACGATTCTTGTTGAATTAATTAATTGTTATAATATTCGTCTTAACACTACACACTAACACTATCCTGTTACACCGAACGCACAATATATATAGGGCTCACTCTCGCTGCCCACCACTGTTTCGATATAACAAGATACTGTTCTTGCCTAGTGAACTCGACTGTAAATAAGTAATACATACTTGTCTCAAGAAATAATGATTCTAACACACAAGCACATAATGAACACATGAATCACATTGATTTACTGGACATTGACACACACTGTTCTAACACTGTTCACGACTACATGACTAAATGCACAAATGTTACAGTTAACATCCATATAACCACCATGGCCATTGTGTAATGTCACCAACTTCATTTAAAGTTTTTCTTAAACACATTCAGGTAATAGATACTCAATTGGTCATACAAAACACTAGTTTATATATTAATATAGTTTAGGAAAGACTTGTGTTTGAAAAACCTTTAATATCGAAGAGCACATAACCGGTTTAACACTCAAAAACTCTAATGACCCATTACCGACTATTCCATGTTAAAGCCCATCCCTTGAACTCGTTTCTTGATGATTTTGGATGATTCCAAGCCTAAACTACTTGGAGAAAGGTTGAGTGGTAGTATCGACAGGAATCCCAACTAATATTGAACACAGAAAATTTTCCAGCTCGTCGATATTGATGTTCTTGAGTTTCTTATGACGATATTGCTATACACAGCCCCAAATCAAATGTAAACTGACCCAAACTTCATTCCAATGTATTCCTTAGCTTCCTAACTTGTTTTAGTGCAAATCCTAAAGTTTATCAGCCCCAAAATCTACTGAAAACAAGCTGGGTTTCGTGAAAACTCACCCCAAACAGCAACAAATCTGAAAACAGCTCGTTCTAACTCATTTTTGATCCGTTTTTGATTATTCAAAGCTCTATTTCTTCATCTCTTCATGATCTACATGTTTCTAAATTTGTTTTAGTGTTTATCCTAACTGATTTGAATTGAAAAAAACGAATTAGAAGCTTACCTTTCATGAATAGTGAAAAACCCTAAAATTCAGCAACTTCTCTCTAAAAATGCGGTTGATCCAGCTCGTTTCAGCTCCGATCAGTTGTACTAATGTGTTCCTCTCATTCTCACGGTCGTTTTGACTACTAGAACGTTGAATTTGGTGGAGAAATGAGAGATATATGAAGATTTGAAGTTGGAAAGTGGTGGTGAGGTGTGGTGGACGGAATTTCTTGAAGAAGAAGATGGTTGGCTGCAAAAGTGGGGGAGAGCAAAGAAGGATAAGGGCTTTTATAGCCCGGGTATTTTCAGGTGTGTTCGGTCTCGCTCGATATCGGTTTCGCGCATGGTTTGTCGTCGTTTTTCGTAACAATTCGTTACCTTGTATAGATAAAAATTTTTAAACTTTTTAAAGTGGTAATTCCTAATAAATTAACTAAATATCTTTTATTTATTTTTAAGATTTCAGAAATGTTTATTTTTATTGTTTCATCAGATCGTATCGTTTTCGCGCGTTTTCGTAAGAATCGTTACTCGTTCGAAGACGACGACAACGTTACTTTCCGATTTGGTTTTCTAATTATTGGATATCGTTTAGAACATTAAACTTACAGATATATTCATGCGAATCGTCACCCACACGAATACTCCGTCAGTTTAATATTCACATAACGATATCCATTATTGTTTTGTTCTGTACAATCTCACATACGTTTATACATAATAACATCCTAACTAATTTTCACATAACAGTTCTGTGTTGTCAGATATGATTCTAACTGTTAAACCATGGATTTGAAATATATTTCTGAAATAGATCTGTAATAGTTTCGTATTAAACATCAATTGATAATAACACACATGTAATATACATAGTTCGTACCTGATTTACTCTATAAATCGATGTTCCGGCTATGGTTCTGGCACTGATGTTACAAAACAAGTGTGATGATGGTTGAGGGTGAAACGCTTAATTATCATTGACAACAATATGTTATGTGGCTCGGTATGTGGTGGGCTGGCGGTAAGCTTGACCCTACGTATGCCCTATATATAAGCATACTTGGCTTGATAGCATAGGAGGTTGTTGGTGAGGTTAAGGTTGTCATCTGCTCAGGTTTGTTCAAATCCATTTTCAATAACAAAACTATATGAACTCACCAACCATATGTTGACTTTATTTTTCTTGCATGACTTCTTAAGTGACGAACATGTTTAGCTAAGAAGTTTGTGCTTTTGACTAGGATGCCCATATAGAGGACCTAGTATTTTGGACGTGCATATTTTTGAACATCATTATACAAATTATTTTGTACATCTTGTGCAGATACAAGATAGATAATTTATGATGTTGTTAGTAGATTTACATTGTTAAATTATGAATCATACTGATGTAATTTAACTTTGTAATTCTATTTCATTTAGTTCGTTCTCATTATACACCATGTGCAATGTAAACAATCTAATCATTTCTATTATCACCCGATATCGTGCCCCGAGACCTTTCCGCCCGACCGGAAAGTCGATCCAACCCGCCTGCTCGGGGTGTGACATCACCAAGTCATCATACTAAACCCATTGTCAGTACATAAAAATGTATCTTATCAATCAAAACGAAGAGGATCGAATTTATTTAAATAATGCGCTCATGTAGCTTTGCGAACAAGCCTTAGCTCTACATAAATATTTGTTTTAAAATAAAAAACAATCTCTAATGAGGTTTGTTACAATTAGTGTGAAGATTGATTTTCAATCTTTAATATCTTACCTTAATAAGCTATAATTTGTGTTTAGTAGAGAGACTAAATAGTTCTTTTGATATCAATATGCCTCTAGAGACTAAATATTAGTCCCTAATAACCTTTCAAAAAAAATTTTGACTGGTTTTCAGCCTTTGATACTACTTATTAGATGTAAATTTTGCATAATAGAATTAGTCATCGGTCGTTTGTTATAACAACATTATATTTATAACTTAATATTAGTCTCTAATTCTATTCTTCTTCAAAATTTTAAGAACTGAAATTCAGTACCTAATATGTTCCCACTATATTAGAGACAAAAGATTGGTATCCAACACAATTGCATCATCATTCATTACAGACGATACATATTTGAAACTCAAATTCGGTAACCATTAATTTTACCTCAAAAAAGCTTTTTGACGCAAACATGTTGGCGACTGAAATATAGTCTCAAAAAATTGTTTAGACATTAGTGACTGATTATCAGTCACTAAAATTTACAAAACTTAAATCAGTCCTTAATAAAACATTAACAATTTTATAATCTATATAACATTAAAAACATTATATTAAAATTTGATGCTAAACAAAAATGATAATATTTATTAAAATAACATAAATTAGTAAAACTAAATAAAAGATAGATGATTCAAACCTTAAAACAAAGATTTCATGCAACGTGTAAATTGAGTATAAAAGAATCACTAAAACGAATTCGATCCAAATCTACAAACAAAAAATAGAATTAAAGTTAAAATAATGAAAATTTATATATTATATGAAGAAAAATATAAATAGATAAATATGTTAAAGTAGAAATTTACCTGAATAATCAAAATAAAAATTAAATTGAGAATAACTAGAGTAAATGCTTAGAATCAGAAGAAGACGATGTAGATGGCGTCGAATGTTGATCGAAAATGTTGCTAAAGGTGAAACGTTGGTATACAAATTCAAACTAAACCCTAAGAAAAATCTTAAAACGCCCCATATAATACTAAAACCGCCCCATAAATTGGTAAAACTGCCCCATATGTTGAAACAAAATGCACCCAAAAAAACGGATCTAGAACCGCCCCAATTGTTAAAATTGAAATAGCCCCAAATGATTGTTTGTCAAAAGCCTCCTCATATGTTTACAATAACTACCCAAACTCACTTAGTTTGACCTAATGACATAAACGACCCTTATAAGAATAATAAATAAGTTTAGTATAAATAACTTTCATTCTCCCCCTTAAACTGAACTTACTTTAAGCGAAGTCTTCATTCTTTGAGATCCGATTTGCCATCATAGACTCATTGTATTGTTGGCTTGTCATCCTCGTGTCGGATAAGATTTGCTTCTTCCTTATTTTTCCATTTTGGACATTCATGTTTAAAGTGTCCAAATCCATTACACTTGAAGCATTTGATGTGATCTTTACTATGTTGGAAGCGGTTCCTGTCTTTGTTTCTCCAAGACTTCCAATTTTTGCCTCGCCACGTCTTTTGTTTTCTTGATTTAAGTTTTCATGACCATAACGTTCACATTTATGCTCCTTGACTTTCTCCTTTCCATCTCCTTTAGTGAATAAGAGTTTGTCATGCATATCATCTTCCTTGATTTGTTTCTTTATGCATTCCTCAAAAGCCTCTAGTCTTCCAACGACTTCTTGGAACGGTATCGTATTAAGATCAGCAAATTGTTCAATTGCTGCAATAATCTGAATGAACTTTGGTGGTACCAAACCAAGTAATTTTCGTACCAATATTTTGTCACTCATTGTATGCCCAATATTGTTTGCTTGAGATGCAATCTCACTTATTTCCCAGCATAAACATCAAGTGACTTGTTAAGACCCATTTTAAGAGATTCAAAATCAGACTCGAGTATTTGTAATCAAGCCTCTTTAACTCTTTCAACTACTACATGCCGAACCTTTAACGCTTCCCAAGTCCTTTGGCCGAAGTAAGATTAGCAATTTGCAAAACCATGTTTTCTAGAATTGTTTGGTAGAGTAATGCAATTGCTGCATTGTTTTTCTTTTCATCTACTTCAGTTCCCGTTTTTGGTTCAACGGCTTCCCAAATTCTATGGACATTAAATATTGATCTGATCTTTACAAGCCATATGGTATAATTTGTGGAATTTAACATGGGACATTGGAAACTCATTGATGTCCCTCCTTCCTTTGAAGTTACCACTTCTTTATCTTTGGTCCCAACCATTTTACGTGGCTTTTTTTCCCAATCTTAACTGATTGTATACCATTGGTTTTTAATCAAAATATATCACAACCTTCTTTCTATAACAACACACGGGTTATAAAAAAACAAATGTTATTTAACAATTCAGTATACGACTTTTATCAAAAGCAACTAACTTTAACAGTATATAGGTTATGAAAACCATCTGTTAATTCACCAAGTTTGTACACAGTTTATAAAAAACAATTGACTTAAACAATACACATGTTTCTTCAAAAACCAATTGTTTGAATATCGAGAATAGTACACGGTTTTTCTAAAGGCAAATCAAAACCAAAGCGTTGTTTCAACCAACAATAGTACACAGGTTTTTCAATAACAAAACACACCAATTGTCTCTAACGACAACAGTACCCGGGTTAACCAATTGATCCAAACTGTACACAGGTTCACCAACTGTTTCTAACATAACTCGGGCAAACCAACCATTTCTATCAATACACGGGCTAACCAAATGTTTCTATCGATAACAGTGCACAGGCCATTTGCCTCAAGATTAAACCAACTATTCTACAAACTTTCTGATGTGTTTTGTATCCTTCTTTTTTCTAAAACATACAAAACTAATTTAAAAAAAAAACTTTAACTTTATATTAATGTTTTTGTACATAATAGTGATTTTAAAACTTCAAATAAGACACAAAATCAAGAAAAATAGAACCTGAACAAATTGTGTTTTCTCTTCATGGGATTACTGCAGATGAGTTGCTTACGAGGAGCTTCTCTGAGGTTATTTTCCACTTATGGTCATACATGCATGTATACATACACTTATAGAGACACCCACACACATGTTTATGTATTATTTTTAAAAGCTTAGTTGTCTTTCTTAGTGTTTGTCAATTCGTGCATTTGTGTAACCGTGGGATTATCTATTTGTCATAACAATTTCTCATGGTTTGTAAAGGACGTTGATGATCCATATTGGAATCAGGACTTTTTTGCTTATACTTTGCTTGCTCGAAGAGTTATTCTTAAGATTAAGATTTGATAGATACAATTTGGCTCCCAATCACGTTCGTCGCTTAACTGTTTCAAAGTACATTGGTGATGATATCAATTTGCTAAATAAAGACAAGACAATGTCAACATCATGCGCAAGTCAAGTTCTTCCAATTGATAATGTTGCTAATGATGGGGATGTTGATGATACAATTGATAATTATCAACCGATTACCGATGATGAATAGGCTATATCAGATGAATCTATATGGGGCCCTAGTATTACACCAGAATCAGAGGTAATTATTAATTATTTAACATTTTACAAAATGTTTGTTATTATATTTTTTTAAAACCATATGTTATCATTTTTCTTTGAAATTTAGTTGAAAGTTACGAACGACCAGCATAATGTTTCGCCCCATGGTGCATCTGGGAATATTGATGCTGACACAACTACTTCTTCATCATCATCTGTTGGCAAGACGAAAGTTGAAGAACATGTCTTACTTTACAAAAGAGAACTATTCAAAAACCAAAAATATGGAATATACTATTTAGTAATTTGGTTCCTTTAAGTTGTTTATATTTTCTTATGTGATTGCAACATGCTTTATGATTTTGTGTTCAACTTACAATACTGATTTGATTTTTATTTGATGGTTTTTAACTAAATTGTTTATCTTATGATTTATACCTTAATTTATTAAAAAAATCTTTTTTTTTTAAATGAATTTACTAATTTGATACGATTATACGATAGACCCGTCCATCATACGAGTATAAAACTAGTTAGGATGGACATAATTAGTATTGAATAATTATAATAATTTAATTATTTGCCGTCTTCTGGTCAAAATTTTGACAAACCTAAATGACGAATAACCAACAACTCCCACCTTTCAACATTTGCAGCCGCACCAATTAACCCATGACGAACTCTCTGAATGTCGCCGTGATCGGAGCCGGCATCTCCGGCCTACTCACCTCCCGAGAGCTTCTCCGACAGAACCATCGAATCACGGTCTTCGAAAAATCGAACCAAATCGGTGGAACCTGGGTTTATGATGACCGAGTCGAAGTTGACGGCTGTCTTCTCGTTGACCCCAACAGATCCGTTGTTCACAGCAGTCTCTACTCGTCTCTTCGGACAAATCTTCCTCGGCCACTGATGAGTTTCATCGATTACTCCTTTGAAGACAGATCATATGGTGATCCGAGGATGTTCCCCGGTCATAAAGAGGTTCTTCGGTTTTTGCAGGGTTTTGCCAACGAGTTTGGAGTTACTGAGTTGATTCGGTTTAACTCGGAGGTGGTGCGACTTGAGTCAAGGAATGGTGGATTCGTGGTGGAGTGGCAGACGACGAAGGTTGGTTCGGCGGAGGAGATGTTTGATGCGGTGGTGGTTTGTATTGGCCACTATACTGAACCCCGAGTTGCGAATGATGTTCCTGGTATGTTCTAAATTATATAACTAAGTTAGTCACCATGTATTACACGCTTTGTGTTAGAAAAATGATGTTAAATGATACCAATTATTAATTAAGAGTAATTATTTTTGCGTGAAATTGAAAAGATATAGAGTTTTGAGCTCTTTGGATAGATGAATGTAAGAGTAAATATATATAGAGGTGTACAAAAAAACCGGACCCGGAACCAGAACCGACAACCGGAACCGGTCATACCCAAACCGGTTGGTACGAACGGGTACGGTTTTTCAGACAAATTAGAACCGGAACCGAAACCGGAAAACCGGAACTGGTTCCACCTGAACCCGGCCAAAACCCGAACCGGAACCGGCCAAAAACCGGTTGGAACCGGTTAAAACCCGGAACTGGAACCGGAACCGGAACCGGGTATTGACTTTGTTGACTGTGACTGGAACTGGAACCGGAACCGGTTCCAAAAAAACCTGATTTGTACACCTCTAAATATATATATAAAAAATTAATTTGATATTTTCAAACAATCGTTTCTTTAAATGGTTGTGATATACATTAAATTAGATAAAATAGAAAGTATTTAAAACTAAAATAGAGAAATTGATGGTATTTTGTTAAATTAAAGATAAAACATGATTTAAAAAAATATCAAATAATGTACATCATTATAAATAACAAAAACAAAATCCGAATAATATTAATTGTATAAAAAGTTTTATTTAGAAGAAAAAAACAAGGCAATGGCCTAGGGCCCCATGTTTTTTGGGGCCCCATATGGTTCGGTTTCGCGGTCGGTTTTTTCGTCAAACATTTGGACGATCGGTTTCAAAAGTTTGAAACTGTAATGAACGGTTTTGTTTACAGTTTTCACTAAAAATAAGACCGGACCGTGCATGTTTATGCATACATACATACATATTTGTATCTATGTATGTATAGGGTGATGATTTAGGTGTTATTTAATAAAAAAAATTATATTTGGGATTGTAATATGATTAACCTGTCTCAAACCGTAAAATGGTTAGGTTTGATTCGTTTTAATGTTTAACAGTCTCAAAAATCCCAAAACCAGAAAGTCGAAACCCAGAAAGCTCAAAACGTAAAACCAAACGGTTAACAACTATTTAGTTTGGTTTTATTTTTAAATGCCTGGTTTTGGTTTTCGTTATTCATAAACTGTTATTTACAGTTTCACCTATAAACCAGACCACAAACACCCTAATAAAGGGTTACCTAAGCTTGCAAGGAAACGAATGAATCAGAGACACGTTAGGGAAGAATGTAAGTTTTCGAAGGGATAAAGGGCCTCATATTTTAATGTCGCCTAGGGCCCTCAAATTGGTTGAGCCAGCTCTGTTTAGATGCAAATTATTTTATAAACATTTTTACTTTTAATCTCATCTTTTATAAAATGCTTTTTTCTAACTTTCTAAAATAATGCTCTTTAAATGAAGGAGTAGATTTTAAAAGCGTTTGGGTCTTTCCACACCTAACTTCTTTATTTTAACACCTTATCGACCTTGTACGTCGAGGCATAGAGCCTTCTCTGACATCCAAATATTAACAATGAGAAATTCTGACAAAGAATGGTTATCCCCTATGCGCATTGTAGGCAAATAAGCCTGTACGAGGCGTATGGTGGTGTGGAGGGTGTCAGGTGGGTGTGGAGGACCATATTTTATAATATACAATCATTTTACGACTCATCAAAATCAAATAATTGTATGTGTTATAAAAATGTTTGAAAAACTAGGATCATATGATTAATTTATTAAATATATAAGGAACAAAAGTGAATCATTAAAAAATCATATTCTACCAAAAAGTGAAATATATAAAAAACCATAATATTAAATATATTATCTCAACAATTTTCTGATATATTAGATGAACTAAACTATTGTATTAAATTTTTTTATTATGTTATATGATTGTTTTATTATCGTAAAGTGATAAACTAAATTAAACTAATTAGGTTGAATAAAAACAATAGTATATATTACATGTAATAAAACTGAATATAAATATGTAAAATAAGAGAAAATATACAAAGAAATTTTAAAATCATAAATTTGCCATACATGTCGCAAGCAATTAATATTTATCACTGTTGCAAAAATAGGTCTTCAAGGCCAAGTACTCGTTAAGTACTCGCTCCAAGGAGTTGTTCCGAGGCCGAGTAGTTCCTAAGTATTATTCAAGTACTCCCGCCTAAGGCCGAGTACTGTCCGATTACTCGGTTCAAGGAGCTATTCCGACCTTGGAGCGTCTAGCGACTTTTGCAACCTTGATATTTATTACGTATAATTGTATATGTAGCATAGATTTATATAATTAATAATTTGGTTTAGGCTCATAAGTATTATGATACATACCAAAGGGCTTATAGTCTATTTTTACCCTTTTTACTTTTATTTATAAGTGGGTTTAGTTTAATTATCTCTGTGAGCAATTTACTTCCGAATGAACAAGAGGTTTTCACAATAGAAATTTCACAAGAGGTGGTTTCTTTATGAAAAGTAGTTCATAGATCTCCTAAGAAGACCAGGTATGTTAAATAAAAATGCTAACGAGAGAGGTCTTGAGTTACTTTTGATTCATTATTGTTCAGAAAAAGAAGAAAAAAAGTATTATGATACATTTGCTGGGGTCGATTCAAATTTTTAACAAGCTAGTTTTGAATAATTTTCCCATTTTAACATATTTAAACTTATAAAAGGCTGAAAACTTGTATTTGGTGTAAAATGGAGACAGGTATCGAAGAATGGTCACGGAAGCAACTACATAGCCACAACTATCGTGTCCCCGAACCATACCAAGATCAAGTTTGTGTCTTTACTGAAATTTTTTTTTTTTATTTTTTAAGTATGAAAGTTATAGAAATATATCGTTTATGATATAAATAAAAAGTCAAAGGATGGAAAAAAGTATCAAACTTTATGATCCATTAATTTATACAAAATTCTATGATATAATAAATACTTACATGTATCTAGAACAATGTTTACCATTTTAATTTGCACAAGTTTTCAACTATTTGATCCATTAATTTATATTAAATTATAAATATAAGTAGGGTTGTTGGTGTACATCAAAATGCACTAAAAACAACCCGTTTACAATTTAGACGGTTAGCAAGATCTATTAAGAACCAATAAATTGCTAAAAAAGATTAAGGTAGTGTTTGGTATGCATGAATGAATGGTGGAATGGAATGAGTCATTACGTTGGAATGAAAAGAACCGTGTTTGGTTACCACATAGGAATGGAATGTACTATTCCATAAGGAATGTGATTCCTTCACTTTTGATGATTTTTATTCCTTGGAGTAGAGGTGTTTTTTATTCATTCCTTCTCTTGAAGGAATGATCCGACCCATGTCCAAAACTATGACCCGACCCATGACTAGAACCCCAGCCCGACCCTTGACCTGACCCATGATCCGAACCATGACTTGCACCATGACGCGAACCATGATTCAAACCTTGACTCGACCCATGACCTGAACCATAAAGCGAACTATGACCCGACTCGTAACCAAATCCATGACCCAAACCATGACTCGAAGGATGACCTGAACCATGATCTAATCCATGACTCAAACAATTACCCGACCCATGACCCAAACCATGATCTGAACTATGATCCGTCGCATGACCCAAACCATGACCCGATCCATGAATTGCCCCGTGGCACGACCCATGATCGAACCATGGACAAAACAAAAGCCAACCAATGAACCGACTGACGGTCCGAACCATGTTTCGACCCATGACACAGGAGCCGACCCACGACACGACCCATGATTCGAACAATGATTAGAACCACAAATCGACCCATAAATTGTATTCCATTTCTTCATCTTCTCATATCTAACAAACAACATAAAGTAACGAATCATTTCATTACCATAGGTAACCAAACAAGACAATGGAATGGTAATGATCCATTTCATTCCCTCGTCCATTCCATTCCCTCGTTAATTCCATTCCCCTGTCCATTCCATTCCTACGTACCAAACAGACTCTAAATATTGTATTTCATATTATTTAAGAAACATAAAAAATAATTTTTATACTTTAATTTAATTTTAAATTAAAAAGCTTGTAGCTATAATAGTTCTTTTGATTCCATAAAAAAAGAAAAAAAAGAAAGTGTTTTCATTTGAACATTCATCAATCACTACATGATCCATACGCTATTTTTAACGAAATGACAGGTAGTGGTAGTGATTGGAAGCGGGCCGAGCGCCTTCGACATATCTCGAGAAATTGCAACCACTGCGAAAGAGGTTCATCTTTCTTCTAGATCTTCAAATGTCAAGGTCTCAATGGTGGATGGATACCAAAATATGTGGCAACATATGAAGGTACGCCTTAAGTTTAAGCTTTAGTCAATACATCTTTTATATTTCTGTTAATCATACACATATTTGGCGTCTTTAACAGATCAAACGTGTTTTTGATGATGGAACCGTGGTGTTCCAAGATGATGATTCTATAGTCGCAGATGTTATCTTACACTGCACTGGGTATGCCCTATTACTAGGGGTGATGATGGGTTGGTTCAGCCTGATTATCGACTAAATGCCTCTCGGGTATTTGTCAGGTTATTACTTTGTTAGTTTTGGGAGGGTATACAAGTAGTTTTTAAAAGTAAATTTCCAGGTATTTTTTTTAACTGTAATTTTGATTTTTTATAATTTTATAACATAAACAAACAAACAAACTTACCCAGTATATTCTTACTTTTCACTAGTGTATGGGGGGAGGATGGACACAAACCTTACCCTTATCCCAGTTGGGATAGAGAGGCTGCTCCGAATGAGTACCCGGCTCAAAGTTATCGTTTGAAGTTGACCATCCCAACATTTTTAACGTTATTTTCACAAAATAAGTAAAATCACGTTAAAATTAGTGCAATTTTACTTTGATCCCTTAAGGACCAACACATATATACATTATATGTGTGCACCGCAAATTGGGCGTATAATTTTATAACATATAAAATATAAATAATATTATTATATACAACATACCAAAAAATTAAATATATCACCAACCACTACAATCCATTTTTTCCCTAGCAACCCATTTTTTTAATTCCTAAATTTCTTGTAAACAAATCACTGATCTCTTGTTTTGATTTGATATTTGTTAGGTATAAGTACCATTTTCCCTTCCTAAGAACAAACAACATGTTACATGTTGACGATAATCGTGTTGAACCACTATACAAGCATGTGTTCATTCCGCAACTTGCACCTAGACTCGCGTTCG
Organism: Mikania micrantha; assembly: GCA_009363875.1. Taxonomy (NCBI): domain Eukaryota; kingdom Viridiplantae; phylum Streptophyta; class Magnoliopsida; order Asterales; family Asteraceae; genus Mikania; species Mikania micrantha. The sequence goes on from CM018689.1 coordinate 4,732,539, forward strand.
TTGGATTAGCCTATAGTACGTGGTTCATTATACTACTATTTCTCATACGTTTTAAAAAATAATAATAAAAACATATAAAAAATAATTCACTATGAATTTTAATTTATTGTTCTTAATTATACTACAATTAGATCAAGGTGTTCTGTTTCGAATGCTTGAGTTGCAAGCAAAGTGGGTAGCATTTACCTTGTCAGGGAAGATAATGTTGCCCTCAAAGGAAGAGATGTTGGCAGATGTTTACAAACAATATCAACAAATGGATGAAAATGGAATCCCCAAGAGTTACACTCATTCACTAAATTTTCAGGTTATACATTAATCTAGTTACTTACTATAATTATTAAAATATAAATATTTGTTGGCCATTCAATATATACATATATATATATATATATACGTACATATAGAGATGTTCAGTTAAAAATGAATGTTCGTTGATAATTAAAAAATCATATATAAGCACAAGTTTAAGGGGCATATAAATTATTTCCTAACTTAAAAAGAAATTTATACATCTTAAATCGGGTGTCTAGAAATAAGTTTTTTTAATTTTTTATAATTTGTTGGTTCTCATTTATATGAATGTAGGTACGTATGCACGAATGCATGCATTTGAAAATACATCACATATACAGATGTACAAAAATATAGTACATTAAAAATAATAATTCCTATTTTATTTATGCATGTTATACTTGTAGCAAATATAAAAGGCAAATTGGATTTAAATAATCCAAACTTTGACCCATTGGCCGCTGCCGGTCCCAACTACGAAAATCCCCGATAACGGTCCGAACTTCCGACATATTTTCCCGGGGCGGACCGCCGTCAAATAAACCCTAACGGCGTTAACGTTTTTTTCGAATTTCGAACGGATTTTTGAGGGCTTTTGTTCAGATGGAGAATACGAGTCGAATGACGTATAACTTACCTCGAAACGTTGCTTCAAATTTCTCAATTTTGGTGTTTAAACTTTCAATTCGTCAAAGAAATCATCAAATTGAGAAATTTGGAGCAACGTTTCGAGGTAAGTTATACGTCATTCGACTCGTATTCTCCATCTGAACAAAAACCCTCAAAATTCCGTTCGAAATTCGAAAAAAACGTTAACGCCGTTAGGGTTTATTTGACGGCGGTCCGCCCCGGGAAAATATGTCGAAAGTTCGGACCGTTATCGGGGATTTTCGTAGTTGGGACCGGCAACGGCCAATTGGTCAAAGTTTGGATTATTTAAATCCAATTTGCCAATATAAAAATGATAAATTTTATGTTGTAACGTTTCTTTTAATAATATTGTATGAAAAAATTATGAATATTTTAAAATAATAAAGATAACTTGAAAAATGTTATTAAAGGATGTCATATTTGTTACATTTCTTACTCCTTTTTTTCTATTTATTTGATACTTGTATCCAAACGCAAGAATTATCATGAATGCAATAATTTTTCTTGCATGATAATTCTCGCACACTTTCCGCATAAACTTTCTAAATATTTTAAACTTTCATATAATTATACATTAATCTAGTTACTTACTATAATTATTAAAATATAATTATTTGTTGGCTATTCAATATATACATATATACAGATAGAGATGTTCAGTTAAAAATGAATGTTAGTTGATAACTAAAAATATCATATACAGGCACAAGTTTAAGGGACATAAAAATTATTTCCCTTAACTTAAAAGAGAATTACTTTTATATATATTAATCGTGTGTCTAGAAATAATTTTGTTTTAATTTTTTATAATTTGTTGGTTCTCATTTATATGAATGTTGGTACGTAAATACGCACGAGCGCAAGCACGTACGCATGTATGCATATATGTATGTTTGAAAATACATCACATATAGTGATGTACAAAAAATATAGTACATGAGACAAAAAATAATTGCTACTTCATTTATGCATGTTATACTTTTATTAAATATAAAAATGATAAGTTTTATGCTGTAACGTTTCTAATTATGAATATTTTAAAATAATAAAGATAACTTGTAAAATGTTATTAAAGGATGTCATATTTGTTACTAGGGAACATTATTGATGGTCTTTTGTTCCTTAATAAACAATGTACGTTTTCTGACTTGAAGTTGATGGTTTGCGTGACAGTTTGAATACGTAGATTGGTTAGCTGCTCAAGTAGGATTACGAGTTGATGATCGACTGAAGGAGATTGCTATCAACAATTTTCAGAATATAAAAACTCATCCTAATCATTACAGAGATGTCTTTGCATTATAATCTCCTTAATTAATTAATTAATGTTGATTTAAGAAACGATTATTGATAAATCAATTTAAACCGAACGCAAATAAAGGTATTCAATAAGTTTGAGAAGTAAAAGCAAGTATAATGTGCTTCAGCTGTTAAAAAAAAAAAAAAAAAAAAAAAAAAAAAAAAAAAAAAAGGTATAATGTGCTTCACACGTTTTTAGTTTAAAATAATCTTTAATAACACGTTTTATATAGCAGAAAAGAGTTCTTTATTAAACCTTAATAAAATGATGGTTAAATAAGTACTTCAAAAAAACACATAAAAACTTGTTCTTAATGTGAAAGACTTATTTTTATGTAACTTTTTGGAGCTTTTGCATATAAACATATAAAACAAACAAACAAACAAACTTACCCAGTATATTCCTACTTTTCAGTGGGTCTGGGGGAGGATGAACACAAATCTTACCCCTATCCTAGTTGGGATAGAGAGGCTGCTTCGAAGGAGTCCCCGGCTCAAATTTATCGTTTGTAGTTGATCATCCCAATACTTTTAACGTTATTTTCACAAAATAAGTAAAATAACGTTAAAATTAGTGCAATTTTACCTTTGCCCCGTGAGGGCCCACACATATATACATTATATGTGTGTATCGCAAATGGGGCTCTTTCATCCTAGATTTGCATATAAACATATCTAGGATGAAAAAAGCTTAAAGAAAGCCTTTGTGTGAGTATGCATCACGACAAGAAATAACATGCTAATGATACATTGTCACCGCTAATAAGTAGCCGTTATTAATTAATCAAAAAATAACAACTAGGTACGATGATTTCCTGGTTTTTAACCACATAATAGTTTGACGTCTATATTACAGAATTTCGCTTAAAAATAGACGTTTCCTTGTTTTTAAACACATAAAATTACATAAATTGTTAATTGCAAATCAACAATTATAACGAAACATACAAAACTATACAAATATCAAATCGGTCAAATCTTATATACAACATACATAAAGCAAACAATTCGAACAATAAAATAACATGCGTATATTATCGTTCGTCTCCCTGATCTGAATCATCTTCGTCCTTTCTATTTGGTTGCGTGTTCAAAGCCATAAATTGTAAGAGTTATTCTCTAACTTGTATAGTGAAACAAAGTTACAATTTGAGTCTATAAAATAAGGTATAAATCACATATGCTATAAAAATATGATCATAGATGAGAAAAAGAATACAAGAAAATGAACAAGATAACCAAGCGTCATTTTTGGAAACTATAGGATTTTGGCAACCACAGGATTAGTATATAGAAAAGATCAAATACAAATTAACAAATACACCAAATAATTAAACTTGGCTACATAGAATAACATGAATTTGTTAATATCACTAGTTCCTGGGTCAAAAGTAATACATAGACGAAATTCAAAATCTGACAACATGAATGTAACTAGATCCTTGATAAAAAAAAAAAAAAAAAAAAAAAAAAAAAAAAAAAAACACCCTTCACCAAATAATTTGCCTACTTTGATTTCTAAACCAAGTGACCTTCACCCATCAATTTAGGCAGCTCTACTTCAACCAATATTTTTTGAACAACGATGTTCTTACGTACCATGTATGTTCTCTTAACTTGGCCCACCAGATAGGGGTAAGACATATGCCCTTATATGCGCGGGAACCCCGTGGAATAAGTAAACCCCTACCCCCATTAGGATCAAACTCGAGATAAACCTCAAGCTGACCCTTCACTTGGTGTCCTTCAAACTTGCCCAATATAGATTCGAACCCTGACCTTCACTATCGAAGGTAAGAGCCCTAACCATTGGGCTGAGCTTTCAGGACACTTCTACCAATATGAATGTAAGTTTATTGATGATAATCATTACGTGAGCAACCAATGTACAAATATAAGAAAACCAAATATAAAAATAATTAAACATAGAAGCATAAAATTACATGTTCATAAATGCAAATACAAGACAACCAATATCACTATAAAAAATGTCATTTAGTGGCACACACTTTTAGTGGCATTTAGCTTTTGTGCTACTAATATACAGTTTTAGTGACACTTTACGTTTGCCATATTAAGCAGACCTATGACTTTTAGTGTTATTTAGGTATTGTGCCACTAGTATATAGTTTTAGTGGCACTTTGCATGTGCCATATTTGGAGGACCCGTAAATTTAGTACATTTATCAATTAAGCTTCTAAAGCCTTCGTGTGCAGTGCGCTCATATAATGTATATATGTGTCGACCCTCTATTTCTACGGGGTAGCGTTAAAAGTGTTGGGTTAGTTGGTTAATCAAGCATCATGAGACGGAGGTCACATTGGAAGCAGCATCTCTATTTTTACGGGGTAGATGTAAGGTTGTCTACATCTTACCCTCCTCAGACCCTACCTTAGTTTTTTTAATGGTGGGATATACTTAGTACGATAATGATCAATTAAGCTTCTAAATTAAAGTTTTAGTAACACTTTAAGTATGCCATACTTAATAGTCCTATATTTTTATGGATTTTGTTTTTATGCCACTAGTTTTTATACTGAGCATGTATGTTCCCTTTCCGGCCATTTGTTAGTTCTATATACAATACATAAGATGTTACTTACGGTGTTAGATGTTATGTTAGCATATAGCACAAGTACAATACACAAGACAGCAAATCCAAAAGGTCATTCCCATTAATAATCATTTTTTAGGGTACAATCATAGGTTCTAAATTACTCTACTATCAAGATAGTTCATATGAGCACAACCCGCATCTATACTCCTCCAGGTGCTCCATTCTAGTCCGCATCTGGTCCATCTCAGCAGCCATCTCCTCCTGCTGACGGATGGCTCGTCGGGTCATCTCGACCAGATTATCGTGCATCCGGTCGGTATGAGCTAGCTCCTCTCGGAGGTACTCTACCTGCTGTCGGAGGTAGTGTCGGTCTGCGAGGACCGCCGCGAACTCTCCGGACAAATCATACATATATCGGATCGCCCGATCCGACTTGGAAGCATGGGACGCGAAGGCCTGCTCCAATGGATAGTCCAGTGCTAGTAGTCGATGGTCACTGTATGTACTCTCGAGTGACATCGGGGGTGGTACTCTCTCCTCCTCGATCCAGTGACTAATCAAGTTGGTATACCAATCCCACTCGCGCATGTTGCTAGTCGAGCGAGCACACGTAAACTCTCCTGGAACTATATCAGATAGTGTAAGCATGCGACGCATCTTGCGTCGGTCCTCCTCAGTCATGTGGTCATCAGTCGGTCGCTTGCCTAGGTTTCATTCCCTGTTGTTGTCCATCCTGTAATCTTGGTTTAATAAGTAACATGTAACAATAATAAGAGTATCACTGTGAAATGACTGTAGTGTCTAGTGTAGAGCAATGGCTATAGTATAAAATTACTACATGCAAACCTAGTTCTCTATAACCAAAGCTCTAATACCAGTCCGTCACACCCCCAAATTCCCACATGCGATGTTAGACCGCTGGGTGTGACGTGGCCAGAATCACATCTCTCAGTCATATAGAACGACTCTATATGCGTTTGAAAAGTATGTTTGAAATACAACAATTACCAGATCGATTAATTAATATGCAGCGGAATATCATAAGTTGTTAAGCAGCGGAATATAAAGTGTATAAAAATGCAGCGGAAAGTAAAACGGCTGACACTGCAATGTTTAATACATATCATAAAATGAAAAGTGTTTGATCAAAAGACACGATATGAATGCAAGCTTAGTCTTGTGCTCGTTTTCCCTAAGTGCATCCTTATCCATAAGCAGCTAGTTACCTGAGAATACATGTTAAGAAAAAGTGTCAACATATAGGTTGTGAGTTCATAGGTATTGATATTAATACATAAGTATATAAAAATGTTTGTCACGTGTCATGTTGTTTATTATATGTTTGTTCCGAGCCCTAGGCTCCAAGTGTAACAGCAAGTACCAGAACGTCCGGCAAGTCCGTACGGTACGTGTACTTTCTACAGTAACTATGTGTACTTATACGATTTTAAACAGTACTTGAATTAACAAAATCTTAAATACAAGAAATCGTTGTACGTATTTTCGTATAAACTTAAATACATTAAGTACAACGTACATTTGGAACATTTGTTACACTTATTAAGTGAAAACTTAATTACAGTTAACACAACAAATCACGAGAAACAACGATGCTCAAACAATACTCAGAAACATATCGGTTGCGATCTGATGTCCACAATTGACAGGAATCAGATGACCGACAAGTCAGTACAAGAACAATGTGAAAACAGGATGTTTAGTTGAGTCCGACAGTGAGGAAACACAATCTAAACACAATTACAGTGTTATTTCAGAATAACGAACTGACAGTGTGTTTGCGTGGGTGACGATTCACACAAACATATCTGTGAGTTCAGAGTTCTGAAATAATGACTGAAAAGTAGAAAACAAAAGTCAGAAAACAAAACCATCGTCGTATTCGTTTGGGTGACGATTCGAACGAATTACGCGTGACGGTGACGCGATCTGACGAAACGAAAACACGACACGAACGAAAGTAATTTAATAAAATAAAATAAATAACATTTTACAATTTTGAAACTCATCAAAATAATTAATTTAAACTCTTTTTATTTAAATCCATTTAAATTACGCGTAATTTTCCGGAAACGTAACGAAAACGCGAATCGAGCAACGAAAACGAACCCGAACACCCTCGGGGTATAAATAACCATAAATGAGTCAAATTACTCATTTTCCCACTTCATCTTCCTCATCTAAAATCCAATTCCTGGTTTTGAGAAAACCCCCATTTTCACCAACTTCAAACCTTCATATCTTCTTCATTTCTTAACCAAATCACGCCATTCTTGAACCCACTTGAAGCTCTTGACCTCTACTACACGAAAGTACAACAGATCGGAGTTCAAACTTCCTTGAATCAAGGTAAAATGAGCTGCAAACTTGCGAAAAATAGGGTTTTTCAACTTTTGTGTTCAACTCAAAACCCTAGCCGGCCTAAGTTCTTTTCTTTCAACCCACGATCACTAGAACACCTCCCTAAGCACATGTTCTCTTCGAAACCATCAAGGAGCCTTGTTTGGAGGGTGGGTCTAGCCTCGGCGCCTTTGGCCGAATGAGGTACACAGGGCGCCGAATGGGAAGGCCGAACTAGCCACATTCGGAGCTTTTAGAACCCCTATTCGCCACCCAGCTCACCCCCTTCGCTAGCCTCATTCGAACCATCAACCCTCATTCGACTGATGCTCCTCCCTTCGCCACCCCAGCTCATTCGAAAGCTACTCATTCGCCAGCCGGCCTTGATTCGGCCAAGGACATTCGTGGCCATTCGACAGGAACCATGTTCCCTTCATTCGTCAGCTAGGTTATTTGGGCAGTCCCCTGTTCGCCATTTTTGTATCATTCGGCCATTAGTTCAGCCAGCCATGACCAAGACCACCCCTTCGGCCACATCTCCCTTTTCAGCCTACACACACACACACCCACTTATTTCTTGATGAACATTGGACAGATCCATTCGAAAAGCAGCCCATTCGGTCCAGTTGTTCAGGCCCACATCGGTTGTCAGAAGCCCAACTATTGGCCCAACTCTACTTGTCTCATATTGCCTAACGGGAGCCAAAGATGATCTGATTTGACCCAGTACAACCGGCCCATTGCGGCCCAACATCAGAATCAGCCGGCCCACAACAGGCCCAATGTGGTTGCTGATTTGCCAAGCAGCTCGTAGGTGGGCCCATAGTTTTCGGTTGATAAGCCCAATCCTCATGACCTCTTTGCTAACCATTTCATCTTTCTTGCCCAAGACACCAAGGACATCAGGGGGCTCAAGGTCAGATCTGTTGGCCCAACAGGCCCAACATCAGGCCCAAATGAATTCTGGATGGCCCAAGATGGGCCCAACCCTGTTCTGTCCAGGCCCAATGCTATCTTGGCCCAGTTAATTTGTTCCAGCCCATTACCTTTAGTAGGCCCAATAGTTAACCCCAAACACCTTGGTTGGCCCATGGTTATTGAGTAACCAAGGACAAAATGGGCCCACTATCAATTTCAGCCAAAAGGGACCAGGCCCATGTTGGCCCATGACCTATTTTACTACAGGCCTTGAGGGAATCCAAGGGGCCCAGTAAAATCATCTCCTGGCCCACTGATTTTGGCCCAAGGCCACAATTAAGGCCAACAGTCCAAGTTTTAGGCCCACCATTGTTTCAACCATTCTAACCTAGGCCCATGTTGGCCCATGAACTCTTTTGGCAAAGGCCCGAGACAAAACCCATGGGGCCCAACAAAATCAGCCCGAGGCCCACAGAAAACTAATTCAAGGCCTATTTTGAGGCCCATGTCCTCATTTTGGAGCCACTTTGCTAATACCTTGGCCAACAGCTCATTCTTGGACCAATTTCAATTCCTACAGCCTTATATGACTCTAGGCCCAACAAATATTACTAAGGCCCACCTTGGGCCCAATAAATTCCTTAGAGGCCCAAAACAAGGCCCACAAAGCTACTTGAACTCTAGCCTTTGTAACTTTTGGCAAGGCCTTTGTATTCCATTAGTCCAAACCATTGTCCCACACTTTCAATTAAGCCTCACCATCCTCAAATGTTCAAGAACTATTCCGAGGCCCATATATTTGGGCCCAAAGCCTAACTTGCTACACAAAGGCCCAACAAGTAACTTGGTCACATTGTTCGGTCCATATGCCATGATCATGCCCACATGGATTCATTTCATTTCATAAGATCAAAATAAGATATGTCAAAAGAATGTTTGCTTAATTAATTCATAATTATGCAATAAATGTTCAAAACTTACAAGATCAACAAAGATGAGATGGGAATTTAGCACTAAGTCTTTCATTAAAGCAAATGACTTATAAATAATGACAAGATGATAACTTATAAGGTCATTAACTTGAATCAAACATATGGGACCGAACAGGGATCATGACCAAGTCTTACGCGTATTAGCCAACTTTAGGGCTAACACCTACATTCACACACACAAAACCCTACAAACTTATACTTACAAGTCTTAACAATGTGAAATCAATACAGGAACGTGAAAACAAACTCAATTACAATACAGAGCGCGTACATTCTTTCGTTTAAGCTAAGTCAACCCAACAACTACAAGGTGAGTTCATTGCCCCTTTTCTAACATTTTTGTTTTAAAACGCGGGGCTGAGAAGCATGCGTAAGCTGTTTTATATAAATTGTTTACTTAAATGCTTTTATATGTTTTACATGTATAAAGGTTATCCTAGACTCATGTTTAGGTAACTGTTACGTACTAAAGAACTATTTTAAAGAACTATTTTCAAAGAACTAAAGATCTCAACAACGAACTATTTTCAAAGGTCTATTTTCAAAGGTCTATTTTCAAAGATCTATTATCAAAGAACTAACGACCTAATTTCAAAGAACTATTTCAAGGGTGTGTTGTCAAAGAACTAACGATCTATTTTCAAAGAACTATTTCAAGGGTGTGTTGTCAAAGAACTAACGATCTATTTTCAAAGAACTATTTCAAGGGTGTGTTGTCAAAGAACTAACGATCTATTTTCAAAGAACTATTTCAAGGGTGTGTTGTCAAAGAACTAACGATCTATTTTCAAAGAACTATTTCAAGGGTGTGTTGTCAAAGAATTAACGATCTATTTTCAAAGAACTATTTCAAGGGTGTGTTGTCAAAGAACTAATGATCTATTTCAAAGAACTAAGTACGAAGAACTATTTTGAGGAACATCTGGGAAATGCTCAAAGATAACATGTGCCAAAGAACTAAAGAACTAAAGAACTATGGACGGTCTAAAGAACTATGAAAGCCTATATATCAAAAGATGTCCTAGCTAGACTGATTGATTATAGGTCACATGTTTGATGAGGTTTACAGATCTCCTTACTACTAAGTACCTTGATTGACAGACTAGTCTACTCGAGTTGACCAAAGGCCCCAATCATTATGACTTAGATTTTATTAAATGTTTATTTATTTATTTACTTAAACATTTATAACTGTTTATACAATTACTGTGGTTGATCATCTTGTGTGAAGAACTTGTGAAATCAACATGGATTTCAATTGATTGTAAACATAGGGACAATAACAGAAGAACTTATGGAAAAGTGTATGGTAGGTAAAAACGCTTAATTATCATCAACATCAATGTCCTATGCGGATTAGTATGTGGTGGGACGTCGTCTGGGCGGGGTTGTAGCCTTGACCCAGGGGCCCTATATATAAGCATACCGATCTGGATGATACATGTGATGTTAATGAGGTTAGGGTCTTTACCGAAAGAAGGGTTCAAAACATTTTCAGAGTTACAAAACTATATGAACTCACCAACCATGTGTTGACTTGATCTTTTTGCATGACTTCTCAGGTGACGAACAGGCCAATTAGGAAGTCATTACTTCTGGACTAGGACTGCAAATAGAAGACTTAGTGTTTTGGACCTGCATATTTTGAAGGCAACATTACACCTACCATTTTGTATATCTTGTGTAAATACAAGATAGAAACTCATGGTGTTAACAGTAGAGTTACATTGTTAAATTATAAACAATATTGATGTAGTTTAACTTTGTAATTCTATCCTATTTAGCATTTCTCATTTATGTATCATGTGCCATATAACAATCTGATCAGTCCGATTATCACTCCCGATATCACGCCCCGGGAACCTTCCGCCCGACGGGACAACCGATCCTATCCCGCCGGCTCGGGGTGTGACACCAAGTGTCAGTTTCGTCTCTACCGAACTAGACTGTTTGCTCTAGCCTCCGCCATGCCTATCGTAGAGACATGGATGATGGGTTGAGATTACACGTGTCCTGACATCCAATCAGAGTTGGCGCCGTGTGGGGTTCGTCACACCCAATAGTACTATCTAAACTCACCTCGTTGTGAATACATTAATGGTAAGACTGTGCAAGGTCTTTGTTACGATACAACACTTAATGTTTGTCCAATAAACCAGCATACACAATATGTTCGTACAAGTATAAAATTTGACTCAACAACATGTATTCTCCCCTAGTTTGAAAGCTTGTAAAAGAGTTTGAAATAAGGGCCGTAAACTCACCTTTGTGATAATAAGTAATGCGTAAGCTCCTGGTCTTCGGATGAGGCGGTCACCGGTTACCTGTATCGTATGGCTTGCGTAAGTTTGTGTTCGTGATCGTGTCCGTGCTCAACAACCCACGGTTGTTATGTTTGTTCATGTTTGACCATGCATGTTCGTGTTTGACCATGTTTGACCGTGTTTGACAGTGTCAAAGTCAACGATCCGTTGGTGAACCGTGTGTTTTTTAGAGTTCGTATAATGTTCATTATTGTTCACGTATAGCATTAAAACACGTAAGTCACGTTAATGGACAACTTACCATTTATAGTAAGTTTCTATTTTTAGCAAGTTTCAAACATAACATGTTTTAATAGTTCTAGCAAGCTCATTTATCCAAAGTGATCATGTTAACACTTAGCACGTTGTTACATACGATCGAATAAACACGTAAGTCCGTTTTTAGTAATTAAAGTTACTAAAAATAGAAAGTTTCTATATTCGTCATGTTTAACATGGAAAAATCACACAACACTTCACATAGCATCATATTATAACATTTTAAGCTATATATCATAAATCAATCGAGACCTATGATTCTATTTCATGAAATCACCCGAATAAAGTTTCTATAAATAGAAAGTTTCGTATAGATCACCATTTTGTTCAAACTAATTCATGAAATTTGCTAATAATCTCTTATTAACAATAACCCATTATTTTAATCTATCTATTTCACCAAAATCATCATTTAACATGATTATGTACAAATAAAGTTACTAAAAATAGTAACCAACCCAAATAGTCACCATAACAACATCTCTAATATATTTTCTTGCGTTTCTTAGGTATAATAATATCAAATCATCATCTAAACAAGTTCATATTGTTCATAATACAATCAAATGCATTTTCATGAACATAAAGTTACTATATTTAGTAACCATGCATAAATCATCTCCAAATGGTCACAAATCTCATTGATCTTTAACATGAACATTCCTAACATAATAATAATCACCTATTTCTATTCAAAATTAACCAAATCATCTTGGATAGCACATGCATGTGACTTAAAGTCACTATTTCATAGGATTATGACTATAACCACACAAATATCAACAAAACTCATTGTAGATCTTCATAGATCGTTCTATGAGCTATAAATCAGCCTTAATAACATCAAATCACAGATTTATGTCACCAAAAATTCGTGCATGTGTAGCTTGAGTGTTTGCATGTGTGCAAAGATGGGTGCATGTGGGTGTTTAGGTGCTGAATGTGCAAAATAGCCATAGAAACTACCTTAAGAGGTTCAAGAAGGTCGAGATGAAGCTTGGAAAGCTGCTAGATACTCCTGGAATGGTTGAGGTCGACTCCACAGCAGGTGGAAATGGTTTGATGGTGCTAAGAAGTCCCCCTAGGCTTCTTGGGTCTTCAAATGTTCAATGCAAGCTTCAAAACCTCCAAGATGGCTTCAATGATGGTGTTCCTTGGTTCCAGATGCTGTTAGCAGGGGTTATAGGGAAGATAAGGTCGAGTTGTTACTTCTGACTTCGGAAAAAATGAGTGAAATAGACTAGCAATCATTTTTTAGTGGTTTTATAAGATTTTTCTGCGATTTGGCGGCCTCGCGTACCGCCGAGACTGCCCCCATGGGGTCTTGGCATACCACGACTAGTTTCGGGATTCAAATTTCCAGCCTAGGCTTTGCGTACCGCGAAGGCTCCATCCAGGGCCCTCGGCGTACCATGAAGCCAACCGGTTGAGCCCAATTTGCCCAATTTCGATCGTTTCATTTGGTTTTGCTCGTTTCTCGATTACAATTCATTGTTCATCGATGCTTGACCCACATTTGTTCAATGTTTGTTTAATTTTGAATTATTTAATGTTTACTTACTCGTTTTGTTTAACGTTCACCGACGTTCGTGAATTATTCGACACGTGTGTGCGTTTTTCAATAATTCACCGAATTATCATGTTTGCGACTGTGTTTGTACTATCGTGCCACGTGTCAAACTAAATAAAACTAATTCTAGTGTCACGTATGCAATTGTTAATTAAATAAACATTTAATTAATTTAAAAGCTAACATGGAAATTACGGGGTGTCACATCTGACCTGCCCAGTGCTCATGGCTACAGCTCAGTGGCTCACCGAGTCACCAATGTCCATTGCTCATAAAGGTAGTAAGGTATTTTTTTTTTGCATAATTTTTATGTTAATTGCTATTGTTTGGTGTTAAATTTGTGTTCATTTTAGTCTATTTAATGTAGAATATTTAGTCTATTTGGAGTAAAATTAAATATTAACTTAGTGATTTTGGTTATTTTGTTTGTTTAGACATTTAGGTTTTTAGATTTAATCAATATATCAATGTCGTCGAGCAATTCAAAACTCTCAAAGGGTCTTCGAGCGGAATTGTAATTCTTCGTTCTCACTCTTTTAGTTTTTCACACATAATGATAATTATTAGATATTTTATTTTTATTTTTAGTGTTTGACCCGTTGACCAGAATCAATGATCAGAACATCTAACCCAACTAACCGAGACATGACGGTCGATTGCAAAAAAAAAATTTATCACGTTGAGTTTTTGCCCATCCCTTTCATACTAGTCAAGCTCCGTCACTAACAGTAGTGATGGTGAAGTTTTTGTAGCAGCGACCATCGTGGCTCCAATATTTTTAGTCAGAGATGATGGTTGAACAAGAGTGTGGTGGCACCTGTGAAGGTTTTGGTGATAGGGGTCGAGAATTGACTAAGGGGAGTCAATGGGGTTATCGATCGAGGGGAAGGAGTTACATACGGTTGGAGGATTGAGTGATTGAAGGGACTTGACGATCAAGGACACTAGCTGAAAAAAAAAAGACGAAAAACCTGATTGGAGGGAATATAAGGTGCTTTTATGGGTTTGATCATTAGCGGCAAAATTTCGCCGCTAAAGGTGCCACTGCTAATGATAAAACAATCTCGGCCCTTGGATGAACATTATTACCAACGGTTGTAGCGCTTAGTGAACGATCTGTGTGGTTTGTCGTCGCTAATAAAGGTGTCTTCGCTAAAGAAAACGTTTCTTACAGTGTATATATTAGATAATATTCAAATAAGAACAACAAATTGTTTAGAATAAAAGTATTTATAATCATATGATTCAAGTGATATAAAACTAATTTTTTTCTACTTTGATATTTTAAAGAACAATTATTTTCCCGTCATCCTTCCTATTGATTTCACAAAGATAAATAGTTACACGTAAAACATTATTTTAAGAATTGATTGAGTTTATGGTCATTTTACGCTTTTATCCTCATTCCAACGTCTCTTTTGTCTAAAAACAAAGTCTTAGCCATGACTCATTTATGATCGTTTATAGAATTGTTCATCACTCACAACGGTTACTAAGCATGTACACATGTTCTCTTCAACTAAATCCCGACTTTAATGGAAAGACTAAGTTCAGAATGAGTTAATTGCAAAGTTAAGTCAAGATATACAGAGCAAAAGTTGATTAGTTTCGTTAATGTTTAGGATATTGGACTATCCTCGAAGATCTTGGATTATCCTTAAGGATCTTGGATCATGGACCATAAAATTGACCCACAACAATATATATATATATATATATATACACACACATATATAGGGAGGGATATTTTAAAAAGGCTTAAAACCATAAAAATCATAAGTAATCCTAAGCGTTCATCTCTGGTGTTTTACAGTTACAAACACGCGGTGGCTTTTTTGTAATTAGCTTGGTGTTTTAAACAAGCGGAAGAAATTATTATTAGCTAAGGAACAAAAGGGCTAAATTAGAAAGTTTATAAACCTAAGGTAATTAAGGTAACATTTTATAAAGTTTTTTGAAAAATGAGGAGATGAAAGAGAACCTCAAAAGCATGGAATGAAAATATAAAGGTTAGAGATAAGTTGTGATCTCATTGACTCATTTGTATGGGAGCTATTTTTTTACGACGGCGTGTACAAAAATGACCCGACAACATAGGATGAAGATTTAAAGTTTAGAGGCCAGTTGCGACGACGTTGACTCGTTTGTAGGGGAGCAATTTGATGACGTTGGCGTGTAAAAGAAAGTGAAAAGAGAGATGAAAAAAATTGGGGAAAAGAAAATTCGGAGATGATGAAAATAACAAAAATAAAAAAAACTTGATGGAGGGACTCGAACCCACACCCACCAAAAAGGTCCAGAATAGAAGCTCAATGTGTTACCATTCCAACTACCGGAACATTAGCGTAAGATGTTTGAAACTAAATTTATTTAACCTAAAAATAAAACCACACTGAATCAGTTCCAAGTCCACCGACGTTGCTAATTGTTATGTATAACAATTGCCCTTACAAAAATATATAGAATTCAAAACGTTATTTCCTCAATTTGTTTTCCGATGGACTCATTTCATAATTAAGTCCTAATAAGGGATACGACCGGTGCTTCACGGCAGGAAAAGTGGACTTTTTGTGAAGATTTTCATTGTTTTGATTCCCTATTTATAACATTTTTAAAAAGATATAAAATATTTATTTTTATTATAAATTTGATAATGAAAACAGCTTTAACATTTAAACTCTGTATAAGTTAATTTAACAAGTCTTTTTTTTACACTATTAACCTTGAAAGAGAATAATTTAATAAGTTTTTTTTTTTTACACTAATAAGTTAATTTACACTCTTCATATAAGGCTCAAGGCTGGAAGCATTGACGTGCTACACAGCTATTATGCTCAGTAATTTTCAAAGGCTTAGCTATTGGTTGGTTGAAGAGTAAGTGGAAGTTATTTTCGAGTGTGTTTGTTATCCCTTCAATCAAGGATATGAGCGCTTTTAACAACACACATAAAGATATAGTTGCCTGCTTTCACAAGATGGCCTAGTGGTAATTAATAAGGAGTATGGTGTATAAAGTAACCCAAGTTCAGTTGTCATTTGAAACCTTATTAGAGAGACTAGGTATCTTGTTGATGAACAATAAAACTAGGGGGTAGGGTTTGAGCATAACTTGATGTTGGGGCAGACGTAGTTGTTTGATACCCATGCCCTTATCTTGGCGACATCCAGAACTGGGATCCGTTTCCCTCCAGCTCCTATTACGTTCTGGGACGAGGGTGCTGCAGGCCAGTTAACGCGTCGGGTAACACTTTACAGGCACGAATGCCCATATACTATGAATCCCACTCGTAAGGTTTCAGTTTTTGTCACGGGCGTCACACTGACTCTCTTGTCACGAGCGTCCGCCTGTAAATTTGGATTTTTCTTTTTCACAGGCGTTAGCTACACAAGCGGCCAAACCTACTTTACAGGCACATGGACTTGGTATACAGGCGTTTACTTTTTTTTTTCTTTGCAGGCGCCTGATTTTTAAAAAAATCATTATTAATAAAAATTTTAAAGCGCATATCATACATATGACTCAAAAAAAATCTTACATAAAAAATTTATATAAAAAAATCTTTAAAAAAAATACTCATATTTTTTGTATAAGTTTTTTTGGGTCATATCATATGCGCTTTACGATTTTTTTATATATGATTTTTTAAAAGTCGGCGTTTATATGTTTACGGGCGGACGCCTGTTTAATACGGGCGGGCGCTGTAACTCACGGACGGACGCCTTTAAGGAAAAAAAGAGTAAACGGCCGTATACTAGGTGCGTGCGCCTGTCCACTTGACGACTATGAAAAAATGTTCTTTCAAATTTATGGGCGGCCGACCTTGACAATGACGTCAGAGCGAGCCTGATGCCCGGAACAAAATTTGAGAACTTACGTGCGTGAGTCTGAGTATACGAGCGTCTGCGACTGTATAAGACACGTGTCAACTTTTGAATGGTGGTTGTATAGGCGCCCTCCTATATGTACATACGGGCGTCGACGACCGTACACAGTATGTACATTATCTGGCATTGGAAAGTCAAATAGGTATATTTAGAAAAAAAACTAGTTATTTGGTTATTTTGGAGATTTTCCCTATTTTTATTTTCGAGTAAACTTCTCTTTTGCTCCCTGTGGTTTGACAAAAGTAACTATTTTCATCCAAATTTTGAAATTTTGCAATTTTCTTCCATTAGTTTCAGAAAATTAACCATTTTCATCCAAAGTCCATTTAAACTTTGGATGAAAATGGTTACTTTTGTCAAACCACAGGGACTAAAATGGTTAATTTTCTGAAACTAATGGAGGAAAATTGCAAAATTTCAAAATTTGGATGAAAATGGTTACTTTTGTCAAACCACAGGGAGCAAAAGAGAAGTTTACTCTTTATTTTCTTTTGTTTGACAAGAACAATGCTGTAAAAATCGGCCTAGGCGGACGCCTAGGCGCTAGGCGGCCAGAAACCTTCTCGATTTTGCCCTAGGCGGGGCCTAGGCGGCCTATTTTTTTATTTTTTTTGGTTTTTTTGTTTTTTTTTGCTTTTTTTGACTTTTTTTGAGTAAAAAAACCCAGAAAGTGATTATTCGAGACATTTCTCAACTCCAAATAATTAATATGCCTCTAAAACATCAAATTCAACATCTGATACATTGAAACCTGCCACTAAAAATCGAAATCAATCTATAAACTTTGAATTTTGTGTTTAAGTTTGTAATTTGAAGTACTTGACTTAGTATGTTTAAGTTTATTTTTAATATATTTGAAGTATTATATTAAATTATTGATATTAATGTGTGTATATAATAAATATTTGTAAAATTACATATAAAAATTCCAATCCGCCTAGCGCCGATTAATCCCGATTAATCCTTAGGCGGTACTTCGCCGCCCGACTAGCGCCTAGCGACTTTTACAACCATGGACAAGAATATAATTGGAATGAATTTGAACAAAAAAACCATAGACATTAGCTAAAAAATAAAACAAAACATTACAGAATATAAAGTTAGTTAACATTTTTATGAAATAAATCTATGGAAAATATAAAAATCATATCATATAGTTTTTATTATATATCATTTTTTGATCAAGATCAATGGAATGGATGCAGGCAAATATATGAGCAAGTGATGGTAAATCTATGGAAAATATAAAAATCATATCATATAGTTTTTATTATATATCATTTTTTGATCAAGATCAATGCAATGGATGCAGGCGAATATATGAGCAAGTGATGGTAAAACCTGGTATTAGCCTTAGCCATAATGAAAAAGTAAAATTATTGTTGGAAGAATTATAGCATATGGTTGCAATTCAATGCAACTGCTATATCAAAGTGACTTTTTTTTAACGTTTGCATTTTTATTTTGTGTCCTGATCCTGAAACTTCATTCAAGAAAAATAATCTTGGAAGCCTTTAGTCTTTAGCCTAACTGGATCTAAGAATGTAATGTTGGAATATTTTAATAATAAATATGTTTTATTATTAGTTTTGGACCACGATAATTATTCGTATATGTTACGAATATGATTATCATTGATTACGTTTTTGTTCTATGATGTGAACTAATCACAATATAGTCTCATCACATAAGCTCATATAAGTATACTCCCTATTCACGTAGTCACCCAATCACATAGTTTCATATTGTAAACATAGTGTTATAAGATCAGTTCTTAATACACTTATATTACTCAACAGTTGGATGATATCAGAACTTACGTTGTTATAATATCATCCTAGGTATGTTCTAATCATGAAATGTACACAATGCTAGGAACTATGGTATTTAACATTTTCTTATAAGATCATGTCTTATAATGCAATGATAGTATACAAGGGGGATGACATCTTGAAACTAGGTTATCATGATGTCATCCTTGATATCTCAAATAATAGTATCATATGTTGTATCAGTGTTATGTATCCCTCTGTGATTTTAACAACGTGTTATACGAACTCGTCTTATGACACGGTGTTAATAAATGTGGCGAATGATATCATCATCATGAAAGCATGTTATCATGATTATCATTCTTGTTGTTATTTATAATTGTCTCAAGTCATCTCTTGATTTCTCATTGAACGAATAAGCAAGTATTATAAGTTTTAACCTTATAATTATATTATTCCCTTGTATTGATGACTCATGAAGCTATATCATCATAAGTCATCTTAAGCATTTAAGATATGTTATTCTCACACAACACGCATATAATGATAAGCGATAATAAAGATAAACAATATTATCTAAATCATAATATAAGCAATATGTTGTACTAAAGCTTCTAAGTAAATAAAATATTTAGCATGTTTCTCAGCCCCTAGAGTTTAAAATCATTTTAGATTAGAAAAGGGGCATATGAACTCACCTTGCTATTGAAGTGGTTGACTATGTATAAACAAGAAATGCACGCGCTCTTGATTGTACTTGTGGTTGTATTCACGGTCCTGTATTGATTTCATATTGTTTGTAACTTGTAAGTATAAGTCGTAGGGATTTTTGTGCGTGTATGTGTTAGCCCTAAAGTTGGCTAACACTCGTGAGTCTCGGTCCTTATTCGGCCCTGGTTCATTATTAAAATTTCCAAAACTTTATCATAATATGTTCATTACTTGTAACTATAGGATTTTCCAACCCAACTTAAAAGTTATCTTGAGTTTGTAATTTACCATTCCTTATGTTATTCTTGTTGAACTCAACATGGTGTATTACATAGTTAATGCATAACCATATAACTTTCTAGTAATCTTTATAGTTATAATTATCCAAGACCCACGTATGATTATCCAATCGTTCTAGTTTGACAATGTGTTTATGACTCGTATCATATGGTCGAATTATAGACAGTTGGGCCGGTTGGTTGCTTGGTTCCATTGAGGTTGTGGGCCAAACTATTGGGTTGCAAGAATTTCATGGGTCAAAATAAGGTGTTGGGCCAAATCACAACCCCATGGGCCAACTAAACCATTTCGGCCGGTTCACTTGGGCCGAAGATATTCCAAATGGGCCGTTCATGGGTTGTGTGGCCAAATGAACGAATTATGGCAGTGTAAGCCATGTAGGCCGCGTGAAATGCTATGGGCCTTATGGCTATGTGGGTCGGCCGAATGATAGGGTGCATAGACCCAAGGTTCGCTGGTGATGAACGAGGTTCGGCCAAGGTTTTTTCCAGCTTAGGTTCGTCCCTCCTCGGTTCATGACACATAGGTTCGTTGTCCACTGGTGGGTTCGGTTGATATCAAAGGTTCGCATGTAGGGTTCTTCTGATGATAGGTTCGGCCCTATGTTTCGTGAACTCAAGGTTCGGTAGTCAATGGTTCGTGGCAGCCACACACAGGTTCGCATGCATGCATGGTTCGTGGGTGATGATTAGTGAGCAGGGGAGGTTCGGTGAGTACAACAAGTTCGCAGAAGAAGGGTTCGGCCAAGTGTATACAGGTTCGGCCAGTCGTGGGAGCTCGACCATGCAAAAGGTTCGGCCGAGGGTTTGAAGGTTCGGTGGCCCAAAGGTTCGGCCGTAGCTCACGAACCCTGGTTCACCATCCCATCCTCATTGAACCAAGCTGCTCAAACTCGTTCTCACCCTCCTGCTGGATGATTCTATCCTCCTTGGTGTTCGAATGAAAGTCTAGGGGTTGGGCAAACTACGGTTTTAAACAGGTTGAGAGTTTAGGTCAAACAAAGGGTATGAAAACCCTATTTTTTTGGTGGGTTTCAAGCTTCCATACCTCGTTTTTGGCCGGACAAATCTTCAGATCGGTTGTACTTCCTTGTAGAGAACGTTTGTAGCTTCGATTTGGTTCAAAAATGGAGTGATTTGGTTGAGTTTTGAGTGAGTTATGGTAGAGAGAAGTTAGAGAGAGAGAGAGAAACCGGATTTGAATTCTAGAGAGAGAGTAAGGGTGTAAGAATGAGGAAGAAAGCCTCATTCAAGGCTTTAAATACCCCGAGGGTATTCGGGTTCGTTTCGGTTGCTCGTTTCTCGTCTTCGTTGCGTTTCCGGATTGTTACGCGAATATTACGTATTTTAAACAAAAAGAGATTATTTGAATCGTTTTAAAAGTGGTTATTCCTAGTAAATGTTTTATAATTATTCTTCTTATTTTATTTTCGTTCGTATCGTCTTTCGTTTTCGTTTTGTCAGAACGCGTCAGCTTCGTGAGTATTCGTTCGAATCGTAACCCAAACGAACACGACGATGGTTTTGCTTTCTGATGCTTGTTTTCTACTTTCCAGTCATCATTCCAGAACGTTAACTCACAGATATGTTTGTGTGAGTCGTCACCCACGAAACACACTGTCAGTTCATTATTCTGAAATAACACTTAAATTATGTTTTGAATTGTATTTCCTCACTGACGGACTCAACTAAACATCCTGTTTTCACATTGTTTTCGTACTGATTTATCGGCCATCTGATTCCTATCATCTATGGATATCAGATCGCAACCGACATGTTCTTGTTGTTTACATGTACACTGTTGTTTCTCTTGATTCGTTGTATTAATTGTACTTAGATTTTCACCTAAATACAAACAACTATTGTTTATCGTGAGTTGTTGTACTTACAATATTTAAGTTTTCACTTAAACACATACAACTGTTTCTTGTTTTCTAAATTCTGTTGTTACACACTGTTTGTATCTTGTATTCACACACAGTGAGTAGTGAAAGTACACACACCATACGGACTTGCCGGACGATGAGGTATCGGATGTCACAGTATTGTTGTGGTTTCATAGTGTTAAGCATCAGTTTTTAATTAAGTTTTTTATAGATACATATATACTAACATATTTATTTTTTTCAACTTTATTTAAAGAAAAAGGATTTAGGTGGCAAGAATATAAAAAGCAGCTGCAACAAACCTTTTGTTAAAAATGTAAGTTCATATCTTCTTTGGTATTGTCTACTTTTAAATTTTCATTAAAGTTTTGTTTTTTTATAGTTCTAATTATACATAACCACCATTTTGTAGCAATCTGTTTGTTTTTTCATGATTGTTGCTGATCCAAGTGTAAATGAACAGGTAATTCTGTAATTGAGTTTTCGTATGAATTTATTTTTTAAGATATGTATTTTATAAGATGTCAATTTTTTTTGATTCAATTAGTAATTTCCAAACTATACAACGTTTACCAGAATGCTTCTGCCAGATATTTGTTAATGCAAAGCTCAGTCCAGGTCTTATAAAGATTCAGACCTTGGCTGGTTGGTCTTGGATTGTGAATGTGGTAAAACGTGGACATGAGTATTTTCTAACAGATGGATGGAAAAAACTGGCTGATCAACAATTTTTAAGCATTGGAAGTAACTTGTTGTTCGAATATGAAGGATCAAATACCTTTAGGTTGACTGTTCATAACAAACCTCGGGACGATCAAATTGGTGATTCTTTCGTTCATGTGGTTATATATCGTTCAGCAGATGAAATTGTAAGTTATCATTTTAGTAAGTTTAGTTTTTATAATTTTTTGTTTTACATTTATTTGTAGTATAATAATTGTTTTAAATAACAGCATATACAAACCGGATTTTTTGAGCATCACTTCAAAGATGGAAATAAAAGTGGTTGTTCAACCATAAAAGGAGGTTATAATCAAAGTTGGATCGTTACTGTGAAGAATGTGTCTGGATGTTACCAGATGAGAGGTTTTAAGAAAATATGTGATGAAATTCCCTTACATTTTATGGCATATGTCATTTTTTTCTTTGAATCTTCTAAAAGTTTGAGGATCAATGTGTATAAACCTAATGGTATTGAAGCCATACTTCCTTTAAATGAAAATGAGATTTGTGGTGTTTTGGAAGAAAAGGATGATGGTGATGATGATGCTGATGAGGAGGAGGTTGATGATGATGATGATGAGGAGAAGGAGGATGCGGTGATTGTAGGAAATTTACACCTTCTTCAACCAGGTACTTCAAGATCTGTACCAAGATCAAGACCATACAATGTAAGTTTTTATTTAATAATATATATGTTTTAGACACTGAAAATATAAACTTGAATTTGTTTATTTATTTTTAAATATTAAAGGCTTGTGAAGAAGCTGCTGAGGATGGGGTGGTGACTTTTGAAAGAAAGGTGGAGGGTAGACTTGTAAGAATCCTGATATTTGTTTTTAAGAAAGAAAAGTTATTTGTTGTTGAAAACAATATTATTTTATAATGTTGTTAAATTTAAATGGTCATATTCTTTAATGTTATATATTTGTAGCAACTTCCAAAGCACATTGTTCGATCTGTGAAGAGTGTTTCAGAAAAAACTTTGAAAATGCGATATTTTAAAGCTGGAGTGAGGAATTACAGGATTCAGAAAACAAAGGCAGTGGATGATAGGTAATTTGAAATGCAAATAATAATTCATTTGAGCCAGAATAGTTTAACATATTAATTTATGTTTTTATATATATTATACATCATTTTTTTTAGGTTTGTGTTGGATGGTTGGCGTGAATTCATGGATGAGTATGGAATTGTTAAGGGTGAAAGATGCAGCTTTAGTTACTACACAAGCTCAAGGTTGTTGGTTGTGAGGAAGACATGATGTTATTAATTTGTTTAGACAATTATTTAAGACATCTTTAATTTATTTTCTGGGTATGATGTTTATGTTATTATGTTTGGTTATGAACATATGATGTTTAATTAGGTTAAAATTTTATTTTTATATAATTATTAGTTTATGTTCTGTGTATTTTTTTTATGTTTTTATGTTGGTTATGAACAGTTTGATGTTTAATTAGGTTTACATATATATATTTTATATAATTATGTTTTATGTTCAATAATGTAACATTGTTTAGGGTAATGTTCAATTAAACTAAAAATAAACCTGACATTAAAATAAGAATAATTTATTAAAATAGAAACATCTGTTTTATGATTGTAATGATGTTAAATTATGAAGAATTTGTGTAGGTAGTATGTCATATACAATATTCTTTAAAAAAAACATAAAATGACATTTTAAAAAAATAGTTTTTACTTTAATTTAACATATTTTAGGACGTAAAATTTGGTATTGAAATTATTGAAATTTGATGATGTTATTAAACGTAATATTTAATTTTGAAAATAAGACATAAAATTTGGTATTGAAAATATTTGTTAAAGTTAATATGTTTGTCATAATATATATGTTTTGTTAACATTTTTTTATTCTTTATTCATTTAAAACACATTATTAAGGTTTAGTTTATCAAAATATGTTGTCATATATTTTAAGTTGTAAATTATTGATTTAAAAAAATTGTTTTCAGTTGTGTTTTTTTATTTTTAAAATACTTACCTTAAAAAAATATAAACATAAAGGATTAATTTTGAAAATTGGAATTTTAGGAGAATGTTATTGCAATTATAGTGAAACAGTAATGGCCCCAAATGAAAATTTCCTTTATTTTTGCTTCAACCGTCTACGTGATACTTTCTGACGGTTGAAACTTGGTTGAATAAACTTCCTCTAACTTCAGTACCCTTTCATATTCTTCAAAATGCTATTTACAATCTCGCAAAGGTTGAAGAACCCGATTTCCTTTTAACCTAGATTTCCATCCAAGAAGTTTCGCGAATAACGATTGTTGAAGAAGATATATGTTCTAAATCAGCAAGTATGTCTTCATCAAAAGCAGAAGAGCAACGATCATGTTCTAAAAGGAAAGCTGCGGCGAAATCATAGGAAAGTAATAAGTTTGATTCAAAAATACGATCTAAGAGCAATGCAGATTTAAAAAGCCGCGGTTCTAAATTTGATCCTAATAAGGTAATCTTTTTAAATTTTTATAAGTCAGTTGCATGATTCATAGAAATCTATTTTCTTAAATATATAAAATTTTTAGTGTGATGAAGAGGACGATACAGAAGTTATTCTTCGCTCTAAATCAAAGGGAAAATCTCTGAAATTATTTTCCTCTTCTAGTGAGGTAGTTTTTATAATTACAAAAACTAAATTTGTTCCTTTAGTTAGTATGTTTTATTTTAAAATGATTGTTTTACAGTCTTCTGATGAATCTGTTGAGGATAATACAGAATCGATTAAGAGTAGGCTTGCTGATATTCTGTACAATTCTGAATCAAGGGAAAGATTCAATTCCGAGAAGGTAAATTTAATTTTTGCTTTATAATGTTTGATTATTTATGTGTTATGTATAATAAACATCATAAGTAATGTATCACTGAACATTGGATTAGAATGCTTATTATATTAGTTTTAGATACGTTAGTTATAGAAAAGATTTATTTTTTATAATATGTAACACTGTTATGAATATTGTTACTTTAGACATTATGTGTCGTAAGATAGTTATTTCTTTAGGGTTAATATTAGTGTGTTTTTTAATTTAATTATATTATAAGTTTTTAATGATTCTGTGTTTATTGTAGTTTTAATAATGATTGTATTTTCGTTAGTTTTGTATCATACGAAATAATAATAATTAACTTTCAGAAAACATTAAATGTAATTATTAAAAGTTAACTGTTATTTGTTTACCATGTAGAATGCAACTTCATTTATACTGATGTTTGTTGATGCATCAAGAACATATCAGGTATAAAATTTATAAGGATTGTTTTTCAAATTACCTTTCATTGAATCTTTATTTTGCCTTTAACAACATTATTTTTATTTTAAACAGCCGTTGCCTGTATCTTTTAAAAATATTGTTAGTAGTCAGGGGATTCAATCCGGTTATTTCAAGATTCAAACGAAAGCTGGGCTTTCTTTGTCGCACCCCGAGAAATCCCGTCCCATCCTGGGGCGCGAGCAACAACAGATTGTCAGGATCGCAGTCTCCGGTCTCACTGTTGCGAGACCTACATGTCTGGTTGCGTACGTACATCCAATAACTTGGATAAAACAGTTTTGTAAAATCAGAGTTGCGGAAGTTTGATAACATCAAGCAGATAAAGTTCATAAATTTCGGAAGCGTTAATTAAATAGTTTTCAAAATGATAAGTAACAACAGTTGCGGAAGCGATTAAAGATGTTTAAGATGTCATAACATAACAAATGATAGTAAATGTTTAAGAGCCTAAGACACATATGTAGATGCATGGACTCCATCCTAGCATCCTAGATTCCTTGTGCGCGTGCCTTAGTTACCTGAGAAAACATGCGAGTAAAAGGGTCAACACAAAGGTTGGTGAGAGCACAGGTTTTTCATAAGCAGTAAACATCAAAATGTTTAAAGTAAGAGTTTTGCAGATTTACATATCATTACAATGCAGTATCGATTGATAGCTAGTCAATACAGTTATATTATATTGTGGATGGTACCGAAGCTGACAGATTGTGCCTCCCGCCATGTTATCACGAGACAATGGCAAAGTGTTGGTCAATATTGCACTGTTCCGACCTCCAGTCGGGTGTAGTGGGGCTTGTCAGGCCCAAATAGTACTATTCAAGATTACCACGCTAGGCGTTATGCTATTAACGGTCCGAGGAGTATCGCGAGGACTTCTAGTTGTGATAGGGGCCCACACATATACATATAATGATAAAGCATGTCCATAAAATGAGTTGTTGTTCTAAAACAGTTGTAGTGCAGTGTTTTCTCCCCCAAAGGTTAGAAAAGTAAAAAGGGGCCGTGAACTCACCTGGTAGTGCAGTTTCCGGTTTTCGTGTGTTCGCGTCTATGAAAGCTAGCACCTGCTAGTAAGCACCTATGATCATATAGGTGTAAGTATGTGTTTTGTGATGCGTTGTATTCCATACAACTCCAAGTGTCGGTGTGCTCAACCGAGTATGTGTGTGTTGACTTGTGTTGACTCGACGAATCGTTGGTGACACGATTGTTGTGTTTATGTGCCTTGACGCACATAAGACACTAAAATGCATCCTATGACTCTAGTCACATAAGTTACCATTTTTAGAAAGTTTCCAATTTAGGAAAGTGTGGTTATGAAATTCCATTTCATCAAACTAATAACTCTAGTATGTTTGTAAAAACACGTTTATACACTTAAAACACATCGTTTGCGCATAAACCACCATTTATGCCGTTTTGCCCAAATAAAGTTTCCTAAAATAGTAAGTACTTGTTTAAAAGCTCGTTTTCACAAATCAAGGTTTCCAAATATGTTAGAAATCATTTCTAAACATGTTTCAATAATCAAAGTTCATCAAAACTCTTTAAAACATCGAAAGCCCTCTTTTGATTTATAAAAGTTTCCATTTTTAGTAAGTTTCTATAAAACCAAGTTTTTGACAAAATCAAATATCCCAATGTGTTTCTAAACACTTCAATACACATTTAACAATATCTAGACATGTCTAACATGTCTAGATCATCACAAATCGAAGACTTGCAACATAAAAGTTTCCTTTTATGGCAAGTGCACCAAAACATTATCAAATCAACCAATGACTAAACCAAAACTCAAATCTAACATCTTAGACTTCAAAATCAGTAGATCTAACTCATCTTCACCACAAATCACCGACAAATTAGAGCACAATAACCGTAAGGAGTTGCATGTGGGTTTTTACCCATTGCATGTACGATCTAACTATATATAAACACAAGAAACTACCTTAGATGGTACGAATCAGTCTAGAACAGCTTCTGGAGGTCCTTCAAGTGGCTGGAATTTGATCTTTCGACACTTCGATGGATTCCAAGGCTTCCTTGTTGTTCTTACAATCTTTAATCACCAAGAGATGGCCTCAATAGTGATTTTATGGGGTTTGAATGTTGATTTCAGGGGGTTCTTGGTCGAGAATATGAGTAGAAGTTCGGAGATGGTGTGTAGAAATCGAGCAGAATGAATGGGATTGAGTTTTTATAAAAATTCTGATCTGCATGGCCTTCGCGTACCGCGGAGGCCGATCAAAATTCATCATCGCGTACCGCGATGTAATTCAGGAGTCTCGACTCCCGGTTTGCTTCGCGTACCGCGAAGCCTCTCGCCGAGGGACCATCGCGTACCGCGATGAGTCCACTTCCATGATTTTTGATTTCGTTGATTCGGTTTCGCTCGTATTCGATTTCTAACATTTATCTTAAGCATCTAATACATGTTTAGCACATAATCATGTAGTAACATACAAGTTTGATTGATCACCAACGTTCGTGAGTCTCGTGTGTGTGTTTCGATAATTCCTTGAATTATCTTCGATAGTTTATGTTCGTGTTCTACGAAGTGTTTGCACGCTTGATTAATCCTAATCAACGTGTAATGCACAATAATAGTCCAAGCTATTGTTTTGTGTTTGTGTTTAGCTCATCTAATTAAACATAATTAAATGAAATACAACAAGTATGAATGTGAAATACGTAGAGTTTAAGAGTTGCAATTTACCTGAAATTGCCGGGTGTCACATTCTTGGTTTGTTAAACTGGTTAAAGAAGATTGTAACTATCTGTTAACAGAAGGTTGGAAGGTGTTGGTTGATCAGCTGAACATTAGCCTTGAATCATACATTATTTTTTAGTACGAAGAAATTTCAACATTTACAATAGCCATCTTTCCACAGGAGCAGGCTCTTCATGTTGGTAGCTCTTTTTATACCCTAATGCTTAACCGTCAGAATGACGAAGTGGTAAGTTTAATATGTTTAGTTTATAATATGGTTTTTTTAATAATAATTTATTGTTTTATAAATTACAGTAATTCAATTTGTTTTGTTAACATCAACAGATAATACCAACCGGATTTGTATCAAAGAATTACGCAGGGAAGGTACCTACGGGTTTTCTGAAACTTCAATCAGGTAAGGATTTAAAGTGGAAGGTAAATATAGAAAAACATGGTAAGAATTTTTTCATAACTAATTGGAAGAAGGTAATGGATGACATACCATACATCCGTTCTCCATGGTCATCTTCAATTTCGTATCATCTTCAATATGGAGTATGGTTGTTTTCAAACCTTCTGGAATTCAAGCATTGTTGCCTCTTCAAGAAAATGAAAAATGTGGTTATGATGTGGATGACTTAATGTTTTTGTTAAGTTCAATTAAGGGTGATAAAGAAAAGGTGAAGTTCAACCATAGGTTTATGCAGGTAAATAGTTTTTAAGTTAACTGATTAAATATGACTTACAAAAATATTTATTTAGTTGGTGTATGTAATAATAAATTTGTAAACAATGTAGAATGTAAAGAAGCAGGATGATGGTGTCATTGGTTTTTCAGGGAATATAAAATCAAAAACGGTAAGTTTAATTTTAAATAATTTTTTCAATTTTATTAAACTATTTAAATTTATGGTTTAAACATCGTTTTTAATATAATTTAAGATGAAAGGGATGATGCCGATGACGAGCTTGTATTTCCAAGAGATGTAGAGTCAAGGATGGTCAGTTTAATCTGTTTATTGGCATCATTATATTATTGTTTTAATTATATCAAATTTGATTTTTTTAACATGAATATTTAACTTTTATAGAGGCTCTCAATTGGAGTAGTTAGAGCACTGGTGAATAGTGGTGAGAGAAGGATAAATATGAGGTTTGAAGAAGGAGAGGTGAATGAATTTCAAGTTAAAGTTACCGATGGAAAGGATCCTAGGTATGTTTTATAGCTTGCTGGTAAAACATTATTGAAATATTTAGAGTATATTTGAATTTTAAGTTTTCTTATTAAAATATTGTTTAGGTGTGTGCTGGAAGGATGGAAGGAGTTCATGATTGATAACGACATTGAGAAGAACCAGTTGTGTATGTTCAAGTTTTACAAATCAAAGCTGCTGATGGTGGTTAGTAAACTGAAGGAGGTTTTTTCAGTTTAAATTATAAACAATTTGTGATATGTTGTGTTGTTTGCTAAGACAATTTGGACATGTAGCCTATGGGTATGGTTAAGTACTTGGATACTTTATTTTGTGGTATGATGGTTTCCTTGATAATGTTATCTATGTTTTTAGTTTATGTTATGTTTTCTAATTTATAAAAATTTGTTATCTATGTTTGGTTTATATTTTTTTAGGTATACCAGTTTGTATATTATGGTTATAAATATTAATATTAATGTTTTTGTATTCAATTATGGATACTAAATATCGGATCATTGTATACTAATAAAAGCAAGAAAATACATTTTGAAACAAACCCAAAAAAAATCTGCTTCAAATATATAAAATAAATATAAAGACAAAAGGTTCATAGATGCTTCATGCGTTACAAATTTTGTAGAACCTCCTTGTAAACAACATTAGATGTAGTGCTTGTAATGTTGTTATCCTTATCAAATATCAAAATTTTCAAACCTTTTCTACTCTTTACCCTTGAAACTGTTACATATAGCTGTCCATGTGTGAAAACTGGGCAGGGCAGAAACAATCCAACATGTGAAAGAGATTGACCTTGACTTTTGTTAATTGTAATGACAAAGCATACAATTGGGAACTGCTTTCTGTTTATCTTTATGGGGATCCTCTTATCTGAAGGAGTTAAACGCATTCTAGGTATAAGTACATGGTTACCTATGTTTGTATCAGTAATTATCTTAGCTTCAATAATATTCTTGCCAAGTTTAACAATCTGCAATCGAGTACCATTACACAGTCCATTTTGTTGGTCAATATTTCTTAGGGGTGTAAACGAGCCGAGCCGATCCCGAGCTCGTTAAGGCTCAAGCTCGAGCTCGTTTAGATTTTATTTATATAATTTATTTACTTTTAATTATTAATTTAAATATAATTATAATTATATTTTCTAAATTTAACATAAACTATTTGATTTAAATATATTTATCATAATTTTATATATAAAAATAATTAATTTTATAAATAAACAATTAAAATAATAAATAAAATTTATATAAAAAAAAGCTCGTTAAGGCTCACGAGCCGGCTCGAGCTCGTTATGTAAAGCTCGACCTGGGGCTCAATAACTAAACGAGCCACACTTTTAGGCTCGAGCTCGAGCTCGGGCTCGTTAAGGCTCGGCTGGTTCGAGCTTTTTACCGATCCGATCCCGAGTATTTTACAAGCTGCCTTGGTTCGTTTACACCCCTAATATTTCTTAGCAACATCACAGGAGTGTTCACTTTCAAAGTTAGCCTATGGTTTGGTAAACCAGATAGCTTTAGGCTATTTAGTATTTCTGGTGAAAACAAAGCAGAATTGATTTCAGATGCTTCTTCGTACTCTGAAATGCTATCAGAACTTAGATATACCGTCTCTTTACAGGGAATCATTGACATAATCTTTTCGTTGATTGTATCAACAACATCATGAGTTGGAGCAAGAATAACTCTTTCACGAAAATAATCACTGTCGCAAACATTTTTAGAGACGTTCGGGTAGGTAAATGATATAAGAGAACCAAGAGGATCACCTTCATCTTTAATAAGCAGATCATCTGGAATTTGAATTGTACCCTCCCCATCATTTGGTTCTCCAATTTTTCCATCACCAATTCTTAAAATACATTCTGCAAAATTTTGGACCTCAATTGCATCATCGGTAATGGACCCAACTTGCAATCTCATATTAACACTAAGCTTTAGTACTTTACAATAATTCCACAGATAAGATGGGTTTAGAGATGAATTAACTATGTCATGTCTGCTTCCTTTATGAATAACCGGAAGGATCTGCCTGAAATCGCCTCCAAATATCACGACTATTCCTCCAAATACCTTGTGTTCATGTGATGAATTTACAACACGAAGAATGTCTCGCAATGTTCTATCTAATCCCTCAAAGCAGTGCCTATGAGTCATAGGTGTTTCGTCCCAAATTATAAGCTTTGCCTTAATCAACAACTCTGCTAGTTGACTGTTAGGCTCGATTGAACAAACATAATCCTCATTAACGTTTATAGGAATGATAAATCTGGAGTGAGCAGTTCTCCCACCACTTAACAAAAGAGAAGCAATCCCCGAAGAAGCAACATCTAAAACAATATTACCTTTAGAACGCAAAGCAGCAGCCAAAGTTTTCCAAATAAAGGTCTTGCCTGTACCACCGTATCCATAAACGAAAAACATCCCTCCACTATTTTTGTCAGCAGCATCCATAATAGTTTCATAAACATGTCTTTGCTCAATTGTGAGACTTTTCTTCAGAAGCATATGTTCAGCTGCTAATAAATAGGTGTTGTATAGAAGTTCCTGACATATGAACATATTTCTTGAAGAACCTATATATCTTTCATCAGGAAATGGCATACTGTTAAAATTTTTCAATGTGCTACCATTGTTTCAAAGTTGCGTTTCAATATCAGATAACACATAATTTATTATGTCTTCCTCCTGAAGGTTTAATTCTGTAATAATAATCGAGGAAAAACACTGTATTAAATTAAAACAAACGATATAAGTAATTTGTTGATATTCTTTAATTGAAAAAAAATAACCTGCATTTTATTAAGAACTCTATGTGTATGCAAAATGTCATCAGCCATATACTTCCGTGTTTGAGACCATAAAAACCCTGGTCTTGATACACTATTAGAAAGCAGCAACATAACAAAAACGGAGCAAACTTATCTACCAGTTGCCCATTCATTAGCTTCTTTTATACATTCAACATACTCTTTATCATCATCCAATAATCCTAAAGCAAAATAGGCTTCTTTATAAGAAGAGTATAGTCTACCATTAATAGTACGGATATCTTCAAATGAAGTTGGACCTCTAAGTTTATTAAGCAGAATCCTTAGATAATAACATTCACCTAGAGATGGAGGAACATAGTGTATTCTTCCAACAGATCCACGTTGTTTTCTTAAACACCATTTCCTTAAATTACATTTCCAAACGTAATGCATGGGTATATCAGAATATGTAAGTGTCCTAGCATGATGATTGACCTTGTTTAAATCCATCCATCCCAAAAACATGGATGTTGAAACAGAAGGTTTGTTTAACACATCACGTAAATCCGAATCGTCTTCAAATGTTATACATTGCTCACCTGGTAAATGAAATGGCAACCTCTCAACAGCAGGAGTTCTGTAATGAATATCGTAGGAAAATATCCTCCATACAGCCTCACATGCAGATATGTATCTACATTCATAAAATTTTTCAATTTCATCTACATTTTCCTGCACGTTTTCGTTATTGATAGCAATGGTAATTATGTCAAGTCTCTTGTTGATATACTTAAACAAATATTTTATTGCCCCTGACTGGTTGCACCATTCAACATTAATATGTGCCTGGTATCTTTTAAGAAGGTAAACATTATAAGGAACGACATAACCGTTGTTCAAATGAACTCCATTTTTTTCAACAAAATGTCCACTATCTCGTCTTCTATAAACTGGATAACCTTCATTATTAAGAGAAGTATGATCTGCAAAAGCCTTTGGAAATCTTTTAGAACATTTGTTTTGAACCATGCATGGACAGCTTGGATTATCTAAACCACAAGGACCATGAATCATAAACTGAGTCACAAGTTCGTAAAGTTCTGGATCTGAATGTTTGTCAGGAATCTCTGCACATATGACACGATCAACATCTTCTGAGCAGGCCACGTTTTTGAAATTCAACTGTATACACAACTGCAAGGTTTAAAAATATATTAACTTTAGTTATCTAATGATTTTCCAAACTATATACAACTGCAAGGTTTATATGTGTATATTTGTTACCTGATTTTACCTCACTGAATACCATTGTTTTTTGAAATCTTGAATAATTTCATCAAGTTTAATTTTGAAAAGCCTGCACAATAGATCAGGTCTATCATCTGCATTGAGACCCTTTCCTGTTAAAAACCGGACAATATCTGGCCACTTTGGATTACATGTTATTATTATAAACAGGTCGGGGTAACCAAATGTCTTACATAGTGCCATGGCATCTAAGTACTTCTGCATCATGTACCTTGCTCCACGAGTAAAGGAAGATGGTAATATTACTCTTTTGCCATTGCCGGATGCATCGGTATTACCTGAAGCCACTGACTCTGAAACACTTTTATAAGAATTACAACGTAGTTTGTTTTGTTGACTACGAATATATAAAAGCCTTTCGGACTCTACCATAGTATAAGCATCAACCAAGAACTGTTGAAAAAGTCTACGTGAATTTAGCAAAAGGGAATAAACATCGTCTCTTTCTTGTATCTTGAAGGCAAAGAACTGTCTCATGGTGACATCAGTTCTACCATTATCCTCTTGGTCTTCCAATCCCCTGTGCTTTATATCAGTTCTGTATCCATCCTCTACAAATGGGAAGATAAGTGGATATTGAAGAGGAAGATATGAAGGATGAAGCTCACTTATACGTTTTAATTTTCCTGAATGAGTTTGTATAACAATATCCCTTTGATTGAATGAGTTGTCAATATCACCAACTATGATAGCAGCAACTACAGAAGCAATAGGTGCATTATGCGTTCTCCCATCTGTCTGTCTTCCAGAAATAAGCCTTATGCTAATATTCCTGTCGCCTGTTTCATTCAATCGATCTCTAGCCATCCGATACATTTTTACCAACGGATTGATTTTATCTAAAAGATCTTTAACTCGACTAATAAGTTTCGGATCCAAAGTGTTTGTATTTAAACTGTTAGTATAATTTACGGATCTGTTAGTGACATTGTTACTAAATATATGATTGAAATCTATTATGGAAATTAAATCTATTATTACACAAAATAAGCATGAAACTGTATATTAATTTTTTTTTTAACATTTTGTACCTGATAGCATTCTTTCTGTTTGAAACTTCATTTTCTGTATCATAAATGTATAGTTGACCAAATCTAGGAATTTGACCAACAGTTGGCATCAGATCACCAACAATGTGATAATTTTTACCCTGAATCCTATAAACATATGGACCGCGTCCACGATTAACAGATGAGTCAACCTTCCCTAGCATTGAAGTGAATGCAAAAATCATATTGTAACATCTTATATTATTAATAAAATGAATACTTTTTGGATGCATCTTATGATATAACATATATAAGATGTTTGGGGGTTCTTTAGCTTTTGGAAGCTCAACATTGCCAGAACCACAACAAAGAGAAAAAAGATGTCTTTGTCAAACTACGGTTTTTCACGTTTTCTTTCTGAGTCCCACAACAAAGCTCAACAACTGTAACATTTATGAATAAGGTCTCCATGATCCATATAACCTTTTAAAAATACAAAAAATAAATAAATAAATAAAACATGATATGTATTAAAAAATTCAAAGGCATGATAAATTTGATTGCAACGTTTGTTATGTGAGTAAATAAAACTGCCTTACTGTCTGATACACCAACAACCATATCTCCTACACTTGACAAATGTCCTTCGTCACTACCAAGATCAAAATCAGGTATGTCATGTTTATGCAATCTTTTGGTTCTAGCATGACATTTTTTATGGCAGATAAATCTGATCTTTGTGACTCTGCAGAACTTAATGAAGTTGAAGATCCAACATCATATGCGTATGGTGTGTGACCAGATTGTAGTCCTACATTCAAGGCAGTTTAGACTATTTTCAATATAAGATGTTAAAGTTAAGAATAATTGGCATACAAACCAGTTTTCTGTTTTCCATTTTTCTTGATGGATGCTGTTCGAATTTCCTTCCTCCTAATTCTTGCATATGATGCTACATTTTTGTTTCAAGAATCAGAATTATTATTATCAGTATTGCATGAAAGTTGAATTCTTGAATAGGATGCTACATTTTCTGTTATTAACAAATTTCACTAACCGTTTGTAACACATGACAAAGGTGTTCTTGGTAATGTTAAGGATGAAGGAGGAGTATCATCATTGTTTAATTGTTGAATCAACGTGGTATAGTTACGGTAACAACCTTTCTTTCTAGATTGAGAAGTTTCGTCGTTCTCCATTTAAGAAAGATGAAGTGATTAATCAAATCCCTGAAAAAGTTTGCTTATAAACTGAATTTTGTTAGCTATTGTATTGCTACAGGATTGTCATAATCATTTTGTTAGGTTATCATTAATTTTAAAATAAACTGAAGTTTTAGTCTTCCAAAGTATAAAGGGAGGGACTCTTGAGTTATCCAATGAATGGTATGATTATTATTTTTTTGGGAGAAAAGCTGAGAATATTTTTTTAAAAAGTATAAATGTTTGTATTGATACATAGATACTTAATGTTTAATTTTATTGATATACATTATGTATTGATATTAGGTAAACAATAATAAATTAAAGCTGTGCAGAATATAAACATTTGACAGCTTAGAAATACAAAAGTTTGATTTTGAAAACATATTACAAAAATAGTATGGTTACAAGTATTCTAAATCATTTGGTTAACAATTCAAACAAAAGTTGGATTTTGACAACAGATTACAAAAATCAAAAAGACATGAATGAATGCAACAGTATTGTTACAACTATTATAAATCATTTGGTTTACAACAAATACAAAAGTTGCATTTTGACAACAGATTACAAAAATACATTAATGAATACAATAGTACTGTTACAACTATTCTAAATAATTTAATTTATAACAAATACAGAGTTAAGAGTTGATGTAAAAAGCATTATATCTCTCCCAGCTGCTTTATGAAGATTCGTGCATTAGCATTCTGATTCACCATACTTGTTCAACTAATATAGAAAATAGACATTATAATAACACATTAAATGTTTCCAAAGCATAATATAAAGCAGAATATTATCAAAATCATGTCACCAGGAAACAAAGTTATAATACTTGTAGCTAAATTGTACTTATATAAAAAC
This sequence comes from Mikania micrantha, assembly GCA_009363875.1. Lineage (NCBI taxonomy): Eukaryota > Viridiplantae > Streptophyta > Magnoliopsida > Asterales > Asteraceae > Mikania > Mikania micrantha. Next base: position 4,769,381 of record CM018689.1, read on the forward strand.
ATTCCACTGAAAGAAGCATATATATAAATTGTCTTCTAATTCCAAAAATATAAAAAGCAATCTTCATAGCTTTTCAATTTTATTCTTCAACACTGTCTTTATTGAAGAAGCTTCAACATTATCTTCTATTTCAAGTGCAGCAACACCTCGCTTGCAACCCGGACTAGTGGCATCATCCTTGCATATATCTGTTTGAACCTCTGAATCTTCTGTATAAGAAGCGGCCTCCTAAACAAAAACAGAATATATCCTGATAACAATATAAATAAAGTAATAAAACTTATGATGATGTCTGAATGTATTATGCTTATAAAATTAAATGTTGAATTAAAATTATTATTACCTTTAAGCTGAATCTTTCAGCTGAATGATCTTCTCCATGTGGACCTTCAATGTCCTAAGAGTAAGTTAACGTAATGTAAAACTTATGATGATGTCTGAATGTATAATGCTTATAAACAACAATAATACCTCAGTAGATTCATCTGCTTCCAACATAACTTTTATGATTTCAGGGTCATCACACACTTTCAAAACAGTATATACATTGTAGTTGGAAAGTAAGTTGTAACTGGAAACTTCTATTTTGAAAACAAATCTTTTACCAATCAGGTGATTAAGCTCCCTAGGCCATGCATTCTCTTCGCAATCCTAGATATGGGAAGATTAAAGATTAATATTAAAAAAATAGTAAGATAAGTAGAGTATTGTATGCTAGTTTGAACATGAAACAAACCTTAACTTGCTGATTGCGTGTATCATATGCACTACGACGCAAAATCTGTTTGATTTCTTTGTCAAACATTACAAATGAGATCGTATCACTTGTGTCTTGAACCCTCACACGTACCTTGAATCTAAAAGTATATGCAATACATAATATATGTATAGTAACTCATATAGGATGTAACTTATATAGCATGTAAACAAATGTAAACTAAAATAAACATGGAACAGTTTTCGGTGACCGAATTTTATATTTGGGACAATACAGCACACCAATATCTTCATCCAAATCTACATCTTTTTCATCTAAAGATATGACGTCTGTGTTAGGAACAACCTTCTTGTTTGTAACACCCAAACTCAACACACGCTTACACGTATCTAAATTAGGGTCCTAGTTAAGTTTTAACTCAAAACTTTATCAAAGATTTATGTGAAAGCGTCAAAAACATTTACACAAGTAATATATACATGTTAGATGACTAATTAAATTCGAAAATCATCATATAATAGTTGGTATATAAGCCCAACAACCAAAAATTTTCAAAACGTTTGAACTTGCAACTTACGTGCCCCGATCATGAGCTTTAACGCATCATCTACTTCCGACCTACAAACACCACATATAATTTCACCATTAGTTCATAAGAACTAAGTAAGATTATCCAAATATAAGTTATGGTTTGAAACGGAAGGGTTCTAGGCCTTAAAACGCAATTTCGGCATCAAAAACAAAAATTTCCGGATAGCCCAGGCCGTAAGCTACGGCCTGGCCATAGTCTACGCCCTCTGGGACAGAACCCTTAGGCCGTAGCCTACGCCCAGGGCCGTAGCCTATGCCCAGGGCCGTAGCCTACGCCCCTGGTTGCAAGTTTTCCTCCATTTTGTGCGTTTTGGACCTTTTTAACCACTTTCGATCATTCCGAACCTCCCGAAACTAAATCACAAGTTCCCAATACATATTATATGGAGTATCCACTCCTCAAATTCAAATCATAACATATCCAAACATAATTTGGACACCAAATCAATCAGTTGTGAATCAAATTCTCCAAACGGGTCAAAATCTCAATTTCAAGAAATTCTCACTACCACCATTTCAAAACTCATTCAATTCATCCATATACATATAATACGGATTATTATCATGTTTGGATCATAATATAATAAATTAAAACATACAATTGCATAACAAACATAGTTTATGCATTATTTTCCCCAAACAGGTCAAAATCACCAAAAGTGATTTAACTCCTAAATTTTTCTTTCATATCAACTCGTTTGATTATTCAATCAATAACCAAACATATTTCATCAATACTTACTATAATGTTCACCCTCAGGTACTTCCATTATAAATTTCAAACCAATTCAAATCAATTATCCATTTTCCAACCAAATCAAATATATTCACCACACTCATGTGGCAAATTGATATTCAACATAGTTATGATGTTCTCACCCAAGTACTACCATCATAACCTACCAAATTTTCTTCCACATTTAAGTGGTGAAGTAATCAACAAACTCAACTCATACTATGATGTTCACACTCTAGTCCTTCCATCATAGATTTCAATCAACCAAACACTTCATAGGTTTATAACTAATTATAAACCATGATTATATATATATATGATATTCATCCTCCGATACTTCTATCATAGATTCACCCAAACAATTGACATTCAATTCAATTACACAAGTCACAATAAAACTATTATGATCTATATACAGTTTGACTAAATAGAGTCAAACCTAACAATCAAACCAATTTCAATTATGAACTTAACAATTCATAACCAATTTAGTTCAATTATGAATTCAACAATTCATAGCCAATTCCATTCAAATATGAATTCAAAAATTCATAATCTGTAACATCTGTGCAGGAATCGTTACCGGAACAGTAACCTGTACAGTAAATTGTACAGTAACTCAGATACAAACGAGGATAATTACTTAGAAGATATTAACATTTGATACTAAACACTAAACTATTATACTGTGTTTCTGAAACCTGAATTAAACCTCATGGTTTAACAGTCAGAAACACATCAGACAGCGATGAACAGATACACACATGCTTGATTTTGTATTATTAGGTTTAAACGTATGTGAGGATAACCAAAACAAAACTATAACAGCTGATGTTACAGAATGCTAAACAGACGAATTATTCGTATAGGTGACGATCTGTATGAATAAATCTGAAAGTTTAATGATCTGTATGACTGTCTCTCTAGCTCAAAATCGTCACCCTCTCTCTCTCTCTAAGATCCAACACTTCCAAGCATCATAACTCCTTCGATTCTTGACGAAATCACGCGTTCTTGGTGTCCATGCGAAGCTCTTGTCATCCTCTACATAGAAGTACAACATATCTGAGGCTTCTTCCGGTCAAAATCGAGATAAACAATCTTAAAGGTTCGGAATTATAGGGTTTTTACTTTCATTATGGTTAAACTAACCCTAGCCGGTCCTTTGCACCATCCTTCGAGTCTCTCAACCTTAGCAACTCTCCACAGCGTGAATCATGGTCCGGAGTTGATGGATTCGATGGAGGTGATGATGCTCGAACCGAACCCTGTTGTGCCATCCGCGAACCTATTATCCAATTGTTGGCCGAACCTTCAAGCGTGCATGGCGAACCCTCGTTCCTTTGGCGAACCTGCTGGTTACACATGTGAAGCTAAGACTAGCCGAACGTACCCATGGTGAGCTGGGCAACGGGCGAACCTACCTCAAGCCCCAGCCGAACCATGCAAACCAGAAGCTCAACTCCACCAAACCTATGGGAGAACGAACCTGACCCAGTGGACTAAGCAGTGAACCTTGTTACTCCCACCGAACCTTGGGCTGCATCATGAGTAGCCGAACCTTTGTCTGTAGATGAACCCCATGCAGGACCCGTGGCCGACTCCCACCCACGAACCTTCCCCATACATGGGTCCTAAGATAGTCGAACCTGGGGTGATTTAGGCTTGAGGTTCGCTGGTTTTGGTGGGGAAGGGATTTCAAACTTTGAATTTGGCCCAGCAATAATTCCTGTGGCCCAGTTTGTATACCTCGGCCCAAATAAACTCATTCGGCCCACATGACGTAACCAGCCTAAGGCCCACCTATAATTGGATCACGGAATCACTATATCGGCCCACATTAATTATATTCGGCCCAACATTAATAAGTATGGCCCAATATAGTTACCCAACTCAATAGGACCATCTCGGCAAAAGACTCAACTCACATTCGGCCCGTATGTTTAAGGAAGTAAACTAACACTTAAAACTAAATGATGTTAAATAATATGCAAAGGAACTTATTGTGATTCTATAAAGTTGGTGAAGGAAATTTGAAACAAAACTTGAAATTCTAATTTCTAAACTATAATGCTATAAACCATTTCAAATCTATTAAGGACAACAAGTGCAACAATTATACGACATGAGGACATGCCGTAATAACAATAGGTAATAACAAGTAAATAGGGCCGAATGAATACCGAGACCCACTAGTGTTAGCCAACTTTAGGGCTAACATATACTCACACATAACTCACTATGACATATACTTATAAGCTACGAATACTATGAAATCAATACAGGATCGTGAATACCACTACAAACACAACAACGAGCGCGCACATCCTTGTTTATACTTAGTCAACCACTTCAAACACAAGGTGAGTTCATTTGTCCCTTTTCAAACTTATTTGTTTTACTTCGGGACTGAGAAGCAAGTTAAACATTTTTAGAAATTATTGAAAGGTTATTTAACGCTTTTAAACATCATCATGATGCTTACACTAAAGCTTATGCTTGGGAAACTATTATTTTTGAGAGACTTTATACTTGATGTTTAAACTACACGCTTGATGCTTATGCTACAAACTAGAAGCTTAAACTACATGCTTGAGGCTTACGCTACAGACTTGAAGCTTAAACTAGATGCTTGATACTTACAAACTCTATGCTTAGATTATATGCTAGAACTAAAGCTATAGATTCAATGCTAATGCTATATATACTATATTTGCTTGCTTAAAGCTTTTGAAACATTTAAATGCATAAGGAAACTAATGTTAAAACTAGAAATGCTTATGAAAACTATGTCTATGTAAACTTGGAACTTAAACTTAGAAAGACCATATGTTCTAATTTACTATAAAGACTTGATATACTTGGAATGCTTGAAACACGCGAATACTTGATATACTTGGAATACTTGAAACACGTGAATACTTGATATGCTTGGAATACTTGAATACTTGAATACTTGATACATTTGGAAAGCTCAGACTACAGACTGAATGACCGCCGCGTGTTGACCTGCGTGTCAACCCCTACTAGTCATCAGTGAAACTATGTGAATGCGTTAAACTTGTATGCTTAAGCTATAGGACATCGTAAGACAGACTGTTGGCCGCCGCGTCTTGACATTGGTCAAGCCCTCCTAGTCATCAGTGCTCTTCGTTGTCAGAATCATGTAAGACAGACTGATTGGCCGCCGCGTCTTGACATTGGTCAAGCCCTACTAGTCATTCAGTGTTCTTCTTGATTCATCCATGGTTATGACAAGTGACTAGAATGATTTGGGTTCTTCTAGCTGACTTTGTGTCAGCTTGAAGGTTTCTCTATCATAACACGTCACGAGTCATATTTAGGATCATTATGGATGGATGCTGAATTCCCTAGGGTGTTCAGCTGTCCATAATGGTGCCTCTCAAAACTCGATACGCATATGTCATGGAATCAATAGGGTGGAGTGAAACGCTTAATTATCATTAACAACAATATGTTAAGCTGCCCGGTATGTGGTGGGACGGTGGCTGAGGCTTGTCCCCTACATATGCCCTATATATAAGCATACTCGGTTGGATAGCATAGGTGGTTGTTAGTGAGGTTAAGGTTGTCATTTCGGGGAAATCAAAGTAAACATTTTCAGGGTAATCAAATGCTAAGAATCATATGTCATGGAATCAAGGTAGTGGAATGAAATGCTTAATTATCATTAACAACAATATGTTAAGCAGCCCGGTATGTGGTGGGACGGTGGCTGGGGCTTGTCCCCTACATATGCCCTATATATAAGCATACTCGGTTGGATAACGTAGGTGGTTGTTAGTGAGGTTAAGGTTGTCATTCAGGGAATCAAGGTAAACAATTACAGGGTAATCGAATTCAATGAATCGAATGTTACGGAATCAAAGATGTAGGATGAAACGCTTAATTATCATCAGGAACAATATATCATGTGGTTTGGTATGTGGTGGGACGGTGGCTGGGCGGACGGTAAGTTCGACCCTACATATGCCCTTTATATAAGCATACTGAAACAGATGGTATAGGTGGTTAATGGTGAGGTTAAGGTTGTCATTCAAAGGATTTTTCAAACTATTTTTACATAAAACTACATCAACTCACCAACCATTGTGTTGACTTTATTTTCTTACATGCTTTCTCAGGTGATGCACATGAATAGGCTCAGACTTCGGGACTGCATACTAGGATACTCAGATAGAGGACCTAGTAGACTTTTGGAAAGCACACGTTTTGGTTGATTGATACGAATCACTTTTGACATCTTGTACAAATACAAGATAGAAACATTTGATTTTACGATAGGTTTACTTAGTTAAATTACTGAAACTTGCTATTGTAATTTAACTTTGTAATCCTAGTTAAATGTTTTATTGTGCTTTAATTATTCTTGACATTTATGCTATGTAAACAATCTGATCATCACGATATCACGCTCCGAGAACCTTCCGCCCGAAGGGGACTTCGATCCAGCCCCGCCGGCTCGGGGTGTCACATATTGGTATCAGAGCTCAAGGTTATAGAGAATAATAGGTCATTTGCTTAAACGGTTTGGCCTAGACTATAACTTAGGGACCCTCATGTAGAGAACATAAGACTTAAGTTTGCATTGTGTCTTCTGCATTCGATCACTGCACTAACCAATATCTTTTGGTTATGATCAGAATGCCGCCGAGAAGACAACCGACCTCTCAAGCCTCTGCACCACACTCATCTACTCCTACACCACCAGATTCACCACCGCCGCCGCCTCCTCCTCCACTAGACCCTCCTACGAACCCGAATGCAACTCTAGTTTTGGATCCTGCTACTGTTGCCTTGGCAACATTATTGAGTAGCCAGTTGACTAACCAGCTGAAGGATATCATCCTGGAGATGATCAACAGAATTGAAGGCCATGATAACAACTCCGGGCATACTGCGGGAGAAACTAGTGGAAACACCGGCGCTAAATCAGACTGTTCGTACAAATCATTCGTAGGATGCAAACCGCCAAGCTTTAGCGGCGTTGAAGGAGCTGTTGGACTTATCCAATGGCTAGAAAAGATGGAGAATACACTGGACATCAGCGGTTGTCCTGAACGACATAAGGTTCGCTACGCCGCTGGGTCTTTCAATAAACGTGCTCTAACCTGGTGGAACTCCCATATACATGCTCGAGGTAGAGATGAAGCACTAGCCATGCCTTGGGCAGAATTCAAAATCCTTCTAAAGAATGAGTTTTGTCCAAAGCACGAACTACAGAAGCTAGAAGTTGAACTCTCAAATCATGTGATGAAAGGAGCTGATCACATAGCCTTTACCATTCGCTATCATGAACTGGTAGCCTTGGTGCCAGAAATGGTACCAACTCTGGAGAAACGTATAAATAGGTATGTAGGCGGATTACCAGCCTGCATTCAGAGTCTTGTCATCTCTGCAAACCCGGTAACCCTAGAATCGGCTATTGCACTGTCGGCCAAACTTACTGATTTGATGGTCGCATCAGGAGTTTTAAAGAAGGATTCAGGTGAAGTTAAAAACGAACAACCGAAGAAGAAGCAAAAAGTCATCCAACAATACGTGATGCCCATACCACTCAATCAAGTTGCTGCTGTACCTGCTAAAGCTGCACGCAAACCTTACACTGGTGTACATCCTCAATGTGCACAATGTCAGTTTCATCATGCTGCCACCATGCCGTGTAGGCAGTGTACCAACTGTGGCCGAAAAGGCCATCTGACTCAACACTGTCGAACTCCACCCGCACCGGCCGTGAACAAAGCTGCCATGGCAATGCCACCACCGCAAAACCCTGGCAATCACTACAACAACAATCGGGGATACTATAACTGTGGAGAACTAGGTCATTTATCCAGGGACTGTCCAAAGAGAGCACAACAAGGAGCTCAAGCGCCTCGTGGGAGAGCATTTATGATTGGAGCCGCTACAGCACGCCAAGACCCGGAGACGGGTACTGGTATGTAGTATCTCCTCACTCATGAGACTTTATTTTATTGTGATATTAGTATGAATAACAAATTCATCTTATTCCTATTAGTATAACCACATAAGTAGTTCAGGAAAACTTACGAATTCTTTTATTGTGATAGAAACAATGAAAGAATCCTCGATAAACGTATATGACATAAGTAGGAAACTACAGCTAGCACCAAGGTTGTGCAACAACTAATGCTCATAGCATCAGTTTGTTTCGAACAACAAAGTGTTAGAATTACGCGGATAAGTAGCAAACCTTAGCAGTAAGACAACTATGAGCAATAAGAATATCAAAACTCTGAGGCTATACATAAGAAATCTCAGACGCGACCCATAATTTAATTTGGGAGCGTAAGAGCCTTACATCATACAAAAGTCTTTCCACTTGTTTACAAAGAAAGTTGTACCGATAATAACTTTTAAATTTCGGGACGAAATTTCTTTAACAAGGGGAGACTGTAACATCTGTGCCGGAATCGTTACCGGAACAGTAACCTGTACAGTAACCTGTACAGTAAATTGTACAGTAACTCAGATACAAACGAGGATAATTACTTAGAAGCTATTAACATTTGATACTAAACACTAAACTATTATACTATGTTTCTGAAACCTGAATTAAACCTCATGGTTTAACAGTCAGAAACACATCAGACAGCGATGAACAGATACACACATGCTTGATTTTGTATTATTAGGTTTAAACGTATGTGAGGATAACTAGAACAAAACTATAACAGCTGCTGTTACAGAATGCTAAACAGACGAATTATTCGTATAGGTGACGATCTGTATAAATAAATCTGAAAGTTTAACGATCTGAAATGATGAGTAAAACGTAAAAAACAAAATCAGAAAGTGAAACGTACGATCGTGTTCGTACAGTTAGCGCTCTGTACGAAAACGCGCGTAAGTGACGTTTTCTGACGAAACGAAAACGAAGACGATTCGAACGATAATAAATTTAAGGAAATATAATATTTCCTGTTTTACAATTTTGAAACTCATCAGAAATAGAATTAAAAGAACTAATTTTAATTAAAATACGTAATTTCGCGAAAGAATTAACGAAACACGTAAAAATAATAAATCACGATAAATAATTCAAGGAAATAATATTTTAACTATTTAATAGAAATAACCAACTTCCAAACGTTTAAAATAAATTCTTTTATTTAAATTACTAAAAACACGCGCGTTACGGTCCGGAAACGCAACGGAGACGAAAACCGAGCAACCGAAACGACCCCGATTACCCACGGGGTATATAAGGCTTGAATGAAGCCACCGTCTTCATTTTAATTCACACCACTCTCTGTGTCTCTCTAGCTCAAAATCGTCACCCTCTCTCTCTCTAAGATCCAACACTTCCAAGCATCATAACTCCTTCGATTCTTGACGAAATCACGCGTTCTTGGTGTCCACGCGAAGCTCTTGTCATCCTCTACATAGAAGTACAACAGATCTGAGGCTTCTTCCGGTCAAAATCGAGATAAACAAGTTTAAAGGTTCGGAATTATAGGGTTTTTACTTTCATTATGGTTAAACTAACCCTAGCCGATCCTTTGCACCATCCTTCGAGTCTCTCAACCTTAGAAACTCTCCACAGCGTGAATCATGGTCCGGAGTTGATGGATTCGATGGAGGTGATGATGCTCGAACCAGGGTTCGTGAGCCACAGCCACGGCCGAACCCTGTTGTGCCATCCGCAAACCAATTATCCAATTGTTGGCCGAACCTTCAAGCGTGCATGGCGAACCCTCGTTCCTTTGGAGAACCTGTTGGTCACCCATGTGAAGCTAAGACTAGCCGAACGTAGACATCCTCAGCGAACCTTTAGTCCCAGCCGAACCCATGGTGAGCTGGGCAACGGGCGAACCTACCTTATGCCCCAGCCGAACCATGCAAACCACAAGCTCAACTCCACCGAACCTATGGGGGAATGAACCTGACCCAGTGGACTAAGCAGCGAACCCTGTTACTCCCACCGAACCTAGGGCTGCATCATGAGTAGCCGAACCTTTGTCTGTAGATGAACCCCATGCAGGACTCGTGGCCGACTCCCACCCACGAACCTTCCCCATACATGGGACCTAAGATAGCCGAACCTGGGGTGATTTAGGCTTGAGGTTCGCTGGTTTTGGTGGGGAAGGGATTTCATACTTTGAATTTGGCCCAACAATAATTCCCTTGGCCCAGTTCGTATACCTCGGCCCAAATAAACTCATCCGGCCCACATGACGTAACCGGCCTAAGGCCCACCTATAATTGGATCACAGAATCACTATATCGACCCACATTAATTATATTCGGCCCAACATTAATAAGTACGGCCCAATATAGTTACCCAACTCAATAGGACCATCTCGGCTAAAGACTCAACTCACATTCGGCCCGTATGTTTAAGGAAGTAAACTAACACTTAAAACAAAATGATGTTAAATAATATGCAAAGGAACTTATTGTGATTCTATAAAGTTGGTGAAGGAAATTTGAAACAAAACTTAAAATTCTAACTTCTAAACTATAATGCTATAAACCATTTTAAGTCTATTAAGGACAACAAGTGCAACAATTATACGACATGAGGACATGCCGTAATAACAATATGTAATAACAAGTAAATAGGGCCGAATGAATACCGAGACCCACTAGTGTTAGCCAACTTTAGGGCTAACACTTACTCACGCATAACTCACTATGACATATACTTATAAGCTACGAATACTAAGAAATCAATACAAGATCGTGAATACCACTACAAACACAACAACGAGCGCGCACATCCTTGTTTATACTTAGTCAACCACTTCAAACACAAGGTGAGTTCATTTGTCCCTTTTCAAACTTATTTGTTTTACTTCGGGACTGAGAAGCATGTTAAACATTATAAGAAATTATTGAAAGGTTATTTAATGCTTTTAAACATCATCATGATGCTTACACTAAAGCTTATGCTTGGGAAACTATTATTTTTGAGAAACTGTGTACTTGATGTTTAAACTACACGCTTGATGCTTATGCTACAAACTAGAAGCTTAAACTACATGCTTGAGGCTTACGCTACAGACTTGAAGCTTAAACTAGATGCTTGATACTTACAAACTCTATGCTTAGATTATATGCTAGAACTAAAGCTATAGATTCAATGCTAATGCTATTTATACTATATTTGCTTGCTTAAAGCTATTGAAACATTTAAATGCACAAGGAAACTAATGTTAAAACTAGAAATGCTTATGAAAACTATGTCTATGTAAACTTGGAACTTAAACTTAGAAAAACCATATGTTCATACTTACTATAAAGACTTGATATACTTGGAATGCTTGAAACACGCGAATACTTGATATACTTGGAATACTTGAAACACGTGAATACTTGATATGCTTGGAATACTTGAATACTTGAATACTTGATACATTTGGAAAGCTCAGACTACAGACTGAATGACCGCCGCGTGTTGACCTGCGTGTCAACCCCTACTAGTCATCAGTGAAACTATGTGAATGCGTTAAACTTGTATGCTTAAGCTATAGGACATCGTAAGACAGACTGTTGGCCGCCGCGTCTTGACATTGGTCAAGCCCTCCTAGTCATCAGTGCTCTTCGTTGTCAGAATCATGTAAGACAGACTGATTGGCCGCCGCGTCTTGACATTGGTCAAGCCCTACTAGTCATTCAGTGTTCTTCTTGATTCATCCATGGTTATGACAAGTGACTAGAATGATTTGGGTTCTTCTAGCTGACTTTGTGTCAGCTTGAAGGTTTCTCTATCATAACACGTCACGAGTCATATTTAGGATCATTATGGATGGATGCTGAATTCCCTAGGGTGTTCAGCTGTCCATAATGGTGCCTCTCAAAACTCGATACGCATATGTCATGGAATCAATAGGGTGGAGTGAAACGCTTAATTATCATTAACAAATATATGTTAAGCTGCCCGGTATGTGGTGGGACGGTGGCTGAGGCTTGTCCCCTACATATGCCCTATATATAAGCATACTCGGTTGGATAGCATAGGTGGTTGTTAGTGAGGTTAAGGTTGTCATTTCGGGGAAATCAAAGTAAACATTTTCAGGGTAATCAAATGCTAAGAATCATATGTCATGGAATCAAGGTAGTGGAATGAAACGCTTAATTATCATTAACAACAATATGTTAAGCAGCCCGGTATGTGGTGGGACGGTGGCTGGGGCTTGTCCCCTACATATGCCCTATATATAAGCATACTCGGTTGGATAACGTAGGTGGTTGTTAGTGAGGTTAAGGTTGTCATTCAGGGAATCAAGGTAAACAATTACAGGGTAATCGAATTCAATGAATCGAATGTTACGGAATCAAAGATGTAGGATGAAACGCTTAATTATCATCAGGAACAATATATCATGTGGTTTGGTATGTGGTGGGACGGTGGCTGGGCGGACGGTAAGTTCGACCCTACATATGCCCTTTATATAAGCATACTGAAACAGATGGTATAGGTGGTTAATGGTGAGGTTAAGGTTGTCATTCAAAGGATTTTTCAAACTATTTTTACATAAAACTACATGAACTCACCAACCATTGTGTTGACTTTATTTTCTTACATGCTTTCTCAGGTGATGCAGAGGAATAGGCTCAGACTTCGGGACTGCATACTAGGATACTCAGATAGAGGACCTAGTAGACTTTTGGAAAGCACACGTTTTGGTTGATTGATACGAATCACTTTTGACATCTTGTACAAATACAAGATAGAAACATTTGATTTTACGATAGGTTTACTTAGTTAAATTGCTGAAACTTGCTATTGTAATTTAACTTTGTAATCCTAGTTAAATGTTTTATTGTACTTTAATTATTCTTGACATTTATGCTATGTAAATAATCTGATCATCACGATATCACGCTCCGAGAACCTTCCGCCCGAAGGGGACTTCGATCCAGCCCCGCCGGCTCGGGGTGTCACAGATTGGTATCAGAGCTCAAGGTTATAGAGAATAATAGGTCATTTGCTTAAACGGTTTGGCCTAGACTATAACTTAGGGACCCTCATGTAGAGAACATAAGACTTAAGTTTGCATTGTGTCTTCTGCATTCGATCACTGCACTAACCAATATCTTTTGGTTATGATCAGAGTGCCGCCTAGAAGACAACCGACCTCTCAAGCCTCTGCACCACACTCATCTACTCCTACACCACCAGATTCACCACCGCCGCCTCCTCCTCCTCCACTAGACCCTCCTACGAACCCGAATGCAACTCTAGTTTTGGATCCTGCTACTGTTGCCTTGGCAACATTATTGAGTAGCCAGTTGACTAACCAGCTGAAGGATATCATCCTGGAGATGATCAACAGAATTGAAGGCCACGATAACAACTCTGGGCATACTACGGGAGAAACTAGTGGAAACACCGGCGCTAAATCAGACTGTTCGTACAAATCATTCGTAGGATGCAAACCGCCAAGCTTTAGCGGCGTTGAAGGAGCTGTTGGACTGATCCAATGGCTAGAAAAGATGGAGAATACACTGGACATCAGCGGTTGTCCTGAACGACATAAGGTTCGCTACGCCGCTGGGTCTTTCAATAAACGTGCTCTAACCTGGTGGAACTCCCATATACATGCTCGAGGTAGAGATGAAGCACTAGCCATGCCTTGGGCAGAATTCAAAATCCTTCTAAAGAATGAGTTTTGTCCTAAGCACGAACTACAGAAGCTAGAAGTTGAACTCTCAAATCATGTGATGAAAGGAGCTGATCACATAGCCTTTACCATTCGCTATCATGAACTGGTAGCCTTGGTGCCAGAAATGGTACCAACTCTGGAGAAACGTATAAATAGGTATGTAGGCGGATTACCAGCCTGCATTCAGAGTCTTGTCATCTCTGCAAACCCGGTAACCCTAGAATCGGCTATTGCACTGTCGGCCAAACTTACTGATTTGATGGTCGCATCAGGAGTTTTAAAGAAGGATTCAGGTGAAGTTAAAAACGAACAACCGAAGAAGAAGCAAAAAGTCATCCAACAATACGTGATGCCCATACCACTCAATCAAGTTGCTGCTGTACCTGCTAAAGCTGCACGCAAACCTTACACTGGTGTACATCCTCAATGTGCACAATGTCAGTTTCATCATGCTGCCACCATGCCGTGTAGGCAGTGTACCAACTGTGGCCGAAAAGGCCATCTGACTCAACACTGTCGAACTCCACCCGCACCGGCCGTGAACAAAGCTGCCATGGCAATGCCACCACCGCAAAACCCTGGCAATCACTACAACAACAATCGGGGATACTATAACTGTGGAGAACTAGGTCATTTATCCAGGGACTGTCCAAAGAGAGCACAACAAGGAGCTCAAGCGCCTCGTGGGAGAGCATTTATGATTGGAGCCGCTACAGCACGCCAAGACCCGGAGACGGGTACTGGTATGTAGTATCTCCTCACTCATGAGACTTTATTTTATTGTGATATTAGTATGAATAACAAATTCATCTTATTCCTATTAGTATAACCACATAAGTAGTTCAGGAAAACTTACGAATTCTTTTATTGTGATAGAAACAATGAAAGAATCCTCGATAAACGTATATGACATAAGTAGGAAACTACAGCTAGCACCAAGGTTGTGCAACAACTAATGCTCATAGCATCAGTTTGTTTCGAACAACAAAGTGTTAGAATTACGCGGATAAGTAGCAAACCTTAGCAGTAAGACAACTATGAGCAATAAGAATATCAAAACTCTGAGGCTATACATAAGAAATCTCAGACGCGACCCATAATTTAATTTGGGAGCGTAAGAGCCTTACATCATACAAAAGTCTTTCCACTTGTTTACAAAGAAAGTTGTACCGATAATAACTTTTAAATTTCGGGACGAAATTTCTTTAACAAGGGGAGACTGTAACATCTGTGCCGGAATCGTTACCGGAACAGTAACCTGTACAGTAACCTGTACAGTAAATTGTACAGTAACTCAGATACAAACGAGGATAATTACTTAGAAGCTATTAACATTTGATACTAAACACTAAACTATTATACTATGTTTCTGAAACCTGAATTAAACCTCATGGTTTAACAGTCAGAAACACATCAGACATCGATGAACAGATACACACATGCTTGATTTTGTATTATTAGGTTTAAACGTATGTGAGGATAACTAGAACAAAACTATAACAGCTGCTGTTACAGAATGCTAAACAGACGAATTATTCGTATAGGTGACGATCTGTATAAATAAATCTGAAAGTTTAACGATCTGAAATGATGACTAAAACGTAGAAAACAAAATCAGAAAGTGAAACGTACGATCGTGTTCGTACAGTTAGCGCTCTGTACGAAAACGCGCGTAAGTGACGTTTTCTGACGAAACGAAAACGAAGACGATTCAAACGATAATAAATTTAATGAAATATAATATTTCCTGTTTTACAATTTTGAAACTCATAAGAAATAGAATTAAAAGAAACTAATTTAAATTAAAATACGTAATTTCGCGAAAGAATTAACGAAACGCGTAAAAATAATAAATCACGGTAAATAATTCAAGGAAATAATATTTAAACTATTTATTAGAAATAACCAACTTCCAAACGTTTAAAATAAATTCTTTTATTTAAATTACCAAAAACACGCGCGTTACGGTCCGGAAACGCAACGGAGACGAAAACCGAGCAACCGAAACGACTCCGATTACCCACGGGGTATATATGGCTTGAATGAAGCCACCGTCTTCATTTTAATTCACACCACTCTCTCTCTCTCTCTAGCTCAAAATCGTCACCCCCTCTCTCTCTCTCTCTCTAAGATCCAACACTTCCAAGCATCATAACTCCTTCGATTCTTGACGAAATCACGCGTTCTTGGTGTCCACGCGAAGCTCTTGTCATCCTCTACATAGAAGTACAACAGATCTGAGGCTTCTTCCGGTCAAAATCGAGATAAACAAGTTTAAAGGTTCGGAATTATAGGGGTTTTTACTTTCATTATGGTTAAACTAACGCTAGCCGATCCTTTGCACCATCCTTTGAGTCTCTCAACCTTAGCAACTCTCCACAGCGTGAATCATGGTCCGGAGTTGATGGATTCGATGGAGGTGATGATGCTCGAACCAGGGTTCGTGAGCCACAGCCATGGCCGAACCCTGTTGTGCCATCCGCAAACCTATTATCCAATTGTTGGCCGAACCTTCAAGCGTGCATGGCGAACCCTCGTTCCTTTGGCGAACCTGTTGGTCACCCATGTGAAGCTAAGACTAGCCGAACGTAGACATCCCCAGCGAACCTTTAGTCCCAGCCGAACCCATGGTGAGCTGGGCAACGGGCGAACCTACCTTATGCCCCAGCCGAACCATGCAAACCACAAGCTCAACTCCACCGAACCTATGGGGGAACGAACCTGACCCAGTGGACTAAGCAGCGAACCTTGTTACTCCCACCGAACCTTGGGCTGCATCATGAGTAGCCGAACCTTTGTCTGTAGTTGAACCCCATGCAGGACTCGTGGCCGACTCCCACCCACGAACCTTCCCCATACATGGGTCCTAAGATAGCCGAACCTGGGGTGATTTAGGCTTGAGGTTCGCTGGTTTTGGTGGGGAAGGGATTTCATACTTTGAATTTGGCCCAGCAATAATTCCCTTGGCCCAGTTCGTATACCTCGGCCCAAATAAACTCATCCGGCCCACATGACGTAACCGGCCTAAGGCCCACCTATAATTGGATCACAGAATCACTATATCGACCCACATTAATTATATTCGGCCCAACATTAATAAGTATGGCCCAATATAGTTACCCAACTCAATAGGACCATCTCGGCTAAAGACTCAACTCACATTCGGCCCGTATGTTTAAGGAAGTAAACTAACACTTAAAACTAAATGATGTTAAATAATATGCAAAGGAACTTATTGTGATTCTATAAAGTTGGTGAAGGGAATTTGAAACAAAACTTGAAATTCTAACTTCTAAACTATAATGCTATAAACCATTTTAAATCTATTAAGGACAACAAGTGCAACAATTATACGACATGAGGACATGCCGTAATAACAATAAGTAATAACAAGTAAATAGGGCCGAATGAATACCGAGACCCACTAGTGTTAGCCAACTTTAGAGCTAACACTTACTCACGCATAACTCACTATGACATATACTTATAAGCTACGAATACTAAGAAATCAATACAGGATCGTGAATACCACTACAAACACAACAACGAGTGCGCACATCCTTGTTTATACTTAGTCAACCACTTCAAACACAAGGTGAGTTCATTTGTCCCTTTTCAAACTTATTTGTTTTACTTCGGGACTGAGAAGCATGTTAAACATTATAAGAAATTATTGCAAGGTTATTTAATGCTTTTAAACATCATCATGATGCTTACACTAAAGCTTATGCTTGGGAAACTATTATTTTTGAGAAACTATGTACTTGATGTTTAAACTACACGCTTGATGCTTATGCTACAAACTAGAAGCTTAAACTACATGCTTGAGGCTTACGCTACAGACTTGAAGCTTAAACTAGATGCTTGATACTTACAAACTCTATGCTTAGATTATATGCTAGAACTAAAGCTATAGATTCAATGCTAATGCTATTTATACTATATTTGCTTGCTTAAAGCTATTGAAACATTTAAATGCATAAGGAAACTAATGTTTAAACTAGAAATGCTTATGAAAACTATGTCTATGTAAATTTGGAACTTAAACTTAGAAAGACCATATGTTCATACTTACTATAAAGACTTGATATACTTGGAATGCTTGAAACACGCGAATACTCGATATACTTGGAATACTTGAAACACGTGAATACTTGATATGCTTGGACTACTTGAATACTTGAATACTTGAATACTTGATACATTTGGAATGCTCAGACTACAGACTGAATGACCGCTTCGTGTTGACCTGTGTGTCAACCCCTACTAGTCATCAGTGAAACTATGTGAATGCGTTAAACTTGTATGCTTAAGCTATAGGACATCGTAAGACAGACTGTTGGCCGCCGCGTCTTGACATTGGTCAAGCCCTACTAGTCATCAGTGCTCTTCGTTGTCAGAATCATGTAAGACAGACTGATTGGCCGCCGCGTCTTGACATTGGTCAAGCCCTACTAGTCATTCAGTTTTCTTCTTGATTCATCCATGGTTATGACAAGTGACTAGAATGATTTGGGTTCTTCTAGCTGACTTTGTGTCAGCTTGAAGGTTTCTCTATCATAACACGTCACGAGTCATATTTAGGATCATTATGGATGGATGCTGAATTCCCTAGGGTGTTCAGCTGTCCATAATGGTGCCTCTCAAAACTCGATACTCATATGTCATGGAATCAATAGGGTGGAGTGAAACGCTGCCCGGTATGTGGTGGGACGGTGGCTGAGGCTTGTCCCCTACATATGCCCTATATATAAGCATACTTGGTTGGATAGCATAGGTGGTTGTTAGTGAGGTTAAGGTTGTCATTTCGGGGAAATCAAAGTAAACATTTTCAGGGTAATCAAATGCTAAGAATCATATGTCATGGAATCAAGGTAGTGGAATGAAATGCTGAATTATCATTAACAACAATATGTTAAGCAGCCCGGTATGTGGTGGGACGGTGGCTGGGGCTTGTCCCTTACATATGCCCTATATATAAGCATACTCGGTTGGATAACATAGGTGGTTGTTAGTGAGGTTAAGGTTGTCATTCAGGGAATCAAGGTAAACAATTACAGGGTAATCGAATTCAATGAATCGAATGTTACGGAATCAAAGATGTAGGATGAAACGCTTTATTATCATCAGGAACAATATATCATGTGGTTTGGTATGTGGTGGGACGGTGGCTGGGCGGACGGTAAGTTCGACCCTACATATGCCCTATATATAAGCATACTGAAACAGATGGTATAGGTGGTTAATGGTGAGGTTAAGGTTGTCATTCAAAGGATTTTTCAAACTATTTTTACATAAAACTACATGAACTCACCAAACATTGTGTTGACTTTATTTTCTTACATGCTTTATCAGGTGATGCACAGGAAAAGGCTCAGACTTCGGGACTGCATACTAGGATACTCAGATAGAGGACCTAGTAGACTTTTGGAAAGCACACGTTTTGGTTGATTGATACGAATCACTTTTGACATCTTGTACAAATACAAGATAGAAACATTTGATTTTACGATAGGTTTACTTAGTTAAATTACTGAAACTTGCTATTGTAATTTAACTTTGTAATCCTAGTTAAATGTTTTATTGTGCTTTAATTATTCTTGACATTTATGCTATGTAAACAATCTGATCATCACGATATCACGCTCCGAGAACCTTCCGCCCGAAGGGGACTTCGATCCAGCCCCGCCGGCTCGGGGTGTCACAGATTGGTATCAGAGCTCAAGGTTATAGAGAATAATAGGTCATTTGCTTAAACGGTTTGGCCTAGACTATAACTTAGGGACCCTCATGTAGAGAACATAAGACTTAAGTTTGCATTGTGTCTTCTGCATTCGATCACTGCACTAACCAATATCTTTTGGTTATGATCAGAATGCCGCCTAGAAGACAACCGACCTCTCAAGCATCTGCACCACACTCATCTACTCCTACACCACCAGATTCACCACCACCGCCTCCTCCTCCTCCACTAGACCCTCCTACGAACCCGAATGCAACTCTAGTTTTGGATCCTGCTACTGTTGCCTTGGCAATATTATTGAGTAGCCAGTTGAGTAACCAGCTGAAGGATATCATCCTGGAGATGATCAACAGAATTCAAGGCCACGATAACAACTCCGGGCGTACTGCGGGAGAAACTAGTGGAAACACCGGCGCTAAATCAGACTTTTCGTACAAATCATTCGTAGGATGCAAACCGCCAAGCTTTAGCGGCGTTGAAGGAGCTGTTGGACTGATCCAATGGCTAGAAAAGATGGAGAATACACTGGACATCAGCGGTTGTGCTGAACGACATAAGGTTCGCTACGCCGCTGGGTCTTTCAATAAACGTGCTCTAACCTGGTGGAACTCCCATATACATGCTCGAGGTAGAGATGAAGCACTAGCCATGCCTTGGGCAGAATTCAAAATCCTTCTAAAGAATGAGTTTTGTCCTAAGCACGAACTACAGAAGCTAGAAGTTGAAGCACTAGCCATGCCTTGGGCAGAATTCAAAATCCTTCTAAAGAATGAGTTTTGTCCTAAGCACGAACTACAGAAGCAAGAAGTTGAACTCTCAAATCATGTGATGAAAGGAGCTGATCACATAGCCTTTACCATTCGCTATCATGAACTGGTAGCCTTGGTGCCAGAAATGGTACCAACTCTGGAGAAACGTATAAATAGGTATGTAGGCGGATTACCAGCCTGCATTCAGAGTCTTGTCATCTCTGCAAACCCGGTAACCCTAGAATCGGCTATTGCACTGTCGGCCAAACTTACTGATTTGATGGTCGCATCAGGAGTTTTAAAGAAGGATTCAGGTGAAGTTAAAAACGAACAACCGAAGAAGAAGCAAAAAGTCAACCAACAATACGTGATGCCCATACCACTCAATCAAGTTGCTGCTGTACCTGCTAAAGCTGCACGCAAACCTTACACTGGTGTACATCCTCAATGTGCACAATGTCAGTTTCATCATGCTGCCACCATGCCGTGTAGGCAGTGTACCAACTGTGGCCGAAAAGGCCATCTGACTCAACACTGTCGAAGTCCACCCGCACCGGCCGTGAACAAAGCTGCCATGGCAATGCCACCACCCCAAACCCCTGGCAATCGCTACAACAACAATCGGGAATACTATAACTGTGGAGAACTAGGTCATTTATCCAGGGACTGTCCAAAGAGAGCACAACAAGGAGCTCAAGCGCCTCGTGGGAGAGCATTTATGATTGGAGCCGCTACAGCACGCCAAGACCCGAAGACGGGTACTGGTATGTAGTATCTCCTCACTCACGAGACTTTATTTTATTGTGATATTAGTATGAATAAGAAATTCATCTTATTCCTATTAGTATAACCACATAAGTAGTTCAGGAAAACTTAGGAATTCTTTTATTGTGGTAGAAACAATAAAAGAATCCTCGATAAACGTATATGACATAAGTAGGAAACTACAGCTAGCACCAAGGTTGTGCAACAACTAATGCTCATAGCATCAGTTTGTTTCGAACAACAAAGTGTTAGAATTATGCGGATAAGTAGCAAACCTTAGCAGTAAGACAACTATGAGCAATAAGAATATCAAAACTCTGAGGCTATACATAAGAAATCTCAGACGCGACCCATAATTTAATTTGGGAGCGTAAGAGCCTTACATCATACAAAAGTCTTTCCACTTGTTTACAAAGAAATTTGTACCGATAATAACTTTTAAAATTCGGGACGAAATTTCTTTAACAAGGGGAGACTGTAACATCTGTGCCGGAATCGTTACCGGAACAGTAAATTGTACAGTAACTCAGATACAAATGAGGATAATTACTTAGAAGCTATTAACATTTGATACTAAACACTAAACTATTATACTATGTTTCTGAAACCTGAATTAAACCTCATGGTTTAACAGTCAGAAACACATCAGACAGCGATGAACAGATACACACATGCTTGATTTTGTATTATTAGGTTTAAACGTATGTGAGGATAACTAGAACAAAACTATAACAGCTGCTGTTACAGAATGCTAAACAGACAAATTATTCGTATAGGTGACGATCTGTATAAATAAATCTGAAAGTTTAACGATCTGAAATGATGACTAAAACGTAGAAAACAAAATCAGAAAGTGAAACGTACGATCGTGTTCGTACAGTTAGCGCTCTGTACGAAAACGCGCGTAAGTGACGTTTTCTGACGAAACGAAAACGAAGACGATTAAAACGATAATAAATTTAAGGAAATATAATATTTCCTGTTTTACAATTTTGAAACTCATAAGAAATAGAATTAAAAGAAACTAATTTAAATTAAAATACGTAATTTCGCGAAAGAATTAACGAAACGCGTAAAAATAATAAATCACGATAAATAATTCAAGGAAATAATATTTAAACTATTTATTAGAAATAACCAACTTCCAAACGTTTAAAATAAATTCTTTTATTTAAATTACTAAAAACACGCGCGTTACGGTCCGGAAACGCAACGGAGACGAAAACCGAGCAACCGAAACGACCCCGATTACCCACGGGGTATATAAGGCTTGAATGAAGCCACCGTTTTCATTTTAATTCACACCATTCTCTCTCTCTCTCTAGCTCAAAATCGTCACCCCCTCTCTCTCTCTAAGATCCAACACTTCCAAGCATCATAACTCCTTTGATTCTTGACGAAATCACGCGTTCTTGGTGTCCACGCGAAGCTCTTGTCATCCTCTACATAGAAGTACAACAGATCTGAGGCTTCTTCCGGTCAAAATCGAGATAAACAAGTTTAAAGGTTCGGAATTATAGGGGTTTTTACTTTCATTATGGTTAAACTAACCCTAGCCAATCCTTTGCACCATCCTTCGAGTCTCTCAACCTTAGCAACTCTCCACAGCGTGAATCATGGTCCGGAGTTGATGGATTCGATGGAGGTGATGATGCTCGAACCAGGGTTCGTGAGCCACAGCCATGGCCGAACCCTGTTGTGCCATCCGCAAACCTATTATCCAATTGTTGGCCGAACCTTCAAGCGTTTATGGCGAACCCTCGTTCCTTTGGCGAACCTGTTGGTCACCCATGTGAAGCTAAGACTAGCCGAACGTAGACATCCCCAGCGAGCCTTTAGTCCCAGCCGAACCCATGGTGAGCTGGGCAACGGGCGAACCTACCTTATGCCCCAGCCGAACCATGCAAACCACAAGCTCAACTCCACCGAACCTATGGGGGAACGAACCTGACCCAGTGGACTAAGCAGCGAACCTTGTTACTCCCACCGAACCTTGGGCTGCATCATGAGTAGCCGAACCTTTGTCTGTAGATGAACCCCATACAGGACTCGTGGCCGACTCCCACCCACGAACCTTCCCCATACATGGGTCCTAAGATAGCCGAACCTGGGGTGATTTAGGCTTGAGGTTCGCTGGTTTTGGTGGGGAAGGGATTTCATACTTTGAATTTGGCCCAGCAATAATTCCATTGGCCCAGTTCGTATACCTCGGCCCAAATAAACTCATCCGGCCCACATGACGTAACCGGCCTAAGGCCCACCTATAATTGGATCAGGGAATCACTATATCGACCCACATTAATTATATTCGGCCCAACATTAATAAGTATGGCCCAATATAGTTACCCAACTCAATAGGACCATCTCGGCTAAAGACTCAACTCAGATTCGGCCCGTATGTTTAAGGAAGTAAACTAACACTTAAAACTAAATGATGTTAAATAATATGCAAAGGAACTTATTGTGATTCTATAAAGTTGGTGAAGGGAATTTGAAACAAAACTTGAAATTCTAACTTCTAAACTATAATGCTATAAACCATTTTAAATCTATTAAGGACAACAAGTGCAACAATTATACGACATGAGGACATGCCGTAATAACAATAAGTAATAACAAGTAAATAGGGCCGAATGAATACCGAGACCCACTAGTGTTAGCCAACTTTAGGGCTAACACTTACTCATGCATAACTCACTATGACATATACTTATAAGCTACGAATACTAAGAAATCAATACAGGATCGTGAATACCACTACAAACACAACAACGAGTGCGCACATCCTTGTTTATACTTAGTCAACCACTTCAAACACAAGGTGACTTCATTTGTCCCTTTTCAAACTTATTTGTTTTACTTCGGGACTGAGAAGCATGTTAAACATTATAAGAAATTATTGCAAGGTTATTTAATGCTTTTAAACATCATCATGATGCTTACACTAAAGCTTATGCTTGGGAAACTATTATTTTTGAGAAACTATGTACTTGATGTTTAAACTACACGCTTGATGCTTATGCTACAAACTAGAAGCTTAAACTACATGCTTGAGGCTTACGCTACAGACTTGAAGCTTAAACTAGATGCTTGATACTTACAAACTCTATGCTTAAATTATATGCTAGAACTAAAGCTATAGATTCAATGCTAATGCTATTTATACTATATTTGCTTGCTTAAAGCTATTGAAACATTTAAATGCATAAGGAAACTAATGTTTAAACTAGAAATGCTTATGAAAACTATGTCTATGTAAACTTGGAACTTAAACTTAGAAAGACCATATGTTCATACTTACTATAAAGACTTGATATACTTGGAATGCTTGAAACACACGAATACTTGATATACTTGGAATACTTGAAACACGTGAATACTTGATATGCTTGGACTACTTGAATACTTGATACATTTGGAATGCTCAGACTACAGACTGAATGACCGCCGCGTGTTGACCTGCGTGTCAACCCCTACTAGTCATCAGTGAAACTATGTGAATGCATTAAACTTGTATGCTTAAGCTATAGGACATCGTAAGACAGACTGTTGGCCGCCGCGTCTTGACATTGGTCAAGCCCTACTAGTCATCAGTGCTCTTCGTTGTCAGAATCATGTAAGACAGACTGATTGGCCGCCGCGTCTTGACATTGGTCAAGCCCTACTAGTCATTCAGTTTTCTTCTTGATTCATCCATGGTTATGACAAGTGACTAGAATGATTTGGGTTCTTCTAGCTGACTTTGTGTCAGCTTGAAGGTTTCTCTATCATAACACGTCACGAGTCATATTTAGGATCATTATGGATGGATGCTGAATTCCCTAGGGTGTTCAGCTGTCCATAATGGTGCCTCTCAAAACTCGATACTCATATGTCATGGAATCAATAGGGTGGAGTGAAACGCTGCCCGGTATGTGGTAGGACGGTGGCTGAGGCTTGTCCCCTACATATGCCCTATATATAAGCATACTCGGTTGGATAGCATAGGTGGTTGTTAGTGAGGTTAAGGTTGTCATTTCGGGGAAATCAAAGTAAACATTTTCAGGGTAATCAAATGCTAAGAATCATATGTCATGGAATCAAGGTAGTGGAATGAAATGCTGAATTATCATTAACAACAATATGTTAAGCAGCCCGGTATGTGGTGGGACGGTGGCTGGGGCTTGTCTCCTACATATGCCCTATATATAAGCATACTCGGTTGGATAACATAGGTGGTTGTTAGTGAGGTTAAGGTTGTCATTCAGGGAATCAAGGTAAACAATTACAGGGTAATCGAATTCAATGAATCGAATGTTACGGAATCAAAGATGTAGGATGAAACGCTTTATTATCATCAGGAACATTATATCATGTGGTTTGGTATGTGGTGGGACGGTGGCTGGGCGGACGGTAAGTTCGACCCTACATATGCCCTATATATAAGCATACTGAAACAGATTGTATAGGTGGTTAATGGTGAGGTTAAGGTTGTCATTCAAAGGATTTTTCAAACTATTTTTACATAAAACTACATGAACTCACCAAACATTGTGTTGACTTTATTTTCTTACATGCTTTCTCAGGTGATGCACAGAAATAGGCTCAGACTTCGGGACTGCATACTAGGATACTCAGATAGAGGACCTAGTAGACTTTTGGAAAGCACACGTTTTGGTTGATTGATACAAATCACTTTTGACATCTTGTACAAATACAAGATAGAAACATTTGATTTTACGATAGGTTTACTTAGTTAAATTACTGAAACTTGCTATTGTAATTTAACTTTGTAATCCTAGTTAAATGTTTTATTGTGCTTTAATTATTCTTGATATTTATGCTATGTAAACAATATGATCATCACGATATCACGCTCCGAGAACCTTCCGCCCGAAGGGGACTTCGATCCAGCCCCACCGGCTCGGGGTGTCACAGATTGGTATCAGAGCTCAAGGTTATAGAGAATAATAGGTCATTTGCTTAAACGGTTTGCCTAGACTATAACTTAGGGACCCTCATGTAGAGAACATAAGACTTAAGTTTGCATTGTGTCTTCTGCATTCGATCACTGCACTAACCAATATCTTTTGGTCATGATCAGAATGCCGCCTAGAAGACAACCGACCTCTCAAGCCTCTGCACCACACTCATCTACTCCTACACCACCAGATTCACCACCGCCGCCTCCTCCTCCTCCACTAGACCCTCCTACGAACCCGAATGCAACTCTAGTTTTGGATCCTGCTACTGTTGCCTTGGCAACATTATTGAGTAGCCAGTTGACTAACCAGCTGAAGGATATCATCCTGGATATGATCAACAGAATTCAAGGCCACGATAACAACTCCGGGCGTACTGCGGGAGAAACTAGTGGAAACACCGGCGCCAAATCAGACTGTTCGTACAAATCATTCGTAGGATGCAAACCGCCAAGCTTTAGCGGCGTTGAAGGAGCTGTTGGACTGATCCAATGGCTAGAAAAGATGGAGAATACACTGGACATCAGCGGTTGTGCTGAACGACATAAGGTTCGCTACGCCGCTGGGTCTTTCAATAAACGTGCTCTAACCTGGTGGAACTCCCATATACATGCTCGAGGTAGAGATGAAGCACTAGCCATGCCTTGGGCAGAATTCAAAATCCTTCTAAAGAATGAGTTTTGTCCTAAGCACGAACTACAGAAGCTAGAAGTTGAACTCTCAAATCATGTGATGAAAGGAGCTGATCACATAGCCTTTACCATTCGCTATCATGAACTGGTAGCCTTGGTGCCAGAAATGGTACCAACTCTGGAGAAACGTATAAATAGGTATGTAGGCGGATTACCAGCCTGCATTCAGAGTCTTGTCATCTCTGCAAACCCGGTAACCCTAGAATCGGCTATTGCACTGTCGGCCAAACTTACTGATTTGATGGTCGCATCAGGAGTTTTAAAGAAGGATTCAGGTGAAGTTAAAAACGAACAACCGAAGAAGAAGCAAAAAGTCATCCAACAATACGTGATGCCCATACCACTCAATCAAGTTGCTGCTGTACCTGCTAAAGCTGCACGCAAACCTTACACTGGTGTACATCCTCAATGTGCACAATGTCAGTTTCATCATGCTGCCACCATGCCGTGTAGGCAGTGTACCAACTGTGGCCGAAAAGGCCATCTGACTCAACACTGTCGAAGTCCACCCGCACCGGCCGTGAACAAAGCTGCCATGGCAATGCCACCACCGCAAAACCCTGGAAATCACTACAACAACAATCGGGGATACTATAACTGTGGAGAACTAGGTCATTTATCCAGGGACTGTCCAAAGAGAGCACAACAAGGAGCTCAAGCGCCTCGTGGGAGAGCATTTATGATTGGAGCCGCTACAGCACGCCAAGACCCGAAGACGGGTACTGGTATGTAGTATCTCTTCACTCACGAGACTTTATTTTATTGTGATATTAGTATGAATAAGAAATTCATCTTATTCATATTAGTATAACCACATAACTAGTTCAGGAAAACTTAGGAATTCTTTTATTGTGATAGAAACAATGAAAGAATCCTCGATAAACGTATATGACATAAGTAGGAAACTACAGCTAGCACCAAGGTTGTGCAACAACTAATGCTCATAGCATCAGTTTGTTTCGAACAACAAAGTGTTAGAATTACGCGGATAAGTAGCAAACCTTAGCAGTAAGACAACTATGAGCAATAAGAATATCAAAACTCTGAGGCTATACATAAGAAATCTCAGACGGGACCCATAATTTAATTTGGGAGCGTAAGAGCCTTACATCATACAAAAGTCTTTCCACATGTTTACAAAGAAATTTGTACCGATAATAACTTTTAAATTTCGGGACGAAATTTCTTTAACAAGGGGAGACTGTAACATCTGTGCCGGAATCGTTACCGGAACAGTAACCTGTACAGTAAATTGTACAGTAACTCAGATACAAACGAGGATAATTACTTAGAAGCTATTAAAATTTGATACTAAACACTAAACTATTATACTATGTTTCTGAAACCTGAATTAAACCTCATGGTTTAACAGTCAGAAACACATCAGACAGCGATGAACAGATACACACATGCTTGATTTTGTATTATTAGGTTTAAACGTATGTGAGGATAACTAGAACAAAACTATAACAGCTGCTGTTACAGAATGCTAAACAGACGAATTATTCGTATAGGTGACGATCTGTATAAATAAATCTGAAAGTTTAACGATCTGAAATGATGACTAAAACGTAGAAAACAAAATCAGAAAGTGAAACGTACGATCGTGTTCGTACAGTTAGCGCTCTGTACGAAAACGTGCGTAAGTGACGTTTTCTGACGAAACGAAAACGAAGACGATTCAAACAATAATAAATTTAAGGAAATATAATATTTCCTGTTTTACAATTTTGAAACTCATAAGAAATAGAATTAAAAGAAACTAATTTAAATTAAAATACGTAATTTCGCGAAAGAATTAACGAAACGCGTAAAAATAATAAATCACGGTAAATAATTCAAGGAAATAATATTTAAACTATTTATTAGAAATAACCAACTTCCAAACGTTTAAAATAAATTCTTTTATTTAAATTACTAAAAACACGCGCGTTACGGTCCGGAAACGCAACGGAGACGAAAACCAAGCAACCGAAACGACCCCGATTACCCACGGGGTATATAAGGCTTGAATGAAGCCACCGTCTTCATTTTAATTCACACCACTCTCTCTCTCTCTAGCTCAAAATCGTCACCCCCTCTCTCTCTCTAAGATCCAACACTTCCAAGCATCATAACTCCTTCGATTCTTGACGAAATCACGCGTTCTTGGTGTACACGCGAAGCTCTTGTCATCCTCTACATAGAAGTACAACAGATCTGAGGCTTCTTCCGGTCAAAATCGAGATAAACAAGTTTAAAGGTTCGGAATTATAGGGGTTTTTACTTTCATTATGGTTAAACTAACCCTAGCCGATCCTTTGCACCATCCTTCGAGTCTCTCAACCTTAGCAACTCTCCACAGCGTGAATCATGGTCCGGAGTTGATGGATTCGATGGAGGTGATGATGCTCGAACCAGGGTTCGTGAGCCACAGCCATGGCCGAACCCTGTTGTGCCATCCGCAAACCTATTATCCAATTGTTGGCCGAACCTTCAAGCGTGCATGGCGAACCCTCGTTCCTTTGGCGAACCTGTTGGTCACCCATGTGAAGCTAAGACTAGCCGAACGTAGACATCCTCAGCGAACCTTTAGTCCCAGCCGAACCCATGGTGAGCTGGGCAACGGGCGAACCTACCTTATGCCCCAGCCAAACCATGCAAACCACAAGCTCAACTCCACCGAACCTATGGGGGAACGAACCTGAACCAGTGGACTAAGCAGCGAACCTTGTTACTCCCACCGAACCTTGGGCTGCATCATGAGTAGCCGAACCTTTGTCTGTAGATGAACCCCATGCAGGACTCGTGGCCGACTCCCACCCACGAACCTTCCCCATACATGGGTCCTAAGATAGCCGAACCTGGGGTGATTTAGGCTTGAGGTTCGCTGGTTTTGGTGGGGAAGGGATTTCATACTTTGAATTTGGCCCAGCAAATTAACCCAGTTCGTATACCTCGGCCCAAATAAACTCATCCGGCCCACATGACGTAACCGGCCTAAGGCCCACCTATAATTGGATCACGGAATCACTATATCGACCCACATTAATTATATTCGGCCCAACATTAATAAGTACGGCCCAATATAGTTACCCAACTCAATAGGACCATCTCGGCTAAAGACTCAACTCACATTCTGCCCGTATGTTTAAGGAAGTAAACTAACACTTAAAACTAAATGATGTTAAATAATATGCAAAGGAACTTATTGTGATTCTATAAAGTTGGTGAAGGAAATTTGAAACAAAACTTGAAATTCTAACTTCTAAACTATAATGCTATAAACCATTTTAAATCTATTAAGGACAACAAGTGCAACAATTATACGACATGAGGACATGCCGTAATAACAATAAGTAATAACAAGTAAATAGGGCCGAATGAATACCAAGACCCACAAGTGTTAGCCAACTTTAGGGCTAACACTTACTCACGCATAACTCACTATGACATATACTTATAAGCTACGAATACTAAGAAATCAATTCAGGATCGTGAATACCACAACAAACACAACAACGAGCGCGCACATCCTTGTTTATACTTAGTCAACCACTTCAAACACAAGGTGAGTTCATTTGTCCCTTTTCAAACTTATTTGTTTTACTTCGGGACTGAGAAGCATGTTAAATATTATAAGAAATTATTGCAAGGTTATTTAATGCTTTTAAACATCATCATGATGCTTACACTAAAGCTTATGCTTGGGAAACTATTATTTTTGAGAAACTATGTACTTGATGTTTAAACTACACGCTTGATGCTTATGCTACAAACTAGAAGCTTAAACTACATGCTTGAGGCTTACGCTACAGACTTGAAGCTTAAACTAGATGCTTGATACTTACAAACTCTATGCTTAGATTATATGCTAGAACTAAAGCTATAGATTCAATGCTAATGCTATTTATACTATATTTGCTTGCTTAAAGCTATTGAAACATTTAAATGCATAAGGAAACTAATGTTTAAACTAGAAATGCTTATGAAAACTATGTCTATGTAAACTTGGAACTTAAACTTAGAAAGACCATATGTTCATACTTACTATAAAGACTTGATATACTTGGAATGCTTGAAACACGCGAATACTTGATATACTTGGAATACTTGAAACACGTGAATACTTGATATGCTTGGACTACTTGAATACTTGAATACTTGATACATTTGGAATGCTCAGACTACAGACTGAATGACCGCCGCGTGTTGACCTGCGTGTCAACCCCTACTAGTCATCAGTGAAACTATGTGAATGCGTTAAACTTGTATGCTTAAGCTATAGAACATCGTAAGACAGACTGTTGGCCGCCGCGTCTTGACATTGGTCAAGCCCTACTAATCATCAGTGCTCTTCGTTGTCAGAATCATGTAAGACAGACTGATTGGCCGCCGCGTCTTGACATTGGTCAAGCCCTACTAGTCATTCAGTTTTCTTCTTGATTCATCCATGGTTATGACAAGTGACTAGAATGATTTGGGTTCTTCTAGCTGACTTTGTGTCAGCTTGAAGGTTTCTCTATCATAACACGTCACGAGTCATATTTAGGATCATTATGGATGGATGCTGAATTCCCTAGGGAGTTCAGCTGTCCATAATGGTGCCTCTCAAAACTCGATACTCATATGTCATGGAATCAATAGGGTGGAGTGAAACGCTGCCCGGTATGTGGTGGGACGGTGGCTGAGGCTTGTCCCCTACATATGCCCTATATATAAGCATACTCGGTTGGATAGCATAGGTGGTTGTTAGTGAGGTTAAGGTTGTCATTTCGGGGAAATCAAAGTAAACATTTTCAGGGTAATCAAATGCTAAGAATCATATGTCATGGAATCAAGGTAGTGGAATGAAATGCTGAATTATCATTAACAACAATATGTTAAGCAGCCCGGTATGTGGTGGGACGGTGCCTGGGGCTTGTCCCCTACATATGCCCTATATATAAGCATACTCGGTTGGATAACATAGGTGGTTGTTAGTGAGGTTAAGGTTGTCATTCAGGGAATCAAGGTAAACAATTACAGGGTAATCGAATTCAATGAATCGAATGTTACGGATCAAAGATGTAGGATGAAACGCTTAATTATCATCAGGAACAATATATCATGTGGTTTGGTATGTGGTGGGACGGTGGCTGGGCGGACGGTAAGTTCGACCCTACATATGCCCTATATATAAGCATACTGAAACAGATGGTATAGGTGGTTAATGGTGAGGTTAAGGTTGTCATTCAAAGGATTTTTCAAACTATTTTTACATAAAACTACATGAACTCACCAAACATTGTGTTGACTTTATTTTCTTACATGCTTTCTCAGGTGATGCACAGGAATAGGCTCAGACTTCGGGACTGCGTACTAAGATACTCAGATAGAGGACCTAGTAGACTTTTGGAAAGCACACGTTTTGGTTGATTGATACGAATCACTTTTGACATCTTGTACAAATACAAGATAGAAACATTTGATTTTACGATAGGTTTACTTAGTTAAATTACTGAAACTTGCTATTGTAATTTAACTTTGTAATCCTAGTTAAATGTTTTATTGTGCTTTAATTATTCTTGACATTTATGCTATGTAAACAATATGATCATCACGATATCACGCTCCGAGAACCTTCCGCCCGAAGGGGAGTTCGATCCAGCCCCACCGGCTCGGGGTGTCACAGATTGGTATCAGAGCTCAAGGTTATAGAGAATAATAGGTCATTTGCTTAAACGGTTTGGCCTAGACTATAACTTAGGGACCCTCATGTAGAGAACATAAGACTTAAGTTTGCATTGTGTCTTCTGCATTCGATCACTGCACTAACCAATATCTTTTGGTTATGATCAGAATGCCGCCTAGAAGACAACCGACCTCTCAAGCCTCTGCACCACACTCATCTACTCCTACACCACCAGATTCACCACCGCCGCCTCCTCCTCCACTAGACCCTCCGACGAACCCGAATGCAACTCTAGTTTTGGATCCTGCTACTGTTGCCTTGGCAACATTATTGAGTAGCCAGTTGACTAACCAGCTGAAGGATATCATCCTGGATATGATCAACAGAATTCAAGGTCACGATAACAACTCCGGGCGTACTGCGGGAGAAACTAGTGGAAACACCGGCGCCAAATCAGACTGTTCGTACAAATCATTCGTAGGATGCAAACCGCCAAGCTTTAGCGGCGTTGAAGGAGCTGTTGGACTGATCCAATGGCTAGAAAAGATGGAGAATACACTGGACATCAGCGGTTGTGCTGAACGACATAAGGTTCGCTACGCCGCTGGGTCTTTCAATAAACGTGCTCTAACCTGGTGGAACTCCCATATACATGCTCGAGGTAGAGATGAAGCACTAGCCATGCCTTGGGTAGAATTCAAAATCCTTCTAAAGAATGAGTTTTGTCCTAAGCACGAACTACAGAAGCTAGAAGTTGAACTCTCAAATCATGTGATGAAAGGAGCTGATCACATAGCCTTTACCATTCGCTATCATGAACTGGTAGCCTTGGTGCCAGAAATGGTACCAACTCTGGAGAAACGTATAAATAGGTATGTAGGCGGATTACCAGCCTGCATTCAGAGTCTTGTCATCTCTGCAAACCCGGTAACCCTAGAATCGGCTATTGCACTGTCGGCCAAACTTACTGATTTGATGGTCGCATCAGGAGTTTTAAAGAAGGATTCAGGTGAAGTTAAAAAGGAACAACCGAAGAAGAAGCAAAAAGTCATCCAACAATACGTGATGCCCATACCACTCAATCAAGTTGTTGTTGTACCTGCTAAAGCTGCACGCAAACCTTACACTGGTGTACATCCTCAATGTGCACAATGTCAGTTTCATCATGCTGCCACCATGCCGTGTAGGCAGTGTACCAACTGTGGCCGAAAAGGCCATCTGACTCAACACTGTCGAAGTCCACCCGCACCGGCCGTGAACAAAGCTGCCATGGCAATGCCACCACCGCAAAACCCTGGCAATCACTACAACAACAATCGGGGATACTATAACTGTGGAGAACTAGGTCATTTATCCAGGGACTGTCCAAAGAGAGCACAACAAGGAGCTCAAGCGCCTCGTGGGAGAGCATTTATGATTGGACTGCATACTAGGATACTCAGATAGAGGACCTAGTGGACTTTTGGAAAGCACACATTTTGGTTGATTGATACGAATCACTTTTGACATCTTGTACAAATACAAGATAGAAACATTTGATTTTGTGATAGGTTTACTTAGTTAAATTACTGAAACTTGCTATTGTAATTTAACTTTTTAATCCTAGTTAAATGTTTTATTGTGCTTTAATTATTCTTGACATTGATGCAATGTAAACAATCTGATCATCACGATTATCACTCACGATATCGCGCTCCGAGAACCTTCCGCCCGACGGGGACTTCGATCCAGCCCCGCCGGCTCGGGGTGTGACATAGTCCATTCAACTCAATTAGTGGACTACATATGATCACAATCCAATATTTTGATATACATACATAGTTTGACAAAATAAGCCAAACCACACAATCAAACTCTATTTATTTATGAATGTAACAATTCATAACCAATTTAGTTCAATTGTGAGACTAGCTCATCAATTAACACTCAATGTCATTGCAATTAATTACAACTCAAACATAAAATTTGATATGCACAGTTTGACTAAATAAGTCAAACTGCACAACCAACAAACAACACCTATGAATCAAACCATTCATAGACAAACCAATTCAATTAGTAGACTATTACTACATCACAAATATGGTGTTTAACAAGTTAGATAACTTACCTTAGTACTAGGATTAGAGATTAACAAATGAGTGATTTGCCTTCTCTTTGATTTTTCCTTTGCACTTCACTTTCAATGCCTATTTAACAACAATTTTCAATTCTCTTAACTATAATTCTAGTTAAGATTATCATTGACTTTACCAAATCAATCCCATTTGCCATCAAATTCTATGTTTTACAATTACAACTCTTGAAACTAAATTTCATGGTTTAATTCTCCAATTTTGACATAAAAGTCAACTATTGGCATTTCAACAAACACTTGGTGTGCATCATTAAATTCCATGAATTTTGTTAATGTTTAGACATTAACCAATCCCATTCAAAGTCTCAAAAATCATCAATTTCTTAATCTTTACAAAAGATTATTTACAATTGATGCATCACACAAGTCAAAACCATGTTATTAACCATCCTACTAGCTATTAAACCCACTAATATGGATTTATTCATAACTTCTCAAGTTACCCAACTTCCATTCATTTCAAATTCAACAAATAACTTAGTAACTAGTAGTTTGGTTGTTCTAAACACAACAAGCATAGATTCATGGTTTCTAACTCATTTTAACAACCAATTTCAAGATTTGAGATAAACCCACTTCTTTTTCATCACAAGAACTCATGAATAACATCAAAATAAACATCACAAATGACTTACAAGATGTTAGTAAACACCTAGGATAGTGATTAGAAGCTTAAATCTTGAATTTAGACCACGAACTCAACGAATTCTTGAAGCTAGGGCTTGAAGCCCTTTTTTCTCTTCTCTTCTCACGTACGAGCACCCACACCCAAAAATGAAATGAGACTTTGACCAACTCAAGTCTTTTATTTCATTCAAATCTCAAGTTTTCCCATTTGGCAATTTTAGTCCCTCAATCTTTTAAACTAGTTAACTCACTCAACCAACCAAATTAAGTTAGTTAGTAGTTAACTATAATACCCCAAATGTTATTTTATTATTATCTCAACATAATTGATTAAAACACAAGTGACCGTTAAAACCGGTCGTTACATTGTTACACTTGGAACATGCAACATAAAACCATCCATGATGTTGCTTAACAGATCTTATTGTACCAAGAACAACGCAAATTGTTTCCTGAAATTATGTTATCAATTTTAATCATTAACAAAACCAGTATAATATAAGAATATGTAATTATAATACCTTTGACAAATCAAACACCTCTTCTACATACTTCCTAACATTCCTGCTCAAAAATTCTTCACGGGAAGAATAGACAGTCTGGCTGGAGATCTGGGATGAACCTTCACCACAGTTTGCTGGCATACTGTTAAGAAATTGGAATCGCAAGTATTATTTGAAAGTGCATAGTAATATTATCCGTTTTTAAACATCATAGTAACAAACCTTGCTTTGAAAGTGTTAATTTCCTCAACATCTTCGTTGATAAACAATCTGGTGCCAAATAATGAATTCTGAATGTTTGGGTTCCCTGGTAAAATGAAGTATAAATTAATAAATTAGCAATAGCTGAAATCAATACATTTTTTTTATTTTTTATTTATACCTTTCCAAGCTTTAACTTTACCAAACTGAATAACAACTATAACCACCTGATCAGTTGAGTTATTTGAAAGGAATGAAGAAAACTGTTGTGCAAAGTTGTCCCAAAGTGTACAACCAAGGACATCACCCCTTTTTAATGATCATGTATATAATTTAAATAATTACAGGGTTAATACTTCAAGTTAACAATTTCAAAACTTATCCTCTTGCTCTCTTTTACACCATGATGGAAAACTTCCATATCAGTTGCGGTAGACAAATAACCAATTACATCTAATACAATTAAAGGACTGGTTAATACATATAAGGCAATAAGTTATGATATAAACATAATGTAGTAACTTTAAGGTAGCTAAAGACAATACCAGATGTGTCTTCAACCTGCACATCCCTGTTAATTATATCTGATGAAAATCAATAAATCGAAAACCATATAAAGGGCCATTGAATTCCAAAATCTTTTTATATTAGTTTGACGGTAGAAGTTAAACCTGAAAGGATGCTTGATAACATGATACTTAAAATTCATTTCACCAACACCAAACCTGCTTAGAAGAATGATACTGCCTTCTTCTAGTTGGTTTTCAAATGCACACATTAAAACTTTCTTAATAGTTGCTTGAATCTTATCACCCTGTAAAAAAATTAGTCTACATATAAAATTGCATATTTTAAGAATAGGTTATGAACCATACTTTCTCATCCATTAAGATCATATCTATTTGATACGACTGCTTCCATAATCGTAATACACGAACTCTTAATTTCCAAGCATCATTTGCAGCAGAAAGCTGGGAAATATAATTTACATCCTCTTTCTCCATCAGATTTCACCACAAAAATGGACGACGGTATGGATGGTTGATTCAAAAATGACAGTATTTATGAACATTTTCAAATTTGAATTATGTCGATAGAAGCTAATCGGGAAGGGTAAAAGCAATTAATAACCTTGATTAGATCAAATTGCAGGTTGCAGAACTGATCAGAAGAAAACTCTTCGAATTCCGCCGTAAGGTAATGATGCGGGTGTAGAATTTGAATTTCGAATTCAAATTGTTGCGGGTATCTCTCGGCAGAGGAGAAGATGAATACCATGACATCAGCAACCAAAAACCTGACATCAGCATGATGTCAAATTTTCCTATGTGGACAACCTCAGGAGCTGCCACATCAGCTGGCTCAACTGTCATTTATTGGATAAACAGACTCACTAAATGGAATGGATAAAAGACAACTATTGACAAAGAGCTTGTCACTAATGAAGACATGCATTGCTCGACAAGAAAGAGTTGATTAAGGCTTGCTTTTACCACTGATCAAGCTATAATCGATGGAAACATGCAACTAATGACGGCTAATCATAAAGATTTAAAGATGAAGTTAGTTATTTAAACTTGATAAATTAACTTAATTAGTGAAGTTAAAAAAATAAACATGAAAGATAACAATTATTCAAAATAAAAAAATTTATTAGATATTTACTTTCCAAAATAAAAGGATAAGTATTACGAATTATGCATGGGCTTATCATCTAAACTCTATCGTAGAGCATCTTGTGAAACTGATCGATGTCTAACAGTTAATTAAAAGATGAGCCTAAAACTCGTGTGTTAGTTAATTTTAACTAGTAAAGATGAGTAAGGTATTGTATCCACAGTGAATCAATGGAAAGCGCTAATTGTTTATCAGTGACTTAATTAACTAACCTAAGAAAATGAATACTGAAATTTGGTTTTGAGTTAATAACACTACTGTAAACCAATGAAATTGATTTCAGATTAAAAGAACACATAACAAAAGATGATTACTTTCAGGTTTAGGTAAAAGATCACAATGATTTATGTCAAATTTATATAAACACGATTATTTACATGGTTTGATCGGAGAGACAAAATGGAACAAACGTTTAAAGCCTTGTTTATTAACAAAATTTCCAATCTAATTATAACGAGCAACTCGCAAAAACCAATGAGTTTATGATGCAAGGAAAACGAAAGTTGATGGCAACACAAAATTACTCAACCATAATAAACTGTTTAAATCAAATAAAACCAACGTAAATTTTGTGTTCTGACAATAAGAACAACCCAAACAACTAAGTTCAAACATAAAAATCAAAGCTTTCAAGCTAACCCAAGTGCCCGGAAGCAATCACAAAAAAACTAAACTCGCATGGTTGAAATCGGATTCATCATGGTGTTTGTTGATTTGGATGATCGGATCTTGAATCGGTGTTAATTAGAATATTCAGGATGATTAGACCTGTTCAAAAGTGCCCAAAAACCTTGAAAAATTTCCCACAATGCTTGAAAAGTCAGAATCCTTAATTTTGGGACGAAACCCCCTTTTTATATGTCCATCCGCTATAATTACGAAGCCCAAATCTGACCAGACCATAAGTTACGGCCTCCAGACCATATCTTACGGCCTGAGAATCGTAGCCTACAGCCTTCTTACGGCCAGTGGCGTACCCACCCTTTGGTCAAGGGGGGGCAGTCGCCCTCCTTAATTTTTTTTGTGGTATATATGTGTTAAAATTCTGACCGACCTCCTTAATATTTTGCAATCGCCCCCCTTAAATTTGCATAATTGGACTTGTGATGCGAATTTAAGTGATAGTTAAACTTTTTTTTTTGGAAAAAGTTACCTAAAAAGTCTCCATAGATATTTGTTGGGATAGATTTTAAAAAATAATACCAAGCAGAGATTAACTTAGTTTGAGAATCTTAATTCATAACAAGATAAAAGCATAGATTGGGTAAATAAATATTGTATTTTAGATAGAAATGGGCAAAACTATAACATATAATGGGTTGAGATGGTAACACCTTAACAAAATACGGGTCAAGATGGATAACTTAAATATTATGTGAATATAATGGATTAAAACGGATAAGATTATCAATAACAAATTTGATGAGAAAATAACTAAAAATCATTCAATTTAACTATTTGTTAAGTTACAATTCACTTTAAGTTGAAAAAATTGATGTTTTTTAATATGACTCATTTAAACTCACATTGATTTTGCTTAAAACTAATCCTAGCCAGTACCTGTTTTGAGTTGTTACCTAACTCAACTCAACCCACCTATTTTGCTAGGCACAAGAACAACTTTAGATGTATTGTATTTTTATTATGTTTTTACATAGTTTAATTGTCTTATTTTAACATGATCCGAACCGATTCGACCCGACTAGATTTAAACAAAAGAGAGAAAAAAAATTATTAAGCTAGATCCTTGAATGACAATAAAATTTTTTTGCCCCCCATGAAAAAAATTTACGAGTCCGCCGCTGCTTACGGCCTTTTGACCGTAGGCTACGGCCTAGTCTACGACCTTTGCCAAAATTGCTCTAAAACGTCCAATCTTTATCCTTTTTGCTACCGAGCAACTGCAACACATCGATAACGCAAAGTAACATCGTTCTCACTCACTAAAAGCTTCTTGGTAATTTTAGCGTTATCAACAATTTTAGTGCTATTGGATTAATTTGTTGATCAAGTAAATAATATTAGTTGTTAAACGAGTCAGGTGACGCGGGAGTGCGGATTGACATTATTTATGAATTTAGCGTTTGACTAAGTGGGCTATAACGTTATATGTATATATATTATATGTGGGCTAATAGATAATTTTGTAAGATTAATTGGGCCTTATATAATGTTTGGATCTGATATGAATTTATGATCCATTTAGTCAAATTTCAGATAAATAGAACTTGGTCAAGAAAATAGGGTATGGTTAACTTCTTCACACACAGAAACTATAAACAAATTCTCTCTCGTTCATCTCGATTTCTAATCCGGTTAAGCATTTTATATGTCCCATAAAATAGTTTAATTTGATAGTGTGATTCACGATTAATCGAGAAATCCAAGTTAAAGATTCAATTCATTTTGTTATTGTTGGTGCCATTCCCTTCTTCATAATCAGGTATGAAATTTATCAACAAAGCTCGCTAAATTTCTCATTAAAACTCATGATTAACTACACCCCAATCAAAAACCCTATAAATCATGTAATCAATCATACTCTTGAACAAAATTTTAAGAGTTGATGGCCATAGTGTTCTTTATTGTTCTTATCCATTATAAACTAATTTATAAAACTCAATTACACAATTTGAATGCCAAACAATAATTAGTAATGATCGTTTAATTATAAAATGATTAAACAATTTAAAACTAAATTTTCACTTAAAGAATTTGTAAATAAAAGTTAAAAAGAATTATTAATATAGCTGTCTAAAATAATTGAGTTTAGAAAATATGAATGCCGTATTGATTATATAATGATCATTCATAATGCAAATTTATTTTTAAAATTTAACAAGTAATGTCACACATTATAACTACTCATAAATAATTTTTTATTATTTTTTTATTTGATGATATAGCAAATATCCATAATTATATATTCACAATATATAAATGTCTAAAAATATATATTTCTAATATTATTATTTAAAATTATAATTTAATAAAAGTGATGAAAAAATAAAATTGCAGAAATATTAGATGATGGGATGCATAATCTCATTTAGTAGGAAAGAAAGGACAAAAAATGAACTGATATTGCATGAGTTAGGTGGTGTTTGTTTTTTCAGAGGCAAAATGTCTGCGGTCTGCGGACTACATCTGCAGACATCTTTTGCATAAGAGGTGGACCAAACCCCTGCAAGAATAGCTTTTGGGGTGTTTGTTTTTTATCAACCTTAAAACCTCTTCCCAACCCCACCGTCCCAACCCCACCGCCGACCTCTTCCATGTGTAGACAACCCCACTGTCGACCACTTCCCTGCTCAGCCCCTCCACCTACCGCCGCTCATCTCCGATCTTCCACCTACCTCCGCTCATCTTCGATCTTCAAACCTAAGGTTCGTTTTCGTCGCCCCTCATCTCCGATCGACCACTTCCCTGCTCAGCCCTTCCACCTACCGCCACTCATCTCCGATCTTCTAACCTAGGGTGGAGCAAACCCTCACGGCGGCGAGGAGGTGGAGCAAACCTCACGGCGGCGAGGAGAAACCCTAGGGTTCGATCGAACGACCTAGATGTTGGAACCGTCACAATCGCGGTGGAGGAGATACAGTCACGGCGGTGGTGGCTTGAGGTGCAGTCACGACGGCGGTGGGTTGAGGTGGCCTCACGGCGGCAGTGGCGGTGGAGGAGGAGGCACAGTCGGGAAATGGCTTGAGGAGCCTTCTTTTGAACGTGAAGAGGTTAACCTCTTCTTGGAGAAGACTTTGGAGAAGACTTTGGTCCACGTCTGCGCCGAAAAGAGGCCGCGCAGAGCTTTTTTAATGAAAGGTATTCGAGAAAACAAACAGTCTGCAAACCTCTAACCTCTTCCCGCATCTGCGCGGCGCAGACATAAGAGGTTAGAAGAGGTTTTTTAGGAAAAACAAACACCACCTTAGTAACACAGAATGTCACAGATTATATTAAACATTTATTTGTTAATATGAAAATTATAAAAAGTGAGTTTCAAAGTTTAACATTTATGTACAAATTCATTCTTTATTAGTAAACATAAACATGATTCAAAATTAATTCTTATTTATTGTGACATGTAGGATTAAATATTCATGTGATCGAGAGTTAATTTGATTGAAATCAATAATCATACCATTATAACATCGTAACATCAAACAACGTACAATCATGGGAAATCATAATCAATCATGTAATCAAGCGTTTAAAAAGCTATTGATCTATATGGTATTAACAGATGCTAAATTAAATACAAACTTTTATCGTACATGCAAATTTCATACAATATACAAATTAGTATGAAACTTAAATAAATTTAAGTTTACGCCTAAATATTCGCAAAGACAGGATCATGGTGTATCAAAGTACGTGATAGTGGACAGGCGGTTGGACTTGACCATAAGTATGTAACCTTTAGGGTTTTTCGATAACTAATTTGATTTATAATTGTACGTGTCCAATACCACTTAAAAGAAAGTTTTATATTAATTCTTTGGATAGTTGTATTAATAAACACAAACACACATATAGTATATACATACACACACAAAATACTAATTTTATTATGGTTTAATAAACAAACTTAATTTTATATTTCTAATAAGAATCTTAAAAGATTTATTACGTGGAGATACATATACATACACACATGAATAATAATACGATAAATCCTTTTAAAAGATCCATTGCAACTAAAAGATAATTTTATAGAAAAATTAAGTAACAATTACTTAATACAAAATCTTACAAATTATTATAAACTAGTAAGGTAACCGTCGCGCGTTGCAGCGGTATCAAAATGTAAAGTAGTTGGAATTTATTTCATCAAATGAAAACGTACTATATTTGATACAACCTATATCCTAAAAAAATTTACGTTGAAACATAGACTAACATATATAAGTGAGTACAGAAACATACTATATTTAACCGGACTCGTTTCTGGGAAAAATATTTTGAAATGTGTATCATCACGAATCTATATGTACTCTTACGCAAAACTAAGCACGTAAGAAATTATCGATACACGAATTTATATGGACTCTTACGCAAAACTAAGCATGTAAGAAATTATTATTAGCTAATGAACAAAAGGGCTAAATTAGAAAGTTTATAAACTTAAGGTAATTAAAGTAACATTTTATAAAGTTTTTTAAAAAATGAAGGGATGAAAGAGATAACCCGGAAAGCATAGGATGGAAATTTAAATTTTAGAGATCAGTTGTGACGTCATTGACTCGTTTGTATAGGAGCGATTTGATGACAACGGTGTGTAAAAAAAAGTGAAAAGAGAGATGGAAAAAAAATTGGGAAAAGAGAATTAAAAGAAAAATGGGAGAAAATGAAAATTAAAAAAAAAAAGTTGGAAAAGGGACTCAAACCCACGCCCAACAGTGCAGAAACACAAAGCCTTACCATTCCAACTACAACAACATTAGTGAAATTCACCTGAAAGTGATTTTATTTAACCTAAAATATAAACGCAATAATTTAGTTACAAATCCACCGACATTGCTAATTGTTATATATAACAATGTTTTCATAAAATAATAAAGAAAGAATTAGAAGGACCATTATTGCAAATAAAAAAATCAGATTTTAGTTCAATAAAGCTAAAAATTCAAGATCTTCAAAACACAAAAGTTGAGGGGTTGAAACTGTAGTTTCCGAATTCCTTTCCTTCCATTTCGCACGTTTACCTATTGAACCCGACCTAATACCCATGCACGAACCAATATTGGATCCAACCTATCTCTACACGGTTACATCAATTGAGGCTAACATTGGAAACCTTTTGACTGCGCGAATTGAAAGCAATCAACAATTTGGAATGATAATCATGATTTAATGCGCAATTGGTTCCTAAAATAGGTAGACATGACCGGGATTGTGAATTCGATTATAAATAGCATAAAAACTAAAGGTAATCGACTTATTAGGTTC
Organism: Mikania micrantha; assembly: GCA_009363875.1. NCBI lineage: Eukaryota > Viridiplantae > Streptophyta > Magnoliopsida > Asterales > Asteraceae > Mikania > Mikania micrantha. The sequence continues at coordinate 4,812,734 of CM018689.1, forward strand.
CTTTGGTGATTGCGAAACTGTTTGAGACACTCAAAACCATTCACGACTTCCACACATACAGAATCAAACCTAAAACACACTCGGCGCTCACTCTCGGGTTCTCTACCAAACCTCACCCAAACACAAACGATTGTAAGTGAATATTATCTAAATCTACTCGTTAAACAACCATGATCAAAAGTCTTAAGGTTTTCCATGAAATGGATCTCCGAGTTGAGTGAATTTTGGGGAAACCGGAATTAGGGTTCATTGATGATCATAGGGATTGGGAAATCTATAAGGATTATGTTTTGTTTTATTGGTACGGCCTTGATCACAATTGGATTGTCTAGAAGAGCTGGTAATGCGCAAAGGATTAAAACTCACGAGGCCGCCAACCTGGGTTCGAAACCGGTGGCAGCCAATATATATTATTTTTTTTTGTATATATTCTTAATTTATTTTCAATCTTAAACCATTTCTAAAATTATTTTTAGAATTTATAAATAAACAGAAATTCTTTTAATTAATATAATAAGTTTCTATAACTAATCTTACCCAAATATGAGATTATCTCATATTACTATTGTATATTCACTATGTGCTTATGTGTTATGTGATATCTATAATATGTTACGTTATATATTCAACTGTTACCATAGAGGATATCCTTAGATTATGATAGGTCGTTTACCAAAACTTGGTTTAGGAATGCCAAATACTAAGATGACTTCGTATCATATTCCTCTACACAGTTTGGTGACATCTTAAGAAAACTTTATTCCAAACTCACGCACACGTGAACGATCCTTAGATGATAGGACTAATCTCATTAAGTTAAACGCCTAATGATATTCCTTAGATTATATAGGTATATGATTTCCAATATTGATTTCATAATCTCGTTAGAATTAAGATTGTGAAGTAGGCATGTATTAACTTGACGAGTGGAATACCATTAGTCAGAGCTTCTGTCTAGGAAAGCTATTCGTATAAATCCCCGATATACGGTGTGACATGTCTAGATTTTCAGGGGAGTTCTGATTAGAGTATTTACACTTATAAGCCAAAGCATGTCATGCCAAACATTTTACAAACTACTCAATTCTAATATGTCAACGGTATTCAATTTTTTGAATTGATTATCCATGATTTCTTATATGTTCTATAATTCGTCAAAAATTCAATAACGTGACATTGATTTGGATTGATTGAATTTTATAATGAGTGATTTAATTTGAATTTCAACCAAGCCCACACGATTCACACTATTGATTCTAAGACAATTGTTTCATATCCATGTATATACATAAACAATTATTAAAGGATTCTACAATATTATATCTGAGATTAGTGATAAATAGTTATCATGTTTATCAATGATCATATAATATCACATACTGGTGTATTCAATGTCATAAGATTCATTCGCAAACAATCATTTACAACCTCATATCTTACTACTCATACCAAATGTCTCACTTAGACTGTCATTTTAAGAACTTTAAGACATCATATTTATGATTTATGATATGTATATATCAATATCTAAAAGTATTATGATGTATCACTTCAATCATGACTCTAGAAACTAGAAATTATAAGACATTAAACTTAAGCTGGATGATAAATATTATCATCTCAATCTAAAGTTCTAAAAATCTTATCTTATACATTCTTATGTCTAAACAAAATTTCAAGACCTTAAGATATCATGCATATGATTTATGATATTTTTTATAATATAAATCTAAGTTTCATAATATTACAAACATTCCTGATAGTCTACATATTTAAGACAATACTAGTTATTAAACACGGGATTTCATTGCACAATTGCAATTTTTGGAATCGTGATACCTACACAATATTCAAACCATTCAAATTGAGTACTATGTGACAGACATGTAATAACCTGATAGGTTAAATCTTTTCACTTTCAATGTTATGTGGGTATAAAAAAACTATCTTTTTATCTTGTAAGTTGTCAAGTTTATCACACCCCAACCGACAGTTAAATACGTAGAGGCGCGAGTTTGACTGTTCATTAGGTCATAGTGCTATTAATATAATAATTAAAGGGTTCATTATAATTCAACACAAACAAAACATACATTAACTTCATACATTCATTGAATTACAATTCATAACATTACATTACAATAGTCATAACATTGAAAATTACAATTGAATACTAAAACATTGTTTATGAATTTAAGCAGGTCTACTAAATCCTATCTTATGTCTTCACCTTGTTTTTGGCTTAATCTGCTACATATGTAACAATGGTTTTTGGGTCAACTATATGAATAGTTGATGAGTATAACATACAGTTTAAATAAATGTTTTAAAAATAAATGATGCATTATATCTAAAACTAGAATCTAAGCTTGTATAAGTCACGTTTGCGTATAAGTTGAATACAATAGCAATAAAGTTCTCTCAAACAAGTGTAATACATAGAACTTAGTCAAGGATGATCAAGTTTTAAACTAAGACATGCAAAACAAATGTTTGCAATAAATAAATGTATATCAAACCAGCTGTTACAGTAATAGTATAAAACTAGTACTTCAACTAAGTTTGCAATAGATAATCGAGTCTAAAACAAGTTTCAATACTGGCATAAAAGCTAGTATATCATCCTTGTTTGCAATAGATAAAGACATGTATATGAATCATAGATTTCACAACGCAGGCATTCACATAGTAAGGATTCTAACTAAAATAGACTAATGCTTGCATAGAATGGTTTTGATTGTAAACATTGTTTTTCTATAGAGCATATGTAACATACCAAAACACTTAAAAGTAAAAGAGGGAATATGAATATACTCACCTGCAGGTTGTCTAGCTATTCTAGTTGTGGCTTTCAATAGAGTTTGAGGGAATGAAAGTAGCACACCTCATCCTAAAGTTTGTATGAAGGAATAAACTTAGAAATCTCAGTTTTCCTATAGTACAAGTTTAATATATTAAGTTTATGGCTTTCTATGAATTCCTTAAAAAGAATATGTCTAAAATATATTTGTCTTAGTTTGAATAGTAGTTGAGAATATTTATTTGAATGTATTCCTCCAAGTTTTGTAAAATAATATACATATATGTACACACACTTTAAAGACTAGAAATTATATTTATAAGCAAACCAATAGTTATTAATATTTTATTTAAATTTAAATAAAATATCTTCAAAGAATCTATAAAGTATTGTTTATAATAGTTACATAATTGTTACAATATTTATGCATGATTATTCTATATTTAATTAAAACTTAGGTCTTTTAAGTATTTTGAATTTAATCAAAATAGAAATTAAAATGATTATTTGACATAGAACATAAAGTCATATTTACAAATATTCAATTGATTTATTTCAAAATAAGAACTCAGGAAATTCTTTAAATCCTTATTAAATGAATAATACAAAGCTTTGGATGACTTTGGAGTTTTTTATGATAAATAAATCTTAAATAAATTATTATTTAGCCATTCTAATTGATTAAATAAAACTTACTATTGTTCATATTTGTAGAAACACATAAGTTTCTCAGCAACTATTCGTAGTGGAAATTTATTACATTTTAGGTAATCAAGGCTAGCTAGAATAGTTCAAGATTCAAAAAGCAATTAAGCTGTCCTAAATAAGATAGTTCAAGATCAAGAACCAATTAGGATAACCTAGATACTCAGGAATTCCAATCTTTTTGTTTATTATCTTGTTTAGATCTTCTTTAGTAAATATTATTTTTTTTTGTGGTTGCCAACAATTATAACACTTAAACTATGAAATTTAGTAAAAATTGCAGTCGTTCTCCAATACTTGGTTATGAAACAATTGATCACCACACCGTAGGTTTCGCACACGATGGAGAGTGTGACACAAAGTGATATCTTTTTGCTTTATATTCTCCTCATAATCTATACTCTTAATAATTTTGCTAACATAGAAGTAAATTAGCTAATTTATGCTAGCTAATTCATGGAGAGGCTAATTGGGCAATCTTTTTTTTCTTCTCTAATTTTTTTTGAACGATACTACCTTCAAACTAAATGATATCATTATATGAGATTGAACCATGACTTTTTATTATAAGAGATAAAACCTTTACTAGGTAGACTAGTCCAATATTGATAGTTAACGGGGCAAAATCGTTGCAAATTTTCATACAAGCAGGCTACGTTAAATCTAAACTTGGGTTTGACCTCTATATAACTCATAAGAGTCCTGTTTCGGATAAAAATTAACAAGCTTAACTTTTAGCAAAACCGAATTAGAAAATTGGGGTATTGTGTTTTACAATCAAAATATGTTTAGTATAACAAATCTGCGATCAGAATATCCCCGAATATCCCTGGGGATATTTCAATATATCAAACAGAAAAATAGCAAGACACACGAGATTTATACGAGGAAAAGCCCTTAATCCCTTAGGATTGCCGGCATAAAAACCTCGGGAGGTGACAATCGTCACTCTGCCTATTTATTATTAGCAAACCGATGAAAATACAAGAGTATGAGCTTGGATGATCGATCCTAAGTGCTACAATTGCTTGAATCTGTGTGTGTTTGAGTGAAAATGAAGAAAAGATGATGAAAAACGCGTCCCTAATCGATCACCAGCCGTTTCTTAATATACAACATTTTGTAACAGCTAAATTAACTAAATTCCTGAATATCCCGGCGAGAATCTCGGAATAATGGCCATGTGACAGCTACCATGTCCATTTACCATATTTAACCATCCTATTTAGGTGAATCCCGAGTCTTTAGGTCCAATTTAGTCAACATCACCGTTGGTGATTTGTTCTCCACTTGTTTCCATAATTTAGCATGTTCCCATGTTTCCTTTGACCGTATCCCGACTTTTAAGGTAAAATCAAGTTCACAATAAGTAACCTGCAAGACTATCTCAAGCTATACAAAGAAGAGATCGATTAGTAACGTTAGTATTCAGGATATTTGAGGATATTTAAGAATCTCATATTCCGGATTATCCTCGGATATCCTGAATCTCAGAGCATAAAAATTGACCCACAACAATTGCCCCCAAAATTTTGTAAGCTGTTCTTAACACATACATCTGAAAAAAATTTCAGACTCAATCTTCGTGAGAACATGTTTTGCTACTTCTTATGATTCAGAATTTACAATTATTCTTATCTTTATATTTCCTTCTATCATTTTGAGAGTTGTAAAGAATGTATGGAACTTTTAAAAGTCTGTTGTGCATTTTAAGTTTCTATGATAATTTTTAGTATTATTACTTATCGACTTAAGCTTATTAATCCGAAATTTATGCCCAATATTTTCTAATGATTTTACGCATTAGAATATTTTCTAAATTAGGATATTGTTTATACTTTAAGAAAACATACCAAACATGCTTTAGAAAAACCATTCTAGAATATCCTTATATATTTCTCTTAAGGTGTTTCAGAATATTTTTTTAATAGATATTTTATAACCAAGAAATGTCTCCACTATCTTGATCAGGATAGTGATTATAAGTAAAAAAAAAAATATTACTATAGTTTTCGTTATTTGGTTTGTTTTTTTAAAATATTTACACAAGGCTTTATTTCAAGATCAGATATTTCTAAATAAAAGTTAATTGTATAATTAGAAATAAAGATTGTTGTAGAGTTAAGAAATAAATACCAACTCCTTGAAAGAATAGACTTACTCTCGAAGCTTTTCTTATCCCTGTCAGGATAATGTGTAAATTACATACCTTTATTTCCTTAGGCATATTATGAATATACTAGTGCAATATCCTGAAATAATTCTGAGAGTCAAGTTCAGCTTCTGAATATCCCTGAAAGTTTGTTCCCGCACATGTTCAAAAACAAAAAAGAATTGGGATAATCCCAATATACTGGCGACTATGGCCGGTTAGACTGGCGACAAGGCCAAAAATACTGGCAACAAGGCCGAAATACTGGCGACAAGGCCGATTATACTGGCGACTATGGCCGGAATACTGGCGACAAGGCCGATTATACTGGCGACTAAGGCCGGAATGCTGGCGACTAAGGCCGGGATACTGGCGACTAGGCCGGAATTCGGTGGATTCCTGGTTATAGTCTTTGAAAATGAAATTGTCAGCCACTCATGCGTGTACTGGTCCCAAAATCTCCAACTATACCGGGATATTATGGAGGATCCATAGTCATAACCCTCGATAATGAAATTGTCAGCCACTCATGTGTGTATTGGTCCCATTATCTTGGATTATAGCAGGATATACGTGCGCTAGTGGCGAGGGTATGAACCCTAGGTCTTCATGAGAGACAAAGGGCTCTTGAGTTTTGATTTCAGGTCAAAACTTTGCAGCTAGACATAAAGTCAGTGCGGGGTCTTCATCAAGTTTTGATTTCAGGTCAAAACTTGGGCTGAGACATACAGCCTCGTATCTTCTCCAGTTATTCCTGCAAAAACTTAAAATATTTTTGCAAAGGTAGGCATTAGGGATCCCTAAGCCTCTCCAATGCTTGAGTTAGTATCAGGATATAAATGTAGGGATATTTAAAGAATATATGCGGATAAAGATATATGTCAAATAAAATAGATTTTAAGGTGAATGGCATTCCATGCCTTTGGGAAAGGTTCACCGTTCATAGTAACTAATCTATATGCCCCATTTCCAGCTTCGGAGTCGATTTTATAAGGTCCTTCCCATTTTGGGGCAAGCTTACCATCTGTTGGGTTAGTAGTATTATGGAATGCTTTTCTTAAAACTAAATCTCCTATTTGGAATCTTCTGATCCTTATATTCTTATTGTAAGATTTAGTTATCTTTTGTTGATATGCAGCCATTCTAATCTTCGCAATATCCCTGGATTCGTCAATAGTGTCTATATCCTGAGATAATACTTCGTTATTAGCTTCTAGAGTTTGCAAACTTGTTCTTGCAGTAGGGATAATCATCTCAATTGGGAGCACAACTTCTGAACCAAACACTAATGAGAATGGGGTTTGACCAGTCGCATTTTTTGTAGTTGTTCTATCTGCCCATAGGACAAATGGAAGTTCTTCAGCCCTATTTTCTTTCTTAAATCCCAACTTCTTTTTGAGATTGTTTATGATTATCTTATTGCTTGATTTTGCTTGGCCATTGGCTTGAGGATGTACTGGTGTGGAAGTAATCATTTTTATCCCCCATGCTTCGCAAAAATTGGTAGTTCTTTTGCCAATTAATTGAGATCCATTATCGCAGGTAATCTTAGCAGGTATCCCGAATCTGGTCAGGATATTTCTTTTTATGAAGGATATTACTTCTTTTTCTCTAACCTATACAAAGGCTTCAGCTTCAATCTATTTTGAAAAGTAATCAGTCATGGCAAGCATGAATACTTTTCCTCCTGGTGCTTTTGGTAGTTTTCCTACTATATACATTCCTCATTTCATGAATGGCCATGATGAGACTATTGGATATAAAGGTTCAGCCGGTTGGTGAAGGATATTGTTGTGTCTTTGACAAGCATAACATCTTTGGGAATAGGACATTGCGTCTTTCCTCATAGTAGGCCAGAAATATCCTATTCTAAGGTCTCTGGTTTTTCCACAATCTCCTTCATGGATATCCTTCATTACTTCTAAGGTCTCTGGTTTTTCCAGACATTTTAAGTATGGACCAGCTACCGATATCCTATATAGGATATCCCTAATAATTGTGTATCTGGATATCCTGATTTTAAAGGCTCTATGGTTTGTTTCTCCATCAGGTATTTTTCTTGTTCGAAGATATTCTTTAATAGGTGTAGTCCAGGACATCTCATATGCATCAGTGTTTTTTGGTTTACGGATTTGATTTGAACTTTCTATATCTATAGCTGGATTCAGGATATGTAGGATAGGAATATTGATATCATCACAAATTACGCGAGGTTTGCTAATGCATCTGCTTCATCATTCTCTTATCTAGGAACCTGTGTGATATCAAAAGTATTGAAATATCCTACTATCTCTTTAACTATCTCTAAGTATTTTGCTAATTTATCACCTTTAACCATATAGGAACCATTAAATTGGTTTGCTATTAGTAAGGAATCAACAAATACATGGAGATTTCTTATGTTCATATCCCTAGCTAATTGGAGTCCCGCTATCAAAGCTTCATATTCAGCTTCATTATTAGTTGTTTGGAACTCACAACTGATCGATTGGAGTATTATGTCCCCCGTGGCGATTTTAGTATTATCCCTAAACATGTCCCTCTTACATTTAAGGCTCCATCAGTGTGTAGAGTCCATTCACCGGTATCCTCATCCAGGATTTTAACTTCTGAATCTGCTTCTGGTTGAATATCACTACTAAAATCTGCCACAAAGTCTGCTAGTGCTTGAGACTTAATTGCTGTTCTTGGTTCATAGATTAAATCGTAAGTGCTAAGTTTTACTGACCACTTGGCCATTCTTCCTGATAACTCAGGTTTTCTTAACACCGACTTAATTGGGTAATTTGTTTTAATGTGTATTCTATGCATCTCAAAATAGTGCCTAAGTTTTGTTGATGCCATAATCAAAGCTAAGATTAATTTTTCTAGGTGAGAATACATAGTTTCAGCATCTAATAGGCTTTTACTTACATAGTATACTGGATGTTGTGATCCTTGATAGTCTTTAACTAGGACCGCGCTTACAGTGGTTCGGGATACTGCTAAGTACAGTGATAGTAGTTCACCATCTTCTGGTTTCATGAGCAACGGTGCTGAGGATAAGTATTCTTTCAACTCCTGTAATGCTTTCTTGTGCTCTTCATCCCATTGAAACTTCTTATTCTTTTTAAGGATATCGTAGAATCCTTTGAATTTTTCAGAAGATCTTGAGATGAATCTATTAAGAGCGGCTATTCTTCCTGTTAATCTCTGTACTTCTTTCACATTTGTTGGGGATTTGAGGTTCAGGATAGCTTGGATTTGTTCTGGGCTAGCCTCTATTCCTCTTTTAGTGACCATATATCCCAAGAATTTTCCTGATCTTACTCCAAAATGACACTTAGAAGGGTTAAGTTTCATGTTGTATCGATCTAGGATATTGAACGATTCTTCGAGATCCCGAAGATGATCTTTGGTAATCTTAGATTTAACTACCATATCATCGATGTACACCTCCATCGTGTCCCCCAGCTTATCCTTAAACATCATATTGACAAGCCTTTGATAAGTAGCTCCTGCGTTTTTTAAGCCAAATGGCATTGCTGTATAGCAATATATCCCTGTTGGCGTCATGAAAGCAGTATATTCTTGGTCCGAAGGCTCCATCTGGATTTGCTGGAATCCTGCCGATGCATCCATGAAGGTTAACATTTCATGGCCTGCTGTAGCATCTACCATTGAATCTATGTGTGGTAATGGAAAGGGGTCTTTGGGACAAGCTTTGTTTAGATCTGTGTAATCTACACAAACTCTCCACTTTCCATTCTTCTTTTGAACCACAACTACATTAGCCAACCACCTTGGAAATTTTACTTCTCTAATCATCTTGGCTTTAAGAAGCTTTTCCACTTCTTCTTGGATGATTACATTCCTTTCGGGAGCAAATTTTCTCCTTTTTTGGTGGATGGGCTTGTAGCTTCTATCTATTCCTAGCTTATGTGTTATTACATCTGAGGATATCCCTGTCATATCCTCATGCTTCCAAGCGAAGGTAGAAATTCTTGATTTCAGGAAAGAAATCAATTTCTCCTCAATATCCTTGGGGATATCAGTTCCAATGAGAACTTTGGTTTAGGGATCCTCGGGATTAAGTAGTATTTCTTTTACTTCTTTCTCCCGGGATTCCTGATTATCCCCAAGGTTGTTCTTTGATTGCTATGTTGAAGGTGATTTCCTCGTCGCCTTTATCGAGGACGAATAACACTCTTTAGCTTCCTGTTGGTCGCTATCAATCCTCACAACTCCCCATGGTGTAGGTAGTTTAACGCATTGATGATATGTCGAGGGAACTGCCTTCATATCGTGTATCCAAGGTCTACCTAATATGATATTATAACAAGATAAAGAATCTATAATACAAAAGCGTTGCATAGAATTTACTCCCTCGATATATACTGGTTATTTAATTTCTCCAATGGTAGCTTTGGCTTCTCCACTGAATCCAACCAAGACCAAAGATTTGGTAGTTATTTCGGATTCAGGGATATTCATCCTCTTGAGTGTCTCTAACTGGATGATGTTTACTGAACTTCCTCCATCAATGAGTATCCTGTGTACATAGTGGTTAGCGACATATAAAGTAATTACTAACCCATCGTGATGAGGATCTATGATGTTTTCCCGATCATGTTCTTCGAAGGATATCACAGTATCCTTAGTTATTGTTGAGGTTTTTGTGGGTCTTTCTCCGTTCTCCATCTTAGCCTCTTTAGCATGTCTTCTGGATGCAGAATAAGAAGTACCACATATGTCAGATCCACCAGAGATAAATTTTATTACCTTGGCATCCTTTGGTGGGGATGCGGCTCTTTTTGGGAATCTATCAGGATCCTGCCTTCTCTCTTTCCTTTTACAAAGAAGTTCCTTGAGATGGCCTTTGCTAAGTAAGTAGCTTATCTCCTTTCTCAAGGCAATGCAATCTTCGGTTACACGTCTGAAGTCTTCATGTAATGCACACCATTTGGATTTATCTTTCGTAGCAAACTTCTTATCCTTAGGAGGCCATCTAGCCTTTTCTCCTAAATCCTGCATGGCACACATTAGTTCAGAAATATCTACAGAAAACAGTAATCAGATATCCTGGGATAGTCTTCATCATCCTCGTCGTCATCCAAAAAATTGATCTTGCGGTTGTCAGACTTGTAGTATGGCTTAGGTTTGAATGACTTATTGGTGGGTGAATCGAACTTCCTTTTGCCTTGATCATTGGGAGGAGTTATAGTAATCCTCTTCTGGATCTCTTTATCATCTTCCAACCTTATGAACCTCAATGCTCGATTCCGGACCTCGTCCATGTTCCTACAAGGATTCATAACCAAATCATCATAAAAAGGTGAGTTTTTCTGTAATCCCATCTTGAAAGCTTGAACAGCCGTAATGATATCAAGATTAGGGATATCCAAGGATTCTCTGCCAAACTTGTTCACATAACTCCTTAGAGTCTCATCCGATCCCTGTGTTATCCTGTAGAGATCACTAGTTAATCTTTCAAATGTCCTGCTACATGAAAATTGATTATTAAATAAGTTAATCAAATGAGTAAAAGAAGTAATCTAGTAAGGAGGAACATTGAGTAGCCATTTTAAAGCTGCTCCTGTCAAAGTTGAGCCGAATTCTTTGCATAAGCAAGCTTCTTTCAGGTGTGGGGGAATAGGATTTGTCTCCATTCTTTCCCTATATTGGGCTACATGCTCTTCGGGATCCGTGGTCCCATCATACAACTTCATGGTGGGAGTTTGGAATCTCTTTAGGATTTCAGCATCACATATCGGTGGAGCGAATCTGGATATCCTGTGGGTGATTGCTAGTACTTCCGGGATAGGCTTGACTATTCCTGGTACACTTGAGATCATATCCCGAAGTTTCTGGATTTCCTTGACCACTTGAGGAGATATTCCTGTTTCCTGTGATGAACCAAGATTAATAGTGTCTAATGGAGAATAATTGTAAGTGTTACCAGTAAATGGTGTAGGGAGTAATGTTCTAGGGATAAGGATATTATCCCGGGATATTCCCAGATCTTGGGATCCTAAGGCGGTTCTGATAGTGGTTTGCATTGGGATAAAGTCTCCAGAATGGTTTCCGGTCATCCCTGATGTCCCAAAATCAAGGACCCTTGGGACTATTGGAGTGGTGACTTCTGCTTGTTTGTTCTTTTCAGCCTTTAGGTTCTCCATTTCCTTGAGAAGTCTTTGATTCATTCGTTGTTGATCCATCATTTGTTGTTGTACCTGTTGAAACATACTCAAAATATCGTTATTAGAGATAAGTACATGAGTGGAAGTGGTCATCTTTGTCGATGGAACACTTTTGGCAAGAAAAGTAGTCTTTTTTCCAGCATTGTCGGGTTTCTTGGTGAAAACAGGAATCTGCGAGGATACATTAGTAGTAGTAGCAGAAACAATAGGTAATGAAGAAGTTGATCTCAGCTGTGAAGCCATTTTTCAATATATTCCTTATGAAAACGCCTTTTGAACAAGGTTTTAATTATGAAAAACACAAGCTTGCCCCACGGTGGGTGCCAAATTGTTTCGGGTAAAAATTAACAAGCTTAACTTTTAGTAAAACCGAATTAGAAAAATGGGGTATTGTGTTTTACAATCAAAATATGTTTAGTATAACAAATCTGCGATCAGAATATCCCCGAATATCCCTGTGGATATTTCAATATATCAAACAAAAAAATAGCAAGACACACGAGATTTATACGAGGAAAAACCCTTAATCCCTTAGGATTGCCGGCATAAAAACCTCGGGAGGTGACAATCGTCACTCTGCCTATTTATTATTAACAAACCGATGAAAATACAAGAGTATGAGCTTGGATGATCGATACTAAGTGCTACAATTGCTTGAATTTGTGTGTGTTTGAGAGAAAATGAAGAAAAGATAATGAAAAACGCGTCCCTAATCGATCACCAGCCGTTTCTTTATATACAACATTTTGTAACAACTAAATTAACTAAATTCCCGAATATCCCGGCGAGAATCTCGGAATAATGGCCATGTGACAGCTACCACGTCCATTTACCATATTTAACCGTCCTATTTAGGTGAATCCCGAGTCTTTAGGTCCAATTTTGTCAACATGACCGTTGGTGACTTGTTCTCCACTTGTTTCCATAATTTAGCATGTTCCCATGTTTCCTTTGACCGTATCCCGACTTTTAAGGTAAAATCAAGTCCACAATAAGTAACCTGCAAGACTATCTCAAGTTATACAAAGAAGAGATCGATTAGTAACGTTAGTATTTAGGATATTTGAGGATATTTAAGAATCCATATTCCGGATTATCCTCGGATATCACGAATCTCAGAGCATAAAAATTGACCCACAACAAGTCCAACAAAATAAATTAAAGTTTTTAAAAAGTTTATTATACAAACATACATATTCTAAAAATTAAAATACTAGTTATTTAAAGGACATCGACCATTGAGACAGTGCCACAATAGTACTCCAGGATTCTTCTAAATGGAAGATATTGGGTTCAAAACTCTCCATCAACGAAAAATGGGTCTGAGGGGGGGGGGTCAGGGGTTTTCCCAGTAGGGTTTTCTCCTGGGGTGGTTGTGATGGCTCATAGGATGTCCAGGTAACTAGACTTTGGTGACATGGTCTGGAAACAGTGGGCTCACACGATTGAGATCTTCGCCGTTCAAAAAAAAAATTTAAAGGACATCGACAAAGTGAATGTGTAATGATATTACCAAAGTATTGAAATGGAATCCTCACAACCATTGAAATGATGTTTTTAACAATTAACGAGAGTTGGAACTCACATCATAAGCAAATGACATAAATTCACCGTTAAGTTAACAAGTGTGTGAGGCCTTGTTTCGGATTTCATCGAAAACAACTTATTGACTTATTGCTTTTTCAAAAAGCCAATAAGTGAATAAGTTGTTTGCCAAACCTAAAAGGACTTTTAAAAATGACTTTTTGTAAAAGGGTAATAAGTTGTTTTTCAAAAGCTAAAAATTCTAGCTTTTCAAATTAACTTATGACTTGTTGACATAAAATTACAAATATACCTCACTATTTACCTTTTACCCAATAACCTTAAAATAATATCAATAAAAAACGTCCTTTTTGGTAATTTTGAAAATTCATTTTGGAAAAGTTAATTCAAACACATTTTTAAAAAGTTCATTTCAAAAGTCATAAATTAATAATCTCACTTTTGACACAAAGTCATTTTTAAGTTAAATAGCAATCCCAAACAGGGCCTTTCAAACTTGGGTGATGTTATAATAAAAAGAGTTTTTAGTGTAAAAAATGTAAAAAAGATTTAAGACCATTAGATATATAAACATAATGAGTTTTATTTTATACTCGTGATTGTGTCTTACTTTTTTTTTATTATGATGAGTTTTAAAAACATAATAGTGAAACAATAGACTCGTGTACTTTTTATATGTAAATTACAATGATAAAATAAATAAAAAAAATTATCTAATACATAAAAAATCACAAACATAATACCAAATGATTTAAAACGTAAAACACAATGATAAATACATAATACACAATGACATGAACGTAAAACACAATAATGAATACATATTACATATTAAACTTAACGTAAAACACAAACACAATAATGAATACATATTACATATTAAACTTAACGTAAAACACAATGAAGAACATGTATTTTTTAAAAATTTAGATAATATGTGTTTTTCAAAATTATAAGTTTTGGAAAACATAATAATGAAATAACACAATTTATTAACGCATAAAGACCGTGATAAAAATACCACACAATGAGTTAGAACATTAAACATAATAATTAAAACACAGAATGATGAAAACATATTATACAATGTCATAAATCACAAAATATAATAATTAAAATATTTTTTAAAAAAATTAAAGAAATATGATATGTTAAAGTTGCAATCATTGTAACCCTTTTCTATTTTACTAGAACCATAAACCCTTTTTATTGCAACACTTTAAAGATTAAACAATTTTTACATGTATTTAATTGTTCAAATCTCTTATTAAAATATATAAAATTTTCCATTTATATAAAAGTTTATATTTTTATAATAAATATTACTTAAAAACTAAAATAATCATTTATAAACTTTTTAAAAATATAAGAAATTTACTTTTATGCACGTGAATATAAATATTTACTTTTTACTCACAACAATTTATTGTTTTTTATTTAAATCTATTCGTATATCAGCGAACTTTATCCTAAAAATTGAAGTTTATGCAACTTTTTGGAAAGTATTTATACGTGAACTTACAAAATTCAAAATGTTTCGTCGCTTAAACCACACGTCAAGGTCCTTTTCCCGATTCCGATCAACGAAACCCTAACATTCTTGAACCTTCAAGAACAGAACAAGCATTTGCTGATTATTGAGTTGAATTCACCGCCGGAGAAATCAACAATGTGGTTGAACAAAGACTCCGGGAGTTCAACGCCGAGAGGATTCCCGTTTTCCACCCCTCAGCCGGAGAGGAACCGGAGTTGTTCTTCAAATGCCTATTCTTCTCCGCCGTACGCTAACCGGCAACGTCCGGCGCCTTTTTCGGAGAAGAAATGGACGTCAATTCAGTCTAAAACCAGTAATCATCCCTTTCATATTGTCCACAAAGTCCCCACAGGTGATTCTCCCTACGTCAGAGCCAAGCATGTACAGGTCTCATCCGTTTCTTACTTTTATTTGTATAATTTCAATTTGAAGTAGATATTACTAAAAATAATCGAAGAAACTCGTTTTTCTGTTAAATTTGTATCAATTCTTCGTGACTATCAAGATTTATTAAGTAGGAATTTAATGCAACTTAGGAAACTATGTATAAAATTCTCCTTAAGGGTTTCAAATCACAGTAAATTTGAATTGAATCTGAAACTATTGAAAAGGAGGATATCATAATGAAAGATCAAAAGTAATCGATCTTTACAATTACTAATTCTGTTAAGAAACAAATTGAGTGTTCAGTGATCATTATATGTTTGTTAAAATGCCCAAGTGAGTGACTGTGAACTACATCCTAATTTGGTTTAGGTTTTATTGGGTTCATGTAATCTTTTCTTGTAGTTAGTAGACAACAATCCAAGCAAAGCAGTATCACTGTTTTGGGCTGCTATAAATTCTGGGGATCGAGTTGATAGTGCTTTGAAAGACATGGCTGTTGTGATGAAACAATTGAACAGATCTGATGAAGCAATTGAAGCAATCAAGTCTTTTAGACATCTATGCCCGCCTGATTCACAAGAGTCTCTTGACAACATTCTTCTTGAATTATACAAGGTAACTCATGTCTTTCTGTAATCATTTTGTTGATATTGTTCAAAGATCTTATAATTTTTAACTGTTACCAGAGATCCGGACGGGTTGAAGATCAAATTGAATTGCTTGAATCAAAACTCAAGCATATTGAGGAAAATACTTCCATAGATGGAAGCCAAATAAAGATTGCTCGATCACAAGGGAAGAAAATTCAAATCACAGTGGGACAAGAGTACTCAAGGTGGAATGATTCTTATAAAATTTAACTTCTATGTTGGTGAGATTCTCAAATCCTAATCTCATTCCATTTGGGTCGAATCTGTTGCAATATGCAGGTTACTAGGGAATTTGGCATGGGCTTACTTGCAGCAGGACTTGTATAAAGTAGCTGAAGAAATCTATAGGTAGGTTTGATATTTATTCACAAACTTTTCATTTAAACTGATCCAAGTTTCATTGAATAACTTGTACTAATGTTAAATATGAATCTTTACAATGCAGAAAAGCACTTTCTTTGGAACCAGATAAGAACAAGAGGTGTAATCTTGCAATTTGTCTGATGTACATGAACAGAATGACAGAAGCCAAGTTTCTACTGAGTACAATCAAGGATTCACACAGACAGCGTGACATGGATGAAGAATCATATGCAAAGTCTTACGAGCGTGCACTTCAAGTGATGGAAGAATTTGAAATGGAGGACAGGTGTCAAACCAGGAATCAGTTATCTTTCTCATCTTTTCTTAGCAGAAACAAAGAAATTAATACCATTGACAAATTGCCAAAACGTAGTGATTCAGATCCCGGATATAAGAGGTCACATGTTTCTCCATCCCCAGTTAATGGCATGCCACAGGTCCCGTTCACTCAGCCTAGAAGACGAGAATGGGAAAGAGCAGATACGGCTGGAGGGTGTCTTAGGAAATTACATTTTCAAAAACCTGCGGAAGTTAATTTGGAACCCTCAGGGAAGTGTGGTGAAATGTCGGTAATACCCTTGTGTGAAGAAAGAAAGAGCAAGCAAAGTTGGGCAGACATGGTGGAAGAAGATGAACAGATTATGCTCGAATCTACCATGAGGAGTTATAGTGATGAGAATGAGAATTGCAACATAATGAAGGGAGAAATTGAATCTTTTAGAGTGCAGGATGGATATCAAACTCAACCTGGGACTGCCACGTGCAAGAGAAGTCAAATGGTGAAGCGATCTTTGACTTTTGACAGGAGTCAAAATGGTAATGAAGAATAAAACTTCCTATGTCATTCGCCTGTATAGGTTGCATATGCAATGACCTCATTGTTTTTTTGTTTGGTAATATAGCCATTTTTTGATGTGGATGTTTTCGTGTTTTTGTATTATTTTGTGGCCCTTATTGGGACTTTCATGAGCATACTCTCGTGTATGAAGTATGAACTTATGTTGTCAAAATCCCACTTGGTGTGCCTAGGCTTTCAGATGAGGCCAGGAAGAGCATCTTGTTACCATCCAGACTTTAAAGCGAGATTTGGGCAAAGATTTTGACTAGATTTCACCGAGATTCCAGCCAAATGTTGTAAATTTTGGCAAACTTTAAAATGGCCTAGAACCAACCTATACTGTCGTAAAATAGTCCTGAAAAAAAAAAAAAAAAAAAAAAAAAAGCCATATCTGAAACCTCTAAATTGATATGTTATCATTTATGTTATGCATCTTCCTTATGTCGTGCTTTAGTTTTTTTTTGAGTGCCTTGCTCCTACGGCCAAAGGCTCACCTTTATGCCTTGATGGCGGTTGTTGCTTTGGCATCTATGATATGAACCTTATGTTGTCTGCCTGGGTTTTCTGTTTGTGAGATGGATGAAACTAATGTCATGAAAATTACAATCTTTGCATTTAACAAACATTTTTTTTATTAAATTCACATGTCTATATATATTTTCTTGAGCAAAAGTAAACAAAAGCATATGCTGATCGACTGGTTTGATGCATACCTGATAAAGCTTCGTCTTCAATTGGTCCAGGTTCGAGTACAGTCCAAGCTTTAAAATTCCTTTTGAAATTGTTCCATTGTTCTTTTCTCTTTGGGTTGGGTATTAAATTGATATGATAACAATATTTTATTTTATAGTCATACACATAGTTGTCAAAAGCTTTTAGGCGCTCGTCTATGTGAAAAAAAAAAAAAAAAGCCAGCGCATGAAAGGCGTCTCGTGGTAGCCCAGGCTCACTCCGATGACTTTCCGGCGAGATTCCGGCAAAATTCTGGAAAATTTAACCATTGGATAAAATCATTTATAAATATATAAATTAAAATATTATAGTATTAAACCAAAAATAACTTAAATACTATGGTATTAAACTAAAATAAAGAATTAAAAATATACAACACATTTAATGAATAAATATAATAAATGAACTTAACTGAAGATAAACGAACATGTTACCGAACGTTCACGAACACAAATGAACGAACACGACCTTTGTTCATGTTCGTTCATTTAACTTAACGAACGGAATTTTTTGTTCGTGTTCGTTCATTTATTAAACGATCGAACATAAACGAACTTCCCGCCGAACGGTTCATGAACGATTCGGTTCGTTTACAGCCCTAAGGGTGACATAACATCTTATATACCACAAAATAAAACACGAACATGATATGCGATAGACACAAACATTACACTATAACTTATCATGTCATTTTTCCAAACACGAATACGAACCATTTTATAAATGTATTACACGATAAAACATTTAAATTAAATTTAAGTGTCTTTTGTTGTAGTTAATGTTACTTTCGAGATAAAGTTCTATTGATTTAAAGTTATATGTCAAATTGATGGTTGGTTGTTGCTAGGGACGTTTTTCTTCTTTCTCTTAGTTGTAATTAAAACAGGCATAAAAGGTAGACATGATACAATAGACAATTGCTTTTCGCTACGACATGATTTGATGTTTTAAAATGGATTAACACTCTTTGCCACCATATTTTTGGCATGCATTTGATATTCGTGATGTTGTCATTGCCATATCGGCAGAGTAATATGACTTAATGGTTTTTTTTTGAATTTTAGTTGGATATATATCGTGTTTTTTTCCTGTTTAATACAGGGTTGTCACTACAACGCGCGGGGTAACTCGTAGTTTGATTACAAAAGGTAACTTTCTAATTTTATGTCTGTTAACTTTTATACTTTTAATCCACATATGTTTGCATTGTCTCGTTTGCTTAAATATACAAAATCGGTTACAAACTTTAACTTTTATATCGTATAGACACAAATAGACAAAAACTCATAACTCATGAACCAATAAAGGTTAAAGCAACCAAACAAACATACCACGTGAAGTCCCACTAATCAGCAGGGTCTCGAGATGGTGAGACAAAGTTTACCTTACCTCTAGTTTAATAAGACATATAATCTTACACTAGTTTTAAATCTTAAATGCTTGTGATTTAGCACATACACATAAAATAAGATAGTCTTGAATGTGTATAATAAAGGTAATGTAAAAAAACCAAATATTTGGGTTGATTGTACATTTATAATAAACGTTATGAAAAAAACACCAAAGATTTATGTTGATATTGCTAGAGTTAGTTGAAAGTATAAACATATATACACACACATACAAAAACACACACACACACACACACATACATACATACATACATACATACATACATACATACATACATATGTAGATTCAAGTTCGGCTAAAAAGGCAAAAAACCTTAAAAATTGTAAGAAGGAATATGGGCATTACACGTGTTAAATCAAATGTTTACTGCAAATGGGCATTAGCATAATTTCATAAATTTTGTTAGCGTTTATTTTGTGAAAATCAATTGCAACAATAGACTTGATTCTCGCTGTATTTTAATCAAATCGAATTCAACCATATCAATTTCAACATCATCAATTTTTCAGAATGTTATTGATTTTATAGCGTTATTTAATTTTTTTAATATTGAACGTGATCGCTGAAAGTTTTGACAAATCAAGTTCGTCAATTATCAATTTCAACAACCACATCAATTTGTTCAGACTGTTAACCGTATTTTGAAGTCAAACAGAGATATTACGTTTTCGTATGTTGTTTGATATTATGGTGTTTTTCAGATTGTATGGTGTTTTTCAGATTGTATGGTGTTATTTCGTAAGTTGTTTGATATTTCGTTTTAATGATGCTCTGTTTTTTGATATTATGGTGTTTTTCAAATTGTATGGTCTTTTTCAGACTGTATTGTGTTTTTTGGATTGTATGGTGTTTTTGAATCCAATTATTACAAGTTATTTTGAATCCAAAAGCCCTAATCACCATAATATTTTAAAATTTTTATGGTGTTTTTTTTTAGATAATGCTATGTTTTTTAATTTTATAGGTATGGTGTTTTAATGGTGGTTATATACGTAGTTTAGAGTTTATGGTGTTTTTCAGATTATATGTTTGTTCGGATGAACTGTTTATTGTCTTTTATAAAATAAGTCAAATATGTTGTATTCCATAATAATTGTACGTGCTACGGTGTTTTAATGTAAACTGATACGTCTAAAACGTCATAAAATTTAACGAAGGTTCAAAACACCAATAATCCCACAACTAAAATTTAACGAAGTTCAAAACGCCATAAAATCTAAAACGCCATAAAATTTAACAGAGGTTCAACACCATATATCGAGATATATCAATAAGAAATACATTATAACACCATAACTTGACAAAAACACCATAAAGTTAACTTTAAAGTTATTCCTTACTGTGTAATGACAAAAACACCACAAACCAAAAAAACACCATACAACTATGAAGGTTGCGGTTTCTGTTTCATTTTTAAAAAAACGTCAAATTACGTTTTTGCCCATGACGCAGATACGTACTTAGTTATGCGTAAGAGCCCATATAAATTTGTGTCAACACACATATCGAAATATTTTTTCCCTGAAACGAGTCCGGTTAATATAATATGTTTCTGTACTTACTTTATATATGTTATTCTTTGTTTCAACGTAAATTCTTTTATGATATATGTTGTATCAAATATAGTACATTTTCATTTGATGAAATAAACTCCAACTACCTTACATTTTGATACCGCCGCAACGCGCGGCTGGAAGTTTACTAGTTTAGTATATATATCATTTATTAAAGGTGTGTGCTCATCATAGCAATAAAAACTCCAAATAAACTACCCGGTATACAATTTATCTTGAAAACGAGGGTTAGTTCACGATTCTCTTTTGTGTGCTTCTTAGATCACAAATGCAATACACAAGTTTCAATGAATTAAACTATATTATCTTTCATGTCAATTGGAAAGCATTTGTGAAAGTATTTCATATAATCTAAAACATTAGTTAACCAATCAATGCGTATAAGCACCATTTTGGCTTGATTCTAGTTAAAATGGCTGCAACCAATTCTATCACAATCATATGTTTATTGAGATTGCATTTTCACTCATGTTGTACTCAACTATGGCAGAAATACCTCAGTTAGAGATCAGTGGCGTCCCCATATGTTGTGGTGGGTTGGAGGGCAACTCTCTACCTTGAATTTTTTTTTTCAATAGTGAATACATGTTAAAATCCTAACTAGCCCTCATAAATTTGCATAATCGGACTTGTATGCAAATTTAATTGATAGTTACATTTGTTTTTTGAAGCAAAGTTACTTAAAAAGTCTCAATAGATGATGCTTTGGATAATTTTTATAGAATAAAAACCTCGTTGAGAACAACTTTAGACGTATTGTGTTTTTATTATGTTTATATATATATATATATATATATATATATATATAATTTAGTTTGATTGTCTTTTTTTAACATGATCCGATCCGATTCGACCTAACTCGACTCGAAAAGAAGAGATAAAACTTATTATATTACAATTTTCAAACAATCATAAAAAATTTTTACCCCCCACAAAAGAAGTTTCTGAAACCGCCAGTGTTTGGGAAGCGTATTGCTAATTTCAGTCGTATATTTGATTATAAATTTGTGTCTCATGCTCAATTCTAGCAATTGGGTATCCGTTACTCAATACCAACTTAATTCGTGAATACTCTAACGGGTGTTTGTAGTTTGTACACCCATTTATGATCTTATTGTTGGAATATTTTAATAATAAATATGTTTTATTATTAATTTTGGACCACGATAATTATTCGTATATGTTACGAATATGATTATTATTGATTACGTTTTGTTCTATGACGTGAACTAATCACAACGAACAGAATCGGGTCCAAAACGGAGCTAAGATGAATGAGATATCGATGCTCGAAATTGTGTTGTGTAAAATGTTTTGAATGACCATGAATATGTTTGTTAATGGGAATAATGGTGGCCATGAATATGTTTGTTAATGGGCATAATGGTGGCCATAAATATGCTTGTTAAAGGTTCATGATGGCAACCTTTGGAATCCTATGTGATACAAGTATATATAGAGGCATTTGGCCTCTTGTTAGCTTAGCTAGGTTGTGAAATCTCTACACCATTTGAGACACACAAACACAAGCTTCAAAAGTTCACAACACAAGAAGATACTCTGTCGAGTTCTCAACAACCTACAACAATCTATTCTTGTGCTACATTGCTAAACACTCTTGTTTTAGGTAACATTTCGGGTTTTCGGTTAACTTCGGCAGTACATACTGCTTCGGCTGTTGTACCCTGGGAAACAGTCGGGTTCACCTGGGTGGCCCGAAATCTGTTTTAAGGGACCTCTGTTGAACAGAAATCCTCAGCCACCGAACTCGTTTCAATTCGTTTCATCTTGTGCAATATTTCTTTCTTGTAATTTAAAGTTTAGCATTTTTATGTTTCTTGTAATAATGTATTTTTCATTGTGTATTTCTGAATTGTAATTCGAGTAATTGAATAACAAAAGTATTTGTTTATTTTGTGAACGGTGTTCCTACAAGCTTAAAACAGATTTTAAAAACCACCGTTCATAAGTTTGTGTTTTTAAAAAGTTTTCGGGTTACAAAACAGAAATATAAACTATTTAGTTTCGTACAAATATTTGTTTATCAAGAAATTTTAAATGTGTTTTTAAATTTTGTTTTTGGTAAATGAGTATTGTTTTCTTATTAATAGGAAAATTTAATATTTTGTTTTGGTTTTTTGTAAACCATAACTCAGTAATTTCTATTTTGATAATTGTTAAAAAAAAAAAAGTTTTATGTAAACTATTATATTTTTTTTTGGCATAAACCAAAAATCATAGAAACGATTTATGTTATCGTTTATTTAACAAATCATTTAATTTTTTTTTCTACGAGTTTTATAAACGATATTTATAATCGTTTATTTCTAACGAGAGTGTTAGAAAAAGGTTTATGATATAAAAAAAAATATGGAAATTATTAAGCGTTTATGTTTTAAAAAATAAATTCGATTTTGAGGTCGGTTTTGCGTAAACCATAATTCCTCAAATAAATTTCAAATTTTAGTAAAATTTGATTTTGGTTTTGTGTAAACCATATGGTTTTTTGTAAACCACAAAATATTTTGATTAACTAAACTCGTCAAAATTTAAGTTCTAAGTGGCGGACTTGTAGTAACCGGAAGGGTGGACATCGTTATCTGAGTTTCCTGTCTAGGAAAACATTTCGTATATATCCCAACCAGCCGAGAGACCTGTCTTGCTTTCCTGGGGATTCTTGAAGAGAGTGTCTTAACCTATTAGGCCAAAACAAGTTATGCAAACGTCACATGAACTCAAATAACTTTGTTTGAGTTAAAAAGTTTAGTTTAAACTTTGGTTTTGTGTAAACCTTATTTCTGAAAATCTGACTTGCTCAGTTTGTATTTCCACTTTTGTTTGAGAAATAACAATTGTATCTGCTCAAACTTCAACACCTATGGGACCATTAGTTGGTACCCATGTTGCCCAAGCTGAGGGGATGACTCTTAGTTAGACAAAAGCCAATATGGTGGAGCATGGTCAATCTTCCCGTGGGTACAAAAAGGAAATTGACAATTACGAGGGCAGGGGCAAAGGCAAAAGCAAGGTTGTGGACCTTGGGCCGAAAGGTGGTGTGAAGAAGCATGTTTTCCCTTTTAAAGGGAAATGTTACAATTGTGATGATCTTGGTCACCATGATGATAAGTGTAATGCTCCTAAACAGGACCTTACACATATAATTGAGGATGATATGCCTCTTGTTGCCATGATTTCAGACCTCACTACCGTGATAGAGGAGGTAAACTCGGTGACTAATGACACTAATGAGTGGTGGGTTGATACCGGTGCTACCCGTCATGTGTGTCATGATCGGATGCTCTTTAATACGTTTAAAGAGGTCACTGGTGATCAAAAGCTGTTCATGGGGAATGCAGCTATTGCCAACATCAAGGGTGAAGGCAATGTGATCTTGAAGTGGACTTCGGGTAAGGAACTCACTTTGAGCAATGTGCTATATGTTCCTAAGATGCACAAGAGTCTTGTGTTAGGATGGTTGCTCAATAAACATGGTTTTCGTTTAGTCTTTGAGTCTGATAAATTTGTTTTAACTAAGCGTGGAATGTTTGTTGGTAAGGGTTATGCCCAAAATGGAATGTTTAAACTCAATGTAATAGCTAAGGTTGGGAACATGAATGAAAATGCTCCAACTTCTACTTATTTGATTGAGTCATCTAATGTTTAAAATGGTCGTTTAGGTCATGTTAATTTCAATTCGATGTGTCGGTTGATTAAATTAGATTGCATACCAAAATTTTCATGGACTCAAAATACAAATGTACAACATGTGTTGAAAAAAAAAAACAAGATCATCTTTTAAGTCGGTTGAAAGAATAATCGAACCCCTTGATATAATTCACACTGATGTGTGTGATTTAAAATCAATTCCCACAAGAGGTGGAAATAAGTACTTCATCACATTTATTGATGATTGTACACGATATTGCTATGTCTACTTACTTAAAAGTAAGGATGAAGCAATCGACAAGTTTGTCTTGTATAAAACTGAGGTTGAGAATCAACTTAATAAAAAGATAAAAGTTCTAAGGAGTGATAGAGGCGGAGAATATGTTTCACCATTTGCCGATATTTGTGTACAAAATGGAATTATCCATGAGTGTACCGCTCCTTATTCCCCACAACAAAATGGCATTGCAGAACGAAAGAACCGTATATTGAAAGAGATGATGAATGCCATGTTGTTAAGTTCTGGGTTGAGCCAGGACATGTGGGGGGAAGCCATTTTGTCGGCTACTTATCTTTTAAACAAAATACCTTTCAAGAAAAATGAGGTAACTCCTTATGAGTTGTGGATGAGAAGAAAGCTATCTTACAAATACTTGAAAGTGTGGGGTGCCTAGCAAAAGTGGTGGTTCCGCCACCAAAGGTTCAAAGAATAGGACCCAAAACCATGGATTGTGTATTCATTGGTTATGCCCATCATAGTAGTGCATATCGGTTTCTTGTACATGATTCAAAGAATCCCGACATACACAAGAATACTATTATGGAATCAAGGAATGCATCATTCTTTGAAGAAGTGTTTTCTTGTTTGAAAAAGGAACACACAAGTTCATCATCATGTGTTGATGAGATTGTTCATGATGAAGATCAAGAACAATCAGAGGCTGAAGAAGTTGAGCCAAGAAGAAGTAAGAGACAAAGGATTGAGAAATCCTTTGGTACCGATTTCCTTACTTACATGGTAGAGGGAGAACCTCAAACATACCGTGAAGCAATCACTTATTCCGAAGGACCTCAATGGAAAGAAACAATCAAGAATGAAATTGATTCGATCTTACAAGACCATACTTGGGAGTTAGTAGATCTTCCACCAGGTTGTAAACCACTTGGATATCGATGGATATTCAAAAGGAAGATGAAAGCTGATGGTTCCATTGATAAGTACAAGGCAAGGTTAGTGATCAAAGGGTTTAGACAAAAAGAAAGATTAGACTACTTTGATACTTACTCGCCTGTGACTAGAATAACCTCGATAAGGGTGGTGCTTGCAATAGCGGCTTTAAGAAATTTGGAAGTCCACCAAATGGATGTTAAAACCGCTTTTCTAAATGGGGATTTAGAAGAGGAGATTTACATGGAGCAACCTGAGGGTTTCTCAGCTCCAGGCCAAGAAGGCAAAGTGTGTAAATTAGTCAAGTCATTGTATGGCTTGAAGCAAGCTCCCAAACAATGGCATCAAAAGTTTGACCAAGTTATGCTTAACAATGGTTTCAAAATTAACGAATGCGACAAGTGTGTTTATGTGAAAAACACAACGAGAGGTTATGTGATATTATGCCTTTATGTAGATGATATGCTTATCGTTGGGAGTGATGATAAGATGATCAAATCTACTAAAGACATGTTGAAAGCGAGATTTGACATGAAAGACATGGGTCTAGCTAATGTGATTCTTGTTGTAAAGATCAATAGAACCCAAAATGGTCTTGTGTTGAGTCAATCTCACTATGTGGACAAAATCCTTGAAAAGTTCAATGCGGGGATACTAGTGTGGCTCAAACTCCAATAGATACCACCCAACATCTATCGAAAAATAGAGGTGAGGGTGTTGCTCAGTTGGAGTATTCAAGGATTATTGGCAGTCTGATGTATTTAATGACATGTACACGGCCAGACTTAGCATATGCTGTGAGCAGGCTAAGTAGATATACTAGTAATCCAAGCTCTGAACATTGGAAGAGCATGATAAGATTACTAAGGTACTTAAGATACACAAGAAACTATGGACTGCATTATGGCCGAGATCCAGCTGTTATAGAAGGATATAGTGATGCAAACTGGATATCCGATATGAAAGATTCCAAATCCACAAGTGGTTATGTGTTCACCCTTGGTGGAGCAGCTATAGCTTGGAAGTCGTCCAAGCAAACTCTTATAGCTAGATCTACGATGGAATCTGAGTTTATCGCGTTAGATAAAGCTGGAGAAGAAGCAAAATGGCTACGTCAATTTGTGGAAGACGTTCCAAGATGGCCAAAGCCTTTGTCGGCTATTTGCATACATTGTGATTGCCAATCGACTATTGGTAGAGCTCAAAGTGCAATGTATAATGGCAAATCGAGGCACATTCGACGTAGACACAATACGATACGACAACTACTCTCAATGGGAGTTATCTCAATTGACTATGTGAGGTCAAAAGATAACATAGCGGATCCGTTTACAAAAGGCTTAAGCAGAGAGTTAGTGCACAAGTCGTCAAGAGGAATGGGGACTAAAGCCCTTCGAACAAGTTTGTACAAAGGAAAACATATCCTAGAAGATTGGAGATCCCATGACCTAGGCTCAATAGGACAACCTAATTGTATGAATTAAGGTCATTGTGAGGGAGTACCTCAAATATAAAAGGGAGTTGAATACTTCCTAGTTCATTCCTTTATCAAATCAGTGATAATAATTGAGGATAAGCATAATGTGGTTAATGATTCTGTGTGAATCATAAAGAACCTGATGCTTTTAATGATCTATGGTGATCACCTATGTGAGAGAGAAGTGGGGTCGCTTCGAATGGATTTGTGGGGGGCACAAATCCTAGAGCTCTTGCAGAACCAGGCTAGTGTTCCATGACCATAACGGACACGACAATGAGGGGTTAACCAGACCAGGAAGAGTATTGTGTGAAATGTAATAACGTCTACGTAAACAGGGATTGGTTCAAGGACATCGCGTCTACCAATCGCTAGGAGACAAAGTACATATCACAAAGGAGGGTTCAAAGGAAACACCTACTTCTCCTGCAATACTCAACCGCTGAAATTTTATCGTGAGACTTGAGTGTAAGGATCGATTTCTATTCATGTGGGGGATTGTTGGAATATTTTAATAATAAATATGTTTTATTATTAATTTTGGACCACGATAATTATTCGTATATGTTACGAATATGATTATTATTGATTACGTTTTGTTCTATGACGTGAACTAATCACAACGAACAGAATCGGGTCTAAAACGGAGCTAAGATGAATGAGATATCGATGCTCGAAATTGTGTTGTGTAAAATGTTTTGAATGACCATGAATATGTTTGTTAATGGGCATAATGGTGGCCATGAATATGTTTGTTAATGGGCATAATGGTGGCCATAAATATGCTTGTTAAAGGTTCATGATGGCAACCTTTGGAATCCTATGTGATACAAGTATATATAGAGGCATTTGGCCTCTTGTTAGCTTTGCTAGGTTGTGAAATCTCTACACCATTTGAGACACACAAACACAAGCTTCAAAAGTTCACAACACAAGAAGATACTCTGTCGAGTTCTCAACAACCTACAACAATCTATTCTTGTGCTACATTGCTAAACACTCTTGTTTTAGGTAACATTTCGGGTTTTCGGTTAACTTCGGCAGTACATACTGCTTCGGCTGTTGTACCCTGGGAAACAGTCGGGTTCACCTGGGTGGCCCGAAATCTGTTTTAAGGGACCTCTGTTGAACAGAAATCCTCAGCCACCGAACTCGTTTCAATTCGTTTCATCTTGTGCAATATTTCTTTCTTGTAATTTAAAGTTTAGCATTTTTATGTTTCTTGTAATAATGTATTTTTCATTGTGTATTTCTGAATTGTAATTCGAGTAATTGAATAACAAAAGTATTTGTTTATTTTGTGAACGGTGTTCCTACACTTATTTGGTTTAAAGTTACTCATCGGGGTGTGTGTTACGGAGAATTTGATCTTAAACTCACCTAAATAGTGACTTGAAATATAAACGATTCAACTATACTTGTATGATTGTATCAACTCTATACTTTCCATATGTTTTAAGATTTTAATAACTTTGAGAGTTAATTACTCAGATGGTCCATGTACTTTGCTAGTATTTTATTCTTGATCTATAGGTTTTAAAAATTACTCTCATATAACAAAATAATCCTCACATGCTTGACCAAATTTCTCATACCTAATTGTCATATGTGTTACAAATGTTTAAAGTTTGGAATAATATGAGTAATTTATGAAACATAAAAATCAAGAGTGAAATATTAACAAAATACATATATCATCTCAGTAATTTACTCTAACTTTAACTTTCTATCTATTATATTGTTTGGGATAATATAATATACTAATATATCTAATATTTATGCAGATAATCGAGTTCGAATAATCAGGCTCGTATCACTTTTATCATAGTCGTCCCAAACTAGGATTGTTCGCAAGGCAAAGTAAATTGAGCGAGAGTATGCTCGTGCTCGGCTTGTTTACAAACAAAGCGGCTCGACTTCGTTTGGATTTGTAAAATCGTGCCAAACGTTCCCTCGTTGCTTGGCTCATTTTAAAACGAGCGGCTCAGCTTGGTTTGGTTTGGCTCGGTTTCAAAATAAAAGTCGTACAAACTCACAATATTTATATCAATTTCGAATTCATAATTAAAAAATAATAAGTTCATCCACATACAAATCCAAACAAAAATAAAGTTCATAAATTACAAATTGTCATAATACAAAATCATAAAAAAAATTAAAATATTTGAGTAGTTTATCAACATCATTATTCATTAGTTTGAGTACACCAAGTTCATCATTCATCGTCAAAAACTTGAAGCATGAAAGTGTTGATAAAAAAATAATGTTACTTTATATATACATATAAAATTTAGTCATACTTAAACGGATTTAAAGAGAGTTCAATAAATCTATGTAATTCCTATATACTTATTTCTAACTGTCGGTGGTTGGAAACGTGGCTTCTCAGAGATAGAAAAAGGGTAGTCATACACGTGGTTGCATACAGATTGTTGGCTGTGAATTACCCAAAGCGGTCCACTTACCTTACAGCTAATTTGAATTCCTTCATGCCATTATTTTGTAGTAACAAATGTTGGTGCTATTTCTCCAATGTGGGAAATAAAATTAAGGTTTAACGGATATTATACTTAAATTTCCTTCTTTGTAAAAGTAAACAATAAGCATTCAACTTTATTTTGGTATTTGATATCTAACAAGTAACAATTGCTTACTCTTGAATTTTGACTAAGTGGTTTGAATTAATGAAAGGCTTTGAAAACTTCGACAAGATTGGTTCATATTTTGTTGTCAAAATTGTCCGCATCACTTGTACGTACGTTGCTCGATCTAGAAGACAATCCTATATATTATTTTCTTTTCTTTACTACTATCCTATTTTATGTAAATATAATTGGTTTCCACCATATATTCGGTCCGAACAAACCACGGTTTTTAGAATGAATAGTTCTTCAAATCGTTCATTTGAAAAAAATGAAACCCTTCTTATTGGATGATCATGAGTAGGGGTGTTCACGGTCCGGTTCAAAACCGCGAAACCGTCTAAACCAGTCAACGGTTTGGTTTCACGTTTGGGTTTTTTCTCAAACATTTGGTCGATTGGTTTCAAAAGTTCAAAACCGTAATATGTGTGTGCATAGATTGAGTTGATGGTTTACGCGTCATATAAAAAAATAAATTTGGACTTGGTGTATTGGTTCACCCTGAACTATAAACCGTTTGGTTTTATTCAATTTTATTTTTAGCCGGATCAAAAGACCAAAACGTAAAGCAAATCGGAACTAACCCGTTGATAACAGTTCGGTTTTGGTTTTCATTATTAAAAAAACCGGTGTTAGCATTTTGGTTTACGGTTCCACCTAAAAATGGTAAAGGCAGACCGCGAACACCCCTGATCATGAGTCTTGCCAAAAATCGAAATTCTTGATCAATGGAGGAAAAAATCACCATTTTTGTTTAATAATAGACGAGAGTGGATGATTGATTCAATGACTATTGCATGGTAGCACGTTCATCTTCGAAGTATATTTTCCTTCTCGCCTTAGAGTGAAGTTGGTGTTGATACGCGATTTACAGATATACAAAAGCAACTTAGAGATGTACTCCACATTGTATACCTATAAGGAAGTTAATTAGGGTTCTCGCTGGAGAACGTCAATTGCTCTCTTCGTCAGTCGGTCATGAATGATTGATAAGAAATATTTTCGTTAGCCAATCTAGCGACCCTTACTGTCTAACCTGAGAGTGGACAAGTGATAACTAATGTGCTTCCTTTGTTGACTGACAACATCATTTGAAGCCGATGTAGGAGGGGCTTCAACTTCTGTCAACGTCTTTCAAGTTTCATTCAGCTTCCTAACTGCCGCATCATAAATGACCTTTTTCTTTCTTATTCTGACTCGCCATTTCTTCCAGTTTTTGAACTCGACCTCGCAACCTATGTTTTTTTCTTCGTTTTTGTTTGCATAACAATGTCATCACATATTCATATGTTTCTTTGAATATTATCATCATTTTATAACGCTTGGGTTTTAGTCGTAACGGCCTGCCGCATAGCGCGGGTAATTACATATTTGAACCTTTATGTTTGTTATAAATTTCAAAAATATGAACATTTAACTATATTAATTACGCTAAACAACCTTTAAGTATTTAAGTTGTTTCAACTTTCAACCTTTACATTAACCCCGGTTAGATTTACCAGTTAAATCTAGTCATGTGCAAAACATGTGATGGGTATTCTAGGTATTTTGATATTTTGTTATTTTTAAACATAAAACCCACTATTCACGTATTATCGTATCTTATTCAATAATTTACTCCAAATGGGGGTGTTCGAAAATTAGGGCTAAAACCCACCCAGAAGTTCACGTGGTTCCTCCCTCTTCGGTTAGTGTTCACCCAGAAGTTCACGTGGTTCCTCCATCTTCAGTTAGTGTTCGAAACCTAAGGTTGTAGTTGGATATGATTTATCATTTTTCTTTTTATCATTATGTAACATTGGCAGTAGTAACAATGATAAATCCTATCCAACTACAACACTAGGTTTCGAACACTAACTGAAGATGGAGGAACCACGTGAACTTCTGGGTGAACACTAACCGAAGATGGAGGAACCACGTGAACTTCTGGGTGGGTTTTAGCCCTAATTTTCGAACACCCCCATTTGGAGTAAATTATTGAATAAAATACGATAATACGTGAATAGTGGGTTTTATGTTTAAAAATAACAAAAGATCAAAATACCTAGATTACCCATCACATATTTTGCACATGACTAGATCTAACTGGTAAATCTAACCGGGGTTAATGTAAATGTTGAAAGTTGAAACAACTTAAATACTTAAAGGTTGTTTAGCGTAATTAATATAGTTAAATGTTCATATTTGTTATTTATTACAAACATAAAGGTTCAAGTATGTAATTTTGTCTTATTTTTTTTTTTTGTATAAGCCGTTAATTGGCGATTATTCTCTTTCACACTTGTCTATATATTACAGAACTCATTTTTGTTCTTTAGTTGTTATGGCAAATAGGATAGATTAACAAAGCAATTAATGTTTTCTTCAAATACGACTTGTTATAAATAGCTCGTGAGACTTAGGTTATCTTTATTTGTTTAAAGAAAAAACAAATATATCATACTCATACTTTTACATTACTCCAAACAAAATTATATTTTTGTTCAAGTTTGAACAAGTGACATCTCATCAGACAACAACTCAGAATATATAACTTGTTTTTTGCCCCTACTCACGAAAAATTCCGAATTCTCCACTGCTTAAATGAGCAAGCGAAATAAGCGACTATCCAAATGAACGATGAGTGAGCTTACATTGGTGCGTGCTCGGCCCGTTTAAAAATGATCGAAATTCGAATGAGCTTTTACTGAGTTTTTTTCGAGCAAACATCGAAGGAACGATGAACATTATGGACAGCCCCATTCCAAACTACTAAAATTGTTAAAACCAATCACATATCCATTCTTATACAAAAATATCCGTACCTCACGTTTTAGTTTTCCTATTAGGTCCGAGTATGTTTTTCATTTTTATTCTCATTGAAGATTATAACATATTTTTTTTACAAAAATTCTTTTCTATTATTTCTATGCATCTAAAAACTTTAAAACTAAAAAAAAAAAATTGTTTACATTTAATAGATCCTGTTTCAGTCATTCTCTCTTAAAAGTCTTCGAAAATAAATATGGAGAATTCAGTTTGAGTTTTTAGTTTATAAGTATAATGTACATATTAGAGATGGGCAAACCGGTTTTTTTTAAACCGGTTCCGGTTCCAAACGGTTCTGGTTCCGGTCAACAACCGGTTCCGGTTCCAGTTTTTGGCCGGTTCCGGTTCGGGTTTAGCCGGATAAAGGTGGAACCGGTTCCGCATTTTCGGTTCCGGTTCTGGTTCTGATTTCTCTCAGAACCCGGAACCGCCCGTACCCACCGGTTCGGGTACAAACCGGTTCCAGTTCCGGTTCGGTTCCCGGTTTCGTTTCCAAAACCGGTTTTTTTGCCCACCTCTACTACATATCACACATGTATGGTAAATAATACAACACTAAAACCTAAATAAATCAATATTCACTTGAGAAACATAAAAGTTTTTAAATACAAATAAATGATAGAAATTTAATCACTTTATATTTAATAAATATGTTCTTATGATAAAATACAGTACGTTAATTCTTATTCTTTATCCTCTCTAAGTTATGATTGATTATATTTTTTTTTGAACGGCAAGTTATGATTGATTATATAAGTAAAGGAAATTTTAAAAGGTATACAGCAATTCAACTATTCAAGCATAATTATTACGTTTATATTTTATGTATTTGTATTTGTCATCTCTTGGGCCTGCTTGTGTTAGTAAGCCCACTATTTATATAGACCAATACTTTTTTTCTTTTCATTATGCAGGTAGAAAGAAAATTGCTCATGGGGACTTATCGCATATTGATATGTTACCAGTCCTTTTAGTCTTTATATTTTTGTCTCATTTTATGTAACAAAATACTTGATTTCCTTTAGACTTTCTAACAAAAAAATTTGTAATGATATTGCGCAGTGTCGCAACTTACTGCTTTGGGCAAGTTAAAAGTTAAGATTCGGTTAGGAAGAAGAACAAGTTTTACTTGTGTTGTCCGATGACTAATAAGAGGTGAAACCTTGCATGATTGTGGCGGATTAGTTTGCTATTATTGTGTGACACCCCGTAAAATCCAGATCAGCAAGGATTTTTAAATTGAATATTATTTAAATGTTTATTCTTACGTATCACTTTATATTTATAAATTTAGTGTGACACGTGGCACATGAGTTTAAGCACAAACAGTTTTGAAACGGCAATTCCAATGAATTACCGGAATCACACACACACACGAGTTTGTATCACGAACGTTGGTGAAGTAACAAACTGATAATTCAAACAAGCAACTATAACCTATACGAGAATATGTGGTGAAGCAAGTTAAAACACTAAACGAAAATGTCACACCCCGAGCCGGCGGGACGGATCGACTTCACCGCCGGGCGGAAGGTTCTCGGGGCGCGATATCGTGAGTGATAATCATGAAGATCAGATTGTTTACATAGCATCAATGTTAAGAATAATTGCATCACAGTAAAGCATTTAAATAGGATTACAAAGTTAAATTACAATGTCAAAGTTCAGTAATTTAACTAAGTAAACCCAACAAAAGAATCAGTTGTTTTCTATCTTGTAACTGTACAAGATATCCAAAAGTGATTCGTATAAATAACAAAAAGTGTGCTTCCAAAAGTCAACTAGGTCCTCTATCTGGGCAGCCTAGTATGCAATCCTGAGCCTTAGCTTATACCTGTGCATCACCTGAGAAAGCATGTAAGGAAAACAAAATCAGCACGAAGGTTGGTGAGTTCATATAGTTTATAAGTTTAAAATAGCTTTTGCAAACCTTTCCAGTAAAACCTTAACCTCATTAACATCACCTGTATCATCCGACTCGGTATGTTTATATATAGGGCATACCCCTGGGTCGAGCCTACAACCCGCCCAGACGCCGTCCCACCACATACTAAGCCACATAGGACATTGCTGTTAATGATAATTAAGCCTTTTACCTACCATCCAATCCCGTTCCTGTTATAGTTTGAGCACTTTGTATGAATGTTTACCCCATGCCTCCATAGCATTCGTAAGTTTAGCTTGAGAGTTACTAGTAAGGACAACTGAATACTCGAAAGAACCCAGTATTAATCCATACCAGCACTAAGTGTAAATAGCAACTTAGGGAAAATAGAGGGTTTCCCAGTATTAATCCATACCAGCACTCCATGGCAAGCACTGAGAGGCCATCAGTCAATTTCCTCGCTTCAGACCATGAAGGACACCCTATGGCAAGCACTGAGAGGCCATAATAAGTGCCTTCTAGTCTTGACCGTGAAGAACACCTGAAGGCAAGCACTGAGAGACCAACTATTGTTCTTCAAGTCCCGACTAGGAAGAACACATGAAGGCAAGCACTGAGAGACCAACTATTGTTCTTCCGTAGCCAATAGTTTTAGCA
Source organism: Mikania micrantha (assembly GCA_009363875.1). NCBI lineage: Eukaryota > Viridiplantae > Streptophyta > Magnoliopsida > Asterales > Asteraceae > Mikania > Mikania micrantha. The sequence continues at coordinate 4,847,909 of CM018689.1, forward strand.
TACAAGTTTATAGCATTCAAATAGTCCAGCATTTATCTAACTTGTGCACAAGTACTAGCTTCACAACCGGTAAGGCAAGCACTGAGAGGCCAAACCGTTGTTTTAGCATGGCAAGCATATAGAGCATATAAAGTTTAAAGCATTCTGAGCATTTTAAGCATTTAGTATGTATGTATATATATCAGTAGTGTTAGCATAGAGTTATTAGCATTTAGCGTTAGCATTAGCATCTAGCATAAACCCGTAGCATTAGCATTTAGCATGTCCCGTAGCATTAGCATTTAGCATATCCCGTAGCATTAGCATTTAGCATAACCCGTAGCATTAGCATTTAGCATAACCCGTAGCATTAGTTTGTAGCATAAACCCATAGCATTAGTTTGTAGCATAAACACATAGCATTAGTTTGTAGCATAACCCTTAGCATTAGTTTGTAGCATAACCCGTATCTTTAGCATTTAGCATTAATAGTTTGAATAAGTATAAAAGCATATTTGCAACAGTTAAACATTTGTTTAAAAGGTTTAACACGCTTCTCAGTCCCGAAGTAAAACTCAAAATAGTTTGAAAAGTCGATGAACTCACTTTGCAATTGTCGTGGTTGACTTAGCCTAAACAAGAAATGCACGCGCTCTTTGTAGTTCTTTTTGTAGTTTTCAGAGTCCTGTATTGATTTCACGTTGTTTATAACTTATAAGTATAAGTTTGCAGGTATTTGTGTGTGTTAGTATATGTGTTAGCCATAAGCTTTGGCTAACACTCGTAAGTCTCGGTCACGGTCTTCGTTCGGCCCTTGTTGCAATAGTCCCAATTGATTATTACTATGTGCCTTTATGTTGTGTTTTTAGTCTTAGTTCGCCCTTGAAATTTATAAACCTTGCCATTATGTACTAATCACTTGTGTTGATATAAGGTTTAGTAATTAATTTCAAGAATAAACTTAGGAAGTAACCATTTTACAACTTGATGTTTTTAGATGGTCAAGTTTCATAGATCAAAGCCATAATTATCGTTGTAGTATGTTAATTTAACATTCGTGCCTGATTGCCCATAAAACTTTGATTTAACAATGTTTTTATATCTTTTGTTATGTGGTCCAACAATTAAATGTGAACCGAATTAATCTCATGGGCCCATGAACTTTGGGCTAATTGGAACACCATGGGCCGAATAACTGGGCTGAAATAGCTCTTGGGCCAGAACAGTGGGCCTTGGCAGTTTGTTGGGCCTGTTAAATGGGTGAGTGGGCTATCTCACTGCTGTTGGGCCAAAGGAGTTTGTTAGGCCAAACTGTTAGTTCAAAGAAATCTGTTGGGCCTGAATTATGGTTAGTGGGCCAGATTACATGTTGGGCCAACAGGTGGGCTGGCTAAATCTTTTGGGCCGAAGGGTATACAGTGGGCCCAGCTATTAGGCCTAAAGAACTTCATGGGTTAAACAAAAGGGAAATGGGCCGGACTATTTTCTGGGCTGAACCAGTGTCCAATTGAATAAGGCTAGGTCCAGTGAAGGTGGTCGACTGCAAATGGTTGAATATCTTGTATCAGCTAAGCATCCAAGGTCCGGCCGAATGAAACTGCCCCACCATGAGCCGAATGAGTGATGATGGTCGAATAGGATTTGGGTGGCCGAATGAAGGTGGCTGACGAATGAAACAAGGACGAATGGAGGTGTCAGATGGGCGCATGGCCTGTTGGTCGAATGACATGCTCGAATGAGCTCCGGCGAAAGGAGATGAAGGGCCATTCGGCCTGATGCCTTTCGGCCGCCCTTGGCCATTCGGCCGGCTACAGACCGGCGCCTCTCAGGTGGGTTTTTCGAGTTCTAAGCAGGATAGATGATGTTATTCAATAGTGTTGTTGTGCAAGGGCTAGTTTTCGAAAGGTGAGGCTGAAGGTCCATGGGTTTAACCGGTTAGAACTCTAGATCAAACAAAGTGGGTGAAAACCCTAAAAATCGCCATATTTGAGCTCACATTACCTTTGATTCGGTGGTTATCTTTCTAGATCGAATGTACTTTCATGTAGTAGAGATCAAGATCTTCGTTTGGGTTCAAGAACCACTAAATTTCATTGAGTTTTGAAGGAGATATGGTGATTTGAAGTTTGAAACTTGGTGTGGGAACCAAAACCGGGATTAGGGTTTCAAATAAGAGAAGAAGAAGAGAAAATGAGGAAAATACCCTCATTTAGGGTATTTATACCCCGAGAGGTTTCGGGTTCGTTTTTGTTGCTCGGTTCGCGTTTTCGTTACGTTTTCGGAACGTAACGCGTGGTTTTTTTTTACGCTTTTTAAATAAAAGATTATTTTAGGATGTTTAAAAATACAATTATTGTTAGAAATTATTTTAAATATCGTTGTATTAATTTATTTATCGAATTTTATCATGTTTACGCGTTTAATTAATTTGTTCACGATTTATAAAAATAGTTTTGTTTAGTTTCCTTTATTATGAGTTTCAAAATTATAAAATAGGAAATATTTTATTTCCTTAAATCTATGATCGTTCGTGTCGTTATTCGTTTTCGTTTTCGTTTCGTCAGATCGCGTCGCCATCGCGCGTATTCGTTCGAATCGTCATTCGAACGAACACGACGATGGTTTGGCTTTCTGATTCTTGTTTTCTACTGTTAAGTCATTATTTCAGAACGTTAAACTATCGGAATCATTCGAACAGATCGTCACCTATACGAATAACTCGTCTGTTTAGCATTCTGTAACAACAACCGTTATGTGTTTGTTTTGTTTAACCTCGCATACGTTTATACGCTATAGCATCAAATCAAGTTCCTATGGCAGCGGCCCGGGATCGACAGAAGAGTTACGCTGACAAACGTCGTAAGCCATTGGAATTTCAAGTAGGAGACCGAGTTCTTCTAAAGGTATCACCTTGGAAAGGTGTGATACGATTCAGCAAGCGCTGGAAGCTTAGCCCACGTTACGTAGGACCTTTTGAGATCCTGAAAAGGATTGGTCCGGTTGCGTATCAACTCAAATTACCGGATGAACTCAGTGGAGTTCATGATGTCTTTCACGTATCGAACTTAAAGAAATGTCTTTCTGATGAGACATTGACTGTACCACTGGAGGAAATACAAGTAGACGAACAGTTACGATTCATTGAAGAACCAGCTGAAATCATGGACCGAAAGGTCAAACAGCTCAAACACAGCAAAATTCTGATAGTCAAGGTCCGGTGGAACTCAAGACGTGGACCTGAATTCACATGGGAAAGAGAAGATCAAATGATGAAGAACTATCCTCATCTGTTCAAAACAACAACTGCAAACACTGTGAAGGCACGTTAAATTTCGGGACGAAATTTCCTTCAACAAAGGGATGACGTGATGCTTCACACGTCAACACTTCGAATTTCAAACTGTAAGCACAAACATTTTATACAATTGGTTTTGTTACAAACATTTGTGCTGCTTTACATTTTATGTGCTACATTTAATGTGTTACATTGCATTGTAGTACAAACATGATTAGTTACACACATTTTACTATGTACGAGGTTATATAGTACAAACAGTTGCGAACATTCACTAGGTGCAAAGTTACATAGCACACTATGATCAAACACACAGTGTACACGCAAACAGTTACATAGAACGATCACACTTAGGTGTGATGTTACAAGCAACCTTGTGTGTGAGCACACACAAGCACACAGAATGATCAGACATCACACTAACACGCACAATTGGAACTCACAAGTCACAAGTAGTTTCCTAACTACTTCTAACATCTAGCAATTTTCTGGACGAAAATTCCTTCAACAAGGGGATGATGTGACAATCCTGCATTTCTGAATTAACCCAGTTAAACCAGGACTAACCGAAATGACACAAAATGTTAATAAAAACAACTGCGAGGGTTAGAAGTGAACAAAACAAATCATAAACATCAAAATTACAATAGTTTAGTTGTAATTAAGTTAAAATATAAAGAATTTTGACTTTATAAGTCAAAATCCGTCATAGAAATCAATTGAAAGTCGAATTTTACCTTAATAATCAGTTACACTCAAATTAAACTATCCTAAATCATCCTATTGATGATTACTAACAACTGATATGCGTTACTAGATCACCAATCGTCGAATTAACACCAATTAATGAGTTAAAGTGTAAACCGTTACTAGGAGATGTGAAACCAAAGAATTCGATCATTATTCACGAAATTGAAACTTCAGAATCTCTGGTCGGCATTATCAGGTTCTTATACATCCAACAATTTGATCCGAGAAGCCACAGAAAGAAGATCTCAATCGTGAAGTGGCCGAACCTTAACCTTTTAGTCGAGCTCCTTGAATTGAACATCAAACCAGGTAACATTCGATCTCTACTCCCTCTAAAGGTTCCGAAAAAGCATAACCCTATGCTAATTGCGAGTTCTATTATCGAATTATAGGAGTTCGAATGATTAGGGCTCACACCAAGAACGATTTGGGGTTTGTTAGTCAATTGAGTTTAAAAACCGAATTAAACTTCACAGAGAGTTTCGAAATCACCTTTTTAAAGAAAACACTGTGATAATTTTACCTAATTATATCGAATTGGATCATCTCGAATTCTAGGGTTCATCTTAAAAACGGTTTTGGGGGAAACGGTTGAAATGAGTTTAAATGTTAAATCAAATAACACCATTAGTTTCAGAAACCTTCGACTAAGCTAACCCATGTGCCAATTTCATGAAGCAATAATGAATCGATTAAGCTTGATTGCTAGGGTTCTTGATTAAAATCATTTTGGGGATTTCGATTCGAACAAGTTTGATAACCTAATTAAACACTACAGAAAGATTCGGAAACATCATTTCAATGAAATCCCTATGTCAATTTTAAACAACAACAACTACTTAAATGATTTTGAATTCTAGGGTTCATGGATGAAAACGATTTGGGGATTTTGTTGAGAATGAAATTAGTTTTCGAATTAAAAAATCCTGATGAGTTCGAAATCCCTAGTGTAAGGGAAACCCTATGGAGTTTGAACCAAAGATGATCAAATTTGATGAGATTGCATTAGGGAGTAAACGGTTAGGGTTCGAATCTGATTATGTTCATAAAACACTAATATTTTGATGAAATCATGGGATTAAAACCACACACAGAGTCGGTTGGACTCCAGGAATAAAACCCCTAAGGTTGTGGGTTCGATCGGGTTCGAATTGATGTCCAATTGGAGTCTTTGGTTCGGTTATGCTTAACAGAAGGGGAACCAGTTGAGTGGTTCTTAAAACTATTTAAAACCCATGTTAATCACAATTGTAGAAGCATGGCAGTTGGTGGGTTCTGAGTGTTTGATCTTGGAGGTCAAGGGTTCGATCCTTGGCTCCAACTGGTTTTGAGTTTTTAAATCATTTTCAGTATTTTTGTCATATCTAGTTCGTTTTAACTCCGTTTCGACCCGTTCAAGTTGCGTTGGAACCGTAACGAAATCCCGAACAAAATAAAATGATAAATACGCTTATTTAAATAAAATTGTATATGGACTATATGATTTTATTAAACAATTTCAAAGTCTCGCGTACTTACTTATGTGCGTTTATAACAAGTCTAACATACGTGTGTTGACACGTATGTAAATTCAAACACAAAACTACATCTCGAATAACACAACGTTATTTCTTAAACACAGATTCTTCGTAGAGGATTATCTACGCGAGTTCACGTGTGTTTGATCATTCTGCTACATTCAAAGGTGCGTACACGGCCCATTTTCTTATTTTAACTGTTTTGGGGTAGAAAAACATGTGCAAACAAACATTTTAGATACATATCACTTGCATTAGTTAGCTGTTTACATTAAGTGCGAGCGTAGCATTACAAGTCCTTACATTTCGAACCGTTTAGTTTGCCGTAGTGCAAAGCGTGGTAGTTGGAAATAGATCTATTAGGTTTTACAAACCTCACTTGGTAGATGGGATCTACGCAAGTGTTTGACTAGCCAATTCACATTACCATTGTTTGTGCTAGACAATAGTGGAAAGGCAAAACATGCAACAGCATGCGACAGTCAGCTTCGGTGTCGACCGCTTATGAAAATAGTACAAATGACTAGCTATCATGACTATGCATGTGTGATTATGTTATCTGCAAACATTTTGTTCAAATAGTTGTTTCAAACATTTGTGAATACTTAAACCTGTGTATGCACCAACCTTTGTGTTGACTTGATTTACATGTTTTCTCAGGACGTTAAGGTACAAGATCAAGCAAGCATGGACTAGGAGATCGAGTCGCATGCATATTTTATATTTCTGTTGTCTGGATTTGAACACTTGGGACTTTGTTTTGTAATTTACAGTTTTCAAACCGTTATGTTTGTTTTTGTTTTAAAAACGCTTCCGCAACGTTAGAACTTTAATATTACAGTTTTAGACCAAAGTATGTTTTGAAAATCATATAGAGGTCTTCGTTATGTCTAATGATCTGAGATCCTGGTTTGTCACGTCCCAAACGGTATGATTACGTCAGTTGAAATTTGGGGGTGTGACAAGTTTCTTGAATAAGTTCCGGCCCGGTGATACGATTATCTCCCACTTCTGTCCAACAGATCGGTGATCGACACTTGCGACCATAGAGGGCCTCGAACGGTGCACATCCGATGCTACTATGATAGTTGTTGTTGTAGGAGAATTCGATCAGTGGCAAATGAGAATCCCAACTACCACCGAAGTCTAGAACACAAGTTCTTAACATGTCCTCTAGGGTTTGAATAGTACGTTCGCTTTGACCATCCGTTTGGGGATGATAAGCTGTACTCAAATTTAATTGCGTCCCCAGAGATTTCTGCAATGACTGCCAGAATCTTGATGTATATATGCTATCACGATCTGAAATGATTGACAATGGCACACCATGGAGTACCACTATCTCGTTGATGTAAAGCTTCGCTAGTTTATCCATCGTGTAAGTCTCTCGCATCGGCAAGAAATGAGCAGATTTGGTTAATCGATCAACGATAACCCAAATAGTGTCATGTCCACTGGAAGTGCGGGGTAGCTTAGTAACAAAGTCCATAGCTATCTGTTCCCACTTCCAAAGTGGAATTTCAGGCTGTTCCAGCAAACCTGACGGTTTCTGGTGTTCTGCCTTTACTTTAGCACACGTAAGGCATCTACCAACATACTCAGCTATGTCTTTCTTCATACCCGGCCACCAATAAAACACACGCAAGTCTTGGTACATTTTATCAGCCCCGGGATGCACAGAGTACTTGGTCTTGTGTGCTTTATCGAATATAAGTTTCCTTAACTCATCTACTGCAGGAATCCATACACGATCCTTGTAGTAAACGAGTCCATCAGGTTTCGTTTCCAAATGTTTTTCCACTCCACAGTCTAAGTCTTTCTTCAAGTTTCCTCGTTCAACTGCCTCTTGTTGTGCTTGCATAATGTTACCGTGTAAGCTTGTCTGCACAGTCATTCCCATTGCTCTGACGCGCAAGGGTTTGACACGTTCCTTCCGGCTCAAGGCATCAGCTACAATGTTTGCCTTGCCCGGATGATACTTGATTACACAGTCGTAATCATTCAGAAGCTCAACCCAACGTCGCTGTCGCATGTTGAGTTCTTTCTGATCAAATATGTGTTGCAGACTCTTGTGATCAGTAAATATGGTACACTTGGTGCCATATAAGTAATGTCTCCAGATCTTTAAAGCAAATATCACAGCTCCCAGTTCCAAATCATGAGTAGTGTAGTTCTTCTCATGAATCTTCAGTTCTCTCGAGGCATACGCGATAACTTTGTCTCGCTGCATCAGTACACAGCCAAGTCCCTGATGGGATGCATCACAGTAGACTACAAAGTCATCACAACCGTCTGGGAGAGATAAGATCGGAGCATCACATAGCTTTTGCTTCAAAGTCTGAAAGGCTTCTTCCTGCTTTTGTTCCCAAACAAATGGTTCGCTTTTCTGTGTTAGCTTTGTGAGGGGCAGAGCTATCTTAGAAAAGTTTGAGATAAACCTTCTGTAATAGCCTGCTAAACCTAGAAAAGAACGTATCTCCGTCGGTGTCTTCGGAGTGTCCCATTCTTTAATCGCCACAATCTTGGCAGGGTCAACATGTATTCCCTTGCTGTTCACTACATGACCCAGGAATTGAACTTCTCTTAGCCAAAATTCACACTTAGAGAATTTGGCATAGAGCTTCTCTTCCTTTAGCAGCTCCAAGATCATTCTGAGATGTCGCTCGTGCTCTGCTTTGCTTTGCTTTTGGAATAGATCAATATGTCATCGATGAAGACAATCACAAATTGATCTAGATACGGCTTGCACACTCGGTTCATGAGATCCATGAAAACCGCTGGTGCATTCGTCAAACCAAAAGGCATCACCATGAACTCGTAATGCCCGTATCTGGTACGAAACGCCGTCTTGGGTATGTCTTCGTCTTGTACTCTGAGCTGGTGGTATCTGGACCGTAAGTCAATCTTCGAAAAATATTGTGCTCCCTGTAGTTGGTCAAACAAATCATCAATCCTCGGTAATGGATACCGATTCTTGATGGTTAGTTTGTTTAGTTCTATGTAGTCTATACACATCCGAAAATATCCATCCTTCTTCTTCACGAACAAAACCGGAGCTCCCCAAGGTGAGTAGCTCGGTCGGATGAAACCTTTGTCAAGTAGCTCCTGTAGTTGGTTAGATAATTCCTGCATCTCCGATGGTGCTAACCTGTAAGGAGACTTTGCAACAGGTGTTGTTCCAGGAATCAGATCAATACGAAACTCTACCGGTCGCACAGGTGGCAAACCTGGTAGGTCTTCAGGAAACACTTCAGGGTATTCCTTTACTATTGGCACGTCTTGAATTGTCTTCTTGTCTTTCTGTTTCTCCACCACATGAGCCAAGAAAGCCACACACTTCTTCTGTAGACACTTACGCGCTTTGATGAAAGATATGATTTTGACACTATGCTTTGCTTGGTCCCAACGAACTTCCAATACACGATCACTCGTCACTGGAATCCGAAGTAGCTTTTCGAAACAGATGACCTCAACTCTATTGAGTGATAGCCAATCCATCCCCACAATGATGTCGAAACTGCCCAACTCCATCGGCAACAAGTCGATGGTAAATGTGTGATCTGTGAGTGTAAGTGGGCAGTTCCTAAGTATAGTGCTAACTGTAATTTGCTTCCCATTCGCTACTTCGATGATATAAGGGGAGTCTAAAGTTTCCTTAGAAAGGTTAAGTTGGCGTGCAAAGTCAGATGAAATAAAACTCTGATCTGCACCGGTGTCAAATAAAATAGATGCATAAGAGTCATGTATAAGAAAAATGTACCAGTGACCACGTTAGGGTCTTGGCGTGCTGCATAGGAGAGAAAATGTAGAGATAGAAAATGGCGTGCATCGACTACCGCGAATTGAATAAGCTTACAATCAAGAATCAATATCCACTGCCGCGCATCGATGACCTTTTCGATCAGCTTCAAGGCTCGGCATGGTTTTCAAAGATCGATCTTAGGTCTGGATATCATCAGCTTCGCGTACACGATGATGATATTCCTAAGACGGCTTTCAGAACAAGTTATGGCCATTTTGAATTTTTGGTAATGCCTTTCGGCCTTACCAATGCACCTGCGGTTTTCATGGACCTCATGAAGCGTGTTTGCAGGCCATACTTGGACAAATTTGTAATTGTGTTCATTGATGATATTTTGATCTACTCAAAGACCAAGGAAGAACACGAGAGACACCTTAAGTTGGTTTTGGAGATCCTAAGAGAGGAGCGACTGTATGCCAAATTCTCTAAATGTGAATTTTGGCTTAAGGAAGTTCAAATCTTGGGACACATAGTCAATGAAAATGGTGTTCACGTGGATCCTGCAAAGATAGATGCGGTGAAGAATTGGAGTACACCGAAGACACCGACGAAGATTCGATCGTTTCTTGGACTTGTCGGTTACTATCGTCGGTTCATCTCAAATTTCTCCAGGATTGCTGTCCCTCTTACTTCTTTGACTCAAAAGAATAAACCTTACGAGTGGGGACCAAAGCAAGAAGAGGCGTTTCAGACTTTAAAGCAGAAACTCTGTGATGCTCCTGTCTTGACACTACCTGATGGAAATGATGATTTCGTGGTCTATTGTGATGCATCCAACCTGGGTCTCGGTTGTGTTCTCATGCAACGGGGAAAGGTTGTGGCCTATGCATCAAGACAACTAAAAATTCACGAGAAGAACTACACCACACACGACTTGGAACTTGGTGCAGTCGTGTTTGCCTTGAAGATATGGAGACATTATCTTTATGGCACTAAGTGTGTAGTGTTCACTGATCATAAAAGCTTACATCATATTCTCAATCAGAAGGAACTTAACATGAGACAACGGAGATGGGTTGAGCTGTTAAACGATTATGACTGTGAAATTCGCTACCATCCTGGTAAAGCGAATGTAGTAGCAGATGCGCTTAGTCGCAAAAGTCAAGTTCAGATCCATAGTGTCCGAGTGCACACTAGTCTCCGAAATGATGTTCTCACAGCCCAACAACACTCATTAGCTCAAGATAACTTGAAAAATGAGATGTCTTGCGGGGCTGAAATTTTATTGGAAACTAAGGAGGATGGTTTAATGTATTATTTGAATCGGTTGTGGATACCGAATAGAGGCAATCTTAGGATGATGATTATGGATGAAGCTCATAAGTCTCGTTACTCAATCCATCCGGGTTCTGATAAGATGTATCAAGACCTTAGGGACTTGTACTGGTGGCCTGGAATGAAGAAGGATATTGCTGAGTATGTGTCCAAATGCCTTAACTGTGCTAAAGTCAAGGCAGAACATCAGCGACCTTCAGGATTGTTATAACAACCAGAAATACCCATGTGGAAGTGGGAGAATATCTCCATGGATTTTATTACCAAACTCCCACGAACCACTAACGGTAAAGATAGCATTTGGGTAATTGTTGATAGATTGACCAAGTCGGCTCATTTCTTACCAATACGCGAAACTTACCCTGTGCGGAAGTTAGCTCGTATCTACATTGATGAGATCATTAGCCGACATGGTATTCCTTTAAGCATAATATCGGATCGTGATGCTTGTTTCACGGCACGATTTTGGGAATCACTTCATGAAGCCTTTGGAACAAGATTGGATCTTAGCACTGCTTATCATCCTCAAACGGATGGTCAAACCGAGCGAACAATCCAAACATTAGAAGACATGTTGAGATCTTGTATCATCGATTTCGGTGGCAACTGGGATAGCCATCTACCATTAGTCGAGTTCTCGTATAACACCAGTTATCACGCGAGCATTGGTATGGCACCGTTTGAAGCTCTTTATGGCAGGAAATGTCGGTCACCTATTTGTTGGACCAAGGTCGGCGAATTGCAAATCACTGGTCCCGAGATTATTCAGGAGACGACTGAAAAAATCCGCCAGATTCGCGACAATCTGTTAGCTGCTCGCAGTCGACAGAAGAGTTACGCGGACAAACGAAGAAAACCTTTGGAATTTGAAGTGGGAGATATGATATTGCTTAAAGTGTCTCCTTGGAAGGGCGTTGTTCGATTTGGGAAGAAAGGGAAGCTTACTCCACGATATGTTGGTCCTTTTAAGATCCTTGAACGGATCGGGAAGGTTGCCTATAAGTAGGAACTTCCTCCTGAACTTAGTAATGTGCACCCGACGTTTCACGTGTCCAATCTAAGAAAGTGCTTAGCTGATCAGGATCTTCAGGTACCACTCGATGACATTCGCGTCGATGATACCATGCACTTTGTTGAAAAACCAGTGGAGATAATGGATCGTGAGGTTAAAAAGCTAAAACGCAGTAGGATTCCAATTGTCAAAGTACGTTGGGAATCAAAGCGGGGTCCAGAATTCACCTGGGAGCCGGAAGATCAGATGAAGCTTAAGTACCCACATTTATTTACTACGGTCACTCCAAGTTGAATTTCAGGACAAAATTCCTTTAACTAGGGGAGACTGTAACATCATTGTACTTCCGGTCGTCCGTACATCCGTACATCTGTACGATTATACTGTTACGACCTGAGATTTTGTAATTATTAATATTAATACATTATTTGATGATTATCACTATTACTGGTATACATGCTTAGAACATATATTATACGCATAAACCATGGGAAAGTTTAGTTGTAACCCAACTGAACGGAACCAGAGAGTTTATCGCAGTCATATTGTTGAAGATTATGGATTTGTGTTGGAATCAAAAGGAACTGGGAGTTGGTTATGGTCTGGTTGCTAAACGTAGTCAAGGACACATGGTTATGGTTTATCGAAATAGCGGTGGCACGGTGTAGGGGAGTTGCGATCTACCTCTGCATATGCCCTATACATATGCATATTTCGGTCTATCATGGATGTGTCAGTGATTTGGTGTAGTGGGTTTTGGATTGGGATTATAATGTTAAAGTTAATAAATTAATGAAAGTCTTATTAGAAATAAATACGTGATGGTGAGGTTACGAACATAATTTAAATGCAAATATTAATTCAGAAATATTAACTTAATAATGTATTCGCGTGAGTGACGATTCGCACGAATATAATTATTAAGAATAATATTCTGAAACAATATTCCATAAATTATAATTAAATCAAAATACGATACGAGCGTCGAATTCGCAAAGGTGACGATCTTTGCGAATGCGTACGTAAGTAACGTGTTTCGAAGAGATAATTAAATAATATTTAACGATAACAAAATAAGAAAAATAAATCAAAAACGTTTATTAGGAATCACGACCTAAATTAAATCCGAGTAAATGGTTTATTTAAACGGATAATTTACCGTAAATGAAACGAGATTGTTTTACGAAATAAATTATTTAAATCAATTTATTTTAACGAAATCCATGTATTTAAACAACTTCTGTTTTAAATATATTTTATGAGCAAAAACCGAGCAATTAATTATTTTAATCGCGATAAAAACGAGACCGAACACGTGGGAACAATACGCGTTATAAGGAAGAGAAATTTCCTTTTCTCTTTCATTTCTCTCTCTGAACAACACATTCACGCCATTTTCTCTCTCTACATCTTCTCTCTAACTTATCTTCTTCGTTACTCGACGGATTAGCAAGATCTTGGTGGCCACGCGTTCGTGAGATCGAGAGGAACAAGAAGATCCGAAGAAACCATACATTCGAACCACGAATCGAGGTAAATCTGATGTCTTGTTTTCGGGTTTTGTCATAAACATAATGTAGTTGGGCTTTGAACGTTTGATCTAGATTAGGGCCTTGTATGCGTTAAACTAAGTTGTTGTGAACCATGGGAAGCCATAGATGGCTGCTGCTGGTGTCGAACATGGCTGCTAATCGCGATCCACAGGCTGGCGAACCTGTGTGTGGGTTTTAGCCGAACCCTGTGAACACCTTACACCAGCCGAACCTTTCAGCCGCCTCCCATGGACTCACGAACCCCTGGGCGGGAAAATGGGGTGGCCGAACCCTTGGCCGGCGAAGCTTTAGCCGAACCAACCAGTAGCACCGAACCCCTTTAGCCACGAACCTGTCGTTTCATCCACGAACCAATGGGGTACGAACCTTCACCTCCTGAAAGTGGCCGAACCCTAGAGTGATCAAGCTTTGGCCGAACCTGTGGCATGCTGGGCTACGAACCTTTTAGTCATCACTCTGCAACGAACCTTTCCCTTCAACGAACCATCTAATGAGCCACGAACCATTGCAGCCCATGAGCCGAACCTTGTGATTATCTTGGCCGAACCCTCTGTGTTCAAACCGACATGGAAGCAGCCGAACCCTAGCACACCATAATCTATTGAAAGCCGAACCTTGGCCATGTGGGGACCGAACCTAGCTAAAAGGTTCGCTGCCCTCATAGGAGGTCGAACTAAGATTCATAAACCTAATAGGTTAAGGGTATTGGGATCAAGAATATATATACACACACACATATATATATATATCTATACATGCCTAAGAAACTATAACAATTACCACTTTTTCTCTCTTTAAATATAGGTTTAGAAGTGGGGTTAATATATATTGGAAACATTTTATATAACTGACCTAAGGGTGATTTATCAAACATAAAAGATAATTTGTATAACTTAGAAGGTTGATGGTAAAGTTTAAGTGGACATGTATGAATGTATAGATATAAATTGGTCTTGGATACCATAATTTTCTTATCATACACGTTTTGAGGGTACCCATATTATTTTAAGACTGGTTACTACCCTTTGATAATATAAAACTAACAAGAGGAAATCATGAGGGAATGGGTGTCACTTATAAAACCTTGGGTAGCTCATCTTAATTATGATTTAGCAAACTAAGTTAGTGAAACACCTAATGATTAAATGAAAACATTAAGAACACTTGGTTGAACGGAAATGCATATACTTATGAACATGAACATACGATTATTACAGATCATTGAGTTGCTTTGATTTCCACATACGCGAGTGCGCACATTACACGAACACTGATTCTAAGGAATTCAGGTGAGTTCTCATAACCTCCCTTTCTTTTAAACTGTTTTGTTTTAAAACTCGGAAGTGAAACATGTATACCAATTTTAAATATTATTTTGATAACACAAGGTCGATACCTGTTTATCAATATGATATTCACTTTATGAAATTATCATTAATTATGGATTATCACTTATTATCATGTATCCGTGTAAACATTGTCATTGACTTCGGTCAATAACAAAGATTACATGTATTGCCACTTGGATTATCACGACTCCGTGAAACATTGCCTTTGACCTTGGTTAATTGCATTGGTTTCATGTATTGCCACGTGGTTAGCGACCACTCTATGGATCATGTTTTTAACTTATGTTAATTACATAATGTCCATGTATAGTCACAGATATTACTTGAGAATATTGATTGTTGAGAATGGTTGAATGGTTATGTGGTTGATTATCTATTATTATCTATGGCTATCTATGATTAACTCTGATTACTTGAATTTGTGATTATGTGTTGTGATTGTTTGTTTGGGTGTTGTGATGGATTATCTCATACAGGTACTTTTGTGGATCTTCTCAGATAAACTATAAGTTTTTATACTCATTTTAATCTAAATTTTATATAAAACCCTTTTCAAACACAAACTTATATACTCATTTTATAAAACACTTTTAAGTATAAAAACTTATGATTACTCACCAACTACTTCGTAGTTGACACTTGATTTTTTACATGTTATAAGTAACGAAGACAAGAAGGTTGAAGAGGATGATCTCTTTTATTTTGGACATCACCACATAGGATTCTTGGACTTAGCTAATTAACTGAATTTCTGGCGATTAGAATTTAGTTAGTTTAGCTAAATCTTTTGTGTAATTGATGTATTTAATTCATGATGAACATGATTTTTGTGTAAACATTTATTTGGTTTGATTGATATGTGATGGTATATATTTAGATGCCCATGAGCTGTTGAACAATCTACACATCCCTCGTGGCATCCCGACGTTTCCGCCATCGGTCGGGGTGTTACAACTACAACAACATGGTGAGTTCATATGCCCCTTTTCTAATCTTTTAATTTTAATTACGAGGCTGAGAAACATGCTAACTCTTTTAAATTATTAAAAGTTTTAGTACATCACTTCAAATATCATGTGATTTAGATAATAAAGATTTTATATTTATTATCATACTTATATCAAAATCAATGTGTATGCTTGTGTGCGCCTTAACAACAATGACAACTCAAGGATGTTTCATGATAACATAACTTTATGAATTCGTCCAAACATTTAAATAACTCAAGTGAAATAAGATATGATCTTATAACACTTAGTTATTTACAATGAGATAACATGAGACAATTTTAAGGGATAACAAGAATGATAATCATGATAATATAATTTCATGATGATGATATCATTCACCACATATACTAACATCGGGTAATAAGGTTTGATCTTATAACACTTTGTTATTTACAATGAGATAACATGAGACAATTACAATTAACAAGAATGATATGATGATAACATAACTTCATGATATCATTCACCACCTGAGTTAACTAACTGTAGTAAGGCTAGTTCTTACAACACTATGTTTACAACATGGTGAAAACTATGAGATAACACTGAGACAAATACAAGTGATAACAAGAATGATAATCATGATAACATAATTTCATGATGATGATATCATTCACCACATATATTAACATCGTGTAATAAGACTAGTTCTTATAACACTTTGTTAAAGACTATGAGAACACATAACAATGCGAACACATGATACTGAGACAATGACAATGGTAGAACACATAACAACAATTGATTACTATTAAGACTGCTTGTATTATATCACAACAATCATGTGTTCATGAGTTCATGTACAGTCGTAAGTCCCTTGAATAAAATCGTTTACCATTGATTTAGTGAGACTAAACCGACGATAGCGTAGTGGTACCATAGGTTTGACAAACCGCCGGCGAGTGAGGTTGGTACGTTAATCGTAACATATTCATTGGCCGGTATCATACGACCGGTAACAGGGATGCATCAGTCAGGTTTGGTAAACGACACATGGTGATATTAATCTTCAGACACTGATTGTAATTATTCCTTCGATTCTATTAACTGGTAGACTGAGGAATTGATTTTCTCTCATGTCATATTACTGGTAATAGTTTCGTTGAAGGCAATGAGATTACAAATGGGATGGAGGTAAATTGGATGCATTGTGGTCTGATTACATGAGGATCACAATGGATCCCATTTAGGCTCTATACATTCAAGATTGGGAACAACATCAATGAATTAACTGTCACTCCTATTATGGGAAGTGAATTAAAGTTAAATATACAATTGGGAGAAAACTAATAAGGATAATATTAAATTAATCTATTTTCCTTAAAACATTAAGGGATTACCATAACTTAGGTCATGGTGATATATTCCCTTCAAACACTCTTATTCCATACATATAACACAGTGGGATGAGAACACATCATATGGGATTAACACGTTGGATATCAAATGAGACAAACACATGTGAGATGAACATGGGTATCCATAGTTGCGGTACAAGTGGTTTTGAGTTTAGTCAAGTGTGTGGTGGGATGGCGGCTTCATTCGTGAGACGTATGCCCTATATATAAGCATACTTGATTTGAATAATAGACTATTTGTAAGGGTAACTATGGAGAGGACAAGGATGTGACACAATATAAGACAATATCAACAAGACTTGTGTGTGATACTATGAATTGCAAATGACAGCTACAAGTAATTTCAATTACTAAACTTATGAACTCACCAACCTAGTGTTGACTTTGTTTAAATGCATGTTTTCTCAGGTGACGAACATGTTTAGTCACCAGACATCAGTACATAAGCTAGTTGGACTTTATAGAGGACCAATAGCTTACTTTTACGTGTGCATATTTTTGATGACAAATTGGTGAATTATCTTTTGTAAATCTTGTGCAGATACAAGATAGAAATTCATTGATTCTTTTTGGGTAGATTTACTTAGTTAAATTACGAACATGTATTGTGTAATTTAACTTTGTAATTCTATATCAATGTCATGTTAGCATTTCTCATTATTTATCATGTGCCATGTAAACAATCTGATCATTATGATTATCACAACGATATCGCGCCCCGACAATTTTCCGCCCGACGGGAAAGTCGATCCAGCCCGCCGACTCGGGGTGTGACAAACATCCACCAACACAACAATCTTAGATGAACCCACACAATCCACACTACCCACATCACATCATGTGGGTGGTAGGAGTGCATGCTAGGGCTTGAGGTATTAACATCCACTGTTTATTCGAGACCATGACATTAGAGGTGCACAAAATACCTAATTCTGTACCCAGAACTGGTCAAAAACTCAGACCCGGTTGACACCTAAACACGATCGTACCCGATGCCCACCTGAAAAAAACCGAGTCCTACCCTTGTATCATTTTCAAATTTGAGACCGGTTCCAACCCGACCCAAACCAAACCTGAAAAAACCCGACCCGTAATAGTATGTTTTGCCATTTTTTTCAAATTTCCAGTCCTTTATGGTCGTTTGAGACTGCTTTTTTTCGAATTTTTTTGACCATTTTACCCTTTTAAGCAAATATATAAACGTTTTCAATGAATTGATTGATTCACAACTCTCAAAAGCAAACCAAACACTCAAAATGCAAAAACACAAAAAGAAACTCTCATGGTTACTTTGTTCACTCTCTTCTTAATATTTCTTATTGTCTTACTAAGTAACTATGGCTCATTTACATTCATTGGTTGGTCAAATATGTTGTTCTTCTACTGACCTTCTCGTTGTTTGGGTTTTACCTAACAATAGTAACCCAAAAGTTTGGTGTAATTGAGATTTATGTGAAATGAGTGACAGGTCCTCAAAGGCTCGTTACGAATTTTGTGGTGCTTTATTGGCTAAAGACTCCAACACTACATTAAAGAAACATTTTTCTAAATTTTGCAAAGCCAAGAAAGAAAATCCGGATTCTGATCAAGCGCAAATCGATATTCACGGTGGAATGTTTATGTATGACGTAAACACAGTTCGAGAGAGAAGTCAAAGTTCGTGATTCGAAAGGTTTGCCATTTGACCATTTTGACAACCCTCGTTTAACGAAAATGCCTAAGGAGCCACTCCAACCTCACTACGCACAGTAAGTCGTACTACTCTTAGACGTTATTGCTTAATAATGTGGAAAAAATGTAAAAAACGATTTAACTTCATTTTTTGAAAATTTTACAAACCAATGTGAACTTAACCATCGATGTTTGGTTGGCTCCTCATGGTTTGCTCGACTCATACATTTGTATTACCACTCATTGGGTAAATCTCGACACATGACAAATGATGACGCGTACGATCGCATTTGAAGTATTTTCATATCCACATTCCGACGAAAATTTGTTTTGAAGTATAGATTATGCAATACAATCTCTTAAATTAGAAAATAAAATATTTTCAATGTCGTTTGATAACGCGTCAAACATTACAGACGCGGTTGAAAAACTAAAAATTAAAAATATAAACCAATTTGCAATGGCGATTTTTCCATAGTTGATGTGTTACACATATTATAAATTTGGTTGTGCAAGACATGATTCGAGTTGATGAATTTGATATTTTTAGTGATAATTTTAAAAATATGCTACATGACGTTTTTTTTATAAAAAGTAGAAAAGATTTATGGATTATCAAAAATTATTTAATATTACGAATTCCATTTGTTTAGGTCTGAATTGGGACGTACCTACTTGATGGAATTCAACTTTTAAAAAATTTAAAAAGCATTTTACGACAAAAAGACACTTTATCTATTTTTCGTAAAAGTTTTTCTTCATCTGGTTGAGCTACACTGTAGTATGACGAATGTTGGGAAAATATTCTTTATATCACCGACTTTCTTGATGTTTTAAAAAACTCAGCTACAAAATTATCGAGGGTTTATTATCTAAATAATAGTTTAGTACTTTCTGAATTATATTTAATGGCTAATAATATACAACATTTTGAAAATAAAATCGATTTGTTTACAAAAATGGTAAAACCAATAAAAGAAAAATTTTACAAATATTTTAAATCGCTACCCGTCATTTTTACTTGTGTCGTGTCTTTAAATCCTATTTTTAATGTTACGGGGGTAGAAACTATAATTGACGAAATAAATCCGATATATGTTCGTACGAAGACGACCCAAATTTTGGCAACAAAGCAAAACATATATTTTTTTCATAATCTTCAACAAGTGTATGAAGTTTATTCAATAAGATATGGGCATAATATAAACCCATTTAGATCAATAGCATTGGGTTCAAGCATACGAGTAGGGATCTGATGGTTAATTTATTTAAGATATTACAAAACGAAACGGCTAAACGTCAAAGAGGTAACACCCCAAGCAGCGAGAGGTATAGTGAAACATATTTTATATCCGCTGTGAGCGCCGAAAAATATAGGCAATTTGATATATTAACTTGGTGGAAAGGAAATGAATCAAAATTTCCTATTATATCCGCTATGGCCCGTGATTTACTATTCTTCCATTCTTCTACTGTAGCTTCGGAATCCGTTTTTTCTCTTAGTGGCAAGGTTTTATCATTAAGAAGAACATGACTCAACCTGCCGTCCGAGGAAATGAGCATTTGTGTTAAAGATCACTTGGACGCGGTTGACCATACACAAGACACTACAAATTTTGAAGATGAGATAATAATCGAACCTAGAACACGAAGAGGAGCTTGCTAAAGGATTATCCCCCGGTTTTTCGGACGAAGAACTCGCGTATGACGCATTGATTCGGTTGAACAATAACTCTGGTGAAGACTAAACGTAAAGTACGAGTGAATTTAGATAAATATGTATAATTAGTTTTTTTTTAGAATTATGTATTAGTTTTGAATTTTTAAAAAATATAAAAATGGAATTTATGTTATTTAAATTTTTATGTATTAGTTTGTAAATTGTTCAAAAAAATAAAATTGAAATTTATGTTGTTTAAATGTTTAATTGTAAGAAATTAATTTTTTTAGCAATAACCGGTTTTCATACCCGAATCGTACCCGACCTGACCCCAACCGGGTACCATAGGGTATGCCTTTCGTTTCATGTACCCGACTTGGAACTGGAACCAAGTATGCCTTGGAACCGGACCGAGTTGTATCTGATTTCAGAAAACCTGGAACCGGTTCTTGAAAAAACCCGAAATGTGCACCACTACATGACATTGTCCTAATCCCTAGCCTATCTTGCTAACATGTGTTTTCACTGTTTGATTCGTTGATGTTTGACCGATGTGTGTTGCATATATTCATGATCAAAGATTTTATCAATCTTATGAATTCTAAATTTTAATGATTTAAGAATGACTTAGTTAAGAAAACCCCTTGGATCTTGTATGGTGGTTTTTAACTATTTAACGATTTTTTTTTAATTTTGAAATTTGTAAAATAATAGTAATAATATTAACTTTGTCTCACGTGCTTGTAGGTGGCCGACTTTTTCTTTGCACACCCAAATAAATAAAAATGAACAGAAGGAACATCATTAAGGTTAGGTGTGCACACCATGTCTTTTTGTCATTGCAATTGATATTGCCAGCCGCCCATTTGGTTGTTCTTTCTTATATTTTATTTTCTACATATTTTATTGAAAATGTTTTTAAATACACCAAACATTAAAAAAACATATCCCCTAAAATCAAAGAAAGAATTATCAAACACTTTATATAAATTAACTAATATAAGTTGGTACTAATTTCGTTTTCTAATGCTAGTGGTATTTGATCCTTTAACTTCATTCATACTAATTTGGTTTTTTAATGCAAGTGGGATCTAGTTATACGTGAATTTTCTTCTGACGAGATGAATCAGGTTATCACATCTTGTTTTTTAGGCATAAAGGTGATATATTTGTTATGATAATCCTGGGTAACAAGACATTTCATATTTGCTGTTAAAAGAAAGACTTCTACATGACTCTAAAATAAATTCTGGTATATGTACTATTTAATACGTTTACTTTAAAAAAGGACGTCGTTGGATGAAAACGATAGACAATAAAGAAAATTGTAATTAAATGGTGAAAACAAGAATATGGACTAGAATCATTGTATTATTTGTTTGTTGGCTTTCAGCATATAACTACTCACAGAACGGGTACCAGTTAGGATGGTTGCGGAGCAGGATGAATTTTAAGCAAAATTAGTTTGGGTCTAAATGAATCGTTTTTAAAAACATCAATTTAATTCAAATTAAAATGAGTTGTAACTAAACAAATAGTTTATTTAAATAATGTTTTTAGTGATTTTCTTATTAAAAATATTATTAATCATCCTTATTCGTTTAATTCCTTATATTTACATTGTTTTTAACTTACCCATTTTGTCTCGCATCGTGTTCAGGTTTTTATCTATCTCAACTCGTTCTATGTCATTAGGTTACTCATTTCAACCCAAAATACAATAATTGTTCACCCAAATCTACCCATTTATCATGTTATGGGTCAAGATTGCCGGGTCTAGTTTTTAGGTTGGTTTTTTGTATTTTGGGGGTTCAATGAGAACTTGGTGATAAGGGCAGGTGATCATCGATATTAAATGAGTTAGAATTTATTATAACTAGAAAAGTAGTTCGCGCTGCGCGGGGTAGCACGATTAATATTGCAATATTGTGGTACGATTAAAAGAAGCATATCAAATCGTAAGTGGTCGGTTATGAATAGTGAAACGTAAATAGTAAACATGATTATGACATATAAGCGAGAGCACATATGTGGCATGTT
Source organism: Mikania micrantha (assembly GCA_009363875.1). Taxonomy (NCBI): domain Eukaryota; kingdom Viridiplantae; phylum Streptophyta; class Magnoliopsida; order Asterales; family Asteraceae; genus Mikania; species Mikania micrantha. The sequence goes on from CM018689.1 coordinate 4,870,180, forward strand.
TATGAATTTCATTACGCACGTTTAGACACATAAAACAAATGTATTGGGTTACAACGACTTGGTTTTGGAAATTGAAACATATATAAAAAATAGTTAATATAAAGCAGATAAGCTTTATACTTTATAAAACATGTCGTGACGTTATATGATGAAATAATGAATAAGTTATATCATTGTATAAAATGTTAATAAATGAAAACGATTGAAATATAGCTAAAAGATTATGTAGTTGTAAAATTTAGAATTACGAAACATGAAAGCGTATTTAAAAAATGTTAAAATATACCATATATGACTTGATCTTGATAAATTTATACCGAAACGTAATTATCAGAAGCACATCTCGGCATTTAAAAAAAGGATAAGAAAAATTCAACGGAAAGAAAAGGAAAACAAATAAAAACTAACAAATAAAAAATTAATAATAATAAGAAAAAGAAATACCTAGACGCTACATGGGTCAACCCTTACCTTAAAACTTCCAAGTTTTAACCATTTAGACAAATATGCAATGTTTTGAAAACTGTACCGGACCGGTCGGTTGGACCGACAACCGGTCGGTGAGCCGGTTTTTTTCTATTTTTTTATTATATATATATATTTTTATAAAATGTTTATAAAATCATCCGGTTCTTAAATCCGGTCTAACCGTTCCGACCTGTCTGACCCCTTAAGGAGACCGGTTCGACGTCCAGTTCGGTTATGAAAACATTGCAAATATGCATAAGTGTCTTTATGTGTAAACAATGTCATTTAATATAAAAGTAACATGAATGTTAAAAAAACAAAGAAAAAATCGTGATTGACAACTATCCTTCGAAATTGAGATATATAAACAACGTATACAACAATTAATAGATATGATTTTTGTGAGGTTTCTAATGGATTATTTTACCAAGAAATAGTTTATTAGTATTATATACTATCTCCTGATTTTTTCATCATTTTATATAGTATTAGAGACCATGGAATCAAGTTTCTTTTTATTATTTATTTATTTTTTATTTTTTTTATTATTATTTCCATTTATGACTGTCTTTTTGGTCATTGGATGACGGTTAGCTCTTAACCCACTTCCCTATCTCACTTGTGTTGTGATTTTATTTATTTTCTTTTCCATCTCATTTTAGTATTTTACCATGTGTCATATGTACGGATATAGATTAGGTTTTATTTATTTTCTTTTGTTTTCATAGTCTTGACGTCACAATTGTAAGTCAAATCACCTTAGCTCTTGTCATTGCGATCGTAGCTCATATATTTCTTTTCTTTTTATCTCTGTCATGCATTGTTTCATTCAAAGTAACATATTGTATTGTTGTAGTCATAGCTCTTTTCACAATAATAATATCATTGTGCCTCTAACCATCACCGACATTTATTCGTCGTCGTCGTTTACTATCATACAGTATTCTTATTGTTAGTATTTTTATGGGTTTTTTTTTTTGAGATTATATGTTCTTATAGTAACATATTCATTGCTTTGGCTCTAGTCTAAGCGTCTGATTTCCTGTACTCCTATCATAGAGAATTAGAGTTAACATATTACTTTGAGTGTATTGTAGTAATATTTAGTATAACGATAAATGTGATTTGATTAGGCTTTCTATTGTTATTATAATCATTATATTCTTATAAACAATTCCATTGATAATACATTATATCACTCAATTCTTTTTTATAATGATCTATAATGCTTAGTGATACTGACTAAATAAGTGATACCATGTAAATTGGTGAGTGCGAAAAAAATGTTTTATAGTTAGCTATAACGTGCAAAAAGTGATTATTTTTTTATTGAAAGATAAATCTTATAAAGTGATAATTTGACATAATATAATTGAGTTATATATAAAAAAATATAAAAAATTGAGGCTACCCTAGCTACAATCACATTTACATGCTCCCATCAGCGTCATGCACATGAAGAGGTAGTGCTTACGCTTGTGATAGCCTCCACATCAACTATCACACACTTGCTCACTATTTTAAATACGCATAGCGAACATGGTTAAAATAATAAATTTGTTAACTTGTGATAAAAAAAGATATTTATATGGTGAAACACTATTTTATTATTTTTATATCTAGTATTATAAGGCATATGCAATAACAAAAAGTGATCCTTAAACAGACCAAAAAGAGGAAAATTTTTAAAGTATGAATAATTTGTTTTTAAAAGTAAATGAAAAAAGTCCACTTTGGTGCTTTGACTTTGACATTTCATCAATAATCACAACTACGAGCCCAAAATACAAAATGCACAACAACCCCATAACCACGTGTAGACTAAACACACATGGCATGTGGCATAATCTGATTAGCTACAGTTGTCAAAAAGTCATTTGTTTGTGACTTTGTAAAATATCTTTACCGTCATGCATAGGAATTTGAGCTGACCTTCCCTTAATCATGTGATATTGATGGTACTTTATAAGTTTTATTAAAAACTATATTATGTATTTGAATAATAGTCCTAGTGTCCCACGTTAGTTTATTAATCAATGTTTTCTTAATCGAATCAGATATTAAACAATTGTTTTACTCGTTTTCAAGTCAGACTCTATTTATGAAATAGATTACATCTTAATTATTTTAATAATTTATAAATTTAATCTTAAAATAAATATAAGTAATTATTTACTTTTGTTTATACACACACAAACCCTAGGTTAAAAATTTATATATTATGTGTATTAAATAAATAAATTTTAAATTTTTTTATTTAAATAGCATATCATATATTTCCTAAAAATTTGATGGTCAAGTATTGAAGCACCCCTACAAGAAAGCGACACTTTGTTTGATTTGGATAAGGAGTGCCATTAGAGAGAAAGATCTCATGTGCAGCAAGAGGAGTGGCAACTGGTTTCGAATCTAGGAGATGAGCTCGTTCAAGAATATCATGGGCGTATTTGGATTGATTAAGAAAAAGACTGTCATCCGTGTAGACAACCTCAAGACCCAAAAAATAATTAAGATCACCAAGATCCTTAATAGCAAATTCCCGATGCTACCGAGTAATAAAAGAAGAAATCATGCCTTGTTGATTTCCTTTTAAAATGAGATCATCAACACACACAACTAGGTAAATAATGCATGAGTCTCGTTTGAAAAGAAAGAGCGATGTGTCAGAATGAGTGCAAGAGAAGCCGTTTGCAATCAAAAAAGTACTTAAGAGTTGAAACCAGGCATGTGGTGCTTGTTTAAGACCATACAGAGCTTTTTGCAATTTGCACACATGATCAGGAAAACATGAGTCAACTAAACCAGGAGGTTGTTCCATATGATGACTATTCAGGAAGGCATTTTTGGCATCAAACTGATGAAGACGCCAATTGTTTATAATTACAAGTAATACAACAAGGCGTACTGTGAATGCTTTAACAACTGGAATAAACGTAAGAGAATAATCAAGACCATGAACTTGAGCAAAACCCTATGCAACAAGGCGAGTTTTAAGACGCTCAACAACATCATTTGATGATATTGGGTACGAAAGACCCTTATAGAGCCAACTACATTAACCAAAGGTGGCTGTGGGACTAAAAATCAAGTTTAATTGTGGTCCAACGCTTTTATTTCTTCATTCATAGCATCCATCCACTTGGGATTTTTGGTAGCAGATTTAAATCCCTTAAGGTCATGATGAGCAAATAATGTTGCATAATTGATGTGTGGATGTATGAACTAAATTAACTAGATGTTTTGGTTTAAAGATATCGGCCTTTAGACGGGTCATCATTAGATGGAATGAATTTGAATTCAACGTGGGTGAAGCCAAGGAGGAGATTGATGGGTGAAGTCCGATAGTAATAGAAGAAGATGAGTTGGACTCATTTGGTTGAGTGGGCTGATTTGATTGAGTGGTTAAAAAATCATATGGTGTAGTAGGTTCATTTGCTATAGAAGGCTCATTTGGTTTAGGTGGAGTATTTTATATCCCATGGAATGAGCTCAATGTGTGGGATGGAATTAGATGAGTCCAAAGAGTTTGACATCGGAGAAGAGCATGAAGAACAAGGTGGAGTGTGTTAAGATGTGGACTTTTGCATGACCGAAGGGGAGAAAATGGTCATTTTCATCTAGAAAACTAGTCAAAAGACATGTTGTGTAAGTCCTTAGGGGAACCCAAACCAGTGAACGGAAAGAAGTCTTCATCAAATCGAGCATGACGAGTGACATAAATACAAGATGTTGTTAGATCTAGACATTGATAGCCTTTGTATTAAGAACTATAGCTAATGAAGACACACGGTAAACTTTGGGGAACCAACTTATTAAGTGAATAATCCTGAAGATATGGGTAAACTAAACAACCATAAGTGCGAAAGCTTCCGTATGCAGGTGTCGAGAGAAAAGAACTTGAAATGGTGACTTATTATCCAAAACTTTGGTGCGCAAGCGATTAATAATATAAGCAGCCAAACTAAAAGCATCGACCCAAAAAAATGTCGGAACATTGGCGTTGAAAAGCATGGCTAATCCCATTTCCACAAGATGGTGGTGCTTGCGCTCCACTTGACCATTTTTTTGAGGAGGGCAAGAAAGTCGATGAAATGTACCATTCTCCTCAAAAATTTGACGAATGGTGTGATTGACAAATTCAATGCCCCTGTCACTTTGAAAGATTTTAATCTTTCTGGAGAACTGTGTCTGAACAAACTGTATAAAAGCCTTTAGTACCTAATAAAAACTTGATTTGGTTTCCAAGGGATAAAACCAAGAAAACTGTGAATGATCATCCACAAAAACCACATAATAATTATAGCCATCACTAGAAATAAATGGTTTTGGTCCCCACAAATGACAATGAACTGAATCCAAAAGCGCCAAAGACGGCTTGGAATTTATTTCAAATGACAAAGGATGTCCTTCTGCAAGTTGACAAGAAGAACAAATAATCAGTATCGGTAAAATCGATGTTGAAAATAATTAACCAAACTAGTTTAAAATAGAAATAATGTCAATTGAAACATGACCTAAATGCTTGTTCCATTATTCATTAGAAGCTTGATCCGAGGTAGGATAAACTACCATTAAAGCATGATACCAATCGTGAAGCACAAAGAGTTCGTTTTCACATTTTCCTCATGCAAGAACCCGTTTCGTTACCATGTCTCGAATAGTAAAAAGGGTTGAGAAAATATAACATCCACAAGATTGTCAGTTTTTAGATTACTAATGGACGAAAGATTCTTTGTCAAATGAGGGATAACCAAAACACTACGTATGGGAAGATTATTATTAATTGAGGATGAACCCATATGAGAGATAGACAAAGAGTTACCTTTACCGAAAGTCACTTTAGTATCGCCTAAATAGGGTGTTGCATGATTTACATCTACTAGAGATGATGTCATGTAAGCATCGCTCCCACTCCCGAATCTACATACCAATATAGAGCATTTAGAGTGACGTAACATTGAGCATGAAATGCTTTAGGTCAAGAGGCAAAAGAAGCTAAACTAGGGCAAGAACTTAAATAATGACCATATTTTCTACATAGTTGACAATGAGGGGGATGTCGTACACGTCCTCTATCTCCCAAATAACTGTCTCATGAAGAACTAGCCATCCTGCCTTTTTCGACAGATGAGGAACTGTAGTGTCGAGAAGTTTGAGTAGTAAAAGTGACTTATGGGGGTGACTGTGTGGTGTAACGCGCAAATGAAAATCTCATGCAGTTTGAGAGAGCAAATCGCGAAATGATGGACGGGGTGTGGATGTGTGACACCCTGTAATTTCCAGGTCAGCTTCTGATTTAATTAGATGTTTATATAATTAGTATTTACATATGTGGCACAATAATACAAACACAGTCACAAACACGATAATTCGGTGAATTATCAAGAAACGCACCCGTGTGTCGAAAAACTCACGAACGTTGGTGAACGTTGAACAAAATAAACATTTAAACGTTAATTGAGTCACACATGACCGAACATTTAATAATTAAGCTCAAACGATAATGAACGATAAGTTATAAACGAAAGATGGACAAAAATCGAATCAAACGATTAAAATTGGGCCAATTGGGCTCTTCCGGCCAGCTTCACGGTACGCCAAAGACCTGGGATTGGGCCTTGGCGGTACGCGAAGCCTAGGCCGGCAAATTTGAATTCCCCGAAAATCGTCTCGGCACGTGACGATTGATCGTCTTCCACCTTGGCAGTACGCGGCGTGTTTCGGGAAGCAACTGAATTATAATATTCTTGGCGGTACGCCGAGACCCTTTGGGGGCCTCTTGGTGGTACGCGACGAGTCCCAGATCGAAGAAAGTTTATAAACCCAACCCAGTTTCATTCCTATTCCCCTTTACCTCATTTCACTCGAAATCACAGACCATTTTTGGCCATAATCACCTGCTACACCTTCATTACCCTCCTGGAACCACCATCCAAACTCAAGACTTGAAGGATTGAAGGTAGGAAGCTAGAAGGAAGCTTAGGAGGACTTCCTATCATCACCATCACCGTCATTCAGCTGAAGAATCATCACAACAGGCCCCTGAAGTTCGATTCAGCTCTGTTCAAGTCTCATCTCAGTGTTTCAAGCCTTTATGAGGTACTTTTGATGATTATTATGCACCTATAACACATAAACACACACATGCAACCACTAAATCACACATGCAAAGCAATAGATGATGCATGCACAAATTTTTTATGTTGTAAATTTGAGATTTGTTGATCTAATGAATGATTTAATGATTTGAAATGATCCATTGAGAGTTTGATATGATTTTTAGTGTCATTGGTGGTTATTTCCAATAATAGTAACTTTATTTGTCATGCATGTACAATCTATAAAGATTTAGGATATCTTGGACGTAAAGATGTGATTACTGTGACATTGGGATTGTTCATAGTGAAAATCATGGCTAATATTGTTCATTTGATGTTAGGTTATGTTATGCAATGTTACTAAAAATAGTAACTTTTGTTACAAGATTTGTGCTAGATAATGATATGAACAATGTAAACATATTTGGTTGAAGATTTGTAGATAATGATGATGATACTTGTATAGAAGATTGATTAGATTTGTTAAATGATGATTTTGGTGGAATGAACAAGTTAAAGTAATGATTTATAGTTAACAGTGAGATTGTTAACAAATGATATTGTCACACCCCGACCGACGGTGGAATACATCGGGGGGCGTTTGTGATTGTTCATAACTCATGGTGCTACTTTGTAAGTTTCAATATTTAATCATTTCATTAAATCATAACACTCATCATGGCATTCAATTACAACTTAACATTCCATTTAACATTGCATAACAAAGCCCAAAAACTAATAACATTGTTTAATAATTATTATCTAGGTCCAAGTATCTTAAATGTGTCTTCATCCAAGCAATCTAACATGTTACACATGTAAAATAAGATTTGATCAACTATTTGCATAGTTGGTGAGAATCTCATATAGTTGATATATAGATATATAAAATAAGAAGCAACAATAGTCTAATAAGAATTGATCTAAATATATATGTATCCCACAATGCTTGATGATATGATTTTGGCAATTTCACCTTTTCTAACATAATAACACAAAGTCATTAAAGAAAGGATACTAGTAATACTAAATGTTTTTGGCAATTTCACCTTCAATATAAGCAATGACACAAGTCATGTTAATCAAAGGCAACTAGTACTAATGTATTGTATATGATTATCCCAATGGTAATAACACATAGATATACAAACAAGTAGTCAACACATAGCATTCAAATCTAGTTCTATATTAAACTATAGAATTGCATCCTTGTATTTGTTTATGACTCAAGAATAAAATGTTTGATAAGACATGTGTAACATCCCAAAAATTACAAAAAATGTAAAGAGGGAGTATAAGAAACTCACTTGTATGAACTTGGATTTTCCAATAGTATCCTTCATTGATTTTTGAGAAGAAGTTCTATCTTCATCCTAAGTTTATATTTACATAAACTTAGTATATCTCTAAGACTTATGTTCTTAATCCAAGTTTTCTATAGTACTTCCTAAAGAATAACAATTGTAATAATAAAGGGAATATGATATATAATGTGAAAACATTTATCTAATATTTTAAATAACTATTTTTATACAAATAATTTAAAAGTTTATAAATTTTAATTGTAAAGTGACATCACCCAAACTCTTGAATAAAATTCGTATTTAATTATATTGAATTATAATTATGTATATAAAGTTTCTGTAAATTTTATAACAAAAGCAAAAATTTTATTTTAAATAAATATTTTGTTTAATTTGACAAGTTTTTGTTTTACATAAAATATTTCAGAATTATTTCTCTTAATTTTAAAATGTTTCTATTGCCTTTTATAAATTTTAGTTTATTTAAAATACATTTAAAAGAATTAAATAATAAATTATGTAAAAATAAGCTTTTAAAATTTTATTAAATTTATAGAATGTTTATAACTCTATTTTAAGATTTGTAGAATTTTTTCAGAATTATAAAACTGTTTTCCTATTTTTAATTCATTTAAAACTATTTAAAATGCAATTTAAATAGCAAAAATAGTTAATTATATTCTGGAAAATTTATGAAACTTTTACAGAATACTAAAAATAGTATTTTAGATTTTATAGAATTTTTTTAGAATTTTTCGGATTAAAATAAACACTCAAATAAAAGAAATAGAATAAATAAAAAAAAAAGACAAAAGAATCGATGGTGCCGGGTTTCGAGCACAGGCCACCCGTGGAGACACGTAATGGTGCTACCAGTTGTACAAGGGTGGTACGCTGTTTTAGAATCTGAATGTTTAAATATATACTAAAATCAAAATCCCCCAATTCACATATGAACCTTAATTCATAAACCAATGCAACTTTGTTTATTTTCATTTATGGTCCTACAAGTCTTATAACCTTTCATTCTATATTTAAATTTATTTTTTTAACTGTTGCTATTTTAATATTTATACTTTAGGGATTTTTATAAAGTCTTTAATTCATTTGTTTTATTAATAAAATTCAATTAATATAAAGCAAATGTTATAAAAATTCCCACTTGTTAGATTATATATATACACACACAATTATGTACACATATATAAGCTTAGGTATATATATAATTAGTAATGTTTAACTTAATTAAGTCCTTATTAACAACTTATTTGTAATTGATATACACACACGCACTCTCATAATTATACTTTGATATATGTATATAATTTGAATATATATATATATATATATATATATCCCTTGAACTTTCATCTATTTAAGTTTTGACACAATTAAGTTTATAGAAAACCTAGATGTCACAGATATGGTTTGGTTTGATTAAAATGGTGATTTATTGCAAACTTGCTAATTTAGGAAACTTTATTTGGAGATTTCATGAAATAAGATTTTTGGTTTAGTTTTAATAGTGGTAAATAACTTAAAATGATATATTATGTTAAACTTATCAAATATAGAACCTTTCTATATTAAGTAACTTTATTCACTAGAAACGGATTTATATGCTTATTTGACAACGTGTAACAATGTGCTAAGTGTTAACATGATCACTTAGGAAAAACGAGCATGCTAGAACTATAAATAGTAAGTTGTCCATTAACGTGACTTACGTGTTTACATGCAATATTTTAATAACAACGAAAACTGAACGAACTATAACGAACACACGGTTCACCAGTGTCACACCCCAGGCCGGCGGGAACGGATCGTGTTTTCCCGTCGGGCGGAAGGTTCCCGGGGCGCGATATCATGAGTGATAATCAAATGATCAGATTGTTTACATAGCACATGATGATATAAATGAGAAATGCTAATACATCCATGATATAGAATTACAAGATTAAATTACACAGTATCGTTTATAATTTAATCAAGTAAATCTACCAAAAAGAATAAATGCAACTATATCTTGTATCTGTACAAGATATACAAAAGATGATTCATGTTCTTGTTCCCAAAAGCATGCAACACAAAATAAAGCTAGGTCTTCTAAAAGTCCACTAGCTAAATCCTTGCATGTATGTATCTACACCTGTTCATCACCTGAGAAAACATGTATTTAAACAAAGTCAACACTAGGTTGGTGAGTTCATAAGTAAGTTAATGTAAAACCTTGATTCATTCACATGCACATTCACAATGATAAAACTGTTGCTTGTATGATTATCTCTTTCACTTGTTCACCCAAATGGCTCCTCCATAGTTATAGTCACAAGTACTATGTCATCCTAGTAGTGTTGCTTATATATAGGGCATATGTAAGGGAACTAAGCCCTAGCCAACATCCCACCACAACACCACTAGAACTCCACACTACTTGTGATACAACTATTGATTTCCATTCTCAATTCCCATGTGTATCTCATTCTTGATCACCTGTGTTCTCATGTATAGAATAATAAAATGATGGCGTTGTAATTATCAAACCGAAGTATTGATAATCAATATATGTGTTAAGGATATTAGATTTATCAAATATGTTCCTTGTATTATTCTATAGTTTATAGGGTTAACTGTTGTTTCACTCTTATATATTAAAAGTGTTAGTTAACTATTTGTAATGTAATCTCAATGCAACGTATAGAGCCCAAATGAAATCCATTGTAATCCTCACGTAATCAGATTACAATGCATTCCGTTCACCTCTATTCCGTCGTGTGATCCCAAAGCCTCCATGTGGGATTGTTCTCATGTGATTAACAAGGTTGAATAAGAACTTGTCTTATTACATCATGTTAATTATGTGAAAATGATAAGAATCCCATGAAGTTACGTTATCATGATCATCATTTACTGTAATCCATATGACCCCAAAGCCTCAATGTGGGATTGTTCTCTTGTGATTAACAAGGTTGAATAAGAACTTGTCTTATTACATCATGTTAATTATGTGTAAATGATAAGAATCCCACGAAGTTACGTTATCATGATCATCATTTACTGTAATCCATATGATCCCAAAGCCTCAATGTGGGATTGTTCTCGTGTGATTAATAAAGTCGAATAAGAACTTGTCTTATTACATCATGTTAATTATGGGTAAATGATAAGAATCCCATGAAGTTACGTTATCATGATCATCATTTACTGTAATCCATATGTTCACCATGTAATCCTTAAGCCGTAGTAAGAACATGTCTTAGTACCCTTAAGTAACGCAGGTGGTGGATACCCAATGCGATCATACTATCACATAGTATGTTTTTAAGGTGTAGATTAAGTGTTATAAGTGATTTACTTATCACACTTCATCAATTATAATGTGAAATGATATTAAGAAGATATTTCACCTTCTAATCATTTATGTGTTGTGAAGTGTCATCATGTTCCACTGTAATAGTTCTCATTTGTTTGTTTGTATACGAATTGGCTCACTGTTTACTCATATAGAATAACTAAGCATTGTAAGATATAATATTACAACTATGTTATTCAAATGTATCATTGATTATGAAATTACTTTATCATAATCATCTAAGTTTCCCTGTTATCTCATGATCATACAAGCATGCATACAATGATAAGCGATAATAAACAGTTTAATATTATCTACATCAAAGTATAAATAACATGTTAAGCAAAACTTTTAAATAAATAAAAGTAAACATGTTTCTCAGCCCCGAGAGTTAAAATCAGTAAAGATTAAAGTAAAAGGGGCATATGAACTCACCTTGTTGTTGTAGGGTTGACTTAGCTTAAATGTAGATATGCACGCACTCTTGGTTGATCTTGTGGTAGTTTTCACGATCCTGTATTGGTTTCACGTTGTTTGTACTCATAAGTATGAATAATTGTAATTTGTGTGCGTGTATGTGTTAGCCTTAAATTGGCTAAAACCCGTGAGTCGCGGTCTTTATTCGGTCCCATTTGGTTGTTATCAACTTGACAACCCTTGTCCCACTAGGTTTATGTTAGTTCATTTTACTATTGATGTTCAACCTCATTTAATTCACTTATTACGACAGAAAGGATCCTAAGTACATAACTTAGATCTTTCGTTAACATTATAAACCCATGGCAATCTTATAGTATCTCTTTAATAGTTTAACCCTTGTATTAGTTGCAACTAAACCTTGTGGGCCTACTATCGAACTAAGGGTTATATGTATGGGCTGAAATAATGGGCCGATTGTTTAATTGATTTGTTTAAAATTGTGGATCGAATATTCTTGAGCCAAATGGACTAAATCTTTCAAGAGGGCCGATCCATGGTCAATGGGCCGAATTGTAACAGAGTGGGCCGAACAAGCCAATGTGTGTTGGGCCTATGTGTTGGATCGATTAAGTTCTTAGCCGAAAATCACATGGGTCGTTTGCTTATATGGACCAAGATATTGTATTGGGCTAGAATAATTGATGTGGGCCGACTGCATGAATTCTGGTTTAAACAACCTCATGGGACAGTTCGCATGGCAGCGAACCTTTTTGATTTGTATACTATGGTTCGGCTAAGGTCTCATGACATGAGCGAGGGTTCGGTTAAGGATGTCCAAGGGTTCTCCTGGATGAGATGCAACTGGTTCGGCTGGAATTACAGCTCAAAGGTTCGGCATCAGGTGACTACTAAAAGGTTCGGTCATGTTTTTGCATAAAGGTTCGTTCTAAGGTGACCAAAGGTTTGGTGACTTAGGCCCAACATCGGTAGGGTTCGTGGATGTTAGAAGGGTTCGGCTGGCACAGTGGGTTCGGTGGATGAGGAAGGTTCGGTGGCACCAGCTGGGTTCGGCTGGAAAGTTCGAGGGTTCGGCCTCAACTCTAACTAACCAAGGTTCGCCTAATGAACACATGGTTCGTGAGACCCAATAGGGTTCACCCCTATGACTCCAGTAGTTCCCAAACCTGTCACACCTCCTCTCCGATCCCACTATACATGGTGTTGTTTAGATGTTGATAGCATGTCCCATGATAGTTTCGATTGAAGTAACAGTCACGATCGTGGTCTATAACTGACTAGGTGTGTGTATATCCAACCCAAGTGTGAAAACCCTCTTTTTCGTGAACTTAACAGCTTCATACCTCTGATTTGCGTGGTCAAAGCTTCGGATCTGCTGTACTTTCTTGTAGAGGATGTCAAGGGCTTCGCGTGGGCGCAAGAATCATTCAAATTGGTTAAGAAACGAGCAAGATACAAGGTTTTGAAGGTGGTTTGGTGGTGGTGAGTGTTGTAGCCGGAAATGAGAGAGAGAGAAGGAGAGAGTTTGGATGAAAATGAAAGAAAATCTTTCATTTAGGGTTTTTATACCCTATGTGGTGTTCGGGTTCGTTTCGGTTGCTCGGTTCGCGTTTCAGTCGCGTATCCGGAAAATTACGCGTAATTTAATTTAATTAAATAAAGAAGGTTATTTTAATTATTTGATGAGTTTCAAAATTGTAAAATGTTAAATATTTTATTTTATTAATTTTATTATTGTTCGTGTTGCATTTCGTTTTCGTTTCGTTAAATCGCGTCACCATCGCGCGTATTCGTTCGAATCGTCATTCGAACGAACACGGCGATGGTTTTGCTTTCCGACTTTTGCTTTCTACTTATCAGTCATCCTTTCAGAACGTTAAACTCACAGATATGTTTGTGTGAATCGTCACCCACGCAAACACACTGTCAGTTCGTTATTCTGAAATGACACTGTTATTGTTTGAATTGTGTTTTCTCACTGTCGGACTCAACTAAACATCCTGTTTTCACATTGTTTTCACCTTGAAATATCGGTCATCTGATTCCTGCCATCTATGGATATCAGATCGCAACCGATTTGTTTATGATAATTGTTTGAACACTGTTGTTTCTCGTGATTTGTTGTGTTAACTGTACTTAAGTTTTCACTTAAATACACACAACTAATGTCTCAATTGTACGTTGTACTTACGGTATCTAAGTTTACACAAAAATACGTACAACGATTTCTTGTATTTAAGAATCTGTTAACACAAACACTGTTTACAATCACATATGTACACATAGTTACTATTTACCAGTACACATACCGTACGGACTTGCCGGCCGGTCAGGTACTAGTTGTCACAACCAGTGGGTCATTGAATTGTTATGGTCATACAAATTCAAACTAAGAAAAACACGGACAAACATGATCGAGCACGAACGAACATAAAAACCTTGAGTTGTTGAGCACGAACACAAACACAAACATGCACACTAACCCAAACACAAACTTATAAGTCCTATGTAATATAGGTGACCCGTTACAGACTCGCCAGAAGATTTAGGAGCTGACGCTTGCATACTCAGGTGAGTTTACGGCGCCTTCTTAAACTGTTTTACAAACTTTCAAACTAGGGGGAGAATACATGTTGTTTGAGTCAAACTATTTTGTACGGACATTTTGTATATGCTGGGTTATTGGGAACAAACATTAAGTCTTGTATCGTAACAAAGTCCTCGCATAGTCTCACCGTTAATGTGTATACACCGTTAATGTGTATACAATGAGGTGAGTTTAGATAGAAATTTTGTGTATGCTGGAGGTCACGATGCGTGTAATTTCGACCCATCGCGCCATTGTTTTTACGATAGACATGGCGGAAGCTAGAGCAAGCAAGTCTAGTTTGGTAGAGACGCAACTGACACTTGGAGCCTAGGGCTCGACAAACATTAATAAATAGCTTGACACGTGACAAACATTACTTTTATTTATGCTTACTTCTTATCAAAACCTGTGAACTCACCAACATGTGTTGACACTTTTCTTAACATGTATTCTCAAGTAACTAGCTCGAGCACGAATAGGGATGCACATTAGGGGAAAAGCACAAGAGTCACATGCATTCATCCCTTGTCATTTGAAAAAACATTTTTTTTGCTATTATTATGTTATGTCAACAGTAGTGTCTAACATTTTTACTTTTCCGCTGCATCTGAACAACTTTACTTTCCTCTGAACTAACATTATTTATTCCGCTGCTTTAGACATGTTATAATATTCCGCTGCATGTTTTGACAAACAACTTTGGTTTTTGATGTTTAACGAACGTATTTTCAAACACATATAGAGTCGTTCTATATGACTTAGAGCTTTGATCCTGGCCACGTCACACGCAACAGTCTAAAACCGCAAGTGAGATTTGTGGGTGTGACAGGATGCCCGAATGGAAGTTGAGAAAGTCTTGTAAGAGGCTCCAAGCCCACCTAAAAACCAGTGAATTTTGCCCATCTCGTTCACAGGTTGACCAATGGCAGATAGTTGATCGCATATAGCCTTGAATTTGCGACCATAATCGAAAACACTAGCAGTTCCTTTAGTAATTTGGCGAAGTTGATCACTAAGATTTTGAATTTGTTCAACCCAAGTATTATTATAAGCCGAATTCGCATATTGTAATCGTGTTTGATTTATAATAAAACAAAGTCTTTGGTACTCTTTGAAATGTTTGTATAAATAAGCCTATAGATATGTGTATATGTGTGTGTGTGTGTGTGTATATATATATATATATATATATATATTTCAAGTAAATATAATCAAAAAACAATTTTATAATATTTATTGCATCAATGTAATGATAATGATATTAGTCATAAGTTAAGACATTATAAATTAATTTTATAAAGAATGAGTTATAGCTTAAAAAATTATAAGTCAAACTTTGATATAAATAAAAAGATTAAAAAACTAATATATACAGAAATATATATTGGTTATAATCTAAGTATATAGTAATATAATGTTAATAATAATAATAATAATAATAATAATAATAATAATAATAATAATAATAATAATAATAATAATAATAATAATAATAATAATAATGAAAAAAGAATAATAAAAGACAATTTATAAAACTTAAGTTAATAAATTTAACAAAAAAAATTTTTATAAAAAAGTTTTATAAATTTTTAATATGAAACAATAGATTTAAACTAGGGGGACTAAAAGGGTTTATTAAATAGACCTAAATGTGAGTGAGGGAAATGTGAAGACAGAATTGAAACTAGAAAGGAAGTAGGGGGACTAAAGCTCTAATATTCCAAAACTTCATTTCTTCCAAACCTTGTTCCACCATCGAATACCCAAAGTGTAACATCTGTGTCGGAATCGTTACCGGAACAGTAAGTCGCACTGTAGATTGTACAGTAACTCAGGTACACATTTCGTGAAACTATGTTTATGCTATTGATACATAAGGCTTGACACAAAACTATAATGCGATTGTCTGAAATCTGATTAAAACCTTAGGGTTTAACAGTCAGAAACATGTCAGACAACACAGTATGGAAACACAAATACTCGTATGTGAGGTTAAACAGAACGAAACTATAACGGTTGTTGTTACAGAATACTAAACCTACGAGTTCTTCGTATAGGTGACGATCTGTACGAATGATTCTGAGAGTTTAACGTTCTGAAATAATAACTGAAAAGTAGAGAACAAGAATCAGAAAGCCAAACCATCGTCGTGTTCGTTCGAATGACGATTCGAACGAATACGCGCGATGACGAAGCATTCTGACAAAACGAAAACGAACACGAAAACAATACGAACGATCATAAATTTAAGGAAATATAGTATTTCCTGTTTTACAATTTTGAAACTTATCATAAATAAAATTAAACAAAACTATTTTAACAATTCGCGAACAAATAAACGAAACGCGTAAAAATAATATAATTCGATAAATAATTTAATACAACAATATTTAAAATAATTTCTAATAATAATCATATTCTAAGCATCCTAAAATAATCCTTTTATTTAAATTTACGAGAAAGGCGCGTAACGAGCCGGAAACGCGACGAAAACGCGAACCGAGCAACCGAAACAACCCGAACACCCCCGGGGCATTTAAAGGCTAAATGAGACCTTCCATTTCATTTTTCATTAATTACTCTCTCTCTAAAACACCCATCCCGTTCATTTCTCTCGCTAGAAGCAAAACCACCATTTTTGATCTTCCAAGGTCCATAACTCCTTCATTTCTCAACGAAATTCGATGATTCTTGAACCTACGCGAAACTCTTGAAGCCCTCTACAGGAAAGTACAAAGGATCTGAAGAGTTCACCAGCCGAATTCGAGGTATAGTGCCATGAATATCACGAGAATTAGGGTTTCCCACCCTCACATGCAACCAAGACCTCTCACGGTTTCAATACCATACTTTACCCATGTATGACACCCACTGGAATCAACCTGCACATGTTACCAAATTTGGACTATCCTTGCAAGCATGATCAGATAGGTGGAGATGAATGCGTTGAGCACAGGTTCGTGGTCATCGGCCGAACCCTCAACCGCACACTCACGAACCAGTGGTGACACAGGTGGGCCGAACCTATGGGAGACTCACGAACCCACATAGCCACGAACCTTGCTTGGGAGTTGACAGCCGAACCTTGTGACCATCATGTTTGATCCCAGCTAGCCACGAACCCTCCTACAATCATCGAACCTTAGACTCCCACGAACCATCAAGGAGTAGCGAACCATCATGCAGAGACGAATCTGTGACTTGCATGGGAGCCGAACCATCATGCTAAAATCATGGCCGAATCCTTTTACTAGCGATGCACACGAACCTATGACTTAACCCCTGGCCGAACCCTGTTGTTTCATGGATCACCGAACCCTCAAGCTTTTGTTGCCGAACCTAAGGTGACACATGGGCACAGCCGAACCATTTGATATGAGCCGAACCCCTCAACGAATCTGCTTCGAACGAACCTTTATGCCTGAATCATTAACCGAACCTATGGCTGGTGGGTTCATAGGTTCGCTGTTATCACCGGCCAACCGGTTTAAATGGGACTCACTTATATAACATTCGGCTCAAATTTAATGAAATTGATACACATAATTACAAGGATAACAAACGTTTCTAATACTTAGGTAATAAACAAGACTTATGAAAAACCTAAGTGTTTTTTTTAGGAAATGTCCTAAAACTATGAGATTAATTCTGATTATGACAGGCACAAAATAACATGACAAGTGAAGTTTTAACTAAAGTAGATTAGTGTTATGAAACCTATGACACTTAGATAAGAGCCGAATGAAAATCAAGACTGAGACTCACCGGTGTTAGCCAACTTTAGGGCTAACACATACAAGCACACAAATCACAATAATTGATACTTATGAGTCAAATACAACGCGAAATCAATATAGGATCGTGAAAACAAACTCAAGTCAATCAAGAGTGCGTGTTTTTCTTCATTTAAGCTAAGTCAACCTCTACTACTGCAAGGTGAGTTCATTTGTCCCTTTTCTAACTATTTTGATTTTACTTCGGGACTGAACACTTATACTAAATGCCAATGCTACATGCTAATACTAAATGCTAATGCTACATACTAATACTAGATTCTAATGCTACATGTAACACTAGTTGCTAATGCTATATGCAAATACTAAATGCTAATGCTACATGCTAATACTAAATACTAATGCTACATGTTAACACCGGATGCTAATGCTACATGCAAATACTAAATGCTAATGTTACATGCTAACACCATATGCTAAAGCTACAAATTGATGCTACAAACTTATGATTCTATGATAATGCTACATACATACATGATAATTGCTTAAAACTACGGATGCTTTAAACACTTGTATGCTTATATGCTTGCCGTGCTACAACAACGGTTTGGCCTCTCAGTGCTTGCCTTACCGATTGTGAAGCTATTTGAATGCTATAAACTTGAATGCTAAAACTATCAACTATGGTAGAACATACAAAATTGGTCTCTCAATGCTTGCCATGGGGTGTTCTTCATAGTTGGGACTTGAAGGAACAGACCGTCGGCCTCTCAGTGCTTGCCATAGGGTGACCTTCATAGTCATGACTTGAGGAGTAGACTGAAGGCCTCTTAGTGCTTGCCATACAGTGATTCCTCAATGTTCACTCATGCTATAAACTTAAACATAATGCTAAAGCTATTGGTTATTTAGAATGGACCAACTGGCCTCTCAGTGCTTGCCAGGGGATGTTCTTGTAGCTATGACTATTGTAGATCAGGTCGTTTGGCCTCTCAGTGCTTGCCGAACGGGTGTTCTACATAGTCGGGATTCTGAGTAGACTGATGGCCTCTCAGTGCTTGCCATACAGTGATTCCTCATTTTCCAATCATGTTGTAAACTTAACGAAATGCTAAAGCTATAAACAAAATGTATGGTAGGTAAGACGCTTGATTATCATTAACAACAACGTCCTATGCGACTCTGTATGTGGTGGGACGGCGTCTGGGCGGGTCGTAGGCTCGACTCAGGGGTATGCCCTATATATAAGCATACCGAGTTGGATGATACAGGTGGTGTTAATGAGATTAAGGTTGTTACCGAGGGGACGCATGAATGCTTTTGGGTCAATATCATAAACTTTTAAACGCGATGCTTGTTAAACTTATATTGAAGCTAATGCATACGAATGCTATAGACTTGTAAACTTTGAAACAGTAAACTAAAGCTATGATGAAGAATGAATCGAAGGGTAGGTAAAATGCTTAATTATCATTAATAGAAATGTCCTATGCGACTTAGTATGTGGTGGGACGGCGTCTGGGCGGGTCGTAGGCTCGACTCAGGGGTATGCCCTATATATAAGCATACCGAGTAGGATGATACATGTGTTGTTAATGAGGTTAAGGTTTTACCGAAGAGGTTTACAAAAATCTATTTTACAAATACTAAAACTACATGAACTCACCATTTATTGTGTTGACTTGGTTTTCTTACATGCTTTCTCAGGTGATGCACAGGAATAGGCTCAGACTTCAGGAATGCATACTAGGATACTCAGATAGAGGACCTAGTAGACTTTTGGAAAGCACCGATTTGTTACAGAAGCAAATCACTTTTGATATCTTGTACAGATACAAGATAGTTACATTTGATTCTTTTGATAGGTTTATTTAGTTAAATTACTGAACATTGCTATTGTAATTTAACTTTGTAATCCTTGTTTAATGTTTGATTGTGCTTTAGTTATTCTTAACATTGATTCTATGTAAACAATCTGATCATTACGATTATCACTCACGATATCGCGCCCCGAGAACCTTCCGCCCGACCAGGACATCGATCCAACCCCGCCGGCTCGGGGTGTGACACAAAGCAAATCGGATGAGACCTGAATCCAGAAATATTCCAGCTCAATCCTTGGTATTTTAAGCAACTAATTGGATAAGAAATTGGTTCTCAATCAGTAATTAAGACAATTATAACCCTTAAATGTGTTTAAAGACTCCCAAAAATAATTGAGTGAACCGAAATTCAAATTCTTAGCAAATCAATATTAAAAGCCAATCAAGATACTTCGTTTCATTTCTTTGCATCCTGCGAACCTGTGTATGTAAGGAACTAGCACTCACAACCTCCTTTGAGTACGATTCGAACCGAAAAACTCGGCAAACTTTCTACTCACTCGAACTCACATAATTGGATGACGAACAAGGTAAGTCTATCTACCAAAGAACTCCTTATCAAGTAAGGATCAAAATCGCTAAGCTTTTGATCACTCATGATTCACATATTCGACGTATTGGATATGATTTGGATTAGGGTTCATAGGAAATCGAGCATGATTTATCAAGCCGTGTAAAATTAATTCGAATAGAATCCATTCAACGAATCCTTGGCCCAACACACCGGTAATCGCGTGCACTGGGGCGCTGGGTCCTGATTTCGAGCCCTTCACTATGAGGCTAGAAGCAGTTTTGTGCCATTTACCCTTATTCCATCCTATTGTTTTTAACAACAAAAATCTGAAAATTCATTTTAAATAATTTGCCAAAGTTTAATCAAATTATGTAAATGATTAAAACTTCTCTTATAAGACTAATTTAATACATAAATCATAACATACTGAATGAGTTAAAAAGCATAATATATGTTTAAAATGTTTTCAATGTTCATAAAAAACATAATTAAAACATTATACATATTTAGTTATTTAAAAATCAAATTATGATAAAATATTTTTTTATTATTTCTTTTACGTAAAAACTTTTTTAAGAGAATTTTAAAAATATTCATGAAAATATAGTTTTACAGTTTAATATATATTAGGATCCAAACCTTAAAAAATGTTATCTTTAGCATATTGAAGAAATATTCTTCTTAAAATAAAAAGATAATCTAAGAGTTATATAATCTCACATACCTGTGTAACTAAGATTTATGTTAAGTAATTATCACAACCATCTAAGAGTTATATAATATCACATACCTATGTATTCTATTTCATTTGTTGTTTCAAAAAAAATCGATAATCTACAAACTCATACATTACAAACTCATAAAGTTAAAGTATTCTAACTTCTATAGCTAAGGTTTATTATAGGCTTGGTAGGTGATTGGTATCCTAGCAAAGTGTTAATGATGTGGTAGGTTGGCTGTGGTATACATTGATAGTAGCATCGAAAGCTTGACCAAGAGCTAGATTTGTCAATTTAATCGAAGACTTTGAGTAACCTAACCAATACCTAACACTACCCAGGCTCATCAAACAATGATTTTTAGTTTTCTATAGGATTTGGAAATCAATTGTTATTTTATATACCAATATCTAGTGTGTATTCATATGCCACGTTGAATCATAGATATTGGTAATTAAGCTTATCTTGAGTTAAGTAAACCCTTTCTAGTTTAGTAACCTATTAACAAAGTAACATACATGTATACAAAAAAGGAATATGATACCTATATATATTATGATCAAATTACATTACACTCACAAATCCTAAAACAAAAGATGAATTTATACGTCCCAAATCTTCCAAATGGTAGTCTTTAAATTGATACACCATTTTTCAGCACTACTAATCACAATTCTAAAATGTTAAGTTGATAATCCAAGTTTGGAAGTAAAAAAACAAGTTGAAAGGAAAACTAATAAACGAACGTATGTGGTAACTAAAAGTATTCGGTATACTTTGAAACATTTGTATTGATAAACCTATCGATAGATGTATATGTATATATATATATATTTTATATGTTAATATACTCAACAAACAATTTTATAATATTTATTTCGTTAATGTAATGATAATGATAATGATAATGATAATGATAATAATCCTAATTTAAGTAATTATAAAATTAATTTTATAGCTTAAAAGTAATAAGTCAAACTTTAATATAAATAAAAAGATTATAGAAACTAATATGTACATGAATATATATTGGTTATAATCTAGGTATATAGTAATTACAGTGTTAATAATAATGATAACAATAATAATAATACTAACAAAAAGTTTTTTATAAAAAGATTTTATAAACTTTTGAGATGAAACAATAGATTTTAACTAGAGGGACTAAAAGGGTTTATTTAACAAACCTAAATATAAGTGAGGGGGAGTGTTAAGACATAATTTAAACTAGAAAGGAAGTAGGCAGACTACAGCTGTAATATTCCCAAACTTCATTTCTTCCTACTGGTTCCTCCATCGGATACCCAAAGAAACCCAACTGGGACCTAATCGAGTGACAGCTGGATCCAGAAGGATTCCAGCTCAATCCTTGTTATTTTTAGCAAGTAATCGAATGCGAAATTCGTTCTCAATCAGTAATTAAGACAATTAAAAACCTAAAATGCGTTTAAAGACTCCCAAAAATAAATAAGTGAACCAAAATTCAAATTTGTAGTAAATCAGTATAAAAAGCCAATCAAGTTACTTCGTTTCATTCCTTAATATCCTTCGAACTTGTCTAAGCAAGAAACAAGCACTCACAACCTCCTTTGAATAAAATTCGAATCCAAGAACTTGGCAAACTTTCCGCTCACTTGAACACATACAATTGGATTCTAAACAAGGTAATTGTATGTACCAAAGCACTCGTTATCAAGCGAGGATCAAAAGCCCTAAGCTTTTGATCACTCACGATTCACAGATTCGATGAATTGGATCTGATTTGGATTAGAGTTCATAGGAGATGGGGCTTGATTTGTGAAATTGTATAAGTTTAAATCCATTCAACGAATCCCTGGTCTAGCACAACGGTAAACGTTGTGAGCAGGGGCATGGGGACCCGGTTTCGAGCCCCTGCACTCCGAGGCCTGAACTGGTTTTTTGTTATTTCCCCTTATTCCATTTTATTTTTATAACAAAAATCTGGAAATTCATTTTAAATAATTTGTCAAAGTTTAATCAAATTATATAAATGATTTAAACTAAGTTCTCATATAAATCTAATTTAATACATAAATCAAAACATACTGAATGAGTTAAAAAGCATAATATATGTTTAAAAATGTTTTCAAAAGTTCATAAAAACATATTTAAACATTATCATACATATTTAGTTATTTAAAAATCAAAGTTTAATAAACCATTATTTTATTGTTTCTTTAACATAAAAATTATTTAAAGATAATTTCTAAACAATTAATGAAAATATAGTTTTACAGTTTAATATATATTAGAATCCAAACCATAAAAAAATGCATCTTTAGTATTTTGAAGAAAGATTGTTCTTAAAATAAAAAGATAATCTAAAAAGAATTTAAAATAAAAATAAAAGGATTGAAACTAATAATTCTTTAAACGTCCAAATAAAATTTATAAAAACAAAATGTTATTTTATAACAAATAGTATTTCAATTATTATTCTTATAATGCACGAATAGCATATCCTGCTGCAGTTTGAGCAACTAATGGTGTCCCTCTTCTTGTACCCTAGAATCCACATGTACCGGTGGAGGCCCAATAAACCACCTGTGACAACTGGTACCTGACCGTACGGCAAATCCGTACGGTGTGTGTACTTACATCTATACTATGTGTGAACATTACGTGATGAACAGTATGTGACAACGAATCAGTGGAGACAATTAACAGCTGTGTACATTTCAATGAGAATTGAAATGTAAATATACAGCAAATCAATGTAAATAATATTTGTTTGTGTTAAAGTGAAAATTTAAACACAGTAAATACAACAATGCAAGGGAAGCAACAGTGTGAGAACAACTAAAGAAAACATATCGGTTGCGATCTGGCCTTTACAAATGACAAAAATCAGATGGCCGATAATTCTATGAGCAAACAAGGTGAAACAAGTGTGATTATGTGCAATCAGGTGTATTAGTTGAGTCCGTCTGTGAGAATTTCCAATGCAAAACAATAACTCGGTATCGTATACGAATAATAAACTGACAGCGTGTTTGCGTGGGTGACGATTCACACAAACATGTCTGTGAGTTTAACGTTCTGAATGATAAAGTGAAATTGTAGACCTAAGTTATATTTATAACTTGGATTGAATTACATGATTCTATTAACGCAAAGCCTAAGTGATGTTTATAAACTAAAATAGTTTTCAAGTTTACACAACATGACAAGGTTCAAAACAAGGTTAACCATGGAACAAATAACGAGATGTATTAAACTCAACCTAAATTGATAAGGGTTAACATAATCTATAACAAGTGAATCAAGGTCGAATGATGACTGAGGCTTACGGGTGTTAGCCAACTTTAGGGCTAACACATACACGCACATGAATACATATAACTTATACTTATAAGTTACAAACATTGTGAAATCAACACATGATTGTGAAAACAACAAGTACAACAAAGAGTGCGTGCATTCTTGTTTATACTTAGTCAACCACAACAACAAGAAGGTGGGTTCATACGCCCTTTTTCTGATCTTAATTGATTTTAAACTCTCGGGGCTGAGAAACATGCTAATTCTTTTATTACTTAAAAGTTTAGTATCCTATTTCATTCGACAGGTGATATAGATAAAATTGATTTTATCTTCATTATCATGTTATTACTTGATTATATCATTATGTGTGCTTGTGTGTGAAATAACATGTAAAGCTTAACCGGAATAATATCATGATACAATGCATCAAGGCTAGATCTCATAACAACGAGCTTCAAACACTGAGACAACGAGAAGGATAATCGTGATAATGTAACTTCATGATGATATTATCATTCGTCACATTATAAACACTGTGAAATAGGAAAACATTGAGTTTACATAACATTGAGACAACATGGGAACAATCATTAGGGGTGTTCAAAAAAATCCGTATCCGAATCCGAAATATCCGAAAATCCGTATCCGAAATATCCAAAAAAATCGGATATCCGGAAGTTCGGATATCCGGAAGTTCGGATATCCAAAATTTCGGATTCGGATACCTTTTTTGAAAATTTTCGGATAGTTCGGATATCCGATATCCGAAATAGTTTTTCATTTCGGATATTTTTTTGGGATAATTTTTCGGATATCCGAATATTTTTCGGATAATTTTCGGATATCCGGATAATTTTCGGATATCCGGATAATTTTCGGATATTCGAATAATTTTCGGATATTTGGATATCCGAAATATATATTTTTAAATTTTTTTATTTATTTTTTCTGATTTCGGATATCCGAAATGGTTTCAAGATATCACCCTTCACATGAACTAACATTGTATGATAAAATGAGATCTTATGCATCAATGTTAAAGACTAGAGATCGTAGCATTGTGTTCATTTTATTTTTGATTATAACAATACAACTTATCAAGGATGATGTCAAGATAACATAATTTCCTAATATCCTCCAATCACTAAAATAACAGAAGTGTATAGGATTTGATCTTATGACACTTCGTTATTTACACTGAATTAGCAACGTAATAACATGAAACAAACATCAATGAGAACAGGAGTGATGATCAAGTCCACATGACTTCATGACATCATCCACCACCTGAGTTAACTAAGTGTAGTAAGACTAGTTCTTACATCAATGTAGTGGCAACAGGGTGATACCATGGAACAACAAGACTGATAAACATGATAACGTAATTTAATAATAACAACATCATTCTCACAACAAGTAACACGGTATAATAAGACAAGTTCTTATATAACTTTTTTGAAAATGACGATAACACACAACACTGAGAACAAACAACATTGGTGAGCACAACAACAATTAAGTACCATTAAACTGTCTGTATTATATCACGACAATCATGTGCCCTGTATTCAAGTTGATCATTGTAAGTCCCTCACACAAATCGCTGACCAGTTAGTTTGACGTGACTAAACCGAAGATAGCATAGTGGTACCATAGGTTTGACAAACCTCCGGCTTATAGGGCCGGTATGTTGATCGTATATATCTTTTGGCCGGTAACGTATGACCGGTGACAGGGCTACTTCAGTCAAGGTCTGGTAAGCGACACATGGTGATATTAATCTGCAGTGATAATTGAAATTCATCCTTCGATTCTATTGATTAGTAGAATGAGAAATTGATCTTCTCTCATGTCATATTACTGGTAGTAGTTTCGTTGAAGTCAATGGGAACATCAAAGTGGTAGAGGTAAATCGGATGCATTGTGATCTCATTACGTGAGGATTACAATGGATTCCTTTTAGGCTCTATGCACTTCAAACAGAGAACACATATCAATTGGTTAACTAACACTTCTAATATTAGTAGTGACTAACAGTTAACCCCACAAGCGAGAGAATAATAATACGGATAAGATTAAATTAATCTAATTTTCTTAAAACATGAAGGGTTTATCAATACTTCAGTTTGATAACTAAATCCCTTATACTATATTATTCTACATATAAAACATTGGGTAATGAACACAAACAGATGGGTGAAAATCAAACGGGTTGAACACATGTGAGAAAGAAATGGATATCCATAGTTGTATAACAAGTGGTGTCGAATTCTGTTGAGCATGTGGTGGGATGGCGTCTGGGGCGAGTTGTAGGCTCGACCCTTTCGTATGCCCTATATATAAGCATGCTTAGTAGGATAAGACATTACTTGTATTTATAACTATGGGGAGGCCATTGTGTGAGACGGATGAATCAAATCTTAGCAAGACACTTGTATGACATTGTAATTGTGAATGTTACAAATCAATGGTTTTTAATTACTAAACTTATGAACTCACCAACCTCGTGTTGACTTTGTTTAAATGCATGTTTTTCTCAGGTGATGAACATGTTTAGTCACCAGGTTCAGGATGCATTAGCTAGTGGACTTTTATAGTGAACCTAGCTACATTTTGTGTGCATAACTTTTGATGACATATTTTGGAGAATCGCTTTTGTAAATCTTGTGAAGTACAAGATAGAAAACTCAACGATTCCTTCGAATGGATTTATTTGGTCAAATTATGAACATGACAATGTAATTTAACATTGTAATTCTATATCAATTTCATATTAGCATTTCTCGATTATATATCATGTGTCGTGTAGACAATCTGATCACTATGATTATCAAACGATATCGCGCCCCGAGAACCTTCCGCCCGACGAGAAAGTCGATCCAACCCGCCGGCTCGGGGTGTGACACCACCCGACCCCCGTCCTTATGCTACGCTATCCATAACCATAAGGTTGACCTAGCCATCTCTTTGCTCTCTTCGTCCAAGGGAATATTAATTTCCTAGCCTTGGTCATGTAGTAGCCTTGGACCTAGACTACGATGGTAGTGAATGTGGCCTCAGCTCCTGCCCAAGCCTCCGAATCAAAGCTTCAGAGAGCCTTCTCCCATGCGATATGATGAATTATGTCTCTCCATCCAACATCAAATTTTCATGAAGTGCATTCACGACTTCTTGTAGCAATTTTCCTGATATGTAATTAATTCTTTTGGCGTAGCTATACTTGTTGTTAATAGATATGTAAGAGTATTATTCTGATAGATAATTTTGTAATAGATTTAAGTATATTCGGAAACAAAATCTTGTTGGGGGGCCATCACAATAGATTCCAACATCGGAATCAAGCACATGGGACAGTTTCGACTAGCGTGTCCTTCTTAGTGCTACCTACATAACTGGAAATGTTCATCCTCTCTTAAAGTCCGTTATGGATTTCAAGTCAGTAATAGATTTTTGGTAAGCAATATAGATCGCCCCTGACTTTCTCTATAAAAAAAACCTC
Organism: Mikania micrantha; assembly: GCA_009363875.1. NCBI lineage: Eukaryota > Viridiplantae > Streptophyta > Magnoliopsida > Asterales > Asteraceae > Mikania > Mikania micrantha. The sequence continues at coordinate 4,898,064 of CM018689.1, forward strand.
TACTTAATGAAATGAATAATAGAGGCGAGCGGAGCGAGCGTGGTGGGCGGGCACAATGGGAAAGAAGACCAACCTCACGCCATTGAAGACGAAGACAATATGAGTCGTGCTTAACGTGAGGAAGCAAATTTTTTAAGGTGAGTTCTTGTATGATGTTCTTGAAGGTTTCATGTCCACGATTATTATTCTTGCAAAACTTTGATTGTGTCAGTAGGAAGTTTATACGACTAATCAGCTTCCCATTCCAAATACAAAGTAATAAATATATATAATACTCAATATTCTGTTTTGTTTATTATGCGAGTATTATTAAATATTCTTAAAACGTTATTCTAGTTTATTCGCACACATAATAATATCGATAAATAAATAAAAAGAATACTTTATATTCTATTTTCTTTATTACCCAATATTGTGATAATATTGATTTAATAAATATTCCAAGTTATCCATTCTAACTTAAATTCATACAGTTTGGATTTCCATTAGAATGTCATAGTTTTAGAACTTGAACTTTAAATTTTAGGATGTTAAGACTTTGTTGCTAAAACTTTAAGGTGAGTATATAGCCTTGCTTCCTCATTCATTACTTAAGGATTGTGGGCTAACTAAGCATTCAGTCATGTAAGTTCTCATACTCCCTTCTTACGTATTTTGTATTTTAGGGATGTTACACTCGTACTCATTCAAACTCGTTTCAATTCAAGCAATTATTCAAACTATGACGCAAGCCTTAGACCTAGTTAGTTTATGTCTTAAATGTTATGCTAAATATAATGTGTTGATTCTATGTGTGTTGCCAGTCAAGCATGTTAGTACTTAGTAGCCTAAGATGTGTTAGATACCATCTTCACATTGGCTTTTGGCATTGTGTGAAAAGGGTTGTTGAATTACAAATGTAAATTTATAGTATGACCATACTTAAATTAACATGTTATATGAATACTTGTTTGGACACTATTGGTCATTCATTCATTCTTATTTGTTAATTTTGTATTTATGCACTGCCTTTGATACATTATCTAGTTCGGCTATAGCTTGCATCTTTTTCTATGTATTATTAAACTATGTGTGTGATCTCACCAACTATGCAAATAGTTGACAAACTTTAATTTTACTTGTGTAGTAGGCTGAGAAAGACATGATGAACACATAGGATAATCATTAGTAGATCTAGTTAAATTGTGAATAATTCTTTAGCATTCAATTATAATAGTTTGGATATTCAATACATGTACTGTTTTAATATGTTCGAATGAATGTTTTGTTTATGTTGTAAATAATGATGTATTAAATATTGAAAGGATATAATAGTGCCATGAGTTAATAAATAGTCGATATCGTACCACGACGTATTCAGCCGTATGTCGGGGTATGACATTTTAAACAAAATCAAAACTACTTTTGAAAAACCGATTTGTCAACCTCTTGTGGGTGGTATGAGGCTGAAAAATAACATCACACCTCTCTTGCACCAGTAAGGTGTGAGGGATTCACAGTCATCCTGCATAAACCTATTGAAATTTTGTGTAAAATGGAAAATAAAACACTGCATGATATTAGTGACACCTTTACAATAGAGTAAATTACTGATTATGTTCTTTAATAATATAGCGATTTGATGGTTTTGACATTTAAATTCAAAAATTACTAGGGATGTCTCTATTCACAATATTAGTGACATCTCTAGTAATTTTTGAATTTAAAGTACAAACCTGCAAGTTGCTAAATTTTTAAATGACACAGTCAGTAATGTACTATTCACAATACTAGTGACATGTGTAAAGGACTTGATATTCCAAGTTACTTAGTTTCATCATCACCTTGCATATGCATGATTGCTTCTATAGAATTGAAGGATTATATATGTAATACTTTTTTTTAAAAAAAAGGATAGAATCTATTCTTGGTCATGCATTTTGAATACGCAATGAAAATTGAAAACTAAGCGCTAAGACCAAACAGTTGTAGAAAAAAAATCTGAATTATCATGTGGTTCTATTTAATTCATACGATTTTAACCTTTGTCTAAAATCAACCTGTCATTCAACCAATAACATGCTGTAAAAAATTGAAAATTATTGTAGTATATGGTGGAGAGGGGAGTTTTAACCAATGCTTTCAGAATAAAATCAGATTGACCAGTGAAGCTGGGAACTGGTCTACTTAGCCTGGTTAAAAGTAATCTGGCAAACCAACCAATTGTATTGTGAATCAGTTTGGTTGAACAATATTTTAATTTTTTTATATTAAATTATATGGATACTAATTTTATAATAATCATCTCCTCAATCATCATTTTCCATCATATGAATACTACTAAGTGACAAAAAGATTAGTTAAATATTAACCAATGACAACATGTCAACATACTCTATAGTTATCTAGAGCCAACTAATTCAAGATATTTCCTTCCATTTCAAAAGCCAAACTATCTTGATCATGTAATGCAAAAGATTTTGCTTGATAAAAAAATGTTTTTAAACAATATATAACAATTATATTATCGTAAAAAAAACCATGCTTTATATATATATATATATATATTGTAACTATTTTCTATATCATTAAACATTTTTAGCCTAAAGAAAAAACAACAAGACACAATGTAACAAGTAGTTACTCTACTTTTGCAACATCAAATTCTTAAATGTTATATCAAAAACATTATTGTTAAGTTATGCATGTTTAAAATCAGAACCATGTAAAACTAAAATGTGAAGGCTTATGTTAAGTGTGGATTAGATAAAAGTTGAGTTTGTATGATTCGAGTCAATGCTAGTTAAAATTTCTAGTTGGATTGGTTTTAACCTAGATAATTAAAAATTTGGAATTGTTCTAAATATTAAAAAGTTTATATATAAATTATTAATTATATTATTTTAATATTTTAACATGTATAATTCTCAAGTTTCTAATTTAATTTTTTGAAATAAATAGAATCCGGTTTCTATTTCACATGATAACTAAAAATAATTTGTCTTAATCTTAGCGGTCAAAGTTGATTAATATCATGGTGGTGTCAAATCAAGTGAAACAATGATCTCATGGGCCGGTGATTGGGCCCACCATTTGTCTGCAAACAATAGAATGAAACGCTAAAACACATATTTATTTATGGTTTTGCTCTTTTATATTATATATATTTTTTTGTTTAATATATATTTAAATAGGTTTTGAAGATTCTAAGTGCTATAAAACTACCATTTGAATATTAATCAGCTTGCTAAAGTCTACAATAGTTGACGTTTTAAGATAGGATTAATTAATAAATTACAAATTAATTAAACGACATCTGATTAAGGTACATTCTATTAGGAGATAGGACCTCATTTTCAATGCTTTATAAAAATCAACTTTGAAAAGGAAATTCCAAATAAATCTTACACCGTAAATTTAATTCATGTCATATGAGAAGGGGAGGATGAACAAGCTTTACATGTATATATGGGAAAAAGACACCTTACTTATAATGAAACACTTAACTCATTAAAAAAAATCCACGTTAAAGTTAAAGTTGATATAAGGGTGAATTTTTTCTTATAATTTAATTAATGTAAAAAGTGAATATTAGTTGGGGCCCGCATTAAAAATAAAAGCCTACACCTTTTGTCAACTCTAATGTGGATACAAAACTAATAAGATGTGGTTATTTGGTTAATGTATTAATGTAAGGTTAGATAAAAGAGCTTACAATATAAAACTAATGCTAACATGATAACTGACAAGTAATATAATCAAACAAAGTATTATTTTTTTTGGGTTTTCATGCCCGCTGGCAGATGTATGATCTTTTCTTATGATTTTTTTCTAGTCCTTTTGTTTGTACTAACCCATTGTTTCAATTTTTGAATCCTTTATGAATAATAAGGTCATGTTGGGTCGGGTAAAATACTAAATAATATATCATAATTGAAATACATTTTTGTTCAAAATTAAAGAATAAAACACAATGTCAATGAAATGAAAAAAACAAAATCTTACATTTTTAAACATGTCATAGTTAATTAAGAAAACACAAAGAATAAAAAAAATAATAATAGCCTTTCTTAGATTCAAACCTTATTTTAAGAGAATGACCTATGATTCCTTTGATAACCAATCCATCAACTTTAATTTTAGTGTTATGAAATAATATTCAATTATATTTATTAGGGAAAGATTAAATAAATAAAGAGTTTTGACTAAGAAAAATAAGAAGTAAAAGTAGTTTGACATGTTGCATAATAATTTATAACATCTTATTTTTTTGCAATATATTTTTTTACTAGATTCTTTTTTGTTATATATTTTTTTGTACTGCATTCTTTTGTTTTTTTATTATATTTTTGCTTTTGTATTACATTTTTATTTTTTTTACTGTATTTTTATTTTTTGTACCGCATTTTTATTCTTTTGTACCGAAGTTTTTAACTAGATTTTTGATTTTTTGTGCTAGGTTTTGTTTTTTGTAATGGTATTTGAATGCTTAAATGTAGTTCTAATAATGTTGAACATATCGGAAACGATAATATTAATACAAGTATCAAATATGTTAACAATTGATATAACTACTTTATATATCATGTTATAATTTTGTTTATTTGTTTTATGTGGTAAATTAATATATCATTCTATTTTAAATTATTTTTATAAAAAGTATAAATTGCATATTATATTTTTTTGTTAAACATATTATAAACACCTTAATACCGTCAATGCCTATTTTACTTATTTTCTATACTCAATTTATTTAGTTAAATAAACACTTTTCCATTTGTTGAACAGCTAAATTTACTTTGGTGTGGTGGTAAGTGCATAACGCGTCTAAAAATGGAAGTCATAGATTCGAATATTCGATACCTATAATTTTATGTTATTTTTATTTGCATTTATTTCTTTTTCAACTACCCATTTAATTTGTTATGTATTTTTTCCCTTCCTTTTCTTTTTGATCTTTAACCCATTTAATTTGTTATGCTTCAACTTCACTCACGAGGCATAATAATGTGTCTTTGTTGCGTGCTCAAAGTAGCTTCTTTGACTATAATATACTCCATGTTGAGTCTTCAACCAAGTCTCTAGACGATGTCTACAACAATTTTTTCAATAATACTTGTAATTTCTTGACTCTAGGCTTCAACTCGTTACGTCTTCTGCTTATTCTTCATTGACATAGAGTAAACATGTTGATGATTAAGGCTTAGGCACATATTCAATACGCTTTCCTTAAAACATATTTCGTGCATGTTGTCAAGACGAACACGACTGTTTGCCAAGGTATAATAACTGGAATAGTATGTGTACAGTCGGGATTAACCTAACACCTGAAAACAATATCTAAAAGAAGAGCTTGGAAAGTCGAGAAAGCTGAAAATTCTTCAAAGTGTGTTGTGGATTGCATGTAGTATTCTTGGAACCTAAAAACACCAATTGTCTTGTATTTACACCACAAGATGATGATTCCAAGAGTCTTGATTTAATGCATACAATCAATACATGTAATTTGAAAATTCTTGATTTAATTGAGTCATATGGAGAGTCTTGATTTTAATTCATATTAAATTTAAAAGTTACTCAAATAACTTAAATTTCCAACAATCCCCCACACGAATGAAGATCAACTTGTACACTCAAGTGTCAAGATACAATTTCAACAGCTGAGTATTGCAGGAGAAGTAAGTGTTCTCTTTAAACATTCCTTTGTGAAATATTCTTGGTCTTGAAGTGGTTAATAGACACGATGTCCCTGAACCGAACCCCGTTTTTTGCACAGACATTATTACACTTTACACAATACTCTTTCTGGCATGGTTAACATCTCATTGGCGTGTCCGTTAAAGCCATTGAACACTATCATGGTTTTGCGAGAGCTTTAGAAACTATGCCCCATAATTCTATTCGGAACAACCTCACTTCTCTCTAACATAGGTGTGACGCCAGATTCCCATAACACGTAACTTATCGGAATTATTCATAAGAACAAAGTTAAATAGAGATATAAAATACAGCAAAATTGTTACACCCCAACCTATGGCGGAATACGTCGAGGTGTGATATTTAATTGTCCAGAAGCTCATTGTGCTATTTGTAAGTTTCATATTTAAACAATCCTTTTAAATTCTAGACATAATTCCATTACAACAAAATATTCAAATAACAATCCAACCAAACAATCACATCATATTTCAATAAATAACATTGATTATTGTTTAAACTAGGTCTGAAAGTTCCTATCTGATCTTCGTCCATGGCTTTAACCTGTGACACATGTAAAATAAAGTTTGGTCAACTATTTGCATAATTGGTGAGTATCACATACATTATATATATATATATATATATAAAAGATGCAAACATAAATCCAACTAGCAAATATTAAAGATATGAATAATAATAAGTTTGTTACAAATGAATATCCCAATGCTTGTGTCCAAACAAGTATCTATTCAAATGAATTAACATATATATTACAACAAATTTGCTAAATATATTTTTCACCTTTTTAACTGGCACACCCTGAGCCGGCGGGGTAGGATCGGGTTTCCCTGACGGGCGGAAGGTCTCCGGGGCGCGATATCGAGAGTGATAATCGAAATGATTAGATTGTTTACATTGCACATGATATATAAATGAGAAACTTGCTAAAATAAAATAGAATTACAAAGTTAAATTACATCAGTTAAGTTAATAATTTAACAATGTAAATCTACTATCACATCATAAATCTTCTATCTTGTATCTGCACGAGATATACAAAATAAACTGTATAATGATGCTTCAAAATATGCAGGTTCAAAAAGCTAGGTCCTCTATCAGATAACCTAATCCAAAGAAATAACTCTTCAGTTGACCTGTTCGTCACCTGAGAAGTCATGCAAAAATAAAGTCAACACATGGTTGGTGAGTTCATATAGTTTAGTAATTGAAAATGATTTGAAAACCTCTTTCGATAAAGACCCTAACCTCATTAACTTCACATGTAATATCCATATCGGTATGCTTATATATAGGGCATACCCCTGAGTCGAGCCTACAAACCCGCCCAGACGCCATCCCACCACATACTAATATGCATATGACACTGTTGTTAATGATAATTAAACATTTTTACCCTACACCTCTGATTTAGATTATGCTTTCCCAAAAGTCAGTGATGGAAATAAAATGTTAAATATTTAATTAAATAAATAAATAAAACATTTAAATACAACTAAGACATGATGATTGGGTCTTATTTGACTTAATCAATTAGACTTAGTTGTTGGTGGTTGTCCAAGTTGTACCCTCTCACACGTGACCCATGCCAGGCATAACTCACAAGGAGTATACCTGAACTGATCGGGATTTTAATGTTTTGCCCATATCAGCTTGACCCTCTGGCCTACTGTATGTGTCGGGACTTTAAGGATATCCTTTGATTCTTGATCTCTTTGATTCTCTTTATATGACTTTGATATTGATTTCATTTGATAGTTCATGTTATTGCCCGTATAGCCTGACTACAAGAGTCTTCTATACCTGAAGGGGACTTTATATGTGTGTTACACGTGGTCTTGATTCCCTATACAACTGACATCCACCTTAACTCAAATATTAATGACTTCATTAGATTTTAATGATTTCATTATTTCAATGATTCACACACATTTATGATTTCTGATTCCTTGAGTCTCTTGATCTTGATCTTTAGAATTTCCATGATTCACAATGATAATTGATTCTTGATTATGATTCTTTGTTCTCAGATCCCACACTGAAATTAGATTTCCTTTGAATATGATCTTTTGTTTTAGTTCCTTTGATTTCACTTTGAATTTAGATTCTTGAATTTGAGCTTGATGGACTAAGGGTTTATTTAGAGTTTAAATTTAAAGTATTACTCATAAGAGTACTTTAATTAACTTGATAATTTGATCTGTTTAATAATTACCTAGACAGGAATCTAGGAGTATCAACAACATATATATGTAAAACATATAATAAATAAAAACATTTAAATAAACAATTTAAATAAAACAGTTTACGCATGCTTCTCAGCCCCGCGTTTTAAAACAAAAATGTTTAGAAAAGGGGCAATGAACTCACCTGTGTTGCTATGTAACTGATCTATCACAAAATGCGCGCTCGTTCTGGTAGATTAGGTTTCTTCGGTTCCTGAGTTATTTTATAAGAATTCGAATATAATAAGTACGCGTAATAGTCGTCGTATCTAAGCCTTTGTCTCGGTGTGTGTAACTAAGTGTCCTAATTCACTAAGTGTATCTATGATCTAATCTAACTTAGTTACCCTTTTTATGACCCCAAATCCCATGTTTAATCATAATAATTTACTTTTACATTTTTAGAAATTTCGGCAGAGTTTCCTTTGTATTTAGTTCAAATCCAGACAATGATATTGTCTATTTTTCAACAAGTTCCCAAACAATTAAATCAAAATAAGTATTTTAGTCAAAACATTACAATTAACTTAATAAACCTAAAAGGAAACCAATAACATTTATAAGTAAAGTCAAATTTCATTTTGATTTAACAAGATTTTTGAAAATTATCAAATTTGATTGTTAATACTTTATAACACCTTCATTTTAGTTAGAAACATTATTACTTAAGTTTAAGCAACATTTAATGTATGTTGGGCTTAATTAAGCCCTATTGGGCCCACTTATGCCCAATAATAAACTTTGGTTTCAATTGAATATCCTTGCTTTTTAATTGACCAATATTCAAGTCCTTAAATGGTCTCATGTAGATAATTACACATCTAAGTGAATTATCATTTATAAACATTCCATAATGTAAATGTTGATAACCTAGTTCATCACTTGATCTTAAACCCCTTGTTATTTGTCCTTGATGCTCTCATTTTTTTATAACCAATTGTTACACTAGATTTAATATCTCATGTCATTCCCATGCATACCCACAATTTTATCTCATGCATGCCCATGTATACCAATCCTATGTGCCATGAAAACGAAGGATTTTAGTGGCCATCCTACTTTTATCATCCCTAGGGCAATGAACCTATTGCCATCACCCTAAGTTTCGGCTCGGTTCTAATATTACAAGGTTCGGCTAAGTTGGCAACATGTAGGGTTCGGCTACTTCACCTCACCCACAAACCCTTAGAGTTCGGCCAGGGAGGAATGACAAGGTTCGCTCATGGTTCGGTGGTTGTACTAGGGTTCGTTGGCCACTGTTGAAGGTTGGGCTATCATAACAACGAACCTTTAGGGTTTGGTTATCATGCAACGCAGGTTCGTGACTTCACTGGTTCGGACAGAGGGTGAGGGTTCGTTTCCTATAGGTTCGTGAATTAGGGTTACAAGGTAAGGTTCGCCTTATAAGGGTTCGTAGGTGGCGGCCAGCTATGAGGTTCGCTGCATCAGTTGAAGGTTCGGCCGGCTATTGGAAGGTTCGTCCGAGGAACCCACGAACCTGTCGTGGTTTGAGCATCAACATCTTCATCCTAGAGGGCTAAACCTGTTACAAATTCATCCCTAACAGTTCCTAAACACATATGACACCTTCATCTAAGTGTTTTAAGAATTTAATATCGATCATAATAGCAAAACCACATGAACTCGTGAAAACCCTATAAAACCGAACATAAAGTGATTATTTACCTTAGATTTCGTGGATGTAAGCTCAAAATACTTGTACTTCCTTGATCTACGTTGCGTGGTGGTCGTTTTGAGCCTAGAATCACTTGAATCCGATGCAAGATGGATGAGAAATCTTAGAGAGATGTTAAGAGAATTCTAGAGAGAGAGAGACGACTTAGAGAGAGAGAGGGAAAAGTTGGTGGTGGTAGATATGGCACTTTAATGCCATATTAAAGGCTTTCACTTAACCTGTGGTTCGGTCTCGTTCGATTTCGCGTAAAATACTGGTTCGCGTAGTCTCACCGCGAAACGATTCGATTTATAAAAATAGAATTCATTTATTTATTCTAAGTTGTGATTCCTAATAAATTAACTAATATCTTTTATTTATTTAAATTTTAACAATATTAATTAATATTTAAATCAAAACGTACGGTCGTCGCGCGCATTCGTTCGAATCGTCACTCGTACGAACACGGCGATAACTATACTTTCCAATCTTGTTTTCTAATTATAGAATATCATTTAGAACGTTAAAATTTCCGATATATTCGTATAGATCGTCACCTATACGAATAACCAGTCAATTTAGCATTCACGTAACGATATTCGTGTTGTTTTGTTCTGTAAAGCCTCACATACGTTTTTACATAATAAATCCTAACAAATAATCACATGATGGTTCTGTGTTGCCAGATAATTATCTGACTCAAGAACCATTGTTCTGAACTGTGTTTCTGTTAAATGTTTCTGAATTTGTTCTATGATAACACGAACTGATAATGATAAATGATATGAATATGAAACGTACTGAAATGTATATGGTTCGTACCTGTTTTACTGTTTATATACTATAGAGATCACTGTTCCGGTGACGGTTCCGGCACTGATGTTACATTAACACAATTACAAAAGTCAATGCAAAGATGATATCTAATACATATTAGGCTACTAAGTATCAATGCTTGCTTGCTTGACTGGCAGCAACAAAGAATCACAGCATCTATCACACATAACAAATAACACAAAAAACCTAACTAGATCTAAAGTTTGCATCATGTTTGAATGAATTCTAAAGATTTGAATATGTTTGAATACTAATATGTGTAACATCTCAAAAGATTACAAAAATGTAAACGGACTATGTGATAAACTTACTTGTTTGAATGGTTTATCCAAGAATTATTGAGATATGTTTGTGTGAATCAATGAATTGAAATCACCTATGTTTGTATGGATATGAATTAGATTCCACCATGTCTCATGTATTTCTTAAATCAATATGGAATAGAATAGATGATAAAATGAACTTAATTATATTGTCTCAAACTATAGTTATAAAACATCAAAGCGTTTGTATTTAAGAATAATAGTTTAT